>OX415241.1:0-4800000 GCA_948330725.1 Sherardia arvensis
CCCTAAACCCTAAAACCCTAAACCCTAAACCCTAAACCCTAAACCCTAAACCCTAAACCCTAAACCCTAAAACCCTAAACCTAAACCCTAAACCCTAAACCCTAAAACCCTAAACCCTAAACCCTAAACCCTAAACCCTAAACCCTAAACCCTAAACCCTAAAAAAAACCCTAAAACCCTAAAAAACCCTAAAACCCTAAAACCCTAAAACCCTAAAACCCAAAACCCTAAAACCCTAAAAACCCTAAACCCTAAACCCTAAACCCTAAACCCTAAAAACCTAAACCCTAAACCCTAAACCCTAAAACCCTAAACCCTAAACCCTAAACCCTAAACCCATAAACCCTAAAACCCTAAACCCTAAACCCTAAAACCCTAAACCCTAAACCCTAAACCCTAAACCCTAAACCCTAAACCCTAAAACCCTAAACCCTAAACCCTAAACCCTAAACCCTAAACCCTAAACCCTAAACCCTAAACCCTAAACCCTAAACCCTAAACCCTAAACCCTAAACCCTAAACCCTAAACCCTAAACCCTAAACCCTAAACCCTAAACCCTAAACCCTAAAACCCTAAAACCCTAAAACCCTAAAACCCTAAAACCCTAAAACCCTAAAACCCTAAAACCCTAAACCCTAAACCCTAAAACCCTAAACCCTAAACCCTAAACCCTAAACCCTAAACCCTAAACCCTAAACCCTAAACCCTAAACCCTAAACCCTAAACCCTAAACCCTAAAACCCTAAACCCTAAACCCTAAACCCTAAACCCTAAACCCTAAACCCTAAACCCTAAAACCCTAAACCCTAAACCCTAAACCCTAAACCCTAAACCCTAAACCCTAAACCCTAAAACCCTAAACCCTAAACCCTAAACCCTAAACCCTAAACCCTAAAACCCTAAACCCTAAACCCTAAACCCTAAACCCTAAACCCTAAAAACCCTAAACCCTAAAACCCTAAAACCCTAAACCCTAAACCCTAAACCCTAAACCCCTAAAACCCTAAACCCTAAACCCTAAAACCCTAAAACCCTAAAACCCTAAAACCCTAAACCCTAAACCCTAAACCCTAAAACCCTAAAACCCTAAACCCTAAACCCTAAACCCTAAACCCTTAAAACCCTAAACCCTAAACCCTAAACCCTAAACCCTAAACCCAAAAACCCTAAACCCTAAACCCTAAACCCTAAAACCCTAAAAACCCTAAAACCCTAAACCCTAAACCCTAAACCCTAAACCCTAAACCCTAAACCCTAAACCCTAAAACCCTAAACCCTAAAAACCCTAAACCCTAAACCCAAAACCCTAAACCCTAAAACCCTAAACCCTAAAAACCCCAAAACCTAAACCCTAAAAACCCCAAAACCTAAACCCTAAAACCCTAAACCCTCGATATCTCTGTTCAACGATTTCACATCGACCCCACATGTTTTGCTTATTTACACAATGGCCCTTCATCTTCTTGAATTTTGCATTTAGACCCCTGAATCCTAACATTAATGAAAGCTGTGCCGCCACTCTCGTTCAGACGTCGATATCTCTGTTCAACGATTTCACATCGACCCCACATGTTTTGCTTATTTACACAATGGCCCTTCATCTTCTTGAATTTTGCATTTAGACCCCTGAATCCTAACAATAATGAAAGCTGTGCCGTCACTCTCTTTCAGACGTCGATATCTCAGTTCAGCGATTTCACATTGACCCCACATGTTTTGCTTATTTACACAATGGCCCTTCATCTTCTTGAATTTTGCATTTAGACCCCTGAATCCTAACATCAAGTTGTCACGATCCCGGTGGATCGGACTGCAATTCCGGCGAATTGCTTATCGAAAATAACCGTCTCCGGTGAGCGGTTATTCTATTCAGAAGAAAAACAATGAAAAAGAGAAAACACAATTCAATTTGATCTTATTCCAAAGATGATTCTAACTATTACAAATCATTGCTATATACTATTTCCAATGAACAAAAATGAAAGCTGTGCCGCCACTCTCGTTCAGACATCGATATCTCTGTTCAACGATTTCACATTGACCCCACATGTTTTGCTTATTTACACAATGGCCCTTCATCTTCTTGAATTTTGCATTTAGACCCCTGAATCCTAACATTAATGAAAGTTGTGCCGCCACTCTCTTTCAGACGTCGATATCTCAGTTCAGTGATTTCACGTTGACCCCACATGTTTTGCTTATTTACACAATGGCCCTTCATCTTCTTGAATTTTGCATTTAGACCCCTGAATCCTAACATCAAGTTGTCACGATCCCGGTGGATCGGACTGCAATTCCGGCGAATTGCTTATCGAAAATAACCGTCTCCGGTGAGCGGTTATTCTATTCAGAAGAAAAACAATGAAAAAGAGAAAACACAATTCAATTTGATCTTATTCCAAAGATGATTCTAACTATTACAAATCATTGCTATATACTAGTTCCAATGAACAAAAATGAGAGCTGCGCCGCCACTCTCGTTCAGACGTCGATATCTCTGTTCAACGATTTTACATTGACCCCACATGTTTTGCTTATTTACACAATGGCCTTTCATCTTCTTGAATTTTGCATTTAGACCCCTGAATCCTAACATTAATGAAAGCTGTTCCGCCACTCTCGTTCAGACGTCGGTATCTCTGTTCAACGATTTCACATTGACCCCACATGTTTTGCTTATTTACACAATGGCCCTTCATCTTCTTGAATTTTTCATTTAGACCCCTGAATCCTAACATCAAGTTGTCACGATCCTGGTGGATCGGACTGCAATTCCGGTGAATTGCTTATCGAAAATAACCGTCTCCGGTGAGCGGTTATTCTATTTAGAAGAAAAACAATGAAAAAGAGAAAACACATTTCAATTTGATCTTATTCCAAAGATGATTCTAACTATTACAAATCATTGCTATATACTAGTTCCAATGAACAAAAATGAGAGCTGCGCCGCCACTCTCGTTCAGACGTCGATATCTCTGTTCAACAATTTTACATTGACCCCACATGTTTTGCTTATTTACACAATGGCCTTTCATCTTCTTGAATTTTGCATTTAGACCCCTGAATCCTAACATTAATGAAAGTTGTGCCAACACTCTCGTTCAGACGTCGATATCTCTGTTCAGCGATTTCACATTGACCCCACATGTTTTGCTTATTTACACAATGGCCCTTCATCTTCTTGAATTTTGCATTTAGACCCCTGAATCCTAACATCAAGTTGTCATGATCCCGGTGGATCGGACTTCAATTCCGGCGAATTGCTTATCGAAAATAACCGTCTCCGGTGAGCGGTTATTCTATTCAGAAGAAAAACAATGAAAAAGAGAAAACACAATTCAATTTGATCTTATTCCAAAGATGATTCTAACTATTACAAATCATTGCTATATACTAGTTCCAATGAACAAAAATGAGATCTGCGCCGCCACTCTCGTTCAGACGTCGATATCTCTGTTCAACGATTTCACATTGACCCCACATGTTTTGCTTATTTACACAATGGCCTTTCATCTTCTTGAATTTTGCATTTAGACCCCTGAATCCTAACATTAATGAAAGTTGTGCCAACACTCTCGTTCAGACGTCGATATCTCTGTTCAGCGATTTCACATTGACCCCACATGTTTTGCTTATTTACACAATGACCCTTCATCTTCTTGAATTTTGCATTTAGACCCCTGAATCCTAAAATTAATGAAAGCTGTGCCGCCACTCTCGTTCAGACGTCGATATCTCTGTTCAACGATTTCACATTGACCCCACATGTTTTGCTTATTTACACAATGACCCTTCATCTTCTTGAATTTTGCATTTAGACCCCTGAATCCTAACATCAAGTTGTCACGATCCCGGTGGATCGGACTGCAATTCCGGCGAATTGCTTATCGAAAATAACCGTCTCCGGTGAGCGGTTATTCTATTCAGAAGAAAAACAATGAAAAAGAGAAAACACAATTCAATTTAATCTTATTCCAAAGATGATTCTAACTATTACAAATCATAGCTATATACCAGTTCCAATGAACAAAAATGAAAGCTGCGCCGCCACTCTCGTTCAGACGTCGATATCTCTGTTTAACGATTTCACATTGACCCCACATGTTTTGCTTATTTACACGACACTGAATCATCAGAAAGCATCCTATTTTCCTGGCAATTCTTCACAATGTGCATAACTCACATATCCACAGAAGCATCACTGATGAATCTTACCCTCAAACTCAGATATATAAGTATAAGCGTCCCCAAACTGGATCTGCACATTGATGAGATCCATTTAGGAACTCCACAGTATGGACAGGTAATTTGAATTAAAATTCATACAAGACTATACAACATGAAGGGTTGACTTACAATATTGAGAACAGAAAAACCACTCTTCTCGAATTGAATGAGACAGAGCGCTTATATCTCCTTGACCCGCTCGTAGGGGTCGTGCATTTATCTGTCATGGAGAAAAGGAGATATGACGAATAAGCAAAGTATCGAACATCAGTTGCTTGAATTACAGTATCGAGACATATCATACACATATAGCAAAATTCGTCAACCGAATGAAGATCAACACAAAACAAGCAAAAGAAGCACGATTGCAACCAGATACATGTTGGTGCAATTAGCAAACACATCAATATATAGGTTGATGAGTCATGGCCATCCTGTTGACCACCATACATCAAGCGCTGTGACGTCAAATACGCTCATAGCACAACTTAACTCAGTTTCAAACAGGATTAGCATGTCAATTCATTTCTCTGCTTTCGGCAAAAGGTTCTGAAATGAAGCTAAACCAACCACTTTTTCGTACCAAAAGAGGCCTTTCTTTTCATACACTTATTTTGCTTTTGTTCGTTAACAATGATTTAAGATGGGCAACTCTTTTTACACCTAGATGTTGGCTGTTTAAAACATGTAACTTTATGGCAAACTGGTGCATGAGTATGGAAAGAAAATGTTATTGGATAGGTTCCTAGAGTACAATGCTTTGAAGAAGTATAAGATGATTTGTAATCCTTTCATTTGATTACGGGAAAAAGATACAAGTTGGCAAGTTCATAAAATATACCTCGTCCAGCGAATTTGCGTAGCTCAAGACTAGTGTTGACAAGGAGTTGCAGCAACTTTTCTCCAATATGCGAGTCAATCTCTGTCTGCAAAAATGTCTGAAAATACTGAGCAAAACCACCAATCGTATGCGTTTGGTAGGAAAGGGGATTGGACTTACTGGGAAACAATCTTGAGTCTGCAAAATGTCTATAGCTGACTTTCCTTGCTCGATGTCAACTTTTACACTTAGGCATTTGATTTGGGCATCCAAGGCTGTGGTAACTGCCAAGAGGCAGTCTAATTCAGTGGGTATCCTGATGCTTTGATCACATAAAATGGGATCCTCGCACTGCCATAAATGAAATGATATCTCGATTTAGAGGCAACAGATTAATGCTTTCCGCAACAGATTAATTGCAGCCCAAAAACAGGAAGTAAACTGAATTGGGGGATTACCTGGTCGGCGGAGTTCACCGGCATTGTGCGGACAAGGGAAGCTGCTGTTGGGAGTATCTTCTAATCCGCATCTCGATCCTCTACCCACTTCAATTAAATACTCACACAACTCGAATCAAACATTCCGGTTTTCCCCAACTTTGACAATTAGAGAGAGATATCTACCCTTTCACTCTTACAGTAAACAATTAGAGTAAGAATTGACAAAAATATACTCAACTTTATGTCTTCCTAAGGAAAACTTAATGATATACAGAAGACGTTATTATATCCCCTAATACACATCCCAACACCGAAGCGTCTACATTTCATCTGAACTGGAGTGAAAAGTACTGAACTAAACTGAAAGATATTGAAAACTGCTTATTAGGCGAGAGACAATCAATGATTTGTTGTGTTCAAAACAGACAAGTATTCACCGATTCTCAGATTTACCACTACTTTGAATTAACGATCATTACACAAGTTGAAACACACACAAATGGCCTCAAATGATCCTACATATTATCTCAATTGAATTGTGTTGTGTTGCGTTGTCATTTAGCATCATTCTGTACAGGATGTCCCTTTGAATATTGACAAGCTGCCGCTCTGGCACCAACTATAGCTGCAGCAAGATTTTCTGATCTCTCCGAGCTTGAAGCCTTGGAAATGCTGGGAGAGATAGCTAGTGATCCAGGCTTCAAGGAGAAACAGTCTTGTGGATTTGGAAGCTGAAACTTCACTGGATAGGGAGCAGTAACTGGGGAGAGACCTCTGGCAGCAGGTTCATATATCTTCACAAACAAAAACCAGAGTTTTAAAATGAATGAAAAAACAAGCAATCCAGTATTATATAGCCTACTCTTGCATTTACCTTGCGCTCAAGATTATAAACTCCTTGGAAGCCTCTCATCTCAAAAGGAACTATAAGTTTCTGCAATAATTTTACGGGATTTCAACAAATTTCTGTCAAATATTAACACTTTGAAATATCAAAAAGAAAACCAACAAGTTGATGACACAAACCTGTGGTTGCTGACAAAGCCAACAAAAATCCGTTAATCCTTCAAGCCTCACCTGCAAACACAAACATGTATAAGAAGGGAGACAATGAATGCAACCTACCAAAGATGGACAAGAGAAGCCCGTGTTCAAAACTGTGGTACCATCAAATGATTAGGGAAAACGTATCGAATCCTTACCCCTTCAGGGACCTTATCCCAGGATATTAACTCTTCGCGAGTCACACATCCAACCACCTCCACACAGCCTGTACATTTAAGCATAAAGTCTTGACGGACACGATTTTAATCGTCCAGTTTGTTGTTAAGTGCAAAAACATAGTGATTGATTAACAATGTGCACAGTCCAAACTAGACATAACAAATCTCCATCATATAGAAATGATGCAAGACAATTCAGATGTTCGCCAGGGCCTTAGAATCAACTGAAAAATATGTGTGCTCATATTCTGAAACTATCTGGACCACGGAGCCTGAATCAGTTAATATCAGACACGGACTGATACAGGAATGGAAATTGTAAATTAAACAGAAAACATGCAAATAAAGATATACTCTGGTACCTAAACCCTAGCCATGAATTCCTATTCTGAACTGACACTACCTACCATAAGGGGAAGTGAAGTGATATGTCTTATGAGTATCAAGCTGCAACAGTACCAGGTCAAAAGTGCACCTAATATGGTTCCCCAATTCATTAAAAGTTCAAGGACTCACAATTAATGGCTATCCTGGATTATATGAGAATGAGCCCTCTCTAATTGAGTTTTAGGAACTAAACATCTTAAGTGATTGGGCCAACTCCTCAAGATGGCGTATCAGTGTCACGTGTATTTGCACAATGAGAGTTGTATTTTGGTCGCCAATAAATTGACGAGCTACATGCAAGAAGGACTTGTTCGCCAGATTGAAAATCCAGCTAAATAAGGTAGCACAAAGTATTGTCTTTTATTTCTAGCTCTATAAACAAATAAGTATAGCTTTATCTGATGGGCATAAAATTCTTTAAATGATTAGGATAACTGAAAGTCTGAATCTTTTGAAAATGGGAAAGGCTTTTGTTATGTACAAGACAAATATCTCCTCAAAGTTACGCACAAACCATGCGAATGAATCTACTTTGAAAAGGGGAAAAACTTGCAATAGTTGAAGTGCAGGAGAAATAGAAGCAGAGTAAGAGAAGATATCATTACACTACAAAGTTAAGACAGCCTTCAATCAGTTCACATAACAAGCAAATCCAACTTAATCTCTTTCGTAACTAATTGGGAATTACTTTTACTAGTTGACAAATCAAACTGATAATATCATATATGCTAAAAGGGAGAAAGTATGAACCTAGCAATCTTGAAGTTGGATAATGCTCGGGAAATTTGATGTCATGAATCCCATCAACTGCGTATATTTCTCTGTAGAAGTCTTCCATAGCTTTGATTGTCTCTTGGTCCGGCACTTTGCCAGCAGCATGGATCCATAGCCGCCCTATCATACAGCAGCAACAAAAACTTTATTTAATGTCCTATCATACCACGGAGCATACATAGAAACGAAACAAGTTGCAACACATCAACACAAGACAGATTATAATGTTATAACTCATCTAAAGCATAAATGCAAGAAATTTGCATACTCATTTACGACTCAGTTCAGTTCCTTGCCAATTCACTCATTTATCCTGATTTCTAAGACCACGTGTTCATCTTTCACCCCAAAATCTCCTCTTTCACAGATGAAAGATATCAATCTTCAAGCCTCCGTACAAGATGTCATATTGTTAGTTCATATTCTATAAATATGGCATAAAACTTAAGATATGTGGATCAAAGCACCGGATTCATCGCATAAAAACTTAAAATAAAGGGCAAGAGGAATATAGAAGATGATGGGTTTGAGGAAGCAACCTCGTAAGGGGGCAGGCCAAGATCGTCCCTCAACTCGCTTGATGCCATAAACAAGCAAAGAAGCCCATGGCTGGTGCATCGTCAGACATGGGTTCCTGTAGTTGATACCCTTCCTGCTTCCCATTTCCCTGTCTAGCTCTGTAAAAAGGATGATTTTGTAAATATTCCTTCTTCTACTTTTGTTGGGAAAACAGATTCTCTCGGTGCTCTACTATTTGGAGAAAAGCTGGATACGCCTGGTAGGATTCAAGGTGCTTATCGAGCGAGTCGGTTCGAGTTTCGCTCGAATTCAACTCGCTATCACTAATTTTTATCGAGTTATTTCGATTAAGTTTTTTTCAAGCAAAATCATAAATAATTGATAACATGATAAATTTTTAAAAGTAATTTTTGCATGAAATATGAATTTACTGGTATAAATTATGTAAAAACATACAAAATCATTGTATTATAAACATGTTAATGAATTAAATATCAATTTTAACAATCATATTTGTGTTATCGAGTTACTCGCGAGTCTATCGAGTCGAGTACCTCCTTTGATCATCTCGCGTTTCAAGCAAGTCGAGTTTCGAGTACTCGCGAATTGACGATCTCAGTTAGCACCCACTTAGCACCCACTAGGACTAGTCACTAGTATGGTACTAATTGAAAGCATTTATTTACACACTAGTAATGCTATTTAGATACCCTTAGGATTTCTTTGGCCATCAATTTACGAGAAAATGCTCTTCTACTCCAGTTATAGTTAAGAAAATCATGTTATGTGGTTTGTTCATAGAGAACCATATAATTTGGCGTGATTGTTTGGGCTTGTTATATGCAGAATTAATTTATTATTAAATTTTCATTAATTTTTATAAATAATCATAAATACTTATCACTTCAAGTCTAATTTGGTAAATTATCATAAATACTTACGAGGAATATGATCGTCACTTAATATCTGATTTAGACATACTTAACCATGCATGTCCTGCATGTAAAACTACCCTTAGGGTGTTTGGTTCGTAACCTTTTTGAGAGTCTGGATTTTGTTTTGAATTTTTGAGAGTTTGGGTTTTTGTTTGGGATTTTGAGAGTCTGGTTTTGCAAAATTCTTGTTTGGTTGGGATGAGTTTGTGAGCATAGAACAAAATATTTGATTGGTTTTTAGGATTTTGCAAGTCTGGATTTTGGAAAACTTTGTGAACCAAACAAGATTTTACAAAATTGGACTTGGATAGTCCAAGTTTTGCAAAAACTTGTCAAACCAAACACACCCTTACTCTTTTGGTATTGATTTAGGATTTAGGGTGTCAATCGTTAAGATTTTGAAAATTGAAAAACTTTTCATTGAACGGGAGAGCAGGACGAGTCTTGCCCCTCTTCTAAACTTTGTCTTTTCCGGATTCAAAAAATTATTAAAATCTATATAGAAAAATAATTAGTCCTGGAAGTGACGGTCACAATATATTGACAGAGTTTATATGCAAAAAAATTTGGGACGGGGGTTTTTCTGCAATTTATGTAAATTGCATTCACGCGCTTGAATTTCACACTTGAATGCTTGTTTTTTAAACCAAACAGGTTGTTTTTTAGAACACGCTTGCATTTCACACTTAACAGGTTATTTTTTAGAGAATGCTTGCATTTCACAGTTAATAGGTTGTTTTTTAGAGAATGTTAGCATTCCACAGTTAACAGGTTGCTTTTTAGAGAATGCTTGCATTCCACAGTTAACAGATTGCTTTTTAGAGAATGCTTGCATTCCACAGTTAACAGGTTGCTTTTTAGAGTTCATGTATTTTGAAGCAAAAAAAGATGGTTTTATAGAGCATGCTTGAATTTCACCCTTGAATGCTTATTTTTTAGACCAAACAGGTAGTTTTTTAGAACATGCTTGTATTTCACGCTTAACGGGTTGTTTTTTAGAATAAAATGCTTGATTTTTAGACTGTATGGATATGTTTGCTAACGTCTATTTTTAGACTAAAATGCTTGTTATTTAGACTGAGTGAACAGTGTGCGTGAGTGAATAGTGCATTTTTGTCAAAATTGCAAATAAGGACCTCATTCCTTCCATATTTCAATATAGTCCTTCGTCACTATATAGTGACCGTCACTCAAGAGACCAACTCATAGAAAAATTAGCAATTTTAACAAGGACAATGAAAAACGTCAATTATTATTTCAATGGTCATAAACCAGATACTTCTTGTTTAAAGGTCATCTAAACAGTTTTGCTAAAAAAAAAAAAAAGGTCATCTAAACAGATACTAATTCTTAAAAGATAAATTTGTTTATATGACTCTCAGTTCTGAAAATAGTGCACATATAACCCTCAGTTATGGTTTAGTATGATTATAATCTTGTATTTTAATTAAATTTAGTTTTTCATAATTATCGACTGAAAATTCATAAAAAGACAAAGCTAACCTCATTTAAAAATAAATTAAAAAATTTGAATCGATGTGCTAACCGTACCAAAAATAACCTCGTTTTAAAAAAATTTAAAAATCTCGTATTATTTCAAATCATTTCTTTCATTTCCCATGAATTTGTTGGGCACGTAATTCACGTCACCGACGTGATATTCTGCCTACATGGCTCGTCGGCGACGCTCAATTTTCCAATCATCTGCCAACGGACCACTTAGGCACGCTTCAACATTTATAAGGGAGGCGATGTATGTACCGGTGAAGTGAGGTCAGGGCGTTGGTCAACACCAACCACCCATTTTTTCAGGTATATAAGTTGGTCCGCTGATGGTGGTGTTAATTTGAATTTTATTTTGAATAAAAATTAAAGGGTATTTGTGACATTTTTTATATGTATTTTTAACCATAATTTAATTACAGGCCTTCTATACGCAGTCCGTATTTTGCTTATTTGCAGTCCGTATTTCTTTTAAATAATCATATATACAATGATTCTGATATAAAACTGAATTGCAAGTGTATGCAATAGAAGTAGTATATATGATGCATATGTCTGATATACATAATTATTGACCATATCATATATATTGAATGCGTATTTTTATTTTGGACTGCAAAATAAGCAAAATACGGACTGTGTATAGCATGCCCCTTTAATTATTAAGTATGTCAAGAGTCAATGTGCAAAATTTAGCCTAATCAAAAGTTATAATTGTACTAAATAAGAACGGAGTGTATTGCACTATTACGATAACTTAGGGTTATATAGTCATTTGCCCTAAATTTCAAAAAATGGACATAACATTGGTTGAAATGTCAATTTTAGGACCAAACATTCAAAAGTGTCAATATTTGGTACCCAACATTCTCAAAATGTCAATTTTAGGACCCAACATTCAAAATGGTCAATATTTGGTATCCAACATTCTGAAAATGTACAATTTTTGGATTTTCGTTAAATTCACTTGTTAAAACTATTAATTTCAAGGGTATTTTGGTAAATTGTACATATACAAATTCTAAAAATTACCAAAATGGCCTTGAAATTAATAGTTTTAACAAGTGAATTTAACGAAAGTCCAAAAATTGTACATTTTCAGAATGTTGGGTATCAAATATTGACCATTTTGAATGTTGGGTCCTAAAATTGACATTTTCAGAATGTAGGGTACTAAATATTGACACTTTTAAATGTTGGGTCCTAAAATTGATATTTCCACCAATATTAGGGACATTTTTTGGAATTTAGTCTTAATTTGTTCCCAGAATTACTGTCACTCAAAACAAAATTTTTTACCACAAAATTACTGCCACTCAAAACACCACCCGACCCGTTTGACACCCACAGCCACATGTTCAAAACCCGGCGCCTGATCTATCTGCAACTGCAAGAAGTCGAAGTATGGAGATGGCAAATCTCAGTCTATCTGCAACTCTTCCCACCAGCTCCAATTTGAGTCGTCATGGTAGAAACATTTTCCGACAACCCTCTGCTACGCTGTCTTCTAAAATCAGGTTACGTGCAGACTCTTCGCCGTGATAAGTCTCTATTTTTTTGCACACCTGTTTCTGAATAATAACGTTGAACAACTGCAGGTACCAATCGACAAAGACCTCACCGGACCCCAAAACAAAGTTAAACTTACTCGACTATGCCAGCAACCTTCTTACCAGTTTCCTGAGCGGTGCCAAAGTGGGGTCCATGCCAGTAGCCGAGGGTGCAGTCTCCGACCTCTTTTCTCGTCCACTCTTCTTTGCATTGTACGATTGGTTTATCGAGGTACACGTTTGTGTTGTGCTAATGCTATTAGCCAGGGATGTTGTATGGTATCCTTCATATAATCAATTATCTGCTCTCACAGCATGGCTCTGTGTATAGACTTGCTTTTGGACCCAAAGCATTTGTTGTTGTATCTGATCCTATTGTTTCAAGATACATTCTTCGGGAAAACGCTCTTTCGTATGACAAGGTACGAGCCATCCTCTCTCTTAACATCATTTATCCAAACCTTATTTTGCATCTTACCATGCATGAGTAATGAGTTGATCCCCCAAAAAATCTGCGACAGTAATGCGAGCTACAGGGCCTTTCTATCACTTCTTATAAGTTACCAAGCATTAGATAGTTCTTCGATGAGCCAAACGCCATTGGAAAGGAAGGGCTTGAAACTCAAAGTGTCCTCTTTTCATGAAAGACCGTTGAATCCCTGACCTTTGCATTTTTTTTTGTTAATAATAAGTTGGAAAGGATCCTCTTTTCATGAATGACCGTTGAATCCCTGACCTTCGCATTTGTTTTTGAAAATAATGAACTTTAAACATTAATTTCTTGCAGTGTAAGCTGGGTAATATTGATGCATTGTAATTGCTACTTTGTTTCTAACACAGGGAGTTCTTGCTGAAATTCTTGAACCAATTATGGGAAAAGGTCTAATACCTGCTGACATTGACACTTGGAAGCAGAGGAGAAGAGGTCAGTGCATTCCTTGCTAAATTTTTTTTGATGTTGCAAATCTTGCATAATGGCCGACTTCTACATACAACCAATAAATTTGAAATTTTCTCTCTTTAACCAAATCTAATGATGTCAATTATGGTTCCAAGGGGGTTGATGATTTCAAATAGCAATACAGGAAAGTATATTTTGTTCTGCAACTCATATTCCTAGTTTCTCATATTTATATGCACATTCCTGGTTCTGGTGGGTAGTCATTGCTCCTGGGTTCCATGCATTGTACCTGGAAGCTATGTTCAAAGTATTCGCCAATTGTACTGAGAGAACGAGATCCAGGTTTGAAAAGCTTCTTGAAGTTGAAATGAGAAGAGGTGGGAATATGATTGAGTTGGACCTTGAAGCTGAATTTTCCAATTTAGCTCTTGATATAATTGGCATTGGTGTTTTCAACTACGACTTCGGTTCAGTTACAAAAGAATCTCCTGTTATCAAGGTTCATGTTTTAAAACCTTTCCGTGCTACTGCATAATTTACTTGTTCTTTACATCATATTTTACTGTGCATTTGCTCATTTATTCCCATGTCTTTGTTAAGGTGAGCTTATCATATATTCTCCTGGTAATTAATATCCATCCCGTTTTTTTTAAACGTTTCTGAAAGGCTAATGCAATTGTTTCTGTAATAACTTTGGTCCTTTAATGTCCACAAGGATCAAAAAGATTTTTTGTTCTGCTTTATGTCTCGTTTTATTTAATGCAAAGCCAGTTATTTTACTTCCTACCATGGATCTAGAGGTATCAGAGTTTGCACTTGCTAGTTTATATACTTTTGGTACCTTTCCTGGACTTCTTTGTCATTCCTGGACTTTCTTGCCCGTGTTACTATCTCGTTCATACCCTGCTCTCTCAGTTACCTCCATTGTTGAAATTTATCTTAAGCTTGCTAATACGAAATCTTTGTCCTTCAGCAACAGGATCCATGTTATTGATGAAAACTCCAAGAAATACTTCTGCTATGTCATATTAGAAACCTTACTAGAACAACACTGTCATATCTCACTTTATTCTCTTTATATATCTGTATATTTGTGTTTCACTAGACCTTTTGCGTTATATGTAGGGCTATATCATGTACATGTTTTTTTTTTTTTTAATCTAATGAGTGTACACATGAGCCATGGAATTTGTACCATGTAGGGCATTTATGCAATTGTTGTTGTGTTTATATAAGCACTATATTTTGGAATGGGATCATCATCTTTTATTTCAATACATCTACAGGCTGTGTATGGTACTCTGTTTGAAGCTGAACATCGATCTACATTCTACATTCCTTATTGGCAATTCCCTTTGGCAAGATGGCTTGTTCCAAGGCAGAGGAAGTTTCAGAAAGACATCAAGTGTATTAATGAGTGCCTCGATGTTCTTATAAAAAACGCAAAAGAGACGAGAGAGGTAATATCGCATCCTTATTTCTTTTGCAAACTTGTTCTTATCTATTGTTACTCAGGAAATTCAAGAGAGTGAGAAAAACATAAATAAAGAACATCTGTTATTAATGAACCAAAGATGAGGAAATTAGAATGTTAAAATTGGTGTGCAGCTACAATAGATTAGTTAAAATGTGTCGATAGATATGGACATGTACTTAGGAGACCCGTAGATACCTCAGTATGCCATTTGGAATATAGAGAACCTATATAAACAGTTATACTAAGGGAAGCTCTGATATCGCTTGGAATGCACTTATAAAGGAAAGACCTATATTCTAATTTGAGGCTATAACACTTGTAATGAAATGATAAAGGAAGAGATTCCTACATTATAAATGGAGGATTTCAGTAAGTTGCTTTGTCAGTATTTCACCATATATTCTGCTGATGACCATCCAAAGATCAAATCAAGACCTTCTTATAAGCCATTTATATACCTAAAAAATGGACATTTACCTCCGAATGTGACGAATCAACCATGTCACAACTCTAATTGAACTCTTTTAACTTTTGAGAAAAAAAATGAAGAAAGTCTAATCTACAAGGGATGACTAATATAACCTTTACATAAGAGGGATCAATAGTTATTTATTGTAGTCCGGGGGATGGAAATGATTATTTCCCATATTGCGTGGGTGTATCATCTGATCAGATGTAAGCTAATTCAGCGTAGGGCCTGTTTTACCATATCTATGGTTATATTGTATATTCAACTCTGTTTTGTTTCTGACACAGGAAACAGACGTGGAGCAACTGCAGAAAAGGGACTACTCAAATCTTAAGGCAAGTAATACTCAACTGCTTAAGCAAACTAAATCAACTATCCCATTTGATGTTTCTTGTGTAACATCTCCAGTTCGTGATGCTTGTAATGAGCAATTTGAGGATAATTACTTGAAAATATGCGTTGCTGTGCCATGTTACACTTCAGTCTCATTAAAATATAAAATGTACAGCCAGTCATTTATGCTGATACTCAGTTCTTATTGCTCTATTGATAGCAATTTGAGGATATGTACTTGAACAAGGACATGAATCAACAGTTAATTTTATGTTCTGTGGTCAGTGTTGTCATCAAATTTATGGTTACATTTCACTCACTAAACAATAAAAGTAATGGTAAATCAAGCATTCATTATGCCACATTTTTGCTACTGTCTTGAAACTGTTATGAATTGAAACAAGTTTGTAAATAATAACTTAGGGATTAGATAAGTCAAACACTCACTTGTTGGGATAAATCTGTTGCAGGATGCTAGTCTCTTGCGGTTTCTGGTAGACATGAGGGGAGCAGATGTCGATGATCGCCAGGTAGAAATTGTCTCTGAAATCACCTCTTTATTCCTTCTGTGGCATTAGCAGAGTCTTGTTTGTATCACTAAAGTAGGCGCACACACACACATACAGCACCTCTTAATTCCTTCTGTACCATATTGATTCATATTATAATTAAACTAACATAGGTACTCCGTTCCACATAACAAGTATTGTTGGTATCACTAAAGTCGAGGCATAGATAAAGAACTCTTCAGATTGGGTGAAAGGAGTAGCTGCAAAAGCTTTAGTTGTTTTTCACCTAGCTATCTGTCTTAGCTACTCGCACACTTGCGTTTTGACTCTAAAAAAGTTGATAATTTTTTCCCAACCGCGATTAATCTGTCCTCCTTTTACCTGCATCCGAAGAAGCGAATCATTGTTGGTGTTCAAAAGATATACTCACATGCAAATCTTGCGTTTATTGGCTTGGTGTTCATCAGGTATGATTTTTGTTTTGCAGCTTAGGGATGATCTGATGACTATGCTTATCGCTGGCCATGAAACAACAGCTGCTGTGCTTACTTGGGCTATTTATCTTCTTACTCAAGTGGGTTAACCATATAAACTGTAGTCAAGTCTTTTGGAACATAATGCCAAAAAAGTTTAATTTTGGTGTTCTCTGTTTTCAGTTTTTTCTTCAGCAATACACGTGAACATCTTTTTCCTACAAACTTGCTGTTTTGTAGCATCCTTACAAGATGAAGAAAGCACAGGAAGAGATTGATTCTGTTCTTGGTCAGGGGATAATCACATTTGAATCAATTAAGAAATTAGAGTAAGTGAAGCTCTCTGAGAATTATCTTTTTTAAGTGAAGCCTCTTTGTTTACTGCATGGCTGCTTCTACTGAATAATTTCACGGGCATTTTGATCTTGAAGTCTATATTTGATTACCAGAAACAAAACAAAAAATTCCGTAAAGAACATTGTAGTACAATTATAATGGATTTTTTTGAAAATGATAGTGAAGCACACTAATTATTGGGGAGATTTGAAGTTAGTTGATTTTGATTTATAATATTTTTCATCTAATATACAGATGCAGTACGTGTAGATTACCAATACAAATCTAGGAGAATACTCTGATACAGATAGAGTTGGTAACTGAAGCTGAATCTGTTCTAACTGAAGCCAGTAATCCAGTAGAGGATTTCTATTTATCTTTAATACACTGCACATGCTATTATGCGGATTAATATCTATAAATTTCTGATTAGGACATAAACAGAAAAATCCTGGTGGAGGAAAAGCCTGTTAATTGTGTTTGTACCCTCATAGAGCATAAAATGGTAATTGACAATTATAAGACTTTCAAATAAAACAGGGGGAGTAGCAACATATGTGCACATTCCAGGAGGTCACATGTGGTTACATATTTGACAATTTGGCTCTAGAAATTCCAAAGCATTAGTGTTAATGTTAGACATTTTTTGTTATAATTCCCCAAGTAGAGCGTTTTGTGATTTAATGTCAACCTAGTGCATGCTTAATAATAGGGTGCTCTCTCCATGCTCTCAGATACATACGACTCATTGTTGTAGAGACTTTACGCCTCTATCCACAGCCTCCATTACTCATTAGGCGCGCTCTGGTACCTGATACATTACCTGGTATGCTTCTATTCTATCTTTAGTTCAACATTACGGCATATAGGCGTTGTATTAAGATGAAGTTTCGTTATTCTTATTCAGTTATCATAATTGGGATGTTGAAAGAGGGCTATAATCCACTCATATATAATTGACGAGCTTCTCTAATAACACTGTATGAATTTACTACTGGAATTAGTTATGTGAAGATGGGAGGACAGAGGAATTTAATAAGTCCAATATGGTGTATAAAGCGGTTCTAATGGATAAAAGATTTCACACAATAGACCAGATAATACATTTGTGATGAATCTATTGATTTGATGTCTAGTTTATGTAGCCATTGTTGCTGACTTTATGCTATACGAAATTAAAGATGATTTACATATGTTTCCAGGAGGTCACAAAGGCGAGAAGAATGGATATGAGATTCCTGCTGGGACTGACATTTTTATATCCGTGAGTCTTTATTTACTTGTGTTTCCTTGGTTTGACTGGTTCATAGTGTGTCTACAAAAGATGGTGTCTTATTTGTTTACATCTTCACCTCTTCTCCCGAATTAATTGATATCAGCTTCTTGCTTAAAACTCTTTCTGATATTGCTAAATCTCTGCCAGTTAAAAAATGCAATACTTGGTAGATGTGCTATCATTAATGCCTAAGAGCAGCATGTATCAACCAACAGGTGTACAATCTACATAGATCTCCATACTTGTGGGATAAGCCTGACGAATTTGAACCCGAGAGGTTTCAAGTGAAAAGGGGGAGTGAGGGTATTGAAGGCTGGGCTGGTTTTGATCCATCCAGAAGTCCTGGAGCAATGTACCCGAATGAGGTGATTATTTTTCTCCCTTGCGTTTAAGAGGTGGAGTTCTTTTCTTTATGTGCTTGTTTTTGTGGCTTGCAGATTATATCAGATTTTGCCTTTCTGCCTTTCGGTGGGGGGCCAAGAAAGTGTGTTGGGGACCAATTTGCACTGATGGAGTCAACAATAGCATTAGCAATGTTACTGCAAAAGTTTGATGTTGAGCTAAAAGGGCCTCCAGAGTCGGTAGAACTCGTCACAGGTGCTACTATACATACGAAAAATGGATTGTGGTGCAGATTGAAGCACAGATCTGACCACACTGAACCATGATTCTCCCAACTTTATTTGCGGGTATTGGTAAGTCTAGTACAAAGAGAAGTATGCAGAATGAAGGTGATGTGTCACTTAAAAGGTACGGTGTAATGAAGGATGTTTTTTTCTTGAGTTCTTAGTGCTTAGTGGAGACTCTCTTTTGTGCCTTTGTTTGACACGCTTGACATTTGTTATGCTTAACTTATATCGGCACCTTTCAATCATAGTAAATTCGAGCCATCTTTCCTGTCTCTTAAATGTTTGAACAAAAGAAGAAGAGTGAAGTATCGAACGCAGGCTAGGATATGTAATACAGATTTATTAGATGCTGAATTGGTGATGTGAGGTCAATGGTTGTAAATTATTGCACTTGAAATGTGGAATAATAATAATGGAGGCTGGGCATGTGCTGCAGGTTGGGTCAATTCCAATGTTAATGGATCACTGATTAGTCCCTTGTACGTGTTACACTGCTACCACTGATTTGGCTGTGCTTTAACTTTTCCTCTCGCCATTTCCGAAACAAAGTTTATATTCTCTTTAGTTGGTAGTAAATATGGTAAAAAGAAGAAAAGATCTCGTAAAACATCAACTGAATATATTTGGATCGATATATAGGGTCTAATTGATTTGAATGATTTAACACTAGCGGCTCAAATGTAGATGGGATGAAATTTGGTTAATACAAGTTTTTGACCATCTTCAAATTAGCAATCAAACTATTTAGCAAGGCCCTCATCAAAAGCACAATTGATGAATTGTGGATGTTTGAGGTTGGAATGAATTCTAGCTTTCCACTTCAATTGAAATAAACGAAACTATCATACTATATATATGCATTATGGGTCAAGTTTGAGGTAAGCGTTAAATTCAGATACAAAATTATTATTAAATTGTATTTGAGTTCAAAGATTGTGAACTGCCAAACAAAACTATTATTAAATCGAAATTATTAAACCGACGCCCTACGTTGGTAAACGCTGGATGAGATGATATTGTTTTTTTTCCTTGATTTGTTGTACTGCTAGCTTGTTGGCCAATTGGGTGAGAACAATATTCTCCGTCCCAATTCAATCTACACAATTTTTTCATTTAATTGTTTAATCTTAATTTGCACACATTAATGTTTTTCTCAATCTTCTTCTTCATCATATCACTCGAATTTCAACTTAATATTTTATATCTTCTCATAAAATTATGGGATTAATGATGAACTCTATCTGTTCGGTTAACATCTAATACTACATTAATTGTGTGATATAATTGGATTCTTCGTAACATGTACAATGAAAATATAAAAAAAATTCATTTAATATCTTTAGTTAAAATGATTGACGTTTTTAAAATATACATATATGACATTGATAATCGAATGAATGTAGTATTAATAGTGTAATTGAGGTGTGATTGAAAAAAAGAATCGTAGAGTAGAATAAAAAAAGGTAGCTGTTATGATGATGGTGTGAGAGTTGACTTTTTACGGGGCTTACCTTCTCTCTCTCACACATGCTCATAGGCTGGACGGCCCACACTTTAAAAACATCACTTACTCACCCTTGGTTCATGCATCATTAATTCTCCCTCTCTCTGCATCATTTCCATTTCGCCGGAATTCTCTGCATGCCACCGCCGTTCATCATCTGATTCCGGTATTCCTTCTTCTTCTTCATCATACTCTTCATATTCTCTCTCTCTGCCTCTGCTGTAGTTAAGCTGGATACATCCACTCCTCCTGCTCCTTAACTCCCAATTTATAAAAGCCTTCCAATTATGTAAATTAGATCTACCTCTTCATTTCTCTCCCCCTCAAAAAAAAAAAAAAAAAACCATCCTTGCTTCTTGCATTATGTCTGGTTGATTATCTTAGCTAGCTGGTCTGGGTGTGTGATCGATCTGGAAACAATTCAGAAGCTCGTGTAACCGGAGCTTAATAAAAACCGTCGAATCATGTAAGTAAGAGCATCCGTGAATCTGAATCCCCTCAAAAAAAACCAAAAAAAGATTAGTAGAAATTAAGCATTAGAGTAAGAAGAAGATGATGGGAGATCCGGAGGGTGGAAACTCTGCGCCTGCAACGCCGGGGACGCCTACACCTCTGTTCTCGTCGCTGCGCGTGGATTCACTCTCCTACGACCGCAAGTCAATGCCCCGCTGCAAGTGCCTCCCGTTGGACGCGCCGTCATTTGGTGCAGCTCACACCTGCTTCACCGACTTCCCCGCCCCTGACATTTCACTCACGCGCAAGGTACCATCTCCTCCTTCTCTTTCTCTTTATTTTTTCCGGTGAAGAAAGGTTGATACATCCACTCGCAGCTTGGAGCGGAGTTCGTGGGGACTTTCATCCTCATGTTCGCGGCGACGGCAGGGCCCATAGTGAACCAAAAGTACTCGGGCGCAGAGACTCTGATCGGGAACGCGGCGTGTGCCGGGCTGGGAGTGATGATCGTGATCCTCTCAACCGGACACATATCGGGTGCTCATCTCAACCCATCCCTCACCCTCGCCTTCGCTGCACTCCGCCACTTCCCCTGGGCTCACGTCCCTGCTTACATCCTCGCCCAGTTTTCTGCTTCCATATGCGCATCCTTTGCCCTCAAGGGCGTCTTCCACCCTTTCATGTCCGGAGGGGTCACCGTTCCAGCGGCTGGAGTCACCACAGCTCAGGCTTTCGGCCTCGAGTTCCTCATCACTTTCAACCTCCTCTTTGTGGTCACGGCCGTAGCCACCGACACCAGAGCCGTAAGCCTCTTATACATCTCTCTCTCTCTGCTCTCTACAGTCTACATATGTTAGTTAGGTTTGCTGAATTCTGATCGACAGGTGGGGGAGTTGGCCGGCATTGCGGTGGGAGCTACAGTCATGCTCAACATCCTGGTGGCCGGGTAAGCCATAGTTAATCACCATCAATACATTACTGTTAGCAAAGCAGAGCAGTTGTGTATATACTAAGAGCGTGTAATTACAATGCAGGCCATCCAGCGGCGCGTCTATGAACCCGGTGAGGACGCTCGGGCCGGCTGTCGCTGCGGGAAACTACAGGTTGATTTGGGTGTATTTGGTGGCTCCCACGCTGGGGGCCCTGGCCGGAGCTGGTACCTACACAATCGTCAAGCTCGAACCAGGTCACGTCGAGGGGGAGACCCCACGCCCCGTCCGCAGCTTCCGTCGCTAAGCCCCTCGTACTATGAATGATTGGTATTTTCGCAAAATAAAGGCAATGGTGTTGTGGAGAAGCATGTATAGGCCCTCCCCCTCGCCAACTCTGCTATTGGCTATTTGTGTTGTTGTTGTGTGCTTTGGTGTGATTTTCTCTACTCAACATTTGGTACCTACTACTGTATAAGAATCCAAACAGCAGCTATGTAATGCTGCCTTGTCTGTCATGATTGAATTGGTTTGGTTTGTTTTGCTTTCTTAAATTCATATCATAACCTGCACATTTACAATTGCCAAATATCCATCTCTTCCTTCCCATACTAAAAACTAAAGCAAGCTATTAATCCTGGGGAACATTCACAGCTCTATCGACTGCTGTGCCTAGCTGTGCCTCCAGGCACCTGACTGATTCTCATGTTGGGATCTTCCTGCCAAAACCATACATAATTCAGTACATCACTCTCACGGGAAGGAAGATAATAAGGCGTTGAATGTTGATAATAGACTTCACCTGAAACGCATAGCTGAAACTCGGTGGTCTAAATTCAAGATGCCCCTGCGCCACCAAACAAGTCATGCATGGACTTTAAAATAAAATAAAAAACAGTTATGTAGGCATGAGGAATGTGTTTACCACCAGTCCAGCCACATTTTGCTGGGATGCGAAATAACCGTCATGACCCGATGCACTCTGCCCCTAAAACAATTCATCAACACAAACTTCAACTCCACAAACACTTTGTTTATTCTAAGTTTTAAAAAGAGAAACATCACAAACCAGTCCTCCCATGTTCGCTTCATTAACATACTGAACATCGTGTGGCAGCTCCATCAAATTCAACTGTATCTGTAATGAAACACAAAATCACAGTAAAACATCTACTTCTTGCCAAGTCCAGAGTTCAAGTTCCCCTACCAGTCCCTGCTGACTCCCATAGTGGCCATTCAGGGTTATTCCATCTGAACCAAGGTTCTCCTACGACCAAACAAAAGTACACCTTTTCAGTTAATTTGAATATCAAAGGTTTTCATTCAAAACTCCAGAAGCTTGGGTTAAGAAATAACCAGCAGCGACTGTCCAGGTAGCAAGCTGCTTTCAACTTCAACGACTGTCCCAGCTTCTGATTCTGATTGTACCTGTCACAGACTTGATAATTATATCCAACCGCCTCACTCACAGGGATGTAATTTTAACTGAAGAACACGACTGACCTTTCTTTTCTTGCTTGTACTCTTCTTTCTACTTTCTCTTGTCAAGTTAGCACCTTCTTTCTCCATTTCCACAACTTGGACCACATCAGGGTTCCTGCTACATTCCGGGCCACATTTGTTGTTAACGTCTACACAGTTCTTCAGACCATCAACTAATGCACGATAAGCTACGCTGAAAGTCTCCTCGGACAGGGAACCCTCTTCGCCTAATTCAATGGCACGTTTACACAACTCATTGTACCTCCGCACCCTAGCTAGGACTCCCTCAGTACCATCACCCACAGGCTGCTTGTTCTTTGAATCCTTTGTCCACCTCTTCAAAATGTACTGGGACGGAATACTCGACAAACCCCGCATTTGCAGCACAATCATGGCATGTCTACACAGAAAACCCTTGTACTCAAACATGAGGCATGAACAAGAAACTTCAGATGCTACCTCATTCCAGGTGACAATAAAATTCTCACCCTTCTCACAATCATCTACTCTAAACGACATTCCAGTCTCATCTTCGCTTTCATTCTTAGGATGACACCCCACTACACCCAGAACTTCTACCTGGAATTTTCTGAAAATCGCATGTGTATAGATTGTAGACATTTGTTTCTCCCATGGCGAAGGAGACTTGAGTGCTGGCTGTTTCTGCCACGTATCAAAATCAGCTATGGCTTCTTCTTCATACCTATTCTGGAGAATCGTCCCATACTGTCTAACAAAATCTCTCAGACTGATCCTTTTATAAATGTACTTGTCAAAGAATGAAGTTACACATTCAGATCGTTGGGCAGTTGACATCCCCGCAAGAAAAGTGTCCCGCATGAAAGTCGGAACCCACATTTTGCGGTCTTCGTACAAAGATTGAATCCAGTCATTTTCATGCAGTTCAAACCTACTGACCATCTTCCACCATCTCAGATCAAAGTCATCATCAGTAAGGGACTTAAAAACGCACTTGTTAAATTTCCTGATAAAAGTATCGTGCTGTTTAACAGCGTGAGCTAGGACTTCAGGTACCTTTTCCAAGATGTGCCAAAGAGCATAACAATGGCGTGAATTCGGGAAGACTTGTGCAACGGCAGCTTTCAGTGCTTCATCTTGGTCAGTAATGATGACTTTAGGAGCTCGCCCACCCATAGCTTTACTCCAGGTCTTCATCAACCAAAGAAAGCTTGAGACAGTCTCATCTCCAAGCAGGCCACACCCAAGCAACACGGGTTGGAGGTGATGATTCACACCAACAAATGGAGCAAATGGCATCTTTTCAGTGGTTTTGAGATAACTGGTATCAAAAAAGACAGCATCATTAAAGGAGCTGTAGTCTTTCCGACTCTTAGCATCAACCCAAAACAAGTTCCTAAGGCGCTGGTCTTCATTCAAATCAATTGCATAGAAGAAGGAGGGGTTCTCTCTCTGAATTTGCATGAAATACTCGAGCATAACCTGAGCATCACCCTCCTCTAGTGCCAAGAAGCGCCCTCGATCATGGTGGGAGTCGAAGCTAGGGTCGGGAGAGGGTACTTGAAAGGTGGTACCACACTGTCTGGACATGTCAACATACATCTTCCGAGTCCGCTCACTCACAGCGTGTAGGATGTCAATGTTGTTCTTCTCAGCTAATTTGACATTGCGCTGGATGCGGAAATGATAGGCAAGAGCTGGTAAGAGCTCGTGATTATGTTCCTTGAGGAATTCATGAATGTACCATTTACCATCCTTTCTTCTCTTGACGTGCATGCTGGCCTTGCAGTCAGTCTTCTTGACAGTGGGGCGTCTGGTACTGCCATCGGTTTCATGGGTGATACCGTATCTGGAGCAAGCAAACTTAGCATCTATAAACTCTTTAGATTTCTTGGACCGCCTGCTGTTCTTTATGGAGGTGGTGAAGCCCATGGACTTGGCATAGTCTTGATAAAACGCATATGCAGCCTCATTGGACTCGAATTCTATGCCATCACGCGGCTCCCCGGAACCTACAACCTCCTTGCCACTTGGGACAGCTTCAATCACCGCGTCAATCATATTAATTAATCACTCCCCTCTCTCTTTCTACCTACTAAGTCTTCTTAAGTGAGCAAGCAGCTAATAACTGAAAATATTCAACAGTTAACCAGATGCAAAACTCCGGAAGCGCCTGCCAAGGTTGGAGGGGTTGTGATGAGATTAGAATTAAAAACTAACCTGGGAATTCCTAACAGTAAAAATAAAAAGGATGAACGAACCCTAGAAATTGAAAATGCACAAACGGGATGAAGATGACGGAAAACGAGGTTACCTGGAGTTGAGAGTCGCAGCTGTCCTGAGCTTATGTGCCCGTACGGTATCTTCAAATGCAAAATTGGGCGTGCTTCCTTCCTTCACTCTAAATTGGGGCGATTTTCTTCCGCTTTTCAAAAATATAAATGGGCCTGATTCATATACAGGGAAAGTCTTAATAAGGCAATCAAAAGGGACGACTATTTTATTTTTATTTATTTATTTATTTTTGTCTCGCAAACATCCGACTTTTATGAATCATTTGAACCGTGTATTTTGTATCTTAAAAATTCTAATTTTTTATATAAAATATATTGTATTTTTATATTAAAATGACTAATATTTGGATTGAAAGATATAGGGTTGCTTAAATTTAGATTGATAGTTCTTTAGTATTTTAGGAAGTTGAACTTTCAAATATTTTTTGCATTTTTTTTAAAGGGACGAGTTATTCAACTTCATCCAAATTATTTCAAATTTATTATAATCCTCTTCTAAATTTGCTCTAAATAAGTGAAATTTAGAAATTATTAGAGGTTCTCATTTTCTTGCCTGAATATGTTTATACGAAAGGATACTTAAGGATATTTTTAGTATTTGCTAACATCTTAAAAAGTACTACATCCGTGTCAACAAGAAATTATATGATCGTATTTATTAATTGACCGTTCAATTTAAAATTTCACTAAATGAATAGTGATATGCGTAGTTTAGAATAGCAATATATTTCACAAGTCATGTACTTTTTTTTTTTGTCAAAAAGCATAGTACAACATGTGTTTGGTTGTGCATATGCAAGCATCAAGTAGTATATCCTAACCCAACAGGATGTGATAAAAGAGAAGCAATAAAAAATATTTCATGTTATATAAATTCCACAGAAGAGGGTATATAAAAACATGACCGGAACAACATATAAAATCTCTCCAGAAAAACGACTCAACATTCTGAACCCACTTTGGTGTGCAAAATTACATAAACAACATTACAAGTTACAACAATCACATCCTCACTCCGAAACCAATTTACTTTCTGCAATTCCCGTCCCTTAATTAACAGCTTGACAACAACACAAGAAAAGCCTATTTGTTCATGTATGGCGAGATGGTTCCTCGTGCAACTGCGAAGACCTTACGTTGGCCTCCTCCTGAACATTGAACAACAACAACGTACACTTCTTTAGAGAATGCTAATGATAGTAATCAAACTGAGATGGAAAACTCAGACTAACCCGCATCCCATACGCCGCATAATTTGCATTTCGGAAGAAGTCCATTTGCCCCTGTCACGCAAACATACAATCTTATAATCTCCATTTGTTTACGTAAAAGTAAATAACAGCTTCATATCACAAGGTATACCAGTCCATGTATGGCTTGCTGAGACCCATAAAAACCATCCTGAGAAGGTGCTATCGTATTTAGTTGCCCCTGCATAACACCAAGCAATACTCTCGTTACCTTACTTTTCCGTTACAACAAATAACTAACTGTCTTCCAATACAAAACTACGTACAAGTCCCTGTATGGATTGCTGATTCGCGTACATGTTATCTCGCGTAGGCGCCATCAAGTTCAACTGTACCTGTCAGCATAACACCCACTGAATATGGTATACAAAAAAGCAGAGTTGCCAGCATTTTACTCAGAGTGGCGTAGTGCTGACTTACCATTCCCGGGACACCCTGCTGTGGGCCAAAACAGCCTTCAAAGTTAATTGGTCTTGCACTCAATTTATCCTGCAACAGTGCAAAAAAATCAAGTGCTAAGTATTGCGTTAGAAGAAAGCAGGAATTCTCAAACTGAAACCAATGAGATTCCAGAAAACAAACCATTTGCTGCAAACTGTCTGATGACCCAACAGTCATAACATCATCAGATTCTGAGGTTACCTGTGATGCATATTTCAGTTATACTACACAGTAGATGAATACACACATACTAATAGCACAGAGATAACAGTGTTAACTGACCTTCCTTTTCTTGGTCGGGTTAGCTTTCTTTGCAGCCTTATTTGCCTTCCCCGCGCTTCTTTGATCATCATCTTCAACGCAAAGAATGGCGGACGTTCCAGCCTCTGCGTGATTCTTGCTAGAGTTGTTAAGACTGATACAGTTCCTGAGAGCCCCATCAAGTGCAGTCAAAGCAAGGTTGTAGCTCTCCTGAGATAATGATCCCTCTTCACCTAGTTTCATAGCGCGCTGGCACAGTTCATTGTACCGTTCAACTCTTGACTGCAGCTGCTCAGACCCCTCGTCTACTGAGTACCTGTTCTTGGCATCTCTGGACCACCTTCTCAGTATATATTGGGTTGGGATGGTGGAAATGCCACAGATTTGCAGAACGATCAGTGCATGTCTACACAGGTAGCCTTTGTACTCAAATAGGTGGCACAAGCAGGATACCTCCGACTTCAACTCATTCAGAGTAACAACGAAGTCTTGGTTCTTTTCAAAGTCCTCAACTCTGAAAGTGGTGGTCATTTCATCTTGCCTCTCCCTCTTAGGAATACAAGCAACTGCTCCCAAGACCTCAACTTGAAATTTCTTGAACACGGCGTGTGTGTAGATGTTAGCAACATGCTTCTCGAATGGAGATGGAGACTTCAGTGCTGGTTGCTTGTTCCAGGTGTCTGAATCTGCCTTTCCCTCTTCTTCATATCTGTACTGTAATATCACATCATACTGTCTGATGAACTCTTGAACACTAGTTTTCTTGTGCAAAAACTTGTCAAGATAACCAGTCACAATCTCCGAGCGGTTAGCAGAGGACATTCCAGCAAAAAAGGCATCACCCATAAACAGAGGCACCCATTTAGTGCGATCCTCGTACAAGGACTGCATCAGCTCATTTTCCTTGAGCTCGAACCTGTCAACCAGTTTCAACCACCTCTTCTCAAACTCCTCTTCAACCCAAGACCTGTGTATACACTTGTCGACTTTCGCGAGGAGGCTCTCATTCTGTTTAAAAGCTTCAGTCACCTTTTCCATGACTTGCCACAGGAAGAAGTAATGGAAGGATGATGGCAAAACCTCCGAGACAACGGATTTCAGGACCTGGTCTTGATCGGTGAGTATTATCTTCGGAGCTTGACCACCCATAGCTTTCAGCCACGTTCTCGTCACCCAAGCATATGTTGCTTCGCTTTCATCGGATACCAGAGCACATCCTAGCAGCGTAAACTGACAGTGCTGATTGACCCCACCGAAGAGCACCAGAGGAATCTTGTGTTTGTTTCGTACACAAGTGGTCTCGAGAGACACCACATCACTAAAGTTGAGGTAGTCGTGCCTACTCTTAGCGTCTGCCCAGAAGAAGGTCCTGATTCGTTGATCTTCACCGATATCAACCGCATAAAAGAAGTTGGAATTGAGAGTCTGCATATGAGTGAAGAAATCCAGCAAGGAGTTAGCTTCTGCAGCGTCAATTGGTGAGAGGCGGCTTTTCTCAAAAGGGCTCCTTGTGTTGCTGTTGAGATCAACCAGATTCTTGTACTCAGCAAACTGCCTTGCCATGGCAGCATACATCTTGCGCGTCTCTTCACTGACAGCCTGTGCAGGTAGGAGCTCATGGTTGTGATCTTTCTCAAACCTGTGTATGATCCACTTGTCATCAGCCCTTCTCTTAACGTGCATGCTAGCTTTGCAGTCTGTCTTAGCACAGGACCTTCTGCCGGTTGCATTTTCAGAGTCCTGCCTGCTGTTTCCCGGCTGGCGGCTGCGTGGGCGCGTGGCAGACTTCTCATACTCGCGCTTGGTTCCATACCTTGAACATGCGAACTTGGCATCAATGAACTCCCTGGTTGTCTTAGACCGCCTGCTGTTCTGTATAGCGGTGTTGAATCCAGTGGACCTGGCATACTCCTGGTAGAAGGCATATGCACCAGCAAGTGATTCAAACTCCATGCCAGAAAGGGGCTCCAGCCTGGCACCCTCGGCTACTATCACGTCACCTCCATTTCCATTTCCATGTCCATTCTCAATTTCAGTAGCAAGGTTTTGGTTGTCCATATCGTCGGCCGCCGTGTCTCCATCTCCGTCTCCATCTCCATCTCCACTATGATGTTTATCCTCTTCTTCAATTTCTAGCAGCTGAAAGTGAGGACCGCCATTGGATTCCTCCTCCTCCCTATCATGTTCTTCGGAAGGTAGTCTCAGGTCTATGTCCATGCCTACAACACTCTTGTTCCTGAGCAGTACAGATGACATACAGAATTCACGTCAAGACGCTAGACGCTAATGAGTAATCATGAAACCACTCAAATGGCACAGCCGCAGCAATAAAGAGCACAAAGCAAACAGCGACATCATAACAAGATTACGTCCGACTCAAGTGAAACAGAGGATGAATACTTGCATACTTATACGAGACACAGACAGGACAGGAGGTTTCTCTATCAGTTCCAATGCTAGACTCAAAAATCAGCATTACCAGACATAGAGTGATGCATTTGAAGGAATGAAGAATTTGGTAGAGGTAGACGATGAAGAAGACGTACCTAGTCCGTGCAAATGATTTTTGATGGCTACTCGCTGGGGAAGGGAGGTGAGCTTCAGACCCGAGAATTAAATTAAAAACCCTCTGTGAATCCACGCGACGCTTCCGGGCGTGGGGGGCTCCGTCTGAGGATGGAGGGAGCGTGAGGCTGCGTGAGGGACAAGGGTTGGTGGGCAAGCGCTGCGACTGCGTTTGGGCTGTGTTTGGATGGAATCGAATCTAGGGTTTCCGTCTGCGAGATTTGGGGATCTCACCCTCGTCGTCTCCACTCGCTCTCTGTCTTGTGTGTCTTACGATACAGCGCGTGCTTATTTGCGCTTATTGCCCCCTCTCTCTCGTGGGCCCCACTTGCTTTCAATGCTTTTTCTCTTCTTCTTTTTACATAAAACACCCCCTTGTTTTAAATAATTGTCTATGAGGAGGGGCTGAATCGTAATTACTGGATGGAAGGAGGGGCTAAATGCAATAGATATGAGCAGAAGCTTTACTAAATTTGGAGAGCAAGTGTCAAAGTGAAGTCGCCCCCGAGGTTGTTGCAGATGTTCCCGAAATGGTGAGGAAACATGGCTGGCAGTTACCTGCTCATACTTTCCAGGTTAGCTTTCAATCGTTCGACCCCCCAATTTTGGTTCTAGCTGTACTTGTTAGGGTTAGGATGATACTATGATGTTCCCCAGGTGGTTGCCATTACCGTATTTTGCTTGCTTGTGGTCGCGTTCTATGCCTTCTTTGCTCCCTTCCTCGGAGCCCAGCTCTGGAACTATGTATTGATCGCCACTTATTCTCCAGTGGTAAGTCGTTTCTGACAACCTAATCTCATACCTATCATCATACTGATGAAGACTTATCTACCGCATAATTTCTTTTTGTTCCTCAACTATATGTGGCCTGCATACACAGTGAATCCACTCTCACCGTTCTCTATTGCCAATGTAGGTGGCCCTTGTATTCATTCTCTATGTTCGATGCACGGCTATTAACCCCGCGGATCCAGGGATCATGCCAAAATTCCAATCTGGACTGAGAAATAACACTAGCATAAGCCATGGTTTGTCTGCCCAGAATCTAACTCGAAAATATGATGAAAATAGTGTTGGGGCACACTCTTCCATCTCATCTGCTTCAAGGAGTTCCAATCCTTCTGGTAGGAAACCTTCAATAGAAGCTGGCACCACTGATGCACAAGTGATATCTCAGAACAGTAGGCTGTCTTGCTGGCACCCAGGACAAATATTATGTGCAGTATTTGTTCTTGAAGATTGCCGAAAGCAGGATGGAGCTGGTGACCAGGAAGGTACAGTTGAAGAGGCACTGTTCTGCACATTGTGTGATGCTGAGGTATGATTCATTATTTTGTTTTGTTAGAATAACTTTCTTTGGTTTCAGCCAGTCATTTTTCTACACTTCTTCGTATAATTGGAGCACTGCATTTTCATTTAGATTGGTAAAACCCAAAATAATACTTCATTATAAACCGCAGCAGTGAATTAGGAATGTCAGTTATTTGCGAGCATTTGCTGTTGATTGAATAATAAAACAATGCTATTGGGACCTAATAACACGTTTTCCTTATTAGCACGTAAATGGAGCTAGCTGACTGTTGTGCTGCAGGTGCGCAAATTCAGCAAACACTGTAGAAGTTGCGACAAATGTGTGGATGGATTTGATCATCATTGTCGGGTTGGTTACTTTATGTTCACCTCCCCCACCCTTGCCTACTAAATGTTCTTTGATTGGACTTTGTGCCTTTTCTACTCTTTGACAAAAAACTACTTCTATTTTCAGTGGTTGAATAACTGTGTTGGCAGAAGTAATTATGTGACTTTTATATCACTCATGGCTCTCAGTCTCATTTGGGTAAGTGTGGCGATTGGTGATGTATATTTATTTTTTACTTCTGTATATTCCTATGCTACTGAACTGACCTCCCTCCCCCTCTCCCCCTCCGTGCCCAGCTAATTATTGAAGCTACAGTTGGAACTATAGTTTTTGTGCGCTGTTTTGCTAAGAAGAAGAATATGGAAGCTGAGATAGTTGATAGACTTGGGAATGGTTTCTCTCTCGCTCCGTTTGCCTCTGTTGTGGTAATTGTGCTTTAAACTGGGCTCCAGTAATTGCTGATAAAATTATCAGTGATTGGCGTGACTTATACACATTTATTCAATGCAGGCTGTGTGTACAGCTGTTTCGATGCTTGCTTGTGTTCCCTTGGCAGAACTTTTCTTTTTCCACATGATACTGATAAAGAAGGTTAGTAGTTGGATGATCAATGGAATTAAATTTATATGCGTTGTTTTGAATTCATGTGTGAAATTTTCTTTCATGCTGTCAAGTCTTTGGTGAGATGGTACTTGAATTGTGGCTAGAAAAAAGTGAATAGAATAAGATTTGTGTTTTCTTCTTCTCTGGTTGGTGCTTACTGTGAGGGCTGCACTTTGTGATAGGGCATCACTACCTACGAATATGTAGTTGCAATGAGGGCTATGATTGAGGCACCAGGTGAGGTATCCGGAGATGATGATCGGTATGCTATGCAAGATATGTTGTATTCCCCTTCCGGATCTGGGACTACAGGATTCAGTGGTGGAAGCTCTTTAGGTTTGCAATACAAAGGGGCATGGTGCACCCCTCCAAGGGTTTTTGTTGATTATCAGGTATTCATGCTTTCCCTGCATATGGTGTGCATGCGTATGAAATGTGGATCATAACATTCTAAACTGTGCAGGAAGAAGTTGCACCTCAGCTTGAACCTGGAATGATCCCGTCAACCATCGACCCAGACGCAGTTGCAGTTGCAGTTGGAGATAAGGGAAACAAGGGACCCAAACAAGTGGTTCGGAGAAGCGCATGGAAGCTTGCAAAGTTAGATCCGAATGAAGCTGCAAGAGCTGCAGCGAAGGCCAGAGCATCCTCGTCTGTGTTGCGCCCTGTTGATAATCGGCGCCTAGCAGATGCAGAAATGAGCTCTAGTGAAAATATGAGTGCTGGGAGCAGTGTGAGTGGTGAGACGAGAGGGAATAGAAACGAAGTTGCTCCCAGTCAAGGTAGCCGGGATGACTATGAAACTGGGACTCAGAGTGTGAGTAGCTTCAGCAGTCCAGGCCGGGTCCATGAAGCGGTGACTCTGAGCCCACTTCCCCAAGCCAATCGAGTGGGACACTTTAATTCTGCTCCTGAGCATTTTCTAGCTCCAAGACCTGCTGTAGCCTCAGGGTTTGAGGGGAAGACGACGAGCACGAGCACTCAGAGAGAGAAGAGCGGAAGTTCCTCTGATGCACTAGTTAGAAGAGACGTTCCAGCAGCAGCCTCATTTCTTAGAGATGTTAAGAGGACGTCTGTGGTGTGGGACCAAGAAGCCGGTAGGTATGTGTCTGTCCCCGCGTCAGCTTCAGAGGCGCGTAGTAGCAGGTCATTTCTTCCAACAACGGCAGCAGCTTCAGAGGCTCCAAATCGCAATGACAAGAGGGCAGTGAGGCCTGCAGTTGGGCTGGGAGTTGAGCAGTCGGATAAGCTAGTGTATGCAGGGGATTCCATCTTTTTCGGGGGACCGCTCTTAAGTGCAGGTCCCATGAGGAACGGAGTGAAAAATGATCAAGGGTCAAGGTCGAACCAGCTGCCCGTCTTCATTCCGAAATAGACACAGGCGTTGGTGCAGTTATTATGGGAGAAACCTCATCAGCTACTGAAGAACCTTTTTGCAGTTAGTCATGGGAGGTTCTTGTGGTTTCTTCTTCTGAGTTGCTCTATGTTTATTATGTGTTAATGATGATTTGATAGAGGTAGATTGTTAAAGCTGATGGAGGACTGCGTAAATAGTGTTTGGTGTATTGTTACGTTAACACGACGGACTATATGCAAACATTTTTACTGTTAGAAAGCATGTGAAATCATACTTAAAATGGCTAGCCCAGTTTTGTGTGATTATATTCAACGTATAATTGTGTTTTCTAGTAGGAGGGAAATTGGAAATATAAGAAGGCGGGATTCTGAGCTTTCTGGAAATGTCTAGAAAGCGAGGGTGGTATGAAATGAGAGGGAAGTAGGTGAGTTGTGAGGTTGAATCGGTCACGCTGATGAATGTGTTCAACTCTTCTTATTTGTATAAGTTGAAGAAAACATCTTCACTGTACAAAATCAATTGAGACGGTTTGTTCCGTTTAACTTATTCTCAATATCTAGTCTTTCGTCCAAAAATTTAGTAAACCTCAATTAATTTCATCACCATTTTCCCATTCCGGTTCTATTTTAGTTGAATCAGAACCGGAAATGGGAAAGTGGAGAGTAGTCTGATGAGGTGAGGGGATGAATTTGGTAAAGCAATGGGGATTATGTGGGTACTATTATGGAGTATGTTTGAATGAATTATTAGTAAAGAATGGGAGAAAGTAAAGAGAAAATGTCTTTATCGGTCGGGAGATGACATGAGGAGTCAGGTTTGGCGATGGAGAATGAAGGTGTAATGGGCGGCTTGGTCGGTGAGCTGGGTCCGCCACCCCACCACCCCCCTCCGCTCACCTCAGCCGCCTATTCTATTGTTTGCACTTGACCCCGTCATCTCCCATCAACAACGTTCGGCCTCCTATGTGGAAAAGCCAATTAATTATTATTTATTTTAAACGCAAGAAAAATATTCCATGAACAGACACCAGAAAATAAAATTAAAACAACATGGACGGATGCATTGGCACGCTGTCCTTGATTTTGAAATGCGATATTTAGACAATTAAGAATTGATGGAATGAAATATTTAATCAGAAAGTAAATGATTAATAATATATGTGATGACTATATGAAGAGAAATCCAATATTTCAATAGGAGAGGAGAGGGAAGGGATTGGAGTAAAAGTGGTAAGTGAAAAAAAGAAGGAAAGGGGGGTTGCGGTATGAGTATAAAAGGTAGGAAAGTGGGATGCTCTGTTCATATTTTGCATCTCAACAACCGAAAAAAAAAACACTAGTTTTTTTGTTTTAAGCTCTCTCTCAATCTGTCATCCATCCCGGCAGCACCAGAAGATCTGGATTTACTCCAGCAGGTACATAACTCTTCTCCCTTGTGTTTGATTTCTGTGTGTGTTTTTTGTGTTTAGTGATCCGATTTGTGTTTTGAACTGTATATTGTTTTTATGAGTGACGCCTGAATCTATTCCCGGCAACACTTAGTTAGACGGCGACGCCGACTCCTTTATTCGTTTTCACTGAAATTAATCACTAACTTGGTTCTGAAATGAGAGAAAACTGGGTAGAAAGGGGAGGGTGGGTCCCATCCGACTGAGGGATGATGATGATACCAACGCATCCTCCTCTGCGTCTCTGTCATGGCCATTTGGCCGGACCGACTTTTTTGTTTTATTTTTAATCGACTTTTGAGGGTAACGTAAGTTAATGAAATTGAATACTAGAGGCTGCAGTTACGGGTGGGGAATTAATTCATACTTAGCATTACCTTTCTAAATCTATCCTCATCTTTTGTATTTTGGATCTTTTCCTCACAAGTATTATTATTTATAAATTTAAAATAAACCAAAGATTGTAAGTTTCAACGTGGGAGGACAAGTGATGCAACGTGCTTAGCATTAGAAATGACAATGACGTGGATGTGCACTTTACAGGGATATACGGCTGACGATGCCATCAAATATCTGCCCTTGTTAATCATATTTCCGTTTTTTGCATTCACTAATTTCATCTGTGTTTGTCACTGGTGTTGGTGTTCCAGGCCACAAACAAGTTGATCGGTAGATATGGAAGATAGCGCCGAGGTAATCAAGGCCGTGAATGATGAACCTAAGACCGTTGCTGATCATCCATCTACTAAGGTATCACCTTTTGTTTTTATTCATCATCTAAACTCGTAATTTTTGTGCAAATCCATTTTGATTCATCAACCATAACTCGGTATCTAGTAGGGTTTTGTTTTACATTTTGTGGTTGTGGTGGTGCAGGACAAAGAAGAGGAAACAGCCTTGGATGGAGAATTCATCAAGGTTGAGGCGGAGGAACCTGTCTCTCCAGCTGAGGCCACCACGACTACCGCTAGCAGGGAAGTCTTGGAAGCGCAAGAGAAGGCCGCTGAGGTCGAAACTGAACTCAACAGAGTTGCCGCTTCACTCAAGGAATCTGAATCCCTCAATGCCGACTTGAAACACCAGCTCTCCACCACCACCGACTCGCTTCACCAGACTCAGACCAAGTTTGAGGAGCTCCACCTCAGCCACCAGAACCTGCAATCCAGGTATGAAGAAGCAGAAGAGCGGTACAGCGGCCAGCTTAAAGCTCTCGAGGAAGCCATCCAATCTCAACAGCTCAAGGACAAGGAGCTGGTTGAGGCTAAGGAATCCCTGACCTCCCTTACCCTCGACTTTGATGCCTCCAAAAACAAGCTCGAAGAGCTCGAGCAACAGCTCCAAGCTTCTGCAGATGAGGCTCGCAAGTACCAGGACCTGCACAGGGAAAGCGGTTCACATGCAGAAACACAGACACTGGAATTCGAGAGGTCGCTTGACCTTGCCAAAGCCAGTGAGAAACAAATGGAAGACCAGATCACGTCTCTCAAACAAGATCTTGCCGCCCTAAACGAAAAGGTTGCTGAGAATGACAAGGCTGAAGCTGGCCTTGCAGCCACTACAGCCCAACTCTCAACAGTTCAAGGGGAGTTGGAGCTTGCTAGATCACAGGTGGAGGACGTGGAGAAGAGGCTTGCATCCAAGGAAGCTCTTCTGCAGGAACTGAGCCAGCAGCACGATGCCATCAAGGCTTCTGAGTCTCAGTTGAAGGAGGATCACTCAGCGCTGCAGAATCTTCTCTCATCAACTACAGAAGAACACCACTCTAAAGTTTCAGACTTGGAAACTACCAAGCTCAAGTTGGAGGAGGAGATGACTGCAAGGGAACTTGCCGAGGCTAACTTGAAAAACCAGGAAGAGAAGGCCTCGCTGTTGGCTGAGGAAGTAGCCAAAACTCAGCAGGAGAAGGCAGCACTCGAGGCTGCTGTCGCGGATTTAAGCAGCAATGCAGCCATGTTGAAGGAATTGTGCGGTGACCTTGAGTCCAGGTTGCAGCATTCAGATGAAAACTTCTCCAAGACCGATGCTCTTTTGAACCAAGCTTTGGAAAACACTAGGGAGCTGGAACTCAAGTTGAAAACCGTGGAGGATCTTCACCAAGAATCTGGAAATGCTGTTGAATCTGCCAAGCTGAAGCATCTCGAGCTCGAGGACATTATTCAAGCCTCCAATACTACCGCAGAAAATGCAAAATCACAGCTGATGGAATTTGAGACGCGCTGTATTGCTGCAGAACAAACAACTGTGGAGCTGGAGCAGCTACTGAATCTAGCTGAACTGAAAGGCAACGATGCAGAAAGAGAGCTGAGAGAATCTTCTCAAAAGGTTTCAGAACTAGAGGCTGCTATTGAAAAGGTTGGACAAGAAAAGGAAGTGCTAAATGCTCAGATTCAGGAATACCAGGATAAGGTCGCTGAGCTCGAGTCTCATTCAACAGCAAGGCATGCAGAGCTAGAGTCGGAGCTGAAGAGTGTGCTGGGGAGATGTGATGAACACGAGGGCCATGCAACTAAGATGAGCCAACGCAGCCTCGAACTTGAAGATTTGTTGAAGGACTCGCATGCCAAGGCAGAAGAAAAAGTCAGCCAGCTGGAGCTATTGCTGGAGACTGAAAAGTACAGGATTCAGGAGCTCGAAGAACAAGTGGCAACTTTAGACAACAAGTCTCAGGATGCAGAAGCTGAGTCCAACAACCATCTGCAGAAGGTTTCTGAACTGGAGTCAGAAATAGAGGCATACAAATCCAAAGCATCAAGCTTGGAAGTTGCTCTTCAAGATTCGAGTGAAAAGGAAAAGGAGCTGAGTGAATGCTTGGCTATAATGACAGAAGAGAAGAAAGGATTGGAAGATGCATCCAGAAGCCTAGCTGAAAAGCTAGCTGAATCAGAAGAGCTCGTTCAAGTCTTGCAGAGTGAGACAGCTGCTGCTCGGGAGAACCTGGAGAGCCTCGAAAATGATCTCAGGGCTGCTGGACTAAAGGAATCTGAATTCATGGAGAAGATCAAGTCTGCTGAGGAGCAGCTGGATCATCACGGCAAGTTATTGGAGAGTGCAACAGCAAGGACCATAGAGATTGAATCCTTACATGAAACAAAACTCCAAGAAGTCTTTGCCAGCAAAGACTTGGAGTCGAAATCATTAAGCGACAAATTGACAGTCCTTGAAGATCAAGTAAAGAGGTATGAAGAACAGCTGGCTGACTCAGCTGAAAAGTGTGCTGCATTCAAGGAGGAGTTGGAGCAGGCCACCCTCCAGTTAACTTCAACTCAAAATGCCAACGAGGATCTTGTAAGAAAAGTTTCTGAGGCAGAGAGTAAATGTGGTCAGTACATTTCTGAGAATGAGATGTTAGCTGAGACAAATGCTGCACTTAAGGCCAGAGTCAGTGAAGTAGAAGAACAGGTGAAGTCATCGACAGCCGAAAAGGAAGCTGCTGCCCTACAGCTTGCTTCCCACATGAACACAATCTCTGAGTTGACAGAGCAGCATTCTCGAGCATCTGAGCTCCACTCAGCTTCAGAAGTTCGAATTTCAGAAGCTGAAAAGCAGTTGCAAGAAGCTATCGAGAGATTCGCTCACAGTGATTCTGAAGCTAAAGAGTTGATGGGGAAGCTGGGTGTTTTAGAAACTCAGCTGAAAGCAAACGAAGAACTGGCGCAGGAATCATCCGTAGTGGCTACAAGCCAAAAGGTACAACTGGAGCAGACCATAGAAAAACTGAGCAGCCTAGGAAGCACGATCGAAGAACTGGAAAGCAAGTTGGGTGAGTCTCAACAGGAGAATGAAAAGCTGCTTGAAACAAATATAAAACTTGCAGAGGAACTGGCATCTCATGAGTCCAAATCAAGCGATGCACAAAAAGAGCTTGCAGCTGTGGTTGCTGATAAGGATGAAATAGCTGAGCAGCTTGATGCAGCAAAGAAAGCAATTGAGGACCTAACAAAGAAGCTGCATTCTCAAGGGGAGAGCCTTCAGTCTCAGGTTGGCAATCAAATTCTAGCTTCTATTGACCATTTAATTTGGAGCATTTAACTTACTAATTACTATTGATGAACAGATATCATCTATTGCGGAGGAAAAGACGTTGCATGAAGCTTCCAAGAAGGATCTTGAGGTTACAGTAGCACGTCTTGAAGAGCAACTGAAAGAACAAGGGTCTAATGAAGGTAGTTTGAAAGCTGAGATAGAAGCTCTTAAGGTTGAGATTAGCCAAAAGTCGACCTTGGAGAATCACGTGGCTGAGCTCAAGGAAAAATTGGCAGCCTATGATCAGGTAAAACATTTTTGCTTCTTTTTCTACCTTCCAGCCAAATGGTGAAGTGCAGCATCTCACTGGTTTTGTTGGTTTTGCGTGAAAGCAGAAAGAAGCAGGGATCCTGAAGCAGTTGGAAGAGTCGGAAGCAAAGAAGAAAGATGCTGAACAGAAACTGGAGCTGGCTGAGGCCAAAGCTAAGGAGGAGGTGAGAGTTTAAACTTTGAAAACACATACTATTTATAATTTTATATGGAATATATATATATTTAAACATAGTGACACTGATTATTTAAATGCCCTGAGACTTGATATTGCATAATATGGTGTTGCAGGATGGCACAAGAGGGATCAGCGTGGAGTCAAGGGAGATTGGCATCAGCAGTCCGTCCAAAAGAAAGAGCAAGAAAAAGTCAGAGGCATCTTCCTCCTCTGCCACTCAAACAACAACAACAGAGAAACATTCTGAGACATCTCCACTGTCCACCTTGAAGTTCATCTTGGGTGTCGCATTGGTTTCCGTAGTTATTGGTGTGTATCTTGGCAAGAAGTACTGAGTAATCAACATTTTGGTTTTTGCCCCCCATTTTGGGGCATTTGAAAGTGAGGCAATTGTATTTATATTTAGAAGATTACATGAAAAAGGGAAAGGGGTGGGATTTTTTGGATTGACATGTGAAGTTTGGCCTGCCTGTAATATGTCAAGTTATAGCAAATGAGGTTTGGAGATATGTGTAATGACAGCATTTGTTGATTAAATTTCTTGTTTGAAATGAGATTATAAGTGTGTTTGATATGGGATCACAAGTAACATTTTATCGACTTTTACAATTCTACACCTATGGACTTTGATTTCACTCATCATCATTTCCGCAGTCCTTCCGGAAATGAGAATGATTTCGGGAGCAACTAATCACACTAAAGTTGCCTCTGTGCATTATCAATTTATGATTAAACGAGAAAGGATAATAATCCAATTTGGAATTCAAAATGTTGATCAATTACAGTGCATATGAGAGGGTACTAGGTTTTATTGTTGATGGTGATGAGGGGAAATGTAGTTGTCGGAGGGCTGCCACGAGGAGGCGGTGAGGAGAGAGAGGTCCTTCCAACCCAATTTCAGGCAACCGTTGTCCTCCACCAGAGTGTACCCTTTCCATGGAAACATCCCCAGCAGCAGACTCGCCTGCGCCGCCGGATTCCCAGCCAGAGTCACCGGCCGGAACCCCGCCCGCCGGAGCTCCTCCCCCCACCGCTCCACCTTCACCTCACCGGTCCTCTTGGGACCTCCCACCGCCACGATGTTCCTGATCTCGCACCCAAACAGCTGCTGCTCCACCGTGTGCCTCTCCACGCTCTCCTCCCCGAGGCCGTCCCCCATGGCGTCGAACAGAGCCGAGTAGTAGTGCAGCGCCTCCACGAACCTCCCTAAAAAGCTCCCGCCGTGGCTCAGGTCCTGCTCCACCATCGTCACCAGCTTCGGCCGGAGCTGACTCAGCACCCTCAACGTCCCGAAGTCGCTCCCCGTTATGTCGTACAGGCAGTGGTGCATCCAGTGCACCACCACCGCTTCACCGCCACCCACCCCGAGTTGACTCAGGTCCTTGACGTTCCCAACCTTCCCCTCCACCGGGTTGAACTCGAAGGGCAGCCCCAGCGAGGCGGCGAACTCGGCCAGCCTCCTCCCGGTGGATTCCAGCAGGTCCATGGAGGAGCCGAGGCCGGTGATCTTGAGCGATTTGATCTTCCTTGGCCGGGAAGCCAGGATGTGGAACAGCCCCGGCCACTGGAGCCCCTGCATGATGTCAAGGTCGATGACGTGGACGTGATCCTCGCCCTGGAGCGCCTGGAATATGGCCTGGTTCGCCGTAAAGTGAGAGAACTTAATCAACGGGCAGATTGAGTTGTACGACTGGAGTGCGTTGAAGAGCTTCTGGTTCTGCGACTTCATCCCCACCGTCAGCGGCGAGTAGGTCCCCAGGTACGAGCTCACGATGCGTGACGAGAGCGCGTCGGCGAAGTAGGCCGCCACCCTCTCCGCCGCCGACCCGAACGGAGACGAGAGCTCGGCGATCTCCGGGAGGAGGGTGGTGGCGTCGTCGAGGTTGTCCATGGCCACGCACTCGGCGCACTGGAGGAGGAGCCCCAGCAGTCTCAGCCCCGCTGACTCCGGCTCTCCTCCCACTCCAGCAGCGTCGGGGTCCTGCGTCAGCACAACGACGTCATCATCGGAAGGAGGAATAGGGTCGTGGCGGGGGCGTTTAGAAGAAGAGGCGGAGGGATCATGGTCGAGTAGCTGGTGCTTAGACTGCATACCAATGGAATTGGGTACCAAGCTCTGGAGCATCATCTATAAATATTATGCAAATTTAATGTCGTTGTTGCTATTTTATCAGAAGCTGTAATAACATGTGGATGGTGTGGAACAAGGAAGAGAAGGAGGATGAAGAAGAAGAAGAAGAAGATAAAGTGAAGGAGAGAGGAATCAAAAGGAGGAGGCCTTTTTGAGGATACCTATTCACTGCTATTTGACAAAATCTTCCACCCCACCACTCCAATTATTTATCATTATATATCAACTCCACACCATCTTACTTTACTCTTTTCTATTCCTAACGTCTCCATTCCGGCCAAATCCAATTAAAACCAAAATCATCCACGCTTGTAAACATTTTTTAGTTTACTAGTATTTGTACATAAGAGTCTTAATTTGAATTAGAATGTATGGGACTGAGAAATATTTAAGTGATATACACAGTACAGTATTTTACTCGGCGTAGTCCAAAATACCAATGAAATAACAGTACCGCCCCCGCAAGTTGGACTGTATATAGCATAGCATCACCCGAAAAATATGAAGGGATTAGAGATTGTCTCTGTGAACCGTGCGAAAACACTTGTATCATTACACAGATGGATATAGTGATTCAATCCATATCAAAATGAAAACCATACTATCTTAAAATTCTTCAATCAACATGTTTTATTCATTTCTACTTTGGCATGTTTTACTATCGTAAAATATCGATAAAAATGTAACTTGGGTTGTGGTGAGATGTGGATTTTGTAAAAGAGGAAGTAGGTTATTTTGGAACTTGGTTTAGCGGTGAAAGGTGGGTTTTGGAAGAAACGAAACATAGTTTTGTTTAGTAGCATAACAGAGAATCAAGGGCTGCAATCACCCAATCCGTTGAAACTTGATAACATAGCATAGCAGCAAGAGCGGGAAGCTCCAAAATGTTACGTGAACCAAGCTTGGGATAAAGTGAGACACTGCGGTTTTTAATCCCTGTCTTCATCCCTAAATCTGTATACTTACTTTTCCCCCATTCAATTTCCCTGATATTTTATGAACCACGATGCTCTGGTTACAATACAATATGCCTCACCATCCAATGAACTGGTCATGCTACATTTTCCAAGTCTAAGCTAAGACCAGAATGCCGAACGGAGCATCTTACACATTTTGTCCCATTCCCTAAAACTAAACACTTCCTTTTCATCACATTATTATTTTTCCCACCCAATATTATACTAACAAGAATGGTGTTGACTCAAGAGGGCTCTGGCATTTGGAGTTTACATTTGGGAGAAAACTGAGTGTAGACCTGCAAATCAGGTACACTCGCAGTTTACATTTGCGCCTAATAATCACATGATTAAAACTAAAGAAGACGGAAACAAGACCACTGTTATTGATCTGCAGAATGTAGATTCTGTTTGCTTACAGCAGTGCATGAAACGCCTCACTGACACTAACAGACTCTAAGTTTCAAGGATCTCACACAAACAAGCGAAATCCAAACACCAAGTGCCAGTCATAGTATCAATTATGGAAGTTGAGGAAAAGAATGCAGCAATACACAACAACAGATACAAGGCAAACGCTAGTCGCTAGACAGAATCATGTTTAACTGTCACGCTGAAATCCTCCTGATACTAGGGGCAAAATAGTAGACAGACATGGTTAACTCAATATGAAAAGGATCTAACTGCCTCATATGAACAACCCCTAGACGACTCTATATGACTACAAATGTCTAAATGCTTCATACAAACCCTAAAGACCTCCAACTACGGAGATGGACCAACATATGGGGACTATTCAAATGGAATCATCGGGTTTAGCCATTGTGATTAGACAATACTAGCTCAAATGACAGACCCTCAAACTAAATATAGCCTGCTTTCATACTTTTCAACACTAACATGATCATATGCAATTCTCACAATTTCATTAAAGAAAATGTTTTACAGACCAATGTCCTTCATTGCTACACCATTTCCAATCTAACTTGTATGAAAACAATGGCAAGAATTCGTGACAAATAATGTAGCATATTCTAGTACTTGTACAAGGCTCCACTCCATCAACCTAATAGCTACCACACATACAAATCAAGCTCACATTAACACACTGACATAGCATAGCAATACACAGCACGCACAGGGGCTTAGATGGAAAGCCTAATCAACATTCCCAAAAAGGCAAGACATATACCATTAATTCGTTTTGATTCTGAAAGATAAACTAGGAGATCGACATAGTCCATTACTAGGCATGAATAAGTTCAAAACAAAAGGAATTACATGAACTGAAGCAGCAGCAACAGTCTAGAACCTGAGCTTGGTGAAGAACCAGCGGTTTTTACCAGTCTTGAACCTCTCCTCGAAGAGAGCCTTGGTGGCCTTGGCGGCTGTAACCTTCTGGTCGCGGGACTGGAGGACGTCGGGAGTGACAGTGGTCTTGAGATCGACATCCAAGGTGTAGCGAGTGGGCATGATGTGGTTGTAATTCACCAGCTTCAGGAAGCATTTCACCCTCGACTTCTTCGCCTGCTTCTTCGCCGAGTCCTTGCGGATCACCTTCTTCGGGTACTTGGACACTCCGGCGACGAGGCAGTGGCCGTATGGACGGTCGCGAGTCCCGTCGTCGAAAGACTTGACGATAACCGCCTTCCTCCCGGCATAGCGACCCTGGAGGAGGATCACCGCCTTATTGGGTTTCAGGAATTTCACCATCGTCGCTGCTCTGCTCTCTAATTTCTCTTAAACCCTTAGCAGGAAGGTGTCGCCGCCGCGCAAACGAGGGCATTGCTAGCTTATATATGGTGAGATGAGCAAGAAACCCTAGGAAAAAAGCCCCTCTCTCTTTCTGGGCTTCACCTTTTGCTCCACTCAGGATGACATGGGCTTAGCATAATTTCTGGGTCCAAAACGCTACTTCATACCATTCTGTTTCTCTTTTTTACATTGCTACTCCTCCGATTTTACATAATTGGCACTGTTAACCAGAATACTTAGAATAGCTATGATACGTAGTAGGGTGCCAATCTTAGAAAACAAGAGGGACTGAGGGAGTATATAATGCCCTACATTTTATTTTAATTATGACCACGTATACATAATACTTGTATTTTTGTAACACGTTCCGAAGAAGAGTAAATATTCATATCTATTTGGTATAATGTTGTACCTACTTAATTCACTCATATCTTTTTAGGTTGTCATTGGATAAGTAATCTAAAAGAATTGCACAATGATCATGCCGACACTTACTCTTTCTAATACTTGAACAATTATTTTACAGTTATGTAGTCTATAAGTTTTGAATAAATTTTGTAAAGCCAACGGGTGTTGTGGTAAAAGAGTAAGAATGTTGTAGAATCATAAAGGATACGAGGTAGAATCTAAGATTTATTTTTATTTTTTTGAGGATTGTATGTATATCATTTCAATCCATCAAAATCTTTACACATGGTAGTATTTTTATGGGAACTTTTAGAAAATTAAAAACAAAACATTTACAATGTAGCACCCCTTGGAAGTATAAAATTAGTATTCCATTCCAAATTTGAAGTGATGATATAGTTAGGTTGTATTTGATTTTTGCTCCATTGCATATGTGTTGAATTCAAGTGTACTAGTTGCTTAAATGCTAGTGTCATGATTGATATGAATGAAAGGGTAGAGAAAAACAACAGTGTATGTATATAAAGACTAATCCAGAGACGAAGGAGAGTGTCTACAAATCACACACACTGATCTAACGTCCAGAGGCACACAAACTATTCATCATTCATCCAATACACGAATGAATGATTTAACCAAATATTACACACTACTACAAGAGACTCTGTAATAACAAGAGGAGAGCAAAAGGAATAGAATTAAATAGACGACGGATGGATGGATGGATGATCTGTCCAGAAGAATCAGAAGCAGGCATCCAGCACGCAACAGCAACACAGGGCCGCACAGCTGCACATACAGATACAACAAGTCAATACACAAGAACTAATCAATCATGTGACTAACCAATTTTGTTTCAACTAATTAATCAATCATGGAATAAACTCAACCACTCCTCCTCCATACTATTCAATATTCAATTAGTGATCGAGCACATGATCATGATGGATGGATAAGCATGAGAGTTATTTGTATAAAAAAAAGCTGATTGATTAGATCAGATCAAAAAGGTGGTAGATAAAGAAAAGGAAGAGAGAGCGGAGAGGGGACTGACCAGCCCTTCCAGAATCCGTCCCCACGTGTCTGGGTGGTGGCGGCGGTCTTGTTGTCGCCGTCGAGGTTGAGGGTGGTGGGATAACCAGCTGGCGGCGCGGCGGCGTCAGAGGGTGGCATCGCCTGTGGCGGGTAAGACACTGCAAACCAAACAAAAACCGATCAGTAATCAATGAAACAACAGAGGATGAGGATGGATCATAGTACTAAGGAAGATGATCAAGGGTACCTTGTGGGTGGTTTTGGTCGTAGCTGCTCATGATGAAGATGGAAGATGGATACGAGGATGGGCAGAGGTTTGAATATATACGATGCAGAGAATGATTCAAGGAAGACTATAGAAGCTGTTGATGTGTTGTATTTTATTGAGGAAGGATGGATGGAGAATATATATATAGAATGGAAAGGAAAGGCAGGTGGAGCAGTTGCGTCTGGTGACGGACTCTCCCAAGCCGGCAATTCTTCTCTTCTCCGCGTTATTCTTATTTCCGCGTCATATTTATTACATACCATATTTCCATATTTATTTACAAATGTACACAAATTAATTCAATTTTGTGAAACACTCATTGACATCATCATAACATAGTATTTGTATATCATTTTCTTATTTAGAATTTGTTTACGGTTAGAATTTCACATTACGCCGATATTTTCTTTGTGAATCTACAAATATCTGGTGAATAGTACACATACTTTTCACCTCAATCTTTATTTGCTTACAATATTTAATAATGTTTTGTCTTAACAAAAAGTTCAATTCGTAATACTATTTTAATGGGTTTTAATATTTACATAAAAAGAGGTTAATAAAAAGAATGTAATTAGTTGTGCGTAATAAGTAAGTAGTGATGTCATTCTTGTTTATGCATTGGTTCAACGCGGTTTATCCACATACGTATGCATCTTCAAATCTTCCACATTCCGTTACTGTCTATAATTAACACCTGCCTCTGTTTTTCTTTTTTATTTATTACATGCTTTCCCCAAAATAAAACACGTACACACGGGCACGGCTACACCTCATTCTCATCTCTATTTTTTGCACTCTTTTTTTAAAAATATCTTTTGTAATATCTTCTTCAATTTACTATTCATTCATGCCGTTTAAGTTACCTCAAACATAAACTACGAATCACACACACGCGCTTTTGAATGGGAGAGTCGTCTGAAAATGGAATTAACGGAAGGTGCTGCCGTTCCCATTGTCCATAGCCGGAAGCCGTATTATTACTTGCCGTCAATCTTAATGATTCCCATTTACCCATTCTACCATTTCATATATGCCAACACTCACAAAAATGAGAAGCATGTGCACAACGCACATATTCATCTCATTATAAATTAAGTATGATATTTATCGTCACATTTTCATCACATTATAAATTAATTATGATATTTATCGTTACTGATTTATATAAGGATTCTTTGACTTTTTAATTGCATGCATGAACATTTATGTCTCTGTTTCACACAAATCGGTCTTGATATGTTTAAACTGAACACAAATTATAAGGAGAAAAAGTTAACGTTAATTTCCTAATTATTTAACTATATTTTCATTGGTGACGCCCCTTTCCGTTTGTCAACGATTGAAACTAGCTAATTATTGAAAGAATGTGTTCGCACAAGATTTGAACACTTTGAACTGATATTAATTTTTTAGTGATGAATGACACCGGTCCAAATTACAGATATGTAGAGCGTAAACAGACTGAGTAGTAGTTATTATTTTTTCCAGAAAATATGATATATATATATATGTGTGTGTGATCAATTAAGTGTGCATGTATAGGTGTTGAGAAATGTGGTGAAACTAGCTTGAGTTGAGCGCACGGTGTCCTCACCCATGAGCTTGTGATTCAGCTTCATAATCTCGCTCATTTCCCCATCTTCTCGCATCACCTTTTGGATCCCTTGCTCCACATCGTTGATACCAAACCCATCCAGCCTCACTCCAATCCTCCATGCATCCACCACGTAGGCGCAGTTCAGGAACTGATCGCCGGCCACCGGGTAGCACAGCAGCGGCACCCTGCATTCGATAGCCTCCAACGTCGAGTTCCAGCCGCAGTGGGTGAGGCAGCACCCCACCGCCTCATGCTTCAGCACCTCCATCTGCGGCGCCCACTCAACCACCTTCCCCGGTATATCTCCCGTCATCGTTCTCTCTACGTAGTTTCTCGGCAGCCCCTTGCGCCACGACGACGACCCGAGGACCCACAGGAAGGGCCTTCCTGAAGCTTCTAGAGACATGGCCAGGGTCTTCACTTTGGCTTCCCCGATCGGGCTCACCCAGCTCCCGAAAGATATGTAAGTCACCGACTTTGGTCTCTGCTTATCCAGCCATTCTAAGCAGCTCGAGTCTTCCTCCCAGAAGCTGCCTCCTGCACCGTTATTATCATCAACGTCACAGTATTCCAGAGGCCTGACTGGGATTATTTTCAGATCATCATCATCATTCTCTTTCGTGCTGCTAATTTCTTCTGGGAAGCTGTTGACCAGGAGAGTCTTGAGTCCTTTTGACCTGTCTAGGGTTCTTTTCCAGAACTTGAACCTTGCTTTTCTTGCACTGGCTGTTCCGATCAACCATGGTAGTTCACTTGAGCTGATGCTTGGCTGACCTGGTGCGAAACTTATGGAAACCTCCTCCACTGGACACCCTGAACAATAATCAGCAAACTCATCTTAATTAGTATTTTAATTTCTCCGAATCAAACATATCTTCGTCAATCAATATATATAAAAACATTGGATTTTTTAGATCATCGTACGATCGAGTAACTAATTAATGAGACATGTATCATGCATGTTATATATTATATGATGTTAGATCAGGTGTTAAGATCTCATATATCCAGAGAGGCAGCGACACATGCACGTTATTACGTGACAAATTACTCGTGACAACTATCTGATGTTGCCGGAAATGACGATATGAATCAGGAGAGATGAGAGAAGGAAATTAAAGAAAGACAGGCCTGAATCAGGAGAGATGATGGCCTGTTGAAGCATGTCGGGAATGGAGGAAATGAAGGTGTAAGAAGCGAGCATGGCAGGCCAGAATCCGACCACCTCCACGCCGCAGGATTTAGCCACGCTGATGGCGTAGGAAGCCAGGAGATCAACCACCACGAATGCAACCCCTCCTCCTCCTGACGACGAGGATGATGAAGTAAGTATGAGGTTTTTGAGTTGAAGAGGCAGGTCCTTCTCCATGGCCGCCTCCACCGCAAAGAAATCAGTAGCACCACCAGCAGCAGCACCAAGGGAGGGAGAATGAAGTGAAGCACAGCGTATCCCCGGAATCTGGGCGGAGATGTGGTGGTGGATGTAGTCCGGCACCACCAGCAAGGGGTCCATCCCCTGCTTCAACAGCGCTGATCCAAGCTTCAGCATCGGCCTGACATGCCCCTGCGCTGGATATGGCACCAGTATCACCACCACCTTTTCCCCCATCTATCTACTCTCTCTATCTTATGAATTTGAATATATATAAGCTCAGGCTCGGCTCTCCTTTTTCTTTATAAAAATGCCGTACGTATGAGATGTGATCATACAATCATTACGCATATTCTAGCTAATATCTAGTAATGGATTTTACACATGCTAGAATTCGTATTATGCATCTTCTCTCAGTAATATTTTGAACCGCAACGACTAAAATATTTGACAAATATAGGGTCGTAAAAGACACAAACAAAATACATATACATATTCGGTGGTGTTGAATCCATGTACGTAACTAGTTGTAGTAAAATATGCAGAGTTATGGAATATGGCCTAACTAACCCCCACGGATTCATTAATTAAAAAAAAAACAGTCCACGGTTTGGATGCATGACACCATATCGCTCTTATATTTTGTTTAAACTTTGCGTATACAATTTCTTCTTTTCCCTTCTACTAGCTAGCTAACACATACACATCTCATTTCGTTACGCATCTATACATTTTTTATGTAATCAGTATTTCTTCCATCCCAGTTAAAATTTCTTATTTTTCTGATTGATTCATCCTATTTAACAAATTTTACTTTCATTTTTTCTTAATCTAACAAAAATGTTATGAAATGACGCATTTATTTTTAATAAGTTAACTGAGAAACTTTAATAACGACTGAAATAAAATACCATCCAAATTAGTAGTTGGTACCTTCTTCTCGTACTTAAAATTATAAAAACAACTATTCACGTGAAATGAAAATCAATTAATCAAATGAGTATTTTATCAACCAGCTTGCAAGTTGCATTTTTTTTTTGGTTTGTTGAACAGCCACTTAATCTTTCTTTAGGTCACTAATCTCGGCGTGGGAACTAATTAGTGCTCCATGTGTTGGTTTTAATTCGTAGATTACGAATAAGCATTGCAATTAGAGACTAAGTTAAGCTTAATTAATCCAAAGTGGCTCATCTTTTTCTCGTTTCGGCGCCGCAAACCATTCACATATACTAACTACAAATTTGTATATCAATTTAATCTTTTAGTTTGTTAGCACGAAGAGCATATATAGCCACACATTTTATTTATCATTACATTACAACAGAGCCTAATTACAACAGAGTTTAATCGAGTACATGGATCCTAACTACACCTACTCTAAACCTACTCTACCCTATCCTATTAATCTGTATGTCGGAGTGACATGAGGTCCTCACTTGATACTTGAGTGGGGTGAACCTCCCACTTACACCGTTTGATGCACTTCGCCGCTTCACATTTCATGCGGCAGTGCTTTGAGTTGAGCACGCTATTGGAGACTTTGTAGAGACTGGGAGAAGTCACAGGGACTTGTTGGAGGGAGATTCGAACCCTATACCTCTCTTCGGTCAAGGCTTTTAAGAAAATGCATTTGGCCTACCCCACTTGATTTATATAGCCACACATTAATATCATACATGTTTGTATAATTCAATATATATGGTCATAAATATTGGATGGGATTGGTGTAGTTATATTAATTTCTTTGACTAATTGCAATATTTCACCTAACATATTCATTTTTTTCTAACATAATCAAATTCACTCATGTCAGTATTTGTTGAACTTCATACTAATCAACCGACTTATTCTAGTTGGCCAGATGTCTTGTTTCGAACCTTATCAATTTCTCCTACATTTAATCCCAAAAGAATGTAATGGATGATGTATTAGGTGGGAGTCTAACCCTATTCAAAGCATATGCTATGCATCAGTTTGGTTCACGTTTGTAAAGAAAATTCAGTTTCAATTGATTCCTGTTGAACAAGAAAAATTCCTATTGAAGAAGAAGAATGTGATGTATACAGTGTTAATAATGGAGGACGAATAAAAATCAAAGATGAAAAAGTCAGAAAACGAGATGAAATAAAAGTCTTGGGGTGGTTTTCTGGGTAAGAATAATTAATTTAAATAAAAATTACTCGTAGTAAGGAGATTGTTTGTCTGGGTTTTGTAAGAGAGGATGGCGATTGCTTCAAGACAAGGGCACTGACGAGACGCTACGCCCCAAAACTGCAGCCGCCTTCAATCCAAGCCATACCATTCGTTTGGACTGAGGGGGTAGTTTTCTGATGATTCTTCTGCTTGTCCAAATGCTTATTTTGCTTAAATAATGATGATGATGAAGAGGTTGTTTTGCAGGGATTTGTGAGTTGGTTGACTGGTGATGATGAACAAGGAGGAGGAGGAGCACCCACGGAGTCACAGGCTGAGGCAGTCAATCTCCAGCAGCTCAACATCCAGTGCCTCCAGAATTGATGATGACGATGATGATAGCACAGAGGATGATCACGCTATTGCCACCATCTTGGCCGCTGATGAGATCTCCCAGAACAGCAACACCAACAACAACAACAGTAATAATAGGCTTGGCAGGCGGCTTTCCCACCTCGACTCTATTCCCGTATGATCAATCTATTTGCTTTTGCGCTTCTTTCTTACAGTTGGAGCATATCTATTCATGTTATCCTTCCACTTTGCAGTATTTTGATGCAACAATTTAGCTATAACTCATAAGAGAAATGGCTAGCAAGGGTTTAGGGTTAGGTCCAGAACAAAACGATAAAAACTGAAGCTTTATTCACACCTTACCAGTTAGTTACTCTATATGTTCCCAGCCTTTTCTTATTGAAATTCAGTTGATAGAGACCTTCATTCACTGCACAATACCTCTGTATGACTTATTTAAATGAGGATTATATCAGCTGCAACATGATTTCTGTAATTCCTGAGCTTGTGTGCTCACAGATTTGTTGTATTGGCAGCACACCCCCAGGGTGATCACTCAAATACCCGATGCAAATGATGCAACGTTTGATCATGGCAGGCTTTCTGAGAGGTATCGATTTTTATCAAGTGAAGGGTCATGTTTAGTGGTGTATTTCTTTCTCATTTCAATTGGGTCATTTTGTCTTCATTTTGGGTCATTGTGGCGAGATATTGAGAGGCTATTGTATTATTAGTTTTATCCTAAGCAAAGATTCTGTGACGATGTGTGTTTTTTAATTGAGGGGAACGATTAGTTCACCCCATAGGGGGATAGTTGAGGAAGGTGTGTAGTATAATTTGTAAACTCAGTAACATTTGGGGCTTGTTATCATTCAGGTTAGCTACATACAGTCTGGCTGAACTGCAAATTGAAGGTGATGGGAATTGCCAGGTTGGGCTGTTTCCTGGTTTAACTATGCATCAACTTATTAAGTTTGTTGCACATTGCATAGATTTGACTCGGAATTTTCTACCTGATCTGTCGAACAGTTTCGAGCACTTGCAGATCAGTTATTCCGGAACCCAGACTATCATAAGTATGTAAGAAAGAAGGTGATAAAGCAGGTAAATTTACTGGTCTCTGCAGCATGTGTATTAATGTTACTATTTATAAATCTCAGCTAGAAATTCATTACTATTACCCCCCTACTTATGCAGCTAAAGCGTTACAGAAGGTTTTACGAAAGTTATGTCCCAATGAGGTACAAACACTACCTGAGGAGAATGAAGAAGTAAGCTTACAGGCAATACAGTTTACGGCCTTTGAATTGTTAACAGATACTCTTTTTCTTAAATCAATTCCTTATATATTTATAGGTTTGGGGAGTGGGGGGATCACGTCACCTTACAAGCAGCTGCAGACTATGTAAGTTAGATTGTCCTTCTTCTAGAAGCAAAACTTGTGTTTTTGATATGAAATTACCAACCGACTCATGTGTTGTTGTAGTTTGGAGCAAAGATATGTTTAGTCACGTCTTTTCGAGATACCTGCTACATTGAGATCCTTCCAAATGGCAGTGGTCCTCCTTCCAGAGGTACAAATCATATCTCCTCTCAAGGTTCAGCGTAGTTTCTCTACATATATATATATATATATATATATATGATGTTCATCCTTTGATGTTGGGTTTTCAGAGATATGGCTGAGCTTTTGGAGCGAAGTACACTACAATTCCCTGTATGACACCGGAGGTAATACTACTAATAGCTCACTTGTTTCCAAAATATTGACACAAAAGAGGCATCATGAACTGATACCATTCTCTCTCTGGATCGTTTAACAGAGGTACCGACTAGAGCACCCAAAAAGAAGCACTGGCTTTTCTAGAGCTGATACGTAGAATTTGTACATTTAACCGACACTGTCTTGAATAGAAATAACGACCACTTTTGATTCAAAGTTTGTTGGCTCGGTGATTGTATACACGCACACACGGCGTGCATTACTAACAAAGAAGAAGTGTTTTCTGGTGTCTTGAACACCCTTTTAGAGCAGAAGAAGTGCAGAAGATGATCCACTGCAGAAGCAACAGTGGGGAGTAATTTAAACATGGAAAATGCAAATGAAAGTAAAGGTGAAGGGGCCAGGAGGCATTTAAGTAATAATTGAAATCGAAAGGAAACCAACCACGTCTGGTAAAAGTGGTTGCATTGACCTAAATTTTGCGTGTAATGTAGTTTGCCTGACCAAGATCCAACTACGAGATTATTAACTACTACTTGCTTCCTTTCTGTAGGTTGCTTATCACACACAAACTTTATGTATAAACCATTGTTTGCTTTTATGCAGAAATTACAGCCATTTCTCAATCAAGCATAATCCAATCAACTGGTAAACTAGAGGATAAAACATCTACCAACTAATTTTAGTGCACGTTCTTCTGAATTTATTTCAGTAATTTTTTTAGTTTAGTTTCGTATATTTCAAATCTGGTGATATATAATTTGATAAATTAGTTTAATTTAGTCATATATCACTATTTTTCATACATTAACTTGTTATTTCATTTCATCTCAGTCTAGTTTAATGTATTAAGTTTCAATTTTCATTCAACTGAATGAAAATTGAACAAGGATAAGACTAAATTAACCCAAATTTATGAAATAAACACTCATTTTAAGTGAAATTAATCAGAAGATGAACATAAAGTATAAATTTGTAATAAATATTAACAAATACCAAACAACCAAAAACAGTAAGGTGATTAATATATTTTGACCAGCAATAAAAAATGCAGATAAGCATTTTCTGGTGAAGTTTGACCAGATAAGAAATCAGCAGTAAAGAAAAGGAGGTAATAAAAGGGGACGGAGGTGCAGCTGCCCACCGATCCCATCAATTACCAATATTCGCCACTCACTTGTACCATTAATACATTTTCATCGTCTCTACCCCCGCAGCTGCTGCTGCATCAAAACCCTAATCTCCGGCGCCTCTGAATGTTATGCCTCGGATCTCCCATGGACATGAGATCCGACCCTTCTTCCTCCTCCGAGGCGGCAGGTCAGCTCCACCCCTTTATCTCTATCTCTCTATTCTGTTCTATGATTTTCCCCAATTTAATTTGATTCAATTGGCTGCCTTTGTTTCTCAGGTGAAAGCGCGCGCTTTGATGCGTCGCAGTACGCATTTTTCGGCAAGGATATAATGGATGAAGTCGACCTTGGCGGCCTTGCCGAGGAGGACGACGACGCCGCAACCCTGCCTCCGACGCTCGACGATTCCAACCAGTACCATTTATTTGAGGTGATGATTCTTTCTTGTTAAGTATATGCATCACATGAACATACATTTGTAACTTACTACTGTCAATTGTAAGTTGTTACTTACTCTCTTTTATGTGCTCGTTTTTTATACGTCCATAGGGATCCTTGTATCCACAGGGATCGCTCACAGAAGCTGATGACTTGACCACCATATTTTCCAAGGTCTGTCCCGCTCCCTGCGATATATACGTTTGTGTGTGTGTTGTATATGTTTCTCTTCCTTTTCCCCTCGTGTCTGTTGTGTTTTTTGTGTTCCCTTATCTGTTACTTCTTTTCATGCATGATTTCAGCTTGATTGCCACGGAATCGTCTTCAGCTGCTTAGTGTGCTTGATATGTTCTTAGTGCAGGGATCATTAGGTGGTAGTAGATGTATGTAGTTCTAGCCAAATTGGAAACTTGTAAATATTCAGCTAACTCTTGTTCAGTGAATGGATTTTAAATGGGAACATCCTTGCCCTTGTACTTTATCTCGTGTCAAAATTTCCATCATGCTTGTAAAAGTAAGTATAACAATAAACCGCCACGTAAGATTAAAGGTTTAGGTTGACAATGGAAAGTTAGCTCTTTAAGTTCCTACAGCAACCAGCGTGAATGGTTTTCTTGTCTAATTCAACTATCCCTACTTAATGTCTGGTGTTAACCTTGTAGCTTCTGAGTTTTTACATGGTCATGCTATTTTATAGCTAATCTGCAGAAAGAGATACTTGGAAAACCATTCATTACAAAACAGTGTGGGGTTTCTCATTTCATCACAGAGTACGTAGGGAGTAAGCTCTTCAGCTGTCTGAAAGACGAGAGAACGAATGGGTGGATGGATGCTTACCAGTTACCACACCTACAAAGTCTTAAAATTTTTTAATGGGCAACACAACTTTTCATCATCTTAGGCAGTTAATATGATGGAATTACTATACCTGCTTTTACAAGCCCCTATTCATTAAAAAACTTAGGTTCGTGTCTCTATATTTACAGAAAAGTGGGTTGAACATGGATTAAATGTATCTATCTCCTACATATATGTTTAGAAAAAACAAGAATATGTCAATCTCAAACTGAGGATAACAGCCCTTAAGAATCTTTTTGCTTGCACTTATATTCTTATGTTGAGTATTGACAATTTTACTATTAAGTGAACTCTAACAGCACGTTCTTGTTTGCAGTTGAACCGTAATGTTCCTGGACCAAAACATCCTGGGGTTATTGGTGATCGAGGGTCTGGATCGTTTTCAAGGGAAAGTGAGTACACTTCCAGAAGTAACTCTACATATATTTACATGTATATCATATTTATTTTGGTGATTTTAGTTTTCAGAGAACCAGAACTCCAGCTTGTCCCCAATCTTTTGTTTGAAGCATTTCATCTGTTTTTCGTGCTTTCAAAGTGCACTTTACTAGCTGTCAAATTAAGAATGCATTATGATACGTGGTTTTCGGATTTGATTATTTCCAGCCAGAATGCTTGTATTGTGTACTTAGTAGATGTATTTAGGTGTCTGGCTGATAATAGAACCCAAATTCGCAGTGCTTAGTGCTAGAGCATAAGAAAAAGAATTTATGGCCTGGAGTGTCAAGACCTTTATACCTTAACCTGGTTGGCATTAATGTGTGACACTGCTTGGTTATAATTATGAACACGTTTTACAGCATTTTTTATACTATTCATAACTTGCTTATACTGGGTTTTTTCACTCCATGCAGGTTCATCTGTTGCGGAATGGACGCAGGACCCTGATGCTGCTGACTGGCTAGATCATTTGTCTGATTCAGAGGCCTACGAGGAAAGTAAGAGATGGTCATCACAGCCTCAGCTTTCTTCTGGAAAACCGCTGTATAGAACATCATCATACCCTTTACCCCCTCAGCCACTGCAAAGAACATCCTCGTATCCTCAGCCACCTCAACAGCTGCAACACTTCAACAGTGAGCCAATCATCCTCCCCAAGTCTTCTTTCACTTCTTTTCCACCTCCTGGTAGTGCCAGATTCGAACCAGCTTCTCCCCATGGCTATTCACATCACCTCAACCCTTCATCTCTTGGTAGTGGCTCACAGTCGCCCTACGCATCACCAAATATATCTCACTCTAACCTCCACCTCTCTGGGATACCTCACGGGTATAATTATGGTAGAAACATGGGTCAATTAGCTTCACCTGGTCATCCCCATAACTCTCTGTCACCAAGCCAGTGGGGCAGCCATACAAATATGTATGATGGGGTTCCTTCTAATGTCCTAAACAGTATCTTGCACCAGCAACTGCCTTATCAGAGTGGACTGTTATCACCACAGCTACTGTCTGCCCAGCAACAGATGCTAGCAAGATTACACATGTCTGCTCAACCACCCCTCGCTCATTATTCTTCATTGCGACCTCAGCTGCATAGCAGTTTTCCTTCACCTTCTCATGGGAGTAAATATAATGCTAGAGATTCAAAATCTAAATCATCGAAGAAGGGTAAACACAGTGTTCGCTTTTCTCAACAAGGATCTGATTCTGGTATTCAGAGAAGTGAAAGCAATGTTCCTCAGTTTAGATCCAAGTATATGACAGGTGATGAATTGGAGAGTATTCTTAAAATGCAACATGCTGCAACGCATTGTAGTGATCCATATGTGGATGACTACTATCATCAAGCTAGTCTTGCGAAGAAGGCAGCTGAGCAGGGGTTAGATCAACGCTTTTGCCCGGCGCCAACAAAGGAGTCGTCGTCTTCTCGATCCCGATCTAGTACAGACTCACAACCTCATCTCCATTTTGATTCTCTTGGAAGAGTTTCCTTCTCATCTGTTCGTAGGCCCCAGTCTCTTCTTGAGGTTGACCCTCCTGCCTCAGCCTGTGGTGATGGCATGGGAGAACAGAAGGCATCAGATAAGCCTTTGGAGCTGGAACCGATGCTTGCAGCTAGAGTTACTACAGAGGATGGGCTCTGTCTTCTGCTTGATGTTGAGGATATTGACAGGCTCCTGCAATTCAGTCAGCCCCAAGATGGTGGAGTTCATCTGAGACGGAAGAGGCAGCTCCTCTTGGAAGGCCTGGCAGCTTCCCTTCAGCTCGTGGATCCTCTTGGTAAAAATGGCAGCGCAGCTGGACTGGCCCCCAAGGATGATATTGTGTTCCTTCGCTTGGCTTCTCTCCCGAAAGGGCGTAAACTAATTTCCAAGTTCATCAGCCTTCTTTTTCCTGGTGGGGAGCTAGCTCGAATAGTTTGTATGGCTATCTTCCGCCATTTAAGGTTTCTGTTTGGAGGTCTTCCTTCTGATCCCGAAGCAGCTAACACCATTACCATCCTTGCAAAATCAGTATCATCATGTGTTGGTGGCATGGACCTGAATTCTCTGAGTGCGTGCCTTGCTGCCGTGGTATGCTCATCAGAACAGCCTCCTCTGCGACCAATCCCTAGTGCTGCCGGTGATGGAGCCTCGGTTATCTTGAAATCTGTTCTGGAGAGGGCGACTCGCTTGTTGACTGATCCTCAGGTTTCCGGCAACTATAAACCCAACCCTGATCTGTGGCAGGCATCATTTGATGCTTTCTTTGTTCTCCTCACCAAGTACTGTGTGAGTAAGTATGAAAGTATAGTGCAGTCAATATTTTCCCAAAACCAGTCAAATGCAGAAGTTAACAGCTCAGAGACATCAAGAGCTGTCAACCAGGAAATGCCTGTAGAGCTTTTGCGTGCAAGTCTTCCGCATACAGATGATCGTCAGAGAAAGCTGCTGTATAATTTCTCGCAGAGATCAGCTCCTGTTACTGGATTCAATGCTCATGGTGGAAGCAGTGGTCAGATAAGTCCAGAGTCGGTGAGAGGTTGAAGATAGCTTTGCTGTATTAGTGGTCGCAAAGCGGATGAACCATCTTTCTTTGTAATTCACTCCCCCTCCCCAAAGTTCCCCTTTCCTTTGGAAGTTAGCAAAACAGTGAAATCGAAGCTCTTGTCTTACATTTTTGGGGGCCTTGTTTTAATGCGCTCGCAGAACCGCCTGGTGAATCTTATTCCTATATGTAGAAGCTTAAAGGGAGTGTAGAATGTACAGGTTACTTAGGACTGCTGGACTGCTGTTTGCTGGTGAACCTGGGCCATGCCTCTATGTTTGTATTCTGGGGATGTGATGATGATGATGGGGGGGTTAAATTCTGTTAAGTATGTAGTGGTAAACAAACAAAACTTGTATAAAACATAGAGATATCCTTAGCTTTACCTTAAAATTGTCTGTCTTGAATTTGTTGCATCATCATACACCATGTTCTTGTCTCTGGATTGCTCTTACAGGAGGCACCCTTATTTTGTCAACTCAATCATCTATGAATGATTGTTGCCTCAATCATCTTCCAGTTGTGGAGTATTATACTTTCTACTTGGAAGAGTTGACAATCCCTATATGATTACTTTGGTTATCATATGTGAGTGCCATGCATGAACTAAAGAAAAACTTGTGAGTTGGTAATGATAAAAGGTTTTTTTCTTCAAAAGAGAGGGCAGCTGAGAATCAGTCAAAGTCCCTACAAATGATTGTTACATTTTGTCATTTCCCTACTTGTCTTCAACTTATCCGCCCGACATGCTATATGAATTATGAATGTGTGTTTATTCAAGCTTTTTAGGTATTAGTAGGCGAAACCAGAATAAAAAATTTGTTAGGAGGCAATCGAAAGTGGTCGGATACTGAACCAGGTTAATAAGGATTGCGGAAACCAAAACTCTACGACAGATTATGGTAATTTTACATAATAACTTACGGGATGAGTCATTACAGTCTCTGGTTCCGTCCTGCAAGACGGAACCTGACACTGTTAATGCCACTCCATGGAGTTAGGCAGGGGCTATGAGAGGGCGCCAAATGTCAGAATTGCCGAACTAATAACTTGAACTTTTATTAATTTCCACTCAACCCCCCACGGGCATAGGACTGGTTTGCACGTTCCTGCTTTCGAGGCTTTTCATTCAATCAATGGCTCAATTACTCCTCACTCCTTTTTCAGAGATTGGTTAGTTTAGGAATACAGGAACATGGTCCACTTTCCTTGTCTTGCAAATTATATTTGTCTCCCCTTTCCCATATTCATATTTCCCTGTTTAAGCACTCATTTGACTTTTATTTTATGCTACTTTTCAAATTCAGCCTAACTAACCTCGAGAATTTCCGTTTCTTAATCAGATATTTATTCAGCCTTCATTCATTCATTCATTAATCAGCTCCTCTTGTAACTTGTCACTGCGTTTGTTTGTTTATAAGCCAGTTTTGCTTCTCCATCCCATCTTCACTTGTTTCCCCCACGTAATCTCACTTCTCCTCCTCTCTCTTTCATTCATTCAATTCTATGTGTGTATCAATTTCATTCAATGCCTGCCTTAATTTTGTTTCATGCATCGCTTTTGTTTTGTTTCATGATCATAACATGTTCTTACTCGTCCGGGATTGGATTATTTGTGAAAAAAGATCAACCAATCCGTGTCCAGATGTGATTCTGATCCGTGTCCGAATGTGGATGCTCTATATCAAAGGATTGAATGTGGAAAAAGGATCAAAATTGAGTCTTTGTTATGTCCGTACCAAAACCGGCCTTTTTATGGTATTGAATTGTTTGGTGTCATGATCATGGTGTTTTCGTATGTTGTTTTCTTGGCCCTCCATGATGTTGAAACCCCATCTCCCTCTACCTACGTTTCTGTTCATCTGTCGTACGATTCTCCATTAATAAACAAACCTAATTCTCTTTTGAAAATTGTCTGCTCCTTAGGATATAAGTTGAGACGCGTAAGAGGCAAGCAGGTAGGAGAAAACGAGGACGAGCGTCAAAGGTTTTCCCGCAGCATTTGTGTGAGGTATGTGATTTACATACATCTGTTTTTCTTTTTGAGAATTTTAAGGATCGATCACGAATTTTCGATTTACTCGACCGGCTTTAAGAACCCTAAAATCCTCTGCTGGTTTCCTCAAATTCACGATTTTGGTTTGATTGGAACGATCCCATGGGTCTCCGCAAGAGCAAGAGCGTGAAAGTTGGCAGCTTTCACATTTGTTTCATGCCAGGCACGTTTATGGGACAGCACAGAGAGCATGTCCCAAAATGCACTTTTTTAGTGTTTAGCATGTGAACACATATCCATCCTGTGAATGCAGAAAGCATGATGATCCAATTTTTGATATTTAAATTTTTTCAAAGAGGAATTCAGAAAAAAAGCAAAAAGATTGCTTCTTGAATGTTTCACAATTGAAACAAGTTGTTGACTGAACACATTCATCAGTTGTTGCAGGCATGGATTTAATGGATGGCCGGCGGAAGAGCACCTTTCCTCGAAAATTGCTTATGGTTGCTGGAGTTGTGACCCTTTTCATAATCATCTGCAAGAACTCACCTGATTTTAGTGGCTCCACCAAGGTAATCCTTTCTTCTTTTCTTTGCAGTCCTTAATATGCTTGGTGTCATATATATTCAATGTGTAGGTGAAGTACTCGTTTTTAAATCCTGTGTGTCATATGCCAAAATATGCAGTTCTCTCAACATGAACCTGGCGTAACCCATGTCATGGTTACTGGAGGTGCTGGTTTCATAGGCTCTCATGCCACCCTCCGCCTTTTGAAGGATTCATATCGAGTCACTATTGTGGTATGAATCAATGTAATGCATTGTTAACTTTCGTTCTTGCTTGAATTTTTATGCTGAATATTGGATATTGTGTTCATCTCAAAGGATAACCTTTCTCGAGGAAACCTTGGTGCTGTCAAAGTCCTTCAGAGCCTGTTTCCAGAGCCCGGAAGACTCCAGTTCATTTACGCCGATCTGGGAGATGCGAAGGCCGTATCCTAACATTTCCTTTGTTCATAAATTTTTCTTGATTGCAATCTCGAACTCTGCAAACAATCTTTGCTTTTCCTTAATTTGATGAATCATCAGGTTGACCAAATATTTAGACACAATGCCTTTGATGCTGTGATGCATTTTGCAGCTGTTGCATATGTTGGTGAAAGCACGGCCGAACCTCTCAGGTAAATTTTAGTTTGAACATCTGTTTTTGTTAATTTGTAGCTCTAGTGTTTGCAGCCCTCGTTATTATCATACAGATTGTATTTAACTTTCTGATTAATTTATGCTGCACCAGATATTATCATAACATCACATCAAACACATTAACCTTAGTGAAGGCAATGGCTGCTCACAAAGTAAAGACACTAATTTATTCAAGTACTTGTGCCACTTATGGAGAGCCTGATAAAATGCCTATTGTAGAAGACACACCTCAGGTAAGCCAGCCAATTCCGAGTGGTTAAATGGGATCCTTTCTTTCTTTGATGATTATGTTTTTTCTTGAGACGTATATCCAATAATTCTGTGATAACTAGGTCCCTATCAACCCATATGGCAAGGCAAAGAAAATGGCAGAAGATATAATTCTGGATTACTCGAAGACTTCTGACATGGCTGTCATGATCTTAAGGTTTGTTCTCTCTCAATTAAGTTGTGTTTCCTGCATGAATTTAGATTTTCCTGCACTTGCTTATTGATGAAAATATGCATGTCCAGGTACTTTAATGTGATTGGTTCAGATCCTGATGGAAGATTGGGGGAAGCACCTAGACCAGAGTTGCGAGAGCAAGGTCGTATATCAGGTGCTTGTTTTGATGCTGCCAGAGGCATAATTCCTGGACTCAAGGTATGTATTATGTAGTATTGTTTCCTTGCATGTAGATCCTCCCTCATTTCATCTATTCATTAATGATTTGGATATCCTAGGTTAGAGGAACAGATTATAAGACTGCAGATGGAACTTGTGTGAGAGATTACATTGATGTCAGTGATTTGATTGATGCACATGTCAAAGCATTAGCAAATGCAGTTCCTGGAAAAGTTGGCATATACAATGTCGGCACTGGAAAGGGTATGATGATGTAACCTTTGCGCAAATCAATATTGAATCATTCATCATCTTTGTTGATTTGTGGTGTGCAGGTAGTTCAGTGAAAGAATTTGTGGAGGCATGCAAGCTAGCGACTGGTGTGAACATAAAGGTGGAATACCTGGATCGGCGCCCTGGGGATTATGCTGAAGTGTACAGTGATCCATCCAAGATCAGGCGCGACCTCGGGTGGACAGCCAGATACAACCTTCAAGACAGTCTGTCGATTGCATGGAAATGGCAGAAGGCTCATAGGAACGGTTACTCTGGCTGAGAACCAAAAACCCTTAGATCAGTTACAATCATCAGCCAGGTGGAAAAGAAGACAGAGCATTAGTTGCTGCTTTAGTTTAGTTTCATGAAGTGGTACACCGTTATTTTGAGTCTAAATAGAAAGAGAACTTACATAAATTTTGCTTCATTCATAGTTTCCGGCAGAAAATATATGCAACTTACATAGATTTTGATACTACTTGTATGAGCAGTTGAGCACAGAGAAATATGATATGAGAAATGAAATAAAGTGCCTACCGTTCAATTTAATGATTCAGCAAAGATTTGTTTTAAGTGCAGAAATAGACAGTAGCACAGAATATAACATTACAATAGATTGTATACATTATAAGAACTCAGTTTATAACATCAGCAATAAGATGTAGTATAAGATAGCAAAATTCATATTCCAAGCCAAAAGACCAGAATATACTAATGTGGCTTGTGGTAACTGTTACAGATACAATTAGCCACTATTCTCAACCTGCACTTATGGGGGAAAATACACCTTCAGGATATGGCAGGAACAAAGTTAGCCTCCACGACAAAAACTGTTCTACAAGCTCTTCTCTGCCTACACATTCTCTCTCTCTATATTTATAACTATAAAAGCTATCGGCTCTTCTCTACTAAGTGTATCCATCATCTCCTCTTTTACCATATAGGCTGGGATTTGAGTTCAGCTTCCAATACTTATGCAGTTTACAGTGTGATTATAATTCATCGTGAGACTCTGAATCAGCAGTTTCCTTTTCACTGCTTGAATTTTCTGAGGCTCCATCTGCTTCACCATCTTGAGATTTTTTCTCGGAAGATGAATCTGTTTTACCGGATTTTTCATCATTGCTCTGCGTCTCATTTTTCACAGGCTTCTCAACTTTAGGTTTTGGCTTGGGAATTCTGTTGACGCGAGCAACCTATGAATCACATCATTAAACCAAGTGGCATCAGCAACTATCACAGCAAAGATGTGAGAACACAAACAAAATCGCATGTAAAACTTAAGTACCTCATCTTGAAGATCGTAAACTTTATCCATTACTTCTTCAGATGTGAAGATTGGCTTGCTCAATAAGGAAACCCTGAAGACATACATATTAAAAAATGAACTAATCAGTTCAACCCTTCAAATATATTACTATATTACACAGCATCTACAATTTGGCATTAGACTCAAGAAGCCTTAAGGAGCAGATAACAAATTAAACATCCCATAAGTAAAGAAAGATACTTACTTCTTCTGCTCAGCCTCCTTCTCATTCAACCATTTTTTCACCTTTTCAGCTTCAGTAACCACCTGCAGTATTGACGGGCATATTAATTGCAAGTCAATATAACAAACAAACAGATAACCTAAATAGGGTTAGATGGACACCTTCTCTATTTTTTCTCTAGGAAGCCACGACTTCTCCTTCTCCCACTTGCTTATGATCTAAAAATGTCGCCAAAAACACAGAAAAATAGTCAACACAGATTTACAAAAACATTCAATAACTTGGTAGGCCAGCAGAAAAGAAAGAACCAAACACACAGAACACTAAAACTAACCCTTAGCGTAAGCATAAAAATATGTAGCAAAAGAGCTCTAATATACTAATGATCAATATAACAAACCTGTTGCAGCTCAGTGAGGTATTTGCGAGACAATTCCACTGAAGTAGGACGGGCAGTGAGTTCTTTGTATCTACAACAAATAATCTTAATGTCAAATAAGGTCAGAAAAAAATATGAGAGAGCTTAGAATAATCACAAGACATACCTAAAAAATATAGGTTCGCCAATAGCTTCAAGCTTATCCAAGTGTTCTTGAAATTCAGAAGCAGATGCATCTTCACCATCCATATACAGCCACTCTTGAACCTAAAGTAACAATAGACCTTAGTAAACCAGCCAAATGACACAACTGAAGAATAAAATGAATACGAGTAAATAGTAAAACATTGCACCTCTTCAAGCTTTTCTGAGAAGGACTGGCGTTCCTGGGCAGATGAGACTTTTTCAAATTCATCAGATTCGAGCTACAGAGCAGAAAAGGCACGTGAGTTAGCCACAGAGAAAAGGCAAGTAAGTAAACAGCCACAGAGCGGAAAAGCATGGTACACAATGGTGAAAATCGATTACTGAAGCTTCTTTTAGTTGGGGAAGGTGTATGTCATGCCAATTACAGATTAATAGCAGACTGAAACAACAATTTCTTAAGAGGATCAATCATCGAACCTTTTCCCTTGTACTGTATATGTAAGCCTCCAGAGTGTTTTTCAACTCTGCAGTCTTCTTCCTTTCTTCATCTTTTTTGTCAAGTGATTCCAGTTTACGCTTAGCACTTGAGAACGATTCTTTTGAAAGTGACATTGCTGGCCCTGTAGTCTTTTCAGTGACCTGCAATTATACATAAAGTATTAGAAAGAAACAAACTGTGACCTTTATATACTTCAGGCTGGGTAAGATTACAAACCTTTAGTGGGACTCGGAAAGTCTGTTTCTTTAGTTTCTTTTCAGTGCCAAGATCTGTTGCACTGTTCTCTTTTGATGACTCGTTGTTCACATCATCTGAGATTAATTTTTCACTGCTTTCCTCTGAGGCATCCTTAGAACCAGCTTCCAGTGTTATGTTGGCAGAAGCAGAAGTTGAGTTTTCTGCTGTAAGATTTTTTTTCGGAACTTCTACCCACTCTGTTATTTCAATGACTGCATTCGCACGATCCAACGACAGTGTTCCACTTCTACTGAGAGTGAAATGTAAATGCGCCTTAATTGGGGAGGAAAGGTTCCTTAACGCATACCTAGAGTAGAAAATTGATTAAAGGTTAGTATTGGTTTGAAAAAACAGCATACTTGCATTCACAGATATTCAAAAGAAGCGGAAAAGCAGGGTCTTACTTTTCACTGGCCTCAGTAAGACCTGACACGGAATACTGAGCAAAAGTCTGAGAAGCAGCACCAGGAGGCAGCAATTCTTCACTCTCATATGCAAGTGAAGCATCAAAATCTCTGTCATGTATGATGGACCTAAATGCCTGCATGCAGTAGCTAAAATTTAGCAAAGAATGCTAAAGAACTTTTCAAGATCACAGTTATATGTAACACATTAGAATAGATTTTACCTTACTAGGGAGCTTTTTCATTCGGGGTACAATCAACTTCGTACTGCTCTCATCATTTAAAAGATCCAAGCCATCTAGGTTGAGCACAAATCCATAGGAAGAACCGTCAATCATCCCTAACTTACGATTTAATTTGATTCCATCACTTAAATTTGCAGCATAAAGTGAGGCACCCAGAACAATAGCTTCATCAGCATCCAAATGCCTGTCCAGGTCTTTCCTACCAAGGAATTCCTGAAGCTTAGCCTGAAATAGAAACCATTTCACAAGTTAACAGAAGATTAACAGTCACAGACTCGCAGAGTTCGTTTAATAACAAAGGCTAGAATAGATCTAGCATACTTTCATGGAAGTCCATATCCCAGGAGTTAACTGTTAAGAAACTTCCAAACAATCACAATATATTTCTGAAACTGCCTGAAATACTGAGGATGAGCACACACATTTTTCCTCAGGAAGTCTTAAATACTAACCATGAGATCACTAAAATATAGTTCTTTAACAATAATAAGCATAATTAACCATCATAATCAAAATCTTTTTATCAGATATAACAATAAGCATTCATTATAGAGTACGAAATCTACAACATCACGAAATCTACAACATCAACCATAATTTTTCACCTTCAGCAGATACCTAAACAATCATAGTTATTAAAAGAAACTGTATTTAAAGTTGCTCATGATGGTTACTGAAATTGGTGAACTCAAGATACTGACCTGCAATTTTGGCACTCGAGTAGCACCTCCAATCATCTCTACTGCATATATTTCATCAGTCTTCAGACCAGAATTGGCAATGACTTGTTTCAGGGGGGTCAGGGCTTTCTCCCATATATCACCACAAAGCTCTTCAAATTTCTCACGACTTATTGAGCTCCTGCACAAGACAAGTTCTTTTTGAGCTTAAGAACATAGGAACTTGTTTTAATCTCTTATTTCACCATGAATAAGTGTATGATGCATGGAACTTGCCTGAAATCACGATCGTCATAAAGAGATTCAACCGAGATGGGAGCCCCAGAGTTGGCACTGAGAATCTCCTTGGTCCTCTTAACCTGCTTTTTCAGTTTGGCCATAGCCTTTGGAGAAGTCCTGACATCAAAACCAGTTCCCAACTGCTTATTGAACTCATCAGCAAAGTGTTCCACCAGCCTCAGCTCCATAGTCTGACCCCCAAGTTCAGCATCCCATCTGACATCCTTCACCTGCAAAAGCGCCACAAAACACAATCAACACGAAATACAATCACAGAAAAATGCATTGCAAGTGCAACACCGCCAAATCATGATCAACACAAAACACAATCACATAACAATGCATTGAAAGTGCAACACAATCACACCTACCTGGAACTGATTAACAGAGACGGTCTTTCCAAATTCCTTGGCATTATAAGCAGAGAAGTAAACAAGAGCAGCATAAGTACTGCTAGCTCCCATGTCGTAAAAGATCACATGCCTAGACTCATTCGAAAAATCCTTATCGATTCCATACTGCAGCGCCGCCCCGGAATGCTCGTTCACCAGAGCCAGCACATTAATCCCGGCCAGCTCCGCCGCGTCCATCAAAGCCTTCCTCTCCGGTACCCCCATGTAAGGCGGCACAGTGATCACACAGTCCTTAACCTTCACCTTCGCGTGATTCTCCGCCAGAATCTCCGCAGACTTAAGCAGCATCGACACCATCTCCTCCCCGGAGTACCTCTCGCCGCCCTCCGCGTCCGCCACTGCCACGCCCCTCTCAGGATCGGGCGAAATTGAGTAGCTGAGGTAGGACGGTTTCAAAACGGCGTCTTTTACGTGCGAGTAGGGCTTCCCAAGGAGCTCCCGGAGGTGAGAGTAGACCTTGTTAGGATACCTAGCGAGGAGATTCGAAGCTTCCTCGCCGATCAGCCGCGAGCCAGCGTGGAAGGAGACCAAAGAAGGAGTCTTTCGCTTCGACATTTCGTTAATGGCGACGGAAATCGGCGGCTGGCCGGGTTTCAGATTCACGACGGCGACCTTCAGCCATTCCGACCCGAGATCTATGCTGCAAACCGCCGATTGCGCCGGCGCCGGCGAAAATAACAGTATTAACGGCAGTAGTAACAACACGAAGGACGATGAACGAAACGACATCGTATGTCTTTCTTTCGGAGAAGGATTTGAATCGCCGGAGGGCACTGAGGAAAACGATCGGAAGGATTTCGCGGCTGATTTATATATGGGGAGGTGGAAAGTGAAGTGGGGGAGTATTAGTAGCGAATAAGGAGCTGCCACGTCATAATTGTTCCACGTGGAGAGTTTTTAAAGGCTCGCTGGCGTTGGTCTTCGCGGTTGTGGCGTCGAACCTGTGCGAAGACAAGTTTTCCCATATTTAGGGAATTTTAAATATGTTCAAGAAATTACAAACGTTGTAATTTCCTTTTTTATCTTTGAAAAGAACACAAACATTAGGTGAATTTTCAGGTGCTAGAATGTACTTCCTCCAATTTCCTTTATTTGATACTTTCCATTTGAGGTTAATTATTATTTTTAAATACATTATTAAGTTATTAATTTGCGTCTCACTATAAAACTCATCAAATATCGATAAAATGCAGCGGCGCTATAGTTCGCATTTACGCATATCCAATCAACATACACCATCGATTAGACCGTAATCCTTAACACATATCCAACGGACTTATATCATCATTCACCCATTCGCACCGCTATCATTTCCCTTCTCCTGTGAAGGGTATAAATGGAAGGTAAGTTGTGTGTAGTTAAATTACCGGAAGAATGATAAGAAATAAAGACGAAACAAAATAGCAGGCGAGAAGAAGAACAACAATGAAGAACTGCTAATGGATTAAAACCGGCCAGACTGAACTTTAGCCCGCTTTCAATATATAGTAGATGTTAGCACTTTTAATAAACATCAAATATATGTTATTCCTAAATATTTATTCTACTTTTACATTTTATCAACTAATCTGCATCAGTTAATTAGTTTTACCTTAATTCTTGAGCCACAGAGGTAAGTGTCACATCTAAAATCATTACATGGAGTCAGGGAGAAGTTGGAAATTACGAGAATTTCAAACTATATAATGCCAATAAGTACCGTAGTTCTTTTATCATATGAATTAGTGACTCTAAACTCCTTATTGAGAATATTTTTTATGATTTTAGTTTATAAGTATATAAAATGTTTTAGTACTAGTATGAGAAAAATGTACCTTATAGATGTTACTCAGCTAGTCAGTTGTGACAATTGGATCCTCATTCCTCATTATCCACAAATGATCAGTGTATCGCAAACTCACAATGTTATATAGAATACCAATAGGCGGTAAGGCACAGAGTAGTTGCAAGCATCATCAACAATCCGGGCATGATTGAAATCTATTCTCAATGTGATGAAACATGCTAGCAAGATGTATAACCCTCAAATCTCAATTAAATCTGAATGCGAACATGTACTTCACTTTATTTAGAAGCATCCACGTTATTTTGGAGGTCTATCAAATGTATGATAAATTCAAGTGTTAGAGAATTATTTTTACTCACTATATGTATTATTTTCAAAACTCATTTTATTGTGACAAATCTATTATATCATGATGAGAACTAGTATCAAGAAAAAATGTTATGCGTTGTGAACTTATGTTTCATTTTCTTAATTATTATTTCATAACTAAAGGTTAATCTAAGGCCTTGGATGTGCCACGTGCTCTTCATCTGAGAATCTCAATATATGGGGGTCAGTGCATAATAATAAACATTAAAAAAAAGGAAAAAAGAAAAGAAGAAGCACCTACTAGGGTTTCCGACCAGTCTCAAAAACCCCATCTTTCCCCCTCCCCACTCTCCCAAACTCCGCCCAGCTATTCAAAACATTCATTTCAACTTCCGGTGGCAGCCACAATTTGGAACAAGAACAGGCTACAGCCTACAATTCTTGCTGTAAGTTATCCAAACTCTTCATTTCATTGATTCTCTCGTTTGTTTATGCACAAAGACTGTATCTTTATTACAAAGATTGAATATTTTTGTGACTAAATAGGTTAAAGTTTAAGGCTTTAGGATATGGGGAAATCCGGGGGTAAGAAGAAATCCCAAAAGGCATCTAACAAATCCCAGAATCAAGCTCCTGCGGGGGATAATAATCATGCTGTTGTTAATGGTGCTGTTGATTTGGACTCCTCTTCCATATTCTTGAAGAGAGCCCATGAACTCAAAGAAGAGGGCAATAAAAGGTTTGCTGCCAAGGATTTTGCAGGGGCTCTTCAAGAATATGATGCTGCCCTTAAGCTTATCCCCAAAACCCACCCAGAAAGAGCCGTTTTTCACAGCAACAGAGCTGCCTGTTTGATGCAGATGAAGCCTATTGATTACGCCACTGTGATTGCTGAGTGTAGCTTGGCACTTCAGGTTCAGCCTGGGTATGTGAGGGCTCTTCTGCGAAGGGCTCGAGCGTTTGAGGCTGTGGGAAAGCATGCCATGGCTATGCAGGATGTGCAAGTGTTACTGAGTGCTGATCCCAACCACAAGGACGCGCTGGAGATTGCTGGACGGTTGAGGACTGCCACGACGAGGGCAGCGGCTGTTGCTGTGCCCCACCACGATGCTCAGCTGGACCTCCAGAGTCGCCCTTCGCCTGCTGCTCTTGGTGCTTCTGCTGTCCGTGGGGCTCCGGTTTCTGGCCTAGGCCCTTGCTTGCCTGCACGCCCAACTGCACCGAAGAAGGCTCCACATACACCAATGGGAGGATCTTCTGCACCTGTTAACCATAAAACTGATAAGGCTAATGCAGCACTGCCCACTGAGAATGGTGTAGAGGGGAAACCTCAAATGCCAAGAGTTGTTTTGAAGCCTTCCCAGGGCTGGTCCGCATCCAGTACTCAATCAGCTAAAGATGGGGTCAGTGGTGCAAGGCCTTCTCCTTTGACTCCTGCTGTGAAATCAGCAGCGTCTGAGGCTCGGTTGAGACCGTTGAAGCTTGTTTATGGTCACGATATAAGGCTTGCACAGATGCCAGTTAAGTGCAGCTTTAGACTGTTGAGAGAGGTTGTAGGGAAACGATTCCCTATGTCGAAGTCTGTTCTGATTAAGTACAAGGATAATGACGAAGATTTAGTAACAATCACTAGCACAGATGAGCTCCGACTGGCAGAGTTCTCTGTTGATGGTCGTGGTCCTAAAGACCCTGACAGTGATGAGCCAGGAGATTCAGTTGGGATGTTGAGGTTGCATGTTGTTGAGGTGAATCCTGAGCAAGAACCACCTTTACCAGAAGAAGAAGAGGTAGAGGAGGAAATTGAGGAGACTAAAGCAGATGAGGCTGTATTGGATTCTTCAGTAGGTGAGCCTGTGGAGGATGCTGTGGAGAATGAAGCAGATAAGTCTGAAAAGGTAGCATTGAATGAGAGAAGTGGTACTGCATCAGAGCTTAAGGAGGTGGAGATGGATGATTGGCTCTTTGATTTTGCACAATTGTTCCGCACACATGTCGGGATTGATCCAGAGGCTCATATGGATCTTCATGAAATGGGAATGGAGTTGTGCTCTGAGGCTCTTGAGGAGGCTGTGACTAGTGAAGATGCTCAAGCCCTTTTTGACAGGGCTGCTCTGAAGTTCCAGGAAGTTGCTGCCCTTGCTTATTTCAACTGGGGAAATGTGGATATGTGTGCAGCAAGGAAGAGGATTCCGATTGACGAGTCAGCATCTAAGGAGTTGATGGCTTCACAACTTCAAGATGCTTATGAATGGGTTAGGGAAAAGTATTCCCTGGCCAAAGAGAAGTATGAGAAGGCCCTCTCCATCAAGCCTGACTTTTATGAAGGTTTGCTTGCCCTTGGTCAGCAGCAGTTTGAAATGGCTAAGCTTCACTGGTCATATGTTGTGGCTAAAAAGGAGGACCTGTCCAAATGGGATTCTTCGGAGACGCTGCAACTCTTTGACAGCGCTGAGGAAAAAATGAAAGCTGCAACTGAAATGTGGGAGAAGCTGGAGGAGCAAAGAGCACTCGCTGAAAAGGACCCTCTTGTGATTAAGAGGGAAGAGTTCATAAAACAAGAGACATCAAAACGACGTGGGAAGCCAGCAAGTGGATCAGAAAATGAGAACACAGTTTCAGTTGTTAACAAGGAAGTGTCGCCTGAAGAAGCAGCAGAGCAAGCAGCAGTGATGAGATCTCAGATACATCTCTTCTGGGGTAATATGCTCTTTGAACGGTCCCAAGTTGAGTTTAAGCTGAGTTTGTCTGGCTGGAAGGAGAAGTTGGACACTGCTGTTGGGAGATTTAAGCTTGCTGGGGCTTCGGAAACTGACATTGCTACTGTACTGAAGAACCACTGCTCCAATGAAGAGGCTACCAAGGGAGAGCAGGAGAAGAAGGTTGAAGGTGAGACTGCAGGAGAAGATAGACCTGAGGTCAGTGAAATTGCTGTGGCATGATTAGTAGATGGATAAAAGGTTAGGGTGATGTTTCTTAGGGCTGCTTCAGTCAGTGTGTGTTTTCTTCATCATCTTCAAAATTGTCTGGACCTGATGCACATGCCACTGGATGCTCAAACAGGGAAGGTGCGTTTCTCTTCATTTCAGAGTGGCACCAGCATTTTTGCAACAGGCTGTTTAGTTTTGAGTCGAGTAGTTGTAGGGATTTGTTTTATTTAGCACTTCCTTGTTATAGCTCCGTCAGATCCTTAAAAGTCTCTCTGAAGGATGGGCTTCATGGACATTCCTTGTTCTAGAACAATTTTGAATGACATAACTATGTCGCTGGGTACTTGTTTTTTTAAAAATTTCTTGAGGATTGTAATCTACTGATGCTCTTTGGTATCTAGGTGTTTATTTTCTGATTTCCCTTACATACTTGTGCCCATCTTTTGGTTGTTTTACCATTCTTTGCACGTTCATTTGTCTACCCTGGTGGGATTTTGGATTTGGAACCATTACCATGCAAGCATGCTTCTTAGTAGTTTGACTTGATTCGTAGTTTGTTAAACTTGAAGTTTGATTAAGAAGTTAGTTTCTAGGCTTCATGAATGTTAGTGACAAAGCTGGTGTGAAAATATATAATAATCATGGCTTTTACGTGTCATCTTTTGCTGAAATAATGAGAAAGATTCTCGTATAATCTCCTCCCTCTCCCCAGTTCTTCATTAACCATTGATCATAACCAATAAAACAATGTAAAATTAGACTTAACAAAGTAGAGTAAGTAGCTATTTATAAAATCCCTCTGATTTAAAGAAAGCAATATGGAGAGTAGTGCATCCTACATAGTATGATTTAGACAGCTCAATTTTGCTCAAGTCGCAATGTTATTATTGCACACGTACTCTGATTTTTGTATTCATTTCTGTCATCATTGTATACGTACAATACTTGTGAAAATATGCACTCTACCTCGAACCACCACATGTTTCTAGATTCCACATCTATTTATAGCTGTAAAAATTCTAATTATAGACCTATTTTCTTTTGCAGTACATGATAATGCTGACTTTGTAAACTCAATCATTTCTCTTAACGTTTTATGTTGTGCTTATCAAAATATTCAATCATTTCTCCTTCAGTCTCTGATTTTCTCTCTTGTTCTGGTCGTTTGAAAACTCCCTTTCAGTCGAAAAATAATAATTTCCCCAGCTAGATGAGTAAGAAAACTTCAATTATTGAGATGCACAGTAGAGAATTGAAAATGAATTAGCGGAGGCTAAGCTTAGGTATCAATATCAATGGGAAAAAGATGGGAATGAATCCATTGGCTTTGTGTGGACTCCATTCCACATCTTATCTTGTGGTGTTCCTTAGGTATATATCCCATCCCATCCACCAGACAGCTAACATGTTCCACCACTCAACTCAGATCATCAAGTGGCTGCAAAGCGACAACCCCCCGTCTATTCATTCTTTTGAAACTAACACCTTACTATCTTCTTTCATCGGTTGTTAAAAAAAGTTAATGAGAATGATATTACAGGTTTATAGAACAACACGAGAGCTGATGTACAGGTTTATTGAACTGATAATATACCAAGAACCCTATATAAACATAGGTTAGTCTCAGTCTCAGGTATACATATGAATTTACTAGTAGCTAATAAACCCCTGCCTGAGAGGAGTTGAATGATTGAGTGCTTCAGAGTTGGGTGGGGGGGACATTTTGGTTGCAAGAAATGGTCACAGCCACCTTCACTTAACTCCCCAACCCATCCATCATCAGCATCTTATCCTCTTCTTCTTGTAATTCACTGCTTGTTCCCAGGTGGTGCTAACATGTGACTATTTCCTCCTGTTTTCGGACCAAAGCTCATGCCTGCATTAACCTAATCCACCACAAAAATTAACATTCACGGAACAAAACTTATTACGATGTAGAGTCTACTAGTAGTTGTAGAAACCTGGGAAGCTCTCTGCTGCATGGCATGGAATTGCATGTAGTTTGCAAACTGCTGGGGGCTCTGCATCTGGTTTTGCATCTGCTGAGGATACCTTGCAAAGTGCATCGGGTTAGGGTTTTGGTGAGGAGGCACCGGGATTTGGGCCATTGCTAACCTGGACATGTAATGCTGCACACCTGGAAACATAAATGGGGCTGCTGCCATCCCACTCCCCATCCACATCATCTGCACCCACACACTCCAATCATTGCATCATTCCATTTTCAGGCAACATTTTGGAGATAACATCATAGGCTTTAGTAAACCGTACCTGAAGCTGCTGCTGCAATGACTTCATGTACTCTATTGCTTCATCCAACATTGATGCTTTGTCCGTCTTGTTGGAATGAGGAAGGAGTTCTTGCAGAATCCTCATCTTCTCGTTGATTCTGTCCCTCCTCCTCTGCACCAACAAATTCAACTTCTCAGACATGGATGAATCATTCTTAAAAAACATGGATTTTCTGGAACTGAATCACGATACGTACCCTTTCTGATAGATTGTGGACTTCAGCAGCACGGCTCTTGCGCGATTTCAGCCCCGCTTTCTTTCTTGGAGCCGATTCCAGTTCAACATCCTAATAATCATAAATGCAACATCAGTATATATAATCCAATCCATCTTTTTTATAGAGAAAAACAAGATTCAAATGAAAAAGTAGAGCTTACTTCACTCTGGCATTCTGAATCTTCTGCAACATCCCTGGTTTTCCTTTTGTGCGAGTTCGATACTGTTCTTCCAAAGCTACTTTGAGATCCACCGGAAGAAGACGATGTTATCAGCGTCTGAATCTTTTCAGTCTGCAGAGAGCTCATTTTCCGAGCATCATTAGTCTTGATCCCAGTGCTTGAAACCGGGCTACCGTCCACAGGATCAAACACAACCTGATTGCTCCCACAATGGCTGGAGGCCACAGTTTCCCGTGCCTGCTGCTGAGGATGATGATGATCAAAGGCGTCGAATCTTGGAGGAAGATTAATGGAGCATCTGTGAGCTTCTTCATCCAGCGGGAATTCCGAGAAGAAGTCCTTGTCGAAGCACGGATCATCGATCCACGAAACAGTTTCAGTGTCTTGAATCAGATGATCAGTGGGAGGATGAGTCTGAGGCTGAGCATTCAAAACCACATGTCCATTCTCCCAGGTAAGCTCTAACAGATCACTGTTCAACCTGAGAAGTAAAACAACTTTGTTTATGTCTGTCCAGCTACTTTTCTAAAAGAGGAAATGACAACATACTACATACCCAAAAGGCTTGTTCTTTTGAGGCATGAGGGCAGGTGTTTCACCCCCAATGTTCCAATCAGGCAAGCTGAAATTCATAACTGACTTCTGCATCAGAAGGGAAAGTATAAAAGGACATTAACACTAAAGGAGTAAGGCAAAAAGGGATCCTTAACTAACTCAATCATCATGCTGTCCTATGAAGAATTAAGAAAAGCATTAGTTTAAGTAAGTCAAACATTAACATAACCCTGCTTAATCATTCCATATTGGGAAACAAACCACACTAACACTTCTTACCCCTGAGCCAAACTTTCCAAAAGAAGAAGGAACAGTCTTATATTAAAGAACAGCAAATGTTTTTCAGAACCAACTCAAAACAGATGAATGAAATACCAATCATTGGGTGACTAAAAATCAAGTCTTTGAAACAAAGATGGCATTTTTATGGTTTTATAAATACTTACATTATGTGTGCTGGCCTCAGAGGAAGAAGAGGAGAGGGATTATGATGAGGGAGAATAAAGGGAAAAGGGAATCAAAATGAAGAATTGCAAATATGTGAACACAACAAGCATTGGAAAAGGAAGAGGAACCTGTCCTGGTCCTTTTAGTCTACTACTACTACTTGTTTCTTGCCAAGCTACTTAATATAGGTCAATGTCACAATAACTAAGGGTCATTTACCTATACATATGCCTCTCAATTATTTTTTCTGAGTCAACAAGCATAACATAATAGTATTAACATAAGTAGCATTTTATAGTTAATGATTGAAAAACCTTAACTTTAGCAAATCTAAGTTCAGTTTACAAGATTTTGTGTTTAGGTTATGAGAAATGTGTGATGATAATCCAAAAGCACAAGGAAAAGGAAGAGAGAATAGGATATCGTTTTCGGAGTGGACCTGGAGAATTAAAATAGGCTGCTGTGGCTATGGCTGTGCTGCAACAAGAAGCCATTTATTTCAGTGACAACGATAAAACACAGATTTTGACGTGGCATCAGCTTATTGGCTACTGGATTTGAACCTCAGTAACCCCTGCCAGACATGATTGACTATCTAAGCTGGCCTTGGTTTGATTGCCTCCTTCAAGATAGGAATTTGATCGTAATCTAATTCTCCCACCCTCATTTGCCACGTTTACCTGTACTTGCTGACTCACTATTTCCACATGGCAATTAATACTATGAGGGGCGGGCGGAACCAGGGTGGCATGGGGCGGCACCGGCAAGGCGGCAACCCCCATTAGCTCAGGCAACCCTTGTTTAGTAACCTTAAACTTTCAGATAATATATATACACTAGTATAAGTGCTTTTATTTTGTAGTTTTAGTTACAGAGATGATGAGAGACTATAGTTTTTCAACAGGGAAGCCTATTACAGGTTTTACTTGTGATGCTAATGACCGGAGTTCGTCGACTTGGTCCTTACTGAGTGTCCACCCGAGCGCGCCTCCGAATTCTTGAGCCTGTTCTGCATTCTTCGCTCCTGGTATCGGTACAACGTTGCCTTGAGCTATTAGCCAATTCAGGACAACCTGTGATCCAAAAGCAAAAATTTCGCTTTTTCACATTAGTAATGAATCTATTTAATTAGCAGATGTTAATGATTGTGGACCTGAGTCGGTGTTTTGCTGTAGCTCTCCCCGATCTCCTTGATTCTGGTTATCAGAGGCTTTACCTGCGAAATGTACATACAAATGATTCACCAAACATTGTACGTGTTCATAGTATTGCATGAAATGAACAGTAGTGTACTTTGGTTAAGAATTCAGGAGTGTAAATCCTTCCTCTTGGACCACTTGGGGGATTTTCTGGAGTGTACTTGCCACTCAGGATTCCTGCAATGACAACATTAACTAAGAACTATTCTTAAAAGTAATCACACGTTTGTTTGTTTGTTTGTTTGTTTGTTGGCTCAATCGATCACCTTGAGCGATAGGTGAGTATGCAATGAGTGTAATCCCAAGCTCGTCGCAGGTGGCCTTGACACCATTTTCCTCGGGCAGCCTGTAAATGAGGCTGTAGTTCACTTGGTTTGACGCCAGCGGAATGCCTCTCTTCTGAAGCTGAGCATGTGCCTCACGAAGCCGTTTTTCTGATCAACAAACTCAAATCAGAATCCCTTGAGCCTAGTTAATGAAACATATGATGAAAGTAAAGATATGCACCAGAGTAGTTAGATACTCCAACAGCTTTAACCAGGCCTTGCTCCACAGCATCTCCAAGGCCATCAATGTAGCCTGAAAACATCATCACCATCTCATCATTCTGCAACCGTAATTAGTAATTATGTCATATCCCAACCTTAAAGTAAACAAAGGAGTTGCTTTTAACCTTCATTTCCCCATATCCCAGGCCAGTGGAGCTGATAGAGTTCAACCGATGAGAGCTCGAGTCTAGCTAGGGAGTCCTTAAGAGCAGCAAGGACACTCTGACGACCGAGCCTCCATGGCAAAGCTGCAAACTTGGTTGCTACTGCAATTTCCACTCCTGGATCCTTCTCTCTCCTTTCCTTTATAAACCTTCAAATAATACATTGTACACTCCCTTCAGGACACTCTTTAAGGATTCATGAAAAAGACAGTAACTTGACGAAAAATGAGTGCGAAAATCCATTTTTCAAACACATTGTACACTCCCTTCAGGACACTGCTTAAGGAATCATGAAAAAGACAGTAACTTGAATACAACTAGGCACACTCTAACCTTCCTAGCAGAGTTTCAGAATTGATAGCACCAAGAGAAAACTGCAAGCAATCAGAAAGTTACATTTAGGCACTAAAATGTCACACTAACTAAAGCAAGAAATGGCACATCATTACCGGAGAGCCATAAACTTCAGCAGTATCGAACCATGTAATACCACAATCTATACTCGTATCGAACGCTCCCTTTGCAGCTTTCATCATCCTGTCTGCACACACACACACACACAAGAATGTGAGATTAACAGACAAATATTTGTAGAAGAAACTCACATTTGAGTAATTAGTAATTACCATCCCATTTGAAGTCGTTCCAGTAGCTGGTGTCTCCCCATGACCAAGCGCCGATTCCGAGCTTAGTGAGCTCCAAGTCGGAATTGCCAAGCTTCAGCTTATTCTCTTCCACCGGTGTTGAAACTGCCCTAATCAAACTCACTGCTTTTCCATGGTACTGCCGTGAAGCTGAACTCCCATGAAATAAGCCTCTGCTCCCCAGCATATGTTGATGAACAAGAGCCATGATTCTTCTAACCAGTAATCACACGTTGATTTTGTTTCTTAAGAATGTTCAGACACTTGTAGTGTGTTCGAGGAATAAGGCTTGGTGTATGATATGTACACGTGTAAGTCTATCTAACTTTCACACATTTTGTTTTTGACACAAAATTAGTTCATGCAATTCGTGTTTCATCTGTGGCCAAAAAGGAGGGCACAAAATGGACTTGTTAATCATCCTGGGATTTATTAGGCCTTAACTTAGTATGTTAATCAGTTTAGTTCTGATTTAGTTATATGTTTCTGTTTGTGTTTATTCTATTTAGTTTCAGTTCCTCAAGATTTGGACTTAAAAACTCAAACTGAATAATTTACATTCAAGTTGGTAATTTATTACACAGAATTATCTACAACTTTATTACATTCAACTTAGCATTTGAAGATTGGTTTGCTCAAGTATGCTGTTTACTGCAGCAGAACCCCTAGCACAGGCTTAACCACTGATGCTAAGGACCGGAGTTCTTCGACTTGGTCCTTACTCATTGTCCACCCAAGTGCACCTCCAAATTCTTGAGCCTGTACTGGATTCTTCGCTCCCGGTATCGGAACAACGTTGCCTTGAGAAATCAACCAGTTCAGGACAACCTGTGACAGTACATCAAACATAAATGACTGACCTTTCTTCTGTTTACAGTTGATTATATTATGTATATGAACCTGAGTCGATGTTTTTCCGTTGCTCTCTCCGATCTCCTTGATTCTGTTTATCAGAGGCATTATCTGCACCATACATACAGTCAATTCTTCAATACATATGCATGAAATGAAGAGTGTTAGCCTTACTTTGGTTAGGAATTCAGGAGTGTAGACCTTTCCTCTTGGACCAGTTGGAGGATTTTCTGGAGTGTACTTGCCAGTCAGCATTCCTGCAACAACAACAACATTAGCTAACAACCTTAACAACATTACACATGAATGGATGATAAATGGATGACCTTGAGCCATAGGGGAGTATGCAATGAGAGTGATCCCAAGCTCATCACAGGTAGCCTTTACGCCGTTTTCCTCAGGCGCCCTGTAAATGAGGCTGTAGTTCACTTGGTTCGACGCCAATGGGATGCCTCTCTTCTGCAGCTGTTCATGTGCCTCCCTCAGTTGCTTCTCTGATCAACATATTCAAATCAAAATTTACACAACTGAACTGAACTGAATTGATGATTAACAAAAAAGAGCCTAATTGTAGTTGCACCAGTGTAATTAGATACTCCAACAGCCTTGACTAGGCCTTGTTCCACAGCATCTCCAAGGCCATCAAGGTGCCCTGAAAAAAAAGACCATCTTCATCACTCTACTCTCTATTATTGAACAAAAACACATCATCATCTCGAACCTTCAGTTCCCCACATCCCAGCCCTGAAAATCGCGATAAACAACACGTATATCAGCCAAGCGAATAATTAGACTCAGTCGATATATGTCGTAACAGAGAATGAAACTGACCAGTGGAGCTGATAGAGGTCAACAGATGGCAGCTCGAGTCGGGCTAGGGATTTCTTAAGAGCAGAAACAACGCTCCCTCGACCAAGCCTCCATGGCAGTGGAGCAAACTTGGTTGCAACTGCAACTTCTGCTTCTGGATCCTTCTCCTTCCTCTCCTTTATAAACCTTCAAACACATTATACACTCTATAATTATGTTGACTTAATTATAACAGTACACAATCAGGATTCAGGATACTGACCTTCCTAGTAGAGTCTCAGAGTTAATCGAACCAGGAAAAAACTGCAAATGATCAAAAACAACATAATCAAGTGCACAGAAAGCAGCAGCAAAATCATGAGACTCAGAATCATCACTCACCACTGAGCCATAAACTTCAGCAGTGTCGAACCATGTAATACCACAATCAATGCTCTTATCGAACGCTCCCTTCGCAGCTTCCATCTTCTTGTCTGAAAACACACACTCACACACACAACAATCAGATTTCATCTGCAGAAATGATATACATATGTATGTATGTATATGTTACCATCCCAAACGGAGTCGTTCCAGTAGCCGGAGTCGCCCCAGGACCAAGCACCGATTCCGAGCTTAGTGAGCTGCAAATCAGAGTTTCCCAGCTTCAGCTTATCACTGCTTTCCTCTACTGACCTAACTCTCACTATTCCGCCTTTCCTCTGTTGATGATTATGTCTGAAACCGCCATGGATCAAACATGTGCTCCCCAACAAATGCTGATGAAGGATAGCCATGATCTTTCTCAGACTCTTCAATGAACAGTAACCACACAAAACTATTTCTTTCGTTTAAGTTCAAGCAATCATTCATTCATATGTGAGATTTTTTTGTACGAGGAACGCATGTACACGTGTTACGTATACGGTATTTAACTGATCTTTTTGCCAGTTCATGATTGGATCTGCAGATTCTCATAATGGCTTCAAGCATGAAATGTCACGTTTCTCACTAAAAATCAAATACAAACGTGTGACTAAAATTAAAGCCCTAAAATAGCATGAAATGCTACGGTCATTTTTAATTGCGATTTCTTGTTATACGAAATACTAGTGTGTCATGTTCTATGGCTCATGTTTATGTGTCGAATCCGTGTAAATAATATATAGATATTCATAATTGCTTGTTCTAATTGTTCTTGCTAAGTCAACCACTCCCTTAAAGTTGACTATGTATGCTTAGACCAAAGTCACAAAACTGGCAAGAGGGCTTTGTTTACTTTTGTTTTACGTCGACAACCAATATCAATATGAAACAATATAATACCAACTTGAATAATTTTATGCATTGGCAAATATTAATGAATAATTTGTTGAATAAACCTTCACGTTAAACAATAATACAATAATACGCAGGAATCATAACATAACGTGTTTAGTAATAAAATAATAATATTTTTTTATTTTTCGATCAAACTACAGTCTTGTAATTTATATTTGAACAATATTAATACTTAATAATTATACATCAAAAACTAATGTTATTATGTACTATAAGCATACAATAATATTATATTCGATAATATTATTTCATCAAAGTAAAATATTTCTACTCGGTTGGTGATTCATCCTTTTATACCCATTCTCGGTCGTCTTCATGAATGGAGTGTGTGTATTTCCGACTGACATCATACATATATACACCTTGTTTATTATTCTTATATTCTTCATACACAGGTTTCTGTAAATAAATGGCATACGTATATATATATATATGATGGTCATTCTCTTTTCTTCTCTGCAGGCGCTTCATTGCAATGTCGCAGTACCCGAATCACCCACCGCCGGTGTACCAACCATATTACCAGCCACCGCCACCATACTACCAGCCACCACCACCGTCGCCAGCAACCTATCCGACTTACCCAACAGGTCAGTCACAGCAGCCAGCTGGAAAGTATCATATTAATCCACATCAGCAGAATCATGCACCTCCATACCAACCTCCGGCAAGCTATCCAACAGTGCGGCCACAGGCACATCAGCAACCTGCAACTCCATACCAACCTCCGGTAACCTATCCAACAGGTCAGTCGCAGCCGCCAGATGGCAAGTATCATAATCCACAACAGCAGAATCATGCACCTCAGTACTACCCACCGCACCAACCTCCGGCAACCTATCAGCAACCTGGTTGCACCACTTATCCACATCAGCAGCATGCAACACCATACTACGCGGCGCCGCCGCCGTACTACAACCCAAACCCCCCGCCGCCGGTGCAGTACTATAACCCCCAACCTGAGGTCCGGCCGGTGGTTGGCCCTCAGTACTGTGTTGGTCGTCCCGTTGACCTTGTGATAGTGAGGAAGGTGTTGACTCTGACGGATGACTTTGTGGTGAGGGACGTGAACAAGAATGTGCTGTTCAAAGCCAAAGGCAAAATCCTCACTCTTCACGACAACCGCCTCATTTCCGATGCTTCCGGCAAGCCCGTCATGACTCTCCGGCACAAGGTTAACACTTTTCATTTTCTCCGTTGATGAACATTATTGTTGCGTTTGTATGATAATTCTGAATCCTCATAATCATTTCACGACCAAAAGTGTTGTTTGGTGATTTTAATTCATCAACAAGTAGAGGATTGACTTAATAATTAATTAAGTTGGCTCAATTTATGTACATAATTGGCTAGCTAGGTATTGAGCATTTTATATATTCGATTCAGTACAACAACATATATATGTATTAAAATTCAGCTTCATAACATTTTAAATATAATTTAATTGAGTTGAATTTGATAACAAATGAAATAAACTCGAAAAAAGTCAAGTTATTAAATATTACATGGGTTTTTAACTGCACTAGTTCAAATTTCTTAATTTAATTTAATTCATTGAATGGGATTTATATAGTAACATCATGTTCTTCCAATTTATTGAATCTAAATTGAGATATATGCTATTTTAAAGGAAAAATATAGATGTATTGAAAATGATAATAGTATTTCTAAATTAACTTAAATTAATAAGTATATAATATATTGTCAAAACTGTATTGAACTGAAATAAATCAAACTAAATCAAAATTAACTTAACTAAGAAATATATAGATAGATGACCATGTCCATTGTTTTGTTTAATATTACAAATATTTTAGTTCAATTAGGTTCAACTCTTTAAGTTGACTTTATGTGTATGTTTCCGAAGTTGACTCTTTGTGTGAGATACGTAGACTATTCTTTGTTTTTGTAATTTTAATTCAGATCATTTTGACGGATCATTTTGCAGATATTGACGGCGCATAGCAGATGGCAGGTGTACAAAGGTGACAGTTCAGAGGCTGGAGATCTACTCTTCACCGCAAAAACATCATCCATTGTCCAATTCAAGACCAAACTCAACGTGTACCTATCACACCGGACATCCGAGGATGTCTGCGATTACCGGGTAACAAGAAGCCTCGTCAAGAGTTCCTGCGTCGTTTATGTCGGCCAATCCAAGACCATCGCAGCTCAAGTAATTAGAATTCCGACATCCATAATCAATGAATATTATAGCATGCATATGCAGCAGTTAATATTGATCAGTTGGAATGAATATCATTATTGCAGATGCAGAAGAAGGGGAGCGTGCAGAGCATGATTCTGGGCAAGGACAAATTCATGGTGACGGTGAGTCCGAACGTAGACTACGCATTTGTGGCGGCGCTGATCGTCATCCTCGACTCCATCAAAAACGCCGCCGACGTCTCAGTCAAGGTTATCAGGGCTTCTGTTCTCGGCCCTATCTAGCTGAACCCTAGCTACTTGTATTCGTCTAAACCTCAATTTCTAGGTATTGGCCATGTAAAGTTAAGATTGATGTTAGACTATTTTGGGGAAGTAAAGTCGCATGTTTAAACACTACTGGGGAAAGTTGATGTGTGAATCATGATTTTAGAACATTTGGAGAGTAATTGATTCCGCGCAATTGAAGATGTTGTATAGATGATTGCACTTTGATGTATCAAAATTAATTAAAAATATTATAGAAATTGGATTGAAATGTAGACATATTTGATGGCGCGTGTCCATCACGTGCGTCTTAAATGGGGAAGCATTTGATGGCGCGTGCTCATCACGTGCGCCTTGAGCGCGTGTGGACGTCCTCGATCTATTTGTTCCGATAATTTGTAGAGATCCAGTCTGAAAGATTCCGACCAACATCTACGGAGGAGGATAGGTAAGGCGTTGACGCCCCGCACTTGCCTTTTCAATCTTCATTAAGGTGCTAGCTTCTGACCAACGGAGACTAGACTGTACAAAAAAATTCAGATTATATCTCATCTATTAATTAATTCACGGGCCAATGTCATTCACTTTTCCGATGAGGAATGTGATCGACTGGAGGAGCCTTTGAAACTCACCCTTGTTGGGAGGTTTTTGAGGGGCAGACCCAGATTGGATTAGCTCCGGAGGGATTTTCGGACGTCTGGTTTCGTTGGTAGATCGGAGATCTATTTACTCGACAACAAACAGGTACTAATACATTTTGATCTTGCAGAAGATTACTACAGGTGCTGGATGCATAAGATTTGGAGTTTCGGATCGTATTCAATCAGGATCACGAAATGGAGCCCTGACTTCGACCCGAATGCTGATTCCCCAATTGTGCCGGTATGGATTGAATTATATGGTTTAAAAAGACAATTTTTTGATGAGCATGCTATTATGTGTATAGGAAATTCGATAGGTTTACCAGTTAAGATTGATCAAACCACATTGAATAAAACCACACCTCATGCAGCTAATGTTTTGTATTTCTATTTATACTTATGTTTTGTTTTGTATGTATTATGTAGATGTTACCGCTTGAGAATAAATTAAATATATAAAATTATCACATAATTGTAAGAACGTGAATTTCTATATATATTTATGAAATATATAATAATACGTGTGTGGTATGTACGTGGGTATATTTATACGTGCGATATACGTGCAAATACGGTATAAATTTATAATACATGTGCGATATGCACGCGGATATGTATATATATGCGTGCGATGTACGTGCAAAAATAACATAATTTTTAAGTTTATACCACAATTTCTATACCTTTTTCTTATTTAATCAAGCCGAGTTGTTTTTAAATTCATTTTCTCCTTTGTTTCATGTTCAAAATTCCATGTAAAATCCTATATATTGTTGCAATTGTAAACTCTATGTCGCATACTCTTTTTTTTTAATTTGCCTTTTAAAACGTGATTGAGTAGATTCTAACCACAAGCTCTAATTTCTTTCTCCAATTCCTATTAATATAAGTCACGAATTTCTACAAAAATTATTCATTTTCCATTTTCCCACTGCACTAACAGAAAATGACCCATATATCCTCGTCATTCATTGGCTGACGCTCTAATTGGAATGTTTCGAGGTGAAAATGATGGCCGATAATTTTGATTTAGGTCTTGTTTAGTGGAATTTGAAAATTGGGATCGTCGAATTCTTCTTGTAGCATTAGTTTTTCTTATCATAATTTCTACAAAGACAACAGACATTTTATTTTCATTTATGTTATAAATGTTGATTCAAAAAAACAAATATTATATATTTTAAGAGCTATTATAATATTATACGTGTGTTGTTACGGGCGCGCACGGACATATCGTGCACTAGTACAATAACTTTAATTTGTTGAATGATAATTACGGACATTTCTGAAAGTCCCTCCCAATATATTAACACTGTGATTTCTGAAAGTCTTTTGGAGACAGTAGAATAAGAATTAATCAACTGCTACTTTGATGAGTGTAATTCTTATTGCATAATTTATTAACATTAAAATCTGTATCTCATCTCACAGATGAACGTCCTGTTGTAGATCTATTGTTGTGCTTTCGATCATTTCCTACTACAACTTCAAAATATACTAATAATAACTTGGGATAAAAAGAATAAAGTCTCCAAAAAGCCCAATTTCAAAACTATTGCTTAATTCCATATATGTGAAAGAAGAAATGCGACGATATATTAAAATAAATAAAATAATATACTAGTATGGCGACGGAAAATAACAGCACCGACTGGTGGTCGCATCAGGCAAGTCCACATTAAACGCATGGGATTTTGACAAAAATAAATTAAAATAAAAAAAAGTGGTGGTGGTGAGGTGGTTGGCTGTGGATGCACCATGCACCCCCACCTTCAATCCTGCACATGTCCTTCTTCCCACCGGCGGTTCACATTTCCCTCTCACCGGACCCACACGCCTTTTCAACTATTTGCTCTCCATTAATATTTCGACAAAACTAGTTTTGTAATTAATTATCCGCGTCCCATGAATAATTTACCCTGTCCAATCCCGCAAATAATTTAATAATGAAATGAGACGGGACGGTAATCAAACTTGCAGACTCCTATCCAGTACATCAGTATTTTACATTTTAATATTTTATTTCGGGTTTTCATGCTATGATAAGTATGGATAGTTATTATTTCATTACGATATTCGAAGTTAATTTCATTTTAGAAATATGAAATGAAGATTGTTAGTGATGTTGTAATCATATTTAATGGAGGATTATCCAACATAAAAACACTTGGCTGGATTAGTGTCCACGTTAAACCCTCATTTTTGAATTTGTTGAGCAAATATAACATTAAATATAACAGCTTAACTAACATTAAATAATTAAATCGATTAGTTAACTATACTCATCAAACGTTACATAAACAAATACGTCTAATTTGGAGCTGTCTTCATCTCAATTTTGATTTATTATGTGAAAAAAATCCTCAAAAAGTTGGGTGAATATTTAGTATTATCCCACGTGAAACCTCACAGAACAAATATTAATGGAACCAGCTAAGAAAAAATATATTAATATTTTTATTATTTATTTCAAAATAAGTATTATATTGGGATTGAATAATTAATTGGAGCAGCTGTGACCCAATTTTAATGACCACGTTTTTGTATTTTGTACGGTTGGAACAAACGGTAGCACAATGGAGCCATCCGGTCTAAATCAAAGCTAATTTAAAGGTTCTGTAATGCTAATTTATTTTCAACATTTTTCAGTTCAGTTTGATTTACCGATTTTTATTTAGTTCTTTCTATAATAATAATAATTGGAGCAGCTGTGACCCAATTATTGAGTTACCGATAATTTTATGATTTGAAATTTGAAAGTGATTACACATCTAAAGTGATAACACATGAAAATATCACCTTGTATGAATTATTAAAGGTGACAAGACTCAGAAAAAAACAATTAGCTTTGGAAAATATAGTACAAGGTCGCATTCCAATAATTTTGGAAATTTAATTAAGAACATAAATGGAATATACAGTGACTGATGCTCACCTGATATGTGCGTATACTGACTCTGATCTGGATATAAGCAAGAACCTTGTATCATAAACGATATTATTTTCGAAAAACCTAAGATATTGGGTAATCATTGACCTATTTACACCGGAAATGCTCCGATGGCAAGCCGGAATCTCTCAAATTTGGACGGAATTCTTGCTTGTATATATACATTAATGCAAACCAGAACGAGACATGCATGATCAAGATAAGAACACGTTTTGTGCATATTCAGACTCTATTATTAATAAATAATATCTTCATAAATCATTGCAGATGACACTGTTCATAAATATCAGAGAAAATGATATCTGAGTCTGAGTATGAATATTTTAACCACATGCGTTATAAGCCAGTGCTGTGAAATCTGTGGACAAGGCTCCAGAAAGACCCACTCTTTCTGAGCATTGAAACCTAACCTCCATGGATCGGTTTCATCTTATCTCCTTAACTCGCCTAAGCATTCACCGACCATATATGTATCCATCCAGATTCTTTTCAGCACGACCTTCTTTATATATACTGATATACATATATATATATATGTATAGAATATATATATGACCTGATCAGACAATCCATATATGATATCACCTGACTTCACTGTACGTTCTGAAAGTCTTCATCTCATAATAATCTCATTCCGATCATTCATCAGTTAAAGATCAGTCGCCCGGCGATCGAATTGTGTTTGGATGCTTCGAAACTGAGTCCGTTTTCAGGCAAAAGGGTGTTTGGTAGGGTTTATAATTAAGTTCATAATCAGGTGCATCTAGTCAAGAAGATGCAGAAACAGTCAAGATCAGATTCACTTACAAGAGGTGATTTTACCATACTTAATCTCTTCTTTTGATGTACTTAATTACTTTTGTCCCATACTTTCGATACAATTAACTTTTTCAAAACTTATTTATTGATTGAAGTTTTAGTTGTTCTAAAAATAATTAGGCGATTATTTATAAAAAGTACGAGATTCTGATAGATGTAAATGTATATATATGTCGTGACTAGCAAAAGTAATACAGCAACAATGCGACTAATCAATAAAGCATATAAGAGAACTAAGTATTTATAAAATTTTCTTGATAACAAGTGATTAATTATAATATTTCTTGATATCTTTCTCGGCCTGTGGGCTAAGATCAATTATTATAATTTATAATAACAGTTTAATATATATCAGGATCATCCTGATATTGGCAGTATCAGGCACCAATTAAATAACGACACGTCATATTTAACTAATTTATGATTGGGCCACGTGTTCAATCATTACCCAGACGGGTTTAGACATTCTAAATTAGGGTTTTAGAACTTTACTAAAAATATCTTAACCAATTAAAACATTACAATTGTACACGTGTCATTATCTTATTGGTACCTGATAAGGCCTATATCAGGATCATCCGGATGAATGTTATTCTCTTATAATAATCGCTCAAAGTCGTTTTCCGGTACGGGAATCAGAAAAAGGAGGCAATTGAGTGTACCACAAGTGATCACCATCAACCCTAACATAGTTTGAGCACTCATTCAGGTTTGACTTTAATTTTTAATCCTAACTTTACAACTCCTTGCTTTGAATGCATGGTTAGAAGAACAAGTTGCCAAAGTCGGTGGAATGAGTTCATGCCATCCACTCAATAAAATTACGTGATCCTCACCGATTTGGCCTTTTCATCAAAAAGCACAAATAAGATAGATTAGTCGTCTAATCTATTTGAGTACAAGTTATAGTTTGGTTAATCTCATTCCAGAGTTGGATATAATTGATTATTCACATTGTCGTGTAATATCGAGTTCGTATTTTCTACCATTATATACTGAAACGACATATACAGAAAGTATTTTATTAAAAAACCCGTCATATGTATCACTTGATAAACAGAACTTTGAAGATAAGTTTCGTATGCTAATTTATATCAACATGCAACTTAACACAACTAGGCAGGGGAACGAGTTGATTTTATTAATATCGATAATTATTAGCGGATCTATTCATCGGTTAGAGCAGACGCCAGCCTGCACTCAAATTCGCTGGACAATTCTATAATAATTCTTTTCAGTCTATTTGTCATTGTAACACCTTGTCATTATGTGCTACTACCTACTTCAAAATTGATTTCTAAATTCATTACGGTTAATAATAGTCTCACCAGTTTAATTTGACGTAAATTCATTCTAAGATCTTGAATGAGCTATACATGAATAATTTGAGACTAATACCTATATTTAGTATTGTGTGTTTATTTCAAAAGATATCTAAAAGTTAGGAGTTGAGTTTGAAATTACATGTATGACCCTAATTTTGTTTTAATTAGGAGGGGGAAATGATGATATAAAAGTAGAAACATGCCAAAAAAGAAGTTATATATGAATTAATAAATAAAAATGATATTATATCATTCATCATTCATTGATAATAATTGTTTTTTGGATAAACAAAGACCACAAAACAAAACACACATAAAAAGCAGACAAATACAGCCACCTACTTTGAGATATTTACCACCTGCAGCTCCACGACAAGTCATCCAGTCCGCGCCGCACGCTACCAAATCCCTCCTTAACGGGCCGCCGAGGCCCAACAACACCGCAGCGCATATATATGTAACACAGACATCAACCCCGACTACAAAACGACCACATTTTCCTTCTCTCTCCTCCACCTTAAAGATCCTCTGCTCCAATTCACCGGCATCCGAACAAGAAACATTCACACAATCAGCGTGTCGGATCGCCGCCGTGTCGAGGGGTTTAATATAACGCATGAGGAGGTATTTCCCACCATCATCATCATCTCATCAGCGTCGCAGTAATCGGTCTGCAATCTCGCCGGAAAACTTCGTTTTTCAGAATTTTAATCTCCATTCCGAATCCCTGCTCTCCTCGCTCTTATTAAGGTTTTCCAAATTGAGGTTAATTTTATCTGATATCAGTAGTTCAGATAATAATAATTGTAATTTTAGTACTATAGAGATTGTTGTTTAGATCCTCCGATCGTTGTTCGAACATGGCGCCGACCCAGAGCAGGAGTAATTCTCAATTGCACCAAGGTAGTGCTAAGTAATCTTGATTGTGTTATTAGGTCTGTTTTTTTGTGCAGCTGAAGTTTGCACTGTGCATGTTCTTTTCCGGTCAGTTTCTATGGTGATAACATGGAATTCTGCTAAAGTTGAAGTTTTTTGTTGGGGATTTTAAAAAGAAACGAAAATGAAATTAAAAAAAAGTGTTACTTTTGAAAAGCATGGATTTTTTGTTGCTTACTTTTGATTGTGGTTACTTGAATATCCCCTGATTGGTATCTCTTAGATGGTTGCTGCGAATATTAGGAATCTGATTCGATCATGCAGAGTTAGCTCTGTACGTTTAGTGGGATAGAAATCACAGATTGATACAAAAGATGGCTGTTTTGCTAGCAATAATTACTGATTAGGATATATTCTTGTAATCGAGAGTCTTGTACTGATTAGCAATATTTTGTGGTCTTGCATCTGACATCTTTTGTATTGATATGTTTTTCTAATGTAATGTCATTTCCATGTAGCTCCTTGCTATTCCAGTGGCGAGAGAGGTAATGCAGCATCACCTTCTGTCATTGTCATTGGCAGTGGCTTTGCTGGAATTGCTGCTGCAAGAGCTCTCTCTGATGCATCATTTCAGGTATATGTTCATGTGAAATGATACGGAGTATGATCTTTGATAAAGTACAAGTATAAAGGTTACTCATCTGGCTCTTGTTTTCTCATATGTGTTATAGGTGACAGTGTTGGAATCCAGGGACAGAATTGGTGGTCGAGTTCACACCGATTATTCATTTGGGTTTCCAGTTGATCTGGGAGCATCATGGTACTGTGACTGTGACTGCCTATCTTTCCTTCGTTTCCAGGGGTTCTTTTATTTGTTAGGGTGTTAGGTTGGTGTGCATTAGCTTTTCTGTTTTTATGAAAGCTTGATTTTTTTTTTTTTAAATCATTCAGGTTGCATGGTGTTTGCAAAGAGAATCCTCTGGCACAAATCATTGGACGACTGGGATTACCCCTCTATCGTACCAGTGGCGACAACTCTGTCCTATATGACCATGATCTTGAGAGGTTTGTATACTGTTTCATGGTTCATGTCTTTTGAATGCATGTTGTGAATACCATTGCTAAGTCTCCTTGGAAAATCTCGTAACAGTTAGTCTTAAATCAGTTGCTAGAAAGGGATTAAGATTATCAATGTATTCAAACTCCCTGAGTCTCAATTTGACTATGCATATGTTTCCCCCCCTATTTGGCTGAATTATTAGTTCTTGAAATATATCCTTTTGCTTCGTTATTAAGCCTGATTCTTATTGTCCTTGCCAGTTACGCACTGTTTGATATGGAGGGCAATCAAGTTGCTCAGGAGTTAGTTACAATGGTTGGAGTGACATTTGAGAACATCTTAAAAGAGGTAGATTGCTTTTCTACACACACTCTCTCTATAGATAATTCTTTAAAAACAATAAAATGGACCTCTTTTCCTTGTTCCAGTGTTAAGAAATTAGTGTTGTTTACCACCTGCAGACAGAGCTAATCAGGAAAGAACATAAAGATGATATGCCAATTTCCCGTGCCATATCACTTGTTTTTGAGCGGAGACCAGATTTAAGGCTGGAAGGCACTGCACACAAGGTCTTGCAATGGTATCTGTGCAGAATGGAAGGATGGTTTGCTGCTGATGCCGACACTATATCCCTCAAGTGTTGGGATGAGGAGGTGTTGCTTCCAGGAGGACATGGCCTTATGGTTAGGGGTTATCTCCCAGTCATAAATACACTAGCAAAAGGTCTCGACATCCGCTTGAACCACAGGGTCACAAACGTGGTCAGGCGATACCATGGAGTGAAGGTAACAATTGAGGATGGGAGAAGTTTTATTGCAGATGCTGCTATAGTCACTGTTCCTCTTGGTGTCTTGAAATCAAACCGTATTAACTTTGAACCAAGATTGCCAGAATGGAAGGAGGAAGCCATTAGAGACCTCGGGATTGGGATCGAGAACAAGATAATATTGCACTTTGACAATGTGTTTTGGCCAAATGTAGAGTTCTTGGGGGTGGTTGCAGAGACTTCTTACGAATGCAGTTACTTTCTCAATCTTCACAAGGCAACTGGTCATCCCGTCCTCGTTTACATGCCTGCTGGACAACTAGCTCGGGACATCGGTAAAATGTCAGATGAGAGCGCTGCCAATTTCGCCATCGTCCAACTCAAGAGAATTCTTCCAAATGCTTCTGAACCTGTAATTTCACATATTCTAGTCTTTATGCCATATATTCTGTTCATGCAATTTACTTTATCTTACAAAAAGTTGCTTGCTTGATGATTATGCAGATTCAGTATCTGGTGTCTCACTGGGGAACTGATGAAAACACACTGGGATCCTACAGCTATGATATAGTCGGTAAGCCTCACGAGCTATATGAGAGGCTGAGGACCCCGGTGGATAACCTATTCTTTGCTGGGGAGGCGACGAGTTCAGATTACCCGGGCTCTGTGCACGGAGCATACTCAACAGGAGTAATGGCTGCAGAGAACTGCAGGATGCGAGTGCTCGAGAGGTATGGGGAGCTGGATATCTTTCACCCGGTTTTTGGAGAGGATTCGCCCATCTCCAGCATCCCGCTCTTGATCTCCAGAATGTAAAGAAATTGTTTGTGCCTGGTTCGGGTTTGTTGGCCAGAAAAGCAAACACAGAGTTAAATCTCTTCTGACTGCTTTTGAGAAACTGGGATGCTCTCCCAGTGCATGATCATCAGTAGCAGTTGTGTTTAGCTGTGTAGGCTAGGCTTGCTGAATATCTCTGCTGGAATTGTATGAAGGGAATATTTTAATAATAAAACTTAAACTTTAAATTTTATTCATGGCTCTTTAATTACTGAATTTGGTTGGATTAATTAGTGTTTGATTCATGTGTTCATTGGAAGAGCCAGAGTGTTTTACAAACAATCCTTTGCAGCAATAATGAGTTCATAATTTCTGAAATGATTTTGGTACTTCATACTTTGAAAACATCAAGTGCAATGAAAAAGAGAGGCAAAAATATACCTTTTGTTTTGTAAAAATCATGAACAGCCTTCATTTTGAACATTGTCAAGTGCAATTATAATATTTACTCTTTGTTGGATTTTTTTACGATAAGTGTAAACATTGGTTCCATTGAAATATGTTTAAATTATGATCAACTAATGACAATATGATAGAAATCTTGCAATTATAGTATCTACTAGTGTCTTAACATTGGAGCACTAGGCAGCGAAATAGTGAACTAAACCATACTCCACTATTTATCTTTCATTGACGTATTTTTTTACATTGAAATATTCAATTATCAGTGGTGTCATTTTAATTATGGTAATATTTGAAATGTTTTCATGCGCTTACTTTGCTTTTGAGCACTTTCGATCAATTTAAGTCACAAATTTTTCTTGGCTTAATGATAGAGTAAACTATCAATATAAAGTGAAGAATGATATAAACTCCGATATCATTGAAGGGATTAACTATACCTAAAAGCGTAAAATGACAAAAAAAATTACTTTAGTAGAAAAGAAAAGAAATATAAATATGATACCAATTCTAAAATTGCAATTTGCAAACAATAAAATGACAGAAAAATAAAATATATCCAAGTCGAAAGTGTGTACTTTACCCTCTGCTAAAATGTACCAAAGCTCTATCCATTTCAGTTGGGAATGGCGTTTGGTTTTTCGGATGAAAAAAAACCATTCACCACACTGTCTTAGTGGCGGGAGGCAGCAACTCTGAACCACCTCGTCCTCTTCAACTTGTCCGAAGATGGCTGCTCAAGCCACCATGTTTACAAAGCCTTTCACGCAACTTCCCTCCCCTTCCACCTGGAGGTATGTTCATATCCCCTATCAAGAACCTCGTAATTCTATCTGGGACACTTTCAATTTCAATCATACATCATATTCTGCTGTAAAAATCCAGTCTTTGACTCATTGTTCCGTAAATTTAAGGTTCTAATTTGCTGGAAAGATAAGGTTTTTATTCTCATTTGCTCAATGTCAAGTTAATTGCTCAAGAAGTTAATGTTTTGTTTTTGGGTTGTAAAGAAAATTTTGGGTTTTTTAAGAGCTCCTAAGACATGCTAACTGTGGAACTTTGCAGTAAATTTGATGGTGTGGGTGGGGCTTTTGTGGATGTCAAAGGGAAGGTGTGCAGAAGGGCAGAGGTGGTGTGCCTTGGAATGCTGGCCCCGAGAAAGTTTATGCAGTATAGAAAGAAGGTTGAAACATTTACCAGTAAAGATGATGAAGTACATCAGAAGAGTTGGAGGAGGATGATGACTGAGATTGAGGAGACGGGTTCTGCAGTTCCAGTGCTCAAGGCGCTGACTGCGAATGGTGAGGGTATTCCCAAGGACATGGTTCTCGGCACCTTGGCTAGGTTTAAGCAGCTCAAGAAGTGGAACCTTGTCAGCGAGGTGCTCTATTGTTTCTAGTGTTGAGTGATTCTTTTTATTTGTTTAATATAATTGAGGTGACATTCATATGTGCTATGAATTAGGTTCTTGAATGGCTCCAGACTCAGCTTTGGTGGGACTTTAATCAAATGGACTTTTTAATGCTGATTACTGCATATGGAAAGCTGGGGGAATTTGGCAAGGCTGAGAGAATTTTAGGTTACATGAATAAGAAAGGGTATCCTCCGAGTGTGATATCTCATACTGCTCTCATGGAAGCATATGGCAAAGGGGGCCAATACAGCAACGCTGAGGCCATATTTCGAAAGATGCAATCTTCCGGACCTGAACCTTCTGCTGTGACGTATCAGATAATTCTCAAGTGTTTTGTTGAGGTGACGATTCTTTACATTTTCCAGCTTTTCCAGCATATATCACTTCACTTTACTAAGTAATGGGGTCATTGTGTTTCTTTGCTATCAGTTTCTATGATGCAAGTTCTATGATACAGAAATATTCAAGTCCCTAATTTTTCTTCATAGCAGAGTTACAGTTTATTAGATAAGAGATTACACATGAGGTCATGACGTAGGAAATTTATTTGTTTTATTACAAGATTATCCTTTTATATATCTGATTTAGACCCTTCCTTCTTATGGCTAAGTCTTTAAGGTCAGGTCTTGATTCGATTGTATATGCATTATATGTGTTACTGCATCATTGTCCTATGACTACCTCTATGCATGAGACTTGCTATGATGAGGAATTCTCTTGTTTCTGTTGTTGATGAGGTATTCTCGGATTACTGCAGGGTAAAAAGTTTAAAGAAGCAGAAGAGGTTTTCAATGTGCTTCTAGATGATGATGTTTCTCCTCTCAAACCAGACCAGAAGATGTTTCACATGATGATATATATGTACAAGAAGGCAGGGAATTATGACAAAGCTCGTCACATATTTTCATTAATGACCGAGCGAGGAGTTAAGCAAAGTACAGTTACTTACAATAGCTTGATGTCATTCGAGAATAACTACAAGGAAGTTTCAAGGATATACGACCAGGTAAATTTCAAAGTACTATATTTCTTATAGTCCAGTCTTATTAAAAATATTTTATTTGAATCAACTCCCATAAACAACTTGATTTTCTGCTCATAACATAGATGCAAAGAGCCAAAATCCCCCCAGATGTTGTAAGCTATGCCCTACTCATCAAGGCATATGGAAAAGCTAGAAGAGAGGAAGAGGCGTTATCAGTTTTCGAAGAGATGCTTGATGCTGGTGTCAGGTTCTTAATCGATTCCCTACAGTTTCTTTTACAAACTCAGATACATTTTGTTCCTATTTTAACAACAGTTTAAACTTGCAGGCCATCACGAAAATCGTACAATATTCTGCTTGATGCATTTGCCATCTCGGGAATGATTGAACAAGCTCGCACAGTCTTCAAAAGCATGCGAAGAGACAAGTAAGTTGTTCTTTCGCTCTTGATTTGCAACAAACCGATCTATCTGTGATCTAACAGTACTTCGTCTATTCAGATGCACACCGGATCTTTGCTCCTACACGACAATGTTGTCAGCCTACATCAATGCATCTGATATGGAGGGTGCCGAGGCGTTCTTCAAAAGGATGAAAGTAGATGGATTAAAACCCAATATCATCACCTACGGAACCTTAATGAAGGGGTACGCGAAAGCCAACAATCTGGAGAAGATGTTGGACAAGTACGAGGAAATGCGACTGTCTGGAATCAGACCAAATCAGACCATCTTCACCACGATCATGGATGCACATGGGAGGAACCTCGGTTTTGACAGTGCTGTAATCTGGTACGGTGAGATGGCATCTGCAGGCCTCGTTCCTGATCAGAAGGCGAAGAACATCCTTCTTTCTCTGGCGAAAACGAGTGAAGAGAAAGCAGAAGCAAACCAGCTGGCGGGAAACATAGTAGAACAGGACGATGATAGAGAAGAAGATGACGATGATGATGTTGAAGATAGTAGCGCATCATTCGAAGGTAAAAAGGATTTGGTCCTAATATAGACTGCAATTTTGAGGAACTGTTTGAATTTTGTTCTACTATAGTTTGTTTCAATCCATCAACCATTTCAAACATAAGAAATGACAAACCAACATAAGAATGTGTTTATTACAAGTTCACAGCACAACATACAAAGCAAAACATGATTCTCACCTTAGTTTCTTCCTGCCCATGCCTGTCTTATCTGTCGTCCCTCTTAATCAAACAAATGACCTGCTTATTCCACTCCTTGACCTCGCGAATCTCCGGGAACGCCTCGCCGGAAATGCTGTACTCGTAAATTATCCACTGCCCCACCGTCACCTCACCCACTCTCGGCCGGAACTTCAGCACTCCTATATTTCCGATCACCGTTGCACCATCTCCGGCCACCGCGGCCATCTTGTTGGTCAGGTGCCAGGTCCCGCAGCCGGTGGTCCGGTTTTTCTGGACAAAGTTCGACTTCTGGGTAGTTCCGACGTAGGCGACCTTGGTGAACAAGTAGAGCTGCTGTGTCGGAAGATTGCGACTGGGCTTCCATGGATAAGGGTTACGAGGATCGCAGAACTTCTCCCAGGGGTTGAGCTCGCCGCCGAAGACTTCGTCTTCCAGGATCCGACCGGATTCTGGGTACGGTCGTCCTAGGATGTGGTTCCTCAGGTAATAACCTATGAGCTCCGCGGGGGTGGGATCGAAGACTCGATGGCAGAAGAGTGGCTCTCCGTCGTCGGAATCGTACTCGAACTCCATCTTATCAGAAATCCGTATTGCAGTTGGCAAAGGAGAAAGGAGATCTGGGGATAGGGGTCAAAAGGCGTACATCCCTTGTAAAACCGGATTTTTTTTTTTAAGGAAGTAAAACCGGATAATCTAGTTTGACTACTTCACCGTTGCACCATCATCCTCATATTATTTGACTATTTCACTTTTATTTACAACACTCCCATTTGTGAAGATATCTATTCAGAACGAATATACATAATTTGTATAATATTGTTACTTTTTAGTTTCTAGACATAATTTGTATAATATTGTTATTTTTTAGTTTCTAGACATAATTTGTATAATATTGTTACTTTTTTACTTAATACATGATTCTTAGAGTAGAGATTTCGGTAGGATTTGAGTTCTGGTGATGAACACCAAGAACACACAGTAATCGCACGCAGTAGAATTTAGGGAAGAGATAAAATAGGTATATTCGTTATGCCATAATAAAACTGTACAACCTAACATATATCGTGCTAATCACACACACTTAACGTGCTAAAAATATCTGAACTAAAACAAGAAAGAAATCAGCTAGCTAAAAACGGTGAAAGTAAAATAAGGCGGTGCGCGCCAAGACATAAACTGTAATAAAGAGGCGCGCAAGGAAACGACGCCACTTCAATATTCAAACTTTTGAGCCGTTGATGACAGATGGCATAGATTGAACTCCCCTGCTCATCAGACGGTGGAGAGTAAGCTGAGTGATCAACTGGGAATTCTGTCAATGATGAATCATCTTCATAAGGTGTGATGTACACCATTCTTCAAAAGTCTACTTCCGATGCCTAGGCATTGTATTGGGGCGCACTACAACGCCCCCTGGACGGTTATGGCATTTCCATATTTTTTAAAATCATGTTACCAACTACTTGCGATGTTGTTATGGATTTCAACTATACAAATTCTCAATTTACTTCACATAAAGCAATAATCCCAGCATGGTTTGATGATACTGACATACATACTTTGACAAGCTTTTGCTTCTAAGAACGCCAAGTAATTGTGATTCCTCCACACGTAAACACATCCATTTTAGGTTACCTAAGTCTCACCACAAGGAAATGCGACCACGATTATGGATGCACATGAGAGGAGCCTTGGTTTTGACGGCGAGATGTTCCTGATCAGAAGGCAAAGAACATTCTTCTTCCCCTGGCAAAAACGGGTGAAGAGAAAGCAGAAGCAAACCAGCTGGGATGAAAAGATCTCCAGCATGACAGCTAATGTTGAAGAAGAAGAAGATCATTTGAAGGCAAAAAGGATAGCCTTTCTTTGAAGGGAATTGGTTGGATTGTATGATGTGACCATATACCAACGGTTGATTTCTCTAATACAGAAAACTCAGGGATTGACAAACATTATACAGTGACATTGTTGTTCGAAGAATGCAGAAAAGGCTCGAGCAAGAATCAAGTGAGGTTAGAGAAGCAGCAGACACGAATGAAGGATTGAGATGCTCTCTAAAGCTAAACACATGCTTTCTAGTTTGTATCAATCCATCAACCATTTCAAACATTAAAAATGATAACTAACAAAACCAATAAGAAAGATAAGTCATTCAATACAAGAACAGGCTCAAGTAAGAACCAATTCTCGAGGTTATAGAAGCATCAGACATGAATGATGAATGCATATGTTCCTAAACATACACATTATCTGAATCTACACACAGGCTTTGTATCAATCCATAACAATATTATGATCAAAATGCATATGTTCCTATGCACATACATTATCCGAATCCACAGACAGGCTTTGTATCAAATCCAATAACCATTTCAAACATAAAAGTACGGCGAACTAACCAAAGAAACCAACAAGAAAGATAGGAATGTTTTACAAGTATACAGTACAAGACAGATACAGAGAAAAGCATGATTCACCTTAGCCTCTTCTTGCCCTCTCTGTTGTTGGAGACAATTCTGCCACCGATGGTAGTCTTATCGTCGTCCCTCCTGATCATACAAACCGCCTGGTTGTGCCACCCTTTCACCTCACGGATCTCCGGGAATGCCTCGGCGGAGATGGTGTACTCGTAGATCGACCACTGCCCAACCGTCTCTCCACCGCCTCTTGACCGGAATTGCAGCACCCGCACATTTCCGATAACCGTTTCACCTTCTCCGGCCACCGCGACCTGCTTGCTGCTCACGTGCCAGGTCCCGCAGCCTGTGGTCCGGCTCTTCTGGATGAAGCTCGACTTCTGAGTAGTTCCGACGTCGGCGAGCCTGGTGAACAAGAAGAGCTTCGGGGGATTACTGGGCTTCCATGGATAGGGGTTTCGAGGATCGCAAAACTTCTCCCAGGGGCTGAGCTCGCCGCCGTAGACTTCGTCTTCCTGGATCGCGCCGGATTCTGGGTAGGGTAGTCCGAGGATGTGGTTCCGCAGGTAATAACCGATGAGCTCGGCGGCGGTGGGATCGAAGACGCGATGGCAGAAGAGCGGCTCTCCGTCGTCGGAATCGTACTCCACCATCTTCGAATCAGAAATCCGATTTGGGTTTGGGGAAGGAGAAAGGAGATCTGGGAAGGGTTGGAGATTGGGGATGGGGAAGGTCAAAACGCGTATGTCCCGTATAAAACCGGAATTTAGTCAAAAATCCGGACGGCAATTGGGAATATAGCTCCAAGAAAAGAAAATTATTTATTGCCATTCATAATAAATTCGATGCATTTTAACTTTATTACATTTTTAAAATTTCTTAAGAATCGTGGAGTCAAATCAAATTCAATACATTTCAGTTTAATTTAACCTGATGAATTACTAAAAGGGGTAAAAAGAAAATTTACATCTGCCCAACTTATTGAAAGAACATCTATTTAAACATTGAGGAGTCTGTCAAAGATTACAATAAGTATAATCAACTTATACAATTTAAGAATTATATTAGAAAATAATTAAAGGGGGTTGCTATACGCAGTCTAGTTTTTACTCTTGCAGTATAAAATACACTGTAAAAGTACAAAAATGCTCTCAACTTATTTAACCAACTTGCAGAGGGCGGTGATGTTGATATTTTGGAATATGTTGAAAATACGGGATTGCGTATAACATTTCAGTAAATTAAACTGAATCGAAATTTTGGTCAACCCCGAACCGAGAGTCGGGTTGGGTTGAAATAATACTTTACTTTCAGTACTCGTGTCAAGAGGGAATTAGTATTGCGCTAATAAATGACAAGTCTGCTTATTAAGAAGCGCATTATAAAAGGTTTTAGGTCCCTAAAACCTAAATCATCTTTCGCTTTTCATCTAGACAACTTCTCTCACAAGACCTAATAGTGAATTTTTCTCTCACCAGACTTTCCATTCCACCAGAAGTATGCTCATTAAGTTATGAATTTCATCTATAGCTGATTCTGGAATGGAAAAACAACTCATCTTATAGATCAGAATGCATTATAGGACTGACTTAATCAAAATCTATTTGTTTGCCTTTGATAGGTTCTGCTCATTCCAGGCATCAATTTTCTAGCGAATCATGTCCTTCACTGACTAGAATACTTCAATACTCTTCCTCCCAATGACCAAGGGAAGCCACAAATAATTCCTATGCGAGCTGACTTCTTGGATCTTTAACACGTCACAAACACTCGTTATGACATCTGATAGAGTATTTGGATTAGAAAGAATACCACGCTTGTCCACATTAATATTCTGACCATAATTATCCTCATAAAAGTTAAGGGTCCATCATATCTTTGAACCTTCATCCACTGATACTTTTCGGAATAACAATGTGTCATCACTCATTAGTGAAGAATAAATGAGATATTTTTGGACCTGTCTTGAAGCACTCACCCCAGTGATCCTTCCGACACAAGCCAAATCCAACAACATCATAAAGAGCACCTTTGAGCATATTATAAATAAAATTGTCAAAAGTACACACACTCGTTTGGGAGAAATTTAATATTTCCTTAATTTATAGAAAATTGATCATTTGATTCCTTAATACATAAAGAATTTAGTCACGAAATCATAATAGAATGAATTATACTTTAGGCATTATATAGAAATTGTAGAGATGTATCAGAATGGATTTTCTTTTCTATGCATATATTACAATTTTCATATCTTATATAACCCCTAACTTTCTGCACCAAGCTTGCTAAGTGAAGGTTCAGGTTCTGCATTTTTCTGCAACTGACCGATCTTACGCTCCGAAAGATCAGAGTTATAGACATAGTACTTAGCAACCAAAAGGAAGAAAAGGAAGTTGATGAAGCTCAGCACAGCCCAGAAAGCATAATAGAGGTCAATTCTTGATGTGTTCATGTTATTCAAGATCCATCCAGTATAATCAGACACAGTGGTCAGAATGAAGCTGCTGATGAAGAATCCCAGCCCTAAACTCGTCGTAAAATACGCAGTCCCGAGGCTCTTCATCCCCTCAGGAGCCTGATCATAAAAGAACTCGAACTTGGCCACTTCCATGAAATTGTCTGCAACTCCAACTAGGGCAAACTGAGGAAGAAGGATGAAGATGGAGAGCGGGACCTTATCGCCTTTCTTCAGCGCTCCGTTCTCCTTAGCTACTCTCAGCCTCTCCCTCTCCACCAGGCTGGCAATGACCATGATGCTGACGTGGAAAACAAACCCTATCCCCATTCTCTGCAGCATTGTGATCCCTCTAGGGTTTCCTGTGTACTGTCTGAAGAGAGGTACGAGGAAGCGGTCGTAGACGACGATGGTGATGAGCATGAAGATGGTGACGAATGCTGCGAGGCTGGCCGGAGGGATCTCGAAGTTGGGGCCCATGTGAAGGTCCAACGTTGTTCCTTGTTTGATGAACAGTGTGCTTCCTTGAGCTATCAAGGCACTTGGAATTAGGGTTACTGCTAAAATGGGGACCATTTTCAGCATTTGCTTTGTTTCTTCCACCTGTGTTACTGAGCAGAGCCTCCATGGGGATTCAGAGCCTGGTTTGACCACCGCCGCTCGGTCGAGAAATCTGCAGGCCAACAATGTCAAGAATTCAGGCAAAATTAGGAACGAGAATTTTGATTTTCCAGGTCTGATATTTGACTTGAAATGTCCCTGATTTGTTGACGTGGGTCTAGATCATAGTATAATAATGAAGGGTAATTTTGTCTTTTCCATCATGCAAAATCAAATCGTTCCCGCACCTAACGATGGCCGATTAAAATGGCCAAAGATTTTCTTTACCTAAGAGATATGCTGTGATGAATCCTGAATTTTCCAGGTTTAGCATATTCATCCATGTTCAGCTCGTAAAGCTGTTTCGAATCCTCGGGAACTCGGACACCCCAATTCCTGAATGCAGACACAACAACCCTAGCCATCCTAGTCATGGGGCTCCCTGCAAGAATCTTGTGCCTGTAAAACCTCGTACCCAGGACAAACATGAGTATGGAGATGGCCAGGCCGGCGGTCGGGAGGGCGTAACCGACATTCCACCCCACCCTGTCCTGAATGTAGACGAGGAAGGTGTTGGAGAAGAGGGTGCCGAGGAAGATGCTGAAGACAAACCAGTTGAAGAATGAGAGCTTGTGGTGCTTCTCTTTCGGCTCGAATTCGTCGAACTGGTCGGCTCCCATGGTGGATATGTTTGGCTTGGTCCCACCTGTTCCGACAGCGATGATGTACAGCGCTGCGTAGAAGACACCGATTTGGAGAGGAGAAGCGTTGTTGTTGCACGCGCCGTCTTTGCTCTCACCGCCGCATGGTGGCGGCCGGAGTGATTTCAGGGACACTGCTAAGGTTAGTAGGCACATTCCCTGTAATATATAGCCATTTTACTTCGACTTTTACTGTCAAACTGAACCAACTTTAATAATAGAACTATATTATACGATTATAATCATGTAATATATATATATTGTTTGGATTCATCATAAAATACATATTCAAATTATAATTTTATTTAAAATTTGTTGCACGCTTATATATTATGGTCAAATATTAATGGAGGAAATATAATCTAATCATAAATAGTTTGTAATGAAGTGTGAACTTACATACTTTAAATTATTATTGTATTAGAAATTTCTTGCACACTTGTTCTTGTATATTATAGTCAAATATTAATGGAGAAAATATAATTTTAATATAACTAGGTTGAATCTTCATTAAATTGAATTGTAAATACAAATATCTCTTATACTTTTGACTTTCATGTTAACAACTCTACGAAACTACCTATGCTTGTTCCTAATGACAACTCAACTGAACTGATATGAGTTAAATTTCATCATATCATATTTTGTCGAACTGAACGGAAATGAAGTATAGATAAGGTCGGGATAACATGTATACCGCGAGGTAAATGACGGAGGCAAAGATGAAGGTCCAGTATCGGCCGAGGTGAGCATCTGCAATGTAAGCCCCAATGAGAGGAGTCATCCAAACAGTCCCAATCCAGTTAGTGACATTGTTGGATGACTTGACAGTGCCCTCATGAAGTTTGTCAGAGAGATACAGAACCAAGTTTGTAGCAATCCCATAGTATGCCATCCTCTCCATGATCTCATAGCCTGCAAATAAAGGCTAGACTGTATCAGAAACCCGACTCTTCAGTATCAGAAACACGACAGTGATGATGAAGGCTAGACTGTATCAGAAACCCGACTCTTCAGTATCAGAAACGCGACTCTAGTGATGATGAAGGCTAGACTGTATCAGAAATCCGACTCTTCAGTATCATAAACACGACTCTGACAGTGATGATGAAGGTTAGATTGTATCAGAAACCCGACTCTTCAGTATCATAAACACGACTCTGACAGGGAGGATGATAAGAGGGCTTACCAACAATGAAGGAACAAGCGTTCCATCTCCCGGTTTTCGATCTCAGAACAGGCCTGCCCTTGAGATCAACTGTTCCATCTTCTGTGTAGTCTCCACTTCCATCAGAAGAGCCTTTCTCCTCTCCCTGCAACTGCATGGCTTCTCTTCTCTGAGATACTACAACATTGGATGGTTGTTTTTATATAATGTTAAGTTGTTATATAAAACCTAGTCAACTTTTTTTCTTTTTTTAGAATATATAAACCTTGTCCAAAAAAAAGGCCAACTAACATATGACTAAGATTAACGAAAGAGTGTATGAATTATGATAAAAAAAATACTCAAACAATAAATCAGTCCTTTTAAAGTTCTTCTTCATCCATTTGTTCAATTTTTAGGTACTCTATCAAATAACATGAATAATGAATGTCACATCATTATTAAGTTAAAAGGATCTCGGCCAATAAAACAAATGCCTAAAGAACGTCCAAAAGATCCAAACTCAACCATTGTTTATTACATTGATGAAATTGATTATTTATAATTAGTAAAACTTGATTTAGATATTGGATTCAGTGGCGGATCTATGCTAAGTCTGCCCTAAAATTCGCTGGACAGAGCTATAAATAGTAATTTTCGGCTTACATACTATATTGTAGTGGCATTATTATGTACTACTGCTTAATCTAATATTATTCTTAGATCTGCTAGTACTGATTGCATCATGTATGTGAATAAAATCAACCAATGATTTGTATTAAAAACCAAAGATAAGCAGTTGCATAATGAAAAAGTTGTAGAGAAAATTATCAAAACGAAAGAGTAATCCATAAACTAGTGCTCGAGATGGTGCACGTATTCAGTCAAGCGCTGCAATTTACTCGAATCCAGTTTCTTCTCGACCGTGATTTCTTGCTTCTTCACTGTCAGCATCTGTGCATCTTGATCCACAATCCAACCGCGCTCCACCACATGTTTTATAGCATCTTCCTCACTCATCCCTAGAAAGATAGCTGCATCTCGTACGCTAATGGTTGAATAGGCAGAAAGAATCAGATCAAACATTCTCTTCCTATAAATCTCCGAGAAGGCGGTTACCATAACCTGAACCTCGGGGCTCCAACTAAAATCTTGAATAGCTTGATAAACAGAAGCATAATCCCTAGTCCATAGATTTTGCCCGATTTTCCAAACTGCCACAAGTTCGGGGTTACTCTCCTTCCCTGCAGATGGAATAGATTTCCACAAAAACCGCGCACTGTTAACGTCATTGGCATACATATGTCCTAGAAGATGGATCGTGTACGGCCATTCGTTAGAAACTTGGCCTTTTGATGCAGCGGCGAGTCTGAGATTGTCGCAGATATCGGCGACCTTGTCGTAAGAGTGGGAGGCTAAAGCCTCAGCTAAGGGTGAAAACTCCATGACAGAAAATAAAGCTCGGATTGATTTGTGATTGATAACCATAAAAGGAGCGGAGCCATATATATATCCTTGGATGAATTCCATTCCAAACAGGTTTTTTAAAAAAACCAAAACGAAATAGGAATATGGCATATTACCGTTGTATGATAAACGATCTATAATTTTCCATATACCATGAAAGTTTTTTTTATTTAAGCTTCCATAAAATTTTGAAAAACATCCATAATCGTTTAACAAAACAAGTTTGCTAAGAAATAGGTTGATGCAAGAAAAAATAATAATTTCAACATGAGCAATGGTTTCTTGAGTAGTAAAGCTAAGATAGATAATTTCATGTTAACATCACAACTGTAGCTTAAATTCTACAAGATAATCATGGTACTGAAATTTAAATAGTCTTCTTATATCTCTAGATCGAATACATGTTTTCCAGATGAACTTAGGGCTCTAAATAAGACAGAAGGAAATCCATTACATTCCAAAATGACCTTCAGTTGCACAAAAAGCAAAGGCCAGATGGTGCAATTAACTACTAATAATGATAATAATATAGTACAAATCACCTTCCACGGAGAAGTGCTGCTCTTCTTATTCTTCAGTACTCGAGTGATCCAACAGATGGAATAACATTCATGGTGCTTCTCGAGTCCTTGGGGGTCAAGTATCCGTCACAGCCACTTCCATTGCTGGCGTTTCTGTGCATTGGAACTGAATTAGGGAGGTCAAGTCCCTCCTTCCCCATTTGCTGCACTTCATGTGGAGACAATATCTTGATGTAATAGACGCTGCTCAAGAACTCCCTGTAATTTTGATCCGTAACTGGTTTTAATATATGATGATTACCATTGCCGAGAAATATATACATGTATTTTTGTGTGTATGTGTGTGTTTTGTGTGATGATAACATGAAAATGTTATAGAAGTTACTGGAACTTACTGCCAAGGATCATCCCCGAGAAGAAGAACATCGTTCTCCCTGTCAACGAATACAAGCTGCCAGCCTGATCTCTGAGGGTCCTCCAATAGGCCTTCAAGCCCAAACATCCCAGCAAGTTCACTACGCAGCTCATGGTAGCTGCTGAACTTGGAGATATCTAGTGATCTTCCAAAGGACCCTGATTTGTGAACCTGCCCAAGAATATACAGTTGTATCTTCATGCTTAGGAAGAAAATTTACTCAATGGTCAATTTGCATGCAAAGCACGATTAGGTTTTAGCTAGCATACCTTCACAAAGGTTTGTGATTGAGGGTTTGCATGGTCCACATTCTCAGCGGACTGCAAGAAACCTGATTCATCCACAGAACTCGATGCAGTCATGTCTGAAGTAAGTGGTAACTCAGTGCCTGCAATGCTTGGGTAAATGAGGTGTGACATCCCATTCTGTAGCATATAGGGCGAGTCCGAGTTCATTCCATATAAACCATTGTTCTCTGCCATTCCTTGAAACGGAGTATAGTCTCTTCCTGAAATGGGAGGCAACAAGGCAGAAAGGTCAGCAGCCCTAGAATTTGGAGCTGCATCATTGCCAGCTTGGGATGATGCCATAGATTGCACATTCTGAGAAGGAACTTGAGATTCCAATGCAATCCGCTTCGATGAAGATGAAGGAGAGACTACGGACTGGATTCCATTCATGTACAGCAAAGGTGAAGCTCCCTCACGAGAATATGAACTGAGTAGATTCTGCAGGGGGGAACCGTCTGAGTTTGCTACATTCTTGATGTCAGAAAAGGTCTGCAGGGGCGAGAACTGAGATTGAGATGTGGGCTCCATCTGACATAGATTCGGCTTGAGTTGCTGCTGAGGTGGCTGAAGCTGCTCGTGAAGTTGCTGAGGTGGCTGAACTTGCTGACGCTGCAACTGCTGCTGTAATATCTGAGCTTGAGCAATCACCTGCTGGTTTTCTGGAAACGGTGGAAGATAGCTTTGTTGAGACTGAGATTGTTGCTGCAACATCTGACTCTGAACGAGTGCAGAAGAGCCATTGGAGGTATTAAACTGTAGAAGATTCCCGATACTGACAGGATCGTACACCCTGGCTTCGTGCATTCCATTAGCGGCCAGTGCTTGGTAAAGTTCTGGTTGTAAGCCTAACATAGATGCATCAAGTCTTGTTGGCTGCATCCAGGGATTACCACCATACCCTTGAAAATTCAGTGACTGCATTCCCTGACCCCCCATATTGCCACGAAGCCATGAAAGCTGAGCATTAATACCCAAATCCCCATTATTCATGCCTGTAAAAAATGTGCATCAAATGAAAATGCTTTAGGACTGAGACCAGAAACGATGCATGATAAATTGGATCCTGTATAGGTTAGGCCAAAAAATGGACCTGGTAAAGAGGGCATTCCTGCCGGCCATGGTCTTTTCAACCTCAGGGAGAATGGAGAAGGATACATAGGAAACGTCGTAAGAGGTTCAATCTCCCATAGGGAAACTCTCGGCTGCCTCTCCCCGGCTGTTGATTCATCCCATCCCACCTGCATAACGGGAAAGACATCAGTCCTGGTAACAAATGTGCCTTTCAAAGATTAATTTTTTCTTTAGGGACACTGCATGAAATTTTTTGCATTAATTCCTGTAGATTTCCAGGGCCGGAATATCTATGTTTACACTTTACATACTATAAGCCTATCTCAGTGAAACTACAGAAATCCCCCAACTCAATTTGGAAAACCGACAGCAGGACAAGAAAGGCCACAAGCATTAAGAAGGAAGATATGGTACCTTCACAGAGCGCCAATGTGAATTGGGCCAGCGAACAGGATCTAGATCACTAATACCAGTGATTGTGCCCATGTACCTGCAGTTAAGCATACACAATTACATCATTGATCACTTATGTATAGAGAACCATTTGAGTTGGCCATCACTCAGAATTCTAGACACTGAAACTAGAAGAAAGATCAAACGATAAGGCTTAGTTGCTAACCTTCGAACACTGGATTCTTCTGTTTCAAAAAGCATCCGAAAACGCATGCCAACAGAAACCCGCGTATGAAATGCTGCCTTGGCATATTTTGCTAAAGGTATAACAAACTCTGATGGACTAGCCCTACGGTCACAATAAAAGAATGTTAATTTTATTCTGCAATGGTAGAAAATGACTAAGTATTGACAGCTAAAACTAAAATCGCTACCTTGGGTTGTAAAATATAGAGAAGCGGGTGTTTGTCTGAGCTGCATGTGCTGCAGCAGCAAGAAGACCAATGTGCATGCTATCACTTGACAAAACTGAGGAAGGCATGACAGTTTGTGGGCGACTTGCACGTCGAATTCCCAGAAACAGCTGATTATTTTCATTCCTAAACAAGGTAGATGGTAAGAGCAGAAATAAAATCCACAAAATAAGAGAACCCTAGATGATTCAACAGATCCATATTTCTAAAAACGACTTAAAGAGGACACTCTAGGTACTGCATACCAGATAAATATTACAGCATCACCAGCAACAAGCCTCTTTGCACTAACAAACACGCTCCATCCAGTTGTAAGTAGATGCCTTTTTGGCTGGCCTGCAAATTTAAGAGCAATCTATTAGTTTCAAATACTACAATACAAATGACGAGGCAGACAATCACAAAAAAGAACTGAAGTAGTAATTTTGATAAAAAATGTTGCAATTTTCAACAACGGGCAGCAAAAAGCTCCTGATGATTCAGCAAACTTGAATCGCAGTTGTCCATGCAAAGCTCACCTCGAAAGATATGTCTGAACTTCCACTCATTTCCATGAAGATCTTTTGCAATCAGTTCTTGAGCTGGGGGCTGCTGAGAATAATCCTACAGGAACAAACATATACAAGAATGACTTGAGACCATCACAGCCAACTAACTTTTCACAAAAAATGATGATATTAATAAAAAGGTGACCTACAAGAGGAGGAAAGACTTTTTCAGCTGCTCGACGAGGGACAGAAAATCCACCATGTGTACTTGTATCGCTTGCAGTCAGTGTTTTGCAGAAATAATTAGTTGGTTGTTTGCTCGGAGTACCGAGTTCTCCTGGTAGTAGACAGACATCTTTCTGCTCTTGCTACAAAAACAATAATAAAAACCATTTATGATGCAATTAAGGAGCATAAAATTAAACAACTTGAACTACAAAGTGAACATACCACACTCAATGGTTGCAAGGTCATCTGAGCATACACTTCATCTGTCTCAACATCCGCCTGATACAGCCAAATTTTCAGCCTTTAATCATTTAACATGATTTGTTTATTACCACATAAAAAGATGCGTATTGAGAAATAAAACATAGCCCGTACATGCATGGTCACATTGTGAAGCTGACATATAAGCTGAGCTGATAAGCCAGGATAGTTAGGGATATGAGCATCAACCTCCTTGTTGGTGGAGGCAGCAACCTACACGGAAACAAGAATGTAAACCACCAGCATCAGCATTTTCTGATACGGTTGAACAGGAAAACCAAAAACAAAAAAAATCCACATATTGCCACCTGATACGAAATACCATTCGCAACATGAGATTCTAGCATTTCCTGTATTACATATAAGAAAATAAATGAAAAAACAACTACTAGATGTGGACTCATGACAAATAAAAAAGAGAGGGTGATATAAACAGAATAGGGACATATTACAAACTTCTGTTCAATCCTCTAAGTGCAAATGCTAAAAAGCTTTACATTTGCATCTTGACAATTTATAACAAGTCATAACTTGAATACTTCAGTAAAAAAACACACAATATTACACAAGATTAAGCCAGCACCGCAAAACTTAGATTTGATACTTATGATGGTGCCAAATTACCTGCTCACTATGGCCTTGAGGGAAGTACACGACTCGACTTCCTAGCGCTGGAAGAGACACCAGTGGGCCAGCACAAGCATGCCAGAGCTCTGAATTCAAGCATTTCTTCTCCCCTCCTATCGCCATCAAGATTCAACCAATCAATCAATCCAGAGCTCCGAAACAAAATCAACAAATCATAAACATAATATAAGCACAAAGATATGTATGCATACCTTCATCAGGCTGAGGGGAATACCCTGCAGTAGATAGCCTCATCCCAGATACCAAATTTCTTCAAATGATATATAACTCCAAGAATCAGACTCCAAAAGCAACAAAAATCCAAAAATCACAAGATACTACCGAGACAGTAAAGATAGCTCCTTTCTCCCCACACCCCTACCCCCCAACCAGAAACCCAACCAAACACACAATATGCATACTAATCAGTCATCCAAACCCACTCCAGACACCAAACACCTCCATTTCCAGCTCCCATGAGTTCATTATCTTCCCCCCCAGATCTTCAAAATGCCCAACCAGCAAAAACCCACAAACCAAAACCCCCCAAAATCCAATTTTTCCAGCTCCAAACACCAGAAAGCAGCAACCTGAGCTAGAAATGAGGCAGATCTCACAGTTTACTCAAAGAACTAGCCCTGTTTGGAACCCTAGATAAGTGGATGAAAGAGAGAGAAGAAAAAGGGGCAGCACAGCAGCAGAAACAAAGCAAACCAACCAAGCTTTAAAAAAAATACTACTTCTACTCTTCTACTGCTACAAACTACTAGTGCTACACTATACACATACTAATGAGTAGTAGCTTTTTCCATCTCTCTCTCTCATAATACAGTGGTAGATCTCTAGCAAATAGAAATTGCAACCCTTTTACCATTAATATATGGGAAAATACTTATATATACACACACATATACATATATACATGTATATTGCCGAGCTCCATTAAATTAATCTTCCCTTTTGGGTTCAGTGGACCGGGAAGAAGGAGAGTGTGTGAAGTGTGTGTTTGTTAAAATGCGTGTGAGAGCGAAACAATTAAATTAAAGGGAAGCTTAAAGAAGTGAGATTTCTGAGATTAATGCTAAACTAATGGAAAATGCTAAAAAAAACTACAGTACTACATCAGCACCGTCATCCTCCATTGATGGGTCGTTGATTTTGTCCTAAGTTTTATTTCACAGCAAAATCTTTCTTTTTTGAACTTTTAGATTCTATCTAATTTATTTGGTAAAACAGGGGCCCCCCTCAAGCCCACCTTAATTCATTGCTTTTTCCCATAGGCCATGTTCATTGATTGCTCAATTTCTCTATTCTCATCAATCTATGGTTTTTTCAAAGTGTCAATTAGTACTATCTAATCTTGTAGGAGGTGGCAATTTTATTAGGTTTGAGAGGGTGTGTGCATTCAAAAGTTGTGTACACCAAATTTTAGTAAATTTTGTCCAAATCTCAAACCACTCTGAAATGAAACATGAGATATACGATCTCGATGGATGGTTGCTGTTTTTTCACGAATGGAATTGTATTGTTGTGATTTTTACTGTGTTATTTTGGCATGCTGATTGCTCATCAAAGTGATTTTGACTTCTATGATTTGGTGGTGAACCGACTGATACATTGTAATACAGTGATTCAATAACTTTATAGACTCTGAATATGAAACAAAAGTATATCATGCAAAATATCTCTTACTTTGTCGTTTCTGTGTTATATTCATCATGCGAATCTATTTTACCAAACAAATTGATTAGGTTGTCAGTCGTACGACTTCTCTTTTATCGTTTATGTACGATATATTAGTCTAAAATTAAATTAATTAAAATTATTTATATATACAGCTTAGATAACACCTGAATTAATCAATAAAATCGATTATAAATTAGTTTCTCATGACTGAAATTTAATAATAATATTTGTGAATTTGATCCTCATCTAATCTTCTATTAAACAAGAAATATATAGAACTTAATCGGAAACCATGTAAATTATTGTCCATTGATGTCCCAAACACTTTTCGAATGTCATTAGTATGATGTTGCAAACCTATAGAGCTATGATAAAGAAAGAAGCCTGAAAATAAAAAGAATTAAAATAAAGGGAGAGTGGAGTTCTACCGTATCAGATATCCTCGGGCCCATAAATTATTATTGTAGAATAGCATTGACCGGTTTGGACTTTGGACCTCTTGGGAATGCCCAAAAAATATCTCTCATTTTTATAATGTGTTTTTTCAGAAATGGACTGGATAATACTATTTAAGTGCAGAAGAAAAGCCCAAGTCAAAGTTTGCATTGGTCTTACGTGAGCCCAAACAAACATTAATCGACCCGACCCAATTCAAAATCACCATGTCTGACATAGATTCGGCTAGAGCTCAAACATTTTATTTCATTTCAGTAACAGAACATGTGCTATGTTCAAACCTAGTTGGAACTGATACTTGTGATTTTGGACTCAAAATTATCCAATGAATTCTGACAATGATCATCTTCATTGATAACATCCTGCATCTGCAAAAGCCATTCATTAAAGCCCTCAAAGTAGCAGTACTACACTTAAAGCTGAACGGAGATGGAAATTGTCTGCATTTTGATTTCACAAGAAGTTACTCAAAGTCACCTCTTTCAGTTTGGCTTCAACGTTATGAAGAACCCTTTAACGTAAATAACCAATGTATGCCCAGATTGGATTCCACAGTTGATCAAAATGTGCTGAAATGGAACTCGAAGATCACGAAACTAGGTCGAGACGGTCGGATTTTCGAGGCCCGGAAGCTGTTTGATGAAATTCCTGACCCAGATGTTATCACGTGGACAGCTCTCATTTCAGCGTATGTCCAATGTGGGATGGTTCAAGAAGCAAGGGACTTGTTCGAAAGAGCCGATGCAAAGAGAAATGTGGTTACTTGGACTGCGATGATCAACGGGTATGCGAAGGCAAAGCGCATTTTCGAAGCAGAGAGGCTGTTTGAATCCATGCCTGAAAAGAATGTGGTTTCCTGGAATACCATGTTGGATGGCTATGTGAAATGTGGCATGATTGACCGGGCGATGAGGTTGTTTGAGAAAATGGAGGAGCCTAACGTCGTATTATGGAATGTAGTTCTGTCAGGGCTGGTACAGTGTGGTAGGATAGAGGAGGCGATGCAGATCTTTGATAAAATGCAGAAGAGGAATTCAGTTTCTTGGACAGTTATGGTTTCTGGGCTGTCTAGGAATGGGAGAGTCGATGAGGCGAGAGCGTTGTTCGAGAGGATGCCTGTTGGAAATGTGGTTTCTTGGAACGCGATGATCAGTGGGTATGCTCAGAATCACATGATGGATGAAGCTTTTGGTTTGTTTAAAAGGATGCCTGAGAAGGATATCTCTTCCTGGAATGTGATGATCTCAGGATTTGCTCAGAATGGAGATTTGAGGAGGGCAGTCGATTTGTTCACTGAAATGCCGGAGAAGAACGTGGTTTCTTGGACAAGCTTGATCAATGGATATGTGCTGTTTCATCAGAGTGAGGATGCATTGAGCCTGTTCTCGAAAATGCTTCAAGATGGAAATGTGAGGCCTAATGAAAGAACCTTTTCAAGTGCTTTAACTGCTTGTGGCGATTTAGCTGCACTGAACACAGGTAAGCAAGTTCACCAGATGATAAGTAAGATGGCTTATCAGGGGAGCGATTTCGTCGTGTCATCCCTGATAAGCATGTACTCCAAATGTGGCGAGCTTTCAATGGCGAGGAAAGCATTCGATGGCAGTTTGAAAAAAACAGGAAAAATGCAAGATTTGGTTACTTGGAATGGCATGATTGCAGCCTATGCTCACCATGGATGTGCTAAGGAGGCAATCAAGCTCTTTCAAAAACTGTGTGAATCTGGGCTGAGCCCTAATGGCGTGACATTCGTGGGAATTCTCTCTGCCTGTAGCCATTCCGGCTTTGTCGAAGAAGGTCTCAAACACTTTGAAATGCTTGTGAATGACAAGTCTGTTATGTTAAGAGATGAACATTTTGCCTGCCTCATCGATCTCTGCAGCCGAGCCGGGAGGTTTTCTGAGGCGTTTGACTTCATCCACCGGCTTCATTTTGAAGCATCGGAGTTTGTTTGGGGTTCGCTTCTTGCAGGATGCAATGTGCACGGAGACGCTAAGAGAGGGAAGATAGCAGCAGAGAAAGTGTCGAATGCAAAAAAACCGGGAAATTATGGTTCTGAGCTGGTAATGCTGTCTAATATGTATACTTCTGATATGAAATGGCAAGAGGCTGCAGATCTGAGGAAGGCTATGAAGGAAAATGGCTTCAAGAAACAACCTGGATGCAGCTGGATCGAGATTGGTGATCAAGTTCGGGTTTTCGCTGTTTGTCAACATGAAAATTGTACTGAAACAATGGAGATCCATTCTTTGCTTAGGATTCTACATTCCATGATGAAGAAATCAGATCACAAATTAAGCTACATATTTTCTTGATTACAAACTGATTCTTTTTATTGCAAAATGCAAGAAAGTATTCATGAAAAAACCTAAGAAATGCAGGCAATAACAAGAATAACAACACAGTGAAGCTTCAATCAGTCTAAATCTACTGCTTCGAAAAAAAAAACCTTTTCATTTCTGTCATTTATTCTTCTTCTTTTGCTCTTTAAAACTACTGTACAATTCAACAGAGTGTTCAGTACTCATTAGTCTCTAAATCATCGTCTTTTCGACTCTGCCTCGACAGGAAATTCCAGCCAAGCAACGCCGCGCCAACTGCCGGTTCCACCTAGTTTATAAGCCAAACAGAAATCAATATCTGCAGTAAAAAAGTCATTTTTTAACTGTGAGTCGATCGAAGGTAAAAACAGTTTTTACCTTGGGATGAATGGGAAAAACACCAGGAAAATCTTTCATTATACATTTTATCACTTCATTTCCAATATCCCATCTTTTGTTCTTTTCAAGAACACCTCCAACCATCACAAGTGGAAACTGATCCTTCCCATCTGCAGTCACAGAACAAAAACAACATGTTATTTGAAACCTCAGAAAAACAATGTAAGACCACCTTACATAGTACAGTACTTCAGGGCATACCTCCACCACAGAGTCCAAGCCTTCGGACAACTGCTTTTACACTCATCGCCAACTCCTGAACGGCGTCTAGCAGGATGTTATTTGAAACCTCATCGCCTGCCTCTGCGCAGGAAACTACCAAGGGAAGAAGGGAAGCTATACGCGCCCACGAGGGATCCTCGTAAGTCCACCTGGATTCAGACACATCATGAGTTCTGACCACGATCATTAAAACACGCGATAAAAAGGACATTTACCCGATGAGTTCATCTGGAGAAGGTAGGTCAAGAGCATTCAATATGCAATCCGTGAGTGCTGTGCGCTTTCCTCGGCCATCATGCGCTCTTACAACAGCTGTCAGTGCCTGTGCAGAGATACCATATCCACTGCAAAATTCAAGAACAAAGTTTAATAAAAAGCACGCGAACAAACCTTAGCAGAACAAAGTGTTGAGGTCGTACCTTCCCCAGTCACCTAAGACAGGACCAGCACCGGCTGCTCGAGCTTCTCTTCCATCCTCAGTGTAACCATATGCAATGGTCCCAGTGCCGGCAATCAGCACGCATCCGTGTAGCTTCCCAAGGGTTCCGCTTGCCAGAGCTGCAACCGAGTCATTGTGGACAAACAGTTTAACATTACTCGGGAATATTTGCCTGCACAAGAAAATTACACAGAACTCAGAAACATATACAAGAATCTAAGACTAAACAAACCAGAAAAGCGCGAAACGATGTCCAAACCTTAGCCAATCTAGTATTCTGTACTGATCAGTTGGATGATCAACTCCAGATACAGCTAGGCAAACTGCAAGAACAGCGGCACGAGTTGAACCTGATCTCAAAAGCGCTTCGGCCATCACTCTCTCCAGTGTCTCCCTTGCAGCAGTTTCTAAAACAAACAATCAACTCTTCCAATCAATTAACCACAAACCAAAGCATACAACTTTTTCTAAAAACATGACATAAAAAAATTAAACTTTTTAAAAACATTTCATATTTCTGAAAGATCAAACTTTTTTTTCTTCAAGAACACTAAAAAAACATTTCATAATTCTAAAAGATCAAATTTTTATTCAAGAACACTAAAGAAACATGATTTACCTCCAACACTGTTGTGATTGGAGCATCCATCAAGAGCTCGAGCGAGAACAGCAGGATGATCGGTGAGAGGGCCGCCATTGTCGATGAACGGAATGCAAACACAGACGGTGGTGCTAGTCCCACCATCCAACCCCAGAATCACTTTCTGACGACCGGACACCATTGCTGCAGAAGCTTCAAAGTCCCAAATCTCCCTGTTCCTATACAGTCTCTTCTTCATCAGTCACCGAGAAAACACCACAGCAAGAAAGACTGAGAAAACTGATAATGATTGGCAACATATTCCATGAATATATATGTATATATATATAGAGATGGAAAATGATGCATGGGATTGGTTTAGAATATTTGGGACGGCAGGAAGGTGACGATCACTAAGAGGTGAAGTGTGACATTGACGAATGTGTTAATTCATGATTATTAAATATTAAAATGTATTGAAAATCCAGCAGAAATGAGGTCTGAAACAAACATCAAATCCAAGCGAATTATTGGTTTATAAATCGGGATTTGCTGGTAGTTGGTCTGCCGCCATTTGGCGCCCTGGAAAACTCCATGCATCATACGATAACTTGCTACAAAACAAGAAAACCTGCATTTATAGTACTCTTTTTTTCACCACTTTTGGACCAAAAGTTGAATCATTAATCATATATATTGAGGTAATATCAAGAATAAGAACCCTCCTAAAAACACTTTTTAAATATTTTTGATTGTCATTCTTACTGTAAATTTCGATATCAGTGATGCAAATTTTCACTTTTTGATTATATTACTGCATTTTCTTAATTTATAATTTTGTTACATGGATTGTATTTGGTGGAGTTGATCTTACACTTTCAAAATAATATATTTTTAGCCGTTTATCATGAATTTTTAAAAAATGGTTATGGAATGTAATCAAGATTAAATAGGAGGCCTGATAAAGAATCTTCTAGTGTACATTTTAGTACACCACCATTAGTAGTTAGTACTATGTAATCACCATATCCACGTGGTTGCCATTCGTGTGTCGAATTAATGTTGTTTTGTTGATGGCATGAGGACAAATAACAGGACAACAACAGCCCTATTTGCACTAATTGATTCCTCAGAAACACAAAAACAGACTTCAAAATGTGTTGAAATGCCAAGAAATGTAACCATTTGGACATTAAAACCAGGATACTTCCAAAATCAAACAAAATAACACAATGAAATGGCAGAAATTGTAACCATTTGGACAGTGAAATTTGGCAATAACAGATGGAATGAATACAATAATGAGTTTATTAGTAATAGAGAAAAGCATATACACTCATACCAATCTAATAAGTATAAACTGTTGGTTTGGTTTGGTTTTTATGGCATACATAACCTTTAGTTTGCATCTAGATTCTAGACCTAACACTTCTATCAGAAACCTGGGGAAGAAGAAGGTCATAAGTTAAACCTCGTGTTTCAGAGTTCAGAAAATCTTCTTTTCCTCTCCCATTCCGTATCACCCTTATTACTTGTCGCCAAAGCGATCTGATCCAAAGCCCCTGAAGCCACCAGACCTGCTTGAACCGCCTGATGAATCGCCTCCACGGTCAGAACTTCTGCCGCCACCACTGCCAAAACCACCACCGCTACCAAAACCACCACCACCACCGCTACCAAAACCACCACCGCCGCCACCACTTACACGGTTCGAACCAAAACCACCTGAACCAAATCCCCCACCACCACTGCCGCCTACACGGTTTGAACCAAATCCCCCACCATATCCACCACCACCACCACCAGATCGGCCATAGGAAGAGCCACCAGAGCGGCCACCACCACCATAATTGCCAAATCCACCACGGCCGCCTCCACCGCGACCACCACCATAACCGCCAAATCCACCACCACCGCTAAATCCACTAAACAAGTCTGTTGCTCCAGCATCCACAGCAATTCTAGGCAACTTTTACACAACAAAGTTACATATTAGATAAAAACATCACCAACAGAAACAAAATGCCAGACCGATAATGTCCAACTAAATTACTTGAAAGACCTAAGATCTCTTTAAGGAATATATAATATGAGTTTTGCTAATACCTATCATTTATTTATACAAGAAAACACATTGATACACCCTGCAGCCTTACTGGATTCAAAACAAAAGGTGTTTCAACTCCATTCAAATATACGAGTCACGATACATATAGAATTCATTACCCAGATGCAAGTCTTCCCAAACACAAGGCCAATCACAGTGAGAATTTATAAATTAAAAATTTTAGACAGGCATATAATATAAGCAAACAAATGCTCCGGGGATCTAAAATAGCATCTAGAAGAAACAGAACTGGTATAAAGTGTAAGTACCTCAGTGAATCTGGAACCAATGTCTCGTTCTATACCCTTAACATCCCTAAATTGACTTGATGTATACATGAGAATGGCAGTTCCAGTCTTCCCTGCACGCCCTGTTCGACCAGAACGGTGCACAAAGATCTCTGATGAAGTTGGAAGCTCGTAGTGGATCACCTGCAAAGGAAAATGACAAAAGTTGAATAAGACTGACATAGAAAAGACATGCACAATCTGGACTTAGAGAAACCGCTTGATACAGCCAACTTCTAGAACTCATATGCCTAAAACATAACATGACTTTAACAGTTGGTCATTCCTTTCCCATTTCACATATAGCTTTCTATATACTCAACTAATCTATTAACAATTTCCTAACAGAATCAAAATATGAAAATGCAGGCACCTCATATTATTCAACCAGAAAACAAATAAAAGATGAATACATTGAATGGATGAGAAACAATTCCAAAAAATTAACTGAAAGGTAAGATACAGAAAGTGACATACCAGATCCACATTAGGCACATCTAGGCCTCGAGCAGCCACATCAGTAGCCACAAGGACATTGAACCGTCCCTCTCGGAACCCTGCCAAAGTTCTTTCTCTCTGATTTTGAGAAATATCTCCATGCAAAGCTTCACACTGGAAGCTTTTTGACATAGCATATGCCAATCGATCAGCATCCCGTTTTGTTTGAGTGAAAACAATACATTTTCCGCCGTTTGCATGCTCCTAAAACACAGGGGAGGAAAGAAACACAAACAAATCATTCATTTTAGTAATTTACCATCAAAAGCCAGGAAAAATATATCAAAAATGGGCCTGAACATTGACTATAGTACTGTAAGAATGAAATCTCATAATCATACCTTCACGAGAGCGCTCATAACTGCTGCTTTCTGGTTGCTCTCTGTAGTAATAGAAAGCAATTTGATACCATCAGCTAATTTCTGGTCAGAGTCCCCAACCTGCAATACAAATTTTATAGAACTCCATTATAAGATGCCTAAATAAATACAGCTACCAAACACGAAAACAAGCTAAAGCACAGAACTCACTAGATCAATATGCACTGGATTTTTAAGAAACTTCTGAGTAAGTTTCATAATCCAAGAAGGCATTGTAGCAGAAAACAGCATGGTCTGATGCTCCTGCCTAATATTTCCTAAAATCATCTCCACATCATCAGCAAACCCAACATTGAGCATCTGATCAGCTTCGTCAAGAACAACAAATTTCACTTCGGCCAAATTCATCGCGCCTCTCTTCAACAGATCTATCACTCTACCAGGAGTTCCCACCACGATATCAACACCTTTGTCCAGAGTACTCATCTGCCTCTGAATGGGAGAACCACCATACACACAGAGTGTATCCAGACTTGGAGCTGACTCATAAAACTCCTTTTCCACCTGGCGTGCAAGTTCTCGAGTAGGCGCCAACACTATTGCCAACGGATTCCTCCCACGCCTGGTGCAATCCAAACAAAGAAATATACTTGATTTTAAAGCACACCATACACAACCACAACCGAAACACTAAGCAAAAATACACAGTTCAGTAAACTCACCCGTGCTTCTCATTATATTTTATAATTTTATCCATCATAGGGATTCCGAAAGCAAGAGTTTTCCCTGTTCCAGTCCTCGCCCGACCGATCATATCTCGCCCCTTCATTGCAGGCTCCAACACAGCTCTCTACAGCAGATAACAAATAACCAAAGTAAGCATTTTTCTGAGTCTATAGGCCTCAAAATGGAATCTGTTCTTCTTCAATAACCATAGCAAAACCACAAACATGCAATTTACAAGCAATAATTAATACTTCATTAAAAGATTTTCCAATTCAGTGAAAATAATTACAAATTGCAAGCTAAGCTAACAGTGAAAGGAAAAAATAATAACCTGAATTGGGAAGAGCTTGGCGATCCCTTTCCGCGAGAGTGCAGAAACGATGTCGTTTGAAATCCCAAGCTTGGCAATCTCTAGCCCGTCGTCAGCCTTCTTATCATCATCGGACAAATCCGCCATCGCGAATCCGGCAGACATCGAAAACGGCCGGCCGGAGTGAAACCCCCGCACCGCCGCCGGGGCCGCCCATTCTGGAGGCTCCGGTGATTGGATTACAGTGGTGAAGTTCTGAACTTGATCGCTCCGATTGCGCTTCAGCGATTGATCGTTTAGGATCGAGGACGATGCGGAGAGCGCGAGGGTTTTGTAGATTGGGGAGAGGATTGAGGAAGTTAGGGCAGAGGATCGCCGGAGGACGAGAGTCGCCATGGCTGGATTTTGGAGGTGAGTCTGTGTGGAGAAGAAATTGCAGAAGGTTTTAGAGGGGTTTTATTAGGGTTTTAGGGGTTGCGAAGAAGGGGGCAGCCACTAGTGGAAGAGGGTTTAGTGGCCGAGTTTTACTTCCCGGGGAGATATGCACCTCTCAATAAATACTTTCTTTTTTTAATATTATCTGGCACTCTTATTTCTTTTTGAATTGAACTGAAAAAAACTAACATTAATATAAGTGTATTGCAAAATAGAATTAATAAATCTAAACTTAATTGAAATTTGTTAAATTATATTTTACTGAACCAAACTAAATTAAACTGATCTATTTAAGTTCCAATTCCGAAGTATAGTGCCTATTATGACTGATTTGAATACTTTTATTTTTATTATCATACATGTACATAAAATTATCAAGTTGGATCATAATGTTCAATTTGTGGATGTGTGTTATTAGTTTAATCCCTTACTGATACCTTAATAACAATACAAGAGCAAAAAAATATGTATCAGAGTTTAGACATGCCAGAGTTCTGACAAACACAATCTTCATTGAAATTGAAAATTGAAGGTGTAGTTGGATAGTTGAGAAGTACTTGGACAATGCTTAAAAGAATGCCTCAAATTGAACATTGTCATCAAATGTCAATTATTATTGTATTTTTCACGCTTTTGATCGACTCGAATTTGATCAAACTTACGAACCGAGCTTGAACTAACTAAAAATAATTTGAATAGAGTTATAATTAAAATATTCCGACTCGTTCAAGATCGAGTGTGATACACACGAACAAATTTTGTTCGAGCTCAAACTCAAACATACCGTTGTTCGCGTTCGGCTTGACTCGTTTACAACTTTAAACTTGTGAATGTGATTGAAAATTTCAATTTTTTCATTTGATTTGGAGGAAATTTACTTGGAACCCATTATTATAATTTAGAAATTTTCCAATATTTTATAATTCCAATCCCATTCAATCCCAAGTTATAAAAGGAAAGTAATTTCCCAATCCCATTAATTCCATCCCAATATCTTCCCAATCCCATCAATTGTCACCCCCTGACGGAGAGGAAGGAGATGATGAAGAGGAGAACCGCCTCAGGGAGATCGTTGATGTATGCAGATTCTTCTTTGCCGGTAACCTAAGGTTTGTAGTCATCAGGCCTTCATTCTCTCTTAACAAAATATTGTCCTTTCCTGCATATTCTTTGCCTGCTACTTTAAGTTCATAGTGTATCTATTCTTCAAATTTTCCTCTATTCATTCACTCTTGCGTCCTTCTTACTGTCTACACCAGTTCTTGCTGCATTTGAAACACACGGAATTTGTTAAATGGCTTTTCATGTTTGGTTCGATTTTCTATCTTTGCCCAACTTCTCTGATGTATTCTCTTTGTTTGCAGAATGTTGTGCTTACTATTGTGTTTCATCTGATTGAATGAGACTTCATGGAAGGTAATAGTTATCATAAGTAATTAGGATTCAGGCATATGTTGATAAGATTCATAATCTCGTTCGTTAGATTTAGGCATAAACAGACAGGACTGTCTCTAGATTATCCAAATGGTATGAAATGATATTGTGTAGCTTTTGTTTACACAAGGATTTTTAATTGTTGCTAGTTGCTTTTATGACATTTTTGGATCCTTTCATAGGCTGTTCATTAGAATTTTTTCTAAAAAGAGCCATTCGTGTCTGAAAGATTTCTAGAAATAAAAACAAGTAAAGGATCCCAAATCCCAAATCCCAAATCCCTAACACAATTCACTCTGCATATCTCACTACTCAGATGGATCGAATCAGTAATCTCCCAACCGATGTCATCATTTACATCCTTTCCTTTCTCCCGATTGTCGATATGATTGCTACCGGAGTTTTGTCCAAAAGATGGAAGAATTTGTGGACAAAAGCTACCACGCTCGACTTTATCCTGGATGAAGAGAGCGATGAGGATGAGGAGGGCGAGGATGAGGATGAGGATGGCGAGGGCGAGGAGGATGGCGATGGCGAGGATGAGGAGGATGGCGAGGGCGATGATGGCGAGGATGGCTCATTGAAGGATGTTCAAGTGAGGAAGTTTGAGCGGTTTGTTGATAGGGTGCTACTCCACAACACTTCTCAAACGTTGCAGAAGTTTCGACTCAAATGGTGGGAAGGTTTTGGTATCAACACAGAATATGTTAGCATTTGGATGAGCGATGCAATCGCTCGTAATGTTCGAGTGCTCGTCATTGATTTAGGTTATTCTGATGAGGTTTACACCCCTTGGTCCATTGATCTGCCAGGTACCCTTTTCACCTGTGCTACTCTCGAAATCCTTAAGATATATGGCTATATGAAATTTCATGTCCCTAGTGTTGTTTGTTTGCCGAAACTTGAAGTTTTGGGTCTCCGACATGTCAGTTATGAATCAAATGAGTGCATTACAAAACTTGTGGCTTGTTGTCCTGTGCTCAGTTATCTCAAGATTGATACTGAACCTTGTGTTGTTTCAAAGCGGGATTTGAAACTATTCTCTCCCTCGCTTAGGCGTGTGAAATTATGTTCAGATACTGATGGAACGTGTGTTGGAAAACTTGAGATAGATGCACCAAACCTTGAGTACTTGCATTTGAAAGATGGTTTTGAAAGATACTCAGTTAACAGGCTTGGTTCTGTGGAATCGGTGGTACTCGATCTTGATGTGTTTCCAAGAAGTACCTTTCTCGAAGCTAATGCCATTGATGGTAGGTTATGTATTAATCGAGGCAATTCGATTGTGAAGCTAGTTGGATCTATGAGCAGTGTTAAGTTCCTGACTGTGAAGGGAACAATCCTCAAGGCTCTTTGCTACGCCACAATGCCTTTGGGTGCTTGTTTTAAGAGGTTAACTAAGTTGGATGTGTGGGTCGAAAATTGGCATTTGAGCTCTTTGGGTGTTGTCCTTGGCTGCTGTACCAAGCTGCAAGTCCTTAACATCGGTAATGTGACATTGGGAAGGAGATTTGGCATGATCACTCACAAGTTTCGCTGGAGTGACCCACCTGAAGTCCCTGAATGTTTGTCGTGCACTCTTCGCCAAGTTTCCTACAGCTGTTTAGAAGGCCTCGAGGAAGAGATGCAAATGATTGGATATATTCTGCTGCATGGTGTGGCGATGGATTCATTTCTGGTTAAGTCTATTGCTAAGGACAAGTACAAACTGCTGCAAAATCTGTGGGCTTTCCCCAAAGGTTCCATTGCTTGTCAAATCCATTTTGATTGACAGAAGATTAGCTTACAGGTATGTAGTTTTGATGTTATCATTAGTTTCTAAATATTGATGTCGTTTATTGCTGAAAGTCTTCTTTTTTTTTAGCTACTTTGTGTTCGGTTATGTTGGTCGTGTGAATGTATGTTGATTCTAGGTAATATATGCAGCTTTTAAGTATCCAGCATAGTACTAGAATCAGCTGAACCGAGTATTTGAGTACTTGGACGAAGAGGATCTCCTCCTACTTCTCTCGTAAGAGTTGCAGAGAATAATGTTTTTAGCTAATGATGATAAATGGAGCAAATATGGCCTGACAGAACCATCTAAGGACCCTCATTTGGATTAAGAAACCAAACTATAAAGCTGAACCTTAGAAACATCACCTCCGGCCTCTTTTTTTATATCTTTTGCCTTGTTATTGATGTTGTCGTAAAGTCAGTTTAAAACTAGGATCGTCATCCTCATATTTTGTCCATTTTTAGAGTTGGGCTGTGGTTGAATGATAATACATCAAGATGGCTTATGGTTGAATGTAAATATTGTTGGCAGATCCAATGTGTTATACTCCAATAGTATTATGCTTGATTTCCGGCTCTGAAACTGCCAGTGTTCTTTTTCGGGGAAATGCAGTAACTAATAATTAGTGATATAGAACATTCTAGAACCTAATATTTAGTGCTATAAAACATTCTAGAACTGATTGTATGCCATTAAAAATTCCCGCTAGCATGAACTGCAGTTTTTTGATCAATCAGAGGTTATCTGCTATTCTAAGCTTCTTTATTTACGGTAAACCATTGATTAGGACTTGATGCAGTGCTTTTGTTTGCTTCAGGCTATTCATGGTTTCCGATTCCGGGTGCTTGCAGTGAAAAAGGACTATTTACGGAGGAGGTTGCCAGTTTGGTGTTGCAGTAACTAGTTGTAGCATGGTAGGGGGAGTTTGAACCTACTTTTCTACAAGACTGTATCGTGCGTGTTTTATGCTTTTGAGCAAGACTGTATTGCTTTTGTTCGTGTTTTATGCTTTCCAGTAAGACTGTATTGTATGTTGTTATGGAGTGAAAGGATGGGGATCAACCAAGCTGCAGTTTCTGAATTCCGATTTTGGGAGCTTGCAATGAAACCAGTTTGGTGTTGCTTGGTAGGGGGAGTTTGAACCTACTTTTTTACAAGACTGTGCTTATGCTTTTGAGTAAAACTTAAACCTTGCTGCTCATTTACAAGACTGTATGTTTTTGAGTAAAACTTGAAAAGGTGAAACTGCATGTTAAATGGCTTCTCATTTTCGTTTTTGTTTTATGTTTCGAATCTTCAGTCTTCAAGCCATTCTAGACTTGAGCTATGCATCTACTCAAGCTGTTCTTTTTTATCAGTTAGAGATGTACATCCCTTTGCTGTTTCGAAAGATGCACAATCAATGGACTCCATAGCCCTAATTACTCGGCCCTTTTTGAATTTCCACTGTGCTTGGCACCATTTCTCGGCCCTTGGCACGTTTCCTCAGCATCTGGCGCGTGCGGATACAAACTTATCTGTATTTTGAAATTTTTTACACAAGTGAGGGTGCGGATTGATTGATTTGCAAGTATGTTCTTCAGTTAACCCTGACCACTCTTTTGCTCAACAGAAACAACTCTTTACTCAACTTAGAACCAAAAACATCCTGGAAAACTATAACATGCTTTATATATGAAAGAACTAACCACACTTTTGCTGCATCAACCAATTTATCAAGTGACAGAAGATAATCTTTCTGGTATGTGCTATTCAAAGTCTAGATCAGTTTCCTAATTCACCCTAATTCTACTGATGCTTTTTCTGCCGCCAATCCGCCGCCATGACAACCTCCTCCACTGACCGTCGCAACCACCCAGAAGCCTGAAATCAAATGTCAACAAAGCAACTTTCCTGATGTTATTAGTGATGTGAACAAAGCAGTAACTAGTGATGTTATTAGTTGCTAAACATGAATGTCATTTCCTGCTTGTAGTTTCCATCTAGTGGTCTGAACTCAACCAAACTGCTGTGGTCTAGGTTTCATATGCCTCTTCCATTTATTTTTTCATGTTAAAGTTATCAACCACAACAAACTAGTAGTTACAACACTCCATAATCACTGTGTTTTTAAGTTGTGATTTTTGGCGATTTTCATGCAATAAATACAAGTCTAAATTCCTGTCTGCTGGAGTTTGTAAGCAGATCAGTTCATTTCCATTCAATTCAATTCAGTTTTATGCAGTTAAGTTTTACAAAAATATAATTTGATTGAATTCAGGTAAATTTGAACATAATACATTAATTTTCACTCCAGTTCATATTAGTAAGAAATAAACTCGGACAAACATGACCTAATTATTTGTTTGAAAATGAATAAGAATTGGGCTATCATTTCAAAATAAAAAGAGAACTGGGCTATGAAAATGACTTTAGCCCAAAAGTGCGTCACTTTTGGGCTAGATTCAGAATTAAGTGGACGGTTTATCACCACCACCACCGCCACCACGGCGCCACCATCTCAAGGTAAAACAAATGGAGAAAAACCCCTCCCAGAAAAAGCGGTTCAGGTCTGATACTGTAGCCGTGGATAGGATCAGCAATCTCCCGGACTCAATCATCAATCACATCTTCTCCTTTCTTCCGACCGGCGATGTGGTCGCCACCGGCATATTGTCCAAAAGGTGGAAGGATCTCTGGACCAAAGCCACCACGCTTGACTTTATCCAGGACTACACCGACGACGGCGAACTGCCGGATAAGAATGACGTGGCGAGGTTTGTGCGGTTCGTGAACAAGGTTTCACTGCTCATCACTTCTCAGCGCCTGCAAAAATTCCGACTGAAATGGTATGCCAGCTTCGAAACTGACATAGAATACGTTAGCATTTGGACAAGCTATGCAATCGCCCGAAATGTTCGAGTGCTCGTCATTGATTTAGGCGATTCTAATATGGTTAGTATACCTTGGTCCACTGATCTGCCAGGTAACCTTTTCACCTGTGGCACGCTTGAAGTTCTTAAGATTATGTGTATATGAAATTTCATGTCCCTAGCGTTGTTTATCTGCCCAAACTTGAAGTTTTAGGCCTTCGATATCTTTGCTATGAATCAGATGAGTGCATTCCAAGCTTGTAGGGGGTTGTCCTGTGCTAGATTATCTCAAGATTGAATCTGAAACTACTGCTTCAATGCGGGATTTTAGAGTTTCATCTCCCTCGCTTAGACGTTTTAGATTTCACTCGAAATTTCCTAGGGGCAAGTGTGTTGGAAAGCTTGAAATAGACGCCCCTAACCTCGAGTTCTTTGATTTACTAGAGACCTTGGAAGGCTGTTGTCTTAAGAGGCTTAGTTCGGTTGAATCCGTGGAACTTGATCTTGAAGTGTTTCCTGATAATGGCTTTCACTTTGATGACGTTGATGATGTGATCAGTGGATTATATACCGATAGGTGCAATGCAATGGTGAAACTAGTTGAAGCTTTGGACCGTGTCAAGTTTTTGACTCTTAGAGGAACCATTCTCTATGCTCTAACCTATGCCACAAACCCGTTGACTAAATGTTTCGAGAGATTGACTAAATTGGATATGAGCGTTGAATGTTGTCATTGGAGCTCTCTGAGTGTTGTTCTTGGCCGCGCTACTGTATTACAAGTCCTTGACATTACCAAACTGGAATTCGTTAGTATTTGGAACATTCACAAGCTATGCAGGAGTGACCTCCCCACGAAAGTACCAGGATGTTTGTCGTCCAGTCTCCAACAAGTTTCATTTGTTGGGCTCACGGGCTTGGAAGGTGAGATGGCAATGATTAAGTATCTTCTACAGCACGGTGAGGTGTTGGAATCATTTACCTTGAAGCCTGGTTTTAAACCCGATGAATACAAGAAGAAGCTCCAACTTCTGCAACATGTATCGACATTCCCCAGATGTTCTCGTGTTTGCCAAATCCATTTTGATTGACACAAGATAATCTTACCGGTATGCATTTCTAGTTAGCAAGTTCTCTTGTCATGGTATGATCAGCTACATTGTGTTTGGCTATGTTGTTTGTGTAATCATATGATTTGTGTATGCAATCCTCATGTTTTGTTGATTTCAGGCTATTCATGGTTGTCGATATCCGGTGCTTGCAGAGCTAAAGGACTATTTGGCGGCGGTTTGGCGGCGTTGTTGCAGTAACTAGCTAGTCATTTCCTGCCTGTAGTTTTCATCTAGTTGTCTGAACTGAACCAAACTACTATGGTCAAGGTTTCATATACCTGAACCAAATGTTTTTCATTTTGTTTTAAAATTATGAAACTCAGAAAATTCTCATGTTTCTCATGTTTGGTTTGGTCCAATAACTCTCTGATGCATTCTCTTTCTACTGCTTTTGAGATGGAATCTCAATGAAAAGCTATGAAATCAGTAAGGAACATAAAATGAATCGAATTGAAGTAAAAATAATGTGTTAAAAAAAATGAAATCACTATAAAATGAACTGAACTGAACTGAACTAAATTCTAATAAACTTTAATAACATCAAACTAAACTAAAATGAACTCAATTATTTCATCAAATAATCAAACAAAGCAATTCTACTGGAAGTCTGGAACAAAGCAAAAACAAAACAAACAACCAGTAAGTAGTATATGCAGTTATTTCTGCTTGCTACACGTGTCCCTTTCTCTAACATTTAAAAGTACAATATTCGGACACGCGTCCCTCTCTGTCGCTGTGAAGCCGACACGTAGTGCACAGCTCATGCTGCACCGGCATAGCGCCCATGCTGATCTTAAAAAATAAAAATCAGAGCTTTTTTATAACCAAAATCAAATCTTTCTTGCTCATCGATAAATACAATGATTCGGCTGTCCAAATTCCTACAATCCATCACTCAAATCCTCGTCTTCTTCTACGTTGTTCTCATCGATCTCTCCAGACAGCTGTAAGTCAGTAACTAGCTACCCAGAATCAATCATGGCCGTCGGTATTCCGTTTCCGGTCTGCGTTCAGTGCGGCACCGCCAACAACCCCTGCCGGTGCAAGGTGGTCGGCCCGACGCTGGGCTTCCTGGGCCTCGTGGCGGCGGGCGTCGTGGAGTGGCCCGTCGGAGCCTTGGTGTACTGCTTCCGCCACCGCAAGGGCCGCCGCATCATGGCACATCCCGCCACCGTCGTTTATCCCACCATCACCAACTCCATTCCCATTTGATTTCTGGATTCCGACAAGCAATAAGTGACGAGTTTAGCCGGCGTCAGGGTTTCATGTTCTGTGGTTAATCTTATGTATGCAGTCAAAAGTGTAATACTTTCTTCTCATCCAATGTAATGCGTTTCATTTGTGTTTATGTTTGAAATTACTGCAACATTGTTGCTACATATATGTCCAGCGTTTTATAAAACTGTTAAAAAGGACATGTCTATGATTATAAAACTGAAAAATATGTTAACTTGGAATAAATATACAGTATTTAAATCTAAAATACAAACATCAAACTTAATTATAGGTTAAAATTTCCAGCACTTTACCTTTAAATATTACTTCCATTTAATTTACTAATTCAGCTTAGTTAAACTCTCAATAAAGAAATAAGCAAATGAGCAAAAAGGGGATTTTGCAAATAAAACAGTAAGGATTCCTAAATCGTACTGTATGATCATCTTCTCAACTCTCAAGCAAAACCAGAAATGGAGAATTCCAGTTCCAGTGTTGATAGGATCAGCAACCTCCCGGACTCGATCATCGACCACATCTTCTCCTTCCTCCCAACCTTAGATGTTGTCGGAACCAGTATCTTATCCACAAGGTGGAAGGATCTCTGGACCAAAGCCACCACTCTCAACTTCATCCTCGACGACGACGACGAAGAGGCCGGACCGCCGGAGGAGGAAGAAGTGACTCAATTTGTACGGTCCGTCAATAAAGTCTCACTCCAGATCACCTCCCAGCGCCTGCAGAAATTCCGACTCAAATGGTGGGAAGGCTGCAACTTTGACCCGGAATATGTCACCATATGGATCGGGTTCGCAATTACCCGAAGCGTTCGAGTGCTCGTTATCGATATAAGCTACTCTGATGATATCACTTCTGCTTGGAGCATTCACCTGCCAGGTAGTCTTTTCACTTGTGGTACTCTTGAAGTTCTTAAAATTTACGCCTTTATGGAGTTTCATGTGCCTAGAGTTGTTTCTTTGCCGAAACTGGAGGTTTTGTGCCTCAAGAATCTTTGTTACGAGTCGAATGAGTGTATTTCGAGGCTTTTAGGGGGGTGTCCTGTGCTCCATACTTTGAAAGTTGGAACTCGACTTGCGGATCCAATGAGGGATTTTAGAGTGGTATCTCCATCGCTTAGACGTGTTAAGATACGTAGGGTTTATCCTGGTGGGAATTGTTTTGGGAGGGTTGAAATAGATGCACCAGGGCTTGAATGCCTTGATTTAGACGAGAGTTTGGAGGAATGCTTGGTTACCAGGCTTGATTGGGTGAATTCTGTGGTACTTGATCTTCATGTGCTTCCTAGATATGGTTATTACGGAGCTGGTTTGATTAGTGGGGCGTATATTGATAGATGCAATTCGATTGTGAAGCTAGTTGAATCCACGAGCCGTGTGAAGTTTTTGACTCTCAAAGGAACAATGCTTAAGGCTCTTTGCTATGCCACAGCTCCGTTGGTGACATATTTTGAGAGGTTGATCAAATTGGATGTGAGAATTGAATGTTGTCATTGGAGCTCTCTGGTTGTTCTCTTTGGCCGGGCTACCAAATTACAAGTACTCCACATTACTAAAGAAGGATGCTTTAGCAGCAATCACAAGTTATGCTGGAGTAGCCCCGCAAATGTCCCGGATTGCTTGTCATCCACTCTCGAAAAAGTCACATTTGTTGGATTCGAAGGCCTTGAAGATGAGATGTCATTGATCAAGTATATTCTACAGCACGGTGAGGTGTTGGAATCATTTACTTTGAAGTCTGCTGTTGTTCCTGAGTACCAACTGCTGCATTTGTATTCATTTGCAAAAACATTGGATACATTTGTATAGCTTCTGTTCTTGCTTTGTACAAAGTAGCCGTTGGGAATGGGGTTTAGGGATTTGTAGGGTTTAAGGTCCCTCATTATTCAAAAAAAGGAAGTTTTTATACGCTCCCACCTAATTATCAATTGACGCGGTGTATAAATATTCATTTCACTTATCCTATTTTTTCATTTTCAACGCATTTGAGATTTAGAGCGATCCCCAATTCCCAGAGCCAATGAAGAAGCCCTCCCAGCAAAAACGTTCCAGGTCTCGTGCTGTTCGTGAGGATAGGCTAAGCAGTCTTCCCTACTCGGTTATCTGTCACATCTTCTCCTTCCTCGCAACGATCGATGTGGTGGCCACCAGTGTTTTGTCCAAGAGGTGGAAGGATCTGTGGACAAAAGTAAGCACTCTCAACTTCATCGATAATTCTGTGCAGTTCATCAACAGGGTTCTGCTCCACGTCGATTCCCAGGTTATCGATACATTTCACCTGAAATGGTGGGGAGGAGGTTCTGATTTCGACCCGGCTTATGTAGCCATGTGGATCAGCTATGCAATCACAAGGAAGGTTAGGTTTCTTGTCATTGATTTAGGCTTCTGGGATTCTGATTATCGGCCTTCAATTCACCTGCCTGGTAAGCTCTTCACTTCTGCTACGCTTCAAAGTCTCAAAATCCATGGCTGTTTTGTGTTTAAAGTGCCTACTTCTGTTTGTCTGCCAAAACTCGAGTTGTTGGATCTTCGGGATCTTCTTTCTGAATCGAAGGACGATCTTCAGAAACTTATACAAGGTTGTCCTGTGCTTGATACTATGGACTGTACAGTATCAACCCCAGGTTTTACTGTCATCTCTCCCTCGCTTAGACGATTTCAGATATTTAATGGCGAGCATAAGTGTGATGGGAAGCTTGAAATCGATGCGCCAAACCTTGAATACTTTGCTTTGCATCAGATGTTTAAGGAATTCTCAGTTAAGAGCCTTGACTCAGTGAATTCTGCTGTACTTGATCTTGATGTTTCTGAAGAGGGTGATATAGATTATTTTGCTCGACCCAATTCAATTGTTAAGCTTACTGAGGCTATGAGCCGTGTGGAGCGTTTGACTCTTAAGGGAGAAATCATCCATGCTATTGGTATTGCCTCGATCCCCTTAACCACGTCTTTTAAGAGTTTGATTATATTGGATGTGCATCATGTTTGCTGCCATTGGTACTCTCTGAGAGTTGTCCTTGACCAGTCCCCGAAACTACAAGTCCTGAACATTACTAAAGACAAATGCTATCATCGGAATCACTGTGTATGTTGGCACACCCCTGCAAAAGTTGTTGGATGTTTGTTATCCAGTCTCCAAAAAGTTACATTTGTTGGATTTGAAGGCCTTGAAGATGAGATGGCGATGATGAAGTATATTCTTCAGCACGGTCAGATGTTGGAATCGGTTACTTTCAAGTCTCCCGTTGATTACAACAATAAGAAGCAACTGTTGCGACAAGTGTCGAGATTCCCCAGATGTTCGCGCGCTTGTCAAGTCTATTCTGATTGAACAACTGGTATGTGGAGATGATGTTATCTGTTTCAGTTTGTTTTCGTTTAAAAAATGCATGCTTTCACTTTGTTATGTATCCATTCTTCAATTTTTGTTCTGTTCTTTCAGTCTTTATAAGGTTTTTCAGTTAACTTGGAAGCTGCAGTTCTTTCAGATACCTCTTACTGACAACTCAGTCTTTATAAGCTGCAGTTCTTTCAGTCTTTTTATCACACTCGACTTCCTAATTTTTGATTTTTTACTAATAAGTAAGTAACTAAGTATAAGGGTTTTAAGTTACTTGGAAGAATTTTCACCGAGAAAAACACTTTCTATTTGGTCTTCTTGTTCACCAACCAGTTTTTATAAATCATGTTAATAAAAAAAAACAGTTTTTATAAAATTGATTAGGACTAGGTATCGGGGAAATGTATGTTACACGATGTTGTTTTGAAGTCGAGTGTGATGAAAACCATCTGCTTTAGCTTAATTTATCAGTTGTATTCTAGTCATCCACATTATGTTCATTGGTTTTGGCAATGTGTTAGACTTGAGCTAATGCCATATTAAAAACTTGTGCTAGAGCAGTTTTTTGCTTCTTCAACCGGACATTTTCTGTTATGCACATTTCTGTTTTGAAAGATGCATATTCAAAGTTGGCTGATTGGATGACATCGGTTTCAGGTTGTTCCTGGTTGCTGTGAAGGCGCGCAGACCATAAGAGGCTAAAGTATTGGTGTCGAGGATCGGAAGTTGTTTTTGTTGCTCCAACAAGTTGCAGGGAAATACATTTCATTTACAACATTTCATGTTTGTTATGCTTCATTGTGGAATTAAGACCTATTGTACTCATTTGATCAACACAGAATCAAAATACATGATTGTCCTGACGCTTTCAGAGTTGCCACATGAAAGCGAAAATCAATAGATCAATAGCTCATAAACATATTTTGTGTTTATGATGATTAATGAAAAAATTGGTTCATAAAAACAAAGGGTAATATTGTAATTTTATTGTATTTCATCCTATTAAAATATCGGACTGCGTTTCGAGGGTTTGAGGAATCCCCAAATATCCAGTTTGAGGGTTTGACAGGTAATAACCTTACTGCTACACAGTTTCAAATTCATTTCCTGCTACTAGTTTTCATGTAGCAATGATAATTAACCGAAACAAAGTAGTTCAGGATGAAACTCGAGCTGTTTCGAAAGAAAGGTGATTGATTTGGTGGCATTGACTTCAGGCTGTTCCTGGCTGCGGTGGTTACAGCAATCGGACGAACAAGCTTCTGAGACTAGTTGTTTGCGCTTTGATGTTGCAGTGTTTGCAACCTAGTACGTGTTCGCAACATCAAAGCGCAACCTAGTACTTGTTTGCAACAGCTTCATATACATTATGCTTTTGAGCTGTACTCTGAAATTTGTTGAATAGGTTATCATTTGAATTCTACTCTATTTCTTGTCTGTTTTGATTCAGATGTTACACTATTATCATTGAGGAACATGTCACTTTGTTACATAGGTAGTGAAACTTAGGAATTCGCAATGAAACCAAAAGAATGGACAGGGATTGAGGTCCAGTACTGAAGCTGCAAAAACATTTGCCACAACAAAAATACAAAATCCATTATTCTACTACTGAACAAGAACAAGAACAACTAAAACATGATTATTAAAGTGAAAATCAGATCACGATCTACAAAGAATCCAGCAAAGAACTGATAAAATAATAAGCCTTTTGAATTACTCAAACTTTATTTTACTACTAGATTATTTCAAATTATATTAAAAAACAGTGTTAATGATGATAATTAAGTAAAAAAGTGAGCTTTTTGAGGTTGTCTTCTTTTCATGATATACCTTTAAGTGGAAATGTTCCATTTTTTGAATTCCCACCTTTATCAGTTTTTTAAGTTGTTTCCTTCTAATTTACCACTTTCCCTAGCATTCTCCTTTTTGGATAAAGATTGGTTTTTTTGGGCCCCTCAAAGAGCATTGATTCTGCAAATGGCTGATCTTGATTGAACTGGAAATGGGTTTTTCTGGGTTCATAGAAAGATTTCATCTTGAGTGTTCTTTTTGTTTTTTCTGTGTCGGAAAATTAGGTTCTTGCAGAGTTTGATTCGAGGTAAAAAAATGGAAGACAAATCAGTAAGTTTAGCTGCTGTGGAGCTGACGAAGAATGAACCAGTAAAAGATGAAGAACTGCCTCAGTCTGATATATCCACTAAGGTAATAATGTTTTGATCTTGTCTGAACACATGATGTTTGTATACTAGTCTTTTTTTCTTTACTTGGTTGATTTTCTGGGAATTTTGAAGACATGTTTGATTAGATTTGATGTGGATGTATATATCTTTAGTTAACTTTGTCAGCTGATGTTGAATCACATGTTAAATAGAGTGAATTAAGGATACAGAGTTCGAAATTCGAGCAAGTTTGAATTGATACAAAACTCATCTTCTGTAAGCTTTGATTCTGAAATCTGAATATTTCTGATTGTTCTGCTTCAGGAAGAAGAAGAAGAAGGACAAGAAGTAGCCTCAATGCAGCATCCACGACAGCGTCCAAACCTCGCCTCACTGGAATTGCCGGTGAGGTCCTTAGATAGGACTGTTTCCAGTTTTACACGAATCGATATAATCAGCAGTCCAACTTCTGCAAGAAATGGCTTGCCTCCAAGGCCAAGCTCAGCCAGATTTATGTCATCAATGAAGAACCTGCTTCCTCAGAAGAGCACGAGGGCTAAGAACCTTCCACACGAGGGTGAAAAGGCTGTTCTCATTCTTCCGGAAAGCACGCTTTCTGACCAGCCTGCCATTAGGCCTACAACTTCGAGGTCATTTTCTCTCAACAAAATATTGTTCTCTTCTTCAACACATTCTTCGCCTTCAACTCCAGTCGCTGATGTCAGCACTAATGGAGTCGCAGGTGTCAGCTCAACCGGCCACTCTCACCAAACGGTACAGATATTCTAATTTTGTTTTTTTTCCATTTTGTCTGTGAAAGTTTGTTACTTTGAGCTCATCCCTGAATTAGTCTCGTGTCTTTGAAGAAACCTGAGGTAGATCAGAAAATAAGACGGTCTTTCTCAGTTCCGGTAAATGTTAAAGCCAGGAGCTTGAGGCAGGTGGATTCTTCTGGAGGTCTCATTCGAGTTATATCAGCAACTTCTCGACCAAGATTAGAAGAAGATTCCCTTGCGAATCATTCTGAAGAAATAAAAATAGGTACTTTTTCAAATATATAAATTTAGAAATGTTAATTTTTTTTTTCCAATATGGCCGTTTATAAAGTACTCGTGTTTTAACAGATGATGATGATGTTGCTGGAGAAGATATTCCTGAGGAAGAGGCAGTATGTAGGATTTGTTTCATTGAGCTTGGAGAAGGCGGTGAAACATTTAAATTAGAATGTTGCTGTAAAGGGGAGCTTGCACTTGCTCATAAGGAATGTGCTGTGAAATGGTTTAGCATCAAAGGCAACAAAACATGTGAAGTTTGCCAGCAAGATGTCCAGAACCTTCCGGTAACATTGTTGAAGCTACAAAATCCACCACGGGCAGCAAGAAGACCAACAACTGCTGCACAGCCCAGAGAAGTAGCTCGCTACCGGCAAGTTTACTCGTTATACTAATGCACATCACTTTTTGATTTTTGAAAAAAATTGCTCATTTGACTTGCTGTTTTTTTTTGTCCGATCATCAGGATATGGCAAGATGTTCCAATCCTTGTCATGATCAGCGTACTAGCCTATTTTTGCTTTTTGGAGCAGCTTCTGGTACGCTTTACTCTCTCTATATATAGTCTGTTTGTTCCCTCATAAAGCAACACATTGCAATGCTTGGTATATGTCGAGCAGGTGGCTGACAAGGGTCCTCGTGCTCTTGCTATCTCTCTACCATTCTCGTGTGTTTTAGGCTTTGTTTCAACCATGATTGCTTCTACTATGGGTATGGTTTTTCCGACTCCCTACTCTACAACTTAAAAATAACTTTTTTTGTTTTTTTTTTCATATGAATGATGAGTTTGTTTCTATTATTGATGATCAGTTAGTAAGAGTTACATGTGGGCTTATGCTACATTCCAGTTCGCTGTGGTCATCCTCTTTGCTCACATATTTTACACGGTGGTAAGAAAGAACTTTCTCCGACTTGCTGTTACATATATACGTATATATATTTCTTCACTTTGCTTCTAACTGAAGTGATGCATTTCTACAGCTTAATGTAAATGCAGTTCTTTCAGTTCTGCTCTCGTCATTCACTGGTTTTGGAATTGCAATAAGCACCAATTCACTTCTTGTCGAGTACTTGAGATGGAGAGCGGGCAGGCAACCATCTTCACGCTCTGGTTCAAACGGCACAGCCCGCCAGCACCAAAACCGTCAATCTGAACAGCCACCTGCAAATAATTTATCAGACGGACCATATCCCGTAGGTATTATGTAAACATTGGAGAGACTGAAAGGGCACCAACATAATACTCTTCAATGCCCTAACAATTTTGGTAGACAATTTGTGTTGTAATTTTAATAGTTTCATATTCTTAGCATTGTATATCTAAACATGTAACTTCATAATAAACTGTATTGATCACCAACAGTTGTTAATTTAAGGCATACAAGCAAAATGATTGTGGCAATTTCAGTCGTTTGAAAAGTTCAGTTACAACATGGTACAAAGACTAGAGAAACTACAAGGAACAAAACATGGTATAAAGGTACATTTTGTGCAAAATTCTTATGAAGATAAGACTACAATTGACAACCCACATCATCTGTGGAATGAACCTAGCCCGATTCTCTTCTTCCTGATCTTGATAATGGACAATTATGTCTTTTCCCGAAGCAAATTTTATGGCACGATTCTGGATTGAGGCTTGATGATCGCTTCAATCAACCTATACATCCATTTGTCCAACATTCCTGCAAAATATTTATTACAGTAAGACATATGTAAGCAACATTCCTTCAGCAAAGCACAACACTGAAAAGATGAAACCAAAAGAAGTAACCTGTCAAGGCGAATGTCCCGCCTAGTACTGCACAAAGCCGGGTAATGAAGTGGAGGAAACTGCGACGCTCTTCTCTAATCGTTACAGTAATAGGGGACAAATCATACAGGAAATATACAGCTGTATACCAAAAAACAAGGTGAGCACTAAGTAAAAAGTAGTAAAGGGAAAAAATAATGAAAAGGGAATACAAACCTGGCCACGTCCTTTCAAACTCGTTCATTGGTGAGAAATACTCAGTAACTGAGAATTGGTTAGTTGGCAGAACTTCCTTTGATAGATAGTTATATTCCGTAGGAACAATCTGCACATAACAGAGAAATTTGATGCATGCTCTTCATATGATATATTGTTCTTTATGTTTGTGAGTCAATGTGATTCGATCTTTGCAAATAGAGCTCCAATACTTAACAACTAAAGCTAGCAAATTCAAACCTTTATGTAGTACTTGAATGTTCCACTTGTCCCTCGCAAAATCCTCGATGTCCCATCAAGTGGGTTGTGAATGCCGGGATATGTGGGGCCAAATGACAAGTCATGAATGATATGACTGACATTCACATGAATAGGTCCTTCAAATATCTGAAATAGAAAGCCAAAGTATGCAGCTTTACAACATTTTTCACATTTCTTCAAGTCAAACGCTGTACAGATAACTGACCATTTGGGCAACAAATATATTTAATCCGTGGACTGAAATATGGAAATTCCCAGCAACCCTCTGTACGTCTAGAACACCATAAACCTGAAAGTGGAATTTAGATGTTAGTGATAAGATAAGGTCAAAGATGTACTACTTGAGAGAAGGTTACAGTAACCTACCCGACAGCCTTCTCCATGTGCAATTCCTTGCTTCACCCTCTGAATCGTATCTTCTGCTTCTTTGCTGAAACCTTGGAGATGAACTTCATCTTTATGATCTTCTTTGTGATTATCTGCAATTTGTGACAGTGATGTGTTATCTAATTTGAACAGGCTCAGGGTATTTTAGGTGTTACAAAATTCCAAAAATGCTCGTCAAACTGTAAAGCAATCATGGTGATAATAGGAACATGACATGTCTAGACCCCTACAGCTTCAACAGCTGTTATACGGAGTATGTAGTAGTTACACAAGAAATAAATAAAAAGCATCAAGACACAAAATAACACAAGACATACCTGAAGCTTCACTACAAACAACACTATGTCAAATACAAACATAGATTATAACAACCTGAATAAGGAGTTCCCAAAAAGAAATCCAAGTGATCAGAAACATTCACATTAATTATATTTTATACTACTGGCATTTACAAGCTCGGTGGACATTATTATGGCAGTGAATGGCCTAATAACTTGTCGTGTGGCAAGTTGTTAAAGGCTTCATTCAACTTCATATATTTTTCCAACTCACCAACACACCATTCAAGATTTGCTAACAAGGTTATACAGTTCACCCAACTGTAGCCACATGACTAAATAGCTATTGCGTGGTACGATGAAAAAACAAGAAAAAAACAATACCATGATCGTGTGCATGCTCCTTCTCTACTAGGTCGGATATGTACTCTGTGCCAATTATATGTCCCTCACTGTTCAAGCGAAGCTGCACAAAACTTCATCATTAGCATAATATAAATATATACTTAGAGAGGCACGTCATTAAAATGAAACAAACACAAAAGACGAGAAATATTATTAGCTTTATCTAACTTATCCTTGTTCATTTTGCACCAAATGAAATATCAACTAAAACACCAAAATCCGGCTCCACCTTTTAAAAGTTAGAACACTCAGTATTATGCCATCTCACAATCAGAAACGCAAACTGAGCTCCACGATAATTTCCATCTCACAATTTTGATTATACCAACAAAGCAGCCTAGTAGGTGACATTATTTGACACACATAAGAGATGTAAATATCTTAAATGCAGAGCATTATTTGAGACAATTAATTCAATGCAGTGCATATCTTAAATATTAGGGCACCACAAAAAGTTGATGAAGTTCCACAGGGTTTCTGGGGCACATTCCTAGGAATAAAAAAAAAATGCAGTGTTCATTCATTAAAAGCCCAAACAGAGAGAGGGAGTCAACCTTCCATATATTTGTGTCAAGGTCCACTTCATGCTTTCCTGAGAGATCAATGGCATCCACACTGAGAACTGCAAGAGGGTTCAAACATCAGGAATAAATCCAAATTTGATATATCTATAGCATGATTGCATCAACTTACGAAAAAACAATAAAAGATGCGGATGGTGAAGAGCCAACCTTCACAAGGTAAGGACGGAAAGGTCATATTAATATGAATTGGTAAAGTTTCTCCTCGCTTCAAGTCAACACCCATCTGCCATGTTATAAGTTATGATCGTCAGCAGAAGTCACCAGTTCACTTTTAAAAACTCCAAATACATTTAAGAAACCAACAAACAGAAAAAATCACAAACCTCATGAACAATATTTGTAGTAAGATAGTATCTCAGCTCATGCACAAACAGGATTGCCATGATACTCAATCCAAAGATAGAAACTACAAACAGTCAAACAAGAGGCCTCATATTAGCCGTGCAATCATTAAGAGAAAGAGACCGAGCTCATCTAAGCCTAGCAACAAGAAAAACTTAGCCTTTTTCCCATGGTCGAATTCAAACACGTGAAACTGATTAACAAAAAGCCTAAAAGCTAAGAACTTGAATTCAAATGAGCTAAAATCATCCCTCATTCGAAGAGGGGCAACAATTCAACATCAGGGATACTTTCAAAAGCAAAATTGAATCTTTTAAGCTCTAATCATATGCAAGAATAATAGATATACCAAAAGCTCCAGACTTGGTTTTCTGCAACAAATGCTCCTCAGGCCGAGGAAACGCATCCAGGCTCCTAATTGCTTGTGTGACACCCATCTTAGCTATTCAATAATCTATGATCCCTGCATATTACACAACATATTTCGAACCAAAATCAAACATCAATTGGCAATCGAGGAGCTTCCGGGGATTGAAAATGACAGGTAGATGGCAGGGGCGGCGGAGATACCTGGCCGGTGATCGGAAGACGTCGGAGTTGATTCTGGAATCCGGCCTTCGATTCGAAACTCCACCCGCAAAATTATTGTTTAATAGTAGCGGTACATATTTTACCTTCCTATTTTCTTTGTGTAACAACCATGATGGTAATTAGGTTGAATAATATTCACTAGCCTCTTTATTCTATGTTCTTTAGCTTATTGTTATAATCACTAAATCAGATCAATTTATTTCAATTTAGTTTCGTCTATTAACAATACATTTAGCTATGCATGTTTTAATATATTAAATTTCATTACAAGTTTAAAACCAAAATTAATATGTTATTCTCTCTTAAATTTCTTTTATTATTGAATTGAATTGGTTAATAACATATAGTAAAATTAAAAATAGAAATAATTTATTCCAATCATATTTTTGCTAAATTAAACTAATCTGTTCATATCTAAACTTTTTTTAAAAAAGAATTTATTGCTATAAACTAAAAAAAAACAACCCAAGTGAGAATTGATAAAACATATTTAAAGTTTTGAATAATTTAAATATGAAATGTAGCCATGTAACAAATTTTAAAATAAAATATTCTATGATTTATGTTTCATTCATAAATAAAATTCTAGTAATTTATCATGCTTTCATATTTTATTATCATCTTCTTTATAATAATATTTTCACAATATATATCAATGTTTTTAATAATCTTTAGTGAGAGCTATAGCAGGCCTTCAAGTTTAGGTTCCTAAATGGGCCGAAGTAATGAAGTATAAACGGGTATAAATTGAGCCCACACCTTCACTTAAAACCCCACTCTTCAGCTAGGGTTTTATTATTCTCTGCGCGCACATAGCCTTCGTCTTCTCTCTTCCCCTAATTCGCAGAGCCGCCGCCGCGCCGCCGCAACCATGGTACGGTCTCTCAATACCCGTCTGTTCTGTATCTCACGGCTTTCAGTGCTCAAATCTGACGTCTTTTTCATTGTTATGCAGCTTGTTTCCGAGAAGAATCGCAGGGAGATCTACAAGTACCTCTTCCAAGGTCCGCGCTTTTGCTCTTAATCTGTCGATTTAGATCATTATACAGTGATGCATATGCTTAGATTCTGTGTTTAGATCATGTTTTTACCTCTTTGATGTTTATATCAGTATATAGTGATGCATATCCTAGACTCTGTTGTTTAGGTCATTATATAGTGATGCACATGTTACATTCTGTGTTTTGATTGATATTTATTATTGATGTGTATGCATATGAATGATTATCTAATTCATGTTGGTCTGTGTATCGTTTTGTGTTGCATATGCCTAGTTTTTGCAAATTGGTGATGGGTCATTGTTTTGCTAGTTTTTTTGCAAATTGTTGATGGAATGATTATGTTGCCAAGTTTTGTGTTGCATATGTTAATCATTTTCTGTCCTTCTTAACGTGGGTTAAAATGTTCAACTAAAGTGAATTTTTTGTACTAGCTTAATTTCAATGTTTGTTTGTGGGACTGCAGAGGGAGTGTGCTTTGCTAAGAAGGACTACAACCTGCCGAAGCATCCAGAGATTGATGTCCCGAACCTGCAGGTCATCAAGCTGATGCAGAGCCTCAAGTCAAGGGAGTTTGTTCGTGAGACCTTTGCCTGGATGCACTACTACTGGTTCCTTACCGACAAGGGCATTGACTTCCTCAGGACCTACCTGAACCTGCCATCTGAGATCGTGCCTGCCACGCTCAAGAAGTCCGCCAAGCCCCTTGGCCGTGCACCCATGGGTGACCGCCCTCGGTAATATTCACCTGCTTTTCTAGTTCATTCATTATGGTTTGTTGTTTTGTTTTGTTGATACTGACTGGTTTTTGAAATTCTGTTTGTTTTCTCTCAGTGGACCACCTAGAGATGGTGACAGGACTAGATTTGGCGACAGGGAGGGATACCGTTCTGGCCCCAGAGGACCTGCTGGTGAATACGCAGGTGACAAGGGTGGAGCTCCTGCTGACTACCAGCCTGCATTCAGGGTAAGCAATTATTTAGTGTGCTGTTTTCCTGTTCTGCTATGTATGTATCCTGTTCTGCTATGCATGAGTGAGTCCTTAATTTCATCAATTGTAGAAACGTATGTAGGAGTGATCATATATTTTGAGTCCATATATTCTTCTGTTGTTGCCATAACTACTTTCTCTTCGTTGAATTCTCGATAGAGCATTTTGTGTGACGTGTCTCAACTATGCTCAATTGAGTAAAGTTTGTGAAATTGTCGTCCCGGGTGCCTTTATGAGCAGTTATTTCGCATCTGATGCCTTGATTTTTGGTTGTTGGATATGAGTTTAGCTGTTTGAGTCGGGATTTTGTCTTTTTTAAACTCCTGAAGGCAAAATGAATAATGTTTCTGTGTCTGTTGTAGGCTGGGGGCAGTGGAAGGCCTGGGTTTGGTCGTGGTGCTGGAGGCTTTGGTGGAGGTGCAGGAGGAGACGCACCCGGTGCACCACCAAGCTCAAGCTTCCCTTAGATTCGGTTCGCTGAGCTCAAAACTTTTCATCAAGGAGAATTGTTTCTAGGCCTTTGGTGTAGCGACTGAACTTTTACTGTTATCATTGTGGACATGTAGTAGAGTATTTGCATCAACTCTAAGTTTTGTAATTCCCCGAGCGTTTTATTACTACTACTTTGGTACTCTACGTCTTTATGTTAAACTATTGCACTGATTCGAATGTTGTCTTTGGTGTGCTTTATTAATCTGAATTTTGCTCTACAAGTATTGATTTCTATGTCATAATCTGTTATTTTATCCAAGTAAATTTCTTCTTTCGAATTTTGTGGTGTTCCAAAAGTAAATCAAACATTGCAGATAAATGAACACCTAAGGATAGTGCTGTTATTTCAAACCCGACCTGTAACCCAATTATAACTCAAAAAAATATTTTGTAAAATCCGACCCGACCCGAACAAGGTTTGCATTGTGCAAAATCGTAAACTTCGCCAAAACTCAAAACACAGAATTGTCAAGTTCTCTATGGTGTCCTTAAACTGCAAAAAAAAATTTGTGTCCTAACGATTGAATCTGAACTAAATTAGGTACCATGATATTTTTATTTCTAATTCTTACTGCGTCGAATCTTATTTTTAGAGATTAATTTGACCCATTCGTACTCTTTCCTTTGACTGGACAGTTGGTTCTTTTCTTCACTTTCATAGGGGAAAGTCACTGCAAATTTCTTCGCAGCTCAAACGTTAAATTTGATTGCCGGTTGAAACAATATTCTCAATGCGTTGGTCTGCTTTCCTTGGGATCCCACTTCTTGTTGCTCTTGTTTCTTATGCAAGTTTCAAGATTCATCCTTTCAGCCTCAGCTCAATTTACTCTGCCAAACCACCGCATGTAAGTAAACTAACATCAGTTACTGATGAATATGATTCATGGGTTTTGTCCATTTTTACTTCAGAACACTTTAGAACGTTGTTTAAGATTATAAAGATGCAATCTTGGATTATAAATATTGGGTTTTGATTGTCTGGTCCAGAAGGGTGAGTTGAGATTAGGACCATTAGGTGCTGGTTTTTAGTGTAGAGGAGAATAAAAATTGAATCTTGCTGATTGTTTTTGTGTTATTTTATGTTCTTACGTGCAGAGACTTTTTAGTATAGAGGAGCTGGCTGTTTACAATGGTACTGATCCCCAGCTTCCCATATATATTGCAATTCTTGGGTAATCCCTTCTCTGTTTTAAGGTTATGAGTTAATGCACCGAGGAAGCGTGTGTTTATATTACTTCATTCTGATTGCTGAGGTGGTTTATAATGTGAATGAATATCAGGTCAGTTTTTGATGTAACAAAGGGGAAAAGTCACTATGGTGCTGGAGGGGGCTATAACCATTTCGCTGGAAGGTGTGTTTTTTTTGTTTCATTGTCTTTCACTTTTATATCTATGGATAACACAAGTTAGAGTTCATTATTTCTATCAACGTAAAAGCCAATAACTGTTTTGTGTTATTGCTTTATTTTCCATGTAGGTTTTCCTGCAAATGTATATTTAGATATCGCATGTTTATTATCATAATCAGTATAAAGCCAAGATGTGGATCACAGTTGTGTTGCTTTATATTCAGTGTAGGTTTTCCTGCAAGTTTTGGGTTTACTGGTTTCCAGTTTACATGACATTACTGATTGATTTTGTTATTCTATACTTGGCTATTGAGATGTAAATTGTGAACAATATAGAGTAGTTAGCTTCAAAATTTACTCCTTTGCAGCAATGGTTGTACAGCAGTTTATTACCTTTGCTGTTTGTCTTTTCATTTGTATACCTGATATGAGTTGCTCTCAAACAATGATGCAGGGATGCTTCTCGGGCATTTGTTTCAGGAAATTTTACAGGTATTTATTTCAAAAGAGCTCTTTAGTTTTGTGATGGTTTTAGTTTGATACTCTTATTGGTCAGGGAATCCCTTGATTGGTAAGGTATGCTAGTTTTGGTAGCATGGACCATGAATAACCCTGGCTAAAAAGTCTGAGTAGAATTAAGTGTGCTTTATTTTTGGGAGAAATCCATCCCCAACCTTCATAGATGCATGGAATCTGTGTAATTTTTTATGCTGCAGAGCTTGTTTTCTTCTTCTGAAATCCGTCTGAACCGCACATTTTATAATGTCAGAATGTTTTGATTTCTCACTTCCAATTAGTGTTTGTTTGATGGTATAGCTTGTTTATATATTCCTTTGTTGACTGTCATGCTTTTTATCGTAGGGGATGGGCTAACTGACTCCTTGCATGGTCTGTCCAGTACTGAGGTATGACTCACTCTTCAAAACAAAATTTGATGATATTCATTTTACTGTAATTTCTGGAAATTTTGCAAGCACAATCCTGGTGGAGTCTCTAATTGGTTAGTTTGCATCTTTTCACGAGTTAATATTGCTTTGACATCGGTTAGTTAAGTAGTTCTCTTCATCGGGTATTTGGAGATCAAGTAATTTCTAATAACTACACAGTTCTTTTGTGTCAAGATATTGAAAGTTTGCTTTCCTGATCATCCTACATGACCTTGATGTATACCGTACCTTCTGAGATTTGTAGGTCAAAAGCATTGTAGATTGGAGAGGTTTTTACTTCAGAACTTACATGTAAGTGATGAATCTTTCACTGTATAATGAACAAGTGATTTGCAGTGCCAGTGTAATTTTTCAAACTTATTTATGATAGATATGTCGGTAAGCTGGTTGGTCGCTACTATGATAAGGAGGGGAACCCTACAAAGTATATAAAAGGGGTCGAAGCAAAGGCAGCTAGAGGAGCTCAGCTTTTGGAGAAGCAGAAGATTGAAGAAGATAAAGTACCCGGCTGCAATTCAAGGTGGAGTCAGGATGAAGGTTCCGAGGTAACCATATTCACCTTGGTCGCTTTTAAAATACCACTGTTAATGCATAAGAGTAATGCACTCATTTTCATTAAGCTTGCAAATAAAATTAGTTTCTGCTTGAATTCCTTATTTCAGGTATGGTGTGATGAAGGCTATCCCCGACTAGTGAAACGGCCGATAGAAATAGCCTTGACAGGGAAAATGAGCAAGCGATGCGCTTGTTATAAAGACGAGGAACTTGAACTCGAGGGCTTAGAAGTGTACGAAGGCTGTGATTATCATGCAAACCGATGCCGGTTATAGCAGAAACACCACCAATATCACTTCTGAATACAGTCAGTACAGTTCTTGAAAATTGTCCTCATTACCACACATAACAAACTGTAAAAGCTAGGTTCTATGTGTATGATGCTGATGTGTGGATGATGAGGATAGTTTAGTTCTAGGTATTTAGTTCTAAGGATTTTAATTGATTTGCTTGTAAGGAGGTGTTGAAGGAATTTATGCTCAGCATATGCTTTCATTTTCCCATCCTACTCATAAACAATCCTCATTGATTCTGTCAAAATACTAATTATAAAAGCAGTGCCAAACAAGAAAACCAAGCCTCTAAAATGTCCAAAATCACAAGGTTATTATATGATATATTTTATGAAATGATACATACTCTTCCGTCCCACCTCAAACTGCATAAATTTCTATTCATTTCAAAAATATATATTTTCGACACAGAAATTGACCTAATATTATTAAATAAAATATTGTTGAATTCGTTGTAACATGTCAATTAATATAATGATCAATTTGAAAAACTCAATTTATGCGGTTTAACTTGAGATGGGGACTGTCTATTAAGGAAATTTACATCCAGCTCCCTTAATTAGTGGTTGGAGGATCAGTAACACAAATCAGAACCTCAAACAGCAAAGAAAAGAACAAAATGCAGATCTAGATTTATTGTAGTAACTCATTTGGTTATTAGTTGTTTACGTTAATTATAATTATAATAAGTTAGTCGAATCAAATGTTTCAGCTCAAATGTATATAAATTAATATTGTCGAATTATGCCACAATGTGACTTTTACTTGATTCTTGTTTGATCTAATAATTTTGAAATTGGATGATATAAGTGTATTATAAAGAGTTATCTCACCAAGACTAGAATAGTTGCATACCTAATTCTAATTATTTATGAAATGATCATCCTACTTTTCACTTTTTAGTCCACATTTTCACATTTTTAATGCAGGACAGATCTATTCTTAAATTAGGACAGACATTAGCCTGTTTTCAGATCTGTCGAACAGTTCGGTGAATAGTATTTTATTTATTTATTGTCACTGTAATGTCATCGTCGTTCCGCACTACTACTGTCTATCCTAATATTAATTGCTAGATCCACTACTGAGGATATGTACAACTCATGAGTGCATTGCATATGACATCAAATTAAGTTCATTTCCATATGCATGCTATTAATTGGTTTTATAATATAAGGGTAACGTTCTGATATGAAATCTGTTGAGTATTTCGACTTATTCTAACTAATTTTAACAATTTTTCGATTTTTTAGTTTAGTACTTTATCAGTTCAGCTTAACTGAACACGATCTTAGTCGATCTATCTACTGACTGTATTTAATGTTTGGATTCAAACAACTAGTTGTAATATGTTATAGTATGAACCGAACCTTTTGGCTGCATCTCTAATTGTAACATAAGAAAACAGTCTCAACCTTTAGTCACTTTCATTTCAAATTGATTTATGATTTTTATGTCCTTAAAATCCCTTTCTTCATATTAATATTTGATGAGATCACTGTCAAATAATATATGGACAACAACATTGACAACTAAATAATAATAATTAAATCATCTTATCCTATTGGTCGAGGCACAAATTATCAACACTATATGTGGTCATTTCTAGCTACTTTCTCTTAACTAAATTAAAAGGCTTTGCGTTTATTCTTATCTATTTTATTTTCTTTCTCTTAATTACTCTTCCTTCTTATGTCAAAAATTTTAAGTAAAAGTTTTGGCAACTTATGTTAGTTAAGTTTAAATATATTTTTCTAAATTGAATAATAATTCTTTTAAAAAATAGTGAATACGATTGTCTGCCGAATATTATAATTTATGTCTTATCATGATCCGTCTTTTCGGTTAGTAATTTTTATTAATAAAATATCACCAAATCATTAAAATAAATTCATATCTCTTAACACTCCTACTTAAAATGGAGCATGAAAATTATGAATGATCAACTTGTCAAAAAACTTGCCAATTAAAGTTTGAAATGCCCTATCATCCAAGAGTTTTAGTAACTAATTAGCTGATTAACTAGAGGTAAAAATATGAAGGGTTACCAATTTCACCACAACCAAAGAAATTCAAGCATTTCACAAATTAAATTACTCCCAATTGGAGATGAAAATAATAATATTTGTCAGCATCAAGCTACTAATTTTTCAATTTTTTGTTACATCATCTAAGGGAGACAAAATATTAAAATAAAAAAGGGTCCATCAACAGCAACATTATTCATAAACCAGTAATAATTATGACTGGGTCTTTGCATTCTAGTTCCTTCCTAGAAACTTCCTAAACCTATTTAATAATCTGATTAAGACTGGATTAAGTTTAAATATTCAAGATCAGACTACTTACTAATCCACTAACTTCTGACTTTGATTAAAACATATTATTAACATCAACTTAGTTAGTCTCCTTTAATTTCTCACACAAATATTGATTTCTTTCATCTGTCAGATTGAAAAAAACACATTTCTCATCAGCTGATGATCATGGGAAGAAACATTGAAGACAACAGAGTTGCACTTCTGGGCAAAAAGGTTTGTTGAGATCTATCTTGATCATATGATCATGTTCCAAGATGGCCATTTTTACTGATGAAATGAGAAAAAAAATGCTGAAAAAATCTGATCTTTTCACAATATTTTTGCAGGGCTCAGCAGAAGATGATATAAGGAAATCAGTTCTGACTTCCATCAAGAGAAACCCTGGAGAAGATGCCTGCAGGCCAAGCAGCATGGTTATCAAGGTAACCTTCTTTTTTTTTCCGACCACGAGTCGGTTATATGAATCATATCTCGCTATCTTGTTCCATATATATATATATGTGTGTGTGTGTGTGTGTGTGTGTGTGTGTTGGGTATTTGGAGTTCCTAAACTCAATTTCTTGATGAATATGCAGAAAGCCAATGCAGTTTTACCAGCACACATAGTAGCAGAAGCAATCTCCACACTCCATGGCCTAGATCTGAGATGGTCAGGTCCTATCACACCTTCTGAAATGCAGTATGTTGAGCAGTATGTCCTGGCTAAGTACCCGGAGTACTCGAGCGCGCTCGTGGAAGGCAACGACAAGACAGATCTATACGATCTCTGCATCAAAGAAGAGGCTCCCCTGAATTCTGATAGCCTAATCTCCCCTGATTCTGGAAGAACGAGAAAATCGCCTGGCTCGAGAGACACTCCATCGAGTAATCTCCCTGATATCGATAAAATCCAGCTCGAGCCATCCAGGCTGCTTGACATTCTGAACAAGAAATCATCGTTTCTGGGGAGTTTCATCTCGATCCCTGAAATCCAGGCCCGAAATAGGGTTTTAAACCACTGTGGATTGCCTGAGGAGGATTATCTTGTTCTTTTCACTCATAGGTACAAGGATGCCATGATGCTGGTCGGAGAGAGCTATCCCTTTTTCAGGGGGAATTATTACCTGAGTATCATCGGAGAAGAAGGCGATTTCGTCAGGGAATTCGCCATGTTTAAGGGATCTAAGGTCATTTTGGCCCCTGAAACCTGGCTAGATCTGAGGATCAAGGGTTCGCAGTTGAGCCAGTATTTCAGGAGGAAATGTAAGCTGAGCCCTAAAGGCCTGTTTTCTTACACGGTGGAGATGAACGACGATGGAAATGGGATGAGGCATTCGATGCATTGGGTGTCGGAAGCTCACCGGAATTCGTGGCATGTTCTGCTCGACGCGACGGCGCTGGTGGTCGGAAAAGATAGGCTGAATCTTGCACTTCACAGGCCTGATTTTGTTCTATGTAGTATTGAGAATAATAATGCTCAATCTCATGATCATGGAGCTGATCCTCCTTCAAACATCACATGCTTACTTGTTCGGAAGAAATCATTTGATTGAGTAATATGTAAAAATGAAAATCATTTATATATGGCATTCTTTTTGTTTCATTGACATCTGATTTCAATTTCTGTCATTTATTTTTCCAATTTTTAATTTGATTGGATAGTGGGCTAATCACAAATAATTTAGATCATTATATTTGTTTATTGTTTAAATTCCAATTAAATCTTTATTATTCATAGTAGTTAGAGCATGATAGCCCAAATTTTAGTAAGAACTCTAAACTTTAGTTAGTTAGCTGTTTTAAAATGTATAATAATATTGTCGAGAGTGAGAATAATATGACACTTATGAAATTATGCAGTGTATAATATTTCCCTCAAGAAATATTACATATAATATATGATGTGATTGATGAAGTGTTAGTTATCAACCACAATTAAAAGGAAAATGATGATAATTATAATTGCAGGGAGGAATGACTTGAACCATTTTTGTTACAATTATATTATATAAGATTCTAGTTGTGGAAAAAAATCTGTTCTGTAATTCTTTATTCGGCCATGAGCAAAGAAGACCTAATTTTATAATTATATGATGCTGCTGTTAGGAAAATCTTCCTCTTCATTTCTTTATTCAGCAAATTAATTCAAACAAATTAGCTGTATATATATATTTTAAGACATTTACAATGCATGTTTATTAAAAAATTAAGTACAGTTGTAGCACCAATTATTAAACAGCTATATATCAGAAATTAAAAATCGCCAAGTTGCTGGAAAATCTGGTTTAGAGAATCTTCACATATTATAAATTTTGCAAGCTGATCGATCGACGTTTATGATCACCTTCGTTTCTTGACTAATATATATGGCAAACAAATAATGTGCACGGCACAATAATGTTTTATTGTTATAATTATGTATTATGTAAGTCATTTTTTTGAAAATTTAAACCACGTATTGAGGTGGAGGATTTTTATAGCTACCCCAAACATTTATTAAAATAAAAGAAACTAAGAGTTTATACAAATATAGTAAGGCAAGTCCTTAAATCAAAGGGAAGGATCTTCTATGTTGAATAAAAACATCCTTATCAAGAAATTGTCTAGATATCCATGTCGACTTCCACGAGCATGTTAGGGATTGTTATGCGAAACTCAAATCTGCCGATGGAAGAACTCATTACTCGTAAGCATTTTAGAGATCGCAAAGTGAAGCCCAACTCTGCCGACGAGCACGGGATATGAGACAATCCTTATAACAGTACAATCTAAAGTATGGTAAACCGTCTCTGTCTAACTCTACCAAATCCCTAATGTGATTAGGAAGTGTTGATTGAGTACAAACAGAGTTCAATTGTGTAGTACTAGCAAGCTTAGCAAGAGCATATATATGCTACGTAGTTAATTTCTCTATAAATATGAGTAAAAGAGATTTGGAGATTACATTGAGCCCAGATGTCATTTCAAGTCAATATCAGACCTGCAAAATCTAAAGTCCATCCACCTAAAATCCTTGTTTTCAAAATCCAGTTTTCCAGAAAGTTGTTTGGTTCGCGAAATTTTTCAAAATCCTGTTTTCGGCCTCAAAATCCAGACTTGCAAAATTCTAAAAACCAATTAAAAATTTTGTTTCAGACTTATAAAATCTCAACCCAACCAACAAGATTTTTAAAAACCGGACTCTCAAAATTTCAAACAAAAACCCAAATTTTCAAAATGTCAAAACAAAAACCAAATTCTCAAAATTTTCTCCAACCAAACACACCCTAAATATAGACTTTCATAGTTTTCAAAAACTCTCTAACAAAAAAAACATAATAAGTTCATATTAAATATGAGTTCAGAAAGTATGGATTTGTTTGTAGACTGGAGGAGTGCAATTTGCATGTTAGACTTGTCTATGAAGACTTTGCTAATACATGTTAGGATTGTACAATATTCCTGAATTACAATATATTTAATTATTTTTCTTTCGTCACCAATTTATTATTCATCCCTACCATCACAATAATACTCAATGCTTATTCATCAAAGTTATAATTATATTAGTTCAACAGAATGTGTGTAATTAATTAATAAAAAACAGTACAATTTAGGGGTGTATAAATAGACCCTAAATATAGCTAATTAAGCACACCTTCCTCTCCTCAAACTATATACCTGAACAAGGAAATGGACTTTAACAGTACTGAACTTTTCGAAGCTTCTAAGCCGGCGGTCAGCAATGGCCATGTCGGCGGTTTACCGAGCAACGGCGTTGTAACAATGCAACCTCCTAAAACCACCACCACCACCACCACCTCCAACTCCACTCTCGCCACTCACTTGGCTCGCCGGTTGGTTCAGATCGGAATTACTGACATTTTTTCAGTTCCAGGCGACTTTAACCTAACCTTACTCGACTACCTCATTGCTAACCCTAGTCTCAAAAACATTGGCTGCTGCAACGAGCTCAACGCCGGTTATGCTGCAGATGGCTACGCTAGATCTCGTGGCGTCGGGGCCTGCGTGGTCACGTTTACTGTCGGTGGACTGAGCGTGATCAACGCCATCGCCGGCGCTTACAGTGAGAATCTTCCGGTGATATGTATCGTCGGAGGTCCTAATTCTAATGATTATGGCACTAATCGGATTCTTCATCACACCATCGGCCTGCCGGATTTCAGTCAGGAGCTCCGGTGCTTCCAGACCGTGACTTGTTACCAGGTGATGTATGCATGTTCAATTCAGTTTAGTCCAGTCGAATCTAGATGTATAAATTGATACTCTCTTTGCAGAGATCTAATTTGGATAGATTTTCTAAACACTCTTTGCATATAGATCTAATTAATCTGCGTAGATCTAATTAATTGCTCTGACCTTAGGCTGTAATAAATAATGTGGAAGACGCACACGAACAGATCGACAAGGCAATTACAACAGCACTGAAAGAGAGCAAGCCAGTTTACATCAGCATCAGTTGTAACCTATCTGCAATTCCACACCCCACATTCTTTGGTGATTCAATTCCATTTTGTATATCCCCTAAGTAAGTATTGTAGTAACAATTATATATACCCCATTCTATATTCATAGTGACACATTTATATGTGCCCAGAATTTTAGTGACATTTAATATTTGTCACTAAAATATGGCAGTCTTTTCATAAGAACCCTAATATTTGAAAAAGTGAAATTATGAACTGATCAAAATAATCGTGATGATCGATGTATGACACTTCAAGATAAAAATAAGCATGGTAGGTTGCAGTCTTATAGTGACACTTATAATGTCACTTTATATTATCATTTAGTGACACTTTTTATATTTCCTTTAGTATTATACTGACATTTAATATTTGTCACTAAATGTCACTAAATGAACTTTATTATGAATGCCCATTATGTGATTTTATGAGTGTTTTATCTATAAATTTTCAAAAGTCGGTTCTAATTTTAGTTTAACAATTCAATATGAGTTTAAGAATTATTTAATATTGGGTGTAGACTGAGTAATCCAACGGGATTAGAGGCGGCGGTTGAAGCAGCATCAGAGTTCCTGAACAAGGCAGTAAAGCCAGTAATGGTTGGAGGCCCCAAGCTGAGGGTTTCCAAGGCTTCAAAGGCCTTTATGAAATTAGCTCAAGCTTGCGGTTATCCTATCGCCGTGATGCCTTCAGCAAAAGGTCTTGTTGATGAACAACACCCACATTTCATCGGTACTTATTGGGGATGCGTGAGCACAAGCTTCTGTGCAGAGATTGTCGAATCAGCTGATGCTTACTTGTTTGCTGGCCCCTGAAGAATATGGCAGTTGCAGTTGCTTCTGAGCTAAGTCAATCAGCTGAAGAATGAGTGAAGAGTGAGTTAATCAAGTTGCACGTGTGCAGCACATGAGTTCTTCATTTTACCGTTCATCTCTTTTACTGTATTTACTTTTCTACTGGATCATGTTTTAACATGATGCCTTTTCCTTTGTATAAATACAGTGATACTCTCTGCATTATTTTCTGTGAAAGTATATTCGTTTTGAATACTCTTCTCCAATTTCCGATCTGAGATATTTCTAGATGGTATCAGAGCACTTGGCTCTGCGATCCTGACGGAATTTAACCCGACGATTGATCCGGCGACAAGATGAGCGGCGCGGGACAGAATCCGAGACCTGTGCAACCTGCGCAAATTCAGAGGCCTGCACAGGTTCCAGTGCAGAGACTTGTGCAAAATCCGATCGAAGATGATGGTGACGAGAATGGATTCGTTCGAATCCGAGAAAATGATCCACTATTTCTGGCGAGCTCCGACCACGCCAACCTGACGATTGTAACCAAGAAGCTGACGGAACGAAACTATCTGACCTGGAGAGAGGCGATGGTTATCGCACTTCAGGCGAGAGGAAAGATGAATCTGCTAACGGGAACGTACCAGAAACCGGCGATCAACTCTCCAATGTACGGCCAATGGGTGAAGGTCAATTCTACACTCATTGCTTGGATCCAGAATTCAATTGCAGATGATTTACTCAAGGGATTTGCATTTGCCAAAGATGCGAAGGGTCTGTGGGATGAAATTCAAGAACGTTTTGGGGTGAATCAAAGTCCCCTTTTCTATCAGCTCATGGGAGACCTGACAGATCTCAAACAAGGTACTAATTCTTTGAATCAGTATTACTCAGAAATGAAGTATATCTGGGATGAATTGGAGCTAATTAGGCCTAGTCTGAAATGCACTTGTTGTGCTTGTAATTGCATTTGTGGATATGATGAAATGCTTGCTAAAAGACAGAATGAGGATAAAATTCAACAGTTTATGAAAGGTGTAAATGATGAGTATGATCCTCTCAGGAATCAGATTTTAGTTATGGAACCCTTGCCAACTATTACCAAGGTTGTGTCACTGTTTTGTAAGCAAGAGAACAGTAGGGATATGCATAATTTTGGCAACATTTCTGGAGATAATGCTGCTATGCTAGCCAGACAACCTTTCAATGCTACTAGGGCTGCTCAGAGGCAGAGAGAAATTGAAGCTAAGAGGTCACTTAAGTGTGAATATTGCCATAAGACGGGACATGTGAAGGATAATTGCTTCAAGCTTACTGGATATCCAGATTGGTGGCCTGGAAATAGTTCATCTGCACCTAAACCAAGGTTTGCTCATGCTGCTAATCCTACTTATTCCACAGATGATGAAGATCATGCAAGTCAGTCCAATCCACTTGATATTGAGGAGAGCAAAGGAGTGAAGGATGTACAGTCTATGATGCAATCCATGATGCAGAACATGATTCAACAAGAACTGAGCAAGATGATCAAAGGCAAGGGCAAAGAAAATATGGATGCAACAGAATACATCAATTTTGCTCACTTTGGTGATTTTTCAGGTAGCCTACTATCCCATCTTGCTAATTCTGCACTTGTTTTTAATAGTAGTGACTGGATTCTTGACAGTGGGGCTTCATCCCACATGTGTAGTGTTGCTTCTGCTTTTACTCATCTAAAGCCAACCCCACACAAAACACCAATATACTTGCCAGATAAATCAACAGTCTATGTTGATGCCATTGGTTCAGTCAAACTCAGTGATGAATTCAATCTTCCTGACTGTCTGCATGTGCACAGTTTTAAATTCAACTTGTTGTCAGTCAGTAGATTTTCAAAGGAGTCTAATTGTCATTTTGACTTCCATCCTTCTCTGTGTATGGTACAGGACCTCAAGACTAATAAAGTCTTTGCTGTTGCTCCTGAAATCAATGGTTTATATATACTGAGTGCTGAGTCTTTTCTACCAGAAGTTATTCAGAAACTGCTAAGTCAGTCAAGTTTAGAGCATCTATTCATAGATTCTGCTCTATTTTCTTGTAATAGAGTGGAGAATATTGACAGTCAAATATTACATAACAAGCTAGGTCACCCCTCAAATATTGTACTCAAACATTTGAAGCTTCCCATTCCTCAAAATGTATGCACTGTCTGCCCATTGGCAAAACAATGTAGGCCTGTTTTTCCTGTTTCCAGTATCAGTACTTCCTATGCTTTTGAGTTGATTCATTTAGATGTTTGGGGGCCTTTTAAGGTCAAGACCATTTCTGGTGCTCAATATTTCCTGACTGTTGTTGATGATTTTACTAGATCTACATGGACCTTTTTGATTAACAGCAAAGTTAAAGTTCCTTTCCTACTTGATCAGTTTCTATGCATGCTTAAAACTCAGTTTAAAGCTACTGTTAAGATTGTCAGGTCTGATAATGGGTCTGAGTTTGTTAACTCTACTTGTACTCAACTGTTTCACAAATTAGGGATCATTCATCAAAGGTCATGTCCTTATACACCCCAACAGAATGGGGTGGTAGAAAGGAAACATAGACACTTGCTTCAAGTGGCCAGGTCTCTAATTTTTCAGTCAAACCTACCAGTTCATTTTTGGGGGGAATCTATTTTAACTGCTACATACATTATTAATAGACTTCCCACTCAAGTTCTTAACTGGAAATCTCCTTATGAGGTTCTCCACAGCAAGCAACCTGATCTTAAAGTTTTAAAAGTGTTTGGTTGTCTTTGCTATGTCTCCAATTTCAGTCCAGATAAACATAAGTTTAGCCCTAGGGCACACCCTTGTGTTTTTCTTGGATATTCTTCCTCACAGAAAGGTTATAAAGCCTTTGATTTGATACATAAGAAAACAGTTATCTCTAGAGATATTACATTTCATGAGTCTGTTTTCCCTTATATCAAATCTCTACCACATGTCCCTACTACATATTCTTCCCCATCTTCTGATCTCTTTTCTATACCCTTACCTGTTGTTCATGGAAATCATGATCTTGGACCACACACACATTCCCTGCCTCAGTCACAGGCATCTCCTGTCTCTTCTTCAACACCACATATGCCTCAGTCACAAATATCCCATTCTCCATCTCAGAAACACCACACTCCATCTCCACAGCTATCTTCACCTCAGTCACAGATAGCCCCATCTCAAAATCTCAGTCATCATCATCATGATTTGCTTGAAGATATTAATGATTCTGATGATTTTGATCTCTCTCATTACCTTCCTGTTGTTCACAGAACTGTCTCTAAAACACCAATCAGAAAGAGTCACAGACACAAATCTGCTCCAAATTGGATGCATGATTTTGTGATTAATACTGTCACCACTTCACCTATACATACCACTGTCCCTACATTTTCCATTTCTCATACAGCCTTTGTTGCTCAACTGACAAGAATCCCAGAACCACACTCTTATAAACAAGCTTGTGGAAATAAGCAATGGGAGATAGCTATGGCTAATGAAATTTCTGCTTTAGAAATTAATCACACTTGGGATTTAGTTTCTCTTCCTGCAGGAAAGAAGGCAATTGGGTGTAAGTGGGTATACAAAGTGAAATTCAATGCAGATGGCACTGTTGAAAGGTATAAAGCTAGGCTTGTTGCCAAAGGTTTCAGCCAACTTGAAGGGGTAGATTACTTTGATTCTTTTTCCCCAGTTGCCAAACATGTTACTGTCAGATTGTTTCTGGCCATTGCAGCTACTCAAGACTGGAATTTGCATCAAATTGATGTGAATAATGCCTTCTTGCATGGATTTATTCATGAGGAATTATACATGTTGCCTCCTCCTGGATATTCTAAAGCTCTACCAGGTCAGGTATGCAAATTGAGGAAATCCCTGTATGGTTTAAAGCAGGCATCAAGGGAGTGGAATGCTGAGTTTACAAAACATCTTATCCTCTTTGGTTTTACACAATCTAAGAATGACTATTGTCTATTCTCAAAGTACACACAAAATGATTGTCTTGCTGTTCTGATTTATGTGGATGATGTTCTTATAGCTGGGGATTCTGATCATTCAGTTGATGAATTCAAGTCTTATCTGCACCAGCTGTTTACTATAAAAGATCTTGGTTGTGCTAGATACTTCTTGGGAATTGAAATTTCCAGGTCTAATCAAGGTATATTTCTCAGTCAACAGAAATACATTGGTGATATTTTGGCTGATCTTCACTTGGATCATTGTAATGCTACTGCCAGTCCTCTTCCTGTTTCTTGGCAACAAGAGGATGACTCCACTCCTCTCCTTACTGATCCTGGTCCTTTCAGAAGACTATTAGGCAGATTGCTTTATCTCTCCTTCACCAGACCAGATATTACCTTTGCTGTGCATCAACTCTCAAGGTTCATTCAAGATCCAACTGAACACCATTGGAATTCTGCACTTCATATTGCAAAATATTTGAAAGGCTGTCCTTCTCATGGCTTGTTTTATGATGCAACTTCTTCTTTTGGTTTGTTGGCCTATTCTGATGCAGACTGGGATAATTGTAAACTGTCCAGAAGATCCACCACTGGATACTGCATATTTCTTGATAAGTGCTTGATTTCTTGGAAGTCTAAGAAGCAAAATGTAGTCTCCAAGTCCTCAGCTGAGTCTGAATATAGAGCTCTCTCTATGACCACTTCTGAACTTAAGTGGATTTCCTATCTCCTTACTGACTTTCATATTCCACTATCTCTTCCCATTCCCTTGCAATGTGACAATACTGCTGCCCTTGAGCTTACTATGAATCCAAAGTTTCATGAGAGGACCAAGCACATAGAGATCGACTGTCACTATGTTAGAGATGCCTTTCTGGATGGTTTTGTTGATCCACTCCATGTTGCTTCAGTTTACAACCTTGCTGATGGCTTTACTAAACTACTTCCTCCCAGAATGGTTCAGATTCTCTTGGTCAAGATGGGTTTCTGCTTCTTACCGAATTCCCATCTTGAGGGGGGTGTGAAGAATATGGCAGTTGCAGTTGCTTCTGAGCTAAGTCAATCAGCTGAAGAATGAGTGAAGAGTGAGTTAATCAAGTTGCACGTGTGCAGCACATGAGTTCTTCATTTTACCGTTCATCTCTTTTACTGTATTTACTTTTCTACTGGATCATGTTTTAACATGATGCCTTTTCCTTTGTATAAATACAGTGATACTCTCTGCATTATTTTCTGTGAAAGTATATTCGTTTTGAATACTCTTCTCCAATTTCCGATCTGAGATATTTCTAGAGCCCCATTTTCAACGATTACAGCTCGGTCGGCTATTCCTTACTGCTCAAGAAAGAGAAAGCCATCATTTTAGAGCCCCATCGTGTGATTATCGGAAATGGCCCTGCGTTTGGCTGTGTTTTGATGAAGGATTTCTTGAGAGAGCTAGCTAAGAAGCTCGAGCGCAAAGAAACTGCTTATGAGAATTACTGCAGGATTTATGTTCCTGATGGAGTTCCTCTCAAATCCCAGCCTAATGAGCCCTTGAGGGTTAATATTCTTTTTAAGCACATTCAGAAGATGTTGTCAGCAAATACATCTGTCATTGCTGAAACAGGAGACTCATGGTTCAATTGTCAGAAGCTGAAACTGCCTGATGGATGCGGGTACGTATATAAGGTTCAGGTTTCAATCAATTTAATTGAATATTGCGCGCATTTGATCGGTTTTTGATCTATATTGCTCGTGATTTATAGGTACGAGTTCCAGATGCAATATGGATCTATTGGCTGGTCTGTTGGGGCAACTCTTGGCTATGCTCAAGCTGCTAAAGAAAAGAGAGTCATTTCTTGCATTGGTGATGGTAGCTTCCAGGTACTTGAACACATAATTATTCAGTTTTTAAATTGATGAACTGCCAAATTTATAGGACACTGTTATATGCAGTCCATTATTTACTTATGCAGTCCGTATTTATTCATGAAGTGACATTATATCCTCAGTATCTATTCAAAAGTAAATGTGGTTCCCATAAATAAGGGTATATCAGGTATTTTAAATACAAATACGGACTGCAAAAGTAATACTGCATCTATCCATTCCCAATTCATATATTGGTGAGATCATGGTTTGTAAGTCAACTTTCACATATTCAGATCAGATCTGTCTAAGAAAATTCACATGTGATCAATTATGATAGAAATAATTGCAGGCCATAATGTTTGTGACATATAAGAAAGTGTCACAATTATTATTTTCAGCTTCACATTAATTTTTTGTCACTAAATTCAGTGTCACAAAATCTTACATTTCCCTTCTGCTGCAGGTAACTGCACAGGATATATCAACGATGATACGTTGTGGCCAGAATCCGATCATCTTCCTCATAAACAATGGTGGATACACAATTGAAGTTCAGATCCACGACGGACCGTATAACGTAATCAAGAACTGGAACTACACAGCTTTGGTTGATGCAATCCACAATGGAGAGGGCAAGTGCTGGACTAGCAAGGTCTGCAATAAATTCCATTTAATCATGATGCATATATATACATATATATTAAAGTTATTTTTTTGCCTGCTTGAATTTTAGGTATTTTGTGAGGAGGATTTGATCAAAGCCATTGAAAGTGCAACTGGAGAAAAGAATGATTGTCTGTGTTTCATCGAAGTTGTTCTTCACAAAGATGATACCAGCAAAGAGCTGCTAGAATGGGGTTCTAGAGTTTGTTCTGCAAATTGCCGCCCACCACATACTCATTAAAATAAATTGCACATATTATAACTATATATACATATAAATTATTTATTTGTCATTCGAACCTCGATTGATTACTGTAATGTTTACTCACATATCACAAATTATTCATCTAATTTATAATTGATTTATGCGTAGCAATACATGATCATCTAAGTTGACCATGTTTATCGTATATTTAGAGTTTGGGCTTGATTTCTAAGTCTATTTGAAAATTATTCAGTTCATTTTAATTTAGTCTAATTTGGTATTTTTTATTTACTTTATTAAAAATAAATTGTAGAGTGTATATTTGTTCAAGTCAACTTATTTTTACTTTTTAGTAAGTTTCAACATAGCACAACACTGGTTGTTACTTCACAACACCCTTCAACACTGATAAGTACATCACAATACTGATCAGGACAATACATTTTAGCACAACAATGTTTAACACATTTTAGTACGTTGCATCACCAATCAAGTACCTTTTAATTTAGCTAACAATGTGAAGCAAAAATAAGTTTACATTGAGAAACATGTTGATTTTAAGTTAACATAATCATTTTTTTAGTTCTATGATTAAATTGAACACTATTTGAATGAATGTTATGCTTAACAAACAAATAATGATTGAAATTTTATGAAATATCACCTAATCTAGTAAGTTGAATTCAGATTAGCATATTTTAGTTTTTTGATCATTTTTCAACTAATTTATTCAGTTTTCAAGTCATGGAAACATTTTATATATATTCAACACATTTCAACACAAGATCATCACATCGCACGTACAACACTTATTTGCATAACACAGTTCATCACATCACAATTTAATTCAATTGGACAAGGCATTGTGTATACATAACACAATTTAATTCAATTTAATTTAATTGGACAAGGCATTGTATATTGTAATAATTTAAAGATAAAAAATTATTACTTATTCAGAAATTAACTAGTTATTTATTTGCCACTCCAACCTCGATTGATTATTGTAATTTGTTTTCACAGGCCACAAAGTCGTCTTCACACATTCTTTGTGCATGGAATTAAAAGATATGTTAGGTTCAGATGCTCTAATTTATAATTACTTCATGCATAGCACGACATGATTAATTGTTCTCCAACTGTGCTACGCTTGTGATTAGATGCTATCCGAATGAATTTAGTCATATTATTTTTAATATATATTTTTAGTTCAATTCAGATCATATTAATTCAGTTCATTTAGAATAAGTTTTTTCAAAAATTCGTTGATGCCGTTCAATATGATGCACTTAGGTGTCGATTACTGTTTTAGTACATTTACTTCTAAATCAAGATACCTTGTACGATGAAATTAATTCCGTTAAGTTTAAATCAAATCAATTAAGTGTTGATAAAATTAACAATGATCAGATCATATTAATTCAACTTAATTTAGAAGTACGTATTAAAAACCTTGATGGGAATAATAGGTATGTCACATATAAATGGGAAACTAGGCACAAGCCCCAGATACGTTCAAAACACAAGCCCAGTGAGATTCCATCATAAAACTAGTTGGAAATATGTGAATTGGTCCACCAAGTTTATATATTGAATTTCAGTCACGCCGTTTCCAATGTGGGTTTAATCCCAACAGTACGTACTATTATTCTTTTTCATACATTTAATTTTAATTTAATTCAGTTTAGTTTTAAAAGTAGAACGGGAGAATGACAAAATTCAAATTTAGGAGTCATAATCAAAAACATAACTTCATTTCACAACGTGATTTGATAAATTTCATAAATTGAGTCACACGTTTATTGTCTTCAATACATGGAACAATATTACACGGGGGATATGGCAAATTAAGAACTGCAAAATTAAGAACCGTAAAATTAAGAACTGTAAAATACAGCGCGTTGTGAATCTACAATATCTCGCATGATAATATTATTAATAATATATTTTTTGAAATTTATGGCCAAATATGGTCTGAAAAATTTGTGAAAAAAACGGTGCGGAATCAGTTGGGACGAAGGGGAATAATTGAATTTCAAATACTAATTAAGGATCTTTTCACTCCAACTGATGTTTGTTGAATTAAACTAAACTAAGAAATACTGAATAGATATTAATGTTGTCAAAATATCTATACTATGGCTAAATTAACCAAAATATTATTAAAAACTGAATCTGAAAATTAGTAAAATCAACTGAACTTTATTTTAATAATTAGGGAGAACAGACCCTAACAAACTTTATGAATACACATCCCATTTACGTTACACTGTAAATTTATGGTAGGACGGTTTTACATGTACTCATGAACATTACACTCAGGAAGTGAAAGCAAAGTAAGATCATACATATGTATATATGATCAGAAATGCGTACATAAACTTCGACACAAACACAGAATAACAAGATCAGAAATGCACAGCATCTAGATCAGGGCGTACGTAGTGTAGCAAACTAGCAACCCAGGGAACAAGTGCTGTAAGCAATCCTGCAGACCAAATAACCTCCAAAACCGGGTCTCTTTCCACAGTCTACCTTCCCTTTCTCGCAATTTTCTAAGCATTTCTGCCGTTGAGTAGGCGGCGGCGGCGGTGGTGAAGGAGGCGGAGGAGGAGCCGGCGCCATTGAGTTGCAACCGAACTGCGTAATACAGTCGGTATTGACGCGTGCACAGTTGCGGATGCAGGTAGGTAAACGTGCTTCACCTATGTCCGAACATTTGTTTTCACAAGACTTGGTTTCCTCGGCACAGTGTTGGTAGCATTCCTCCGCCGTCAGGAAAGGAGAAGGTGGAGCGAACTGTTGCCCTACGCCGGGCCTCACGCTACACAGCATACTGATTGCAAGCATCATCAGAAACATAGTTTTGTTGTTAATGCCGGATGAAGCCATCATGCATGGCAACAGAAATCACGACACTATTTTAGTGATGATGAAGAAGAAGAAGAGCTACAAGTAACTTTGGGTTATTTTCTTCTCCAATTCCCAACCAGTTTATATAGCTTCATGCATACTAGTACTACTACTCACGCTTCATATATTTTATTACATTTTTCGTACTATTATTGTCAGAGGCGGATCTAAGAAATTATATTAGGGTAGGCGATAGTGTAGACCGACGGTGGTGTTACAGTAATACTTAACCGGAAAATTACTATTCACAGGGTTGTCCGGCGAATTTGAGAGCAGGCTGACGCCTGGCGCAACCTGGCGCCTGGCGCAACTTGTGAAAGAATCCGTCTCTGATTATTATCATGCAAGCAGGCACGTTCTTTCCAACTTATTTGTAAGAAATTTAGTTCAGTTTAATTCAACGCAATTTAATCTAATGAAATTCTAATTAATATAATTATAATATTATTATTTTCAGTATAATAATCTTTGTTTCAGTTCAATTTTGTTCGATATTTTTCAGTTTAACAGATCTAAATCTAGATCTAGTTTAACAGATCTAGATCTAGTTATATAACCTATAGCTGGTTTCTGTGATTTTCTACCTGCACTCAACACGTCTTCTTCTCATCATCATAATATTGTCCATTGAAGGTTGAAAATAAACAATAAATGCTTATTTAGAAATTAGTTATTTATTGGCCACTCCAACCTCGATTGATTATTTTAATTCCACTCACAGGCTCTAAATCATATATGTTTTTTCATGCGTAGCACGACATGCATGATTAGGTGTTTTTTAAATGCTCTAAATTATATTTTCATAATTCATTTTATTATAACTGGTAATTTTAACCAGTTGCAGAAGTTTGGCAACTAAAAAACATTATGATGACTGATTATAGAAAGATTAAGGGTGTGTTTGGTTGGGGTGGATTGTGAAACTCTGATTTTTATTTTGGAATTTTGAAATTTTGGTTTTTGTTTAGGGATTTTGAGAGTCTGGGTTTGTAAAAATCTTGTTCGGTTGGGTTGAGATTTTGTAAGTATGAAACAAAAAACTTATTTGGTTCGTCAGGATTTTGCAAGTTCAAAACAAAAACCGTACATGTTTGGTTTGTGATTTGGGTGTTTTGATTTGCAAATTCCAAAAATTACTTCGTACTATTGACAGGATTTGGAGAGCAAAAACTGAACTTTAAGGGTCAAAGTTTGAACTTTGTAAAACCACGTGAACCAAACAACAATATTCAAAACTAAACTTCCAAAATCTAATTTTTCAAAAATTTGTCCAACCAAATGCAGTCTAAATACATCCTGAAACTACTATGGAAGTATATATGATATCGCCACTTGTATATTACTTAGTTTTCTCATACGATCATGATTGAGAATATTTTATAAATTCATACTATATTTAGAGTTTAAGAGTAAAATATCGGACTGAATATCAGTCTGTAAATCACAATACTTCCCTGTCATTGGCTTATATATTTTTAAGAACACTCTTTATACACTTGTATATCAGACACAAAAACTTATAAATTACATTATAATGATGTGCATACTTATCATTTTTCATATACCCAAAATAACAAACAAACCACTATATATATACACATATATATAAGTTGTGGTTTGTAATTGCTCAAATTAAAATACAAATGCATCACTATCTCTTATTTATTTCATTTGATAACCCCCTCTCTCTTACTGTCCATGCGCTCCCAGCTAATTTTAGGACCATTTTGAGAGCCGACAGGCCGTGATTAATGGTGCAAAATAATCCAAATAATTAATCTTGTAGATTTGACTATCTATATATGATGTCAGTATTTTCAGTATGTTACTCTTGTAATTTTAAAATATGGTATAAATTTATAAAAAAATATATTTATTTATTATTATTATTGGAAAGTTTAGTCATATTCAAAATTAATATTATAATTTCAGTAGTATTTTAGATCACGGTAAGTAAAATGCGGAACTGTATATAGCATTTCAATATTTCCATGTATAGCCAATCGTGCATGCATGATGTGCATCAAACCATTGACAAAAAACAAGTGTATGTATGTAATATTATATATGTATATCACTCTTTTCCCACGGCTTCTACAGTACCAACAAAAACATATCCATTCATATATTCCATCTGCAAAAATAAATCGATCACACAATAACATACCATAGATGCTGCGAATCAATCATGCTTCTTCTGATGAAGATCATCATCCTGAGAAAGATCCCAAGATGATCTTCTCCTTAACGAATTCCAGAAAAAAGATTGGCTGGATCTTCCTTCTTGTTCTAATCCAGGCTTTGTTCCTTGTTTGCTACGTTCTAGATTTCTCCGGCACCGGCGCCGTTATCACAGAGCCGGAATCATCAAGAAAGAATGTTGTTACGGTTCGTGAAAGATCAGCGGCTTGTAAAAATGGGATGGTTTTTGTTTACGATCTTCCTCCAATGTTCAACCTCGACTTCCTCGAAAACTGCGAGAGTTTAGATCCCTGGAAATCACGCTGCGCCGCCCTTTCCAACGGCGGCTTTGGTCCGAAAGCGACGAAGCTTTCCAGCGTTGTACCGGGAAATCTCACGGCGGCGTGGTACTGGACGGACATGTACGCCGCCGAGGTGATTTTCCACGTCAGAATGCTCAACTACAAGTGCCGCACGCTAATCCCCGAGGAAGCGACGTCGTTTTACGTTCCGTTCTATCCCGGACTCGCCGTCGGAAAGTACCTATGGTCTAATTACACAGAGAGAGATCGGCCAGGGAAAACGGTGCTTGAATGGCTGAAGAATCAGCCCTACTGGAAAAAACACGCCGGAGCCGACCACTTCATGACGTTCGGAAGATTAACCTGGGCTTTCCGGCGCCGTAGAGATGACGATTCCGATTGGGGAACGAGTTTAATGTACATGCCGTTGATGAAAAATGTGCTCAAAATCGGAGTGGAAAGAAATACATGGGATGATCTAGAATTCAGCGTACCATATCCCACAGCGTTTCATCCTCGATCGGAGTCGGATATTATACAATGGCAGGAGTTTACCCGATCCAGAACTCGCCGGAGTCTGTTCAGCTTCGTCGGAGCAACGAGGAAGAAGATCAAAAACGACTACAGAGCGTTCTTAATGGATTACTGCAAAAGTCAACCCGAGGGAATATGCAAAGCCGTTGACTGCTCGGAAACCGTCTGCTCCGACGGTGCACCGGAGATCCTCGAAGCGTTTTTGGGATCAGATTTCTGCATACAGCCGATCGGAGACGGAGCAACGAGGAGGTCTTTCTTTGACTGCATGATGGCCGGTTCGATCCCGGTTTATCTGTGGGAGAAGAGTTTTAAAGGTCAGTATGATTGGCATATACCTTTAAGAGGTATTGGGAGTTACTATGTGTTCATTGACCATGAAGATGTTAGGAGTGGTAGGGTTTCCATTGTGAAAAAGCTTGGGGAGATTAGTAAAGTGGAGGTGAAGAAAATGAGGGACAATGTGATTGATCTTATTCCGAGGATTCTTTATGTGGAGCCGAGTAAGGGTTTGGAGAATGTTGAGGATGCTTTTGATGTTACTATTCAGAATGTGTTGAGGAGATTGGACTTCAGTTCGATATCGATCTGATAACCAGTCTTCTCTAGAAACGATTTGGTATATTAAAGTATAGTGATTATCTGTGTATACGTTTGAGATGATTCTTTCGTATCAACTTACATGTAAAAGAGTGACATAGTAATCAGGGACGAAACTACACCCATGTTCGGGTAAATTAGTGCCTACTCTAAAATTTGACGCCGAAGCATAAATTACTCTATTGTGTTTCAATAATAATTGGAACTTTTCAGCCTAAACGAGTTTACCCTAAACATATTGCAAAATACATTTCTGATTCCGCCACTAATATTAAGGTAGCTGCATAGTATAAATGAAGCAATTTTGTCACATCAATTAGCCGATCATATGGAATTCATGATGTATTCGAATGTGAAAAGGAGAAGTACTGATGAGATTGCACACATTTTCCCGAGATTTTTGATGTCATTCATTTGTTTATGTGTGAATATGTGATACAAATGATGGAGATCAGATTCATAGACAGCTATAATTAGGTCAAAATTTGGCTTAATAGGCATGAGCTATTTTTAGGGCTGACCACCAAGTTGGACAAATAAAAATATGAGAAATAAGAGAGTACCATACTACTTTATTTTATTTTCAAACTACCCAATTAGATACTGACTACAATACAGAGGACAGTATGATCTTTACGCTATCTTCCTGGTCCATCTCAATGAAATTATTAAGCCCGTAGCCCAACTCATAGCATGTAAGCAAAGTAGTTAAGATATAATTCCGCGACAGTTTGATAGCTACCGCCTTCAATGATATGTCTATATGATGCACACCTTAGGGCGACTGCGGTATTGTGGCGTTGCTTTAACGCAACAATGTTGCCAAAAGGTAATATGGCGCCATATTTTCATGGCAGTTATCATAACGATCATGGAAAATCATCTTATTGCCATCTGACTACTTTACTATCATGCATGTAAGAGACTATACTACTTTATTTTATTTTTAAAATAAACTGTTAAGTGATAGAGGTTTTTATAAAGAAAATTCAACCCACATTATAGCTCATTAGTGATCGAAAACTAATTTGGGAAGCATTCTAATTAGTGATCGAAAATTCAAAACACAAATTCTTCACTCAAGAGATGTTTATACTACAAGTAGGAGAGTGAGATAGGAGAGTGGTAGGAATAAAAAAGCGCTTATAGTTAATTCATGTCAAACTGGCCAATTGGATACCGACTACAATACGGAGGACAATATGATCTTTACGGTATCTTTGTGGTCCATCTCAATGAAATTATTAAGCCCATGGCCCTACTCATAGCATGTAAGCAAAGTAGTTAAGATATAAATTTCCCGATAGTTTGATAGCCACCGCCTTCAATGATATGTCTGTATTATGCACACCTTAGGGCGATTGCGGTATTGTGGTGTTGCTTTAACGCAGCAACGTTACCAAAAGGTAATATGGCGCCATATTTTCATGGCAGTTATCATAACGATCATGGAAAATCATCTTATTACCACCTGACTACTTTACTATCATGCATGTAAGAGACAGTCCAAATTGTTTACACAAAATCAAAAAGTATCTTTATGCTATCTAAATGGTGCTAAGTTAACTCAGCAAAATACAACAAAAACTGGAAAATGTTAAAAATTGGAACGATGAAAAACCCGCCATAGCTGATTATTTATCACCATAAACCTTCCTTTCCAAGTCGCACTCTAAAAATAACCCACGTATTTCTCTTCAAATCACACTCATAAAACATCTTTTAGTTCAAAATATAGAGTACCACCAAATTATATCACTAGTAGTCAAGTTCGTTAGAATATAAAACTTCAATTTTTTTTTGGCCCAAAGTGAAGGTTCAAACACACAATTTCAGTAATTAAATTTACAAATTTTCTCTTTCATAACAACGTTGATATTTCTCCCTTTTAATCATATGAATACCTAATCATATCTAATCAATTAAGGAATATGCAGTTAAAAATGGTAGCTTTGACAATGTTCTAAGGTAAAACAGAGCAAGAACCAAAATAACCAATCAACATAACTTGTATAAACATTCTTTCCATACAAACACTCCCTCACATTACTGCCTTCTTAAAAAAGTGATCTTGCCAAGAACATTGTTGATTTTGATTTTGATCAAATCGAGATAAAGAAAAACCAGAGCCAACAATATGATTAAGTTATTATTATACCCAGATCTACATGTTGGAGGCGCTTCAATAATTCACCACCCAAGTTGACGTCTTTTTCTTTTCCTTCATCCAATCATCGGAAAAGAACAAACCTTTTCATCATCTTTCTCAAATCTCAAAAACTCGCAGTAATTAGTACGATGAACCCAGCAGCGAAGTCCCAGAAATCCACCCTCCGTCTCCTGGGATGGATCTGCATTGTGGTCCTCATCCAGGCCGTCTTCGTCTTCCGGCAGATGCGAGATTCGTCCTCGAAGTCGGCGGAATCAAGAAAAAATAGCTTTTCCGGCGAGGTCACTGTTGACAGAAGCACCTGTGAAAACGGCGCCGTTTTTGTCTACGATCTTCCGCCGCAGTTCAACAAGGAGCTGCTAGAAAACTGCCAGGACTTAAACCCGTGGAGATCTCGCTGCCCGGAAGTCTCCAACCACGGGTTCGGCCCTCTCGCCGGGACTGCCAGCCTCGCCGGGATAGTTCCCCGGAATATCTCTCCGGCGTGGTATTTCACGAGCATGGATACTTCTGAAGTGATCTATCATTCGAGGATGCTAAACTACAAGTGCAGAACCTTAAACCCCGACGAAGCAACGGCGTTTTATGTACCGTTCTACGCCGGGCTATCTCTGGGGAAGCTGTCCTGGTCGAACCAGACCGAGCGGGACCGGCCGGGGGAGTCGGTTCTGGAGTGGCTGAGCTGGCAGCCGACATGGCGGCGGCGCAGCGGTGGGGATCACTTCATCGTGCTCGGAAGGCTGACGTGGGACTTCCGGCGAGGGGCTACCGGAGATTCGAACTGGGGGTCGAGGTTCATGAACTTGCCGCTGATGAAGAACGTGATGAAGATCTCTGTGGAGAAGAGTCCTTGGGATGAGTCGGAGTACAGTGTTCCTTATCCGACGTCGTTTCATCCACGGTCGGAATCCGATGTCGAAGAATGGCAGCACTATATCCGATCCAGGTATGATGATTTTCTGCTACCCTGAATTCAACTGGTCTTTAACTTGGTGAAAAGTAGTATAATGAACTGAATTGTACTAAATGGATCGAACTGATCTTAAAGTTTCTTATTTGTAGTTCAATTTAGTTCAGTTAGCTCAGTTATGCTGATTTTCTTCTGAACTGAACTAGTAACTAGATAAATAAACGGCTGAATCAACCCGCATTGAGCTAAATTGAATTGAACTGATCTTAAACTTAGCCCTGTTCTATCGAGCTTATTAGTAGTTCAATTCAGTTCTGTAAATAGTATGATTTGAGAACAGGGCCTTAGACTGATTTAGTCATACTGATTCTATTTCTCAATAAGAGCTGGAGAACAGGGCCCCTTAGACTGCATAATCACTCTGATAAAGCTAGTTTAAGTGCAAAATCAGCAGAAAAATTTCATCTTTTTTTGTTTGAAACAAGCAAAATTCCATCTTTTCTTTGAAACTAGCAATAATACCATTGGTCCAGTTTATACTCTTTAAGGTCTCTTTCGAACCTGTTCAGCATTCAGTCTGAATCAGGCTAAATGGTTCTATACTGATTACTGAATGAAACTGATCTTACACATACTGGAAAACAGTAATGAGCTAATTAAACTGCAGAATTAGACTGAACTCTCAGTGAAAAAGTTCATTTAAGTGCAGAATCAGCACAAGATTTCATCTTTTTAATGTCCAGATTTTCAATCTTTTAAGGTCTTCTCATAGCCTGTTCAGCATCAGCCACTGTACTAAACTGAATAGAACTGATGTTAGCCTTGCTGAATTAGCTAATTTAAGTGCAAAATCAGTCCAAGATTTCATCTTTATTGATCCAGTTTTCACTCTTTTTATAAGGTCTCGTTCGAGCCTGTTCAGCATTGTGGGAGCATTCCGAGAAGACTCCCGAAACAGCCTGACAGGTTTCCTAGCTGAGGATTGCAAGAGCCACCCTGCCGGAGTTTGCAAAGCCGTGGACTGTTCTCAGTCAGAATGCTCCATCACCACGCCGGAGAGTCTAGAAACTTACCTCGATTCCGACTTCTGCTTGCAGCCCGAGGGAAATGGCACAGCGAGGAGATCAATGTTCGAGTGCATTGTCGCAGGTTCCATCCCAGTCTTCTTCTGGGAGAAGGGCTTCGATGGACAAGACGACTGGCATCTGCCTCCTAGGAGCAATGGCTACTCTGTTTTCATCGATCATCGGGATGTCAGAAATGGTAAGGTTTCCATTAAGGGAAAGCTCGAGGGGTTCGGGAAAGCCGAGGTCAGGAGGATGAGGGATGCGGTGGCGGAGCTTCTTCCACAGCTTGTTTACGCAGAGACTAGTTTAGGTGGTGTGAAGGATGCTTTTGATGTCACGGTTGAGAAGGTGTTGAGGAGGATGGACTTCAATTTCAGGAAGAAGCCTTCTTTTTGATGATAAGTGCTTCTTCTCCAGTTTTGGTGATTCTGTTTTTGTGCAATTTTGGATGAAATGTTTATAGAATCGAGTCCTAGAAATGATTGTGGGAAATTGTAGGATGGTAAGAATTCAATTGTATAAACAAGTTTATAAACATTGGTGCTTAATTGGAGCAAGGTAGTTATCCATCTATTACATACACATGTTGTAATTTAAGATTAATGTATGATGAATCTATCATATTCTAATCTAAGACTAAATAAAAATTTGTGATCATTGAATCCATTTAAACACGCGAATTCAATTGAATAGATTTGGATACTCTTCTTATAAGACCTATTGTTTCTCACCAATGAGGTACTAGACTATCAAAAATGGAAGCATCAATTGGACCCTCAGTACTTGTTAGGGTTGGCAATCAGGTCAAACCCGACCTAGTAAAAATTTGACTAATCAAATTGTATATGTTTGAGTTTAGGAAAGTAACCTATCTATTACATACACATGTCGTGATGTAAGATTAATGTACGATACATATCCAAATCTAAAATTAACACGTGAATTCAATTGAATAGATCTGTTAGCTTTTCTTATAAGACCTATTGTTTCTCACCATCGAGGTACCGAATTATTGAAATTGAAAGCACTGATTAGACCCTCAATATGAGGTAGGGCCGACAATTAGGTCGGATCGGCGGGTTCGTAATGGTGGATTGGAAATGCTAATGTCAAATCCGATCTAATTATATTTCGGGTCACAAAACCGAGTTATCACGTGAATTCAATTGAATAGATATGAATACTCTTTTATAAGACCTATTGTTCTCACCAGCAATATATTAAACTATCGAAATTGGAACCACCGATTGGACCCTCCATACTAGGTGTGTTGACAAGCAATTACTATGAAATTTGTGTTGGAAATTGAGAAAAGTCGAGAAAATGAAATTGTAATTTCATCAACTTTTGGGCTCACATTTGAGTGAGACCCAAAATGGATTGAGTCGAGGGAATAGTATCTTTGGATTCTCTTTCGGGATTACTATAAAATGGATTATTTAAACACTCATATGAGATCAATGATATATGAGATTTCGATGATCAAAGTAGGAATGTTGAACTTTGAAAAATTGATGAATCTAATTTATCTATTTTATAGTTTGGATAGTGTAGAAGGCTTCCAATTAAATTTGGATTTTTTTAAAAGACTTTAGGAATAGCCCACTTTCAAAATAATTTTTACGATCATGAATGTCTCATATTTATAATCAATTGATTTCCAATAACCAAATTTTGTATTTATATGAATGAATTCAGACTAATCAATTAATTGTCAAGATCTTAAACCATTTTCCGTATTTAGTTGATTGATGATAGCTGTATCATCAAGGTCATCTATTGCTATCTATTTTCTCCACCTAACACACTTGCAATAAATAATACATATTTGGGTCCATTGATTTAATTGAGAAGGAACGATGGTCCATATTCTCTTGAATGTATATTTTTTGTGTATCAACATATCAATTACTTTTTTTGTTTTAATAATATAATACAATTTATCTCCTATTTTTTAAAGATAGATTTGAACTGATGTGAACTAATAATATGAAGTAAAATATTCATTTATTAAACTAAATTAATCTGTATAATCAAATCAGAATTTAACTGACTTATTTAAACTAATTTAAACTGAAAAGATTCAAATAAGCTGTAAATTACATACCTCTCATTAAAAATGATATAGAATAGAATAATTATATTAATCAACAAGTAACCCATACATGAAATCAAGATGTAACATATAAATCCATAATGTTCAAAAGTGTAGACTATCAAAATAATGCGTGACGATCACTTGTGTAAGAAATACTCGTGTATATATATAGTATAGAAAAATCCACTTAATTAATTCACAATCATCATGAGTGGCTCCCGGCGGCATCTATGGAAGCGGCGATGCAGCGGTTCCGACGATTACAGACTCCTCCGTCACAGCAAGCATGATCTTTGGAGCAGCGATACCCCAGATTCACGCAGCAAACGGGCGGGCAGGGCGCCGTGAAGCAATTAACCACGTGACAGTTCAATCTAGGGTTGAAAACAGCAGCATTCGCCCAACTAGTTATTGCCAGAACTGCATCATCACCAAGTCAGCTTCATGATGAACATAAATCCATAAATAACTAAACGGGGTTGATACGTGCGGAGACAGTTTGATTGTGCACATCTGATCTGCATTAGCGATAATCCGACATATACACAATCAAACTGTCCAGACACCTAAAATTCCCGTATATAAATCAAGTTCAAATGAAATGACGGATGGACTTACAGCAAATGGCTATGGCAAAAAGTGACCTGAGTTTTGGAGCTGAGGACTTCATGATCATCATGTTCATGTTACAAAGTACCGTTTGGCTCTGCAGTTTCTATATATAGAAAATAGAGAGTACGATCTGCTCCAAGAATCCACAGATCTGGAAATGATTAACTACACTGCTCCCCACGTTGATTCAACTCATCGGGGTTCCCACTATTGGAAAGTCAACTTTAAGTATACATTCATCTGATTTGAATTGAAGTCACGATCACGTAGATCTCAATAAATGAGTTGGTTCATGTTTTCAATCAGATTTCGATATACGCGCTGCAAAATTTTCATCGAGCGTTACTATTTACACCATCTTACTAGTGAAAATAATCTCGGTATAATAAAAAATTGGTGGACCATGTGGTGTAAATAGAATAAAGTACTATTTACATTTACCATATTTATTACGTGGATAGTAAAATGTGTCATATTTATTTTACGTGGAAATTACGATTGATGATTGAATCAAAATAGTTATATCCAATATAACTATTCCCTTCTGCATGTGGCTTTTAAAAACTTGGTATAATTGATGAAGTTCTAGAAAGATTCGAATTATTGTAAAAAGAAAAAGTCTTCGTCAACATATACTCACCGTAAAATATTAAGCATGCTATACTCTCACAAAAAGATATAATGTTCGGCCACCATAATACTACCCACTACTATTAAAATTTTAATTTAAGTATAAAAAAATAAGCACGCTTTGCTCTCACCATAAAATATTAAGCTCGGCTACCATAGATCACAGAAAAGACATTTTTCAACACAATATTAGAAACAAAAAATATAAACTAGGATTAAGAAAAATGTTACGAACTTAATAATAATGTCGAAAACAAAATAAAAATATCCAAATGAATATATGGTGATCTCTGTAAAATATGAAGCTCTCCCACCATCATGAACCCCTACCATCCTTCATTAGCTCACACAGAATAATATTTAAAAGTCAAAGAAGGAATATGGTGATCTGTACAGCAGAAAATGGGGAGCCGGAATATGATCGGACTGCCGAGCTCCGATCATTTGACGAAACAAAAACCGGCGTCAAAGGTCTCGTAGACTCCGGCATCACAGAAGTTCCCCGGATCTTTATTCATCCAAATCCTCATAACTCAGCAGATGATAAGGAAAAGGATACCCTCCCCAAGTTTCCGACCATCGATCTGGACGGAGTTAGATCGGGAAATCATGCTCTTCGTAGAGAGATCGTCGACAAGGTTAGGGATGCATCGGAGAGCTGGGGATTTTTCCAGGTGATCAATCATGGGATTTCAGACAGTGTTCTTCAGGAAATGATTCAGGGAGTTAAGAGATTTCACGAGCAAGATGATGAAGTGAAGAAGAAATGGTATACCAGGGACCTTTCGAAGAAGCTGGTTTATGCTTCCAATTTCACTCTCTACCAATCTCCATCGGCAGACTGGAGAGACACCATGTTATGTGGGATGGCACCTGTCGTCCCTTCACCCGATCATCTGCCCGAGCCTTGCAGGTACTTCAATTTAATTATATGAAATGAACTTGTGGATTCTGTGACTATGTATATTTTTCTTGAATTTCTTGTTGCACCCACATGAAAAGTCGTATTTCTATTTATTTATTTTCTATTTTAAATTTATAATGGAAATTATGGACGGAATCAGGAATTGCACGGAGCGGCGAGTACTTGTAGTTACTGGTAGGAGATAGCAGAGTTTTGGTTTCTCCAACCCCTCTTAAACTAGTTCAGCAACTCCAAATATTTTGGGTTGGCCAACGATTGAAATTATTAAAATTAAAACACAATATGCCGAAAGATATATACGTGATGGAGTAAATCTTACATCGGAAAATGAAGTGGTTCATGTTCAGTATATAAGTTAGGTGGACCACTCCTCATAATAATATCTAGAATATCACTGGATTTGTGTGTTTAACCTATTGGGCCTATGTGCCTTGCACCTCCCACACACAGTGGTATGGGTTTCTAAAAAAGGTTTCGAAAAGAATTTTGGATGATGTGATGATTAATTTTGAATCTAGAGGCTTCCATTTATAAACAGGTAGACATAGACTAAAAGTCTAAAAACCACAACTTAAGATCATTGTAGGTATATGCATTGAATGTCGTGATAATCGCTACTCCGAGGTAGCACGGGTCTCGATACCCGGTCAGCGAGTCGGGGTTCAGGGGTAGAGCGCACCTGACTTTGGGGGTCGGGGGGCGAAGAAGCCCCGGGCCAACGGCATGTGTTACCTCTTTATTGGGGCGTTGGTGACTTGGGTCAAAAGTGTGTTTTCGGGGCTAATGCATAGGGTTCAGTGAAAGCATCTTTATAAGGCGTCTTTCTCTTACAATAACCTATTCATCCTGCATCTGGGCATTAGACAATAGGAACATCTGTAATTTAGGTACCTATCTAATGCAACTTGTCTCTTTTCAGTGGATATAATCAATCATTGGTGAACCACATAGATCTCCGTATTTTTATTATTCTCTTTACGTTTTTACTACTTTCTCATATTCCGTACAACAATCACATTTCCAAGACTCTTATAAAATTCACCTGAAAAGTCGTGTTTCTGATATATTTTGAATTTTCTGACAGGGATATCATGTTGAAATACTCCAAGGAAGTGATGAATCTAGGGCACTTATTGCTAGAACTGTTGTCTGAGGGGCTTGGACTTAGTGAAAACTACCTTAACACAATCGATTGCGCAGAGGGGCTTTCTCTTCTAGGGCATTACTATCCAAAATGCCCCCAGCCTGAGCTCACCATTGGATCTAATAATCATTCAGACACTTCGTTCATTACGGTTCTATTGCAAGATCATTTAGGTGGCCTCCAAGTTCTTCATCAGAACCGGTGGATCGATGTTCTTCCGACCCCCGGAGCTCTAGTTGTCAACATTGGAGACTTCCTTCAGGTAGGTAATTAAGGCTTAATTAGTTCAACCAATTATGCTGACATTTTTATGAAGGGTCTTGCATCCTTTTGTTCCTAAATTTTTGGTCTAGTCTTTGCATTTGCTCTACTCCTAATTCGACTAAGAGGGAATGTTAGTACATAGCATATTTAGTGAATATTAGTTGGAATGTTCAGATCATTTACATTCTGTACTTTTATATGTTATATATATATTAGGTTGTACATACCTCTATTTATATGAATGAATACAGAAGATTCAGATGGGAAATGCAACCATTCAAGCTTGCACTCTATAACAGCTATCATTTGCTATAGTTTTGAATCTGATTCATCTTATGAAATGATTATTGTTTTTGACTACTTTGTTTCTTTTCAGCTTATATCGAATGACAAGTACAAAAGCGTGGAGCATAGAGTCTTGGCGAACAAAATGGGACCAAGAATTTCAGTTGCAAGTTTTTTCTCTGCAGTAATATCAAGGGGAAGGGTTTATGGACCGATCAAGAAGTTATTATCGGAAGAAAATCCGGCGAAGTACAGAGATATCACAGTGAAAGAATACTTTGAGTATTTCAGGGCAAAAGGGAACGATGGCACTTCCACTTTGCTACACCTGGTGCTCTAAGTAATTAAACTTGGAGGACTATGTGGACGAGATAAAATTTATTTTGAATTTATTTTGTGAATCTCTTTACAGTTTTCAGTTTCTAAACATTAATCAATTGGATTGCCACTATACTCAATAAAGTATCATATTAAAATAAATTCAATACATAAGCCATCTTATGTATCATATTAAGTTTATTCCATGCATTCAACTCGAAATATACATAAGCCATATACAGAGTAGGTCGGTGGATCATTAAACGCATATTTCATGTATATCAAGTCTAAACCTTTCGACCTATATATAAACATGGTTTGAATGAATCCCACGAGCACGAGTCATGGACTTAGCACTAATTATCACAAACAACAAGTGTAAAATATCATATTATTATGCTCAAAGAGAGTACAAGAGTAATTTATTATACATATTGAAACTGTGAATTCGAGTAATTTATTGTAAGATATGATATTATTACATAAAAGAATCCACATTTACAATAGTGATCTAACAGCAGTACCAATCACTAGAGATGTGTAAAATATCATTTCATTATGCTCAAAAGAGTGTGTACAAGAGTAATTTATTATAGATATTGAAACTGTGAATTCGAGTACTAATTTATTATAAAATATGATACTTTTACATAAAAAAAATCATATAAATAGTTATAGTAGTGATCTGACAGTGCTGATCTCTATAGATTGAAGGCTGCATTAATTGCAGAGATTCTGATTATCACAGGCACCGCTGCAGCAAGGCCAGTCTTTAGAGCACTCGTAGCCCCAGTTCACGCAACAATCCAACGGGCATGGCTCCATGACGCATACAGCACAGATCAATGCTGGGTCAAATCTTGGATCATAATCAGCATTTGTCCAACTAGTTATAGCCAAAACTGCATCACCAATTCAACTTTATCAACGTAATTCGATATTTATAATTTACATACGAACGACAAAAATAATGTTGGACCGCGCCCATTTATAAAGATGGAGGGATGGAGACTTACAGCAAATGGCGATTGCAAAAAGCGACCTTGAAGCTGAGGACTTCATCATCTTCAATGTTTTGATTCTTGTTTTGGTTAGTTCCCCAGTTTCTATTTATAGGAAAAGAGATGGAGTATGAACCCTTAGCAAGCAATCCAGATTTTTCAACATATAATTACGTATACGTACTGTCAACCATATAATTCAACTATATACTTTTAACTAAGAAGATTATTCCACAACAGCTTCAATTATTCGTACTAATGTCAACTTTCAATTTTATTTTAAAGATCTAATTTTGATAGTTCAAACTAAACTGAACCCAGTTGATTGAAAAGTATGATCCGATTCATAAGTGAGTAATCGGCAATATCTTCAAATGCATTAATTAGCGACGATTTTTCTAAGCGATTAGTGTGGTCATATAATTTAGCGACACTAAATACAAAAACTTTTTCCTAACGTTGTTGAGTGTTTTAGTGACACCTTTAAATATATATGACTAATTCGCAAAAAAAATTGCACCACTCATAGAACCTTTTGTTGTAGTGTACTAAAATACACGTTAAAATAAATCCAACAACATTTTTTTGAAGGTAAAAACTTTTAATTCAAGTCATTCGAAATGTTCAGAATCCTTCGACAATTATAGAAACCGAGGGGATTAGTCTATTCTACTCTATCCACTATACTCTCTTTCTCAAAAGTAGCAATGAAATGAGCTAAATAATTTGGATCCGTATTCACCCAACACGGGTCAAAAATATTCCCCAGGTCGAACTCTCACTTTAATGAACCAATTAGGGCATGAGAACATGCATGAGATTGTTTAAGTTCATTTGTTCATACGGATTACACCGAGACAATCACCGATAGTAGTCCACTCTTTCGAGTAGCTCCAATGGTAACTTCACCGCCAGGTAGAGTGCCTTTACTTCTACGTGCAGAGGGTTGATTATGCCACCTTCTTTTACTGCCACAACTCGTATGAATTTTCCATCACCATCCAGAGCTATTGCGCCAAGTCCTACATTTCTTTCTTCGATACCAGCATCAAAAAAGATACAATAATTATACATGTAGGTTCATATTTACTTAATACAGGTCTGAAAAACATAATATGTGGCCTTGAATTGTGCTAGTGCACCCACAATATTATATTTCGGACCTGCATTAGTAAACATGGACCTGCATGTATCACCACTCTAAAGATATGGACTTATCAGTAGGATCTATTTGCTCATATGCTTTTTTTTAGGAAAAAATTGCTTTCATTCGTTCAGAGTTCTGGAAAACGTCTAGAAACAAAAGACAAGAAACTCGGAAGAGAGTTCCAAGAGTTACAAAATAGGGACATGTCTTAGCATAGTTTGCTAGAGAATGAGCTATATGATTATTACTTTTAGGTACCCAATAGAGTGCCATGTTAGGGTCATGTTCTAGCCAAACTCCTTATTCTAGCTATAACAGATTCACAATTCACATCACATTCGATCTCACCCTGTACCATGTAGATAAACTGCAACGCGTCTCCCAAAGATAACTTCACCGCCAGGTTGAGTGCCTTTTGCTGATATGCTTGATTCATATATAAGTGAGCATTGTGTTTGAAAAGTGAAAACATTAAGATTAGGAGCGGAAACTTGGTTAATCTCACACCTATTACATTGTTACTTGGTTAATCTCATATTTAAGCTCATTTTTTCTGTTAATAATCAAATAACAAACGGTCTAACCTACATGATATATACAAGTTATTATCATTGCAGGTTTGCAGGTGTACATATATAAGTTTTTCCTTTGATTATAATTGATCTGTACAGAACTATATTAATAGAGAGATTCCATGCAACTGCTATACCATGTGTGTGCGCACCCTGCAACAAACACTAGATCTGCTAGGTATACATGAGCGGATTCTTCTCCATACGACCCGCTTAGCTCTATAATATAAAAGGCCTTCCTGCTTAGCACGACATGATTCGGTGGAATAATTATCATGCGTTTTAAATTAATCTACCATGTGAGACTATTAAATATATTGGATCAATCAACAAATTACATAGGTGTCAACCAATTAATCAATATTTTCCCATTTACTGACAGCTGATCAACTGAAGTATTAACTACAAGTAAAATTAATGATATTATTATTCCTGTAAATAGTCTAGTTTATCATATTGATGGGTGTTTTTGTATTTTCATACAGTATTTTGGACTACAGATCAGTAAAACATCGGACTGCATAACATCGATCCCTAATCAAACATATATACCTATAAATATGCATTGATATTGTTAACCTAATCATCAAAAGAAAGATGGTGAAGATGATGAAAAGTGGTGTCTTCTTGCTGTGCACGATGTTCATCTTCACCGCTGCATCAGCACAACTTGGACAGCTTGGCATTCCAAATCTCATGAAGCTGAAGGCTCCGCGTGGTCAACTCCCAATTCCGCCCGGTTCATCTCAGAAGTTATCGGATATGATCAACAGGATTTACAACGAGCTTCCACATCTAATCAAGCAGCTGGTACCCACAGCTGCAACGTCAATCTCGAAGCTTGTTGTCACGATTCGAGATCTACTTGAGAATATTAGTAATGGTGCGACAACTGGATCATTGTCATCATCTGATCATGATGATCAGGTGACCATGGAAGCTGTTAGCTTTGTGAGGTGCATAATTCTGGAGGTATTCGTTGAATACTTGAGCCAGGATAAACCAATGTTCGATGAAGCAAAGAGCTGTTTGGTTAAATGGGGCAAAATTTTAAACTAAGGGTTTCTTGATCATGACCATGATCATTTGCGTTGTGTTTTCTTCATTATGTTCCCTTGTATTGATTCAGTTCCCTTCATGTTATAACAAATCCGCCCATTTTTTTTCACAAATTGTTCAAAAGGATCTGGATAATCTATTTGCAGATCCACCATCTACTGTGTTATTTTATTTGCAGATCTACTGCAGATTAATTTTGGTGGTGTACATATACTTCGTACGGATTTGATGTACAATTACCAATAAATATTTTAATGGAATATTTTAAAAATAAGTGATTATTTCAAAAATAAGTTGCAGATAAATTAGATTGAAAAATCAATTAAACTTAATCTAGGGTATAGACAACAATAGTCCAACGTATATATTGTTTTTAACTAGCCTCATGATGAAAGCTAAAAGTTAACTAAAACTGAATTATTTTTGTTGATCTAAAACGAAGTAAAAATTCACTCTTGAAAAATAATAAAAGTGTAAACATAATATTATAAAATAATTTCTCATTTAAATTGAACTTACTTAAGAAGATACTATTAAAGTTAATTGATTAGAAGTTACAGATGAAAGGCCCTAGATATTTAGCATATTGGAAAAAATAGCTATTTTCATGAAAATAGATTTGTTTGGTACGTACATAAGCGGATTAACCCTTATATAAAAGTACTGTTTTATGCGTAGCACGACGCGTCGGTAGAATAATTAGGTTTTAAAAAAATATGATATCTCATGTGCTTTGTATAATTACAAGAATCTCATTAGCTGTTGATCAATTAAATTATGATCTCCTCATACCATTATTAATTTCCACGATGAATTTCAACAACCAAAAAAGACATTCAGTTTAGTTTCATTTAGTTCCGCGAAAATATAATGGATGAAATTTGGGTTAGTTAATTAGTTATTACTTATTTCCATTTATCAATACATAAATTTTCATTTAGTTCGATTCAATTCATACTTATTTTATTTTAGTTCATATCAGCACACAAATAAGTTTAGGAGAATAGATCCTTGCTAAATTTGAAAACATCAGTCTAGGTACCCACGTATAAAAATATCCTTAGTCTACGAATTCAAAATATAACATGAATTTTTGAAAATATCCTTAATTAATATAATATGTTCATGGGGAAGTATAAATTTTTAGACAAAATAGTAGAATACTGGACTGTATATACCACTTTATTAAAAGTATGGATTGGTACATATTCATGGCTTGGCTCATTGATATAAAAGGCTAGGGCTTTCATGCGTAGCACGATTTGATTCAAGTTAATTTTCTAATTTGATATGATCTGTACGTAGCCTTCCCCATTCACTTGCACAACAATGATTGACAGCTAATTATCTGAACAACCGCTATACACATTCCAGTATTTTAGTCAATTTTATCTAAAATACCAGTGAAATGATATTATTTTTCCTGTAAGTAGTCTAGTTTATCATATTAATGGATGCTTTTATATTTTCATATATTATTTTGGACTGTAAAAGTAAAATATCGAACTGTATATGACAATACTCGTAGTCAAACACAGACACTTCTTTATATATGTACTGATTCCTTAACCTAATCATGCACTGTATCATCAAAAGAAAGATGGCGAAGATAGCAATCTTCTTGTTGTGTGTGATGTTCGTCTTCGCTGCTGCATCTGCAAAAGATGAACAGCGTGGAGTTCAACATCTTCTGAATCGTCTGTCACAGATTCGAAGTGGCCGTTATCTTTCGGCCGGTGCAGCTCGACAGCTGACATTTAAAATGATCAAGATAAGCGACAAGCTTCGAGGTATGAAGAACAAGCTCGTTCCCGGGAATCCAACCAAACCATCAGATCAGGTGGCCATGGAAGCTGCTGTTAGCTACGCGAGGTGCGTAATTCTGGAGGAAATCGTTGAATACTTGAGCAAGGATGAATCAGTACTGCTCGATGAAGCAGAGAGCTGTTTCGTTAAATATGGCAAAATTGAAAACTAAGGGGTTTTGTCCTTTGGTTTTGATCTTGATCACCATTTGTACTTGTTTTTTTCTTCATTTTCTTCCCTTGTATTCATTCAGTTCCCTTTGTTTTATAACAAAGAAGTTTTTGGATATATACCATACCCCGATCTACTCCCTCCTTCTCTGTTGAATCCGCACTTTTTTTTCCACAAATTTTTCGTATTTTGTACGTATATCAGTAACAGTATTATCATACAAAATATTGTACGATTTAAATTTTGATACATTTTTGAGCTCTTGAATTTTTAAACATTATTAATAAATGTAAATAAATGTCAAACATATACTCTGTAAAAATTAACACAGTAAAGTGCAGATTCAACTGGAACAGATGATGTATTGTCATTCTTCCAACTTTGCTGATCAGAAATCTAAGACGAACTATTTATCAAATGGAAATTTACTCTGTATATGTTAAACTTCTTCAAATTAATCATGCATAGAAAAGAGAATAATGAGCTAGAAGATATGATATAATAACATAATAATCACGTTCAAACCTCACACATATAGAGGATACACAAGAACACACAGTAGACAAACGAGAGTATACATGATCTCTCTTTATTTATTACAATATTTTCAAGCACACACATCTTCTCTCTCTTCGGCAAATCATACTTAATCATTTCATGATCTTCTTCCTCCCATAAGTGTTCTGGCGATCAGTCTCTTCATCAGATTCATCAGAATCAGATGAATAATCATCTTCGTCGTTGTCGTCCTGTAGTGTGAAAAAACGTACCCGGCCTTGCGAGTCAATCATGTAGCTGGTCGGCTTTTCAAACACTTGCCCAAGCACCTCGTACCCAACCGGCTTGACCGGGTGGCGAGCGTCAGACTGAGTAGACACAGGCTTGACCGGGTGGTTGGTGGCCGGCTTGACTGGGTGGCGAGAGACTGGTTTGAACGGGTGGCCGGAGACCGGGTTGGCCGGGTGGCGGCGATTCAGCTCATGGGCATGCAAGGTGTTCGAACCGAGATGGCGGTTATTCACAGCAGAAGCCATTGATTTTTGGATTGATACTTAGATTGTTGTGTACATTTCGACCACCAAATGCAAAGCGTTTATATAGTGCATGTTTAGAATCCATTTTTTTCATTCTATAATTGGAAATACTAAAAGAACTTATTCTAAGAGAATTTAATTCAATCTTTTTCCTAGTGGATGGGAACTTATCCATTGCTTTTTTGAACTAGAATAAAATTTATTCCATGAGCGTGGAAGATTAATTATTAGTTATTCCAATTTCGAGAACAAAGAGCATCATTGAGTTGAAGAACAAGTCGAACAATTACTGGATATTAGAGATTTTGGAGAAATTTGGAGAGTTCAACGATTATTATATGTGAATAACAAGCCATAGTTTATGAATATGACAAGCCTTATTTTCGAGTTCAGTTCAATTTCGATCAGATCTGTTCAATTCAATTACAGTAACAAGCCCTTAGCCAAGAGATCGAGTATGAAACCACAATCTGATCCCCTTGGAAGATTATTCCACAAGCGAACTATTTATATATGTACTAATAATGTCAACTTTTAACTTTGCTTCAAAGAGAAAATGTCAACTTTCAATATGTATATTCATTTGCACGTATTTGATTCACATAAGTGTGTAGTGTTTGAATTTTGATACTTTGACAAAAATATGTTTGGCAGCGAAGAAATAGACGTCATTAATTTCGTCAGTGTAAATGCGTGAAACTGTGAATCCAAGTAATTTATTATCGAACAATATTTCTGTAAGAAATACTCTTATACAAGAATCCACTTAATTATTTTACAATAACACAATCATGAGTGGCTTTCTCCGGCCTCTAGGGAGGCGGCGATGCAGCGGTTCCTACGGTTGCAGACTCCTCCGTCGCAGCAAGCATGCTCTGTTGAACACTGGTATCCCAGATTGACGCAGCAGATGGGAGAGCAGGGTGCCCTAACGCAATTAACCACGTGGCAATTCAAACTAGGGTTCGAAACAGCAGCATTCGTCCAAGTAATTATAGCCAGAACTGCATCAATATAAAAGTTTGATAAAGTTAGACTGAAAAGCTATGAATTCGAGCTAAATTGAACTAATTGCACTGATAAAGAGTTGGAGATGGAGTGCTTACAGCAAATGGCAATAGCAAAAAGTGACCTCATTCTCAGATCTGCACTATTTTGTTTAGTCTCTGGTTTGATTCTGCACTATTTTGTTTAGTCTCTGGTATACTATATATAGAGAGAGAATAAGGAAGTCTGTATCTATCTATCCAGATCTAGTTTTTCAACGAATATTGATCATGCTGCCAACCTATGCCTGCTCCACACGTTATAATTCAACGCAGCATGATCTAAACAATATAAAATTTAGTATAAGTTTGACTTTGCATTTCTCCTCCCGACTTATTTGACATTAATTGAACTAAATTGAGTTTAAAATATATATTTTAAAGTATGTTTTCTAAAGTGTTAAATACATTGTTTTGTAATCCTAAATAGTATCCAATACATGCCTCCTGAAAAATAATGCGTCGCTTTCAATTGGGGTCTTTTATCTATCATGTCATCACTATTTTATTTAAAATAATTTGTTTTTAAAAATATAGAACTAATTAATCTGAAAAATTAATTTCACTGAATTGAACTGATCTGAAAAATAAAGGGTCATGTTCTTTATTTTGACATACATTGTAATTGTCCCAATAAAATCACCTCCGGCCATTATATAGTGTTTTAACTTTTAAAAATAAAACTAAAATATATATGATAGAAATATTTTCCCTACGTCTAGTATTTCATTAGTAGATTTGTCTGGTAAAGAAGCGGAATATTTTTCGACATTAGACCCTAATTAAAAATCGTTTCATGCATAGCACGACATGCGTTCGTTTATAAAATGTGATCTCTCATGTGCTTTGTATAATTCCAAGAATCTCATTAGCTGTTGATCTATTATAATTAAATGATCCCCTTATGATCATTAATTTCCACAATGAATTTCAACATCCAAAAAAAGAAATTCAGTTCAGTGAAAATATATATTTGATGAAATTCAGGTTAATTTAGTTATACTGATTCTCATTTATCAATACATAAATTTTCATCTAGTTCAATTCAATTCATATATACTTACTTCATTTTAGTTCAGTTCAGCACACAAATAAGTTTAAGAGAACAGAGCCTTGCTGAATTTAAAAACAGCCTTTTAGGTAGCTACTATGAAGCTAGCATATATATATATAGTCTGGTTTTCTGCACTAAATTTAAGTATCAATTCATAAGATGATGAAAACCACAAGTAGTTGTTTCAGGTTACATATCTTCTTGTGCATGTCTATGATGTTCATCTTCGCTGCTGCACAAGATCTGAACTCAAGATCAGATCTAGATCTAACTCCTTCTCAAATGGCCGAGGCTTTTCAGCTATTACTAAGGCTTCAAAAGGATCTATCCAATCTATTTGATCTCTCTGTAGTATTTCCAGATCCACCATCGATATCAGCTCAATCCGCAGCTTTTCTCAAGCTTTTTGTCGATTCTCTGCTTACTTTTCTCCCACCTCCATCTTCCCCTCTAACCAAACAGCAAGAAACGATTGTTTCAACGCAAGCTCAGAAGATCCTCGATTCGCTTCCACCTCTAAAAACTCCATCGATCGGATCTAGATTCGTGAGATGCGTAGTTTTGGAGGTATTGAGAGACTACATAACCGAGAAGAATACCTTATTTGCTGAAGCAAATAGCTGTTTTGATAAATGGGGTTCCATTTCCGATGTCAGAAGGAATCCACGAGAAGTCGATCATCTGAGGCCGTTAATATCACAGATTCTGGCGAATCCTTCTGATACATTAGCTCGCAGTGCTCTGGTAAGTAGTTTATTTCCATCTGAATCGGATAATCGTGTTTTGAAGCAGATTGACCATATTCTTGAAGTGCTTCGTCGGCGTACGAAAAATCAATATAAGCAAAATCTTACAAGGGCCAAGGCTAATATTGGCCATTTCGAGTGGCGCGTGCATTTGAAGGCGATTCAAGCATTAATATTTTTCTCGGCTTACTCATTATGATTATTATTATCATCCAGTTTCTTTTCATTATGATTTCACGATCTCTTGTTTTTGTTTTGTTTCTTGTATTTACTCTTTGGATTTGATCTAATTAAGTACTAGTTAATATATGGTGGTTTAATTTATTTATGAACGATTTAATTCAGTCAAATAGTTTTATGTAATAGTTTGAATTCAGATAGTTTAAACTAATAAGGAGATAGATCTAAGGTTATATGATTTTTTCTTAATTAGAATTAGATTAACATGTTTATTCATTTTCTATAGTTCTTTTTAATCTTAGAATGAATAGAACAGAAAAGGAATTAGAATTTTCAAGTCAAGAAGGAACGTGAAACCTGATTATGAATAGATCGAACCAGATCAATTAAATTTTGGGAATCATGCATGTGAGCACCTTGATCAATCCAGATCATCTGACATTGACTTGTGTATAGTACGGCTTTGGATTATAGTAAGTAAAATATTACGATGTGTATAATATTTCGGTAAAAGAATGAATTAAAAAATGGTGCAGATTAGTGTACTTGTTCCGCACGCACACACGCACGCACGCACGAGAGAAATTAAAGTTGCACGACATGACGCACGCAAAATCTGGCGAAATATATGAATGGCTGAAAGGATTGTATAGAATTCAAATGTCTAACAAGCACAATTATATCAAAAATTTACTTACATTGTGCTAATTATAACCTCATATATATATATATATACATATATATATAATTAATCCATAGTTGCAAACTCAAACGGTAAAATGTGCAATATAATTAGTATATATATTACAATTCTTGAGATTAAAAAAATTCGATCTTTTCCAGAAAAATCCCATCCTCTATTCAAGTCAGATTTCTTCAACAACTGGAGGGTAAAAGCAGTTGGGCGAAGAAATCTTTCCGACTCATGATACAGATTCCAACGATCAAAACAATGAATCATAGATATTAATTTGTCGGATTCCATGATCAAATTCCTTCTGATTCCGAAAGGCTGGCGGTTTAGGTTTACCAACCTGTTCATGATCGTCAAGTCCCCGCATCAGTTTCTCCGACAACTTCGAATGCTTGAGTTTTAAGATCTGTTATTTTCGTTTTGTTTCATGTATTTATTCATTTCATTTGATTAATTTTGTAATATTAAGAAGCTATGGTTTTGTTCTCGTGCGATGTGCGTGCGTGCGATCATATAATGTGCACGTTTTGTGAAAATTCAAGTTTGATATTGGAATTTCAGTTCAACACTGCATCAGAAAAATGACATTACAATGTATCTATGGAAGCTGTAACAAGAAATATGGTCGGAGTAATTATGAATAGTATTTCGATTTATTTAAAGAAATTATACGCGCATGTCTGATTTTTGAGTCGAGATGATCCTAACTCCCAAGTCTACTAATCTGCATGTCTAGATCATAGTAAAATAATAAAAGATAATTTTAGTAAACTGCACATGCACGTATCAGGGGTTTCAAATGGGCGGGTTTGGGCGGACTTGGATTGAGTTAAAATGGGTTGCGCTTAAATGGGCAAATACCCATCTATACCCATTAGGCTAATGAGCTTAAATGGGCTGGGCTTAAATGGGTAGGGTATAAATGGACAGGGTACCATAATGGATACCATTATGCCCAAGTACTAAAAATATAAAATTGATTTTTTAATTATTAAAATTTGAAACGTCGTTTTAGGTTCCTGTGTGTAAGTATTATTCAATTTCTCTTATTTAATTTAATTGATTTTTTCGGAATTAGTACTACGTTCAAAACAAGGACTTTGAGTTTTTTGGGTACCAAATGGATGGGTTTAATGGTACCCAATGGGTACCATAAGTCCGTTTGATTTCACATGTGCTAATACCCTCCCGTAGCCCATTAATTTGATGGGCGGGTATTTTAGGTCCATTACCCTATGGATTTGGGCGGGCAAAAACCCATGAGCTAAATTGCCACCCCTCATTATAACTGAATCGATCAATTCAAGCAAGCTCTTTATATTTTTGTGTATATGTTTCATAAATTCAGATAGTATAAACAAATAAGGAAAATGATCTAGGGTTCTGTGATATTTTTTTAATTTAGGTTACAATTAAACACACACAGAGAAAAATAGATGTTATAAATATACCAATTATTTTGAAATCATTCGTATTACAATAAATTTATGGTAGCTAATATGCAACTTATCAAAAATAATAGTAATAATATCATGATCCACGCACATTTGGCCGGTCGTTTTCTAAACCAAAGTTTCGGTCAATTCCTTCTAATTAATAATACTGATGGCGTGCTAATTAATCAATTATATGTTATGGCGTGCTAATTAAATGATGGAGATAACCTCTGTTTAAATATTATGCATGCATACATAATAAACAACTAATTAACTATATATAGCTCGATGACATATATATAAAGGCCTTCAAACTAAGGTTTATATGCACACAGACACAAGAATAGTAGCAAAAGCTTCGACTTACAGTATGGCTAGGGTTGCAGAAGAAGGCATGAAGAAGAGCGGTGGCGGCGCTGCGATATTGGCGGCGGCGATCGCGGTGGCGCTGCTGGGGCTTCTCCTTCTTCCCGGTGCTCAGGCACAGATCCCCGAGTGTTGCAGAGGGTGTAGAGATGCTCTCGGTGCTTGTTTATTTAATTGTACAAATACTGATCTTGTTCCCGACGAACGTTGGAAGTGCAATATATAAGGGCTGCCTGAAGACAAGAGACGATTGCTATAGTACCGAATGCAGTCAAGGAGTTTGTCCTCCTTATTAGTATATGCAAGCTGATCATCAGATCTATCAGATATCATCAGATCTGATAGATCTGATGCTGATGATCTTATCAAGAAAACGACTGAATCTGAATAAGTTTAGTTTTTCATCCTTTTGTTTTCTTCTAGTTTTAGTTAAGTTTCATTAAGTTTGGTCAAATTTATATTTAATTTATTTCAAACTGAGAATTAAACTTAATCAAATTTTTAGCAAACTTAACGAGACAAAATTGAACTACCAAAATTATATCATTAGATATAAAAAGCTAAATTTATTCGAATTCAGTTTTGTCTAATTGAATTGAAATACGTACTTTGAAATTGAACTAAACCTAAAATATTAACGAAACTGGATTAATTATAATAAAATTAATTAGAGTTAAGATAGTGTGCTCAACTGAATGAAATTTAATTAAATTTAAATGTTCTTTAGGAATAAAAAATGTCTATAAATTTGTTACAAAGACACTGAGTACAAGATTGGGAAAGGTTTTACCTTCTTTAATCAATAGCAACCAGGGTGCTTTTGTAAAGGGCAGAAATATTACTCACAATATTTTGCTTACACAAGAACTGCTTAGTAAGTATAATATTGAGGGGGATATGATTCCAAGCTGTATGATTAAAATAGATATACAGAAAACCTTTGATACATTGAGCTGGGAGTTTCTATTTAACTGGATAGAGATGCTCAAGATTCCAGCCCTATTCCTAGGATGGGTGAAAAGGTGTGTCCTTAATACAACTTTTTGTCTATCTCTGAATGGATCATATACAAGCAGTTTTGAAGGTAAGAGGGGAGTGAAGCAGGGGGACCCCATCTCTCCTTTATTGTTTGTGATTGGGATGGAATATCTTACTAGGCAATTAACTTTGGCAGTGCAAGAGAAGAAGGTGGCCTATCATCAGAGGTGTAATAGAGTGAGACTTCACATCCTGATGTTTGCAGATGATCTTCTTATTTTTTGCAGGGCAAATCAGGGATCTATGGAAGGAGTAAAGCATGCTTTAACTGAGTTGAAACAGGTTACATGGCTTGCAATCAATGAGGCTAAATCTGAGGTTTTCTTCACCAAAATGTCAAAAGTAGAGAGCAGCATTTTGGCTACCACTTTGAATATTGTGGAAGGTGAGCTGCCAGTGAAGTACTTGGGAGTTCCCATATCTACTGGAAGATGGAGCAAAGATACTTATGAGCTTCTGGTGGATAGAATTACAAGAAAAATCAACACTTGGCAATCCAGGAATCTTGCTTATCCTGGAAGGGTGCAACTCATCAATTTTGTCCTACTAAGCATGGCCAGTCATTGGGCAAATGTTTTTAGGATCTCTGAGAGTATTCATCACTCTATTGTGCAGAAATGCAAAATTTGTGGAGTAAAGAGGAAGGAAAGAAGAAGTTAATCCTCATTGCTTGGGAAACACTGTGTATTTCTAAACAGAGAGGTGGAGCTGGCTTAAGGGATCCATCCCTGTGGAATCAGGCTTCTTTATTTAAACTGGTTTGGTATGTTTGTCACAAGCAAGATATCTTATGGGTTCAGTGGCTTCAAGCTTATTATTTAAAGGGAGTGGATTTCTTGGCATATCACAGAGATGCTCATCATCTGAGTTGGGGCTGGAAAACTTTGGTGGCTGAAAAGGAGAAGATATTGCCTTTTCTGAGTAGCTGTGTGGACAAGGAAGGAAGATTTAGAACAAGTACAGCTTATAATTTGCTTAAAGGAGTGACTGATCCGGGTCCGGTTGTTTATGGAAATGGTTTTTCTTATTATGCTTTGTTTGTGGATGATTATTCATGATTTTCGTGGTTCTATCCTCTATGTCGTAAGTCAGACTTCGTCGATGTCTACTTCCAGTTTGAAGCATTTGTAGAGAACCAATTCTCATCTCGCATTAAGGTTTTCTAGAGTGATGGAGGGACTGAATTCATCAACAACAGGTTGCGGTCTCACTTGGAAACTCGCGGTATTCACCATCAAGTTTCATGTCCCTATACACCTGAGCAGAATGGTAGAGCAGAACGAAAACATAGACACATCATGGAGATGGGCCTCTCCATGTTGTTTCATTCACACCTGCCGCTATCTCACTGGGATGACGCATTCAGTGCTGCTGTTTTCACTATCATTCGGTTACCAACTCCGGTGATTGATAACAAGTCTTCTTTTGAAGTACTTTTTGGGCGCTCACTGGACTACTCAAATTTTCATCCATTTGGGTGCCGTGTTTTTCCCTATGTTCGGCCGACATCTGAGCATAAATTAGCCCCTCGCAGTCTGCCTTGTGTCTTTTTGGGCTACAGTGCGCATTACAAAGGATTTAAGTGCTTGGATCCTGCTTCTGGTCGCATTTATATGTCTCGCCATGCTCGCTTTGATGAGAACCACTTTCCATTCTCGAGAGCATCCACAGAGGCTCATTTCTCTTCTTTGGATGTTTCCTCCTTTGTTGATCCTACTGATCCCGATTTAGAGACTGCTTCTGTTGAGATCATTCCACCACAGCAGCCTTGTACGGTGTGTCATGAGTCTTCTTCGACTGCATCAGCAGAAATCAATGATGAACCTGAACCAGTCACTCCAGTACCTTCTCCAGCATCCTCGAGTTCATCTGATTCATCCGGTGACTCAGCTTCATCTGAAAGTGGTACTTTGACTCCTCCTATTCCCATAGCTCAACAGGTTCAGACAGTCCCACCTGCCTCTCGTGGTCACTCAATGGTCACTCGTCATCAGGATGGAACAAGAGTAGCTCGCAGTCTTGGACCGGATTTTGTGGCTACAGGTTTGGTTGCTGAGTTGCTCGTACAGAAGGAACCAAGAAACTTTAAGGCTGCGGTGAAGGACTCACGATGGGTTACTGCTATGGATGAGGAGATTGATGCACTTCAGCGGCAACAGACATGGCAGTTGGTTCCTTGCCCTCCACACGTTAATATAGTTGGCTCCAAGTGGGTCCATCGGTTGAAGTACAAACAGGATGGCTCTATTGAGAGATATAAAGCACGTTTGGTGGCTCAAAGCTTCTCACAGGTTCCAGGTTTTGACTTTGATCATACCTTTAGTCCAGTTATCAAGGCTGCTACTGTCCGAACAGTGATTGCCATTGCCACTATGAAGAAGTGGCCACTTCATCAGCTAGATGTCAAGAATGCTTTTCTGAATGACGTTCTTGACAGTCCAGTTTACATGGCTCAACCAGCTGGTTATCAGGATCCTGCACGTCCTGATCATGTTTGCCTTCTGAGGAAAGCCATTTATGGTCTTAAGCAAGCTCCTAGGGCATGGTTTGATCGCTTCAGTGCCTTTGTTAAAGGTCTTGGCTTTGTTGGAAGTTTATCGGATCCTTCGCTGTTCGTGTTTACCCGTGGCTCAGTCATTCTGTACCTTCTCATCTATGTTGATGATATCATTCTTACCGGGAATGATGAGGTTGCTATTCGGAGTTTCATAACTCGTGCTGATCGGGAGTTTTCTGTTAAGGATCTCAGACACCTCAGCTATTTTCTTGGCCTGGAGGTTACACCTACATCAACAGGGTTGTTCTTGGGTCAAGCTAAATATGCTGGGGATATTCTTCAGAGAGCTGGGATGCTGGATGCTACACCGGTCTCCACACCGTTTCTTCCGTTGTCGCAGTTACACAGTAGCACCAATGGACCGTTTCACAATCCGAAATTGTATCGGTCTCTTGTTGGAGCTCTTCAGTACCTCACCATCACTCGTCCTGACCTGTCTTTTGCTGTCAACTCCGTGAGTCAGTATGTTTAGGATCCACGGGATGATCATTTTGCCGCAGTTACTCGGATACTCAGATATGTTCGTGGGACGCAACATTGTGGACTGACCTTTACTGCAGATGGTGTTTCGGAAGTTCTCGCATATTCTGATGCTGACTGGGCGCGCTGTTTGGAGACACGTCGCTCTACATATGGGTATGCTGTTTTTCTTGGTGGAAACTTGGTCTCGTGGAGTGCGAAGAAGCAACCTACAGTCTCTCGCTCAAGTTCTGAATCGGAGTACAGAGCTCTTGCGAATACTGCTTCGGAGGTAGTTTGGCTGTTACACATTCTTAGGGATCTGCGTTTTCCGCTTCAAGGATCCCCGGTGCTTCTTTGTGACAATAACAGTGCTATCTTTCTTGCGGAGAATCCAGTTGCTCACAAGAGAGCTAAGCACATCGACATCGACTATCACTTTGTGAGGGAACTCGTTAGTGCTGGCAAGTTTCGAGTTGGTCATGTTCCGACCTCATTACAAGTTGCAGACATATTCACCAAGGGACTTAATCGTGCGCTGTTTGACTTCTTTCGGTCCAAGCTTCGCGTCTCGATCAATCCGACGCTTCGCTTGAAGGGGGGTGTGACGATAGAAGAAGAATTAGAGGACTAATTTATTAATTTATGTATGTACTTTGTATATTGCACTTATGTGTCTAGGGTTTAGCTAGATTCAGTATTTAGTTTTAGACCCTTGTATGTAACTATATATAGGCCTTGTACTGCCTTATTCTAATCAAGCAATCAGATACAGTTTACATGTACTAATAATGTCAACTTTTAACTTTGCTTCAAAGAGAAAATGTCAACTTTCAATATGTATATTCATTTGCACGTATTTGATTCACATAAGTGTGTAGTGTTTGAATTTTGATACTTTGACAAAAATAAGTTTGTCAGCGAATAAATAGACGTCATTAATTTCGTCAGTGTAAATGCGTGAAACTGTGAATCCAAGTAATTTATTATCGAACAATATTTCTGTAAGAAATACTCTTATACAAGAATCCACTTGATTATTTTACAATAACACAATCATGAGTGGCTTTCTCCGGTCTCCAGGGAGGCGGCGATGCAGCGGTTCCTACGGTTGCAGACTCCTCCGTCGCAGCAAGCATGCTCTGTTGAACACTGGTATCCCAGATTGATGCAGCAGATGGGAGGGCAGGGTGCCCTAACGCAATTAACCACGTGGCAATTCAAACTAGGGTTCGAAACAGTAGCATTCGTCCAAGTAATTATAGCCAGAACTGCATCAATATAAAAGTTTGATAAAATTAGACTGAAAAGCTATGAATTCGAGCTAAATTGAACTAATTGCACTGATAAAGAGTTAGAGATGGAGTGCTTACAGCAAATGGCAATAGCAAAAAGTGACCTCATTCTCAGATCGGAGTTGATCAGAGTATTATACACCGTTTGATTCTGCACTATTTTGTTTAGTCTCCGGTATACTATATATAGAGAGAGAATAAGGAAGTCTGTATCTATCCAGATCTGAGTTTTCAACGTATATTGATTACGCTGCCAACCATATGCCTGCGCCACACGTTATAATTCAACGCAGCATGATCTATAAAGTATTAAATTAGTATAAAAGTTTGACTTTGCATTTCTCCTCTCAGACTTATTTGACATGAATTGATAGAAATCGTTTTAAAAAATAAAGTAGCTAGCTCCTTAAATTAATGTTAAATACATTGTTTGCAATCCTAAATAGTATCCAATATATGGCACTTGCAAAACAATGCGATTGATTCTATCTATTCGTACTATATCTTGTTATAGATGAATGATTAAGGTCTCATAATCTCAAAGTTGAAATTAAAACTAGTAGAATCATTTTGAGTTATTTTAAATATATAGGTTCCAGATAAGTTAGATGGAAAACTCCACTAAAACTAATTCAAAATGTTAAATATAACTAATAATAATTTTATAAATATTTTTTAAAATATACAGAACTAATAATCTAAGAAATTAATGACATTGAACTGAACTGATATATAAAAAACACGACCTTATAACTACTTTTATATATATTAAAAAAATTTGTCAACTAGAAGTGAGTATCATGTATCCATCTTACACATTCTTAGCTTGCCTTATTGAAAACCATTTCTATGCTTTAAGGCCTTGTTCTTAATTTTGACATCCATTGTGAAGCGGACTTTTCTCCATTAGACCCTAATTTAAAATCGTTTCAGTACATGTGCTTTGTATAGTTACAAGAATCTCATTAGCTGTTGATCTATTATAATTAAATGATCATTAATTTCCACAATGAATTTTGACAGCCAAAAACAGACATTTTTGAAGCATGTACTAATATCAGAAACAGCAATATATAGGCAGAGTCTGGTTTTCTGCTCGAAAAATTTGTGATGACAGCCACAAGTAGTTGTTTCGGGTTACACATCTTCTTGTCCATGGCTATGATGTTCATCGTTGCTGATGCACATCATATAATTACCAATCCTACTCCAGATCTGGAATCAAGATCATCAAGGGTTTTGGTCGATCGTTTTCAGGGTTTAGGGTTTTGGTCTCCTTCTCAAAAAGCCGAGGTTTTTCAGCTATTACAGACTTTTCAAAAGGATCTGTCCAATCTATTTGATCTCCCTGTAGTATTTCCAGATCCACCATCGATATCAGCTCAATCTGCAGCTTCTCTCAAGCGTTTTGTCGATTCTCTGCTTACTTTTCTCCCACCTCCATCTTCCCCTCTAACCAAACAGCAAGAAACGATTGTTTCAACGCAAGCCGAGAACGTCCTCGATTCGATTCAACTTCTGATAAATCCATCGATCGATCATCTTATCGCATCTAGTATCGTTAGATGCGTAGTTTTGGAGGTATTAAGAGACTACATGACCGTTAATAACACCTTATTTACTGAAGCAAATAGCTGTATGGGGTTCCATTTCCGATGACAGAAGGAATTATCCACAGGAAGTTGATCATCTGAGGCCATTAATAGCACAGATTTTGGGTAATCCATCACCATCTCCAGATCTCAGTGCTCTGGTAAGTAGTTTATTTCCATCTGAATCGGAAAATCTTGTTTTGAAGCAGATTGACCATATTCTTGATGTGCTTCGTCGACGTACGAAAAATCAATATAATCAAAATCTTACAAGGGCCAAGGCTAATATCGGCCATTTCGAGTGGCGCGTGCTTTTGAAGGCGATTCAGGCCTTATTGTTCTTCTCGGCTTATTCATTATGATTATAATTAATCATCCAGTTTGTTTTAGTTTTTATGTATATGTACCTGTAATCGGGATCATATGATTTCATGATCTCTTGTTTTTGTTTTGTTTCCTGTATTTACTCTTTGGATTTGATCCAAGTACTAGTTAATGGTGATTTAATTTATTTATGATCGATTTAATTCAGTCAAATATTTCTATGCAATTGTTTAAATTCGGATAGTATAAACAGATAAGGAGATATATATAGATCTAGGGTTATATGATCTTTTCTTAATTAGAATTAGATTAATATCTTTATTCTTTTCTATAGTTCTTTTTAATCTTAGAATGAATAGAACAAGTCAAGAAGGAACGTGAAACCTGATTATGAATAGATCGAACCAGATCAATTAAATTTTGGGAATCATGCATGTGAGCATCTGACATTGACTTTTGTAGGACGATTTTAGACTATAGATAAACTATCATATTGAATTTCGGTAAAAGAATGAATTGGGTATATAATAAAATTAATTAAAAAAGTGCAGTATGGTTATTTTGGACGCACGCACGAGATAAATAAAAGTTGCACGACGTGACGCATGCAGAAACGGGCGAAATATATGAATGGTCGAAAAGATTGTATAGAATTCTAATGTCAACAACAATTATATCAAAAATTTACTTACATTGTACTAATTATAACATTATATATTATATACACAATTAAATTAATTCTTAGTTGCAAACTCAAAACGGTAAAATGTGCAATATAAATGGTATAATATATCAAGTACAATTCTTGAGATAAAAAAATCCGATCTTTTCCAGAAAAATGCCATCCTTTTCAAGTCGGATTTCTTCAACAAATTGTGAGTATAAAAGCAGTTGGGAGAAGAAGTCTGAAACAAAACTCGTGTTCTTCCCGACTCATCCTTACATGCAGGTTCCTCTTCAGGACAGTCAAAACAAATTAATCACAGATATATATTTGTCGAATTTCCATCACCGGAATCTTCATCTTCCAATTTTTACCTTCTGATTCTGAATTTCCGAATGCTCGGCGGTCAGCTTCTCCGACCTGTTCATGATCGCCTCATGAATTCCACGCTTCAGTTTCTCCGACAACCAAAGGTTCGGTAAGTTTTGTGAGGATGCATGCATGTTTTCATGATTTCTTGTTTTTGTTTTGTTTCATGTATTATTTCCATTTATTTGATTAATTTTATAATATGAAGAAGCAAAAGTTTTGATGTCGTGCGTGCATGCGATCATATAATTGTCAGAATAATGTGCACGTTTTATTTCCATTAATTTATACGAATTATACGTGCATGTCTGATTTTGATATGAAATGATCATAAGTTTGCTAAAGCAGGTCTAGACCATGTGAAATAATAAAGGATAATTTTAGTAAACTGAATCTACACGTATCAGTCCTCATTATAGCTGAATCGATCTAATTCAGGCAAGCTTTTTATATTTTTATATAAATGTCTAATAAATTCAGATAGTTTTAAACAAATAAGGAAAAGGATCTAGGGTTTGTGTGGTATTTTTTTAAATTTAGGTCGCAAACACACAAATTGCGCACGAAGAAAAATATATGTTACAAATATTATACCAATTATTTTGAAATCATTCGTATTACAATAAATTTATGGTAGCTAGAATATGCAACTTATCAAAAATAATAGTAATAAAATACTCCACGCACATTTGGCCGGTGAATTTTAAAAACAAATTTTCGGTCAACGACCTCCTTAAATATTAATAGCGTGCTAATTAATTAATCAAATATATGTTATTGGCGTGCTAATTAATTAATTAATTAAGTATTATGCATGCATAGATGAACAACTAATTAACTATATAGCTCGATGACCTATATATAAAGGCCTTCATGCTAAGGTTTATATACACACAAACACTGAAACACACACAGAAAAAGTGATCAAAGCTTCAATTTACAGCATGGCCAGGGTTGCAGAAGGCATGAAGAGGAGCGGCGGTGCTGCGATGACGGCAATCGCGGCGGTGTTGCTGCTAGGGCTTCTCCTTCTTCCCGGTGCTCAGGCACAGATCTCCGACTGTTGCAGAGACTGTAGAAATTAATGGCGTCGGTCCCAGAATATATCTTCAGAATATGGCAAGTTTGTAATAAAAATACGAACTGCAAATAAGTAAAATACAGACTGCATTTAGTTGAACTAAGTAAAATACGGACTGCATTTAGGCTGAATTTGAATTGAAATACGTACTTTGAAATTAAACTAAATGGAATTGAACTAAACCTAAAATATTAACGAAACTGAATTAATTATAATCAAATTAATTAGAGTTAAGTTAGTGTGCTCAACTGAATGAAATTTAATTAAATTTAAATGTTCAAGGAATAAAAAATGTCTATACTTTAATAAATAAATGTTATATTAATATATTTTAATCATTCAGGGCCCTTTCTAAATATTATGCAAAAATTATCCTACTTTCAAATTATGTAAGTATTACTGTCCTTTTTACAAATTTTCGCAAATTTAAATTGGGACTGAACAAGTAATTAACGAATTGGTTCAACCGCTGACCTGGTTCCATATATAGAACACCCGAGTCAAACCAAACCCAACGCCACGTCGACATAGTCCAACGTGCTCCACCGAATAAGATCACGCCACGTAATCCAGATTGGCCAATTTGACGTCTGCGCCAATTTTAACACTTTGTACATAAACCGATTAAACTCCAAGCCTCGGAATTTTTCACGAACAATCCCGAAAGCCTACTTTTGAAATCGAAATTCCGAAATCCAGTTTTGAGCTATGGATGCCATGGATCAAGTGATCGATCCCCTCCGTGATTTCGCCAAGGACAGCGTCCGCCTCGTCAAGCGCTGCCACAAGCCGGATCGCAAAGGTGTGTTTGATTGATTGTTTGTGCTTTGATTTTGAAAATTGGATTTCAAAATCGTGTTTGATCATTCAATCCTTGTTTGTGTGCTGTAGAATTCACAAAGGTTGCTACGAGAACGGCGATTGGATTCGTGGTGATGGGATTCGTAGGGTTCTTCGTCAAGCTGATCTTCATCCCCATCAACAACATCATCGTCGGCGCATCTTAATCGATTAGGTACGGAATTGTTATCACAGTTGTAGTTTTTAGCTGAAGATTTCTGTGAATTTTTGGAAGTTGATCACATTGTTGTGTGTTAGTTTTATTTGTGAATCAGGGATAGGATTAGTGTCATTGGTGAATGAATTGCGTGCAATTGATTTGGTTGTTGATCAGCGTAAATGTATTCTGTTATTCAAGTAGCTCCTGTTAGCATGCCAGAGCATTGGTTGGTTAGTTGTTCAGTGTTTGAACTATATGGAATGAACACTGACATTGTTGATCAGATGAATGAATTGAATGAAAGCGATAGAACAAATTGGTTTTAGTTTTGTATTGATGAATGAATGAGTTGTGAAAGTTTTGAGTTTCAGTCATGATTCATGTAATTGCTGGGTATGTGTGGGTAAATTTTGATTCATATAAGGACATAAAGTGTGATAAGAGTTTAAGCTATTGTGTCTGGGATAAAAATGTCGAACATTACAGTTTAGGGCTGTGAATGTGGGCTTAGCTGTAGGTGCATTGCATATCGTTTCTAGGTATCGTTCTGTGGGCATAACTAGCAATATGTAATGTACGTTGTTCTGTTTTCGTTTTAGAAAGTGTTTAGTTGATGGCTTCTTGACAAGCCTTACTGTGCTGTGTTTTCTTGTACATCTAAAAGTTGTTATGTATATTGTGTATCCTATGTGTTTTCTTTCTCCAAAATTTTCACCGATTCATTTAAGGACATAAAGTCTGATAAGAGTTAGTAAACTTCTTGACTCTATTGTTTCAAGGTCAGGATGTAATCAAACATTACAGTTTAGGCTGAGATTGTGGTTCTGTTTACCTATATGCTTAGTTCTGTTTTTCATACAAGCATGGCTTATTGTGCTCTGTGTTCATATACACGCTGCTGTGTAGCTTTCTGATATTTTTTTTCGCAGATAATGTTCTGATCTCGTTTATCTTTGTCTTACCCTGACTTGCAGAAAATTGGTTGAACAGTTCTTTGCGGAGGAACATGGAGTGACTTATAGAGCAAACTTGACTTCTGAACAAACTGTTTTGGCCTAGTTTATTTAGGTGTTGTAATGGCACACAATCTTTTATATGGATGTTTGGGGATTTCTTATATCTTCCTGCTTTTGCTGTTTCTTATTATAATGTGTTCAAGAATGAACTGATAAACCAAATCTTACAAACCACAATGACTTCAATTTCCGAAAACCAATCCAGAGTGATAACAACATATAAGAGTGCTATTGTTAGTGAAGAAATGTGGTTCTAGAAAGCTTTATTGTGATTCTGAAGCTTTATACCCACTATGTAAAGAGAGCGCGCAATAAGCCGAAGAGATAAATGCGATTGATGAATCCTATAATTTTTTAATATTATTTCATCTTGGTGTGGGAATATTGATCCGTTACTATCAAACTTCAAGACTCCAATAATCATGGTAATGGAGGCTTACTCAAGAACGCATTTGATAGTGGTAGATGCATGATGGTTTTGACCTCTTTTCTAGGCCCAAATTATTGTATTTCTTTAACTTTACTCCATTGATGAAGGTACTGTATTGATTAGTGTTGTGATACATTGATCAATACCGATGAATATTGTGCTGTATTGTTAAAATATGCTGAAAATAACTTAAACAAGACATGATCTTAGTTGAGTAAGATAGAATAATTATTACAATGAGTCAATGACTGATCAATTGACATAGATCCACATAGAATTTCAATCAACTTTATGAATAGGTCAATTATTGACTCATTACACCATATTAAACTTGACAAATTTCAAATTACATTTTTTAAAAGATAAGTTAACTTTTATTTTAAGATTTTGGAATGCATGTATACAAAAATAAATGGCGAAAAGTTTGAAAAAAAGTTTCATGCATTAACTAGTATAGGAGACTCGATTTCGATTAGTTTCATAGTGTCTAGCAGGCCCGGCCCAGCATATGCATGAACTGACATCAGTACTTCAGACCCCCAATTTTGGGCCAAAAAAAGCCCAATTTCTATAAATTTTAAGTGTATTTAGTATGTATTTTTACTATTAAAAATAATAATTATACATAATAAATTAATAATAATTAAAAAAAGTTCAATTTTTACAATCAAATTCAAATACAAGCCCTTTTTTATTTTGTTTCAAGCTCCAAAATTCTTGGGTCGGCACTGTGTGTCTCTGGGCCTACAAAATTCATATCATGGAGATGGAGTACATGATATATGATTAAATGGTTCTTCCACTGAATCTAATTTTATAATTCAGGAACATTTTCATTTGATATTTATAAAAGTTCTCCACTATCTCTATAATACTTCCAACAAGCACCCTATTCTTCCCACAGATATGCTCTATAAATGGCCTCAGTAACATTCAAACTTTGTACAACTAATCATGTCTCAACAAAATTACCTCAGCATTTTTACCCTAAGTCTTCTAGTAACTTTTTGCTGTTTTCAGCATATAGTTTTAGCCTCAAACCAGTCTGAGTTCTTCACACTAATGAAGAACTCTTTCTCAGGGTAGATTCCCTAGTGGCATCACAAACTGCTCTCTCTTAGAAGAGCTTGAAATTAGGTCTTCTCAACTCACCTCAGGCTTGCCAGACTTTTCGCCTCTGCAATCCCTGACGTCACTAGACCTCTCAGGAAACTCCTTCCATGGAAAGTTTCCCATGTCAGTCACAAACCTTAAAAACCTAGAGGTTCTCAACTTCGACGACAATGACGGGTTCGATCAATGGGAGCTTTCAGAGAGCTTCACCATGATGACAAGCCTTCAGCTCATGTCCTTGTGCACGTGTAATCTAACCGGAAAAATTCCAGCATCAATCGGAAATATGACGTCACTTATCAGCCTGCAACTAAGTTGGAATTATCTAACAGGTCAGCTTCCACCTGAGCTAGGACTGTTGAAAAATCTGCAGCTTCTTGAGCTTTACTCCAATGAACTCGAAGGAGATATACCTGAGGAGCTAGGTAATTTGACTGACCTGAGAGATTTGGACATGTCAGCCAACAGATTTATGAAGCTTCCTGATTCTGTCCACCGCCTTCCTAAACTGGTTTACCTGCAACTTTACAACAACAGCTTGAGAGGGGAAATCCCTGAAGCCTTGGGAAACTCAACCACTTTGGCCATGCTTTCCCTTTATGGGAATTTCTTGACCGGAAAAATCCCTGAAAATCTTGGAAGATCATCTCCTCTCATAGGGGTTGATCTGTCGGAAAATCAGTTCTCCGGCGAACTTCCACCCTACATGTGCAATAGAGGTAAACTAGTTTACTTTCTTCTCGGTCAGAATAATTTTTCAGGAAAAATCCCTGAAACTTATTCTAACTGCAAATCCCTGATTCGCTTCCGAGCTAATTCCAATCAGTTGGAAGGAAGTATTCCAGAGGGGATCATGGCTCTGCCAGATGTTTCAATCATCGATCTGAGCAACAATTTCCTGAAAGGCTCAATTCCCAACAATTTTGAAAATGCAAAAAGCCTAACTGAGCTTTTCCTTCAGAATAACCTGATTTCAGGGATTTTGCCTTCTGAGCTGTTCAAAGTTCCCAGTCTGATAAAGCTGGATCTCAGCTACAATCTCTTGTCTGGTTCGGTACCCGATGAAATCGGAAACCTTAACCAGCTCGAATTGTTACTTTTGCAAAGTAACAAGTTCAGTTCCTCAATTCCCCAGTCAGTAACTTTTCTCAGCTCAGTAAAAGTCCTTGATCTGTCAAATAATTCCTTATCAGGAAAGATCCCTGAGAACATAAGTGCCCTAATGCCAAATTCACTGAACTTTTCATACAACAAGCTTTCAGGCCAAATACCTATCTCATTTATTGAGCATGGTTCCCTGGATATATTTACCGGAAACCCCGATCTCTGTGTTCCGATCAGTGCAAAGAAATTAAGCACTGAATTTCCTCTCTGTTCTCGAAATCGCAACCGGAAAATGCTGTCTATGTGGTTTGTATGGCTGTCTGCTGGGCTTGCGGTCGCCGGAATCCTCATGTGTATAAAACTGTGGTTCAGGAAAGAGAAGAAAGTAGTGGGCAAATAAATCTAGTTTATTTAATATAGTTTGAATGAAATATGCAGCTTTATTTTTTAAAATTTTCCAATGAAGTTTGTAATGATCACTAAGATGCAATTCAATTACGTACCCATTTGTGACATAGTTTATTGAAGTTTGCATTGGTATTTTGGTATTCATTTCAGTTCCAATAAATAGATTTATAAATTTTTCAATTCGGTTTTTCATTAGATTTTTTAAATAAAAATTCTTTACAATATTTTCAGTTCAATTCAATTCATGGCCGATCAGTCATATTTATATTAAAAAAGTAATTTAATACAATCCAAATCAATCTAATCATATTAATTGAAGCATATTTATTTCTATTTTATGTTAGTTCACTTCATATTGAAATTGAGTTAATGGTTCTTCCACTACCACTCTAATGATCAGGAATTTTGGTTTCTCTAGCTATATAACTTCCAAAAAGCACCATGTTCTTCCCACAATTAATAATGAAACAAACAAAACACGTTTCCACTTATTTGTTTTACACAGTTTCCGTTTAGTGGTTGGTTTAGGTTTTTTGTGATTAATTAAAGTAGCAGGTGGGAAACATTTTTCCTATAAATACACGATCACCACGCACGCAAGATAAAATTTAAGGTGATTATAAACTATATAGCAGCATGACATATCACTTCCCGGATCATATCATTACTGAAGTTCTGATAAGACTCTTCCTTTTGAATCCGTATCAAAATCATGGCGAGATCTGATCGATAGTAGTTATATGAGAGGAAGGCATATCACAAGATCCCGTCTGGTTCAAACCACTCCATATTTCGACTTTAAGATCATTGCACAGGCTCATACTTGGGAAGCTAAATTTTATGCCTTTGATTCAGTAGATTTGTACCGGGCCAATGCCAAAGAACTCACTAATTTTCTAGCAAAAAGTTGTAAAATAGTGGGATTTTGTTGATGGAGTTCTTTGTTTGAGAATAGGTAGAAAAGCAGGTGAATTGTTTTGTTATCATGTTAGATTTATGGAATCCATTCACTGGCACCTATTTTGAGCTACCTTCTCCTCCTGAGTTTGCTTCTCCATAAGTGTGAGTAAAACATATAGAATTAAACTCACTATTTTTGTTTCATATAGCTCTCAGGTAAGGTTTCGATCTTCCAAGGATTTTGAATTCCCTTCTGATCATCTTTGGCAATATCAGAGAATCCACCTCCACTTCTAATTAAGTCTTCAACTCCTTCATAGCGACTGTCTGAAGACATTTCACCAAGGTCAGAGTTTCTGCTTCCAAGCTACTTTTATGTTCAAGTAAATAGACTTTTCAACTGCCACTTGTCCTGAGCTCCTTCTGATCACCAATCCAGCACCAGCAAAACCTGAATTTCCCTGATCATATCATTGCTGAAGTTCTTGTAAGACTCCCTTTTGAATCCTTGATTCAATTCAGGTGCGTATCAAAATCATGGCGAGATCTGATCGATTCTAGTTATATGAGAGGAAGGCATTCCACAAGATCCCGTCAGATTCAAACCACTCCATATTTCGACGTTAAAGTTATCTTAGAAATTGGTCATCTATTATACGTACGCCTTTGATTCTATAGTTAAGAAGAGCGAAAATTTGTACTTGGCCAATGCCAAAGAGCTCTTCAGCCCGGCTACTAAGTCTGGTGCAGATTGTGGAGATGCAGATTGCTCAAAAGTCTGGTGCTGTATTAGATATACCGTGTTCCTGAAGGAAGCTTTGTTAACCCTATTTCTTACCCTTTTGAATAGTTATAATTATATACATCTTGTAACTCAACATTTTTTATTATAATAATATCTCTCTCTTTTTAATATATCTTCATTACAAATCTCTCATTCCCATGCTTTGATCTATCTGAGTGATAACTTTGCAAGTCTTTTTATGTTCCAAAACTTAATTATGCAAGATCTCATACCTTCATCTAAACTATGCAAGATCTTATGTAGGGAGACATATCATATCATCTAAACTAATATGCAAGATCTCATGCCTTCATCATCAAACTAGATATGATCGTTCTCAGCTAACGATAATCTCGTTTGTAATCATACGCACAATACGGATCAGTACAACATGATAATTTTGGTGAAATGAACCAAATTTGGATATGAAATGAAACAAGCTTAATTAAAGTAAGTCAATACATAGAAATGATCAAATCAAACTAAAACAAATTATATCAAACTTTGTGTGGAACTGAACTCATATATATATATATATATATATATATATATATATATATAAAGTGTAGTTAGATTGAAATAACATATATATAATACAAATACCTTTGATATATATATAGCCCTCACCACATATAATCCCCTCAGAAGCTGAAAGGAATAACAATAGAGGACAGCTGATTATTCATATTCATATACAGATGCAATTTAAATTGGCATGTATATCCACGACCCGTCATCATCATCATCATCGCCTTCATGATGAACTGCAACAGAAACAGCTCCGTTGAGATCGACGGCGAACGCCTTGATCACGTCATCAACAGATCCATTGCTGATGCTGCTTACGACCGCCATGCTTCACTAGAGTATATTTTAGGGCTTCTGTTGAACTCTAACTGTGTGTAAGAAACCTGCTCCAGATACGCACCTATTTATAGGTTGAAAAACAGTCAAATTCGATCCAAGAATAGTATATAACTTTATATCTCAAAAGAATTTGAACTGGTTCGACGCGGGACGTTTGATTCTTTCGAACAATCCACAGCGTAAAACCCACGCTTGACTTTCTTGATATTTATAATAGAGCTAGTATACGGTAAATTAGGAATAATGTTACAATTATAAAAGAAGTATAAATCCAATTTTACCTATAATAACTCTATCACCCTTGCTCAAGTAAAGCTTAGAATTACTGACCATGCAAAGTTTGGATCGAAGAAACTAATTAAATACAAAGATCAGGAATATCCCTAGTGAAAATGTCCGTAGGGTGAAGATCGGAGAACATGGAAGACCTTGATTTTTAAATTCAAGAGAAAATCTCTACAACTCTCACCTTTACTGATTTTTTATTAAAATTTTTATATGTTTTGATTTATACTGTGAACCTTTTAATTTGAATGGTATATTTAATTACTGATATAGTGTATAAACTTGTCTTTCTATTATCCATTGATTTTTTTATTCCAAGGGTCTAGAGTGTTCAATAAATTAGTGTAAATTGAATTAAATAAATCAAATAAATGGGAGAAAACATGCATGCCTATATGCTGTGATAGGTTAGATAATTACTTTGTAAAAGAACATGATATAATTTACGATGTATTTTTCTTGGTCTCATGGTTTAGAGAAACACTTTTTAATATATAGGCTAGCTTGTACCATACATACAAGAATTGTATCATCAATTTATTCCTATTTCAGCTTTAAAAAATATGTAATTAGTATTATGCATACAAGAACACACCAACCTCATTAATAACTAGATTTACGAATGCTAATTTTAGTATACATTTGATTTATAATTAGTGTTATTATATTTAATTTGAGAGCTAGATATACGAAATCTAGTTGGTATTTAGAATTTACACATATACTATCCTAATATATTTATAAATACATACCAATAAGGTCTTTTATTTATTATAACTTTATGTACAAATTTTCAGTTCAGTTTAGTATATTTAGTTCAATTATGAAATATGCCTTGATGAAATTTAGTTTAATTTAGTCATACTCTTAATGTTTTGATAGGTCTGATGATTAAAGTAGAAATGTCATTAGTGTTTGTCTCAATGTTTGGGGTTTGTTCTCCTCGACTTATTTTGCTTAAAAAGGAATTGAATTTAACTTAATTGGACTAATTTGAAAAATACTGAACTAAATGAAATAAAAATTAATCGATTGCGATTAAGAGCATTTCATGTTCAACTTATTTTAAGAAAAAATAATTCAGTTCATTATAGTTGGTTCAATTTTGATAAAATACTATTCTTTGAAATTCAGGTTGATATGTAGCCATAATATTAATTTATTAAATTTTTCTAGTTCAAATAAACAAACAAAAATTGGGATAACAAACCGTATTAATAATATAATTTAATCAAATTAAATTTCATCATCAAATCTCAATTGTGATGAAATATATTGGGTTGATTAACCCCTTCAAGAAAATTAAGAACTCTTGTAGATACAAGAAATATCTCATAAATTTCTTCCCATTGTATCTTTGAAAATACATAATTAATTATATTAGTTAGAAAATGCAAATTAAGACACACCAAACTCATTAATAACTAGATTTATGAAATCTAATTTTTAAATATTATCTTTGACTATATATACGAAATCAAGCTAATTTTTAAATACAATTATTTTTATTAGTTCAATATTTTTATTTTTTTGGTTTTGTTTAATATAGCCAATTTCGGTCAAATAAGGGATAAGAACATGCTATGGTGTGTGTGAATATTAATTATTGAGATACACCAAATCTCCACTAATACAAAGAAAATTTGTAACACATGAATATAAATAATTTTAATTAAGATACACCAACCTCCACTTTCATATACCAATTAAAATTCATTAATAAAAAGTTTGACCAAATCCAAATTTATTAATACCAAATTTGTTATACAATCAATAAACATCATTATAAGATCTCTTCCATTATTCTTATATAAAGGCTAGCATCCTTGCAAACCATATAATATAAACATAAACTCTCAAACTCCCTAGGAATTAACCCCTTGAATTGGTGATTTAGGTTTTTTCCTATAGGCTAGCATCCTTCCATTTCAATCCCTTATTTTTAATAATCTGATGAAAACCGCCAGTCAAAACAGTTAGATTCTTCGCGGAACTAATCGGTAAGTTTCATCCTCAAACTATTGGTGATTTAGTTTGTTTTTAAACTCTAAAACATTCTTATATGTTGTTTCCTATAGGGGTTAATCTCGTCCAGATTCATCCTTTGCTTGAATATAACCATTTCAGTCGGATCAAAACAATCGATTAAACCAGGCAGATTCCGCGACAAGTTATTTTCTTCGCTCAAATAATGGCTATATCTCATCCTCGTTCTTTTGGTATGTGTTTCAATCCTCAAACTATTTTCGTGGCATTATTTTTATTTTAAGATTTTCATTAAACTAATTTTTTATCATATATATACCATTCTCGGTACATATATATCACCCGTATGATGTTTATATAATTTTAGTATTTATTTCTCGTAACACTCAAAATCAGATTCTTTATTTGTCAAGATTACATTTTTTATAACTTAAAATTTTTGATTTTTGTGTAAGTGTTCCCCATTTCAACTTTGGTCTTTATTTTTCTTTTATTTGCATTCTATACGTTATGTTGTGATAGAGTTAAGAGAAAGTGATTTTAGTTCAATTCAGCTAGTTTAATTTAGATGGGATTATTAAGTTATTTGTATAATTAAGCCGATTTCGTTGTGATTCCCTGTTTGACCCTTGGACTACTTGTGATTTGAGTTTTTTCTTGCTATATATAGCTGAACTGATCTGCTGATAATTTCATGTAAATATAATCTTATATAGAATTTAATTACATTTTAATTTAATTCGATCGGATGAGAAGATTATGGCTAGGTCCAGACATGAGGTATATGCAATAATATTATTCGGTCTGCATTATTAGTAGAGGGAAAATTTTTATTTTTGTATGATTAGAATGAGTTAGACCCATTTATTTTTGTATAACTATAATGAAAGTCAAACCCATTTTTATTGCACTTATTATTATTAGTATTAAGATTTATTATGCGGACCATTATATAGCTATAACATGCGAATCAGATTATTTATTTTTGTCAGGAAAAAAATTGTTTTTTGTCTGTATATAATTTATACAGACAATTTATAATTTGATAATTTGATATATCTACCAACTGATTACATATTCACACAATTAAACTTTTTGTTTTTCAGGTTCGAAATCAGCAAATTTAGAATTAGAAGCTCTACCAGATCATGTGACCGAAGAAATACTTTCCAGGTTAGATCCCCGCGATCTGATGCGGTTTCGAGCAGTGTCACAATCATGGAGAAGGATAATCGACGGCCAAGATTTCATCAACCTACACCTGGTTCGCTCGTCGAAGTCAGATTCCGGCAGACACTTCTACATCTACCACAAGTCAGACAGGCTATCCGCTACCCGATTCGGTACAGATGAGGGCCTGATTCACTCCGAGTTGACTCGTGTTCACCACCCGATCCCACCGACTCAGCTACTCAGGGCAAAGCTCGTCGGCTCAGTGAACGGCCTGATTTGCATCCACCATCTGAAGAACATAGTGGTTATCATCAACCCTTGGATTCGCCAGTCTTTCAGGATTCGCCAATCTCCGGTGAAAAAAATGCAAAAGCACATTCACTACGGATTCGGGTACAACTCGGCGACAAATGAGTACAAACTCATAAGGCTAATAAATCACGAAAACGCTCAGAATAATGCTCCCTCGTGTGAAGCTAAAGTATACAGCCTGAGGAGTAACTCGTGGAGGAGGATCCCTGACCTGCCCTGCCGAGTTTTGACTCAGAACAGATTATTCATAAACGGTGCCCCAGCCGGGGTTTTCGCCGAGTCCGCCTTGCATTGGCTAACGGTTGACGGCTCCATAATTGCTATTAACGTCGCCTCTTATGAGCATAGAGTTCTACAGCAGCCTGAGTTGTTGGGAAACACAACTGAGTCGGTTTTATCTGAGTTGGGTGGACGTCTTTGCCTGGTTCACTCGGTCTTCGACGTGCGGGTTTTGCCGGCTAACCCGGTGCTGGCCTCGCTGTGGGTGATGAAGGAGTACGGAAATGTGGCATCTTGGACGAGGGTGATCGTGAATCTACCGAGTGTTTTAGGGCACGCGACTATGAGGCCGATTAGGTATTGTGGGGCTAATGACGGGGAGATTGTGTTGCAGAACGGTGGGGTTTTGCAATGGTATGATTTGGAGCAGCAGATTGTGGTCAGAACCGCGGCGATTCCCGGTCCGCCGCTTGTGTTGGAAGGGTATCATTGTGTTGCAAGCTTGGTTAGACCTTCAGCTGGCTAGGATGATGAACCATTTGCTTTCTGAATTAGTAGTTTATATTGGTTAAACATTGAGATTTTTGATGTTTAAAAGTTGTAATTTTCTTTGGTTAAATGTTTGTTATGTTTGTTATGTTTGTGTTGGATTGAATTTTGGGTGTTTAATTAAGATTTTGTGTGATTAAAAGTTGTGTCATTTATTTTTTTAATCAGAAATTTTATTGTGTAATATATTCTTTTGGCAAGATTATGATGATGTGCATTTATTAGGTTTGAAAATAATATGAAACCGTTTTGATTATTGCAAGTTGTTGAAGGATGTAACGCCATTAATATATTATTATATAAAAGCATCAGTTATGATTTTATTATGATTATTAGCTCATTATAAAAATATATATTTATTTGGTGTACATATATACACTCCAGTTACTAAGATAAACAAAGACTCAAGAATTAAACACATGAATAGCATATACTAGAAAATAACAATTCATTTGTAAAGAAAATCAAACGATCGAGAAACTGTAATTATTATATATCACATCACTGTAATTAAATATAGATTTTGGCCTAAAAAATCAATATGCGAAAGTTAAAAGGTGGATAAGAGTTGATGATATTTTAAGGGTTTAAATGGATGGCGAAATTGCCTCAAACCCTAGCTATGAACGTCCCTAAAAATAATGCAAGTTTAAGAGTTTGTGATCAGTGGACAAAAATAAAAGTGGGTGAAATCTTATTCCTTATATTTTACGTTTTTTACGTTTATAAGATCATAGTTACAGGAAGAAATGATGGAATAGACTTAGAATGAGTATCATGTATTTTGAATAACAAGGCATGGCGATAGTTTCTGTACAGATAATGATATAAACGTACCAATATGCAGCAATTATCCTAATAATTTGCACGAAAATGCAGACTATAAAAAATTCTCTAACCAACGCATGATAATATATTCAAAGGTTTTCCTCCATCATGTATTTGATGTTTTATACGAGTAATGATATCATCATATGATATAGGTTTAGATTCTCCTCAAGGAGTACATCAGGCGATATTTAAGAGTATACTCTGCAATATATGAAAATTTCTGCCAGATTACATTAAATTTAACAAAAGTTATTGACGACCAAACATAGATCAACAAGATATTAATAGTACTATACTTTGCAACATGAAAATTTCTCTAAAATTTTATTGAATATAACAAATGTTTTTGATGACCAAACATACATTAATGGTTCATAATGTATTTAGATGATGAAGGCACATACACATATATGAAATTACTTTTCATTATAGAAAACCTTACATATAAAATAGCCTTACCTAGGAATGCAAAACATATATAAACCCTATATATAATCCCATCACGAGCCGAAAGGAGTAATAATAGAGGGCATCTGATTATTCATATCTTCACGTGACATAATATTACCTAGCTAAATGCAGTACCAAACCTTCAAATAGCACCAGTTATTAGCAGAATTCATCCACCATATCACTCTGCTTAAGTTACCTGGGTTTTAAGCTGCTGGTGCAACGTACGGCCCATCATCATCATCGTCATCATCATCGTCATCAACAGAAACAGCTTCGTTTAGATCCACCAAGTACGACTTGATCACGTCATCAACAGATCCATTGCTGATGCTGCTTACGACTGCCATTAGTTCAGGTAGTCAACTTCTTTTAGGGTTTTGTTGATCTCTGATTGTGTGTAAGAACCTGCCCCAGATAAGCACCTATTTATAGGTAGAAAAAGAGTCGCATTCGATCCAAGAATGTTAACTTCATATTTCAGAAGAATCCCTACTGTTTCGTTGGCAAACAACTAGCTATATGTTGATTCTTTCGAATAAAATCCCTTTCATGTGGAAAAAAGTAATATATATTGATCAACAGATCCTTTCATCAACAGATCCATTTGTCTGAAAATTGAAAATTAAGACGTTATCATAAATTACTAATTCGGTTTTAGTAATGTAATTTCTTTTAGTTATATATTTACTATATAACACATTTCTAAAATATCGTATACTAGACCATCAGCATAGATCTGATCTGATTGTCGGATTAAAAATTGACAGAAAAACACTAAGATTATCTAATTACGATGATACGAAACGGAGACATTGTAGAGACATGGGGAATATGTTTGTGGATGGTAGGGAAAAGATAAAGGTGAAAAAGTTACAGAAATGGTGAGATCTTAGGGTTTGCAGCCATACGTTTAGCCAAGATGGACAAGATAGGTCCCAGAATATGGCACGAGCAGAACTCATGCAAGATTGCTGCTGAACTCGTCCCTCTCGTGCTCGCAACGGTTCTTCACGTGAATTTCTCCGGCTACTGGTGGACACTGATTAGATGCAAGCTTGAATTTGCAATCAACCATACTCTCTTCGTCCTATTGAAATGTGCAAGAGAGAAAGTTGAAAAATAAAGTCGGTGAAATGAGCGGAAAAAAATGAAATAGTTACTTGGATTGAAACACTCAAAAAAAAAAGTCCCGCAAGTTCAACTCAGATGGAGAGATACCAATTTAAGTTTTGAGTACATTAATTTTTCATTTCAGTTCAGTAAGATCATATAATTAATTTCAACGGAATATGGCTTTAATATTGCATCAACTATAATAGTAAAACTTATGTTATCAAATTTGTTTATGGATGTGAGCAAAGAAATGATATTATGGAGGTCGCTAATATATATGTACACATTCTCAACCCTCATTAAACACTAGAAATTCAGAAAAAATAGTACTGATAAGCGAAAATAAATACATCCATAAACTACTTGTAAGAAAATATGCACCATTTTTGTATAGTTTGTTTAACTCCTAAATATATGCTTAAAAAAATGCTGTTGTGAAAAACCAGGTTGCTCCTTGTTCTACTGCCGCAATAATTACTGTATTTGTTCCCGGAGCTTTGTCAACCCCTCCTCTTACTTCTCAAGATAGTATTTTTACCTCTTCTTGATGATATACACAATGTACATAATTTAAACGATCAAATACGAAAGAAAGCATCATCAAAATGCATTTACTTTTTAGTTCAAACATAGCAGTAGTTTCTGAATTCTGTTTACCTATATGCATAGCGAAGATTCTGATCAATCCTTGTAAGCTGCACAGATATCTTCAGTCTCCATTTCAGATCCGCCTGCAGTGGAGACATCGTCTAAACTACTCAAGATCTCGTGCCCTTCCTCGTCTGCTGACTCATCTGCAAACAAGTCTTCATCTTCCATGTCAGATAAATACTCGATCCCGGGGCCCACAACTCCCTGCTTCTTCTTTCTGTAATCTATATGGGTGTCAACCTTTTCTCTCCACGCGACTAATGGATGCTTCTCAATCAGCTCAGAGCTTTCATAAGCTTCGTTCAGGAACACGCTGAACCTCTTGCCCTTCTCTGAAACATAGAAGATGCCAAAATGCTTCAGAAGCAGCCTCATCAGCTTCTGAGGCATAACAAGTTCTCTTCTGAAATGTGTCAGATGATCGGTCACCAGCCTCTTCTCCATCGTGAAGCTCAGAAGCTCGTGCATCACTGCAACTGCTCGTTTATCAAACTCTTTTGACCCGGCTTTTAGATCTCTAGCATCGGCATAAGGAGATAAATACTCCATCTTCTGGAAAGCATTGATTTGCTGGGTGTATTTTGACAGCACCTTCTTATAGTTTTGTGGAAATTTCATCGGAAAAGCTAATGAAAGAACTCCCGGGACATGGCTGTGATCATTGGTTTCTGCAGTTTTCATGAACTTCTTCTCCAGCTCTGTTATAGCCCAGCTGGGGTTCCAATCAACAAGCTCTAAATATTCCCTCTCATCGGAAGGAAGAAAAGGCCGCACAACTTTAAAATGAGCAGGATATCTGTGCACCCATTTGGTCCTAAAATCATGTGGCAGACCAAGATCCCTCCGAAAATGCGCAACTTTCTCCACTGGCAGCCTCTTATCTACAGACATCATCAACATCCTCGAAACATATTCTGCAGTTTTATTACTATGCTCTTCGATGATCTTTCCCTCCTCATCGACCAAATTCTCTGCCAATTTGGTCATTCCACACCAGAGAAGCCCCTTATCATCTTTATACAGCTCAAAAAGCTTCGGGGATTTCCTCAGAAAGGTGGATATCTTATGAGGCTTGGGAAGGTTAATTTGTTTCCTGTGTCTATCTAAATCTCTGACAGGCATGACTTGCTCGGGCTGATCCTTCAGCATCTCGACCACAAACAGAATCTTGGAGAGTACTTTGTGCTTTTCGATGGAAACTTCAAGGTCTTGAATTCGCTTCTTCTTGCTTCTATCTTGGACCCTCTTGCTGGTAGTCATCATACGCCACTGCACGCAGCGATGAAGCGTGTGATTGCAGTTACTTTGAACCGCGTTTTCATTAATGAAAGACCTTCCAATTCTCCACAGAGATTGTGCAGAAAGAATATTATTAGCAGCATTTCGACGAAGATTGACCATTTCTGATAATTCCTACAGAAAAAAAGAAGCTCCAAGCTTTAACAAATCAATGTTTCAACAAATTCGATTCCATGAATGAAAATTGAATGTAGCATTCAAAAACTCAATCTTTAAACAGAGATTTGCATTTACACAAACACCTTATGTGCATGAATGTAAGAATACATGTCCGTATATATACGCACGTAGGTACGTATACCGTACACAAGATAAGATCAAAGGAAGCGGTGGTAGAGGGCTTACAATTTTTCAGACGTTTTCCGGCGACGGTTGAGCAAGAACGGTCAGGGTTCTGTGTTTTTACGACTTTGAGACGAAGACCAATGTCAAAAGCGTCAACGGTTTGTAAAGGATAATTTTGTCAATAAATTGTACTTTACGTCTATTTTCTATAAATATAATATTCAGCATGTCTTAACTTTTCTAAACTTTCTTCTATTCAATTCAGTCTTAATTAGTTTCTCTTCGGATAAAATAATAAAACTTGAGCTATTATTATTTTCAATATTCATTTTTAGTTAAGTTAAGTTTGATATATTTAAAATGCAAAAATGGTGTAAATCTATAAACCAAGCAAAAAATTAAATAATGTTTAGTAAGTACCATACTAAATCAGGAATGCTTCTATCAAATAATATCTAAATAAGTTGAGAAAGAACCCTTGATCGATTTAATTTTGTAACAACAAAATTTGATAAAATTCATATATATATTTAGTTATATCAATTCTATTATTCGATACACTAATTTTCAACTTCATTTCTATTGGTAAAATAAAACCAAGTGAACAGAGTTTACTCTTAAAATTTTTAAAATACTAATATATTTAAATTATATTTTGAAATGAGGTGGTCATGTAGAAGATCAGTTTTTCAAACATTTCATGAATTCATTTACATATTTAGTTTAATCAGTGTGCTTTTTAATTTAAACTTTATATTTTTGATATAAAAAGGGTACCTAGCTATTCCTTTATGTGTAATTTTAAAATGTATAATGGTTAATTACGATGCTTGATTTAATTTATAGTCAAGTTCCATAAATATTACTTTTATTTGTTTTGAATGAAAAATGAATTTAATGAAAACAATAACAATAACAATATGGGTAATTTCTAGCTCTTCATCAAAAGAAAACTTACATTTAATTTGTTGAATATATATTAGAGCCACAGTAATTCATTTCTCAGTGCCAAACTCATCAAGAATATAGATCTGTAACAAAGTCATTGTCCTTAATTTCACTCCTTCTGTGTAATAAGACTAATATTAAGCTTATTGGATGGGGCTTTAGTAGTTTCTGGCTGGAAGAATATAGAAAAGTCTGCTTAACAGAGCAAAAGACGATAATCCTCGCCACTAGAGAACCGTCATCCTGGCATCACAAGTTAATGGATAGATCTAGAGGAGCCTACTTGGATCTAGTGGTGGTTGTTAGTAGGCTAAGGCAGGTACACGCCTACCCTCACATCCGCCAGACAAGATTGTGAATAATAATTTCCGGTCTCACTATTACTGTAACGTTTTCTCCGCTCTGTGCTATCTTCTATCCTATATCATGTCCTGGATCCGCTACTGCTTGGATCTATGAAAATCTGAATGCTTTCATCTGTACTATATTAATATTATAAATTAAAGACATCTGTGCTAATCAAACAAAACTAAATCAAGTAAAGAGATGGTATTTAGTTGAACAAAAACTGAATACAAAATACGCGCCCTATATATAATCCCCTCACATGCCGAAAGGACTAATAATGAAGGACAGCTGATTATTCATATCCTCAAGTGATCACATTTATAGATGCAACTTAAAGCTAGCTAGTTACAGTACCAAACCTTCAAATCTTCATCTCTCTCTTCAAATCTTCATCTTTCTAAGCTGCAGGAGCGACATAAGGACCATCATCATCGTCGTCATCGTCGCCATCGCCTTCATGATCATGAACTGCAACAGAAACAGCTTCGTTGAGATCGATGACGATCGCCTTGATCACGTCATCAACAGATCCGTTGCTGATGCTGCTTACGACCGCCATGCTTCACTGGTTTTTTTTAGGGTTTTATTGAACTCTGACTGTGTTTAAGAACCTGCCCCAGATATGCACCTATTTATATGTGGAAAAAGAGTCAAATTCGATCCAAGAATATTGACTTCAAATCTCACATATATAAAATATCAACTAGCTATATGTTGATTCTTTCGAACAATCTCTTTCATGTGAAAAAAGTAATAAACATTGATTAAATTGAGTTATTGTACAAGTTTTGAACACCATGATCAAATGAAGCTAATGTCTCATTATTGAGACATTATTGAGATATTTTAATTTTTCAAAAATAATAATACTATTAAAATTTATTGTTATTGCCAATCAACGGATAATTTTAGGACTTTTTTGCAATAAAAAATTAATAGAACTTTTCAAGAACTCGGTATTATAATGAAACGAATACAATAAAATTTTCAGATCCTTCACTTTAATACCGGACTGCATATATAACACTTCAGTTTTATATTACACATATCATAACTAAAAAAATGTACGTACTGATATATCACATATAACATATAAAAATCATAACTATATATAAAAGATTATATAATCTAAATATGATACGAAACGGGGAAATTGTAGAGACATGGGAATAAGTCGGTGGTTGGTGGGGTACAGATAAATGGTGAAAAAGTTGCAGAAAGTGTGAGATGTTAGGGTTTGCAGCCATTCATTTAGCCAAGATGGAAAGATATATAGGTCCCAGAATATGGCACGAGCAGAGCTCAAGCAAGACGGCTGCTGATGCATTCCCTCTCGTGCTGGCACCAGTTCTTCGAGCTTCTTCACGTGAATTTCTTGGGCAGTTTCAGAGAGAGAACATGAGCATGCAGGATGATATTGCAATTGAAATGGTGATCATAGTATTTCGAAAATGAAAGGCTCAAGTGTTAAAAGCAGTCCGGTATTTTTAACTTAACGTAATTTAAAATCCCATCATTAAAATTACATAAATACTGACCATGAATAAGTTTTTAAATGAACATAGTAAATGAGAATTTTTTCATAAATTCATATCGTATTTTAAATTATAAGAGTAGATTATCAGATTACGTATAACAACACAAAGAGGCTAATGTAAGGCCATGCAAAGGATTAGAAATGAAAACATAATGAAAACAATTTACATGAACTAGTTATAACATTAATTAGGGCCTTTTTGCAAACTTATTTGAACTAAATTAAGCTGAAATATACTGTACTAAAATGTAAACACTTTCTCAAAACTGAAGGGTATATGAGCATATAGGCAAGTATTTAGGGCTTTGAGAATTCAGTTCGGTTCAATATTTTTTAGTTTACTTAAGTCAAGCAAATAGAAGTTGAAGAACTCACATACTCAGATACACTTATTTGTTCAAATATCATCTGCTGAATTAAATTATATTAAACTAAATTGAAACTGAACGTGAAGTTAATGAACCAAAAGTATAATATTGTGACTAATTTAATTAAATTTTAAATCATCAAATTAAACGGTACTGAACTAAATTAAACTAAGCTAAGATATTTAATTAAGCTGAAAAATTCAAAAAATTAGGGAAAAACATATATTGCTTAATTAACCACAAGACCATACATAATGAAGAATCCAAAATCAAGTTTCTACAATTTTACGAAATTCCTAAAAGTGCAAGGACTGCAAATTAAAACAATCAGCTGCACATTAAATGCACCAAGGGTCGGAAAAATTGGATAATTAAGCAGGAAAAGGAAATTTTCCTAATCCCTTATTTTTAAGATTTCCTTTTCATGAATTATTGTTTCTATATATACAATATAGAAATTAATTTCGGACATCAATATTACCATATTCTCATTCATCAAGGTTCAGAAAAAATTACCATCCTCGCAATATTCATTCATCACTTTTGGTAAATCAAGGTTAGCTAAATTCGTACTCACTATGTTAATCTATTTATGGTTTTTTGGTTTGTTTGTTTGTTTATATAATGGTAGCAAGGACGGTTTGATTGTACAGATCTGATATTTGTTAATGCAGATCTGATGTTTTTCAATGGACTAGACGTGCATTAGCAAATATCAGACATGCACAATCAAATTGTCTTGCACCTAAAATCCCTCATTTTCCAAAGTTTAGTTCTGATTAAGTGTGATTCAATTTAGTTATAATATTACTATTTTTCAACTTACTAACTATTATGTCAATTTTATTCAGTTTAAATCTGTTCAGTGCTGATAAAATAAGTCGTAGAGAACACGCTCTTATAAATTTGTAGTCCCCAAGCTCTATTGTCTATTGTAATGAAAATAGAAACCATAAGTTGAAAGTAACATGATAAGTTTTTTGCCAGATAATTGCAACAATGGGCCGGAAAGCAGTAACAATGAAGCTAAAAGAAAGCAAGACAGACAGGGTGAATATGTTCAAGAAAAGGGGCTCCAATTTGAAGAAAAAAGCCATGGAATTATCCACACTTTGCGGCATCGATATGTGTATGATCATGTTTTCCGAAACCGGCGCCGTAGAAACCTGGCCGGAAAACGATCCGGAAAAGATTCATGCCGTGATTGAATCCTACAAGACCAACAACGATAAGACCTGCAAAAACACCACCATAGAGGACAACATCCATGCACGGATTAAAACGAAGCAAGAAGAGCTCGCTAAGGTAAAGAATGCGATCTTGGAAGCTAAGTCCCCAACTTCCGGCGACATATATCAGAGTCTGCCGGAGGAAAATCGGAGAGAGATCGCTAACTCCCTCACCGCTAAAATCGAAGAAGTGCAGCAGAAGATTCATGATATTAAGGCCTTTTCTGCGTATGACTTTGCCAACAACTACTTGGATTTAGTACCTCTGAACAATGACTATGCCATTCAAGATCAGAATATGACATATTGTAATACGACGTGTTATAATAATGTTCCATCGGAGATCTATTCTACCGCCCCCACTTCCACTAGTTTGCAGCATCCGGCCGGCCAATATGTTCAACTACTGTATGGAGGTGATGATTTCCATTTTCCGGCGACGTCGCCACCAGCGGAGCCGGAGCAGTGGGTAGATTATCAGTGTGGGGATGTTAGGGCATGTTATGATCAGTTTCAAATTGGAGAATTTGGAGAATTAGTGGAGCCTCCTTATCTTCTTCAAATGGAGTAGGGATTTTTTTGTTCAAATTTATTTCAGTTTTGATTGGAATATTAAAGTTTTAATTTTGCCACACATGCATTGTTTTATATTTATTTACTTTTTTTATCGATTCTGGTCTATATATTTTAGTGAAATTTCCATTTATCGAATTTATACTTCCATTAAATTTGGTATCATCACCTCTGCCATTAATAACAAGACGAGCCTTGAATCGATACAAGCCGTCATTAGATTTGAACTTGCATTTCAACAACCACATACATGAGTGACATTGACACAGAGGAGGCAAAATATTTCATTACCCATTCAGTCCCAATAAAAAATTTAATTGAGATGAAATTTATTGATGAAATTTATTGATAAAATGGTAATTTGGGATTAAGTCAAATGGGATTATTTGGGAATTGGAAATAATGGGAGTGGGATTGAAATCCCATATTTCCCATTTAATGTAGAAATAAAGGGAATGGGATTTGGGATCCCATAATTCCCATAATTTTTCAATTATGACTTTGTCTTATTTTATAAGTGATTTTTCAAAACTGATAATTATATTAATGTTATTCATGATAAAATGTCGAGAGACTTTATTTTGAAATATAAACTAGGGGTGTCAATGAGTCAAACTGTTCACGAACGGCTCGTGAACAATTCGGTCAAAACTCGAACTCGTTTCGACTAAAACTGAACTCGATCGAAGTCGAACATCTTAAAGCTAGCTCGATAGGCTCGTCGATCTGTTCAAGTCAAATAAGTACTATTATATATAATAATATTTTGTATTTTATAAAATAAATATTTAATTATTGTGAGTTCGAACTCGAATATGATCGAGTGTACGAAAACCAAGTTCGACTCGAATTTGATCGAGCTTACGAACCGAGCTCAAACTAACTAAAAATCATTCAAGTCGAGTTCGAACTACAATATTCTAACTCGTTCGAGTTTGAGCCCCATTTACGAACGCATAATTTTTTTTCGAGTTCGAATTCAAACATGCCTTATTCGCGTTCTGCTCGACTCGTTTACAGCCCTAACACATGTCAATGTGACTGAAAATTTCATTTTTCATGTGATTTAGAAATGTATTTGGGACCCACTAAAATTTAGATATTTCTGAATATTTTATAGGGAAAATTCCCACAAAGTGCGTAATAAGAGTTGAAATTCCTACTTAGAGCGTAAAACATTTAATATTCCTATTAAGGGCATTCAATTAATTTCAAGACAAATTTACCCCTTTTATTCTTTTTCTAAATTCAATTTTACTCAATTTTTATCATGTAAATTATCATGTATAAGAATTATCATGGAAATTTTATCATGTAAATTATCAAGAATATGAATTTTATCATGAAAATTATCAAGAATAAGAATTTTACAACTAACAATAATATAAAATTATAACATTATCTTTATATTATAAAATAATTTTAATATCATGTATAAAATTTACATGATGATTTACATGTACAAAATTAAAGTGTATAAAATTTTAATCAATTTAGCTAATGATAATTTTAATATCATATATATTTTTATACATGATTATTTACATGACAGAATTGAGTAAAATTAAATTTAGAAAAAGAATTAAAGGGGTAAATTTGTCTTAAAAGTAATTGAATGCCCTTAGTAGGAATATTAAAAGTTTTACGCCCTAAGTAAGAATTTCAACTCTTATTACGCCCTTTGTGAGAATTTTCCCTATTTTATAATCCCAATCCCAATCTCATTTAATCCCAAAATATAATGGAAAATTAATTTCTCAATCCCATTGTTTCCCATCCCAAAATTTCTCATCCCAATTTCTTCCTAATCTCATCAGTTTCCACCCCAGTGGCATTTGGCGGTCTTGGAACCAACACCCACGTTTCATTCTTAATTAGAGCTATATATTCGTCGGTCGTGGCCCCAATTAGGGTCATGGAGGGCTTGGATGGGAGTTTTAGGAACTGGGGTGGAGAAGTGGAGGTGTTTAAGTTAAGCCGTGTTTGAGGTTTTTAAAATGTCGTGCTGACGGCGAGTGATCATTTGGGTGAATGGGGTGGAGGTGGTGGTGGTAGTGGTGGTGATATAGAACGTATCAGACTAGTTTGGGGGACATGGTATGGGTTGGGGGGTGTAGGCGGAGTAGTTGAAGTTTGTGAAGTGTGAGATGTAGGAGTCAACTTGGGAGGCTGTAGAGGCCTGTTTGAAGAAGTGGGTATGTTGATTGACCAGAGCGGGTAATGTATGGAGATGTATCAGTATCCAAGAAACCATAAAATGGTGATTTTGAAGGATGGAAATCACGATAAAAAATTGTTTTCATTAAAAGTTGCATGGCGAGAGATGGTGATTTTATTGGTTGACAAGTCAAGGCATTTATATCCCCGATGATTACTTGGAAAATCTAGGAAAACACATGGGATTGTTCGAGTTTGCAATTTATTTATGCTAGATTATAGAAGATGAGGGTAAACAAAGACAACCGAAATGTGAAGGTGGGAATATGTAGGTTGCCGGTGAAAGAGACTCTGAGTTGGGGAACAATTGTGGTTGGCTTTGCTTGGAAGGATATTGTGTAGGTGTGTAGACATCTCAAGAGGATGGTGTCAGTATGGTGATGGCATATGAGAATTACCAATTACATGACCATTACCAACAATAATAATTTTTATTATTTCTCAAATTATAGAATAAGAAAAATCAATTGAATTCAAAAGTACATAAACATTTGTATAAAAATACATTATAGGGTGGAAGTGGATAGATTATCTTCTTCTTTTGTATTGAATAACTTTTCAAGGCTGGGAGTGTATATAAGACGCCGCCGAAACTTTAGCTCTTTATGTTGTTGAAGAGAGACTTGATTCTTGAGTGTTTTCTCCTTCAAATCATATAAATATAACCAATTCGGCAATAGAATAAGGATTTGACGTTCATCATTCACAAAAGCGATCGGCATCAGACTGTTGGCCGGACTGGTACGATAATCAAAAGATAAAACATGAATCCAAGAGGTTAATAACTCCATAGTCCTTCATCAACATCAGAAATATCCCTTGCGAAACTGTGTAGCTGTAAAGACGACCATTCCAAGTCCATAAATAAACACTGGCAATTTGCATGTTATCAGGCAGGTTCATTCGATTAAACTCTCCAGTCGAGAAATCAAAAGTAACAATCAAATGCTCTTTGGTATTTGTTACCCAATCATGTGAACCGAATTGGTACCCTCCACAAAAACTGATGTGGTATGGAAAAGTACATGTACGGGAGGGTTGCAGATTGGCTTTGCTTGGAAGGATTTGTGGAGGTGTGTAGACATCTCAAGAGTATGGTGCCCGTATGGTGATGGCATATGAGAATTACCAATTACATGACCATTCGAGATCATGTGAGAACCGGTGCCTGTATCCATGTGCCAATTTTCATCTGGGGTTGAAGTGAAAGAGCTTGCATTGCAGCGACAATGTCGGTAGGAGTGTATGGTGAGGATGTGGGCTGGTGGGCCAAAAAGTCATGTTGAGGTCTGGGCCCAATAATTCCAACTCTTGAGCCTGCTGGAGAGGTTCACGGTGCTGCTAGAATGGCCAAACGACCAGATGTTGGGTATGGACAAGGAGGTGGATTTAGACCCTTATTGAGGAGTCAAATTCAAATTATTATTACCATGGGCCATATTATTTGCTTGAAAATTCCCATGGTCACATTGGAATTAACCTAATGGTCAAAGTGATTATAATCATTTAATTTGCAAGTTCGCTGAACAAAAATGATCAAAATTAGTTGGGTGATCAAATTCAGTAACCAATTTACTCTTCTTTGAATAAGTGGATTTTAAACATCATGAATCAAATGGGATAAACTTTAAGCTGTGAAATCATTGAAGCAATTCAGCAATCAAAACGTGCGTTAAAATTCAAAAATATTGTAATTTTTGTGTGACACTGCCTCATCTTGTGTGCATTTTCGTGGAAGGAATGAAGAAGACAACATCCATGCCCAGATAAAAATGAAGGAAGAAGAGCTCGCTAAGGTAGAGATCTGCCATCATGGAAGCCAAGTCCCCAACTTCCGGCGACACATATCGGAGTCCGCCGGAGGAAAATCGGAGAGAGATCGCTAACTCTCTCACCGCTAAAATCAAAGGAGTGAATCAGAAGATTCATGATATTAAGGCTTTAATTCCGCGTATGACTTTGCTAACAACTACATGGATAGTACCTTTGAACAATGATTATGTCATTCACGATTATAATATGACATATTGTGATACGATGTGTTATGATAATGTTCCATCGAAGATCTATTCTACCACCATCACCACTTTCACTAGTTTGCAGCATCCGGGGCCATGTTCAACTACTGTATAGTGGTGATAATTTCAATATTCTAGCAATGTCGCCACCAGCGGAGCCGCAACAGTGGGTAGATTATCAGTATGGGAATGTGGGGACATGTTATGATCAGTTTCAAGTTGGAGAATTTGAAGAAGTGGAGCCTCCGTATCTTCTTCAAATGGAGTAGGAATTTTTTTTGTTCAAATTTGTTTCAGTTTTGATTGGAATAATAAAATTTTAATACTGCCACACATGCATTGTTTTATATTTATTCACTTTGTTATCCCAGTCAATATATTTTAGTAAAATTTCAAGTTATCAAATTTATACTTGCACTAAATTTGGTATCATTTGGGACCTGCCATTAATAACAAGACGATCGCTCCAAGCCACCATTAGAGTTGAACTTGTTGTGTTTGAACAACCACATACATCGAGTGACGTTGACATTTGGCAGTCTTGGAACCAACATCCACATTTTATTCTTAATTAGAGCAATTTATTCGTTGGTCATGGCTTGCTTCCAATTAGTGTCCTGGAGGGCTTGGATGGGAGATTTAGTAACCGGGGATGGAGAAGTGGAGGTATATGAGTTAAGCCGTATTTGAAATTTGAAAATGTCGTGCTAACTGCGAGTGGTGGTGGTGGTGGTGGCAGTGGTGATATAGAAGGTATCAGAGTAGTAAGGGGACTAGTTTGGGGGATATAGTATGTGTTGGGGGTGTAGGCGGAGTAGTTGGAGTTTGTGGAGTATGAGATGTACGAGTCGGGGAGGCTATAGAGGCCTGTTTGAAAAAGTAGGCATGTGGGATCGAACATGGTGGGTAATGTGTGGAGATGTATTAGTATCCTATAAATCCTAAGATGGTGACTGTGAAGGATGGTAATCACGATAAGGGAATTTGTTTTAATTAAAAGCGACATGGCGAGAGATGATGATTTTATTGGTTGACAAGTCAAGTCATTTTTATCCCCGATGATTACTTGGAAAATCTAGGAAAACACATGAGATTGTTCGAGTTTGGAGTTTATTCATGCTAGATGATGGAAGATGAGTGTAACTGAGGAAACTGAAAATGCGAAGGTGAGAATATGTAGGTTGCCGGTGAAAGAGACTCAGAGTTGGGGAACAATTGTGGTTGGCTTTGCTTGGAAGGATATTGTGGAGGTGTGTAGACATCTCAAGAGGATGGTGCCCGTATGGTGATGGCATATGAGAATAACCAATTACCTGACCATGGCCATCACCAACAATAATATTTTTATAAATTCTCAAATTAGAATTAGAGAAAAGTGTATCTTTATTCGAGGTCATGTGAGAACCGGCCCATATATCCATGTGCCAATTTTCATCTGGGGTTGGAGTGAAAGAGTTTGCATTGCAGCGGTGATGTCGGCAGGAGTGTATGGTGAGGATGTGGGCTGATGGGCCAAAAAGGCATGTTGAGGTCTGGAAAATGGGGTGAAGCTAAAAAATGGTAAGAGTCATAGCACATAACCCCAATTTTTTGTATTATTCCTATTTTTTCTCATTCGAATCAGCAAAATGCAATATAACTTTTGAAATTTTTTCCTATTCATCAGTCATCATCACATTATAATAGTTATACTTTGCATCGTAATGTATTAATTATAGATTTTTTTTTGTATTCATTGTCCAAGTTTTATTAATTTGGAATTTTTTTCGCTAAACATACTATAATTTTTATTATGTTATCATTTTTGGTCATGTTATTTTTTAACCTAGTTTCGTAATTTTGGTGATTATTATGTGTACGTAATTCTAAGGTTGTTGTTATTTAGGAGTTGTAAACAATATTAAAGTTGTAAAAATGTGTTCATATGGTGTAAATAGAATAGAATATGGTACATGAATATTTACCTTCCTGTCAAATGCAAACATATGTGCTATACTTTTTTAACTCTGATCAGTTTGCTTGAAATCTGTGTATTAATTAATCATTTTAGTCAAACATGAAAATTAGTTAATTAATGTGTTATATAATTCATCTTTTATCCATATATTATAGTTATACATTAATCTAATAAGATTTAAAAATTATGTTACATCTGTTTTTATTACTATTTCATGGTTGAAATCAATATACAATTTTTTTACCATGATTTTACTTTTGTACTACATCCCAACCAGCATGTATTTCGTATTCAATCATTCATAAAGGCATCAATCTGATCTAATTTGGTAAAATTTTACAGTCAATCTTGTATTTCATGGCATTCATTACATTGGTACTATAGAACAGTCGGTCAAAATTGAATTGTTTTGCATTTAATCCACTATTTACATTCACTCTCTTATTATCACTCATCTATTTATTCAAAATCACAACCATTCCCCCCAATCTAGTCTAACGATCAAAATTTAATTACCTTTTCACTAAATTTCATCAATAATTTATTCTTTTTCCTTCCTTCTTAAAACTCTTCTCCTTCACCTTCCCTGACCTCCTCCGCCCTCTTCACCGATAACTACTCGGTGGTTTTTTCTCTTGGCTAATCTTGCCGGAAGCACAATTTCATCACAATTTTACCATTCCACAAAAACATGGTAGAAATCAATATTAATATTATGAATAGGGTTTGGCCAGAGACGAAGAAGGTCAGTGCCGAAGAGAAAAGGGGGGGAAAATGTTATAAAAGGAAAGAAAGAATATTTAATGACAAATAAAATAAGTGTGATATATTAATCTGGTAATATATATTTATTAAATGATTTTATACCCAAGACATTAACAGTGAATTTTGACAGCTAACGAATTATAGGTCTTTTTTTTTACTAAACTATACAGCTGTTTGACTACACACTCGTTTGACTTTGACCACTCGTGCTCGCACTCACTTTGTGAGCCGGTGACCATTTGACCACTAATATTGAATAATTTGACCGGTGGCCAGCCACTGCATTTCCTTGAACCTGTTTCTTTATTGAAGTATGAAAGAGGCTACACCTGCAATGCAAATAGAAGTTCTTCCAGCAGACGGCTCTACCTAACCAACAAGTTTGAGTGGAAAAAGGACCTCCCTGGCAACATGATCCAGAATAAAACAACTTGAAGCATGCAAAAACACAGTTAGATCTAGTGCTGCAAAATGCACCTAAAACGCTGCAGTAACGTGCTCAAATTCAACTCAAACGCTGCTGCAAATAACGCAGCTCAAAACCATCTCACGTGCTGCTGAACGGTGTTCAACTGCAACTCAAACGCTGCTCAAAAGCATCTCATAAACGGTTGCAACAAATTCACCATTTCAAAACAAAACAGGAAAAAGTTTATCCACAATCAAGTAGCAATTTTCTGATATGATACCATTCCAAAATGACAAAACCAAGAGATTATCCACAATCAAGTAGCAACTTTCTGATATGATACCATTCCAACATGACAAAACACACACACATCAAGAATCTATCTTTTTCTACGCACGACGAAATCAAACCAAGAAACCACCGTATATTTTCTAAACAGGATAAATAACCAAGAAACAAGCTTTTTCCCAACTACCATAAATCTCATGACAAGACCAAACTCAACTGGCATATAACCGTTTCACTTATATGCATCACAGGCCACTCTTAGGCGAAGTACCAATTCAGGTTTCCATTAAAATCCGACCTTGCATCCGCAACAACAAAAAATAAAGAAAATTGATGGTAAAAGGAAGTAGCAGAACATAAGAAACAAAGCATTTATGAAATGCAGAAAAACCAACAGAATTGAACCACAACAACATATAATGAAAAGAAACACATACCATCTCACTATCCTACTGCCTTCATCACCGCGACTCTTCCCAAAGGGCGGCGCCGAAACCCTTATCTTTCATATATAAAATAAAATATACGTTAAAGCAATTTTGAGTGAATATAAACCTTTCCCCGCTGATTATCTAAGATTCTGATATTATGGTAACCTTTATATAATTTGGCTGCATAATTCTGAATATCTACAATTCTGACTCTTATATAAAGTCGTCTCCACTATCAAATGCATGGTTACAGATGATAAACTGAATACACAAAAGAGGCAATGCAATATCATACCAGGGAAACATTCTCCGCATTTTCTCCATCTTGCTTTCTCTGTTTTATGTTCATCTTTCTCCTTCTTTAATGTATCTTTCAATTTCTCCACACTTTTCTCCAAACTCTCCACATTCAAAACAAATCATCAGCATACCAAAGCCATACAAGACAATAAAGAAATAGTAGAGGTTTCTTTGCATGAACCTGATATCTAGTACACTATTCTTTCTTATTCTCCATAATGGCCTGCACACCTGAAACAGCCACCGTAGTCTTTTTACCTGTAAAAAATTTAAGAAGAAGAAATAACTTCAACGCGCTAATATACCATGAAAGAAATATAAAGCAAAACTTTATGTTAAAAAAAGAAGCATCCACAGACAAAATCCTAATACAAACAGACATAAAAATTAAAACTTTCAAAAACAAAATTGGAACTTCATCCCACAGCAAATGCTAAAATGGCATACATACCCAGTGGGGTTCTCACCAGCCTCACCGTTCACTTGCAATGTGAGAGCCTTCTAAGAAACTGTCTCTTCAGTTTCACCGTTCAATTGGACTGTGAGAGCTGTCTCCTCTTCAGCAGCTTCTCCACAGTCCATCATATTCCTACCTCTCTCTTCACCAACTGCCACCTTCTTACCAGATTTTCCCTTCGCCTCAGAACAATCTTCAACCATGATCTCAGCGACGCTCTTCTGCTTCCTCTTGAAAGACGACACAGTTGAAGCCAGGTCCTCCTCCTGTGGACCCCCAGACTCAACGCCACCATTCCACACCAGTACCTCATTTTTACTCTTGCCATGACCAGCCTCAAAACTGCATTTCCTTGAACCTGTTTCCCCACAGATCTTTTGGCAGCCTTCTTCAGCTTAGAGTCACTTGACTTGGCATCCCCATTTTCTTCGACAGACTTTCTCTTACTTCCACACTTCTGACTTGTTGAAAGACCTGTAATGGGTCACTGGATCCAGTAATTGCCATGACTATGGATCCAGTCTAGTTTTTAAGTGAGTGAGACAGACCTGGGCATATCATAAGGAACTGATAGAACACAGGCTGTTAAAGCAAGCACAGAAAGTGAGGAATGTGGCCTGCAATTGATATGGTATAGACCATGCTTAAAATCCACCAGTTTTAAGAGTTGCAACCAATATGATGCTGGTTTTACAACCATAAAACAAAATCCTGAACATTATAATGTATTTCAATAGAATTTAATCCAAATTACAAAGTGAAAGATTAAAAACTACCAATCATCTACAAATCACTAGCAGCATGATAGAAAAAACAATCCAAACAAAAAAAAAAGAAATGCAGAGCTTGCAACCTTGTATTAGTTCAGTGCATGAAATTTTTTGAAAGAGATTCTTCACTGCTAAAATAATTTGATTGACATTGGAGAAGTAAAGTAAACAGTGTGCGGAATTAAATATATGCATGCAGTTCATTAGCAAGCCAGAGTAGAGCACATGGTTATTAAGCACTGATTAAGAATAAATAAGTTATTAGAAGAAATGAGTTGAGAGATTAACCTTTTCAGATATTCGCTGTATTTTTTCAGAATTATTTTTGTTTATTTAAAATTTTAGATATTAAGTTTTGAATAAAGAGAATGAAAATAAATATGAAATGACTAAAACATCCTTACACAAAGTTGTTTTTTTAAACATATATAGCTTTAGGGCTATAAATTGATCAAATTTATATGTTAGGGCTATAAATTGTGTGTTTTAAATGTTGGGGCTAAAAGTTGATATTTTGACATATGTTGGGGCCATAAAAATGATGCCCCCAAATGGAAAGAAGATTGGTAGATGAGATGGAACGCTATTTTCAGTTGATAACCGGAAACACGACTGAAACTTCTCTTAGAGCAGACTATGAGAACTTGGGAATTACAGTTTCTAATGCACTTTCCGAAGATTTTCTTAGCACTCAATTTTGCCGTGTTTCATCAAGTGTGAGTTCAAGCTTACTGGTAAGTGGTAAGCCAGTCATACAGCCAAACTTATATGCAAGTTAAGTAGGCATGTAATATTTTCTCAAGTACAAGAATTCATGGCTCACGAATCCAGGAAATTGAGCTTGAACAGCAACTTCAATTTCGATGTTACATTTAAAGCCTATCGTGAATTGTGATTAAATTGTATGACATGCAAGAGTTTAATCAACAAAGTGGAGCCATACCTAAACATAGAAGTCCTCCAAAATGTCAACGTTGCTGATCTAATTCGCCAATTGGAGGCATCAGCAGCAGAGAGGATAAGGGACACAGCTTTCTGAAGATTCGTACACTGGAAAACCCTCCACTTTAGCGATTCAAATGCTGCTTTGGCAAGAGTTGACAAATCTTTGTTTGATGTTTCCTGCAAAAAAAAGAATGATGGTAGATCAGAGATACCACCATTTTCCTTTAAAGCCGCAATTGACAGACACGAGAAAGTCATGCATTCAAGCTTTGAAGGTTCTATTCACATGATGAGTTGCATCTTATTAATGATTTAGCTATCTATTATACTAGTAACAGTATCTAACCATTGACCCCATAAATGCAAATGGACATATTGTATATGAATTATAGTATGTTATTATAGCAAGAGAATTACAGGATTCGATTCTAATATCGGCACTCCTTTAGTGGGCAATACATGGGTGACAAGATAATGGAAATTAGTAGGCTATGCACATGATGACTGTTAGTGCATTACTACTCTTTTCTGCTCATCTCTTTGGTGGTTCAACAAGAGAACTTCTCTTATCAGGACCATCGAGTTAGTTAAATAGTATGTTGATAACACATGAAGACCTAATGTTGGAGCAGAGGCAACAGAAGCATACCCTTAAGGAGATGACGGGGTACAGAAGACCCACTAAGACATCTAGCAGAACCAAGGATCTTCCAGATTTCAGGGATGAGATGGCAAAATGAAACATCTGCTCGTTAAAAAAAGGACACAGCGATTAAATACTATACACGCAGGCAGCTCTAAAATGTACTCTTTTCATAAACACCTACCCTTTCCATCCAATTAACGTCCTCTCTGGACTAATCATGTGATTTCCCATTGCCAGAGATTTTCTCAGTTTGGACTTCCATGAAGTCAGATACACCAATATACTATTGTAACTATCAGAAAAGGTCAAACCAATGAATTCTCCCACTAGACTACGCAAATGTATTTGAGATGCAGAACAAGATTACGTGAGAAAGAAATCTCTAGAGAGTTTTTAGGTGGTTGAAAAAATCTAAGTAATCTGCATATAATTAACCACAACTACATGTAATGAAAAGAAACACATACATGTCACTATCCACAGACAAAATCCTAACACCTTTCAAAAAAAAAAATTGGAACTTCATCGCACAGCAAATGCTAAAGAGGCATACATACCCAGTGTGGTTCTCACTCTGCGAAGCTGTCTCCTCAGTTTCACCGTTCAATCGGACTGTGAGAAGCTATCTCCTCTTCAGCAGCTTCTCCACAGTCCATCATGTTCCTACCAGATTTTCCCTTTGCCTCAGAACCATTTTCACCCATGACGCTCTTCTGCTTACGCCACCATTCCACACCAGTACCTCATTCTTACTCTTGCCATGACCAGCCTCAAAACCATCTCGAACTTCATTACCAGCCACTGCATTTCCTTGACTGCAATGGGCACCCTCGCGGCAGCTGCAGCTCCTGAAACTCGGTCTTCTTCCCAGGAATTTGTTGGCCATGCAATGCAGTGAATCACTGCTTCACAAACATAAAAAGAATTCAATCATAAGAAAACCCCAACCCAATCCCATTCCCAGTTTTAAACACAAAATGGGAGGATTTGATCGTACCTTTGCAGCTTTGACTTCCATTTATTTATTTCACAACAGAGGGTCGTGGATTAACTTCAACTTAAACCTTCTTATTACCTCACTAAACCAAACGGCTGCGTTTCATGCCACACCATAGCGGTATATAAACCCTTCTCCTTGAATCTTTTCCCCCGTCAGCTGCTATTACCCACTCTCGACGGAGCCGCAAGAAACCCCAAATTTGCCATGGCAACCGCCGCCGTCGTCGTTGAACCGGAGCGCCGATTGGGACCAATGTATCGGAAATGGACGGCGGATTTCAAGGCCTTCTCTGCTAAGGTACGGCATTTTCTCCTCTGATGAGAGATAGGGTTTTATCCATGGCGGGCTATGCTTAATTTGTGATTGTTTTGCAATTTCGTGCTACGCTGCTATCATTATGAGTTTCAATCAACTGTTGGCATGCAATTTCTTCCCGTAGCTACTATGTTCTTGGCTGTTTATTGTATCTCTCTTTTCTAGAAAGAGGAGATTATTGCTTCATTGACTCAAGAAGCTCTGCGGTGTTCAAGAACCGCTTATTTGATCGGCAAGAATCCAGAAGTCGTTCAGGAGTGCATAGACGTGGTCCGAAAATATCAGGATGCGTACCTGGTCGTGGTGTGTGACAGACGCTACCCAGTGGATGATGTCGATGTGATCAAGAGAATGATGAGATTGACCCTTCCTGGCGGAGAGAAGGTGGAGGTGAATTTTGACCACGACAGTCTTGAGAACGCGTCCATGTGGCGTAAGAAGAAAAGGATTTGCAAGGAGATGTTATTTCAACGCACATATTTGATGTCCTTGGAACTTTTCGATCTGCATGAGGCTTTGGAAGAAATGCAAAATGATGCTAAAAGGACCTTTACTGTTAAGGATATTGAGGAATTTGAGGCAGGGAATCAAGAAGTGGCTGAAGTGAAGGAGTTGATAGGGAGGCTGCATGATATAAGCATCAAAAACTCAATCCTGCGTGAAATCCTTCCACAGTATAGAACATATTTTAACCTCCAGTATTTGAACATATCTTCCCCGAGGACCCCGACTCATCTTCTTCCCGCATTTGAAGGTGCTGTAGCAGACATCTTTGGGTTCATAAAAAGCGTAAGTTCCAAAATCGGCTCCCTGAAATAGCGGTCTGATCTTTTACTTATATATCTGATCATATATGTAATGTTGCAGCTCTCTGATTTGGAGCTCGAGGAGTGGATCAATGAGCAATTGGTAAAACTCAACTCCTTGCTAATTGCTTTTTCTTAGGTGTTCTGCTAATGGGCATGAATTTGCCAGCCCACCAATCTTGATGATGGTTATATTGAAAAGTTCACTTATTTTCGTTGATACAGATTAGCATAGAAGATTTCTTGAAGGGAGTAGCTAGAATTATTGAGAGCTATGAACTAATGGTTGAGATGCTAATTGAGGATCCAGAAGAATTTCTGGTTGAGGATAGTACGATGTTGAGGTTTAATTTGCAAACACTCCATCCACTTGATCTATCTTCTGACACGCTTTGTAAGGTAAATGTGCTATTTTAGAAATTGTTGTGACTTATTCTTATTCCTAGTACTCATGTCAAGTGAATTAATTTCAGGCTGAGGACATATTTGATCCAGGAAAAATTGATCAACTGCGAGCTAAACTAAGTTCAGAAATGCAGGAGTATCAAAGTGACCGCAAAAAGCTCAGATTGGTAAAAATACTCATATAAGTTTACGTTTGTACACTCTACACACTATATTTTGTGCTAACCTTGCTTCCCATTTGTTGGCCAGATTTCATGTGCAGCAAGGCTTCCAGAATTAGGTTGGGCACATCCCAAGGATCATCCCCTCGTGCTAGCTTGCAAGTTTTGCAATAATTCTTGCAGAGATGAGTTGGACAAGTGGGAAGGTATTTAGTGTACTTTTCTTTTGTAGTTGTCATGCTATGCAATGCTATATGTGTTTCTCGGTTAGCAACAGTGTAGAGTGTACTGATTGATGTGTCCTTCCTTTGACTCTATGTTGCACTATTGTAATGCATATGACAAGTTTGTCTTCATTTTTGTTCAGTTGACATCGGTGGTGGATGAGGAGCCAACTTTGAAGATGCCTTGAAAGGAGTATTGTTCAGTTGACATTTTTGTTTCATCTCTTGGTTTCACTTGGTGTATTGTTTTTTGTTACAAAACTTAGTTCGGATATTTGATAACTATTAGTATGGCGTGTTATTCTTCAAAATTATGGAGTATGGGCCTGAATGAAGAGTGTGAAACAACAGCTTTGAAAACTATTGATCTTTTTTCCTATATGGTGAGAAATTCATGGGATCATTTCTGTTTCTAAGTTTTCTGCTGCCTGTTTGGTTCTGAGCTGCTCCAAACGTACGTAATTACTCACACAGGACATACATGCAGAAGCTGTAGATCAAGAGATGCAGCTCAAGAATGAGCCACCTTTTCCATCTTCCATGTCAACTCCACCATCAACTCTCCATTCAAAGCACTGGTCTGTTCTTGTCCTGCTGGTGGTCTGATATGATCATCTTCATCATTTCATCCTACTTGTCGCGCACTTTCTTGAGCCTTTTCCCCAGCCCCTGCAAATCCAGGTTCTTACGGACAAGTTAAACTGCCCACAAGCCTCCTTGATCAGGCTCTTGACTTCTGCTGCTCATAAGCATTCTTGATATGATGTTGTTGGTTGTCCTCATCAGCTCACCTCAGATATCTACTGCCTTCCCATCTTTTGCATGACCTGCAAATGATTCCATCAAGTTTTTCACTTCAGAACGCCTGATGGGAAGCAAATGCTCCAGCGTTTGACCTCCAAGAAGCTGAGAAATGCACAGCTTCTTCATACTTCCAGTAAGGTCCATATGGGGCAAAGGCAAAGTCCTTTGAACCATATGTTAGGTAGCCAATCGCGCCTATTTCAAGGCGATTGGCGAAGGAAAGCTCGTGTGTTTTGAGGAACTCTTTGGCCATCTCAAGTGATGATGCAACCACACAAGGGATGGAACCAAAGTAGACACTGGCTTTGTGAGGTGCAGAGGAAAGGAGATGAAGGTGGTCGAACAAAAATTGCAGAAACTGCCCAGATGATGAAGAAGGCTATGTATTCTTGAGCTTCATCCATGATTCAGATTTAAGGATCTTTGAGTGTTAGCAGAATGAATGGTTTAAGAAACTGTGCAACTTATCAATTTATAATGCAGCGGGCTTATAAACCAACTAACCTTACCGCCAAATGTATTAATAAGACTAACTCAGAACTAACCATATGAGGTATAAACACATTGCTAACCACTTGTGATATGGAAACTGAGGCCAAATGGCAAGTTTATAGCGCCACAAAATGTACAAAGCATACATGGATTTCTACCCTTTGAAGTAATATTGGCATCAAAAACGTTACTGATCCATTTTGCCCTACCTCTAGACTGTGCTCCAACTCAGATCCTCAACTTCCCATAACAGCATCATCAACCTTGATTGAGCTTATTTCATCATCTGCCTTCTTCGCAGCAGGAGTCCTCTTCAGTCTACGAACCACCTCTTCAACAGTATCAATAGATTTGAGCAGCTTCTTCTGTGGTGTATATTGCCAGTGTTTACAGGAGGAAGCTCACTCGATGGATTTGTTTCACACCTCTATGGTGTTGAATCGATGTCTCCCAAAACCAGAAGATGATAGCCAAGTCCTCTGGTGAGAAATGAGATCATTGCCGTTGTCCAATGCTATATGAGTCCGCTCGTATTTATCAAATGCAGTTAAGAAAAAATTACATGTGATTTTAGATCATATAGAGGCTGAACGGGTAATTATAAAACACCGGATCAAGTTAGAGGGACTTAAATAAGAGGCACAAGGAAGTTAATAGAGGACCAAATTCAGTATGAGCTAAGATTAAGGAAGAGTGAATGAATACCTGTCCACAAGTAATAATAACAAAGAGCCGCTATAGCATATTTTTCCTTCAATGCACCTACAAAACAGAATTCAAACAAAAACACAAAATGTAACGCGTTTCAAAACGTTTGAGTCCTATAAAGATTATAGGCTTCAGTGTACCACAGAGAAGCAAAGTGTAGTTAAAGGCTTTAGGACCTATCAGACCATTCAAAACCTAAAACCACTGTGTGCATTAGCAGATCATCAAATTCAGACAAGAACCAATTTTGAAGTTGTAGTATAAGAACAAAAGGGGCTGAATCAAATCAACCCCGAATAACATGGTTCTAAGCTGACATTCCTCTTTCCTGCTTCTCCACTCCACATAGAGAGCGTTGATGAGGTAAGCAATCCAAGCTGCCCATTTGGACATATAAAACATGTAATATGACACCCGAAAGCATTCCCAGTTGAGAGAAAGAGCACGGGAAATTAAGAAGAACCTGCATCACCTGCAACAGCGAATTTTCCAATGTGATTAAATATGCCTCATTCACATTGAATATATGTTCCTAAGCCTTAGAGAATAGCCAATTAAACCTTGGTTGTGAAAGAGCATGTCAGATTAAATGTCAAGTTTCATCAAACTATTCAGCCCGTATGAAACAAGAGATTCAGTTAAAAAATTAACTCTACATGTGGAACTTTGATGGCGATAATTGCAGAACTTCACCCAAGAGATCAATGATCAAAGAACGCTTAAAAGCCCTAAATGCCATTCCAGCCATGTAAGGGTTCTGTTCCGCCTTCTTCAGCACCACTGGAAGATTTGGACAAATCGAGAACCTTACCATTTGTCAACTTCAAATAGCGGTCTCCTTCTCCTTCCATAAGCAGCTGCCAGTCCAGTTTCCCTTGGTCCATTCTCCCATATCTCTGGACTCAAAACCTTGCAAACATGAACAGATTGGCAATCTTCTGGGATCACATTTTCAGCCTTACCACCTCTCACCCTATGATCATGTAGACTCCGAGAATCAGTTCCCATTCCTGGTATTCCGATGAGCACATTACCATTCCTCCGGAAAAGGACACCTCTATTCCAAAAAAACAATTCTGGGATGCGCTGAGAATTGACACCCAATGTGAAACTTCCAGTGGGTGGACCGGAGGGGCTTCTCCACGAGGTTAATTCAGTGGCTCCATTTTCAGTCACACCAATACTCATTTCCTCCAAGAAAATGTCTGTAGGGTTCTGAAAGCTTTCTTACAGACTCCTACCATTTAAGGCTGTCTCCCAAGACTAAGTTACCATTATCCAAGAGCTGAGCAGTGGAATTTGGCATGGGATCCGATGCATTGGATGACCAGAGTGTCTACTTCTTCCCATTCAAAACCAAAAGAATCCCAGAGGAATCAGTCAAAGGCTTGTCCCTGTTAGCCACCCAAACAGGTTCCATTCTAGGAACATTATATTCGATTGGTGGTGTTTCAGGATCTCGAACGGGCTCTGTGATCGATGTCGTGTCTCCTGCAACCACGAAAAGTGATTGAAGCCAGAAACAAGAAGATATGCATTATACATGTCAGACTTGTCATGCCTCGATGTGCAAAGCAGTGGAGAGAACAATAGATGCAACAGCAGTTTTCATCTTTCAGTATAAACAATATATTCCACTAATAGTGACTCATGCAACTGATTAGGCAGTAACAGAGAAAGCTCGACTCAAAATTCAAATTGTAATACTGGAGTAGTGGCAATTATCAACTGGTGTAATGATAACAATCAAGGAAACCTGAAGCCAAATAACACAGTTTCGACAAAGTTAATAGCAGTTAATCAATCAATCGTTCTACACCATTAGAGACGTGCGAATAATCAGACAAAGTGTTGTGATCAACTCACTTGCACAAAAACGTAATACCAAGTACATTTACATATTCAGAACTTATAGCTATAAAAAAATCTACACTAGCTAGATTCATCCATCAATAGGTGTACACAACAACATATAAAATCCTCCTCCACCGCTTTTATGAAACAATTTATGTTATTCACCTCATCCTTTTCTTCAACCATCTTAAGTGATTGAAATCTATCAACTAAAGATGACAGATTTGTAGCTAGGCAGCCAGACCCTGATTACATAACTTATGCAAGTCATTTGGCTGTAACCTTTCAAATCTTCCTATATAAAGTGATAGCTATATGCACAATAACCAACCACTGACTGGGTAGCACGCAAAGATCATCATGATTAGCAGCAACTGCCAACAGGCGGATATAAACCGAATGCCATGTGCTTAAATCCCTTTTCACTAATTAACATGCAATTAAAATTTCCAGACACAAAAGGTCCCCGAATTCATCCAACCAAACAAGGATACAACAGAAAATAACAAGTGAAGAAACTGAAACAAGATGTAAGGGCTATGCGGATGAAGATCAATCAAGCATCGTCGGCGATCAGGAATTTATAGTTGCTTATGTGAAGGGGAATAAAATGAAACCCGGACCCGGACAGTGAAAGGGGAAGTAGAGTAGGTAGTTTGACAAAAAAAACTCAACTTTCAAATGGAATAACACTTTAATTAATTGCAAAGTCTATAGAAAGTCCGACTTTCCTAAGTGTTATGGAACTACCATTATATATTTAAGGTCAAGTGATACTATTTTGTATTAAAATATTAATAGTATCAAAGTGAACATATAATAAAACATGTTTTAATACAAAAATTCATGAATTTACATTAAAACATTAATAAAATTCAAATAACAAATTTTACAGTTCAAATTAAAAGGTACACTGTATAAGTTAAAACGTATAAAGACTCTTATGGAAAGTCAAGAAAGTTGGACTTTCAGGAGACTATCTCTTAATTAATTGGGTTTTTTATTACACTTTTTATTGAGAACCCTATTTACTCATGGAAATTAAGTGTGTATTTCATTTGTAGAACAGACCTATACACAAAGTTAAATTTGTTATCCAAACGTAAGACTGTTTAATATTTATCAGGATCATCCTGATGTAGGTATGTATCAGATACCAATCAGATAACGACACGTTATCTTAATATAATTTAAAATCGGGTCACGTATGCAATCATTATCCAGAGGATTCAGACATTAAGAGTTAGGGCTTCAGAAATTTACCAAAAATATCGTAACAAATGAAAACATCTATATTGCGCACATGTCATATTCTTATTGGTGTTTGATAAGGGTTATATCAGCATCATTACTTCAATTCAATTTAGTACAACAAAATATAGTTGCGGGAGAGTAGGTCCTTATTCTTTATTTTAGTAAAAATATTTAAAGGCGTCGATTTAAATACAATTCGGACACATACATGCTGGAGATAAGTTTTTTTTAGCATGCAACGACCTGATACATGGATCCTAAAACTATTGTAGTCTAATCCTATGCTATCCTACTCTATTATCCAGTATGTCGAGTGGGCGAGATCCTCACATTGATGCTTTGAGTGGGGTGTACTCCCACTTGATACACCCGCTGATGCACATTGCCGCTTCACACTTCATGCGCTAGTTGATGCACCTCCCGTCACTCAGTTAAGCACGCCTCTTGCGGTGGAGAGAATGGAGACTAGGAGAAACCTTAAGGGCTAATTGGGGGAGAGGGAATTTGACCTATGGACCTCTCCTAGCCAAGGTGAATATGATGGAAGATTAGATTAGGGTTTATGTTTTTGAGTACCGTTTCAGACTGACAGAAATCAATTAAATTCAAAAATACAGAAGCATTTATATTAAAAAAATCATAGGGTGGAAGTGGATACATTATCTTATTCTGTATTGAATAACTTTTCAAGGCTGGGAGTGTATATTTGAAGAAGTCGCTGAAACTTTAGCTCTTTATGCTCCTGAAGAGAGACTTTATTCTTGAGTGTTTTCTCCTTCAAATCGTATAACTGTAACCAATCCGGCGATAGAATAAGGATTTGACGTTCATCATTCACAAAAGAGATCGGCCTCAGATTGCTGGCCGAACTGGTACCAAAAGATAAAACATCAATCCAAGAGTCAGTAACCCCATAGTCCTTCATCACCCACATATGAAATTGCCCTTCTGAAGCCGTGTAGCTGTAAAGACGACCATTCCAAGTCCATAAAGAACAGCGGGAAATCTGCAGCTTATCAGGCAGGTTCATTCGCTTAAACTCTTCAGTCTTGAAATCAAAAGCAACAATCACCCACTCACCGGTGTATTCTTGCCCAATCATGTGTATCGAATTAGTACCCTCCACGAAAGCTGGTCTGGCATGGAAAAGTAGGCTCACCGGAGGGTTGATTGTTTTCTTTCTCCATGAACCGCTCTTTAAACTATACATCTCAGGATCATGATCTTCACGACGAAAGGAATTCATAGCAATCTTCAGTATTTTGAAGTCGTCAGTGTCTGCATCATATCCTAGTATTAGGTGGGAGAATACCGTACAATACACGCGCTTTGAAGTAACCCCAGTCAGTGGATTCCACAGCATAAAATTGCCTTTCAAATGACGCCAACACATCAAAAGAATACCCTTACAACACCCCTCACATTGATAACCAATCATCCTATAAGGAGGGATGAACTTTTGGATTTGTTTTGTGGCAGAATTTGCTAAATCAGACGTCTTCATCACTACATAATCCGGTAAAATAACATATCTAACAGGAGGTATTTTTTGTGATAGATCTGATTGAATTTTTTTGAAACTGGAGCTGCTAATCAGATCCCGGTGAAACTTGGATAATCGGCGAAATTTTCCGACCAAATTGATCGGAACCCTAGCTATTATCCCAGTCCATAAATCCTGTGGGATTTCAACGGCGCTCTGTGATGAATTTGACTTCAACTTCTTCGTCATCATGCTGATTCTTCTGATCGCCTGCCTGAATTAGTTGATTAATATTTGTGATTAATCATACCATCGGTTATTTATATAGGGATCATTAAAACCTTTACCAATTTGGATAAAGTTTTTTCCCTTAATTTATAACACGACCTTTCTAAATTATTAATTACAAATATTATATTTATTTTATTTTAATCTCTTATCCCATGTAGAAATACATAGAGCATTCATTACTTTATCTATTAGATAAAGAAAGAATTAGGTAAGACAGACTTATATATAACTTGACTTATTTTGTATTTGAAAATGAACCAGATAATTACTAACTCAAAACATTAAGATTTAAGTCAATAAACAACACACAGAGATCAGATCAGCAGAAGAAAGAGAAGTTCCGTACATGAAGAGATAAGGCAGGAAGGTGGAAGATGAATAGGAAAACAATTAGTTATACAAAATAATTAGGGGTAAAAATCTGGAAAAAGAATGTATTTTGCTTTTAGTAAGCTAAAAATAAAATAATTGTTGACGATATTAGATGTATTTTTCTAATTACTCTTGTCTAATGAGTAATATTCAATTAAGCGGGGTATTAATATGTTTTACTTAATTTATATATATATATATATATATATATATATATATATATATATATATATATATATGCTAACATGTAGCTAGTATAGAAAGTGTTTTTTTCAATAATATAATTGTTGAATCAAACATACTTATACTTATATTGTGTAGCTAGAATTTTAGATTAAATTTTGATTAAATTTAGTCTAGTTTTGTTTGAGTTCACTAAATTTACTCTAATCTTAATTAGTTACAATTCATCCCTACCTAATATTTTTTTAATATATTTTTTTAGTTCCATTAAGTTCACTTTGAAAGAATTCAAGTTTTGTTAAATTCCATGAAATTCATTTAAACTTTTGGCTGAATTCAATTAAAATAGTATTTAATTCCAAATTTTAATTCAAATCACTTTTATTAAGTTTGCACAAAATTTTTTTAAATGTACCAAACTGAATTTTGAGATAAATGTATTTCAATTTCAATTTAGTTTCAATAAATTTATAAAAATTAACCGAACACTGATATGATGGAAACACTAATTATTTTTCTGGCTCTATTTGGTTCATCAACTAATTATAATTAACCTAATGTTCATATACATAGGAAAGTTACTGAATCCTACAAATTAAGGCTTACGAAATCCGATTAAATTCCATGTAAAATCATATTGATTAATCATAGGGTGGAAGTGGATACATTATCTTCTTATTATCTTCTTCTGCATTGACTACACACTCGTTTGACTTTGACCACTCGTGCTCGCACTCACTTTGTGAGCCGGTGACCATTTGACCACTAATATTGAATAATTTGACCGGTGGCCAGCCACTGCATTTCCTTGAACCTGTTTCTTTATTGAAGTATGAAAGAGGCTACACCTGCAATGCAAATAGAAGTTCTTCCAGCAGACGGCTCTACCTAACCAACAAGTTTGAGTGGAAAAAGGACCTCCCTGGCAACATGATCCAGAATAAAACAACTTGAAGCATGCAAAAACACAGTTAGATCTAGTGCTGCAAAATGCACCTAAAACGCTGCAGTAACGTGCTCAAATTCAACTCAAACGCTGCTGCAAATAACGCAGCTCAAAACCATCTCACGTGCTGCTGAACGGTGTTCAACTGCAACTCAAACGCTGCTCAAAAGCATCTCATAAACGGTTGCAACAAATTCACCATTTCAAAACAAAACAGGAAAAAGTTTATCCACAATCAAGTAGCAATTTTCTGATATGATACCATTCCAAAATGACAAAACCAAGAGATTATCCACAATCAAGTAGCAACTTTCTGATATGATACCATTCCAACATGACAAAACACACACACATCAAGAATCTATCTTTTTCTACGCACGACGAAATCAAACCAAGAAACCACCGTATATTTTCTAAACAGGATAAATAACCAAGAAACAAGCTTTTTCCCAACTACCATAAATCTCATGACAAGACCAAACTCAACTGGCATATAACCGTTTCACTTATATGCATCACAGGCCACTCTTAGGCGAAGTACCAATTCAGGTTTCCATTAAAATCCGACCTTGCATCCGCAACAACAAAAAATAAAGAAAATTGATGGTAAAAGGAAGTAGCAGAACATAAGAAACAAAGCATTTATGAAATGCAGAAAAACCAACAGAATTGAACCACAACAACATATAATGAAAAGAAACACATACCATCTCACTATCCTACTGCCTTCATCACCGCGACTCTTCCCAAAGGGCGGCGCCGAAACCCTTATCTTTCATATATAAAATAAAATATACGTTAAAGCAATTTTGAGTGAATATAAACCTTTCCCCGCTGATTATCTAAGATTCTGATATTATGGTAATCTTTATATAATTTGGCTGCATAATTCTGAATATCTACAATTCTGACTCTTATATAAAGTCGTCTCCACTATCAAATGCATGGTTACAGATGATAAACTGAATACACAAAAGAGGCAATGCAATATCATACCAGGGAAACATTCTCCGCATTTTCTCCATCTTGCTTTCTCTGTTTTATGTTCATCTTTCTCCTTCTTTAATGTATCTTTCAATTTCTCCACACTTTTCTCCAAACTCTCCACATTCAAAACAAATCATCAGCATACCAAAGCCATACAAGACAATAAAGAAATAGTAGAGGTTTCTTTGCATGAACCTGATATCTAGTACACTATTCTTTCTTATTCTCCATAATGGCCTGCACACCTGAAACAGCCACCGTAGTCTTTTTACCTGTAAAAAATTTAAGAAGAAGAAATAACTTCAACGCGCTAATATACCATGAAAGAAATATAAAGCAAAACTTTATGTTAAAAAAAGAAGCATCCACAGACAAAATCCTAATACAAACAGACATAAAAATTAAAACTTTCAAAAACAAAATTGGAACTTCATCCCACAGCAAATGCTAAAATGGCATACATACCCAGTGGGGTTCTCACCAGCCTCACCGTTCACTTGCAATGTGAGAGCCTTCTAAGAAACTGTCTCTTCAGTTTCACCGTTCAATTGGACTGTGAGAGCTGTCTCCTCTTCAGCAGCTTCTCCACAGTCCATCATATTCCTACCTCTCTCTTCACCAACTGCCACCTTCTTACCAGATTTTCCCTTCGCCTCAGAACAATCTTCAACCATGATCTCAGCGACGCTCTTCTGCTTCCTCTTGAAAGACGACACAGTTGAAGCCAGGTCCTCCTCCTGTGGACCCCCAGACTCAACGCCACCATTCCACACCAGTACCTCATTTTTACTCTTGCCATGACCAGCCTCAAAACTGCATTTCCTTGAACCTGTTTCCCCACAGATCTTTTGGCAGCCTTCTTCAGCTTAGAGTCACTTGACTTGGCATCCCCATTTTCTTCGACAGACTTTCTCTTACTTCCACACTTCTGACTTGTTGAAAGACCTGTAATGGGTCACTGGATCCAGTAATTGCCATGACTATGGATCCAGTCTAGTTTTTAAGTGAGTGAGACAGACCTGGGCATATCATAAGGAACTGATAGAACACAGGCTGTTAAAGCAAGCACAGAAAGTGAGGAATGTGGCCTGCAATTGATATGGTATAGACCATGCTTAAAATCCACCAGTTTTAAGAGTTGCAACCAATATGATGCTGGTTTTACAACCATAAAACAAAATCCTGAACATTATAATGTATTTCAATAGAATTTAATCCAAATTACAAAGTGAAAGATTAAAAACTACCAATCATCTACAAATCACTAGCAGCATGATAGAAAAAACAATCCAAACAAAAAAAAAAGAAATGCAGAGCTTGCAACCTTGTATTAGTTCAGTGCATGAAATTTTTTGAAAGAGATTCTTCACTGCTAAAATAATTTGATTGACATTGGAGAAGTAAAGTAAACAGTGTGCGGAATTAAATATATGCATGCAGTTCATTAGCAAGCCAGAGTAGAGCACATGGTTATTAAGCACTGATTAAGAATAAATAAGTTATTAGAAGAAATGAGTTGAGAGATTAACCTTTTCAGATATTCGCTGTATTTTTTCAGAATTATTTTTGTTTATTTAAAATTTTAGATATTAAGTTTTGAATAAAGAGAATGAAAATAAATATGAAATGACTAAAACATCCTTACACAAAGTTGTTTTTTTAAACATATATAGCTTTAGGGCTATAAATTGATCAAATTTATATGTTAGGGCTATAAATTGTGTGTTTTAAATGTTGGGGCTAAAAGTTGATATTTTGACATATGTTGGGGCCATAAAAATGATGCCCCCAAATGGAAAGAAGATTGGTAGATGAGATGGAACGCTATTTTCAGTTGATAACCGGAAACACGACTGAAACTTCTCTTAGAGCAGACTATGAGAACTTGGGAATTACAGTTTCTAATGCACTTTCCGAAGATTTTCTTAGCACTCAATTTTGCCGTGTTTCATCAAGTGTGAGTTCAAGCTTACTGGTAAGTGGTAAGCCAGTCATACAGCCAAACTTATATGCAAGTTAAGTAGGCATGTAATATTTTCTCAAGTACAAGAATTCATGGCTCACGAATCCAGGAAATTGAGCTTGAACAGCAACTTCAATTTCGATGTTACATTTAAAGCCTATCGTGAATTGTGATTAAATTGTATGACATGCAAGAGTTTAATCAACAAAGTGGAGCCATACCTAAACATAGAAGTCCTCCAAAATGTCAACGTTGCTGATCTAATTCGCCAATTGGAGGCATCAGCAGCAGAGAGGATAAGGGACACAGCTTTCTGAAGATTCGTACACTGGAAAACCCTCCACTTTAGCGATTCAAATGCTGCTTTGGCAAGAGTTGACAAATCTTTGTTTGATGTTTCCTGCAAAAAAAAGAATGATGGTAGATCAGAGATACCACCATTTTCCTTTAAAGCCGCAATTGACAGACACGAGAAAGTCATGCATTCAAGCTTTGAAGGTTCTATTCACATGATGAGTTGCATCTTATTAATGATTTAGCTATCTATTATACTAGTAACAGTATCTAACCATTGACCCCATAAATGCAAATGGACATATTGTATATGAATTATAGTATGTTATTATAGCAAGAGAATTACAGGATTCGATTCTAATATCGGCACTCCTTTAGTGGGCAATACATGGGTGACAAGATAATGGAAATTAGTAGGCTATGCACATGATGACTGTTAGTGCATTACTACTCTTTTCTGCTCATCTCTTTGGTGGTTCAACAAGAGAACTTCTCTTATCAGGACCATCGAGTTAGTTAAATAGTATGTTGATAACACATGAAGACCTAATGTTGGAGCAGAGGCAACAGAAGCATACCCTTAAGGAGATGACGGGGTACAGAAGACCCACTAAGACATCTAGCAGAACCAAGGATCTTCCAGATTTCAGGGATGAGATGGCAAAATGAAACATCTGCTCGTTAAAAAAAGGACACAGCGATTAAATACTATACACGCAGGCAGCTCTAAAATGTACTCTTTTCATAAACACCTACCCTTTCCATCCAATTAACGTCCTCTCTGGACTAATCATGTGATTTCCCATTGCCAGAGATTTTCTCAGTTTGGACTTCCATGAAGTCAGATACACCAATATACTATTGTAACTATCAGAAAAGGTCAAACCAATGAATTCTCCCACTAGACTACGCAAATGTATTTGAGATGCAGAACAAGATTACGTGAGAAAGAAATCTCTAGAGAGTTTTTAGGTGGTTGAAAAAATCTAAGTAATCTGCATATAATTAACCACAACTACATGTAATGAAAAGAAACACATACATGTCACTATCCACAGACAAAATCCTAACACCTTTCAAAAAAAAAAATTGGAACTTCATCGCACAGCAAATGCTAAAGAGGCATACATACCCAGTGTGGTTCTCACTCTGCGAAGCTGTCTCCTCAGTTTCACCGTTCAATCGGACTGTGAGAAGCTATCTCCTCTTCAGCAGCTTCTCCACAGTCCATCATGTTCCTACCAGATTTTCCCTTTGCCTCAGAACCATTTTCACCCATGACGCTCTTCTGCTTACGCCACCATTCCACACCAGTACCTCATTCTTACTCTTGCCATGACCAGCCTCAAAACCATCTCGAACTTCATTACCAGCCACTGCATTTCCTTGACTGCAATGGGCACCCTCGCGGCAGCTGCAGCTCCTGAAACTCGGTCTTCTTCCCAGGAATTTGTTGGCCATGCAATGCAGTGAATCACTGCTTCACAAACATAAAAAGAATTCAATCATAAGAAAACCCCAACCCAATCCCATTCCCAGTTTTAAACACAAAATGGGAGGATTTGATCGTACCTTTGCAGCTTTGACTTCCATTTATTTATTTCACAACAGAGGGTCGTGGATTAACTTCAACTTAAACCTTCTTATTACCTCACTAAACCAAACGGCTGCGTTTCATGCCACACCATAGCGGTATATAAACCCTTCTCCTTGAATCTTTTCCCCCGTCAGCTGCTATTACCCACTCTCGACGGAGCCGCAAGAAACCCCAAATTTGCCATGGCAACCGCCGCCGTCGTCGTTGAACCGGAGCGCCGATTGGGACCAATGTATCGGAAATGGACGGCGGATTTCAAGGCCTTCTCTGCTAAGGTACGGCATTTTCTCCTCTGATGAGAGATAGGGTTTTATCCATGGCGGGCTATGCTTAATTTGTGATTGTTTTGCAATTTCGTGCTACGCTGCTATCATTATGAGTTTCAATCAACTGTTGGCATGCAATTTCTTCCCGTAGCTACTATGTTCTTGGCTGTTTATTGTATCTCTCTTTTCTAGAAAGAGGAGATTATTGCTTCATTGACTCAAGAAGCTCTGCGGTGTTCAAGAACCGCTTATTTGATCGGCAAGAATCCAGAAGTCGTTCAGGAGTGCATAGACGTGGTCCGAAAATATCAGGATGCGTACCTGGTCGTGGTGTGTGACAGACGCTACCCAGTGGATGATGTCGATGTGATCAAGAGAATGATGAGATTGACCCTTCCTGGCGGAGAGAAGGTGGAGGTGAATTTTGACCACGACAGTCTTGAGAACGCGTCCATGTGGCGTAAGAAGAAAAGGATTTGCAAGGAGATGTTATTTCAACGCACATATTTGATGTCCTTGGAACTTTTCGATCTGCATGAGGCTTTGGAAGAAATGCAAAATGATGCTAAAAGGACCTTTACTGTTAAGGATATTGAGGAATTTGAGGCAGGGAATCAAGAAGTGGCTGAAGTGAAGGAGTTGATAGGGAGGCTGCATGATATAAGCATCAAAAACTCAATCCTGCGTGAAATCCTTCCACAGTATAGAACATATTTTAACCTCCAGTATTTGAACATATCTTCCCCGAGGACCCCGACTCATCTTCTTCCCGCATTTGAAGGTGCTGTAGCAGACATCTTTGGGTTCATAAAAAGCGTAAGTTCCAAAATCGGCTCCCTGAAATAGCGGTCTGATCTTTTACTTATATATCTGATCATATATGTAATGTTGCAGCTCTCTGATTTGGAGCTCGAGGAGTGGATCAATGAGCAATTGGTAAAACTCAACTCCTTGCTAATTGCTTTTTCTTAGGTGTTCTGCTAATGGGCATGAATTTGCCAGCCCACCAATCTTGATGATGGTTATATTGAAAAGTTCACTTATTTTCGTTGATACAGATTAGCATAGAAGATTTCTTGAAGGGAGTAGCTAGAATTATTGAGAGCTATGAACTAATGGTTGAGATGCTAATTGAGGATCCAGAAGAATTTCTGGTTGAGGATAGTACGATGTTGAGGTTTAATTTGCAAACACTCCATCCACTTGATCTATCTTCTGACACGCTTTGTAAGGTAAATGTGCTATTTTAGAAATTGTTGTGACTTATTCTTATTCCTAGTACTCATGTCAAGTGAATTAATTTCAGGCTGAGGACATATTTGATCCAGGAAAAATTGATCAACTGCGAGCTAAACTAAGTTCAGAAATGCAGGAGTATCAAAGTGACCGCAAAAAGCTCAGATTGGTAAAAATACTCATATAAGTTTACGTTTGTACACTCTACACACTATATTTTGTGCTAACCTTGCTTCCCATTTGTTGGCCAGATTTCATGTGCAGCAAGGCTTCCAGAATTAGGTTGGGCACATCCCAAGGATCATCCCCTCGTGCTAGCTTGCAAGTTTTGCAATAATTCTTGCAGAGATGAGTTGGACAAGTGGGAAGGTATTTAGTGTACTTTTCTTTTGTAGTTGTCATGCTATGCAATGCTATATGTGTTTCTCGGTTAGCAACAGTGTAGAGTGTACTGATTGATGTGTCCTTCCTTTGACTCTATGTTGCACTATTGTAATGCATATGACAAGTTTGTCTTCATTTTTGTTCAGTTGACATCGGTGGTGGATGAGGAGCCAACTTTGAAGATGCCTTGAAAGGAGTATTGTTCAGTTGACATTTTTGTTTCATCTCTTGGTTTCACTTGGTGTATTGTTTTTTGTTACAAAACTTAGTTCGGATATTTGATAACTATTAGTATGGCGTGTTATTCTTCAAAATTATGGAGTATGGGCCTGAATGAAGAGTGTGAAACAACAGCTTTGAAAACTATTGATCTTTTTTCCTATATGGTGAGAAATTCATGGGATCATTTCTGTTTCTAAGTTTTCTGCTGCCTGTTTGGTTCTGAGCTGCTCCAAACGTACGTAATTACTCACACAGGACATACATGCAGAAGCTGTAGATCAAGAGATGCAGCTCAAGAATGAGCCACCTTTTCCATCTTCCATGTCAACTCCACCATCAACTCTCCATTCAAAGCACTGGTCTGTTCTTGTCCTGCTGGTGGTCTGATATGATCATCTTCATCATTTCATCCTACTTGTCGCGCACTTTCTTGAGCCTTTTCCCCAGCCCCTGCAAATCCAGGTTCTTACGGACAAGTTAAACTGCCCACAAGCCTCCTTGATCAGGCTCTTGACTTCTGCTGCTCATAAGCATTCTTGATATGATGTTGTTGGTTGTCCTCATCAGCTCACCTCAGATATCTACTGCCTTCCCATCTTTTGCATGACCTGCAAATGATTCCATCAAGTTTTTCACTTCAGAACGCCTGATGGGAAGCAAATGCTCCAGCGTTTGACCTCCAAGAAGCTGAGAAATGCACAGCTTCTTCATACTTCCAGTAAGGTCCATATGGGGCAAAGGCAAAGTCCTTTGAACCATATGTTAGGTAGCCAATCGCGCCTATTTCAAGGCGATTGGCGAAGGAAAGCTCGTGTGTTTTGAGGAACTCTTTGGCCATCTCAAGTGATGATGCAACCACACAAGGGATGGAACCAAAGTAGACACTGGCTTTGTGAGGTGCAGAGGAAAGGAGATGAAGGTGGTCGAACAAAAATTGCAGAAACTGCCCAGATGATGAAGAAGGCTATGTATTCTTGAGCTTCATCCATGATTCAGATTTAAGGATCTTTGAGTGTTAGCAGAATGAATGGTTTAAGAAACTGTGCAACTTATCAATTTATAATGCAGCGGGCTTATAAACCAACTAACCTTACCGCCAAATGTATTAATAAGACTAACTCAGAACTAACCATATGAGGTATAAACACATTGCTAACCACTTGTGATATGGAAACTGAGGCCAAATGGCAAGTTTATAGCGCCACAAAATGTACAAAGCATACATGGATTTCTACCCTTTGAAGTAATATTGGCATCAAAAACGTTACTGATCCATTTTGCCCTACCTCTAGACTGTGCTCCAACTCAGATCCTCAACTTCCCATAACAGCATCATCAACCTTGATTGAGCTTATTTCATCATCTGCCTTCTTCGCAGCAGGAGTCCTCTTCAGTCTACGAACCACCTCTTCAACAGTATCAATAGATTTGAGCAGCTTCTTCTGTGGTGTATATTGCCAGTGTTTACAGGAGGAAGCTCACTCGATGGATTTGTTTCACACCTCTATGGTGTTGAATCGATGTCTCCCAAAACCAGAAGATGATAGCCAAGTCCTCTGGTGAGAAATGAGATCATTGCCGTTGTCCAATGCTATATGAGTCCGCTCGTATTTATCAAATGCAGTTAAGAAAAAATTACATGTGATTTTAGATCATATAGAGGCTGAACGGGTAATTATAAAACACCGGATCAAGTTAGAGGGACTTAAATAAGAGGCACAAGGAAGTTAATAGAGGACCAAATTCAGTATGAGCTAAGATTAAGGAAGAGTGAATGAATACCTGTCCACAAGTAATAATAACAAAGAGCCGCTATAGCATATTTTTCCTTCAATGCACCTACAAAACAGAATTCAAACAAAAACACAAAATGTAACGCGTTTCAAAACGTTTGAGTCCTATAAAGATTATAGGCTTCAGTGTACCACAGAGAAGCAAAGTGTAGTTAAAGGCTTTAGGACCTATCAGACCATTCAAAACCTAAAACCACTGTGTGCATTAGCAGATCATCAAATTCAGACAAGAACCAATTTTGAAGTTGTAGTATAAGAACAAAAGGGGCTGAATCAAATCAACCCCGAATAACATGGTTCTAAGCTGACATTCCTCTTTCCTGCTTCTCCACTCCACATAGAGAGCGTTGATGAGGTAAGCAATCCAAGCTGCCCATTTGGACATATAAAACATGTAATATGACACCCGAAAGCATTCCCAGTTGAGAGAAAGAGCACGGGAAATTAAGAAGAACCTGCATCACCTGCAACAGCGAATTTTCCAATGTGATTAAATATGCCTCATTCACATTGAATATATGTTCCTAAGCCTTAGAGAATAGCCAATTAAACCTTGGTTGTGAAAGAGCATGTCAGATTAAATGTCAAGTTTCATCAAACTATTCAGCCCGTATGAAACAAGAGATTCAGTTAAAAAATTAACTCTACATGTGGAACTTTGATGGCGATAATTGCAGAACTTCACCCAAGAGATCAATGATCAAAGAACGCTTAAAAGCCCTAAATGCCATTCCAGCCATGTAAGGGTTCTGTTCCGCCTTCTTCAGCACCACTGGAAGATTTGGACAAATCGAGAACCTTACCATTTGTCAACTTCAAATAGCGGTCTCCTTCTCCTTCCATAAGCAGCTGCCAGTCCAGTTTCCCTTGGTCCATTCTCCCATATCTCTGGACTCAAAACCTTGCAAACATGAACAGATTGGCAATCTTCTGGGATCACATTTTCAGCCTTACCACCTCTCACCCTATGATCATGTAGACTCCGAGAATCAGTTCCCATTCCTGGTATTCCGATGAGCACATTACCATTCCTCCGGAAAAGGACACCTCTATTCCAAAAAAACAATTCTGGGATGCGCTGAGAATTGACACCCAATGTGAAACTTCCAGTGGGTGGACCGGAGGGGCTTCTCCACGAGGTTAATTCAGTGGCTCCATTTTCAGTCACACCAATACTCATTTCCTCCAAGAAAATGTCTGTAGGGTTCTGAAAGCTTTCTTACAGACTCCTACCATTTAAGGCTGTCTCCCAAGACTAAGTTACCATTATCCAAGAGCTGAGCAGTGGAATTTGGCATGGGATCCGATGCATTGGATGACCAGAGTGTCTACTTCTTCCCATTCAAAACCAAAAGAATCCCAGAGGAATCAGTCAAAGGCTTGTCCCTGTTAGCCACCCAAACAGGTTCCATTCTAGGAACATTATATTCGATTGGTGGTGTTTCAGGATCTCGAACGGGCTCTGTGATCGATGTCGTGTCTCCTGCAACCACGAAAAGTGATTGAAGCCAGAAACAAGAAGATATGCATTATACATGTCAGACTTGTCATGCCTCGATGTGCAAAGCAGTGGAGAGAACAATAGATGCAACAGCAGTTTTCATCTTTCAGTATAAACAATATATTCCACTAATAGTGACTCATGCAACTGATTAGGCAGTAACAGAGAAAGCTCGACTCAAAATTCAAATTGTAATACTGGAGTAGTGGCAATTATCAACTGGTGTAATGATAACAATCAAGGAAACCTGAAGCCAAATAACACAGTTTCGACAAAGTTAATAGCAGTTAATCAATCAATCGTTCTACACCATTAGAGACGTGCGAATAATCAGACAAAGTGTTGTGATCAACTCACTTGCACAAAAACGTAATACCAAGTACATTTACATATTCAGAACTTATAGCTATAAAAAAATCTACACTAGCTAGATTCATCCATCAATAGGTGTACACAACAACATATAAAATCCTCCTCCACCGCTTTTATGAAACAATTTATGTTATTCACCTCATCCTTTTCTTCAACCATCTTAAGTGATTGAAATCTATCAACTAAAGATGACAGATTTGTAGCTAGGCAGCCAGACCCTGATTACATAACTTATGCAAGTCATTTGGCTGTAACCTTTCAAATCTTCCTATATAAAGTGATAGCTATATGCACAATAACCAACCACTGACTGGGTAGCACGCAAAGATCATCATGATTAGCAGCAACTGCCAACAGGCGGATATAAACCGAATGCCATGTGCTTAAATCCCTTTTCACTAATTAACATGCAATTAAAATTTCCAGACACAAAAGGTCCCCGAATTCATCCAACCAAACAAGGATACAACAGAAAATAACAAGTGAAGAAACTGAAACAAGATGTAAGGGCTATGCGGATGAAGATCAATCAAGCATCGTCGGCGATCAGGAATTTATAGTTGCTTATGTGAAGGGGAATAAAATGAAACCCGGACCCGGACAGTGAAAGGGGAAGTAGAGTAGGTAGTTTGACAAAAAAAACTCAACTTTCAAATGGAATAACACTTTAATTAATTGCAAAGTCTATAGAAAGTCCGACTTTCCTAAGTGTTATGGAACTACCATTATATATTTAAGGTCAAGTGATACTATTTTGTATTAAAATATTAATAGTATCAAAGTGAACATATAATAAAACATGTTTTAATACAAAAATTCATGAATTTACATTAAAACATTAATAAAATTCAAATAACAAATTTTACAGTTCAAATTAAAAGGTACACTGTATAAGTTAAAACGTATAAAGACTCTTATGGAAAGTCAAGAAAGTTGGACTTTCAGGAGACTATCTCTTAATTAATTGGGTTTTTTATTACACTTTTTATTGAGAACCCTATTTACTCATGGAAATTAAGTGTGTATTTCATTTGTAGAACAGACCTATACACAAAGTTAAATTTGTTATCCAAACGTAAGACTGTTTAATATTTATCAGGATCATCCTGATGTAGGTATGTATCAGATACCAATCAGATAACGACACGTTATCTTAATATAATTTAAAATCGGGTCACGTATGCAATCATTATCCAGAGGATTCAGACATTAAGAGTTAGGGCTTCAGAAATTTACCAAAAATATCGTAACAAATGAAAACATCTATATTGCGCACATGTCATATTCTTATTGGTGTTTGATAAGGGTTATATCAGCATCATTACTTCAATTCAATTTAGTACAACAAAATATAGTTGCGGGAGAGTAGGTCCTTATTCTTTATTTTAGTAAAAATATTTAAAGGCGTCGATTTAAATACAATTCGGACACATACATGCTGGAGATAAGTTTTTTTTAGCATGCAACGACCTGATACATGGATCCTAAAACTATTGTAGTCTAATCCTATGCTATCCTACTCTATTATCCAGTATGTCGAGTGGGCGAGATCCTCACATTGATGCTTTGAGTGGGGTGTACTCCCACTTGATACACCCGCTGATGCACATTGCCGCTTCACACTTCATGCGCTAGTTGATGCACCTCCCGTCACTCAGTTAAGCACGCCTCTTGCGGTGGAGAGAATGGAGACTAGGAGAAACCTTAAGGGCTAATTGGGGGAGAGGGAATTTGATCTATGGACCTCTCCTAGCCAAGGTGAATATGATGGAAGATTAGATTAGGGTTTATGTTTTTGAGTACCGTTTCAGATTGACAGAAATCAATTAAATTCAAAAATACAGAAGCATTTATATTAAAAAAATCATAGGGTGGAAGTGGATACATTATCTTATTCTGTATTGAATAACTTTTCAAGGCTGGGAGTGTATATTTGAAGAAGTCGCTGAAACTTTAGCTCTTTATGCTCCTGAAGAGAGACTTTATTCTTGAGTGTTTTCTCCTTCAAATCGTATAACTGTAACCAATCCGGCGATAGAATAAGGATTTGACGTTCATCATTCACAAAAGAGATCGGCCTCAGATTGCTGGCCGAACTGGTACCAAAAGATAAAACATCAATCCAAGAGTCAGTAACCCCATAGTCCTTCATCACCCACATATGAAATTGCCCTTCTGAAGCCGTGTAGCTGTAAAGACGACCATTCCAAGTCCATAAAGAACAGCGGGAAATCTGCAGCTTATCAGGCAGGTTCATTCGCTTAAACTCTTCAGTCTTGAAATCAAAAGCAACAATCACCCACTCACCGGTGTATTCTTGCCCAATCATGTGTACCGAATTAGTACCCTCCACGAAAGCTGGTCAGGCATGGAAAAGTATGCTCATCGGAGGGTTGATTGTTTTCTTTCTCCATGAACCGCTCTTTAAACTATACATCTCAGGATCATGATCTTCACGACGAAAGGAATTCATAGCAATCTTCAGTATTTTGAAGTCGTCAGTGTCTGCATCATATCCTAGTATTAGGTGGGAGTATACCGTACAATACACGCGCTTTGAAGTAACCCCAGTCAGTGGATTCCACAGCATAAAATTGTCTTCCAAATGACGCCAACACATCAAAAGAATACCCTTACAACACCCCTCACATTGATAACCAATCATCCTATAAGGAGGGATGAACTTTTGGATTTGTTTTGTGGCAGAATTTGCTAAATCAGTTGTCTTCATCACTACATAATCCGGTAAAATAACATATCTAACAGGAGATATTTTTTGTGATAGATCTGATTGAATTTTTTTGAAACTGGAGCTGCTAATCAGATCCCGGTGAAACTTGGATAATCGGCAAAATTTTCCAACCAAATTGATCGGAACCCTAGCTATTATCTCAGTCCATAAATCCTGTGGGATTTCACCGGCGCTCTGTGATGAATTTGACTTCAACTTCTTCGTCATCATGCTGATTCTTCTGATCGCCTGCCTGAATTAGTTGATTAATATTTGTGATTAATTATATCATCGGTTATATATAGGGATCATTAAAACCTTTACCAATTTGGATAAAGTTTTTTCCCTTAATTTATAACACGACCTTTCTAGATTATTAATTACCAAAATTATATTTATTTATTTTAATCTCTTATCCCACGTAGAAATACGCAGAGCATTCATTACTTTATCTATTAGATAAAGAAAGAATTAGGTAAGACGGACTTATATATAAGTTGACTTATTTTGTATTTGAAAATGAACCAGCTAATAACTAACTCAGATCAGTAGAAGAAAGAGAAGTTCCGTACATGAAGAGAGAAGGTGAAGATAACCATTAACCAGACTTTGTTTTCGGAGATAACCATTAATTATACAAAATGTATTTTGCTTTTAGTAAGCTAAAAATAAAATAATTGTTGATGATATTAGATGTATTTTTCTAATTACTCTTGTCTAATGAGCAATATTTTTTTTCAAAAAAATAGAGCAATATTCAATTAAGCGGGGTATCAATATGTTTTACTTAATTTATATATATATATATATATATATATATATATACGCTAACATGTAGCTGGTATAGAAAGTGTTTTTTTCAATAATAAAATTGTTGAATTAAACATACTTATACTTATATTGTGTAGCTAGAATTTTAGATTAAATTTTGATTAAATTTAGTCTAGTTTTGTTTGAGTTCACTAAATTTACTCTAATCTTAATTAGTTACAAATCAATTCATCCCTACCTAATATTTTTTAATATATTTTTTTAGTTCCGTTAAGTTCCCCTCGAAATAATTCAATTTTTGTTAAATTCCATGAAATTTATTTAAACTTTTGGCTGAATTCAATTGAAATAGTATTTAATTCCAAATTTTAATTCAAATCACTTTTATTAAGTTTGAACAAAATTTTTTAATGTACCAAATTGAATTTTGAGATAAATGTATTTCAATTTCAATTTAATTTCAATAAATTTATAAAAATTAACCGAACACTGATATGCTGGAAACACTGATTATTTTTCTGGCTCTATTTGGTTCATCAACTAATTATAATTAACCTAATGTTCATATACATAGGAAAGTTACTGAATCCTACAAATTAAGGCTTACGAAATCCGATTAAATTCCATGTAAAATCATATTGATTAACCATAGGGTGGAAGTGGATACATTATCTTCTTATTATCTTCTTCTTCTGCATTGAATAACTTTGCAAGGCTGGGAGTGTATATAAGACACCACCGCCGAAACTTTAGGTATTTATGCTCCTGAAGAGAGACTTGATTTTTGAGTGTTTTCTCATTCAAATCGTATAAATGTAACCAATTCGGCGACAGTATAAGGATTTGACGCTCATCATTCACAAAAGCGACCGGCCTCAGATCGCTGGCCAGACTGGTATCAGTATCATAATCAAAAGATAAAACATCACCCCAAATAGAGTTAATAACTCCATAGTCCTTCATCTCCCACATCTGAAATTTCCCTTTTGAAACAGCGTAGCTGTAAAGATGACCTTTACAAGACCATAAAGAAACGCCGGCAATCTGCAGGTCACGAGGCAGGTCCGTTCGATTAAACTCTTCAGTCTTGAAATCAAAGGTAATAATCACCCTCTTGTAGGTGTCTGATTCTACCCCAATCATGTGTGCCAAACTGGTACCCTCGACAAAAACTGGTCTAGCATGTAAAAGCATGTGTACCGGAGGGTTGATCGTTTTCTTTCTCCATGAACCGCTCTTTAAACTATACATCTCAGGACGGGAGAAATTCACAACAATCTTCAGTATTTTGAAGTCGTCAGTTTCTGCATCATATCCTAGAATCAGGTTGGAGGGTATCGTGCAATACACGCTCTTTGTAGTAACCCCAGTAAATGGATTCCACAGCATAAAATTGGCTTCTGTATGACGCGAACACATCAAAAGAATACCCTTACAACACCCCTCACAATGATAATCGATCATCCTAAAAGGAGGGATGAACTTTTGGTATTGTTTTGTGGCAGAATTCGCTAAATCAGACGTCTTCATCACGACATAATCCGGTAAAATAACATATCTACAAGAAGGAGGTATTTTTTGTGATAGATCTGATTGAGTTTTTTTGAAACTGGAGCTGCTAATCAGATCCCGGTGAAACTTGGATAATCGGCGAAATTTTCCGACCAAATCGATCGGAACCCTAGCTATTATCTCAGTCCACAAGTCCTGTGGAATTTCAACGGCCCTCTGTGATGAATTTGACTTCAATTTCTTGGTCATCATGCTGATTCTTCTGATCGCCTGCCTGATCTAGTTGATTAATATTTGTTATTAATCATATCATCGATTATTTATATGGGGAGTGGATCATTAAAACCTTTACGAGTTTGGATAAAGTTTTTTCCCTTAATTTATAATACCACCTTTCTAGATTATTAATTACCAAAATTATATTTATTTATTATAATCTCTTATCCCACATAGATACACAGAGCATTCACTACTTTATCTACTAGATAAAGTATGAGATATGATGGACTTATAAATTGACTTATTTTGTATTTGAAAATGAATTAGCTAATTATTAACTCAAAACATTAAGATTTAAGTCAGTACCGTATCATTAAACCGTGTTACACGAGTGTTTTCCTATATAGAAAAGAGTAAAGTCTATAATCTTTGATCACTAAACTATATTAATAAAACCATATTGATTAAATTCCATATAAAATCATATTTGATAAAACCATAGTCCTAAAACGTTTCAAAGATCCCTTGCTCGATTCAGGTCTTCGGTTGGAATATAATTAAAACTTTAATTATGACAAATTTTTATGGTTATCTTTTTACATATATATTTTGTAATTTTATTTTCATAGTTTGCATTCAACATTCTTTTACAGAGTTTCCTCACAAAAAAAAAAAAAAAAAAATTCTTTTACAGAGTGCCAACTGCCAAGTATCCTGTGGTTGTCAATTTGTCCACTCAGTTGTTGGAATTTCCTAAAATATCTTATATCATATAATTAGGGTGGTTTTAAATGCAGATCCACTTTGCTTCTACTGGTTCAAATTAAATCTGAAATGACAATAATATCCCTCTTAAATATGTATTACAATTCACGAAAAGATAATTTATAATTTGCACACGTGTTCAATCATTACATAGACGGGTTTATACATTTAAGATTAGGATTTTAGATATATATTTGTAAAAACTAATAAACGAGTGAAGAATAATTATGTATTTATCCATTTTCATTAAAACTGCGGAAGTAAATTGGACTTGCATATAGCAAGCACCAGTAATTAAGGGTATGTTGGATTTGATATCTGACCATAATATCTTTCATGGAAATCTCATAATTAAGGATGATTTTCCACACATGTGGGTACCGGACTAGATAAATGTGCAGGTGGTCAATATCCACACACATATATTTATTTAATTTGATTAAATTATCATTTTATATTTATATAACATTAGTTTTATTTTTATATTTATTATGTAATTTGATTAAGTTTTATTTATGATTAAGTATATTTGGATAGGTGATCGACATCCAAATATATTTAGGCCACGTTTGCTTGGTCTTATATGTTACAGTAGAACAATTCATTTCAGTTAAGTTCAACCAAAATGTAATTTAATTAAATTCAAGTGAAATTAGCTGATTCTATTTTATAATACATTAATTTTCATTTCGATTTAATTCAATTCAAATCAGTAAAAAATAAATGCAGTCAACTAAACCCTAAATCGGTTACATTAATGATATCTTGCCGGCTTCCCACACGTTTCCTGTGGAAAAAAAGGCCATGCTCCTTTCCTTGTCAGAGAAAATGGCGACAGAAATAAGTCGTCCAAGTCAAAGTCTCCGCCGGGCTTTGCAAGCTACACAAACATCTTAATTATATCATCATTATTCAAAAAATTCCGAATAAAATTCTCATGTAATCAAATTCCACAAATGAAAATTCCTTTCTTCCTACTGTTCATCATCTTCATCACTACCAGCTTCTCTGCATCAGCTTCTCAGAAAAATGTTGCACTTTACCAAAACTGCAGTTCTATTTTCAGCTGCGGCGAAAAGTTTCCGGAGATCCTCTACCCTTTCTGGGGAGGGAGTAGGTCATCGGAATGCGGCGAGGCGGGGCTTCGTCTCACTTGCGTGCAACAAGATTATCTCACTGTAGATATCACCGGCAGAAAATATCGTGTTCTTGATATGAATGATTCAAATAATGCAGTCACCATTGCACCAGATAGTCTCTGGAGAGATGGCTGTCCCGATGACTTCACTACCACAGCCATACACCCCTTCGTCGTTTTTCCATCAGATACTGTTCCTCTTCAACTTTGTCATGAACCTCCTGGTACAGAAAATCCAAACACTAGATACAGTTTGTCTTGTGACAATACTGAAAGCATCTATTCCTTGGAAGAAACGGAATCATGCCAACAATCAAGGGCGATTACGGTTCATGCTCTTGGAAGAGAAGTTGAAGAGTTTAAGAAGAGTAATACATCGACCAATTTGAAGGGATTGCTGTATAAAGGGTTCAACGTGGAGTACCCGCTAAACTGGACGGCATGTCTAAGTTGCCGGTTTTCGGAAGGACTGTGTTGGCCTGGCACGAATTCGGTGGACCATACTTGCCTTTGCCCTGATGGCTCTCGAGATAGTTCTCTGTGTCCAGGTCAGTTTCTTCTGTCGATCTATTTGTATGTACTTGCTGCTTCTTTATTAGTTTTTGGCCAGTTGAGCCGCTATAGCAGCTTCAGCTGTTAACAATTAATATCAGCTGAAAGTTAGTTGCTAATAATGTTAACTATTTTAAAAAATAATTTAAAAATTAACACATATAAAAATTTAAAATAATTGTGAGTGTGAGAGTCTATATATATGAATATAAGATAAAAACAAAACATAAAAAAAAGGAATAATTAATGTTGGGCTTACTTTATGAATCCAAAGATTAATTATTACACTTCATAATTTAATTCGAATCTAAGAGTTTTACATTGCTGTTGTAGATGTGTAGGAGCTAGTGATGTGATTATGTTTGATGTGGCTATGTAGATCGGAATAGGGTTATGTCACAAATGCGTGAAAGGATAGCAAAACGGAACTCAGTAGGTGGTAAAGTTAAAAAATTGCACTATCAAATGAAAAAAATTAGTAATAGATGTTGGTATATAATAAGAATATATGTAATAGTTTAATTATAATTAGATAAGTTAAAAGTTAAATTTCAATTTAAAATCATTTTTTGATAACTGCTACTAAAGTTACTCCATTCAATTTATACTAATTAATTAAATTAAATAGTACTAATCGATTATATGGGAGTGTGGATGAATTTGTCAAATTCTCTATGAATGAAATTCGAAAATCTTTATTCCCTTCTCAAATAAAGATACTGATTGTAAATATATATTGAGAGTGTCTTTAACAAATTATAAAATAAATATATGATTTATGTCACTTGCTAAATTACGTGGCACTACAGTCGGCTCACACGTACGTGAATTGTCATGTTTTCTCAGCATCAAGTCATGCTGGAGTACTAATCAAGCTTGGCATAGGTAACATGAACTGGTTCAAAAATTCAATCTCTTTCTTTATTGTGATGAAAATCATCATCACACGCATATATATATATATATATATATATATATATATATATATATATATATATATATAAAGAGATGCTTTAATGCTTCAAATTCTTTTTGCAGCCTTGGGTGGAGCCACAGCATGTGCTTTCATTCTAATAGCTTGTTGGGGGTTGTACAGAATGTCATCACTTGTATTCATCTTCAGAACGAAAACTAAAGAAGATCGGGATCTTGAAGCAATATTAACTCAAAATGGAGCATCACTTGCACCAGAAAGATACAGATATTCAGTTATCAAGAAAATGACATCATCATTTAAAGATAAGATAGGACAGGGAGGTTATGGAATTGTGTATAAAGGTAAGTTTTCCGATGGCCGGATTGTTGCAGTGAAGATCCTCAATGCTGCCAGGCAAAATTCAGAAGAATTCATCAACGAAGTAATGAGCACCAGCAGAACATCACATGTGAATATAGTTAGGCTCCTGGGATTTTGCATGGAAGGGAAAAGAAGAGCCCTAGTCTATGAATACATGTCTAATGGCTCTTTGGAGAAATACATTTTTTGCAAGAAAAATGAGGCAAATTTCAATCAGTTAGAAATGGATGAACTCTATCAAATTTCACTTGGGGTAGCTCGAGGATTGGAGTACCTACATCGGGGATGCAATACTTGGATCATGCATTTCGACATTAAACCTCACAATATTCTTTTAGATGAACATTTTCGCCCCAAAATATCTGATTTTGGGATGGCTAAGCATTGCAAGATGAATGAGAGTCTGGTATCGATTTTGGGAGCAAGAGGAACAATAGGGTACATAGCCCCAGAGCTAGTGAGTAAGGCCTTTGGGGTGGTTTCCTACAAATCTGATGTGTATAGTTATGGAATGATGATTCTTGAAATCGTGGGACGAAGGAAGAATGTGAGTTTGGAAACAAGCCATGCAAGTGAGGTGTATTTTCCACACTGGGCATATCAGCATCTGGTTATAGATAATGATTTGAGGCTTAAAGATGTAAGTCCCGAAGAAGATGAAATTGCAAGGAAAATTATCCTGGTGGGACTGTGGTGCGTGCAAAATGATTCATCTTTAAGACCAACAATGAGTAAGGCCATAGAAATGTTAGAAAGTGACTTGCAGACCATCCCGATGCCTCCAAAGTCATTCTTCGGGTTTCCTTCAACACCACTACAAACCTCTTCCACCAATTCCACCAATACCCCTAGCCCTCAAAGGGTCTACGCTTAGTGAACGTCAAGTGATTAAATTGAGAGACCTCATGCAGTTTAAGAGTTGCGCACTATGGTGCATTTGAAGTCTCCTCTTATTATTTTCTTGTGTGAAACTAAGTCTCCTGTTTCTTTTATTGATAATTTGAAGTCGCAGTTGAATTATTTTGGTGTGGTTGTAGTATCTTAAGGTCAGTGTGGTAGCCTTGCTTTGTTATGGCATACACACTGTTTTGTTGAATTAAAATCTTTTTCTTCTCGCTATATTAATGTTCATGCGACTATTTTTGGAAATGTGATGAGATTGACTAGGGTTTATGGTGAACAAAATGTCTCTCTTTGTTGCCATGCTTGGGACCAATTTAAATTATTGGCACCAACCTCTAATATTCATTGGATTTGCATTGGGGATTTTATTGAGTTTCTTTCACATAATGAGTTTCAGGGAACAAACCCTAGAGCAGAATGGCAGATTGTTGCTTCCTGTGATACTCTTGATCATTGTGGCCTCTTTGATATTGGAAATTCTGGTCCTTCCTTTACTTGGCACAGGTTGATTCGTGATCCTCATACTCACTGAGGACAGTTGGATAGATCTACATGCAATCAAGCCATGATGGACTTATTTCTTTGGTTGATGTGTCTACAGTTCCGATGGTTTGCTCTGACCATATGGATGTTCATGTTCAGTTGAGAAACAGAGATCCTAATGCTCACAGAATGAAGCGCATAAGGGGTTTCCGTTTCATAGCACATTTAGTTAAGTTTGCTGATTGCGAAAAGATGACTAAGGAAAGTTGGGGCACAGAGATGCACCCTTCTTGGATAAGCTGCAGAGTTGCTCGATGTGACTCTTGAATTGGAGTAACGCGACCTTTTCGATCATGCCGAAGAGATTGGAAGAATTGAAGAAAGAAATACATTTCCTACACAACGTGGTTATTACTAACTCGGTCCATGAGCAGATTTCTATGAGATGTTGTAGGATTCCGAGAGCATTTGATGGCGGCAGCGTGCGAAGCAACATTGGTTTAAGGAGGATAATCGAAACACTAGATTTTTTCATCGATTTGCTACTAATCAGTGAAATAAGAATCTCATTCAGGGGTTGAGAGATGACCAGCATATCTTACGGACAGGTGAGGAGAATATCTAGAAGATTATTCTAGATTACTATGTAGGATTTGTTCTCATCTTCTGATCCACCAGATGACCGTATGGAGCATATATACTGTTGGTTGTGTACGTGGGTGCATTAGTTTAGATGTAGCACCTTTATAGTGCAGCGGAAGTAGCGAGAACTGTTAAGCAGATGCATTTTTACAAATCTCTGGGTCCAGATGTAGGAGCTCGGTATATCAAAAGTTTTGTAGGATTGTGGGACATGATGTCACTTGCTTTGTACTAAATTTCTTGAATAATGGAGTCTTTGAGCCTGAGTTGAACTACACTCATATTGTCCTTATTCCTAAGGTTGAACAACCAGAGCATATATATTACACAGTTCCGACCCATAAACTTATGTAATGTGATATACATGCTTGCCTCTATGGTAGTTTCAAATCGCCTAAAGCTGATCATACCGAATATTATCTTGGAATCCTAGAATGCTTTTGTTCCAGGACGCCTTATTACAGATAATGTTCTGATTGCTCAAATATTTGATCACACTATGAGGAAGCGAACGGCACCACTTTTGGGACATACGAGTATAAAGCTGAATATGAGTAAAGCATTTAATTGGGTAAGTAATATTTTTTTTAAAAATTGAATTTTTATTTAGTTTCTATTTTTAAGTAATAATTTATTTCAAAATTGATTTGCACACAAAAATGAAAATATTCGTAGTCAAAGTTGTCTCAGACTTTGAGAAGTCAAATCAGATAATTTGGTTGGGACGGGGGGAGTATGTTTTAGTTTTAAGAGGGTAAAAGAAGAATATCACTAATTGTTATAGTTATAATAAGTAGAAATTTATTAAGGGTAAATATTTATTTTCATAGTTTTTTTCTATGTCGAAAAGATAAAGAATGAAAGTAATAAACTTTGGTTGAGACTTGGGATGAACTAAAAAGGCAAGTAAGAAAGTTTAGTTGAGTCGAAGGGAGAAGGTGAAATTAATAAAGATTATGATTAACAATAAAATTAAAAATGTTTAGGATGAATAAGGAATTAAAGTTGTACCATATTGACCATTTGTTGGATCACAAAATGACCAAAATTACTATGTTTTCCGACATTTAGTAAAACATATATTAATACAAAAATGTAAGAAAAGTTATATAAACTTTTATGAGAAAAAGGTTTTGTATAGTTGCTTCTCTCTAATAAAATAAAGAAATGATAATATTATTTAAAATATCCATGCACTTGTCTAAATAAATTGCTTTTGGTGCATCTTACTATATATATATATATTTAGGCCATGTCCTCCCAAGTTTATTTCTTCGTAAACAGAATTGAAACAAATTGTATTGAAAATATAAATATTCCGAAGAACTGAACCGAATACTTTAGAAAAACTCCACAGAACAGGCCAAAAGCATCCGCACTTGGAAATTTATTCTACGTAGTCCATGAATCCTGGATAGCAAGTGGGATAGCTCTTAGGGGTTTTGCCTTCAGCAATGAAAGCCCAAACTTCTCCTCCATGTCCAACTCTTCTGGTGCAATGCCACCTTCAAGTTTCCAGTCATACACATTCACCAGCGACCCAATAAGCACTGAAAGAGACTTAACTGCCAGTGGAGCTGCAGGACACATTCTTCGCCCGGCACCAAAAGGGAGGTACTCGAAATCCTGGCCCTTAAAGTCCCTTTCCATTTCATGAAACCTGTCAGGTTTAAACACCAAAGGGTCCTCCCAGGTCGCTTCTTCACGCCCAATAGCCTGCAGATTCACTAAAACCTGTGCTTCTGCGGGTATGATGTAGCCAAAAACCTCAAGATCTCTCCTTGCTTTCCGAATCGTGAATGGACCGGGTGGATGAATCCTCAAGGTTTCTTTCAGAACGCAATGCAAGTAAGGCAAGCGAGGTAGATCAGTTTCATGTATTACCCTTCCCCTTCCAGTTACTTCTCCTAGCTCAGCTTGGAGTCTCTTTAAGGTCCCTGGATTTTTTAGTAACTCTGCCATCGCCCACTCAATGGTGACCGAAGTCGAATCAGTCGCAGTAGCAAACAGATCCTGCAATAAAATAGAATCATGATTGAAATGAAATGAAAACGTACTCTCTTCGTCCATGATGAATCTGCACAAGTCACTATTCATTTAGTCGAGAGTGGTTATTTTATATGTTTAAATTGAACTAGCACTATTAATCAAATATGGTCCTATGATATCTTGCTGAATTCGGTGTAATGTGTAACATTTCATCATATATAATTATTGCACATAAATTTACAGTAATTATACATGCATGTCCATATTTACTTAATGCAGGTCTGAAAAACACAATATATGGCCCTAAATTGTGCTAGTGCACCCAAAATATTATATTTTGGACCTGCATTAGTAAATATGGACCTGAATGTATCACCTGGTCGGAATTGAAACTTTTGCTGAGATGGAATAGCGGAAGAAAGGGACTTACGATTAAAAAGTGTTCGATCAGGTTTTGATTCATCTGCTCTGGATCTTCTCTATTAAGATCAAGTAAATCATCCAGCAAATCTTTGCTCGGGCTACCATGAATTCTGGTCTCTATTCTTTCAGTGATCAAACTTCTGATCAATTTCAGCATCTCAACCATCATCACATCCATCCGGCGTCTAGCGCCTTGAGGATCAAGCCTTCTAAGAACAGGGAAGAAATCAACCATATTCGGCTTAGTTATCGACTCCACCATTTCCCACACCAAATCCTTGAACTCGTTCTTTGAATCGCTCAGCGGGTTGGTTAAATCCCTGGAGAACATGATGTTAGACATCAAATTCAAGATAGTCCTGAACCCGGCTAGACCGATATCCACAGCATCTCCGGTCTCACGCTTCCCGCTGCAGTAGCTGATCAGATCGTTGACTTTTTGAGACCACAGCCTTTGACTTTCATCGAGCCGGCTGGCTGAGAAGATGTGGGCAGCCATTATTTTCCGAAGAAGCTTCCATTCGGGTCCGGGGCCAACTGGTAACCAAACGACGGAGTATTTGGAGTGGTTTTGGGCGTTGAGGACGTCAGGCACTGTTCTGTCGGACATATCCAAATCGTGTTTCCAGAGAACTTCTTCGGCGACGGCTGAGGAGGATATTACAATGACTGTTTTCCGGCCAAGCTTCAGACTCATGATTGGGCCATGGATTTTCGCGAGCTTTGCTAGGGATATGTGGGGCTTATCGCCGACTGAGTGGATGTTTCCGATGATCGGAAAAGTTGCCGGCCCCGGCGGTAACTTTTTCCCTCTTCTTGAAACCAAAGTGAGGCCCCATGTCAAACACAGAGGTAGCATAAACCACCATACAATAATCACAATAATATCCATTTTTGGCTGAGTGATTCAGAAGCGAGAGAAATCAGAAAATGGGAGGGAAATGAGGTTTTGTGTCATGTTCAAATCCAAGTGTAATTATTTATAGACTCCGGGATGTTATCGTAATTAAGGATATTTCAAATTAATTGAGTCAAGGGATGTAAAATTAATAAATAAATGTTGAATGATTGAGTTGTATATATGGTAAGTTGGTAATACGTCTATAAATTTGTAATAAAGAAATAAGTTAAAATAATATCAATGTTGAATGCATGATTGAGTTAAAATATAAATAAATATCAGCAAGTAATACTTATATGTGATTTGGAGATCTGCAAATCTCTTAATGAATCAAATAAAGGTTTTTTTAGTTGTTTGTATTAAATCATTTGGTAATAATTGATAGTAGGTGATAGAAATTTCTCCCTATTTGTTTAATGACAAATTTCTCTCTATTAATTGAAGGAAAAAAATTGGTTGGGCCGGTTAGTAAATAATTCAACTTTAACAATAAATTTAACTCAAATATATAATACATGTATATCAAAAGTTTAAGAAAATATGAATAGAAAATAAATATTTATCAGGGAAAATTTTGATTAAGCACGGTATAAGTTTCATAATTTGAAAATTGGATGTGACCATTATTAGCATGTTGAATATATTCATGTAATATAATTTTTGAATTAAAGACATTTATACTTTTTTTTTTATCCTTTGAACTACAAACCTCTCGGGCCGAAGATTTAATATAATTCAGGTTAATTCGATCATGTTCATAAAAAATAAGTTGATGAAGAAAAGGACTTGTGTTCTCTATAACTTATTTTTATTAAACTGAACTAATGTTAACTGAATTTAACTGAAACAAAATAATGATTGTACTTAAAGCAATAACAGTCAGCTAAGTTAACGATTGATGGCGATGATGATTGATTAGCAACTCTAAGCACAACAGATCTATAAACTAGATCTATAAACTTTTCATATTATATATCTATAAACTTGAATAATGCACACAATACGATAAGGAATAAACATATTCATACCTGCCATGGAATAACTCTTCATATATATATATATATATATTATCTGTGAGATGGAAACGTATTCTATACATACACTAGTTCAAATAGCTACATATATCAAATGCTTCCAATTATATTCTTTTTAAAAGAAAAATGTTGAACATAGTTAGCGGCGACTTTTCAATAAAACACCGCAACAACCAGAAAATTTTGTCTATTAACAAAATAGTATGTTAAGGTGGGGGTCGAATAAGAGGCTGCCATGTGGACCATCTAATTTGGGCATACAGCAAGAGTTAATTGAAAAATGCCTCTCCGTTACCTTTTCTTTTCTCCCCATTATTTTTCTCCGTTTCCTTTTATGACCCCTATATTTTCCTTATTTTGCCCTCTCTTTATTTTTCCTATTTTCCACGGACAAGCTTCTCGGAACTACGGAGAAATTATTTCTCTGCGCAGGTCAAACTTCACTGCTGATGCTACCAGCTTCCAGTCCCGGTCCGGATGATGGCGAGTCCCCGGGCCGGATGAGGCTTTGTCCGTGCTCCGCGCGCTCTCACCTAAAGACCTGCAAAACAACGCCCCGGAGTATCCCGAGGATAGCTACTCCGGCGTGATGATGAAAGAGGGGCCTTTGAATAGGAGAGAGAATAAGGATATATTGAGAGAGTTTTTATCTGATAGAACATATCTTTCTCCACAAGTCCAAAGCTGTATTTATAGTTGTGAGCGGTCAGCCTCCAACCCAGAGGTAGTGGTCCTGTCCTTTTGTCCTTACCCGGAGACAGGTCATATTCATGTCCCCTTGTCCCCGGATAGCGCCATTCTAGCTGACGTCATGTGGACCGGGCTACACTCTGGGCCGTGGCCTAGATATGGGCTAGAGCCCAAATCACCACTAGCCCCCCGAGACATGGGATCCGTCCGGAAGAGCGATCCGGAGGAGGGATCCCGTGTCTCATCACGAACGCTTTTCTTTTCTTTGTCGGATCCGGACGGAGGCATGCGGTCCGTCCCGGGAGCCCAATACCTGCCCAGGTGCGTCTGGGTACGCGCTTGCCGTTTGTACTTCTTGTGCGCGTGCTTTTAAGGCGCATTAATGATGCGTGCTTGCTGCGCCATAAATGCGCTGTCAATTCAAAAAGTTTCGCTTTTCCTTTTCCAAATAAATTCCTTTTCTCTTTTTTCCAGAGAGCAATCATGTCGCCTCGTGACTCGCTCCCCTTTTTTGTCAGTTTTATGTCTATAAATAGTGAGCTGTTTCCATCATTTTCGTTTTTTCACTTTTCCCCTCTCCTGTTTTTCATTCTGCTGTGATATCTCTGCTACCCTCATCCTTCTGTATTTTCCTCAAAATACTTCTTCTTTTTTCATCCCTTTTCTTCAATTATAATGTCTGCTGAGGGTGTCGATGTCACGATAGGGGTCAACCCTGAGCCAGAGGTCGATGATCCGAAGGCCGGCGACGTTGTCAACATCAATACCACTGTCAAAGAGCTAGTTCGAGCTATGGTGGTTCCCCTTTCTGTCGACTCCCGTTTGACGCCGTTCGACGGGGACCATACCGCGGTCGCTGCCATCCCTCGAAGCCACTTTTTCTATGGGATTACTTTCCCCCTTCCTCAGCTGTTTTTGGACATCTTCGAACATTACCAGATCTCCCCCGCTCAGCTTCAGCCCAACTGTATCGCCGTCGTCCGGGCCTTCCTGTTGAACTGCTACCGGTGCGACATAACTCCGTCCCTCGACTTGTTCCGGACCTTTTATCATTTGGATGCCACCAAGGATGAGAAGGTCTTTACTTTCCAGAAACGGAAAGGAGTGAAGGACTGCAGCAAGGGTCGTCACGACTACTATGCAAACTGGCAGAAGAACTACTTTATCTTCAACCTGGACAAGTATCCGTGCCCCGTATGGAATGACAAGAGGGGGAAGGAAGACAAGGAGGTGTTCCGTCCGGACGGAGTTGACGTGGCGGACATCAACAAACTGAGCCACAACCAGATCGATCTGAACAAGTTTTGGATCAACGGGAAGTACATCTTCCCACTGATGGCGTTTGAGGAGGCCGTTTATACCCAGTGCCGCTACTACTTTCCCCGGGATACTTCTTGTGAGTTTTTGTTCTTTTTACTCCTTGCTTTATGCTTCTTGTCGCTTATCCCCTTCTGTTTGTTTGCAGTGTATCCTGAGATCGAGGCGGGTGTGGACCCTCAGTCCGGATCCAACAAGAACAAGAACACGGGCGGAAATCCTCCGCCCGGACAAAAAACTACAAAAACTGCAGATAAGGAGAAGTCGGCAACCGGTTCGGGGACCGGCATGAAAACCCCAACTACTGAAGAAGCAGAGAAAGACAAGGAGAAGAAGCGGAAGCGCCAGTTAGCGCTGATCGCGGAAGAGAAGGCCAAGGCGGAGGCCTTGAAGAACATCGCGGTTGCGTCCGCGAAACAGTCCTCCGTTTCGGGCGGCGGGGCTGGCAATCGAGCCGCTGCCATCACCCTTGAGGATCCTCCGTCCACCGATGAGGATGATGACCTCCCGCTGTCAAAGAAGCCGAGGAGGAAGATTCCGTCCCATCGCCGCGAAACCGAAACAACTGGGTGGACCGAAACGGGCCAGCATTCGTCCGCGAGGCAAATCGTCCAGCAGGTGGAGATTCCGGACCTCTCCGCGAAAAAGGACACTCCGGACAGTAGCTATACTTCTGGCCGGACCAGCCAGGTAGAACCTCGTTTGTTGCTTATCTTTTGTCCATTTAGTGGATGGTTTGTCTAATTTAACTCTTTGTAGGACTTTGCTGCTTATCTTATCGCTGCTCCGGGTGTTTCTGCGGCCATCAACAAGGCTTATCACGCCATGCATACTCAGTTATCTCAGAAGATAAGTGGGCTGGAGCGGACAAGGGGGAACCTGACCCGTGAGCTGGCTGCTGCAGAGGCCCGGGCAGCTGAGGCCGAGGCCCGGGCGACTAGAGCGGAGGTCCGGGTCCGAGAGCTAGAGGACCTTTCCTCTCCGGGCGCGCAGCGTGATCTGTGTGTTGCCTTCGCGGATAAGGTACTTCAAAGCGAAGCGTTCGAGAAGAACCTGCAAGGTCTTTGCCTCGAATCCAACAAGCTTGCAGCCCACCAAGTCTATAGGAAGATGCGAGGCTGGGTTCCGGAGGTCCGAAGGGAGGCGTTCACCAAGTTCTACTATCATCCGGACGCCCAGGCCCGATACAACCATGATCTGGACCGGTTTTACCGCGGAGGGGTCGAGAAGATGCAGCCCTCCGTGCTATCGGTGTTTGAAGCCCGCCCGGAAGAGAGTCCAGCCTCGGTGTCGGCTGAGTCAGTCCGTGCCTTCAACGATGGGTTGGTGAACTTGCAAGTCGAGGTGCCCCCCGTCCCGGAAAGGACCAAACCGGAGTCTCCTGTCAAGGCCAAGTACATGGAAGTTCTCCAGCTGTACGGATCTCCGGACGCCAATGAGGGTGATGGCGACGATGCCCGGTTCGGGGACGATGAGGAAGGAGATGGCGGTCATGACGACAATAACCGCAGCGAGGACTCTGATGTAGAGCGCACTCCTTAGCTTTTAATTTCTGTGTAATAGCTTTCATCCGGATAGGTCTGATCTTCTATTGTTTAGTGTAGGAAGGACAATAGCGAGGACTCGGATGGGGATGACAACCCTCCGGATGATGTAATCTTTCTACCCTTTTATGAAACGAGTCTTTCATTCTTCCCATACTTGTGTTTTATTTTCTCGTATTCATTGCATTTTTACTTGTCCGCGGCCCCGAGGTCCGAATCCGGTTCTCCGGACCGGTGACTCACATGACCATCGTTCGCCAGCCAGCTCTCATTCTACGAGCCCTCCGTGTCCTAGATGCGCGGAGTTGGAGGCGGAACTTTCCGGATGGACGATTGGTGGGGAGCGAACCCGCGAGCTCTTCGTCCGATCCGGAATGGAGTCCCTAATGGAAGAGTTTCAGGATATCCCAACCTTGGCCGCTTGCCTCCGAGAGATATCAGAGGAGTTCGGCACTCTGTCCCAGTGTCGGGATTTCGCTCGAGAACGGATCAATGCAACCAACGACGCGGATGAGACAATCTCCATGCTGCAAGCGGAGCATGAAGACTACAAGGCCAAGCTGAAAACCGAATTGGATTTAGTTTGGTCCCTGCTTCCATTCTATGCTGAGAAATTGAAGTGGCTGGCCAGCCGGACGGATTTTCAACGAGATTATTTGAAGCTGGAAGAAGAAAATCAAGTGCTTGCCGGCCGGGTGATGGTCCTCCGGGAGAATCTGATGACCTTGCAACTGTCATACCATCTGACCGGACTCCGCCTCGGACTCGTCACTCCGACCATATACCGCAACTTCCCTCGTGACGTCAGTGCTTTGATCGTCCGGATGTTTAAGTTGGGGTGGAACAATCGGGAGTCTCCGTATCGTCCTGCGTTTGAGGAGGCCGTTGAATGGTGGAAGCGGATGCATGCTGGCAGTACTCTCCCTCCCTCGCTGACCCTAATTCCGAGCCAGGTGGCGATAGACTTCACCTTCGAAAGGTATACTGGTATCCAGGTTTCCGTCGATCCGGAAGAGTCTGCCCGTCGCGTAGAGCGGCTCCGTCAAGATGCCTCCATCATCCGTCCCTTTATCATTAGGGAACTAGCCGAATTGGCGAGGCGACGTCAGGCTCGTCTCCGGGGGGTCCAGAATACTCGTGTCCGGGCGAGTCAGAATGCTCGTGGCGGGAACAGTCGGGGCCTTAACTGTGTCCTTAACCGAATGGTGAAGCAGGCAGCACGGGGAAGGGGGAGGGGTGCCCAACAGGCGGCAAGGGGAAGGGGAAGGGGAAGAAGTATCCAACCAGCTCGCCGTCCCCAAGTCCCCGTTCGGATTCGCTCTCCTTCGCGATATTCAAGCCAAAATCCCTTCCGTCCATCTCGAGCCGGTCCTCCGATCAAGGGCAAAGGGAAGGCCAAAGCCACAAAGGAGACCATGCAGTCCTCCGATTCTGACTCTGATGGAATCTTTGGCTCCGATCCGGATGGAGCTGGTCCATCGGAACTTCCACCCATTCCTCCCTTTCCGTATCGAGGACCAGTGGGTCAAAGCAGCGGGAGTGAGGTCCATAACCTTGAAGACGACATTCCGGAGCGGACTCCTGCTGCCTTGAATCAGGAAAGGGCTCAAGACCCCAGGCCTCCGTCACCAGAGAACGGAGCTATGTTGCCTCCTACTCCGGAGCCCACCTCTCCTCCTGTCGATTGGGACATACCTTGGCCCAATAGATAGGTTTTATTTTTCTTTTGTATCTGCGTCCGTCCGGACGTAACAGATTGTACAATTGTATCATTTATTCAAATGTGATTTCTTTGTATGTCGAGATAGCTTATTCAAGCGTTTTTCCTTGTTGTTTGATCAAACCGTTTTATCCTTTTGTTTTGCTCACCTCCGTTGGTTTATTCAAACACTTCGGAGGATTTTATTTGTTCGTCTTTGCTCACTCCGTCCGTTTGTCCAAACGATCCGGAGGATTCTAATTGTGCAGAATTGAAAAATAGTACATAGTAAAATTGAACAAGTATAAAATTTAACAACTCTTCATTCAAATAATCGGACTCCGGCTAGACATACCCTTTGTCTAAATGCGGCCGGAGCCAAGTACATAGTAAATAGGACGGAACGGAATCCTAGGCTCAACCCTAGCCAGAGGACCCGGAACTACATACTTGCTGAAAAGAAAAGACAACTTACAGAACTCTATCGGAAAGCATACCTACTCAGGATGCTCCGTAAAACCTTCGCAAGTTGGTGATGTTCCACCTTCTGGGGATTGCACGTCTGGACTGATCCGCCAGCTCATAACTCCCACCCGGATATGAGGCTGTGACTTGGTACGGACCTTCCCAGTTTGGTGCCAGTTTGCCAGTGGCCTCCTTCAGACTCTTATCATTCCTCCTCATCACCCAATCTCCGGGGACGAATGATTCCTTCCTGACACGCTTGTCGTGGTAACGCTTCATCCGCTCCTTCACCTTGGCCTCATGCAGCGCTGCCTGCTCTCGTTTTTCCTCCAAGAGGTCCAAATCCAGCAGCCTGCTTGATCCGAGCGGAGAGCTCCGTCCGGCCTGGTCTTCATCCCAAGTGAGGGTCCGGAGACTAGGGACTCCTACTTCAGCTGGTATAACTGCCTCCGCCCCGTATACCAAACTGTATGGCGACTGGCCCGTTGCGGATCCTTCAGTCGTCCTGTATGCCCAAAGAACGCTTGGTAGCTCATCGACCCAGTTTCCTCGTGCCCCCTGCAAGCGAGTCTTCAGCCCATTCACCACTGTCCGGTTGGTAACTTCCACTTGACCGTTGGCCTGCGGGTGGTAAACAGATGTGAGCCGCTGCGTAATTCCGTACTCCTTGCACCAAGATCGAAACGGGTCATTTTCAAACTGAGCTCCGTTATTCGTGACGATGTACTTCGGGATTCCGTAGCGGCAGATAATGTTCTTCCAACAAAACTTGACGCAAGTGCTGCTGCGGATGTTTGTAAGGGGTTCAGCCTCCACCCACTTGCTGAAGTAGTCGATCGCTACTATCAGGTACTTGAATCCTCCCGGAGCGGAGGGGAAAGGCCCGACCAGATCAATGCCCCATCTATCAAAGGGCCACGAGCCGGTGATCCCGACCCTTTCTTCTTGCGGAACATGAATGAGCGGAGCAAACCTTTGGCACTGAACACAGGAGCGGACGTACTTCTGCGCTTCTTCAAACAGGGTCGGCCAGTAGTAGCCCGTGCACATTATCTTTCTTGCTATGGTCCGGGCTCCTTGGTGACTGCCGTTCGGTCCTTCATGCATCTCCTTCACGATCCGGGCTGCCTCATCCGAGTCTACGCACCTTAACCACGGTTGGAGATATCCTTGTCTGAGCAGGGTTCCATCAACTATGGTGTAGTGCGGTGCCTTCTGTCGGATTTTCCGTGCCAGTGCCTTGTCTTCCGGGAGCTTTCCGTGCTGCAAATAGTCGAAGAAAGGGGCCATCCATGACTCCTTTTGCACCTCCACTGCTGCCACTAGTGGGACGTCATAACTCCGGGCGGATAGGGTCTCCATCATTAAGTTGCTCTCCGCGTCTGGCTTGATCTCAGAAGAAGCAAGTTTGCTCAAAGCGTCCGCTTTACCGTTGTCCTCGCGAGGGATCTGTGTTATGGTAATGCCACGGAACTTGGCCAGTAATGGCTTAACCGCCTCAAGGTACTTCTGCAAACTCCGTTCCTTTGCCTCATATTCTCCATTCACCTGCTGAACCACTATTTGAGAATCACTGTACACCTCAACGTCCGTGACCCCTATCTCCAATGCCAGTCGGAGTCCGGCCAGGAGTGCCTCATACTCTGCCTCGTTGTTTGTTGCCCGGAAAGCGAACTGGATAGCATACCTGTACTCCATTCCTTGTGGGCTAGTAAGCAGGACACCAGCCCCGCCCCCATTAGCATGAGACGACCCGTCCACATGCAACTTCCATTTGTCAGAGGGTGGTTCCGATCCGGACGGCTCCCCTGAAGGTTCAGTCATTTCTACCAAAAAGTCCGCCAGGGCTTGCCCCTTAATAGCCTTCCGGGGATGGTACTTGATCTCGTGCTCTCCGAGCTCAACTGCCCACTTCATCATCCGACCCGAGGCTTCCGGCTTCAGCATGATCTGTCTCAACGGATGATTCGTCAGTACCGTGATCGGGTGGCCTTGGAAATATGGCCGGAGGCGCCGAGAAGCATGGACCAACGCCAATATCAGCCTTTCCAAAGCGGTATACCTTGTTTCCGGACCCTGGAGTGCCCTGCTCACAAAGTAGACCGGACGCTGTACCTTACCATCTTCTCGGACCAGAGCAGAGCTTATAGCGTGTTCCGTCGCCGCTATGTATAGGAAAAGCTCTTCTCCGGGCAACGGCTTGGAAAGGGTAGGGAGGCTTGCCAGATGAGCCTTGAGATCCGTGAACGCTTGGTCACATGCCTCCGTCCACTCGAACGGCTTGGCTCTGCGGAGTATGTTAAAGAACGGGAGCTGCTTCTCAGCCCCCCGAGCGAGAAATCGGCTCAAAGCGGCTAGCGACCCGGTCAGTTTTTGTACGTCCTTCACCCCTCTCGGAGGAGGCATCTCCATAAGGGCCGATATCTTCTCCGGGTTGACGTCGATTCCTCGAGCTGACACCATGTAGCCAAGGAACTTCCCTGCTCCTACTCCGATGGTACTTTTTCCTGGGCTGAGCTTGAGATTCACCGTCCGGAGTACGTCGAACATCTCCCGGAGGTCGGACAAAAAAGACTCGTACGTCCGACTCTTAACCACCATGTCATCGACATAGACCTCCAGGTTCCGTCCCATCTGGTTCCGAAACAGCTTGTCCGCCATCCTCTGGTACGTTGCACCTGCGTTTTTCAGTCCGAAAGGCATTTTCCTGTAACAAAAAGTACCAAAATCAGTGATAAAAGATGTTTTGGGTCGGTCATCCTTGGCCATCGTAATCTGGTGGTACCCTCGGTGCGCATCAAAGAATGCCAACACTTGGTAACCAGTGATAGCCTCGACCAACTGATCGATGGAGGGAAGCGGATAGCTATCTTTCGGACAACATTTGTTTAGGTCTGTGAAGTCAATACACATTCTCCAAGAGCCATCGTGCTTCTTCACCAAAACTGGGTTTGCTATCCACTCCGGGTATGATATCTCCTCCACAATTCCGGCACTCAACAGTCTACCCACCTCCGCCCGGATCTCCTCCACGCGTTCCGGGGCGAGGGGCCTCTTCTTCTGCCTGATCGGTTTCAGCTCCGGAAAGACATTGAGCTTGTGGACTGCGATCTCCTCCGGAACGCCAGTCAAGTCCTCAAGTCAAGAAAACACATCCTCGTATTCCGCCAACAGGCTTCGCAACTCCATCTTAACGTCATCCGGCATGTTCTTCCCCACACTGACTACCCCCTTCTGTCCGACCATCATATCCTCCACTTCATAAGACGGCGCTTCTCCATGGATGGCTCCTACCAAGTCTGCTTTGGCTTTTCCCTTGTCCGAGGTGGACAGCTTGGGTTGGCCCTCCCCGGACCGGGCATCCTTGATGGCGGTCAGCATGCAACTCCGGGCGGTTTGCTGGTGGCCCCGGACGGATGCGATACCGTTTTCCGTGGGGAACTTCATGATCAAGTGGAAAGGCGAACATATAGCCCGTGCCTGTGACAGCCAAGGTCTTCCAATGATCATGTTGTAAGGGGAAACAGCATCAATGACGGTGAAGTTACACTCCACCGTGGCCCGCTTCGTCGGGTCCTGGAAATCCGTCAGGGTGACTTTCAAAGGGATGACTCCGAGCGGATGGACGGTCCGTCCGGTGAACCCTGAAAGGGGGGTCTGACACGGTTTTAAGTTTTGTCGTCCGATCCCGAGCTGATCAAAGCATTCCGCGAACATGATCTCCACACTGCTACCATCATCTACGAACACTCGTTTGATCAGTACTCCTTCGACATCTGCTATTACCACCATTGGATCCGAATGGGGAACCTGTGGCGGTACCGGATCCTCATCCGAAAAGGTGATAGTCTCACTCGGCTTGAACCTCTTTTCTTGAATCTCACCCGGAGGCACGTATCTGCTTTTGGCCTTGATCGCCGTCATGGAACAAAGTCCGTCGCCGACGATTCCGTTTATCACATTGATCATTCGAGGCTGAGCTGGGGGTTGAGCTGGTGCGGCCTGTCTTGGTGCCAGGTTTGCCGGATTAGCTTGGTTGCCCCCTCGGGGGCGATTGTTCCTATTTCTTTTCCGACCCTGTCCGGCTGCAGCTGCCGGGGCTTGGGCCGGGCGTCCGAGTCCTTCTCCCGCCACGCAATCTCTTAACTGGCCTGCTCCGATTAACCTTTCAATATCCGAACGAAGCGCCCTGCATCCCTCCGTGGTATGTCCATGTGACTTATGAAACTCACACCACTTATCCGCATTTGCTGGTGCCGGCACGCCAACGATGGGCTGCGGATCCGTAAACAAACCTCGGTGAACCGCAAGGATCTCCGTACGGGTCTTTGAGAGAGGGGTGTAGGTCGGACGAGCAGCGGCTGCCGGTGCTGGTGCTGCTGTCGCCGGGGCGGGTACTCGTCTGACTTGATCCGTCCGGGCCGGAGTCCTTGCAGCAGTGGTTTGGGTCCCTGTCACCGTGAGAGACGTTTGCTCGAAAAAGCCCACTGTTGTCATCCGGACTTGGTTGGCGTCATGCACCGTACAATGCATCTCTACTACCAACTGGAGGTGGTAGTATGACGTAGGCATATTCTTCATGAGCTCGATGTAGAAAGCGTTGTCACTCAGTCCGTTGACGAAGTTGTGGATAATGGTCTTCTCCTGCAAATGCCGGTCCACCACCTTCATCGTCGCAGCTATGTACCGGGTGTAGAATTCCCAGGTAGTCTCCGTCTCCAGCTGCCTCATTGCCAGGACCGTGGCGAGGTTCACAAATGTGTGCTTCATAGCGGAATAGCGCCGGACCAGGGCTATGGCGAAATCCCAAAAATGTCGGAGCGTACCGTTCGGCAGACCCTTGAACCATGTTAAGCAGTTGCCCCGCAAGTATGAAGGTACCATTTTACACTGTAGCTCTTCCGGAATATCCCTAGCAATCATGATACTTGCATAAGTATGAACGAACTCCTCCGGATCGCCTTCTCCGTTGTAGGTAGGTAGTCCGTCCGGAGCCTTGGTTCCGGCTGGCCACTTGAAACTCAACACCTCCGGAACCCAAGGTGACTGTGGCCCGATCCCATTCCGTCCGATTAGGCGATTAAGACGGTCTTCAATGGAATCCGGACAGAAAGGTGTTTGAAAACCAAAACCTCCGGGGAATCCTCCTCCGGCAGGCGGCATCCCATACATCATCTGCTGCTGACCCCCGGGTCCTCCGGCAGGTTGCATCCCAAACATCATCTGTTGTTGTCCTCCGGGTGCACCCATCTCATAGCCTTGCTGGGTACCGTAGCCCTGCTGGGTTTGTGCTCCCCAGTAAGGTGGTGCGTTCGGATTCAAACCAGCAGTCTGCTGTTGATGTCCGCCCGGGTATGGGTTTAGGTTTGGTGCTCTCGGTTGATCCGGAGGCGGCTTGTCCGCTTCACCTCGTTGAGCTGCCTTCCACTCTTGGAACTGTTGATACTCCGTCATGTTTGTCCTCAGGATGTTGCCTCCAAGTCCGGAATCATGACGCTTACGCTCCTCCCGTCCGGCCTTCCGCCCAACTCGGGGTCTAATCGACCGGCTCTGAGCATCGTCTTCCGTGCTATACCCTTCCGGAGATTCCTCAGGTTCATAATCCTCAGCTTCCTCAGAACCGGATCCCTCAGGACGATCCGGATCAGGCGTCTCATCCCCTTCCGACGACGCCTGATCATCAAACTGATTCTGATTCCGCACCTCACGTGCCGCTCGCAGACGCTCCCTAGCCTCGCGCTGTATATCAGCCAGAGTTCGTTCGGAAGCTGGCTTCTTCCCTTTCGCCTTCTCCGTTGCTAGGCGCTGTCGCCGACGCTCCTCAGCCGCGGCCCTTTTCTCCGCTGCCGCCTGCTTGGCTTGGAGAATCCGTTCCTTCTCGGCTGCTACCTTCTGAGCTCTAACTGTAGCGGCTTTTCTGGTTTTTGGCCCTCCTCCCGCTTCCTCCTCCGTCGGGAGAGGGTTCTTTCTTGGTCGTCCGCGCGGCATGGACGTGACTTGTAACTGGAAATATTTTTTATGAGGTCCCACTGGGCGTGCCAACTGATGCTACCAGCTTCCAGTCCCGGTCCGGATGATGGCGAGTCCCCGGGCCGGATGAGGCTTTGTCCGTGCTCCACGCGCTCTCACCTAAAGACCTGCAAAACAACGCCCCGGAGTATCCCGAGGATAGCTACTCCAGCGTGATGATGAAAGAGGGGCCTTTGAATAGGAGAGAGAATAAGGATATATTGAGAGAGTTTTTATCTGATAGAACATACCTTTCTCCACAAGTCCAAAGTTGTATTTATAGTTGTGAGCGGTCAGCCTCCAACCCAGAGGTAGTGGTCCTGTCCTTTTGTCCTTACCCGGAGACAGGTCATATTCATGTCCCCTTGTCCCCGGATAGCGCCATTCTAGCTGACGTCATGTGGACCGGGCTACACTCTGGGCCGTGGCCTAGATATGGGCTAGAGCCCATATCACCAACTGCGCCGGAAAACGTACATCCAGGGCGGAAAACGTACATCCAGGAAGATCAATTTATTCTTGTTGCTGCAGAAAGAAGAGGAACGGGAGGAAAGCTTGAATATTTTCTGCAGTGCAGTAAAGCTCTGATTTTGATCGGCTCTGGCTCTCTTCTTCTACTTCTCGTCGGGCTGCTTCTCTTTTTCTATTCTTGTGGCTGCCGGCGAGAGAATCACGGCATGTACGTTAATTTACTTCACTATTTTGTATATGAATCAACAGCTTTCTGAAATTGTTAGTCTCCAAAGTTCTTTCTGTTAGGAAGAATAGGGGGATTTTTTGGTTATAATCAAGTCGAAACATGACAAGAAATGCCTCTATTTTTACTTGTGCTCTTTTTCATCTGACAGTAGTTTGCTGCTCTTGAATTTAACCTGTTTGTAGAACAATTTTTTTGTGTTACATGAATAATCATGATTTCTCTAGCATTGCATAACTGTACTTAGTGGGATAAATGCGTATTAGTCGGCTTTCCTTTGCATAGAGATCATGTTTTGTTTCTTTCAGTAGAGATGATGAAAGGTCCAAAAAATATAACTGGAGATACTTTCAGAAAGTTGATTCTTGAATTCCATGCTAGCTGTAAAAATGACCACTCTCTACGATTCTGAGTTTGATAATTTGAAAATGTCATGTAGTAATGCTCGTTTTTTTACAGGAAGGATTGGGTTTGGGCTGTATGGTGAAATTGTTCCAAAAACAGTAGGTATGTTCATTCTTTATGCTCTCGTCCATTGTCAATATAAATCTACTACCTTTCACTGGTTCTTCAGGTTCTTGTTTATTTGGGTTCAGAGAATACTTTCACAATTTCCGATCAAAACTTCTGTGAATGGCCCTAGTTCCTCAGACATCTCAGCAAATTGATGGCTCCGAGAGGCCCCCCATATCAAAGGTATGAAACTTATAGCTTAGGTGATGTATTCTGTGGATTTATAACATGTAGAGAAAATGTTTGATTGAATACATTATTTACTTTCTCTTATCAGATGGATAATCAATTCCTAGAGAGAGACAATCTTGAGAAACATGGGGTTGATTACGATACAGCTTGTGAGTTGGGTAATGTTCCAAAAATCGGTATCACATTTGGCTCGGAAGATGATGCATATGAATTTTATAATAAGTATGCAAAGGCAGCAGGGTTCAGTATCCGTAAGAACCACAGGTATATTAGAAAGAGTGATAACAAATTAGAATGGAGAGAGCTATGTTGTTCATGTCAAGGGGAGTGTAAGAAGCACTCAAAGAAAGGTACTCCAATAAAGTCCCGCCCGCAAACAAGATTCAACTGTGAAGCATACATTAGGATTGAAGAAGTAGCAAAAGGTTCAGAAGATTATGTGGTTTACACAACTTGTAATGGTTCATACTCATTTACTTGCAGCTCCAGATAAGGCTCATATGTTGAATATATTAAACACCAGTGTTTTGATAGGAAGATCATTCATATATTATTAAGCTATTATCAATCTCTGACATGATGTATTGTATAATGCAGATTCCAGCATAAAAAATAAATGTAAGTATCAGGAAAATGCACAATAAATATATATCAGGATTTATCTAGGGCAAACTTCTACTAAGGATGCCTTAAAAAGACAAAACTTCTACTAAGGATGTCTCAAACATAAAAAACTCAATTGCAACTCATTCACTAGAGGTGTCATAATCTAGTTATGGCTAGTTAAGTTACAGAGAAGAGGTTGAATGAACTGATAGACACAAATTACTCCATTGCTACATCCAGTACTTTGTCGCTACATCCGGTACTCCGTTGATAGATTCCAAGGAAGCTTCTCTAGTTCACTCAGCTTCAAGCTGATCCACTCCCATAATCTCCATTGGCTGATCTTCTGTAATTACACTACTACAACCTTCACCTTTACCAGCATCATGAGGACTTGACTTTGTGATTGTCATTTGTGCATCAGTTGATCCAAACTGAAGTTCAGCTTCCAGTTTTTGAACCATTTTGCATTCTCGTAATCCCAGTAATCCCAGCTTTCATCATGTACATCATGCCAACGCTGAGACCCCAGGTGAAAAGCTAGTTTCGTGCCAAGTGTAACATGCTCTCAGCACAATTAACATTGGCTAACCTCTTGTTCCAACTAAAGCACATAAAACGAGATAAAATTATCCTACTAGAGCACTTAGAAAAGACACAAAATCATATTCAAACTTCATATCTTATTTCCAGAAAGCTGAAAAATAACTAAGATGACATGTTACATTATTTTTGTTATATATCAACCAACAATACAGCCAGCCTCTGGAATAGGATCGGATCAAAAGAAACACATCATAGCTTCAACTCTCTCCTTATATAACTCATAGCAATCTAGTTACAGCCTAAACCCCTTTTAAAACTGAAAGAAACCTACAATAGAAACCACCATCACAAACTTATCCATTAAGAGTAAATTCCCATGTCCATTAAATCGAAAATGCCATTCTTGAGGAGCTTAGAACAATTCAATCATTCTCATTGTTACAGCAAAGCGATACTAAAGTAGCTTAAATCAACAAAAATCATTCATTCTCTTACCTCAAACTCCATAGGTTCAAAAAGCAGATTCTCTTACTTGGATCCCTGATTCAGAATTACAGAACTTCAGACAACAGCTTTACATAATCATCAACAACAAGTAGCATTAATTGGAAATTGCAAACTACCTGAATCACGAAGAATCTTGTGGCATTCTTATCATCATCGCAGATGAACCATTCAAAAGGAGATGAACCATTCTTAAGCACTGAGTTTAAATCATCTGCAACACGCAAACACATTGATCCATTTACTCTTCCCATAATAAAACCAAGCAAACAACAAAAATGAATGTATACAACTCGAGGAACTCAATAAACTGACTTACGATAACAGTCTGAACTTCCTCCCCGGAAGCCATCGTAACAAACACAAACCTCCTATTCTTCCCATCTTTCTACTTTATAATCTAACAAAACACAGAACCATCATTTCAAATACACTCTTTTCACAAACACATACATTAAAAATCAATACTTTACGATAATTTTATGCTTGAATTTTCAAAACAAACCTCAACGACAGCTACACAACCGAATTCCTGGAACAGAGATTGACCACGGCGAGCATTCAGCAGCACATCCTAGCTTCGGATTGGTTAGGGATTCTGCATTTTTGATCCGAGCAAGCTCGTTGGAAGCTCCGGCATGTCTCAGAACTTTTCCGATACCAGCAAACAAGACAGAACTTTTCCGCGGCGAGCAAGCAAGTCGGAATCTCAGTTAACTCTGATGTCGGCGATTAGAAATTTCGGTAGATAAAGAGGACCGCATTAATTTTCCCCAGGTTAATTTCCATGGCCGTCGCAGGAAAATCAGCAGAGAGGAGTTTTCCGGCGCAAGATCGATTTTGGGCGAAGGGAAGAAAAGGTTTTCGAGGAAAAATAAAGAGAGGGCAAAATAAGGAAAATATAGGGGTCATAAAAGGAAACGGAGAAAAATAATGGGGAGAAAAGAAAAGGTAACGGAGAGGCATTCTTCAGTTAACTCTTGCTGTTTGCCCAAATTAGAGAGTCCACATGGCAACCTCTTATTTGACCCCCACCTTAACATACTATTTTGTTAATGGACAAAATTTTCTGCACACATACTAGTTCAAATAGCTACATGTATCAAATGCTTCCAATTATATTCTTTTTAAAAGAAAAATGTTGAACTTAGTTAGCGGCGACTTTTCAATAAAACACCGCAACAACCATGATATTTATTATATAACAATGCTATCATATTCATTAGCATCAGTGCCCGCCGATGGAGAAGCAGACTCCAGCTAGTAAGCACGTTCTGTTAACTTCTAATGGTGATGACATCTCTCTCCACCTCGTCCGTCATTTATCTCTCCGAGGTTGCAGGTACCATATCTATCTTCGCCGTCTTCTCCTTTTGCGGCCGGAATCAAAACTGATCGTCTGTTAAATTTTACAGGTTGGTTTTGCTCGGAAATGAGACGAAATTGAGGGACGCAGTTGAAAAGATCAAGCGCGATGCCGGCGTGTTCGTTGAGGTTGTCGGTTTGGATATGGAAGACGACGGAGAATCTGCTTTCGCTGCAGCGGTTGATCAGGCATCTGTTATTCTTGGAAAGATCGACGCTTTGGTCCATTGCTACTCATATGAAGGTATTCGCTGCAATTAGTTGTGTAAATTTAGGCCACCTCTAATCTGAAATTGTTTTATTTTAACTTATATAGGAAAGATGCAAAATGCCCTGAATCTGACTGAAGGGGAGTTTAAAAAGACAGTGAAGATAAATTTTATGTCTGGTTGGTATTTGCTGCAAGCCGTTGCGAGGAAAATGCGTGATCAGAAATCTGGAGGTTCCATCGTATTCTTAACTTCAATAATCGGGGGTGAGAGAGGTATTTATCAAGGAGCTGCTGCATACGGAGCCTGTCTAGGTGGAGTGCATCAGTTAGTGAGGGTAAGCAAATCCTAGCATCTCTCTTTGTAAATCGCTCCAATCTACGGCGGATCTAGAAATTTTTTAAAAAATATGGCTGCATAGTACTAACGGATGTGGCAAATCAATAAGCTAATTTCTTTTTTAAAAAATTGCCGCTCAATAATTTTCGACCACTCCGTCACTGGCTCGAATGATATGTTTGTTACATATAGTAGTATTCAGACTTGAACCCAGCCCATGTTAGCAAATGACGGAAGGACTTGAAGGCCCGGGTAGGAAAGTGTCATACTAAACGTCCCTAAAAAAAAAATTAGTAGAGTGACTATCATTTCGTATACCCTAAAATTATTTTTTGGTTCCAATACTGGTGTTAGCTAGGGTTTGTTTATAATTTTACACATTTACTCTTGTACCATTGTCTAGCTTATATATTGATGTATAATACCGTTTCTATTATTGAGGTTTCCCCTAATTCAATGTTGATCATCTTCAACCATATTGTATTTCAGACATCTGCGTTGGAGATTGGGAAATACCAAATCAGGGTGAATTCTATAGCTCGCGGACTTCACCTGAAGGATGGATATCCGATGTCAGTTGGAAAGGAGAGAGCAGAGAAGCTGGTGAAGGAAGCTGCACCTTTGCACAGATGGCTGGATGTTGAAAAGGATCTAGCATCGTCGGTCATATATCTGATCAGTGATGGATCGCGATACATGACGGGAACCACTGTGTATGTGGATGGTGCTCAATCTCTAGTGAGGCCTAGGATGAAATCTTACATGTGATTTGGGAAAGAATAGAACACAGCTTGATTGATTATCAAAAAACATTTCTTGTTTTGAACTTTATTTTATATACTTATTTACAAGTTTTTGGAGGGAGTGTACTGGCATTACTTTTGCTAATGCTTCCATATGTTGTCTGTTGAACTTGTTCAAGCTAAACAGCGTAAAAATTAGGGGTATAAATGAGTCGAGTCAAGACTGAACTCGTGAAATATTTTGCGAGCCTGAGTTTGAGTTCGAACTCAGAAAACTCGATCTCAAACCAATTTAGCTAAATAAATTCTAATAAGTTGTATTACGGTCGTGCATATCCTAATACTTAATTTAGATATTTTATTTTTAATTATTCTCAAAGAAACCCCTTTATTAGTAATATATCTAATTATGTATACATATTTTCTCGATAAACTCGTCGAGCTTATAGAAATAAAATTAATAAGCTCAGTCTCGTTTACACCCGTAGTGCAAATTTTGCAAGCAGATCTAAGGATCTGTTCTCTACGGTTATTATCACTGAATTAATATAAAAATTAATGTATTAATAAAAAACTAATAGTTTAACAAATTAAATTAAGCTGGTGCATTGGACATTACCAAGATCTGTGCTCCACCAAGACAAATCGTACTGGTACATTGGACATTACCTACACAAGATTTTTTAAAACTAAATGTGGATGGTTCTTTTCAAGCCAATGGAAAAGCAGGTGCATGAATTGCTATAAGAGATAGTAGTGGAAGTATTCTATTGGCAAGAGCTCAAATGGTGGAAGCAACCAGCAGTTTGAAAGCAGAAGCATGCATTGACCTTATCAGTAGGACTCCAAGCAGCTTATCATGAAGGTTATGAGAACTTAGAAGTGGAAATGGACTCACAACTACTCTACAGAATGGTTCAGAAGTAGATCAAGCCTCCATGGAAGCTGCTGAATTACATAAGGAACATTTGGTCTCTATCAGGTGAACTCAATATCCATTTTAATCATATTTATAGAGAAGTAAACTCTGTAGCTGATGCATTGTCCAAAATAGCTATTTCATCAGAGAGTTTAATTAACTACTCTTATAATTCCTTGCCTAGGAATATTAGTGGGTTAGTTGAACTGGATAGAAACCACACTCCTTATATTAGGATAGTGTGATTAAACAGGTTGACTACTCTGTACTTTTTGTCTGACAGCGTGGAATCTACAAGCTGAGAAGAGGAAGTTACAAGTTGTCTTATTCACTGGACTGCAACATAGTAAGGAGAGCAAGGAGCAAGGTGGGAGTAGGAATTCAAAGCTGAGAATCCCGGGACTTGTTGATTGATTCTTTGTTGATTCTAGGGGAACCCCGTACTCGTCGGTTAAGTTGGGCTTTGCTTTGGCGATCCCTAAATTTCTTGCGAGTTATGAGTCTTCTCATCGGTAGAGTTGGGTGTCGCTTAGCGAACCCTAAAATGCTTGTGAGAATGTCGACATGAGTGTATACTAGAATCAAGGTTAGAATCAAAGATGTTTACTTAATAATTTTAATTTTTTTAATGTAAATTTCTCCAATATTATACAATACTGCCTTTTGAAGGTTTTTATGCCGTAGTGAACCAAATAAATTTCACCCCACTTTAAGTGGTTTTAAAAAAACTGGTTAAACTATATTCATAAAAACTAATATAAAATGAATTAAAAATACTAGACTAAAGGGAAACATATTAAGAGGTAAAATCCGTTAATAGGTAACTGCTAGTAGACACTTTCCACACAGAGTCATTGTCTCCTAAGAGGGCAAGTCCAAGTGTTACTCTAAATATTGCTTTATTATAAGGAATGCGATCAAACCTTCCCTTAACTATTTTCACTCCTCCAACATTTTCTCCATTTCAGAGAACATAATTTTGATGAATAAATGTATTTTTCACCTTTCTCTTCTAAAAATCCATCTCTTCTCCGAGATGAAGTGACTAGACTAAAAGATAACTTTAATAATAATCAGACCAGAGTCAAAGAAGTCACCCTTTGATTGGACTATAATTAGTTGATTGAAATAAATTAATCGTTTCACCAACTCAGTTGTTTTGATGCGAATAACGACATATTTCTGTATTTTAAGATAAATGGGTAAATTATTCTCTGAAATATTTTCGAATGCAACAAAAGCAGATGACATTTTTTATTTAAAAGATGGCATATGATTACAAATTTACAACTGGAAGCATGTGATAAATGTAGGTATTTGGTGCTTAATGAATATTTAATTGGACTAGATGACATTTATGATTACAAATATAATTCTTGATTGGACTATAATTATAACGCTTGATTGGACTAGTCATCTTCTCACAAATATATTTTAAAAAATGAATTATTCCATGGCAGGTACAACTTTTGTCACGCTAATTCAATAATCAATAATTCTTTAATTTCAACTAGCACACAAAATCGGACACAAGTCCAATTATGAATATATCATAGTGCATTATTCATGTTTATAGATATATACCATATAAAATCATCCCTTGATTTATTATTTTGTAAATTATTTTGTAAAATCATCCCTTGATTTATAGATATATACCATAGAACTCAATTTGTGATTTTTAAATTGCTTGCAAGTAGTCGATTTTCTCGTTGGTAAGGGCGTTTGATGAACATATTTAAGAATTTAACTAAAATGGCTCAACTATTTCAGCAGAAAATTAACATATCTCACAAGAGAATATACATAGATCATATATACAGAAAACAAGGATTAATTCCACCAAGCACAAGAGCAAATCCAACACTAAATTAGGGCTGGTCATTAATTCTTGCTGGTATGATGATGACATGCATATATACTGCTAATTAAGCACTAAAACCAGGCTTGGAGGGATATCCCAAAAGCTTGAAACCATGGCTAAGAGCAGCTTCCCAAACCTTGTGAACATCCATCATGGTTTCTCCACATTCATTCACATTCCATCCTTCTAATGCATGAACCATCCCCACCACACGCGCTGCACTCATCGCCCTTCTAGGCAACCAGTTCTGCAAAACAAGAACATCATCATATTCTCTCACCTATCAAGAGAACAGTTTTAAACATATTTACATTTTGTTTTTGCTATTACCTCACAAGAATCAATGTTTTGGAGGGAAGGCGGAGCGAGCATTGCTGGAGTGTGCATGTAGTAGCAATCACCGCGCACATTTCTTGGAGGGAAGAGTCCAAAGGGGATGAAAATGGTTCCCTTTTGTGCCTTGTGCTGCTCTTCTTCTGTTACTCCATCTCCCATCAGCCACACCTATGATCACATTTGTTTAATTTCAATCTATTTTATATGCAGTTCAATTTATTTATCATTTGAATTTAATTAAAATACCTTGTATTCAGCAGCAATATACTTGGAGAATACTAGGTTACAACTCAGATCACAGCCCACATGCAGCTTTAGTTTGTCATAATCATGCTCAGGCACATTGACCTTCATATTAACTTCATCTCAGTATAATTACAAACAGATCCAACTCTTATATTTTGCAGTCGAAAATCGATGATTTAACTGACCTGGATGCGCTTTTCGCACAAAGAGGAAACAATTTTGTATGCAACTTTGTTGAGAAACTTGCCCCTTAAGATAACATGTTTGGTTCCTTGAGGAATGGAATTGAGGACAATGGCCACTGCCAAGCTGCTTCCATCAACCACCTTCACTTTCAGCTTAGGGTTTTTTCGCACAAACAGTTCACCATTTCTGTTTAGTTCCTCTCCCTGCAATAATTAATGATTTTTAAAAATGTTTATAAATGAATTATGTATAGTTAGGGTTTAATTGATAATCTGGAGAAACTTGCCTGGTTAAGAAGACCAAGGCTTACAACCTTAGCACCCTTTTCTTCTGCATCTAGAATAGTCTTCTCTATCAGGCCATTAATTGCCCCTACTTGCCATTTCGGACGAAAGTACTGGAAAGTGTAGCGAGGAATAACCCTAGTCTGCATCTTCAGGTTTTCAAAGACATTTCTCTCAGTGATAAAAGTGCGGCCATAGATGGAAGTGATGATCATGGAGCAAATGGTGATCGGCGACATCAAGAAAGTGTACCAGCTGCTAGAACTGATCAGAGGGTTGGATGCAACGCTTGCGAATCCGACTCGAATCTGGTAAATGGATTCAGGGGTGGTTAGATGTGTCAGATGAACCACATCTGGCTCGTCTTCTTGTTTCTCCAGAGAGGTTTCGTAGAGGGATTCAGTGGACTTATCCATGGTACCATATATGTAGTCATAGATTGGCATGAACAAGCTGTAATTTGTCCGGAATTGTGTGTGGTGCAGAGAGTGATATCTGCACAGAAAACAAAAACAAGATTCAAAAATTGACACTTTGAAGTTAGAAGTGATGATTAATTTGGGACATTGCTACACGCAGTCAGATATTTTACTCTTATAATTCAAAATACAGTATAAATTTACGAAAATATACTTATTTATTATGTCCATTGAGAAACTTAACAGTTAACAATATTTAGGGACGATACGTACTGTACTTTCAATAATATTTTGGACTATGCAGAGTAAAATACCGACCTGTCTTTTAGTTGTTTGACTTACGATGGGGTGTACAAGATGTACTTGAGGGGTGGGAAAATGGAGAAAAGTTTCTTGGGGATGAGCTCAAAGTTGCAGTGCCCCATGTTGTTCATCAGATCAAGAAAGGTGACATAGCCGAAAACGGAAACCACCGAAGCAGTTCCGGTATGAACAGTGGTCAGAAAGGGTATAGCAAACAGCATATAGTACGAAATATGCTCGGCAAACGGATGAGTAACAGCTGACATGCAAAAAGAAACAAACATTGAATCAAAATAAGTTAATTAATTAAGAGCGTAACTATCAATGCAGTCCAGTATTTTACTTTTACAATCCAAATACGGTAGAAATTTACGAAAATGTACTTCTTTGAGAAATCTAGTAATATTTAGAGACAGTATATAATTTCAAGATTGTTTTAGATTATGTGAAGTAAAATAACGGACTGTGTATAACACGTCAGTTAATTAAATTTAAAAAATTGACATATTGAGCATTTGTGGCTACCTGATATGGGCTCGGTGGCGATGGAGGAGTGGTGGTGGGAATGGTAGCGGGAGTAGAGAAAGTGGTGGTGCAAAGATCTGTGAAGCCAGTAATACAGAAACTCCACAGGGCCTATATGAAGCAAGGCGGCGATGACTACGCCGTCCATTCGCCACCACGGCATCTTCAAATCGACCGGAGCCACCAATACGAAGAGGTAAAATATTATTCCGTTGAATATGATCTGGTCATCCCTGCAAATAACAAAATGCAAAATTGTTCATTTCGCTACTTAGTTATAATAATGAGCTTTGAACCCTAAAACTTCAAAACTGTAATTGTTTTTTTACAGAAACTAAATTTCTATATATATATATATATATATATATATATATATAGGCAGTTTATATTAGAATCAGCGCAGTTCATAATACTATTGAAATTATAACATTGTTCATGAATATGGCTAAAATGTTCAATGAAAATAATAAATGAGAATATTTTTATAAATTTATATTATATTTTAAATTATAAGAGTAAAATACGGGACTTCATATGTAGCAGTATCTATAGAATTCGTAAAATGGTGATGGCATTATATAGATTGACTCAAATATTACTCCTCCATCTTTTTAACTTTCTCAAAATTGGCATCTTGGACTTCAATACATTTTTATAACATTAATATAATTTAGTTAATGTGAATGACTAGTATTACATATGTTATCTTTTTAATTCATGATACTAAATGTATTTTTAAATATTTATGGTACCAAACAAATTACACAAAACAACAAAACAGTTATAAAATAGTCTCATTTTGGCTTTAACTTTAATCAACTATAGACTGCTAGAATGGGACAGAGAATATTTCAGAGAAAAGTTTACCAGTTGCTCTCTGTGTCAATTTGGTCGAACTCGATGTTCTTGTCAACGATCCTGGTTTTTCCGGTGGCCGTCCGGTGACGGGAGAAGCTGATCCAGATGAGGTTTTGAATGGCCCTCAATAATAGGAAAGGGAGGGTGACTACATAGATGGTCATTCCTCCATGGCTTTCCTCTTTGGTAAAGTACAAGTAAATGCTGTGGAGAGCCCATGGCGCCAGCACCAAGTACTTCACCCACCATAAAAATTAGCACACTTATAAGAACGGTAGATCTTATAGGTACAGCAAATCATACCAAAAATTGACAGAATAGTTGAAAATTATAGAGCGGGATAGTTTTGAAAATTTGATATTGATTTGCTACCCTCGCGTCTATTAGTGGTATTTAGTCATATTTCAAAATTTTAGTGTAAAAATTAGCACACTTATAAGAAGAACTCTATATCTAGGCATGACGCCGGTATGGCTCAAAACATACTAAAATTTGATGGAGTTGTCGAAAATTACAGAGTGGGATTCATTTTTGAAAAATTTCACTTATGAATTTGCCACCGCCACGCTTATTAGTGCTATTCAAGCCAGTTCAAAAATTTTCTAGATCTGTCACTGTTTAATTCTAGATCCGTCACTGTTTGAGTGTGATGAAACAAGTTCAAGAAGAAGAAGTAGATGTAAATTATACCTTGAAGCTGCCAAGCGGTGCCCATGGCCAGTCTGTGAGAAATCCAGGGGTTGCTGCCATTTTTCTTGCTTTGTTTCTCACTGCAGCCTGTTGGTATATAACATGTAGCTCAGTTATATTGAAAAATATTAGTATTCCCTCAGATTCGCTAGAAGTGTGTCCCTTCTTTTGTATTCTTAGTGAGTTGTTATACGCAGTCTAGAGTTTTATTTTTGTAGTCTAAAATATGGTGTAAAAGTATGAAAATGAACTCAACTTATTTGATTTTAGAGAAACTAGCAAACTTACAGGGAGCGATAATGTCATTTCATTGGTATTTTGAACTATTCTGAGTAAAATACAGGACTGCATATAGCACTTCAGTATAGTAAAGTCATGTTCTCTTCACCTTCTATAGATCTGTTCAGAGATTTAAGAAAATAAATTGAACTAAATTGAATTAATTTACTGACAGATCTCAAGAGATAGGTCCTGAATTATTGCTTTATTATTTCGTTATCAACTGGGCATCCTCATTCCTCTGATTCACTTCAATTGTAAAATATGTATATGTTATTTAAATTATTAATTATTTTGATGATTAGTGTTAACCACTCTTTTGCAATTGTCGCGCCGCCCGGTGAGACCGGAACGTGTTTTTATTTTTAATAATTACTTCGCCTAACGATGTTAATTTTGTTTGTTAATTTTTGATAAATTTAGTTAATCATATGACACAGAAACTCATTTCCCTCCCATTTTTCTGAATCACTCATCCAAATATTCACCCACCAAAAAATGGATATCATAATTATTGTATGCTGGTTTATGCTCCCTCTGTGTTTGATATGGAGCCTCACTTTGGTTTCAAGGAGAGGCAAGCGGTTTCCTCCGGGACCGGCAACGATTCCGATCATCGGAAACCTCCACTTAGTCGGCGACCAGCCCCACAAATCCCTAGCAAAGCTTGCCAAAATCCATGGCCCAATCATGAGTCTGAAGCTCGGCCAAAGAACCGTCATCGTAATATCCTCCTCAGCCGTGGCCGAAGAAGTACTCCGGAAGCACGATTTGGATATGTCCAGCAGATCAGCTCCTGACGTCATGAACGCACAAAACCACTCCAAATATTCCGTCGCTTGGTTACCGTTTGGACCGGAGTGGAAGCTTCTCCGAAAAATAATGGCTGCCCACATCTTCTCAGGCAGCCGGCTCGATGCAAGTCAACGGCTGAGGTCTCAAAAAGTCAACGATCTGATCATCTACTGCAGCGGGAAGTCTGAGACCGGAGACGCTGTGGATATCGGTCGAGCCGGGTTCAAGACTGTCTTGAATTTGCTGTCTAACATCATCTTCTCCAGGGATCTAAGCAACCCGCAGAGTGATTCAAAGAACGAGTTCAAGGATTTGGTGTGGGAAATAATGGAGTCCGTTACTAAACCGAATGTGGTTGATTTCTTCCCTGTTCTTAGAAGGCTTGATCCTCAAGGCCATAGACGCCGGATGGATGCGATGATGGTTGAGATGCTGCAAGTGTTCAGAAGTTTGATCACTGAAAGAAAAGAGACCAGGATTCATGGTAGCCCGAGCATCGATTTGCTGGATGATTTACTTGATCTTAATAGAGAAGATCCAGGCCAGATTAATCAAAACGTGATCGAACACTTTTTAATCGTAAGTTCCCTTTCTTCTACATACTATTCCATTTCAGCAAAAGTTACAATTTTTGACTTTTTCACGTCGATCAGAAATGTTTTTTACTATGAATATCTTTTACTTATGTGAAGCGTTGATATAATGAAAATACACATCAAAACGAATCCAACAAGATATGATATCATCATCGACGGATTTAGAAAACATTTTATGGTATGGCTGAATAGGACTAAAGGTTGTGACACTTATGGACTAATATATATGTTCATATCGTCAATTTTTGGTGTGGCTCCATGACAGATTAAGAAACTAAAACAGTTTCAAAAAATTTACATCTTAATAATTTTCTGCTACTCCGTCAAATTTTGGTATGGCTGGATCCATACCAACTAAGATAATAGATCTGCCCATGCATAAGACCATATTTGATTAATAATTCTAGTTGAACTTAAACATGAAAAATAATCAATCTTGACTAAAAGAATAGTGACTTGTGCAGATTCATCTGGGACAGAGAGTACGTTTTCATTTCATTTCAATCCTGATTCTAGTTTATTGCAGGATCTGTTTGCTGCTGGGACTGATACGACTTCAGTCACATTTGAGTGGGCGATGGCTGAGTTACTCAAAAATCCAAGAATCTTAAAGAAACTCCAAGCTGAGCTAGGAGAAGTAATTGGGAGAGGAAGGGTAACACAGGAAACTGATCTACCTCGCTTGCCTTACTTGCATTGCGTTCTGAAAGAAACCTTGAGGATGCATCCACCAGGTCCATTCACGATCCGGAAAGCAAGGACAGATGTTGAGGTCTGTGGCTACATCATACCCGAGGAAGCACAAGTTTTAGTGAATTTGCGGGCTATTGGACGCGATGAATCGAATTGGGAGGATTCTTTGGTGTTTAAACCTGAGAGGTTTCATGAAATGGAAAGGGACTTTAGAGGTCGGGATTTCGAGTTCATCCCTTTTGGTTCTGGCCGGAGAATGTGTCCCGGACTGTCATTGGCGGTTAGGACTCTTCCAGTGCTTCTTGGGTCGCTGCTAAATGTGTTTGACTGGAAACTTGAAGGTGGCATTGCACCAGAAGAGTTGGACATGGAGGAAAAGTATGGGCTTACATTGCAGAAGGCACAACCCCTGAGAGCCATCCCAGTTGCTATCCAAGATTCATGGACTATTTAGAATAAATTTCCAAGTGCAGATTTCATTTTCATGTATACTTAAACCCTGTCCAGTTCAACTTATTTGGTGTTGTGCTGTGCTGTGTTGTGCTGATCTTGTGCTGAATAGTGCTAAGCGTGTTGAATAGCGTTCATTTGAGATGAAGAAAAAACATAATGTTTATTACTTATGATTTAAAAAGTTTACTTAATTAATATTATTTTTTAAAAACTTAAAAATAGTGTCCATTTAGAGCTTAAATGCATTGAGCTGAACAGTGCTGTGCTGATGAGTGTTGTGTTGTGCTGAAAGTGTTGCAATAAGTTGAACTGGACAGGGCCTTACTCTCTCTTATTTTTTATTTATGGACTATTTAGAATATTTTGATAATATTTTTATTTTGATATGTCACTTTTAAAGTATTAATGGACAGGGCCTTACTCTCTCTTAATGGTGACGGTTTCTAAATAGTAAAGAATATTGTATATATGTATAATTGAAATCAAATTATTTGATTCCTACCAAATAAGTGAAGAAAGAAGCATCTATAATTTGAGAGTTTGATTCGGGTGTATTCAATTTTCCCATCTCGTTTAAATACATATGTCACAAGCATTTTATAATATATTTTTAATAAACATCCATTTTGTATTCATATTTTCTTAAACTTTTGATTTACATACATGAATTAGATATTATAGTTAAATTTATTGTAAAAGTTGAATTATTTACTAATAATTAGAGAGAAATTTCTATCACCTACTATCAATTATTACCAAATACTTTAATACAACATGATCTGGTTGAAAGTTATGGGACTGAAAAATATTTATTTGATTCAATATTGGGGATCTCCAGATCTCCAGATCTCCAAATCACATATAAGTATTACATGCTGATATTTATTTATATAATTATTTCTCAACTCAATCATTCAACATTGAAATTATTTAACTTATTTAATTATTATCATAATCTATAAACTCATTACCAACTTACCAGACCACTCAATCATTTTTCCAATATATAAAAAAAGACCACTCAATCATTTTTCCTATATATAAAAAAAGACCACTCAATCATTTAACATTTCTTCGTTAATTTTTTACATCCATTGACTCAATTCATAATCATGATCGAATCAATCAAAATAATTCATGATCATGATTAGATCGTTTAAAATTTGCAATGATTGTGATCGACTCATTATAAATAATCGATCAATGATCGATAACGATCGCGATCATTTGGTCATGGTATAGGATAAAAAAATTAAAATAATTTTTTTCCATAAAGTGTTCTACTTATTACCTATTATTTATTCAAATAATCTATATTACTTCAAAACAAATCATGTATATATTATATGTTATTACTTTTATCGATTTATAATCGAGTGTTGATCGATAATCTTATCAATTTATACTTGATCATAATCGAGATTTATTGGCTATGATCGTTGATCGACCATCTTATTAATTTATTCGCGATCATAAACGATGTAAAAATTTCATGGGCCCTATTTACATATCCCCATTCCCTATTTGCATATCCCACATCTAGTAAAATTACTAAATTTCTCTCAGTTAATAATAATCTATTTTATTTAATTTTGATCCACTTGTTCTAGTTAATTTTATATTCCATCAAAAAAATTTTACCATCAATCAGCACCACCGGAACTCCACCGCCGCCTAAATTAACTGCATCATTAATCAAATAAAAAGGTACGCAGATCCAATCCCACTTCAAACCAAAACCCATATACATGAAGTAAAACCTACTATAGTAAAAATATGTATAGAGATTAATTAATTATTACAGTAAAATATTCACGGTGTAAATTCTACAGATAGTAAATTGTTTAGGCGTGAAATAAGTTTATATTAAATTGAGTACAAATAAGATAAACGGTCTTATATATGATCATAAGGAAAAACAAAAGATGAACGGTTTCAAAGAGATGAGAAAATGGGAGAACCAGTCAAGGTGGCGCCACTATCTACGATGAAATTATTGCCTGATACATAGTCGGAAGAGTCATGGATCAAGTATCTTATCAGCTCTGTCAATGCCGGATCGATTGCTCCCAAGGAACTGATTGGAACGGTTCTTCTGACGAAAGTCTTCAGCATGGGCTTCTGCATCAGATCCTTAGTTACCTCAGATTCAAAGAGTCCAGGAGATATTGCATTCACTTTGATCTTGTATTCTCCCAACTCCATAGCCATACTCGGAATGTATATACAAATTATGTACATGTATCAGTGTGTATATATGAAAATATGACACATGAAATTTCAAACACGGCCCGTATATACCATATTTATATGCAGTGGCGGATTCAGAAAATATGTTCAGATATGATTGAATAACACTAAGAGCGATGATAGTGGCAGATACTTCGTCAATTTTTGGTATGATATCATACTTATATGCATTGGCGGATTCAGAAAATATTTTCAGGGTATGACTGAATAACACAATGAGCGATGATAGTGGCTGATTAATAAACATTTTCAGTTACTCGGTCAATTTTTTATATGATACCATACTTATATGCAGTGGCAGATTTAGAAAATATTTTCAGATATGACTGAATAACACTAAAAGCGAATAATAGTGGAAGATTAATAAACAATTTCAATTACTCGGGTCAATTTTTGGTATGATAACATACTTATATGCAGTGGCGGATTCAGAAAATATTTTCAGGTATGACTAATAACACTAAGAGCGATGATATATAGTGGTAGATTAATAAATATTTTCATTTACTCGGTCAATTTTTGGTATGATACCATACTTAATTATATGCAGTAGCGGATTCAGAAAATATTTTCAGGTTTGACTGAATAACACTAAGAGCGATGATAGTGGCAGATTAATAAATATTTTCAGTTACTAGCTCCGTCAATTTTTGGTATGATTAGAGGCATATATACCACCTATCTATGTAGATCCACCCTTGCTTATACATACCTTTGCCATCATATTTAGTGCGATCTTTGATGCAGAGTAGGCCAAACTTCCAGTGAACAGAGTTCGATCAACTCCACTAATAGAGGATATGAAGATGACAGATCCAGGTTGTTTAGCATCGCGCATACGAATGCATACATACTTTGACACCAACCAATTACCTCTCATGTTTGTTTTTATCAAACTATCCCAATCCTCCTCACGTAAATTCAATGGAGTATGAACACTGCCTGCAATAATAATTATGTCGATATTTTACTCAACGGAATCTAAAATACAATGAAAAGACAAACCTCTAATTCCTGCGTTGCTGACTAGAGTATCAATGCGTCCAAATGCCTTCCAAGCTTTGCTGATGGCGGCTTCGATGGCTGGCTCGTCGGAGCACACGTCGAGCTCAACTGCAACGGCGACTTTTTCTTGATCACCGGAAACAGAGCCGCCGGTCTGGTTGATCTGATCACAGAGGGTCACGAGTCTATCGATTCTGCGAGCCGCGGCTATAATCTGGCACCCGGCTTTGGCCAAGTTTATGCAGAGCTCCCATCCTAAACCCGACGACGCACCAGTCACCATTACGATCTTTCCACTCAGGTCCTGCCATGGCTCCAGCTCCATCGATCTCTTTGCTTCAATACTTATTATCGAAATGATTTCGACGAAAACTGGTTTTTATGCAGTACCGATGAATAACCAATAATATAGTTTTGGAATATTAAATGGGTCATCACAGTTGTATATGTGCGTATTATACTCAGATCTGACAAGTGGGTCGATCTGGGATGGGATGGTTTGGTGACATTCTATCATTTGGGTATAATTTGTGTAGATGTTTTACGTTTGGTTCGATTCCTTTTTTTAAGAAGATAAATATTGCATTTTCATTTTCATTAGTTAAGAGAAATTAAGAGTTACAAATTTGAGATGATATTTTAGTGGAAAACTTGCTATCAAGAATTTTAGAGAATTGATAGGTGCAGTACAATATTACTTTTGTAGTCGTATATCTGGATACCAAAATCAAAGAAGTCATCCTTAGATTTTAGAGCTTGAATATTTATGACCATATTAAGTGGGGATATTATTACCAATTTATTTATAAATCATTTAAATTATAACCGATCAACGGTAATAAATTGCAAAGAGTCCAAACAACTCTTAACTTTTAAAATAGAGGGGTGATAGATACAGCTTTAAATGAATTATGCAGGTTTAAAATGTGGTTAAATGATCCAATTATACTCAGAAATTCATTTTTTCAGATTTTAACCCTAATTTTATAGGAATATTTCAGACATTTAACCACATTTTTGAACATGCACCTAAAATTCATGTTAAAATGTTGTCCCCAAATATTTGGGGCATGTTTATAGTGTTCATCCATACCATGAATAGTACTAAATAAAATCAACACCCTTGCATATTTCAAATAACAAATAATAAAGATCATATAGCATATGCATAATATTAAGAAAATTCCCATACATTTCCTTCAGTCACACTATAAACTTTTTTTCAACAATCTTCTCTTGGAATTACATGAGTATTTTAACACAAATGGGTAAATTATTCTAACATCAGGTTGAATCTTTCGAAATCCTCTAAAAATTTCTCAATGCACCAAAAGCAGATGACATATGATTAGAATTACAGATAATTAACATGTGCAATCTAACATTACTTTTACCGTCTATTTGTATCTAAAATATCTGATATACTTTTATTTATGGGAACTACGTTTACTTTTGAATAAATATTAAGAATATTAATGTTACTTCATAAATAAATACGGACTGCATAAATAAATATTGTACTGCATATAACAATGTCCGAATTATATGATATAAATCTTTGATTGGATCTATAATTATAATTGATTGAGATAAATTAATCGTTTTCACCAACTACAAAGTTGTTTTGTGATGTGAATAACGACATATTTCTGTATTTTAAGATAAATGGATAAATTATTCTTTCCAAATATTCTCGAATGCAACAAAAGCATGTGATATTTGGTGCTTGATGAATATTTAATTGGACAAGTATATGTATAAAATATGTTTCCATTATAAAAATATATTAAAAAATGATTTATTGCATGGCAGGTACGACTTTTGTCACGTTAATTCAATAATCAATTAATAAAATCTTTAATTTCAACTAGCACACCAAGATCGGACCGATCGATGTCCGATGTTTCTTTCAAGCATATAATTTTTGTCACATACAATTATAAAATAAATATATTCCTTATATAGTATTGTTCATTCCTCGACTTGCTAATCTGGTGTGCTGGAGTTGCTAATCAATCACCATCACCATCAACCATTAACTTAGCTGTAATTTAAAGAGTATTGTTATATGCAGTACAATATTTATTTATGCAGTCCGTATTTATTCATGAAGTGACATTAATACCCTCCGTATTTATTCAAAAGTAAATGTGATTCCCATAAATAAGGGTATATCAGTTATTTTTTAATACAAATACGGACTGTAAAAGTAATGTTAGACTGCACCTATCAATTCCCAAAATAAGCTATGGAGAACAAGTCCGTTTATTCATCAACTTATTTTTTATGAACATGATCGAATTAACCTAAATTACATAATACTGAACTACAAGGGTAAAATATTAGATTGCGTATAGCAACACTCATCATAAATCATGGTCTCATGGTCTTAAACTCCTATATTAAACATTCGGTGAGTTTGATTAGACATTTTAGGGTTACAAAATGGAATTAAGTTGATCATTGAAAATCAACGGATACTGCAATTGATTATTTGATCAGTCAAGAATAACTAGCTAGTTCAATAAAGAAATGCAATGTCATGAACTTAATCTTCCAAAAGAGCCCCTCAAGATTCACGAATTTACCATCTTCTTCCTCCTGATAATTAACTATATATATAACACAATACAACAGATTTGGGAAAAATCATCAAAATTAACAGAATGGGCAGTGGAGGGGAAATGAACGTCAGAAAAAGAGCTCCTTCCTCCAAACCTCCCTTCACGTTAAGTGACATCAAGAAAGCCATTCCGCCACACTGTTTCCACCGCTCTCTTCTCCGATCATCCCTTTACGTCATCCATGATCTCATAATCATCTCCGTTCTCTATCAGATCGCCACAGAATACATTCCCAGGCTCCCATATTCTCTCTCATACATTGCCTGGCCGGTTTACTGGTTCTGTCAAGGTTCGGTGATGACCGGAGTTTGGGTTGTCGGCCACGAATGTGGCCACCACACCTTCAGCAACAGCAAATGGCTTGATAACATAGTCGGACTTTTCCTTCACTCAGCTCTCCTCACACCATACTTTTCATGGAAGTACAGCCACCGCCGCCACCACTCCAACACCGCGTCACTCGAGAACGATGAGAATTACGTTCCCAGAGTCAAGTCTAACCTGAAATGGTCTACAAAATTGCTCAATAACTTGCCTGGTAGGGTTTTCACTGTTGTTTTCCAGCATACCCTCGGATGGCCTTGTTATATGGTTTTTAACATCTCGGGAAAGCCATATCCACGATTCGCTTCCCATTTCGACCCGTATTCCCCCATCTACAATGATCGTGAGCGAATCCAGATTGCGATTTCTGATATGGGCGTTCTCTCAGCTTATTTCGTGCTTTATCGGTTGGTTTGTGCTAAAACTCTAGCTTGGGTTTTATGTGTCTATGGTGGTCCATTGCTTGTTATGAATGCTCTTCTCGTGTTGATCACATACTTGCATCACACCCATGCTTCTCTGCCTCATTATGATTCTTCCGAATGGAATTGGTTGAGAGGAGCTTTGGCAACGGTTGATAGAGACTTTGGGCCGGTACTCAACTGGATTTTCCATAACATTTCAGATACTCATGTTCTTCATCATTTGTTTTCGGGTATACCTCATTATCATGCAATGGAGGCTACCAAGGCAATCAGGCCAATCCTCGGAGAATATTATCAGATAGACACAACGCCAATTCATAAAGCCTTGTGGAGAGAAGTAACAGAGTGTATCTATGTTGAGCCGGAGGTAGAGGAAGGGGGTCAACAGAAAGGTGTCTATTGGTACAATAACGAGCTTTAGAAGGAATTTTTGCCTTTCCTTTATTCCTAGGTAAATATGGGGTTTGTATTGAGATCAAATGCAATAAACTCTATTTAAACCCTAAAAAGAAAAGCATCTTTTTTCTTTCCTGTGATTCATAAGATGTATATGTGAATCGGTAAAAGTCAAGTTTATCTACGTTCTTTAGTTTCCTTTGTATTGTGGAAGTTTTACAACTCCAAAAGTTATAAATTACAATAATTTCACAAGTGCGGGTTATGAGTAAGATTACAAAGAAGTATCAGAAGAACCTCTTCGTATCAAGATCGACTAGTAAACTAAATGCCACATTGATCAACGCAAAATCCAATCTGAAACATTGGAAAAAGGGATATATGATGAAAGTGGCATATATAGCGATCCTCTCAACCAATGCAAATCTAACTAGCTGAATACAAGCCAACTAACTGAACACAAGGAAATTAAATAATGGACCCGCTCTCCAACCCTACAATCATATCCTACTCTCATTAGATATTATTCGAATTCTCTCCTCGGATCTAATGAGAGACTATACTGGTCTGTTTCATATATCCAAGACATGTAAAAGTTTACCCAACAAGAAAAGTATATACTACTTCATGTGACTCAGATTTCTCATATTCAGATTAGTAGCCAGCTAGATTTTAACTTAGTAATAAAATTTTCAATTAAGTTCAATTTAGTTTCATTTAATATTTTTCATTTTAATTTAATTGAGTTCAAATGGACCGTATTAAACAGGCCTAAGTATAAACAACACAATCTGAATTCCTAATTTTATGTTTCTCGTATTTTTCCTCGAAAATTAGTACCAAAAAGGAACAAACCTTTAATATCTAATTGATGCAAGAAGCGGAATAGACCAGAGACAAATAATTATATAAAGCGGTCTTATAATAAGGTAAGACTTGTGTATTTAAAAATAGGCCTAATTACTAATTTGGTCCTAACTTATCATAAGACCGTTTTACACAGGCGATTTTCTCCAGAAAAAATAGAGTCTAGAATATATAATAATTTTGATATATTTTGGTAAGCTAGATTGAACTAAAAACTACTAAAGCCCTGTCCAGTTCAACTTATTGCAGCACATTTCAGCACATCACAACACTGGTCAGCACAGCACAGCACTCATCAGCACATCACAGCACATCACAGCACTCATCAGCACATCACTTTTCAGCTCAATGCATTCAAACTCTAAATGGACACTATTTTTATATTTTGTAAAAATAATATTAATTAAGTAAACCTTTTAGTTTATAAGTAATAAACATTGTTTTTTTCTTCAACTCAAATGAACACTATTCAACATTTTCACCACTATTCAGCACAAGATCAGCACAACACAGCACTGATCAGCACAGCTCTGCGCTCATCAGCACAGCACAACACTCATCAGCACAGCACAACACCAAATAAGTTGAACTGGACATGGCCTAATGCATCTAAAAAATTGATAAAAGCTACATCATATCTCAAATCTTAGTTTTATGTTTTAAATAACATTAAGGCCCTGTCCAGTTCAACTTATTGCAGCACATTTCAGCACAGCACAGCACTGATCAGCACAGCACAACACTCATCAGCACAGCACAGCACCTATTCAGCTCAACACATTTAAGCTCTAAATGGACACTATTTTTATGTTTTGTAAAAATAATATTAATTAAGTGAACTTTTTAGTTTTTAAGTAACAAACATTGTGTTTTTTCTTCAACTCAAATGAACATTATTCAACAATTTCAACACTATTCAGCATAAGATCAGCACAGCACAGCACTCATCAGCACAACACAGTACCAAATAAGTTGAACTGGACAGGGCCTAATTAATCAAATAAAATTTACACACATACATAATAATTATATTAGCCGGACAGTATATAAAAAATTCCGTTTAATGAAGGCAAAGCTTTTACTATTGAGAATCATTTTAATGGGGTCAAGTTAAAGTCATAAAAAACCGCACAAATATATATAATGAATGCAAAATATAAACGTTTAGACATTAAAAATTAATGAAGAAAGAATTCATAATGTAGAATTATTATTTAGTATGAAGTATAATAAACTTGTTGCATGATATTACATCATAAAACTGACTCCAATCACTGAAAACAACAATGAATTATTCCAAAATTCATATATTTTGAACAAAAATAACATTTTATTTCAAGCAAAAATAATATTTTATTTTATCTTGCAATATAGAACTCCAGATCTTGAGATCTGCTCTTGATCATTCTGACTTCTGCTCATGCTCATTTTCACTTTTGGAGTGCTTCTTCTTCTTCTTCTTCTTTTCCTTCTTATCATGGCCAGAAGAATGTTCATCATGATCATCATCATGATCGATACCCGATGAAGATGCCTTGTTATCCAAGCTGTCCGAGATCTCCATATGAACACCTGGATCCTGAGCTGTGTAGCTTCCTCCCATCATGATGGAGTTATTAATAGCCTGGAAATTACTGTTCACGTAAGTGCTCAAACCTTCATTTTCAGTCGGTGCACTCTGGCCGGCAGGATTAGCTCCGGTGACATTAGGGCTTTTATCGTCGATCTCGCCCCGCATGGTGGCCCCCACATTGTTTCCGGCGAGCGTGATGATACGCACGCCGCGATCATGATCACCATCGTCGTGATCGTGATGATCATCTGCAGATTTTTGGAGGCGCTGGAGATTTGTGAGGCGATGGGTTAGGGTTGAGATCATGTCCCTGATGTCATGATCGAGATTTTTCTGCATATTTTCAGTGCCATTATCCAAACCATGAACTGCAGGTTGAGGCATGTTTTTTTTCTTCTTGATTTTGGTTTGAATCAAACAAAGATATTGTGTTATTTTTATAGATGGGGAGAGGTTTGTGCTTTGCTTCACTAACTATCCATATTTGATACCTTTCCACTAATGACAAGAAAAGCATTGCTTGAATTTTTTAGTTTGTGTTTTCTCCTTTTTCTCACTTTTTTTCAAAGTAAAATTACTGTTATGTATCATCAGAAGGTGTAAGATTAAGATCAAGTTATATATAAATTGATCTGGCAAAAGAAGAAATATATTGTTTACTATGCAAATTAATCATATAACATTTTGACATCAGAGGGATTAGTTGGCCTTAAAATTGAAATTGGCTTATGAATATAAGAACAAATTTGTGACTGTCAAATTTTGAAAGATTGGGCCACTCATTTTTATTAAAATTGATTTGTCATTTTTAATCGAGTTTTCATACCAAAGTACTTCTACATTTTGTAATTAAGTTAAATTATCGGTTTTGTGGGTTGGGATCGGTAGTTTTCTACTAGATCGAGTTTGGGTCAAAATTTTAGAATCTGAAATATTATTTAATTGGGTTTAGGTATATAAAGTTCGAATTCAGAAATTCGCCGACACGAACCCGCCGGTCGACTTCAATACCAGCCCTAAGTAAGGGGTCTATCATCCATTTTATATTTGTTTAATTGAATGAATTGAATTAAATTAAATTAAATTAATGTACCAAAAAATAACAGTGTGACTAAATTAATTAAGCTAGCTTTTATCAAATTATAATTAATTAAAATTGAACTGATCTGAAATCAACAAAAACAAAAATTAATGTGTTAAAAGATAATTGCCTTACTAATTAAACTAAATCAAAATATATTTCAATCAAAAAACTAAATTAACTGAACTAAAATAAATTTAATTAAAATAAAATATACTGAACGGAAAATATTCAAATAAATTGAAGCAACGGATCCCTAAAAGTAAGTGGCGGATCAACCAAGCTTCCACTACATTCCCAATATGTAATGCAAGAGCCAAAGCAATATTTTTGTCCACAGGCACACTTAGTGTACCATTCTCCTTCAACATCTACTTCACAAATACATTTGGTTTCAATATCATAAGTCATAAGCTTGCCATTATAAATTTTTAAGAGCAACTTCCTCCCTCTCTCTAAAATCGCCAACGGCTTCATAGTGTCTTTCATTAAGAAACGCTTAGCGTGTCGCCAGTCTTCCTTAATGAAAGCCAGCTCTTTCCATGAAGTTTTGTCTCCGTATTTTTCCATCATCCAAATATTTTCCGTTTCAGGTTTTCCGCATGGTGTCATGTAAAAAATATTGCTTTCAAGCCTTTGTTTGGCATCGGCCACGCACAAACCTTTGTTTTTCTCAACCACTGAATTGAATACATAAAGTTTTTTTCCATTTTACCAACTTGTGCAATAAAGAAACGAGATCTATCGATCAAATCATACCATGATTTTGATACAATCTTGAATCCCATCAAGGATTTATGGGAAAGTCTCGCAAGAATACTGGCAAGGATATCGTCTGGGATGTTAAGCCCACATGCCTGCTTGTTAATTTGGAATCTCGAAAGAGCTCAAGTGTGATTACTTATACACTTGTGTGGTGATGAAAAGTGTTTAATTTGGAAGGGCAAAAGTTTTCCGAGTCTAAATTAGTTTATGATGATTGATAACTTAGAGGTAGCGTAACTCAAAAAATTAACCTAAAGTCGAGGAATTCTCTAGGTAGAAATCTCTTTGAAAATCTAAATTCTATCTCAAGAATCTTTAATTTGAATTTGATGAGGAAATTAATATGTATATTATTATCAAAAGTCTGATGAGTATTGGTTTGATGCTCTATTTTTATAGGAGTTCATAAATTTTGTTACATTGCAAAGAAAAGGTTATCTTTGTTCCCTATTTGGAAAGCTAGGGAAATTTTAACCAAAACCCATATGAAAACGAATTAAACTTTTTTAATTTTTTAAAGGAAATATAAATTTTAGAATGCATATAATTATCAGAAGAATTCATGAACATGATGCGAAGAACCTCTTATGGCTACTGAGTGTAGTTGTGAATGGTGAACTATTTTTATTCATTATAGACTTGTAGGCCCGAGTATCCAGTGTCTTATGTTGTGAGACTTTCAATTATGACTCAAATTAATTTGCTAATAGCAAATTTTATTTTATAACCTTTTATTTACGTACGGGAATTTTAGGTGCAGCACTAAAATTATTTTGCAAGTCTACCTAAGATATTTTAAATGCCCGGATCATTAGTTTTTGGTTTAGTCTAAACAACCAACTGGCAATGTTACTCAGCATACATCCGTAATTGCATGTTGGTCCTCCACTACTGGAATATTACATCCCTAAGGTCAGTAAATCGGGGTGTCAATGGTGGCTTGAACCGCCATTACCGGAATAGCCCTGAATCGACGTTCCATTTTTGCACGGTGGAATCAGCCGCCGTGCAAGGTTTCGAATTCAAAACATATTCGAATACAAGCTACGACTCGTAAGGTCATTATTGTTTCAAGACAGCCAAATCCTTATGAATTGAAATAAAATCACATTCGATCGGTAATAATTTCGAAACCGAAAGTCTGTAAGATTAAATTTTGAAATTCGATCTCGAAACGAAGAAGCGAGAACACTAGTGCGAAATCGAGAACTTAATTTCTGCTAGAGAGTTTTACAACTTACGATCGAAACTTATTTGTCGGCTACCAAAACAATTTGGCCAATTCAGCAGGAAAAATAAGCATGCCAAATGCTTCCAGTGTACTCCTTCTCGATCAATTTTCGCCTTGTAACTACGGCTGATGATGAACCCATAACCAAGGTGCTAGAAACTCTACAAAGGTGGAAGAGATCTGAAGTGTGGTGGTCAAGAACATGTTACATGCATGCTCTTGCAACTTCTTTAGCCTCTGCCCGTTCGGTGTTGTGAAGTAGAAGAATTAGTATTGAGTTGTGGCCACCCCTGCCCCTTCAGTGTTGTTGAAGAAGAAATATTTGAAAACCATCTATACCTCTGTAGTATAAGTTGTACACACAAAAAATACATTCATACTTGAAAAGCATCCATACATTTTCATCTTGCCAGAAGCGGTGAAGGAACACCATTTACATATCGCCAGAGCAAGCTTGATAACCCTGTAATCAGGGGTAATGTTAAACGTTGTTCGCTGTTCAATTCCGTTCTTTTGTGATGACCAATCAACCAATTGAAGTGTAGGCGCATCAAAAACCTGAATCAAACACAATCCCCTATCACACACTAACAAAATTACACAAAAAGCACAATTAGGAGCAAGATTCAAAATTTGGGGCGGCAAACCTTATTCAGCTTTTTGGGAACCTTCTCAGTGGCTTAGGAGGGGTATAAACCTCAGCAACGCTTCCACTGTCGAACCTGGCAACGAGGGCGAAAACGGTGAATTGGATCCTAAAGGCTCCGTTTTGAATCACGGTTGGACTTGCCGGAACCGCAGTGGAACTCGCCGAAACCGCAGTGGAACTCACCAGAACCGCAGTGGAACTCGCCGTAGATTCTTTAGTCGAAATTTTGAGCCCAGACACACTATTGTCATCATCTCGATCGACGCCCAAATTGCTGCCTCGTCGCAATTGTCCGGATCTCCGCCACGACGTCGTTGGCACTTCTCAAAATCCCCGCCACGATGACATTGGGCATCATCCAGATTACCGACATGGTTCATCCCGCTCGTCACCAAGAACACAGTCACAGATCGGGCGAGTTCACGAAAAAATGGAGTTGGAGCATCCGGATAGAATTTCAGATTTTCTTTATACAGACAAGACAAAAGTGATTGCATGTGTATGACCAATAAACTAACAGAGGGTGATTCTGTCATTAATTAAAACAGACCTACATAATCCAAACGGTTCTGCACCTATCCGTCTCTATTTAGATATCATCCCTCCCCTACATATTTCAACATAATAATTTTGAAGAAATATATAAATAAAATTATTACTATCTTAATATCTACTAAAAGAGATCACTTTTGCCACGTGGCACTCTCACAAAATTTCCCCAATCTTACCAAAAAAACTAAAATAAAAATAATTTTCCCACATAAATTGTTTCTCATCCTCCTTTCCGCATTTAATTTACTACTATTTAAATTTTAAATTTTTTACTGTCCTAACTTGATGATCAATTCCAATTTTCTATGCACATCCAGATTCATTCTATGGTAAATGAAATAATATTCTTGATTGATGGAAGAAAAAAGTTTTCTTAGTAAGCTGAACTTTTCAAGTACATGTACCAATCTTCCCGAGTACTCTATATAAACTTATATATTTTAAATAATTTTACATATCACTTATTTACAATAAACGGGCATATATGCCCGGGTATTATCTAATTATATACTAAATGTCTATTTTAAATTTTGAATGTCATGTGTTTCAATATTTAACTACAGATATCTTTGTGTACATGTGTAAATAATTTTTTTTTAGATACTACTAGAAATGGAATAAATTACTAAAAGTAGTTTAAAATTTTGAAACTCCATCACCAAAGATGGTCGTTAATACGTGCAGGGATGATTTAATGTTGCAGGGCTTGAAAAGACTAAATTATTCTTAATTATTTCAACTATAATGTAGACATGCATTACCAAAGGACATTTCAAGTCAAATATCAAACTTATAAAATTAAAATATACCTTTGCATTTAAAATCCCAAAAATAATATAGTAAACATGCTTATAATCGAAGAATATAAGGATTCCACAGCCATGATAGGCAGGTTGAAAATATTTCAGTTGACATGAAAACTCATCAGGTAAGCCAAAATTGAACCAATAATAATTCACCAAAAGCAATAATCGATTATATATCTCGTGGAACACGAGCACCAATTATTTAATCTTTTAATAGATCTATATAAATATCTTAACACAATTACTGGTTCGAGTAATAAAAAGGCAAAATGGCCGGCGATCATAGTTTCCGGCCACCGATCTCCTCTGTGATGATGGTGGTGCTGTTGCTTTCAGCATTCATCATCTCCGGCGAAGCTCGGGGGCTCGCCACGTACTGGGGGCAGATTGGGAAAGAAGAGGGTAGCTTAGCATTGGCATGTTATCTCAGCGGCTTTGATTGGGCGGTGATTTCATTCGTCAACAACTTTGGCGGCGGCAGAACGCCGACGTTGAGCTTGGCCGACCATTGCGACGCCGCAGACGGCGGTTGTGCGTTTCTGAGCACTCAGATCAAGGCTTGCCAGTATCTCCAGGTATAGATACGTTGAAGAATGATATTAAATTATTATTTTTCAGAGTTAATGTAACTTAATTACTGATTTGTAACTCAATTTTTTTACTAAATAATTTTATCCTTTCAAATGAAAAAAATTATTTTATTGAAATGTTTTAAAATGTATTTGATTCATTAAGGATCATCTATTATAGATATCTTAATACATATCTAATTATATTTTTATTTTTATTATGAAAAATAAAAACTATACTTTTTTTGGTTCTTAACGTTTAAAAAATTATTTTTTTAATATATGTTATTTATTGTTGTTAATTAGCAAATAGTTGATGGCCACTAAAGCACTACATAAATTATTTTTTTGAGTTTTTTTAATATATATATAAACTAAAAAGTCACCTTTAATTTCTTCATTATAAATTTGTTTCAGGTAAAGGTCTTCCTTTCAATCGGAGGCCCGGACCCGAATTACACCTTAGAAACCCTACAAGACGCCGATTTCCTCGTCACCTACCTCTGGAACAACTTCCTCGGCGGCGCGTCCACCTCACGCCCCCTCGGCGACGCCGTCCTCGACGGAATCGACTTCGCCATCGAGTCGGGCTCCAACAAGCACTACGAATACGTAGCTCAGAAACTCCATGCCCTAAGCAACCCGACCCGAAAAGTATACCTAACCGCCGCCCCGAAATGCATCATCCCGGATCCCTACATGGACGGAGCAATCAAGCTCGGAGTTTTCGACTACGTTTGGGTCAAGTTCTACAACGACTCTTCGTGCCAGTACGAGGAGATCTCGAATGATTTCGGAGTGAATTCGGAGAAACTGCTGATGAGCTGGAATTCATGGCATGATTATCCCGGCGTTAATAAGCTGGTGATGGGAACGCCGGCGTATCCGGAGGCGACGCCCGGCGGAGGGTATATGTATGTCAACCCTTATTATTACTTTGTTCTTCCTATTCTGCAGAAGTCTCCTAAGTTCGGAGGGACCATGTTTTGGACGGTTAACTATTCTCCGGCGAAGACCGTTGGAGGGTCGGTTTCAAAGTCTATGTTGTATCAGTCTGGTTGATGTGTAATCTAGTATATTTATGTACTTTCTCGGAGCAAAAATGCAATAACACTCGCCCTTATGGTTTTTTCCCGGCATCATTTTACTTTCTAAATGTTAAAGAGTGTTATACAATATTATTTGTATTTAAAGTTACTTATAATCGAAGTGAAAAAAATTCAATGAAAAATATGACAAGAAACTGTCAAAATCATGTTTTAGAAAGTGTGAAAAAAATTATTTGAAAAATAAGTCGGGACATAGTAATATGGGTTTAAGTAATATCAAATTACTACCTTAAGTTTGACTGTATAACATGTCTCCCTTCTCAAGTATCCTTTAACATTATTGTACTCCATTTAATTTGAAATAGCACCTATATATTATAAGCATTTAAAATTTTAATGTTAAGAAGAACTTGCTTCTCGTAATATTCCCTCTTAAACCCTAGGGTTCACGCGGAAGAGATCGATTTCACCGACTAATTCCTTAAAACACAGGGATTGTTGACACCGAATCACAGAAGGATATTGTTTGTGGCATCAACTCCGCATGCACCGACGGAGAGTATAAATACCGTGCGACTGACGGAGAAGGAGGCAGACGAACGACCATGGAGAACATTGACGATATTGATCGACTTTATGGCAACATGAACCTAACGGTTGAGGAAGTGCATCAACTTGATTTGGGCGATCCGCGGCTTAATGTGAAGAGCGGAGCCAAGGTTTTGGTGGGCAAACTTATCTCGGCCAGGAGGATACCACCTGAAGTTATACAGAGAATTTTTTCAGGGGTTTGAAACCTCCGAGATCAGATTAAGGTGTTTCCTTTGCATGATATTGTCTACCGTTTGAGTTCCCTAACATCCCTAACATTATTGGGCGGAGTGGAGCCGAGAAGCTTACACCAGTGGAAGGAGTGGAGCCGCCCAGTAAGTTATGATCCATCAAGCCACGGTTGCGTGCTGAAGACCCTAGTTCTCTCAGCGATATTATAGGGAACTCAAAACGATAAACATTATCATGCAAAGGAAACACCTTAAGCTGATCTCGGAGGTTCCAAACCTCGGAAAAAGTTCTATGTATAACTCCAGGTGGTATCCTCCTAGCCGAGATAAGTTTGCCCACCAAAACCTTGGCTTCGTCCTTCACATCAAGCTGCGGATCGCCCAGATCAAGTTGCAGCTATTCCTCAGCCGTTAGCTTCATGTTGCCATAAAGTCAATCAATATCGTCGATGTTCTCCCTGGTCGTTCGACTGCCTCCTTCTCCATCAGTCGCACGGTATTTATACTCTCAGTCGGTGCGTGCGGAGTTGATCCCACAAACAGTATTTTTCTGTGAATCGGTGTCAACAATCCTGTATTTCAAGGAATCAGTCGGCGAAATCGATCTCTTCCGCGTGAACCCTAGGGTTTAAGCAGTTGATATTACTTGAGTCAAGCTCTTAATCAGTGTGAGCAAATGAAGAAATTCTATAAAAAAAATTATTGGTTATAAAGTTCAACTAGAAATGCAATGTAATTCATTTTTAACGGGACAGTATGAATAGTTATTACGATTGGCGGTCCTGGTAGAGGAGAATGATCGCCAATGTAGCTTTTATACAACACTTGCGATAACAAGAGGTATCACACAACATATATATGCTTTCTGGTAGAGACCCTAGCAATTCTGAAAGGCTACAGGAAAGTTTTGGAGTTACAAGTTCCAAAAAGTAGGTTTTTATTAATTGTGCAAATGTAATTAGTGCACCAAATGACAATTTTAAAATTCCTATACAAGCACGTTGATCGATAGTAATAATAATTTCTGATTTTCATCAACTTGATCTAACTAAAGTTTCGAGAGAAAGAGTGCTTACGAGCATATATACAGCAATACATTAAACTTGCATATAACTTTCATAAATTCTATAGAAAACTACCTTTGTGGTAGGGGTGTTCAAAAATACCCGGCCCGTCCTACCTGCCCCGTTGACCCGGCGACCCGGCATAAAATAACCGAGTATTTTCTTATATTTTATGGACGGGTACCCGGCCTGTTAATTTCGTAAATTATCGGGTCCGGATCCGGGTCACATAAATGTCATTTTTCGGGTACCCGAAAACCCGGTATAATATATATTTATTTAATTAATTTTAATTTTAATTTTAATTTTACCTTTTAATATTGACATTTCTAAAAATTAAATACCAATTCATCCTAACTAGACTCAACCTCTTATATTTCCAATCCACCTCTCCAACCATTTAGTCTTTTGCTTTGATATTGCTACTTTTTCTTCAACACAAGCGCACAGCCGCATCCCACACTGCATTGGAGTTTGGAGTACATCCACTAATTTGCTTCGAATGATAATTATTCATAATTTTATTGATATTTTCATATTAAATAACATTTAATTAGTTTTGGATTTTCATACTGATAAAGTATATTTATTATTAAATAATTAAATGTATTCTGTAGTATTTTTTGTAAGTAATAAAATAAAATAGGGTATCCGGTTACCCGGCCCGCATAATTGGGGTACCCGATATTTGCGTAACGGGTCACGGGCCGCATTTTCAACTACCCGCATGTACGGGTACCCGATGTTTGAACACCCCTAGTTTATGGTATAAAGGGGCAAAAATTCTATTTTTTTCCTCAATAATTCAATTCAAGAATCTTGAAGGGTAAGATACATAGTTGTGTTAAACTTGGAGGGGTGGGTTTGAAACTATCACTCTCATAAATTATTCAACCCTATCCCAAGGAGCGCTCCTTTCCAAAAAATACCCATTGAATTATTTTTGAATAGTATCTGTTTTATTATATTATATTTAATGAATATATATAGTTTGATATGTTATTCGCATAACCATAAATATTGTTTGATTTTAAAAAAATATACTCAATAATATGATTTATAAATATTCAGTAATAATTGTGAATTAATATTGTAATTTTAGTAATATTTTGATCTGTGTTAAGTAAAATATCGAATCACATTTAGACACACCACTTATATTATATAAGTAGCATACTGTCGTCACGTTATTCACCACTCCCCAGTTGCTCTCCTTCGTTCTTTCCTTCTGCAGCTTTTGTTGGTACAAAGCAATCAACATCGGAATCATCGAACCCCCATTTGGATTTTGGATTACCATCCTCTGCATTCATAATTCACTGTAATCAATCTCCTCCTTTGTTCTTTGCTCCGTTTTCTGCTTCATTTTGTGTGTTTCTCTGTGTGTTTTAAGGTTGAAGAGGAGAGAATGATTGATTAGCGTATGAGATGAACTTCATTTTCTTGATTTTGTTGTTCAGAGCTCTGATTTTGCTCGTTTGATACTAAGTTTGTTTTGATGTAATGGGGTTGTCGTTTTTTACCGCTGCTGTAGTTTTCTTGTTGCTGGACTTTGTCTTTTATTGTCTGCGGAGAATTCTATGTTATCTGGGACATTTTTTCCTGTGTTTATGATGATTTGAGCATAAAGTTTGGTTTTTTAAGCTTTTTGATGTTGATTTTCTATTGGTGATATCCGTAATTCTGTTTGTGTAATGTAAAGCTTGTGAAGATTCCCCTTTTATGGATAACTTTGGGTGTTTAAGATGATTTGAGCTTAAAGTTTGGTTTTTTAGCTTTTTGATGTATGTCCGGTATCGATTTTCTAGTGGTGGTATCCTCAAACTTTGTTTGTGTAATATAAAGATTGGGAAGATTCCCCTTTTGTGGATAATTTAGACTGTAATTTGGATAAAGAACTCATTTTGATTAAAAATCTTTTGGGTTGTATTGACTTTAATGGGTTGTTTATGAGGGGCTTTTATTGTAGCTGCTTTGATAAAAAGAAGTCACTTTTCCTTGTGTAATCAGTGCTTCAGCAATGAATTCTTTAACCATTTTTTCTTGCCTTTTCCTGGTTTTAGTTGTGCAGATTCATTGATATTTTGTATTTGTGTGGATCAACTCCCTTTTTTTTTTGAAATATGGATCAACTCCCTTAAAAGAAACTAGCATAGAAGAAAGGATCTGGACTATATTACCTTTCTTTGGCTGCAAAGTGAATTCCAAATTGTTTTTTGTTTTTCGACTTTTTCCATCCATCATCTTGCTACCTTGCTTAAGGATCATGACTGTTTTGTTAGTTCCTAGGAAACGAAATGTTTGTTTACCTAAGCTATTGGTCCTCTTCTTCTTTTTTTCCAATTACACCACTGTTTCCACATTCTTAAATGCGAATCTTTTTGGTTCAGTTTGAGGTTTCATGGCAGTATATTTGATGGGCAGTCTTACTTCTATTGCATTGTGAAAGTATGAAACTCTGGTTCGTTGTTTAGTTCTTCTCACTTGATTAAGTATTGAACTCATGCTGTTCAAACTTATTACCGTGCTTTAGTTGATGTATCTGAATCTATTTCCGTATTTGCGTGGGATTTTGAGTACATCAGCTAGTAAATTCTCTCTAAGCAGTCTGTTGTAGTATGTGTATTGTATTAATGATATTTTGCTTGTCCACAGGCTACAGCATCAGAAAAAATGCCTGAGGGAATATCAGCTGAAGATCTTCTAAACAATGTCAGGGATACTCTTTCTGATGGTATATCTAGACAGACATCAGGGTCATTCTTTGAGGACCAGAGATCAGTCTCTCATCAGTTCAATAGATTGTTTGGGCGCGAGAAACCTGTTCATCATATCTTGGGAGGTGGAAAATGTAAGTTTCCTAGATATGTCGTTCTGTTGTTTCATCGTGTTAAGATCATTTTACACAGCTACTTACTACTATACATGTAAACAGCTGCCGATTGTCTGCTGTGGAGAAACAAGAAGATATCAGCGGGTTTTCTTGCTGGTGCTACTGTTGTGTGGGTGCTTTTTGAATGGCTCAATTACCATTTCCTGTCCTTGATATGCTTCGGCCTGATGTTTGGCATGATTGCTCAGTTTGTCTGGTCGAATGCATCAGGCCTACTAAACAGGTCTTTTTTCTCTCATTATCATTTTCTTTCTGGTTACGACTTGGTTATTTTCTTGCACGAGTTTGATGGTCTTTGAGACACTGACTTTGGAAATTTATGATGATAGATCACGCCATGATGTTCCGCGTCTGGTAATCCCCGATGAGCTCTTCATCAATGTTGCCAGGACTGTAAGTCATCAGGTCAATCGCACTCTGTACTACATGCAGGAAATTGCATGTGGAGGAGACATCAAGCAATTTCTGATGGTAAGCTCTATATCATCCATCTGTATTGCATTCAAACTTCTGTACCTTCTGAATCCGGTGAACCAGAATTCAGATAAACATTACATTTAGAATTTTATTTCAAAGTTTGTCCGTGCCCAACTTATGAACTATGTAGTCAATTTCATAACCATTCCGAAATCATTTTTTATGAGCTCTGGTTGTTCTGTGTCTGCAATTTGCAGTTTCTAGGTCAAACAGTTTTTTTTTCTTTTTTTTGTTCTTTTCAATATGTAAAAATGTCCGTAATAGAGTGCCCGGTGGCTGACAACAAAAAAATTTTTACCCCTTTTCAGGTTGTCGTGGGCTTATTTACAGTTGCTGTGATATCAAGCTGGTGCAACTTCATGACAATTCTGTTCTTAGGTAAGCCAATTTACTTTCGTGTCTTGAGATACAAATGAATATATTCTGCTTGTGTTTGATACCTTTCCATCGAACGACTCTATTCTTGTACACTTTCATTCTCATTTCCTTGATTCAATGCATTTTTAAACTTGGCACTCTATAAACTTTCATCTTCTGCACTCATATTGCTTAAGATTGACATGTTGCCTGATATTCGTATACAAGGTATTGTTGGCGCGCACACACTGCCAGTGCTCTACGAGAGGTACGATGATCAAATTGACAAGTTCATTTACAAGGCTGTGGGGCAGCTTCAAGGCCATTACAAGAAGCTTGATAAGGGTTTACTCAGCAAAATGCCAACCAGAAGGTTCATGAGGAAGAATGATTAAAATGCAGCTCCAAGTGATGTGTAAAATGTGACAAGATAGATGGAATAATATGGGAACTAGATTGATTCCTTGGAGAGTGATTCTCAATCATGCATGAATTATTATTATTATTACATTTGATTGAGGGATTTAAGAATATGTTTTATCAATGTGGATTATCTATCTTGGTGTTTGATGTTTTTAATGTGTTAGATTTGATGAACTCGTGATTAGGGATGATCATGGGTCGGAGACCCAACCCAAACCCAGTGGGTATAGATCCATTGGGTCGGATATGGGTTCAATTTTTTCGAACCCAATGGGTATGGGTCGAGTATGAGTTTTTGTTTAATTATATGGGTATGGGTATGTGTTTCATAAATTACGACTCATACCTGATTCATGGGTTAATTCAGACTCATGCCAATAATATTAATATTATTTTTTATTTATATATGTCTTATATATATGGCCTCCAAGCTATTCAAATGATATAGGGTTAAATCGGTTGTACGGTGAGCTAGTCGATTGTACGGTGAGCTGGTTGGACACTGTATCAAGATTGAAATGTTTGCTTGGAGATATAAATCGTAAAGGTCCCTTCCGAGTATCTCGTAGTAAAATATTGTTACGCATTCCTTAGCGAACTATGCTCAATCGAGTGCTCTATTGTACAATGATTGAGGCCCTGTCCAGTTCAACTTATTGCAGCACATTTCAGCACAGCACAACACTCATCAGTACAGCACAGCACTCATCAGCACAGCACAACACTGGTCAGCACAGCACCTATTCAGCTCAACACATTTAAGATCTAAATGGACACTATTTTTATGTTTTGTAAAAATAATATTAATTAAGTGAACTTTTTAGTTCTTAAGTAATAAACATTATGTTTTTTCTTCAACTCAAATGAACACTATTCAACACTTTCAAAACTATTCAGCACAAGATCAGCACAGCACAGCACTCATCAGCACACCTCAGCACTCATCAGCACAGCACAGCACTCATCAGCACAGCACAGCACCAAATAAGTTGAACTGGACAGGGCCTGAGACTCTCCATTAACTTTCTGTCATTAGTTTCTGAATAATTTCTGGAAGGGTGAAATTGTATGAAATTATTTTTCTTTTCAAAAAAACAAAAGTAAATATACAAAACCTAACTTAACCAATTAGGAAAAGGAAAACTAAATAATCTCTTCTATTTTTATCTACGATTCATTCAGAAAAATCCGATTCCTATTTGGAAACCTGAGTCTTTCCAATTGCATTCAAGATTTCCTCAACAAAATCCTGTTTCCTAGAGGATTCACTCCCTATATATATATGATTACACATTCATTTAACAATAAGGATTTTGATCAAGAAAAGGAAAGAAAATAAGATGAAGAAAAACACAACAGTTATTAGCAAGCCACAGCTCCCATTCAGTCCCAGAGAATTCGATCCCACCGATGAAGAACTGATCGAGCATTACCTCAGAAGTCGGATCCTAGGGCTCCGGCACCAACCCGCCCCGATCGCAGATGCCGTCGTCTTCGGCGAGAAAATCTCCCCGTGGGAGAAGTTCTGCAACCCGGTTGAACCGTACCCATGGCTGGTCGACTTGACCTCGACCTCGACCTCGGCACCGACCTTGTTCCTCTTCACAAACCTCACCAATGTCGGAACCACAGACAAGTCGAGCAGGATTCAGAAAGTCAGGTCGGCCGGCTGCGGAACCTGGCACGGAACAAGCTGTCCTAAACCTGTTTTCTCGTCTGCGGGGACCAAGATCAAGATCGGAACTTTCAGAATTCTGTCTTTCCGGTCACTCAACGGAGAAGAAACGGTGGGGCAGTGGACTATGTATGAGTACACTATATCCCCTGAGGCCTTCCCGGAGATTGTCCAGGTCGAGGGTTGGCAGGATCTGGTGATCTGTAAGATCAAGAGGAATGATAATAAGTGTAACGCCGGAGGAAGGGTGAGTAGGAAAAATATTGAAACGAAGAAATTATCGAACAAAAAGAAGGAAGTTGTAATTAGTAGCGCTCCTCCGGTGGCGTTGGAGGAGAAGGAGGCGGCGGAGATAAAGCCGGCGGTGGTGCCAGAGGATCTGCCGGTGGATGAAAATTATTATGGGGAGTATGGAGAGATGGATGACTCGAATTTGGATGGCTCGAATATGACCTTCGATATTGATGAGTTATTGACTACACTTGGATGCTAAGTAAATTCTTTTTTATATGGGTTTTAATTTTTGTAATGTGTTGTGATTTGTAAAGAAATGAAATTTATGCTATTGCAATTATATGTGTTTCTTGTTGGTTTATGTTTTTAATAGGAAAACTAGGTGGTGATATTGATGAAACGGAATGAAACTATCTATTAGTTTTCTTGTTGATAGTTGTTTTTTTTTTCAACTTAACTTAATTAAGTTAATATGATGAATTAGGCCCTGTCCAGTTCAGTTTATCTGGTGCTGTGCTGTGCTGATCAGTACTGTGTTGTGCTGATGAGTGCTGAGCTGCGCTGATCAGTGCTGTGCTGTGCTGATCTTGTGCTGAATAGTGTTGAAAGTGCTGAATAATGTTCATTTGAGTTGAAGAAAAAACACAATGTTTATTGATTAAGAACTAAAAAGTTCACTTAATTAATATTATTTTTACAAAACATAAAAATAGTGTCCATTTAGAGCTTAAATGTGTTGAGCTGAATAGGTGCTGTGTTGTGCTGATGAGTGATGTGTTGTGCTTATCAGTGTTGTGCTGTGCTGAAATGTGCTGCAATAAGTTGAACTGGACAGGACTTAGTTGTTCTTGTTTTTTACTGCCGTCGATGATTTCCCTATACATGTTATGTTCCTAGTATAATAATGGTAAGAAGTATAAGGAGTGTTTTATAAAAGTTTATTTAAACAGTGTATAATTTTTGAAAATTTTCTTAATTTTATAAGTTCTAGTAGGATACCCTAGAATGTATATGTTGAAAATAATGTTTTGTTGGGATGGAGAAGTATTTTAAAGGGTCTGGACATTGTGCCAATGGGGGCGCCAAAGCAAATGAGATCAAGTTTAAATACAAGGTTCAGTTACGATCTGTGGCTACCCTCGTCGGAAACCTAATTCCGAATGGCATTTCTACCGTCGCCGACCTCATCGACGACAACACTTGTTAGTGGAAGCTGGATGTTTGGAGCATTTTTTTTACCAAGGCGATGTAGAGAAAATCTTGTCTTTAAAACTCGCCGATACAAAGGGAGCGGGCCATTGGTGGTGGCCCTATACAAACTCTGTGAAATACCCAGTTAAATCTATGTATCACATGCAGGTAGGATGATCATGGGAGGGTTTTGATGCAGGACGGATAGCGCAGGTTTTATATAGCGGATTTTAGAATTCGAACGTGGTGAATAACTGGTTAAGTGGTAGTTGATGGATGTAGAAAAGATGTATAATCGACTGGAAACTTATAAAGTAACGATATTGTCCTTCCACGTCACACTTCAGGATCCGTCAAACGTCGCATCTGTCGGGTAAGTTTGAGTCGCTCGCACTTGAAGTTTTACGATTTTTGTCGCAAAGAATTTTATATATCAATTGTCTGAATAATTCTCCATAGGAGATTACAATATATATTACCTAAGAAAAGTAAATCTAAAGAGGATTAAGATTTCCTCTATTTTCCTATAATAATAATATCCTAAATCTAAAAGAAATAAATAAAACATACTTAAAATAAACCTTCTAGAACCATGGTTACCATTTTTAGATTATATGAATAATATAAAAATAGTCACTTCTCATTCCTCATCAGGTTTGGGTCTAATTTACCTAGATCCAGACCCGACCCATAGAAAAATCTATGATCCAGATTCGACCCATATTCACAGGGTCTAAGGGTTTTAAACAGATCTAACTTTTTATCTATAAATCCGTTACTTTGATGTTTGATATTTCAAAATGCATACGAACAAGCTCAAATGTATATATTCTTTTACAGTAATCGTAAATGTTAACATACATAGTGAATTATCAATACTAATACACATCAAAATACTCAAGAATTTAGTGAAATTGAAGATAATCTAGTATAAGAATTTACGACATAGACATTATATATAGAAATATTTTATTTATAATATATTAATAAGTAAATGGGCTTGGAAATGGATATGGATCCAGTTATAGTACGATATCTTATATACATATCAATATCCGTTTTTGAAATCTAGATCCAGATCCACCCACATCCGATGGGTGTAAAAAAATTGGATCTATACCCGGCTCGAGGGGTCTAAACTTGCAGGTTTGGACCGGTAATCAAACCCATGATCAGTGCGACATGCAGGTTGAAGCGGCGATATCGACGACTAATTAAATTGGAGCTCAAAACTTAGAGGAAAATTTTTGCAATCGCTTCTGGATATTCAAAGTCCCGCGGAGAGCGAAACATTTCTCTTGGAGGTTCATCACCGACTCGCTGCCGACAAGTATGAATCTCCGGTTAAAAACTATGAACGTGTCACTGACATGTCCTTTCTTCCAAGAGGATGGTGGTTCCTCGGTTCACCTCTTTTTTTTTACTACCTTTTGCTTAGAAGGTATGGACCACAACAGGCGTGAACCGGCTCATTGAAGCTGCTAGGGTGAGGTCCGGTTCAAATGGCTATTGGCGGAGTCGGATACGGACACAGCGGAGATATTGTTAATGCACTCTGGATGCAACAGTAGAATTTTCACGGATCAGACCATGGAGGCAGAATACTTGGCTGTTTCTGCAAGCTCAATTTTACATATATTCTAGAACGCAAATTATTAACCTAAAAGATCGTCGCCGAAACTGCGAGAAGACTCCCTCGTGAGGCCACCGTGGGATGGCTTTAAGGTAACTTTAGATGCTGGGATTAAGGAAGGCATAGCGAGTATTGCAGGAATTTCAGAAGACTAGATCATTAGTATTGGGATGAAATGTGAACTTAACTCATGAATAATAAGGGATACGTCAGAAAACATGCATTTAATGAGCGCAATCCATCATGATTTATGGAGCAATAAGCGATAACACTCGTCCTTAGAGCCTCGTTCTCACTCACACTGATTGATGAGGAGGTAAAGTACGGCATCGGTTACTACTTGGTACTCACAGGAAACTCTCCTATCTCAACATCGTGGGTTAATGAGGAGGTAAAGGACGGTGTCATTGAGTTATATATAGGTACGTTGCGGTTACTACTTGGTGCTCACAAGAAACTCTCCTACTTACTAAATTCTCACACTACATCTGCCAACCTTAGAACCTTTGACATTAGACAATCATTTGAATGTTCACTCAAGTGAACCTCAATCCATTGTGGATGCTTTTTCTACCTGGATAAGGTCTGTTACCCTATTTTGACTTGTTATCGATTAATTTGTAAAACATATTTGTAATAGTTAACTTTACCGACGTTTTGAACTTTTATTTATTTTCCATTTTTTTTGAAAAAGACATAGGTACCCTCAATAATTGCTCTGTCAACGATTTAAAATCTTAGTTAACACTAAGATCAATTTTGAATCATTTTATGAAATTCGATGATCCGTGTGGATGCTCATTTTATAAAATTTCATCTTCACAGTTTGCCTTTCTCCATCAGAGCTTGGACCCTACTCTGCATGACATGGAGATAGCATTAGAAACCATAGCAAATCAGAAAACAATAACAGCCTACAAAACCTTATCCAAAAATCCAGTTTTCATGTCCCAAAATCCACACATCACACAAAACCAAAACCTCAAACAAACCCAGAAAATTGACCTCAAACCTCTTCATATCAACATTTGATCAAAAAACATTTCATCTTCTCCATCAGAAAAACATACACACAAATGGCTTCAACAGCTGCAGCCTGTTTCTTGCACCACCACCACGCCATTTCCACGCCGGCGAGATCATCGTCCACATTCTCCCTGCCACCACTTAAGCCGAGCCAGCTGATCTGCCGCGCCGCCGCTAAGCAAGCCGACGGCGAAGCCGAAGCTGGCTCGGTTTCTCGCAGGTTGGCTCTCACTGTCCTCATCGGCGCTGCTGCTGTCGGCTCCAAGGTCTCCCCAGCTGATGCTGCCTATGGAGAATCCGGTATGCACTAACTATGAAGTCAGTTAATTTACATTAATCAAATGTTACATGTGTGATAATGTTACAGTAGTGATCTTTTATTTATATTTGAGGTTGAAAATTGTCACAGTTGTAGTAATAATAAAGAGTAGTTTTTTATGATGTTTTCAGAAAAAGAAAAATTGTTTTTTATCTATAATTAATATTTCACATGATCAAGAACTTGGAATTTTGTACCATTTCACTGATTTTTGTATTTGAAGTTATGTATGTGAAGAGAAGCTTGATTGTTTTTATGTTCTTGGCAGCAAACATTTTTGGAAAGCCGAAGACAAACACGGAGTTCATGCCCTATGCTGGAGAGGGTTTCAAGCTGTTGATTCCATCGAAATGGAACCCTAGCAAGGAAAGGGAATTCCCCGGTCAGGTTCTCAGGTACGAGGACAACTTCGACGTCACTAGCAACCTGAGTGTTATTATTCAACCAACCGACAAGAAGTCCATCACCGACTATGGTTCCCCTGAGGAATTCCTCTCAAAGGTAAAAACTGCAATTTCATATTCAGAATTGATGAAGTAAGAGTTACTGATGGTGATGCTATCTCATTTGGTTCGATCTTCTTCTTCAGGTTGACTTCTTGCTCGGAAAACAAGCCTATGCAGGCAAAACCGACTCTGAGGTAATACCTTGTTTGATCACTAGAGATTTAGTATCTGTCGGGTCATATCAGTAACTTTGGTGCATTTGTGTCATTTCTTTTTAGGGTGGTTTTGCATCGGGAGAGGTGGCAGTTGCTAACATTCTCGAGACAGCAACACCAGTGGTGGACGGAAAGCAATACTACAGCGTGCAAGTGTTGACGAGAACCGCTGATGGAGATGAAGGAGGCAAGCACCAGCTGATCACAGCCACAGTTTCGGATGGGAAGCTTTACATCTGCAAGGCACAGGCCGGAGACAAGAGATGGTTCAAAGGAGCCAAGAAGTTCGTTGAGAGTGCTGCTGGTTCCTTCAGCATTGCTTGATTAACCGACGCCCTGCTTTGCTTAATTTGTATGTAACTTTTCACCCTAATATATATGATGCTGAATGATGTTTTGGATTGGCTGAGTTTGTTCAAACTTGATATGTGCCAAGAACAATTAGAGCACTCAAGGGTTCATGTGGATAATGCAAGTATATTTTCGGGGTTAGTCATTTTGAACTCTTGTGATCTTAAGCTATAAACCAATTCAGTTCAGTTCAGATACTTTTCCGATGCATTTTGAAAACAAATTTCAGGTAGTACACGATAAAATGATAGAGCTAAAGTAGGAAGAACACTCTGAAACAAGTTAAAAAGGATCAATTATAAGATGTTAAAGGAAATAATCTAACGAACTTAACTAAAACAAGGAGTTACCCTACTACCGAAGGACTAACTTCTAAGCCATGAACACAAAAGAGACTATTTATGAGACAAAAAAAGTGAGTAACACAAAACTCCATCGACAAAAAACAGAAAACGAGAAGGAAAGTAGAAAGATATCATAAAACAGAGACACTCTCTACCTTTGTATTGAAACTTGAAAGAAGTACGGGAATTATTAGAAATGTGAATGCAAATTTTACATTCTTCTTATAAAAAAGTCCGCTGAACCTTGAAACTAGAAGGATTTACATGAAATCACGGCTATGGCGAGATATAACAAAGAGTGTATATGGTATTTTTCGGGCTTAGCTGAAAAGAGCTCAACTCCCACCATTGCAGTAATGAACACCATTACAATAATGAGCCCCAGTGTGCTTTACCTTTACCTCCTTTAAGCCCCAAATGCGAATGGTGCGATCATCACTTGCGGAAGCTAGCATGTGAGGATTTGCAGGATTCCAACTAACACAGTTAACAGTGCCAGAATGTCCGGGCAATGTCATGACAAGCTCTCCCGAGCTTCTATGCCATATGTACACCTATAAACAAGGAGTAGGTCATCATTAGCTCCAAAAAGGAATAATGCATCACTTGCGTACGCTAATATATCTATATTAAGAAGGAAAACACATTGAACTTGTTCCTTATGTAGTTTTCTACTACGTTGAGATATCTATTTTACATGCGCACCTCTGCCTATTTATAAATTTTATACGGGGAGGTGAATCTCATGTATCTTTAGCTGTCTTCAATGATGCTAATAGAGCACTGAATACTCCATACTAAGACTTCAGCACAGAGGTTGTAGACAAAGCACTGAAAGAGGATTTACTAAGGCTAGTCCAATGTATATGCAGAATATCCATCCCTATCCTAAAGGTAATTTCAAACCAGACATCTAATCTATGGTTAAGCGGCATATTACCAAGAATTTAAACTGATTTATTAAAGAAATAATGTCTGGCAGCAGGAGTTGATCTAAAGTTCAAAAAGAGTGTATATCGGCATTAAATAAGCAGTTCACAGTTGAAAAGGTAGGCCATACAAACTGGTACTTAGTGGTGATTAGCATCTCAGCTTCAAAGGTACTATTTAATCCATTCAAATATACCATGAAGTTACACTAGCCAAATGCCAACACAGAGAAATTGACAGAAAATGTCATGCACAGACGACAGTAACCAGAGTAGATAGAAATGAATTAAGCCAAAAAAGAAGAACATAACACCTTCATCAAGACACTATTACTGATCACATGAAAACTATACAGACTAATAATCATAATTTGGTGACATGTACATATACACAGTTTTATGCTAGATTATGGACGAGCAACTCAATATTGGGCATGGGGAGCCAGCTGATTGGAACATCTTTTCCTAGTGTCTCCCCATCAAACCCACATACACAAACAAACCTTAGAAACTATATTACATCTTAATCAGGTATCTTCACAATTTAGATCAAAGATGCAAGGAAATTCCAAATTTAATTCAGCAGAAGCATCATTAAATCGTTCTCTTTTACTATCACGACAAAGCCTTCAGAGCGAAAAGTACCTGAGCGTCCTCACTCCCACTGGCTATAAATGCATGCTCTAGGCCTCCAAAACAGGATCTTACAACAAAGCGAGAGCGCTTATAACCTTTGTATTTAGCTAGAAGCTTTGCCTTTTCTTCTATACTCCACAGATGTAACTCTTGGTTGATAAGACTAACCAGCAGAAATTTCCTATCCTTGGATAATGCAAAGGAAATAATAGTTTGATCCTCCTCAATTATTTTCTCATCCTTTGATTCCCATCCAAAGAATGATATTATATTATCTCTACAAACAGTAATAATCTGCTTCCCATCACTAGATAAAACCAAGTCTGAGAACTTACCCGTCCGGTACCCCTTCCACCATTCTAACTCCTTCCCATCAGCACTCCACATTATAATACTCTTGTCATTCACTCCAGTAAATATGCTTTTGCAATCTGGAGCCCATGCACATGAAACCATACCCAGTCCACCTTTCTCATATGTATGGAGACACTCACCAGACAAAGCATCCCATCGTCTAACCGCCTCTTCCACTCCACATGTCAGAAGTTGAAGGTCATCAGAGCTCCATGATATATAGGAGACAGGTTTCTGGTGACCAGTTAATCTATGCTTCAGAGAGACTTGGTCATTCCGTTCTACCTACAAAGAGAATAAAAATTTATGTATTAAAATGATTGTGGTACGTAAGATTACATAAGAGTACAATGGTATTGTTATTGAACCAACTAACTTGTGATGATAACATGAAAACAACCTTAAATAAAGGGACTAAAGAGGGAGAAAAACAAAGGATGAAAGTCAGACGGTTTGCTTCAGGAATATTTGACAGCTTAATTCTAACAGAATGGTTTTCAGTGTATAAAAACATACGCAAGCCAATAAAGCAAAGCCATCAGACTCGCCAGTAAAGTGGACACGTGTATGTACAAAGTACAAACAGGACCTAATTTGAGGGCAGTGAGGCAAAACGAACCAAAATAACTTCAAATTAGAGCTCAGATTACCTCCCAAATGATGACTGTGCAATCATTCGATGATGATGCCAAATATTTCCCATTGTGGGAAAAAAGTAAATGCCAGACTTCATCACTGTGTTCACTAAGTATCTGCATCAGCATGAAATAAATATAATCACCACCTTGACAGTCAGATTTTCAGCATCATTAGTAAAATTTCAACACCTTATTATGAAGCATCATTAGTCAAAATATTGACTACTACTCTATCCAAACTCTTCCGTGACAAAAGACAACAGTTTTCATAAATTTATGATGAAGAAACAGTTAAAATATACCTGTAAAGTATGAGATGGAATGTGGTCCCTTCCACATTGATGGTCAGTGAGCAATGACATATCCTTATCAAATGCATTGTGAAACTTGCACCCATCCCGCTGCAGGTCTAGAGCTTGTTCTACGAGATGCACTAATCTTTTCTCAGGGATCATTACTGACGGTGGGAGCAATCTTTGTAGTTCATCCAACAACTTTGCCCGTGACTTCAGCCTTGTTTTAACTTGCCCAGAGGTTCCAAAAAGATCACGATTAGTAGGAGAAACAATGCAAGAAGAAAGCTCACGAAGTATATCTCTATTCATACAAAGGGGTGTTATTTCAGTCCTTAATGTCTTAAGAGCATCCATCAATTTTTCTCCATCTAAAAGTTCAAAGAATTTCTGCTCCAGAATAACAAATGAAGCCATTTTAATAATAGATTCATCCACGAGACCAATTTTATGCAATGTGACCACACTTTCATCCCATTTTCCATCTAGAACTTGCTGCGTGAAAGAATTAACAGCAGATGAGTGTAGCAGTATCCCTGACTCTTCCTCCAGTTGAGTCCCAGTCTTTTTGTAACCAAGTGAATATAAGGCCTCAGCTATGATTCGAACGAATTCCGCTTTCCTAACAATTCCATTTTGACCTACGACCTCATCATCCCCTTCAGATGCTAAGGGGCGGGCCATTGACTTACTGAATGAACCGCTTGCTGGTTCCCTAAGATGTGTACCGTTGGAAAGACCTCCTGAGTTTGCAGAAGCCACTTTCACACGCTTTGAAGGTGGTTCTTCACCCTCTACACCTCCCATGAAATGTAAACCTCAGCCCATATAATTGGCCTGAAGCAGCGTGACAAATACTACCCTCTTATAGCACGGAAGGAATGAATATGCTAATATAAAATGCCACCTACTGCAAACACACAAGGAGAAAGTAATTGAATAACTTCAGAAGAAAAGGTTAATCGAGGAAAGGGAAAATAAAATGCATATCAGTCAAGACCTCACAAACTATTTAATGGATTCATCAGAGCAATGTAGTAAAACAAGCCACACCACCATCCACATTCATACGCCACAAGAAAAGAGAACCAACCAACAACCATATCAAAACAAATATAGAAGCAAAACGCCACAATCCTAGCATAGCATTCAAATAACATATGCACATTAAGGAAATCATTTCAATCACGTCAAATGCCAAAGTCGACAAACTCAGAACATCCATCCTGCTGAATCCAGTAAACACTACCGCAACCAAAACGAAGACCATGACAACCACCTCCACTCAAAACTTCATACTCTAACTTAACAAACATGACAGACACAAGCAATCAATGATCAGATTAAACAAATGCCAAAAACACAAACCCTTTTCAAATCCTGTTACCTAACCCATCCAACACATAATCCAACTTCAAGAACACATAAACAACACAAACAATCATCAAAAGCGCCCAACTCAACACCAAAACCTAACATCAAACACTAAAAACTGAATCAAAAAGTTGATTACCAGCAACAAAAGTACAGATTTAGGCAGATTCCGAAGAGCCCAGATGGAAATCCCCTGCTACCAGATCAAAGCCACAGTGAGGAAGGATTATAATGGGGCAAAGGTGTAAGGGCAGAAGATAAATAGACCCAAAAAGGCACACAAAAATAAAATTATAGAATTTTCATTATTATATCACCTCTTCTTGTCGGTAACCAAATCCCCTCTATCTACAAACTCTAGGCACAATTCAGGGAAATGGGTTTTTGATTAATCTTTGAAAAACTGCAGCAAAGATTGGATTTTTATTGATTTTTTTTTGGGGAGTTGGCTTTTTTGCAGTGCATTTTATTAGTAGTTTTGTTACGTGGGGGAAAATATATGCACAGTTAGATTGCTTCAAGCTTCGGAAATGTCTTCTAGAGGGGGTGGTTTTCCTAATTGGTTCGGTTTGGTTATGATAATGGTTCAGTTTGGGTCGGTTTGGTTATGAAAATGATTCGCTTTGAATCGGTTGAGTAAAATATCGAGATGGATTGAGTTTGGTTATAGAGTAAAATATCGAACTAGAGTAGGTTGATTTTAGTTATGTTAATGGTTAATCTTGAGTCGGGTGAGTGAAATATTGAATTGCATGTAATCATTTATTTTAGCATTTTAAGTTCATTTTGATCTTCAATTACCAAAAGTAAAATTGAAATTACCTTCATTTTACCATATTGATCCAGCCAACTTATTAATGAAGCAACTGTAATATAAAATGATATAAACAATATTTTTTGTAATATAGATAGAATATAACTATATCGATTTTATCGCTATTTATTTTTGTAAAATATACACACTATTTTTGTTGTTTAGAATATTGTACACAATATTAAGTTTTATAAATTTCATCAATATTGTTCATTTGTTTTAAAGTGATTAAACTACGACTAGCGGTTTAATAGGAATCACGCTTGTACTACGACTACTTTTCATACATGGCAAACCCGCGTTTGTGGCACGTTGAGCTTTCGGTGCAATTACATTAAAATGAGTGTCGACACACATTAGCGCGTCACGATAAATAACTTGTTTAACATCCATTAGATCTATAAATTCATCAATATTATACATTTGCATTGAAGTGATAAATCCCTCCCAATACAAAACGTGAATCAGCTTGTACAAGAGTGGTTGTTTCAAACTTGGTAGACTTGATGTTATGATACATTGTAGAATGGCAGAACAAGTGTAGAATATTTCCTTTCAATCACTCATGGTAAGCATGCCCGACCCAATCAATGAAGTGGGTGATTATATCCTTTCAGGTCTCCAATTTTTGAACACATGGTTTGTTATATTATTAAATTAAGTTATTTTAAAAACAAGTGTTGAGTTAGCGCATCTCATAAATTATTAACATGTTAAACAATCGACTAAGACCGTAAAGGTAATGAAAACGAACCTATCTTAAAAGGAAGAAAAATAATAGCATCCACTGTCAACAAAATTGTCAAACACCTATTAAAATGTAACACAAATACTACATTGAGAATGACAAACCAACCTATTCTATTTCTATCATTAGTAATAGGACTATATCTACATTTTTGAACATTTGATTTGTTATATTACAAAAAAAATATTATAATACTTATTGAACAGTGTGTACACATAGATGAATTGCATAGAAGTATATTATATTTCTGCCAAATAATTTACTACACAGAAGCTATAGAATACTGAATAGCATCTAGTTTTATTTTGTAAAACACAATTTAGTTCAACTAAGTTTGCACATGCCTATTCCGGACAGGGCCACAAACATTGGTGAACCTCCTATCATGATCTTACCATTCAAATGGTACCAGAATGGTCCAGAAATGTGTTGTGTTTTCTAGTCAGGCTACAATACAATACAAATATACAATACTTATTTATTTATTTTGTATATATTTGAAATCACCATTTAATTTAACAGATTTTCAGCATGATATAAAACATTCAATTTTGGAAAAAAATTCAGGAGAAAACAAAATTCAAAACAGTTATCGATAAATTTGTGTTCCTATTTCTTCGTTGAAGAGAAGATAGCTAAATAAAGCAGTTTCATAAGAAGACTATAAACTGGTACAAACAACCAAATCTATTTATGTTTTTGAACTGAAAAATAGAAGGCCGTAAGTCTATCCTCCAACGGTATTACAAAATTTCCAAAAAGAAGACGGAGCCCTGCAACAAAAGGGGCTCAATATGCTATAACTAAAGCTGAGATCAGCTGTTATTAGGTTTGTAACTTTCAGATCCTCTAGTTCTCGACAACCTCGATCAAAGTTGTCTCGTAATCATCGGGTGCCACGAATCCATGCAAGTTCATCACGGTTGCAGCCACGTTGGCAAGACCCCCGGTGGGAACATCCTGACGGAACCTCGTGCCCTTGGTCAGTCCAGGTCCACCAATGGCGATCGGGACCTGCAGAAAAAAAAATGATGTTAAAACATGATAATATAACACGAGCTTGGCGAGAAAAAGAAGTGAGATAGATAGATGCTTACTGGCTCGAGAGTGTGAGAAGTGAGGATCTGGATCTGGCCATTCTTGTCGAGAAGAGGCTCTCCCTTCTTGTTTCTCTTCACCATATCCTCAGCGTTTCCGTGATCAGCAGTCACCACGAAGATTCCACCGACTTGCTCAATAGCATCAAGAATCATCTGCACAAAGAATTACGTGTATATATGAGCAAAGGATAACCAAAATTACAAAGCAATTGCAGAAGGATGATAAAGTGCAGACTCTAATATTTGGTCGAGTGATTTCAGCAAAGTTAAGAGATAAATAATCTAATCATGCAAGAATTACCTTGACACCTTCGTCGGCAGCCTTACAAGCCACGATTGTGGCCTCAATATCACCTGTGTGTCCAACCATGTCACTGTTTGGAATGTTGACTCTAACCTGATCAAGGATGTGAGATTTAAAATTAATAATCCATCAGCAGTAAAAATTATATTATTCAGGTTGAAGTGACACGACAACTCACCTGATGGAACTTCTTACTGAGGATAGCGTCTCTGGCCTTCTCAGCAATCTCCAAGGCCTTCATCTTAGGCTTGGCATTGAAGCTGATCCCACTGTCACTTGGGATTTCAACATACTCTTCCATATCTGAGTTGAAATATCCAGATCGGTTTCCATTCCAGAAGAAGGTTACGTGGCCAAATTTCACGGTCTCACTGTTAAGAAACAATAGTTGATCAGGCCAAGTCATCTCAAAACAGTATTGAAAAAGCATAATGATACTGAATCGTAAAGCAACGAACCTGCAAGCAAAAGTCTTGACACCATTGTAGGTCAAATATTCACCAGATGTCCTGTCAATCTCGGGAGGAGAAACGAGGTATTTGTTTGGTAGTTTCAATTCACCATCATACTGAAGCATACCAGCATAACGAATCTTGGGGAATCTAACTCTGTCAAAATTATTGAAGTCCTCGTACTCTAGGGCCTTTGCAAGCATGGTCATCCGATCAGCACGGAAGTTGACAGTCACAACAGCATCACCATCAACAATTGGACCAACAGCCTTTCCACTGTCATCGACAATAACAAATGGAGGCAAGTACTGGTCATCAGCCTTGGGCTTTTGCTCCGCCCTCAGAGTCTTGATAGCCTCAACAGGGTTTTTGAACTTGTATGGAGCTTCACCAAGAACCTGGGCATCCCAACCTCTCTTGACAACCTCCCAGTCATTCTTCACAAGCATAAAAATTGAGGCATTAGTTGAGAATTAAAAAGAAAGAGGCCAAAGTTGAACATCCTAATCATGAAAAGGTAAGACAAGACACGTCAGTAAGAAGCTGACTATTACCTCATAACGGTCCATTGTGACATACATACGGCCTCCACCAGATGCAACTTGAGCATCAATACCTTTAGCTCTCAAGTCAACTAGATCCTTCTCTAGGGTTTCCATAAAGCCAATGCTTGAACCATCCAACACATCACGTCCATCGGTCAAACAATGGACTCGGATTCTTTTGGCACCGCGCTCACTGGCACCTTTGAGCAGCAACTACAATCAAAAGCATAAAGGGAAATATCAGTTACAGTCCAGTGTGCTGAGGGCATGTTACAATTCATTCCTCCTCCAAACAGATTTTTAAAGTAAGTTAAAAAATGGCTAAAATCCTTACCTGAAGCTGGTCAAGTCTAGAGTGCACACCACCATCACTCAGCAATCCAATAAGGTGCAATGTGTTAGTTGCAAAGCATTCCTTGATATAGTTGAATCCCTCACCATCATAAATTTTTCCACTCTCCAAAGCCATATCAACAAGCTTAGCACTGTACCACAGTTCAAGAAAATCCTCATCAATTTTCAGTTTAGGATAAATTGGTGATACTTGAGAACAGTGGTAATAAAGTACACTTTTTTAAAAAAATTAACAAGGTTCGTTCACTAGCATTTAATGCAAAATCTGGAACTCTGACTACAAGTCAATCCTATGAAAAACAAGAACATTACTTTGACTAGTTGCTTTGCCTTCAATCCAGGGCTCCCATTATCTGACTAGCTACCCAATAGGAGATTGTTGCATTTAATGCAAAATTAGAAGCATATTATTAATCGTAAACAGTCAAGTTATCAGCAATTCATTCGAAATTATACAATTACAGTGTCATCAAAACGTTTACTCCCTCGGGCCTTGTTTCTGAACCTATCTATACTCTTCATTATCTTTAGGTTGGTGCAAGTAAAATCATGACAAGTTCATACAATAAAAAATTATGTAGTGTGAGTGTGTGACAGATCTAACCATCAGCAAACTAACTCCATAGCTAAGCAATCACAAAACCATTGTTTTTAACATTCATCATCACAAAATCAATCAAAACAATCAACAAATCAATCAAATCCAAACGGAAAAAAAACATGAAACTGAATCTTACCCCTGAGCAAAGATCCTTCCAGCTCCAAGAGCATTGTGTCCAACCTCACTGTTTCCCATATCATCATCGGTGGGCAGACCGACAGCCTTGCCGTGAGCCTTCACCAACCTCCAGTGCTCAGGAGCACCCTATAACAACACCAAATAACATAAACCCGTCATTAAAAAACCAAACTTTGACCAAATCAGACACAATCAAGAGCTAAAAGCAAACATCCTTACATTCTTGAGGGAATCCATGACAGGGGTCTCAGCAACATGAATACAGTTATACTTGTCGGGTTTGGCCTCGCCCCACCCATCAAGAACAATCATAGCAATAATCTTGTCCTTTGGGAGCTTCGGGTGATCCTCCAGCTTCCATGAAAATCCAGAGCTTCCCATTTTTTTCAAATTGTTTATCAAAAAATTCTTCAAAAAATCTACAAAATCAATCCAAACATCAGCAACAAAACCCAGATTTCAGATTTCAGATCAAAGATCCATGCAATATGAACAAAAATAAACGGAGGGAAAAACAATACTGACCTTTGGCAGAGTGTGACGATGAAGAAACCAATGGCTGATTTGTGGAGAGGGGGTTGGTTTATATAAGCAATAATGTCACGTGATTTCCTTTTTTAGATTTCTTTTTTTCTTGGTTTTTTATTTTTGGAAATAATGAAATCTCCTTTTATTTTGAGAAATTTAAGTGGAGAATATATTTTTCGGATGTATTTTCATTGATTTGCTTGGATTTAGGGCCCGTCAATTTAGCAGTTTTTTCATGTTTGTTTTCGTATTTTTGGAAAAAAATCAAAGGTACAACGTAAAATCAATTAAAAGAATGTTCTAGATTTCTAGTAGTTTCTTGCTTCTTAAGACTACTTCTAATTTATTTATAGATTTCTCAAAAATACTATTGCTAAAACTGTATTTTTCCAAAATATTGAATAAAAAGTACAAAAAACAATTTTGGTCATAAAAAGGATTCCTTTTTCACATATTTCAATTTCAAAGAAGGAAGTACTTTTCTTGTTTCTTAGGTTAGGCGGCGTGTCACATGCCACGCGAGAGAGAGCATATGCGAAAGAAAGATGCTTTTCAATAAAGCTAGGGCATAATGTTGAATACAATTCGTATTTCGCTTATTTTACAGTCTAAAATAAAAATACGTCTTCGATATATACTATGATCAATGATTATGGATATCAGACATATACATCATAAATATTACTTCTATTGCATACATTTGCAAATTAGTTATGTTTCATAATCATTGTATATATGATATATAACAAAAATACGTACTGCAAATAAGTAAAATACGGACTACGTCTAGCAGACCAGTAAAACGAATACTCCCATTTAGTATTCACAAGTTCTTTCGTGATATGTTTGATCATAATTAATTTTATAATACCATAATATAGCAGATTATAAAATTTATATAATCAAAAATTACATGTTACGGAGAATTCAAAAATATCTCACGTGATCATATTAACATACATATATTATATATTATATGAAATTTGTCGTCAAACATGTAAGAAAAAAATTGAGAAAAAAAATACTTGTTCTTAAAGAAGTACTCTCACCAATAATTCTAAAATAAACGGTTTTGGTGCTAATTAACTACATACACTAATTGAAAGGGGTTTAGTTTAGGTTTAAGAGAGGCGTGGCTAATGGCATCATCACAAGTTAGACTTTTTATTCTATTGGCATTGTAAAGTCAGTTTGTACATGTTTAAGAAGCTTATAGATATTGAGATGTGAACGAAACAATGATCAATACATGAATTTTGGTTTGGAAATTTCAGAAACTTGAAAGGGAAGAAGGCTTTTCATTACATGAAGAAAACTAGGTTTTGGCTTGATTACAAAGAATAGGCATAGGCCTGTTCACTAAGGAGAATTTCAACTTAATGGTACTTTAATATTATGCTGACACGTGTATAAGATGTGTGTTCCAGTTTTGACAAATCTCAGCTTGAATCAGAACGATGTCGTCTCGATGTTCTTTACTGGCGTACATCAAAATTTGATTGAAACGGTTTCCAGTTTCACCGCCAATTCTCCACACCCCATGTTTTCTGCTGAGAAACGTGAGAATTTCTTCAAAATGTTTCTTCTAAACCATATATTTTGTGAGAAAGTTTTGTGTTTTAGGTTGGCATTCTTATGATTCATAAAAAATAATGTTAGAACCAAAAGATAAACCCTTTTACAACCTTCTGCTTGCAGATCTCTAGTAAATTACCTTCAATCTTCTTTTCACTTGGATACAAATTCACCAACCATCACAGCCGGACAAACATCGCGTCGTAATTGGTAGCCACACACATGATCAATAATAGTCAACTATGGAATCTCACAGTCTTAACCTCAACAAAGAAATGACAAACGTCCTCACTAGTTTAGTATACCTCATTACCAGAATCTCACGGACTTTAATAGAACCGCAATGGTCTCACCACAAACATCACTAGTCTTGGCAGAAATCTCATTGTCAAAATCACGACGAATTCAGATTAACCTAACAGATTCTGAATACAACGGAAATCTCATCATTCAAATCTCGACAACCTTGGCATAAACATCACCGAACTCAGTATAAAACTCGACGGACTCAGCCAAAACTTCATTTCTGATAGTTCATTGATTTTCTCATAAACCTTATCACCAACCTCGGTATAAACCTTAAAGCCAAAACCTCACCGACCACGATGAAAATCAACCTAAGCTAAAAACCTCGCCAAACTTGACATAAACATCGTCAAAATCTCATCGACTGAAAAACTCGACACTGGTCAACGTCGGTAGGGACTAATTTATTCGTAATTGCATATGATCTATGGAGATCGTAGTGTTTACTTATAAAAATACTTGTTCCCCATCAATTGCTAGTAGTACTTGCCTAAATATTAGGCTGCATCACACAATACTTTGTCGTAATTAAGATGATAAAGTTTGATAGTAAGACAATGACTTCATGACCTGGTATTGTTTCAACGCACTTCCTAAATCAATTTTGAAAATATCTAAGTGAACCCAGTCATTAAAGATATCACATTTAATTTTGAGATCGGGATCATATGGTATTGTTGTATCTTCGATGATCGAAAATGGAAAATTCATGGTAGCTCTTTATGAAAAAACACAAGAACAATTTGACATGAGAAAAATAGAAGACCTTTATACCTTAGAGTTTTTGAAAAGTGCCCGAGCACAGTGTTATGTTAGATTTTGCCGGTTTGTTATGGATAACATCTACTTCTATATTCATCACTTAGGAGAAAATCTAAGTTACAGTTATGGCGGGGCTTCTGGTGGATGTACCTATTATGCTGCCAAAGTTAGCAATGTGAAGAAAAAAAATAAGGCTGGTGTGATGAAAAGGATGACTGCCATTGCTTTAGTCACGCGTCATTCCTTGCCACCAACGACTGACGAGTCAAAGGAATGGTCAAATGGGTTCGTATAGTTTATGGCTTGGACTAAGTGCATTGGGCTGAAATAGGAGAGGCTCTAATACCCTGAGAAATGTTGACGTGTGGGGACGACTTCCATTGCCTCAGTCACGCATCATTTCTTACCACTTGACGTGTCAGAGGAATGCTTAAATGGGCCTGCAGATTTTATAGGTTGTACCATGTGAATTAGGCCAAGATAAGAGAGGTCCAGAGGTACTGTAATACACCTTCACACCGGATTGTTGCAATATAATTGAAAATAAGTCTCTCAAATTTCCAAGTATCGTGTTGCCTTTATATTGCTTTCATTGTATGCGACTAGCTGAGTCTTTTTGCTCTAAATATATCTCAACGTACATTCATGCTTGTCGAGCTTAACAACTCATCCAACTGTAGTGGTTGTAAGAGAACTCATCCAGTTGCCTTATGACTTGGTTGGCCATCAGAGTATACCAATCACTATGTGACTTGATGATTAGTATCATTCAACTACATGTGTGCTTAACAAAGAGTTTCGGGGTGTAATAACTCTTTTTTCTCAAAGAAAAACTTATTAGAGAGAATGGTGAATTTTTATATGTATAGTTTTAGTTTTAAGGGTATTTTAGTTTAGTATTTTTGCTTAAACTAAAAGTGTGCAAATCAGTTGAGACGGACAACAAAAGTAAATTATTTATATATAATTAAGACATAATAATTATGTCTGCTAAGACGGTAAAAACTTACGTTCTATTCCATTGATTGTTAGGGAGACTGAACACTCAGCTAATGCATCACCATCAAGATGAATGTCCCACGATTGCACTTCTCTCGTTGGTGTGTAGAAAAATAGATCGTAGATATCGATACAGTTCTCCATTTAAGTAGACTGTGAAATTAATAGTTAATTTTGCTTAATATAAAATAACAATGCACAAATAAAGAATGAAATACACATAGAAAATTAACAAAATGAATATAATTTTGCCAGACATAGTACGTAACTAACAGAAGACAGTTGCAGGACACCCAGTTTTAGGACAGATTTTACCGATGTTGATGACGTGATCTACTCTTATGTCCACCGGCAAAAGGAAAACTAGGTTACGTGTCTGGTGGTCGTACTCGCTCCAATTTCAAAGTTAGCAATCTAGTAAGGCTGATATGATGAACCTAAGCACACTACTTACCTCCATCCCATGCATGTGCATATTCTCTGTGTTGATGCATGTGGCCAACTGCCATCGTCTCAGTTACGCATCATTCCTTACCACTTGACAGATCAAATGAACAGTCAAATGGGCTTGTAAATTTAATGGGTTGGACCAGGTGCATTGGGTCGAAATAGGAGGACTCTAATACCCCGGAAATGTTGTAAGCTATATATAATTAGACTATATATCCACGATCTTAACACTAACTTATAACATGTCTATAAGTATGTATAGGATTGCCAAATGTAATTAGAACGAAGTAATAAGTATATCATGCTGGTGCATACAAAATCATAACATCGATCACCGATACAGTTCTCTATTAAGTAAAGCATGCAATTATACAATGCACAAACAGAGAATGAAATACACATTGAAAATCAACAAAATGAACACAATACCATATATCAATAATTGAATGTGGTTACAAAAAGAGAAGAAAGAAAGAAAATAATTATAATCTTTTCCTGTTTGAAAGAGGAAATTATATGTTTCTCTTTCAAAACGACCCTTCCCTTTTCTTCAAGGGTGTACTATCCCCTTCTCCCTTTACCCTTTCGCGTTCTTCTTCATCTTCTCCACAACACTCCCCAATTTCCTGGTTTTCTCTGCGCCAATCGCCACCGCCACCGTAGTTTTGCTGGTTTCCAGTTTCCCGGCGACGCCCCTTTTCGCCCAGTGTCGTTTTCCCGGTGTCCCCAATCGCGACGCCCCGTATTGTCGATTGCAGTACCACCGTAGGAGGAAGAGGGGCTCAAATTCACCGGCGGGGTGGGGAGGAAATCGAGGGAATTCCCTTTCTCCAGGTAATTTTCAGGTGGTTTTGTGTTTTTTGATGATTAGGGCACCGGAGCTCGATTTGGCTGCCGGAAAGTTTGCCTTTTCTTTGAGATAGATTCCGTATTGTTGATATATTTTGATTTATGGGCATATAGATGAATTTTGTTTGTCTGAATTGGTGTCCTTTAGGGCCAACAAAGTCTGTACTTGTAGTAGAATAGCCTTGTACTGCAAAGAATTTCCTTTGATTAGTGTTTTTAGTTAGTTTTGTTAGCTGGTGTTTATTTTGATTAAGGTAATAGGACTTGGGCAGCAAGAGATAGTCTTTTGCTCAATGCTTGCGCTTTTTGTGTGTGCATGTTATGTTAGCTTGCAAAGGTGGGCTTTTTTAGGGTAGAGCTCGGAAGGGTTCATAGCATAATGCTGTTTGGAGGCTTAAAGCATGATTCTTTATTGTAAAAATCGTATTTTTAGTTCGAATTCGTTATAAACCTGGCTCTAACAGGAGAAAATTCCATGTAGTATATGTTTAAGTTAATACTGGGGATTTATTTTTACCATTTGTAGTTAGGAACTTCGGGCAATGGAAGAGAAGGATTACTATTGGCTACTTTTATTAATGTGTGCCTGTGCCAGTTACGATGCTTAGATGTGGGCTCGCTGGGCCTGGCTAGTTCTGATATCTTCTAAAAATCGTTGGCTGTCAGGTCTGATCTATTTACTTACATACTCTTTAGTTAACTCACCACAGTCCAGTCTATGGGCCCTTAGCTGAAGGATAGAGGCTCTATTGCTCTGGTCAAACTAGCTAGATTACATGCTTACGCTTAGTGTGACCCACAGTACCGAGTGTGTAAACTAGGTTAGCTTGCCTATTGTGAATAAGGTATGGTTCGAGTTTTGTTGAAGTTTAAGTGGGGTATGAGGATTACGAAGGATTTATTGTGAACCATTACACTACTTTCCTTATTGGCACAAAATACAATTACAGGAATTTTGATTGTTTTTTAAACAACAATAAAGAGGAGAAAATAGAAAAGCTAGGACTATAAAATCTCTAATGCACTTACCCTAAAGACCTGCTCCTAAAACTGAAACCTCTGTGCCGCCGCTAGACCTTTCCCTGTTTGTACCAGATCCCTGCAGAATCTCATAACCTTTCAGCACTTATGGATGGTAAGTCAAATAAATCAATTGATTGAGTTGTGTTTCAAGGTAACCCAGTTTGCGGCTGGGAACGAAACGCCCTATCGAACCGCTGATTAGGTTTCGGCGGGCCTACTTGATCAAAACTTGTGTGGAACTTGATCTAACAATGTACACCCTCTTGACAAGTCCCTTTGATGATTATCACAACTTATACACGATGTTGTTGATTTTGCGCATGAGTTCTTTTCATTATTTCTACGATTGATTTTGTTTTTCTTGCTAATTTATAATAGATTAGATTTTTTTTCGCACATGGGCTCTTTTTATGATTTTAACTGTTCCCATGTGTTTGCTCTCCTAGTGTTCATGTCTTTCTCATGTATAGAAACTTTGCAGATTGGACTTAATTAGCCTTATTGAGCAGATTTGACTTGCTGGTGTTTGGGACAGACTTTTCCTCTTAAACTTTGTTATATATATTTCTTAGTATTTATAAATTGAAGATGAAATTAGTTGTTACATTTTTTGAGTATGATGTATGAGACGTTTTCTCCAAATGCATATTATGTTGGCTCCTGTGATGTCGTCATGGTTAAGTTTTTGTATTTATCCAGTTCCAAGTCTTAATCTTTGTATAATTATGCAATCATGAATAATTTGTGCTTGAGATTATATGGCTTCAGTTATCTGTTTCTATATTACATTTTCTGAAACATGGAAATATGTTCTCATGATAGCTTCTTCCTCTTTTTTAGATTTGGATCAGATTGACCGCCTGCAACGTGAGGGGATGACAGGTGTGTCAACTGGTGATACCTATGTGCAATCAGCTTATGAAACTGGATCTTTTTCCCATGAAAAGCCAGAAGAAGATGGTGGACGATGGTATTTTAATCGTAAAGAGATCGAGGAAAATTCTCCCTCCCGACGGGATGGAATAGATTTAAAGAAGGAGTCCCACATGAGGAAGGCCTACTGTACCTTCCTTCAGGATCTGGGCATGAAGCTGAAAGTGTAAGTACTTTTTACCAACTGTGGCCCATGATTTGTTATATATTCTCAATTTGAGGCAGTGGATTAATTTGAAGAAAAGCTTTTTTTACCTTTTTAACTGAAAACTTTTTAAATGTTGTTATGTTTGGTTTGTTATGTTCAACCACTGATTATTTGCAAAAGTTATATTTTTTCCTGAAAAATTAAATTAAAGTTGCATCTGTATTTAAGCGGCTGTAGTTTGTTTCAAAAGGTTAACTTTAATATCAGTTTTTGACCTTTTGTTGGTTAGAATGGCTGAAGCATTTGTAGATAAAGTAGTCTGTGCGTATTAAGTAGGAGTTTCAAGAATTCTTTTGTGAAAAGAAACTTCTGAAAACACTTGTATCTGATAGAGAATACATATGAGTGAATATTTTCTTATCCTAGATAAACCTTCTCTAACATCTGAATAATCAGTTTAACGTGGGGAGGCTGTGATTTAGTTATATACAACTAATGATTATAGAAGCTACATTTTGTGATAAAAAAAACCCAAAATAGAAGCTTAAATTTAGAACCAACTGCTGTGGGATGGCTAGGAACCTGTCCCCCTCCTTTCTCATTTACAGTTTACCATCATCTGTCTTCCATGAACTGGTTCATGAATTTACCCAGACAAATTATGAGTTAAACTGAAAGTTTCAATCCCAGCTGGTCCTGACTGTGTGAAACTTTCAGAATATTATGGGCTGATTGCTGTGTTTGAATTAAAATTCAAGATCGAGGTTATATTGTATATTGTATTCTGTTTGTTTTTATTGAGTATTGTTTGGTGTCGCAGGCATATATTGGAATGTTTCTGAGTCAGATGAAAAATTATACTTTTTGTTTCTTAAACTTCTTTAATAATTTGGACATGAAACTCTATTTGCACTTTTGACTTTTGTGTGGAAACCCTTGGTTAATAGGTTATGATTTCTCTATACTTAATCTTTTTATACATGAAAGATTGAGCCAACTGTATTGATCCGGCAACTTTCAAATGTCTTCATAAAAATTTATTACTGAAGAATACATTGTGATGAAGATAAGATTGTGCACACATTTTTGTCCCATCTCACTTCTGTAATGTCAGCTAGAATGGCCTAAGAATTTGTATATAAGTAGTCTCAGGCACCCATCTACCATGTAATGCTTTCATTAACATGAATAAACCTTCTTTAACATCTGAACAAATAATACACGGTGAACTACATATCTATCTTGAAAAGTGTCTAGACTCTCCAAACTGGTTCATGAATGTAACAGGACAAATTCCAACAAGAGTTTTTTTTTTAAAATCTTAATTATGTTATTGCATAGTTGAGGCCAAAAGTAGGTTTACATGTATGATACTTTCCTGTGCTTTGGTCCTCTCTAGATGCTAAAATGATGTCTAAGTATGCCAGAAGGGCTCTCTGGGAGTCCTCAGCTGCTTTATTTCAAAGCCCGAGTGTCCTTACATCCTTTTCTTCTTTTAGTGGTTATGAATCTTAAGAGGCTATGTTTTGCTTGGAGTCCTAGATCTGTAGTTGCTCTCTCTTAAAGTCTTAATCATTCTAGAGTTGGTCTAGCTAATTAATGCAAATGATATCCTGAAACAAATTGAAGTTATATCAATCTAAATCCATTTTGTAATCTCAAGGCTTTGTGTGTCTTTTTTGTGCATTCCCAGATGTTACTGAAGCACTATTTTTTAGCTGATTAATTTATGCACTATAAATCAATGCAGGCCTCAAGTAACAATTGCTACAGCAATTATTTTTTGCCATCGGTTCTTCCTCCGCCAATCACATTCGAAAAACGATAGAAGGGTAAAGCACTTCCACTGCTTCTTTACATTTGTAATAATACCATGTAAAAAAAGAAGTTTAAACGCATGTTTTTTGAAATGGTTGCCTACTTGGATCAAATTTTATTTGATATGTTGCCTATACATATATGCATAATAGAACAATAGAAGCCATTTAGGCATACTTGCATGGTTTTCTGTAAAAGGCATTTTAAGTTGAAATGCCATCAATCTGCTTTTGTTTATTCATTTTGAAATATAAGGTGGTTCTTGTGTACAGTATGAAGATAATATGTGTTCGCTGCAATGGGAATATGTTTATAACTAAAGTTAACCCAGGTTGTTCAGAACTGAATCTGTGTATGTCACTTATGATATTTAAAAGTTTGACGGTGTGTGGGAATGTGAATATTAAGTATGTATAGTTTTCTTCAGCCAAATCTGATAGAAGGGTAAACACTTGTACCCCTGCTTTACATTTGTAATCATAGTGTGTTTGAAAATTGGTTCAGAGCATGTTTTTGTAAATGAAAGGCTGCATCTTAGAAGGCACACCGATTTAGTGGTTGTTTGTAAAGGCAGTCAAATCTGCTTTTGGTTATCCCTTATGAAATTAAAAAGTGGCTCTTGTGTGCAACATAAAGATACTATTATGTTTTCCCTGCAATGGAAGTATGTTTATCTTGTTCAGAACTGCAGATAGCAGGTGTAATACGATGTGTAGACTTAAGTTAGAGGCAATATGTTTGCGTATCCCACTTGGGATCATAAAAAAATTGACGGTATCCGAGATTGTGAACAGGACATTTTTCTTCATCCAAAGTTGTGGTACATATGCTGGTTGCTCGATTTAACATAGGATAGAAATTTTAGGAATTTTTCTGAGCTGGATATTTTTGAAAAAACTCCTGCCTCCCACCTTTTGTTGTAAATTTTATTATTAATTGGTGAGAAATTCATGAATGGTCCTCCCTTTGAAGTTCAAAATGTGATTTAACTCTTACCCCCCCTTTTTTTTGCAGAATATAGCCACTGTCTGCATGTTTCTTGCTGGCAAAGTTGAAGAAACTCCTCGCCCACTGAGAGATGTTATTCTTACATCGTATGATATCATCCATAAAAAGGATAAAAAAGTTTTAGAAAAGATCAAGCATAAGGTACAGTCAGGAAGGTCATCTGGGTAGAATCTAAGTCTTGAAATGATATTTCTCATATTCATTTTTTGGGAACCTGTATTATTGTCTTCCAGGATGTCTATGAACAGCAAAAGGAACTGATTTTACTTGGGGAGAGAGTTGTTCTGGCTACTCTTGGATTTGATCTTAATGTGCTGCATCCATACAAGCCCCTTGTGGAGGCAATAAAGAAATTCAAGGTTGCTCAAAATGCCCTCGCTCAGGTGGCATGGAATTTCGTGAATGATGGGTATGCTTATTGCTTTCTACAATTTGTATAATGCCTCTCATCCTTGGGACATTCTTCTTTTTGACTGGGAAAGCGACATGCAGGCTTCGGACTTCCCTCTGTTTGCAGTTTAAGCCCCACCATATAGCAGCAGGGGCCATCTTCCTCGCTGCCAAGTTCCTTAAAGTGAAGCTCCCTTCTGATGGCGAGAAGGTTTGGTGGCAGGAGTTCGATGTCACTCCACGCCAACTCGAGGGTTCGTGTTCTGCCCTAACTTTGCTGCATTGCATATGTTCCTTGTTTTGCTTGATACGCTAGTTTCTTATCCTGATCATGAAACACATGTTCCTTGCAGAGGTCAGCAATCAAATGCTGGAATTGTATGAGCAGAATAGGATTCCACCTTCTCAGGCTAGCGAAGCAGAGGGTAGTGCTGGTACTCCACGGCCTCCCCCAAAAGCTCCTGCTGCCAGCGATGATAACACTGCTTCTAAGGTTTGATCATCAAACCTGGTCTCTAAGACCATCTCTGATCAGGCATATTCTGATAATCATGTTGGTTCTGCACAGGATACTCAGGTTCGAGCTAGTGACTATGAAACCTCTGAAGCATACTCAGGCAGGAGTGCTGAGGAACGCAAGGGCGATGGTGAGCTCAGCGAGTACGAGCACCATGAAGAAGACGCACCAACTGCATCCAGATATGGTTCAGATGGACCAAGTGATGAGTATCAGGAGAGGAGCGAAGGAAGAACTGACAGCTGGGATGCTGCAGGAGAGCAGAAAGACAAGTCTCACGGTGCAGCTGGAGATTCACCTCAGCAAGGCCCTAAGCTGGACAAGAACAAGCTGAAAGCTCAGATTGAGAAAAGGAGGAAGTCACGCCCCGATGTTTCTATCAAGTCTGATGTGATGGACGATGATGATCTGATAGAGAGAGAACTTGAAGATGGCATTGAGTTGGGCGCTGAGGATGAGAAGATCAAGCCTGAACCTGAATGGGAGCAAAGCGCTGATCATGAAGATGGACTCTACCCAGTTAAGAAAGAAGATGGACTTCTCCCAGTAAAGAAAGAAGATGGACTTTTACCAGTAAAGAAAGAGGAAGACAACGTGGAGGAAGGAGAGCTCGAGCCATTCAACCCTGCTGACCCTGTTTACGAGTCCCCAAAATCTGCCACTCGCAAGAGGAAGCCTGGAGATAGTCCCGACAAGCTAGCAGACGTGAAGCAGCAGCGCCTCGAGTACAACAGCCACCATGACTTCTCAGAAGACAGAGGCCGGCTAGGCAGGCATGGTGAAAAGGTGAGGTTTTGAAGCATCAAAAGTTCAAAACTATGGTATCCTGGTTCTCGATTCTCTGGAACATGAATCTGTATCTCTTTTTTGCCAGTAAACATCTGTATAAACATCTAGATCCCATATGAATGTTTCTTTTACAAGTATTTAAGGACTTAAATTGGGTCCAGAAACTCAGGTAAAACAGAATTGTGTTTTGAATCCAACTTATCCAGATACATTTATGAAACAGTTGTTTATGACCATATATAATTTGTGCTCCTGGTGATTAGTTGAACATGTTTTATTATGAAGTAATGTGTTTTGAAAAACCTATTTTTCTTATTTTCAGAAAAAGCTCAAAACCTTTTATTGTAAATCTTTGAAATGAGCTTGATGAACCATTTCAACAAACCCTATATGGAGATGTTTACATCCCACAAATGTCTTTGACTCGTATTAGTTTTTTGTTAGATATCAAATTCATGACAACTATGTGATTGACTTTAGATTAGTAGACTCCAAAGCTATGTTTTGTTTAACTAGGGTTAGTAATTAACTACTTTGTCAGGACAATTTGCTCTTAAGAAAAACATAGAATATAGACAAGTAGTTACTACTGATTGTATTTGAATAAATTGACTTTATGTTCTCAATAAAAGCCAAATTAGCTACTTAACGGGGCTTGATTGAAGTGGTAAAACTCACTCTCTCATAAATAAAAGGTATCGGTTTCAAGTCACATCCCGTGTTGTTGCTTCCCACTGTGGTTTCCCATAGTGTAAGTGGTTCAAAATGGTCCGATTGGTGGTTCCGATTCCGATTTCAATGGTTTGGTGGCTCGTTGGTGAAGTGGTGAATGAGTCTTCTCAGGAGGGCGTCTCGGAACTAGTTAATGAATGGAGTGCAGATGTTACTGTGCTTAATGAATTTAATGGCGATGTGACATATTATAATATTCCTACATTAGGATATGTATGGATTTTAAAAAATAAAAGAAACAAATTAGCTGACTATGAGCTAGCTACTAGCTAGTACAGTAACGTTGAGATTCCCAAATGACAAAAATAATCATTTAAATATAATTAACATCACTATATTTGATGCATTATTAATTATTTAATTACCAACTGATCACAGCAGTTAAAAAATTGATCAACTTCTGGCATCACTTGCTCTTTATATGTGTCCTTAATCTAGTCTCTTCAGAAAACACAAGCTATAGCTACCAATATCGACACTGGCTTTCATTATCTGGTAATTTTCATTAAACTTTTTAGTTTCATTTGGTCTTTACCGAACATATTATTCAAGGATTAATGATTTTATTGATGCAGGAATAATGGATGACGCTGTTGTTGTTGACATTCATGATTCCAGTACTCTATCGATGATCGAAAAATATTCACCGGCGCCTCCTCCCAAACCAGATCCTCCCAGTTATGGCACATTTTGCATCTACAAGGTCACTGAGAAACTCCGCAGCAAAAATCCAGAAGCTTATACGCCGCGATTAGTCTCCATTGGCTTCGTTCATCATGGTGCAGATCACTTGCGAGCTATGCAAAAGCAAAAAGCGAGGTATCTTAATCATTTCCTAAGCACATTTCGAGTTGATTTACCCGAGTTGGCTCGCTTTGTAGATGCTCAAAAGGATCTTGTTTGTGATTGCTATGGACGCGATTGTGTCAGTTCATTGTCTGACATAACTCAGTCTGAAGTCATTCTGTTGGATGGAGTTTTTGTTGTAGAGCTTTTCTTGAAAACCCGCTTTTTAAAACTGAGGGATGAGGGGGACATGATTTTCAGTAGTCCTGATCATGATCAGGTATCAAGGGAAATCTTACACGACTTGCTGCTATTTGAAAACCAGATTCCCTTAAAGTTTTTGCACAAACTGTATGACGAGTTTGTCGCGAGCAAGTGGGGACAAATGCAATGGTTAGTTGATGGAACTAGCTCGATTGATCCTCCATCTTTCTACGAACTCAGTCACGAGTACTTTAAGGATGTGGCGAGTACTCAACTGTTTTTGTCGCCGGATGATTTTCTGTTAGCTAGGCATTTTGTAGAGGCCTCGTCTTTTCGCCACAAGCCAGTATTAGAGGGGAAGTTAGGATATGAGTACTACAGAAATAATAGAATGAAATCAAGGGGGTTTGGTTTTGCCGATTATCCAACCGCTACAGAACTGAGAGCTGCTGGTGTGGTGTTTGAGAAAAGAGATGAAAAAAGCTGTCTTTTGGATTTTGATTTCGACTACAAGAGTGGGGTGTTAAAGATTCCACAGCTGATCGTAAACGATTTAACAGAAACATTTTTCAGGAATCAACTAGCTTTCGAGCAGTCAATCTTATTCCCTTCAAAATATGTAACCAGCACTCTGATACTATTACGCATTTTGATCTACACTACCGAAGATGTTGATTGCCTCATTTATCACGAGATCATCAAGAATGAGCTTGGTACCCGTAAACAAGTCGCAGATCTCTTCAACAACCTCTTCAAAGAGTTCTCAACCGAGCGAGAGGACTTAGTTCTTTCGCTCAGCGAGTGTTTGCCGCGACAGCAGAGGTATATGATACGCATATTATATACAACCTGCAATTATAGGCGAACCATGTATCATAAGATTTCAGCAGAAACTGCCACTTGGTTTGTACTAAGAAGGCGTTGGTTTGTCGTGTTGAGAGAGACATACTTCGGGAATCCATGGTCTATCGTCTCTCTCATTGCTGCAACAATGATTCTAGGTCTCACTGCAATCCAAGCAGCTTACTCAATTAAGTCTGCAACATGAAATTGCCTACTGAACTAACTACATGCATTTAGTCCAATTAAGTTAAGATAGTCTGATTTGTAATTCACCCCATCAGTTAATATATATCTGTTACTTCTGAGATACATACAATTACTTCTGAGAATCTAATGTTTGACAAAAATTCACAAAATGTTCTTACAACCAAGCCTTACATAGTCAACCAAAGAAGAGATAAAATGGAGGTGGAGGTGATTTTCCCTCGACCGATGGAGGATATGCAACGATCTTTTCCAAGACTACTCCATGGATTTTCAGAAGGTCGACCATGTACATTACAACCTCAGTCATTCTGAAATCCTTAATCTCCACTAACCTAAGATTAGGCACTTGGAAAACGATTTCAGGCATACACACCCTTAATCATAAGGGTTTTGTATATAAAAACCACCATATATGTTTTTTCCCAGCACTTTACCAATCGAACTTATTGGCCATGAAGAAAGTAATTCCAATGGAGTCATGGATTACATTTATTCAGCAAAGTAAAATCATCGGAAAAATAAACTCCTCAGCTTTCTAAAACTGCCAAAAATACATGAACATACGAACTCAGTGCAAAGCATGAATTCAGGACATTCAGACATAGAAATTGCCTTACCTGAATTTTATGCTGGAATTTCTGGCACGACATGCGCGCACCATTTCCAGTCTACCTCCCTGATCTTGTCTGGTTCGTAGGAACTTGTATCCGTTGGAAAGTGCTATGTACAATAGAAACATACATCCTTAAACATTCAATTTCAGGAAAAATAGGTAAACCAGATGCTTGGCTTACTGATTCTAAATCCAAGTCCTGAATTTCCAGTGCTATTTTTTGCATCCAGATCATAACATAGTATCCGCCCTCCCAATTGTCGACTTGTTTTTTGTGCTGAATAAAACAGCGCGTAAGCACTGTTTCTTGATGCAAAAAAACTTTAATTGCAGTCCGAAGATATATAGAAAAATTACCTTAATGTTCACAACCTTCCAACTATCATGCGCTATTGTAGAGTTCAGGTTTCTGGTGACATACTTTTTCTTCACCCTTCAATATATATAGGATTTATACTTAATCAGTATATATAGGTATGTACTGAATTAAAAACTGAGTGAATGATTAAGAAAATGATTACATGTTTAAGAATTCAGTTAGCTCGCTGCTGATGTTTCCCTGCAGAGAATCAAACCAGTAAATTACATCATTTTCCGGCACGATTGCAAGCAGTTCCCAATGTCCACTGAAATGGAGAAAATGAAGAAATTTAAGTATCAGAATTGAATAGAATGGAACTGAGTAGAAATGAAGTGAGGCCTTACAGTCTAAAAAATGGAACAAGGTATAGTTTAGCTTTATTATCCATCATGAAGTCGACAAGATCCTCAGCTCTCATTTCAGAATGCCTTTGTCTACCAGCGGTTGTAATTAGAGCACTGCTAGCCATCTGTACTCGTTCCTTATCGTCGGGAGTCATGAGTTCATAAATAAACCTACAGATCAAGGGAGTAACTGTTACAAAAATACGAAGAGATTAACATTTCAACCTAATTATCATTACCTGCTCCATACACACATTTGCTCGGCGAATATCGAGCAATCTTTTTCAAACCAGTCATGAAGAGAGTCGATTGTGAGATACGATGTTACCCTTTCCTTTCCCAACACACCTTCTGGGATTGACATCTTTAATGACTGTGCTGGAGCTCTAGTCATGTAAGCATCATGCACGAAGTTTTTCAATTTGTTGTATGAAGCTTTCAATGCTAGGATCACCTCCTTCTGGCAAGAAGATTTGGAGCAGTAATCATCAATCCAAGTTGCCTTCTCTGCCAAAAGAAACAAGCATATTCAGAAAATGAAGGAATATTCCAAGGGAGCAATTTGAAGATGCAACATACCTCTTGAAGTAATGTGATTGAACCATGGTGTACTTCTAAGAATGCGAAGTGGTATTTCTTGAAGTTTGGGACAACCAGAAATGATTAACTCCTCCAACGATGGCATCACTTTGATTTGTTTCTCATAGTGTTCATCTGCATCTTCCCATATCTTCAAGTTCTCCAGATACTCAATTCTTAATGTCTTTAAACGGCTAAATCTTGCTGCTAATCCATCATGTCCTTCCTCGGTGATTTCCGAATCAGTCGCATCGTAAACTTCCTTGGGGTCTTTGCTTTTAATCTTGTCATTTCTTGGAAGTCCAAAGAATTTACAGTCTAGGCGACTGATTTTGGGCATGTCGTAAAGCCAAAGGAACTCGAGAGATGAAAGTGTCCCCAAGGCTGGAAGGGAACTGATGTTCACTGCTGATCTTAAACTCAGCCTTTTCAACTTATTGATGAAAGACTCAACCAGAATCCACGTTGGTAGTCTTAGTCCGTGATAATCCTCAATCAGAAGCATTTCTAAGTTTTCAGGTGGCTCCATATTCTCAAAGCAACCTTCCATGTCTTGATCCCGGCCCTTACCTACGAAACTTAGCTCTAAATTTTCCAGCTCACTCTTGCTTTTCAAATCTGCATCAATAAAACGTACTTCCCCATGGACAGAGATTCGGATATTGACAAGATGATTAAGCTCCTTTAACTTGCCAATGTTTTCATAAGTACCTCCGACCCTAAAGGTATCCAAGGTCTTGATTGAGGTCAGTTTTTTGAATCCATCAGGCAAATTATGCAACTGATCAGTTGTGTGGTTAATCCTCAGGTGTCTTAAGCATCGAAGATATCCAATCCTTTGAGGAAGGGACAAGAGTAGATAACAGGATTGAAGGTATAAGGATTTTAGGCCTTTCAAAGAACCTATTGTTTCTGGCAGTCTCTTTAACGGGTTGCCACTCAAGTCTAAGAACTGCAGATTAGTTAAACTTGCTACCTCATCCGAGAGATATTCAAGTTTACAGGAAGATAAGACCAATGCCTTGACATTTTTCAATTCCTTGAACTCGGGAAGCTTACCATGAGAAAGATTGACAAGACTTCGACCTGAATTCTTTATCTGCAAATACATCATATCCTCATGGTGCTGTGCTACAACATGATATTTTCCATTGATCATGCAGCTGGTTATTTTATTTTTATGGATACATCTCTTGACTTGTGTAAACATGGAACTGGTTTCCAAGGATACCACCAAGTTGTAACCCCTCATTTCCATACTTGTATCTTCTATGGCTTCTTGTTCCTTTACTATTGCATGATCACCGATATAACCCATAGCAGCCCACAATGCTACTAACCTCTCAACATCTATTTGAGTATCCTTAGGAAACACGGTACAGTATGAAAAACATCGTATCGTTTCGGTAGACAAGTAATAGTATTCACGAAAGACATCCGGATAACGTAATTCAGACAACTTACGTATTATCCTCGTCTGCCACATCTCATCGCCAAAAGCATCTTCCCACTCCCGGGCAGTTTCTTTGGATTTTAGATAATCTCCCACTATGTTGGCACCCAGTGGCAAGCCCCCGCACTCTTCAGCAAATTTATTCCCAATATTTCTTACTTGCTCAAGTAACCGAGGTTTCCCCGACAGCGCCATCCGTTTTAAAATTGACCAACAGTCTGAGGTAGACAGTGGGCGCACAATGTGCTCGTGATCGACATTGTCGATAGACCTTCTGGATATCAACAAGATTACACTTCCGGGAGCACCGATGCTGAGTAACTCAAAAACTGGGGAAATGCTATCCCAATGTGGAACATCATCAAACACAAGTAAATATGGCATCCCAAAATTATCTGACTCTACATCAGTCAAATCAAGATCCCTTCTGACTCTATTTATTATATCATCCGTAAAATTATGTCCCACGTACACCCAATTCCTTACTTGGTAATATTCCCCCACACTCTTATCATTGTACACCATTTGAGCTAGTGTGGTCTTTCCGCTACCCTCAGGCCCTTGAATGTTGATCACGAGGACCTTCCCTTCCCTATCTTTGAGCAGCTCATTGGCATCGGGAGAATTGAAAAAGTACTTTAACAAACAATCTTTTTCAAATGTCTGACCCCGGACTTGTGACACTCTAAGCTCGCATGTAGTTACAACTGGTTTACGTGACTCATTTAAGACCTCCTCAAACTTCACCACATCATCATCCTTAAAACATGATTCTAATCTTTCCCTCATCTCCTTTAATCTCAGTAAAATACTATCCTTTTTAGACTTAATCTCTCGTTTGATGCAACAACGGAGACATGGGATAGAATAGAGATCTTTTCTGACTGCTTCTTCATCCTTGAGCGCCTTTATCTCCCGCATCAAATTTTGCATTTCCAAACAACTCTCCAAAAATACGCGTTCAAGATTTTTGAACCACTTCCACACCACATCATCCAAAATCCAAGGATTCAGACCAGCAAGCTCAAGTACATTTCCAACGCGTACTACAATGGCGTACAGACCTTGCCATGCTTCTTTAAGATCAGGCTCAGGCTGTTCCATCTGTTAGCAACCCGGCCTGCTATCAATTTTCCGTTAGCTATGTTATCCCTATAAATAATACCGTTTAACTATTTTAATCCCTATATTATTTTTTCCCCTTACTCATCACATTAGAATACAAGTTTTCGTAGTGTATTTAATTATAATTTAATGACCTGTTTTCGTCATTATTTCCTGATTTTCAATTGAATTGGTTAATTATGTAATTTTGGTCCATTTAATTAAATTAAATTCGATATATTTACTATTCAGCATATTCATGGAAAATTATAAATGATATCAAATGGCTATTATGCATGGTTAAAATATATTGAAGAAAATTACATATTTTTTTTATATATTTAGTCAATACTTATTTTTTATATAAATATAAATATGGCAAACATTTCGCGTATGAAAGTTATTGACCAAATATTTAACTATGGTACATATACATTCATCGAGTCCTTGATAAAACAGTGCCACTTCCTTAAAGTAAAACAAGTGAATGAAAGCGTGAATGATATAACTGATTTGCAAGTGTATCCAATAGAAGTAATATATATGATGCATATGTCTAATATACATAATTATTGACCATATCATATATTTCGAAGACGTATTTTTATTTTGGACTGCAAAATAAGCAAAATACGGACTGCATATAGCATGCCCCTCTTAATATCATACAAGTTCCGTTCATTAGATTACGATTTTCACTTAACTTTCTACCACATAATGAGATTTTAAAAATTTTAGATTTAAATAATTTTAGTTCAGTTATGTTGAATATATTTATATTCTTCAATTTGGTTCAGCATCTTTAATTTTATGTAAATATAACCCAGTTCAATTCAGTAAGAAATAACTCAGAATAATAACATGGAGGAATGATGATTATCAATTTAGTTCAATTAAATTCAGTCGGTGTTCATAAGCAAGGAATAAACTCGACAGATCATGTTTATTTAAGAAAAATATAATAATAAACATTTAGAACTTCTTCAGAAATAAATTAGTAGTTTATTTACCATTAGAGCATTTCTTTCATGCAGTCGCAATTTTTGTAATAAGATATTTATTTGTTAAGTTTTTTAATATATCCACTATTTTGATTTTCTGCAATTTTAATTTATGATTGAGGTACGAAATCAATATCAAAATTTTAATTTATTTAGTCAAATGAATACAATTAAATTTGCCGCGCATCGTACGGCATGACAGGCCTAGTTAGCTAAAATAATTTTTAACCATGTGATTAGTCAAATATATCTAATTAGCTAAATTTTATCTGGACCCAATTGTTTTTTCATAGTTAGAGTTTTTATCACTAATTAACTAGGTAAAATATTTAGCTAGTGTGCTTGAAATGACACGTTGAAATTTAGCGGAGACACAAATTATACCATACACCTAGTGTATGTATCCCCACAAACACTTTAAAATATGAATATGTGTATTTTTAATTATGTGTATAATTGTGCATTATAAAATTATTTACTTATAATTTATATAAATAGTATATGCTGATCGTTATCAATAGAATGCACAATTACTAAACATTAGTACTATGCAGTGGGAAATTTGGCCAAAATTTATATAGAATTAATTAACAATTAACTCATTCATCCTAAAACTAATAAAACTAGAATAAACTATTTTTAATAACCCCTAAAAGTCAAAATGTATAAAATTAAAAAGTAAAGAATGTTGTATCATAATTATTAAAAATATAATGTTTGTGCTTCCCCATCATAGAAGCAAGGGATGATCACCTCTAACTTATTTTAATTTCAAGAAATTTAAATTTGATGTTTGTGCATCTGCCTATCATAGAAGCAAGGGATGATCACCTTCAATTTATTGACTAAAGGTCATTTTTTTACCTAACATTAATTAAAATGTTAATTTTCGTACCCAACATTTAAAGTGTTCAGATTCTGTACATAACATTCCAATATTGTTCTATTTTTGTACCTAACATTCAAAGTGTTCGAAACGTGTACCTAGCATTCCAATATTGTTCAATTTCCGTATCTTACATTAATTTTGAAGATGAAGATATTATTTTTACTATTTTACTAAGGGTATTTCGGTAATTTCAACAAACTTTGAAAATAACAAATGATCTGACCTTATATGCATCCAGTGGTTTGGCTCTTCAAACTCCTCCGTCTTCTAATCCTCTGGTTAAACTATAATGATGAAGAGTAGAGTGTATAAAGTAAATTTCAGATTTTAATGTGTAACACTTGGATTGGTTACCAAATGCAGAAAACGACTTTATATATAATTGTTAAAAATATGATGTTTGTGCCTTGCCTATCATGGAAGCAAGGGATGATGATCACCTTTAATTTATTCTTATTTCATGAATGTAAATTTGATGTTTGTGCCTTTCCTATCATGGCAAGGGATGATCACCTATAATTCCTATTTCAGGAAATATAATTTTTTTTACACTCACGGGTGTATCCCAGCGGTTGGAACATTGGATTCTTTGTGATAAGTCTAAGGTTCGAATCTCAGCATCGATAGTGTGGGGATTTCTTGCTTGCAAGGTCCTTTATGAGCACTGAGATAAAGGACGTTCAATGGGTCCTGACTCTGAGTTACCGTGACTTACCTCTCCACCAAAACTTGTGGTGTCGGGCAGGTGGGGCACTCAGGGCGAGCGAATCGCCTCTTGTGATAAGAAATGTAAATTTGATGTTTGTACATTTACCTATCACAGGAGCAAGGAATGATCACCTTTAATTTATTCCTATTTCAGGAAATGTAAACTTGATGTTCGTACGTTTGCCTATCATAGGAGCAAGGGATGATCAACTTTAATTTATTCCTATTTCTATGTTCGCAGTCAAAATGTTTGTATGGAGCAAGGTAAGATAAAACATTTCCACCATTCACAATCCAAACATTTCAGCTTTTTATTGGAATCTTGAACTTTTAGTATTGAAATTTATCATCGGCCAGAATTTGCTTTGTAGAATTATTGATCAGCTCAATATAACCGTACTCATCATTAATTATACTTAATACTAATAAATATATTAGGGCAAATATGTTATGATCTGGATGCAAAAAATAGCACTGGAAATTCAGGACTTGAATTTAGAATCAGTAAGTCAAGCATCTATATAACTACAAATTCTATGTGGTTTACCTTTCTTTTTTTTTGTTGTTTTTTTTTCCAGAAATTGAATGTTTAAGGATGTATGTTTCTATTGTACATAGCACATTCCAATAGATACAAGTTCCTACGAACCAGACAAGCTCAGGGAGGTAGACTGGAAATGGTGCGCGCATATCGTGCCAGAAATTCCAGCATAATGCATTAGGATCAATGCTGCATAGTTTTAAGAAACTATGCAGTTTCTTTAAGAAATACAAAGATGCATTATGATCTTGTTGGATGGAGTTTTCGTTCTTGAGCTTTTCTTGAAAAACCATTTTGTAGAACTGAGAAATTTAATGGAGATATGTTGTTTGATAATTCCTGGATATCGAATGAGATAGTACACGACCTTCTCCTCTTTGAAAACCAACAAATTTGTTTTCGATAAGGTTGGGAAATGGTTAGGCGATGAATCTATCCATCCACCATCTTTCGATGATCAATTGACACATAAATACTTTAAAGACGTCGGAAATACAGGGAAACTGTCGCTGAGGCAGAATGCTCAGACTGCAAGGCATTTTGTGGAGTTCCTTTCAATTCTGCACGGACCTTGCGCGGAGGAAAACACCACAGTACTCCAGATTACAACGGAAAAAGTTGAAATCAGATCAGATTATACCAAATCAGATTTCACCAGATCTCCAAACACAACTGAGCTGATAGCAGCTGGAGTCAAGTTTAGAAAAAGTTCGTCAAATTGTCTGCTGGATGTTGTTTTCGACATCAATGGTGGATTTCTAGAGATTCCTCCACTGACTGTAAATCACTGTACAGAAACCTTTCTGCGAAATGTGATGGACAATGCTTTGTAATATTTCGACTTTTATGGTGCAGATAATGAAAAGGTTGCTGTTATATATGTTTTTACTGATAACATTCTTCATTTGGTTTGCTTATACTATTATTGCTATTTGGTTCTATATGGATGTTTAAATGAAGGGAAAAAAACTAGATCATTCAAAATTACTTAATCTGAAATGGATTAAAATGAATTTAATAGGTTGAACTACGTGAACGTGCACGCTCTAAGATTTTTCGAACTAAACTAGACTGATTTAAATTGAATTTAAAATTTCAGATAAATTAGGAAAATGATGGCCTGAAATTAATAGAATAGAACTTGATTGGATTCTAGTTTTGATTAAAAATTAATCGAACTTAGCAGTGTTTGACTAAACTTACTTAAATTGAATCGAAATAAGTTGAGATATTATTTGAATGCATTGATACATGGGTGTTGAACATAGTTCATCAGAGTTGAATTGAATCTATTCCAAATGCATTTCAATCCATTAATAATGTTCACAAAATAAACCATTATATAATAATGAAATATATGTAATAAAAAACTGTAAACTAGTAAAACATTATTCGATCGCCATTTTTATATCTGGCATTTCTTCCTTTGTTGGCGTTCGTATTATTAATCAACTCTGTGTATAGGACAAATTAGAGGTGGTTCAATGAAATTTATAGTCTTTAAGTAATTTATAATGGGACATATTAAAAAAATGGCATGTATAGTCTAATCATATTAAATAATGCAAACTGAATGAATTTCATGTAGGAGATGTGAACGATCACGAGCGTTAGTTAAAAATATCGGTTAGATATCAAATTGAAATCGTTCATTTAATATATGAGGAAATATCTGTTACTTCTGAGCATACAATTACTTCTGAGAATCTAATGTTTGACAAAAACTCACAAAATGTTCTTACAATCAAGCCTTACATAGTCAACCTAAGAACAGATAAAATGGAGGTGGAGGTGATTTTCCCTCGACCAATGGAGGATATGCAACGATCTTTTCCAAGACTACTCCATGGATTTTCAGAAGGTCGACCATGTACATTACAACCTCAGTCATTCTGAAATCCTTAATCTCCACTAACCTAAGATTAGGCATTTGGAAATCGATTTCAGGCATATCTCATCAGACATGTCAAATGAAACCACATAGTAAAAGAGGCATATATAACTGAACACATTCATCATCTGTAGGAAGACTATGACGAGGACCATTGTCGCGAGCTGTGGACATCGTTTAAGGAGGGCAAGAACTTCATTACTCGAGCATCTGATCATCCGCAGCTCCAAATGTTTGAGATTGTGAAAAACAATGTTTTCTGACAAAATTCCATCTGCAGGCTGAGCCAAAAAAAAAAAAGATTTAAGGTTACAATAAATCAAAATGAAACAAACACAATCTCTGATCCAGACAAAGATTAAGGAAGACTTCATACCGGATAGCCCCATGGGGTTCGAATCATTAAACGCTCGACTCCTGTCATACAGTGTCTGAATGCTTGAGTCCAGTTCCCTACTTTAGCTTCGACAAAGTCCGATGATACTATGATATCAAACTTTTCGAGAAACAACGTAGACAAGTCTAATGATATCAAACTCGGAGCACATATTTCAACTGAAATTCCGTCTGTAAAATGATGCAATTCAAAATGCTTGAGTTTCTCGGACATTATTTTCAAATTCATCAAACCTAAGACTCGGTCGAGAAACAGTGTTTCGAGATTAACACACGAAGCTACAAAATGTTCAATCTCTTCATCAGTGGATTCACTATCTATCAGCTTCACTTCTCTGATGGACTCCAACCTCAAGAAGCGCGTTTCCGGAAACCGAAAGCTCACACATTCCATCTTCAAAACCTCAACCGCGCTTCCGACAAGCTCGAAAAACAGCGGAGGATCGAAACTGAAGGTGCCCGAGAACACATCGTACAGAGAGAAGTCCAAATCCAGCTCGACTACTCTCGCCGCGATCAGTAACCGGAGCCATGACCGGAAGCGGTTGTGAACATCCTTAAACAAGACCACTTTAAACTTCCGGAGACTCAAGTAAGTCGGCCGGCGGTTTAAGGCGGTGGTGATGAATTCACTGAACTGGTCGTGTATTTCCTGGATGGATTTTTCCGGGAATTTTTCTTCAATGGTTTCGCAGTTGAAGGTGAGAGTGTGCTTGGGAACGGAGTGCCCAGAGGTTTCGCCATGATCGAGAGACGGCGCTGGTTCTGACGGTTTCCATGAACGGGATGAAGGAGAGGATGTGGTGGAGGACCGCCTCCGGGAGATCGTCGATGGAAGCGGTTTTTTCTTCCGGCGGAATATTCTTCCTTCGCTTGTGGTTCTCCACCGTTCAAAGATCTAGGGTTTTTTGGCTTTTGATTCGACTCCAGACGAGGATCGCCGGCTCCGATCGAATTGCAGGCGGATCGCCGCGGCTACAGTAGATCGACTACCTGAAAAAGAGCACTTGTCGGGTTAGGTCGGACTTGGTCAGATAAGAAGGAGCTTGTCTAAACCGGAAACCCTAATGTACTATTTAAAAAAAACAAAGGAACTTGTGTATTTCAAGGTTGTTTAAAGTCATGATAAGTTTAGACTTCGAAGAGTATCACAAGTGTGTTAACTAACAAGGAATTTCAGATACTTCGCTAAAGTATGAGCTATAAATTATAGTCTCGAAAAATAATTCAAAACGATCTTGCTACAAGTTCTATTCTTAACAGAAATTTAACTCTTGCAAACATCGTGCCCTCACAGCTAGCCGGGTAATCAATGTCAGATTTGGCCATTGTAGTAGCATTTGGAGGGTGTCCCCAATAATACAAATGTTCGATCAATGAAGTACCTTTGTCACAAAGCTCCCAAGTGCAGAGCCAACCTTACATATACGCAAGTTACTAGCTTGCTTGATCAGAAGGTTGCATCTCTTGGGTACCAAATTGAGTCCTAAACACCGCCTTACATCATCTCAATACCATGAGACTCAGACTCGCTTCTTCATCGGGATCGTCTACATGCCAACAACACCATCATACCTCTTTTTTGTAGGTGCACATGGCATGAGCCGCATTTTTCAGGTCCACCCTTGACTGATTGACGACACCATCACTCTACTACTCACGACTGTGACGGCCATCATCATCATCATCACTAATAAATTCTACTATGATGGAGCTTGTTGAGATATTTCATTAGGCCGGAGCATTGCCACTATCATGACTAGTCTACCATGACCAGCACGCACATCCACATCGTCTTTCACAACTTCCAGTCCAAGATCCGAGACCACTCTCGGCTGCTCATAACCCATTCCAAGAGGGAACGTGAATCCTTTTCTACGGAGACGATTTTGACCAAATAGGTAGCCAATCTTGTGTCGATATTGAATCCTAGATCAAAGGGGAAACAGAACTCTTGGTGGGTGACATACTAGGATTGGGTTAGCATTTACGGATGGACACGTATCTACTGCAGGTTGCACATATAGGTCCACCCACTTTGGACTTGCACCTCACTGCCGCTACATTTCTGCGTCTAGCATTTTTGGAAGGTCTCACGTGTAGGAGGTAGGAGCGAATTGTTTTATGGGCTGGAGTAGTGAGTTTGTTCTCACCCCCAACCATACTCTCTTAACTTTAGCTCATTTATTTGACCCGAGTATGTATTTTTTGGGTTGTATATTATTTCCCCTATGCGACCATTAGTTTGGGTCTTGGGGGTAGAATTAGGATTTATTGTATTATACGGGGATTTAGCGTCACCTTGTGTCCCCGTAGACTGTCCCACGGGATCATTTCTTATTTTTACCATATTTACCAATCAAGTTACTAACTTGCTTGAAGTTCCATTTTTTTATGGAAAAAGAGGTATCATTTTTAGAATATATACAGTATATAAATATGGATAATTTCTAATTTATGTTATTTTTATTGGTATTAATTTTAGATAGTGAAGATTTTAAATAAAATTTACTTTACTTATACATTCAGCCTAAAATATATAATTTGCATATATAAATGTACTGTTATTTGGAAAATAAAAACTATGACATCGCAGTCCGTGTTCATTCTTGGTCGATTGATAACTGACAATGTGCTGATTGCGCATGAAATCCACCATACAATGAAAACGAAGAAGTTGCAGAATATAGGGGAGAGATGAGCATCAAACTCGACATGAGTAAGGCATTTGATCGCATTGCATGGAGCTTCGTAACAAAGACGCTGGAGCGCATGGGATTTCCGCAGTCTTTTGATGACACTATCCATCAATGTCTCTTCCTCAGTTCAGTTTTCATTCATACTGAATGGAAAGGAGTTCGGCCAGCTAGTACCGAATAAAGGGATCAGTCAAGGGGATCCTCTCTTCCCATACTTATCTATTGTCTGCTCAAAGGCGCTATCTATGATGTTAACAGACCTAGCTAGTGCCGAGCGAATTCAGGTGGTAGCTGCATCTCCTATAGGCCCACAAATCTCTTACTAGTTTTTAGCAGATGACACTCTTCTGTTCGGGGAGGCGTCAGTTGAGGAAGTTAAGAGCATCTCCAATGGTAAGGAAATAAGAAGTGCTTCTTAAATTTCATATCATCACTTTCGATAGAATTTAAGTAAGGAGCAAACTCAACAATGGTATGATTCTTAAGTTCTACACATCATTAGTTAATAATAGCAAAAATAAACTTTCAAAATGTTTCACATTAAATTAGGTAGTGCTTCTTAAGTAAGGAGTAGCTGCCTAATAAGGAGTGCTCCTTAAAAATCAACAATTATAAAAAAATGAATAAAGAGCACTCATTATTAAGAAAGGTTGCCTTAAAGAGCTCCCTTTTTTGAGATGCCCTAAGAGCATGCACTGAATCTCTAGGAGGAAGTCTTGGGCCAGAAAATTAATGTTGATAAATCAGGAGTTCTTTTCAAGCCAAATACGAGACCAGATGTTAGACCGCGTATCTACGATGCTTTGAAGACCCATGAAGTGGAATGACATGGAATATACTTGGGGCTGCCTACAGTTATAGGAAGGAAGAAACGAGAAATATTTCAATCTCTGAAGGATAGAATCCAACTGAAGATTGATGGCTGGAGTGAGCAACACCTTTCAAAGGCAGCGAAGGAGCACACACAACAGGAACAACACCAGGTCTTGCAAGAGCCGGAGCACGATGAGAACACATCCTTCTGGAACCGCTTTTGGAAAATACGTGTCCCGAAGAGGGCTCTTCATTTAGCATGGAGATTATCCATGAACTCGCCCCCAACACTGGTGAATCTACGTCGGGAAAGAGGTTGCACCAGGGTGTACGTTGTGCTCAGAGGAGGCAGGCAGCTCCGAACACTTGATTTTCGAGTGTACATTTGTGAGAGAGGCATGGAGATCGACATGTCTTCTTTCCAAGATCATGGATTTTATAAACCGCGGGGAGATTATTGGTTTAGAGAAATTATGAAATCCGGAAACGATGACCTTATCAGACGGGTGATTATGATATGCGATAGAGTGTGGTTTTAGAGGAATCGCCAAATTTTCGACGGTGTACATGTCATAGCTGCGGAGTTGGCTAATGCTGTAGTCAGTAACCTACGTCTCTATACAGAGGCGCAAGGATGAAGGGACGACCATTCTAGCTCACTTCTGCCGCTGGCATTGCTCAGACCCCCAGAAGGGAAGCGATTTATTTACTTTGCTGCTGGGATTATGAACGGAGACACAGGGGTTGGAGTGGTGGCATTTGACCATGTGGGAAGATTCTTGAAGGCAATCTCGAGGAAGTTTCCGAACGTCCAATATCCATACCTGGCGGAATGTTTGTCGATTGAGGAGGCATTATTATTGGCATTGGATTTGAGCCGGTAGAATATGCCACATGCCGAGTTTAGTTTCGTTGGCGTTGCTCTTCAGGTCTTCTACATGTTGCATGGAGACATAAAATGCCATACGAATTGTGCCACCATTATTATAAGGTTACGGAGCTGGCTAGAGAATGATACTTTTGTAGGGCAGTTTTTGGGTTCCTAGGTCGATAAATTTTGTTGCTCCTTCGCTAGCGAGTTATGCAAAGTCAAGCCCAACCTTATACTCTACTTGGGATTCCCCTCGAACTTCCTATCTTTAGATTCTAGACGATTTCCAGAAATTTAAATGAATGGAAGTACTATTTTGCTCAAAAAAATAAAAAATAAAACGTATATTTGAAATGAAATAATTCTAATTACCATTCAAAGCAAGCATCAAAAATTAAAAAAAGGACAGCGTTAGTAAACCTAGTGAGTAATTTCCGTGATTGCAACATGCAAACAACCGTTACATGACATTATTTAGATTATATTTGTATGATTAATTCCTTGATATACCCACAACAGTTATATATTTGCCATGCTTGATCTCATAAGATACGTACAGATTGGCCATGATTCATGGGTATGTACATCTTCATCGTGCAAGGCACGAAAAAGGTTCGTTGAATTTTATCCGAAATGCTATACGGAATCTAATATTTTACTCATCGTAGTTCAGAATATCATTCTAATTACAAAATCGTTTCCTAAATATTGCTAAGTTTCTCCATAAGCATAAAAACTGAGGACATAATTTTCATAAATTCATACTGTATTTTAGATATAACAAACCTAATTTTTTATTCCATGTAAATTCGATCGGCAGTTGGCCTTTGGACCTCTTGATCTCAACACATGAGGAGGATCAGATGCAAGTTATAAAGAAACATTAAACGGACATTTCTTGATCTGTGCCCATGATCTCGATGACGAGGATCATGAGATGCATGTAATTAGAAAAATAGAAGAGAAATATATGAAGTAAATTATCGACACCAGCCTATATAAAGACCCTCAAGCTTAGGTTCATATGCACAACAAAACAAACACAGAAAAAAGTAACAGACACAATATATAAGCTTATCATTAATGGCTAGGGTTTCAAGCATGAAGATGATGGCTGCAGCCACGGCGGTGCTGCTCCTGGGGCTGCTCCTTCTTCCCGCTGCTACTGAAGCGCAGCTAGATCTCTGCTGTGTTAATTGTATCACCGACTACTCTAGATGTGCAACTTCCATCATCGGGAGGGCCGTCTGCCAAGGTCCACTAGAAAGTTGCGCTAGTAGTTGCACCAAACCCTGCGTATCATTTGATTGATGCAAGCTGATAGACACACATGCATCCATCTTGTTTTTTTTTATTCCGTCGGAATAGCTGTTGCTTAATATGAATGTTTTCCATCAATGTTTTCTTTCTTTGTATTTGCTCATATCTTTGAGCTTGTCATGTGTGTTCATCTTGTTAGCTTTCACACAGATAAGCTGAGAAGAGGAGAAAGAAGAACAATGATGTTGTGCAGAAAACTAGATTGTTCTTCTTTCTCCTCTTCGCTTATCTGTGTGAAAGCTAACACATCTGCCCCATGTAATAATAAAGATCAATCTCATCTGTTTGATATTATCAAATGAGATTATTCCCAGAATTCCATATATTCCGTAGAATGCAACAATGGTGTCATATCAGGTGCTGTTTGCATCCAATGCCAGTCAGGAAAAGTAGTTTTCGCTGCCGTAAATATGGACCTACATTAGTAAATATGGACCTGCATCTATAATTACTGAAAAAAAATCCATCCCCAAAGAAGAAGCTTTCCAAAAAATATGCTTGAAAATATTAGATTTTACAATATAAATCCATTTCATTTAGCAAAGCAAAATACTAAATAGAGGGCTTTTCTCTGAAAATATGGTTGAGCTAAAAAGTCATTTTACAGGGTGATAACTTTTTTTAACTTTCATAATAAAAAAAATCTATAGAATTTAACTTTCAAAAGTTATGGAGTTTTAACACACATTGATATTTTATCAATTTTAAACTAAATTTATGGGAAAGACGTAAGTTTTTATTGGTCAAACACTTCTAAAATATAATTAAATTTATTCACACTAGTTCAAGAACATATCAACACTTTCCATAAATTGAGAGGTGTACTGATACAACACATATATAATGCACATATTTTAGACTTGAATCTGGTGTATGAATTGTATTTATACAGTTTTAGTTTCTACAAACTTAGAAAAACTAATAGATTGCATACTAAAAATCATAATAATGTATGTATACATTTGCTAATTACATAAAATAAGATAAATATAAATTTATAACTTATTTTACATTTTTAAGGTGACCTTCAAAATATATATACATTCAAATAAGTAATTAGACAATTAGGCTATGTGTGGAATAAAATTGGATTTGGATTTTAGGATATAAAATCCAGATTTGCACAAATACTTGTGTGGTAACCCAGGATTACAAATCCATATTTTAACTCCATATTGAATGAATGATTTTATGTACCGGTGCAAGTGATGTGCTGATGATCTGCCCCATGTAATAATAAATACCTTTTCATTACACTCTGTGCTGTGTTCAATTTAATTTTACTTGATATTTTATTATCATATCTTGATATTAGTCATCAATCTAACAAAAATTGAATTATATCACGCACACTCAAACACACATCATTCTTACAATCTCTACAAGCGCATCTAATTAGCGACTCATTCTGTACTCTTGCATACTCACTGGCAACATTCACAAACTCTGTCACGAGATTCAAATATTCACGCGATTTCCTAATATTCTCTTGTATAATTCTAGACCGTTCCATTGTAACGTGCCAACTCTACAAACAAACTCCTAAATTGAAAAAAATACAAACTTAATCAACCTTATTAATCACTAATTAATAAAACCCATTCATTGAATTACAACATTTTCAACTTCTCATACATCAAAAACATGCATTTCAATGTACACTCCACATGCCATTCTTAACAAACCAATCGAGAACATCGATTCCATAATTTAATAACGGAAGATTTAAACATGAGATGACATACCTTATCAATGCAAACTTCAATCAACGCACACAGCCAAGAATTTTCCCTTTTCCAAAATTTTCTAAACTATCTCCCTACATAACAAATGCAGAGAACAGACTTTAAAACGCCATCGGACCGGCCAATTTCCGATTTCTTAAACCATCCTTACACATTATGCGAGTGGTATCCGATATCGTAAAGAATGCCACTAATTCGGAGTACAATCCCTGGCTTATTTACGATTTCGGAAACTACCCGGTTTCATCTATTTAAAATCAGAAATACTGGCACGTGCTTTGCAAGTGACACGGCCACAGTTCAGGACCATTTCCGACATCGGAAGTTTAGTATAGCACGGCGGGAAATCCTTCCCGCCGTGCATTTACTCTGTCATGTATCACAATGCACGGCGGGTTTGCCATTTCCCGCTGTCCCACACTTAATGCAACGGCTAGCCAATTTTTGCTCTCCTGGGGAGGACAGTTTCCGATTTCGTAAAGTACAAGCACGGCGGGAAAAACAACTTTCCTTATTCCCACCGTATTTTTCCGCTGCGCATCCACCAATTTCCACTAGTGCGATGCTCTTAAGGTCTTCTACAAACTACACGAAGACATTGAATGCCATACAAATTGTGCCACCATTAATCATTTCTAAGTTACAGAGCTGGTTAGAGAGGGATACTTTTTTAGGGTTCCTAGGTCGATGAATTTTGTAGTTTATTCGCTAGCGAATTATGCAAAGTCAAGCCCAACCTTGTACTCTACTTGGAATTCCCCTCGAGTGTCTTATCTTTCAATCTGAACGATTTCCAGAAATGTAAATGAATGAAAGTACTATTTTCCTAAAAAAACATTTTTAATAAAAACAACGTATATTTGAAATGAAATGATTCTAATTACCAAATAAGTGAAGAAGGTGAATATATAAAAAACATCTAACATTAAAAAAGGACAGTAGTAAACCTAGTGAGTAATTTCCGTGATATTGCAACATGCAAACAACCGTTACATGACATTATTTAGATTATATTTGTACGATTAATTCCTTGATATACCCACAATAGTTATATATTTGCCATGCTTGATCTCATAAGATACGTACAGATTGGCCATGATTCATGGGTATGTACATCTTCATCGTGCAAGGCACGAAAAAGGTTCGTTGAATTTTATCCGAAATGCTATACGGAATCTAATATTTTACTCATCGTAGTTCAGAATATCATTCTAATTACAAAATCGTCTCCTAAATATTGCTAAGTTTCTCCATAAGCATAAAAACCGAGGACATAATTTTCATAAATTCATACTGTATTTTGGATTAGAAAAGTAAAACATATAACAAACCTAATTTTTTATTCCATGTAAATTCGATCGGCAGTTGGCTTTTGGACCTCTTGATCTCAACACATGAGGAGGATCAGATACAAGTTATAAAGAAACATTAAACGGACATTTCTTGATCTGTGCCCATGATCTCGATGACGAGGATCATGAGATGCATGTAATTAGAAAAATAGAAGAGAAATATATGAAGTAAATTATTGACACCAGCCTATATAAAAGACCCTCAAGCTTAGGATCATATGCACAACAAAACAAACACAGAAAAAAGTAACAGACACAATATATAAGCTTATCATTAATGGCTAGGGTTTCAAGCATGAAGATGATGGCTGCAGCATGATCTCTGCTGTGTTGATTGTATCGCGCGCTTCACTGATTGTTGCGACAATCACTGCTCATTTCGCCATGGATGCATAGCAGAAGTCTGCACAGAAGTAGGACTAAAAACGTGCGTTGCTAAATGCACCAAACCCTGTGTATCATTTGATCGATACACAGGTGCATAAAGGGGGTTTCTTTCTTTGTATTTGCTCATCTTTCAGCTTGAATGAATGATTTTATGTACCTTTTCATTCCAGTCTGTGCTGTGTTCAGTTTAATTTTACTTGGTTTATTATCAGATCTTGAAATCAGTCATCAATCAATCTAACAATATTGAATTATATAAAACTAATTTAATTATTAGGGATTCAGGATGGTAATATCGTATACTAATGAAAAGGAACAATCAAGTACATCATGAATCTGTATCTTTTTTTGGTCAACTTTTTCCGACCCTGGATCTAAAGCTGAATGATTGGGGAGAAAAACATCTATTCACTACACCAAAAATGGCCTCTAGTGACGAAGCGTCACTAGGGTTCGTCACTAATGGGGGGAAACAGTGACGAAATTAATTTCGTCACACAAGTTTCGACAATAATCAGAAAATTATCGACCAAAATTATTTTCGTCGCTGTATGTATTTAGTGACACTATTTAGTGACGATCTTAGTGACGAAAATTACGCCTCGTCAAAACAAAACTTTTAGTGACGAAATTTAGTGTCGAAAGTTAAAAGCTGACGAGATTCAGTGACGAGAATATGGTGGCGAAAATATTTTCGTCCGTAAAGGTCTCAGTGACGAAATGGGTATCGTCACTAAAAAACGGTGACGAAATAGATTACCGTCACTATTGTGACAGTGACGAAAGTGAACCTTGAGTTTGGGCCATTTTGTTGGTACGAAATTTTTGGCCTATGTTCTACATATTATTATGGGCCAACAATTTGGGCTAAAAATGAGCCTTGTTTTTTGAAACTGTATAATTTAATTCATTTTTAAATTATAACTAAAATCACTAACTACAAACAAAAAGTTATATTTAATTTATATTAAAACTGAAAATAAAGATATTACACTTTTATATAATTATGGGTCAAACATCACCATATTGTAATCTACTTCTTATAATGATGTAATTACTGGTCATCGATGAATATGTTGATTGGGCTTAGTGTTTTGAATTTAAAACCTGAATTTTATAATTTTACTAATTTATTATATATAAAACAGTTTTTAATTAACTGTAATTTGGTATTATCTCAATGAAAGGGACGTTTAATGAGAATTTTGGTATCAAAAACTTGAGAAGCACTACTAATACTATACCTTGTTACTACTCAGGTATATCGATGGGTAACCTAATTAGGATTCTATGAAGTATTTGGATTTGCTTATTTTCTAGAATATTCTATGTATTTTATTTTTCTTGCGTATTAGGATTCTATTTTCCATAATAAGATAAACTTTTTTCCACTATAATGTGGATTTATTTTCATCAATAAATAATGTAATTTTTGAGGGAATTGGTTTAATCCAGTTTTTCCGGAAGTGTTATTGCCAACATATTTTTACATATATTTTTACATGTATGTTTCTATGTGTGATTGCCGATAAATATTATATATTTTGTTACGAGCTCTTTTTTCCAACCACGATTCATCGATGCATGATTATTGATAATTGCATCATATACTTTAAGTCATATCTCCACCATAAGTTGTGATCAATTTATTTCTCCATTATACTAAATGAATCAAGTATATATCTGAGTGTTTATGAGACATTCTAACATAAAGTCATGAAATCGCATATATGAATGTACACTTTTTAAAATTTTGAAAACTGTCACGAAACATCAAATTTTGACTTTTAAACTTGATTTTTTGATGATTTATGTTAATTTTAATATGTATAAGATAATTTTCATGTAAATATACTATGTTATTATCTCAATGAAAGATACGTGTACTGAGAACTTTTGAATTTAGAACCTGAGAAGCACATCTAAGACTATAACTTGTTACTTGAGTATAGTTTAGAGTCATACTTTCACCATAGGTCGTGATCAATTTATTTCCATTATACTAAATGAAATAAGTGTATTAGAATTTTTCTGAGACATTCTAATATAAAGTTCATGAAATCGCAGATATGAATGTATACTTTATTAAAATTTTGAAAATGTCATATAACATCAAATTTTAACTTTTAAACCTGAATTTTTGATGATTATGTTAATTTTTGTATGTACAAAACACTTTGCATTTAAATTTACTTTGGCATTAGCTCAATGAAAGATATGTGTAGTGAGAACTCTAATGTATACATAAAATTGAGAATCACTGCTAAGACTATATGTATAACTTGTTATCTAATTATATACTATTGACTATGGAATCTTATTTCCACCATAGTTGTGATTAATTTATGTCCGTTACTAAATGAATTAAGTAAATTTGAGTGTGTTTGAGACATCTTGACATAAAGTTAATGAAATAATATTGATGTATGTTCGAACTGTTGGAATATGCTTTGAATGTCGTATTAGTCGCTACTGTGCGAGTTAGCACGGTATGAGTCTCTTTATTGGGGTGTTGGTGACTTGGGCCGAAAGTGTGTTTTCGGGCCCAATACCTAGGGTTCAGTGAAATAGTCTCTAAAAAACTCGTTCACTTGCTGTAACCTAATTCATTTTGTTCTCTAGGCATTAGACGATATGAACATCTTGTAATTTGGGTACCTATCTAGCGCAATCTGTCTCATTCCCGTGGATGTAGCCAATCATTGGTGAACCACGTAAATCACTGTGTTCTGGTTTTTTTCCTTTACGTTTATATGTTGTTTTCTTATATTCCGCACAATACAAACATTAATTATCAAGCGTAAAAATTGCTATTTCAATGCTAATATTCCATGTATAATTTACTAAAATAGAAATATTTGTATTAATCGTTGATCACTAAGTGTGAAATGTGGACTTCATCATTTTGAAATGAGTATAATTTATCAAAATTTAAAGGTGTAAATTTAAAATTTATCAAAAGTTCAATTGAGAGATTTTTCGTGCCACTATTCCACTATTTTCTGCAAGAATAGTATAATTTAAAGTATGACATTGATAATAATTTCGAAAACCAATTATTTGTGTTGAAATTTAATTCTTTTTAAAAAATATTTCATATATATCCGAAAATTATATTAAAATTCACGGGCTCTTATACAATTATTAAAATTCATATATTGCCCAAAAAGTAACATATATCTGTTGCTTAATTTTCATAAATATATAAAATAAAATTTGTAATTCTGAATTTGTGAAAAAAGTTTTTATTTTGTATGATCTGATCCGTCAAATAATGGTCTCCACTTAATCTCAGCCGTTGATGTTTTCCTATATAGTAAAACCTTATCATCTTCCTCTCAGGCTGCCATCGCATTCTTTCTACCTCGATGCGCCTATCCTCTCCACAGAGAATTAGCGCCGCCGCTGCCTCAGCTGTCAACCAACACGGTGTTCTTCGACCACGGTGGACGGGCCGCACCGTCGCCGCTTCCGTGCTGGACTGGCTGGCCGGTATAATTTTGCTGCTTATGGCTGCACTGGATAGAGACCTCGTCGGATTTCTGGAACAGGCCTACGGCGGAGGAGTGGCGGGGTTACGGTGGCGGGGGAGGGTTGTGGAATTTGCGGGTTTGTTGGAACTTGGCTACCATGGAAGTTCCGCCTATAGATAACTCCTCCGTCTCCGGTGAGAATCGGTTCATTTTTTGGTTGAGATCTGTGTAAAGATCATGTCTTTTATCTTAATGTTGTAATTGGGGGTTTCGTTTTTGGTTTTGTTGCTAGGATAGGTGAGAGGATCGGCCTTGAGGCTCCTCCGGTACCGCCGATTCATTCCAACTCTTCAGCGACCGCCAGTCTTGAAGGTGAATCTTAAAATTTGAAAAAGGTTTATGAAGATTGATTCTTTTTGTGGTAATTGATTAATTGTTGTTGTTCTTCATGTTATGTGAGAGTTTTTCTTTCAAAAAGAAGATTGGTACTTTTAGTCTTTTATAGCCTCAATTTTGAAGTGGAGAAAAGAAGAAAATGATTTAATTATAAAATTTGCATATAGTTTAGTTTCTTGTCTCTCTTTGAACAAAGATGTGAGTGTCTGTCTTCAATAGATGTTGAGATACAGTGTGTTTACTAGGTGAAATCGATGCCGCTGTTAAATCCCTCAAGGCCTTGAAGCTGGACAGGTATGCTCTCCAGTCGCAGCTCCACTCCTTCTCTTCAGCTAGAGATGCCTTCCTTCAAGCTGTTAATAACACCCTGGATTGCCGCTGCTTCTATCGCCTCTTTCAACAGAGCTCCCAACAAGGGTGCTATCGTGGGGATTTAAGGGATTTTTTGGTGGCCTGATCTTTGCTCGTCTATTACACTGCTGGAATCTCAGGTCTGCTCATGTTCATGTTCTTTCTTTTTTTGTTTAGTGATGCAGTTCTGTGTACAGTAAGCTTTTGTAAAGTTGCTTAATTTGTTGCATATTCTGGTTGAAACCTAATCTCGTTCTTGTTTTAATTCTCCCATTTTTTGTGTGTTTTAGCGTGTTTAGTGTAAAGGTTCTTACATTTCTATATAATTTGTTGCATATTCTGGCAAAGATAATTATCACTTTTGCTTAATTGATGTAATTTTTACCCATCATCAAACCTGACCAATTTGAAAATTACTTCTAATATGACAGAGCACAAATGGAGGTTGTGCCTCTTATGAGCTAGCCAGGTCTTATAATTGGTTGGAGGTAATGAAGATTCATAGCACTGTAGTTTATTTTTACACTGATACTGTGTTTTATAAGATCAAGTACTAGTAAAGTTTGTTGTGTTTCAGATCTTTAATCCATCAGAAACATTTGGAAGTGTGGCGATTGATTATCCGTAAGATACAATCATCTGTGAATTATTGACAATTATTTTTGTCCTAATCAAATTCCACTAAATGAATCAGGCTTTTTCATTAATTTAGGTTTGTGGAATGCACTTCATCAGCAGTTCAGGCTCTCAAACTGTTTACCAAATTTTACCCGGAATATCAGAGAAAAGAAGTCGAAAAATGCATAGAGAAAGCAATAGGTTTCATCGAAGACGTACAACTTCCTGATGGTTCCTGGTAAGAAAATCTCTTATTGAATAAGAAGACTATATATAAAATGTCGTTTTTATCTAATAGTTTATAGTACTAATCTTTGTTGTGAGTACATTCCATTTAATGCACTCATTTTCCTATCATATTGTGTTAGTTCTTAAGAAAATTGTTGCACGTGGTTGGCTCCATTGTTCAAATTGAGATTTTAGTCCGAAGCAAAAAATTAACCAACTACACCAACACCTTTGTTGTGTGAATACCTTTTATAGTTTCTTCTGTGACCTATTACCACATTGTGATGTTTTATTAAATAAATAAACTTCGAACACAAATTTTATGTCAATTGATAATATTACATGTTAATTTGTCTGAAGTCGGTGTGTGTTTCTCTCTTACTCGTACTCATCTTATGTGTCTTAAGTCGCTGCAATTTTTTTGATCACCACATGTCATGTTTTTATTTTATCAAAACTCAGATATTGTAATGCAGTTTCTAGGGAATTTTGCTGAGCTGGCTAGTGTAAAGTTGGAGGCACGAGGGAGCTTTAAGGAAGTGAAGTATCCTGATTCTTGAAGCATGCAGTAGGGTTTAGATGTACATTTTTCTCTGTTTTTGTATTCTGTTTTAAGAATCTGTACAATTTTATTGTAAATTTTGGTTATTTTAAATACATTAATAAATTATTATTTATTAAATATTTAAATTAATACTGCTGACCAACTGCGCCATCACAAAAGATGGTCCCTAAAGGATGCTGACCCAATAATAATTGTCACAAAAATTCGTAACAAATGCAAACGGACCACCAATTATTTTCGTCACAACAAATTCGTCACTAAAGTATTTGACCGTCAAGTTAACATTGACTGTTAAATCACATCTCGACAAGTATTTTCGTCACCATAAGTCGTCAATATTTCCCTTTAGTGACGACTCTGATCCCTTTGGTGACCACCATTCAGTGACCGAATTTTTCGTCACTAAGCTTGTGACGACACAATTTTCGTCAGTAATTGCTACCATTTAGTGACGAAGCTACAGTAAAATGGTCACCCGACCCTTCTGTATCGACCCTCTTTCGACCACCATCTGACGACCCGTTTTTGGTCACTAAAGAGTTTTAGTGACGAAATTTGAACGTTTTCTGTCACTAAATGCCCTTTTTGGTGTAGTGATTATTTTTCAAAGATTAATTTTAAATTAAAAAAATTCATAAATGATTTTCTCTAAACTCACAAAATATGTACTAGTCTTTTAATTCCTAAACGTCTTAAGGTTATGAAGATTCAGGTATTGAAATAGAGGTGAGATCTTTGAGAATCATATTTTTGGCCATTTGAGTTCGTTGAGGGTCCACAAGTTTTTTTAATCATCTTATCTTTACGCCCTTATCAATAAACAAATTTATGAAAAACCCCCCATATGTATCCTAATTTTTTTATATATATTTCCGAATTTCAAACCCTAATTACTATAGTTTCTTACGGCTGATCCGAAGGTGGAAAACGCAAGGGCCCGCAACCGCTAGCCTATGAACAGAAGATCAAGATTGGTGGGATGATTTCATAAAACAGAAGATCTTAAACATATGATCAGTTTTGGCACAAAACATAAAGATAGAATCACAAGTTTGAACACAGCTTTATTGATAGTTTGCATTGTTTCAACAATATGAAATAGATATTAAAATGCAACAACATCATATCACACACAAAATATACAGCAGTTGGTCATGAACCAATGGCGAGAAAGTAATTTCGAATAGTTATGGATTACATTTATTCATCAGCGAAAATATAAATAGCTATAAGTTCAAGAACAAGGACACACCAGAAAACAAGAGTCACTGAACTCTTCAAACTCCTCTTCAAACTGGAGTAATTTCACTTGTCTCGCCTGTGCAATTAAAGCGATCATAATCAGAAGATGAAGGTATAATTTTCCAATTTTACTAAGAGAAGCTTGAAGATGCTCCTATAGTACGTACCTTTTGAAATTCTGGTATCAGGCTTGTTGTTGGTTTGATCACCACGATGTTCACAGTCAGTTTTCTTGTCTGCCAAAACAAAGCAATCATAATCAGAAGATAGGAGAGGTACTAAGAGCAACTTAAAAATGCAGCTGGAAGATATGAAAGGTACCATTTGAAGTATCAGGATTTGGCTTATTGTAAATGTGGCACAGATCATCACCACGATGTTGAAATTTGATTTCCTCGTCTGCCAAAACAAAGCGACCGTTACTAAAAATTGAGGTATAATTTTCATTTTCAATATGAGCACCTTGAAGATGTAATATTAGCATGCGTACCTTTTGAAGCACTAGTACTCGGCTTGTCGTTGATGGGATCATTTATGAGGGGTAGCTCATCACCGCGGTGCTCAATTTCAGGTTCCTTGCCTGCCAAAACAAACGACCATATAGGAAATGAAGACATATTTTTCCAATTTAAACTTAGTAAGCCAGAAAATGAAGATTCGAAGAAGCAACGGGCTAAAATCATGACACGTACCTTTGGAAGTACTAGGTTTTTCTTGTTTCTTAAACCATGGTGTATCTCTAAGGATACAAAGTGGTTTTCTCAGAAGGTTGGGGCATCCAACAATGATTAGCTCATGCAGGGATGGCATCACTGTAAGTTTTTTCTCATATTGTTCGTCTACATCTTCCCATATCTTCCAGTTCTCCAGATATTCAATTCGCAATGTCTTTAAGCTGCGAAACGCATCATTTTGGCCATGTTCATCCTCATCTTCACTGTAATCATCTTGGCCCTCATTGATCTGCAAGTCAGAATGCTGCTGTTGTTGCATCTTTGGAAGTCCAAAAAATTCAGGGCCTAAGTGCATAATTTTGGGCATGTCATAAATCCAAAGAAACTCAAGAGATGACAGTTTCCACAGGGCTGGAAAGGAACTGATGTTCATTGCTGATTTTAAACTCAACCTTTTCAACTTGTTGATGAAAGACTCAGTAAGAATCCACATTGGTAGTTTATGTCCATGATAATCCTCAATCAGAAGCATTTCTAAGTTTTCAGGTGGCTCTAGCTTCTCAACGCAATCTTTCATGTCTTGATCCCGGCCATTCCCTACAAAACATAACTCGAGATTTTCCATATCATTTTTGTTTTTCAGATCTGCATCAGAAAAACGTACTTCCCCATGAACAGCGATTCGGATATCGACAAGATGATTGAGCTCCTTTAACTTGCCGACGTTCTCATAATTACCTCCGACTCTGAAGACATCCAAGGTTCTGATTGAGTTCAGCTCATCAAACCGTGGAGGCAAATTATGCAACTGATCAGTTGTGTGGTTAATCCTCAGACATCTTAAGTGCTGAAGATCTCCAATCTTCTCAGGAAGGGACGAGAGTAGATAACAGGAATGAAGGTATAAGGATTTTAGGCCTTTCAAAGAACCTATTGTTTCTGGCAATCTCTTTAACAGGTTGCCACTCAAGTCTAAGAACTGCAGATCAGTCAAACTTGCTACCTCATCTGGTAGTTGTTCCAGTTTACAGGAAGATAAGACCAATGCCTTGACATTTTTCAATTCCTTGAACTCGGGAAGCTTACGATGAGAAAGATTGACAAAACTTCGATTTGAATTCTTCATCTGCAAATACATCGTAGCCTCATGGTGCTGTGCTACAACATGATATTTTCCATTGATCATGCAGCTGGTTATTTTATTTTTATGGATACATCTCTTGACTTTTGTAAACATGGAACTGGTTTCCAAGGATGCCACCAAGTTGTAACCCCTCATTTCCTTACTTGTATCTTCTATGGCTACTTCTTCCTCAAATAAATCATGATCACCGATATAACCCATAGCAGCCCACAATGCTACTAACCTCTCAACATCTATTTGAGCATGCTTAGGAAACACGGCACAGTATGAAAAACATCGTTTCATTTCGCCAGACAAGTACTGATATTCATCAAAGAGATCCGGATATTGTAATTGGGACACCTTACATATTATCCTCGTCTGCCACATCTCATCGCCAAAAGCATCTTCCCACTCCTGGGCAGTTGCTTTGGATTTTAGATAATCTCCCACTATCTTGACACCCAGTGGCGAGCCCCCGCACTCTTCAGCAAATTTCCTCCCAATATTTCTTACTTGCTCAAGTAACAGAGGTTTCCCCGACAGCGCCATTCGTTTTAAGATTGACCAACAGTCTGAGGTAGACAGTGGGCGCACAATGTGCTCGTGATCGACATCGTCAATAGACCTTCTGGATGTCAATAAGAATACACTTCCAGGAGCACCCTTTTTGAGTAACTCAATAAATGTGAAGCCAATTATACCCCAATCTGGAACATCATCAAACACAAATAAAAATGGCTTTTCAAGAAGGATATTCAACATCCCTGCAAAACTATCTTCTTCACCCCCTACATCAGTCAAATCAAGATCCCTTCTGACTCTATTTATTATATCCACCCTATCATCCGTAAAATTATCTCCCACGTACGCCCAGTTCCTTACTTGGTAATATGCACCCACTCTCTCATCATTGTACACCATCTGAGCTAGTGTCGTCTTTCCGCTACCATTAGGCCCTCGAATGTTGATAATGAGGACCTTCTGTGTCCTATTTTCGAGCAGCTTTTTGGCATCAGGAGAATTGAAAAAATACTTTAGCAAACAGTTTTTTTGAAATGTCTGACCCCGGACTTCTGACACTCTAAGCTCGCAGGTAGTCACAACTGGTTTACGTGACTCATCTAAGAGCTCCTTAAACTTCGCCACATCATCACCCTTAAAACATGATTTGAATCTTTCAGTCAGCTCCTTGAAACTCAATATTATGCGATCCTTTTTCGATTTAATCTCACGTTTGATGCAACAACGGAGACATGGGATAGAATAGAGACAATGTGCCTTCACCGCCGCCATGGAACTTGCATCTTCTCTGAGTGCTTCTTCCACGAGCGCCTGGAAAGAACTTCGGTCAGGTGCCCATTTTTGCACTTCCACCGCACTCTCCAAAAATACACGTTGAAGATTTTTGAACCACTTCCACACCGCATCATCCAAAATCCAAGGATTCGGACCAGCAAGCTCAAGTACATCTGCAACACGGTCTGCAATGCCCGCCAGACCTTGCTGTGCTTCTTTAAGATCAGGATGCAAGCTAAAAGCTTGTGAAATTGGGGACAACGGCTCAGGCTGAGCCATCCTTTAAAGCCTGCTATACAAGGAAATTTTTTCTTGAAACAGTAATTACAAATAGTGGTATTTTAGCGATTGAACAGAAATAATGATACCTCCAACCATTCGTTAATTAAAGTTGTAGTAAAAATAAATTTTAGTCATTTGATTAGTTAAATGATACCGTTTTACTATAGCTTTTAACCACGTGGTTGGTCAAATACATCTAATCAGCTAAATTTTATCATGTTTTTTCATAGTTAGAGTTTTTATCATTAATTAACTACCTTAAATAGTTGCACGTTGAAAATTAGCTAATCATTCTAATTAATTTGTCTAGTTATATTAGCTAGGTTTGCTACATGTTTGGAGATACTAAACATTACTATATACAGTGAAATTGGACCAATATTTATAGATATAGGCCCTGTTTGGGAACTAGCTGTTAGCGGATTGTATTAGCTGTTAGCTGTTAGCGGATTGTATTAGCTGTTTTGATTAGCTGTTTTGTCTAGCGGTTTTTAGATTATTGTTTGGTAAATGATAAATAGATGTTAGTTGTTTGTTATGTTAAATGACAGAAATGGACATCAACATAATTTAAATTATAAATTTTATTTTTGTGTGACATTTATTTTGAAGTATAGAAAAATATTTCTAGTACTTGTATCTATATTTATTTGTATTTTTTTGGACTGATATTCACTAACATAGAGTTTATATTTATTTGTTAAATTGTACTCTAAAATTATAAAATAATTATTTAAAAATAAAAGTGATAGAAATAAAAATTAGTACAAATCAAGATAATTAATTATGTCAAACAAAAATATTTGCTATTAATTGATACTTTCAAACGAAAGTTTTAAAAATAAAGTTATGTAAAAAGTGAATGATAAAAGAATATTAATTAGGATAAAAGAAAGGATAAAAAGGAGAATTTGTAATATTTATACAATTAATGACAAGAGTTTTCATTCAAAAAGCTTCCTTTTCGAGCGTTTTGAAAACAAGAGTTTTCATCCAAAAAGTTCAATGGAAAACGCTTCTCACCAAACAAGTAAAGTAGCTGTTTGACCAGTCAAAATCTATTTTTAATAAAAAAAACAAAACTCTCCTCCAAAAAACTGTTACCAAACGGGGCCGTAGTATAATCCCCATGTCAATCCATGGATATAATTATATATCCAAATATATACAATTAAAACTAAAATTATAAAATTAACCACTAATTAAATTATAATTAAAACATTAGGAAAATTTGTTTCTATTAAGGTGGCAGTAAGGATTAGATAATAAATATTATTTGAACAATCTAATCAAATTTTGTACCATAGTAAATAGTAATGAATTAATTAACTGTTTCTATTGCAACATTATTTATATTTAAAGAGTAAAATACATGAGAATTCTAAAAAAAAAAAAAACAATCCTCCGTTTACTATAACAAATTTTTTAACATTTCTAGAATAGTTCTACGTTCATATAGTTAAGGAACTTTAATTTTAGCTTGTAGTTTTGTGATATATGGTAGTCGATCATATATATGATAGTATAATATAATTAAATATTATAAGAATAGTTTTTTTCTTGTTTTTTAAATTTTTGAATATATATGGTAGTCGATTACTATATAATATTTTTTAAATATGTATATTACAATTAGCGTTTATGGTAATAAGCTAAATTTATTTACGGTATATTGAATATACAACAAATATTGTATGTTTGGTAATAAATTTATAGTATATTGATTGTTGAATATACAATAAATATTGTATGGTTTGGTGATAAATTTATAGTATACTGAATATTTTCATGAAATATATTTTTTAATTCAATTAAGTTCATTTAGTCAATTTAGTTCACTTTATTTCACTTCAGTAGATTACCATATACATATATTTTAAAAACTTAAATTATTTATTTTAGTTCATTTCAATTCAGTTCATTACATTTATACATTTTAAGTTCAATTTAGTGCAGTTAAATATATTTCATTGTTTCCACCAAACAAATCCTTAATATATTTCATTTCAGTTTCAAAAACACCAAGATTTTTTTAAAAGTACGGTTCCACCAAACAAACCCTTAAGATGGCTGGCTATTTTTAGAAAAAAATACTTTTATATTCTTTTTAGTTTTAGTCTTATATATTTCATTGTTATTTCACAGGTAAATCAGACTTGATTGAATGAAAGTTTGAGCGCTGACCTCTTTTCCAAACTTCGTCTATCGTGAGAAAATCTTCGTTATTAAATACCTGTTATTAAATGAGACTATCAAAACAAACATAGTGTGTATTTGCTTGTAATGTTTCAACAAAGCAAAGCAAAACCCGAAATGCAATAATTAGCAGTGCAAAAAGCAGCAGTTCTTCCTTGTACCAACAAGCAAATATTTCAACTGATCACTGCAACAAACTTTGGAAATAACAAATGATCTGACCTTGGATGCAGAATGGTCTGGCTCTTTAAAATATAATGACGAGTGGAGTGTACAAGGTAAATTTCAATGCAACACTTGGATTGTTTACGAAATGCAGAAAACTGCTTTATATATATATATATATATATATATATATATATATATATATATATATATATAATTGTTAAAAATATGATGTTTGTGCCTTGCCTATCAAAGAAGCAAGGGATGATGATCACCTTTAATTTATTCTTATTTTAGAAATGTAAATTTGATGTTTGTGCCTTTCCTATCATAGCATGGGATGATCACCTTTATTCCTATTTCAGGAAATGTAAACTTGACGTTTGTACCTTTGCCTATCATAGGAGCAAGGGATGATCACCTTCCATTTATTCCTATTAAAAGTTCGTCAAATTGAAACCTTTCTGCGAAATGTGATAGCCTTTCAACAGTCTGGTTATATTACTGGACAACTTGATTGATAATGTTGATATTCTTGTCAGACATGGCATCATCAAGCTCAATGCTTATATAACAGAAACATGTGGCATAAGATCAAAGCAGCAGTGACTATTTCGGAATCCAGACAGCTTATGCAATTAAAGGATAATAGTGTAGCAATTGAAGGATTATAATGTTCCTTCTTGCAGACAATGCTTTGTAATATTTAGATTTTCATGGTGCAGATAATGAATAAGGTTGCTAGTATGTTTTTACTGATAACATTCTACATTTGGTTTTACTTTTACTATTATAGATATGTGTGGTTCTATTTGGATGTTTGAAGGAAGGAAAACAATCATTCAAAATAACTTAATCATGTATTTAACTGAAATGGATTAAAATGAATTGGATAAGTTGTACAACAGGCATGCTCTAAGTTTTTTCGAACTAAACTAGACTGATTTAAACTGATTTAGATAAATTATGAAAATAGTGGCCTGAAATTAAATAGAATAGAACTTGATTGGATTAATAAACTAATTTTTATAAAAATTAATCAAACTTAATTACCTGTGTTAGACTAAACTTACTAAAATTGAATTGAATTAGCTGAGGTAATATTTGAATGCATTGATATATATATATATATATAGAGATATATATCTATAAAAAATAATAAACTAGTAAAACATTATTCGCCATTTTTATATCTGGCATTTCTTCCTTTGATGGCGTTCTCCATATTGTATTATTAATCACAAGAAACAACCATTGCGTTTGACGGGATCTTAATCAACTCTGTACATATAGGACAAATTAGAGGTGGTTCAATGAAATTTATAGTCTTAGTCTTTAAGTAATTTATAATGGGACTTATTAAATTAAGATGACACTTATAATCTAATCATATTAATTAATAATACAAACTCAATGAATTCCATAGAGGAGATGTGAACGATCAAGAGCGTTAGTTAAAAAGATTGGTCAGATATCGGATTGAAATCTTTCATTTAATATATGAGGAAATCATGATCAAAATTTTAAGAACGTTAAATAAATGAATGATCAGCGATAACAACCATTAAAACTCGATTATGATCGTGAACAGATCGATAACATGATCGAGATTAATCGATAAAATGATCAATCGGAACTTGATTACAGATCGTTAAAATTAATAAAATACAGCAATTGGCCACGAACCAGTGACAGGCCATCTTTTCGTCGGTGACGAGCTCTATAGTTTTCGACGGAAATCTCTATGTAGATGGTGACCGGAATGAATGTTTAGTCTTCACTCTTTGTTTGTATCGAAACAATCCAAATTAAAAGATAACTTATAAAATCAACAACTTGAAGATCTCTAATAAAACATATATACATGTTTTAATAAAAGAAATTTGCGTTTGATTTTGATTAATTATGACCAAGACATGTGAACTACTTGCTTTTGATTAATTCACCCATGTCAGCTAAACATTCACAAGCTTTATGAGAATGAGGCACAAATTATCATAAACCAGAGGGAGAAATATACGTTTTCATTGAGAATGGATCACCCTGAGCCGTTATCCCCAATTTCACAAGCTTTGAGCTTGCATCCTGATCTTGAAGAAGCACGGCAAGGTCTAACGGACATTGTAGTACGTGTTGGAGATGTACTTGATGATGCTGGTTCGAATCCTTGGATTTTGGATGATGCGGTGTGGAAGTGGTTCAAAAATCTTCAACGCGTATTTGTTGAGACCGCTTTGGAAATGCGAAAGTTGAAACCTGACGTGAGGGCGCTCGCGGAAGAAACAGTCAGAGAAGATCCAAGTTCCATGGTGGCGGTGAAGGTACGTCTCTATTCTATCCCATGTCTCCGTTCTTGCATCAAACGTGAGACTAAGTCGAAAAAGGATCGTGTTTTACTGAGAGTAAAGGAGCGGAGGGAAAGATTAGAATCATGTTTTAAGGATGATGATGTGGTGAAGTTTAAGGAGCTCTTAGATGAGTCACGTAAACCAGTTGTAACTAGCTGCGAGCTTAGAGTGCCAGTAGTCCGGGGTCAGACATTTGAAAAAGATTGTTTGTTAAAGTACTTTTTCAATTCTCCGGATGCCAATGAGCTGCTCAAAGATAGGGAAGGGAAGGTCATCGTGATCAACATTCGAGGGCCTAATGGTAGCGGAAAGACCACACTAGCTCAGATGGTGTACAATGATAAGAGTGTGGGGGAATATTACCAAGTAAGGAACTGGGTGTACGTGGGAGATAGTTTTACTGCTTGGGTGGATATAATAAATAGAGTCAGAAGGGATCTTGATTTGAATCTCCTTGTTGGGAAGCCATATTTACTTGTGTTAGATGATGTTACACGTTGGAGTATAACTGCCCTATCTTTTGAGTTACTCAGAATCGGTGCTCCTGGAAGTGTAATCTTGTTGACATCCAGAAGGTCTATTGACGATGTCGATCACGAGCACATTGTGCGCCCACTGTCTACCTCAGACTGTTGGTCAATCTTAAAATGAATGGCGCTGTCGGGGAAACCTCGGCTACTTGAGCAAGTAAGAAATATTGGGAATAAATTTGCTGAAGAGTGCGGGGGCTTGCCACTGGGTGCCAACATAGTGGGAGATTATCTAAAATCCAAAGCAACTGCCCAGGAGTGGGAAGATGCTTTTGGTGATGAGATGTGGCAGACGAGGATAATATGTAAGTTGTCTGAATTACGTTATCCGGATGTCTTTCGTGAATACTATTACTTGTCTACCGAAATGAGACGATGTTTTTCATACTGTGTCGTGTTTCCTAAGGAAGCTCAAATAGATGTTGAGAGGTTAGTAGCATTGTGGGCTGCTATGGGTTATATCGGTGATCATGCAATAGTAAAGGAACAAGAAGCCATAGAAGATACAAGTATGGAAATAAGGGGTTACAACTTGGTGGCATCCTTGGAAACCAGTTCCATGTTTACACATGTCAAGAGATGTATCCATAAAAATAAAATAACCAGCTGCATGATCAATGGAAAATATCATGTTGTAGCACAGCACCATGAGGATACGATGTATTTGCAGATGAAGAATTCAAATCGAAGTTTTGTCAACCTTTCTCATCGTAAGCTTCCCGAAGATTTGTTCAAGGGATTGAAAGATGTCAAGGCATTGGTTTTATCTTCCTGTAAACTGGAACAACTACCAGATGAAGTAGCAAGTTTGACTGATCTACAGTTCTTGGACTTGAGTGGCAACCCGTTAAAGCAATTGCCAAAAACAATAGGTGATTTGAAAGGCCTGAAGTCCTTATACCTTCATTCCTGTTATCTACTCTCATCCCTTCCTCAAAGGATTGGAGATCTTCAGCACTTAAGACGCCTGAGGATTAACCACACAACTGATCAGTTGCATAATTTGCCTCAACGGTTTGACGAGCTGACCTCAATCAGGACCTTGGATGTCTTCAGGGTCGGAGGTACTTATGAAAAGAACATTATCAGATTGAAGAATCTTAATCATCTTGTCGATATCCGAATAGCTGTCCATGGGGAAGTACGTTTTATTGATGCAAATCTGAAAAGCAAGAGTGAGCTGAAAAACTTAGAGCTAAGTTTCGTAGGAAAGGGCCGGAATCAAGGCATGGCAGGTTGCTTTGAGACAGTAGAGCCACCTGAAAACTTAGAAATGCTTTTGATTGAGGATTATCACGGATTAAGACTACCAGTGTGGATTCTGGCTGAGTCTTTCATCAACAAGTTGAAAAGGTTGAGTTTAAGATCAGCAGTGAACATCAGTTCCCTTCCAGCCTTGTGGACACTGTCATCTCTGGAGTTCCTTTGGCTTTACGACATGCCCAAAATCAATCGCCTAGGCTGTGAATTCTTTGGACTTCCAAGAAATGACAAGATTAAAAGCAAAGACCCCGTTTATTACTTCAGTGAAGACGGGGGAGTTTACGGTGCCACTGACTCAGAAATCACTGAGGAAGGACATGATGGAATAGCAGCATCATTTCGCAGTTTACAGACATTAAGAATTGAGTATCTGGAGAATTGGGAGACATGGGAAGATGCAGATGAACACTATGAGAAACAAATCAAAGTGATGCCATGCCTAGAGGAGCTAATCATTGATAACTGCCCCAAATTTCAAGGAATACCGCTTCGCATCCTTAGAGATACACCTTGGATTGTCCAAAAATATCTTTAAAAACATGTTACAATATTGAAAGGTACACTTAATCCATGTATGCTCTCACTTTTATATTCAAGTTCGCATATATGCTCATGTTTTCTTCTTCTTCTTTTCCTTATTTGCAACCTTAGAACAATGTCGCCCCCGTGTGACTCTGGATGTTGACATTGGTGGTAAATATGATTTCAATATCCATAAGCTGAAATGCCTTAGTGAGGAGTATGATAACATTCGCGTAGCTATTCATGGGGAAGTTGGTTGGCTGGGTTTAAATATGAGTTACAATGGTACTCTGGGAGGCTTAATATTATGTTTCCTCGGGGATGGCCGTGATCCAGAAAAGGCAAAGTGTATCGAGGATCTGGATCCACCTCCAAATTTAAAAGCGCTGAGGATAGACTATTATCCGGCAGACATATTGCCCAACTGGATTCTTAATCAGTCAATCATCAACAAACTAGAGAAGCTGAGTCTTAGATCCTGTCCAAATATCAGCTCCTTCCCTGACTTGTGGAAATTATCCCGCCTTGAATTTCTTTGGCTTTATGACATCCCATGCATGAAGAAATTAGGTCGTGAATTCTTCGGGTTAGATGGTGACGAGTGGAGGTGTGAAGATGCAGCGTTTCCCCGTTTGGAGACATTAAGAATTGAATATATGCAGAATTGGGAAACATGGGAGGATATAGATGAAGATGATTACAAAGAATTCAAAGTGATGCCATCTTTGGAGGAGTTAATCATTTCTGGCTGCCCCAAATTTCAGGGGAAGCCTCTTCGCATGCTTAGAGATACACCATGGTTCAATTACATTACCAACGACCAGCCTAGTACTTCAAGAGGTATATATATTGCATCCTTTAGAATATTTGGAAAAGTATGTCTGTATTTTCTATATCCTCGTTTGTTTTTGCAGGTAATGAACGTGAAATTGAAGACCATGATCAGACCATTGACAAATCTTCTAACCAGAAGGAGGTGAACAACATTGACAAATCTTCTAGATGACAAATCTTCTAACCATGATCAGAAGGACTGTTAGATGACAAATTTTTTGTTTCGTGCTTTGTAAGGGGGAAGCTGATCATGAGAACAGTGTAATGCAGACATTTCAGAAGGAGTGTGCTGATAACAAAATCAAGGTATCAGTTTGAAGCTTTTATGTCTGCAAACTAAGGCCAATGCAACTGTAATAAATTGCAAACAGGATTGCACTATTATCCTTATGTTATAATACTAAATAGTTATTCAATTCAGTAGGAAATAAGGTCAGACCTTAATACTACTAATCTTTACTGTCACTTTGACATGTACATTTTTTTATGCAATGTATAGGTATTGATCAAAAGGAATTTTATTAACATCATCTTCTTTAAAAAAGGTCATAAGTTTTAAAATTAGTAAAAAATAATTAGGCAGGAAATAAGTTAAGGAGAAGGCGACACATGATTTTGGCATTTTTAAGAATAAGCCCAACAGCTGTTCTAAAACTATCTTTATAATAGAGTGTCAAATTCCAAAAACTCCATAATTATTTTGTACTCATCTAACAGTTGCTCTAATTTACTATTCCATGATATTTAATTCTATTTGAGACTCCCAAGAGCACACAATTAATTTTTGTTAGCTTATGTTTTTAATATTTTTATGTGTGAAGATGTGAATGATTAAGATAGTGTATGATAAAAAGGGAAATAATAAAGTAAAAATCAATGATAATATTAAATTTTAGAGTATGAAAAAATTGTAGCCCATATGCCTTTTCAATCTTCCAACTCTACCATATTTCTATTTTAAAGTATGGAAGTAACTGTTGGAAGTCATAACATAGTTAAGAATGGCAAATTTAGCTAAAAAACTCCATTATAACTAAAAACTCTATCATGCTCTAAGAGCATGCCCAACATTTACTCTATGATCGAGTTTGGGTGGTTCTATATGCAGGTCCTGTTTGCTTTTGCAGGTCCAAATCAACATGAAGTGACAATAATGTCCCTCTTAAATATGTATTATAATTCACGAAAAAATAATTTATGTTTTGGACATGTGTTCAATCATTACATAGACGAGTTTATGCATTTAAATTTAGGGTTTTAGAAATATATTTGTAAAAATTAATAAACGAATGAAGGACAATTGTGGTATTTTCCCACTTAAATTAGACATGCACAAGTAAACAGGAACTGCATATAGCAAACACCTAGTGTTTTTAGATAAATTTGCCATTTTTAACTATGTTATGACTTCCAAAAGATGCTCTATCCCATACTCTAAAATATAGATATGGTAAAATTAAAAGAATGAAAAGGCATATGGGCTACTCTTCTTTCATACTACAAAATTTAATGCTATCATTGATTCTTAGTTTTTCATTCCTTTTTTATCCTATACTTTCTTAATCATTCACTCTTCACACACATAAAAATATTGAAAACATAAATTTGCAAATAAAATTAAGGTCATGTTTGCTGGAAAATATAATTCAATTAAATACCGAAAATAAAAGTAACTTCAGTCTAATTCAATTCAGTTCAGTGAAATATAATTTTATCAAATTCAAGTAAATTTAGAAATTATACTTTAGTTATTAGCATGCTTCAAGGCGGTTTTCATTCACAAGATGACATTTTTGTTCCGAAACAATTGCAGGGGGCTAATGTGGCATCCAAAGCTTCATACATAAAATTAAAGAACTTTGTGCATGATGCTTACATGACTAAATCTCCAGCACAACCATTAAAGGTGTCAATCCCAGAAGGTGTGTTGGGAAAGGAAAGGCTAACATCGTATCTCAAAATTGACTCTCTTCATGACTGGTTCGAAAGTGATTGCTCGATATTCGCCGAGCAAATGTGTGTATGGAGCAGGTAATGATGATTAGGTTGAAATGTTGATCGATCTTCGTATTTATGTAACATTTACTCCCTTGGTCTGTAGGTTTATTTATGAACTCATGACACCTGAAGACAAGGGACGAGTACAGATGGCTAGCAGTGCTCTAATTACAACCGCTGGTAGACAAAGGCATATGGAAATGAGAGCTGAGGATCTTGTCGACTTCATGATGGATAATAAAGCTAAACTATACCTTGTTCCATTTTTTAGACTGTGAGGCCTCACTTCATTTCAACTCAGTTCCATTCTATTTAATTCTGATACATAAATTTCTTCCTTTTCTCCATTTCAGTGGACATTGGGAACTGCTTGCAATCGTGCCGGAAAATGAAGTAATTTACTGGTTTGATTCTCTGCAGGGACACATCAGCAGCGAGCTAACTGAATTGTTAAACATGTAATCATTTTCTTAATCATTCAGTCAGTTTTTAATTTAGTGCATACCTATATATACTGATTAAGTATAAATCCTATATATATTGAAGGGTGGAGAAAAAGTATGTCACCAGAAACCTGAACGCTACAATAGCGCATGATAGTTGGAAGGTTGTGAACATTAAGGTAATTTTTCTATATATCTTCAGACTGCAAAGTTTTTTTTTTTTTTTTTTCGCATCGAGAAATAGTGCTTACGCGCTGTTTTATTCTAATTACTTTAGCACAAAAAACAAGTCGATAATTGGGAGGGCGGATACTATGTTATGATCTGGATGCAAAAAATAGCACTGGAAATTCAGGACTTGAATTTAGAATCAGTAAGTCAAGCAAATTCTATGTGGTTTTCCTATTCTTTCTGAGCTTGTAATGTTTAAAAGTTGTATGTTTCTATCATAGCACTTTCCAACGGATACAAGTTCCTACGAACCAGACAAGATCAGGGAGGTAGACTGGAAATGGTGCGCGCATGTTGTGCCCGAAATTCCAGCATAATGCAGATTTTAAGAAACTGAACCAAATGCAGGCAAGGAAGTTTGTATATATGTCTGAATATTCTGAATAAATGTAATCCATAATTCCATTGGAATTACTTTCTTCTTGGCCACTCTATGGCCAACAGTTATTTGTTGTAATTATTTGAAAGCGACATTGTTGTCGCATTTCAGTTTCTGTTTTATGTTGTTGAAACAATACTGTGAAGTGAATTTTTGGCAATTCAGACAGATTCATGCGCTCATAACTAGCTTGTTGGCCGTTTGCATGAATGATTAAAAATGCATCTGTTTTTTTGGGACACTAGAGTGCTTGTGTGTGTGATTATTTTTATTTATCTATGTACAGAAGACAGGTTTATAATGGGTAAGAATTTATGAGAATTACCTGTAGTCACAAGCTCTGAAAGCCTGACTGTAAATGCCCAAACCACCTCCAGCCACCGATTCGCCGCCCTAAATATGTAGCTTGCCACCACAACTGCCGCTGTGACGTCTTCACAAAAAGTTGAAGCCCGCGGCGAGTTCAGCCCAATTTGCCGGAGGAGACACGGCGGTGGAGATCGCCGCTTGTTGTTGTTGTGGACGTCGAGTTAGGGTTTTGATCGGGAAAATTAGGTTGCAAATTCTAATCGAAAAATTGGGGCTTTTACTAGGTTTTTTTTTCTTTTTAATATTTTATACGATAACTTCCCGATTTTCGATTTATAAGCACATTATTGAAGTTCAACACCGTTACTTAAAAAAAGTGTTCAACACCTACTTGATGAGCTTCACTCTATGAAGTTCAACATTCAAAAGGTTTGTATTACGATTTAATTACCAATTCGTTTCGATAAATTGGAAAGTATTTCCTCAATTTCTATACGCTCGCTTTTGCTTTTCCGGGCAAGAAAAATGAATCTGAATACCACCATGATGGGAAAAAGGTAAGTGAAATTAAATTTGAAGGTTGAGTTCGAGGTGGGGTTTTCCGGCAGCGTCGGATTATCGTCAGACCAGTAAGGATGGGCCCCACGAAGTAACACATCGACACTTGTGGATCCGACATGGATGTGCCGGAGGTGATATTGAACTCAGTAGTCTGATCGTCGGAGAGTTAACGTTGGCGGACCAGGAGGAGAGGATGTTCATTCCAGGACCGGTGCTATGACTCACATCAGGTTTTCTTCGTTTGGTCCTCGTGGCGAGAATGAACAATCACCAGCAGGTTTTACTCCGACGATCGTTGTATGTGACAATAGAAGATTTGGAGAATTTAAATGATAATTAGTTGTGACTCTTATATTTTGCCACTAGGATTTAATTACTTCCTTATAGAACCCTCTTTGTACGTATAAATAACTTTTAAATATGTCAATAGAGATCACCAAAGAAGTTACTCTTTACACTTTGGCGTTCTGATTTTACATTTATATACCTCAGTGTTTCTGAAACCATAAGATTTCACTTTGATGAGATTTCATGGATTTTGATGCCTTTTAGGAATTCCCGTGTTTGTGCAAATCAAGTCCACATGAAAATAGTACGCCCCATATGGACGATCTCCTCATCTCGTGTTAATAATATCGGGGCGTATTTATCTTTTTTAGAAATGATATAGGATGCAAAAGTAAAGTTTGACCTGCAAATAGCATGGTTTTAAAAAAATATATATATAAAATTATATCTTTGTAGCATATCATCAAAATTTATAGAAGAAATAATTAACAATTTGAAGATTGTTTTTCACTATTCAAATTTAAATAATCATCACCACCTATGAATTGTTTTCAAAAGAATTTAATGCCAACGATTACAAACTAATAAAAATGAATTAATGCCAACCAATACAACAAATCGAAATCAATGCCAATTATAATTTATAAAATTCACTTACCATAGGCATTATTTCACAATTGATTTGGGAAAAAAAATCAACAAATGGAGATGTGCAAAGAAAAATACCAAGCCAACAAGATTTTGCATTAAATCCAAATATTATAAAAATTAATTCAAAATGTCTCGTAGTAGTAAAAGGTTGCATTGAGAAGTGTACTCAGGTCAAGAGTGGAGACTGGAGAGAGTGTGAAAAGTGAAAAAAGCTGCTCAATCCTTTTCCCCACCCAAATGGAAAATGGCTTGGATTCTATTTCTTAAATTAAACATTAATCCCATCATATCTTTGTCCTAAGCATTTGACACCAGTTGCTTTCAAGAAAAATAAACAAATAAACACTCAAATCAGTAGAAACACTCTCATAAACCCTGTTCTGCAAACTCTTCTTGCTCTCCCATCTTCAATCTGTGTGAGCCATTTTCTGGGATAGAGATTGGAGGATGAGGGGACCTCTAGGGCCAGTTATAGGGGGTAGGTACCCTTCAAGTGATGGGAGTGCCCAAATGGGGGATGGGATCATCAAGCACAACAGGAAGTGTAGAGATGTTGTGGTTCTGGTCATCTTCATTGCCTTTTGGGTGGCAATGATTGTCAACTCCAGCTTTGGATTCAACCAAGGAGACCCTTTAAGGTAAAGGCTCATAAAGTTGCTACCTTTGTTTTAGTTTTCTTGTGTATGTATCTGGTTGTGTGAAGCTTGTTGTTCTTGTATATGTATCTGATTGAATGTAGTTTGCTTTGCTATTCATTTTGATCTGCTTCCTGTAAAGGGTGTTGCTTTTCATTTCTTATGTTGTTTTGTAGCTGGGATTCATGTTTTGAAATGAAATTCAGTAGTAATGGACATGGAATTTAGCTTTGTTGTCCAAAGTTCAGGTTGAGGTTTTATTTCCGAATTGCCGAGAAGGAATTGAGATTTTATTGAAATGAATTTCATTAGTTGTTGTTGTTGTGAAATCAAGAATCTTATTGCTTGCCTACTGGGAATACTTTTGTTTTGCTTAAGGAGCAGGCTAGGCTTTTTGATCAAGTTTGTAATTTGAATGTCTGGCAGGCTTAATTATGGACTGGATTATAAGGGAAATGTTTGTGGTGATAGACACGCGAATCCAAACCTTAGGGAACTGGAACTTAGATATTGGGTGAACCCTAACCAGGTTTACCAGAGTGGAGTGAAGAACAGCCAAGTTAAAATCGAGGATGCACGAAGTATTTGCCTGATGGAATGCCCCACTCCATCAACAGATTCACTGGATTGGATCTGTGACTATCCAGAGGGCGATGTTCGACTCTCTATTGATGACTGGATTGATAGATCATATGATTACTTTGCAGACCTCACTCCTGAGCTGAGAAACAGTTCTCTTCAGCTCCAGGGTCCTTGTTATCCAGTCATATTTCCAACTGTCAATGGTGAGTATATAGCATTCCATTTTGAGCATGAAAAATGGATATCGTGTCATGATACTCATCATTTTCTTGCTAAAAGGATAATCCAGTTTTTATTTGACTGTGCCAGTTTATTGGAGCTGTCAGACAATTGCTCGTGCTTCAAATGCATCCATGCAGCATTGGCGGCAGATGGGTGGAGTGAACATCGTTGATGACATTGCGATTGACAAGTCTATTCACAGGGCCATCAACTCTCGATCAGCTGCCTTGAAGGTATTTTGGATCTGTGAAATTCCTGTCACATGTGGCTTTTTCCCCCCTTATTTAAATAATGTGTGCATAAATGGAATGTTTATTGCCAAATTACAAACTCTGAGGGAAATATACATTCAATTAATCTGCAAGATAATTTCTTACCGTGTTTGTCATGAGTCTCTGCTGCTCTTGGAATTTGTTGCTGATATACTTTAAAAAAAGAGTTACAATACTGCCTTCCCTCACTTGATTATCACCAGTTGTGCTTCATTTGCAGAGATATGTTGCTGATGTTGGAAAGTCCTGGCCAGTTTTGCTTGTTTGTGGAGGAATTTTGCCTCTGTTCCTTTCAATTATTTGGCTTCTGATGATACGCCATTTCGTTGTGGGAATGCCATGGGTGACTGTTGCTCTCTTCAACATTCTTGTCATTTCCGTAACAGTGTTCTTCTACTTAAAAGGTTCGGACCCACTCAATTTGAGCTTTCTTCCTTCATAATTTGTTGAATCTGTTTTGCAATTAAGCCTCTTCCCTCATTCCTTCAGCTGGTTGGATTGGACATGATGCCATCACCCCCATTATTGGTGAAACTGATGATCCATATTATCAAGTTTCTGCAAGGGTATGTTCTTAATAAACCAATCATTTCACAGTTTTGGTATTAAATCGTTCTGTGTATTTATCGTAAGACATCCTCATTGCTCATGCAGGAGACAAGTCATCTCCATTTCGCTGCCGTTCTGATGACTGTTGTTATGATTGTTTCTTTCCTATCCTCTATTGCCATAGTTCGTCGCATCCTTATGGCCACATCAGTCCTAAAGGCAAGTACAGGCTCAACTATTTACACCTACTTACAAATTTTATTGCTAGATTACGAAGATTTGCTGATCAAAAACATACTATTCCAGGTAGCTGCAAAAGTGATTGGGGAGGTCCAGGCACTTATAGTCTTTCCAGTCATGCCTTATGCCATTCTTGCCATTTTCTACATGTTCTGGCTCTCAGCCGCCCTGCATCTTTTCAGTTCGGGACAGATTGTCCAGAATAACTGCTCTGCAAACTGCTGTGCCTATGATCTCAATGCAAAGAGAGTGAGATGCGATAGTTGCTGTGGCTATAGCATACATTACACTCCACATTTGACGGCTGCAATACTCTTCCACTTGTTCGGCTGCTACTGGGCCACCCAATTTTTTGTTGCTTGTTCCTCAACCGTGGTAGCTAGCTCTGTCGCTTCATACTATTGGGCACGAGGTGAACCATCGGTAGGTACAAAACCGCTTAATAAGATATACCTATAACTTGATAATATGAAATATGCTTTTTTATACAATGTATGCATTCTTTCTGATCGTTAATGCATTTTATCAAGAAGCTGGAATCTATAGTGCTTGTGCATCTATATGCCTATGTCTTCAGGCTTGGATGAATGTGTTGTATCAATTTGTTGAGGTTGTTAAGCATAACTGACTTCTGTTTTGTTTGTAACTGAATTGATCTTCCTCATGGTTTAAACTTGAAGGGGGAGATTCCATTTCTACCGGTTTTTGGTTCAATGAAGCGACTTGCTCGTTACAGCCTCGGGTCAGTTGCCCTTGGCTCTCTGATTGTCTCATTTGTCGAGTCAATCAGATTCATGCTTGAAGCACTTCGTCGCAAACTTAAATCAACCAATTCGGTACCTGACAACTGGTTTGGAAGGGCGGTGTTTCACACTTCTCAGTGTTTCTTGAAATGCATAGGCTGGATTGTCAAATCTGTGAACCATAATGCCTACATAATGGTATGTTTACCACTGCATATTTTCCATGCTTCCAAGCTTCTCGAAACATTCAATCATTAAGTAATCGTACCTTGTTGAAGATTGCCATAACAGGGAAGGGGTTCTTCAAAGCTTCGGAGATTGCAACGGATTTGATCATAAGTAACATTCTTAGGATACAGAAGGTGAATGTCATTGGAGATGTCATTCTCTTCCTTGGGAAGCTCTGTGTCAGTTTAACAAGCGCTCTTTTCGCCTTTCTCATGCTGGACACGCATAAATACAAATCGGCTCATAACAAGATTTCTTCTCCTCTATTCCCCGTGCTGGTATGAACTGCTAGTTCTCCATTTCAAGTATTGATATATCTTTTCAAGCATTGATTCGTTGTTGTGTGTTTTGACTCGATACTATTTATTTAGGTTTGTTGGGGTTTCGGGTACATTGTTGCAACACTTTTCTTTGCGGTGGTTGAGATGTCCATCGACACAATCATACTGTCCTTTTGCCAAGATTCTGAAGAGCACCAGGGAACTGCTCAGTATGCTCCTCCCCTTCTTATCGAGACACTGAGCGAACAAAATGAGATGCAAAGACTAACTCAATGAGCATGATTTTTGCACTATGTTATCTATATCATGGCCTTGTTTTGTGTAGTGAGGTTCAATTAACTGGTCTATCATACCTTACAATAGAGTAGGACTGTCCTACATAATTATTAGATAAAAAATTACAAATTGCAATGTAGAAGAAAGCATTTGTTGACTGCTTAAGGCCAGTTTCAGGCTACTCTTGTTTCATACGATCCAACCTATAATGAGCAAAAGTCGAGTTTCTTTTGCCTATATGGAATTCTTTACCCTAAAGTGCACAAAAAAAGTCGAGTTTCTTTTGCCTTTACATGGCTAAAAATGTGTGCACACGAATTCGCGATTCAACGAATCATTTGTTAGCGAAACTGAGTTTGCTGCGATCAATCTGGTTGAGAGAAATGGTTAATATGGTTCCATCCCCTTCTTCAGTCCACTTTATGTCCTCCCTCTGCAGAAACTTGGTGATCTGCAACAAGAATTTCAAAAAATTTGTTTTAAATGAAATCTCCAGATTAAAAGGGTTCAGTTTAACAAAAAAATTCCTGCTGTTGGCATGAATTATAACAAAGCAGTAGTTTAGACAACATAATCACATAAGAAGATGTCGGGAAAGGAGTGAACTGTGTATATCTAACTATCATTTCCAGATCTAATACTAGAATTATTTTAGCATAAAAGTCACAGAGAAACCTACCAGACGCTTCAGAGGTCCAACCTTGCCATTTTCATCATCACTCTTCACACGTGCCTTGAGATGTTTCATGGCTAGTTGGTTCGGGGAAATCAAGAAATAAGGAGAAAAACATCAGCCACTTCATCTACTGGTGACTCAAATGTAAATGGTGACAAATTTTATGGAAACACTCACTTCCAATGCCACAAAAAGACTTCAATTGAACTTTTAGAAAGCGCACAGCTTCTTTGGGTTCAAAATCAAGCAAATCAAGTAACAGCTCTTCCTCATCATCGCTGCACCAAATCACGCTCTTTAGTGAGCTGAGGATAAAAAGATCAAAATAATATTCCATTGTCAAATCTAACCTTTGAAGAAGCTTTTTAGCAGATTCTTCATCAGCTTCCCGTGCCTTCACCATATAGAAACGGCCCTATAATCCATAGCCAAGATTGAGTCGAGAGAATGATGAAAGAAAATGTCTTGCATAAAACATGATGATGAAAACAATCAAAATACCTCGTCCATTAGTTTATAAGCCTTTTCATGATCTTCATTGGCAAAGGCCTCGCTAGCCTGTAAAACAAGTAACCATAATTAGGTCTCGAATATTAAATCACAATCATATACTAGTTGGGAATCTAGGAAAACAAAAACGAGGTGATACTTACTGCTCTATAGTACTCTCTCATAATACTCCAGTATTCCTTCACAGCTTTTCGTAATTCTTCATAGCTTATTTCCTTATCTATAATCGGCCAAATCAATAATAAGACTTCCATATGCATATAAAGTCATGAACAAAAAAGACAAGCTCAACCAGAATTCTCCACATTATGACAGGAGGAGAATACCATTCTCAGTAACTTCCTTTTTTTGGATGACAGAACGATATTCTACGTCAGTCTCTGTCACAGGCTTCTCGACAAGCGTTCCATATCGTGCTGATCTTTTAACAATTCTGGTTGCGTTGTACCTCCTGAGCTCTTCTTCAGGTCTTACAGTAAGACAAAATAACGAATTTAAAACATCTTTCTCAAGATCATGCCTTTTCTGCACATCATCCAGCTGCTCACTGCTGCTTCCATTTTCAAAGTCCTGCTTCAAACTACAGAAGAAGAGATAATTATGTGAAGCATGCGCTAGATTGCAGTTTAAAGCAAAAAAAACCAAGAGGGGCAACCTGTAAACACTAAATATATCTATTGTCTGTATCATAAGCTGACAATTATAAATAATATTACTTACCTTCCAGAAGTTGACGGAATTGAAGGATCATTTTCTCCAAGTCCTGCCTTGGACTTTGCAATCGTTGGCTGTAGCCAAAAATCCAAGGGAACAGTTAACACTTAAGTCATGCTAGAGTAGAAGCTGAAATATCTTCTCAGAAAGAGGATGAGAGCAGTGGGGTTTTCCATTACGTTTACAGTAGTTTGTAACTACTAATCATACTTTTCATACCTCTAGTATATCATCACTCTTTTCCAACTTCGACGCAGACAAATACAGAAGCTTATCCATGCTCTACAAATTAAAGCAGAGATAGTGCTCATTAAGAATATGTACCCATGTAAACAACACAAAAAAAGAGAAGGGACCCTAGCCGTGTATGCATAAATAATTTATGAGAGAAGTTTCATATAGACTGATTTAATATATAGAACATATGGCTACTGTCAGGGAAAAACAGCAAAACAAACATTTAAGTAACAAAAGTTGACTCTTGTTTTCCAGTCAGCTATAGACAATGAGCAAAGAGAATTACGGTGATGTCATTTCTCACTCAAATATCCATGAACAATGTATGAGTGGAAACATGTAATGAATTAACTTCCGAGCAACTGTACAGTGTAAAACCAGTGGAATGGACCAACCAAAATGAATAGAGAAGTTAAGAATCAGAAACAAGGTATCCACATTAAAAGGTGTTAGATGAATCCAGCAGTAGATGCTTTGTTTTCTACAGTAATAATTAACTTAACGTACAAAAGCAGTTTTGATTTTCGAAGAGCATTCAGTTACATAAGGCCAAAGTGGAGGCCTGTATAGCATAAGTGTCAATCAATAGTTTACCAGCTTCTATTTAGAATTACAAGAAGCTTCTGCAAAGAGATAAAGTTATCTACAGATTCCATTCTATCAGATGTACCACAAAAAAACAAGTGAACGCTATGATACATATGCTAACAGAAAAGGCAAGATCTTTGGCTTCAAGCTATTGGATGGCAGGATGGGACTAACATTTGAAAATAAACACACTTACCTTTGTCACATCATAGCCGCATTGTCCTGCATATTCAAACACAGCAGTATCAGACACATCTCTGAAATCTTATCTATTTTTGCACAACAGCATGGTACCATGCTAAATAAAGAGAGTGCCTACATCAGGATATGTACAAGGAGATAGTAGTTACCAACAATATCTTGGATCACGCTCTTGTCCAAGTGGAAGCCTTCGCCAAGCATTTCAAAAAGGAACTCCTCAACACCCTCGTGCATGGTGTCCCCAGTTGCTGGAGAGTTGAAATCTTTCTCATCCCACAGTTCAGATTCAGGGAAGTCATGTGAATTCAATTTCATTGGCTTTGGTTTGAAAGATTGACTATTTGAAACCCGAGGTTTAACATACTCTTTCCCAATCACACCCGAAATAGTTCCCAAAGACGCAGAAGACTTTCTTGACTTCGGTATGGTTGCCTTATTCATCATCTCCAAGGAGTTCTCAGACGAAGACACTGAAGACATGGATTCAGACTCCGATGATTTTGAGTTGCTTTTTTGCAACCTACACAGGACACTACACGTATCATAGAAGTTACGACCAGATTGGCTGTAAGCAGCAGCAATGTCCTCAAGCGAAACGTCAGACCCAAAATTTTGAAGCAAGAGCTCAAGATTAATCTTATCATTGTCACAGAATGAAGAGGTTGATGGAAGCCCCATTCTACATCACAAAGCAATGCTCTATAAGTTTCTAGCAGTCCACATGTACATGGTTACATCCCATACCAAAATAGTGACTTCAACCTATTTAAAAATCTAAAATAAAAGCAATTCCACATTGGTAATCGATTTAAGAAGCATCAACATAGATACGATAGTTGCAGCACATTTCACACTTAAACTGAAAGCATGTCTGCCTAGAAATCAAGCATTGTATTGAAGTTTATTGAAGGTTCAGGCAATAAGGCTCGGGTCAAGCGTTTTAGACTGAAACTCTAGGGTGAAAACTCAGCCAAAAAGGCTTGACCCGAGCCTTATTGCCTGAACCTTCAATAAACTTCAATACATCCTACATAGATATGATAGTTGCAGCACATTTTAACAATTAACACATAATCAAAACCATCATCTGCCTAGAATCAAGCCTTCTGCTCCATAAGTTATCAAGACACCTACTTTAACCTAACAAAAATTGCATTGATAAATCAACATGAATAAAAGCAATACATTGTGCAGAAACTGGACATTTTTCATGGATTTTTTGAAGATCATTCAAGAATCACAAACCTAGGAATATCGAAGACAATCGCAGTGCGACGGGGAGAGTGAAGAGCGTTTCCGGCGAGCCCTGTTCACGCGAATCACACTCGCTTATAGTATGCGTGACTGTGTGTACAGCTTCCCTTGGACTGTATATACTTAATGAATTTGCCTTTTTAGCTGCTTTTTCGTTTGAGGTTTGTTACATTAGTTCGTATTTTGTTTTTTTCCGTCCAAAATGAAAAATACATTTTCAATATATTTATGTTATAATTCATATTTAATCGATTCAGGTCGAGTGGCGTTTGGGGAGGGGAGTGGGGGTTCGGTCGATTATGTATTTCTATTACATAATACAAATGAGATCTATTTTAAAATTATTGTATATATAATAATTATATAATAATTATACGAACATTAAAAAAATCAAAATACGGATTGCATCTAACATGTCAATGAACTAAATAAATATGTATTGTATTTATATGTGTGTGTGTGAGAAATGAAAAGGTAAATTAAGATTATTTTGACCTGCTGTTTCCCAAGGAACACAGAATTTGAGGAGTTTCAACAATTAATTCTAGAATTTGAGGAGTTTCAACTATTAATTCTTATACCAAAGTCCCAAACTCTCAACTCCTAGTTAAGAATCATTCCCTATTCAATCTGTTTCTCTTTAACTGACAATTACTTCGATTTTGATCAGTTTTTTTCACCCATATTTATCCATCAATTTGTACTGGTGTATAAATAATAAAGTTACTGTATAGTATAGTTTTTAATTCTCTGTAATATCTATTTTCAAATATCAAAATTTTAGAGTTGATTTATTTATGTAATTAAAGTTATCGATGAATATGATCAAACGTGAACGGAAAAAATTGTCAAAGTTAAAGTATCATTTAAATTGAAACGGGAGAAGTATGATCTCTTGAGTAACTATAGTGCAAAATAATGATGAATTGATCTACTGATTAACTTAGAGAACTGAGATCGTATTCTTAAAAAGTCATTTTTATTTATGTACACACTAATTTATGATAAAAAATCTATTAAACTCTATCTATACCTATGGAATATATAATTAACAACCTAGAATATAGTTTTAATAAAGCGCATTGTAAAGATTCATGTGTTTCAAGGTGACAATAATATAATGAAGTTGAAATTGGGAATATATGGTCTAAGTTTATACCAAAGAAAATGTCTATATTTTGTTGGAAATTGCCAAATAGACTAATTCTTACTGCATATATATTTACTAGAGAATTTGAATATACATCAGCCCTCATTATACTATTTTTAATATGCATATGTGAATGATATGCACCGTAGCTTCAGTAAACATTACTTGAATTTGGAGAGCTGTTGGTCTGAACCATGATGTTTCGTATCCTGCCTCTGAATCTTTATGGAACATTTTGTACTGCTACTGGAATATGAATGATACTTCTGTATTTTAGGAAGAACATTGCTAGACTTATTCCTATAGTAATTGTATGGTTTATATGGGTGCAAGAGTCTCTCACATCTGACTTTATAAAGAAGCACGTTATAGCAACGATTGATACCATGTTTAGTCTCATCACAAGGCTTGGTCTAAGTTTAAACCACCTGATCATTATAGAATTACGTTGTCACCTGTTGGGGTGTAATTAGACAGAAAAGACTAATCAGTTAAACCACCTCGTGATTTTTTCAAACTGAACACTAATGGTTCTATTATGACAAATGGAAGAGGAGGTGGTGGTTTTGTGTTGAGGAATTCTGCAGGTCAAGAATTCTGCAGGTCAAGTCTAGATTGCAAAAGCAATGTATCTACATGTCCATAGTAGTCTTGAGGCTGAAACAACTGCTTTGGATTTAGGACTAGAGGCTGCCCACTTTCAAGGATTTCAGAAAGTTCAAGTGGAGATGGATGCACTAGTGCTCTTAAAACCGATCAAGAAATAGTATAGGGTTCCATGGAAGCTGATGCTAATTCTAAGGAATATTTTGGGAGCAATAGGGTGATCTTACACTCTCTTTAACTCATACTTACAGAGAGTCTAATGTAGTTGCAGATGTCCTCTCTAAGTTAGCAAGTGAGACACTTCACACACTTATATACTAGTCTGCCAAGGCAAAATTAGAGACTTAATACGGTTAGATAGTACAGAGCTTCCATACTTTAGATGTGGATACTTTAGAGACTGGAGAAATGGTTACTGCTTTCAAATGGTTTTTTGCAGGTCTCCAGAGCTTCAGAGGATTGCAATCATATATGGTGATGAGTTTAGTCAAGATGATGAAGGTCAAGCAGCAACAAGATGGGATGGTGGCTTTCGGAGGAGTCATGCAGCAACTTTAACACAATCACACTTCAACGGCTGGTTCAACATTAACTATACAACATGAGGATTGGTTCTAAAACAACAGAAGGAGTAGACTTTATGCTCTACAAAGTATTATTATTTGAGGGACTATCTGATTGATGGTCAAAATATAATAATGTTTATTGAACCTCGTGCTCGTCTTTAGATTTGAATTTCGCTTGCGACCCCTAACATAATTATGAGTAGTGAGCCCTTCCGTCAGCGGATTTTGATTTCGCTTAGCGATCGCTAATATGTTTGCGTGAGTTGACATAGGTGTACAAAAGTTATAGTGCTACAAATTGTTTCTCATTTCAGCTCATTTGAAACAATGTATAATGTCTAAACTTTGAGATTTTTTTTAAATAAAAGATGTGGTATGCCTAATAAAAGAAAAATAAAATAAAATTTAGCACAATTGTAGATGAATTTACTATAATCGCTTGATAAATCTCGTTAACATTAACGGCTAAGGAGTAAAAACAACACTCTTCCTCTTTTTTCCTACACAAACCAAATGACATGCCTTTTATTATAGCATGTTTTTTACTCATAAATAATGATGGTATATCTCAATTATCATAAAAATAAATAAACTATTTTCATTTACTTATTTCAATGGCAAAATTGCTTTGAATTATTTTTTTAAAAAAAATTTAACAGAAGAAATTGTTCTCATCTTTGGGCCACGAGTTGAGGCCCATATACGCATAGTATAGTTGTCGGGTCAGTATTGAAATGCAGTGGTTTCTCTGAGCCCGCCGGCAGCCATTTGCAGCACCGAAAAGTTCACCTCCGACGATCTTCATCAACCAATTCCGGTGAGTTCAGCCAACGTTATGCTCATATCAATTTCACGACCTAATTGGGTTTGATGTTTAATAATCGATTTCTATGGTGTTTTACCTGTATTTCTACACTGTAATACAGCTTTGTGATCATGATCCCTGTGTATTGGGGAAGCAAAAAAAAACGTGTTAGGATCGGAAAAAGTTAACTGGATTCTTAGATATCTAACTCAGAGTTTAAAAATGGTTGGTGTCTGGATTCTGCGATCTTAGCTTAGCAAGTTGATTTTGGTATTTGTGTTGAAAAAAATCTGCCATTTTGTTCAATGTGTTAAATGTTAATGTTAATATGGTTTTAGCTAATATGGTTTTGATAATCTGCTTTTTCCTTTGTGTCAATGTTGAGTTTATATACGCTGTACTGATGTCGTTTACCTCTCTTCACTGATCACTCGTGGTTTAGATTTTAGAACATAAAACGTAAAAGCCGTGTGTTCTTTCATAAGCATTTTCCTTTGTTGTGGTTGATGTTGTTTTTCTCCGCTGCATTAGTGAAGTTACAAGTTCTATCGGTTGATGAGTATTGAACAGTGTGTATTGTGGCCACTTACAGTTTCATAGATGTTAATTTTATTACCGCTTCTGTTTATTCCTTTGGCTTTGTTTGTTAAATAGTGTGATTGAAATGGTTAACTATAGCAGGCAGATATGGGATTCGGAAACAGAGGGGTTATCAATGATAAATGGTCTTCGAGGGTTCTCTGGATTTGCGCGATTGGAAGCGCCATAGGTATGCTAATCCCGTTACAATAGTAGCATTTCATTGCCAAAAAAGATTTAGTTTTGAACATTTTTCTCTAAATCCCAATACTTTCTTCACCTTTATTCCGGAAGTGATATTGGACAGCGTATATAAGTCGTGAAAAGGGGTATCTTGGCGGTATATTGAAGTAATGAACCTATATGGGACAACGGCAATGATTCTGAATGCCTATTTTAATGGGCTAAATTGAATAACGGTTGAATGTAGCTGAGTTGTGTGATATTATCGCAGTTTTATGATAGACCATCATATCTTGCAGGGTTTTACATGGTGGCGGTTGAAAGGCAGACACAGAACCGGGCGAAAATGATGGCAGAAGCTATGGGAGATGCGGGAGAAGAAGCCTAGTCGGGTTTTACATAGTTCAAAAGATGTTCGTGTACTAGACGCTTAGTGTAAGCAAGTCTTGTCTGTGCCCTTCTTTTCTGGGAATCTGGCAGACACAGTTTGCATGACTTTTTGTTGTAGGAAATAACAAATTAGCCTGAAATTCTCAAGAAATGTCAAGCTTGTGCATCCTGAATATCTTCCATTACTTCCTTTATATAGACATGATGCACTGGCATTTCTTTCCAAATTAAGTAAGTTCAGCAACAATGGCTTTAAGAAACTATCTTCTTCTGGGATTGTTTTTCTCAGTCCTTTTGTGGTCTTGCTCTGCTCACAGGCTCCTTCTCGACCACTCGACTGTAAACACCGACCACCAAGAATTATCCGACAGCTCTGCCGCCGCTCCCACCACCAGTCACCACCATCTCCACAGCCACCACCATGCACATCCTCCTTCCGATGCTTATACAGCAAGCCAGCACCCCTCGTATCCTCCCAAGAGGCGATACACTTTAGGCACACGACCATTTCCATTATCTACATCAACACCTCCGCCATCTCCATCTGGATTAGCGTATTCACCCATAGCTCAGCCAGCAAACCAACACGCTCACGGCTGGAGTCTAACCTCTTTGCTAGCGGCAGCCGCCCCTCTCGCAGGTGACCACCAATGGCCATGGACAACCAAATCTGACTCAACGCCTGTGATCTGGCCGGACCTCGGAGGTGCAAGCCAAGATCAATTCGCGTCCGAATTCAGCTATGTTTATGAAGAGCCACCACCAAGCAAGAAGAATGACTGATCAATGATCCATAAAATCTATATATAGTATATGATGTAATGAGAGGTTATATCATTATATATAGCTCATCTTTAACCTATCCTTCTCTGATGTATTCACTAAAGAAGTGTTGTACAAGAGTTTGATACAATAAAAGGCTGTTTTCTTACTCTCTTCTTACTTTACATTAACTTATGCTACAGCTAAATTACCCTGCAAAAGTATTCACAGATATGTCAAACTCGAATGCGATCTAGTAAGTGCTTCTTGTGTGAGCCGAGGAGGCATTCTGGAAGAAGCTGCTGCAGAAGTGAAAGAGCGAAGGAGGGGCGTGGCCCCCCTACTCGAAGTTTCATTAGATATAGGAGAGTGACCATCTATGACTATGGAGGGAGGCTGTAACTCGATTTCTGTGGGGCCCTGAGCGGAAGGTCGAGGACTATCGAGCAGCTGATGGTCATCATCATTGTCATCGAGGGATGCTACTGTGCTCGTCTCAGTTCGGATGGTTGAGTCATCGGGGAATAACTTATGCCTTCTCTTCCTCCTTGCTTCCTTTCCCCAGCCATGGATCGTCTCTCGTATACGCTTTGGAATCAACGCTGCCTTGTAGTTTGATCCCATCTGGAACAACAGAATCATGGAAAGAAATATCTGAAAACATTGCACAGGTTGTTCCAGGACATTATACAAATCTCTGAATCCAGGATTATATACCTGAGTCACAAGAGCGTAAAGAGGCAAGGTGCTGTAGCTGCACAAAAACTGTCCAGCAAACCTGGAAAGGTAAACGTTTTATCCTTCATCTTATACAACTTATGTGACATAAAAATCATGTAAGTACAAGCTTACAACATACCCGAGAACTAGACGAAGATAAACAGCCAAGTGATTCTTTATAAAGCATGAGTTGTAGCCAAATTGCCACTGAAATGGCAGAAAAGATCAGAAAAGGAAATAAACTAATCTCGGTATGTTTAAAAGAATGAAGCAGCGATATAGATGTGGAAAGTGGAATTACCCAGAACCAGAAAAAAGAGGCCAGCTCGAATGCATTCTGCAAGAGGAAAATGTACGAAGATTTCAGTTAATAGAAAAACAACACGAAAATGTAATATGCTCAACTCGTTGTCTTGAAGATGGAGAAGGCTTTTACCTGAAAGAGGATGAAGTGGATTAGAGACAGCATAAGATGTGGCTTCTTGAACCAAAACAGTTCATCTCGTGGCTTTAACTTTGCATCGAATGAAGTGATTCCTGCACTCTCCAGTGCCAATGTCGCAATAACATGTTGCAGTTTTGCGCCAACTAGCAGAACCAACTGCGCGATAACAGGTGGATCCAGAAGACAATAAAGGAGCTCAGATGAAAAGATTTTGGATTAAAATCATTCGGGAGTGAAAAATCAATCCAACGAATCCATAAAACTTACAGTTATTGGAATCAATGCAATCCAGAAGTAAAGATTTGATCCTGCATTTGTAAACGATTGCATTAAATAAAAGGAGGTCCATACTTACAGGATTGAGAAAGTTCGAGAAATAGCATACCTCTTACATTGAACAGCATGAAAGCCACAACAAACCCCCAAAGCGGACCACTGCAAGAAATTTGACTAGAATAATTATAAAAGAAGCCTAGCTAGGAGATATAACTCAATATAGCTGCAACAAATCTTTCAGTATCGGTAACAAAATCCAGTTAATAAAAAGCATTCAGGACAGTAAATTCTTTGGCAAAGAAGATCAAAATTAGTTGTTCAATCTTGATGCCAATATGCAACAAGCTCGGGCAAAATATTGTGATACTTTTCAGTAAAGAAAAAAATTCCATCGGTTGAAAGGCCAAAGATGTATGCAATATCATGCTGCTCCTATTGATTCACAATTCATTTGTGGATAAATATAAACCTCAATCCAAATGATACAAATATACTCATGCCATTTCCTTTACCTCACACCAACAATACTTTGGAATTCTTCCTCCATGGAATGAACCATATAGCTGTGGAAATCATAGTTTGATGTGAGGTTGTGATTCTGCCATGAATTGAAAGAATAAAAAATTAACACTGATACTACTTTCTGGGTTATAAATGGATATGTGTGACTAGCATGAAAGAAGACATAGAAATAACTCGGGAAGACAACATAATAGTGTTTGGGAACCTAAATGTTCTTTTGCAGAAGAAATTGTAATGCACTTCAAAGTCTAATCTAGATTTGTAAGCCTTGTTCTGAAATGAAAATTGAGGCAACCTAAAGTACATCATTTCCTTAGACATACCGCAATAAACCCCTTCCGGAGTGTCAGGTAATCAGCACGAACCACTGAGCGTCCAAATTGACGAAAAAAACATGTCTGCGAGAAGTGAGAGAATAACAGTCTTAAATAGTGCTGAATCTGATGACATTTAAAAACTTTTTTTTTTTTTTGCATTAATAAGATCTCTTTGCATGTTGTGCTTATGAATGAGTTTCTTGCAAGTTACTATTTAAAGTACTTGACAGTAAATCACCATGTAGAAGTACGGAAAGAATCACTAGCTGTCAACTTACCACCCAGATTAGTATACGATTTCTGGTCAGGGGATTCGATGTATGCACTCTAACAAAAGTTGATTGCCTTCGCATTGTCATGGCTCGGGTGATTGCTGTGAAAAAACATTTCTTGTTACTGGCTTCCTTTAGATAGCGATTTGTTCTATAGTCTATCTTAACTCTATATCTAATAATGTCTAGGATCAGTAAAACCTAAACCAGAACTGTTTTTTGCACTTGCCTGTAAGAGTAACAGAGTGGACCCTGTGAGCCTCGTCCTCCCATTTCCTCCAACTATGAATCTGATCATGTATTACACAAACAATTCAATTAAAAGGAAAACTAAAAAGCACCAAGAATACATCTATGAAAAACAAAAGAGGTGAACTGAGTTTGTTTCTAGACTTGGAGATACATAACCATTCGAAGATAAACACGGGTACCTTGACAATTGCCAGCAGCATAGTCAAACAGCTGTAAGAAATGTGTGTAATTGCCATGACAAAGATGAAGCGATGCAGCTGCTCAAGGCCTTCATACGACACAAAGGGTTCATGATTCTGCATAGAAATCATTGTGTGAAGCATATATTAATTCAAATGCAATGCACGGGAAAATAAACAAAAAAGTGAGCATGCCATAATAGCATGAATAACTAACTTGCCTCTTTACAGGTATTTAGATTCATGCCATTCAAAATTCTCCTAGCTGGTTGAGAAGGAAGAAAAGCTGCCAGAAGTTTACGGTGCTTGGAATCACCCCCTTCCCCTTCTTCTTCTACGTCAGCTCTAGAGCAGGGAGCAAATACGCCATCATAAAACTTTGATGGAATACAAATATTGGAGATTATACTTGCTGTTGCAGTTAGTAGGAGGGATATAAAGCCAAGAAGCATCAGCTCTGCAAACAAAAATTCCGACAGTTATGATGGAGTTTCAAATCCAACCAAGGCAGGAAAAGGTAGCAAAAACACAAAACCATCAACACATTAGTTCACTAGTTTTAATAGCCATATTGACAAGTACCTTCTTTCATTTTCTCAACAGCTGCAAGTAACGGTTTCCGATTGGTTTTTCTCAACCACTGCGTAGAGAGAATGCAAATTCATCAGACTAAACAACATATTTGACAACTGACATCATATATAATACTCCTCCATTTCACAGAAGGACTCGTTGTTATAAGGTTAAACAAATAGCTAAATAAGCAACATATTCAAGACAGAACACATAAATCTTGTCAAATACATCACCAGTTCTTAAAGCAAACTCCAATATATGTCAAAAAACAAAGTGAAATTATAAGCAACAAGAATCAAGGGAAACTTACATGGCATAACCGGTGAATTGATCGCTCCACGAGCAGCGAAACAGCGACAAAGACAGTCAGAACAGTAGCCACAGACCAAGTAGGGGTCAGTGCTAATGACCTGCCCTTGATTTCTGACATTCCAGATTCAGCCATCCCTTCAACCAAGCTCCTTGAACAAAAACTAAACCTTTAATAACAGACTGCTACAGCTACAATGCTATAATGGCTGTCCATCACAAGCACAACAAAGACTCAGATTAAAGACCAAGTGCCCCCCTTTTTCTTTATATCACTATCAATGTCGGAAAGTCCAAAGCAATTACATCAGACTCAAAGACTGAAACTTGGAAAGAACCCACCTCCCAGAAACATCATACTCAAATGAGACACATGAAAAGAAAAGCAACCCCCTTTTTGCTCTCAAGATTCAATCAGTGAAAAAGCAACCCCTTTTAGGCTGAGCATATGCCAATAATGAAAATTCAAGCTAAGAAAGTGCTGATAAATTCTGGTGAAAGTGAGATAAAACCAAATGCATTGCCTCAGATTCAAAGATTCAACAAGATTCTGAGTGAAATGAACTCTTTTTCAACTGCAAATGATGGAGTTTGTGATCTGTGGGACTGAAAAATGCAAGCAAATGAGTAGCAAATGATGAAGTTTCCTTGCTTTTTCAGTAGACTATCTAGTTTTTAGCTATATTTCTTGACTACTAAAAGCGGTAATAGCTAGTTATTTTACTCCATTTTGCCGGAAAAGTAGGTTTGTGTTCTTCCTTTGATTTGCAAGAACCTCGTTAATGGGGTAAACTGGGGAACCACCTTCTCCAGTTAGCATTTACACCAGACAGTCTTTTAATTTTGACCTGCCCTTTGTTCATCTTTTCAAACCAAAATAATTGCTGTAAAAAATCAAAAAATCAAAATAATTTTTTATACTTTCGAAAAGAAAAAATCAAAAAAATCGACCTTAATGACATAAAAATATTAATAACTATACAGAAATATTTAACTTCAGGTTAGGATCAAAATATTTTTATTAATATCACTAATTATTAGGATAATTTTGAAATATTACCTCTTCTTATTTGCAAAAATAAAATTTTACTTGTTTGACAGCAGTCAGCAGTAAACTGTGTGGCTGGTCAGACTAATTTATTTGACAGCGTTTCCACCACGTTCAAATAATTAGTCGTACGTTGCACCCACGTACCCGATCGGCGGTTCCAACTTCCAATATTTAAACACAATTTTACTAAATTACACATAATAAACTTTAATCATGGTAAAAAAAAAACTTTAATCATGGCAATTTCTTACATATTTTCTACTGCTTATTTGAATTTTTTTAGTTCATTTCAGTTTACTCTTTATGAAATTCAGGTTAATTTAACATTTGTTTCAATGCAGCTCAATTCAATATATTTTTAAAAAAATTCAATTCAATCCAATTCAGTTCGGCAAAAATAATTTTAGAGAGTCAACCTTATTAATGAAAGGAAATTAATTTAACTAACAAAATTTACCCAAAATTACCATAGATCTCCGTACCAAAATGGTGCTAATAAGTGGACTCCAAATGAACCCACTTGATATTTGATAAGCACCCTTACTGATACAAACATAAATATAATTAAATTTAAATTAATGTTTAACAAATGATTAGTAAATTATTTGAAGGAAAGTCAACCTGAGTGCTAACTTATTTTCACTATTATTCAATATATAACCACTGATACCAGTTTAATTGGCTGGCAAATCACATGTATATTTGAAATTATTATGAATCAATAATTAATAAGGGTTGTATAGGTACAGCAGGCCAAACCCTAGCAAGAACTGATCATATTCTGGGAAATTAATTTGATAACCACCTTCTTCATTATCAGCCACAATCTTATTCATAATGGTGATTGTTTTAGTGATGTTAATGATCACAGCTAGCAAGCCAAACACACGTAACAAAAATGGAAAGAGAATAGAGACTTGAAAAGTTCATTGATTAAATTTGTTGTACCTCATAATAACTGGTGTGATTTTATACATCGATTAACACGAGTTTTACATCGCATAGTCGTTATTGACATGAACTTGAATTTTTTTTTTTTTACTTTGATCAATTTTGAGGCGGGCCAAACATATGTTAGTTATTTCGAGCCGAGAAATTGAATTCGTTTCAAACTCCACTCAGCTCGGCCGGAAGTCACCCTGTACTAAAATTTCGAACGTGTTAATATAATGTATGTAGTAGATTTTTGCAATTAGAGAAAATTTAAATGTCACAATTCATCCAACATTTTGTTTGAACATATACTACAACGACATAATCTAGTACATGGATCAGATATACCACAACTATCATAATCTAATCTTATGTTATCCTACTCTATCGATCTAGTATGTCGAGTGGTCGATGTGCTCACTTTGTTGCTTAGATTAGGGTGAAACTCTCATTGATTAAACCTGCATATGTCCCATACTCTTGACACCAGCAATATAGTTCCTGACTCGTGGTTTAAAGTGGGTGAAACTCTCACTATTACACCTGCGAATGCCCCTTGTTCTTGATACAGTAGATGTCCCATACTTTTAACAGCGGCGATGTAACTCCTGACTCATGATTTAAAGTAGGCGAAACTCCCACTAATTACACCTACAAATGCCCCTTAATTACTCTTGATATTGTATATGTAGCTCCAGACTTGTAGTTGAGCGCGTTGGAAACTTTAACCTAAAAAAAAGGGAAAATGTTTTATATAAAAATTATTATTTATGAAGAATTTGAACCTCTGACTCTATCGAGCGAGGCAAGATACCTGCCCAACTTATCGATCGCAGTTGGTTCAATTATCTAACATTGGTCATTAGGTGATATTCACAATTGCAATAGTTATTAGCCGGTGATTTTTGACCTCCTAGTAGTAGTTAGCGTGTGAAACGATCATAGTTGTAACCCTAGTCAAAGCTTCAATTTATTTAAGAGAGATTAAATTACGTACGTGGTACTCCCACAGTAATTAAATGTTGTTTGGAAAATGCATGCATTTGGGATTTCGAGCAATCAACGGAGAATTTTTCCACTTTGACTGATTTTTCACAGTTGATTGAAATCCCTAAATCACATAAAACCCCTTGTATGAATTGAAGACTGATTAAACGAGTTGAAAAAATATGAAATAAATTCTTGTATGTTCATCAATGTATTATTCAAATACAAGAAGAACAGTCTATTATATTCTAAATTATGTTAATGTTTTAATTTGTTTAATATTTTCATACTTCTGTTGTCATCTGATCATATGAATACATAATTTAATTTTAGTATAACTCATACTCCTTCCATCCCATTCTTCGTGCTTTGATTTTTGCACTATTTATCATCGAATTTAGACCAAATATTTGAATATGTATATAATCATCAATGATATTAAATGTAATATCGTTAGAATCGTTGCATTGCATAATATTCAAATATCAAATTTTTATTTTCCAATAATATACATAATGAAAAATATTAATAGTCAAAATTGTGTATCGGAGACTGTGGAAAAAGGGTCTCCGATGAGTAGACTGAAACATAGTAATAGTAAACTAAATATAGTACTATTAGGCCAATAAAATCTCACCTTTTTTCCATCGTCCAGAATAGACAACCATTTCGTAGAATTCAGGTCAGTCAGGTGATAAATTTGTAAAATATAAAATTTAATTTAATTCAGTATAATTCAGTTTAAGTCGGGAAAATATGAGAAAGTGCATGTGGTTTTGGTTTGACCAATGAGGGAATAAATAAATTAAGAGCGGGGTCGTTGTCGAAAATTGACAAAATGCAGGGTGCAGATGGCGATGATTAAGGAGCATAATTTATAGGTGATGAAACGGAGATTTTAAGATCAGTACAAAGGCCTGTCCGGTGGCTAATCAACACTTACACATGCAAACCCCAATCCATCACACGTCTAATCTCATACAAATGGCCCATATTCATTAAGTAGAATCATTTTGAACCCCCACACATTTATTTTTTTCTAAAATAAGAATTTAAGATATTAAACTTTCAATCATAAAAAAAACACAATACTTTTCTAAGAAAATGTATAATTAGGTGAGCAATGAGAATTAGTGAAATTTTCTGAATGAATCAGTTGTACGAAATTGTAACAAATATGTCGAGATACGATGGAAGAGAGATCTTAGTAAGTAGTATTGATAAGAATTAGTAAGAAGTATTACACGTTACAAGAATTTTATAACTTCACAGTTATACGCACCGGTGATACCAGGCCCAAATTGATCCGATTAAACTTGAACCGGTATAGTTGTTTTTATTCTGTTTTGATTAGTGTTCAGGAGAGAGGGTCCAAATATTGTAATGGTTGTATATGATATTTAATGAAAACACTTTCATAAAAAAACATGGGCTGGCATTTTTTCTTCTAATAAGTTACCACTAGCAATACACCATACATTATATATTTTGAATTTGTGAGCATAAGTCTAATAGGGCTTTCTTTTCCCACAGTGAGCATTCATGCAACCCACAAAGCTTTTCCGGCAGCGCCTTCACCGGTAAAATCCCGGTCAAGCAACAGATGTTCTCCTTGTGCACCAGAGCTACTTAACCTATCATGAAAAGAGTAACATGAGAATGAAAAGATTTCTCAATTGTGAGAATAATAACAGAACAGAACAATCTTTGGCATGTATTAACTGCATCATTCTATACTCCGACCATCAAAACATGCTCTATCAGTGCTATGGGAGTACAAGAAGAGAGGCGTCGGAAATCAGAGAAAAATAAGCTCAGAAAATGTACAGCAGATGATGATTTTATATACAATTACCATTCGTAGTTTCATAAAATCAAATCAGTTAGAACCTGAACCACGACAAACAAGCTTCCTCTCTACAATAGTGCACACATTTTTAACCTAGTTTTTAAAATGTGCAGTCTTATATACAACCAATTCATCCAAAAAACCACGCGTCAAAACATCAAGTATAAAAGTTACATTCTTGCCTGGTTGATGGTGAACTGTAACCCTATATGATAAACAGAATGACACAAATATGCATATAATGAATAAAGAAGCGAACTAAGGTGCATCAGAACTCGTAATCTACCTTGGCGTCATACAAACAGACAGCGGCCTTGAATTATTGATACATCGTAATACTTCACTTTCAACCAATACATCTTCTTCTTGATCACCCGAGCTACTTAACCTATCATGAAAAGAGTAAGATGAGAATGAAAAAGATTTCTAAACTGTATGCAAACACACAAACTTTTACAGGATTTGATCTACCTTGTAGCGTCGTACAAACAGACACCGGCCTTAGATTCTTGATGCATCGTAATACTTCCCTTTCGATAAGGATAAGCATACAATTGATTAAAGATCCTGATAATGCCATAGGAAAAGCTAGTTGAGTTCGACTTCATTGTAGACTTATCCGTCACAGTAACATTTACTCTCCAATCTTTCATAGTAAAGGTAACCTCAATTTGTGGCAAGCCCCTGCACAAAAAAAACTACTGATTTAAGAAGCATGGACATGATATATCATCAAAAACATAATTCAAACCGAAAACATTTGAATACGATCAAAATGAATGAAGCAAAGAAGCTACCTTGGAGCAGGAGGTATGCCATGCAATTCGACTTTTCCAAAGTAAGTATAAGAATACATAATGTAGTGACAGAAAGATTCAGAACGGCCACATTCCCGGTACTCCTTTGTAGCCTTATTACTTTGATTTTTCATCAAATCAACACATCCATCACCATAATACTGAGCACAATACCGCTCTCTCTCTCGTTCTTTGAGATAACTATCGCCTTCGAAAACCTTGACTGACACTGAGGTTTGCCCATCATAGCAAGTAGTTAAAACCCTAGTCACACTAATGGGGGGAGGGGTTTCAGCAGGAATGAAATTCGCCATAACTCTGCCGGGAATTTTAGCTCCATTAAGAACTGCAACTCCATAGCCTCTGGACCTATTATCAAGAGGCCTTTCCGGGTATATCCAAAGAGCTCCTACTTGAATTACAGCTATAAAACACAGAACAAAATTATTTTTCAGAGAAAATCCCCAAATATCGATTGTAAAAACGATGAATGAATGATGGATAAATTACCTGAATGTACAATCAAGAGTAGAAAAAGTAGGTATGCGCAGGAAAATTTGTTCTTCGCCGGAGAATCCATCGGAAGTTGCTCTCTATTTTGGGAGTTCTTACGTTATACTCTATATTTTATGCTACTGGTTGCTCTTTATTTTTATGGGATAAATTTTGAAATAGACGGTCTATATTTATATTTATAGACCGAATTTATTTACAAAACCTTTTTGATGCGGCTATTTGTCTACAAAGATGTTTTTATGCGGCTTCTACTATGTAAATATGTGAAAGTTGGTATCACGCGCCTGCAAATAATTATAAATATAAATTCTCTTTTTTTTTTTTACAAATTTGTCGTTTCCTTTTCCACAAAAACTCCTCTCTCCGATTCAATCCACGTGCCCTCACCACCGTGGTCAACTCTTGCAGAGGCGCTGTCGGCAGGCGAAACCTCCACACGCCCTCACCAACGTCGTCGGTGAACACACACGTGACTTCTTAAAGACATGTGTGTAGTGTTGTCAGTTCTGATCTGAACCGAATAAACCGATCAAATTGAATGTTACCGAACCAACCTGAGAAACAATCATCTCACACTGAAACCAACCCGAACCGAACTCAACTCGTAAACCGATCTGATTCGAGAATCTAGATACGAACCCGATCGATAATCGAATTTGTTCGCACCGAACCCGATTCGAACTGACCCAAAATCAAACTAAAATCCTTAATAGAAAGTCAATTAAGATTTGATGTTGGATTAGTTAAACTCAATTTAGTCGATGTCTAAAAAAAGTCATATAAGAGATCATGTTTGAGTCAATTTAGTTAGCACTTGTAGAAAGTTTAAGTATGGTTGATCATTTTATTAGTTACACTCGATTTAGGTAGTTTATATGCAAATTTAAAAACCAAAAATTCAGAATTAATATCATCCTACTCGGTTTGAACCCGAATCCGAATCGAAACGATTAACATATGACCGAATTTGAAATGATCCAAACCCGAACTGATCCGATTAAACTTGAACCAGTAGTAACCCGACCGATATTAACCGACAAAAGAGAGTTTTACCTACTCAACCGAACCGTTTTGATCCGAAACTGATTCAGCCGAACTAAAACTTGTTGGGAATTGTCTCAAATTTCAATCAATGCGAAATTCAGAAATCTTTTTCCCTGAGGAAACAGAAATAAACATGTAACCCTTTTTGCGGTTTTATAGAGGTTTCTGATAGTTTGAGAGTACTATATAAACTCTTGATTTTGTTCAATAATATTGTGCGAGTTCCCGTGAAGATATTTCTAGTCGGGGGGTCCTGCCACCGTATGTGGACGTATGGCAGAGAAGAGATAGTTTGTATAGGCCTATAGGGAGTGTATGTGTGGTTTTGTTTACTCTTTAATTTTCTTGGAATATACTAGTTTGATTATCTGGTGGATGTAGGGCCTGTTTGTCAGAGTTTTTCTGTAAAGCAGTTCAGTTCGGTTCAGTATTTTTTATTTTTAAAGTTCAGTTCAGTATTTTTTTTTATTTTTTTAGTTCAGTTCATTATTTTTTTTATTTTTTTTCAGTTGTTTTGTATTTTTTTATTTTTTTTCAGTTCAGTTAAATATTTTTTTATTTTTTTATTTTTTCAGTTCAGTTCAGTATTTTTTTTTTAGTTCAGTTCAATGTATTTATATTTTTTTAATTCAGTTCAATATATATTTATTTTTTTATATTTTTTCAATTCAGTTCAGTAACTTTATATATATTATATATTATATCTTTCTACTATTATTCTGATTCAGTTCAGTTTATATTCAGTTCAATTCTTATCATATCATAAACTAAAAATTTTCAAAATGTGATTTGATGAAATCCAAAATAATTTATACTGTTTTAGAATATTTACATTTTGTTCATTTCATAGCAATTCCAATCAGTTTTTTTTAAAGTTCGTTGATGCTATTCGACCTAATGTAGGCGTACTATTAGTATTCAAGTATGTCTAAATCAATAAATTTTGTTCGATCAAAGTAATTCAGAAGTAATAAGACTATTATGTCATACATTTAATGTTACTTCAAATCAACTCAGTTTCAAACCATGTCAAATCAATTGAAAATAATGACATGTAGTTCACTTCAGTATCTTCATCATGAGAGCATGGACTGCAAAATTCTTGTTGCTATATTCAGTCGAACTTAATTCATTTCTTCCTTCCTTTGAGGGATCCGCCGTTCTTTAAATATTATCGTCATACTCTACAACAGGTATCCCAAGTTGTTCTTCCATTCGCATAGAGTTATGAAGCGTAATTGTTGATACTATTATGGTCATTTGTCACTTTTCCTTCATTTGAGGCACCGCCTTAAGCATGCACCATTTATTCTTCAAGCTGCCAAATGATTTTTTCACAATGTTTTGTAAAGAAGAATGTCGATAGTTGAATTGCTCCAAAATTTCTCTAAAATTTCTATTTCTTTGGTACCTTGCATTTGGATCCATAAAAGAAGCCAAATATCCTTTCGATACGTTCAATTATAATTCGGTTCGATTAATATTTACTAGATTAATACAAGCTCATTATTTGTGAATACGACAAAATAGAGCTATTCTTACACTAGTGGTTCTATCATACATCTGAATATTTTTGACCAGTTCATTTTAATTTAATTAAAATTAATAATAAGTCTATCTCAATCATATATAAATGTAAATTGATCAATTTCAGTTTAATTTAGTCATACAATTATTGTCTTTGATCTTTACTTCATTTTAATTCAATTTAGTTATAAATAAATGTGATTTGATGAAATATGTTGGGTTTAGTCATTAATTCAATACATTATACTTTATTCCGTTCTATTTCTATTCAATTCAGTACGATTCAGTCCATTTTATTTGTCAATAATGAACTTTTTTACTGTAATTTTTTTCCAGTTCAGTTCAATATATTTTAACCTTTTTCAGTTCAGTTCAGTATTTTCATATTCTTTTCAGTTCAATTCAATTTAGTTCAACATTTTTATTTTTTTCAGTTCAATTCAGTTTTTTTTTTCTTTTTTCAGTTCAGTTCAGTTCAGTTTAGCTCAGTGAGTGACAAATAAACTCTAACAAACAAAACCGTAGACCATTAAATCTGTGTACTACATTTTATATCTTTATCGTTTATGTTTTCCGTTACGTTTAAAGGGATTCCTTTCCTCAACAAAACTAACCGAACCAACTGAAATGACACCGTTACATGTGTGCATCAATAATCATACCTCATAATTCTAGCCAAATTAAGATCGAAGCTTTTCTCGAAAATAAAAACGAGACTTGGTTGTTACAATATTCATGTGTGTTAATAGATACATTATAATAACAAGTAAAAGCAATACTAAGAATGTATATGAACTAAATCTCATCTTTTGTTATTTGGTTTTCCTTCACTATCCTAAATAAGACAAATCTATAAATTTTTGATTATATACACTACTAATTATAGACCAGTTTGTTACAAAATTCATTTGTTTGATATGCAAAGTAAGGTAGCCTTGTTTTTTACAGTAATTTGATTCATAAACATTTTACCTAAAACTAGTAGTTTGTTGTGTATTTCCCTTTTGTTACAGTAGCTAAAAACTAGTATATAATTTGCATTTGTTATGTACATGCTAATTACACTGGTAGGCTATATACAGAAAAGTTAGGCGCTCCGTTGAGCATCACATCAAAGAGCCGTCTTCATTCTTTTCCTTGTCTATATATTTTGATTTTGTGAGTACAACAATCCCAAAAGCTTCACTAGAAAGACGATAAAATGCAGGTATTTTTAAATTCTGAATATGTTTGTGTCATATATTTCATTCATGCTTCTGAATTCTGATCATGAATCACTAAACTTATGATATTATCAACTCATTTCTCATCTTTTCCTATCTATCTAACTTAGTTTCATTGGAGAATGAATGTAATGTTCTTGGTTTCTTTGATCAGGCATTATGGTGTTTTGTTGTGCTGCTGCTGCGAAGCCGGCCTTTGTTTCTCGCATGATTCCACACCCGCACACACAGTCGCCGGATTTCAACCATTCAGAATGGTCGATGGCGCGCATGATGCAGTTTCAGGAATCAGTAGGTACAAAAATCTACAACCTGATGCCGATACTAACTTCCCTTTACATGATCAATGTGATTGTGAGTCTCGGTGATGACAAGAATCTGACACTAGAAATGGGGATGGATACTGGAAGCAGTTTGAGCTGGATCAAGTGTGATCCTGCCAAGTACGATCCACGCAATTCTCCTTTCAAAACTGAACCACTGGATTGCCGTTGCTGCGACCATTTTCCAATCGCTGCGGGTTGTCAAGATATTGTTAAGCCACCAGGGTGCCATACCAGATTACATTATTACAGTGGCCAAAATGTTTCGCTTAAACTCTGGTATGATCGCCTGAGTTTTCAACCGATGAACTACAGTGTACCACAGCCATACGCTGTTTCGACCTTTGATTCTATATTGTTTGGATGTGTTATTACTCTATCAGAATCCTTTGATTATCCGAGATTGGATGGAATCCTTGGATTTGGATGGGGTCCGAGTTCCATCGTGTCACAAATTGAAGTAACACAGTTCTCCCACTGCATCGGAGAACTAACTTCTGACCCTCCTCGTGGCAGCATCGGGGATGTGCTTGTTGTCGGCGATGATGACTACATGCACAGTCTCATAAACCCGCCCCCGGAATCAACTCCCTATTCCGACTCCGACCATCATTATTCAGTCAGTCTTGTCGGAATAAGTTTCATGGGTGAAAGGATTATTGAGGTTGCAGACGGGCAGAGGGATACATATATTGATTTAGGCTCCACACTAAGTTCAATCCAACCTCCCCTCTACGATGCACTGTTCGCTAAGATAGATTCTTGGATGAAAGCTTTTGATTTACCGCCTGGAATTCGCGATGGAAAAAGAGTTTGTTATCAGGGATTACTTGAAGATTTCATGGATGAATTTCCGATGGTTTCTTTTCACTTTGCTGATAATACAACATTGGCACTAGATGAGAAGAATTTGTTCATGGAAGTAAGTGTTCCGCCCCGTGTTTGCTTGAATCTGGTGGAGCCTGGCATTAACACTACTTACCCCTTCAATCTAGTCGGGCAGACACTACAGAAGAACCAGTACATCAAGTATGATCTCACAAACAAAAGGATTTCCATGTTCAGTGTAGATTGCGCAGCTTTAACTGGTTGATTTCAGGATCTTAAATATCTGTCATCTACTATATTGACAGAGCTTATTATTATTATACAATATTACCACTTTTGTTTAGTAATTGTGCATTTGTTTCTTTGTTTGGCACAAGCTTCTTTTGCTGCTGTGCAAGAATTGATGTGTGTGTGTTTTTTTTTCACTCAAGATTTGGTCTGTTTTTGAAATGCAACCACAAATCTCTCGAATTCAGTGCTATGAATAGCAAGCTTAACTCATGTTAATGCAAAGAAGAGATGCGTGTGTCGGAAATTAGGAGAAAGATAAGCTCAAACAATGTACAGCCAATGAGATTTTATAAACAATTACCATCCATAGATCAGTAGTTTCATCAAATCAGTATGCTTTTTTGATGGGAAAACTGAAGCGATTTCATCAATTACCAACACGTCCAAGGATTTCAGTTGAAAGCATACATGAAGCAGACTAAAATTGACAAGTGATCAGATAACATACTCTCTAATCGCTGCTGGAAGACTTCTGAAGCTTCTTTCAATACTCAATTTCATTGTGCGCCAAAATCAGCTTCTGAAGATCCACAGTCTACAGATGCAGGTAAAAATAGTTCAAGCTTAACATTTACAACCCAGTAGTTAAAATAGTTCTATTTAGTAGTAAACGAAAATCGAAATTTTTCAATGAAGGGGAAACTGCACAAGCTTTTCCATATAGCACCAGTTACATAATAAGTTCAAAAGCAATTGATTCGAATATTCACACCATTAAATAATAAAAGGGGACAATACAGCAGTGTCCACCTTAACAAGTAGTCCAAGCGCACAAATGCAAAAGCAGATACTAATAAATGTATTTCAATGATCATACCAACACACACAAGATTAATACAAAAGCGAGAACTCAAAATGTGCATAACAATATGGAAAACCACACTAAAATATATTTTAATATGCAGAGAGTAAACTTTGAAAGTAAAAAATAAGAGCTGGCCATACCAAGTTCAGGAGGCAAAGAGAAAGTATATTAATTCAGTAAATTTACTCATCAACATTAATTCAAAAGTAAATTTCAAGTTAGAAAGAGAATGTAGAACTCCATAAAGGACAAACAACCATTTATAGATGAAGGGATTGATGTAATTCCTGCATAAGTCATATAGGTATGTACACATTGATTAGAGCATCTCCATAACCCTGCACCAAATATAGCGTACGATGCTATATTTTTAGGATTTCCAACGCGTAGGTAAAATACGCTATATATGGTGAGATGGAATAGTAGATCAGTTATTTTGATGTCTCCCTGTACTCCAAACACCAAATATAGGATAATGATTTTATATTCCCTTGTTTGAATTCCTTGATTTAGTTGGTTTATTTTTATTTTATTTATCAAGTCTAACTATCATTAGCTTTAATTATTATATATTTTGCTTTAGTTTTTGTAGGTTATTAAAATTCGTTAATTTTTGAATAATCTATAATCAGTTTCAAGACAATAGGACACAAGAAGTACATTATTAAACACACCAATAATAATTTTTACTTATTTTTCATTGCTTTTTAAATCCATGGAACAAATACACTAAAAATTATAAAAAATAACTCCACAATAAACGCGTTGAGAAAATTATTTTTCTTAGTTTGGTCATTACTAGAGGATTGCATAGACTGAGAGAATAAGATAGAGAATATGGAAAAGGTAGCTTACTTGACCAAAGATGCAGCTGATCCGATTTCATCAGGAATATTTTCTATCAAATAATACGACGCGTCCAAGGATTTAACACAGTCAGCCTGAACATAAGGAACAAGGATTATCAGATGGTGATCAAGCTTCAAACATATAGCAGTTGCAAGCAAACCCAAACAAGTCTAAAATTAACATGAGATCAGATAACAAACTCTCCGATTGCTGCTGGAAGACTAGAAAGCTTATTGTGGCTGAGATTCAGCACAGATAGCATAGGAAGATTTCTAATATCTTCTTTCAATACTTCAATTTCATTGTGCGCCAAAATCAGCTTCTGAAGATCCACAGTCTACAGATGCAGGTAAATGCAGGCAAGTTATCTTTCTAAAAAATTTAAAACCAACAAAATAAGAGAGCAACGGGATAGCCTCAAAAGATCGTTTGTCGTACCTCCCACAAATTCTGACCCTCACCAACTGTTTCCAAGCTCTTGTATACCTCGTCCGGCACATGCCTACACAAAGGTAAAAGAATCACTTTCAACGCCACCATTATATTCACTAGCAATTTTACTTATCCATCATGATACAATGCCAAACAAATAATGTCAATTTAGTTCAAAACAAGATCAAATAATCGAAAAATCGACTCTTTTTCACAGATGGAAATGGGAGAACAACATATGTTTAAAGTTTGCATCTTGATCCGATAAAAAGGGAAATTGATAGATTTTACAGCTAGTCAAGAAGAATTAACTAAGCTACTATTCCCAATTACAGGGCTCACTGTTTCTACATTCAGTTTATTCCCATTACTTCATTGGTACTAAGTAAACACTAGAAATACTCAAAACACTAGAAATACTCAAAAAGGTAAACAAGAACAACTCTTGGAACAAAATTACACTGTAAAAACTTGAAGAAATTCTGTGAGCTGAAAAGTACATGTGGAGAAATTTGTACCTGAGAGCGCGATTGGATAGGTTGAGTGAACCAGAAATTCTTGCATCTTTTAGGATTCGGTCCATGATTAAGGATAAGAAAGGATCTTTGAGGATGATTGGACTGAAATTACATAAACCAGTTCGGAGATCTCATAATGTGCAAAGCTCCGGGTTAAAGATCAAACAAGGAAGGTGGTCCTGTATGTATCTACTTTATACCATCTTTGGGAGGAACTGAAACATGAGAATTTGGCAGAAGGCAGTAACAAAGGCTGAATACAACTGGCTACAAAGGAAAATGTCAGATGCTGCTAACATAGGATAGCACCTTCATAGTTGTTTTTAGTCTGTTTTGATTAGTGGTCAGGAGAGAGGGTCCAAATATTGTAATGGTTGTATGATACTAATGAAAACACTTTCATAAAAAAACCATGGGCTGGCATTTTTTATTCTTATAACTTACCACTAGCATTACACCATACATTATATATTGTGAATTTGTGAGCATAAGTCTAATAGGGTTATCTTTTCCCACATTAAGTATTCATGCAATCCCATAAGCTTTTCTGGCAGCGCCTTCACCTGTTAAATTCCGGTCAACCAATAGATGTTCTCCTTGTGCACCCGAGCTACTTAACCTATCATGAAAAGAGTAAGATGAGAATGAAAAGATTTCCAAAGCGTATATAAACAAACAAACTTTTGCACTTAATTTGTGAGAATAATAACAGAACAGAACAATCTTTGGCATGTATTAACTGCATCATTCTATACTCCGACCATCAAAACATTTTCTATCAGTTCTATAGGAGTACAAGAAGAGATGCGTCAGAAATCAGAGAAAATTAAGCTCAGAAAAAGTACAGCAGATGATGATTTTATATACAACTACCATCCATAGAGATCAGTCTTTTCATAAAATCAAATCAGTTAGAACCTGAACCACGACAAACAAGCTTCCTCTCTAGTCTCTACAATAGTGCACACATTTTAAACCTAGTTTTTAAAATGTGCAGTCTTATATACAACTAAGTCATCCAAAAAACCACGTGTCAAAACATCAAGTACCAAACTTACATGTAATGAAACAAAGAAGCTAATTAAGGGGCATCAGAACTCATACGAAAAGTTTACAGGATTTGATCTACCTTGGAACGTCATACAAACAGACAGCAGTCTTGAACAATGTGGGGTCTTGTTCTTGAAACTTGATTACACCTCGCGTTAGCAAACGTTCATTTACCCAATCATTAACTATCTTGGCATAACCGTAGAAAAAGCTAGTTGAGTTCGACTTCATTGTAGACTTATCCGTCACATTAACATGTAATCTCGAATCCTTCAGAGCAAAGGTAACCTCAATTCGTGCCAAACCCCTGCACAAAAAATACTGATTGAAGACACAAAATAACATTTGAAGATGATCAAAATGAAGCAATGAAAAAAGCTACCTTGGAGCAGGAAGTATGCCGTGCAATTGGACGTCTCCAATGTAAGTATAAGCTTCTTCTAGGTAGTGACATATAGAGTGAGACTGCAAACATCCCCACCACTCTCGTTCTGAGTAAGAATCACTTCCAATTTTTTTCTCCATATCAACACATCCATCTCCATAGTACTGAGCACAATCCCGCTCTATCGCTGGCTCTTTGAGATCACTATCGCCTTCGAATACTTTGATGGACACCGAGGTCTGCCAATCATTACAGGTGGTAAAAACCCTAGTCACACCACTAATGGGAGGAAGGATTTCAGCAGGAATGAAACTCGCCATAGCTCTGCCGGAAATTGTAGCTCCACTAGGAACTGCAACTCCATAGCCCAAGGACTTATGTTGAGGAGATATGTCCGGCCAGTTCCACCGAAGAGCCCCAACTTGAATTACAACTATAAAACACAGAACAAAATTATTATTCGGAGAAAATCGATTATAAAAACGATGAATGAAATATGATGGATAAATTACCTGAATGTACAATCAGGAGTATAAAAAGAAGGCATGCGCAGGAGGATTTGTTTTTCGCCGCAGAATCCATCGGAAGTTGCTCTATATTTTGAATGTTTGGGAGTTCTTACGTTACGTTATACTCCCTTGGCTTTATATTTTCATGGAATAAATTTTGGAATAATAAAACCACCTATATTTAAAGACTAAATTTGTTTGCAAAACCTTTTTGATGCGGTTTAGTGTTTGCAAATCAAGTTTTTTTGCGGCTCTTATTATGCAAATACGTGGAAATTGATATCATGAGTCCGTAAATAATTATAAATACAAATTTCCTTTTCTTTTTTCACAAATTCGTCGTTCCATTTTTCAGGAATACTCCTCGCTCCGATTCAATGCATAGACCCTCGCCGAGGCGCTACCGGTAGACGAAATCTCCACACATACATCTCTAACGTAAAATTTAAGTTAACTGAACTGAAAAATGTTGAGTTGCACTGAATTTAACTGAAACTAAAAAAATATGTATTGACAATTAACGGTCGGTCAGTGATAGTGATTTCATTTGAAACGTCTTTTGAAGTATGATGATGCTAATTGGACTTTTCAAATACATGATTTTAAAATATTATTAAAATTTTATATAATTCTCTATTTACGTGACAATTGAAAAATTAGATGATACTTGAACTATCACGGTCTCATTTATTAATTTATTAAATTAATTTGTATTTATGTAAGGTGTAAATTTAAAATTATGTAAGTATTGACACAAACATATGAAATAATCAAATGAGTTAAGAATATTCTGCTCCCCTATTTTTTTTCCATAAATTTGATTCATGGACATATTACTTAAAACTAGTAGTTTGTTATGTATTTTTGTTAAAACTAGACATATTTCCCTTGTATACATTTGCTACACTACTAAAAACTAGTATATTATTTACATTTGTTACACTAGCTAAAAACTAGTAGACTATCTACATTTGTTTATGTAAATTTTATTACACTACTAGCTATATACAGTAAAGTTAGAGCAAACCCAACAGATACTCTATAAAAATCACTAACATAGAGTATGAAATTGGACATGCTCTATAAATTTTTGATTAGATGTTCTATTTTACACACTCCAGCATTTATAAGAACCATAAAAAATTTCTTGATTAATAAATAATAATTCCTTTTAACCTCTCTGACTTATAATTTGTGCACGCAAATTAAAAAAGTTGATACTTTTATATATAGATATTTATATTGAATACTTTTATTGAATACAATTATTAAAATTCACAATCACGAGCATGATTAAGTATCTTATATATTATTCTAAAAAAATAATCATATATATATATATGTTAAGAATTGCTTGCAAATATGAAACACAATTGCTTACAAATACCACAAGAAACAAATTTTAGGATGAAAAAGGAAATAAAAGTAAGAATTAATGATAGTATGTCAAACAACATTAACTCACATGAGATTGTATATTTTCGTATCTAGTAAATCATTCAGTTGCAGTTGCTGGATGATTCAGTCGCAGGAATGATTGGCGATAATGATTCAGTTGCAAGATTCATTAGGTACGAAGATACTGGGACGAGGTTGTATATCTTCGTACCTAGTGAATCATGTAACTGAATCATTGGCGCCAACAAAGATTCCGAATGGCTGGTGTGATCAGAGCCTATTTTTCCCCTCGATGATGATATCAGACCATGGCTACGATTTGGAACCATGGTTTGCTAATATCTTCACTCTATATTCACTGGCAGAGCTATAGATTATCACCAGGCCTTCATTTTCAATGCATGTTTTTTCAAAGATCTTCAAAGACTGGCAGAAATGTATGATCATTTTGATTTTTTAATAAGTGACTTCTTGATTTAAACAATTAGTTTAAAATAAATTAGATAAAAATTTCACTTGTTTTTGCAAGAACTTATGACATGTTAAAAGGTTCTTTTGAAGTAAACAAATAATATATCCAGGGAATGACTGCATATAAATTATTTCCAGTTTGAGAACCGAATGGCTAATAAAAGCATTATTTTATCGTTTTTTGAATGAAGCACACATTAAAGACTTACTACTTTCAGTGACAACCTCTTAACAGGACTAAACAAAACCAAAACAAAAAGATCATATCTTCTAAATAAGAAACCATCATAAAAAACGGAAAGTGCAAATATCCATAAAAAAAACTGCAGCTCGTGATTCAGGATGCTGTCGGAAGACTGAGAATCGGAAAGGAATATGTGAGCTTGTCCGAACCCTATCATGCTTGCTCATCAACATCTACGCCCTTCAACTCAGTTTCTGTGAAAAGATCCTCCTGAACTGGAACTTCTTTCGACTGTTGTGACAAAATAACATCTGCGATGGCTTTCTTTGCCGCTAATGCTTGATCATCATCCACGGCCTCACCATTTTCAGCTGTTCCGCCTTCAGTCAACTCTTCCTCTAGCCTTGGTGGTGGGACAAAGAATGGTATTTTACCCCTCTGCCAATCATGGAGAATCATCTTTGCAGCTGTCATCAAATCAGGTTCACCACCCTACACAAGAATCAAGGGTAGTCAAGTAAATTGGAAGCTATCACGGAAACTAAAAATAATGCCAAATCAGATGTTACTCACCCTTAAAAGCTTTCCACTAGCCTTGCACAATTGAACGAGGAAGTCATTGTCGTCTTCCCTGAACATAAAAAAAGAATGAACAAGGGTTCAGAAATGGAAATATTGTCTCATTACGTGAAGTTTGTAGAACAGACAAGATGAGAAACAACATACAATACACTACTGTTTGACATATATAAATTCAAAATACTGAAGGCCACAAGTTGTTTTCCCCAAAAAAAGATTGATAAAAAAAGACAGCCCGAGCAGTAGGACAGAAAAGGTGCAAGGTATTATTTAATTAATTTGACAAGAAAACAAAGAAATTGCAAGGGGTAAACGATTGGCTTCAGATACGTACCAATCTTGTATCTTGTATGCTCTCTGAAGGTGCTCCTTCTTTACACGTTTCAATACTTCACCAATGTGCTCAGAAGCATCATGCAAATTCGTTACACGGACCTATAAACAGGCAAGAATGATCAGCAACTTGATGAAGCAGTGAATGAAAATTCCAAATAAAGTAATCAAAAGTAATTCCATACGTACCACACCCTTCAAGACAATGTCAGTTTCGGTATCACCACTCTGATACACAACTCCAGGGCAATCAATCAAGAATATCTTTTTTGTTAGCGTAATGTATTGCCATACTTTGGTCTCTCCAGGAATCGGAGCAACCTTGCAAACCTATATCAAGAAAATAGATGGAACGTCAATTATAAGAATTAAAATTGAATTTATTGAGAAGACATATTAGGTCAATGCATTGTATGGTACAGGGTCGCAAATAATTTTGAAAGGCTTACATTCTTAGTTCGCAGGGTGTTGATAACTGATGACTTCCCAACATTGGGGTAACCAACAAATCCAACGGATATAGTTTGCTTGTCACTCTTCAGCCTTGAAAATTGTCTCAATACCGATAGAAGAGAACCCTACAACCAAAAAGAGAAAGCAGTTACAGCCATGGCATGCATATGTGTAAAATTAGTGTTAGCTTTTACCTAACAGTGTCAGTCACAAACATGATATAATTCTATCAAAAGATGATAGTATCATGCATTTTTCCAATACTACCCAGCAAACAAGTTCAAGGTATTTGTAGGACTTGTGAGCGAGTATCCCATATTTCTTATCTAATTGGGGAAACACTCACTACTCTTAGAGCATTAAACTCACTTAATCTAGTTCAGCATGCCAAAAAATCATCATTACCAATATTCATGATGATTTGTTAAGCATCACTAAGCAAAGTAACATACCTTGCCAAAGGACTTGTTGATGTTTGCATGGAAGGCCAAACTAGGATATTCCTTTGAAAGTACTCTAAGCCATCCTTTGGTAACCCAAGCAGGAACCAAATCACACTGTAAATGAGACACAATTTGAATGTTTAGATATTAAAAAGACTCAATACGCAGTTAGCATAGCAATAGAAAAGCAAAGAGAGAAACCTTGTTTAGCAATAGAACCAGATGTTTATGCTTGCAGTGCTCTTTCAAGTGCTTTTCCAGATGATAACATCTAGTACCAAGTGGATCTCTAGCATCTATAACCTAAAATCAAGAGATACAAAATTAAGCCTCAAACTCTCATAGCATGATTATAAGCAATAATGGTTACATTAACAAAGATCCCACCAACCTGGACAACAACATCTGAAGAATCTATCACTTTATAAAGTTCGCCCCATATTCTTTTACTCTGACCTTTCTCAAACATAGTGTGGCGCACAAGGTCTCGGAAACCATCCTCATTTTCCCCAACAGAAGTACTGGCACCATGCTTATCTTCAAAAGCATCTGCACAATTGAGAAAATAAAAATATCATCTTCATCAGCATCTCCCAGGTGATCAGTACTTTTTATATCTATACAGAGTAGTAGCATGTCAGTTTACTACCTTGAGAACCATCAGCTCTTTTCACTAATGTCTCGTAATTTGATGCTAGTAGCTTCGGCCGCTTCCTCTTCCCCTTAGGTCCAAATGCATCAGCGAAAGGCTCCGTGTCTAAAAGATGAACTCTAGCTTGCTACACCGGTTAAAATGAGAATTTTTTTAGCATAGGCACTAGATTCTCAAGTCTCAATTACAAAACATACATGGCACATTCAGTGGAAAAAAATGTACCTTCACACGATCGTTTAAGAGTGATAATGGCAGCTTCCTCTCCTTCAAAAGCACATTATAACCACTCGAAAGGCGATCCGTCAGCTCCTCCCGGAAATACTCCAGCTGCTTCTGATTCACAACCTTAGTGTTCCCTGCACAATTCAAAACAACACACAATAAAATTTACACACACAATTAGCAACAAAATCAAGCATTTAAACTCGATAAAACTCAGTTCTCAGAAATTCATACCGAACCAACGGCGGTCAGGCTGGATTCTGGTGGAAGGCAGCTCCTTGGACTGCAAATCGTGCTTCTGGATATGGCCCTGCTTGTTACGAATCGGCTTCACCTTGTACATCTTCAGCCGCCGGACGGTGGCGGCGGTCCGGCCGCCGGTGTTCTTGGTGGCGCTGGCATTCCGGTTAACATCCAGCGAGTGCTTGGGCTTTCCCGACACGTTCGCCGACCTCTCTTTCTTCTTCGCCATCTGTGCTGTGTATACAGCGGCTAGGGTTTCAAAGAGGGGGTGAAAATCTAATTTTCTGAGTATATATGGATACTGGGTTATAATAGAACCCGGTATGGTCCGGAGTAGACCGGATTTTCGGTTTTCGTTTTATTTCGAAATGGACCGGGTTTTTAAATATATATTTATTGAAAGAGGGTTTTTTTAATATGTTGTGACATCGTTTTATACATAATTATTTGAGAACTTTAGGAATTAAAATACAGAGTCCAAACAGTAATCGTTTTTTTTTAAATGCACATATGAATTCCGAGCATAAAATATAGAGTGAAGGGAGTATAGAGCAACTTCCGATGAATTCTCCGGCGAAGAACAAATCCTCCTGCGCGTACCTACTTTTTCTACTCTTGATTGTACATTCAGGTTATTTATCCATCATTCATTCATCGTTTTTACAGTCGATGTCTAGGGATTTCTTCTGAATAATAATTTTGTTCTGTGTTTTATAGCTGTAATTCAAGTAGGAGCTCTTTGGATACACCCGGAAAGGCCTCTTGATAATAGGTCCAGCGGCTATGGAGTTGCAGTTCTTAATGGAGCTAAAATTCCCGGCAGAGTTATGGCGAATTTCATTCCTGCAGAAACCCCTCCCCCAATTAGTGTGACTAGGGTTTTAACTACTTGCTATGATGGGCAAACCTCAGTGTCAGTCAAGGTTTTCGAAGGCGATAGTTATCTCAAAGAACGAGAGAGAGAGCGGTATTGTGCTCAGTATTATGGTGATGGATGTGATGCTTTGATGAAAAATCAAAGTAATAAGGCTACAAAGGAGTACTCGGAATGTGAGTATGCTGAATCCTTTTGTCACTACATTATGTATTCATATACTTACTTTGGAAAAGTCGAACTGCATGGCATACCTCCTGCTCCAAGGTGGCTTCTTTGCTTCATTTCGATCATATTCACGTGTTTTCGGTTTGAATTATGGTTCTTAAATCGGTATTTTTTTGTGCAGGGGCTTGCCACAAATTGAGGTTACCTTTACTATGAAGGATTGGAGAGTGAATGTTACTGTGACGGATAAGTCTACAATGAAGTCGAACTCAACTAGCTTCTCCTACGGCATTATCAGGATCTTTAATGAGTTGTATGATTATCCTTATCGAAAGGGAAGTATTACGATGCATCGAGAATCTAAGGCCGGTGTCTGTTTGTACGACGCTACAAGGTAGACCAAATCCTGTATAAGTTTGTGTGTTTGTATACAGTTTAGAGATCTTTTCACTCTCATCTTACTCTTTTCATGATAGGTTAAGTAGCTCGGGTGATCAAGAAGAAGATGTATTGGTTGAAAGTGAAGTATTACGATGTATCAATAATTCAAGGAGGCTGTATTCTGTTTGTATGACGCCAAGGTAGATTACGAGTTCTGATGCACCTTTATTCGCTTCTTTATTCATTATATGCATGTTTGTGTCATTCTGTTTATCATATAGGCAAGAACGTAACTTTTGTACTTGATGTTTTGAAGCGTGGTTTTTTGGATGAATTTTTTGTATATAAGACTGCACTTTTTAAAAACTAGGTTTAAAATGTGTGCAGTATTGTAGACAGGAAGCTTGTTTGTCGTGGTTCAGGTTCTAACTGATTTGATTTTATGAAATTACCGATTTCTATGGATGGTAATTGTATATAAAATCATCATCTGCTGTTCATTTTCTGAGCTTATTTTTCTCTGATTTCTGAGTACTGATAGAGCATGTTTTGATGGTCGGAGTATAGAATGATGCAGTCAATACATGCCACAGATTGTTCTGTTCTATTATTATTCTCACAAATGAAGTGCAAAAGTTTGTGTGTTTATATACACTTTTTGAAATCTTTTCGTTCTCATCTTACTCTTTTCGTGATAGGTTAAGTAGCTCGGGTGCACAAGGGGAACATCTATTGCTTGATCGGGATTTTACCGGTGAAAAAGCGCTGCCGGAAAAGCTTTGGGGATTGCTTAAATACTTACTGTGGTCATATGGCTCCTAATTCATTTTTATTAAGAATGTATTGATATTTTTTTTTGAAAATTTAAGAATGTATTGATATAGTCCCACTTATTTCTTTATTTTCAGATTTATATTCATTAATCATTGTGTTCTTGGTGTCTTTGATTTGTTAGAGTAATGCCCAATTTTATGATTTTGATCAGATTGTCCTTTCAATGTGCTTGCAAAGTCTATGCTTGCGTTTGAGCCAAGTGCATTGAAAGAAATACAACATTGTTTTGATTTATAAATTTTGTTATTATTGTATTTTTTTTATGCAAAATCTTTTTTTTTTTTAAGGATACACTACAACGACCTAATTTGATACATGGATCCTACAACTATCCTAATCTAATCCTATGCTATCCTATTCTACTTGATCCAGTATGTCGAGTGGCCGAGGTCCTCACTTTACTGCTTAGAGTGGGGTGAAGCTCCCACTTGATACACCCGCTGATGCATTTCGCCGCTTCACACTTCATGCGCCAGTTGATGCAGCTCCACGATACTCACTTGAGCACGCCACATGGGAAAGGAGACTTGGAGAGACTGGAAGAAGCCACAGGGGGGCTTGTTGGAGGGGGGATTTGAACCCTGGACCTCTCTCCAGCCAAGACCTTATGAGAAGGCCTTTGGCCAAGTGATGCAAAATCTTGAAATTCATACATGTTTAAAGAAAATATAGACACAGTCGTAACTAAACTATAAATGAGAAATTAAAACGGCAGTTTTTGAAAATCTAACATATGTTGCAAAGTCATGCTATTAATAAATATCGATCAGACTTCAGCTTATGCACATTGAGCGTAAAATCATCTCCGGACGCAACATTGGATATAAGGTGATCATCCCTCGGACGTGTCTGCTAGAAGATTGTCTTTTTTATTTCAACGAAGGCAATTCCCATTTCGGCATTACCATAAATAAGAGACACGACAAATTTCTTCAAAACGTTGGGTTGTACTTTCATTTTTAGTGCAGTCTCTAGAGTTAAAAATAGAAATGGATTGAATATTTTAATTTGTGATAAGGACAATAGTAGTTCATAAGAAAGTGTTCACAAGTAGGGATAACAGTGTAATGTAATTTTTTCTTTATCAAATTCTTGAAAACGTACTTGACTTATATTTATATTATAGATATAAATTATTTTTTCAAAATTATTATGTATGTAATAATATATTTTAAAAAAATAAGATATTCGTGCATTGGTACGGATATTATTCTATTATTTTATTATTAGTGTTAGAGAGTGATGGAATTAGTGGAGTCGGAGAAAGGGAAACTAGTAGAAAATGGTTCCTTAAAAATCTGACCAAACTTGTCCGAACAAAATGAGATGGCAGTCATGATTAACGAGGAAAGGAATCCACCGGAGCTTTGCACATTGTGAGATCTCCGAACTGGTTTACGTAATTACAGTCCGATCATCCTCAACGATCCTTCAATATCCTCAATCATGGATCGAATCCTAAAAGATGCAAGAATTTCTGGTTCTCTCAACCTATCCAACCGCGCTCTCAGGTACAAAGTTCTCCACATGTACTTTTCAGCTCACAGAATTTCTTCAAGTTTTTACAGTGTGATTTTGTTCCAAGATTTGTTCTTGTTTACCTTTTTGAGGATTTCTAGTGTTTACTTAGTACCAATGAAGTAATGGGAATTAACTGAATGTAGAAACAGTGAGCCCTGTAATTGGGAATAGCTTAGTTAATTCTTCATAACTAGCTTTAGCTGTAAAATCTACCAATTTCCTTTTTATTGGATCAAGATGCAAACTTTAAACATGTGTTCTTCTCCCATTTGTCGCTTCTATCTGTGAAAAAGAGTCGATTTTTCGGTTATTTGGCCTTGTTTTGGACTAAATTGACATTATTTGTTTGGCATCGTATCATGACGGATAAGTAAAATTGCTAGTGAATATAATGTTGGTGCTGAAAGTGATTCTTTTTATGGGACAAAAGGAACTTGGTGTCTAAATTTCAAATTTCTACCTTTGTGTAGGCATGTGCCGGACGAGGTATACAAGAGCTTGGAAACAGTTGGTGAGGGTCAGAATTGGTGGGAGGTACGACAAAACGATCTTTTGAGGCTACCCTGTTGCTCTCTTATTTTGTTGGTTTTAAATTTTTTAGAAAGATAAGTTGCCTGCATGTTCCTGCATCTGTAGACTGTGGATCTTCAGAAGCTGATTTTGGCGCACAATGAAATTGAAGTATTGAAAGAAGATATTAGAAATCTGCCTATGCTATCTGTGCTAAATCTCAGTCACAATAATCTATCTAGTCTTCCAGCAGCAATTGGAGAGTATGTTTTCTGATCTCATGTTAATTTTAGACTGCTTCATGTATGCTTTCGACTGCTATGTTGTTTGAAGCTTGATCACCTCCTGATAATCTGTGCTCCTAATGTTCAGGCTGAATGTTTTGAAGTCCTTGGATGTGTCACATAACTTGTTAGAAACTATTCCTGATGAAATTGGATCAGCTGCATCTTTGGTGAAGTAAGTAAGCTAGCTTTTCCATATTCTATCTTATCTTCCCAACGCGTCTATGCAACCCTCTAGTAATTAACAAACTGAGAAATATTTTGATTTTTCATAGGTTTGATTGTTCTAATAACCAGTTAAAGGAACTTCCAAGTTCCCTTGGACTTTGTCTGGATTTGGCAGATGTCAAGGTAAAGTTTCGCATGAAAATTTCTCCTGCTGGAATTTATTTATATAGGGGGTGCGGGTGGGGGTGGGGGTAGGGAGGAGGGGGAAATACTCAGTCAATATCAATATGTTTAGGCTGAATGTGATGAAATCCTTGGGGGAATTGTCTCAGGCATCAAATAACAGCATTACCAGCTTGCCAGAAGAGTTAGGGAATTGCACCAAACTAATAAAATTGGATGTGGAGGTATTCTATTATGATTTGCTAATGTTATTTATTCTCCATACTCCCAGTTGGTCAATTAGCCTACCTAAAGGTTTGCGCATGTTATGCATTGTTTTTCCAGGGAAACAAGCTGAAAATGTTACCCGAGAAGATGATGACATCATGTAAGATGTTCACCGAAATTAATGCAGGTAAATAATTTTCCTGTTATTTACTTTTGACTTTGCTATCTCATCACTAGATTGTAAATAACCTTTTAATTAATTGGGCAGCCAAAAATATGCTTGATGGGATTCCAGACAACATTGGAAATCTTTCACGCTTGGTTCGACTTGACCTTCATCAGAACAGTGAGTAGAAGAGCCACTGCTTAGACTGAGTAGATATGTACATTTATTGTTTCCTAGAATCATCTTCCATCTGCTTATTTTGATGTTTGTGTAATCATCACTCTTTATATATCCAAGCCATATCCTGTCTTGCCTAATCAACCTGTACCTATATGACTTATGCAGGAATTACATCAATCCCTTCATCTATAAATGGTTGTTTGTCCCTTATGGAGTTCTACATGGGGTACTTTCTCTTTCTATCTTGAGATTTACTTTTGAATTAATGTTGACAAGTACATTTTTGTTATAGAACTGAAAGTTTGACCACAATGACTTTGCCCCTCTCTGCAGCAATAATGCTCTGTCTACTCTACCATCTGAGATAGGAGCACTGACAAAGCTAGGGACATTTGATCTTCACTCAAATAAGGTGGCTATTTATCTTTTAAGTTAAGACTATATTGACTCTTGCCCTGCTGTGTAAATAACTCTGACAACTTGTGCAGTTGAAGGAGTATCCAGAGGATGCGTGTAAATTGCGACTTTCGATGCTAGACCTATCAAATAATTCATTGTCTGGTTTGCCTCCTGAACTTGGTAAGGGCAGCTCTTATATAAAAAAATTCAAATTGAACTCTCTGCAAGTTACTTTAAGCATTTTAAAATCTTTTTAGTGTGGTTTTCCAATTTCTTATGCACATTTAAGTTCTCGAGTCTGTATTAATCTTGTGTTTGTTGTTATGATCACTGAAATTCATTCATATGTATGCTTTTGCATTTCTGCACCTAGACTTTTTTTTTTTTTTTTGTGCACCTAGGATTATTTTTAAGGTGAACGCTCGTGTGCCTTTTAAGGAGACACTCTTATCCTTTACATACACGTATTGTCCCCTTTTATTATTTAATAGGCTTATCAATATTCTAATGAATTGCTTTGAACTTATCATGTAACTGGTGCTATATGGAAAAGTGTCTGCAATTTCCCCTTCATGCATCAACATTTCTGAACCACTTCATGATTTAATTTTGGTTAAATTATTCTTTGCTTGTAATTTTTGTACCGACTATCAGCTTGCTTTATATTATGTTATTTACCATTTTTTCTGTGCTGACCCTAGGTTTGATGACTACTCTGCGGAAACTTCTACTTAATGGAAATCCATTACGAACACTTCGAAGGTTTGATTTTAGTTTGCTACTAGGTTAAAGTATATTTACTACTAGGTTGTAAATGTTAAGCTTGGAATTTTTTTACCACTAGATTGTAAATGTTAACCTTGAAATATTTTTACTACTAGATTGAAATGTTAAGCTTGAAATATTTATGCTAACTAGATTGTAAATCTCTTTTGTTTGTTTATTCATTCAGCTCACTGGTAACTGGTCCTACACCTGGTTTACTGAGGTTTCTTCGAAGTAGGCTTCCCTCTGATGAAGGTATTTTGATAGGAATTTTCTGTTCGTTTTCACTTATAGAATTTATCTTAGGCAACTTAGGTTCTCAAATTCACTCATACTGTATGTAGTTTACACAATAGTGATGATATTCTTTGCTTGTGATGAACTTTGAGCCAGAGGCTACAGCTACAACATCTGGGAAAGAAAACTTGATTTCTGCAGCAGCTCGGCTGACTTTATCTTCTAAGGTACCAGTCTGTCATAAAACAGAAACCAAAATTTCTGTTTGCTCTTGTCGTTCGTGCGGGATTTCCTTTTATTTCAATATCAATGCTCCATTTGAATAAAATGTTTGGTGCCACACTGTTTTTAGGTTGAATTTAGTGAAAACTGTCAATGCTTGAGGGATAGGAAGTTCCAGACACTAAAACCTCACAACACAATCAATAAAAGCTCTTATATATATATGGAAATTTGATCGAGCAAATTTTCATGAATGTATGCAGAACTCATAGATTATTTAGTCCTTATTATGTTTCAGTGTCATTTTCATTTCACTCATAGATTTTTACATTTGTTCATGCTAAGGTTTACTACCTCTACATGTCTCAGGAACTGTCTTTGGGAGGTTTGGGTTTAAGTGCTGTTCCTTCAGAAGCATGGAAATCAAGTGATATCACAAAACTTGATCTCTCAAAGAACACTATCGAAGAACTGCCTGTCGAATTGTCCTCTTGTATTTCACTTGAGGTGAGCTTTAATATGTGGAGAATAAGCATTATAAAGTTGTTTGAACTCATAAAGCTGAGCTTGGTAGGGATTTTCTTCTGTTCGTTTCCCCATTTAACTGGTAACTCATTCCTCATAGGTATTAATTCTATCCCGAAACAAAATAAAAGAGTGGCCTACCACCGTCTTAAAATCTCTTCCAAAACTCACATGCTTGAAGCTGGACAACAATTCCCTTGGACAGGTAACAGTTATTTATATTTTTAAAATTTTGTTTTCTTTTGTTCTGTGAGTCTTAAACCTGTTTCTTTGCAGAAGACGGTGAATTATCTTCCTTGCACATAATTAAAATTTGTATGTATCATGAAGTGAATGATTCTCTTTATACCTTTTTCTCTTATTGGATATGGTAGATTTCATCGGAGGACTTGAGAAGTAACCCAAAACTCCAGATACTGGATCTAAGCGGGAATCTACGCTGTTTGCCAGAACATCCAGAACTTTCTTGCTTGCCGGAGTTGCAAGAGCTTTATCTAAGGTCAGATAAAAGCACTTAGTCACGGACCATCCTTGTCTCCAAACCCTTGCCTCTCAACATCTCATATTTAAATCTTATAATTAACAGAAGGATCCAGATGTCGGAGTTCCCAGTTGATATATTGGGCTTAAAGATGTTAAGGATTCTTGATTTGGGTCAGAATGCTCTTCAATCACTCCCAGTGGTAATTTTCTTGAACACTTATTATTTTTGTATTGGTTTGCCCTAAGTTTTCTAACGAACCTTATTTCTTTTTTCAGAGCATTCAGACTATGACCAGTCTTACTGAGCTTGATTTATCAGATAATAACATATCCATGCTTCCACCAGAACTGGTAATTATTTGCATTACTCACGTAAAAAAATCCTAGGCTGCTCAATCATTTCAAGCTTGCATTACTATAGTAGAATAAAATCAACATTTTTTTGTTAATCATTATTATCTGCATTTGCAGGGTTTGCTTGAGCCAAACCTACAGGTGCTGAAGGTTGATGGAAACCCACTGAGGAGGTAATGCTCTTGCTTCCACCTCGTCTGTATGATTTCGTAATTAAGTAACTAAGTGATTTGTTTTCCTTTGTTTTTTCCTCAACTAATTGGTTTCATTTTGGTTTGCCAGCATCCGGAGGACGATTTTGAGCCGGGGAACAAAAGGCATTCTAGCTTATTTGAAGGAAAGAGTCGTCCAGGATTAAGGTTTGAGTATGGTTTTGCAGTTTTACTGAGCTCTCTGTCACTTGTCACTACTAATAGTGTATGTATGCAATGTATCTGCGTGTGATAAACATATGAGACAATGAACAATCCTAGCATCCTTTATTGCTAAATTCTGGTTTGAACTAGTTAAGAATGAGGAATAGAATGATAAGTTTTTTGTAAAAAATTGGTAAGAATTTGTTGTTTTGCAAGTGAGAAGCATCGATTTGTGTGAATGCACAATTTGGTTATGAAGTAGTTGTTTGTAGAGCATAAATCATCCTCCGCATCCTTTCAAACAGTTGATATTTTGAAAATGATGCCATTTTGGCTTGTCTCCGTCCTTTTCCTCCACCTCTTCCGTGAAACTATGGCCATACCATCCTTGGTTACTAGGATGATTCCTCACCCCCACACACAATCACCCGACTTCAGCCATTCTGATTTCTCGCTAGCACAATTGATGCAGTTACAGGCTCAACTGCACAACAATATGCTCGATACTCTAGTTTTCCATTCTTCTTTTCCACTGTATTTTATAGAAATTGAGCTGCCTCAGGCTGATATAAAAAATGGTTCTGTGAGTCTTCGAGTGGCATTAGATACGGGAAGCAGCCTGTTTTGGGTCGGTTGTTACACCCCCGGGCGCAAGTATAAACCTTATGTGTCTCCTAGCTATAGGGAAGCACTAGATTGCAGGGATTCTCATCCTCCACTGATATGCTCTGATCAATCGACAGGCTGCCTCTGTAAGCAGGCATATCACGGAAACCAATCAGTATATTCTCGTCTTTCTTATGAAAGAGTTAGTATCAAGTCGGTTATCCACAGAGGTAGTGGGATAAGCTTTCCTGATATACAGTTTGCCTGTGCATTAAGAGTAGAAAACTTTGATCCCGACTTTAATCAACAGTTTGATGGAATGCTTGGACTAGGGCTCAATCCAATCTCTCTCTTGTCTCAGATAGAAGCTTCTGAGTTCTCATATTGCATAGGAGAAGAGGAACCAGAAACAGTCATTGGCGACGTGTTCATGATAGGCCCTAATGAGTATGTAGACTCGTTTATGCCCCGTGACCTAGAATCAACTGCTTTCTTCGAGTCCTCTTATCATTACCAGGTCACTCTTGTCGGTATCACATTCGGGAACACATGGATCAATTTAGATATATCAGAAGGAGGAGATACATTGTTTGATTTAGGTTCATCGCTAAGTTCACTCCAACCTTTTGCCTACAACGCACTTTTCAGCCATATCTCCGACTGGATGCAGCAGAGGTTGTTTCTGCCGGGTCCTCCCGATGGTAAAAGGATCTGTTACTTCGGAACCCTAAATGAGTTGAAAGGTATTTTCCCATACATTTCTCTCCATTTTGCTGGACCGACGGTTCTGGTACTGGATGAACGCAATCTTTTCATGGAGGTGAAGTCATTTGGTCGGATCTGTCTGAATTTAATACATCCTATTTATCTCAACACTTCCTTCAATCTAATCGGTCATACATTTCAGAAAAATCATCTTATGAGATACGATCTTGTAAATAAAAGGATACAAATGCAGACGACATTCTGTCCTGAAATATTTGAAGACTCGTCTGATGATTACATAAACTCTTAGCTTATTCGGAAATAACAAAGATTCTGTTTGTTTGATGACGACAACTTCTACTTAAGGTCGATCAAACAGACAGAATCAGGATCAATCTTGGTCGTATATTTCTTACGAGCGGCCGTGTAAATGCCGGTGGGTTTGTATAAAAAATCTTCATCCCTCTGAAAACACCATAGGCAAAGATGTTTGAGTTTGATTTCAATGTAACCTTGTCCATCACTGTAACATGCAGCTTAGCATTTGTCGAAACAATCACTAGTAAAGCTGCACATGGAATCCAAGGCACGACAATGCAATGAGCTTTCACATTTTAATTCGCCTTTATAGTACTGTTCACATCCCCGATCCATCTCCAGGTTGCAATCACCATCACCTTCGTAGTTTGTTATGTATTTCCCTTTTGTTACACAAGCTAAAAACTAGTAGATTATCTACATTTGATTTGAGTTCTCGACTCTGTATTAATCTTGTGTACATAAACACATTTGACCATTACTAAGCATATCTAAATGCTTACACTTCAGCTCAATCTTCCTCGCCTTAAACCCAAATTTTTGCTCTAAATTCCTCGCCATAAACGCAAGTTCCTCCTTTCTCAGCTGCTTCCACTCACTTTGCATCCTCATCAAGTAGCTCCATTCCCCCGGCGTAAGCCCACTCCTTTGTGGCCTTCCTTCCCCTTCACAACATCGTCTCTGCTCACATTCTTCTGTGCAATCCCAACTCCTTTAAGCTTGGACCCCTTCTCCTTCCCTCCTCCTCCTCCTCTAGGCTTGGGCCCCTTCTCATTCCCCCAAATCTTCTCAGAAATATTGTAAGCAACAGATTCATGAGCGTCCTCACTGAAACTCTTCCCATTGTTGTTAGCAGCTTTCTTCCTGTTGCTGAAGAACTTCTTCTTTAACCTTCAGAGTTTATCAGATATCTGCGCCTTGGTAACTGAGTCAATGATGGGTAGACTGAGTGGCTCAGTTACCAAGGAGCAGATATGTGATAAACTCAGAAGGTCGAAGAAGAAGTTCTTCAGCAACAGGAAGAAAGCTGCTAACAACAATGGGAAGAGTTTCAGTGAGGATGCTCATGAATCTGTTACTTACAATATTTCTGAGAAGATTTGGGGGAATGAGAAGGGCCCAAGCCTAGAGGAGGAGGAGGAGGAGGAGGGAAGGAGAAGGGGTCCAAGCTTAAAGGAGTTGGGATTGCACAGAAGAGTGTGAGCACAGACGATGTTGTGAAGGGGAGCTCTACTCGATGAGGATGCAAAGATGGAGCTGCAAAGTGAGTGGAAGCAGCTGAGAAAGGAGGAACTTGCGTTTATGGCGAGGAATTTAGAGCAAAAATTTGGGTTTAAGGCGAGGAAGATTGAGCTGAAGCATAAGCATTTAGATATGCTTAGTAATGCTCAAATGTGTTTATGTACACAAGATTAATACAGAGTCGAGAACTCAAATGTGCATAAGAATATGGCCACACTAAAAGAATTGTAAAATGCACAAAGTGACCTGCAGACAGCTTAATTTTATATAAGAGTTCAGGAGGCAAACCAGACAATGAATTTGATAGGTCTAGCAGCGAAAGTCGCAATTTACACGCAACCTCTGGATACTCCTTCAACTGCACAAGTTTTCATAGTTATTTACACAGTAGGGAAAGAATCCATAGTCTTAACTTAAAAGATAAATAGCCACCTTATTTGAGTGGAGATCAAATGTGGCTGCCCAACAATTAATTAAAAGGTTATTTACAATCTAGTGAGATAGCAAAGTCAAAAGTAAATAACAGGAAAATTATTTACCTGCATTAATTTCGGTGAACATCTTACATGATGTCATCATCTTCTCGGGTAACATTTTCAGCTTGTTTCCCTGGAAAAACAATGCATAACATGCGAAAACCTTTAGGTAAAAATAAAGAAACAAATTTTTTGACAACAAGAAGCTAACTAAGTAAGCATGTGCCATAACATCAAAGTTTTTTGTTTAACTACATTCATTCTTTATACTGTGAATTTGTGAGCATAAGTCTAATATGGTTATCTTTTCCCACGGTAAGTATTCATTCAATCCACGAAGCTTTTCCGGCAGCGCCTTCACCGGTAAAATCCCGGTCAAGCAATATGTTCTCATTGTGCACCCGAGCTACTTAACCTATCACGAAAAGAGTAAGATGAGAACGAAAAGATTTCTGAAGTGTATATAAACACACAAACTTTTGCACCTCAATTGTGAGGATACTAACACAAACGGCATCATTCTATACTCCGACCATCAAAACATGCTCTATCAGTGCTATGGGAGTACAAGAAGAGATGCGTCGGAAATCAGAGAAAATTAAGCTCAGAAAAAGTACAGCAGATGATGATTTTATATACAATTACCATCCATAGAGATCAGTAGTTTCATAAAATCAAATCAGTTAGAACCTGAAACACGACAAACAAGCTTCCTCTCTACAATAGTGCACACATTTTAAACCTAGTTTTTAAAATGTGCAGTCTTACATACAACCAATTCATCCAAAAAACCACGCGTCAAAACATCAAGTACCAAAGTTACATTCATCTACATGACACAAACTTACATATAATGAAACAAAGAAGCAAATTAAGGCGCATCAGAACTGATACGAAAAGTTTACAGGATTTGATCTACCTTGGAACGTCATACAAACAGACAGCAGTCTTGAACAACGTGGGGTCGTGTTCTTGATACATCATAGCACCTCGCGCTAGCAAACGTTCATTTGCCCAATCATTAACTATCTTGGCATAACCGTAGAAAAAGCTAGTTGAGTTCGACTTCATTGTAGACTTATCCGTCACATTAACATGCAATCTCGAATCCTTCAGAGCAAAGGTAACCTCAATCCGTGCCAAACCCCTGCACGAAAAATACTGATTTAAGACACATAATAACATTTGAAGATGATCAAAATGAAGCAATGAAGCTACCTTGGAGCAGGAGGTATGCCGTGCAATTGGACGTCTCCAAAGTAAGTATAAGAGTGTTCAAGGTAGTGACATTCAGAGTGAGACTGCCAACATTCCCACCACTCTCGTTCAGAATAAGAATTACTTCCATTTTTCAGCATATCAACACATCCATCTACATAATACTGAGCACAATGCCGCTCTATCGCTGGCTCTTTGAGATCACTGTCGCCTTCGAATACTTTGATGGACACTGAGGTCTGCCAATCATTACAGGTAGTTAAAACCCTACTCACACTAATGGGAGGAAGGATTTCAGCAGGAATGAAACTCGCCATAACTCTGCCGGAAATTTTAGCTCCACTAGGAACTGCAACTCCATAGCCTAAGGACTTATTTCGAGGAGATATGTCCGGGAAGTTCCACCGGAAAGCCCCAACTTGAATTATAACTATGATCACAGAACAAAATTATTATTCGGAGAAAATCGATTGTAAAAACGATGAATGAATGATGGATAAATTACCTGAATGTACAATCAGGAGCATAAAAAGAAGGCATGCACAGAAGGATTTGTTCTTCACAGCAGAATTCATCGGAAGTTGCTCTTTATTTTGACTATTTGGGAGTTCTTCCGTTATACTCCCTTGGCTCTGATAATCAATTAGATCTGTTTTCGTCATTATTTCCTTATTTTCAATTGAATTATTTCCTTATTTTCAATTGAATTGGTTAATTATGTAATTTTGGTCCATTAAATTTGGTATATCTACTAATCAGCAGATTCATGTAAAATTATAAATGGTATTAAACGGCTGTTATAGATGGTTAAAATATATTGAAGAAAAATACATTAAATTTTACTTCAGTTTAGTTTAATTTCAGTTATTACTAAATGCAATTTTTTGATGGAATATAGTTGCATTCAGTCATACTACCTTAAACTTTTTCTCTTACTGATACATTTATAAGAATACAATGTTTCGTAGTGTATTTAATTAGTGGATGATTTTGTAATTTTAGTTTTAATTGTATTTATTTTGAATTGTTCTCCCAATCATATCATAATTTTATTCTTTTACTATCTTTAGTTATGTTATTTTACTATTTTATTTGATTCTACATGTATCATTCTTATTCAATTAGACCCATTTTCATAATTTTTTCTTGATTTTCAATTGATTTGGTTAATTATGTAATTTTAGTCCGTTCAATTGAATTGAATTTTGATATATGTTATATTCCACACATATATTTACGGCAGCAATTAACTTATAGATAATATTGAATCAAAATCAAAATCAAAATAAATGGTTTTATTTTATGCTATTAATACTATCCATCTATCGGCTACAAAAATTAGCTTCCCTAATTGTCTACTTATATTTTAAAATAATTTAGCTCCAAAGTGTTCTCTATATTATTGAGTGACTTACAAGCTGTTGGCCGTACCAAGTTCAGGAGGCAAACCAGACAATGAAGTATTTGATAAGTCTAGCAGCGAAAGCCGCAATTTACACATCCTCTGGATACTCCTTCAACTGCACAAGTTATCATAGCTATTTATACAGTAGGGCAAATTTATTCAGACAAAGTCCAAGGGAACTTGGAACTTGGAAAAGCTAGCTTACTTGACCAAAGATGAAGCTGATCCGATTTCATCAGGAACAGTTTCTAACAAGTTATACGACACATCCAAGGATTTCATCACATTCAGCCTAAACATAAGGAGCACAGATTATCAGGTTAGCAGTTGAAAGCATAAATGAAGCAGTCCAAAATTGACAAGAGATGAGATAACATACTCTCCAATCGCTGTTGGAAGACTAGAAAGCTTATTGTGACTGAGATTCAGCAACTGTTTCCAAGCTCTTGTATACCTCGTCCGGCACATGCCTAACACAAAGGTAGAAAATTGAAATTTAGACACCAAGTTCTCCTTTTGTCCCATAAAAAGAATCACATTCAACACCACCATCATATTCACTAGCAATTTTACTTATCCATCATGATACGATGCCAAACAAATAATGTCAATTTAGTCCAAAACAAGGCCAAATAACCGAAAAATCATCTCTTTTTCACAGATAGAAGCGAGAAATGGGAGAACGACATATGTGCAAAGTTTGCATCTTGATTCAATAAAAAGGGAAATCGATAGATTTTACAGCTAAAGCTAGTCATGAAGAATTAACTAAGCTATTCATTACGCTTCTACCAAGATGCAAACTTTACACATATGCTTGCATTAGAGTGCCATATTCACGAAGTAGATCAGTAGTTTCATCAAATCAGTACGCTTTTTTGATGTGAAAACTGAAGCAGTTTCATTAATTACCGACATGTCAAGGATTTCAGTTGCAAGCAAAACTGAAGCAGTCTAAAATTAACATGAGATCAGATAACATACTCTCCAATTGTCCCATAAATAGAATCACTTTCAACGCCCCCATTATGCTCACTAGCAATTCTATTTATCCATCATGATACAATGCGAACAAATAATGTCACTTTAGTCCAAAACAAGGCCAAATAACCGAAAAATCGACTCTTTTTCACAGATAGAAGCGAGAAATGGGAGAAAAACATATGTACAAAGTTTGCATCTTGATCCAATAAAAAGGGAAATTGATAGATTTTACAGCTAAAGCCAGTCAGGAAGAATTAACTAAGCTATTCCCAGTTACAGGGCTCACTGTTTCTACATTCAGTTCATTCCCATTACTCCATTGGTACTAAGTAAACACTAGAAATCCTCAAAAAGGTAAACAAGAACAAATCTTGGAACAAAATCACACTGTAAAAACTTGAAGAAATTCTGTGAACTGAAAAGAACATGTGGAGATATTTGTACCTGAGATCGCGGTTGGATAGGTTGAGAGAACCAGAAACTCTTGCATCTTTCAGGATTCGGTGTCCATGGTTGAGGATGATCGGACTGTAATTAGGTAAACCAGTCCGGAGATTTTATTATTATTTAAAATATTATTTTTTAAATAAAACAGTAGTATAAAAATAAGAAGAAAGAATATGAATTAAATCTTATCCAGCAGTATCTTTCGTTTGCAGCGACGAAATGGGTGCATCGAAGAAGGCTCAAACTCCCCCGCCGGAATCCATGGAAGAAAATCGCTCGTCTGAATCCGATGGAATCGAGAAGAGAGACCCAAGCATAGCCAAGAAGCGCAAGATCTCCGATTTGCAGCGAACCCCGCCCCGATCGGAACCCGAGGGGAAAGATTCCCGACCCGCATCCGAAACCGGCAAGAAGAATTCTAGGGTTTTCAGCGAGGAGGACGAGGTAACTATTCTTAATCACGTCATTGAGTTCAAGAAGGAACATGGGGTTGACCCCGTTGGTGATATGGATAGGTTTCATAAGCTTGTGATTGATTATTTGGTTGCTGACGTTAATAAGAGCCAGCTTTATGAGAAGATTAGGAGGCTTAGGGATAAGTTTTATAAGAATACTAAGATGGTTGATGATGGTGGTAGTGTTGATTTCAAGCGTCATGATAAAACTCTCTATGATCTCTCCAAGGAGGTTTGGGGTGATGGGGTTAAGGAGGATGATAAAGTTGTGAACTTGGCATCTCCCCGGAAATCGAAACCGAAGAATGATGCTGTGAAGAGCAATGGTGTCGATATTCATGAGAGTGGAGAAGTTAATGGTGCTGTTAAGAGGAGTGACAAGAAGTCGAAGAAGAAAAGCAAGAGAGCTAAAGATTCGATCTTGGCAGCTCCTTCTGTTCAGGAGGTCGGGCTGGAAGACGATGTGGACTTTGAGAAGGAGTATCCTTACACCGTTCAGGCGTACGCTAGTATGGCTTCACGAGGCGTGATTACAGCTGAGCAAGCTGGTTTCTTGAAGGCGAATTTGAGTGCAGCGGGAGATGCTACAAGGGAGTTCGAGGAGAAGTGGAAGGAGTTGCTCGAGAAGGAGACTGAAGTTGCAGTGCAGAAACTCGAGATGTTTGCTCATCACAGTCGGCAGGTGCTAGCTGGTATGAACAAGTAATGAATCCTTACTTTTCTTTCGATGCAATCTTTTGAGGGATCTTTTATATGAAGTCTTTGTTGCTGCCTATGTCTAGTATTAGAAGTACTATGTAATCGTTCTAATGGATTTTTAGATTTGTTTGATGCTGACATTTGGTGCTACCGATGTTTTGTGCTACTGTTATGCTTATGTGAGATAGAAAACTTTGTTCGGAAAGTTTTTCTTGTAACTGAATTAAGCGTGCCATGGCCTGTTTTTCTCTATCGAGTTATAAGTAATGTTTTACTTGGATGGTCGACATCCATGCTATAAGCAATCTAGAAATCAAGTATTCTTTTGTTACGGTTAAGGTAGATGTAAGATTACTATTATTATGGGATTGGTGTAGTAAATAAGGATTGTTCTCGGGCCAATATGCACTCTGATCTGTATGAATCAGACTGTGGCTTGATTTGGAAACAAGAAAACATTAGGCTATGATGATTAGTCGGTTCCTTGAGACTAAGTGTTTCTACTTATAGAAGATGAACCGATGAAACAAACAGAATCATGATCAATCTTGGCCGGATTCACGACCGGAAGATCTGATTTTCTTAGTAATGTTCGTCGCTCTGCAAATGGATTCGTGTAAAAAATGTTCATCCCTCTGAAAACACCATAGGCGAAGATGTTTGAGTTTGACTTCATTGTAACCTTGTCCATCACTGTTACATGTAGCTTAGCATTAGTCGAATTCAGATGCAATGTAACCTCAATTTGTGGCACACCCCTGCAAGTAAACATCTTAAATTAGTTTCACATCAGAACTAAATTGTATCTAAACTAGGTTAAATTGTATCGAGTTACCTTGGAGCTGATGGAATTGCATGCAATTCGACAGTTCCCAGGTGTTCAAAACAATCTTTGGTAAAGCTGCATAGATCTTCCATGGCTCGACAATCCCAAGAACTTTCGCATATGAGTTCGCCTTTATAGTATTGCAAACACTCTTGTTCTCTCTCTAAATTGCAATTGACATCTCCTTCGTATACTTTGATGGATACTGAGGTCTGCCAATCTTGGCAAGTAGTGAAAACCCTAGTTACAGTCATGGGAGGAACAATGCCGGGAGGAATGAAACTTGCGATAACTCTACCGGGAGTTTCAACTCCATAGCCGAAAGACCTGTCAGTAGGTCCTGGACCTGTACGAAGGTCTCCTTTCCAACCTGAAAATTAACATGAACCCTTAGGATGCAAAAACTGTCATATTCTCTCGTAATACTGAGTTTTCGGGTGAGTTCTATTACTCTGACTTATTGGAAAGTCCTATTATAATCCTTAAAATGCAGAAACCGTCTCATTATTGTTCTTGAATACCATAACAGCAGTATTATTGAGATATTTTAGTCTTTTTTAATGATAATAATGTCAAAATACACTGTCAATGCTAATTAACATGTTAATTATGAGACTTTTTTTTTCATATATTCTGGATTATAATAAGATTTTCTAAGAACTCAGGGTTACAATGAGAATTATTCAGAAAAATTCAGGGTTATATCAAAACTTTGCAAGTTACAATGAGACTTATCAAGAAAAAACTCAGGATTACTGTAGGGTTTTTCCGAATAATTTAACTTACTATCGGTGTGATTGATTGGCACAACAATATCCTCTGGAATTGCTGCATGGGGAACTTGTACAAAACCCCCAACCTCTAAACACATGAACAAAACCCAGGAAACCGAATTCAAATATGAGAACGATGAATGAATTTCAAATATATATATATATATATATGAAAAAGATGGATGATTTTGATGGAGAAATAAGAAGAATACCTGAAAGCAGGATCAAGAGTAGAGAAAGTAGACACAGGGATTTGTTCTTCTTCATCGTTGGTCTTAATCAGGGGAATTTTATGATGATTTGATTAAATAGTCTTAGAAGACAATTTCAAGATTAGTTGGATTTGGGAACTACTTTCAAGGATTTTTATTGAAAAATATACTATCATTCATATGACTGAATCAAGCTGAATTAAATAAAATTTTACATCTCTGCTGAACTAATGCGATTTCATCTAACAGATGAGCTAGCTGTTCATGACTAATAAGAACTAGGAGTATTAGCAGCATCATTTCGCTGGACTGTGTTTTCTACGACTGCATCTTCCATCAGTCGGAATTTGAGAATCTTGGTTAGGCTCGTTATCGGCCTCACTTGCTTGTCCGGGGCAGGCTTATTGTCTACAATACATGCCCCCGAGAAAAGGTTCGCTTCTGATGGCCCTGTTACTTCGTGCAGCACAGGCTCCGCATCTGCAATAGAATTCCATGGTTGTTTGATAAGCTCGGGTTTAGTATACAGCTCATAGGGCATTCTTTTCCTAGAACTTAAACCCGAAAACACAAAAGTACTTTAAAGATGAACCCCGGTAAATGAATAACAGCCCAAATAAATGAAGCAGGATGAGTGTAGCTTACCAGTTTCATCGAAAATGAGGCAAGTCCCGACTGTTTCTTCATATTCACCAACCTGCAACATTTTACAGAGCGACTTTTCTTATCCGTACATTACAAAATCAAGCTCGCCTATAAAAGGGCTAAATTTTTCCTAAATATCATATATATGTCAACATATCGATAATCTATGGTTCTCTGAATCACTTGCTAGAAGCTTGAAAACCATCATTCCACAATACATATTCATCAACCAAGCTCACTCACCAGTTTGATTTTCTCGTCAATAGTCAAAATTGGATTCATTGTGTCCAAACCCTGCATAATTAACCACAAAACCACGTAAAAGAATGCATTTTAGAGCATACCATTTCCAAGAAAGTAACTTTATGAATCCCAAAAGAATAACACGAGAAAATTTACTGATAGAACATAGGGGGCGTTTGCAGGAATGTGAACCTGGCCCATCACATCATCCAAATCGAACAACACGTACTCTTCTTCCACAATCTCTTCCTCCTCCTCTTTGTCGGGCACTGTTTCATTATTAGCCTCCATGAGTGCCTGAAATCAGCGGCGGACCCCATAAATATATATTTGATAGTACGCAAAGTGACATTTAACATTATAACAAGAATTGAGTTCATATCTGTAATGAACCATATTCATTTATGCAGGCTACGAATCCAATGTGACAATAGATTCACAGAAGGAAAAGTGGGAAGGAACTTTAAACCCCCAGAAGAGAACATTATACAATACAGAAAACCGATAGAAACCCCATTTACAAAAACAGAAACTTTACCAATCAAGAAAACAAAATGGTAGAACTTCACCAAAGAATCACTAGCAGAAACTTTATTAAATCAATCCGGCAATCAAAAATCCCTGAACATGAAGGTACAGATCTTGCAAGAATCACTGGATGACCATGATGTAAACACACGTTACAATTCCAGGCACATTACAAAATGAACACAAAACAGCTAGTGTGCAGGATTTAAAATAATTACTTGGCAGTTCCAGTTGAGACATAATGTAGCACAGAACTTTGTTCATTCCATCATCCTAAATCCTAAACCAACCAAAGAGGCAATTTACACCCAAACAGACATCAATTAATTAGGAGTTTATGAGCAGTCCAGCTAAACAATTATAAAGTTCAAAAATTCAGCAACTGCAACTATGAGTTAGGTCCAGCTGCTGAACGAAATATGAGCTTCAATAATTGCACTTCAAACCTTAGGCCATACTTTTATAGGCATTAGAACAAACATGATAAAGTATAAAGTACTTTTTTTATGCAAAGAATAGAGTATAAACTACAACATAATGTGTAGTTGTCTACATATGCTGGTTTAACAGATTGGCAGCTATAGCCTTACTACAATTTATCTATCTCCAATCAGCTACATTTTGTGGACTCTTACAGAAATATAAGCATTTCCATCCCTTCTTAACATGTTAAATCATTCTGTAGCTCACCGAAATCCATATTTACAAACATGTAATATGCAAATAAGGCAAATAATAAAAAATTGAAAATAAACAAACATCAAAAACAATTGTGTTGAAAACTGAAAACCGCTTATATCCATAAGAGACACAAGAAGCCAGCCTACTGCCAAAATCTTTTAAGGACAAAGAATACTGAATGCAGAAGATGAAGAGCAAAACAACTGCGAATGACCTACAAAAAAAAGGCAATTCCTGGAACCAATTCTGCAATTTGCAGAAATGGTACAAACCGAACCCAGTACTCTAAACTCTTAAGGTGACAGCTTTATTTAACAAAATAAAACCATCATTTCATTGCCACAAACCTAAGGGGATAAGGATTATTGCATTAAGATAACATCTACTCCAGCTGTGATTCAGTAAAAAGTCAGTTCCTTTAAGATAATTCTTAGTTACAGTGGGGAAATTTAATACAGAACACCACAATTTCACAATATTGAATGCAGAACACCATAAAAGCACATAGTAATCATTCATATGCTTGAATTCCAATATAGACAGATAAAACCTACCAAGATATATACGTAAACATATGAATACACACAGACACACACATATATATATATATATATAACTAGAGAGATTGCTGAAAATTACCGGCGGTCGGAAAAGCTCCGGCAAAAATTACTCAGACAATCAAAACATTAGCAGTGTGGTTTCTGGGGAAGATGAAGGCGCTAAAACGGAAGATGAAGTGGGCTTTTCTGGGATGCGGGTTTGAAATTGTATGGGCCGAGTGTACAAAATTCTACGCCCATTGGACTGATATTGGCCTGTAAATTAAATACACTGTACAAAATGCTAAGCCCATTGGACTGATATATAACTTACTAATTTTGTTTGAAGGATTATTTTTGAAATAAATGTCCATATAAATGTCTAGGTTTTAAGATCACATAGTAAAAAGATTCTTATAATCATGTGCTAAATAATATTTGGCTGATATGCAAAATGTTTGATTTGAATTTTGAACTTGCCCATAAAAGTTTATAGAAAATTCTACTCCCATCCGTTTAATCTAAAATATCCGGTTTAATTTTTCAAAGTCAAACTGAAACGCCTAATATCTATATTTGAGTGTGTAAACATTAATTACAAAAGATATTACTTAATAAATCTGATAATGTTACGTGATAATAATTTTATATAAATTTAATGGTCAAAACTACATCCGTTTAACTTTGAAAAGTCAGTGAATACGTTTTGGGTAAGACGGTAAAAATAAGGTAAATTTCAAATTCATTAAACCATTACACTCATTTGAAAATGTCAATTTACTTTTATGTACTTTCTGTATGAGAATTTGCTCGATGAATTACATCTATTTTTAAATCACATCCTTGTAAAGATTAAAACAATCACATTTTTATAAAACTGGAATAAAAGACGATGAAAATAAAGTAAACATTAAAGATGTAATTATTTAATTTTGAAAAGTCAAATAAAACGTTTTGGACAAGAATTTAAATGGTGAAGATTTTTCAACTACATTTTCAGGCAAATTAAGGATTACACTTTGAGAAAGTACTAGTGGCTGTGGTACCTGAGTCAGAATTACACATGTTTTCCGACGTGTCAGCCTCCATCTCGTTCCACGTGTCAAACATTCCTGTAAGAATGACGAATCAAGAAACCTCAAAGTGAGGAACACAGAAGAACACTACAGACAGCTCAAACTCCACAAATAGCAGAAAAAGTCTTCCATCAATGGTCCAATGTTAAACTTAACCTTAACAGTTTTGAAATTTTGAATCCAAAATTCCATTAAAAACCATAAAACAAATCCCTTCAAACATACCCCACTTTTGCCCTTCTTTTAAACCAAAAGCTCTCACATACACTGCATTCAATCCCCAAACTTTTCCCAGTCTCTCAATTGGGTTGCAGAAAGGTGAATCCAATCACCTAAAAAGCTCTTCCATTCATAAAAAAATCGGATTTTTAAGGCTTCAAATGAGCAAACTTTTGATTCCTGTGTGTGTTGATCGAAAAACTGTCATCTGGGCTGCCAGAAAGTTTTGATTTTTATTCAAATTCATTGGTTTTTTTTGGACTTCTCATGATTTATTCCAATTTCTCATTGAAACCCTTAATTTCCTGCTCCATTTCATCCAATTTTCTCCATCCTGATAGTTTTTTCATTGTGAATTGCTCTTATTGCTTCAAGTTTCGCCTAAAAATTTGATCTTTTTGTGTGTGTTTGTGTGTGGATAAATGGGGGATCAGATGGGGTGCTCTTTTATGGAAGACTTGCCGTGTCACATAGTGCTGGATATCATGACCTCGGGGAGATTGGGAGGGGTGGATTTGGCCTGCTTGGAGATGACTTCGAGAAGCTTGTTTGGAGAGAATCGTGGGATGCTGTCCAAAGAATTTAAGTCCCTTGTTGAATTTGCAGCCTCTCAGCTCTGTGTGGTGCACCCAATTTACGCTTCTCTGCCTGCAGATGCTCAGAAACAGGTTCTCGAAAGATGTGGTGGGAACTGGAAGAGGCTGCTGAGGTTCTTACAAGCTGTAGAGCAGTGTTCTGATGTGGTGGAAACTTCTGCAGGCAATGTACTATATCTCGAACTCTTGTGCTTATATTTTATTTTCAGTGATGTCTTTTTTTACGCTTATTGGTTGAATTTCAGTTTATTTCGTTGTCTACAGTATGTTTTTGATTTTCTGAACTTTTTAGAGGTTATCGAGAACTAAGGAATTGAAGAATATTTATTGCACTCTCTGTGATGTTTGTAGGTCGAAGTCGATTAGTTTTCATTGTTTATAGTAAGATTGTAAATTGTGGAACCATTTAAGGACTTTAGAGTATCATTCTTGACCAGGATCTAGGTATTAGAGACTGCACAATATCGTTGTCCTTCTGAAATGTGATGTTTTTGCTACAGTGTCTATAAGAGTGGTGGATGGTAGTCTTAGTTGTAGGGCAACTGTTGGAAGTTTGTTGCTTTCCTTGCTAATTTAAAGAGAGGGAATCAACGTGGTCATATCATCGGTTTAGTTGAGTTTCTATTCGATAGTAATTAGTTTTAACGGTCATGGATATCATGTATAACAGCATATTACATAATGAAACGAGCGTCATATCATGTTTGTCTAAAGCCTTGTGCATCTGTTTATGATACTGGCATGTTCTAGTTTGAAGAATGAAAAAGCGAGCATTTCAGCTTTAGTCTTTCTGCTTCTTTGATTTCTCTGCTTAGCTTTGCTCCACGCTGCATTAATATTGATAATTCCATTAGCAGATGCAGATAAGGAGTGGTAGATTTCACACATTGCTGATAAAAGATTCAGTCGTATACTCGTGTGGTTCCAGTTTATGCGGTGTTCTTGGTCATGGCTCGGAAACAACACAATGTGTGGCATTTACGCCCATTACTTTCCCGACCACTTCAAAAGTCGTCCAACTATCAGCCTCCCACAACCACGCTGCATTTGTAACTCAGTCTGGCGAGGTACTTCCGTACTTCGCACATCCTTTTTGGCATCTGCTTACCATGGAAAAAGAATTAACTCAATTGCTCAAGCATTAAAACATTATCCATAAAAGCTAGTGCATCTTTATATTTATATATATTCTTCGTTTTTGGTTGTGTAGGTTTTCACCTGTGGAGACAACTCTTTCTTCTGCTGTGGGCATAGAGATACAAACCGACCCATTTTCAGGCCTCGTTTAGTTGAAGCCCTGAAAGGAATTCCCATCAAACAGGTTTATATCGTCTCATCTCATCTGAAGCTATTGTTTCATATATAACTTGCTAACCAAACCTCGTTTCAGGTTGCTGCTGGACTCAGCTTCACTGTGTTCCTCTCCAGAGAAGGTAATGTATACACGTGTGGGACCAATGGTCATGGTCAACTCGGGCACGGTGACACTATAGACAGACCGACGCCCAAGCTCGTGGAAATTCCCGAGCATGTGGGCCCTGTGGTTTACATATCTGCTGGCCCTAGTTACGCCCTGGCCGTCTGCCAAGACGGGACGCTCCTCTCCTTTGGTTCAGGAAACAATTTCTGCCTCGGCCATGGGGATCAGCACAATGAGTTTCGCCCACGTGCAGTCCAGGCCTTTAGGAGGAGAGGGATTCATATAATCCGTGCTTGTGCCGGTGATGAACACGTGGTGGCACTCGACTCCAATGGACAAGTAAGTAAATCTTCCTCTCACATCTGTTTAGAATTATCAACACACTTTTACTGAATTTCATCAATCATATCTTCATATTGAGATCTCTAGCTTCATTGTTAGAGTTGAAGATTAAACTTGAACTAGTATATGTAATTTCAGTATACAACTTATTTTTATATAACACTTTATTATATATCCACCGCCACTGCCAGAAACTTGCTCAAAATGGATACATTTATTATATTAGAAGATCATTTAGCCGATAGATTAAGATGGAAAAAGGCAAAAAACTCGCATCTTGACCAAAAATTTCTGTAGATATCATCATTTAAGACCTATTTTACACCAGGGAAAAGACTCAACATGTAACAAAACCTTATCTCACGTGAACATATTTTTACTGAATTGAAGCTAAATTTCATGGATCGTACTCTTACTGCAGGTGTATACATGGGGTAAAGGCTACTGTGGAGCGTTGGGACATGGAGACGAGACAGATAAAACGACTCCACAGCCTTTGACCTGCCTTCAGCGCCATCTCGCCGTGGAGGTCTGTGCAAGCAAGAGGAAGACGTTTGTTCTTTTGGATGACGGCTCTCTGTATGGATTCGGGTGGATGGGATTCGGGAGCCTGGGATTTCCCGACAGAGGAATGTCTGAGAAAATCATGAGGCCTCGAGTTCTTGACTGCTTGAAAGACCACCGTATCGCTCAGGTTAGCACTGGGCTGTACCATAGCGTCATGGTTACGAGTCAGGGACGGATTTTCGGGTTTGGAGATAATGAGAGAGTTCAGCTAGGGCATGATACACTCAGATGCTGCCTCAATCCTACTGAAATCTTTGTTCAGGCTGATATGTAACAATGTACTATTGTTTAGGGAACATTGTTTCTGATAAGAGGGTTAGGTTTTGTTTGTTATTGTAATGAGTTGAAGAATAAATTTGTACTTTATGGAATTTCATTAAACTTGTAACCATTATTATATGCATTTTATACAACTTATTTCTATAGCAACATACTACTAGTATTTATAGACACTACATTTTTCATTGCAAAAATTTTTAAATCAACCATCGCGCATGGCGCGGTTTTTTGAGGCACCATTTTTGTGTAATTCGGTGAATAACAATTGCTTAGCGTGAGAGAACTATAAATCATTTAAACTGGTGTCCTTGTTCATATTTTGGGATCCTAGTGTTCTTACACTAATTGGGAATCTATTGTCCAAAATTTTGGAGGACCTTGAATATATACAAGATTGAAGCGAAAGTGTACACATTATGGTCATTGATGATCTGTCATATCTTGTGCCCAAAATATGGAGCTCATTATAATTTGACTTCATTACAATTAGCACACTCATTTGTAGCGGAAGCATAATCAATAGGAATTAAATGTAACTCAATGAAATTAATCTATTATACAATTCGAATATCTAGTTAAAAATCACATCTAAGTTTATTCATTCCGAGAATATCTAAAATATAGGTTCAAAACTCATCTCTCGACCCTTGGAAAAGAGAAAACACTCAACAAACTTTTATGTCAAATTATAAACAAATCTATACATTAAAATGACAGAACATTATATATATAATAAAACTCTAAACGTAAATAATTCATAAATCAAATTAGAATGCTTTAAATTAAGACCAATATCTGTTTAGAATATATAATAAGAGAATAATATGTATTATTTCTTAATCAATCAAAATCCCCATTTTTTTTTTGAGAATTCTTCCACCTTTCAAACATCCAACTTCCATTCTTAGAACATTCCAATGAATCAAGAACTCGATTGACATCATACACACTTCCTTGGTAGTTGTCTCCGTCAAACAATTCATACTCTCTCCGTCCTATCTTACATTGCACAAAGGTTAAAATTCGAGAACGGAGAGGGACGGAGTAGGATATCCAAGCCTTTCAGGCATATATCAGTCGTTGTTGAAACCAGAAACCGACCATTTTGCAGCACGGATTCTGGACTCAAACTGAATATCTGGTAGTCTTCTTTATCCCGAGTGTCGTCTGTGTCATAAGCTGCCACGTGGAAACCGCCATGGATGAAGGCCTTGGTTCAGACATTTTGACGGCGATTGAAATGAAAGTGTACACGCTTCATTGTTCATCTGTCATATCTTGTTCCCAGAATATGGGAGCTCATTATAATTTGATTTGATAAAAGCCTAATGAATAATATTATTGGAGTGCTATATATAATCCAGGATTTTACTCAATATAGTCCAAAATATCATTGAAAACACGGTACCGTCCCCTGAATATTACTAAATTTCAGATGCACCCAATAAATGAGAACAATTTCATAAATTGATATTATATTTTGGATTACAAGAGTAAAATAACGTAATGCGTATAACAACCCTACAGTATTATTATATGCCAAATTTTGATAATGATAAGTAAAAATCAGCTGATGAATAATATTTTATAAGAAGTACTTATTTTCTACTTTGCGTTATATTTTATAAGTTTAGTTCAACTAGTTTCTGATTTGATCACGTGACCTTATTGTTTGCTGAACTGAAATTGAATTGAACTGAAGTGAGAATTAATGTATTAAAAATAGAATCAGCATGTCTAAAATTACTGAAATTTCATCAATTATATACTTGTTGAACTATACTAAGGCCCTGTCCAGTTGAACTGGTTGGAACTGTTTGCTACTTGCTAAAACTGCTTTAACTGCTTGGAGCTGTTTGAAACTGTTTGAATTATTTTATTTTTGTATGGATGAATGTTCGTATGTGGTTTAAACGTAATTGGACAAGTTAAATACACAATATTTCATTGACAACAATTAAAATAACATTTTTTGTACCTAAATTTCAAAATATATTATTTCTTTTCAAATAAATACAAGTCGAATGAATTCAATTGTTTGAGCTGATAAAACTGCTTGAACTGATTGGATCTGCTAGGTGGTAAAACTGCTTGTAAGAAGCTGATTCGGACATGGCCTAAACGGCTCTCCTTATTATAATAGTTCATTTTGAACAAGTTGATTAATATTGTTAGATATTTAACATACTCGTGTATTTAAATAATTAAAAGTTAAACCTACCTCTGTTAGTACCTTGCACTAAATGTCATTAGCATAATGTCAATTTTTAGCTGTTGTTACAGTGAGATTAGAGTTGTCAAATCTCTAATTAGTGACTAGACATGTTTTAAATTTGCATAATTAATTCCCTAATCCATGGTAGATCCATATTTTCATACAAATAATTAAAAATGTTTATAACAAGTGGGAAAACCTCGTCCAATTAACATCGGCATACGTCATTTTCGTCCAAATTAACAAGAAACCCTCTGTATTATATATCATCAAAAAGAATACCAAAGGTCAGATTAACTAATTTCTGACCCGTCAAATGAAGAAAAAACCTTTGTTTTTTTTTAAATTATAAAAAAAGAAATGGAAATAATAATTTAAGTACCCTCAAAAGAACTCGATTCTTCGATCTTGTCATTTTTAAAAGGTTGAATTTAAAAATAGCTATCCATCTATACGCCATTGTATATAAATAGAAAATGTTTATTTTATATATATAATACTGACGTACTGTTGATACTTCATTTATTAAGAACCTCGTCGATTTTTCAATTTGTAACATGTTCATTATATTTCTTGACTATTCGATCTTCTTCTTCACCTAGAGAATATTGTAGAATACTATAAGCAAGGACGATTTTGAATGTGTTTGGTTGAAATTGGTTTTTGCTTTTTTTTAAAACTCATTCAGATAATTGCTATGAAATGTCCAATAATGATTATAGTAAAATTTTAACATGAAAATAAACTCTTTTTTTTTTTGCTAAACCACCAAGAAATCAGTGGAGGGAGTTTTTATTTGGCATCCCTGGATCGTAAATGACAGAAAAATAATACAGATAAATCTCAAAACAGAGTCAACTAGTGCGATTAGAAAGAGAGTTATAGAAACTCTTTCTATATCCTAACTAAAAGTACTAAGAGCCGGTAATAACTGATCTAAACCCTACCTAAAAATGGTGAAAAAAGACAAGAGGAATAATTAGACTTGTGAATATAGTCGCCATCAGCGGCTCTTTCGACTAGTTTGGGTCGAACTGGCTGGCTGCAGACTGATAGTGATATCGGACGATCTCCTAAAACTCCAGTCGCTTCCAGGTCAGTCTCTTTAAACATTGATGATACCCCCTCGGGCCAGTAAGAGACTTTCCTGGTTGCTTCTAGAGAATCAGGACATCCGTATGATGCCTGACGCGAATCAGAGTGGATAATCAAGTGATGATCCCATCCCTTCTGTCTACAAATCTGATTACAATGAAATCACCGGAAAGTAAGTGGGCTTGTTTCTATGTATAAAATAAGTCTCATTTAAATACAACATAATACCGTTGATTGACGTCTATTAGAGATTACAGTGAAATTAAAAGGTAAATTAACTAATTTATTACAAAAGTAACTAACTTACGTATTTGGGAGACTAATATCGTCTGAACTATTAAAGATTTAGAGATCCAATCTAGTAATACTACAATACTGTCCTCATAAATATTAATTTGCTAAAAGCCACCAAAACCATTTGGTAGAGAAACTTGTTTGCATCAATTTTTACACCAAGTAGGCATATGCTACAATTGCGACATCACTTGATGACTATGATCTATACTCCCGAAACAGGTAATACCTTAAAATAAAAAACACAAACCATAAACAGAAACACGGCCTGAAAAATCATATCAAGAACAAAACAGGATATTTACAACTCGATCGAGAACAAACCATCTATGAAAAAACTCTGTTCTACCAATCTCGTATTTCAAGTGGTCAAAATTTTCACCATACTATGTAGAGTGGGATGAAGATCTCACTTTCATCGACTTTGCAAATATATAAATCAAGAATCTCAATGAAAAAACCAAAATCATATCACACCAAACCCCGTATCATGCGAAGAACTTTCTGCACTTTTCAAAACTTGTTCAAATAAACATTACCATCGTGAAAGAGAAATAGCATCTGTCTTCCTCGTTAACTTCATTAATTTATGAATAAACTGGAATGTTAGATTAGCTGTTTAGTATAATTTACTTTTATTTACAGTGTTTTTGTTTGCCAACTTGTTGCAGATGTAGATAGTTGCAAGTAAATGTTTTTTATCTGTTTCTGTCTGTACGTAACCGCCGTCAGGGGAGGATAAGTAGCCGAGCATACTATTCTGGGATAACGACATTCAACTGCGCCGTTAGTATGAGGTTCATGAAAGGCTGCGAATAATATAGGGTGAGAAATTAACAGCTAGTTTTAATCTCGTTTATTCCACACACAGTCACACTCCCAGCATGACAAATATTTGATTTTATTATATACAGCTCGATATTTTCTTTAAAGTCTAAAATATTGTATAAAGTATTCAAATATTCTTTTATATTTTAATTTTTTGAAAACTAAACAACTTAGAAGGACAATATTATTATTTCATACGTATTTTGGACTATACTAGGTAAAATACTAGATTGTATGTAGTTTTTCATGAACTTATTAAGAGTTTGTTTTCTACGTACTTACTGGTTATTTTTGCTGAATTAAATTAAATTGAATTGAAGTAAAAAAATGAATGTATTAAGAACAATACAGTACTAGTATAGCTTAATTAAGCAGAATTTTATCCAATTATATTTCATCAAAATTAGATTGAAAAATATTAAATTGAAAAGTAATTAATTGAAAGTGATTCTAACTAGTGGATCACGTTAAATAGGTGGTTCTACATTTATAAACATTATTATAAATTTAGTATGTTTTATCATTTATTTCAAACTCAATGCTTAAATAAAGTAGAATTTTAGAAAATTATATTTTAACAGAACTGAAAAATATTAAATTGAAAAGTAATTAATTAATAGTGATGTAATTAATTGATAGTGATTCTAACTCGTGTTACGTTAGGTAGATGGTTCCAAAAATGTACATTATTTAAATTTAGTATGTTTGTCGGTTATTTCAAACTCAATGCTGCAGAATTTTAGCAAATTATACTTTATTAAAATTGAACTGAAAATATTAAATTAAAAATAATTAATTGATAATGATTCTAACAAGTGTCACGTTAAATAGGTGATTATACAGCTATACATTATTTGAATTTAGTATGTCTCGTCAGTTATTTCAAACTCAACGCGTAAATCCATTCATTTCATTTTTAAAAAGAATTATATTATTTAATTATTTTCTTGAAATTAAAAAATAAATAACGCAAAACCAATAATTCATATACACTAAGATCTTGTTCTCTTAATTTTTTTTCTACTATACTAAACTAATTAGACTAAGTACAAAATTTAAGTGTTTAATAATTAGAATCATATTAATTGAAATTTTATTAATTGTAAATTATATTTTCGTGAAACTTAACTGAATTGGTATGAAGAAAGTTCTATGGAACAGAAAATGTCTCAAATGATTAACTTATTCTCATCTAATATTTGATGAGATAGTTTTATATAAAAAATCTAGTCTATCACATTTATTGTAAAGTTGAAATGTTTTTTGGGATATTAAAAACAAACTAATAAAAGATAAGTATGACGTATTATGTTGAATTAGTGATTCGATCTACAATTTTCTAGATAGTTTAATTTTAGCATATTTTGTGAATCTCTTAATGCTAGGGGGCTTATCAATATTGTTGGGTTCAATATTGACATATTTTATTTTAATTAATGACGACATGATATTGCTTTAAACGTGATAGAATAGCAACCGTTCACATTCAAATTTAATTTAACTCTGCAAAAGAACTCGGTAAAAATCAGGGTCATTAAAAGTAAAAATTTAAAATTAGTTATTTTCACATGTCACTTTCACTATGCTGATCATTCTGATGAATTGATTCAACATAAAGTTTGTCTAATTATCTTCATTATTGCAAAAGAGATAATTTAAAAGGTGTTTCGGTTAACATGTCATGTTGAATTAGTAATTCTACAGATCTGTATAATTCTACAATACTTAAATTTATCATGTTTTATCATCTAATATCTTTTCCATGCTAGCCAACTCATTTCTCTTTCAACTTTCCAATATGTTTACATTTTGTGATTCGATATATACAATATCAGTTTGGCGTGTTATTTTGCCAACGATTTTCTCAATGCTACTCAACTCTTTTCTTTTCCAGCTTTCCGAGTAATTTAAATTATTTGATTTTGTATTTTTACAATGTCAGTTTCCAATACACCATATCATTTTACTTTAGTTTCTGCGTTAAGTTAGATACTTTCACATAAGACTTTCACTAGTCTTACCATTCTTATGAAGTGATCCAACGCAACATTTTCTCTAACTATCTTCAATATCCAAATAAACATGCACAAGGAAATCAATTGAAAATGTGATTGTAAGCAAGTTTCAAGTTACACCCACAATTTTACCGATCTATACAACTCTCTAAAATATTTAAATTTAGCATATTTCGTCAGTTATTCTAATCTCAATACTGCCTAACTCCTTTCTTTTTCAACTTTTTGAACTGTTTATATTGTCTGATTCAATATTTACTATGCCAATTTTCAATATGCAACGTCATTTTGCATTACATTGTCAGTTTGAAATAAGTTTTAAGCAAAACATATCGACTTCATTAACATATTATAAAATGTATAAACAATGTAAGTACCCACAATTTTGGTCAACAAAATCTCCCATGACACTTTTGTATCTATAAAATGAGGCATTGACATTATTAAAAAGACACAAAATCAAGAACATTAAACACGATTACAGTCAGCTAAACATCCTTCTCACATGCTCAACATATACTTTACACCCACACCCTCAAAAACCTCATACTCTATTCACCTAAATGTTCCCGGAAAAGCTCCAAAATGCTGGCAAACGTGACGATTCCGACCAAGCTCCGGTCATCCTCGATCACCCAGACATAGCTCACACGATGCGCGATCGCCTGCATCATCACCGCCACCAGAGAACTCCGACGGTGGCACACGATCGCCTCCGCCCGCCTCACCATTCTTGACGAGTAGCTACTAGATCGACGAATGTGTCTAAAAAATGATAAAATTAACATTTATCAAAAATAGTATAACATCGTGATAGAAAAAAAATAACTGAAACTTTTTAACTTTATACGGAAAAACATATATCATCAGTATTAAAAAATTATAAATATGACAGATCATGTTCTTTCGAGATTATCGAGATTATTCTCGGTTAAACTTTATTTAAATTGAAAATCAATATGTTCAAACTGAATCATTATAGCTAAATTTAGTTCAATTAAATCAAATTATATTTTTAGTAAACTGAATTGAACGGAACGGCTGAAGATCACGTTAAAATAACACACCTCCGTTTGAGAACCGGAAAATCCTCGTCGGAGGAGGATGATGAAGAGGACGACGATGAGTTCGCCTGAGTTATGTACGAGTTATCGATGATAAACTCCTCCAACATTTCAATGAGATTCCTCTCCTTAAGCCTCGCCATCACCGCCGTCACGATGTCCTCCGGCGGGCCGCCGCAGTCGATGTACGCCATGAGATCACCGGCGGTGAGCGTCGTGATGGCGGCGGCCACCGTCTCATCACAGCGCGCGAGAGTGAACGGCGAGATTTCTCCGATCAGGGTCCCCTCGTCGTCCACCACTGCCACCGAGGTCATATCTCCGGCAGCGGCGAGGATATCTCCGGCAGACAAGCTCGCCTTGGAATGGTACCTCGTCGTCAGAAAATCGACGCTGATCAGTCCGAGCTCCTCGACGGAGAGAGTCGGGATCGGAGAAAAATGGCCGATCGAGTTGAGAAGGAATCTGATCACGTCTTCTCGAGTCAACCAGCAGAATTCCCGGCCGTTGTGAGTCGTCGGAGAAATCGACGACGAACTGCTCTGGAGAAGAAGAAGCTTACGCTTTGAAGCGTTCGTTATCCCGCTCTTGATCGGAACCACCAGATTCTGAGCGCCCTGAATCAGCATATCAATCGCCTCCACTATACTGCACAACAAAACAAAACGAGTCACATAAAACCGTCGTTGAGTAAATCTTCACTGTGTGACTGTGATATATATATATATATATATATATATATATATATATATATGTGTGTGTATGTATGTAATATGTATACCTTGAGGAGGGGTCGACGTGGCGGATCACGCGCTTGGTGGTGGCCGGGAGCAATGCGGAGACGGGGGATTTGAGGGCGGCGCGTGGAGAAGAGAGGTTCTCGTCGCGGCTGAGGAAGCAGATGATGTCGACCATGGAGAGCTTGCCAATGCAGATGCATTCACCGGCGCCGGAGTGGTGCTCGCAGATCCAGACGCTGACGCAATTTTCCGGCGAGGTTCTCAGCGCGTCAAGGGCATCAGCCGCGGTGGCGGTGGCAGGGAGGGACTTCAGGGCGGGCTTACCGAGGCAGAGGTCGGAGACCGCGTAGGAGAGGAGGTTGTACGCCATGCAGAACCGGGTAGGAATCGGGTCGGTCGGGTTTGTTGCAGGGAAGTTTGGATTTGGTCGGAGATTGTTTGAGAGGAATGAAGAAGACACTGGCCCCTCCTAGTATTTATAAGGTGAGCTTTGACGGGAATGACTGAGAAAACACGTGACTTTTGTACAGTGCAGTATGGTAATAATATCGTGCATGGCTAAACGACAATTAGTAATTTCTGAATTTTGGATAAGTTATTATAAAAAATAATATCCGATGAATATAACTGACAAAATAGAATTGAATCATGGTCTAATTTCGTTGACGGAGTATTTTCTTGAAGAAATATATGTATATAGACGTTATTGAGTCTGTATTACTCGCAACTTATTCTCGAACAATCAAGATTATTCTTTTCTTCAGGTACATTAAAAGAAATTATTAGCAAACAAATTGTAATTTGTGTAACGCAAAATTGATCTTTTGAAGAGGAACTAGGTTATCTCACGTCCTATTACACCGAACGTTGAATAAAATATATAAATTATAAATATTGTGAATTATATTATATTTGTTATTTAATTTGAATGATGTTGAGTTAAGTTTATGATTATAATAAAATATTTTATTAAAATATTAATTTATTTAGTTTAAGCAACCTAACACTCTAAAAAATAAATTATAAAAACTTTTTTTCTTCTTTAATCGGTGAATAGGAAAATGTATTAATTGAAATTGTATTAATTAACGTTGTGAATGATGTATCTATTATAGTTATTTTAGCAAGGAATAGGAAATTGTATATATTTTTTTAAAATTAAGAGTTTAGATTTTATGATGATATCATAATATAAAATGGAAGATCATATTTAAGGATATTTAAGGAAGAGATGTCAAATTACAAATTAACTAAATCAACTGAAAATATAAGAGAGTATCAGAGAAAATTAGAGAAAATCAGAATAACAATTACGAAAATGGGTCAAAAATAACAAGAATGAAACATGTAGAAGCAAACAAAATCGTAAAATACCATAACAAAGGAAAAGATTATGGTATGACTGGGAAAAATAATTTCCAAATAAAAATACATTTAAAACTAAAAATTACAAAAATAATCCGCTAATTTAATACACTACGAAACAAAATATTCTTATTATGCCGTGAGAAAGATATTGATATTGCATTATATCATTTTATTATTAGAAAACGTACAGTATGAACAGATTTTTAAGGATGGATGAGCCATATTTCCATTACACATAATCTAAGATACTAAATTATTTTAAACTGTGAAAAATGGAGATAAATTCTAAGAAGGATGATAAAGTAATTTTGCTACAAGTTAATAACATGAGATCAACTATCACTTTCTTGTACTATAACCTTGACTCTTGACTAGGATGCAATTATACAATTGACATGATATCTCTAAAAAAATGATAAAAGTGCAAGAAAAGTAGCAAAAAGCACCTAAATCTAATAAGTGTGGGGCATTCATATAAATTAAATTTTGGTTGAAACATTATTCTATTAGTCAATTCAGTAAAAAAGACAATCCATTAAGTTACCACAAACTCAAAAGATAGGTAAATTTGGACTACTAATGAGTGATCAAATCTCTAATAAATAATTAATCTTTTAAAAAATTTAAATTAAATTTTTGTACATAAGATCTAAGTTAAATCAGTATGATTAGAACCCCGACCACTTGATGATAAATATAAATGACGGAACTAGAAATATTTTTGATTAAAAATGATATATATAATATAAAAAAGTTTAGCTATGCACAAATTTTATAGGAGCGGTTAAAAAAATTATGAACAGTAAACCTTAATCGCCGATTTTGGAAGGCAGTCGACCTTTTTCACTTTCCCCTAATTTCGTCACTAATGACGATATCAGTTTAGATAAGTAAAATATTTATTTTATTAAATAAAATTAATTTTTATTTATAAATATTTATGCTTGAATGATACATAATAACAAATCGTTTGAAAATAATTTTGTTAATTATCTTTTGTTTCATGCCTTTCTTGAAAGATAGTGGTTGATAATTTTTTGATGATTATCGATGAAGACAAATAAAAGGGATGGTAATTATTAATTATAATAAATAAAAGGAGTAATAAGAATCATATGCACATATTTAAATGTATGATGTTGATGCTTAATTTCAATTAATACGCATAGCGTAAGAATTTTACTTTTAGGTAATCAAATTATTAGAAGACTATTCTTACGTTTAGCAGCCAGGGGAAAATATATTTATAATAAAAGTCTTTACCGAATAAACGTGAAATGAAATAAACTGCTACATATATTTTATTGGTGACCAACCAAATTAATAATTTGATAAATGAAGAAGGACATATGCAAGGAAGTTATTATATATGCATGACATGTCAATAATGCTATGCTCAGTTCAGTTCAGGTGAAACTGATATATATTGAACTGGATCGAAAATTATTGAAGTGAAGTAACATGTATATATATCAAAATACGAGAGAATAAATTACTAAACTAAACTAAAAACTGTTAAATTAAATGAAGAAACGTAAGTTCAGAACTGCCTTCTTGCGGGAGGTCGGAAATATCCAAATTTAATCGGAGAACAGTAACATATATAAACGGGATTTTGAATTTTAGGGTCTGCTCGGACTTGAGTACGGTTTTGCTCCTATTTAAATTGATGAGAATAATCTGAACTAGACGGGACGAGGAATACCTAATTTTCCTGATCGGACGTACTGCGTTGCCCTTTCGCTCCAAATGATTGATCGTAATATTAAACAAAATGTGGTATTTGAATATGCACTTGACTTATTGATCTGTTGGTCCTCATTTGTTTTATAAGAGCAATTCATACTACAAAAAGAAAAGAAAATTGGCTTCTCGTGTTAATTAATTTGTCAGTAGTTGCATGGGACAAAATCACAGTTCTGGACTTGTTAAGGAGTTGAGATTATTTCGCAACTTGTTGCAAAGAAATACATAATTGCATGAATCCAAGATCACACATTTAAATCATATATGATTTATGTGATTATTTGAATGAGATTATAGGGAATTTTGTAGGATGGCCGTACTGATTCTCTCGACTCGCTCGGGTCAGGGGTTGGGTTTGCTTCGGCCCCGCCACTTAACTGGACAACTGGTCCTCCGGGGGCGCCTCGTAAAATGCTGATCAGCTTCCTCGTTTCTCCGCGCGCCGCGAGATCGAACTGAGGCGGGATATGACTGTTGGTACCTCCACTCATCGGATGTGTGTGCATGGTCTGTAGGAATAAGATGAATCCCCACAGTTTCGGTGGTGTTGCGTGACATAAAATGCGATATGTCGTGAGAAATCTAAGGACAAATATCCTAAACATCCAAACTACTTGACATGTTTGCAACACAAAGTATAGAATAAAATGTTCAACATCCACTAGTCTATACACATATCCTTCTATAAGGTGGTCAGATGAGCGGAGTTATAAGCACCCTACAAGACTAAGAAAGCTAAGAAAATAAAATAAAATAAAAGAGAAAGGAAAAAAGAATAAATCTCACAATCCTGATCTGAAAGGCAATCTATGAAAATACTAGAGGGTTCGCGGCATGTGAGACTCCGGCGAATGTACTCACATGCCAAAAGAGGCGCATCTGATGAGCGGCTATGCGTCGGTGGAACCTGTAGCAATGCGATCTCATACCAGTCGCGTCACAAAACTGTCAAATTAGAAGAATCTCTAACTAATCGGAGCTCTGAATCGAAACTAAAACTAAATCCGACGAAGAACTAAACCTCTGACTAGCAACAATGACGGGGCCTGATCTGAAACATCATCGTCGGGCTCTAATGAAGATGGGCTAATCTGAAAGTTTTACTGTTATGGCTAAAGAGGAAGACCTAGATTGGCGAATAGGGAGAAGGGGTTTGGATATGGGATTTAAAGAGGGAGATATAACATATAATTTGGTCAGAATAGAACATATACTACATAGTATATACTGTTACCACCTGGTGGGGGTTATGCCCCAACCTCAATGACAGGTTACACTTCACTTTTTGACTCCACCAATCTACCCCCCACATTAAGAAGGGTGCTATTCAGAGCGGAATTACACTAAGATCTGGATAGGACCGTGCCTATCTTGAAATATAGTATTAAGGCGTAAATTATATTTCCCCATCAAGAATTTTCGCTTTCTGCCCTAAAACGAGCCCACCAAAACTAAATACTGATACTAATTCAATCCACGTCAAAGCAATCAATTACGAACTCAATTACTTTCCAATTTATGATTGTCTGATAGATCCGACCTTGCGTGCGACATTAATTTAAATTCCGTCTGTTTTTCTTCTTTTTAATCAAGCCATGCATTCGGGAACAAAGTTAAATTAATCCTTTGTTTATTTAATCATCGAGCTGTAGAATAAATTACGATGATGTCGATTATTGATACTTGATATAATACTAAATATGTATGTAACGTAAGCAGATCGTTTTCTGGTTAAGGTATTTATTTTTGTATTTATTTTTATTTTTATTTTTATTTTTTTCAAAGGCAAGTATTGCATGTTAACGGTCGTTTTCTGGTTCAGTCATGTAAATACTTCATGGTGCCCTTTTTCTGATCTACCTAAAAATTTGTCAATAGCTTATATGAACAGTGTGGATTCATGAAACAGAGAATTTCATCCTCAAATACTGAACTCATGGTTCAGGGTAGTTTTCGTATTTTCAATTCACTATATGAAAATTCAGAATGAATTCGTGACAATAGAAAATTTGGAGTATTTAGAAGATAATTAGTTGTAATTCTTGTATACCCCTAGGGTTTAGTTTGTAACAGTTAGGATCCTCTCTGTAAGTATAAATAACTGCTCAGTATGACAATACATATTACGTTGGAAGTTAGTCTTTACAGAATTATATTGATACGAGAATATACAATATATAGAGTACAAGAGCTATATATTCGTTGTATCTAACCTACTCTAAATATAGACAAATACATGAAGATATATGCAAGAATGTCTGGATTATAATCAAGACTAATCAAGATATATTTTATCCCCGTCAATCGAAACGTCGGATTGCTGGATATATAAAGTTTGGAGCGAAACAAATCGAAAAGCGAGTGAGACAATCCTTTGGTGAAGACGTCTGCCACTTAGAGAATATAAGGGAAATGACTAACACGAAACTTATTGAAAGTAACAAGCTCACAAATGAAGTGATAGTCGATGTCAATATGTTGGCCCTGTTTATGAGCAACCAGATTTTGAGCCGAAAAGATTGCACAAATGTTATCACACGGTAGTAGCGGAGTAGAAGATCTAGGAACTCGAAACTCACTAAGAAATTGGCACAACCATGCTAGCTCAGCGGCAACGTTGCCCATAGCACGATATTCACATTCACAGCTGGATCGAGACACGATAGGTTACTTCTTAACACCCCAGGAAACAAGAATGCCACCAAGGAAGATAGCATAGTCATAGGTGGAGCGGCGAATCTCAAGACATCGAGCCCAATCAGCATCAGAGCATTTAAAAATGGAAATACCAACAGGTGAAGTACAAATGAAAGTCCGAAGTGAAGCATCCCACGAACATAACGAAAGATACGAGTGACTGCATGAAAATGATCATCCTTGGGAGACTGCAGAATCTGGCTTACAGAGTTAATAGCAAAAGACAAGTCTGGTCGAGTAATTATCAAGTACCGTAGCGCACCAACAAGCGAGCAATAAAGTTTGAGATTTGAGAAGTTATGACTAAACAAACTGACAAGCTGCGAACCAGACACAAACGGCGTAGAGACATGTGCAGCGTCTGTCATACCAGCCCGTTGTAGAACCTCCATGTCATACTTAACTTGCCCCAAAAATAGCCCAGAGGAAGAGCGAGGAATCTCAATTCCCAAAAAGTGATGAAGGGAGCCAGCCAAGGTCCTTAACAGCTAATTCTTGAACAACGAACCGGCGAATGAGGTCAGAATTATTCCTGGTGAGGATAATGTCGTCAACAGACACCAACAAGTACAGCACAGTCGATCCTTAAGAAAACACAAACTATGAAGTGTCAGTCAAACAGCACTTGAACCTTAATGTGACAAGAAGGAGATGAAGTTCTTCTTAGCCTCCCACCACGTGGCATGAGCAATGGGGCAGCCGATCGTCTCTATCATCGACTCCTCCGAGAGCGACGATCGGAGAATAACTTGAACTAGCATGTCTTGCGTATCCCAAGCCTCCGGCGTGAGCAACAATGAATCAGTCGATCAACCAGTAGGAGCGGAAACCTTGGGTTTGGGCAGAGAATCATCGAGGTACTCAAACAGTCTAGCGGACTGAAACAACACCTGCACCTGAGATTGCCATACCATAAAGTTTTCGGCATTTAGCTTGATCGGCAGCATATGGATCATGGTGTTTTAGCTTAAGGTTTCGACGAAATCCATCGAAGCGACGTTAGATTACCAACTACATGATTTGAGGTCTGGATCGAAAAGTTTTGTGCACCTAGTGACGGCTAGGGTTTTGCTGTGTTTCACCTAGTAACAACTAGGGTTTAGTGTATGCACCTAGTAGTAGGCTTAGAATTTGGAGAGTTAAGGTTTAAGCGTTCTTCACCTAATGAGAAAAGATGAAAAAATCTTTGACATTTACAACTAAACCCGATACCATATAAATAGTACGATTCAGAATGAATTGTATTGATATAAGAGTATACAATATCTAGATACACTTATTGTATCTAAAACATATTCTAAGTATAGACAAATATATGAAAAAACATATACAAGAATATTGATTAATGTTGGCCATACATTGGCCATTGCCCTTTAGCTCTTTTCACTCCCTTAGTCTGCCTCAATGATTGATGAGCATTATTGGGGCTAAATTATAATTACAAATGATTCAGATCTGAAATTTCATTTGACTTATTTGATCTGTCGGCCTTCTTTTTGCCCTCAAAGACCAAAACAAAACGATATTTGCCTCCTCATTTACATTATAAATTATAATTTATATAAGTAGCTGGAACCAAATCGAGATTCTTGGGATATTATAATGTTTTTAGGACTAGGATTGCTCGAGACTTGACAATATAATATAAATAAGATAATCGAAAATGAAAGTCTGCATTTTATTTTGTACGATAAGTTCGATGACAGATCACCTAACGTGTATATGGACGGAGGGGAACACATAAGCTGTCCATTTTGTACGACTCAATATTTGTTCTTTGATCATCAGAGACGAATGGCTACGTGTGGGGAAAAAGAAAGATTGTTTAGACTTTAATGGAGACAAATTATGTACTCTCTAGCTCCCTCCGTTCTGACGAAAAATGTAGTACAGAGAAAATTGAAATTGAATTATGATCGTAACATCATGAAAATTGAATATGAGAGTAGCATGGGTAAAATGAACGGAAGAAAATGAAAGAGTATTCGTAAAATAAAAGTATGCAATCTGAATTGATACATTCGAAAAAAAATTATGCGAGTTTGATCTGGACAGATGGAGTATGCCACTTTATTTGACCTTGGTAAATATCTCTACTATGGAAATTTCAATCACATGTTTGCTTCTTTAAACCATGGAATTAGGTTACAAAGGTTACAAATTATTTTGGGATCTTTTTAATTTTGTATTGCGAATATAATTTCAAGTTTTGAAAAAGTGTGATCCTAACTTTTAGTAGGATAAAAGCATGAAAAATTTATGTATTTAGATGACTTGAGTATCACTGGCCGATGTATATTCAGACTGAAATTACATCGATAAATGATAATCAAGTCGTCAAGATATTAGTTTCTTATCTTAGTTTTGTAAAACTAACGGTTACTATATTAGTTTTTCTTATCTTAGTTTTGAATCATTTGGTTTTCAGTTCTTCTAATGTATTGTAAATTAATTAGTACTAGTTGGCAGGAAGAAGCCAGAGACATTAAGCTACACCAAAGAATATAACAACTACAAAGTATTTTCAACTTTTCTATAAATCTACGTTCTTCAACCTAATACCATCTGATGTCATATTCAAAACTACTAATTAGTTATGCTCTTGTTCAATAATTAATTCAAAAGAAACCAGTTAATTACAGTATACTTCTAACCAAGGGTCCAATATGCAGGAGGAGGAGTAAAATCTATTCTTAGATATACTATTACCGATATTGATACAGAGAAAACTTAGTATTATAATATATTCAGATACTTTTCTGATATCACTTTGGTTTCGATTTAGATGGAATATAGCCTTCGGACAATACATTAAGCCTACGGGCACTTTATGGGTTGAGAAATTATGAATAATTCTCCCACCTCCGGATGGTTTTAGCGCCTAATCAAGTGTTCTATCCCACTTGTTCAGATCTCTTGCATCGCTAGGTGGAGTTCAGATGTTCAAATCCCCTCAGATGAATCATTTCAAGAAATCAGTTCTCCTCTAACTCTTTGAGTCAAAGTTTCCAAAAGTGTTCGATCAAGACAAAAGATGCATCAACGTTGTTAAAAAGAAGGGAAGTATCAAATGGATCTTCACCCCCTCTAAACTTTTTGGTGAGGATATCGGCCACTCGAAATACAAGATCAGTTAACAGCAATCAGTTCCTAATCAATCTAGAATATATTAGTTTCATGTAAAATTCAAATATATGTTACAATAAATAAAATAATATCACAAATAGTAAGTAATATGCACACTTACTACTCAAATATAATGTCACATTAAAGTTACTGAGGCCACACGAAATTAGAAGTGGAGTTACTGTCTAAGGTCACCTTGCCCTAGATATTACTGTGGCTGTGGTCACTTGAAAATCCAGAACTGAGAGTTTATTACTGCTTAAAGTCATCCTGCCCTTATCATTGGGCTAGGAGAGAGAAGATAAGGTATAGACTATAGTGCCCTTCCCTAGAAGGATATGATTATAAGGCAGTGCTCCTCTCTCTCATCATCATGTGTCCTTATCTGTAATAAGTATGGGGCACCCCTCTGTACTTGCTTTGTCGTTTTGATAAGTACGGTCCATGACAGCTAATAAGGACACCATTTTATCATCTACCTATCCCATCTCTGCACTTTTTTCATAAAATTTCATGAATCATGTGCCATCTGCGTTTTACTTCAGTTCTAAGAATGTGGTTTTGTTATGTAACGATTTGTTATGATAAGGTTTCGTGCACTTCATAGTTATCTCATGGATTAGTTACAACTGACTATTTAGGCGATATTCAGTTCAGATTAACATCTGTTGGATCTGCGGTTAGCAGCTCACATCAGATGAAGTAACTGAACTAGTTGAACCAGCTGAATTCATCCAAGTTGTAATTTTTTGAAAAATCAAATGTTTTGAAATTTGAGTGTGAATTTTTTTTATTATTGTTGTCAATGAAATATTATTTTTATGACCATATCATGTATAACATTTCAATTTACGTGTTTTAGCTTTGTTCATAGATAATTTTGATAAAATTTATCTACACTTTAATTTATTGTATTTCGATTATTGCTAGTTAATTTAGTGTAATATAAATTGAATTGAGTTGCATTAGTAGCGTTTTCCAAAAACTATTCAAAATGGAAACTTAACTTTTAAAAACATTATAATAATTTGTTGGTATTATATTTGAAATCAAATATTCTTGTGTGTGAATATACGCAATTCAAAGAATATTTAAAATTAAATGTAATTCTTTTTAATTGTGTATAATTGTATGAACTTGTTGGTGTCATATTAAAAATGGGTGCATATTTGCAATGATGGATTATAGAAAACAGAAATGAAAGAAATATACCTATGTTTCTTTTTATTATTATTGTTTGATGATTCAGTATTTTTTAAATTTGATATTTTCAACTTTTAATCAAAATTCGATATTTCTCACCCAACTATCCCCTTCAAACTTTAATGGCCAGCCCAAGTGATGGGCTCAAAATCAAGGCCGAAACAGTTAACTTTATGTTAGGACCCAATTCACATTTGCCAGAAAACCGCCGTCACAAAGCCCAAAATAACGTATGGTCATATTTCAATTTGCATAGAATGCCCATATTTCAATTTGCAAATTATCATTGTTCTTTCTTGCCCAAAGAATTTGAAGCTGTACAAATACCAATACCAATGGTACAAAATCAACTTTTGATACCTCTTTCCGGAGAGAAGAAACCTTCCATTACCTTTTGAGTTGTCACGAAGGTAGTACAAAACATAATCTTCTTAAAATCTTAAGAAATAGTGATTTTTCAGAATATCAGCATGTCAAGGTTGTGGTTAAGAATGTAATCATAGAATAGGAGAAGTTGATGATCGTGAGCTCTGCATTGAAGGTTTTCTAAACTACCTTTCCAGGGCGAGAACCGCATGATAAACTCTACCGAAATTTCAAAGAACCCTCGAGACACGATGTAGTGATTAAAGCATGAACGTTTGTGCCTCAATCTCCTAACAATCTCATGACAATAGTTTTCAATTTGATGCACCGGTTGGACCTCTCACAATGGTTTTGGTAGAAACAATCAGAGACAAAGAAGCATTCATGCCGCCTCACTTCACCCTAAACCTTCGCTCCCGGATCAAACGACCTAACCTCTGCTTAGGCCACCGACGATAAAGAGTACTCCTCCCGCTTACACTAGGTTCTTTTGTGATATTTAGTATAGTTTTTCTATCGCATCATAATTATATATACAATAGTTTTGATATATAACTAATTTGCAATTATTTATATGTAATAAAAATAATATACATGATGCAAATCTTTGATAAAAATAAATATTGACTATAGTGTATATGTTGAATACGTATTTTTTTTATTTTGGACTGCAAAATAAGTAAACTACGGACTGCATCGAACATGTCCTAAGTTTTTTACTAGACTAAAATATTTCATAGTGTTTAACAAGTATCATACACATCATGCCCGATCAATAGTGAGTCAAGTGAAGCCTGCTGTTCAAACCCCAAAAAATGGATTAAAATAGAACTCATATTTTAATATATATTTTTTCCAAATTCAATAATTTTTTTGAAACAATTATTCTTTAAAACTCTATATTTTCTAAAAATGAACCAAAATAAGGGTCTCGTCTTTATTTTTAAACACTCATCATTTTAATTAATTTAAATCAAATTTCTCATTTACGTCTTAAAATTTCTTCTGCAACCGATTTTTACCATTACAGACAATTTGATACACATGTCTAACAAGTTTATCAAGTAATATAAGGTTGTGTTCCAACTTCCACCCTCACTCATATCCAAATCTTTAGTATTTATTAAACCAAATGGATAGAAAAAAGATGACACTAACACATCAGACCCACAGAAAAAAAAAACCTATACAGGGGCAGTTTATTTAATAGTCCAAGGTATGGTGACACTGACATTGAAGTACGAGAAAAATAATAGCATCCTTATCCATCAAATAATCCAATCATCACTGTCTCGACTCTTCCAATATGTTTCACCATATAAATACAGCCTTCTTCTCCACACACTTTTCCAGAATACACAGAAAAACTCAGAGATCCAAATATGCTGGCCATCTTCCACAAGGCGTTTGCCAACCCGCCGGACGAGCTCCACAGTCCGGCGCCGGCGTCGGAGAAGAAGCCGAAGCTCCCGCAGGAGACTCTGCAACACTTCCTCTCTGCAAATCCGACGGACTCTCTCTCTGTCAACTTCGGAAGCGCTGCTGTTCTTGCCTACAACGTTCACCACAGATCCTCCCTCCTCGGCGGCGACAACGAAAGGAGGTGACACTTTCGTACTGTAACACTTTTTCTGATCATTCGTCATTTCGTAAAAATTAAGGATGTTACTACTAGATCCTGGTCTTAAAATTAGGTTGATTATGACTGTTTAGAGTGCTACAAAATGATTGGGCAATTCTAGGTTTTTATGTAAATAGTAGTAATAAATTATGTGTTTTAAATGGATTTTTACATGTTAATTTGATTTTAAAAGAAAGGTAGGTTATTTATAAGTTGTGGAATAATAAATTTCATTTAAGTGAAAATCAATAAATTACAAAGTATTATAGATATAAACAGAATCAACAAAATAAAATGTTTGAAATGGGCCCTATTCTCTTGATATTATTTGTATTTTAGTTTTGGTCTCGAAAATTCAGTTCAATAAAAATATAATTTCGCTTAATGGTAGTGATTCTATGTTTTTATACATTAACTTTCAAGTCAGTTCAGTTATATTCGTTCAGCAATTGATAAATTTAGGATAAATGATCATTTAGGCTGATTTTTGCTGAATGATTTTCAGGACATTTTGTGGGTATGATAACATATACTGCTTGTTCAAGGGGAGCTTGAACAATCTCTGTGCCCAAATCAGGCAGTATGGTCTGACCAAAACCAGCAACGAGGCGATGGTTGTGATCGAAGCTTACAGGACTCTTCGAGACAGGGGTCCCTACCCGGCCGATCAGGTCATCAAGGACCTCGAGGGAACCTTCGCTTTTGTTGTCTATGACAGCAAGGCCGGAACTGTTTTTGCTGCACTGGTAAATTAAACTAATCATCTTCTTGTCCTGCATTTTGTTCTGTTCTTTACCTGAGTTTTTGTCGGGTTTTTACGCTTTAGGGTTCTGATGGCGGGGTGAAGCTTTACTGGGGAATCGCTGCAGATGGTTCTGTGGTGATTTCCGATGATCTGGCCATCATCAAAGCTGGCTGTGCTAAGTCATATGCACCTTTTCCGACAGGTATTTCATTTTGTCGCGGAATTTTGTTTGGTTTGTGACACATTTTCTTCATTTTGTCGCGCAATTTTGTACGGTTTGTGACACATTTCTTGACTGTTTTGTGGTTTCTACTAGGGTGTCTGTTTCACAGTGATGGGGGGCTGATGAGTTTCGAGCACCCGATGCACAAAATGAGGGCAATGCCTCGGGTGGACAGTGAAGGAGCTATGTGTGGAGCTAATTTCAAGGTTGATCTCTACGACAGGGTGAACAGCATTCCCCGTGTCGGGAGCCAGACCAACTGGGTCGACTGGAACACCACTCAGACCTAGGGCTCGCACGCCAAACTCTACCTGTTTCTGTACTTTGTGGCTCGACAAAGAGAATAAATCTTCGAGTTTTTATGTTCTTTTCATGTTGTATTCCAAGAAATATGATCAAACAACAAATAAACTGTTATTCAGATTCATAGTAGTCTATTCTCAGTCGCACACGGAAGTTTTCACAAGAAAGGTTACATAAAAACATATGTAAAGCACGTCGACATCATCACTCCTTCCACATTTGTTCGAGTTCATCAACGGGCAAGGGATTTTCGAGCTCGTGCATCTTTCTCCTCGCCTTGGCCTTGATCTTTGTAGCATACTTCCCGGACTTCTTCCTTTTCTCCAAGGCGCGAATCTAAACATGGCCGGGAGATCGTAAAAGTAAATAAACAATTATGGGAATTCAAACAACAATACATGAAGAGATCTCGAAGAAATACTAACCTGGTTTGGTGAAACATAGTTAGGATTCTCAAAGAGTGTGGGACCCCCAAAACTACCTCCAAATATCTTTATCGGATTCAAACAGAACCTAGGACCAACCTGTTCGCATCCAAATGCACGAGTTTTAACACATAAACGACATCCATATGAATATGAACATTGCAACTTGGAATACCTCAACAAGGGTCATCTTCTCCAAGTCGGACTGGTCTATCTTCTGAGCTCCGTTGTGAGGGCAAGAAATCTGTGGATAGTTTGAAGAAGAAAGAAGCATATTCAACAATTATGCATGATACATCCGATGAATTCAGAAGCTTCTAGAACTTTCACTCACCTGGTAGTTACGGAACCATATATGATCATCAAGGATTGAGAAGACAAAAACGTGATCATAGTATGGTTTGGATTTTCTGTGTTCTTTTGGAGTTGTAAATATCTGATCAAAACCCGAGAAACAGAGAGGTAATCAGCAAAGCAATACAGCACATGAACGGCCTTTTCCCAGAAAATATGCACCCAAACAAACCTGTGTAATCAACTCTTTTAGAAGCATCCAGTGTGGATTATTGTCAAAATGGGTTGAAAAGGTTAATAGCGGGCGAGAGCCCTTCAAGTGATTCCCAGTAAGTTTCATCTCTTCCATTGTGTGCACTGAAATAGGGTCAGAGGATAAGAGTTCAAGATGCGTAACGAGAAATTTTTTCAAATTACACATAAATAACGCTCGACAAAAACAACTACTAACCAGCATTGACAAGGAACTTGACAGATGGACCATTTGGAGATTTAGCCATCCAAAGATAAAGATCCCTTCCTTTCCTGCACTGAAATCACAAGGCCAAAACGTCAGATATACTGCAAAGCGAATAATAACAAATAATCTAATTCAAATACAGCACATTTTTAGGTGCCAGAAACATCAAATCCCACGAATAGGACCCTGAAATTTTTTATATTTCTGAAACATGATGATGAAGCCACGGTCCTAGCTAAGTTAGACATTGTTGAATTACATTAAAACTTGATTTTTTATGTTAAAGTTGTACACCCTACGTAGAACAAGGATGTTATTTGCCCTGATTAAAACAATCTGGCAACAATCAACCACAAATTGTATAAACTGGCGAAAAGAATTAAATTTTTGATATTCAAAACAACAGCAACCAGAATATAACACATTCCAGGATTTAATCACAGAAAATATAAATCAATCAGAATATACAGATAAAAATAAAGATGATTCAAATAGTCATAATAATGTTTCATCATCAAGCAAAACATATACCTCAAAAAACATACAGGATGAACAGCCCTTTAGGTCAACAAGCTCATTCAAGGTTGCGCCTTTGCTATCCTTTGACTCCACTTTGTTATCCTTCTTACAATGTGGCAGAAGAGACACCACATTCAACATCAAATGCCGATACCTAACACCACAACAAAGACGAAACAAAACAAAAACAAGCAAAGAATCAGAACCATACAGTGAAAAGCAATAACAAATTGGCCACAACCGAAAAGGATTTTAACCTGTAACTGATGCGGCGGGAACAGGTTACCAAGACCTTCTCCTTGTTCCTGAACCCCACAAAGCCAACCTCTTTTTTCTCCTCATCTTCAACCTTATCTTTATCTTTCCATCCCAAGAGTGTTCTTTTAGGCCTCTCTGGTGCAGTTTCCTCTTTCTTCACCTCAGCTACAGTCTCACCCTCTCTCTGCTTCCTCTTCTTCCCCATTCAGCTTAAATGACTACAACAACAAACCTGAGCATAAAAGGGACATCTTTGACATTAAGAAAAATTGTTCAAAACAACAACAAAGCTGTGAGAAAACAAAAACCCACAGGCCCTTTTCTTCGCCTAGCTAGAAACTCCTAAACACTTTGTCAGCCAAACAATAACTCACTTTGGGATGAAAATTAACAGGAAAAATGAAAAAAGAAAAAGAAAAAAGAACGGTATGGAAACTCCTTAAACTCCCCGAAACAAGAACGTGCAATCAGACGCGAAATCAAACATCATTACCTGAAATTTGGTCTGAACTGGGTAGAGAGCTGTTAGGGGGCTGGAGATTGAGAAGAAAGGGAAAACGAAGAGGGTTTTTGCCAAGGGTTTAAGACACGCAAAGAGAAGAAGGAAAAGAAAAAATATAAAAAGGAAAAAAGGCTCAGAACGTAAATTTAGCCCATGGGTCGGACGAGCCCATTTGCACCTCAAAATCAAAATCTAAAACTCGATAAATTTAGCCCATGAATTTATTTTTACTGAACCGAATCGAAAGTAAAAATTAGTATTTCAAAAATCACAAATTATATCTTACACTAGGGGTATATTATAAGAATTGATTAGATATCATGTAATATTTGACAGATGTAGCTAGTGGTGGATCATGTTTAATTATATGATATTCATTGGATCAAGAACGGTCCTCTTTTAGGTCTGGTTCAGTTGGAGTGAAACTAAATTAGATTGATTTAAATTGAATTATATATAAACTGTTGATTTACAATTTTTGGGACCTTAAATCTTTGCAGCTTTCAATGTTATTGAGTGTCAAATGTCACACAGCTTTTATTTTGCTACTATTTGTTTAAAAACTTTGACCATATATTTTAAACTGTCAAAAGGAATAATTTTGACACCATGACATGGCATTTATGTTAGACCATAGTATTTTCAAACTATCATGTTTTTTTACGTTTGATTAAGGGTGGATTTATATACACTACTCTCTCATCGGCCAGACAGACTGTAATGAAAGTTCTCGATACTTTGATGTAAGTTGGCCGCCGTGGGAAGTAATCGGAGAAAATGATCCGCACCTATCTCATGATACCCTAAAATGGATTTCTAGATCCGCTACTAAGTTCCACATACTAGAAAGGGTATGATCTATGTCATTTTATTCATTTCTTGAATTATTACAATGAATCAAGAAAGCTAAACCACAAATTCTCACATTCTCCAAACTAAAACCGTGTGCACCGGTTAAGCCAGACCGACGAGCTTCTCACTGACCTCCCAAACCTTGCGAGCTTTATCGGCATCGCTAGCCTCCTGAGACATCTGGTTCTCGAACGACGCCGAGTCCTTGTTCCAGCTCCAGTAAACCCCTGATTTGGTCAAGCTCGGGTCACTGACAACCTGAGCAAGCCTCTTCCCTGATTCCTCCTCGGAGACGTACCCTTTGGTGATGAACTTCTGGAACGGCGGGAATAGCAGCCGGAAAAGAGGGATGTGCTCCCGGAATAAGCCCGTGGTGGCGATGCAGCCGGGGTATAGCGATGCGAAGGTGATTCCGGTGTCTTCGTGGTAGCGACGGTGGAACTCTTGCATGGTGAGCATGTTGCAGACCTTGCTGTCTTTGTAGGCTTTGGCTCCGTCGAATTCGGCGCCGTCGATCATGGCGGAGCTGTTCAGGCCGTTTAAACCTCCGGCGAGGCCCCTCAGGTCACCGAGGTTCGCCTTTGGTGGTACGTTTCCGGCCAACGTGTTAGTATTACCTGCATTGCATTTATAAAGAAAATCAAATCCTCAACTTAATTCCAATTTAAGAATTGCACTTCAAAAAATAGTTTGATAGATTTAGTTTAATTGATATATATCCATTCATCTAAGGCTTATTCTCATGCGCTTATTTGAACTGCAATAGATTGCATTAAACTGAAATAAAAATTGTTGTATGAAGAAAATAAACTGAAATAAAAATTATTGTATGAAAAAAATTGAATCGGTTTATTTCTCACTAATTTGAACTGAAGTTAACTTTAGTGATACATAATGTGATGAAAATAAAATCGTTATGACTAAATTAAGCTGAATTCATTTTATTACATTTTTGTTGAAAAACAGAAATTCTAATAAACTCATGAGAGCATAGTCTAATTAAATTAAGCTGCATTTCATTGATTAAATAAACTCAAGATAAGCTGCACTTTCTAACTTATCTGATTTTTTTTGTTGAGTTCAATTCAGAATGGTTCCAATGAGATATTACCTGATTAAATTTAGCTTAATTTAGCCAAACAATATAAGTGATTTTCATTTCAATTCAGCTCAATTAAGTTTGGGAAAACAAACCTTTTTAAATTTGATTAAAAAAAAACCTAGGGTTTAAGTATATATAACCTTAAAATGTTACCTGTAATAGATCCAACGATGATGAGCCTCTTAGAAGGGTAGTCCGACTGCTTCAGGTCATCAAGGAGAAGCCTTGAGAGCAAGAAATGCCCTAAATGGTTAGTCCCAACGCTGAGCTCAAACCCCTCAGCCGTAAACGTCGGCTCTTTCGCCGTCGGCAGGTAAACGGCGGCGTTGCACACCAGCACATCGAGCGGCCGGCCGGCTCGCCTGAAGTTGTCGACGAACTGGCGAACGCTGTCGAGCGAGGCGAGATCGAGGTGCATGATTGTGTAGTTCTCCTTGCTCATTCCGACTGATTTTGCTGCTCTTTCCGCCTTTAGAAAGTCCCTGCAGGCCATGATTATGTGCCACTTTCCGGTTTCGGAAAGTGCCTTTGCTGTGGCCAGGCCTAGGCCGGAGGAGGCTCCGGTTACGATCACCGTGCCCTTTCGGAGGGTCTTCTTCCCCTCCGATGTGGCTCTGGTGTAGCCCGGTGCAGCCACAACCGCCTCGGCTCTCACACCCTTCTGAAAAATACACATGTAAATTCTATATCAGGGTGATTCAGATGAATATTTGAAACTTTCTTATTAGTGTTGTATGTTATAATTTCAAAAATCACATTGTCACGTCATAAATCGATTTTTTACATAAATATAGTGGAGTCGTGCTTACAAGTAAATATGTCTCATTTTATTTGATGTGAATAAAACATAATAAATATTAAAAATTTATGTTGTTATAAGCAAAATAACTGATAAACTGTGTTAAACACAGTCATGTTAGGTGGATTTTGACAAATACTTCTGACATATGTTATAATTTCAAAAGTGACATTATCAGTTTATCACGTCATAAATCAGATTTTTTACATAAATGTCGTGGAATTGTGTTTACAAGTAAATCTGTCTCGTTAGTTTACTAAATATCAAAACTTAATGTTGTTATAAGCAGACTAACTGATAAACTTTGTTAAACACGGTCATATTAAGTTAATTCTAACAAATATTTTAACTCTACTAAACCAATCCTGATAAACTCTGCTAAACACAGCTATATCGAGATGATTATGATAAATATACAAACATGCACAAGTAGATGATCAATACCTTGATCTTCAATGAGGAGTGGCTGAAGTCACATTTGACTTTGTCAGACAAGGACTTTCCAAAGAGACTGGAGTCCTTCAAGCATGCACCAACCTTTCCCTGCATCAAAAAACACCATTTTCTGGTTTCAGAAATGTGAAAAACGTGCGAAAAAACAGAAGAATGTGAATGAAAAACAGTGTAAAATACCTCTTTGGAGATGGAGAAAGTGGATGGGAGAAATGCAGCAGACTGTAAAGCCATGGGAATGAGCTTTGAAATGTCTCACTTCTTTTCTTGCTGCTTTGGATATTTCGAGAGCAGGGTATATATATGGATTTAGTGATGTTAATGGACAAAAGTATGGTGTTTTTGGATATGAAAATGGCAGTGAAGATAAGATAATTATGTTTGGATGTTTGTATGAATGGCAACCAATAGGAAGCTGAGTTTGAGATTTCGTATTGATGTCTTTCTCATTCTTTTTCAAAAGTGATATATGGAATCCATTATTTTACTCGGCGTATTTTGAAATATCAGCAATCTTGAATAGATGATATATGAATTGAATATAGCAATATTTTTTAAAGTCTTATATACAGTTCGGTATCTTAGGGTGCATTTGGTTGAAAGTTCAATTTTCCAAAAACTTTTTGGTTCGCCAAAATTTTCAAATCCTATTTTTGGTCTCAAAGTCCAAACTTGCTAAATGTTAAAAACCAATCGAAAATTTTATTTCAGACTTACAAAATCTCAACCCAACCAAACAAGAATTTTACAAAATCAGCTCTCAAAATCCGAAACAAAAACCCAAACTCTTAAAATCTCAAAACAAAAACCAGACTCTCAAAATTCTCTCCAACCAAATACACCCTTATTCAGTATAGTCTGGAATATCATTGAAATTATAATACCATTCTCTAAATATTGTTAAGATTTTCTATAAAAATAATAAATGATGATACTTTCATAGACTGATACCATATTTTAAACTACAAAATTAAAAATTGGACAACATATAGTAACATCCGAGTGTTACTATATTCAATCCCGTAACTTATTTTTATACTTTAAAATATAATATAAAATAAAATATCAAACTGTATATAGCACGTCAGTAATAAAAGTCTCTTTGGTGGACCTGAAAAAGGCTGGATAATATCGTTAGGCTCGCTTACCAAAGCGCTCCATTCTCCATAGTTATGGGCTTGCAGGTTCCCTGTCCAAAGGGATGATGATAATGAGTCGGTGGGATTTTGTGCGAGAGCATATTCTTAACTTGTAAACAGTGGATGATGTACTTTATTGTAGTTGTGTAGCATGTTAGAGATATCCTCACTTTGATCTTAGTAGCATAGAAATGTAATACAATTACACATAAAATTGATACAGATAAGTACGACGAATGTAGAAAACTTATCGAGATATGTCTGAATAGCACTAACATTAATAGCAATGACATTTTTAAAATTGTATCGATTATTCTAATCATTTAACTTTATAATTTTCATATTGCTACGCTTTCAACAAGTTTGATACATGTAGTATAATTTGTGAAAAAAAATTTAAAATCTTAATCCAAACCCGACCCGATAAAGTGTGATAAGGTAAACAAGGTAAGATATCAGGGTTCCATAGTGGAATGCTCTTTATTTAGACCCATCATTTTTGCATCTTTTCAACTTTAGCAGATAGAACCAGAAAATAAGAAATATTACTCAAAAAGAAAAATAAAATCAGAAACCATAATGAATATACACAGCTTGGATAGAATACATAAATCACCAATCATGTTTTTTTCCTTTCACTAGCTACATAGTAACAGTCAGTTACAAATTCATCTTTTTACTACCCAGCCAACTAACAAACTACAGTATAAAAAATTACCAAAGAATTTTACCTAATGATTTAAGTAATAAAAGATTTCTCTACACTTTGCTGATTACACAAAATCAATCAACTCTTTTTTCTCTTCCTTTTCCCCCTCCTTCCCACAAGAAAGAAGAAACCCTAATAAGTAATACAAACATCACCATGTATCTGTACAATATCTCAAACTTGGGTATATCTATATCCTAGATTCGCACCGGCAATCCGAAGTTCTGGAATGTTCTGATCTCCCCTCGAAGCCCTGCCGTCACAATGACAGTCCCCCACGCTGACCGGCTGCCTAGATTCATCATCCCGCTCGTGAAGTCAATGCTCACACGAGGGCTGCTTCTGCTCCTCGAGGCAAATGCCAGTTTTTCCTCAGGCCATGATGCAGATATTCTGTCGAATAAGTAGCCATTAGTGGCTGGAGCAACGGTGCCATGAAGTGGACTGTTTGAACATCCAGATGGTGGAGCTGAGTTTTCACTGTCATGGTTGTCTTCAGGTGGCGTGGGCGGGTGGTTGGCGGTGGAAACCTCGTCAGAATGACTAATCAGACCGCTTGATTCCCGGGAAGAGGTATCCTGGGTATCCCGGATACTTGTGGTTTCACACATACCCGGCCAGGGGAGGGCCACTGAGACATCTTGACAGTGGAAGTGCTCGTATGACCTTGTTATAGTCACACCCTTACTTCTACTTGCTCGGGAATCACCTTCGTGTTTCCAAATATAGACATGAGAGTCCTCACTCGCACAAACCACATACTTTCCATTAGAGGTAAGGGATGCAGAGATTTGGCTATTGGTATTGCGAAATCCTGAAAATGCACAAAAAATGCAGTTTTTGAGTACAACAGAATGCCTCGTCTCAGAAAGCATTTCATGAGGAATAAACAACAAGGTTGACCGACCTTTATATTTGTGGACAAGATCGTTTCCATCTATAACCCGAATTCGCGAGTCTGCTGATGTAACCAGTACTTCTGACATACTTCCTGGGGAAAACTGTCACAGGCATATAAACATCAATACTAATATTTCAGAATAATGATAATATAAAAAATTAACTCAAGATCCAAAAATTTTAATATCGTACAATCTATCATATAAGCACTAATAAGTTCGATGGCAACATGGAATAAAAAATCGAGGTATGTATGATAGACTTGATTACCTGAAATCCAGTAATCTTCTTTTGATGGGATTTCTTCTTCTTACTTTGAAGATTGATTTTACGCTTCAGTTGCAACTTGTTATCTACAAGAAAAATGAGCGTAAAATTATAAACACAAACATCACAAAAGGAAGTTAAATAAGGCCTAAAGTCGAAAAATGAACTTTTACCAGTGGTTTCGTACAGAAGACAACTCCCTTTGTATGACCCAACCATCGCACCCTTAAAAAAGTCAACAAAAGTAATAATATCAGTAAGTTGGGAGCTTACAGTTGTTAGTCTATTAACTGGGACAAGAGAACGTAATATCGTGTGAAGATAACCCACCTGACCATCTGGTGTATAGCAAGCAGCAGTGACCATCTCGTGAAGATCATTCCAGTCAACAACTTTGCGCTCGGGAATGCTCCATATGCGAACCTTTGCATCTAAGGACCCGCTGATGAAGTATCTATCATCAACAGGGTTAAAATGTATACAGGTAACTGCATGAAGGGAAATACGATGAAGTTGAGTACATGTTAAAGATATTCATATATTTTTTAAGGAAAACACATATCAAGCAATGAGCTCAAATATAAGATTCGAGTACTAACCATAGTCACTGTGTGAAAATGTCTTCAAACAAGTGCTGCTAGACAAGTTCCAAAGTCGAACTGTTTTGTCCATGGAGGATGATAGCAAATGCTGGAGAAATTAAACAAACAGACAGTTGATGAGTTGAAAGAACCACATAATGCACTCAACTCATTACAAGAGTTGATCAGTAGCTACATGGAGAAGGGGATTAGAGAATTTGTAAAAACACATGAAACAAGTGGCATCGAGAAAACTTCAGTATAAAATTCCAAGTCAGCGGTAAATTTAGTGACACTATTTTGAGTTCTAGGCGTGTATTCTAGCCTACTAAACATAATTCAGATTGTTACATATCCTCAACGTTGAATTACAGGAAAGGAATACAAATATAGCCCTTGCGGAAATGACTGTAACTGGACGATGGCCTGAACGTAACAAGTAAGGTCAGCAACGTGTAAAATGTAGTGCTGGTACTAGACTACATTTTCCAATTGTGCAAACAAACAGTAAAATTTTGTTGAAAACACAGCACTTAAACACTTACAGAAGGACCAAATATAGACTGAAACATTGTTGAAAGCACGTCACTTTAACACCAAAAGATAATTTGGGTGGGGGAGTTTCACGGCGAACATATAAAGGATTCAAATTGTCGTTACTGAATCAGTATAAAACAGAAACAGGTTCTCTCCACAATTCAACAGCCGAAACAAGTTAAAGCATACATTTTTGGACTGTAAAGAAATTCTCTAACCTGAGACTTGGACCATGACAGGTCAAGAACATCATCCAGATGCCCTATGAATGAACAAAAGGGTTTCTCCGAGAGGGCGAAAACAGTCTCTGGGACCAAAACATGTTCCAAGCTCACTGATTTCCGACTTATGGAGGCCCTGCCTCTTCTCTTCCTTTCCATATGACCATCTAAGCCAGGCGACATCAGCAATGAAGGCTCTGGGGATCCATTAGCCAGAAACAGAAGATTCAAATTCCCATCCTCGGGTCTATCAAACAACAGATCGCCCTTCCTCTCCGCTTCAACAACCTGCCAAACATGAATGACATGGTCTTCCCCTGCACTCGCAAGATACTTCCCATCCAAACTGAACCTAATCGTCCAAATCGATCCACTATGACCCTGAATCTCCTGGCTCTTATAAAGCACTGAAAGCTCCTTATGAGACTTCCCATATTGCTTAACCCGAACTCTTTCCGGGCCGTGAAACGAACCACCATCCTGGCTATCATCAGTGGCAGAACTAGACCTCCTCCCACCCTTCTCCGACGAAGTATCCCTATCGTCACTACTCCGCCTATCCTTAAACCCAGTCACAGAAATTGCAGCATTCCTAATACTCTTAAGCCAGCCCCCCTTCTTCTTAAACTTGGATCCACTCCCACTGCTACTTCCATCAAGATTCAAATCAGGGATTTCCAAGTTCCCATCTTCCACATTCTGCCTCCTCATCAACTCCTGCACAATGGGGGAGGTTCCCACAGACATCTCGAATTCCTCCATAGTCAACTGCCTCCCTGTTCCTACCTCCTTGAGCTTATTCCACATTCCATCCTCCCTAACCTCATTCACCACAAACTCCTCCCCATTGTCGAGATTCTTGATCGTACACACCTGCCCGTCCGCGGAATCATCTCCTCGAACCACTGCACTACCTCCTCCCCCCTCCACTCCCTCATCCCTAACCTTCCCAAAGCTTCCCTTAGGAGGCTTGCTGTTCAACACACCATTCACATTTTGCATTCCCTTACTATTTACAATTACACTACTATTACCAGACGATTCCACCGCCGGCGAAGAACTCGATCTCACAGCCCCAGGAGCACTACTACACTTAACAATTTGATTTTGATTAACAATCTCGATAGAATCATCACTGCAATTACCGGCGGCGAACTTCTCCGGGAGGCCGGAGCTGTCGAAGACGGCGGAGGAGTGGTGGCGGGCGAGTGAGGGATCACGGCTGAGCCCCATCTGGCGGAGCAATCGGAGCCGCCGCTCGTGGACGGAGGACGGCGGAGAGATCCAGACGTCGTCATAGCTGAGCGGGTTCGGGTACGGGTTCGGGTCCTCCGATTCGGGTTCGGAGCAGGGTGAGCCGGAGCAGGAGGTGTTGGTGGAGGAGAGTAGCCGATCAAAGGAGTCGTGGAAAAACTCTACTTCTTCTTCTCCGGCGACGGCTCCGCTCATCGTCTCCGGCAGCGATCTTCACTTCCTCTGCAACTTCTTCCCATTTGTATACCCTCACATTTGACCCGAACAGTCGGGGCAGATTCGGGTCGGGTCGGGTCAGTGTCCCAACCCCGGCGACGTTTCCTTTCCTGCTGCTTCTTCTTCTTCCTGGGCAGTTTATTTTCTTTAAAAAAATCTGTACGTAATTAGGAAAGTGAAGAGAGAAAATGGAAAGTGTGTGTGAGTGTGTGAGAGAGAAAAAGAGTGTTTGTGGGGAAACGGGAAGAGGATCGGACAATATAGAAGATGGGGGGCGGGTTAAGGTTTTAGAGAGCGTTGGGAACTCAGATCCGATGATGAGGTTAGAAAGAGAAAGCTTCGAAACGGCGTCGTATTAGGGGATGGGGTGAAAAAAGGGAGGGAAAACTTGAAGGGTGAATGGCAAATGTTGTGTTCTTTCTACAGGGGCTTAGAGCTCTAGGGTTGTCAACTTGTCTTCTGAAAGTTTTGTTTGGATTTGTGTTTGGATTGTGATTGAAGTGATGGATTTAGTTGTTTCATACATTGTTGTTATGATCAGTCTGCAACTTAATATAAATTTGTACGAGCGGGAAATCTGTTGATCAGTGGTGAAATTTATTCTTTCTTCTGATGCAACTCTACTCATTAAACTGCAATCTTTTAACTTTCATGTTCTTATGTATCATTTCGGCATTGAATATTATGTGGCAGGCTATATATACATAGAGTAAAGTCGAAAAGATCATGATCGTATATTTATTGTAAACGGCGGTATTGTTCCACTTCGAGAACTGCTTAGTAATTCCCTCTGAAATATTAGATGACATCATCAGTTTTCAGTGGGGGAGAGAAATTTAAACTTGAAATCTAACGTTTCATTTAGCGGGAAAAACGACAGATTGAATTTTATTTGTGAACCGCGAGTTATACGAATAATCTGTTAAATCCCATCTTGAATGGGTCGTGGGTCAAATAAGCCAGCATTGGTTGCTTTGAAATGGGTTGGACGGGTTTGATTTGCAGCTAATCATAGGTTGAAATAGTTACAGGATAAAGTTTCAGGTTCGTCTTCTTTGTAGTTTCGCCAAAAAGGTCCACCATCATCTGAATTCGAAACACCCTTTCACTTGTCAATTTTAACTGACGTGGAGAGTGACCGACGACTCCCATAAGTGTAGTAGCTATAAATGCCCTTAGTGTAATGCCTTTTATAGTTAAAACTGATCCAACTGAAATCATCAACCGACTCGTCAGAGTGAGTTTAACCATGGCTACACAGGTACAATGAAGTGCACAGGTTCAAGGCGGTGATCCTCAAAGTCACACAACCTTGACCGTTAGAGGCTGATGAACTTTTACCCCGTGTGGTTTAAGAAATGAATAACATATAATATGTGGTGCGCACCCCTTTGATAATAAAACGAGCATGGGATGGGTGTGTGGTGCGCTATAGCGATGCAACAAATAACCATATGGCAAGGTATGAAGAACTTTTATGCACTATTAGCGGCACTAGCTAAATTGATAGCGATCTTCACAGTGATAAAGTAAGCAGATCGTAGAAGTATAACATATGATATAGTGAAAGCGGACTGAGTAAGTAATTTCAACTTTCTTAATCGACTTTAATCATCAAATAAAAATCAGAGATGGTAAAAATAAAAAGGGAAAATTATTGCTTAACAACATTCAATTAGCAATCCAAAAGAAGAAAACTACATAGAAATATCAAGCAATTTCACCTGCTCAGAAAATGAGAAAAGAATCTGATACTAGTAACTTTCACAAAAAGGGACCATTTGGTAATAAAATGAAAACTAATAAAGGCCAGCACACGGTATTATTGTTAATTTAATTAATTAATAAATTATTTAACCATGACTACAAACTACAAAGCATGTGAGATATCAAGGGCGGTGCAGTGCAATCCGCTACTAGCCAATAGAGTAAATGAAATGATTACCGTGTCCTTTTGTGTAATTAATTTTGGATTAAGTGCCTAATCCATAAATAACTAGATTATATGTCTACACTACATTATCTATGAATATGATATAAGGGCTGTAAAGTAGAACCTGGTAATAATTTTTAAAAATTATTTCACTCAAGCTGAATTGAGTGGGTTTTAAGACTCCATATTCTGTAAAGAGTGTTAATTTTAACCTCCACTACTTTATACGTGATTTTAGAGAAACACAAATAATGTATCAGAAAATGGATGATAATTTATGTGAGTTTAGCTAAATTTTATTCATAAATTATGATAAATTATGATGAGACGGTTGATCTCAATATTCAAGTATCTGTAGTTGAGTTTACCTTCATCATAACTAGTTTTAAGTGCACTCAGTTTTAGTTTAATTTAAGTTTCTTTAGTTACTTTCAGTTTAGTGAAAAAGTTAGATTTTTCAGTGTTTGTCATAGTTTTCTCGAAAATTTTACTCAAGATGGATATGTCAAAACCACACTTTTCAACCCTCGGCATGATTTTCATGATGCTAATCATGAATTCTTCCACCCAATCCAGCGCCTGACATGAGTTTCTCGACAAATATACCATTGTGATTTAACCATTCCCATCACTATTTTACGTGCATGTTTGATACTCGACAAACTCCTCTTGCCACTCGGCAATCGACATTACTTCCATCGGAGCTCAACATAGCCAATTTTTGTATGATCTTCTCAGGAAAACATACCCAAATCCGTGCAAAATATTGGAACTATTGCTATGGATATTGCGGTTGGAGAGTATATCCTAATACAACTGGCTAAAAAGGATGTTTAAACATATTATTATTTTTGACAAGCTAGAGTGAGTTGGAGATTATATGAATCCCAGAAAGTTTGCACGAGCCATAAACTCAGAAATCCAGGCTGTGGTGCAAATGACAGGATGTATTTAGGATCTAATTATTTAATTAATTAAATCAAGATCATAATTATTGTAAAAAAAATATTATTAATAATAATTGAGCCGTGTGTACATACGTAAGTGTAATCCAACAGTGAATTTAGGTAAAGTGAAAAAGATAAAATAGAAAAGAAATGAAAACCATTAGTTCTATGAGAATGTCGGAAAGTGAAACCCTTCCTTGTGGTCCTTGTAAAGTCATCTTGTGGTTTATTGTCTTTTGTCCCACCCTTCTTTTATACAAACAAAAACTAACTTTTGTGTTACCTACATAACCATGAGCCAAGAGGGTTAATCATCAATATTACTTAGTCTTTGGCCAATAGGTTACCCGTTCGACGCTACATACCTCGGTTGGAGATGTAAGTCACGGTACTGTAGAGATAGTATTATTAAGTGTCAATTATCTCGACGTGCATACTATCTCTGGCGAAACTCAAATCTTGGCCCTTAGAACAATGAATCAAATATCCCAACTGTTTGGCATATCTGTGGATGTAACAATTTTCCTTGGTCGATACCATTGCCAGGTGTGTCTCCATTCAAGGTTGATATTGTCATTGTGTTAAAAAATAGCAAAATTCACAAGAGTTATACGGCTTGGAGAGCATAGTGCCTTGTCCGGTTAAGATGAAATGCAGCTGTGCTGAATTGTAAATATTATGGAGTGGTAAGTCGGACTGAAAAATGATAATCATATACCGAAGGTACTCAGTAACATTGAGTTGAAAACTGATGAAATGGAGTTAAAAGATGATAAAATACACTCCACTAACATGAAACACATTTTAACCAAGTGGGCTAACCCACTTGGTCAAAGGCATCTTCTTAATAGCCTTAGCTGGAGAGAGGTCCAGGGTTCGAATCCCCCCTCCAACGAACCCCCCTGTGCCTTCTCCCAGTCTCCAAAAAAAATCTCCAATAGCGTGCTCAACTCAAAGCAGTTTGGAGTTACCGGAACTACATCAACTGGCGCATGAAGTGCGAAGCGGCGAAGTGCATCAGACGGTGTAAGTGGGATCTTCACCCCACTCAAAGCATTGGTGAACCTCAGGCCACTCGACGTATGGATCAGTAGAATATGTTAGATTAGGTTTAGTTAGGATCCATGTATGTACTCGATTAGTCCGTTGTAATTGGACTCAAAAAAAAACATGAAACGCATTTTGCATGTGCATGTGTTTGGTAGAATATTGATGTTTGAGTTAAAAAGTAAAAAAGTAAAAAGGGAGCAATGAAGTGGAGTGGTTGGCTGGGCTTTGAAAACTGTGGTAACACATAGATTGGGCCTGCACCTACACTAGGCTGTCAAGCCCATTACTCCCAAAGTGACGGTGACACCATCCTCTCAACTGCTTTTCTTTTCTGGGACCATATTTTTTAATTAGAGAGGGTTTTTCATAGACAAACAAATTCTAAAATCTCATGCATTTATGCTTTGAAAATGATTTGAGAAAACAACCATACTTCTCTTTAAAACCTTTTGGTCCATGGCCAGATCGTTATGATCGAGAATTTCTAATCTCATACTTAAATAATCTCGTGTAATGTAGATTAGATTAGAAGGAGGTTTGTGCCGCGGTGAATGTCAAAAAGTCGATTTCATTTTTAGTTAACTTTTAACTGTACTTGTTATAGTCGGAATTGGGCGTATAGATTCCGATCCAGATGATAGTCCTGTAACTGCTAAGATATGAAGAACTTTGGTGGGGGCGGGGTGGTGCTGAGTCGGTCCCGCTCCAAAACTTAACTCAGTAAGCGTACGAGAGTATAAGATTTATGAACGGTGAATATGTGAATGTATCTCTCTCTATACATGAGAATGCATATTTTTTTGAATCTGGGCCCGCTTGGCGGTCACTTTAGTTCTAAGACTAGTGTCTCGACAGTAGTTCAGATCAGATAGTGGACGGCCTAATCTACGAATCAGACCACGATTAAGCGGGCCTAACTGTACTTGTAATCAACAAATTAAATAAATAAAGTCGCAGATTGTCACGTCTTTTACGATGTATGAGTTAGAGTATATTAATATATTTTATACTAATATATTATCTTCTTTTCATAATTCGTCATTATACAAGGTAGTTTGTTAATGTGGAGTAGTTTGGTCAGCTTATAATGTGGTAATATGCATTTATAAATCAAAAGCCAGCACATGATATCCAAGTAAACAAGATCTAAGGGACGACCTTTTTATTTTTCATTTTAAAAAATTGGTTTCATTTTTTAAAACATCTAATCGCTTTAAGTCGTGTTGAGTGACTGGTTGCCCATTTTCTGGATTGATTAACGTTAATTAAGAGAGCAATTATAATAAAACAAATAAAGTCATGTAACACAAAGTAAACCCTTTAATTCTGTCAATTTTGACTTTTTTCATTTGCATTTGAGGCGTAACCTCATAAAAGAGAACACCCCCTCACGATTTTGTACGTTGAAAGATCGTAACTTGGTATCTACTGAATTGTATCGAATTGAAAAACACTAATTTGTACTGATCTGAAATGTATTGAAAGATGATAAAACATAAGAAAATAATTTGTTGAACTGGACTATGATGAAAGGTGCTAAAGCTACCGAGAATAATTTGAATTAGACATGATCTAATCAGCCAATTAATTATGTTAAAAGTAATTGTAAGTACCAAGTTACGAGATCAATCATAGAATTTCTTGATTATTTTTTTTTCAACATCCACTTTAGTATAGTATGAATTTAGTTCATCTAGATTTTGTTCGTCGGTTAAAAAAACCATTTACATGTGAGGTATGATAGGTTCATCACTTATTTTCGATCTCTTGGTTCGTGTGCACTTAATTTGACATTTTCTTGTTTCTCTATGTTCCCTTGTGGTACTGTTTCTCCTACATCTTCTGGTATAGTTGATGATACAATTCTCATCATGAATGATCCAGCTGTTATTCGCTAGTTCATCACTCAAACTAGTATGGAGTTCTCATAAGGACTTGTGGTCCTTGCCACTTTGGTCTATTTCCTTAGTTTGGAGGCAGCTTCTATTTCTTCGTGAGTATTGGTGATATGGGCTTTGGCCCATATCTAGGCCACGGCCCAGAGTGTAGCCCGGTCCATATGACGTCAGCTAGAATGTCGCTATCCGGGGACAAGGGGACATGAATATGACCTGTCTTCGGGTAAGGACAAAAGGACAGGATCACTACCTCTGGGTTGGAGGCTGACCGCTCACAACTATAAATACAGCTTTGGACTTGTGGAGAAAGGTATGTTCTATCAGATAAAAATTCTCTCAATATATCCTTATTCTCTCTCCTATTCAAAGGCCCCTCTTTCATCATCACGCCGGAGTAGCTATCCTCGGGATACTCCGGGGCGTTGTTTTGCAGGGATTTAGGTGAGAGCGCGCGGAGCACGGACAAAGCCTCATCCGGGCCGGAGACTCGTCATCATCCGGACCGGAACTGGAAGCTGGTAGCATCAAGTATTGTGCTCGTGACATTTTTCAGTACGCTGGCATGACTATTGTTGCTCATGTTTCGACACCATTAGCTGGTGTTTGTGGCTGGTGTTTTTAAATAGCCCACCATTAGTCGCACTAACTTGAATTTTGTTGTGAATTCGATAGTCAGCTTCTCAACAATCTCCGTGATTACCATTTTGCAACAACTATTCAAATTTTCCAATAAGTTTGAATTACTCTATATCATGGATTAACTTCCTGTTTAGTGACTTTTTCAAAAGTTATAAGTACTTTATACTCGTCGTTCGACATATGACTACATCATTTCTCTCGATGTAACATATACTTTCACCTCAATTGTTCAGCAATTAAAACCCCAGATATATTTGTCATATATACATATTATCACCCTTTATTTTCTTCGTGTAATTAATAGGGCATATTCCATTAGGTTTTGGAGTTTATATGAAGCTTGTTTGGATATGGGCAAATTAAATGAGCCTGCATGGGCATAGAGAAGGACCAATATACGTATATGTCAAACAGGTCATGACCTCGTTGACCTTTCGTTCTAATTAACTCAAATTAAATTCATGTCTTCTTAATTGTTTCCTGCAAACCATTATCAACCTTCTCAGTCGACATTCAGATTCGTCTTTTTCTGTGGAAACATATTTATTTCATGTTGTTGGCAATACAAAATGTATTCACTTTATTTTACTTGAATAGTATTCTCTTATTATTTTCCAAAATATATAGAAAATTTGAAGGAGATTTAGAAGCATATAATGAGGAAAGAGGACCTTTCGTGTTGATGTGACCGTCTTACCATAACTTTTAATTTATGAGCTGGTTTTTTGAGACCTCTCATGGTTTTTTGGCAATAAAAAATATATTCACTTTACTTTGGATAGTATTCTATAATTTATTCTCTAAAATATATAGAAAAGTTGAAGGAGCTTTAGAAGCATATCACGAGGAAGGAGGAGGTAAATGTGACCGTCTAACCATAAATTTTAATTTTATAAGCATATAATGAGGAATGAGGATGTTTTACGTAAAATTTGACAGTCTCACCATAACTTCCAATATATGAGCTAGTCTTACGAAAATCCAACTTTACTAATCTTTCGGTAAGTTTTCATACATATTAATTTTAAACGGTGTACTTTTTAATTTGAATGTTATATTTTTATAATTTAAAAATTATAATTTTTATATGAAATTTCATGAATTTTATACATCGATACATGTTTTACTATATATTCACCTTTAAATGAATAATGTTTAACCAAAAACATACACCGTTTGAAATGTATGATTATAGTTCCATACCATTTTAAAAGTTGAGATTTTAATAGACTTTGTCTAAATTTATAATTTATATTTTTAATAACTAAGTTATTGCATACATTTGCGTTTTAATTTACCATTAGCAGAATCAGAAAAAAGTGTTCGGAATTGTAGAAAAAAAGTGGATTTTTTCTCCAGCTTAGTAGGAGTTGCCGGAAACCAAAATTTCAATGCACCTCTACCCCAAACTACAATAATTCTAACTTATTATGTAAAATTTGAAGGTTGCTGTTAGAAATCCTGACGGGGATAACATGCCCGTCACATATAAACCAGAAACAAGGCACAAGCCCCAGATAATTTCAGCACATAACTCCAGTGAGATTCTAACACTTGACAATATGTGGATTGGTCCACCAACTTTATATATTAAACTTTCAGTCACTACGTTTCCGATATGGGTTTAATTTCAACAGTATCCGTTCTCATGCAACTTTTGATTCCGCCACCTATTACGAAGAGAATTGGATTAATTCATGGAAGATCTTCATCAACATGATTTGGAGAAATTAATGATGAATAAATAAGGAGGGGTTTGGTAATAGACATTCATGAATTGGAAGAAGCATGGGTATTTCACAAGCCATGTTAATTGTACTTTGAGCTAATTATTGAAACCATTATTTGTCAATAATTAGGACCAAGCTTTACCAAAAATCCCTCACCATTATTATTAAACATGTTCCCATAATCATGAAGGTTTAAACTAAGTTTGCCCGCCAGCCACACCACGTGTCTTGATTCCCGACACCCTGAACCATGCTAATTACAATTATCTTCTCTAATCACAAAGCATGTAGATAAAATCTTGAAATTCAGGCCACTAGATTTACCCACCTTTTTACTTTTATGAACACTAGATTTACCCACCGGCGGAACTGTACAATTCAGCTGAAATAATGATGTGCTGAACGGTATCGTGTTGATTAGTATTGTGGTGAATAATACTAATCGTTTATACGAATCGATAACTGATGAAGTAGGTTGAAAAATAATAAGATAAGCTCAAATATAATGGAATAGAATGAAAATGTTTTACAAAATTCACTCAATTTTAGTTTATAACAGTTATTTTTAGTTTATAATGCAAAGTTTTCAATGAACTTGTGTTTAGTTTAATCAAATTATGTAAAACAACATTCGTTTCTCAATTAATATTCTTTCTTAATATGTAGTTAAATTGAAAATGTGCTTGATTTTTATTTCTTTTAACTTATAAGGTAGGATTATTCATGGCTCTTACCATCCGAAATAACCAAAAAGATACATCGTGAAAATAACCAAAAATAAACACTATGATGAAAATATAGAAAATAATGTATTCTAACCGGCATCTTTCAATATACAGATCAATGTTGATGAGTGCTGCAGTGATGTTAATAATATTTAGATCCCGCCTAGGTTTTTGTCACTAAATTTAAAATTCCATTAAAGAGTGTTACTTGATGAATGATGTTAAAAATGACTTGAATTGAACAGAGCGTCGAAATCGTTCCAATTTTCTCTAAAATTCACGAGCAAAGGTAATATTATTTCTATCTCTTAAAGATTCGATCTAACTATACCTTCTAATCAGCCTTTATAAGTATTTTATTCAGATTCCATCGCAAACAGTCACCTGCCAGTAAATTCTCTCGTGGTGAAACAGAACAATCATGTAGTATAAGTTTAGGAACAACACATTGAAACTTCCACATGATATATGGTGGAAGCTAAAGCTAGGGTTGGGACCAAAAAGTGGAGGCATGCATTTAGCATTTAGCAGAAGAAGGACAGATGAAGGGTCGTTAAGATTAATATTCCCAGAAATGATTAAGACCATAGGCATGTGCATTGTACTATCTTGTGTTAATTTAACCAACCAAAAACATCATTTTTAGAAAAGTTTAAAGACAATGTTATGGTGTTCTTGGCAATAAGCTGATGGATTAACCTAACTTAGGTCTCACGCAACTATATTTGGTGATGGGATTCGAATTAAGTTTTTAATTTCTTGGCATCTCTCATTTTCAAAGTTTTTGTTTATAAATATTGAAACAAACAAGAATTGAAAAAAGAAAGTGTGGAAATAATATTAAAATGATTAGAATTAAAGTAGTAACATTGATTAAGGGCCAATTCTTTTTCAATTTTTGTTTTGTTAAACTAAACTGAATTGGATGATGCATACGCGATGCAATCGATATGATGATGACAAGCTGCACGGCAGTGGGTAGATGTTTTTATCATCTCCAATCACGAGATGACTATTCTAGTCCGACTCAGACAGACATCGAAATAGATGTAACGTTCTCGTTCTGAGAATGGATAGGGTTTGGGTTTGAAATGAAAGAGGGTATGGTCTAGTTTTATCTCATCTCTTGGGAAGAAACGGGCTCCCCTCCCAAACAATCTTTAGATATGTTGAGAAGTTAGTGAGCCCGAGTGTAAAATATTAGAGATAAAAGTGTTGATCATAATAACTCTTTATATGTTTCAATTTAAATATTAATACTAAATTTGAACCACATATAGAATTCAGAACAATATACTTTTAAACTTAAAAATTTGTATGCTTTTATATGGAAATTGTAATACATTGACATTAAAATATTTTTGATTATATATTTACTTTAATTTAATTGAAAAAATATATAATATGTAAAGTTAAATGTATAGTGAAAATTTCATTGAATTATCCACTCAAAATGAAGTGACTTAAACTACTTACATAGTTAAGTTGAAAGGATTAAAGCCTTAGCATAAGAATATGTTAATTAAGGACTTTCCCAATTCATTTTATAGTTGATCTAGTTAGGAGTTTAGGGCTGTCCATTTAATTGGGCTATGGTGTATTCCAAATTCTAAGTTGGACTCCAAGTTCACAAATTCCATGTGTTCTTTGTCCTAGCAAAAAAGTCACAAAGGATGAACCAAATTTATGAGCCCAATAAACCGACCGAATTGAATGACAGCGAATTGATACGAACTGAATACAATCTGAAAAATATTATCCGAACCGAATTCAAACCGGAAAAAATCATCTCAAACCGTAACTGACCTAAACCGAACTCAATCCGAAAACTGATCTGATCCGAAAATCTAGATCCGAACTAGCACATGGATCTTAAACCTGTCCTTATTTTCTTAAACTTGAAATGAGCCATGTTGATTCACATTTGTTGTAAATTTTCCCTTGCATCAATTGCATGCTATCAAACTTGACAATGAACTTTATAACTCAAGTAGAAATTAAGCAAATGAATCATACAAAGCTTCATTTCACTAACAAAAAACCATGAAATGAATAGCTATTACAATTTTTCAGGCATTGTAGCACTGTTACAAGAAATCATTTAATTAGTATATATAATTTCACTTCAGTATATTGAGGCATATAAATCCTCTTGAAATCAAAAAAAATTAAAATCTCAATAATTAAATCCAGTAAATTATATGTTGTTTAATTAGTTAAGTATGATGCTCATCAATTGGATTAAGATTGGAGCATATCAAATCACAAATGGTCAAGTTATCCCAAACAGGACTGGTCGGAACCGGAAATATTTCTCCGATATCAAATACTCCACCACTTTCATCACCGGCCACTTCTTCCACCGCCGGAGCCCCACCATCGCCACCACCATTTTCCGGTGGAAAAAGATGTGGAAAATTGAGCTTTGCATTCTCTCCCCTCAGCCTGAAAGCCTCCCTATCATAGGCCAACGCCGCGTCCTCCGCGGTGTCAAACGTCCCGAGCCACAGCCGGGTCCGGTTCCTCGGGAGGCGTATCTCCGCCACCCATTTTCCCCATTGCCGCTGCCTCACTCCCCTGTACAGCTTCGGGTTAGGGTTTCCATTTCTGGAAACCTGAACCCGATCTGGACTAAGGTTTCCATTTCCGGACCCGAAAGAGATCATGGTGTGATTCTCAGGTGGAGAGCTCGATCTCGGCGCGTTCTCGAACAGCATTACTTCAGGAGAAGAAGGTGTTTTTTGCTTCTTGGGAAGTGGTGGATTATGATCTAAGGCAAAAGGGAAAACAAACCTTGAATTTTTTGGAGGGTTTTGGAGCCATTTTCTTTTCATCACTTCATCTTCTTCATCCATGTAGTAATGATCACCTGCAAATCATGAATAAGATTAGGGTTTTTTGGACATGAAAGATATATTTTGCAGGTATTTATATGTACCTGCAAATCAACACCTTGTTGCTTTTCAATTGCTCCAAAGGCTATGATTGATTTTTGGATGGAATGGGCATATTTGAATCTTTGATGCTTACTTTGACGTCTCATAAATCACAATTATAGTTAATTGATTTTGACATTTTGCTATTTTAAAACTAGTGTATATTTTTATTACATGAGGCATGCCATTTTGAATACCCCTATAATTCTCTCTTTGATCCGTACGTCGAGTGGCCGAAATTCTCACTGTACTGTCTAGAGTGGAGTGGAAGATGCCATTTACACCGGTTTTGATATCCCCTTGCTCTAATACTATCGATGTAACTTCTGTTTCTTGATTGAGCACTCCTGAAAAGACGAGAAATAATTTCTTGAAATAATATGCATAAAGAGGATTTGAGCCTCCAATCTCTGCTGAATGAGGCAAAACTTCTGATCAAGTGGGATATGCCACGTGATTAAACAGTGAAATTTGGGCATACCTAATTTTGACCAAGTGAAAAATGGAATAAGTGAATCTTGATTAATCATGTAAATAATATTGATTATAGTTATTATGTTTATGTTTTTAATTAGCATGACTAGTCTAGAGTAGTTGAAAACAACAAAAATCCACTTTAAAATATCTGAAATCTTCTTTTGCATCTCTGTAAATAGTTAAATTTCATCATATTATAATACTTGATTTTATTATAATTAACCAAATACAGGAGATCGAAAGAAGAGGCATGCAAATAAAATAAGGGCGGCGAATCATGCGGGCTGCCGGTCAGCAGAGAAGCATGCGTGAAAATATGCCAACTGTTGCCTCTTTGGAAAGATCTAGGAGCAACAGATCGTCATGAAAATGACCGTTAATTTCTGATAGTCAAACTGTAAACATTATTAATTCTTGTCTTTCATAAATAAAACATTTTATTTGGTGCAATTTTTGTGAAGTCAAATTATTGATTGGCCTGAGTGAAACGGCGTGCACATTTGGTGAAGACAGAGCATGCTCCATTCCATTATTCACAATCTCTAAAACCATTAACAAAATCGGAATGACTTTTTATTGAGAGTTTAAACCTAATTTTCCTTTTATTAATTTTTTTATCGGAGCGTTGTTAAAGATATATAAACGGTATACCTTTGGGCATCAGAGTCCAGGGAGGGCAATCGCACCCACTCCCCATGCGTCCTCTCCCAATTCCGTCACTGAGTCACCCTTAAAACGAATTATAAATATCAAAGAAAATTTTTGCTAAGAATTATCGAGCGTAAAGCTGTTTGATGGTTTTCAAAACTGAAATTGTGAATATAAGAAGATTTTTTGGTAGGAATTGCGCATCATGTGAGGCGGTAAGTAGAATTCTGAACCTGAACCGGTGATTCTCGTTGTAATTAGTTTTTCATGTTGCACCTTAAAGGCGTGATATTAATAGTGGTTTTCCAAAATCGTGTTGGTGATTCATGTTGTGGTGGTTTCTCATATGATTCAAAATGATGCGATAAATGGTTCCGGTTTCAATATTATAATAGTAAAAATAAAAAGTCTAAATACTAAAACTACAATTGACAAAATACATGTGTTGACCTAAAGAGCATTGACTTTTATCTAATTAAAATTACATTTAGGGGTCTCCAATTAAAACAAAGTCAGTTTTGGAAAGTTTAATATATTCAATGTTGTCCAGATCAAGAATCTCTACATTTCCCCTCTTTTCATCCTCATTTCCATCAGCCAAACTCCCCTTCATACACAAATCATTGTATGTTTAATCTGATCCTTTTCGTCGGATTTATATTCGTTACAACTAACAAAATCTTATCACACTATGCAAAATCGAAATCAGAACTACATTCATTCCACAAAATGTTCAGAATTCTGATACCAACATACATTATTAAGCGAAACAGTTTCAGTTTATAGAGCCCTATCGATACTACACCACAGTATATAACAGCCAGCAATCAAAACGAGCATTCAAAACGAAAACCTCACAGGATCATCACAGCCAACTAGACATGAAAGAAACCTAAAACGACCGACAGATATGATAGAGTTTACTTGTAGCTAGCCATGCCGACCGAACCATGTCCACCATAAGGCTCGATGTCCTGCCTCGAGTTCGAGTAGGAGACATAGTAGAACTCTGAGATTATGCCGGTGAAGAGCACGAAAGCCGCTCCAGCTGCAAAAACTCCCTTCCTCACGGTCTCGCACGATGGTGGAGCCTCCACGTTGAGCATCTTCCTGTATTTGGTGTGGTAAGCATTCTGAACAGACCCGGCCAGGAGGCACGCCTCGGCAATCAAGAAGAACACCCTGCAAATGCATTAAAAAAAAATTCAAGATTCGATCTTTTTCTTCGGAGTATGATCCTATGACCTGCATATCCTACGACTAAACATGAAAGGCAAGAAGAGCTTCCTCCAAATGTATTAAATAATGGGATATTTACGATTCCATCTATTTTGGTTTAGAGTTTGATCCTATGATCAGGATTTCCTATGACTAAACACGAAGACTAGAAGAACACCCTGAAAATGTGTTAAAGTTTTCAAGATTCCACCTTTTTTTCGTATAGAGTTTGATCCTATGACTAAACATGAAGACAAGAAGAAAACCCTGCGATGTATTAAAATTTTCAAGATTCAATCTTTTGTTTTGTTTTGTTTAGAGTTTGATCCTATGACTTGCGTTTCCAATGACAAACATGAAGACACTACAACACATACCAGCAAATGATGAAGAGTAGGACGGCACAGGCCCTTGAGCCTCCGGGCTTGAGTGCCCTTCCACAGCAGAAACACCTGCTTGCGAACATTATGAGCACTTGGCTAAGCAGAAGAGCGAAGAATGCACCAGCACCATAGCCAGTTGATATGTCGGAGTCATACACGCAGTAATCATAGTATTTCTCATTGTCCTGTTCGATTCTAGCCTGCCATTGATCATATTAGCCAATAATTAGAACAAGAAACACAACATTTCAAAAGACAAATACAAATAGGCTGACAAATGACAATTATCTGGAAACATTATCTGATTACACATCAAGATTGCTACTTTACCAATTCAAATGATAACCTTCTGGAAACATACTCAATATACAGCCCAAAATTTGACAAATCATCACAATTTGCATCCCATATCGGAAGGACTCGATAAATATGATACTGGGTAACTCCAGTTACACAGATTATGCATCATGCTGTTCTACCAGGGGATCCTATTGTTCAGACATTATCTGATTACACATCAAGATTGCTACTTTACCAATTCCATTTTCAACACAGATTATGCATCATTCTGTTCTACCAGGGGATTCTATTATTCAGACATTGTTCTGATTTCACATCAAGATTGCTACTTTACCAATTCCATTTCCATCATCAAATCAGGGATCCATTATCCATACAATAAACACAACACAAACTCCACAATTACCAAACAGAACACATCAACTCAACAAACATGGTACATTAAGCATTAAAGATCAAAACTTTATCCAATACAATCCAACTTACAGTGCTCCTCCTCTGCTCAGCAGCAACAGCCAGCCCAAAAGCAATCAGATCAAGGATGAAGATGGTGACCATCAAAAGCTTGGAAGCCATTTTTGAGCCTCTCCACACACTCCTTTCCAGTAAATTCCTCTCTCTACAAATACCAGAAAAAAGAGCCCTTTTTTGAGTAATATACAAGCAAATACTACTGTACAACCTTCAAGAACTAGCAAGAATTTAGTTGGGAAATAGATTTTTCACCAAAAATCATAAAAAAACAAAGGAAATGACAGCCCAGCAAATTAAGTTTCAGTGTGCTACCTGCCAAGTTCCAACAGCTACTGAGTACCAGATTGTTGTCCAAATCAATTGCCAATTTGTTTAAAATATCTATAAATAGTGCATATGGTTGGAGAAATGACTGTCGGTGACGGAACTTGTAGATCTAACGGCTGAGGAAGCGGCACGGTGGAGATTGGAATGCAAGGTGTCGGTGAAAAAAGCCCCTACGTAGGACAGCTGTATATGCTCTTTCATTTTATGATTTTGATGCCTTTTTGATATGATAGTGTGGGCCTGATTTTACAATTTATCCGAATATTTAATTTATTTTTAATAATTTTAAATTTATAAATTTTAAATTAATGAAATTTAATTGAATTAAATTGTTATTATTTTTGATTTATTTACTTTTATTTCAATTCGCATTCAGCAAAAATAAACTATGAGAAACAAGCCTTACTTTTTGTTTTTTTGTCCCATAATAATTGAATTTTGGGTCATTTGAACAATTTTTTATTCCTCAATGATGATTAGAATTTTTGAATTTTTAAAAGTATTTAAATGAGCATAAAATCCAAGTAGAGAATCTAATAGTAATCATCCTATATTGAATAAAGTTTATTTTCTTCATCAATGTATATTAATTTGGCTTTTTTTAAAATAATTGAATAACAAAAGCAAAAATCAGTAAAGGCTTAAGAAATTATTAGGCAGCCAACCTTTATTTGGAAAAAAGATTATGCATCTTAAACTTTTTTAAAAAAATTGGAAAGTGAACATTTGTTGCCAAACTATACAAGCTAACAAATCATTCATGCTCTTTGGTTAAGCCTAAAGTTAAGCTAATGTGTCTACTTTCCATCGGAATTAGTAGATATTCGGATGTCTAAATTTACTTGAATTTAATCAAATTTTTTTTTGAATTGAACCGAAGTAAACTGAATTAAACTGAACCGAACTAAACTTAACTAAATTAAATTGAACTAGACTGTTCCACTTACAAGGTCAGAGGCTAACACGGCCTTACTTGTGACATTTCTCTAATATCTTATGAGTTGAGTACATCTTGAGTTCAAATAAAACTTGCTAAGAATCCCAAACCGAATTTGATTTTGGAGAAACGTAGACTCAATAAAGAGAAAAGAATGAAGAACACTATTTTCAAACAAATAAGAATTACAGTACAAACTCAACTTTACATTACATGTGTGAAACAAAAAATATACTGCTCTCTAGTATTATACACTTCTTCTATCAATGCTGCAACAAACCTGTTTAACAATGGCAGCAAAACCAAGGGCCTTATTATACACATTCACAAAAAGAATCACTCTTTACTTGTGGTATTTTTACTATTCACTCTTCAAGAATCAAAATGAGCAAAAAATTTAAAATGAAATGACTTCAAGTTTGCAGGTTCTCAGTTTTTCCTTCCAAAGAGCAGAAGCTTTCTGAATCCATTGGCGATTTTCGGAGAAGTTTCCCCGTCGTTCCACTTCTTCCTGGTGTGGTTTTCTGGGCTCATACTCATTTCAATGTCTTCTGCAGGAGTTGAGAATCGATGTTCATCAGTTCTTGGCACTTGTGTTTGAGTTTGAACGTCGGTTTTCGTGCTGTTTCGCTCCTCTTTCAGTGCTGGCTCTGGCAAAAGATTTTGAATATTTTCAGGAACAGGTTGAACAGAAGCACTTATGCTGGAAGAATTCTTAACTGAGGGCTTCACCTTTTCCCTGGAAACGACGGCCTTCTTGTTCTGGCCAGCTGGTTTTGCTTCCACTGATGTTCTTGCAGCCGACAGGCGATCAATGGTGGAGTTTCTGAAAACTGTCTTCTGTGTCTTCTTCATTTCTGCTGTTGGAGCTGAGGAAACTGGTTTCTTGATCATCCTGGCAGCTGCTGCAGCACTTCTCTCAGCGATTCTCTTCTGTCGCTCAAGTCGTGTCTCTTCGATTTTCTTTCTCTTCTCTTCTTCCTGTCAACAATAACATAAATGAAAGGTTAAAAAAAAAATACAACTTTATGATTCAAGTTATCATGATCAGTTAGTCAGTCAGTTAGTTAGTTAGTTAGTTAGTTAGTTAGTTACCTGATCAGATTTACCCCTCTGAGTCATTGACCTAGTTCTGGTTGGAGTGCCTGTTTTCGACATCATTTCTGACTTGCTCCTTCCTAGTGATCCAGGTGTGCTTCTAGTTAGCCTGTTTGGCACTTTACCATTTGCTGGTTTGCCATTAGGGAGCTTCTTGCCATTGCTCGATTCTACTTTCTTCTTCAATGCTTCTGAGCCATCGTTGTAATCCATCTCGGGGTTGTAAGTCGCAGCGAATTGCTCAGAAGCAAATGAATCGCGTCCAAGAACCATGTAGAGATCATCCGGTTCGTAGAAAGGATCAGCTCGCGTGCCATCTTCTTGATGATCGTCTTCCCTGTGCCCATTCATGATGTCTGATTCCAGGAAGATATCAGTCTTCTGTTCAGCAACTGAAGAAGGCGCGGATTGGATCATGAACGAGTCATCGACAAGTACATCCCTGTTGTTCTCCTTGGTGTGTTGAGTGCTGAATGACGAAGGATCATCAGCATTGAAGATGGACATCCTGTATTCAGGAGATATATCGGGTCGATTTGCAGCAAACCAGTCCTCTTCCTTTCTGCTTTTGATGATGGATTGCTCGGTCCCGGAATTATGAGATAAAGGATCATTAGAATACATATCTGAACCCGAAACTCTTGATGATAGAATCATCTCCTCGTCCGTGCCACCTCTCCTTATAATGCCACGAGCGCTTTCTCCATCTGCAAAGTTTTCTCCTCTTATGGAACTGTCATCCATTGTAGAACTCCTGTCCAAGAGAAAAGCATCTGTGGAAATGGCACGGGTTTTTGGCACACGCTCGGCCTCAGCATTGAACGATGGCGCATTTCCATTTCCCGAGTTTCCATTGGAAATGTAGTCCTCGAATTTGCCCGTGTCGGTTACTTGTTCCTCCTCAGCATCCTTCAAGAGGAGATTCTGAAAAGCATCCCAATTCTGACCTTTTTTCTCTCCTTCAGAAGGCACATCATTTTCATCCAAATCATGATCAGAAGCATTCTCCATTTTATCCTTGCTTTTCCTCACATTATCTCGTTTCTTGTTCTTCTTCCCCGATCCTGATTTATGGTGTTTGTCGAATGATCCAAGAGCTTCATCCACCTGCTGTTTGATGTCCTCATCCTCATCAGATGAATCATCCTCAGGATTGCTATCTCTCTTTGAAGTGATGTAGTTTATGTTGCGAATGACCACTTTTCTCGATGATTTCTTCCTCGGCACAGAATCCATGGAATGCCTTCTTCCAATAGCCTCGCGCTGCTCATCTGACTCGCTCCCCGAGCTGGACTGGCTAACCTCATCTGATCCATTCGATGTTTTCTTCTTGTTTTTGGAGGACTTGCTTCTACGATGGTGATCATCGGGTGGATGATGAGAGACATTCCCCGGATAATATGGCTGAGGATGCATTCCAGGGTAGTAATACCCTTGATAAGGCGGATACTGAGGCGGACCTTGAAAATTCTGCATATACTGTGCCCAAGGCGGCATTTGGCTCGATTGTGGTGCTTTAGTCGAACCATTTTCTGCAAAAAATTTGAACATTAGCCCAAAATCTTCACAAAACACGCGCAAAATCAATTTCTCTGCGACAGAAAAGTTACCAGCATTTGCTGTCGAGTCTGGCACTGGCACAACCGATGCTGCATCTACTTGTTGCGTGTCATTAGCCTCACTGGCGATGATGATTCCCGATGATCCCAAGAAGGAGAATTCGGGAGAAATGGCCTGCATTCTCGCCACTTCGTCCATCCACATATTGTCATTACTCTTTTTATGGCACAATTCCATGAAATTATTGCATGCATCCCTAAACAAATGAACCAGATTCAAATCATACCATACTAGAATCAAAAAAAAATTTCATCTTGACCTAAAGAACAAGTTTTTCTACCTTAATCGCTTGGCGCCAAATGCATCGCTGAAGGATATGAGATCCTCGATGTCATCCTCCTCGAAACCTGCCACCAACGCTCGGGCGTAAGCCATTGCCTGCTCCTTTCTCAGCACAGCCTTTCGGGCTTCCAAGGCACGAAGAAGATGAACCCTATAAAAACCATAACCAAGAGCAAGAAAACATTAGAACAGTGAAAAAGAGGCCTTAAATTCAGTTCATTTCCAAAATGAACATACTTTGAATTCTGAGGTTGCGTGCCATCTGAACCACCGTTCGACTCAACCTAGAGAAAGGCAAGAACGCGATCAAATATTGCGAAAAAACATCCAAAATCGCCATTTTTTGGTCGAAAAAATGCATTTCCACAAAAAAAAAGCGAGATTTACCTTAGCCTGAGTACCATTAGCCTTGGAGTTCCCTGAGCAATTAAACAACAATCAAGATCAAAATTTTCACACACACACAAACACACACACACACACACAATCATAGACCTGTTTTAACATCAAATGATTATAAATGATCAATCTAAACAGGACTGGAATGAACTGAACTGAACTAATTCGACTCGAAAGTTACAATTTTTTGCATACCTTCAGTTTCATTGATCCCATTAGACTGCTCATTGGAATGAATCGAGTCCTCAAGATGCGTGATCTCCTTCTCAATTGTCACAAACCTCTCAAGAATCTCCGGAGTACTCACAAACCTCACAAACCTAAACAAAACAAAAAAAATCCCATTTCATTACACAAACCTCAAAAAAATCAAACACAAAAAAACACCAAAAAACCAACCTTTCCAAGGTGGATTTGGTGAACCAAACCGCACCACTGCTCGATTCCGGACGCAGGGTGATGGAATAACCGCCTTTCGATATCTGATCTTTGGCATACTTGAGATGACTGAGAAATGGCTCCAGAAGGCCGGAAGCAAGCTTCTCCGGCTTCCCGCCGGCGAAGATGACGAGATCGCACCTGGTTCTGGTCGGGGTGAGCTGAAACAGAGCATACTCAAGATGGGTTCTTGAATCCATGGCTCTCCAACACAGAAAGTGGGAAAAATGGAGGAGAAAAACAGAACAAAATGGAACAATTTTACAGCTTGTTCTTGATTCTCAGCACATTTGTTTAATCAGAAGGCGACGAGGGGAGAAAATGGGCACATGGGATTGAGTGTTTTCACTGCCGACATTGTCGAAAAAAATGATCTTTTTTCTTGGCTGGCAACTTTTCTTTATATATCTTCTTCTTCTATTCTCTATGATCTGTGCATTCATCAGTCATGCATGTTTGCTAGTGTGCTTGGACAGCATATTTGTTGTCTGAACAGTTTTGAGGAGTATAATTGGTATAATTAATGTTATTTTTTTGACAACCATATATAATTAATAGTGAAATTATGGTGCTTTGATGGTATGTAGTCTCAATATGCATTGATTAGAGGGGCCAAAGAGGGGGTCATCTGGGGATAAAATGGAAGGGTTGTTCAGATGTCTTAGTTCATAATTTTAGCACTTTATTACTAGTATCTGTTATGTCTGTATTATTACTCCCTCCGTCTTAGTGGAAGGTGTAAAAGAAAGAATGTTGAAGTTGAATTAATGATGATAATATGAACGATGGCGATTGATTCGAGATGAAAGTGAGTGGAGAAACATGAAAGAACATTACCATAGAAAGAAAGTATGCAACTTCACACCGAAATAAAAAGTTGTGCAAGTTTAACTGGGATGGAGGGAGTATTTGAATTGAATCACACTAATTTAACTGAATAAAGTGTGGTTGGAAACTTGAATATATAGTATGGTAAGCTAAAAATATTTACGATCAAACCTCTGTGTTTGTTAGATTGTGTATATTTCTTTCTTGCAATCAACCTGAGATCGAGGGAGTCGTGGTGTTAGGATTTTTTCCTTTTCTTGCAACTTACGCTGAAACAGAGGGAGTAGTATCACTTATTTGTATCAGATATGAGATAAATATGAGACCATTTCATAGCTTGAAATTTAGGCTGTGTTTGGTCCGTGGTGATTTTGAAAAAATATAATTTTACAAGTTTAGCCTTTTATTTGAAGAAACCCAAAGGGGCTCATCTATTGTATCACCAGCAGCTTTTATCAGTGAATTCCTCCCAAAGGACCCCCACCCAAGCCTTGTTTGCTAAGAAAGATAATGAACCCTAAAATTACCTGATAATTTATCTCATATTATTAAATAAATCAAGAGTAATGTACAATTTTAAGTTAATAATCAGTAACGGCTAGTGGCAAAATAAGTCAAACATAATATATAAAATAATGCATGTTTGTTTGCTAGTATTGAGTGGTAGTTACATGATTATAATTTTTTTTGTATTTTACATAGAATTATAAAGATATCAATAGATCAATCATTGTGATGAGAGGTCACTCCACCCTTTCTATCCAAATTGTGTGACAAAACTCATCAACCACAATTGACACAACTGATCAATCATGGTAATTCATACTTCATAGTGACATTATATAACTTGCAAAATGGTTCATGATTTTCAATATTGTAGATTTTTTGATACAATCACTGCAACGATCAAACATGTTACAAGAATGCTACAACTATCATAATCTTACCATATTTTACTCTAACGATTTCGTACGTCGAGTGGTCGAGATACTCACCAAACTGCTTAGAATGAGATGAAGATCCCACTTACACCGACTTTGATGATCCCCTACTCTGAACACGTCGATGCAGCTCCTGTCTCTTAATCGAACACTTCCGGAGACTTTGATTCAGGGGTCAGAAGAGAAATGATTTCTTAAAATGATGTGGTTGATGGAATTTGAATCTCTATTCTCATCTGAGCGAGGTAAGTATCTGGCCAAGTGAGATAGGACACTTGATTAAGGAAATTGATAGGTGCAGTTCAACATTACTTTTGTAGTCCGTATTTGTATTTAAAGTAACTGATATACTCTTATTTATGGAAACCGCATTTACTTTTGAATAAATATTTAAGATATTAATATCACTTCATGAATAAATACAGACTGCACAAATAAATACTGGACTGTATGTAACAATGCCCTTGATCAATATTGTAGATCTGTTTGGGTTATATTTTCCCATTTTGGAATCTAACAAGTTTCAATTAATATGTTGATGATTGCCAATGCTTGAGTCCCAAGTCACTATCAATACCTGGTGGAGTAAGAATGAGGGCAAGAATAATCACTAAGAACATTCATCTTGCAGCCTTTGCAGAATTCGCAGGTGGTGAAATATCTTAAACTCCAAAGAATGGAGAATCATGTTACTGAAAATTCACACTACTTTTTTTCTTCTAACAAAATTCATGATATTGGAAAACACATGGTAGCTATTATATTGGAAATGTTAGTCTATTACAAAAATATGTGTGATCACAGATCTAGAGATCTAATTTAATAAAACTTTATCAGATAGTAATTGTTTGGCAAGTAGAAGTTTCTCATGTACCAATAGCCACTACGTCAAGTATAGATCTGCTATAACTGTATTATCACTTGATCCAGATCACGATTTACGTTCTTCAAGATTCTAACACCTTAAAAGATACAAATCACGATTGCAAACACGAGTTATAACCAAATCAAAAATAAAACACGATCTGTAAACTAAATTGAGAGCATGATAAATTAAAATATCAATTTGAAAATCAGATAAAAAATTGTGGACACAAAGATCTATCTTTTCTTTTAAGTACTGCATGCATGCATTTTTGTACTATCGTAACATAATTATTTTAATTTAGTCATTCATAAAGGATCTATCGTGATTGATAATGCTTGATCTCTCAATTAAAAAACCATGTTTCACCAATTACGTAGAATTGAGTAACAATAATCATAGTCGATCCTCACGATCACGTGACACAACGTGGGATTTCTTTGTTTAATAGTACTCCAAATCAACTTGTAATGGAAAATTGATTTATCCCTGTACAGTTCAACTTATTTGGTGCTGTGCTTTGCTTATGAGTGCTGAGCTGTATTGATGAGTGTTGTGCTGTGCTGATCTTGTGCTGAGTAGTGTTGAAAGTGTTCAATAGTGTTCATTTGAGTTGAAGAAAAAACACAATGTTTATTACTTAAAGAACTAAAAAGTTTACTTAATTAATATTATTTTCACAATACATAAAAATAGTGTTCATTTAGAGGTTAAATGCGTTGAGCTGAACATGTGCTGTGCTGACCAGTGTTGTGCTGTGCTGATGAGTGCTGTACTGTGCTGACTAGTGCTGTGCTGTGCTGACTAGTGCTGTGCTGTACTGAAATGTACTACAATAAGTTGAACTAGACAGGGACTTAGAATAAAACTTGTATAAATGAAATATTTTTTCCTTTCATTGAAAAGCGAGTTAGTTATAAACAAATCGAAGGTGGAGGTTCGAAAATTATATTTTTTGTTCAATTTAGCAGTTTATTATCTCATTATTTAATATTTTTAGTTTCATTCAATACTATTTAATTTAATATTTTTCAGTTCAGTTGAAGTAAAAGAAATATTAAAGAGAATATTTATTTTTGGGAAACATTTAGAAAGAGGATGTAAAGTAGCCACCGAAGGTTTGATCCTCGTGATTAAAGATATAAGCTGGCTGGGGGTTGCAACTTTTAAATCACAGCATTCATGTTCATCTAATCAAAGCTGGCCACCCAACCCTAATTATTTATTCAGCTGTTCCAGATTTATAACCGTTGCCTGTCTCATTCTTATTCCATTGGATTATAGTAGATAAGAAGAAGAATGATGGAACTAATTGGTCCATTTGTCCAGAGATCTTGCCTCGTTTAGCAGAGATTATGGTTTTAAATTTTTTAAAGCAAAATTTCGAGCAAAATTTCTTTTTGATTTCCGGATTAAGTCTTTAAGAGTGCTCAATTAAAAGATACGAACTGTATCAACGGTGTAAAGAGCATGGGACATCTGGCTGTGTAAGTGTGATATTCACCCGCTCTAAGTAATATGGTGAATCTCACAATAAGTAGTGTTGTTAGGATCCGTTGCATGTCGATCTTGTTACGGTCCAACGGTGATTAGGGATTCAAATTTTTTAGGAGCGAAATTTCAAGTAACATCTCTCTGATTTTCTGGATCAAGTGTATAGAGAGTGTTCGATCAAAAGATAGGCGCTGCATCAACATTGTAAAGGGTAGGAACATCAGCCGGTGTAAGTGGGATACTCACCCGCTCTAAGTAATATGGTGAATCTCACAATAAGTAGTATTGTGAGAATCTCGCCCAATCAACGTACGAGATCTCTAAAATATATAATAAAATAAAGAAGAATAATGATATACGTGCCTGTTCAGCGGAGGTCGGGGTTCAAATCCTCTGAAATCAAAATTTTGGATTAAAGATTAAGAGTTTTCTAATATCCCATCACTCACTACATATGTAGTCTATTGGGAGAGTAGAATTCAAATTAAAATAGAATCAGATGGACAATGTTCTAATTCATACATTTGTTTCTCAATTTAACCGATATATATTAAAAAGATTATCATATAAATGTATGTTGTAAATGAAAATAAAAACCACATGTTAAGACAATTAATTAGAGCCTCCTACATTTAAATGGTCAAATTAATGGACTTGTCTGAAGGATTTACCGTAATCGGAAGCTAAGAAACAGTCCGATTAATAGGTCAATTAACGACTTATTTTTGTCTCTGTTATGTCTCCTGTCAAAATCAAAGATCTCACCTGGTAAAATTTTCAAAATTTTTGCTATACATTCCCTTTCTTATTATTCAACTATTTTAACATTCCAATTTGCATGTCTAATTAAGAAAATTAGTTTACATCCTTGGACTAATGGTCAAAATGATGGAAATTATTCCATTAAAACATGCCTTCTTTGATAATTTATCTTTTAAATAATAATTCTTAAAAGCCCTATAGTAAATTGTGATCCTTAATTGGAAAATTGTGACCTTTGACCGATGTTAATCGTGAATTTTTAGAAGTATTATCATAAAATGAATTAATATAATTTTAATATTTAACTATATGATATTGTTTGCTTCCGTCTATTCTCCTACTCTTTCATGCGATTTCAATGACATCTTCCTGTTTTTCCATCTCCCCGTTTCTTTGCCATCTCTTATGACAGTAGAAGGAGGAGAAGAAATAAGTAGAATTCGACAGATTATTTTTAATATTTTAGTCACTTTTACCAGTATTATCACTGGATTCCACAATCAATATTAGTTAAGGATCACAATGCGAATTTATTTGCCAATCTAAAGGTATGTGACGTGTTCATTAACCACAGAGCTTGTTTATCACTGCGACGTGAAGCCATCCGAGCTTGTTGTTCGTGATCGAGATGACGGAGTTTTCCCAGGTGATCAGATTGAGAGGTTCAGGTCTGCTTTGGAAGAGGCAAAATTTACCTGTCGGTCTTACGTTTGATTCCACTAAAGGGTAAATTTTTGTCTGGATTTGTTACACTCAGTCAGTCAAATTAAACGATAATTAATCTTATGGTAAACCGTAAACGACAATTAATATTTTGGTAATATTGTGTAAAAGACTTATACAAGTTATCACAAAAAATATAATTGGATGAAATTCAGATTAAATTTATTTATACGATTCTATTTATTAATGTGTAAAATTATAGTTAGTTCAGTTCAATCCAATTGATCAGTATATCGTAAAAATAAGCTTAGGAATGAATTTCTCAAACTAATTAATTAATCACATCACTTATAAATCTTGTTTTTTATGACATTCATAGTTTACCATTCAAGTTTGTCTATGTTTTCCTCCTTGTTTCTAATGATAATGTAGCTCTCCTGGTATAGGAATTGGGCAGAAGTGCTAACAAAAGCTGCAGATACAGTAAAGGAGAGCTTAGTTGAGGCTGAAGAAGACGCCGGAGACTTACCTTCAAGTTAATTAATTTATAAAAATACTGTGTTGTACTAATGAGTATTGTGATGTGTTGATCAATGATGTAGTGTACTGAACAGTGTTATGTTGTGTTGAAGAGTGTAGATCTTGTGTTGAAAGGTGTTTAATAGCATAAAATACTTATATGAGTTGAATATCGACGACGATGAGATGAGTAGTTGAAATATGATAAAATAAACTCAACTACACTTATTTAAACTAAACTATATTAGATTAGATAGAATTTTTTATTAAAAGTTCACTCAATTTTAGTTTATATTACATAAAGCCAAGATGATGCCAAGATGTCACAAGTCCTATCTAGGGATGATCATGGGGCGGGTTCGGGACTAATTTATCTAAATCCAAACCCGACCCGTAAAAATAGCATCTGATCCAGATTCGACCCATAACTGCAGTGTCTTGTAATTTTAAGATCTGTGTTCATATCCACATGGTCTATAATTTTATGATCCGTGTCCATATCCACATGGTCTAACGGTCTTAACCGGATCTATCTTTTAACCTATAATTTCGTTACTTTAATGTTAGAGATTTCAAAATGAATACAATTAAAGTTAAATGTATCTTTCTTTTTTTAACAATATGCGCAAATTTTAACATACATAGTGAATTATCAATACATAATACACATCAAAATACTCAATGATTTAGTGAAATTGAAGATAATTTAGTACAAGAATGTACGACATATATATCATACATAGAAATATAATACTTATAATAATATGTAAATGGGTCTGAATATGGATATGGATCCGGGTATGGACTTGATATCTTATATCCGTATCCTATCCATTTTTAAAACCTAGATCCAGATCAACACATATCCGATGGGTCTAAAAGAATTGGATTCATACCTGACCCGACAGGTCTATACCCGTAGGATTTGGACCAGATCCCAGACCCATGATCATCCCTAGTCCTATCATTCCACCTTGCTACATATCTAGGGTCTCCCGAGGCCTCTGTTCCAGCAGCCTCGCCGATCGAGTTCCCCCCATAGATATGCACTCGCTAATTGGTTCGGACTAATTAGACGGTTGAAAGCCCTCCACGTGCCAACAAATCGGTCGGGAAGATCGTCCCTTATTTTAGTGTTGTTTTTTATATTTCTAGAGTTTACTTAGAATTGCTATCAATATGGGTTAAATGGATGTGTTTTAATGGGTCGCTTTTGATATGGTTTGGTCGAGTCTGTCAGTTCTCCCATTTTTGTTTATTTCCGATGAGTCCTATTGCTTGGCTATAACCTTGTTGGCTTCCGATTTGATTTAGATGGATGTGAGAAATCTGAGTCAAGATAGTTTGAATACTCACCTCATGGCGCCTCCTTCTAATCAGACCGGTAGATCGTACAATCTGGAATTTATTCCAGTTTTGGGGTGACAGGACTGACTTTCACATGCCCTAAATTTGTGTTATATTTTAATTGAGGGGGCAATGAGTTAGTATGAGATATTGAATTCTCATATATGAGGGGGTTATGAGTTAGTAAGGGTATCTAGAATTCTCTTACTTGAGGGGTAATGACTTAGTACGGGAAGACATTGCTGATTTATGGAGCATGTCCAATACTGGTAACCAATCCGTGCTCAGTTAGTTAGATTTGAATGAACTGAGAATATTATTGATTACACAACCACCATACTTATATAGATATATCATTTTCCTATTTTAGGTTAGAACTAGTTAGACCACTTATGGTCAGTACTCATCGCTTCTGATTTCCAACCAAAATAGCTTTCGAACATAATGTTGTTTTTTAATCTACAGACGTATTAATTAATTTGTTCAGAATACATGAGTAATTTTATCGTTCACTTGGATGATTTTCAGTCTAAAAAGGAACATAATAACGGAACATTTTGATTCTGAGATCAGTCGTGAATGCCAAACAAAGTGTTTTGCTCAATAATTAAGAAACATTAAATTTGTCATGAATACCTACCAATGAATAATTATAATCTATTAAATAGAAAAACAATTATAATAGGGTACGCCTTTCCGAACACATATATGTGCCCATGGCATGAAAGTCTCTGACCAATTCAGAGTTTTCTTGCTTTCTAATATCCCGTCACTCATTACGTATACAGTCTAGAGTAGAATTCAAATTAAAATAGAATATTTTGAAGTTATGTTCGATTAATCTAACTTTGCCTACTGTTTGCTTCTCGTTTATTCTCCTATTCTTCAGTGCAATTCCAGCGGCATCTTCCTGTTTTTCTACTATGTCCTTCTTTCTCTGCCACCTCATATATATGACAGTAGAAGAAGGAGAAGAAACAAACAGAAATCGACAGATTATTATTAATATATAAGTCATTTTAATAGTAATACTGCCGGAATCAACGATTAATATCAGTTAAGGGTTTACAATAACATTTTCTTTGCCAATTTAGGGTTACAGTAGAATTATATAAGAATTTAGGATTACAAAATGACTTATAAGATATCAGAATTATCAGAGGACTTTTCTCAAAAATATTATAATGTGCTCCGAAATAATTTGATTAAATTCTTATTTAACTTGTTATGACAAGTCACATATGAATAGGCACATTATAATATATTTACATGCATCATTAAATACAAGAATTATAATATATTATAATATATTTAAAGTACAAGAATTATATCAGTCCATTTATGTGTCTTCATAACATGCATTTTCCCAACTTATAATATAAGTTGAAGAAATATAGCTACGAGTCTACGACATATATACGAACTCGATGACATGGAAATTCATACAAAATGTCCACCTACTTTAAAATGTTCAAATCCACACTTCATAAAATAGAGTAAACCGTAAAAACATCTTTTACCGTTAATATATAATAGTATTCGATCGAAAATGCATGAAAATGTCACAACTCGTGCGCCAAATTTTAACTTCTTTTGTCTCTTAATTTGATCTCAAAGTTTTCACATTTGAGAATTAACCTTTTTTTATATATAATCTCCAAAATTAACGTACAATTTCAAACAGCCAAGTTACCAATCAACCAAAAAAACATCCCATAATGCAACGTTCATTAGCCAAACGAACAATAAATCATGTCCGTGAAAAAACCCCGTCGCCTGCCGGTGGTAGCCGGATAATCCGGCCAGCACAGGCATGCGATGTGTTCATTAATCACAGAGGAATGGATACCAAGCGTTCCATAGCGACTTTGCTGTACGAGCGCTTGGTATGCATGAAAATGCACCCATTCTTGGACATCAAGAACATGAAACCAGGCGATAAACTGTTCGAAAAGATCAATGGCGCGATAGCGAGTTGCAAGGTCGGAGTTGCAGTGTTTTCTCCTCACTATTGCGAGTCATACTTTTGCCTTCACGAGTTGACTCGGTTGACAGAAGCTAAGAAACGGGTCATACCCATTTTCTGCGACGTGAAGCCATCTGAGCTTGTTGTTCGTAATCGAGACGACGGAGTTTTTCCAGGTGATCAGATTGAGAGGTTCAGGTCTTCTTTGGAGGAGGCAAAATTTACCGTTGGTCTTACGTTTGATTCCACGAAAGGGTAAAAATTTTGTTTAGATTTGTTACGGTCGGTCAGTCAAATTAAAGTTTACGTTGATTAATTTGCGTGTTATTCAAACAATGAAAAGTGAAACAAAATTGACCTAGCTAGCATGAATTACGACTCACATTTCATGCATGTTTGACTTTTGTTTACGTTAGTTACAACATTGTGTAAATAGTTGGGGTCTATATTCACATGATCGGGTATGTTTGGTTGCGGAAAATTTTGATAGTTCGAATTTTGTTTTAGAATTTTGAGAGATTGAATTTTTATTTGGAATTCTGAGAGTATGGGTGCAAAAACTTTATTTGGTTCGTAAGAATTTTGCAAGGTTAAAACAAAAATTGTAAGTTTTTATTTTAAAAAGTAAATCTAGACTTTAAAGAATAAAAACTAGATTTGCGAGTGGGAAAATATAGACTTTTTAAAATGAATGCTAACAAATGAATGCAAAATTTCTTGCTAATTAGACTGATTTTTTAGCTTATAAGTGAATGATAAAAGTAAAATTGCATAAACGAAAATTATTCTTATGATAATATCATGTAAAAGACTTATATATACAAGTTATTAGTAAAAATATAATTTGATGAAATTCAGATTAGATTTATCTATACGATTCTATTTATCAATGTGTAAATTTTTATTTAATTCAGTTCAAGTCAGTTGATCAGTTTAGCGTAAAAATAAGCTCAAGAGAACAGATCTAAACACAATTGAATTTCTCAAATTTATTAAATCACATGCATCATTTATAAATCTTGTTTTTTTATAGCATTCATAGTTTACCATTCAAGTTTGTCTGTGTTTTCCTCCTTGTTTCTAATGATAATGTAGCTCTACTTGTATAGGAATTGGGCAGAAGTGCTAACAAAAGCTGCAAATACTGTTAAGGAGATCTTAGCAGAGGCTGAAGAAAACGCCGGAGACTTAACTTCTGATGATTAATTCAAGTTAATTAGGTTACAAAAATAAGGAGTCGATCTTAATTGGTTGTGTTCCCACGCATGCTAATTAAAGTTAACCAAGTTTCTTAATTCAAAGAGTGCTTATATATCAATTTACTAGATAACAACCATGCATGCTATGCCGGTGAACTTTTCATTACCGCATTGTCTGATTGATATTATATGGTGTCGTGCTTTATTTATGAATATTGTACTGTGATGTGTTGATTAGTGTCGTGCCACGCTAAAGAGTGTAGATCTTGTGTTGCAAGGTGATGAATAACATGAAATACTTATATGAGTTAAAAATCGATGAGATGAGTTGAAATATGATGAAATAAACTCACCTACACTTATTTGAACTTCCCAACCCTCAACGAGAGGAAAGGCAAACACGTCGAAAAATTAGATCAGGAAGCCAAGCATATTTGATCATGGACCACTTTAGTAGTGCCATATTAGGTAGTTTATGTACAAATACAGACTGCATAAGTAATGTTGGACTACATCTATCAATTCCCTAAATCTACTAGTGTCTTACCACTAAAATCATTCTCAACCCCCTGGAGAACCCATTAAACCACTTCAACCATTAACACAAACGAATCGATTAACACCTGAATGGAACTCAGATGTTTTAGAGGGCGTAAATTCAGATGTTCCGGTGGTGGCGAGAGTTGATACAATCCAGATGATTATCTCTTTGGTGGCTCAAAATGGTTGGAAAATATATCAATTGGATGTGAAATCTGATAGTGTAAATGGTGTTCTTGAAAAAGAGGTTTATGTTAATCAAGGTCCTGAATATGTTAAAAGAGGAGAAGAAGATCGTCTGAAACCGAGTCTTACATTTATGGTTTGAAGTAAGCGCTGAGAGCGTGGTATACACACGCCAATTTTTTCATTAAGAAAATGGTTTTGAGAGGTGTCCATATGAGCATACTACATATGTAAAGTGTTCACCGAATGGAGATATTGTCTTTGTGTCTTTATGTGTGGATGATATAATTTCTACTGGGAATAATTTGAAGATGTTGGAAGCAGTTCGAGATGACATATTTGGGAATGATGTCATATTTCCTTGGTATCAAAGTTACTCACATTGGTGAAATGCGTGCCACTTGATCTTCAGTCTTTTAGTAATTGATTACAACCTCATTTTCTTAAACCAATTCTCAAATGTAGTGATACTTGATATCGATATGTTTACTCTACCCATGAAAATCTGGATTCTTCGATAAGTTAGTAGCAGACTTACTATCACAAAACCAAATAGCTGGACCATTCTATTCGGGTGAGAGATTTACTCACCCGAATACCCCTTGGTAATCAAAAATTTATGTACAAATTATTTTTCACACATTCAATCAAACAATATTATCAAACTCTAAGAAATTTAGAATGACTAATTAAGAGTTCAATATTTCTATATAATTAAACTCCCACATTCAGCCAAACAACATATGTACACAAATCATTTATATATATGGTGATATTCTCAATATGCCACTCTAGTATTTCCCTCTTTTTTGTTCTGCTTCAAAACATCAGTGCTGGTGTTGCTCCTTAGGAAATTTTTGTACCACTTTGCCGATGACTTTGGTATTCGTTCCATTGTTATACGATCGATTGCATAGAGCCCGAATTTGATGATGTATCCATCGTTCCACTCGAAATTGTCCATCAAACTCCATACGAAATAACCCCTCACATCAGCACCGTCACTAAGAAAAATAAGAAGATATTAAATTAGATCATATATCATCATCGCGTTCAGTTATTAAAAAAATCAAATTGTGTAGCGATCACTAAAACTCTAAATTCATACCTCCTCCTTTCCATCTTAAACTACATAAATTGACATTTTCAAACTGGATAAAAATCTTTTTGACCGTTAAGATCTTTATTTATGTGTAATTATGGGTGATGAAATTTTGGTATTATGAAAAAATTCAAGTTATAGCGAATCTAACAAAATCTTATTTGATAATATTTGATTAATAATGCTAGTTTAAATTAACAATTAAAAATATATATCAATTTTAACTAAATAATTATTAGTAATTTGTGCATTTTGAACTATAATGGAGGGAGTACACCCATTTTGCTATTTACGTTCAATTTCTATCAAAATTTTCAATCATATATACAAAATGTACAAGCGAATAATTTTATAAACTAATAAAATATCAAACTTTATTTGCTAGCTTTTAAAATTAAGTGTGATGGTGTAGATCAAGATAAACAATCAGATAAGGCGATGTTATGGTAAAATATAACTTGTTGTATATTTGAAAATGTATCTAATCACTAATTTGGACCCAAAACTTGAAAAATTAATCATTTATTTTATTATAAGACCGTCTTATCTATGTGTTTATCGTGAATTAAACTCTAGATAAGAAAAAGTATTACTATCGTAAGCAGAGAAATTCACCTTATGGCTCGAATTAAAGACGCAAGGTAAGTTTTATGAAAGTCAATGCGTTTTTTATCGTGGATCAATTCATTGTTTGTTTCTTGCAGCACTGAAGAATAACCTGTAGAAAAATATATAAAATAATTACTAGAAGTTAATTTTATATAACAAAAAATATATAAAATTACTAGAAGTTAATTTAAAAATAAAAATAAAATCATTTATAAGTACCATTTTCAGTGATGTACATTGGCATGTTATTGTAACGATTCTTCACATAGGCAACAATTTCTGCCATTCCTCTTGGAACAACTCTAAATCGATCCACCCCTGTCTGTTCAAATTTCAAAAATATATTATTATAAAAATTTTAATAATAGAAACACAACTCCAACTCTTGGTGCTGGAACACGACTCGTGATGATATACATAGAAACATGATTCTTGCTAACATTAAATGCATTTTCTAATGTTAGGAATACGACTCCAAAATATACTAAAAACATGATTCTTCTGGGCTCTCCCGAAGAATGCATATTCTAATATTAGAAGTACGACTCCAAAATATTTTAGAAACACGACTCTTACCGGCTCTCCAATTGAGACCCCGTCACGAAGCACGAAGGTGCTCGTGAAGCCTCGGATGGGGCGATCGCCGCCGGGAACGCAGCTCGAATCAGTGCAGACACAGTTTCTGTAGATGCAGTCCTTAGCATAGAGAGTTGCATAATGGTTTAGACCTAGGAATTCAGAGCTATTTCTTAGGAGCTGGCTTTCCTCTTTTGTGAATCTGGGCAGTTCATCTCCATGAATTTGACGCATTTCTGGTGGATAATCTCCAAACACCACTGGATCAAAGGCCCTGTTAGGGCACACAAGAATTTAAATAAAAACTTTGACAATTTAATATATTTAGAGGTTTGAAAATGTGATTTCATAATAAAATGGAATATAAAAGTAATGACTTACTGTGAAAATAATATTTGTATAGTCCCAAATCTATTAGAAAAATTAATCTCATCCTCCCCTGTTTTTATGAGAATCAAAACCTAGTAATTTTGAGGTATTAGCACCAAATTTTACAAATTTGAGATATTTAAAATTTTTAGCATGTAACTTGTAATTTTTTTCTCTATTATTGAGCTCATGTTCTCTTTCTTTTGTTTACTGAAATGAAGGGAAGTTTAATAATTAATAATAAAATTAGTATGACTTAATTAATTTAGAGATAAATTCAAAGAAGATATATCAAGTGATCTTGGTTGGTTTTGATAATCGAGAAAAATTTAATGATAGAAAAATGAAAGTGTCATATGCAGTCCCGTATTTTACTCATTGTAGTCTAAAGTATCAATGAAATGACAAAACTGCCCATGATAAGTTGACTAGTTTCTCAACAACCAAATTAGTTAAAAATAACATTTTTATACTTTCATACCATACTTTGTACTATAAAAATAAAATATTGAAAGTGCATAATAGATATTTGGTTTAGGGTTTGGAAAACTAATCCTAAAATTTAAGTTTGTCAATTGACCCTCTCATCAAGAAAGATGAATTTCATATCTCATGTTTTGAATTCAAACTCATAGTCATACCCAACGCCACCTAAGAATTTGAACTCGAATCACCTCTCAACACCACTTGTCAAGCATACATGTAATAATAAATGCACGTTGATATACACAGATCGGTATTTTATTCTTGCAATTCAAAATGCAGTATAAATTTATAAAAATGTTTTTATTTATTATGTTCACTGAAAGAAATTAACAACATTTAGAAAATAATATTATAATTTTAATGGTATACGTTAAGTAAAATGCTGGATTGCGTGTACCACTTCAATACTAAATATAATCCATTTCATGCCAAAACAATGGGCCAAATATAGAAATCCAGAAGTCAAAAACGCTACCAATAAAATCACGAAAGCCACCCATTTTAATGGACCTAATTCTGACAGCAAAATGTACCAATTTATTTGGGACTTACCAAGCCACATTGAAAGCCAGTGCTCTATCTGCAGCTTCCCTGTCAATTTCATCATCAAACAATGGTTCATACATCAATGTGGTTGCCACAAGTCCTATCATTCCACCTTGTTTAACCTGCATTAAAACCCCACCATCATAAGTTTCCCTTCTTTTCGCCTAATTTGAATTGAATGGAACTGAACAGAAGTGTATACAGTAGCGGATCTGGGAATTAATATTAGTGTAGGCGATAGTAAAGAGCGAGAAAGCGTTACGGGTGGCAGTTAGGTCAGAAAATACTATTCACATGCTTGTTTGACAGATTCGAGGGCAGGCGTCTGCCTCTCTAACCTAGGCATAGATCCGCCTCTGAGCGTATACTCATGTTTCATTTTTCTATCTGATCTGACCTGAACGGAACCACAAGCATATAATATAGTCATATTCTTGCCTGAAATTTCTCTCTGTACATCTTGACAGCCTTGGCATGAGCAAGAAGCATGTTGTGCATTGCAATCAATGGCTCAGTGTCTGAATTACCAGCAGCACAGTTCCCAAATGGTGGAGAACAATGTGCTGGTGGATACAACCCTCTCATATATGCAAACTCAGAAGCCAGATTCGGCTCGTTGATCGTGATCCAATGCTTAACTCGATCTCCAAAGTTCTTGAAGCAAATTTCAGCATAGATCAAGTAGTCATCCCTAGTACAAATTTTGCAAGAGCATTTAGGTCACGTTCTCTCGAGTTTATGAGTAGATCAGTTCATTTCAGCAAGAAACGAGCTCGGGAGAACATGATTTAAATGTAAACAAGTTGAACTTACTGCATCAAAGGGCTGAGCCAACCTCCATATCTGTCCATAAGTTCTTGAGGATAGTCCTCATGATGAATGGTCACAAATGGCTGAATCCCTACATTTGACACCAATCTTTTTAGCATTTTTCAAACCAGAAAACAAAAAGTTGGACAGATTTCAATTCAGTTCATAGAAATGGACTAAAAAGTGTTTAAATATATCTCACCTTTTTGCAAGAGGCTATCAATAAGCATGTTATAAAACATGATTCCAGCAAGATTAACCCCACCAAACTTCCCTCCTGACTAACCAGAAACAGAACAGAACAGAACAAAGTATTAGAGCCGTGTGAAACTTCAAAATTTCTATTATAGCAGACAGTAACGGATCTAGGAATTAATATTAGCGTAGGCGATAGTACAGTGGCAGTTAGGTCGGAAAATACTGTCCATACAAGAAAGAAAACGCACTTGGCAGGATTCTTGTCCATGAAATCGAAAGCCGGTAGGCATCCACACCAAGAGAATGCATCAACTCAATATCCTCCTGCAATCAAATCAAAATATTCAATGTTCAGCTGTTTTTAACAGACAAAAAGTGTGCAGTTTAAGTCGGGACAGAACCATATAACGATGAAAATGATCATCAGCTACATCTCCGGTGTCTCCATTTCTGACTTGGCCTCGTTTATGAACAAAAACATCCCAATTGCTAAGCCCCTTTCCATCTTCAAGAAATGCACCTTCAATCTAACAAGCATTCCAAAGAACATTAGAAAAAAAGAGTCCCAAATCTGAACAAGAACGTTTGAATTCTCACCTGATATGCAGAAGTGGACACTCCGAAGATGAACCCATCTGGGAAATGCGATCTTTGAACATCTTCTCCTTGGACATATAGGATTGTTGTAAGAATCAGCAGGAGGCAGAGCAGAACAGAGGTATATTTAAGTCCTGCCATGTTATTGGTTTGTATCTGTATTTTTGGCTTTTCTCTGGGCTTTAATAAAGGATTAAGTCTGATCTTTCGTGATCAAAAACAGTTTTTAGGTACTCCACCGTCCCACCCAAAATTTGGCGACCCGACTTTAATCATGAATATCTTCATTTATACGTGTTAAAAAAATTTAAAAAATTAATACTATGAAAATGTAATTGAAATTATGTATAATGTGTTGATATTAAATATATATTATGATAAATTAATGATTAAAGTGAAATCAATTTGACTGTGAAAAGTCATTTAAGAAATTTTGATCGCGACTGTGGGAGTATTATTTTTTTGAAAAAATAACATTCACTCATTCAATCAAAACGCTAGAGAAAAACAAAGTGTAGAATAGTTGGCGTTTTCTGATGACGGGGTCATAATGTGGATAATGTTTTTTTTTTAATATTTACATATTGTGGTATGTACGTGACCAAAACGTGATTGCTGATTGCGTGGTTGGGAAGTGTTTGACTTTGCGGTGAAAATTTTGTTGAAAAATAGTATCTTTTACCCCAATTACCTTGTGACATGCATGGTTTATTTAGAGGGTTTTTGATTTGTGGTAATTTTGTAAAAAAAAGTGATTTTACAAGTTAAAATTAGAATTTTTTTGTCAAATTGATTTAAATTTTGTAAAATAGTAAATAGTGCGGACCAGTAATACAAGTTCTAGTATAGTGCTAAACAGAGCTGTTTTTATTTCAAAATTTGCAGAATTACAAACAAAACTTCAATTTCTCAAAATACTAAATCAAAGTCATTACTCTCAAACTCAATTCCAACCAAACACAGTCTCTTAACTTTTTAAAGTGCTAATATTACTCTAGTTTGACTAATCTCAATAAATCATAGCTGATGCGAATCAATTAAATGTTGGCGTTAATGTAGTCTATATCGTATTATGCATATTTAAAAATTACTTCTTACATTCTCTGTCTAAAAGCAGAATATTCACGCACCAACTCTCATCAACTATGTCAGGAAAACATTTCTACGACTCTTAAACACTTAGAATCACCGGTATCACCCTCACTATAATTAAACTCATAAACTTATCATTTTACAAGTGTTAAGAGCCTCTACAATGATATATATTCATCAGAGTTCTTTTCCCCACTGTCAAAATGCCCTTATCTGCATTTAAACTCAATAACCAGTGATTTTTCACGTAAAACATGGTGAAATATCTGGAAGAAGAATCCATATAGACAACTTATGTATGATAACATTATAAAATATTATTAATTTATAATATATTTACAATCGTTCATCATTACCATCACTAATACCATTCAATTTTAAGGTAGTATTATTTTTTCTGAGAAAATCTCTATACCAGTTTGCAGATCTTCTTGGACTTCTGGTCAAAGTTTGACGATCAACAGCATAAAGTCCAAACCTTAACCTATAACCCGTTGCCCATTCAAAATCATCCATCAGCGTCCAGATAAAATACCCTCGCACATCAGCACCATTTCTGTCAAATAAATAAAAATTAATTTCAGTAATGGATTAAATTAAATTTACTTTTTATGTCACAGAAAAAGTAAACCGGTAAAAAAATGTATAGATATAAGTGAAAGATTATGTCCTTCCTTTATGTGCATTTTGAACAAAATTTTGTAATTTTTGCTGGGTGTTGCTATATGCAGTCTGATAATTTTATTCTCGTAGTTCAAAATACGGTGAATTTACGAAAATATCCTCACTTATTATATTCATTGGGAAACTTAGTAGTATTCAGAGGACGGTATTGTAATTTCAATGATATTTTGGACCGAACATCGTATATCACTTCAGTTTTTGTTTTACCTGATAGATCTTGCTAAGGAGGAGATATAGGATTTGTGATATTCAACTCTCTTGGCATCATCATGTTGTAGTAGATCAATTCCATCTTCTTCATTTGGCTCAGCATAACCTGGAATTATATATATTCACTCTTAAAAATTTATCATTAATATTAAAACATAATGAAATCACTTAAAATTAAATATACCATTCTCAGTAATAAACATAGTTTTATTGTTGTAACGATTCTTCAAGTAATCAACCAGTTCATTCATTCCTCTTGGAACCACATAACATCCAGCCATTTCAGTCTGTATACAAAAGAAAATCAAAATAATTAACAAATTAATATGATAATAATTTTGGAGTTTGCTATACGCAGCTTCAGTTTACTTATATATGCAGGTCCAATGAAAGTGGAAAAATACCCTAATTATCTTTCATTCGTTTATTAGTGTTTACAAATATATTTCTAAAACCCTAACCTTTAATACATAAACCCGTCTATGTAATGATTGAATACGTGTCCAAATCATAAAAATATTTTTTCGTGAATTATAATACATATTTAAGAGGGACATTATTGTCACTTCAGATTTAATTTGGATCTGCAGAAGTAAACTGTACCTGCGTATAAAACCACCCTAAAATTTCAATTATGGAAAAACATACACCTACCGTTTCTCCGATCAGAACACCATCTCGATATTCCGTGACGATAATCCGGTTGCTCAAAGAGTTATCGCGCCAAATACAACTCGGACCGGAGCAATCGCAGTCGGAAATGTTAGTACACGCACGAACATAGAGTGTTCCATAATGGTTTACTCCGATGAAATCCGTGCTTTCCATCAACATTAGCCTTTCCTCCGGTGAGAATTCCGGCAATGCATTTCCTGGGAAGTGATGCATTTCCGGTGGATATTCACCAAACACTACCGGATCAAATGTCCTTCAATTTTATTCATTTGATGTTAGTGATGAAAATGTGGAATACATATAAACTCTAAAATTAATATTGAACATACCAAGCAGCATTAAAAGCCAAAGCCAGATCTGCAGCTTCCTTATTAGCTTTAGTATCAGACAAAGGTTCGAACATGAAGACATTCGCTACAATTCCGATCAACCCACCTTGCTCCGGCTTTAGACAAAAAAAAACAACCAAAAAGTTAGATCATATCAATCCAAACAATTCAAGAATCAGGGATTTTAGGTGCAAAAAATATGATTAATATCTGAAATACTCCTATAAACTTAGTATTTAGATATGGAAAAAGGAATTTCCGAGGGTAATTGGGTCATTTAACCACATTTTTGGACCTGCATAATACGATTAGGAATTCATTGATTTTAACTAAACTAATTCAAATCAACCCACCTTGCTCCGGCTTTAGACAAAAAAAAAACAACCAAAAAGTTAGATCATATCAATCCAAACAATTCAGGAATCAGGGATTTCAGGTGCAGGTCCGAACGGATTATGCAGGTCCAAAAAAGTAGTTAAATGTCTGAAATACCCCATGCCAAGTTAGAGTTAAAATCTGAAAATGGAATTCCCGAAGACAATTGGGTCATTTAACCACATTTTTAGACCTGCACGATACGTTTCGGAACTCATTGGTTTCAACTAAACTAATACTAGTTGCTTGCCTGAAAATGTTGGTGGTACAATTCAGATGCCTTGGCATGAGAAAGCAACATATTGTGCATTGAGATTAGGGGCTCAATGTATGAATTTCCGGTCGAACAATTTCCGAACGGCCGGGAGCAGTGAGCCGGTGGAAAGATCCCGATCTCAAAGGCCATTTTCGAAACTAGATTTGGTTCGTTGATTGTGATCCAATGCTTCACCCGATCTCCAAAGTGTTTGAAGCATGTCTCTGCATAATGCACAAAGTCCTCCCTAGTGCAATACATAACTGAATTCATTCAGAATTTGAACATAACCAACTTTTTGCAGCTCTTTTGATGAAGATGATCCCCGACCTCTCATTTGACAGAATTGTGGTTCATGGATCGATCACTAACTTGGTCGGTGAAATATGGTAAAGGTAGATGATTATCTTTAACAACTCATATCGACCTGTTTGGGAGCCCAATAAATTCCCCCACCTAATTTGGTTTTATTTTTCAAAAAAATAATCATAAAGTACTTACACAGGTTCTCCTGAACTTATTTCTCTTACTGAGTTGAACTAAACTAAAGAAGGAACTGCACTAAAAAATAAACTGAACTAAAATTTAGATAAGTTTAGGAAAATATGAAATGTTGGTTCAAATGTTGTTTATGACAAAAATCACTTTCTATGTAGGTATATGTAAGACCCCGTTCTCCATAATTTATTTTTAAAAAATTAAATTGAACTAAAATAAAATTAAAATGTACTGAAAACAGTCAGATATATGTAGCTAAATTTTATTAGATTATAATTTTTTCAAAACTAAACTTTCTGAACTAAAAATTACTGATCTGAATTGAATATTTCGTGATGTATTATAAATATTCATTAGAGACCATCATTCATAAGTGAGTTATATATATATATATATATATATATATATATTTCTATTAGTTAGAAAAAATTAATTTCTAGATCTACATGAAAAGGTGCTTAATTAAACGTACTGAATTAGAGGGCTGAGCCAGCCTCCATATCTGTTCTGAAGTTCTAATGGGAGATCTCCATGATGAATTGTCACAAATGGTTTTATTCCTGAAAAGTATTAATTAAAAAAATTAAAGAGAATATTTCACATATCACATAAAATAGAGACATCTCACCTAAAGTTATCCAAAACTAGATTAATACACATCACCAACATTTTCTTTATAATTTTATTTTACACACGGTATCTGTTTGCTGGAACTTATAAATAGAGTAATTCAGTTCACCAAAAATATAGTTTGATTAAATTTAAATAAATTTGACATACTGATTCTATTTTCATATATTAATTTTACTTTTGTTCAATTCAGTTCAGATCGGTAAAAATTAAGTTCATGACAAACAGGCTTTTATAGTTCAAATTCATTACATTTATTAAAAAACATACTAATATTTATATGATGATATTATAATTTCAATAATATTCTATACAGTGTTAGACTGAAATATCGAATGGATTACGTATAACAGTTCAGTTTTATTTTCAGGCTTCGTGATCAATAAAAGATGCAAGAATTAAAATAGTCTATCATTATGAGACCTACTCCTACAAGTTTCGATAGTTATCAACAAATAGGAGATGTGTTTTTCTATTAAAAGGTGTCCCTTAGGAATTAAATTATATACCTCTGAGCAGAAGATTATCGATAATGGTATTATAAAACTTGATTCCAGCCGCATTCACACCGCCAAATTTCCCTCCTGAATTTAGAAATCATAATCAATTAAATTGATTAAGACAATATTAGTTTATAATTAACTAATCAAATCAACACGTACTTGGAAGTATTCGAGTCCACGAAATCGAGAATCTATATGAATCAACACCTAGTGAATGGATTAGGTCGATGTCTTCCTGTATTGATAAAAATATATGGAATACGTATCATATTAATATACTTCTTCAGTCTCACGGACAGTGACGGAACCGGAAATTTATTTAAAGGCAAACTCAACTGACTAAATAATAGAAGGTAAAAACGCAAATCTAGAAACACCTTTTCGTTGGATGTCGGAAAAGCTTAAATTTGATCGGTAAATATATGTTAGATTTCGAATTTTGTGGTAGGTTTAGACCTACCCAGATCTCAGCGTAGTTCCGCCACTGCTCACAGGGATCTGCACCTTTTTTTTTACAATTGACTGATCACGTTTTATCATAAATTTCAATAATAATATCATCACGCGACATATTATTGGATTCATAATTCATTCTGTTTTTTGAAGTATTAAAATTCTAAACATTTTTAATAAATATAAATGGAATTATTAATAATGTATCATAGCTTGAAATAGTTGAGCTCAAATTGAAATACTTTATGCCAATATGACTAATAATGAGTCAAAATTCCATCCATTAAAAATTTTTGCGGCGAGCTTTATAAATAATCAATAGTTAGGCCACGTTTGAATTGTCAACCATTCAACAATTCGCAACTCTTCTTATCTATTCTATACAAATAATATTTTATCTAAAATGTTATACTAGTCTAGTAATTTATTCAACATAATTTAAAATATCATTAAAATTGTAATATTCATTTTCTTAAATATTGTTAATTTTTTAATAAATATAAAAATATTTTTGTAAATATACTATATTACGGTAGTAAAGTACTGGACTATATCTAACAAAATGCCTTATTTTGTTCTCATGTATTGACTCAAATGTAAGTCAAAGAATATTTACCCATATGTTCCACATTTTAGATAAAATGATTGTTGACTTAAATGTAAGTCAAAGGAAAAACAAAGTTTTTCAGACACAAATTTAATTACTTAGGGTTTCTTTAACTTATATTACAAGTTGTAAAAGGTTGAAGTATTTCAATTGAAGAAGTAATTAAAGTAGGTAAGAATAATAATATTGAAAATTTCATTAAAAAACTTATACATACCATGAAACGATGATAATGGTCATTAGCCACGTCTCCGTTGGGCGTATTGTTATTTGATCCTACAAAAATTATAATTAATCACCAATATATATTAATTAGGCTTCTTAAATTAAAATTTTCAGGCTGTAATAATTAAAAGAAAACGGTAATTAATCAGAACCTCTTTTGTGAACAAAAGCATCCCAATCACTATGGCCTTTACCATCTTCAAGAATTGCACCTTCAATCTATAACAATTGGGAACGTTAAGCAAATCCAGTAAAATTTGTTCAGTATATGTAATTCAGTGAATGGTAAATTTTGAATAAGATAATGGATGTAAAACTTATGCAGTTCAATTTTATTTTCACCACGGGTTGACAGTCCGGCACAACATTAATCAGTTTCATATTTTTCCGCACAACACTCATGAACACCTTCCAATAATATATTTTAGCTTTAGAAGTACCTTTAAATCTAAATATACAATGAGAAAAATATTATTTTTAAGTAAAATGATTTTTAATTTATATTATGTGGAAGATTTTTTGATGAATAAACTAAATATGAGTGAATTATTTTTTAAAATCCATCTAATCCTATATATTTAACTCAAATTAGTATAATTGTGTTTATTTCATCACTCGAATCATCTCATCAGTGTTCAACTTACGCCAGCACTTAATACTATTCAGCACTATCTAATTAATACAAGATCAGTACAGTAAATCACTGCTTAATACTGATCAATACAGTATAACCTTGTTTTAGGAGATGATAGCTTCAATTGCCTTTTTATTCTATTTGTATCCAAACCCTCTATTTTCTACAAATTCAGCTCTTGAGTAATGGACCTATATATATAAATATATGGGACCAAATAAATGATTTGGGAGTGAAATATATACCCCATCAATAATCACCACCAATCATGGATTGGTTTTTTCTTTATTAAAAAATAATAAATAAATACATCATTTTTGCATCCAAATATATATGACAAATCTGACACCTAAACCAAAAGTATGGTGCTTGTTAAAGAAAAATATAACATAATACTTTATACTATCTTGTATCTAATTTTAGGAAAAAGTTGAACAGCTAATTTAGGAAAATTTGACGTAATTTTTTTAATCATAAATTCTGACGTAATAATATGTACTATTCTTAACTAAACCAAAAGTGTAGTGTTATTTAAAGAAAATATGACGTAACAATATATACTTATCTTATATCTATTTTTTTGATGTCCATTATATTAATAACCAGCGTACATTTCAAGAAGTACGATAAACTTCTTTGAAAGGATATTATTTAACTTTCCTTCAACTAGCAAACTAACACTATATTTTACGGCTTTCATAAAAGAAAAAAAACGAACACAAAAATCACTAAATTTTATGATCCCAAACAAAGTGCCAGGGGTTGTGTCAAGTATCACGCGGTTGTTGAACATTTTTACGCAATTTACAGTAGTCAAGATCAAACATGTTTTTTTAGATACGAAATATCATATAACCACTAAGCTTAATATAAATATTTATAATTCTATGACTGGTTAGTATTTCAGATAAAAGTCACTAACAAAGTGCATATAGGATCAACGATATTTTTCCGACTTTGTATATAAACTATGATCACACAGGGATCCAGAAAACATTTTAACATATGGATGAATAGGACTAATAAGTATGACGGTGACAAATTAATAAGCGACTTTTTTATTATAAAAAGATATGGCTCAATCATTTTCGGCCACTCCATCAATTTTTTGTTGCGCTTAGATCCGCCCATGACTACAGAAGAGATTTGCAGATAGTTTAGGTAGAAGATAAGAGCTTACTTGATATGCAGAGGTGGAAACACCAAAGAGAAAGCCATCTGGGAAATCTGATCTCTTAGCAGTTTCTTCATCTTCATGAACCAGTCCACCATTAATGGCGTGTTCTTCTTCTGCTACATTTACAGTTTTCTGGGTATTTGCAGATGAGAAGTGGCAGATTAAGATAAGGAGAGAAATGGAAATCGATGAGGACAAGAAAGCTCTGGTTTTCATGGCTGGAATTTGGGAACTCTTCTGGATCTTATTCTTATGAACCATGCTTTATATACACTCTGAAAATGGCAGTACATATACCATACTCATATTTATCCTTGGATTTAGCAAGAAGATGACTATCAGATTTTTGTGTGGTGTGGATACTATTTTTCACTTAATTCCAATATGTTATTACATATTTATAATATATAAATGTGATCCATCAGATCTTGAGTTTTGGTAAATCTTTTAGATCCATCAGATCTTGAGGGTTCTATCAAGTTTTTATGGCTATATTTTATATCGAAATTCTGACTCAATCTGTAATTAAATTGAGATGACTCTTTGAATCTAGTTATTTTTTTTTTTACTAGATATGACTTTTAAAGTCTTGGTTTTGTATTTTTCACATGTCTATAGCTATGATCAAAGTGTTTAAACAAGTAGTTTTCAAAAAAAAAAGTGTTTACGCTTGAATGGAAGAAATATGAAAGAGCATTAAGGGTGCATTTGGTTAATCTGGTTTTTGAAAAATTGGACTTTCAAAGTCCTGTTTTTCAAATATATGTTTGGTTAATCTAATCTTTCAAAGTCCAGATTTTCCCACTCCCAAATTTGATTTTTGTTTTTCTAAGTCCAGCCTTACAAGTTTTGATTTTATACTGACAATTTTGTTTTAGACTTGCAAAATCCTGACGAACCAAACAAGAATTTTGTTTCAGATATACAAAATCCTAACCCAACCAAACAAGGTTTTCGCCAAAACAGACTCTCAAAATTCCAAAGAATTTTTGAAAAACTCTCTAAGTTTTTCCAGTGAAGTTGCGGTGGAAGTGCAATAGTAAAATGAAAAAACAGTAATATATATTCAATAGAATTGGGTTGAAAAAATGAAATATGAACAAATTAAATAGGATCCCACCATAAGTATATCTACAATCATTGATCATAACTATTACTGGCACCATTTGATTCTAAGGTCATATCGTTCTTCCTGAGAAAACCTCTGTACCAATTCGCAGATTTTCTGGGACTTCTTCTCAAGGTTTTGCGATCTACCGCATAGAGTCCGAATCTTAATCCATATCCAGTTCCCCATTCATAATCATCCATCAATGTCCAGATGAAATAGCCTCGCACATCAGCACCATTCTTGATGGATTTTGCCAAGGAGGTGACGTAGGCTTTGTGGTATTCAACTCTCTTGGTATCGTCATGCTGCAGTTCATCACTTTCGTTTTCTTCATTCGGCTCAGCATAACCTAGAATCAGATAAAATTATATTCAGACCTAATTTATGACCAGGAATATATATATAAAAATCAGGGATTTTAGGTGCAGATCCAAACGGATTATGCAGGTCTAAAAATGTGGTTAAATGTCTGAAATACCCCTGCAAAGATAGGGCTAAAATCTGAATAAAAGAATTCATGAGAGCAATTAGGTCATCAAACCACATTTTTAAACCTGCATAATCCGTTTAAACCTGTACCTATCAGCCCCATCAAAATATAAATATAATGTATATAAATACATACCATTCTCAGTGATAAACATGGGTTTATTATTATAACGGATCTTTAAGTAATCAACCAGTTCATTCATTCCTCTGGGAACAACAAAACATCCAGCCAATGCAGTCTGTAACATAAACAGATTGTATAAAAAATAGAGTAATATAAGCAGCAAGAAAAGGTATACTTGAAGAGTAGCTAGAAGCAGTCCAGTATTTTACTCGGCGTAGTCCAAAATACCAATGAAATGACACTACCGCCCACTGCAAGTTGCCTTGTTGTTCAAAAATCAAATAAATTGAGCTCATTTTGGTACTTTTACATCTTATTTTGGACTACAAGAGTAAAATACTGGATTGTGTATAGCAACAGTAGCATGTTGAAAATATTATGTTTAATCGAAATGCATACCGGATCTCCAATTAAAACACCATCCCGATGTTCTGTGATGATAAGGCGATTGCTTAAAGAGCCATCGCGCCAAATACAGCCGGAATCGGAGCAATCGCAGTCGGAATCGTTAGTGCAGGCATGCGCATAGAGAGCTCCATAATGATTTATTCCGATGAAATCTGAGCTTTCCTTTAACATCAGACTTTCCTCCGGTGAGAATCTCGGCAACACGTTTCCCCGGAATTTACGCATTTCCGGCGGATAATCACCTAAAACTACCGGATCGAATGTCCTGCAATATTATATATTACATATTATTACAAAACTGTAAAAAGAAATTATGGAATACATAAAAAATAAACTACAAAATATTGAACTTACCAAGCAGCGTTGAAAGCCAAAGCCAGATCTGCAGCTTCCTTGTCAGCTTGAGTATCTGTTAAAGGTTCGAACATGAATATATTCGCTACGATTCCGATCACTCCGCCTTGCTCCGGCTATAAAACCGATCATAAAACAAAAAGTTAGATCATACTGATCCAAAATATTTACAGATTAATAGGTTTCAGATGAATTAATATTAGTTGCTTGCCTGAAATTGTTGGTGATAAAGTTTAGATGCTTTGGCATGAGAAAGCAACATATTGTGCATTGCAATGAGGGGCTCAATATATGAATTTCCGGTCGAACAATTTCCGAACGGCCGGGAACAATGACCCGGTGGAAATTTCCCTAACTCAAACGCCATTTTCGAAACTAAATTAGGTTCGTTGATTGTGATCCAATGCTTGACTCGATCTCCAAAGTGTTTAAAGCATGTCTCTGCATAGTGTACAAAGTCCTCCCTATAAAAAATACAAGTGTAATTAGAATTTGAACTGAACTGAACTGTATTTATAAAATACGTCTTAAAATTACAGTACTGTTTAAAATAATTATATTTATAATTTTTTTATTGAAATAACCGAAACTCTAGATGAAAAAGTGCTTAAACGTACTGAATTAGAGGGCTGAGCCAGCCTCCATATCTATTCTGAAGCTCTAATGGAAGATCTCCATGATGAATTGTCACAAATGGCTTTATTCCTGAAAATAATTATTAAAAAATTAAAAGGAATTCTCATTATATAAGATGGAGACATTTATAGAATTCCTTTTTATTTTTTAAATCAATCAAAATCATTTCCTTGAGTATTATATATATATAGCACCTACTCCAGCAAGTTTTCATTAATTCTCAACTAATAAACTATTTTCATTAATTCCTATAGGTAAAGGGTCACCATCTAAATTAATTAGTTATACAAAAAAATATAATTATTACCTCTGAGCAAAAGGTTATCTATAATTTTATTATAGAACTTGATTCCAGCTTCATTTACACCACCAAATTTCCCTCCTGAATAAAGAATATTAAAAAATTAGTCAAATAATTAAAATTACTTGAATAATTAAATATAATGATATGAGATTATAATTAATCTAATTAATACGTACTTGGAAGTATTCGAGTCCACGAAATCGACATTCTATAAACATCAACTCCTAGTGAATGGACCAGCTCGATGTCCTCCTGTATTAATCAATCAAATTTGTAATCAAATCAATCATTAAATGTTATAAAAAAACAAAAGTATATTAAATATTAAATATATTAACATGTTAAATTAATAAAATCACATTTTATAAGTCACCATTTGGTAGGCTGTGTTTGACGCCGTAAAAATCCTACCAACTTTTGGATTAAAATATTTCAACATTTTGGAACAATTTTCATACCTACCAATAATATTGACTCAGGTAAACAATAGCCTATTTTGTTGACTCAAAAATCAAGTCAAAGAAAATGTATTCTTTCCACGTTTTCGGAATGGCAATAAAAGAAGATTTCAGATAAACATGACGAATTTAATTAGTTTTTATAGAACGATATATTTTGAAAAAATATAATAATACATTACTATATATATCGTTCGATATTTTACAATACTCTCCACTAAATATTGCTAAATTTTAATAAATAAAACAAACCAGATGATTTCGTAAATTCATACTGTATTTTGAAAAAAAATAGAAAACTTATGTAAAAATATTTATACATACCATGAAGCGATGATAATGGTCATTAGCCACATCTGCGTTGGGTATATTGTTATTTAGTTGATCAGAACCTTTCTTATGAACAAAAGCATCCCAATCACTATAGCCTTTACCATCTTCAAGAATTGCACCTTCAATCTGCATGACATCAACAAGGAACGTTAAGAGAATGCTAAACAAATTAAGAAAATTTACACACATTCATATGTGATCAGTATTTACAGTGACGGATCTAGGAATTTATCTAAAAATTTTTAGGATAGGCTCGTCTTAGACCGAAAAATCTCTAATTCTTGTCAGAAAACAGTAATTTACGCCCGAGAACCGGATTTCAGGGTAAGCACTGGCCTACCCGGGACCTGAATGTAGCTCCGCCTCTGCGTATTGTTCTTCTCAGAGATGTAACTTACTTGATATGCAGAGGTGGAAACACCAAAGAGAAAGCCATCTGGGAAATCTGATCTCTTAGCAGTTTCTTCATCTTCATGAACAAGTCCACCATTAATGGAGTGATCTTCAAGATCTTCTGCTACATTCACAGTTTTCTGGGTTCTACCATGATCTTCAACAATTTCTGCAACATTTACAGTTATTTTCTGGGTTCTTGCATCAGAGAAGTGGAAGATTAAGACGAGGATAAGAACAGAAATGAAAGAATAGGTCTTCATGGTTGATATATGATTTGGAGCTGTTAGATTTGAACTTGAGAATTCTGTGACAATTCTGGGGATATATATATACACTGCAAATGGAGCACAGTATTATATTTTAAGGATAACATGTGAAAGTTTGTTACAGTAAGTACTTTTCCAGGAAAGGGATGACCATAGGCTACTTGATTTGAATATCTGATGCATGTTTGATTTAAATAAAATATTCTGTTTTGTATTTTATATATTTGTCTGCAACTGTTGGTCATGTTTTAACCGTGTTTTATTTGTAGAGAAACACCACTCACTCTTTTCGCCGATATTTCTATGCAAGTGTTTAGTTCTCACGACATACCAGAAATAACTTCCTACGTTTTTATCAATTTTCTGAAATCGTGTTTAACCATCAACTTTAACATGCATATTGAGTTTTTTTTTTGAAAGATCAATTTTTTAATAAAAACTAACAATTATAATTAAAGTTTAAATGATCAAACATATTCAGAGACTTGTAAAAAATGTTATTTTGAAACGGAGAGTATGAATGATTCCGAAAATTATTTCGAATTCACTCTCAATGTGCATTATATATCTTTGTATATTTAATGAAACCATTAATACTTTTATAAGTATATAATTTGAAAATTAAAAAAAGTATGGAAAAGTCTCCTTTATTTACTAATAGTACTAAAACCAATTAAAGTGTTCTCTACCTAATTTGAAATAATTTAAGCCCCAATAAGTATACTTCAGTTTTAAATTGAACTTAATTATTAAAATTGTACCCCATTTTATAACTCATTTCCCTAGTCAACTAGGAAGAGGAAAGAGAGAGCATTGTTCGTTTTATTTGCATGATGTATATAGTTCTATTTTTTTTATCATGTATAGTTCTAATTTTAAACAGTGATAATTATTATTAATTATTAGTTCAGCCATAATTAAATCATTGAAAATAAATCGTTAAAATGTTAAAATATTTTTCTTATACAGTTGTTTGAAAATAAATTATTAAATGATTCTTTTCTTACACAGTTAATTTGAAAATAAATCATAAAATGATTCTTTTTCTTACAATTAAAAGTGAGTAGCATTTTTTATGCCATGGTTTAGGGTTTAGCATACTCACATTCGAAGAAAAGGTGGCGGGTGGTACCATCGTCCATGCTGCAAAGCTGGCACTTGAGTGGGACTTGAATTGTTCTTCTCCCTAGATTTTCCGATGTAGGGAGGGAATCTATGCATAATCGATAGACACAATGATTCGCCCTTGCCGGAATTCGGAGCTTCCATAAATCTGACCAGAAGCAATCGGTAATGCCTGGGATCGTGGCTTGCTCCTGATGAAAGTACATGATCTCGTGTCCTTCTTGAGCATATGATACATGGACTTTACCGTGAACTTGTCGTTGCTGCCGTGATGCCATGTCCATACGTCATTGCCCGACTTTCCTTGCAACTGAATGGCCAGAATATCCGTTGCGTCCTCGGCCCCGAAGCTCGCCATGATTCTACTGACATCCCATTCTCATGTGCTCGTGTTTATCAAGTCCGAAACATGGACAAGATCTCCTGGAACTAATTCAGGCTCACGGATTTTGAAATCCCTCATCGTCGGCAACCATGGATCTTGAGTTATGCTAATACTTCTACCATTCTTCATGTGCTTCCGGTTTCCTAGTTGTAGAGCTTTGACTTCCTTCAAGATGCCACTCCATGCGTTTGACGGACGGTTGCCCATCGCCGCCTCCATTATGGCGTAGTTCAAGAAGTAGCGATCCTTGTAAACCCTAACTATTAGCGAAGTAGGATTTGTCAACATTCTCCAAGCTTGCTTAGCCAACAAAGCAGTGTTTGCCGCTTTCAGGTCTCTGAATCCCAGTCCTCCTTTGCTTTTGGCTCTTGTAAGCTTAGGCCATGGTATCTATTGCATCTTCCCCTAGGATTCTTTATCTCCACCCCACCAAAACTTGCATATCATGATTCTTATTTCATCCAATAATCCTTCGAGCAAGCTGAAACAGCTCATAGACATGGGAATGGCTTGCAACATTGATTTGATCAGAATCTCTTTACATGCTTTGGATAAATGCCTCTCACTCCATCCATCAAGTCTAGTGCGAATTTTCTCCTTTACATATTGGAAGATATGTTTCTTCTTCTGCCCGATCTCCGATAGAAAACCTAGGTATTTCCCGTGTGAGCCAACTTCAGGGATTTTCAGTACCTCACATATTTTCCTTCTTTCCGGTTCAAAAGTGAGTAGCATTTAATATGCATGCTAACAAAATTTGCGTCATATTCATTTCATGAGTTTGAATTTAGTTTAGGTGTGATGACATTTAAATTCATCAAATAAATCTTGTGCTTTTTAAATTCATCAAATACATTCTGACGCAATACATATATACTTCTTGTGCTTTTTAACGAGCACTCTATAAATAATAAATATATACAATAGAATTGAGTGGATGGAAAATATAATCATATATAACTATAACTATTACCATTCAATTTTAAAGTGTCCTTCTTGAGAAAATCTCTGTACCAATTCGCAGATTTTCTAGGAGTTCTTCTCAAGGTTTTACGATCTACTGCATAAAGTCCAAATCTTAATCCATATCCAGATGTCCATTCATAATCATCCATCAATGTCCAGATGAAATAGCCTCGCACATCAGCACCATTCTTGATAGATTCTGCCAAGGAGGCGATGTAGGCTTTGTGGTATTCAACCCTCTTGGCATCATCATGCTGCAGTTCATCACTTTCATTTTCTTCATTCGGCTCGGCATAACCTGAAATCAGATAAGATCATGCTCAGCTCAGAGTCAGTGACGAGTTTAGGAATTTATATTAGCCTACATTGAAATAAATTAGTCCAGGCAGATAGATCTCTATTCCGACGGCAAGCGCGCCTTAAACTGAGGCTAAAATTTTTAGCCGGAAACAATAATTCCGGGCTGTCTGTCTGAAAAGAGGGCAGGCGCACGCCTGCCCCAGCCTGAAGGTAAATCCGCCCTTGCTCAGAGTTAATAATCGGCCGACTAGGTGCAGATCTAATATACTCGTGCAGGTCTGATTTTGATTTGAAATGCCCCCTTAATTTTACTAGAGGGCTGATAGGTGCAGGTCCAAATGAATAATGCTGGTTTTAAAATGTGGTTAAATGACCAAATTGCCTCAGAAATTCTTTTTACTAAATTTTAACCCTAACTTTGCAGGGGTATTTCAGACATTTAACCACATTTTTTTAACCTGCATAATCCGTTTAGATCTGCACCTATAATCCCTGTTTTACTAATGCAGGTACACTCATTTGAAATATGAAAGATAATATTATCTTTTTCAGATCAGCACTAGTAAATTAGATCTACACACCTAATAATGACTTCAATAATTGTATTAAAGTGGAATATATATAAAATACATACCATTCTCAGTGATAAACATAGGTTTATTGTTATAACGGCTCTTTAAGTAATCAACCAATTCATGTATTCCTCTGGGGACTACATAGCATCCAATCATCGCAGTCTGTTACATACACAGGAAAAAAAGATAAATTAGTAAAATTATAAACAATTAATTTTGTAGCTTAAAGTTTTAAGATGTTGAAATTGTTATATATTTATTAAATCGCATACCGGATCTCCAATCAGAACACCATCTTTGTGTTCTGTGATAATAAGACGGTTGCTCAGAGAACTATCGCGCCAAACACAGCCTGAATCGGAGCAATCGCAGTCGGAGTCGTTATTGCAGGCATGAGCATAGAGAGCTCCGTAATGATTTATTCCGATGAAGTCCGCGCTTTCCCTTAACATCAGACTTTCCTCCGGTGAGAATTCCGGCAATGCATTTCCTCGGAAGTGACGCATTTCCGGTGGGTAATGGCCGAACACTACTGGATCAAATGTCCTGAAATATTATACATTTCATATTATTATAAACTAATAAAATTTTAAATATAAAATCTATACAAAATATTGAATTTACCAAGCAGCATTAAAAGCCAAAGACAGATCTGCAGCCTCCTTGTCAGCCTGAGTATCGGTTAAAGGTTCGAACATGAAAATATTCGCTACGATTCCGATCACACCTCCTTGTTCCGGCTGTAAGAATAGACAAACGGAAACAAACGTTAGATTTAATGTAAACAATTTTGGACTAATAACAGTATTTTTGTTTTATTTTATACAGCTAATAAACCACAGATCTGCCGTACGTTTACAGCCATTTTATTAAATTATTAAAATTTTAATATTATATTTTGACGAAATCAACAGAAGAAAAGGTAAAAGCAGATCGATCATGGCTGTAATTAATCAACTTTACTGCCGTATCCCACTAAGGTATGCTGGGTTTTATTGGGAAAGATAAGAATATGAGACATATACGTAACTTAAATAAATAAATAAAATATACATTTATTTATTTCAAATCATGAATGTCTTGTCTACGTTTCGACAAGATTTATCTCTTTGCTTTTCTTTTTCTTTGTTCCCACAATTTTGTGATGCGTTTTGTTGCTATGCTTTTTTAGAAACTACGTTTCAAACAAATGTATCAATCATAGACGGTACGAGATAAATATATTTGAAATTGGTACAGATAAGATTGGGGTTACCGAAATTCAAATTTGTACTGTATTTTTGTTCCAAACTACAATAATACAGGATATAATATATTTTTTATAGTTCCGCCACTAGCATCAGCCATAAAGAAAAATGAAGGAGTTTTTGTACGTTTTTGAACAAATTTTATTTACATTTAAGATCTGTACCTCTTAAGTTTATCTGATAGAACAATTTATATCAGTTCGGTTCAGAATAATGTGACATTTTTATAAGGAAAAAGTGGACTTATCTTACTAAAATGAATGAATTACCTGAAATTGTTGGTGGTAAAGTTTAGATGCTTTGGCATGAGAAAGCAACATGTTGTGCATTGAAATGAGTGGCTCAATATAGGAATTCCCGGTTGTACAATTTCCGAACGGCCGGGAACAATGAGCCGGTGGATAAATTCCGATCTCAAATGCCATTTTCGAAACTAAATTTGGTTCGTTGATTGTGATCCAATGCTTAACTCGATCTCCAAAGTGTTTGAAGCATATCTCGGCATAATGCACAAAGTCCTCCCTAGTGCAATACAAGTGTCATTAGAATTTGAACTGAGCTGAACGGTATTAAAAAGACGTGTCTTAAATAATAGTAATATTTAAACCGAACTAAACTGAAATTCAGATAAATTCGGGAGATCGGGAATATAAATTTTAACATTAACTTTTAGATAAAAATGTGCTGAAACGTACTGAATTAGAGGACTGAGCCAGCCTCCATATCTATTTTGAAGCTCTAATGGAAGATCTCCATGATGAATAGTCACAAATGGCTTTATTCCTGAAAATAATTAATTAAAAAATATCATTATATAAGATGGAGACATCTCACCTATAGAATTATTGTATACATATATATGCCACATGAATTTCTTTTATTTAAATCTATCAAAAAAATCTCCTTGATTATTAATAGTACCCACTCTTACAAGTTTCATCAATTCTCAAATAGTTATAAGATATCTTCTATCAAAGGACCACCCTATCAATATATAGGTAAAGGTCACCTTCTAAATTGATTAATATATAAAAAATAAAAAAAAATATTTTTCTTAGAAATATATTTTACCTCTGAGCAAAAGGTTATCAATAATTGTATTATAAAACTTGATTCCAGCTGCATTTACACCACCAAATCTCCCTTCTGAAAAACGAATATTAAAAAATTAGTCAACTTTATTGATGCCAAAGATAAAGGTCGAATAATTAAAATATAAGATAATAGTGGGTATAATTAATCAAATCAAGCATTACTTGGAAGTATTCGAGTCCACGAAATCGAGAATCTATAAGCATCTACCCCTAGTGAATGGATTAGATCGATGTCTTCCTGCATTAATCAATCAACAAATGTTATCAAAAACAATAGTAACACCATTGTTAAATTCAGAAGCGGAACCAGACAGATATATATGAGGTTGTTAAACAGAGTTAGAAATTGTCAGAATTCAAAACTGTACTATACTTTTGTTATGAACTACAGTTATATAAGTTATAATATATATTTTGGGATTGCTGGTTCTGCCCGTGCAAGCTCTAATTTCGACACTGACTAAATTAATCATCAAATATATAGATTAAATATTATAATATGTGAGACATTTGTACAACAGAACTTATTCATTACTGTTACAGATGATTACATGTTTTTATCTGTAACTGTAACATTTTTTCAGCTGATTACATCAAATTTTACTAATTATATATTTTACGACTGACTGCAGTTTCTTACCGTTAATTTAAGTTAAATGACGCCCTAGTAAGATTAAGTCACCGTTAAGGTAGGCTGTGTTTGAAGTCATACCAATATTCCTACCAACCTTTTTTCAACATTTTGCAACTTTTTCATCTCCTACCAATAATATTTTGACTCACGCAAGAAAAAAACCCTATAGACTAAATAATTAGTCAAAATTCCACGTTTTAGGAATGGAAAAGTATTAAATTTGAATTTTCTATTCATAAAACGAGTAAAATTTGAAAAATTATTGTAGAAAATTGCTATAAGTGTTTTAGTTGAAGATGTGAAGTAGGTAAGAATATTGAAAGTAAGGTGATATTTTAAAAACGTACCATGAAGCGATGATAATGGTCATTAGCCACGTCTGCGTTGGGAGTATTGTTATTAAATTGACCTACACAAAAAATAATAATCATCAATTATTGGTACAAAAATAATAAATAATAAATAAGAAATAGGTAGATATATTATTATCATACTGGACCCGAACGATCTGACCAGACTGATAGCACTAATAGACGACGACGTTTGAAGAAAATATTATAAAAATATAAGTAGTGATATATTGGTAGATATATTATTATCATACTGACTCGAACGACCCGACTAGACTGGTAGCATTAATAGACGATGACGTTTGGAGAAAATATTGAAAATCAAGTTTCTTTCATAACAATACACTTTTATAGTTTGGAATAACTTATGAAAAAAGCAAGTAATTTATAATTACAACCTTTTCTATGAACAAAAGCATCCCAATCGCTATAGCCTTTACCATCTTCAAGAATTGCACCTTCAATCTGTTACATCAACTTTGAACAGTTAAAGCATGCAAATCAGAACCAAAAAATTAAACATTTTCATATTATATTTCAGTAAAAATATTTTTCAGAAAGATAAATTATGGATGTAAATCTTTTCCACCCATCATATTATGACATATATCAATATGACTCAGTAAAATGAACGATAATTTATACACAGTCCAATATTTTACTTAATATAGTATAGAATATCATTGAAATTACAATAGCGGGTCTTGAATATTGCTAAGTTTTCGATGAAAATAATAAATGAGGATATTTTCGTAAATTCACACCGTATTTTGTACTGTAGGAGTAAGATACTGGACTGGACTGTTACAATGAATACATATGGTGAAAACAAAAACCAAACTCACTGAACTTGCCACATACGAACCAAACAAAACCGGCCAAAACTCATATCTCAGTCAAATCTTACAAAATACATATGATATCTGCAGATTACAACTTCTGCAACATCATATATTTAATTGCTGTTCCTCTCTGATCATACAGAAGAACTTACTTGATATGCAGAGGTGGAAACGCCGAAGAGAAAGCCATCTGGGAAATGCGAGCTTCTGAAATCTCCCAGACCTTCAACAATTCCGCCATTAATGGCGTTTTCTGCTTCTGCAACATCATTTACAGAGTTCTGGGTTCTTGCATCAGAGAAATGGCAGATTAAGATAAGGAGGAGAAGGGAAATGAAAGATGATGAGGACAAGAAATGATTCATCTTCATTGTTGATTTGGTGGGTGAGAGAATTGTGTCTTAGATCTTTGATCTCACAATGCCTTTATACACACACACACTACAAATGGCAGTCCATACTATTTAATAAATTTCTTTGGATTGAGCTGAACATGAGTTGGTAGCCACGTGGATAAGCACTAAAATTGTATAAAATAATTGTATATTATTTCTTTCCGAACCGAACTGAATTTTACAGTAATCTGAAGTAAACGTTGATGCAATAAATTTAATCGAACTGGATTGATTTAAGAATAACTTGGTATATTACAAAACTCAATAAAATTGAACCTTATTTTTCTATTAATTTAGGGAATCAAGTTAGCTAAAAATGTATAGCACCCAAAATATTAATTTATCCATAGTAATTAACATGTGGAAGTTGCTAAAAAGATAAAGTTGATCGGATAAGTGCTATTTCCAGGAAGAATAATCGGCAACTTGATGATTTGGGAGGATTAATATTTATTTTATTTCAGTTTCCAATTGCTTTTTTCAGGTTATAAGCGTGCTAATTAATTTATAGAATATCACACTATTTTCGTCGATGTTTATCATGGTTTTAAAGCGTTTAGTTCACAAAATAATAGAAAAAGAAATGATTCAAATTTACTTTTCCGTTTTAATGTACTGAGATTTTATGCCTTCCCATGCTTTTCTTCCTCCTTTTATAGTGTGTCTTGCCTTTCTTAGGATTGAAAAAGAAAAAATGGTTTCTTTGTTACATTCATTCATGGTATTGCGGAATAACATCCTAAATTACATATGAATTAGACCGATACAGCTGTATTATTATAGATTTAGAGATCAGATATGATAAAATTTGTAATTTTAACTTGATGGTTGTGAAAATATTACTTGGCAAAGAGAAATTTCTCATGTATCACTCACTGACCAAACATCTACTACCGATGCAGCATCAGTATATGAGCATGGTCTATGTTTTCAAAACTACTAACTCTTTGAAAGTCACAAATTACGAACATAAACATGATCTGTATATACCAGACGAGGATCAAGATATGACCTTACAGCCATTTCAACAATAAAACATCGACTTGAATTACCGGATTTAGTAGATCTAATCGATTAAATTTTAAAAAAAACTTTAATGTGAACAATTCACACTTATCAACAGTAAAAAGAATTATATTCGAATCAACGGGTGCTTTCATAAAAAGATGGAAAAGAAGATGAAAGAACATAAGAGAACGCTTTAATTTTCAGTATTCTAGTATATAGAAAAGGTCTCTTATTTGTTTTTGTTTTTTATAAACCGAAGTGACCAAAGGTGCTCATGTTCACTCATTTTGTACTTGGAGCTTATCCTTTACATATCAGTATATGACAACTGACAAAGGAGTAAACATTTCTCCAATTTGAAGAATTAAAATATCATTTTTTAATTTGTTTGCTTGATGCATGGATATATAGTTTTTAATTTGAAAACAGTGATAGTTTTCTGTCAATTATTTAATAATAAATCGCTAAAAGGCAATTTTTGTATTGCAACAATATTTTACAAATTTTCTAAAGCTCGATTTATTATATATATATATATATTTATATAATATCAGGTATATTATAATTATTCAAATTATGAAGATGCTTTGGTGCTTAGGGGTATCTAAATGTTTGGACACATCTACAGCTACATGAAACGTACGTTACATACTTGTAGACGTTAGCAGTTAAAAATGGACAAATATTTTTACTTTTATTTTCTTTCGTTTTATTACTTTATTTTTCTTCGTTTTAATCTGCCGGCATGTTGAATAATTTTATCTATATAAGTGAGATTTTTTGTTTACCAATGATCTGAATATATAATTTGGACTTAATGATTCCACAAGTGCAAATTTTCTGCAAAGTTACTGAACTATCACTATTTATTTAAACTCAAATGATATATTTTTATATACGTTAAATATTGATCGTTTTGAAATAAGTATATAATAAAATATATTTTAATGCAAAAAAATCTAAAAATTTTGTTAAGTAATCAAATATACAGTTCGAATCATAACGTATGAATATTTTCTGAAAGATTAAAAGAGTCGGGAGTTCAAGAGATCTCTCGTCGACAGATCGACGAGATAGAATCATTATTTAGGCAGAGAGGAAGGTAGTCTTCCTAAAATGTAAAGATGCTTTTGGTACTGAGTTTGGACTCATTCTTAGTTAAAGGAAACGTAGGTTTGTTGCAGATGCCAACTAATTAACTAATTAATGAGAAATGAGAATGGACATGACTAATGAAAACGTTAAATATATTTTTTATAAAAATTAAACTAGTGATTTATATTAAATTTTTTGGAATCTCGTAATGCTCAATAAAGAGCAAAGTCAAGAGGCTTGGTTCAGAAGCAACAATACTTGCTTCTCAAAGTATATATGGATCATTGACAATAGTCTAAACTTTCAAGTTTAATATCATTGACAATAGTCTAAACTTTCTAGTTAGATCATGAAGGTGATTAGCGATTGATAATTCGAAACACAACTTAACTCTATGTTTTACTAGAAGCGACCGAGCTAATGAAAGTAAACAAAAAAATAGATTTTTCTTAACAGAACTTTTCATCTATTGTATTGAATGCCCTAAACCCAAAAAGATAAGTTAAAAAAAGAACAAAGATGACCGAGCTAATGAAAGTAAACAAAAAAATAGATTTTTCACATGTAAAAAGTGTTTGGCAGAATTTTTCATCTGTTGTGCTTCAAAGCAAAGTAGATTTTAGTGTTGGTAAACTGCCAGTTTATCCGCAGTCCAGTTCCCTTACCTCAGCATATGAATCGGTTTTTTGTTGTTTAATAGTTTTTGAATAGTCTCAAATGTCTCAGGGAAGGATTTAGTATCATATTAACTGCTTGCTGACAATCAGATTCTATACAAAGAGACTAGAATCTAAAAGATAGTTCTATCATGATCCCAACTTCAATAGTTATTGTTTCAGTTTGTAGAGGAGAAGGTGACTCAATGTAGACATTTTCTAGCCTAGCATTTAATCTAAAACTAATAAAAGCCCAACAAGTAGCTAGTATGTACCATAGATTTTCACACTCAAAAACAGGTTGAACAACATATTTTATGCATTCCTTCCAGAGTAAAATAGACATGACACAGTTATTATGAAAACGGTACGGAGAATTTATGTTGTCACAAAAAAACAGCATTCCGAATGTAATTGAAAATATTTATAACATTTTGATCAAATTATATTTTGTCACGAGAGTGCTCATTTTGCACAAACTGCCAGGAATTTCGGAAAATATAACTTTAGAAAATTTGGCCAACAAGAGCTTTGAATGTATGCCAGCAACGATCGTAGTTTCCAACCTGGCGGCCCTCCTTGATCTTGCAGGAACAAGATAAGTGGTTGGGAGTCAGACTTGATGTGCAACCGAGTAGGTTCCATGTATTTGAGCGCCTTCCAACATCCATACATTTCGACATGCAATGGTGAAAAAACTCTAAATCATTCATCTCCGGAGTGTTGTTCCTGCTACAAGAATTTAGGTGCAATACAAATCCAAGTTAAAGTTGCACCTCCTATTTCCTTTCTAAAGTTGCTCCATCGAATTTGATTTCCCAGAAATGTTGAGAATTATTCCAGTCTTGGATCTGGAGAGGAAGTTGTGCTTGTAGTTGTGGTGGAGAGTGATTTTAGACCAAGCCCATTTTGGGAAGTGAATTAGCAAATTGAATACCACTTTCTTCAAGGCTTTTTTGGTCCAAGATCATTTGGTCCTAGAAGAAAAATTGAAAGCTTTCTTTCAATATTGTTTATTATTTATTGGCTCCATAACTATCCATATATGTTGTGTTAGAGAGAGGGCTAAGGATTGAATTAATGTCAATTTACCTTCAGCTGGAAATCCCAAATATTTTTCCAGTTATTAAACTTCACTCTTCTTAAAATTAAAATTTTGCCCAATAATTTCCTCAAACCTAACTGAACGGGGTAAACTCTTTTGAAAGTCCAACTTTCATAAATATTATGAAACTACCACTATGTATTTAAACTCGAATGATATATTTTTGTGTTAAAACATTAATCACTTTAAAGTAAACATATGTTAAAACATGTTTTAATGCAAAAATTCATGAAATATCACATAAAAATTAAAGTATTTAAATTATAAAATTTATAGTTCGACTTAAAAGGTGCACGGTATAAGATAAAACGTATAAATTTTTTCATGGAAAATCGGGAAAGTTGGGAATTCTAGAGATTTTCTCAAATGGCTAAACAAACTTACATTTTTATGAGATTTAACGGTGAAGCTTTGAGAAAAATTACTATAATTGTTTTTTTCAGGAATCATATTACAATTATTTTTGGCATTTCGTAATTAATATCGGTTAACATGGAAATAACGTCTTTTGAATGACGATACACAAAGTAATAATATGTGAAAATGTCAAATGTTGTTACGAAAACAATCTCTTCAATTATCTAAATTTGGATAATATGACAAAATTTGAAAATTCTACCTGCATTAATTGGGGGGTCACGGATATATAAAATTCTTACTAGATAGAGTTATAACTTCACCACGACTCTATCGCTTTTATTTTTATCTAAATATTACTTATGCTTTTATAAACTAATTTTTAATTCAATAATTTTTTGACCACGTGATCAATTATACTAAATAAATAGCTTTACAGAGCTCAGAAAGTAATTATATAGTTTCAAGTACATGAAATAGAATTGTTTATCTTATAATTTTTGTTGTTGTTGAGCCAGTCAATTAATTATATACTTTTAATTTCAAATTCTGTAATTGTTTGACCACAACAACCTAGTAAATAATAAAATAATGTTGTAGCAACTCTCACATACGCATGTCTAGGTTAGATGTACGCCGCCGGACGACGTTGATACTTGTTAATGGAAAGGTATAGGAATAAAATGATTTTACAAGATTAAGGAAGGATTTATGATTGGTTTCGGTGGCGAAATCAAGAATTTATGTTAAGATAGATTCAAATAATTAAAAATATTTCAGTAGAAGTATGTATGCGAAGTTCGATAGCGTAGACTCGTTCGGAGATCGGAAAGTTTCAAATTTGATCGGAGAATGATAATATAGCCCGTATTTTGAATTTTAGGGTAGGTCAAGTTCTACCCAGGCCTGTGAGTGGTTCCACCACTGAATGTTCTCTACAATTTATTTTTGTTGAACGAAATTAAACTGAATTAAAAATAAACAAATAATTTTATCAAAATTAATAGCAGTATAATTAGATTTAAGCCAAATCTCATAAAAACAACCTGAAATATACTTGAACTGAACTGAATCGAGCTATAAAATTATTCGGATAAATCGTATTGAACATATGTATCAGAAGATGTGAGGATACGTGCAAAATATAGGCTACAAAGGTCACAAAAATAGTATAGAAACAATGCGTGTAAGAAAACAATACAACAGCAAAATATATGCAAGATTCATATACAAATAACAAGAATGTTTAATAATAGTTAGTGATAACAATATATACTGCATTAAATTTAATTACAATTAACGATACAGAATCGGAAAAAATGGTGGGAACTGAATGAGAGAGAAACGTGGAAGTGTGGAAGAAATCAAAACATTAATAGATCGCAATGCGGATTTCAGTAACAAACTCAGATTAAACTCTTTCAAAAAATTATCATTTTGGTGAAAAACTCAGAATATATCGATCAAATTCTCATAAAAATTATATTTTTTTGATTTTCAGAACCAAGTTTCTTGATTTTTGGATAAAATTAAAGAAAGGTTTTTTCAGTATACAGATTTACAGTGAGATGGGAGATATTGAATCAGGACAATCCAATGGAAATGGAAATGGAAATGGATCTATTCTTGACAAAGCCAGTCGACCTGTTACTTTAAAGGTATTTGTTTTACCAGTGATTGATTCATATTTGTTATTTAGATCAATTCATGTTTTCTGGGTTAAATCATGATGATTTTCATAGTATTTCTGTTCCATGTTTGTGTTTTCTGCCATTTATGACAGTGATAATGGCCTTCAGTATGGAGTTATAAACAATGTGTCAGATATGTTGCTCCGACATGAAAGTTTAGTGCCGTATTTCCATGTCGGATATGTGTCAGATATGACACACGACACAAAATATGACATGTCTGTTTAGTGTTATTTTGTTTATATTACTTTAAAATTTTCATGTTCCTGTGTCGGATATGAATAGTAGAGGTTGTCACTGTTTTATGCCTTTGTAATCATTTGTTGTTCATTTGGTGTAGTTTGAGAATGTGGAGTTCAAGATTAAACCTAAAAAAGAAGGAATTCAGGCTCTAAGGAGAGAGAAGAAAAGGCCTGAAAACACAGAGAAGATGATTCTGAAAGGGATTTCAGGAGCTGTGTTTCCAGGAGAAATGCTGGCAATGTTAGGCCCTTCAGGGAGTGGGAAAACAACCCTTCTAACCGCGCTCGGAGGAAGGCTCAGTGGCTGTTTAACAGGCTCAATCACTTACAATTCAAGGCCATTTTCAAACAAAATCAAGCGAAACACGGGTTTCGTTACTCAGGATGATGTTCTCTATCCTCACTTGACAGTCACTGAAACCCTAGTCTTCACAGCCCTTCTCAGGCTGCCAAATTCCCTGTCGAAACCCGAGAAAACTGCTCAGGCTGAGGCTGTAATAACTCAGCTCGGGCTACTCCGGTGTAAGAACAGCATCATTGGGAGCCACCAGGTTAGGGGGATTTCAGGAGGTGAGAGGAAAAGGGTCAGCATTGGACAGGAAATGCTTATAAACCCTAGCTTGCTGTTCTTGGATGAGCCGACATCGGGTTTGGACTCGACAACTGCTCAGACAATTGTCTCCACTTTGTGGGATTTGGCTAATGGTGGAGGCAGGACTATTGTTATGACCATCCATCAGCCTTCTAGCAGGCTCTTCCATATGTTTCATAAGGTTTTGCTCTTATCCGAAGGAAATCCTGTCTACTTTGGGAAAGGCGGTGATGCATTGGATTACTTCAAAACAGCAGGGTTCATCCCACCATTCCCCATGAATCCAGCTGATTTCTTGCTTGATTTAGCAAATGGTAGCAAAAATCTACATTTTAATTTAGTCATACCGATTCTATTTTTCATACAGAAGGTTCTTTGTTGTAGGTGTAGGTGTTCTTGAAGATGGATCAAGAGTTGATCCACCTGTGGTGAAGCTGATGTTGGAAGCTTCTTACAAGAATATCGTGGCGGGGAATTTGGAAGCAGAACTGAAGAAGCCTAATAGTAATCTGCAAGCGATTTCAGTGACAACAGATGATGATAACAATAAGAAAGAACAATGGAGAACAACCTGGTGGCAGCAGTTTTCCATCTTACTCGAGAGAGGCGTGAAAGAAAGAAAGCATGAATCATTTTCCGGCATCAAAATAGGTCAAGTTTTAATCATAGCGCTTCTTAGCGGCTTGTTATGGTGGAAATCCCGACATTTGCAAGATCAGGCAAGCCATTTCTGTCTCCTATATACATATAATAGGACTTCATTAATACAGTCGTGCTTGGGATACTTCATTAATAGTTATGGAGTCGTGTTTGTGATATATGACTCAAACAGTATCACAAACACGACTCGTGTTTGTGATACTGTTTGAGTCATGTCACAATGTGCTAACATTTTTCGCGATTTGGTTTGAAAAATGCAGGTAGGGTTATTGTTCTTTAACGCGGGATTCTGGGGATTCTTCCCACTATTCAACGCGATCTTCACATTTCCAATGGAAAGATTGATGCTTGAGAAGGAAAGGGCTTCAGGGATGTACAGGCTATCATCATACTTCATTGCAAGAACCATAGGTGACCTTCCCATGGAGCTAGTCCTCCCCACCATTTTTGTCATCATAACCTACTGGATGGCTGGTTTGAAGGCCACACCAGGTCATTTCTTCGGGTGCCTCTTCGCGCTCCTCTTCAGCGTGCTCGTGTCACAAGGCCTAGGGCTCGCAATCGGGGCTCTCGTGATGGACCAGAAATCAGCAACCATTACAGGATCTGTGATCATGCTAGGGTTTCTTTTAGCAGGTGGATATTATGTGCAGCATGTACCGGGTTTCATCGCGTGGATCAAGTACATTTCGATAAGTCAGTACACTTACAAGCTCCTGGTTCTGTCACAATACAAGGCTGGAGAAACCTACCCTTGTCCTACACATCAAGGGGCATGTTTGATTGAGGATTTTCCTGCAATAAAGACAGTGGGACTGAATGGATTTGTTGGTTCTGTCATTGCCATGGCTGCTATGCTTGTGGGATATAGGCTTATTGCTTATCTTGCTCTTATGAGGATTGGAGTAACCTCCAAATAGACTGAATTTAATTATATTCCACTCTTTAATTTTATTATTAGGCTACTGATTTCTTGAGTGTAGTATATTATTCAACTAGAATTGAGTTTTGTGGCTCCATTCTATTGAGTGAAGGCTATAGCTTTTCCAAGTACCATTATGAAATAAACATGAGAATTTTATGGACTTTTATTTTCTTCTTTAGCTAAACAATTTGAAATTTATCAGGATCGTCCTGATATAGGCAATGTATTAGGCACCAATCAGATACCGACACGGTAATTTATAATTGAGCAACGTATTCAATCATTACCCAAATGAGTTTAGGCATTCAGGATTAGGGTTTTAGAAATTTACTAAAAGAATCTTAACCAATTAACATGTTTATTATATGTGTCATAAAATAATAAAATTATTCGGATAAATGTTATTCTTTTAGCTAATACGTAAAGTGCATTTTGATTTTATGCTGCGCGCGTGCAGACACTGAAATCACTCTTTAGAAAATTAACACAGTGAAAAAAAATCATTTAAATCTAATTTTTTCAATGTTGCGTGCATGCATGCACCAATCGAAAAATAACGTAATTGAAAATAATTCATTTAAATCTAATTTTTTCGATTCTGCGTGCGTGCACGCACCCACTGAAATCGCTCTTTTAGAAAAACAACACAATTGGAAAAAAAACATTTGAATTTTATGTATTAGAAGTTTTGTCAATCCAATTTTATCAAATTGTCAAATTGTTCAAAATCTGATTAACAATAAATCCATATATATATATATGCACGTAAAATCAATTGTGCATGGTTCGTGCTTCCTACCATTCAAAGTAAATATAATTGTGCATGGTTCGTGCAACAAATTAAATAATAAATTAAAGTGTATAATATTGTTCATAAAATTTCAAAATACATAGTTCATGATTTATGACTCTTGAAAGTATAATTTGTATGGTTTGAAACCTGATCGCCAAGTTCCACCGCCACTGTTCCGACGAACAAAGTCCACCTTTCAACCTCTCCACCTCTCCACTCACTGGAGAAGTCCCCTGCAATAAAAACCCTAGCTCTACCCGACTCAATTACATCCCTTCCACGTCGTCGTCGCCGAGAAAGCGTAAGCTTTCAACTTCTCCGACGAGGGGTAAACCAAATTCCGGTCGATATCAGCACCGGAAATCCATCACCGATTCCGTTGAATGAAGAAGTGTGTTTCTGTGACCGAAAAGGGGATATCTTCGAAGGCTCCGAGGAAGAATTGTGCATGGTTCTTTGTCAAATCGCTCAAATTAAATATTTAATCCTAATAATATGATTATAAATAAAGGGCATTGTTATATGCAGTCCTGTATTTACTTATGCAGTCCGTATTTATTCATGAAGTGTTATTAGTACCCTCAATATTTATTCAAAAGTAAATGTGATTCTCATAAATGAGGGTATATTAGGAACTTTAAATGCAAATACGGACTGCATAAGTTATGTTAGACTGCATCTATCAATTACCTAAATAAATCCACATGCACGTAAAAAAATCAGTTGTGCGTGCTTCTTACGTGCATCCAAAAATTAAAAGTAAATAAATAAATATATATATATATATATATATATATATATATAAATAAAAATTCATTTCCATTCACACGCAACAAAATAAAAAACCCTGCACGATCAAAAATAAAACCGTGCAAATTATAACGCAACAAAAATAAAATCCACAAAAATCAGACTTAACAGAATGATAAGAAACACATACACGTTAAAACACATCTGAATCCAAATAATCCTAAGCGAATTCTATATATACGTTTCGAGTATCTAACTTGTAAATTTAAAAACTATTATACTAAAATTAATTATATGGATTAGTTTATTGATATATCTAAGATTATATGTGACTTAAATTTATACTTTAAATTTTCTCCAAAATTAATATATAAATAGAGTTTTTCGGGTTATTTGATTTTAGACCGAAAATCTAAATAACCCAAATCCACATTCATAATTCGGATTTCTAATCGCTACGGGCCGGGTTTGGACTAGCACATCTTCAAAGTCAATCTAAACAATCCGAATCAATTCACCCGATCTGAACAACCCGACCCGACCAGACGCTCATCTATACTCACACCCACAAAAGCATAATCCCAATTAGCAAATAATCTGCCCAAATCATAAAGATCGGTATGGGTCGGGTTTGAGACCGACTTCTTCATGTAGATCAACTTGAACAACTCGAATCGAACCCAAAAATCGATTAATCTAACCCGACCCGACCTGACCCTCATCCCTAATCTCACACCCAAAACACAAATCCTCATAAACAATCAATCACAAAAAATCAACAAGTAGAGATCAACAATCAATCCTCTCAAATCACAACAGATCCACAAGAATCAACAAATGGAATCCAAATGATGCGTACCTGCGTGCGATTCAACTCGCCTGGAAGTCGCGATGAAAGAGAATCATCGGATGTTGCAGAGTCTACCGGTCGTCGGATGTTGCAGAGCTAAACCACCGATTGTCGGATGTTACAAAGTCCACCGATCGTCAGACTTGGCGGCGGGGAATCGTCGGAGGTTGGCTGCGGTGATCGGACTGCGGGTTGACTGGGATTTTTACGGCGGAGAGATTTGGGGGTTAGGGATTGGGAACCTGTGATTTTAGTTCACTATTTATAACGATGCTTGTTCCATATAGAGCCATTTTTGGACCAGCCATGCAATGAATATTTTATATATTCTAAATATAAAACATTAATGAAGTTTTTTTATCACTGTACGTACTTTGTGTATTTCTGTCAGAAGGAGCTACATATATAATTTTTTCATTTAATTAAATGGGCTAGATATATATTTAAATTGATTAAAATGAGCTAGAAATTCATCTTGGTATCATTGAATTCATTTTAATCTAATTAAGCTAGATATATATTAAATTCAACTGAGATTCATTTTTTAATGATTTAGTTTTTAAAATAAATATAGCGAAAGTCGAAGGATATTATGTTTTATAGTGTATTATTATACATAGTTAATAGTTCTTCCCTTCTAATTATCACTAAGTTCGCATGTACGTCTAGTTTCATTTTATAAATCTAGCAATTTAGATAAAGGATTATCTTATCCATATCGGTCATTATTATTTCTCTTTTTTTTTTTTTTTTTTAAAAAAAAAATTAAACCACCAAAAGGTGGGGAGATTGTTATAGGTCTCCCAAACCTAGAGAGCCATAAAAGACCAAAATTACATGGATGCCATGAATAGCAAATTTGAGAACAAACCTATTCTAACTTTACAGAATAGCTATCATAAAGATCACAAACTATCCTAAAGTCTGTTAGAAAATCACCAAGGCAAAACTCAATGCGGCATTAGAAGCAGTTTAGGATCTTGTTACGAAGGATAGCTTGCTATGATAGAGTAGCTAGAATGTATTGATTCTAAAGCCTAAGAGTAGGGAGCTGAGATTGGCCTGGTCCAATAGAACCACAGCTCCGATGGAGTGAGGGAGTAAGTCCCAGTTAAGAACTGATGACAATTTCTGATCAAGAGACCATTTGGAGAGGGCATCCGCAGCTTGATTCCCTTCTCTAAGGGAATGAGTGATCTGAACCTGATTAACTTCTCCGTTGACCTCATATGCTAGTCTGAACAGCTTCCAGAGAGCTGTCATGGGATTTAATACTATGGACACTCCATTAAAGGAGTCAGACTCAATGATAAATTATGGTTGCCATAGCAAAAACCAAACAGATAAACAGGTCATTATTCTTTCTCAATATATACTAATTCTCTTATATGTTTAAATTAGATAGTGTACTTTTAATTTTGAATTATAGTTAATTTTGAATATAAAAATGATTTTGTATAACTTATTTATAAATTTATTCTTGAAAAAATTTAATACATATTTACTTTGTCACAAATATAATTTTAATCAAAAATACAATATTTGAGTTCAAATGTATTTTCATACTCCTTTAGTAAATTTGGGCGACATCGATCATAACAAGTTCAGTCTTTCTGATTGTATTTTCTGATTCTAACTTTATAAGGACACAAAGCGAACGACAAAAAAGGCTCTAAGACAAAAAAGATAGATATTGTAATTAACTATTTAAAAATTATTCCGATTTATCACTAAAACTTCCACTAATAGGAAGTTAAAAAGGTCCTGCAGTGGTTTATCTAAAATCGTTGAAAGAGGTGGTAAAAGGCGTTAAAAAGGCGCTTTCCACTGTTTCGACCAACAAATTTTAATGGTTGACTAAGCGCGTTTCAGCGGTATTGAGAATATTTGTTGCAAGAGCGTAACGAAGAGACTTGTGTTTTAGCATTCATAAACTTTTCAGTGAAAGGAGTGATGACTTGGTGTTTTGACCGAAAACCATGTAGAATTTTCTTGTAGACCCGCACTCGTTTCAAAACTTCTATATCTATTTGCTGAAACATTTTCTGACTGTACATGAGCTCCTTCTAAATGCCACTTATCTGGATTGTAATGTGGATTTTGGCCTGGACTTGTGGCAAGATATTTATATGAAGGCCCAAATTTATGTTTCAACACGCTCTCTTTCAGTGGTTCCGTTGTGATAGAAATTGGTAACAAAAAAGCAACAGCTAATTGTGATTAAAATGTCACGTGAATTGAAAATTTGACTTGTTGGGACCCAATTCATGCATATATAAACATTTTTCTCTTGGTATATATCAACAATTAACTGTTGCACTTTATATTAAAATTTGAAAATTTTCAATATCAAAATTTAACTTTTAAACTATTTTTTAATATGACTATGATAATTTTAATATGTATATGATAGTTTTTTGGTGTGATTAAAATTACACATGAATTTGAAAGTTTGACTTGGTGAACCAAATTCACAATACCTCTGTCTCACCCAAATCAGCACAGTTGACTTTTCACACTATCCAACACACATGTTTGACCAACCTTATCTTTATTTACTTATATTATTGAAAAATAAAAATTTGATATTTGAATATTCTATGTTGCGATTAATCTAACGACATCAAATATGATAATATTAATGATTATATATCTATTTAAATAAGCGGTCAAAGTTTAAAAGCAAAAAGTGTCAAAAAGTTAGAGTGCACATTAGGCTGAGAAGGATGGAGTAAAAAACATTTGTTCTTGGTATACATAGAAACAATTAACTGCTACTCTGGGTATACATAGGAACAATTAACTTATGCTCTGGGCATACATATCAACAACTAACTACTGCTCTTGGTATAAAAATATTAAATTTGACTTTTTAAACTTGAATTTTTAATGATTAAGTTAGTTTATAATGTATAAGATACTTTTTGTGTAAATTTTATTTGGTATTGGGTAGATGAAGGTACGTGAAGTGAGAATTTTAGTAGGAAGAACTTGAGAAGCACTACTAAGACTATAACATGTTGTTTAGTATATATACACTGCAAACATTTTTCAACCATAGTTGTGATCAATTTGTTTCAAATACTAAATGAAATTAAGTATGTTTGAGTGTTTCTATGACACTATAGCATAAAGTCAATGAATTAACATTGATATGAATGAAAAAATATCATAAAACATCCAATTTTGACTTTCAAACCTGGATAAGACACTTTTTGTTTGTAAATTTACTTTGTTGTTGTCTCAATGAAAGGTACGTGCAGTACAAACTTTGGTATCAATAACCTGAGAATTACTATTAAGACTATAACTTATTACTTAAGTATATATACTTTGGAGCCATATTTCGACCATAGTTATATTCATTTAATTACTTTCATTGCCAAATGAAATTAAGTATATTAATTTGACTATTTGTGAGGCATTCTAACTTATAGCCCATGAAATATTACTAATATGAACGTTTAGTTCAATAAAAAGTTAAAAAATGTCATAAAATATCAAATATTTTTTTTTTTTATTGAACACAACGGCTGAAAACCTCCTATTGTATCAGTAATACAGTTTTATCAATGTTCCATTCGCGCATCGAATGAGCAAATATTTTCAATGTTGCGTGCTAGAATGCAATGAAATTGCTCTTTTAGAAAAAGAAATTTAAAAAATCACTTAAATCTTAATTATCCAATGTTGCGTGCATGCATGCACGCACTTAAATCTTAATTATTTCAATATTATATTGCGTGCATGCATGTACTTAAATCTTAATTATTTCAATACGTGCATGCATGCACTTAAATCGCTTTTTTTAAAAAATAATGCAATTGAATTTTTTTTATTAAAATGTAATATTTACCATGCATGCACTAAAATTGCTCTTTCAGATTAATAACATAATAAAAAAATGTTCATATAAATTTAATTTTTTCATTGTTGCGAAATCGCTCTTTGAAGGAACGCCTCGTACTCTATATTCCTTCCCGGAATTGAAGAACATTTCCCTAGTAAGCCTCTCTCCAACTTGCTCTCGGGCCACTGTGAGCAGCTCCATCGCCGCGCTGATCTCAAGCGTAATTGTAGCTTCTCCTCAGGGAAAAAGGAAACGTTTGTTTCCGGATTCCACTTTTGAACCGATCCAAGAACCACGTCATGGGAGGGAATGATGACATGGGACGAGTTAACTGTCATCTTGTCGTCCATGTAGTTTAATTATTAATACTAATTTTAATGTCTGCCGTGTGATGCACGACAACTATTTTAAGAAGTCAAATCTCAATTATATATTTACAAACATCATAGTAATAGGGAACGTGCCATTAATTGTGAATGTAATTGGAATTAATAAGTACTTCTCACCATGTACAAAATTTGAAAAGAAACTAATAATTACATTTAAGTAGTTTAATTATTAATATTAATAATTATTTAAGCACATTTAATACACGTTTAAATGTATGAATATGTTTTTCTTAGGAAAATTATATTAATAGACTAACACGTGCATGTAAAAAAATTATGTGCGAATTGTGTGCAAGTTTCGTGCATAGAAAAAGCACACGTGCAACAAATATATTGAGAAATTCTGTATTCATATTAAGCCAATCCAATTAAATAAAATATGCAACAAACAACTATAAAAATCTGTTAAAATGTAATATTCAATCCTAAAATCTGATTATCAATAAACCATATGCACGTATTATTAATTGTGTGTGGTTCTTACGTGCTTCCTAAAATTAAATGCCAGGAGTTTTGTGATAATTCAAACCCAGAATCAATCCTAAACGCTTATTTTTAAATTATCCAAAAAAATTCTATCGAATCACCAAATTAAATTTAATTATGATGTAGTTATAAAACTATCAAGAATTAATTGGATATGTATTTATATGATTGAATTCTTAATCATTTTCACATTCATCATTAATTGATATGGATTAGTTTAATTTAGATGTATTTAAGATCATACTTGGCTTAAACTTATACTTTAAAATTTTCTTCAAAATTGATTTATAATTAGGGTTTTCGGATCTATCATTTGGATTTCTACTCGATATGGGTCGGATCTGACATTGGCATGTTAGAGAGGTCAATCCGGACCAAACCCGAAAATCAAACAACCCAACCCGACCCGGCACAAAATCAGAATCCCTTATCACCAAAAATCCGGCCAAAATTAAAATATAATCGGGTATTTCAAGTTATTAGAATTCAGACCTAAATCTAAATTACCCCAATCCGAATTCATAATTCAGATTTCTAATTCACATGGGTCGGGTTTGGGATTGGCTTCTTCACATAGATCAACCCGAACAACTCGGATTGAACCAAAAATCAAACAATCTGACCCGACCCGACCCTCATCCCTACTCTCACACACAAAACACAAATCCTCACAAGCAATCAATCACAAACAATCAACAAGTACAGATCCACAACAATCAACCACTTAATCGGCAAAACCACAGACCAGCAAAGGGAATCGAAATAATGTGCACCTTGAGATTCAACTCGCCTGAAAGTCGTGATGAAAGAGAGCGGCGGGAGAGATTCACGAGAGAGAGAGGTGCAGAGTCCACTAAAGATCGAGAATCCACCGATCTTCACTGGGATCGTTGGTGGGGTGGAATCGGAATCGGGAAATCTGTGGGATCGTCGGAGGGATTGAAGATCGTTGGAGGGAATCCACCGATCGTCGGAGGACAGTGGCAGGAGAGCTGCGGGATCGAAGATGCAGAGCGGCGGGAGAGTCGTCAGAGGGATCGAAGATCGGACTGGGATTTTTTGCCGGCGGAGAGATTTGGGATTGGGTTTTTAGGTTACGGAGAGGAGGGATTGGGGATTTTAGGTTATACACTATTTATAGTGAGCAACAGGCTTGTTCCATATAGAGCCACCAGCCAAGCAAATGAACTATTTTATACGTTATTACGGTGAAAATAAAAATAATAATGTGCTTTTTCCTTCTTTTAAAAAATTCATCTTATCTTAGTATAGTTTAGTTCTTCTAAATCTAATTCAGCTAAATATATAGTGAATTCAACTTGAAATAAATATAGTGAATTTCACAAAATTCGAAGGACGGTGAGTATTATTATACTTACGCAATACATTTTGACCTAATTTTCACTAAGTCCGTCTATATGTACGTCTAGTTTCATTTGATCCTTAACAATTTTAGATAAAGGATTATCTTATCAATAATATAGGCCATGATTCCATGAATTTGCCTTATAATCAGGCCCTATTTGCAGATCTCTATCCCCTATTTGCAGATCCCAAATCCAGTAAAATCACTAAATTTCCCTCACTTAATAATAGTTTATCTTATTTAGTTTTGATCCACTTGTTTAAGTTAATTTCATAAATTTCATATTCCATCAAAATCTTTCTACTATCCATCAGCACCACCGGAACTCCGCCACCGGTACGCCACCACCGGAACTCCGCCACCAACGAAACTCTGCCACCGGAACGTTGCCATCACCGTCTAAATTAACTGCATCATTCATCAAATAAAAAGACCTGCAGATCCAATCCAACTTCAAACCAAAACCCAAATCCCAATCATCAAAACGAACCCACCAATTCGTGGCATATTATGCACAACAGGATTGACCTCTCCTCACTCCCTAAGTAGTACGATAAGTATCCTTCGTGACCTCCCCTTCGTGGCGGCGTTCGCCTCCGCCGTGGAGGCAGTGATCCGGCGAGCTCGAAATGTCCGGTGGATCCTTCGACAGAGGAGGCAGAGCAGAACAGAGAGTTTAGAACATAGGCAGAGGATCCGAGGATCCAGAGGTTTGCATTTGGGGAGAGGTATCGATCGGGGGAGAGAGAGATTTGGGGAGGTTTGGATTTGGGGAGATCTTCTCCAGAGAGAATATGTATTCTCTCGGTCGAATAATACGCGGAAGGTTGTGACTTGTGAGAATAAAATTACAATTACCATGTAAGTTTTTATTTTACAGTCCAAATTTAGATTCTAATTACTAAATAGTTTCCATATATATAGGATTCTAATTAGTAATATGTCATTATTATAGGATTCTATTTAGTTTGCTATTTATAGGTTCCTAATAACACACCTCCTACTTGTATGATAATGTTTTTTGTTTTTTTTTCCTTTTAATTTAAATTGATTTTTATATAATCATTTATTTTAAATTAGTTTATAATAAGATTTGATAAAATTTTCTTCAATTATTCTTTTGTATAAAAGAAGAATATTAAGGTATACATCTAATTGTTTTATGAATATCTAATTATTAATATTTTAATTACAGTTTAATATATATCAGGATCATCCTGATATTGGCAATATCAGGCACCAATTAAATAACGACACATCATCTTTATCTAATTTATGATTGGGCCACGTGTTCAATCATTACCCAGACGGGTTTAGGCATTCTAAATTAGGGTTTTAGAACTTTACTAAAAATATCTTAACCAATTAAAACATTACAATTGTACACGTGTCATTATCTTATTGGTGCCTGATAAAGCCTGCATCAGGATCATCCGGATGAATGTTTTTCTCTTTTAATTATACTCAAAGTACATAACTTATATTTTATATTTCAATTTTAGATAGGTGTTCAATGAAATTAATCATAATTCTAATCTCTTTTTATTGAAAAATTCTAATCCGACACAATAAATAATTCACAGTACAATATTGTAATCTTTATAAATACTCCAACTAACACTATCTTGTAATTGGAATCTAAATTTGATTGCTGTACGTACGTGTATACCTAATAATTACCATTTACTCTCCCTTTCCTCATAAAGAATAACCAAATCCCCAATATCTCTCCCCCTTCTTTCACCAGAACCGAAATTCTTTTTCCCCAAATTTCTCCCCCTTGGATTTCCCCAAATCCCTCGCTCTTCTATCGCCAGACCAGGAACAACCGATCGAAACCACCGAAATCTTTTCCGTTCTGTACAAATTCCGGTCGGAGATTTCAAGCCACGCCGGATCACCGCCGCCACGGGCCTATTTGCAGAAAGGGAGAGAATAAAGGGCCTGCTAGTGTTGCAGTTTCTGTGCTGCAAGTGGTGCGGGGCGGTGGTGTAGACGAGGGCAACGAAGATGAGGAGGTGGAAGGCAACGAAGATGAGGAGGCGGCGCAGGCGGTGCTTGGGTTTCCCGGGCGGAGAATTTGGATGCACATGGTGGATTTTCAACAGATATTTTGCATGCAAAAGTTTTTACTAGAATATGAAATTAGCTTGAACAAGTGGATCAAAACTAAATAAAATAAACTATTATTAAGTGAGGGCAATTTAGTAATTTTACAGGATTTGGGATCTGCAAATAGGGGATATGGATTTACAAATAGGGCCTCCCATCTTGAAATGTATTTGATTATATGTAACTTTATTATAAGTAACGTTTTAAAATTGCAATGTTTGAGCTCAAATGTAATGTTATAGTCCTTTAGTAAAGTTGGACGTTCATGAGATTTTGTCATTAGTCATAACAAGTTTAGTTTTGCTTATTGTATGCTCTGCAAGTCTAAAGATGGTGGAAGGAGTGTTATGTGACTATCATTTATGCCCATAATGACGAGAACTTGAGGAAAAAGTTGCAAGTAGCTCAAAACCTCAAATTACCATGATCTCTCATGATTGATTATGGGAGATTTCAACTGTCCTTTTGAACTTGGAGACAGGTAAGGGGTACTGGAGTCAAACTGGAGGATATGTCCAAGTTTAGGAGTGCTATTGATAAGGCACAACCACATGAAATGAGGTATATTGGACCTTATTTTACTTGGAGTAATAGGAAAAAGGTGGGGAAACTATTCACAGCAAGCTGGACAAAAAAAATTGTGAATAGGGAATGGCTCACAGAGATGGCTGTCTTGTATGATATTATATGTAAATCCTAATATATATGATCTCAGGCCACATGCCTCTTCTAATGCAGTGGACGAAACCGGAGAGGAAATTGAGAAAGCCTTTCAACAACTATAACATGTGGAGTGGCTCATCACATTTTATGAACTTGGTAAGGAAAACTTGGCAGAAACATACAATTACTAATCTCTCTTACTTGTATAGGGTCTTGAAATTTCTTCTACTTGGTTTGACAAAACTCAACTAAAATGATTTTTCAGATATTGAGAAGAGAGCACAAGTAGCTAAGAAGGACTGGGAAGAGAAGTATGATGTATGGGCAAGAAACTCTCACAATCACGTATACGAGGCAAGACAAAAGGCAAAAGAACTTTCCGATGCTGAATTTTTGTTTCTGCAGCCGAGATCAAAGGAGAAATGGATAAAAGAGGGGAGACAAAGGCACTTGAGGGGCAATGGTTAGGGCTGTACAACCGGGTCAACCTGGCCTGGCCCGGCCCAGATCCGGAAAGACCCGGACCCGGAATATCTAAAAATCTTGGACCGGGGCCCAGCCCGGTTGGACTACTTCTTGAACCGGACCCGGTCCGGAATTATTCCGGGTTTGACCCGAATCGGACCGGTTGACCCGGTTTCAACCTCTATTATATTTGTTTTTACAAAAAGAGTGATTTTGTTAAGAATCGAATTATAGACCATTGTATGACAATCTACTTGCCACTGCACCACACTTCTTTTCGTTAATAAATTGTATGATTAAGAAATATATACGGATGTTAAATTTAGTTTAAAAACAAAAGTAATGCTTTTGGTGAGATTTGAACTCTAGTTGTATACTACAAAATGACAAGTCTTACCACTAGAATAAGATTAATTATGTATAATAATTGCAAATTTATGATATATAACCGGGCTCCCGGGTTGACCCGGATAAATCTGGGTTTTACCCGGATCGGCCCGGAACCCGGAATGGACAAAAATGGTGACCCGGGGCCCGGCCCGGAATGTAAAAAATTCGGGTCCGGGTCACCAAATCCGGTCCCGGGCCGGGCCATTTTTCCGGGTTGACCCGGCTCATGTACAGCCCTAGCAATGGTTGATTGGGAAGCATATGATGTACTACTAGTCCAGACAGTTGGGAGTAAATATAAGGACAAAAAGGAGCATAGGCACACTATGGTACAGTAGGCGTTTGTGTTGACAGTTGATCAACAAGTGTAACTTATTCAAGAGTTTTCTGACAAATAGATATGGGCAACTCTTCAAGGTATTGGCTCATCTAAAATCTCTGGCTTTGATGGCTATTCTGGCCAATTTTTTAAAGACACCTGGCCTATACTTAGAGAGGAATTTGGAAGAGGAATTTAAGGTTTTTCAGGGTACCCCTATCCCTATGGAGTTCTGATCCCCGAAATTGGCCATCTCATGTTGTTCTGTTATATATAAGGTGGTAACCAAGATCATCAGTACTAGATTGGGGAAAGTTCTACCACATCTAATCAGCATCAATCAAGGAGCGTTTGTTAAAGGATGAAACATCACATATAATATCTTGCTCACTCAAGAACTTATGAGTATATTTAATGTGACGGGTGACTTGATTCCCAGTTGTATGGTAAATATTGATATACAAAAGACTATTGACACTATTAGTTGGGAGTTTCTTTTCAAATGGTTGGCTACACTCAAACTGCCAAGCATGTTTATTGAATGGATCAGAAAATGTGTTATTAACACTACTTTATGTCTTTCACTAAATGGAACTTGCATCAATCACTTTGAAGGAAAGAGGGGAGTGAAGCAAAGAGATCCAATCTCCCCATGCTATTTGTGGTCGGTAAGGAGTACCTCACTAGACAACTGTAGCTGGCCATTAAACAGAATTCCGACCAAAATCGGACCAGAATTCCGACCAGAATTCCGGCAAGGAGAAAACATCTTCTCCGGCGAGCGAGGGTAAATCAAAATCGGATCTTCTCCCAGCCACTTTGAATTCCGACCAAATTCTGGTCGACATGGATATCAGCACCAGAAATCCATCACCGATTTCAGCGAATGAAGGAGTGTGTTTCTTAGATCCAAAAGGGGATCTCTTCGTAGGCTCCGAGGAAGAATTGTGCATGGTTCTTTGTCAAATCGCTCAAATGAAATATTTAATCCTTAAAATATGATTATATTAATCAATATATGCACGTATTATTAATTGTGCGTGCTTCTTACGTGCGCTCGTGTATATATATATATATATATATATAAATATATATATATATATATATATATATATATATATATGTGTGGTCATAATTCAAACAAAAAAAAATCAAAATTCATTTGCATTCACATTCAACAATTAAATATATAAACCTTCCCGATCAATAATAAAACCGTGCAAATCATAACGCAACAAAGCAATCAGATCCACAAAAATCAGACTTCATGGCATGGAATAATAAGAAACACATACACGTAAAAACACATCTGAATCCAAATAACCTGAACTGAATTTTATATATGCGTTTCGAGTATCTGACCTGTAAGAAACCTAAATTATAATATAATTTTTGTTTGGATTTGGGTACTGAAACTCAACCAAAACTCGACACAAAAATCGAATTAAAAAATTTATGTATTTTATAACGCAAACATATATAAACACATATTTAAAAAGTCTACATGAGATAAATTAAGAACTAGAAAACCATAATATTAAAATTAATTATATGAATTAGTTTAATTTTGATATATTTAAGATTATACATGACTTAAATTGATTACTTTAAACTTTTCTCCAAAATTAATTTATAATTAGAATTTTCGAATTATTTGATCCCACACCGAAATCCGAATTACCTGAATATGAATTCATAACTCGGATTTCTAATTGTTATGGGTCGGGTTTGGACTAGCTAACACATCTTCAAAATCAACTTAAACCATCCGAACCAAATAAGCCGAATAATCTGACCTGAACAACCCCACCCGACCCGACCCGACGCTCATCCATACTCACACCCACAAAATCAGAATCCCAATTAACAAATAATCCGCCCAAATCATAAAGATCGGTATGGGTCGGGTTTGAGATAGACTTCTCCATATAGATCAACCCGAACAATTCAGATCGAACCCAAAAATTGATTAATCTGACCCGACCCGACCTGACCCAACCCTCATCCCTATTCTCACACACAAAACACAAATCCTCACAAACAATCAATCACAAACATTCAACAAGTAGAGATCAACAAACAATCCTCACAATCAAAACAGATCCCCACCCATCAACCCGGCAAAACCACAGACCAGCAAATGGAATCCAAATGATGCGTACCTGCGATTCAACTCACCTGGAATCGCGATGAAAGAGAATCGTCGGATGTTGCAGAGTCTACCGATCGTCGGATGTTGCAGAGTCCACCGATCGTCGGATGTTGCAGAGTCCACCGATCGTCGGATGTTGCAGAGTCCACCGATCGTCAGACTTAGCGGCGGGGAATCGTCGGAGGTCGGCTGCGGGATCGATGATCAGACTGCGGGTCGACTGGGATTTTTACGGCGGAGAGATTGGGAACATATGATTTTAGTTACATCTTAATTATTTCTATGTTGCGTGCATGCATGCACTAAAAATTGCTCTTTTAGAAAAATAATACAATTAAATATAATTTTTTCAATGCATGCACTTAAATTGAAAAAAAATTAATAGTTATAAACTACATTAATATGATCAAATTATTTGTTGTACGTGTATTTTTCTATGCACGAAACTTGCACATAATTTTTTTACATCCACGTGCGTGCTAGCCGGCCTATTAATATATTTAAACGTGTATTAAACGTGCATTAAAAAATTAATAGTTATAAACTACATTAATATGATCACATAATACTTAAATTGTTCTTTTAGAAAAAAAATAACACAGTCGAAAAATGTTCATTTAAATTTAATTATTTCAATGTTGCGAAATCATTTTTTCAAGGAACGCCTCGTGCTCTATATCCCTTCCCGGAGTTGAAGAACATTTCACTCCACTTATTCTGGAGAAGTAGAGTGAACCAACCCGAAAACCAGATCATTGGAAAGGATAATGGCGTGGCTAGAGTTGAGCACAGCCTCGCAGATGCCGGCATTCTCCTAGACTGAGAGATGCCGAGAAAGCATCTTGGCCGTCCATTCCTCCCAATTCTTCGACAGCATTCTCCACCCTTTTGAACTTCAGGGCGAGGAAGTGGCACCCGAGGGAAGAAGCGGAGCAACATCACTAGATTGCAATGCCGATTGTATGGACCACCGGAAAACACAACCATATCCTCCTCACGGGTCTCAATAATAGCCGCCATCATCGTGAAAGTGAGTACACTCTTGATCCCGCCTGAATTTACACATATTTATCTTTTATTAGAAATGTCAAATTTTAACAAAATAGTTAAATGAATAGCTAGTCGAAAGTATTATGTGATCATATTAATATAAATATTAATATTTTAATGCACGTTTAATACACGTTTAAATATATTAATAGGCTAGCACGCACGTGGATATAGTTGCATGTAAAAAAATTATGTGCGAATTCTGTGCAAGTTTCGTGCATAGAAAAAATACACGTACAACAAATAATTTGAGAAATTCTGTATTCAAATTAAGTTAATCCAATCAAATAGAAAATGCAACGAACAATTATAAAATCTGTGTCAAATTGTTCAAATATAATATTTAATCCTAAAATCTGATTATCAATAAACCATATGTGCACGTATTTATTAATTGTGCGTGGTTCTTACGTGCTTCTTAAAATTAAATGTCAGGTGTTTTGTGAAAATTAAACCAAAATGAGTCCGTAATAATTCAAACTCAAAAATCAATATCCTGAACACTCATTCTTAAATTATGTAACATTTTTCTGTCAAATTACTAAATTAAACTTAATAATGATGTAGTTCAAAACTATCAACATTGAATTAGATTTGTGTCATATAATTGAATACTTAATTATTTTCACATTCATCATAAATATATGGATTAATTAATTAGATATGTTTAAGATTACATGTGATTTAAATTAATACTTTAAAATTTTCACCAAAATTAATTTATAAATAGGGTTTTCAGATTATTTAATTAAAACCAAAATTTCAAGTCGATATGAGTCGGGTTTGAAACTGGCATCTCAGAGAGATCAACCCGAACAAACTGAACCGAACCTAAACCCACACAAAATCAAAATCCCTAATCAACAAAGAATACGCCTAAAATTAAAACATAATTCGAGTATTTCGGGTTATTTATGTTTAGAGCTAAATCTGAATCACCCGAATCCGAATTCATAATTCAGATTTCTAATTTATATATAGGTTGGGTTTGGGATTGACTTATTCAGATAGATCAACCCAAACAATTCGAATCGAAACCAAAAATCAAATAATTGGACCCGACCCGACGCTCATCCCTAACCTCACACACAAAACACAAATCCTCAAAAACAATCAACAAGTTGAGATCAACAAACAATCCTCACGAATCAAAACGCATACAGATCCACAACAGAATCAATTAACCACTTAATCGGCAAATGGAATCCAAATGATGCGTACGGGATGAAAGAGAATCAATTCAACTCGCCTGGACCGATGAAAGAGAGCGGCGGGAGAGATTCACGAGAGAGCGGCGGATGCATTCACCGGATGTTACAGAGTCCACCGATCGGGCTGATCGAGAATCCACCGATCGTCGGAGAGATCAAGAATCGTTGGAATCTACCGATCGTCGGAGAGATCGAGAATCGTCGGAGGAGAGCGGGAGAGCGGCGGGATGGAAGATGCAGAGCGGTAGGAGAGCGGCGGAGGATCGTCCCCAAAGAGATCGGCACAAACCCCCAACGCAGAGTCCACCAATCGTCGGCGGCGGGGAATCGTCGGAGGGATCGAAGATTTTGCCGGCGGCCGGAGAGATTTGGGATGGGTTTTTAGGTTACGGAGAGGAGGGATTGGGATTTTAGGTTCCACATACACTATTTATAAGCAACAGGCTTGTTCCATATAGGGCCACCAGCTAAGCTACAAGCAAATGAACTATATATTATACGTTATTAATTACATTGAAAATAAAAATAAAAATTTTGAACATGATCAGATTTAACACTGTACCTAATTAATTTGTGGATACGTTTGTTGTTTTAATTTTAATTAAAATGAGCTTTTGTTTTTCTCCTTCTTTTAAAAATTCATCTTATGTTAGTATAACTTAGTTCTTCTAAATCTAATTCAGCTAGATATATAGTGAATTCAATTTGAAATAAACATAGTGAATTTCCCTACATTCGAAGGATGGTGTATTTTATAGAGTATTATTATACATACGCAATACATCTTCTCACCTAATTTAATTTCACTAAGTCTGTTTGTACGTCTGGCTTGATTTGATAAATCTAGCAATTTTAGATAAAGGATTATATATCTTATCATATCATCGATCATTAATTTTGCTCACAAAATACTCTCTCTTATATGTTTAAATTAAACGAGTGTACTTTTAAATTTAAATTATAGTTAATTTTTAATTTTGAAATGATTTTGTATAACTTGTTTATTTATTTATTCTTGAAATACATTTAATATATGTTTGCTTTATTACAAATATAGTTCTAATTAAAAATGTAATAATATGAGTAAATATATGGGTGGGATCGATGGATTGGGACTGGGGTGGAAACTAGTCACCAATTGTAAGGAAGTAAGAATAAAGAGGATTTCGCTTGCATGGAGAGCTGACTACTTTGACATCTCCATCATCAATATTGGGATGATGGGTGAATTGTCTCTGCAAGTCAAAAGATGGTGGAAGGAGTGTTATATGACAATCATGTATGCCCATAATGATGAGAACTTGAGGAAAAAGTTGTGGAAGTATCTCAAAACCTCTCAAATCACCATGATCTCCTATGGTTGATTATGGGGGATTTCAACTGTCCCTTTGAGCTTGAAGACATGCCAGGGGGGACTAAGGTCAAGCCGGAGGATATGTTCAAATTTAGGAGCGCAATTAATGAGGCGCAACTATATGAAATGAGGTATAATGGACCTTATTTTACTTGGAGTAATAGGGAAAAAGTGGGGGAGACTATTCACAGCAAGATGCACAGAGCTTTTGTGAATGATGAATGACTCAAAAGAGATGGATGGCTTGTATAATATGGTAAAGCCTAATATGATCTCAGACCACTTGTCTCTTTAGATGCAGTGGAAGAAGCAGGAGAAGAAACTGAGAAAGCCTTTCAACAACTATAACATGTGGAAGTGACTCATCACATATTATGAACTTGATATGAAATTCTTGGCAGAAACATACAATTACTAATCTCTCTAATTTGTATGGGGTCTTGAAACTGCTTTAACATAGTTTGACAAAACTCAACACAAAAAGGATTTCAGAGATTGAGAAGAGAGCACAGGTGGCTAAGAAAGATTGGGACGAGAAGTTTGATGAATGGGCAAGGGACTCTCACAACCAGGTACTTTAAAAGCATGAATATGAGGCAAAATAAAAGGCGGGAGAATTTTTTGGGGCTGAATTTTTGATTCTGCAGCAAAGATCAAAAGAGAAGTGGGTAAAAGAGGGGAGGCAAAGGCACTTGAGGGCCTAGGGTTGATCGAGAAGCATTTGATTGACTAATACTTTAGACAATTCAGAGTAAGTATGAGGAGAAAGAGGAGCATAGAACCACTAGTGGTACAGCGGGGTCCAATATTAACAGTGGATCAACACGTGTAGCTTATTCAGGAGTTTTTTTTATAAAGAGATATGGGCAGCTCTTCAGGGTATTGGTTCATCTAAAAGCCATGGCTTTGATGGCTACTCTATCCAATTTTTAAAGACACATGGCCTATACTAAGAGAGGAATCAAAGTTTTTTCAGGGTGCCTCGATCCCTGTGGAGTTCACTAGGGCAGTACTGATTCTGATCCCCAAAATTGGCCATCCACAGAGAGCAAATGAGTACAGACCCATCTCATGTTGTTTAGTTATCGATAAGGTGGTAACTAAGATCCTCAATACCAGATTGGGGGAGGTTCTGCCACATCTAATCAGTAGCAATAAAAAAGCATTTGTTAAAGGAAGAAACATCACACATAATATCTTGCTCACTCAAGAACTTCTGAGTATGTATAATGTTGCAGGTGACTTGATTCCTAGTTGAATGGTAAAAATTGATATACAAAAGTCTTTTGACACTGTCAGTTGGGAGTTTCTTTTCAAATGGTTGGCTGCACTCAAACCTGTCAAGCTTGTTTATTGAACAATCAGAAAATGTTTTATTAACACTACTTTCTATCTATAACTAAATGGAACTTGCATCAATCATTTTGAAGGGAAGGGGGAGTGAAGAAAGGGGATCCAATCTCCCCCTTACTATTTGTGGTTGGTATGGAGTACCTCACTAGACAACCGCAGTTGGCTATTAAATAGAAAGAAGTGGATTATCATCAAAGATACAGCAGAGTTTGAGTGCACAGTTTGATGTATGCAGATGATCTTTTAATATTTTGCAGGGCTACCCAAAAGTTCATAGAGGGGGAAAAAAGTAATGCCTGAATTTAAGCATAATACTGGCATAAATTCGAGGCATATTTTTCCAAGACGCCAAAAATCAAGATGCAGTTGTTGGAAATTACTCTGAATGTAGTGTTAGGAGAATTCCCAATAAAATAGTTGGGATTGCCCATTACAACTGGAAAATGGAGTAAACCTAGTTGTGCTAGTCTGGTGGAGAAAATTACAGGCAGGATTAACACTTAGAGCTCCAGGAAACTAGTATTTTCAGGTAGAGTGCAACTCGTCAATCTGTGCTGCTCATTGTGGCTAGTCACTGGGCTAATGTTTTTCAGATCCCTGAGAGCATACACAAGGATATTGTACAGAGATGCATGGACTATCAATAGAACAAAGAAGAGGGAAAGAAGAAATTGATCAATGTGGCTTGTGAGACTCTATATCTTTCAAAGAATAGGGGGACTGGACTGAGTGATATCATCCACTTGGAATGCAGCTTCTCTTTGCATGTTGGTATAGGACCTGTGCAGCAAAAAGGATAATTGGTGGGTTAGGTGGATCCAAGCCTATCACCTGAAACACAAAGATTTCTAACGCTATACACCAGACTCGGCATAATTGAGCTGCTAGCGAGGGTTAGAGACGGGGTATTGCCACATTTGAGCACTTGTAAAGACATGAGGGGCAGGTTTATTTACAAGTGCATCCTATAACATCTTTAAAGCAGTAAGCCAAACCTAGGATTTTGCCTCATCGGGTTGGAAAACTGGCCTACTTCCCAAATACTCATTTTTTCTCTAGATGTTGGAAAAAGGTAGGCTTTTCTACAATTGACAGATTACGGTCTAAGGGGATGATTCCAAACTAGATTAACAGTTGTTATTTTTGTGGAGCACAAGGAGAGACAGTTCAACATATCTTTCTTTGATGCACTTATTCAAGGGCTTTACAGGATTTTTTGAAGTTTGCTTTGGAGGAAACTTTAGGGCACTGAAGAAGCAGTTATGTATCATGTCTAGGAGGGAGGAAATAGAAATTGCATTGCCTGGTGACTATCCTCTATCACCTTTGGTTGGAGGGCAATAGGGGATTTTCCCAAAGAAATTTTTTTCCAGCTAAGAAGGTGCATATCGGATTATTGACAGGTTATGAGTAAAAAGGAGTGGAGTGTGGAATTTAATCTTCATAGATCATTTTGAGAGGCGGACTCAAATATAAGTAGAGAAATTCATATTATGTGCGGAGTGAGTGACAGGTAGATATTGAAACCAGGATCTACGATAGATTTCATCTTCAAAATAGCATACTACACTGAAACTATCAATTCTTACTTCATGAAAATTGAATTAAACTAAAAAATATTGAATTGAGTTGAAGTAAAAAATACTGAACTGAACTGAATAATAAAAATATGCCCTCAAACATGTAATGAAATTATGATGAAATTAATCTGTAGTTTCCATAGTTTACAGGGGCTGGTTGGGTTGACGGGTTGGCTGAGAATACTAAACTCAAATCCAACCCAATAATATTTCGGATCACAAAATATTGACAAAAAACCGATCTAGTTAAAAACCTGTATTACACAAACCCAACCCGCGAAACCCATTTATTAATAATAGGATTGGATATGGGACCGAAATTTTAAATCTATATTACTCAAATGATCATGTTATATGGAAATTACATTAAGAATTACAAAATCAATTCTCATTTTCATTATATAGTAGTAGCATAATCTACATAAAGGCAATTTCATTAATTTGCATGATAACCCCTTAAATAGATGGGCCAGCCGGGTGACCCATTTAACCCACGGGTTTGACCTGAACTTGGCCCATTTATTTTCGTGTCTAACGCAATGTAGACTCATGACGTGTTTCGTGTCCCCCCAAATCCGCTAAAATCATGTTCGGGTCGGATTTTCGTATCGAGTTCCAAATTGCCAGCCATATAGTTTACAACAAATGTGGTGATCTAAATAGATATTAACGGGCTTAAACAACCCTAATCCTAACAGATCATTGAAAAAGAAAACAAATCAGAGGTATTTATGGCATTTCTTGGACTCAACTAAGTTTAAGCCTATTATTAAATCATTCATATGTATGAATTTCTGAGTACAATTTAGGCAAACGGGTCAATCAACTCGGCCCGTTTACAGTTACAACTAATTGGACTGAATTTAGTAAATCATTAATTGAATGAATCGTGAACTATTGTAACGACCTAGAGACTTATTACTAAATGAGTTTGAGTTAGGTATTGGATCATAACTCACAATTTTTATTTTGTTCTTTCTAATTTATCTGAATTTTGTTAGTTCTTAGTAGTAATGAAATGTTGATTGTTAGATTCATTTAGTTTTATCAGTATTTTGTATTATCATTTGTATTTTGTTTTAAATCAAAATTTATTCTAATGTGTCCAAACAAGTCGGGAAGAAGATGCGCATTTTTTTAGATCATTTTGAACTAAATTAAGAAATTAAGGTTGTGTTTGGTTTACCCGATTTTGAAAAAATGGACTTTCGAAATTCAGTTTTGGAAATTTATGTTTGGTTCGTGTAATTTTTAGAAAGTCCAGATTTCCCGCTCCTAATGCTGGTTTTTGTTATTCTAAGTCCAGACTTTACTCCAAACAAGTTTTTGATATTATCTTACAAAATATCAATCATATCAAACATGTTTTTTATTTTAAACTTGCAAAACCCTGACGATCCAAACAAGAATTTTATTTCGCACTTACAAAATCTCAAACCAAACAAACAAAATTTTTGTAGAACCAGACATAAAAAAATCCAAACTCTCAAAATCGTATCCAGCTAAACACACGTTCCTCATTCTAACCGCCTGAAATCGTCGGTGAGTATTTTAACTAAGTTAAATTTATATATTCAACTCAACTTATTTCAGCTTGTATTCCTAGATCATATTAGGCAGAGAATAAATAAACTTAGTTACATATACATAAGTCTTTTAAGTTGATTAACATTCCTAATTTTACATATCAAGAGGCTTGCCATACTCCGGAGAGTTCAGAAATTCAAATTCCTCAGACGCATTTCTCCTCTGATTTTCTGGATTAAAATCTCCAGGAGAGTACTGCTCGATCAAGAGATAGGAGCTAGATCGACGGTGTTCAGAGTAGGAAAACGTCAAAACCCGTGTTAAGCGGGATTCTCACCTCATTCTAAGCAATACGGTGAGGAACTCGATCACTCAGTATACGGGATCAGTAACGTATTTAGGGCTAGATGACCATGATGTGCATGTTTTTGTAGCACCAACTTTACAATATATTCTGCTCGAGATCTTTACATAATGAACAAAGGAGCCAAGATTAGACAACTTAGGCGTGGCTGTGTTGTGCGATAAATATATATATTGAACAATGCTTTTACCAATCATTTCGTTATAATTGAGTAATATATGACAGACCAAATCAATTCCTGCTTTTATTTGTCTTTCAATTTTCTCCATTTGCCTAATTTCTCCTAAAGTTTTGGTCCCATTTTTCCCATTTTGTTATCCATATTTATTTTGTGTTCATAACTAATTTAAATTTCCAGAGCTTTATATATTAATTTTCTGCCACAATAATATGGAAAAGCTAGCTGTCCGGTAGTCAATTTGCCCAAGGTTTGGCACATCGTGATTTGTTAGAGCAGATGTATAATTGATGGGTTTGTCTGGTATATTAATTTGTGGAAAATGTGACAAAAATTGTTTGGCCTTTGAAATGGACATTAGAATTTAAGTTAGGGGATGAGTTGTTAATTTACTTTATATTTGTTATATAAAACAAAACTAATTTATAAAGAAAGCAATTGGTAATAATTATTTACTCTACTTGATTGAAAAAGTTTTTGTAGAGAAAGGTGAATTTTAAGTATACTTGATTAGAACTTGTTTCTGCAATACTTGATCCATGTTATCATGTCGGTGATTTGTACTCGACATTATAATAAATATTAAGTTTTACTCTTATATGGATTTACCAGATAGTATTTCCGTTCGTAATTTGAGTTTTTTAAGGCATTGGTGGTTTCGAAAACATAGATGATGCTTTAGTAAAAGTGATGTTGCAGTTATAAATGAGAGTGATATATTCACGTACTTAGGACTTGTTTGCACGAATTTATTTCTTACTGATCTGAGCTGAATTGAACTTAACTGAACTAAAGAAAAATTAATATATTGAAAAATAGAATCAACATGCTTAAATTTACCTAGATTTGATCAAATTATATTTTTCTGAACTGGACTGCATTGAGCTAAATTGAACATGACCTACTTTTATCCCTACTAATAATCCACCTGAAAATTCAACGGCACCGCCAAGATGATAAAATTTTGACTTACATCAAGGAAATTTAGTACAATTGATTGGACAAATTATGTCAATCAAACCATTTTTACAATTAATACAGTAAAATATTAATTGATAATTCTTCAAAATGCACCTGTCTTTGAATAATCAAACCCAATATGCAAGAAATTTAATGCTAAGTTCCAAACTGTGAAACCTAAAACACTTTGAACAAACAAAAGTCTTCCTTTAATTTTGGATTACATTTCAGCATACTAAGAGTCTACTACACATTCACATTGCTCATATTGGCATTTTCCGATTGTCTGAACTGTACTGAATTGAATTAAATTGAAAAATGTTAAATTAAATTAAATGATACTGAAAGTACTAAAAATGTGATAGAACGAAAAGATGGACCAAAATAGAAGATATGAAATTAAGCTTAAAACTGTAAAACTGTAAAATTACTGAGAATAAATTAAATTAGACTGAATATTTTATTTTCTTAAATGAAATTCAACCACTAGAATCAATAAAATAGATAACTATATTTTATAAAATTACAATTAAATAAATCAAAAGTGGTCATTTGACTTAGACCCCTGTTCAGTAGATCATTTAAGTTCAGTTTTGTTCTATTCAATTTAGTCTAGTTCAGTTAATTTCAGTTCAACAAAAACTGATTTGATCAAATTCAGGTGAATTTAGACATGCTGATTCTATTTTTCAATACATTAATTTCACTTTCGTTTAGTTCAATATATAATTAAGTTCAATTCAACTCAATTCATATATGTTCATATCAAACATGCCCTTGATAGTTTATCTTTTAAGAATGCTTGTCTCTATTCCACTAAATATTTTCATCTTTATTACTTTACATAAATTATTGAATGATCTTTCCTTCTTGTGTAACTCAGATATCCACCCCTGTAAAGTAGGAGATCTTTCCTACTTTATAACTTTACCTACTTTTCGTTCTCTTTTACTCTTTTCTCCGCGTTTATTTTATATATGATTCTTTTATTTTATTTTTCACATTCAAAATTAACTTAGTGAACAACATTTTATATAGTTGATATAGATCTTAAGAATTGTTTAGTAATTATCATTGATTAGTACCTAATCTTTTATCTTCGCACGTCTTCTTCATGAAGTTCAATTAAAAAGTTGGTTATAAAATATGGAGATGAAAGATAGAGTCTCTCAAAAAGTTCAATTTTCTTTTACATTTAACAAAGTTGTTTATACTAAAAGTTCAATCTTCTTTTATAGGGTGTGTTCAGCGGAGTTTTCACCTGTTGTGTTTTGAAACACAACACTTTTTATTTTTTGGTAAACTGTCAAAAAGTTATTTATTTATTAAGTAGGAGGCGTTTTTGTCTCAAAAGTACTCCACATCTGATATTATCAGCTTTTACAGTCCAGAAACAGAAGTTGATGTAATCAGATTTTGCTTTTCGCCACAGCAGAAACCAAAAACACCCAACTTTTTTAAAAGTTGGGCTCCCCTAAACACACCCTTATACTTAGAGAAAGTTTTATCTTTTAATTTAAACACATGCGTGTATTGGATCTATCTACATGCAAATCACATAGAGACTAATTACAACATTAATCCATAAGATTTGACTTGCTAAATAATAGTATTAGAAGCATAATTAGGAGATCTAAACTTATCAGATCAGATCAATTCAGTTCAAGAAAAAATATTTTTATATATTTTTAGTCTATCAATTTCACTTCAATTCCGTTCAAAGATCTGCGCTTGTTTTATATCATCATACGTCGTTTATGATTCGAAGCAGCTGGAATTGCTGATGCATGCAACCTTGCCATAAGAAGAGTCACACCAGTATTAACGTGTTTCCTTGTGTTTGTATAATTTCCTTTGACCTTTCGCTGTTATAATACTAAATCTAGCTAGATGGAATTTCGTTATGCTTACATGTTAAGATTTAATCACAGGGACTAAAAGGGCAATACATATCTTATTATTAGGGCATATCCGATGAAGGAGTTGTCAGAATCTGAACCTCATTTTTTCCTGGTCTTCTGTTTTGACCCACCAAACATTTTTTTCATTTTTGGTTTCTCTGCAGATTTCTTTTGAGTGAATCCAACAATCACCACGTGCACAATAGATTGCGACGTTTCCCGTTTTTTCATTAATTTTTGGTCTACACTTCAACTATTCAATCCTTTGACTAGGTTAACTTCTCCACGTACCCCTCTTTTGCACCTACATAGATGCGTCCATGCACCAATCTCACTCGGACAAATGCGTTTGTTACAATCTATATCCATTGCATATGGTTAGATCGATTGATTCCGGTGGCATCAAGTGCTAGCGGATCTAGAAATTAATACGATGATATGCGATAGGATGAAGTGGAAAGGTGCTATAGTGACAGTTAGATCGAAAAATAATGTTAACAGTCTTGTTCAATGGATCCGAGAGCAGGTTGGCGCTTTCCCTGCTCTTTGCATAGATCTGCCACTAGAGATAGTAGTGTATGAAGTGATTTTTTTAATGAGGGTATATGTATTAGAGTCAAACGAATAGAATCGTAAAATTTAATGATGTTCGTGCTTAACACTACTATCTGAATTTTAATAGAAATTATATATACAGATCCGATTTGTTAATGCATATCTGATTTTGACTTAACACTCTTCCTATTACTAATGCGGGTCTAGACTGTAATAATATAATTAAGAGTACTTCTGTTTTTTTAGACTGCACTTGTACGTACGAACCAGCCCTCAAGTTTAAGTAGAAGTAATCATTTTACTATGTCATATGCTAGATCAGAAGGGAAAATTGGAATAGTTGAACTTATAAGTAAAATTGGTATATTTTAGATGTGGGAATGAAATTAGAAATTAACATTTCTTTAAAGATAGTTTTTTGTTTTAAAATTAGGGTTTATTAAGACTTTAGCAAATGGTCAACGTGTTTTAAACTATCCCAAAACTAAATCTTATTAAATTTTATAAAAGGCTGATTAAGAAGAACATTTGGGCGTAACCCTAAATTTGATGGTGCTAAGTAACCTGCATTCTAGGGTTTTGATAATAGTCCAAAAATGAATGATAAGAATCTTATAAGAGTATCTCAATTATTATAATTAGATAATAAGAGATTCGTCTTCGCAATGTTTTCTATAACATATGATGCAAAGTTCTGAATTCGAGTAATTCAGAACAATTGGCCGAGCAATCCACATCATATCCGATTATTTGCACTATCTAAAGAGTTTCTCCAATAATGCAGATATCAGATAAATTAAACTATTCAATCATGCACTCCTTATATTATCTCCTTTATGAACTTTAAATAGTACAAAATAAGTCATGTAAAATTACTTTAGTTATTAATTCTTTTGCTCCATTTACTCAATTATCTCCAAACATTTCAACTTTTTTTAAAATAAGCAAAAGAACCAAGATCATACCAGCACTTTTATATTGGTATCAACACTAACAAAAGGTTATTCCTGGTCAAAATTAAATGAATAGTAACGTAAGGAATTCTTGTTGTTCTAGTTCATGCATGTTTCTATTTTGAGTATAAGATACTCCTCTTTAAGGGACAAGATTATCATTTATATTTATAGTAATCCACTATGTTCATTTCGATCTCGTCACCAATAATACTTCTTTATATTTAAATTTTGGTACATGACATATTATTATGTTATATTTTATATGGAGGACTGATACGTGTATATCTAATTTACTAATTACATGTCGGAAAAGATAAAATTATCTTTAAATATTTTACTATGACCTAGATCTGCATGAGCAATACCATTAGATCTAATTTACTAATTGTAGATTGAAAAAGATAAAATTACCTTTAAGTACTTTAATTTGATCTGAATTTGCATTAACAAACACAGTAATACATATTTCAAGTATAAATCAAATATGTATTAGTAAACCAGATCTGCATTTATAACTTTCGTTTATATACTTGTAAATGAACGACCTAACATATGTCTTTAAAAAAGGATCCTAATTCCCAAATTGGAAAGTCGTGTTTAGGCTATAAACTACACTTAACTTTGACTTTTACCTAAATTGTTTTTTTTCTTGGTTTGACGATAATTAGTTAAGTGTGTACGTTTGCTAAGTATGATTGATTGAGTGAAAGAAACGCCAAAAAGGCAACAAAGAAAATTGTGTATTTTTTCTTAAAATAAAATAAAATTTGAGAGTAGCACGTAGCTAGGTCGTAGCATAACAACAAGTAGATGGGACCTTAACACAAAAAATTTTAATTTTGCATTTAAAATGAGAAAGAAATCTGGAGATATCATGTAACCATGACATGAACTTGATGTAATTTGAAACCCAATTCTAATCCAATTAAATCATAATCTAAATTGACGGAGTAATTAATAATTATAAATATTTTTTTAGTTTTCATTTAGATATTGTTCATATGCCATCGTCTCAGTTGATGGTTTCACGAATCAAATGAAAGGAGTAATCGTCTCTAGATATTGATGCTACTAGTCTGTTTCGGGTCTATCTATTTATGTACGGTGTTTGGTCCAGAAAGTAAATCTATCCAACCCCGCGGTCTCTCTCACCTAACACCTGAAAAACAAAAATCCGGAAATATCCCGAGCGTAACTACTCCACCATGATGATGAACGAATGACCTTTTGCTTAGAAAAGAGAATATGAATAAGTGGAGAGTGTTTAGATCTGATAGAACATACCTTTGACTGTTGGTTCCTTTCCTTTTTATAGTGATGGCAAGAGGGAAAGAGTCAGTCGAGAGATAGTCCAATCCTTATCGTGTACCCGGGGAGAAACCATTATTATACTCTTGTTGTCTTAAGGCCAACATAATTGATGTAAGGGAAAGTTTATTTCTGAGTCGGAGCTCTTTTCTGTCGTCTTAATGGGCGGTAACCCATATCCTCATATACTATTGCTGAAAGTATTGATGTGTCAAAAAGCGTTGATCTAAGTTGAAATGATATAGTAAATGTTACATTACTTAATATTAATGTTTTGTATTGATCGAGTATAATCATGTTTCAACTTAAATTTATGTTTCACTGTGAAATAATACATGCAATATGCAATAATATTACATTGATCAATCAATATATAATGATTTGAACTTAAACATGATTTTATTTCATATATATTCAGAGATGATAAAAATAATGATATAATAAATCTAAATTACTAGAAAAGTGAACAATTATGGGTACGTGGCAGCAAAATGTGACACCGTTACAGAACCATTTTTTAATAAATAACGATGCCCTTTCACTGTCTCTTCTTTTGAAAATTTTAATAAAGAAAAAGATCCCGGCGGCCAAACTCCAGACGCTTCTCTTATTTACAGTCCACGTGTCAACACGTGTCCGCCGTTCAAATCTGTTCTGTACCGACGTTAAAATGCACCTCGCTTTTTCTATCCCTCCACTTTTTTTTTATTTTCACTTTTTATGCCAGTCACTTGATTTTTCTAGACCCTTATTATTTATTGGCAGTAGGTGAGAAGATAATTCCATTGATGTAATCGTATAGCTTGTTACAATCATACATATATTCTATGCTACCAATGATTCCAAACGTACGAACCATGTGTCCTATCCCACGCGGCTCACATGGACAGAGATAAAAATTTCGCCCAGCGGAGATCAGAGAGCATCATTTCCAAAGTATTTCATCTGACATCCCTGGTCAAATCTTCCAAAGTACTCATACGACGAGTCGGGAGCTGCATCGACGGTGTCCAGAGCATGGGGATCACCACAGGCCGATATAAGTGGAATCTTCACTCCACTCAAAACATTAGGGTTAGGACCTCGGCAACTCAGCGTACGGGTGTAAGTGGAATCTCCACTCCACTCAAAGCATCAGGGTGAGGATTTCGGCAACTCAGCGTACGGGATGAGTATAATAGAATAGGTTAGAATAGAGTAGGGTTAGAATAGTTGTAGGATCCTTGTACTTGATTCTGTCATTGTAATTAGAGGCCAATAATGTCTCCATAAAAAAAAATTCCAAACATACGTTTATGTCTAATTTGTTAATGCAGATTTAATTTTAATTTGAAATGTGACTGAATTTGTTAATGCGGGACTGGAATATAGTAAAATAATAAAGAGTAATTTTATCTTTTCCAATCCTAGAATTAGTACAATGGATATGCACATATCAACATTCATATAGCTTGTTACATGCTTTCAATAATTTTCAAAATACGTGCAGGTTGGATTTTCTTTTGCATGTCTTATTTTAAATTAAAACATGTTTAAATTTGCTAATTCAGATCTAGACTATAGTAAAATTATAAGATAATGTTGAGATTAAATTCAAATCATAAACGGTATGGAAGTTTGGTGCGTTTAATCTATATATTGAACTTTTAACCACAAAATTTTTGATATGCGTTTAATCTCAATAGATAATTTTATCTTTCTGACCTTGCAAAAAATGGACATGCACCTATTGGCGCTCATAATTTTACTTCATCCGTCTCTTTAGTTTTATCCTACTTTTCAAGTCAAATTTTATCCTAGTATATTTGATCATTAATAATATTAGGTAAAATTTATAGAATTTTAAAAGTAAATTGGTTCGAAAGTAAAAATCGGCGAGACCATCTTGTATTCAAAAGTGTCATAAAAAAGTTTTGGATTTTTATAGTTTCTCAAGGTGATACACCCAAAAGGTTTAAAGTATGTTTATAATAGAGTTTTTATGCAAAAGTTAATTAGTGCTAAGATAAAAGACTTTGATTTCAATGCTATTGCTGAAAATGTTCTAATTAAAGAGTGTTCGTCTACTTTAGTGCTACCTAATTCCTTTAAGCACCTTTGATTCTACTACGAAAACTTCCTGATTAAGTTTAATTATAACAATTAAACTCAACATTTGATTGCAACATATTTTATTGAGAAAAACCTGTATAAAACGGTTTTATAGTAAGTCATAATCTAATTTTTTTAAAGTTTTGAATCTAAATCAATAATTACGTTCATTTTTAAATACACCAATGAGGTCACGCCTTACAATAATATCGCCTCATTTAATCATTTGTCTGTTTTATTTTCCTGGTATAAACGGGTGCTTGCTATATATAAGACCGGTATAGTTTAGTAGATCTAGTGAAAATTGTAAATTATTATAACTATCTTTATTAATTTTCATAAATTATCATAAAATACTTAAGAGATACATCATCGTGACTTCATTCATATGTAATTCGATAAAATCATCATATATATACATTTAAGAGTGATATTATCGTCAGTGTCATTTTGAATCTAATTACACCTGATGAATCAAACTGGTCTTGCGTATTTCTGTTAGGTTAATTATAACGTACGAAAGCATACCTACGTACATTTCTTACATATACTATGCATACATACACCAAAGGGCAAATTTGTACCAAATAGAACCATTTTTTAGGCCATTTTTACTCATTGTACATATGCACATAAAAGGCACAACACCTCCAAGTTAGTTGAAAATTTTGTTTGGGAAATAATAGTTACCGTTAGTTTTTATCTTATTCAGTTAGATACTTTTATATATCCCTAGCTTGTCTTACATTAGTTCATGGGCACAAATATTGACCAAGATAAACAAATAGATGACACAAAAGTTAAAATATGAAAATGATATGTCATTCTCTTACAAATATATTAGAATAGTGACCGGTTTATGCCTATATAAGTGCAGACGCGTTCGAATTCGTCAAGGAGGTTCGTGAACAGTAATTTTCGGCATAAGTTAGTACTGTACTGCTATTCTGTCTAGTACTATTGACTAGTCTAATATTAATTTCGAGATCCACTAAAGACATATTAGTTGTTTGAAGTATTATTATTTTGTAAATCAACAAACGTATGTAATAAATTAAAATCAATTTCAGGTCAAATTAGGTGATAAATCCATGCTGGTCTGATGCTAGACAGACTAAACGTAAAACAGGGCATGTGTGCTCCGAATTTAAAACATATGACATACCTCACTGAATGTTTACATTGACTTAAAAAATTCTTGAAATCAAAGTTTACGTAACTGAAATAATCAGATTTATGAAATTCTTAATCTAAATATAGGAGAGGACTTTTTCAAATACCTAAAAAGGCTAGTTCCATGATTCCATGTTAATTTTCCTAGTGTTATTATTATTAACTATAACTTTCGTGCCATCTGAATCTATCTTTATTTGAGTAAGACTACTTGTTGCGCGGAATATGAGAGAACAGTAAATAAATGTAGAGAGAAATAAGAACACAGATATTTACGTGGTTCACCAGTGATTGGCTACATTCATGAGAAAGAGTAGGGCTGACAAACGGGTATACGAGTAAAATATGGGTTGGGTAAAATGGGTAATATGAAAATATGGGTATGACCCGTTTTGTACCCGTTTTAAAAACGGGTAAAACGGGTTGGGTAAAATACGGGTCAGATAAAATATGGGTTGGGTAAAAATCCGCGGGTAAAACGGGTAAAAGTTATATCAAAACGGGTAAACGGGTAAACCCGCGGGTTAGACCCATATTTTACCCAACCCGTTTGGACCCGTATTTTAAAGTACCCATTTTACGATACCCGTATTTTACCCGTACCCATATTTTACCCGTACCCACATGGATAAAAAAATAAATTACCCGTTTACCCGCGGGTAACGGGTAAAAATTGCCAGGCCTAAGAAAGAGGCATATAATTACGTTAGGTATGTGTCCGAATTACTGATTTTCATATTGTCTAATGTCCAGAAAATAGAATGAATAGGTTACCACAAGAGAAATATATCGCATAGACACTCTTTCACTAAACCCTAAATATAAGGCCCGAAAACATACTTTCAATACAAATCACCAACGTATCAATAAACAGGTAACCCACACTGTTGGGCTGGGGCGTCTCCGCCCCGAACTCCTAAGGTTAGAGTGCGCTCCGTTTCATGAAGCCCAAATTCGCTATCCAGGCAGCGAGACTCTGTACTAACTTGCATTAGCAGCTATTACGTCATTCAAAGTATATGCCAACACTACTAATTTTAACTGAGTGTGTTAATGAATAGGTAACTAAAAATAGTATATAGTTAAAAATATTAACAATTAAACACGTGTATCAAAATCGTGAAAAATATAGTGGATGCAAATTTAGGTAGAAGGAAGGTTTTTGTCAATTTTTTTATTCTTTTTATTTTCAATCCATTATAATTAGTGCTACCAAACTAAACACACCTAGCTGTAAACCGTTTTAGATATATGGTTTAGTTGAAAACTCCTTCCATTTTCTCATGTTTACATCATTGCCAACTTTCAACTATTCATTAATCTCGCATTAATTCTAAATAATAAAAAGTTATACTATAATATTATATTGATCAACTAGAAACTAAATTTGGTTCAAATAATTCAAGTCACATAATAGTAATTCAACACTATATAATAGTCAAGATGCTACATCTTTTATTTTTTATCAGTACTAGTCAAAGTGGTAAAATGAGAAAAATAAGGGCGTATAATTCAACTTAATATAATAAATATTATAATTTACTATGGCGAACTAATCTATTACAAGAATATTTGATCAATTTCCTGATCCCGATATAATATTATGCATTTTATCTCAATTAAATCTTTAATAATTGGAAATTGTGTAAGAATCTTACTATAGAATATTCACGCTTTTGATAGTATCATGATCAGAATAGTAATTAGGTGAATTTTATAACAAAAATAATAATTATAATGATGATTGTTTTCCATATTTACCTTGCTAGAGAACTACTACATAGGTACATGCACTTGAGTTAAAAGGGAAAGAAATAACCGAAAATAATTACACATACATGAACCTGCCGTTAAATGTAATTTAACTAGAAAGAATCTTATTCACTAATTGCATGAGAAAGCTTGTAGAGGTAAAATCAATGAAAAGATAAATATAAATGATCAACAAATAGTCAAAATGCAATGTAACTACTATTAAAATTAATAAATAAAAATCAAACATTTAATCATGCATTAATTAAAAATTCAAATTTTGCATAATTTGTCTTTACACCATCTATTATAGGCTTTGAGTATCCAAATAAACATATAAAGTTCAATATTACAAAATATGATGGATAAAATATAAAATTTAAGTAAGAAAAATTAAACTACTAAACTGAAATGGTATGTGATGAAAAGTTTTACAAGGCTCAGAATAATTGAAAGATACTGAATTGAATTGAAAAATGTTTAAAAATTCTTATTTAAACTGAACTCAATTATTGAAGTGTTGAGAATAAGTTACGACATTGACTACAATTGATGCTCATCTAAATATAAAGAGGAACAATTGTGTAAAACGACCTTATAGTAAAATAATGGTCTAACTTTTTTTCTTTTAGCCGAAATTAATAATATGTCCAATTTTTAGATGCAAAAAAAATAATGTCTTATCATAACGCTGTCTTATCTAATTATAACGCTGATTTATCCGATTATTTATCGAAAGGAAGTTAGTAAATACATAATTTTTAGGTACTAAACAAAACATATCTTATTATAACACGCGGCATTATTCAATGGTTCGTTGAAGATAAATTACCATTTTAACTATTGAAATAATATTCTATCAAAGAATCGTTGATAAAAATGATGAAGGGAATGATGAAATAAATAAATCCCAAAAAATTGAAATAAAATAAATTAAAAAAGAAAAAAGAAACACAAAGAAATGACTAGAATCAACCTCGTAACTCTAGCCTAGTCTCCAGCGTAGCCTAGTAGGATCTCTCAAAATTCACCCAAATCAATCAAAACCCAGATCTTCTAGAAGTCACGTGAGCGATAGGCACGTGGCCATCCTAAACCCATTATTTTAACGTTTTCCTAACAGCCCGAATTTACCATCCTGCCCCTGGAGCCATCACGCTTTGTTCATGCACCTGGCGCCTCCTGTCACCGGATAAGGTCGGCCGCTTGATAATGCCGAATTTCTTTTCTACGTGTCGATTTCCAAACGGACCCAAACCTCCGGGTGGGGCCCCGACCCGAGACTTTGAGGAAAATGACGACCGTACTTATCTCCCCCTAAACCCCTGTATAAATACCCCTCCCTGCTCCTGAAATCGAAAAAGAATTTCCTGCAAAATAATTCTTAAAAACACCATCTTCTTCAAAGAAATAAACATTAATCGAATCGAAGAGGGAAGAAATATGGGTCTGCAAGACGCCGACCCGCTTTCCCAGCTCAGCCTGCCGCCGGGTTTCCGGTTCTTTCCGACCGACGAGGAGCTCCTCGTACAGTACCTCTGCAGAAAGGTCGCCGGCCATCACTTCAGCCTGCAGATCATCGCCGAGATCGATCTCTACAAGTTCGATCCATGGGTTCTTCCGAGTGAGTTTTATTTTACAAAATTCTGTAAAAAGTTAACGTTTTTCCGGTTAACTGGAATTAACGTTGTTCTGTTTCTGTTCAGGCAAGGCGATATTTGGTGAGAAGGAATGGTACTTCTTCAGCCCGAGGGACCGGAAGTATCCGAACGGGTCGCGTCCGAACCGAGTAGCCGGGTCGGGTTACTGGAAGGCCACCGGAACCGACAAGGTGATCCTCACTCAGGGGAGAAAGGTCGGGATTAAGAAGGCGCTGGTTTTCTACGTCGGAAAAGCTCCGAAAGGGACCAAAACTAACTGGATCATGCATGAGTACCGCCTGTCCGAGCCGCCGCGCAAAACCGGCACATCTCGAGTAAGTTTTCCGACCACCACCTCAAAAAAAAACCTTTTTTGGCGGCGGCATTTACTAACGTTGTGATTGTGAATTGTTTTACAGCTGGACGATTGGGTTCTGTGCCGAATCTACAAGAAGAATTCCGGCGGCGCTGCGCGGCCGCAGGGTGGTGGCGTGATTGGGAGCACGGCGGTGGAGCACAGCCATGGATCTTCATCGTCTTCGTCTACTCAGTTTGGTGACGTCATGCCTGACACCTCCAATTCCGACCAGTACTTCACCATGCCGAGGATGAACTCCAGCCTGAAGAGCAACAGCATTCATCAACAGCAGGAGGATCAGAAAGTCAACCTTCTCGGGTCAGGGAGCTTTGACTGGGCAACTCTCGCCGGACTGACAACGCTGCCGGAGCTCGGCCCAATCGGCGGCGGCGCCCCGGTGGTTCAGGGACAGATGAACATGCAGAATGACGTTTATGTCCCTACTTTCCAGCGGAGCGACGAGGAGGTGCAGAGTGGGATCCGGAACAACAACCGGGTCCAGAACAATCCAAATTACTTCCAGCAGACCGGGTCCGGGTCGAACGTGTTCGCTAGCCAGGGCTTTCAGGAGTCGGTTGACCCGTTTGGGCTCCGGTACCCGATCCAGACCGGGAACATGGCGGTGGGGTTCAGGCAGTGAAAACTGGAAAATGCAAGGGTATAAGTGGAAAAAGAGAAATGATGAAGAAATATCAAGGGGGGTATGAAAAATATCAAGGAGATTATTCGGGGTCGAATCTGTAAATACATGGTATATTCCTTGGGCTAGAGATTTTGACTTCGAAATTAAAATGTCTTTATTGGGTAAAAAGTCTTCGACATTTAATTAGTTAATTACCCCATTTTGTAACTTCTAGGTTACCAAATTTAATGTTATCTATAGTGCAGTTTACCTAGAAAGTTCATCTTGACTCCCAAATGGAGCCATTAGTTAAATTATTTAAATTTAAGGTCCTATCTATAAATTTTACCCACTTTGGCATGGTTTACAGTCAAACACGCGTTTTGAAAATCGTGACAAAATCAACTGTACATTTATTAGGTTTAGTTGGGACAAAGACAGTTAAACACGCGTGATGATACGCAAGAGAGTTAAATGTGCGTCTTGATTTCGTGAACATGTAAATTACAAGTTTCACTGAGATGGAAAGAGTAATTTAGAAATTGAAATAATATAATTGAATTTCATTTTTCTTTTGATTAATTTGTATAGATATGATAGGTGGAATATTATTATACAAGAGATATGTTCACAAGTATTGAATGTATTTAATTTAATGACCAACTATTAGGTGCTATGTACACATTAATCATGATTAATTAAATTTTGAGAATTTTCTCACAACTTATGTTGTATGCTAAGCTATGCGTACGTATGCAAACTTTAATATTAAATTTATACGAAAATACTGTGGGCATATACCGCAGGAGAATACTGTGTACGAGTATTAAATACTATACCTCTCAACAATATCTTTTAATGCCATTTTAACATCTTTTGATACTTTTGAAAAGATGACAATAAGAAAACGTCATACATTGTATTTGTATTGCTAATTTCAGTAGCAATCAACATGTCGTTCGTATTTTATTTCTTTACCGTCCATTTTTTGACTGACCCGCTATTCATAGTCCGTATTTTGCTTATTTGCAGTCTGTATTTTTGTTATATAATTATATATATAATGATTATGATATATAATTAATTCACAAGTGTAATCATCAGAAGTAATATGTATGATGCACATGTCTGATATACATAGTCATTGACCACATTATATATATAGATGACGTATTTTTATTTTGGACTGTAATATAAGCAAAATATGGACTGCATTTAGCATGCTTTTTTTTATTATATAACCATCTACACGGTAATTATAATATATAACTGATTGTAATTGTACGTAATAATTTATTTGTCTGATATAAGTAAATATGGAGTATAGTATATATAGGGTGTTGATATACACAGTCCAGTATTTTACTCGTGTAGTCCAAAATACGGTGTAAAAATGCCAAAATGCCCTCAACTTATTTGATTTTTGAAAAATTAGGCAACTTGCAGGAGGCGGTAGTGTCATTTCATTGGTATTTTGAACTACGCCGAGTAAAATACTGGACTGCATATAGCACTTCAGTATATATTAATGAAAACAGTATTTTTCCATATAACTTTTGTAACAACAAAGGAAATACAAGTCTAGTAGTAGTAGTTGGTAGAATAATTTTGTTTGGCTTCAAAATGTAGGTGTAGAATTTAATTTTAGTTGACAATAATACTTTGAAAAATCGAAATAATATGAAGAAAATAAAAGGTTAGGTACAGTGTATAACAACATAGTCCATAATTATTTTTGACTGCGCTTCGAAATACGTAAAAATTGCGGGAGAGTCAAATTTCCCGCGTTCTTGAATCTTCGGAAAATACAAAAGCGGAAAACGGTGTACCTTGACTGTCCGATATACGCACGTGAGCCTATTCGACTGGCAGCTAAACGGCGGCGCCGCCGCCCACGTTTCCAATTCACACTTGCGGCGCCGCTACTACTACACTTGTTTGTTTAGCGGCTGCTTTGCCCTCAGTTGGTTAGGGTTTATTGTTTTCAGTACTTCACTCTTTCTCAGACTAATCTACATATTTCACTTTTTAAAATTAAATTTAAAATTTGACTAAAAAATTACAGTGATGTAAAAAGTATAAATTATCATATTAGATATTGTTAATAGCATGTATTTTCAAAAAAATTATTTATATATGTCAGTGGCGGAACCAGACAAATACATTTGAAATTGATAAATAGGGTTGGAAATTGCCGGAATCCAAAATCGTACTATATTTTTGTTTCGAATTACCGTAATATATATTATAATATATATTTTGGGGTTGTCGGCGCCGCCCTGTGCAACCCCTATTCCTCCGCTGCATGCCAGGAAACTAAATACAAAAATTCATATTCATAAACCTTCTCTGTATTTGTACTCATCAGTGGCGGAACAAGAAGGAAATTCAACATGTTGCTTAACAGGCCTATACTAAAATAACAGAGGTTACCGTCACCTCACATCATCACCGCATCACCGTACTGTACAGTAAATTACTAGGTCTACCACTGACAACCATGAAAACTAAACGTCAGGAATAACATAACTAGTCCTAACTTAAAATCAGGGAGAAAGGTAGTGTCCACTACCAATAATACTTTTAGCTTATCCAAGTCTTACTAACTGAACACAACTTAGTTATAATATCGAAGTTGGTCCATGTTTCCTTGAAATACCATACTTCTTAGGCGAGTCTTATTATGTAACGCTGTCGCAATCTTTTCTCAAGTTAGTTAGTTTTACATACTCGTGAAATGTGAAAGACTGTTCAATTACATCGATTTGGAGAATCAAATGAACCTCTAGTATATGCAACTACGAGTCTAATTTACATGGAAATGTCGTAAGATATGTATTACAACTATCTCGATTCAGATTTCTCCTATTCTCGCATTGAATCATATCAGAAACTACCAAAAATTTTCAGAGAAAATGAAAGGGAGTGGATTTTTCTTATTCAACTTTGATATGGCTTGATTATTATTGCTCTTATGTTTTGTACTTGTAGCAAAATATAGGGTTTTGTGAGCATCATAGATCTCGTGTGGTAACACTAGTTCGTAACATATAAATTTTTCGTGATTATTATCTATACAATTCGTCTTTTGTACAGTCCAATATTAAAAGATGATAGAACTAACTACAATTCAGCATATAAATTTGTTGGATTTCTTATATCATATTATTAATTAATTTAATGATAGAATAATCGTTAATGTTGTGAGCTAAATTCATTTGGACCTACAAATTCAATAAGATCATATGTGGTTGGACTAATTTTGGGTGAGTTTTGGGTTTCATTCCAAATTACTTATACCTATTATGTCTTTGTTTTTTTGATTTTGATCAGAACTTGATTTTCGTCAAATCCATAACTAAGTTTTTAATCAGTTTTGACATTTTTAAAATTATTTTCAATATATTTCAAAAACTGGATTTTAAGTAAAATGTGATAAATTAATACAAGAATAAATTGCTAGATCCGCAATTGTGGAGGCTTGATCTAAAAATAATTTTTTTTAATTATGTAATTTTAATTAAATATTTAATTTTAATTTCGTCGGATTGAAGTTGGTGATCATAATTGAGTAGGAATAGGATAAAGTAAAAATTTTTGACTACACTCAATGAACATTTTCTAAAATAAATTATATTAAAATATTATTTTTAAAAATTAGTACCAATTCGGAGATAAAATTTGACTTGTATGCATTTACAGTATGTGTGGTTCTATTATTCATTCATACTCATCCATATACATCACTAAGAAAGCTCTGGAAAATATTACATGGTCAAATCGTTGAGTTTTACTTGTATTTATCTTCATATCGTATAATAATCACTTCCTCTATTTCACATTAAACCGCACAAGTTCAGTTTATTTAATTAAAATTTAATAATTTAACCATCGAATTGAAATAGTATTATTTAATTAAATATAATAGTAAAAATATCGATGGATCAGTTAAAATGGATATTTTCATAATACTAAAACTTCATCAAAAATATTCAAACATTTTTAGTTAATTTGTAAAGTTTGTGCTGAAATGAAAGGATAATATTTGCCAGTTTAATATACATCAAAATCATCCTGATAAAGGCAATATTATACACTAATTAAATAGCGACACATCATGTTTAACTAATTTATATTTGAACCACGTATCCAATCATTACTCAGACAGGTTTAGACATTATAGGTTAGGGTTTCAGAAAAATTTTTAAAATATCTTTACCAGTTAAAATATTATCATTATACATGTGTCATTATTTTATTCATGCCTGATAAGAGTTATATCAGGTTCATTCGGATAAATATTATTCTGTGCATTTGTCCAAGCTAAAAACAAATGTTAAAGTCAAGCACAAATGATCCATGTCCACATACAAATTGTATTTAGAGAAGGCGTTATCTAGTCCGAGAATAACCTTCAGAATGATCCATGGCCCATTATTTTAAAACTTTATTTTTGATAGTTTCACTTGACAATGAGACTCCATAGTGACTTTTTGTTCACTTATTTTTCTTCATTCTTAACAAAAAGTGTCCATACTTTTAAAAAGATGATGTTCTTTGCAACTCTTCTTAAGATAAAAATGAAAAGATGACATTAAAAATAGTACCATGAGATTTAGTGGCGGAATAACATGACAGCACAGGTAATTTGCTGCCTATTTTGATATCTGACACAAAAAGTTAAATTTAATTTTTTTCGATTATAAAATTAGGGCTTTTTGATCTAATACGAGTTTATCCTAAATTTTTTAATCCATTTGAACTTATGATAGAATAAATTTCTAGTTCTGCCATTGATGGTTATACACTACTAGACGTCACCCCCTCTAGCACCTGTTTTTGAAGGTCATAGCACCTGTTTTTGAATTTTCAGAAATCAATGCCTATGCGGGGTGGTGCTATAGGATTGGCACCGGTCGGTAAGTTTCCGGTGCTATAATTACAAGCACCGGAACTATGTACACTCCAGTGCTGTTAAAATATCGGTACTAGAATAGTAGAACCGGTTCATTATTGACACCATCAGTTACATTTAGACGTAATCATATATATTTAGTCATTATTCAGATAAATAAGAGTATATAACCTAAATTAATTGATGTAGAGCATCCTAATTTTCTAAGAGTAACGTTTTCACGCATGATCTAAAATTTGTAAGTATTATTTGTATGTCAGTTTTAGTTTAAAATACGAGAGAATACACTATAAAGAACCATCAATTTGATGAATGCGATATTAAATTGATTTTTGGACCATTTTATGATCGATCTATTTTGTCTTTTCGTTAGAAAACTTAATTAAATGACTTTTTGCAAATTAGATAGCTACGTGTATAGTTTTATAGTGACTTTTACACTTAGTCTTGGCGGCTAGCTCATAAAGTTTAGCCAATTTCTGTACACTAAAGATTTATCGTTTCGACGATGAGACACTAATACGATGTTGTAAATAATCTGCGGCTGAGAAAGTTAACTGGTGTGATTTCGACGTCGATATTCTCAGCAGATCAAAAACATTAACTAGGGAATTTTGCTATGCAGCTTTTGGCCCAATAGTTAGAGTAAATGGCCCAGTAATATCCTGCTATTACACTTGTGTTTTAGTGCTGGCAATTTTGATCCAAACCGAATAGACTGACCGAACCGAAAGATATCGAACCGACCTGAACTGAATTTAACCTGAGAAAAAAATTATCTCAAATCGAAACCGCCCCGATCGAATTGAACTCAACCCGAAAACCAATCAGATTCGAGAATGTAAATCTGAACCCGGTTGATAATGGAATTTACTCGCACCGAACCAGATTTGAACCGACCCAAAATCAACTGAAACCATGCCAAAAGTCTTAATAAAAAGTCAATTAAAGATTGATGTTTGATTAGTTAAATTTAATTTAGTTGATGTCTAACATTGTCATATAAGAGATCTCTTTGATTTCAATTTAGTTAGCACTTGTAGAAAAGTTAAGTAAGGTTGATCATTCAATTAGTTAAACTCAATTTAGTTAGTCTCTATGCAAATTTAAACTACCAAAATTCATGAAAGATTAAGTGTGAAGCGAAAGTGAGTGAAATAAGTGAAGAGAGATCAAATCATCCTCATGTAAAAGGAAGGTGTGTATATTGGCGTAGGGCAGGCATCAAGTCGGGTTGGCGGATTCGTGTCGGCAGGTTGGAAATACTAAACCCAAAGCCAATCCAATTTTCAGGTCACGAAACCTTGACCGAAACACAATTTATTAAAAACCTGGGTTACCTACACCCAACGCGTGAAAACTCATTTATTAATAATTAGACTGGATATTAGACTGAATTTTACAATGTATACTGCTCATATGATCATATTTTATGGAGACTAAATAAAAATTTACAAAATCAACTCTCATTTTCATCATATATTATAGCATAATTTCCATGATTTTAGTATTAGATGATTTGTTCTTATCAACAAATGTAAATTCATTAAATTGCATAATTACATCTTAAATATAGGGGTTAAACGGGTGACCCATTTAACCACGGGTTTGACCTAAACCTAATCCATTTATTCTCGGATCATTCATGTGTAACTCAACATAAACCATGACGTATTTCGTGTCGACCCAAACCCACTAAATGCGTGTTCCGTTCAGGTCGGATTTTGGAGTAGTGTTCCAAATTGCCTACCCTATTAATTGGTCGTGGGACGGGAGCGTACTGTGTTCGTATATATGAACAAATTATACATGGTGAATTTGACATAATATAATACTAATATTAATTTTTTTGGATTTATACATAAAACTTGTGTTTAAAAAGTTATATACTTTTATACAGCTATGTATAATTTATACTGAATTGAAGTTCAAATGTATGGCTTATGTCTAAGTTTAGAATGTGGCAATTAACACACCACATCATATTGTACTGTAAATTGTAATAAAGTTTGGGTGTCGTTATATACAGTCCGATATTATATTCTTGTAGTCCAAATACGGTTTGAATTTACAAAAACATCCTTATTTATTATGTTCATTGGGAAATCTTGCAATATTCAAAAAATAATATTGTAATATCAGTAATATTTCAGACTATACTAAGTAAAATATCGGACTGTCGTATACCACTTCAGTAAAGCTTGAGCCATCATATCTCCCATATAATGCCTGAGATACCTAGAAGGGTACGGGTTCTCAAAACCAATGCAGAACCACAAGTATTTTTCGAATATGCTGTGTGTAAATCACCAGATATCATGTCTTCCTCAATGGATCTTGAACCTGGCCGCAATCTTATCTTTTCATCTTTTTTTACCTTTCGGTATTATAATCTGTATAGTTTTCGACTTGTAGTTGGTACCTACGTAGAGACATTATTTAGTGATTTTATAAAAACCACTTCTTTTTTATGACAAGATTTTTCATCTTGAAACCTTGTCTCTGTGTCGATTGATCTGTGGGATATTTAGACATCAATGTCATGATCATGCTATAATATATATATGCAAGTTGCAACTGTGTGCTTTAATTTTGCTGAAGAACCTGCGAATAAAGTACTGGGAATATGATTAAAGAGAATTATAACTTTCAGTTAACATCAGTTCTTTGAAACATTTAGAACAGAGGAATCTATACTAATTACTAGTTGTTATATTAGCTTTAGTTACAAGATCAGCAAGACCGATTTCTATGTTACTCGGACACGGATTGTGTGTCGGGCTGTTTTATCCTAATATCCGACGCAGGAATATGAAATTTTTAAAGAAATGCAGAGGAAAAAAGCACTATACTATCATGTCAGATTTTATGTCGTGTCGTGTGTTTGATACAGATCTAACATGAAAGACTCTGCACTAAACTATCGTGTCGGAACAAGTGATTTTTCTCAAAAAAAAAAAAAAAAATCTCTCGAATTTCCAGGATTTTAGGGCACGTAAAATAGTGTTAAGGTTTATAGATGTACTTTTGGACCTACTTTTTGAAAAGGTACTTTAGTCATAAAGGCACACCTTTCAGGAAGACCGTTCGTAGACCTAGCCCTGAATACTAATATCCCATAGAAGAGTAAAAGTAAATGAAGATTAAAATGTACAGTGGTGGTGGAGTTAACTAGAATGGAGTTTTTGAATAGTAAACATAATTTTTTTTTGTAAAGTTATAAATTGTCAATATATTTATAATTTCATTAAATCTATAACTTTTTTAGAAAAACAATTATAAATTAGTAGAAAATATGATTCATGATCAGAATAAGTGTTAATTAGTAAAAATAAGTGAGTTCTGTCAATACGACCAACTTTATAAAATTAAAGTGCTATTTACAGATCTCAGTGGGTTTAATTTTTTGGACAAATTTACTAACATGTCCTCACTATTATCAAGAATCCATAATTATTGAAAAGTATTAATATTTATTCATATCATTTTTGGACCTGCATATATAATTAAAATCTACAGTAAAATTTTGATAGTTTAGTACCGAGTGGAGATAGAAATTTTCTATTGGTAGGTCACATTTGAATACCAAATTTTGAAGTAGAAACAATTTATAAAACCCTCAATTATAAAAAAAAAAGTCAAACCATAAAATATTCTACTGTTTTTAGAACTCGATTGCGATCGGGTGAATGAAACTTTTGCTTAGTGCTCTCGAGTGTTCTAAAAGATGCCCAATCGTTTTCATGCAAGAAAGCATCTTTTGATTTATTTTTATTTTTGTTTTAATGAAAATTACATATTATTTAATTAATGAATATATGTGTAATGGCAAATTAAAGGAAAGTGACGTTCGTTTTTACTAAAAATGGGTAAGCAATGAAATTCATGCGCTATCATCAAGTTTGAAAAACGTATAATATTTTAAGCTTTGACATGATTATACATTTTATTGAAATATATATTTTTCCGATACTGTACATTCACTAAAACCGTGAAACTATCACTGTACATTTAATCTCAAACAATGTAGATCGTTATGCGGACAATAAACACTTGTTGGATATAGTTTGAGGTTATGGAAAGGCCAACTATATAACATATATCTATAACCCTCGTCAAGTTAAACGTCGGATTGATCGATACAAAAAAAACTCGTAAAAGTCTAAATGAATCATTAGTGAAAATATTTGCCGACTGCAATGATTGTGGATCCACATGTTGGTAAAGATTATAAGTCTCCATAAAATTCTAGGATAAAAAATTATTTATAACTTGATAGATGGGAAATCTCAAAATAGGTGAGTATTCCATGGATCATTAGAATATATAATCTAACATTTGACTATGGGTTAAGGTCCACTAAACACATCTTAACAAAAAGGCTTTAGTTGCACATGTATTAGGTAATTTCAAACTTTTTAAAATTCAAGAATTCAGAGATACGAGAGTTTATAGAACATATGTAGTTCAATTAGGTTCCCCAAACTAATTAAATTGATATAGATCTAGTTAAGTTACACTTTTACATGGTAGTTTTATCGCACCTCGAACGAAAAAATAGGCTTTTCTCTAACAATTCATTTTCAAAAGAGAAAAACTCTCTCGTAATCTTAAATTCCAGGGTAAGTCCTATTATATAACACTGAATTTTTGGAAAGTCAATAATCTTTGGAATGCAAAAGAAGTTCTATTATTGCTTTTGACTGACATTGTCACAGAATTTCAGCAGTATTATTAAAGTAATTTAATATTTTGATGATGAGAAAAGGGATCATTTTCAAAATGTGATGAAAATGTAAATATAAAAGTCAACCCTAAGTTACCAGGTTTGTACTAAACCCTTCCAACCGTTACTCATTTCTCCTTCGTCGAATAAGGAATGAACAAAATATTCAAAATGTCTGAAATTCCTCGTACGAATCGGAATCAGATGCGTTCTTTTTCAGATTTCTTCGTTATCTTAAACTCATATATATATATATATATATATATATATATATATATATATATATATATTTTAACGTTAAACCACTAAGAAATCACGCTATTTTAAACTCATATGGAACATGTTATAATGTATATATGGGATGGTTTCTCCAATCACGTTACCGTTATAACGTGCATTATTTTTGCCACAAAATGATAAAGTGGCTTAAAATGTTATTTTTAGTTATGGAGTTTGTATTTTGTGTGTGTTCAAATTGTAAAATACCCACGGTTTTGAAGATGCAACTAATTACCTACCATGTTATCTAGAAGATGGTAAATGTGGACTAGCTAATTTAAGTTCAGTTTTCTGAAATGTTGTCGAACTGAATTAAATTGAATTAGATTTAAATCAGAGATGGAATTTTGTATCAAAATACTGTACCAATCGACTTACCAACTAAGACTAATCTATTACATTCTATAATGATTCAAGTTACTGTTATATAGTATTCAGAGATTAATATCATCACCATTCTATAAGTTTAAACTAGTAAATCTTACTATATTGCTGCAAAGAAACTCTAGTACACGCTCTTCAAAAGGGTTTCATTCTCAATCTTTTTCACTAATGTTGTTAATTTTGTACGTGATGTGATGGCAATTAGTAGTGTTATATGTATATATTTTTACACTTTGAACAGTCGTTTTGCAAATGTACACTAATTTGAACTGAAATTAATTAAACTACATTGAATTGAATTGAACTAATCTGATCTAATCTTCTTATAAGTTGAAGTAAACAAGGCCCTAGTAAAATTTAAATAATCTAATTCAATGCCCTAAATTTTAGACAGATCTACACAAGACTTTATGCACAAGGTCTGTTTGCCAGAATTGATTTCTTACTGATATGAAATGAACTGAACAGAAGTGAAAAATTAATGTATTGAAAAACATAATCAGCTTGTCTAAATTTACATGAATTTGATCAAATTATTTTTTTACTGAACTGAATTAAACCGAACTGAACTGAACTGTCATATTAAATCAAGGATTTAAAAACTTGTTGTAGCATGTCTATCAACCAAAGTATATCAAACCACTAAAAAATATGGATTAATTGTGGTTGTACAAATTACTAAAGATTTTAATTTAGAAAAAAAAAATTGAAAGGAGAAATATAGGGGTCATGCAAATGAGACTTGGCCTGAATTTGTTGAGATGTTATGGATATGTGCATTTGTTGTGGCGTAATACCTGGACTTGTCTTTTAAACTTTGTTTGCTTTCATAACTGATCATGAAATCACGGTGACTTTGCCTAACAGCAATACCTATATCCATCGCTCTCATACATTTTCATTATAACTAATTTGGCACTAATTAGTATATATACATGCATGTGTGATAATTACTTCTAAAGGCCCCGTTCAGTTGAGCGTGTATGGTGTTGTGTCATGCTGACGAAAGCTGTATCGTGTTGATTGGTGCTGTGTTGCGCTGAAAAGTGCTGAATAACGGTGCTGAATAACATGAAATGGTTATATGAGTTGAGAATTGAGGAGACGAGTTGAAATAAGATGAATAAACTCAACTACACTAACTTAAATTAGATTATTTTTTGGTTAAAAATTCACTCAATTGTACTTTATATTACATACTTTTCATTAAAATAATATTCATTTAATCATTAATCAAATATAATGCTAAGATTACTATAAAAACAACATTTTTTGTCAGTATATATTTATTTTGTCTTGAAAATTAACTAAGTAGAAATGTGCTTATTAGAGATGAAACGTACTGAAATGTGATGAAAATTATTGTGCTGAAAGGTGCTGTGCTGAAAGGTGTTGTGATGAGCTGATTAATGCTGAAACGTGCTAAAATAAGTTGATCTGGAGTACAGTTCCCAAATTGTGAATAATTCACTTGTCTTTCTTGAAACTGTTTCAGCACAAGTTATGATACAATGATACATGGGTGTTGCTATATAGTCCGATACTCTTATAATTCAAAATATGTATATAACACTTCAATTATACTATTTTACTTTTACTTTTAAATTACGGTGAGTAGAATATCAAGAGTGTTCGATTATAATATTACACTTAAATGGGTAAATGAACCTAAAATTCAAAATGGATTAGCTAACTCTGTGATCATGTTTTTCACTTGATTTCGGGTGCAATCTTACGCGGATGCAACAACTTAATTAACTGATGAAAATAGCATATGTAAAGGTCGCAATTAATAAAGAAATACACATGATGTAGGATTCAATACATATTCCTTCGTTTCTTAACATAAAGAGCAGATTAGGTTTTCCATTTTGCTTGGTTCGAGAAACCGACGTGTGCCCTATTTTTACTTTTTACTCATCATGCGTGGATATTAATTATATACCATCTAATATTTAGGGTATACCTCCAAACTTTGGTGTGATTGAACCTAATTCAATACAAAAATTCGACCTGAATCGAACAAGAAAATTATTGAATTTGGATCAATACGAGATATGGTTTGTGTTTCATGGTGGGTTAGACATGAATAATCCAAAAATAAATGACAGTAGTTTAATATACAAACTATTTATACATTTTTGTAAGTTCAACTACTCCAATAATGTTTATATGTGAGTTTTGCGGGGTGGGTTTGGTAACTCAAGTCTTTACTAGGTCAGGTTTTTATCAAGATTTTATGACCTGAAATTAGTATAAACAGGTTGGGTTTGGGTTTAGAGTTTTCAAGTTAACCCACTGACATAAACTCGTCGACTTGTCAATCCGCCAAACCGGTCTGATGAACTTACCAACCTACCAAAATGAACTTGTTGATTCGTCAACCCGTCAAACTGACCTGATTGTCAATCCTTACTTTTGTTACATACAGTAAATGTTAATAAAATTTAATATTTTTTAAAAAAATATTGTGAATGATATAAAATTATATTACATGTTATAAAATATGAATCAACCTAAATTTTAGGTTCTTACATGTATAAATAGGTAGAGGTAAAATTGTCCTTGGCTTTCTTGAAAGCAACTTTGATTATGTAATGATGGGTTGTGAGTGGTGTGAACTTTGTTGATAACATGGATTACGTACAATATTATGAATTTTAGTCAAATGAATTTTGTCATTACTTGCCCACACACTCATATTTAAAAGCTCTTTATCAAAAACGTGGTTTTCACATGATCCATCATCAACTTGCAATATTTGATCATACATCTGTTACAAGTCAGTTCACACTTTACACATTTTGCATAAATACAATTTAGGAGCACATAATCACTAATATGCAAGTGCTTAAATATTTTTAAAAATTTTTATACAAAAAAATCATTCATAGTAATAGGAACTGTCAATAGCAATTACAGTAAAATTGATATCATCTGTATTATTACATATCGGGAGATTCAATGAAACTGTAATACTGTCCTCGTTGATTTTAACTTGCTAACTGTGAAAATCACTAAAACCGCTTGGTAAATAGGATTTTTCGTGCATCAATCATTACGCCAAGTAGAGATCTGCAACAACTACAACACCACTTTATTTAGAGTACGATCTGTGTTCTTCAAACTGCTAACAGCTTGAAAGACACAATTTACGAAAGGCTACACGATCTGTGAATCGGATAGAGAATATTACATGACCTGGCAGATCGAGAGGAAGACACGACATTTACAACCATGCCGAGAACAAAAATCCGAATTGAAGAGATCAAACACGTGTTTATGAGATCTGCAAACCGGCCAGATTGATAGGAAGACACGACCTTTATGACATAAGAATAAAAATACGAATTAAAAAATCAGATTGTGAAGAGATCAAACACGTGTTTAAGAGATCGTGAAGAAGATTACTTACAAATTCAACTGTGATAACCTTGCTTTGCAATCGGCGATCTGATCAGTGGCTACAGAATAAGGTGACGTTTTTGAAAGGTTGCATTATGGAATTAATAAAAGGATATTTGACTACAACTTCACTCATAATTTTCTGGGGAAATTATCATATTATCAATCTAACTTTGTGTCCTTTTGAATAATGTCTCCTCCTATTTGACGGTGGTGGAATATTGAAAGGTCTAATCCGGTCACTGTTCTTAATTTGACGGGAGTCATTAGCTCATCACCACCAAATAAACGATAAGAAATGAACAATAGAATCATTTTATCATTGTTTCTACCACTCCACCATAGCTTTAGTCTTGAAGGATCCTATCCTAGCCGCCTTCATCTTCTTTCTCGAAACTCTTACTCGATCTGTAATTAGACTGATGTCCTTCAAATTTGACTATTTCAATTTAATTACATGTTTTCAACGTATTACAGTCTAGATTGAGCTGTTTATATTTATTCATACAAGTCAACGTCTTTATAATGTTGCAGGTGTTGAAAATTACTGATTAAGATTAATGAAATTTGAATACATATCTCTTATTAAGCGTCTCCTAACTTTCGAAGCAGCTAATTAATATTTTTGAGAAAAGTATTACGATTTTATTATATTTCTTATGATCATAGAAAAGAATTGTGAGAGCAAATATGATGCAAATTATAAGTTTGGGGACCCTTTCTGGTCGATCACGAAGCCAGCAATTAGACCCCACAACCCTTCTCTAGCAATTTTACAAATTTAGACCTAGAAAATAAGGATCTTCGACTATTGGCAAAGCAAAATAGAAACAAGAGAAAAATTCTAAAAATATTTTCTGTCAAAATCATCTATTCTATTCTTCAATCATTTTTCTCTATTCACAATTAAGTTTAATAACATTTATTATTAAATAAATTATGAATTGTTCACATTAGTATTGTTTTTTGATTTGATGATTAAATTTTGTGTTCACAACATGCTTGATCTGATTTTTCATGTCAATATTTTATTTTCACACCGATCGTTAATATTGTGATTTGTGTCTTCAAAGTTTTAAGTAATTTGAAGAACAAATATTATTATAAGGTGTAGTTGTATATATCCTACTTGGCATGATGCATTAGAATCTCTTTTTTGCCACGCGGGTTAGTAGTTTTCACGATAAATAATTTAATGTCCCTAAAGATAATATTACAGTTTAATTGGATTGAATTTCAGAATATGTTATAATACCATATTCAGGTTGATAAGTAAATTTAACTACACTTTTAATAAATTATTTGAATCGGATGTCAAATTTCAAGATAAGTGCTACATTCCTACTAAAAACCGGTCAGATTAGGTGGATATCCAATTTAATTATGCGGATCTGACTTGAGATCATCTGATTTTGTCAATGCAAGTCAGTCGAATTAAAATAATAAAAGCATAAATATTATCATTTTAGTAAAGAAAAAAATATCTCACAAAGTAATTAATATTAAATTTTAAATTATAAACTAGAAATGGTTTAATTGATGAACAAATGTGAGAATTATGATTAGTACCACACTAAATACAGCTGTCGAGGTGTTGTTGGGGACCAATATATAATGTCAAAGTTTATAGAGATGGACTAGTCACACAATTAGTACCATTATTTAAGATAATGAAAATTAGCATCCATCCCCTAATCCCAATTACTATGTGGTACCCAATCTACTCTTTTTTTCAATTCTTTTCTAATTTGTGACTAATGTGTGCTCATCACTCATTTTACATGATTTTTCTAAATTGACATTTTTACTATAGAATTCATCTTGGATTATTTATGAAAGGAATCTCCAAGGGAAAAAAGATTAAAACCATTTTTTTACTTAAGGAAAACATATTAGAATCAAATGTCTATAATAAATGTTAGAGTGATCTGAATAACGATTAATGAAACTGACTGGGAAGAGACTGAGGTTCAGTGTCATAATGGAACATTGTAGCAATGTTATAGGCAACTAGTCTGATCCGAAGTAGTTGAAAGTGTCATTTATAAGACCATTTTTAACCTCTTTTCGTTGTTTTTAGTTTTACATATGTCAGTTTAGCTGTTTAATATTGATTCGAATATAAAGAGTGTTGAATTTGTTATACCTTTAAAATCTTTCTATAATCTTACAGATATCATTTTCTGTCTTTTACGTTTCAGAATGTCCAATAAAACTATCCGCGCATTGCAATTTAAATTCTAAAGAGAAAATAAAATAAAATGAAATTTCAAAAGAATAGTAGAACATACGGTGGCAGAATTACACGGCAGCCCAGAAAGCCCAGTGTCAACTCTAAAATCCGACACCCAAACTTAAATTACTGTTTTATATTAAGAGTTGAAATTTTCCGACCTAAAATTTAACCATTTAAACCTACCTTAATGTAAATTTCTTATTCCACCACCGATAATATAACCGCAAAAATTTCAAACTCGGAGAATTAAATTACTGAAATGATTTGATTGAGATAATTTGACCATTTAAAAGTTAATAAAATAACACAAACTTTTATGATCCCATCTAACCATTGACACATGTATGTGTGACAAAGTTTGAAATTCAACCTTAGCCTCAAAATTTGTCCACAAAAGAGGATACTTTTCAATGGCAAACTGACTAAAGATTAAAGCTATTGTACTATTATGCAACTTTTACATTTTATCCTTAATCATGATTAATAAGAATATGTTATGGATATAGATCACTTTTAATTCTATTCACTAAAGCAACCATACACTTTTTTATACCCATATTTGGTTAATTAATTATACATATTCCTTCCATCCTAGTAAGATAGAAGGAAGAAAAAATTAAAATTAAATTATGAATTGTAATATGAACGGTGGAAATTGAATTTGGGACAGAAGCGTGTGAAATGAGTGGTATAAAATGAAAAAATATTATCATAAAAAGAAAACATGTAATTTGAATCAGGATACACGAAAAGTAAAATTATTAAAATTGTGCAAATTTAATTTTGACGAAGGGAGTAGTAAGGTATTTTTAATATTTGAAATTGAAACAATAAATAAATAAAATAAAAATTAACATCATATATTTCTTTTTTTGAAAGAAAGAAATTAAGTTTCAACTACTAATTACCATAAACTAATAACAAATCTTATCTTGTTCTAATAAAGAAGTAGTATAAATTTAGGTGTGTACACACATCAAACATCAACAGAAAATTGATATTTATAAAAATATGTTATCAAAGCATGCCATCATCTATCTCTATATATGGTATTCATGTTTTAATCACTACTTAATCACCACTACCTAAAGGTTAATGAATTATATATGGCATCTGATTTATATTGAACTGAATTAAATTGAAAATGAAATAAAATATATTGAGTTGAGAATTTACCTTAAATAATTTGAAGTGGATATTAAAAAATTGAAAGTAATTATATATAGTTAAATTATTTATATTTAATCAGGTTATATATTTTATCAAAACTCAACTTAATTGAAATGAAATAATTAGATAAAGTGGAAAGAGTGAAGCCCCTTAACAAGAATTAAAAGCACACTAAGTCCACTTTCTCTAAACATATTTCAGTTCAATTAATTTTATTTTTGAGAAAATATAATTTGATAAAATCCTACCATACAGATACCACTATATTCAATTTTATTCTTCGATTCAGCTTAGTTCAATATATTTGGTTCAACAAAAATAAGTTATAGAGAAATGCATTAATACAGATTAAGAGCGAGTTTTCCGGGTTATCTAAAAGTTTTCATTTCTATTCAAACTAATTCAATTTAGTTTTAACCAGGAGCAGAACTACACCCATGTCGGTAGACTATTGCCTATCCTGAAGCCGTTGTCCAGTACCTACCTTAAAATCTGACTTCCCAGTGATAAATTATTATTCTCCGCCAAAAAATTAAACTTTCCAACTTGAGACGAACTTATCCTAAAATTTTTGTGTCAATTTGAAAATAAATTATTGATTCTGCCACCAACTTTATAATTCAATAAAATATTTTTTAAAAAATCATGTATTCTTTAAATGAATTGACTAGAAACATATGGTCACATGAGTCAACAAATAATAGTATGGGAAAAAATAGGCGGTTTGGATTAACAAAAATGTCACAATTAAAGTGCTTAATGATGGAAAGCATCCGGAGCCCATGGTAAAACATATCAACCCTTTTTTTAATGCTGTTGCTCCGTGGTCCCCGCTCTACAGAAACGACACGTGTCAGTCCTTCCCCGCTCTAGATCGACGCGTGTCGGTTATTCAAAGCCCCGATTCCCAGTTCGTAACCGCCCCAGGAAGCCCACTCCCCTGCTCCGCGCCCCCACCGCATCACCCCCAGATCACGCCGATCCTCGCCCCACAGCCGTCGATCTAACCTCGCGTCACGATTTCCAGGTGCACCCGCGGCACACGGGAATAAATCCCGCTGCACCAGCTTAACAGTGTGGTCCGTACCAGTATAAAAACCCGCCCTTCTTCCTCACACAGCTCAAAACAAACCAGTGTGTGTTTGTGCGTGTTTTTATTTTTTCTCATTTTATTTATAATCAAAAATATTTTTATTTCATGCCATGATCCATGCTTCTTTTTTGAAAAAGAATTCTCTCTTCCATTATTGAAAATTCAGAGAAAAAAAATAAAAATGGAGAGCACCGATTCCTCCACCGGATCCCAGCAGCAACCGCAGCTGCCGCCGGGATTCCGCTTCCACCCTACCGACGAGGAGCTGGTGGTGCACTACCTGAAGAAGAAGGCGGCATCCGCGCCGCTCCCCGTCTCGATCATCGCAGAGGTCGATCTGTATAAGTTCGACCCCTGGGAACTTCCAGGTAATAATAATGGGCTTCTTTATCCAGCAGACTTTTAATAATTTTATTTATCTTCAATAATCACAAGTAAATTTTATAAAATGTAAGAATTTATGGAATTTTTTTGTTTTTTTCAGCTAAGGCTACGTTTGGGGAGCAAGAATGGTACTTTTTCAGCCCGAGGGATCGGAAGTACCCGAACGGAGCCCGGCCCAACCGGGCGGCGACGTCGGGATACTGGAAGGCGACCGGGACTGATAAGCCGGTGCTGACGTCAGGGGGCACACAGAAGGTGGGAGTTAAGAAGGCGCTGGTTTTCTACGGCGGGAAACCGCCGAAAGGGGTCAAAACAAATTGGATCATGCATGAGTACCGCCTCGCCGACGGCAAACCCAACAACAAACCGCCGGGATGTGATATCGGCAAGAAGGGCTCCCTAAGGGTAAATAAACTTAAATTCCGTCCATACCATTTCATTAGTAACAAACAAAAATAGTTGTCAGTGAAAAAAATCACCGTTTTTGTTGCGATTTTTTTCACTGACAGTGGTTTTTTTGTTAATAACTTCAATTCAGTGTGAGTTTTACATTCTATCTGATCATACAGATGTCGATCTGGTCATATATATGTCTGTCGATAGATTATCTGTATGATTAGATAATTCAAATGATTTGACTAGTGTGTGTAACTGTGTGTGTTTTTTTCTTGATAGCTTGATGATTGGGTTTTATGCCGGATCTACAAGAAGAACAACACACCACGGCCGTTGGATCATGAGAGGGAAGAGCTGAACATGAATGATCATCACCATCACCATCATCACATGATCAACCCATCGCTGGTGACGTCATCCCTGCCACCATCAATACCATTCCAAGGTCTGAAGTCCAACTTCGGTGCATTGCTGGAAAACGAGCCCCACGTGTTCGAAGGGATGATGGTGACGTCATCGTCGCAGAGCTCCGGCAAGCGCGCCCTCTCCGGGCTGTACTGGAACGACGACGGCGCTCCGGCGAACTCGAACTCGCCGACGACGAAGAGGTTCCTGGCCGAGTCTGCTAATGATGATAACAACAACAACGCCTCCATTGCTACGCTCATGAGCCAGCTTCCCCAGACCACTAACTCCCTGCACCAGCAGGCAATGCTGGGGGCCATCGGAGATGGGGTTTTCCGGCAGCCGTATCAGGTTTCCGGGATGAATTGGTACGGCTGAGATCTTACCGGCCGGCGGCGATGAATTTTAATGCATGATAGTAATTGAGCATGTCGGGGTTTATAGTTATATGGTACGTACTATACAAACTGGATTTATGTGGTGATTATATGATGATCATGGTCTTGTATATTAATTATTAATTATGTAACAGTAACTTTGTTACAGAAATTGAGCTCTGATATACTATAGTTTTGGGTTTTCTAGTAACCAAGAGTCCGTCCTCTCCGACTTATCTAATCATAATTGAACTTACTTCAGTTCAACTTAGTTCAATTTTACGAGTAATGGATCTGATATATCATGTTCGATCTTGTTTGACAACAAAAACCTAATTATTTTTCATAAGCATGTTCTTCAAGCTGATCTTATGCAAATTTGTGTCCATATATTATATTTATGAAATTGACATTGATTAATTTTTATTTCACTTATTATTTTATTTTTTTGAAAATTTTCATTTTGATCTTTGGCACAAAATAAATGTGGGAAGATCTTGTTTGAGTTTGACAACGTAAGATGGGATACTGCCGGGCCCAAACCTGGAGAAAAGATTTTTTTAATGTTCAAACTCGTAGCTTTATTACAAAAGCTTTTAGTTCAAGATTACAAGGGGGTTTACCTACTCCTATTTGTATGAACTCATGATCTCTTCTCTCTCATACAAATCATCTTAACCAGACGATACTGTTTATCAGATCTGGTCTGAACAGTCGATAAACATGTATCGCCTGATTAACGCTAGTATGTAACAAACATGACATTCATATGTATGACTACTAAATTCGTGATTCTCCTTCATCGATACTGCATAACTTTTATCACATAGTCGATCAGATCTAGATCTGCCAGTCTGTAAAAACAACATCATCTGATTTACTATCATTTTTATGATCTTAACCAGACGATACTGATCATCTTCTGTTCTTAAAAGATTCGATTTTGAATAATTTGTTGAAAATAGTAACAAAAAGGTGTATATATGATAGAAATTATTTCTATCAAATATTGCTTTTGCAATGGGATTGTGATTTATGATATCTTTATTGAGGGGACCATTTGAGTATATAATGCGATGGAAGGGAATCATTATGCTGAAACCACAGAAAACGATTATCGTTAATTTTCATTCCTTTTTAGGAAAGAGTGCAAATTAGCTTTCTAGAATTTGATTTTGATGCCTACTAAATTTAGCTAAAAAACGGATAATGGGGTGATATAAAATGCACTCATATAATTTTATTCCCTCCTCCACAACCTTTTTTTCAACCACGTCGTTTCATGTCTAAGTTGAGATATTCCAATAATTTTCTTATTATTATTAATTTTGTCTTATTTTAATTAGTGTATTTTCAATGGCAGGTATATATACTACGTAGTATCATGTATCATGTGGTGTTTTATCCCATGAAATATCTGAAAGGCCAATACCAACATACATTTCTTTTTCAAAGATCTATTCATGATATTTGGAAAACGCCCTTGTGACTATTAAGGTGTAATTGACAATTTAACTATTCTGCTACGCCAATCACTACGCCAAGTATATATCTGCTATATCTGCAGCATCGCTTGATTCAGAGCATGGTCTATGCTCTCCAAACTGCTAACGCCATAAAAAAAACAGACCACGAGCAGAAACACGATTTGTAAAACCGGATCGAGAACAATGTATATTTAACATTTACTCCCTCCGGTTTCAATAGAATGACTTAGTAATTACCAATTTACTAATGGCTTAGTTTCCACTTTTAGTAATATTTCTTTATTCACAACCACACATTTTACTTTCTCAATAATCTATACATTAATCTCCACCATTCATTTTGCTCTCCTTTGTAATTGTGCCAATAAAACTAAGCCATTGTATTAAAATCGAAGGGAGTACAACCAGTTCGAGGATAAATTACTGACATAAAAAAACTAGATCAAACATTGTGGACAAAAGATCTAATCGATCAAATCGAAGAAAGATGACAACGTGGACAATACACACTTATTCAATCAAATTTGATCAACATGAGAAGATGGGAAGAAGATTAAAGAATAGAAGAGAGAATTTTTACGGTTTTGGTTTCAAACAATCAATTAAAATATTATTCATCTTAACGTAAACGTTTAAAAAAACTATGTAAAAATGTATAATTTAAGCTAAAAGATATACAATTCTAATATAAAATGTGGTTTATATTACATCCATCACTATTGGAGATATTTTCATACATACAACGGTTGATTACATGTGCGCTTAAAATGATGTCGTACATACGTAAATGCATACGTATGAAGAACAAATGTAGTAAATTTTAGAAAATCAAAGTATTTACGTAATCTTTAAATGTGTATATTTTCAGTATTAATTTTGGACACAATTATCCTAACCTGAACGTATGGCGACGAGATCACTAATTTTATTATCATCACGTTTCGAAATTATTATTTTTAATGACTTTCGTTTTCTTATCTATAAACACTCAATTATGATGATCCATGAAATTTCAGTTTCATTAATCTTTTCTCACCCTTTTTATGGCTTTTTGTGAAAAGAGATATTCTCAGGTTCGATTCATAATAAATGGTTTGTTTCAATTGTTGAAGTACTTGTTAGTAAACTAAAATCGGTAATAGTTGCGAATTAGTAAACTATTGAAATATTACAAATTTTTATTACACTTTAAAAATTATCGGTTATTGCGTTACTTTTTATATAGCTCCGTGACAGGTTCATAAATTGAAATAGCTTAAAAATTCTATATTTCTTAATAATTATGGACTACTTCGTCAACTTTTAGTATGGTTAGAGCCATATCAATCTGCTTATGTAGATCCGCAAATGTTATTAATAACTGTGTGATTTTGATCTAGGAATTAGTGAGAGATTTTAAAGAAGACCGGTTATGATGATAATATATAATCTAATTTTTTTAAGTCGATGATTTGTTCTCGACCTAGTTATAACGATTGAGAGTAAGTCTCCTGAACTCCCAACTTTCCTAATTTTCTATGGAAGTCTTTATACGTTTTAACTTATACAGTGTACCTTTTAATTTAAACTGTATAATTTGTTACTTAAAAAATATAAGTTTTTATATGAAATTTCTTGAATTTTCACATTAACACGTGTTTTACTATATGTTTACTTTAAAATGATGAATGTTCTAACACAAAAAATTATCATTTGAGTTTAAATATATAGTTATAGTTTCATAACATTTGGGAAAGTTGATCTTTCAAGAGAGAATTCGCCAACGATTAAAACTAGGTACTTTCGATCTCGTTCCAGTTTCAATTTCAGATTCAGTTTTACGTCTATGTTTTATTCTCAACGTAGCTGTACCCGTATTCCGATCTGATTTTAAAGGTCGTGTTTTGTGAAGGACATTGGTTGTAATTGTAGACATAGCTTTTTGTAGGAGGGACAAGTCATGAATGGGCCTAATGCAGTGCTTAGCCAGATTAGGTGGAGGGTGATGATTAACAGTATAGATGAGCCCTGAATTGTCACACTGATTACTGACTCTTCCTCCTAACCAACTAAGAATCTTTCCGATTTTTAGACACTAATAATTGACTTGACTCAATTATACATTTCAATTAGAGCTTAATAAAAACTCTCTCTCTCTAGATTAGAGATGATTGTAGTTTGGTTAAAATTTTATTTTCTAGATTTCAAATATCTCAAGGCATTTGGAAAGGGGAGAAAGCTTATTCGAAAAGATCACCCTCTATATTTAAAAAGAATATTTTCGAATTGAATCGTGTAAAGATTGTGGCTTCTTCAAAAAAATTGGTAAAGGTATGGTTTTCTGGAAAAAAAATAAAAAGAAAAGAAATTTGAAAAGACGCTGGTAAAATAAAGAAAAACTTGTAATTTTTAAAAAACTTTTAAAAGCTGATGTTGCGTGAGGAGTGGAATTGGACTTTTTCTGGAGTTCCTCTTTTATAGTATAGACAGATGTATTTCATCACTTATAATTTATTTAAGTTGGCCAATTTATATAATTTATGAATATTAAAATGATTATATAATTATAATTTGACAAAATTAGTATAACTATAAATAATTATTGTATTTCATATTTTATAAAATTTTGTAATAAATGGTAGAGTGTGTGGGATCTACTCAACCTACAATATTTTTTAAAAACAGTGGTACTCATCTCATTATAATAGAGTGTTACATCAGTTTGCTAGATTTGTGCCGCACATGCGGGTAGCCTAACGACTATTACAATAAATTTAGCTAGAATCTAAGCACAAAACTCTTTAATCATAACAAATGCTACCTACTGTACTCACACAACTAGAGTGAGCCTCCCATAATGACCTATCTAAACCATGAGGGATACCTGCTTGGAATGACGGTCACAGGCCATTTGACATTCTGCTCCCTAACTCTAAGTCCCATGCCTCACTTGACGCAGTTGCAGTTATGGGTGTCTGTTGAATCTGATGCAGGTAGTTCCATTTTTTTGTAGCAGCACAGTACCGCATCGCCGTTTTGTTTAGTAACAGCACCGGTACTGTGTCGCTGTTTTGTGACGCAACACGAGACTGCATGGCTGTTTTGTTTGTGTAACACGATACTGCGTCGACTTCATGCTTATTCAGTCCTACTTTATTCATAGGTTCTCTCAACCGGATTGCAAAAAATCCACAGTTCTGCAGGAGAATGAAAGTGGAGTGTGTCGCTGGATTTCTCCTAACATCAGTTGATTAGCCTATATTCAGCTGGAGAATCGGGATCGGACCTGGTAGAAGAATCTTGTAACCAACAACGCCAGTTCCAAACTCTTTCTTACCGTAACATAATAATGAAGGAAAAAACACCGATTCGCCAAGACCCAAACGTCTATACTAGCCGTAAACTAGCGAGAAGAAGCCTATCGGATGCGCGGTCACAAGTTCCAAACGCGGCGGAGATCCAGTTTTCAGGCGTACCTTCCGACTTGCGGTGCCGTTCCTACTCTTTGACCGTCGCATCGGCTCCTTCAATACTATGCCCTAGCCCGAGTGCCTTAAGTGAATTTCACTAAGATAAGTTTAACCGGCTAAACTACTCAGCGTTTCCTACACTCTACCACTGCGGCCGCGGAAGTGGAAATAGTGTGTGTTGGGTACAGGCAATCCCTAGCTAAATTTTGCATTTGATAGATAGACTTGTTCTGAATGAGTATATGGTTTGGGTAGTTTTTCTGGGGGAGGTCAAGAGAAACTAACAAAAACAGCCTAAAAAGAAAGCCCGGTAACAGACAACCCTGAGTGAGGGGATGGTCCTTTCCCTATTTATTAAATAGTTTGGGGTTTGGTTCTCTCAACTGGTTGTCATTGCTCCCTATTTCTAAAGAAATCTCGGGAAGTAATGACAAGATTTCTCCATTTAGCAGTAATAGGTTCCTCATCCATTCCCTTCTGGGAGGTTCAGGGATCAAACGATTATTTAACTGAATGTGCAGAAAAGAAAACCATCCCTGGTTAATCAGTATAAACCCCGACGGAATAGAGAAAACATGTCTGTGATACCCATATGAGCCGCGTCCGACAACATGCCACTTCACGGTTTCCTACACAATTCATGACTTTTACTCAGTATCACATGTTGATTGAAGAGCTCACAGTCTTCCCCCGATCATTGAGTTCTTAGCTTTAGCATTCTCATAGAACAATAAAATTCGTATCTAATCTAATATAAGCTCGTATCATGTTTCGTGTCGATATTTCAAATCCACTAATTTTATGTTCGATTCATGTCGTATTTCAAATTGATAGCGCTAATGTCAACGTTCAAGACTCATCTATTAATTGTACTACTACAAGAGTTTGTAGGAAATTGACAGAAAAAGGTATAACTATGGCGGCAAATTTCAGAAATTGAACATTGACCAAACACTGTTTTGAATCCTAGTCAATAAATTCAAGCAGCAGCGTAAGCGTGTCCACTACGCTCCTTCCTCCTCGCTACTGATGGCAAAGTCAAAAGTCCACGCGACAACCAACTCCATATATAAACCCCATAACCAACTCATTCAAAATTCAGACCAGCAACAAAAACTAATCAAAAATCCAGAAGAGAATCATGAGGATCGTCGACGGCGGTGATGCTTCCGTTACATCGGCGGCAGGCGGCGGAGATCAGCTGCCGTGGCACGGCCACCCGGAACTGGAGTCTTCGTTTTCATCGTCGAGTCCTTGGTCCGGGTCCCACGTAAGAACCGGTCATCATCATGCCAAGTCGAGGGTGATCAGAGGCTATCCTCCCGCGCCGAACCATGAGAAATTCCGGCGACGGCTTCAGGCGAAGAAGGAGATTCTGAGGAGGGCTCTGGCGCCGCCGGCTCGCCGGCTGACTCTGCGGTGGCTGGATTTCCGACCAACTCCGACCAGGCTGGGGATCATGTCCAAACAGAGTCCAGATAACATTAGTAACACGCAGTTTCTTGACGCCAGCATGATGGAACTCACAACTTGATTAGAACTTACAGTAGAAGCTAAGGAGTTTGATCATAAATTGTCTGAAAATTCTATATTTTTTCTTGATTATTATTCAATTTGATTCATTCTTCCCATTAAAGCTTGTTTTATTATGTTATAAACATGTAATAGCACATGGAAAATATAAAATACATGGAAAATAAAATAAAAAATGAAATAAAAAATAAATAAACATGTAACATAGAACACTCCAATGGAGATATCCAATAAGATTATGAACTCAATGAATGTACACAGTACTATAGGCGATTAGGCGAAGGCGATATTTACTAGTATGTTAGTGTAACTTTGCTATACAGGCTATGAATGTCTCGACAGACACGAGAAAAAATAGGACGGGCTCGAGCTCATTCCTCTCTTCTTTCTGGCTCGGGGATTACTGAAAGGGAGTCGGGATTTTCCTCACCGGGTAGCTCAGAGATCCTAGCTTCTGATTTCTCATTCGATAAACTACACGAAAAAGAGAGCTCTTCAGATACAGAAAGATTCATTCTTACTAATCAAAATGGTGATATATAAATATATATATATATGTGTGTGTGTGTGTGTGTGTGTATATATGTATGTATATGTGTGTGTGTGTGTGTGTGTGTGTGTGTATGCGTGTGTGTGTGTATGCGTGTGTGTGTGTGTATATATATGTATGTATGCGTGTGTGTGTGTCTATAATATATATATATATGTATGTATGTGTACGTATGTGTGTGTATATATGTGTATGTATGTATGTATGTGTATATATATATATATATATATAGATATAGATATGAGTGCTTACGTTGAGAGAATCGTGACCCAAATGAGTTCCACGCAGTCGACCCACAAGAGTCTCTGCTCGACCGGGATCACTCCATAGGTTATAAGGTGAGCGAATGGCCATAGCTTCCAACCCGCCTGAGACGTTCAAGAATGATATACTCAGAATGCATGACAGTTAAGGTTAACATGGGATCTCGAGATTAAATGCATGACAGAGTTGACAGAGTATATGTGGTGAAATCTCGAGATTAAGGTTAAAGAGAGGATCTTCTTACAGTTAACATGGGAAAGAATGTCGCCTTCAACTCGTTATAAATGTTGACGGGGGATTCAAATCGCAAAAGGGCCACAACCGTGAAATATATGCTGTTCCAGATTGCCGCCCAAACGGTCTGATCAAAAGCAACCTTGGCCGGAACCACCCACCAATCGTCGTAGGGGATCAGAAACTGTAAATAAAAATGACGGTGATTTCCCTAACAAAAATGACTCGCGTAAAAATGTAAACTTTTACTACTTTAACTATTTACCTCACAGAACTGATAGTAATAATGAGAGAGCGATCCGTGAAGCATGAAGCCGACAAGGCCGGATCTGAACATGCGTGTCCGGTCAAATTGAAAAAGCGGTTTGCCTTCAACACACTGTACAGTTCAAAGGTCGGAAAGCTGTGAAAAAGTGTATAATGAAGCAATTCATAAACCTTAAAACGCACAAACAAACCTGCGCGATCCAATCTCCTATGGAATAAACGACGCCACTTATCACCATTTTGGCTAACACTGGATTCGTCTTGAGAGCTTCCTCGTAAGCGCTCCAGTTATGCTCGGGAGCGTATCTCAGGATCTCATAAAGCGTCCATCCCTATCGGAAACACGTTAACCAAATTTAGGACATATGTGTTGTCATCGTGTTATCTGTTACACCATCTACTAACTTCAAAGATCATTTCTTGCAAGCTAATTTGGAACATTGGAGATGACAACTTCACATTTCCGACCAAAAGTTATCGGTATTCAAATGAATATAATCGTTCTATTAAGGAGAACTCCAAAATGCAGAGGATCGAACAAGGACATCTAAAAAATTCAGTGCAAATGAAACTACAACGAACATTATAATGTATACAAGCACCTAGAACATAAAGCGAAGTCAGCACAAATACAATTGTCAAGCCACACAAGAACACCGAAAGGAAAAATCAGCACAATACGATTCCAAAGAAATATAAAGATTTATACATTAGTACCTAAGGCAACATGATAGGTGGCACAAATACATTCGCAGCAAAGATTGAAACAAGCAGCAAACTCGGTAAAATTGCATTTTTTGCATTAATTCTGCAAAGAGGGGGCTTAAAGATAGTGTGAAATCCATAGAGATGTGTGAAAAATCCAACAAACAAAAGAGCCCTAAAACACTCAACATCGATATCAATACAATTCCAACAAAAAAAATGATTTTTGCATAAGAACGAGTAAAACAAGCAGCATCAATACCAAAACTAGTCGATAGCTACAAAGAACATCGATTAACTTCACATACCAACACCTAAAACACACAGAAAAATCAGCTCACAGCAAAAACAGCTAAAAGCACTCACAGATAATAACTTCAACAAGCATTACACCTCACACAAGAACACCTAAAAGGCTAAAACAAACAGAAAAAACACCACAAAAAGCACTCACATACCGACACCTACAAAGAACTACCACTAAATTCACATACCGACACCTAAAACACACAGAAAAATCAGCTCACAAGACAATCACACAGCAAAAACAGCACAGATAATAACTTCAACAAGCATTACACCTAAAAGGCTAAAACAAACAGAAAAAACACCAGAAAAAGCACTCACATGCCAGTAATCCATGTCAATGGTGAGCAACTTAGTAATAGCAAAAGTGCCAGCAGCCAAAACAATCGAAGCATTGATAGCACTATCAATCACCCCCTCCACTTCCTTCCCCTTCTCACCTTCCCCACCGCCGCCGCCGCCGCTTCCACCGCCGCCACCACCTCCACCATACCCCGAAGAAGAAGTCGCAGCGCCTTCAAAAGACAACCTCCCTTCATTCAACCCATTCACAACCTGATTCACTATATCCTCCTCCGCCTCAATATCAACCACCCCAACAACAATCCCATCCTTCTGATCGGCGTAATCACTGCTCTGTACAATCGCGTCCAGCTTCAAGGTACAATCTTTGCGAGTTCTTGATCTTGAGAGATTATCTGGGCAGCTTAAAAATTGAATCTTTGAGGTGGGTTTTTGCTGGCTGAACAAGCAGGGCTTGGGTTTCACGAGAGAGAGGAAAGTCTGAGGAATGGACGCCATTTCTCTGGGACCAAACCAGAGAAATAAGGCGAACAAGATGAGGTTTTTATATGATTTTGTTTATTGTTTGCGTTTCTCTAGGTTGATCTTGTGTACTTTTTCTCTGAAATTCTTTTGTTTACTGCTAATTTATCAGTGGACATGGAAATTTGAACAAGATTCTGCTGCATATTCCAGTTGTACTAGGATAAATATCATGCAAATTTCTGGAAATGGGAATTCTTGGATAGAGTGGCTTGCTGGTTGTTTCTTTAGCCACCACACAAATGTTGAGGTTGAGTGATGAAACTTCTAGCAGAGTTGAAAGGTTGATATTAGGATTATTTACTTGTTCAAATCGAATTATAATATGCGTTTGCACTAATTATAATGGTAATGTAATAATTTTAAAAATTAATTGTGACCCCTGACAAATTTTCCCGTGGAGAAAGCGATAATATTTTTGTATAATTCGATAAATCTGAATTACTAAATTATTAAGTTAAAAGTATTATAAATTACTTAAATTAATTCAATCGGTTGTATTTTTACTGTAATAATTTGAAATTCAGTAGTATTTTGTTGTGTGTAATGGAGGTCGAGATCAAAGTAGTAAATTTTTCACAAATAGGAGAAGTAGAATCATAATCGAAATACAAAAGAGAGAAGTAGAATCATAACTGAAATCAAATTAAACGAAAAAGGGTGAAGGAAAAAAAAATATAAAAAAAAAATATAAAATGTTGGACAAAACATTGAACCAAAAAATTAAACCAAAGTTTGAAAAAAAAAAGAATAACTATTTAATATTAACATAAAGAAAATCATTAGGATCAACTAGATAAATAAACTAACCCATTCTTATCTTTTTCGAACATTTACATCAATATAATAAGATGAAAAACAATTTCATAATAGAACAGTGTTCTTATTTCAATATAAATGATGAGATTTTGTTTTTGTAAAAATGAAATTTCACACATATTACACTCTTTCAAGGGGAAAAATTAATAGCCGAATTTTGTACTCCATGTAATAATATTGAATTTCAGAAGAAAAATCATTGTCTGAAGATTCTAGGTGAGGTAATATGTGACATGTATTATGTGGTCTTCATAAATGGCTTGGTTTCATACTGTCGATGTCAGCATACCTGACAATTTAGAATACAAAAGTCTGTGACAGAGTTCATACTAAATGAAATCATATGAACCTTGTACTAAAAGAATCACCTCAAGAACCTCGTACAAAATCAATTTTAAGGTTATGAAGGCAGTATGAGCCTGTCCTGGCCTTCCACTAGCTTTGCAGAACGAATAAAATCGCCCGATTTGATCTGAGAAAGCGTATCCTTACCAGTTGTCGTATACCTGCAGTCATCAGGACATATCAGAATGATTTCAAGAAACAAACTTTTGTCTGAATTCAGACAATGGCTTACCCGAACACGGAAAATTGACCTTCATCGAAAGACAGACCACCTAAGCCAGACTACAGAAAGGGCGCATGGTTCATTACATTAGCCATGCATTCATGTTATGCTCAGAAACAACGATTGGAAACCTTAAACTTACATTTCTCTTGTCGTATAGATAAAAGAAGAACTGATTTGGAGCGGAATATTCCTCTGAGACATCGCTATGAGCCATGGAAACTGCCCCGTAGACAGATAATGGAAGAACGGGAAGCTCCCCGTCCTTCAGACAGAAATGCATGAATTTAAGGTTTAGCGAGAAACTAGAGCGTATTTTAAGGTTTAACATACCTGCACGCTTAGGTATGTTTTGTAAAGAGGCTCAAACTGTCCCGATGGTTTTATTTCCAGGGGAACGCTATAGCCTTTGTCGCTTCCAAGACCACCGTCTGTTATAATAGCTTGGTTGATAGCGTTGAGCTTCACTCCATCATAAATCCCGTCAATCACCTATCGATGAAGACTTTAAGAATGTTTTAAACCTAGTTTTTCTAGAGTCGGTTGTTATAAGAAGGCCGGGGAATTACACTACCTTACCAGCTTTGCAAAGTTCCCGGCAGTCAATGGAGCGGAATAACCATCTATAACAACCTGAATACATGTAACTGATTAGTTAAAATGTAACTGATTTCAGTTATGAGAAAAAACAATATCAAATATTTCCACACGAATAGAAGAGTTGTAGCTACCCGGAGTGTGGCGGTGCTTCTGGGTTCACCGGCTTCGGGAGAAAACTTTGAACCGTCTCCTTTTTCAATGGTAAATTCAACCACCCCTCTCCCGCTAAGCCTAAAAAAAAAACCTTAAAGTGAGTGTAGCTTTTGTAATGAGCTGCCACGATATGCTGTTCAAGAAACATTACCTAGGATATTGTGAGAACTCCTTCGGCAACATAAATGATATACCCGGAGCCTATCGAAAAACATTACTCAGCTACATTTCTTGCACGTGTTGTTGACATAAAAATACCGAAAAAAATATTTGCACTACCTGTAACAGTTCCAGTTCTGCAATGGTATCGAGTGAAGATGCAAGATCAATTGATACTCGATCTGGATCTTGATTTCTTATACTCTGAAGAAGGCTCTGTAAACCGCCCTGGAAAGCGGAGATAGAGTTATCACTTGAACATTGTAAAGATATCGACGGGCCTACAATTTGTTTCACTATGAATTCTACCATCTAAGTTTGTCTTTTCTATTCAACGACACGATGATATGGACCAAATACCGAAACCCAAACAGACGGAACAGAATCCCTTGCTAAATTTTTCAAGAGAAATCTCACCATTACAAAGTAGTCCCTCCAGCCTCTGTCAGAAAATAAACTCTATAAGAAAAGCAATAGTTGCAAAACATCGAAGAAGCTCAAAATTACAAACAAATTATTACATAATTCTATTCCACCAATTAGCACGACAAATTTATACTACTAAAGTTTAATGACTGAGACAAACATAAGAGGTACGTGCAAGTATATACGGTTACATCCTGGCCATACCTTCCCGTCAATTAGTGATGCATGCAAGACTGAACCCTTGTCTCTCAGTTCAGCTGGTATGCTTGACAGTATTGATTGCTTCTCTTCTGTCACGATCTACAATTGACAAATGTTAACGATATTCATTAACTCCATCTTTCCGCCTACAAAAGTTTTCATCTATATATATATATATATATATATATAAAGGAATAAAAAGTAAAAATGTTACCTTTAGAGCCTTTTTAACATTTCCCTCCATCGTTCCATATGGTTTCCTTTGTGGTATCCTCAGCAAGTATGAAATGTCTTCAAGAGAATCCTGTCAGACACCACGAGATCAATCAGAAACTGTTCTTCGGGAACAAAACATGATTCCATGGATTAGAGAATTACATGCCTGGATAGCTTTCATGTCAGGGTTGGCAGGTATAGCTTTTCTGAGAGCTAGCTCCCCTGTCCTAGGAATCTTTGTTTCGGGGGAATAAAGAACTGCTTCCGCTGGAGGAAGAGACCAAAAGTCCCAACCAGCTAAAGGTACGGGACACGTGAGTTGCAGAGATATAACAACTGCAGCAATGCCACTATGCAATCTCTTTGTTAAGAGATCTAATGAATTCAATCTGCCTGTGACATCTTTAAACAATGTGGAGGATCCCTGCAATATAAAGAGAATTTTAGAACCTTAGTTCGCCTAAAATAACAGTGCCAGAAGTATACTAAGCTTAACCGAATTCTTCGAATATGATACAGTCAAGAAAGTTCTCTTCCCCGTGAAGTTAGATGTAAGAAGTATTACCTTTAACATATAAAATTTCACTGATGTATAAGCAACAGTATGATCACAAACTACGACACCTGTTAGATTTCTCGCAACACATACTTTTATAGGACTTGACTTCTATCATTTTTGCAATGCTAAAGCATTACAATGAGCATCCTTTTTGGACACAGTTAGACAACACTATAAATCCAACACATCAATATATCACTTACGTACAAGAATATGACAACCGTAAGATTTCTCACAATGTAGGCATTTAAAGAATCGATATTTATCTTCTTTTTCATAATAAAAAGGAAAACTAAAGCATGTATCTTTATTCTTTACCACAAGCATTCTTCCTCAGGCCATAATATAACCACATTACAATCCAACCCACACACACAAAAAGAGAGGCCAAATTTTCATGAAATGTAACTGCGATAGATTCCATGCAAAATGCCTACAAATTTCTAAACTAAGATCAAAACTTCTGTAGCTAAAAATGTGGTGGATTCTCGGAGCCTAACTCACCATAAATAATAGTGCCAGAAGTATACTAAGCTCATATTGAGCATAAACCAAATTCTTCAAATATACACGGTCACAACTGACAACTTTATATCTTTAACTCTAAAATTTCATTTGTATGTAAGTAACAATATTCTCGCAAAGTACTATCTTTTGCAACGTATGGTTTTTATCATTTTTTTCAGTCCTAAAAGCATTCATCTTTACAATGAGCATCCTTTCGAGGGCACAGTTAGACAACAATACAATCCAACACATCAATACAACATTGATGTACAAGTAAAACTATGATTTCTCGCAATGTAGACATTTAAAGAATTGATTTTTATCAATTTTGAAATACTGAAGCATCCATCTTTCATACAAGCACCATTTCCTGGGCACCAATTAAACCACATTACAATCCAACACACCAAAAAACAAAATTCCAAATTTCCAAGAAAATATAAATGCAAAATGCCTTCATAAACTACAAACCAAGATCAAAACTTCTGAAATTGCTTAGAATCATAGTACTAACCGGAAGAGGGTCACTTTTTCTGTCAAAAATGCAACCGAGCTTTGTCTGAACGGGTCTACTTGAGGATGGAAATGCAGAATGGAGACCTGGGAAAGCTTGGTTCCGACAAGATAGAGGTGAACAAACGGCGAAAGCCATGAAGATCGAAGAGTGGTAGTTGCAGTAGTTTTGGCGCGCCTCATCCAAAGCCTATCCATCTTAAATCACAGACCTTCCCAAAGCTCCACGGAGGACTGGCCTATGACAGGCTAGTGAAAGGTCCAAATTACCCCCCATGTGAAATTATTGACCTCTTTATTTATTTTTGGTCAAAGTGTTCTAGTTATATTTATCACATTTTCATTGAATGCAATGTATTAATCCTAAGGAGACCAAAAAACAAAATTTTGAAGATGAATTAAACTTTCATTTTTCAATAAAAAGGGTGAAAACGTAATTAAAAGTGTAACTTATATAACTTGTAGCAAAAAAAGAAGAAAAAGAAAAACAGGAGAGAAAAAGATCGGTGATTTGGACAACGGGGGAAGAACCAAATCTACCGCCAATGTTGGCATCTCACTGATTCATTCTTCGAATTTTCGGAAGAGCCCATGTTTTCTACTGTCTCGTAATGGCCAACTTCTTAGCTCAGTTCCAGAGTATCAAAACTTCTTTCGATCGCATCATACTTGCAGGTATGATCACTCAATTTCAGCTATTTAGTACTGAAATTCTGATGGGATTTTGAAGTTGAATCAAAATTCTTACTGTGCCATGGTCTGATTGTAATAAAATGTGGGATTTTGATCAGTTTAAAGGGTTAAGTTGGCTTTGATTTGCCTCAAGTACAGATAATCATTATAAAGGTGCATTTTTTATGATTTGGTTGTGTTTATACTCAAATGCCATGATTGAAAAGTGGATGTAATTGGATTCACTGAGTAAAATTGCACGGTTTAGCTCAAAGTCTGAGGACTATGTGAAGGCTGTGATGTGAATAGTATTCGGGGACTGATTTTGATGGGATTTTGTTTCTTCATATTCAGTTGAGGATGTGAGTGATCTCTGGCCTCTAATCAGGAGTGGGTTTGAAGAAAGGTTGCCGCTCAAGAATGTATTTCTGACTAACAAGACCCGGAATAATGTGCTTGTGGATGAACTCCCTGTAGAGTATATACTGACCACTGATTCAAGACTCCGTAGTCGGTACCCACAAGAGCAGTCGTTGTTTTGGTTCAGAGAACCTTATGCTAATGTGGTTCTTGTTACGTGTGAGGTAAGATGTTCTCTATTTATGAATTTTCGTAGAGTTACGGTTATCTTGTCACTCTTTTTATGATATCTTCAAATGCTCAGAATTGGGTGAATTGTTGCATATGCTGAGTTTGTAGAGAAAATTTGATGATGAGTGACGATCTCAGAGTTAGATTTTATGGTGAATTAGCTTTGATGATTTTATATAGATTAGCTTGAGATTTCCAGATTATTTTTTCCTTTAGTTAGGGGCTCATTGACATACCATGTTCTACTTTTAGCGAGCAGAGGAAACATATCTTACACGATCTTCTATGCCTTTGTTTTATAAAATAAAGTTTCTTACATTTCTTTATTTGATCCAATTACTGTGTCTCAACTCTCAATGAGGCTTAACCTGTGTAGCAGCATAAAAGTTGAACATTTTGGCTCTACTGTAATTCTGTATCCTATCTGCTACACCTCTTCCACTAAATTTTGTTTTTGTCACTGAAAGTTTTCTTCTCTTTACTAGGACCTTGATGAGTTTAAAACCATTCTTAAACCACGCCTCAAGCTAATCGTTCAAAATGATGAACGCGAGTGGTTTATTGTGTTTGTATCCAAAGCACCGCCTCATAATGACCAGGCCACCAAAATGGCCAAAAGAGTATATGACAAACTTCAAGTTGATTTTAGTACAAAGAAGAGGGAAAGGTAAGAAAGGATCGATTTTTGAATTAAATATTTTTCTGTTAGCTCTGATTTCTTGTATTTCATATAACTGGTAATTTGTTATATATATTTGTTAGGGTAAAGCCATCATGTTGGGGGACAGAAATTTAATAGGCTCCTCATGCATCTTCAAAATAAATCCAAGTCACATTTTTATTCTTAACTGATGTTAGAAGACTTAATTCTTAACTCACCGTGTATACCCTTATAATCTTACTGCCACTTGTAGGGTTCAGGATGTGTAGCAGCACATAAAAAAGTGAAACATATTGGTTTTCCAGTAATCTAGCATCCTATTAGGTCTTGATTAGATGGTGCTTCTGCATGAACCTGTACTTTCGAGATTGTTAATTTTTATAAAGCTGTAAAATCTCCCTTCCTCCCTCCCTCTTTGTGTGTATTGGGCAAATTGATTGTTTCAAGTTCATCATGAATTGATTAAGTTAAATTACAGCTATCTCAATTTGCCTATTTTATAATCCATGCACTTGAATGTTTCAAGCGTAGACTTAAGAAGATTCTAAAAGATGGAGTTCCGCGTCATGATGTTCTGTCCTTATGATGGACGTACTCATCGAATATATTAATCCTCTCCTGATGTGAAGCAATTTTTGATTCAGGTGTTGCAAGTTTGATATACATAAACCTGAGGCAAATTTCTGGGATGATTTGGAATCTAAAATCATGGAGTGCTTAAGGAATACACTCGATAAAAGAATCCAGTTTTATGAGGATGAAATCCGCAAGCTGAGTGAACAGCGCCTTATGCCAGTTTGGAATTTCTGCAACTTCTTCATTCTTAAGGTATAAAAGTTCTAATAACTTTTAAATGATTTTTTTATGCAAGCCTAATCTCCACTCTCCAAGGACAAATTTACACACTGTTTAATCGCTAAACACTTACATTTATCTCTTTTTAATCCACCTCCTTTCTAGTGTGTCCTGAGAGTGCACATCTGCATTTTTTACCATCTCTTTTCATGGAAGTTTGCATTGTAAAAGATAATTCATTCATTACTGAGTATGGATGCTAAGCTTATGAATCTGGTGCTAAGAATATGAATCTGATGCAAAGAAGTTCCTTTTGCATTATGATACAATTGCTTCATTTTCATGTTTTTTATTTATAAATACCGATCAATTTATCAATATGCTCATAGCATTGTAAGTTCAAGTTCTTATGCTTTTGTGTTATTTCTATATTAGGAAAGCTTGGCTTTTATGTTTGAGATTGCCCATCTCTATGAAGATTCACTGTGGGAATATGATGAGCTGGAACTATGCTACTCAGAAACAGGTGCATGATCGAAGCCTCTGTAATTAGTGTTACGTTATTGATGCTTCTAAATATTTATATGCCAATCTTTCATGTAATAAATGCTTGATAAGATAGCTGCTTCCCTCATGTTAACCATGGTTCCTGTACACAATTTTTTATGATGTAGTTAATATGGTAGGTAAAAAACGCGATTTTGGAGGAATAGATGATGGTGATGATCAAGCTACGCTACTCAGACCAGGAAAAAAGTTATTGACTCAGATGGTCCAAGATGATACCTTTCGGGAGTTTGAATTTAGGCAGTATTTGTTTGCTTGTCAAGCAAAGGTGTGCAACAACTTAAATGTTATTTACATTTGTCATGTGTGGTAGGATTAATCCACTTCCTCTTGCATGTAACCTCTGCGTTGAACTTCCTCAAATATTCCATGTTGGTAAAATTTTACTTCAGCTTTTGTGTTACTGTGAATTTTCTTCCACACAAGATTTTTCGTGTCCTTGTATAATATGCGTCTTTGATTGCTAGTGCTGATTTTTCCTGTAAATTGCTTAGTCTTTCTCTGATAAGTTTTTATATCCATGTCATTGATTTGGTTGCTGGGTTTTAGTTTTTATGGTAATTTGTAGCTATTGATGCTTCATTGCAGTTGCTATTCAAGCTAAATCGCCCATTTGAAGTTGCATCGAGGGGTTATTCTTTCATTATTAGCTTCTCCAAGGCGTTATCCCTGCGTGAGGTAGTGGATAAATTCTTGAATTAATGCTCCTTTCAACCATTCTTGTTGAGTGTGTGTGTGTGTGTGCATATACACATATATATTTAGTATATTTATTGTTTATATCATTTGTCTTGCTTTCCTTTTCCACCAGAGAATCTTACCATTCTGCATACGTGAAGCATGGGTCATAAATGCTTGCATGGATTTAATAAATGAAACCTCCTCTCATTACAAAGATGGGAAAGTGGCACTGGATGTAGAACAAGAGTTTTATCGGGTTCAGGGGGTTCTTTATTCTTTATGTCGAACCAAGGTACTATAACTGTAGTTTGTAGCTAGATTATTTTTTTCCCTTTGATTTTTTTTTCTGATGATATAATGGATTTTACAGCTCATGCGACTTGCATATCTTATTGGTTACGGATCAGCTATTCCTAGAAGTCCCGTGAACAGGTTACTGCTCTTTCTATTTCGCAGTTTCATAATATACTCCAGAGATTGGTAATGTCAGGAAAGAGAAATTAGCGATCCTGGCAAGTTTAATCCCTGTCAGTACCGTTACTATAATTATTATTTTCTTCTTTTCACTCCATTTCCTTTATTTGTGAGCAGTGCTGAACTGAGCATGTTAACTTGGCCAAAGCCAGCAGTTTGGCCATCCCTTCCACCTGATGCTTCGTCTGATGTCCTTGAAAAAGAAAAGGTGCCTTTTTACTCATAGCAATCTTGAATTTTAGGTTAGGCCTGCTTTTTATGGTTCTAAAAGGATAATGATTTTGAGTGATCAAAATACATTTGGATTTTAACATGTATCCCTCTCAATCCGAACTGAAAATATGAGTGATTTCTTTTGTCAAACTCATCCCATCTATGTGTGTTCCCCCAGCCTGTTTATTTAAATCTCAAATTATTTCCAATGGACCTACTGGCCCAGTCAGAGCTATTGATTGTACCTTGAATGAAATGCTCTGTGACAAATGCCTTGGGGAAACTATCTGTGTAGTCAAAATAGCAGTGCTGTGTGTGGTTAATGACTTTCTTATGTTGTCAGCATCTTTGGTCTATCAAGATCAGACTCTCCCCCATTGATCTTCTGTCACCAACCTCTTCCTCCTCTTTTATTTAGGTCATTCTTCAAGAATCTCCACAGATTAAACATTTTGGTATTCAAAGGAAACTTCTACCTCTTGAGCCAACTATACTTCTGCGTGAAGCAAATCGTAGGAGGGCTTCTCTTTCGGCTGGAAATGTGTTCGAGTTGCTTGATAGTCGGCAACCTATTGATGGGTAATAAAACTCATTATGAGCAAATACTGACTAGTATTTTTTTTTAATTTGATGTTGATGATTGAGTCCGTCATTTACACAGAATTTATGTGATCTTTGAGTTCAATCAGACCAAGCTTTTGCATAATATGTAATGTTAATTACTAAAATTATCAGTAAGTTGTCCGTGTGTCCGCCAACTTTGATAGGATTAATATGCACAACTGGTATTTTTCTTGAAAGCTATACTTCATGATAATGATAGCAAATAGATTTATACAAGGTGAGTTTTGTTCAAGATTCTGAAATGCTTGAATGGGGGAGTAAAAGTAAGTGTGATGTCCACTGTTTTAATAAGTTTTTACATTGTTCTAGGACCAGTAATGTTAGTCATAGACTTAGAGTAGCTTGTCCCCCACAAATTAGAACCTGTGTTTACCGATTGTCATTTTTCTCGAGTCATTTTCTTCATTCAAGATTATGATGAATGTTATTGACCAACAGGCCCTCATTGACAAATGCGCATATGTCACGAACAAATTCTTCACCAGGAATTGAGAACATGATCGATCGGCCAATGAGGCTTGCAGAAATTCATGTTGCTGCTGATCATGCATTAAGGAGGACCATTTCTGATGCTAATTTGAAGAAATCATTATCTTCTATAGATGATTTTGAGGTATATTATGATCCGATGGCTCTTAATGCATACATTAGAATACAAATTTTGTGCTGCCAGTGTGTTTTAAAGCTCTAGATAGTATATATCTTAATTTCTACTAAACATTCATTCTTTCTTGTATGAATTGTTTGTTATTTATTGGATTTTCGAGACTTAGTTAAACTTGAACCTCAATACTAAGAGATTTCATTTTAAATTATCATAAATACTAAAGGTGTTTCCTACTTTCCTGAGTATATTATGCGTCCTTATGTTTGTAGCAGTTGACTCCTCATTGTTTGCAATTTCTATTTAGGTGAAATACATTATTACTCTTCATTTGGTACTTCAGCCATGCATGAGTTAATAGTTTGTGCAATTTATTTTTGCTCTCAATTTTTTTAATATTTTAAAATCCTGTTTCACAGCAAAAATACCTGGAACTGTCCAAAGGTGCTGCTGATAATTATCATCGCTCGTGGTGGAAGAGACATGGTGTTGTTCTTGATGGTGAAATTGCAGCCATCTACCATAAACTCGGGAATTTTGATCTTGCTGCCAAGTTGTACGAGAAAGTTTGTGCGCTCTATGCTGGTGAAGGATGGGAGAATTTATTAGCTGAAGTTCTTCCAAATTTAGCAGAGTGTCAAAAGATACTGGACGATCAAGCTGGCTACCTATCCTCATGTGTGAGACTGCTCTCCTTGGATAAAGGATTGTTCTTGACTAAAGAGCGACAGGCATTCCAGTCTGAAGTCGTTTCCTTTGCTCACAGTGAGATGAAACACCCCGTGCCTTTAGATGTGTCCTCATTAATAACATTTTCGAGTAATCCTGGGCCTCCTTTGGAGCTATGCGATGGGGATCCAGGCACCCTATCAGTGACAGTGTGGAGTGGATTTCCCGATGACATTGCTCTTGAGTCTCTTAGTCTCACTCTGACAGCCACAAACAGTGCTGATGAGGGTGTCAAGGTTCTCATCTTTTTCACAACTGAACCCCCTAATATATAGGTTCCACTTAATGATGTTGTCAATTTATAACGTGATTTATCTTTTTGTTTGCAGGCATTGAAGAGTTCTGATGATACAGTTTTGAAGCCCGGTAAGAATACGATCACGATATCCCTTCCTCCTCAGAAACCAGGATCGTATGTTTTAGGAGTTCTCACCGGGCAGATTGGTAAACTGAGATTCAGATCACATAGCTTTTCAAAAGGTGGACCAGCTGACACTGATGATTTTATGAGTTACGAGAAGCCAACAAGGCCAATCTTGAAGGTATTCCCCTCCATCCCATATTTCAGAGCTAAGTAGACTCTTTTCATGGAACACCGAATTATATTATTCACATCGTTACACAAGATGGCAATATTATAGGTTTATCTTTTATTGCTAAATCTAAAATAAAAGAGATGGATAATTACCTAACAGTATTTTATTTGCAGGTGTTCAATCCGAGACCTCTAGTTGATCTTGTTGCAGCTGTGTCATCCGCTTTGCTGATGAATGAATGTCAGTGGCTGGGCATAATTATTAAGCCGTTAAACTACCCGCTTAAGGGTGCCATACTGCACGTTGACACAGGTCCTGGTTTGAGTATCGAGCAGACACATGGTATCCAAATAGAGAGAAATGAATCGCCAGATGCATCTGAATCTGTAGATCAAGAGTCTGAAGTTTCGTCGAAAGCAAACCAATTGACTCTCCAAGATGGAAAGATTGAATTACCCGATTGGGCAAGCAGAGTAAATTCAACATTATGGATTCCAGTCCGTGCAATCAGCGAGGCTCTTGCTAGAGGAACACAAGAAGGCTCACCTAGTACGACTCTTTGCCATTTTGTCATTGTTACACTATGAATGCTCTACTTTATGTTTCTAAACTGCATTGTTTTTGCTCCGAATTCACTAGGTGCGATGGTGCAGCAGAGGCTGAGTGTTGTGGATGGACTTCGAACAATGGCTCTGAAACTAGAATTCGGCGTCTCCCATAACCAAATATTCGAGAAGTACTGTTTCTACCCCTAGCTCGGATATTAGTTAATATCTAATTCTGAATTCGAAAACTCATACAGAATATGGTGTTGGAATCTTGCAGGACACTGGCAGTTCACTTCACGGATCCTTTCCATGTGAGTACACGTGTTGCAGACAAATGTAATGAAGGAACTCTGCTTCTGCAGGTATGTTATTAATTCGATCGTGTTTATGCCAAGTTCCCCCCAAATGTGTTATTTATTGTAAATATACTTTCAAAAAGGTAATACTTCATTCGCAAGTGAATGCTTCGGTGACTGTGTATGATGCTTGGCTGGACCTTCAAGGCGGGTTCGCCCATACTAAAAAAGACGATACAAGACCCATAGCCGCTTCTTTCCCCCTGACTATTTCAAGGAAATCTAGAGCTGCAGTTTTGTTCAGTATTTGTCTCGAGAGCACATTATACAGTGATGAAGTCGAGAAACTGAATCCCGATAGCATAGTAAATGTACGCTATGCAATATCTGGTAATAGAAACCTCGGGGCCCATGAACCGATGGATGTGGAACCCAACGGGTCAGAGGATCCAGTGAGGCTATTGGATTTCAGGAGCGCCATTGTTCTGCAGCGGCCTGTGCTAGATCCCTGTCTTGCTGTCGGTTTCCTGCCTCTTCTTTCAACCGGGCTTCGTGTTGGGCAGCTTGTCACCATGAAATGGAGGATCGAGAGGTTGAAGGATCTTGGAGAAGACAACAGCAGCCAAAAGGTATGGTGAAAACTTAACTTCGAGTATTTCTTTTCCGTCTTAGAACATTCTATCAGACTTCTTCGATCTATGGAAAACAGGACGAAGTTTTGTATGAGGTGAATGCCAATACCGAGAACTGGATGATTGCCGGAAGAAAAAGAGGTTACGCTTCACTCTCCACAAAACAAGGTATTTTCTCGCGTTCTCGCCTCTCTTCTATTCCAAGTTTGCCATCTCTCTCTCTCTCTCTCTCTCTCTCTCTCTCTCTCTCTCTCTCTCTCTGATACATGTTAGCGTTTGAGCAGGCTCGAGAATGGTGCTCTCGATATTATGCCTGCCGCTGGTGGCGGGGTATGTTCATCCTCCTCAGCTCGGGCTTCCAGACGTGGAGGCGACGAATATCAGCTGCAACCCACCCGGGCCTCACCTGGTCTGCGTCCTGCCCCCGACCGTGAGCTCTTCATACTGCATTCCTGCAAACTAGGGAACTGAGTGGACTTCAAGTTCATTGTGAGATTGTAGGATATGTTACATGTAATTTCAGAGCGATATAAATTGGTATATTTGGCTTAAAATTGGTTGATTTTCCTATATATATTTTTGTTAAGTTTGTGATGATCAAAGTCATGGATACGTATCTTTTTAAGTGCATTCTAAAATCTAAAAATGTGCATTATTATACCTGAAATACCATGAAACAATTGGAAAAATAATACATTAGTAGGAATTGGTATAAAAAATGAACAAAATGAGGAAAAAAGAAGGTCCTACCGAGACTTGAACTCGGGTTACTGGATTCAGAGTCCAATGTCCTGACCACTAGACCATAGGACCAGTTTGGTTACAATTGGGAGGAAATAATTTATATAACAAACAATTTAAAATATGACTATCTTTTAATACAAGTTTATAATAATAAGGTAGTATAACCTTTCAGGAAAATATAATTAAGAGCTGTGTTACTCAGACACGGATTGCGTGTCGTGTCGTATCCTAATATCCGACACGGGACATGAAAATTTTAAAGCAATATAGACAAAATATCACTAAAAACCCATATCATATTATATCTTGTGTCGTGTCTGATACGTATCCGATACGGAGACACGACATTATACTCTCCATGTCTGAGCGACATAGGGAAGGAGTATACTATCATAATTTATATGAAAATTTATGCTATGACTTTTTATGATGCTTGAGGCTGTATTAAGTGATGATAAATGTGGCTTCTTAATCACAATTATCCTTTTCAAATATATTTACCTGCAAGATTGTACTACTATTACTAATATATACTTGTAGTACATATAGACATATTTTAAATATAGTATGTAATTATTATTTAATTCTCCCGATTGTTACCAAAACGGTCCTAAGGTCTAGTGGTCAGGACATTGGACTCTGAATCCAGTAACCCGAGTTCAAGTCTCGGTAGGACCTTCTTTTTTCCCTGATTTTGTTAATTCTTCAAGCCTCTCTTTTTTCCACTAATTCATACTCATGTATTCTTTTTCATCAATTCTTATACCTCTTTTTTCCACTAATTCATACTCATGTATTCTTTTTCATCAATTCTTATACCGTATCCCCCGAGTACCTAACATGCAGCATCGACGTAGACATACATTATCGTATCTCGAGTACCTAAGATGCAGCATCGATGTAGACATGCATTATCGTATCTGTATTTATTGTAACTTACATTTTTATCAAGGCATGTGATGTCGGATGATGAGGGTAACATAGACATTATACTGTTGCTTACTTCTCTATCAAGACCTGTAATATCAGGCGATGAGGGCGAGCGAATCGTCTTTTGTTTCATGTAAAGTGAATCTAAAAAATAGTATTAGAATAGATGATATTACAGAGTGACGGTGCACTAAAGTAATAATTAGTCAAAATTACTATTCATATGTCAAAAAAATTAAAATTTAAAAATACAAAACCAAATTAATTAAGCTCCAAAACCGACATGTACCATTAGCATATAAATCTCTCGAATAATTTTAGCGGTAGGTCTTGGAAGGTCATAATTATAACATGGTGTTGGCAACGCCGTGGGGGCGACTAATTAACGGTAACGTAAACATTAACGTTTGAAATCAGTAGTAATTAATAATTAATCCTCGATGTTCATGAATTCTCTTAGCAGGCATAATCATAACTATAGCATGCGACTATTGTAGGACCTAGATAGATCCATGTTCCAATCTAGAGCAACGGAAGGTGCTGATTCCAGTGACGGAACTAGAAATTTATTTAACCGTGAGGTTAAATGATTAAATTTTTTCAGGGTAGCTCATCTTAAACAAAAAATTATAATTTTCGATAGAAAACAGTAATTTATATATGAATGTTGGATTTCAAATTAAACACTGGCTTATCCGAACTTAGTGTAGTTCTGCCCAGGGGCAGATTCATTCATAGACTGACCCGGATAAGCCTGTAAATAGTAACTTCCGGTCAACTATTACTGTAGCGCCACAGACGGTCTACACTACCGCCTACCCTAATATAATTTCCTAGATCCGCCTTTGGTTCTGCCACTGAACTAATCTCCAAATATAATTTGTTAATTTTATCCAGTTTCGATCAGTTAAGTTGAGAAGTCTGATATTAAAGTTAGGTTAAGTAGAAAGCAAAAGGAAAGATTCTATTTTCACTATACATTAGTAGTATAGTTTATCAGTGTTTTGTATTTCGGAGTATAAAATGTGACCTAGATCGTAGCACGATGAGATTTCATGTGCATTGCCTGGCCTCCCGCTAATTTAGTTCAGTTATATCAAACTGTTTTATTGTTGCTGTAATTTTCGAGATCTAGTGTAAGTAAATTTATGATCATTCAATTATTCTTCGATTCAATTTTTTCAGCTAAAAATCTGTAAATATTTTTAAATTTCTACGAATCGCATGAGTCAAAGAACAATAAAAATAGCATGAATAATTGAGTAGACTAATGAGTTTGACATTTCATGTCATAAAATTCGTATCGAAACCGAATTTTTCTTCGTTTCATATGCATGAACATCCTAATTATATATTGCATCTCACCAATAACTTGGTTAATTGTAAGCAGACGCTAATTTTGCCGGCCATTTTATATATATTTGGATCCTAATAAGTCGATAACTCTTTTCAATTCTAACAAATTTCAACCTTTACAACCGAAAAACGTCATTATTTAGTCATACAAAGATCATGTTTCCGATCAACAACAGTATCGAAGCTAAAAGCAAGCTAAAGATCATCTTTCTTTATCATATGAAGAGATTAAGTCCGTGTTCACTTCACCTTATATCAGTATCTTACAGTACTGATCAACATAATATAATACTGATCAGCACACATTATAACACTGATCAACACTAAATAGTACAACACATCTTAGCGTGTTTCAGTATGTTTCATCAGGTTTCATCTTCGAAAAATAATTTTCAATTTAGCTAAGTTTCAGACCATATGAGTATATATTGACAAAAAATATTGTTTTCATAGAAATATTAGAATTAAATTTTGATCTGATGATTATATTAAACCTTATTAAATGAAAATATGTAAAGTAAACTAAATTGAGTGTACTTTTAACAAAATAATTTATCTGATCTAATATAATTGAATTCAGATAAGTGTAGTTGAGTATATTTCAATGCATATAAGTATTTTATGTTATTCAGCACATTTTAACACAAGATCAACACTTTTCAACGAAACACGTACAATACAATACCGATCATCACCCTACTAAATCATACTCTCTCTGTCACAGACTAAACTGCACACTTTTCTTATATGGATGTCTCACCTTAAATTGCACATTTTTCTTATTTAGTAAACCCCGCACATTTTTCTCAACTCATTCCACCCACTTCTTCTTCAAATTCAATCTCATCCACTCACTTTATAATTTTTAATATTCTCAAATTTTACATTTTGTGCAATTTAGTTCGGGACGGAGGGAATACAAGTTAACTGAATATGATATAAGGGCGCTAATTTTATTTTATTTTTCAAAATCCCTAAACTGGTGGCCCAAAATAGATTCTAATTTGGCTTAAATAAATACTAGGGAGACTCTAGGAATAGATAACATTAATTAGCCGTTGAAAGATTGACACTCCGAAGCCGGTCGAAGGATGCCGACAGTGCAACGACCGTAGTCTACCGTAGACCTTGTGTAAACTGTCAACACTACGTATTTTATACTCTCGTTGAACATCTGGTCCGTCGCAGTCTGTATTTTATTTATTTACGGTCTATATTTATATCGAAAATATATTTTTATTTGGATAGCATATAAGTAAAATACGATTTTCATTTAGCATGTCTCTTGCCTCTTGAACAAAGACTCTCTCCTAATTTAGATCCGTCAAGTCAGCTAGAATTGAACTGTACTAAATTATAATATGTTAAACTAAAATAAAATATGTTGAAAGATACTAATATTTGAGAAAATAAAATTGTTATATTAAATTGAACTGAAATATGCTGAAAAGAGGTGAGACGAAAGGGTTTATGGTTTGTGTAGTAACGTATGTATTGAGTTTCAAAGAGTGTGAGAGTTGTCATAGCAAAAACATTTCCCTTTCTTGAAGGAAGCTTTGCGTTTGGAGTACTTTGTACGTGGAGCTCCATAAGTTGGACGACAGTTAAAGCTCGTCGCTAATTCGGGCACAATTGGTGACAATTCTATTGGGGATAAAGATGGTTCTCTTCGATTTATCTGAATTTTTCAGTTTAGTTTGATTCATTGTAATCATTTATTCTGATGGTTTTAGTTTTATTTGGTTCAGCTCAGTCGGATTTAGATAAAAATATATTCGATGAACAATTTATCTTAATTTAGTCATGTAATTTTTCGATACAATCGCTACAACAATCTAATCTAGTACCAGAATCATGCACCTATCATAATCTAACTCTACTCTATTATACTGATCTCGTACATCGAGTGGTCGATATTCTCATCATACTGTTTAAAGTGGAGTGAAGTTTCCACTTATAACGGGTTTGATGATCCCTGACACCGTCGATGCAATTCATATCTCTTGATCGGACATTTCTGAAAACTCTGATCCAGGGATTGAGGAAAAAATGATTGAAAATATTATATCGGAGGGATTTGATCCGCTGACCTCCTCTAAGCGAGGGTAACCTCTGACCAACTGAATTAGACCAGTTAATTATATAATTATTTCCGAAATGATAAGCCAAAATATTAAAATTTGTGAATGAATTTGGGCACCGCCATTGTGGTTAAGTGAGATTCTTCTAAAACGTTGTGGCGCACACTAATCAAAGTGATATGTCCAACCAACGGATAATCTTCACCGGCCGGATTCCCTATCTCGAAACTCCACATTTAATATTGTCTTTCACATGTGTTTAGTTTTCACAAACGCCAATTTTTATTATAGCTCAATTCTTTGATACTTTTCACATTCTAATTATATTGCTAGGCATCTCCAATACCAAAATATCACATTTCATTATAATAGCTTTTGTCATGTCATGTTTTTGATTCGTAAGTTGCATATTCTCGAATGGTAAAGGAAGGTCAAAATGCATTTGAAAAACTTTTGATCATTTCACATATTAATAGTGGCGAAACTAGATAAAAATGCTTAGAATTAATCGGAATGTATTTATTATCTAAGTTTTAATAAAGGATTGCGAAAATCACCCTTCACTGAAATTACAGTAAATATACGTATGTAATTTAAACTTTAGAATCGTCGATGGCACTCTGTGCAATCTTAGTTTCACTATTTGTGTAGGTATATGTTTTGAATGTCGTAGTAACTGTTACTGTGAGTTAACATGAGTCTTGCTGACCAATCAGCGGGTTGGGATTCTGGCCTTGGGGTCTAGGAGGCGAAGACGCCCCGACCCGACGGTATGGGTTATTCCTTTACTGTGCGTTGATGACTTGGTTCAAAAGTGTATTGTGAACGAGTCTTTATAAGGCGTCTCTGTAACTTATTCATATGGTTTATGGATATTAAACGATCGGAACATCTGTAATATGGGTACCTGTCTAATGCAATATGTCTCTTTTCCTGTAGATGTAACCAACCATTAATGAATCACGTAAATCTGTATTTTTATTTTTCTCGTTACGTCTATTTGCTATTTTCTCTATATTCTGCACAACAACATAGTATAACTAAACTGAAAATTTTAAATAAGTTGATGAGAACATGTTAGAATATATATAATATATATAACCATGCACATGCTTACCAACAACTATTAATAACAAGCACTAAATCGCCGTTCAACGATTGAAATGGAATTGCACATGACTAGTTAATAACATTCTTGCCCTCCCTATGTCGAATTGTATCATGAACAAATGATTCAGCGGAGTTCCACTTGGGCGAAGGCTCATTCACAAAAAAAATTGTTTGATTAAAGAACAAATTGGTGCAAAGAATTTTGTGGAACTAAATTGAATTGCTCTGTTTTTGTGAAACTGAATTGAATGGAGAAGTCATGATGTGTTTTTCCGATAAGGGGTATGTGAATAACTTGTCCTTCGTTGTGAAGTCACTATCGTACCCTTCGATAGAGGCAAATGGTAAGTACTTTGAATGGGAATTAAGTGGGAGGGTGGGGGTAGAGAAAGAACACTCCCTTTTTCTTTATTTTTTGATCAAATCATACTCCCTTTTTTAATCTTTAGTTTCATCTACTTTACTAATTTGAAATTTTTTGAATGACTATGATTGTGTTACAATTTCGATAATTTAATTGATATGTTGTTCAGTGACGTTTTTAAGATTCGATGTTGTATGTATGATTATGTAATTTTTACTGGAGGCAACTTAGTCTCTAAAAGTATCAAGAATCAGCCTACCTCAAAATATGACCGATACTATGGCTGAAGTTTGGCTGACTAATCTATTTCGTGATCTCCCGCTTTTACTTAGATGATTACTCCTTTTGTTTGGTGACAATAACAATACTATTTTATTGCTCATATCAACACCAGCTATCATTTTATATAGGTTAGTTCCCACCGACAAAATTTATATGTGATTATGTAATTTTTTCTGGAGGCAACTTGGTTTCTAAAAGTATCAAAAATCAGCCTACCTCAAAATATGACCACCGATCCTATGGCTGAAATTTGGTTAACTAATCTATTTCATAATCTCCCGTTTTCACTTTGACGATTGCATATTTTGCTCAATGACAATATCAATGTTATTTTTATCATTTTGTACATGTTAATTCTCACCGACAAAATTTGATATCACCTACAGTTTCTCTTATGTTCAAGTTGCCGATATTTTTACTAAGAGTTGATTTGTCCCCTTTCTGTGTTTCATTTAGCAACCCAACACTTTACTTGGAACGTGACCACTATGGAAATTGAATAGATTTAATATTTTACATTTATGTACTCCTTGTATATTTATTAACACATGTTCTTATTGTCTGTTGAAAATCTCGATGGGAATAACAGAACCGTCAGTAAACAGAGCACAGTAAAGTTGAAAACTACATGAAACTAGTAAAATCTTCTACCACTCTTCTTGATATTGATAACTTGGAAGAACACTCCACAATACAGTAAGTAGTTCATATACAAAAACACCCATAAGTTAATAGTAAGTTATATTACCACTGTAATTTTTGCCTTGCGGTCTTTATTTTTCTCTAATTCTTTTTCCCCCTGTATAATTAATATAATAAATAAAAAAAGCTCAACAAAGATTGTTGAATCTCCAATCAAGCCTAACATCATTGGAGCCCACGAAATGCTGATTAGCAGGCTTCTTGAATGAAACGATGTGGCTGCTCACCATGAAGGCGGTGACACGTTCCGACACTCTGATATCCTCCATCTTCAGCTCCTGCAACCTCTGCACATACTCTGGAACGTGGACCAGGTCCCACACCACCCCCACGCCGCCGTGCTTCAGCACCCGAACCACCTCCCCCACCGCCCTCATCCTCTCCGCCGCCGCCGCCGCCGTCTTCGCCCCGAACTCCTCCCTCCCCACCCTGTGGACGAACACCGACGACACCACGACGTCGAAGTAGCCGTCGCTGAACGGCAGCCTCCGAGGATCTCCCGATCTGTCATAATTATTTAAAAAATCGTGTTTAGCATTATTAAATATATTTTTGATCGGAAATATTTTTTTGATAGAGAACGATATAAAATAAAAAATTATGAATAATAAATATTTGATCACCGGATATTGAAAAATGGTCCATTTTTCTCGTTTTCTTCTAATTCCGTCTGTCACTAGTTGATAAAAAAAAGTGTATTTTGAAAAAATCACAAAAATATTTAGGTTGCGTTTGATAACTCAACTATTCCATCACTGATTAATTAAAAAAAATTATATTTTGAAAAAATCACAAAATTATTTAGGTTGCTAATCTCACCTGCAGGTGACGTACTCCTGCACTCCCTCCAGCGCCGCCGTCCGCAGCGTCGTGGACAGCAGCGCGGGTTTCTTCGGGATGGAAGGGGAACGGGTACGGGTCGGGTCTAACCCGACGACCCGACCCGATGAGCCGGATTTCTTTAGCTGCATGGCGACGGCGTTGAGGAGCATTCCCCGGCCGCAGCCGAGGTCGAGGGCGGTTTTCACCGTTGACCAGTCCGGGACGGCGTTGACTATCCTCTGCGACATGTCCCAGTGGAGGGAGACGGAGGAGTATAGGAAGTTCCCGGCGGCGAAGAAGAGGCAGACAGCGGAGAGGGCGGTGACGGCGCCGGTGAAGCCCGCGATGAACCGGGCCAGGCCCGGCCCGGCCGCCGGAAAAAACTGGCCGGTGAAGAAACAGATGGGCTCGAAGTAAATGAGGAAGAAAACAGAGAGCGCCGAGAAGAAGACGGCGTGGATGAGGAGAAACGACGGCGTCTGCCAATCCTCGACGCCGTAGATCGCATAGATCTGTGTCCAATCTCTCGCCGTTTTGCCCATTCTTTCTTACAATACAAACCTCTGCAACAACAACAAACAATCACCCGCAAATCAAAATGTCTGCAACAAAAAAAAATCATTCCTTTTTGTCTGAAAAAAAATTCAAAATCTCCGACTCACGAGTAAATGATTCTCAGATCTGTTCGGAATAATCCGATGATCCCAACAGGAGCTGGAAGTACAAGTAGATAGGGTGGAGAGAGAGCATTGAGGTACAAGGTTTTCCAGACCCACCAGCACAAGCAGTGTCTGCTCGAGTGTTTTAATGTCTGATGATTCTGTGAAAAGCTTCAAATCAACCTTAAATTCCACAAACTGTGCCTCGGATGATGATCTTTTATTGTTCTTGAGGGAAGGAGAAGATGGAATCAATCAGCTCACAGAATGGACGCGGTTATAGAGTTTGTCGGCTTCAATTTTGCTCACAAAGTAAGAGAGTGTGTGAGGAACTAAAACTACGGAGTATTGGTAATAAAGATTAAAGGGGCGAATTATTTATAGGAGAGAGGAAAGGACTCTTGAATAGATTAAGGTGAGGCTAGAGAGAGGGATGGATTAGTTTATCGGGATCCATTCAGTTCAATTCAGTTTAGTAAATAAAAGTTTGTCAAATTCGATCATATTTTTCATGTGCCGATACGTGTATGTGCATTTTACTAATTGCATGGTCAAAAAAGACATAATTACCCCTCATTAGTTCACTGTAGTCTAGACCTGCATTAACACATTTAAGGGCGTTTCAAGTCACAATCATACTTGTATTAGCAAATCAGACCCGCACGTATGATTTCTTTATTTTTTCTATCTACATTAATTAGTTCAGTTTATTTCTATTCAGTTCAACAAAAAATAAGTTCATAAGCACAAAATATTGAGCCCTATTCGATCGAACTTGTTTCATGATGAAATGAACTGAAATGAATCAAACTGAAAAAGTATCTAAAGTAACACTGGTATAGCTAATTTTTTAAGATACATTTCGTGAAATTGCGTTTTTACCAAACTAAATTAAAATGAATTGAACTGATCTTAATAGACAAGAGCCTTTGAAAGGAAAGGGGAATTGGCCTTTAAGCTTTAAGCATAGTACTTACGACAATTAAGGAGTGAACGCTACTCACCTTTTCTTTAAAGCTTTTTTAGAGTGGAGACATTTGCAACATTGAAAACGATTGCCCAATTGGATATTTTCTTCTATTTTTGAAAATTTTTGAATTTTTCACCCGGTATTTTTTTCCTTTTATGGAATATTACATGAATCCTATTTGATTTATGGACAAATCAGAAAATCAGAAATTATCAAATTCTATATATTTACGCAAAAGATTTCACTAAATCTCTCATTAATTTATTGCTCTTTTTATGTCGATATTATACGAATTATTAATTAATCATTTATATAAATGGGAGATTTGCTAAAATTAGTCGGATCTCCTTTCATTTCCATTTTTGACAGGAATCTCACTTATTTGGTTACATTTTCAGTCAATTTTTTAGGCTATTTTCTTTGTATTGATTCTTTCTCAAATTTTTAACCAGAAAGGGATATATAATAACAAAACAGTGTTTTTTTTCCCACTGACAAAATAATACTGATACAGTAAATTTTCCCCCAAAATCTTTCAAACAGTTCTACAATAAATTTACCTTTTACCCCCATTGAGCAAATTGTCAATAAGAAGATACTTTGAATTAAAATTTATGATCTTCATACTCAAAATTTTAATTTGTCATTGAATGAAATTTAATTCTCATTTATTTATTGAAATCATTGATGATTGAAACATAAGATATGATTTTATTACCATTTTGATTGAAAATTATACCTTTTTAGAATATGATTTTTATACGACCTCGTTTTTTAATAATAATGTATTAAAAAACAGTAACTTCTCTCACATATTGAACCGTAAACTTAGGATCTGTTTGTCTGAAACTATTTCTTACTGTTCTGAATTGAATTAAACTAAAGTGAACTAAATTAATCTGTTCTACTTTCAAGTTCCGGCAAACAGGATTTTAGTATACTTTTATTGTCACTCTCAAGCATTTTCATTTCACATGAAAAAGGAGCTCTTGAACTAAGATACTATTTATATTTGATGTTTGTTACACAAATATTGACATTATCATTATATAATACATGTTAATTATTATATTTTTGTCATTTTACCTTTGTTGTAGCATAAAGGAAGGGCCTATTTATAAACCTCAAAATCTGAGGGAGGTATATGCAAATGCAATTTACCATTAAAAAACCTTATTTTATGGGCAGCCTTTCTTTTTCATGGACCAATATAAGTATTATATAACCAAACATATCTTTAGAAATCGACTTGCTAATTTTGATGGATTAAACTCAAAATCTCCAAATTGTTAATTAAATTTCAAACCAGTTTAATCAATCATATCCAAATTTGGTCAATTTCTGGTACCTAATCCGTTGTTTTCCATTCCCTGATTATCATATATAAATTTTAAACTAATCAACTTATTTAATTAATCCGGTGAAAATGTTGTTTCAACAGCAGTTAGAGACTAAATTAAACAATAAAAAATGCAGCAACTTGAGAAATGAGTTGGACTCCATTTCTTTTTAGTTTTAATACCTAATCTATTCCATAAAATCTAATTTATTACAGAGCTACACTATCATTTGAGTGAGATGATACTCAAACTCAATACATCAAGCGATATATTTTACCGATTCGCACTTTGTATAATTGTTGCTGCATTTTCATCACTCAATTGAGCACACCTCTTATAAATAAAGGGAATGAAAATTTGAGGATTGAGAGAAATCCGAAATTAATGAGGGAAGGGATTTAATCTCTGAATTCAATGGGAATCGTATAAAGAAAAACTGTACGAAATTTATAACTAATTCATCATAATATTTATCAGTTCAATTTACCTTATTTCAGTTTAATTCAGTTCAGAACTGACTTACTCGAGGAAGGAAGTAGACCAGCACCGGCGCATTGAAAAGGGTTATATCATAATTAGAGAAAATATTATACACTAATTTGTCAATAATAGACAAATTGAGGTCCCCTCAACTTCAATCGAAAATTCAGCGTAGAATAGGTACCTGTTTGGCTAATAATGTGCCCCGTTTCTTTAAGAAGTAATTGGCAATGGACATTTTTTCTGTTAATTATAACGAGAACAACTAATATTTACAAAAGTTGTTAGCCTCAATTTTAGATTTGCAATAAATAGAACCAAAAGGAAATTAAGTTACTTGATATTAAATCAAGTTGAACTAATTAAATATACTTCATTTTAAATTACAAAATAAAATATCGAACTTATATTGCATAAAAATCACAATTATGTAAAACAAAATGAAGAGGTTGAACAATGAACATCAATTGCACCTTTATCTTTTTTAATCGAATTTTGATCTCCAAAACGTAACCCTTAATTAAGAGATAAATCATTGTTTACTTGGATGAATTATAAAGTATTATTCGCATTGCTTTTTTAAATTCGATTAATAGTCGCTTTTATAAATGGTTAGTTGAATGTTAAACTTGATGAATGAGTAAATCAATTTATAATGGTAAAAGATGAGCAATTACGATCGTTTCAAAAGGTTTACCGAGTAATATATTTTTATTAAAAATTAGTGAGACCAAGTAATTTAAAACTATTTTTACCATTGAAACAAAAACAGTGTGACCAAGTAATAGCCGTACGTACACTGATCTGGTAACTAAGCGTGTAAAGTTTAGAATGTGTGCTTTAAATATTTAAACTAATGACGAACTCAAATGCAAATTGAAACCCTAATCTAATCTAATTGATCAGACGTCTTGCCTCATTCATAAAATGTCGGATGTTCAAATCTCCTCAAATACAACTTTTATAATCAATTTCTTATCTGACCTCTTGAATCAAGATCTCCAGGGATACTTGATCATGGAAGGTCATATGTTAAAATCTCCTCCAATGCAACATTTACAATTAATTTCTCATCTGACTCCCTGGATCAAAGTCTCCAAGAGTACTCGATAAAAAAACAGCAGTTACATAGACGATGTCCATAACAGGGGTTGAATCAAAACCGGTGCAAGTGAAATCTTTACCCCTCTCTAAGCAGCATGGTGATGACCTCGGCCACGTCTTCAGGAGTATTCGATCAAAAGACAGGAGTTGCATCGACGATATCTAACATGGGAGAATCAAAACCGGTGTAAGTGAAATTTTTACCCTACTCTAAGCAGTATGGTGATGATCTCGGCTACGTCTTCAGGAAAACTCGATCAAAAAATAAAAGTTGCATCGATGGTATCCAGAACATGGAGCATCAAAGGCGGTGTAAGTGAGATTTTCATCCCAGTTTAACCAACATGGTGAGGATCTCGGCCACTCATGTACGAGATCAAATAGAGTAGAGTATTGTTAGATTATAATACTTGTAGGATCATTGTAAGTATATTAGATTGTTGCGGTGAATACTTAAATTAAATAATGCATATTGATAAGATTATTAATCAAGTAAAATTTGGGTGTTATATATATTTTCTTGAAATGTGATTTGGACATGTGATTTTTTTCTTCGTTTTAAAAGACTATAGAGTGGAATATAAAATGCAAAAATATTGATTTTTCCTCTGAAATGACCCTTGAGTTTCATTTTATTGGTTAGCTTAGCTAACGGCAATCAAGGAGATGCTTTGGTCAATAACATATTAACATCAAGCAAGGCATGCCACACTTTTTTAATTTCAACAACCATCATTTTTCTAAAGCAAAATTTCTACTATTCTCTTCCACAATAGTTACATAATCACAACCAAACATGTATTATTGCAAAACAAAAAATAAAAATAATTCTTCAAATTTCACGCAATTATGATCCTATACTACCCGGATATGTTGTATTTAAATGTGTGAATTGCTGGTTTGTAATCTTCTCTATATCAAAACTTACTTATGTACAATGTTACTAAGACGACCGATGACTCTCTCATACATTGCTAGTTATGAGAATGATGAATTGGACAACATTTTAAAGTCGAATTCGATGATTACTGTAATTCACTCCTAGTTAAAGTGTAAATTGTTGTGATATCTTTTTCATTACCTCCGTTTCAGAATTTCGTATCTCAAATTTTTACCACAATACTTAGATCACTACTAATTTCATATCTTTCGCTTCTAAATAGAACAATTATTAATTTTTGTTACAACAAGGATATTTTCCTTACTTCCAAAATTAAATCAATTTGTAACAAATCCACCAATTTCATTAACTTGTCGTTTGAAATGGGTTCATAGACTTTTGTTTTGGAGTAACTAAATTAAATTCTGTTGACAAATTCTCTTCGGATGCTAGCTTCGGTCAACGCGACTTTGGCCTGCAAAAGGTACCCTCTCAAGAACTTTCCAACAACAAGGGTATTATCGGCAAATGGCAAGCATTTCATCAAACATGTTTAGTTCAATACTTTATTTTTTTAGTTCAAAATACGGTATCAAACTTACGATAATATTTTTATTAATTATTACTTCCGTCCTGGTCAAAATTTCTTACCTTTTTTTCCTTTATCTGTCCCGATCAAAATTTCTTACTTCTTACCTTTCCCTTTTTGGCAAAAAATAATTATGAAATGACACTTTATTCGTAATAAATTTCTACACATAACTATAACTATACGTCATATTTCTCTTTTACCCTTTATAATTAAAACATAACATGTAAAATACTATCTCCTAAAAATCCGAACTAAAATCAACTAAAAGACTTTAATTAAGACAGAAAGAGTATAATTATTTAAAAACTTAACAGTATTCGAGAAACATTATAATAAATTTAATGATATTTTAAATTATCGGGATAACAAGCTAGGATAGTATTGGCAAATGGCAAGCATTTCATGGATATCCTTTTACTATTTCTTTGATTTTGTTTGCAGTAGGTGAAGACTCTGTACTTTATTTTGAATCTTTCATCATGAGGGGTCCCGCCGGAGTTGATCAACGCGGTGATGACGTGGCGGCGGATGACGGTGGCACCGGCACCAAGTGGTCCTTCAAAGAGAATAAAGTCAGCCATAGTTTTGAACTAGCCGTAGCGGTAATGAACAATTGACGATTTCTTTACATATTTAAAATTACGAATTAGTAATCCATCCGTGCAAGAAAATAAATAAGATGGAATCTAAAATCTAAAATCTAAAATCTATGATTTTACAGATTATTACGATCAGATAAGTTATAAATATTGATTAATATGTAGTATTTTTTCCGTCTCACGTAAAAAATACAAGATATATAAACACGCAATCATACATACACAATCTCTTATTTATCGAATGTTATCAAATTCGATTACATCAGCCAGACACATTTAATATAATGAAAGATTGTGTATATCTAATTACGTATTGACATCGGAGAAAGATTGAGTATCATAGAAACGTCTAAAATATGTGTTAATATGATTAAATTCAACTTGGATATAGTGTTTAAACTTTGATTTTTATAAAATCTTTGTGCTAGCTGAAAATAAACTAATTTTATCTATTTTAAACCAAACCAATGTTACAACTTGTTACTAATTTAAATCAAAATTCCATGGTCAAATTTATTTATAGGCCTTGATAATTACTTGCCTACATAAGCTTACCCATTGGATTAGAAAACTAGCTAATTAGTGTTTAATTAAAAGTACAATAATTTTTACGCCCGTGGGTATCCTATACTATTGTCCGTTCGCCTAAGAGTAGATTATTCTCTATTTCGCAAGCTAGCTAGTTATATAATTAAATTATTATGTGCGTTTCAATTCAAACTTCACAAATTCACTTTTTTTAGATCGATCAGAAATATATTGATTAATGATATCTTTATTTATGTTTAGTTATGTACTCTATTCCCACCGATATTGTTTTAATGGCATTCTATGATTCATCATATATTTTGTTAATTTAACCGTAAATTTTAAACTATTATATGAGTAAGAATGTTATCGCCTGATATAGTTTTAGAAGGTTTTTGACATGTATCATCTAAATATTAAAATTATAGATTTGGTAAATATATGTAACAAAAATTATGCATGTTCAAATTTGTTGCCAAATAATGTTGCTTTACAAGAGTGTCATAGAAACAAAATCAAGTGCAGTATGATCAAATTTTGATATTATGAAAATACACACCTTAACGAATCCAACAATATCTCGTGTGATCATATTTAATCGACAATATTACTTAAATTCGAACGTTTAAAATACTCAATTTTAACCAAATTGTGACAATACAAGAAGAATTGGAGGACTGATTTATTAATTATGTATGTACTTTGTATATCGCACTTATGTGCCTAGGGTTTAGCTAGCTTCAGTATTTAGCTTTAGGCACTTGTATGTAACTATATATAGGCATGCTTCTGCCTTATTCTAATCAAGCAATCAGATACGGTTTACATGGTATCAGTAGCCTGACGATCCTCTTTCCTTAAACCCTAGGGTTCTTAAACCCTTTCTCCCTCTCTTCTCTCTTTTGGCCGCCGCCTACTCCTCTCCCCTTCTCGCACGATTTTTTTTTTTCTGCCTTCCCCTCTCAGTTCAAATTTTTTGCCTTCTTTTTTATTGTTCACACGACAATGGCTGCTACCAGGGATGATTCTCTTACGATCAACACGATGGTGCATCTTCTCAACACCAAGTTGGAAGCTTCAACCTACCTGCGATGGAAGAAGCAGGTAGAGTATGTATTCAAGCCTCAAGGACTGTTTGGCCATCTGGATGGCTCTACTCCTCTCCCTCTCGTTCCCGTGCCGCCAACGGCCGCCTCTTCCTCCTCCTCACCACCGGACTCTGCTATTTTTCAGAAGGAGCAGGCCGCCTACGACGCTGCCCTTGCTGCCTACAAATCCTGGATCGTGGATGATCAGAGACTTTGTAGTGTGCTCCTCTCTTCATGCACGGCTGATGCGTTGAATGAGATCACTGGGTGTACCACCGCTAAGGAGATGTGGGACACTTTCGCCAGCACCTATCAACACAGCACCTCGATCAGTGTTTTCAGCCTCAGACAGCAGGCGAATCTCCTTCGCAAGACTGGTACGATTCATGATCTTCATCTGTCTCTGATTAGAATTTTTGATCAATTGAGTGTTATGGGCCAACCTGCGGATAACCGCGACAAGCTTATGTGGTTTCTCACTGCCCTTGGACAAGCTTATTCAAATTTTAGTGCACCTATTGCTGTTCTTGATCCTTTGCCTCCGTATATAACTGTTGTGGATCAAGCCAAGGGCTATGAGGCTTTTTTGGCGAATTTGGAGAAAACGAATGTGCAGGTACAGGCTCCGGTGGGACCGGTAGCCTTCGCTGCGACTGCCCAGGCCGCCCAGCAGCCAGACGGCGGCGCGTGGGGCCCACGCGCGGCTGGCGGCGGCCTTTTCGGCGGTCGCTGTGGCGGTCGTCGTCCCTGGGCAGCTCCTGAAGGTCCTGGTATGTCCAGATCTGGTGTTTTGGGTGCTCAGATTCAGTGTTACACATGTTGAGGCTTCGGGCACATCTCTAAGTTTTGTGGCAACTCTACGCAGAGTTATGTGGCTTCATCACCACAGTCTTATGGCCAGCAGCAGTACCAGACTTATGCTCCTCAGCTAGCACGGCCTCCATCTGCTCCTCAGGCTCTTGTTGCTCAGACTTATGCTGCTCCTGTTGCTCCTACGGCAATGGCCCCTCAGCAACCTGTGTATGCACCGCAGTACGTTCCGTACCAGGCTCCTCAGACTCAGCCCGCTACTGCTCCTACAGCCTCAGACTGGTATCTTGATTCAGGGGCTACCAATCATATGAGTGCCACTTCTTCGAACTTGACTGCCCTGGCTCCATACAATGGTAATATCTCTGTTTCTGTTGGTAATGGTGCTTCTCTTCCTATTACTGCTGTTGGTGTTGCTAGAGTTAGCCCTTCTATGCATATATCTGATGTCTTGGTTGTGCCTGCTATAACTAAAAACCTGTTGTCAATTAGTAAGCTTACCAAGGAGCTATGTGCTGTTATTTCTTTCGATGACGAGTCTTTTACTATTCAGCACAAGCTCAGCAGGGCAATCCTGGGGCAGGGACACAGTGAGAATGGGTTGTACGTGTTGGACCGTGGTGTGACAGCACTTATTTCAGTGGTGAAGAAGAACAATAACAGAGCATCTTTTGAAGTTTGGCATGCTCGTTTAGGACATGTGTCCTCTGCTACTCTATCTTTGTTGAACAAACATGGACTTTTGTCTTTTACTTCTGTACTTCCAAAACTTGGTATTTGTGAACCGTGTGCTATGGCTAAAGGCCACAAACTGTCTTTTGTTGAGAACCCCAGACGGGCTAAGAATGTTTTGGATTTGATTCATTGTGATTTGTGGGGGCCATCTCCAGTTATTTCGGGAAATGGTTTCTCTTATTATGCTTTGTTTGTGGATGATTATTCGCGTTTTTCGTGGTTCTATCCTCTTCGTCGCAAATCAGATTTCGTCGATGTATATTTCCAGTTTGAGGCATTCGTGGAGAACCAATTCTCATCTCGAATCAAAGTTTTCCAGAGTGATGGAGGAACTGAATTCATCAACAACAGGTTGCAGTCTCACTTTGGAACTCGTGGCATTCATCATCAAGTTTCATGCCCATATACGCCGGAGCAGAATGGTAGAGCTGAACGCAAGCACAGACACATCACGGAGATGGGCCTCTCCATGTTGTTCCATTCACACCTACCGCTATCTCACTGGGATGATGCATTTAGTGCTGCTGTCTTCACGATCAACAGGTTGCCAACACCAGTGATTGATAACAAGTCTCCTTTTGAAGTACTTTTTGGACGTTCGCCAGACTACTCGAACTTTCATCCTTTTGGTTGCCGTGTGTTTCCCTATGTTCGGCCTACATCTGAACATAAATTAGCCCCTCGCAGTCTGCCATGTATCTTTTTGGGCTACAGTGCACACTACAAAGGATTTAAGTGCTTGGATCCTGCTTCTGGTCGTATTTATAAGACTCGTCACGCTCGCTTCGATGAGGGCCACTTTCCATTCTCGAGAGCATCCACAGAGTCTCATTTCTCCTCTTTGGATGTCTCGTCCTTTGTTGACCCCACTGATCCTGATACTGAGACATCTTCTGTTGAGACCCTTCCACCACAGCAGCCTTGTACAGCATGTCATGAGCCTTCTTCATCTACATCAGCAGCACTCGCCGATGAACCTGAACCAGTCATTCCAGAGCCTTCTCCAGTTTCCTCGAGTTCCTCCGATTCACCTGGTGACTCAGTCTTGTCTGGAAATGTTACTTTGACTCCTCCTGCTTCCACAGCTCTACAAGTTCCAGCAGCCCCACATGCTCCTAGAGCTCACTCGATGGTCACTCGTCATCAGGATGGCACAAGAGTAGCTCGCAGTCTTGGACCTGATTTTGTGGCCACAGGTTTAGTTGCTGAGTTACTGGTACAAAAGGAACCGAGAAATTTCAAGGCTGCAGTCAAGGACTCCCGATGGGTTACTGCTATGAATGAGGAGATTGATGCACTACAGAGGCAACAGACATGGCAGTTGGTGCCTTGCCCTCCACATGTTAATGTAGTTGGTTCCAAGTGGGTCTATCGATTGAAGTACAAACAGGATGGCTCTATTGAGAGGTACAAAGCACGTCTGGTAGCTCAAGGATTCTCACAGGTTCCGGGGTTTGATTTTGATCATACCTTCAGTCCAGTTATCAAGGCTGCCACTGTCCGTACAGTGATTGCTATTGCTACAATGAGGAAATGGCCGCTTCATCAGCTCGATGTAAAGAATGCTTTTCTGAATGGTGTTCTTGACGGTCCAGTTTACATGGCTCAACCGGCTGGATATCAGGATCCTGCACGTCCTAATCATGTATGTCTTTTGAGGAAGGCCATCTATGGTCTTAAGCAAGCTCCTAGGGCATGGTTTGATCGCTTCAGTGCCTTCGTTAAGGGTCTTGGCTTTGTTGGCAGTCTATCGGATCCATCTCTGTTTGTGTTTACCCGTGGCTCAGTCATCCTTTACCTTCTCATCTATGTCGATGATATCATTCTTACCGGGAATGATAAGGTTGCTATTCAGAGTTTTATAGCTCGGGCTGACCAGGAATTCTCTGTCAAGGATCTTGGATATCTCAACTACTTCCTTGGCTTGGAGGTTACACCCACCTCCACCGGGTTGTTCTTGGGTCAAGCTAAATATGATGGGGATATTCTTCAGAGAGCTGGGATGTTGGATGCTACGCCGGTTTCTACACCGTTTCTTCCGTTATCTCAGTTACACAGCAGTACCAGTGGACCATTTCACAATCCGAAGTTGTATCGTTCTCTTGTAGGTGCACTTCAGTATCTCACCATCACTCGTCCTGACCTATCCTTTGCTGTCAACTCTGTGAGTCAATACCTTCAGGATCCACGGGATGTTCATTTTGCTGCAGTCACTCGAATTCTTAGATATGTTCGAGGCACGCAACATTGTGGATTGACCTTCACTGCCGATGGTGTTTCGGAGATACTGGCCTACTCCGATGCTGATTGGGCGCGCTGCTTGGAGACACGTCGCTCTACTTATGGATATGCAGTTTTCCTTGGTGGTAACTTGGTCTCATGGAGTGCGAAGAAGCAACCCACAGTCTCTCGGTCAAGCTCTGAATCGGAGTACAGAGCTCTTGCGAACACTGCTTCGGAGGTAGTATGGCTGTTACATATTCTTCGAGATCTTCGCTTCCCACTTCAGGGATCTCCGGTGCTTCTTTGTGACAATAACAGTGCTATCTTTCTTGCGGAGAATCCAGTTGCTCACAAGAGAGCTAAGCACATCGACATCGACTATCACTTTGTGAGGGAGCTAGTTAGTGCTGGCAAACTACGAGTTGGTCATGTTCCGACATCCTTACAAGTTGCGGATATCTTCACCAAGGGGCTCAATCGTGCGTTGTTTGACTTCTTTCGGTCCAAGCTTTGCGTCTCAATCAATCCGACGCTTCGCTTGAAGGGGGGTGTGACAATACAAGAAGAATTGGAGGACTGATTTATTAATTATGTATGTACTTTGTATATTGCACTTATGTGCCTAGGGTTTAGCTAGCTTCAGTATTTAGCTTTAGGCCCTTGTATGTAACTATATATAGGCATGCTTCTGCCTTATTCTAATCAAGCAATCAGATACAGTTTACACAAATAAATAGAAATTTATGCAGATTGAGGTGAAACGGAGAGAGTCCATATTTAGTTTTACTTAATATGTTACTTAGATATATTACTCGATGCTTAGGATAGAATAGTTTGTCTAACCCAAAAATTCAATGTATTATTTGATATTTTTCTTAGTAAAAGTGAAGATTAATAAAGTATGATCTCTAGCTATTTGCCTATGCATAGGTGTGGATTTTCTTGACTAATAAAGTGTGGTTTAGTAGAGGTTTGGGTCCATGTTCAATTATGCTATGCTCTAGATCAACTTGTATTACTAGAAATAGTGTTGCCTAGTGAAAATATATTGATACATAATATGGTCATTTTTAATAAGAGGTCATGATGTTGCACTTGTAATGGGTATCAATGTATATGCATAATATTAAGACACTTTATGGTAGTAAAAATAATACCAGCAAGTTGAAGATCGGAAGTTCACGAATAAAGTGATAATCAATATAAATATATTTGACTCCTTAATTACAAACTGAATTTTGAATAAATTAGAAAATGCTATTATTATTACACAGCAATATGGGAGACATAATATACGATACACGAGAATTTTTAAAAAGATTCATCATTTAAGTAAAACCCCATTTGCTGTGTAAGTCATGATACGATATTCAGATTTTAAATTGAAACAATGCATGAAAGGGATGTGCGAGTTGTTTTTTTGGAAAATGAGCATGCCACTTTCAAATATTATCCTTACTATATGTATATTATAAGATATTCATAAGATTATAAAATAATGAATTCAAATAAATAATTTTTCCCTCTAAACTAGCAAAATCATGGGTACAACTTGATGATAGAAAATATACATAAAAAATTGTGTGCAAGTTGAATGTGTGGGTGGTAGGATAGCATGAATGATCGACTAAAAGATCATGCAGTTGCAAATTTGCAATTTCCAATCTCTTTTTTAGGCACACAATATCCACCTTTTGAGTTAGCTAATATTCCAATTCTAAATAGTCACACACACTCACTTTAATTAACCTAGAAATGCACTTAAGAAATGCATGCTTAGGATCTATTCTCATTGAACTGAACTGAGTATACAGCCGAATTAAATTGTATTTCATAAAATAATTGATCTGATTTGAACTATATCAAATTAGTTTGAGAGCAGATGTAGCATCTAATTCCCTTCACTTTGATTTTTGCCAGTTAATTCGGAAGATGTTTAATCATTGATATCTCTAAGCAGATTAAGATACAAGTTATATGAACAAGATCCCATAAGACAATTCAATTTGAAAGATAAATTTATGTAAATCTGATAAAATAAATAGTTAAATTGCAAATTCAAAATAGATATCAATTATTTTCTGAAATTTACTAGTAATGTGTACTAGTCCATGATAACATTGTATAACTAGTGGAGTGAAATGAAAATCTGGCATTTGGAATGATTAATATAATTAATTAAGAAAGATTAAGTTAATGAAGGAATATTTTTAAGCAGGAGGAAAAGAAGGACTATTATTTCTTGAAGATTTCTCAAAGGGGACATTTGGCATTCTTTAGGGTCAAAACTACGCACTAATCCAACAGGATTATGTAACAATAAAGTTGAGTAAGAAATGATCAATCTTGTTCTATCATCATTGTTTCCTTGAAATCCCGCTCCAAAGATGACACAACATCAAATTCTAAATCTTTAAAATATTTATAGGTCTTGCCTCACTCAGGCTCGTCCATCGGAAATCAGGGGTTCAAATTCCTGAAAAATAATATTTCAAGAAAAATTCTCCCTCATTCTCTGAGTAAAGTCTCCAGCGATGTGCGATCAAGAAACATGAGTTGTGCATCTACGATGTAAAAGCGTTGAGATCAAGCTCTGGAAGTGGGATATTCACCCTACTCTAAATAGCATGGCAGTGGCGGATCTAGTAGCTAGATTGCTGGAGGTGGCGGCGGCAACCCCCAAGTTTTAAGAAGCGACTATTAATTTACTGTAGATTACGGTGGTGCGGTGGTGATGTGAAGCGGCCGCAACTTCTAATTTTTAGCATAGGCCTGCTCAGCAACCTGTTGAATTTCTTTCTGGTTCCGCCACTGTAACATGGTGAGGATCTTGTCCACTCAACGTACATAATCAATAGAATAAAGTAGAATATGATTAAGTTAGTATAATTACATGATTCTTGTACTAGATTAGTACGTTGCAGGAAATGTATATTAAAAAATTCCTTACAATCGAATGAAAATTTAACTCTATACCTATGTAGTAATGTCACTAACATCCAACCATGGGAACAACAAATATAACAAATTATTTATTTTTATAAAACCAGAATCGTATGTACATTATTGTAAAACCCGAAAGAGACTTTTATTTTTTCCTTTATACACTCAAAACTTTGACTAATTCGAATAATTTCTGGGTTGGTACTGTGATATTATAATTTTCAAACAAGAAAAAGATGACCATTTCATTATTGGAGTCGATCGTAAGATAGAAAAAAGAAAAAACGCGCTAGTAACCCATACCATATGTGACTGTACATTGCAGAAAAAGTCACGAAATAATAATTTGTACTCTTTCCCGTCCCAACTCGATCCGCACAAATTATTACTTATTTAATTAATTAATAAAGTTATTTTTAAGTATAGTTAAATGAAATCTTATTGCAACGTGTATTTTCATAATAATGGCAGAATCACGCTCAAGCATGCATAGGCTCAAATTTGAATTCTAACATATATAACTGTTCACTAGTCAAATTTAGACCTTTTAAATCTCCGACGAGACGTCAGTTCTGAATCTGCGTTTCTATCTTTACTTATTAGTCATTTGAACATATTTTCAAATATTATGACAGATATTTCGGTTAATATAAAAAGTACAGTTTGATCTGGGACGGAAAGCGAAAGTATTATAAATATTATGATAGAGTGACGGTATACGGAATATTGGAATGATATAACTCCACCAAGATAACGCTTTGCCAGTTTGCATGCAATTTGTAGCTGCCTTTTCTGATATCCGTCCAAATGCCAATATATACTGCTGCTTTCATTTTCATCCGTAGAATTATTTTTTTAAGGAAACACAATTCTATTATTTTTTTTATTCAACACCAGATATCCCTCCTACTTGATGCTGTCCGCCTGGTCGGTCCGAATAATCCCCTGATCCCCGATTCAATAATCTAACTCTGCAAGACAGAGCTCCGGGAGATACCCGAGGATAGACCCTCCGGCATGATGATGAAAGATGGATCCGGGAGAGAGAAAATGGGTAATCACTTGAATAATGAGAGAATACTTACTTGAAATAGTGCTGAGGATCACTATTTATATAGCAACCCATGTTCTCCACGTGGTCCATGCTCTGGGTGTCTTCTAGTGTGCTTGTCCCTTTCCGAGTTGTACGAACCCGGATACTGCCAACCTGTGCTTACCTACTGGTGGGCCGAGCCCATGCTACTGCCGAGTAATTGGGCCTGGGCCTGGTATCACCACTGTTTAACTTATTTTATCACTGATTTACAAAACACAATATTAATCAATACAATATAATATTGACCAGTACAGTAATATACTAATGAACACAATACAGGGATAGGTAAAAATTTCGATAAATAAAAAACTAGTGATTAACCCGAATTAAATTCAACATGTGATTTCGGGTATCTGAATTGTGAAAACCCCCAATTATAATATGGGTTTACCATTTCTAGTATATCCAAAAAAAAAAAAAAAAAAAAAAACTAGGTCCCCAATCTATTTTTCCCTTTATTTTAAATAATTTCATATGGATATTTACAAAAAACACGAGTTAAAATAGAGCGGACATGGAAATAAATATCCATATCTTCATTCTTATCCGAGAACTGCACATTCGTATCTGCTCCACTTTACCAGCTTTACTACAGTGAATGATACAATCAAACCCAATAATTTATAGGTTGATTTTGTAATTAAATAAGTTGCGAGGGGAATTTTGATTGATTATATGGAAAATTAACCAATATTAGCACATTATATACTACTCCATAATTTTATATCATTTCACTAAATTTAGCGTCTATGTCACACTATATACTGCACGTTTTACTTGTTTGAATTAGGATGTAAAAAGCATGTATTTAACGTGTTTGAACTAAATTATTTATAATAACTTTTCCCTCTCAAAATAAGTAAGTCGAATTATAATATCAATACAATCTATATGAGTACAATAGGTTTTGAAGCATGGTGCGAGGAGGTACGGATAGTCATCCATATCTATTAGGGTAGGCGGCAGTGTAGAAAGACAGTGACGCTACAGTACTGGTCACTCAGAAATTACTATTCACAGGTATGTCCGGTAAATTTGAAGGTAAACTGGCGTCTGCCCAAGTCTGGGAATAAATCGTAGGTATTCCGAGACCAGAGCTATCTAACACAGCACCATATGCGAAATTTCTTATAATACAGTATGACGGTTGGAATTCTCCTTCAAATTTTTATCTTTCGTTTCTGTACGATTCCAGAACCTTGAATAAATGAAAGCAGATGCTTCATTGGATCCCACCACTATTTAAATGTCAAAACCCATGACCTACTAGTTGACTAAATTAGGTTTTGAAAAATCCCCCAAAGTTAGGCCTCTGGCTCCTCACAACGAATAATATTAGTATGACATTAGATTATAACAATCACTACATTATGATTAATGGAAAAATAGTCAACAGTAGAAGTCACCAAATCCATTTTTTAATCCCTCTGCTTAAGGTGCTGTTTATAGACTAATCATGCATAATAAGACAATCCAACAACTTAATTTATTTATCAGCGCATCAGCATATCCCGCCGGTTAACCGGGACAAGCAAATGGCCATTTCTCCGACAACTTCCCTCCATCCGCGGCCAGCCGCTTCATATTCTCCGACACAGACCCTTTCAATGTGTGTGTGTGTGTGTTTATGACAGACAGAGTTCAGATGATGACACAAGAAAATGACAGCAAAAGTTACCCCGATGGCGAAGAACACGACACAATAAGATAACATGCTCTGACCAGATATATCCTCGAAGAAACTATGTAAGCAGCATTAGGTTTATCTAATTTCCAGTCCATGTAATAACTAATAAGTAGAGAAAAATGAATATGGTTCTGCATTCGAATGCTTTGATGTACATTAGGAAGATTAGGTTGCTTACTACATAAATGGCCTAACACGAGCTTTCGCCACTTTTCTACCTGCAAAATGTGGACTTGTATACCTGCAGATTGTCAGTAAAGAATGAATTTTCCGAATGCAAGAATGTAAAAGTGCAGAAATATGGCAGTATTTCTTACCATCCAACTATTTGGCGAATCAGTTCGGGTCATTTTCTCATATGGAATGCTGAAAACATGTAATTATGTGGTCAGAGGTTTGACGACTCCCAGCTAGCATAAACAGACCCGATGATCGTTTCATGAAGCTTAGCACCTGAGCAAGCAATGATGCCCCTATCAAGACCTTCAAGGTATATTCCCCTCGAGAAGTCCAGAGCTCGCCCTCCTGCATCAGTAACCACACCACCAGCTTCTTGTACAAGGAGCACGCCAGCAGCGTGATCCCAGATTTTCTCCTTGTATCCAGCCCTTGCAAACTTCATGAAGATCTCAGCATCTCCTCGAGCTATCGCTGCATACTTCACCATGCTATGAACTCGAAGAGGCTTCTTCCTGCCATCAAAATATTTTTATAAAATCAACTCTTCCGACACTTGTGAAACAAGATATTCAACTGTATGTTAAAGGAGTCCTGGAGCAGGCAAACACAGAGTTGATTTAGTACTAATACTAACCTAAGACCCATATTTTGAGCAAGTCCAGCGGTGAAGGCATGATCTGTGTTAGCTTTCTCCACTGGTTCGCAAAAGGTAGCCAGTTCCGGATCCTCGACAGAAGAAACTCGCACCAGAGCAGCTGCATTAGGCCATGCGAATTTGCTGTCGCCATGAACGAGTGGCTGCATCCAAGCTTCAGCACTATCTTTTATTGTGTATAAGAGACACCCTTCATCCCAAATATTAGGATTTGGCGATGATGATGATTCTGGCATAACCTGAGGATGTTGCTGATTATTGACTAGCCAGTTCTTCTTCACCGAGTAATTTGGGCAACCAAGAACTCCAATAGCAACTTCTGAGTTATCAATCAGTGCTAGAGCAATAGCATATTGGCTACCACGCAAAAATCCGAGTGTACCATCAACAGGATCAAGGACCCAATGCTTGCCCTCAGGACCACCAGCAGAACTGCATCTTCCAATTGCCTCAATGACCTGAGCAGATTCAAGAGCTTGATCAGGGGCTCTAAGACCAAATCTAGGAGCTTCACTCAGGCATTCATTTACGGTTTTAACAACCATGTCCAAAAGATTTGCTGATTCGGGCTTTGAGAGAGTTTCAACATCTTCTTCAGCAACTATGGAGACATTCTGGCTACCAAATATTTCTGACAGCACCCAGCTCACTGTTGCTTGCACACTCCAATCTGTCAAGATAGCAAGTGTGAACAAACCAGTTTAAGAAAAGACATGCTCAAGATAATATCACTTAGGATTCCAGAAGTTAAAACCCAAGATCCTAAAATATTGAAAATTCATAACATACTCAAGAACTTCATAATGATCAAACAACAGATAATTTTGTCAAAATCCCTCAAGCTCCAAGTTTGATTATCCAGTCTACTAAGAAGGACAAGTCTATACCCATGTTCTAAGTTCCACTAAAACCACAAAACTAAACTTATGGGCTAAGGGCATCCTAAGCAGATTTACTCTCGTATATCCCCACTAGAGAGTGGAAATTACAACTTTGGTTAATTAGCAAGCAAGGGAGAGCTCAAAGCTGAACAATGGCTATAAATCTCAAGAACATGGACAACAAGCATACATTATAATGACTACAAAAAATGTACACTCCAATCTGTCAGGATAGCAATTGGGAAAATATCCAGTCAAGAATAGAGGCCAAAGCACACTAAAATTTTCATACTTCTCATAAAACAGCCCATGGTAATAAATCTAGAATTAAAATTAGCAAAAATGGAAGGACTTTCAAGAGTGTTGTAAATTAAATAACATTTCTTGATATGATAGGCATCAATATACTTCACTGAGTTCCAAATTTACTATCCAGTCTACTTGGAAGAAGGAGTATGTTCCACTCAGACCATACTACTAAACAAATGAACCAGGTAGCATTCTAAACGATTCTACACAGCGTTAATTTCATAGCAACAAAAGGAGAGCTCAAAACTGACACAAAGCTCAACATTTTTGAGTTCAAAAAGTACCCAAAATTACTATTAGTATCAATGCAGTCAAAAATCAACCTTCCTTCCTCCGATTCCACATAAAGTGAAATTCTTCCCACTAAAAGAGCTACATTTTAAAATGTTCTCATACAGTCGTCACACACCCTAGGTCCAAACCATCTCACAACCGCACGACATCCTCACTAAATAACATAGCAACAAAAGGAGAGCTCAGAAACTGACACAAAGCTAAAAAAAAATTAATTCATCCTCATAACAAGAAGTTCAAAACATTTGAAAAAATGCACAACTACCCAGATACACTAGTATCAGTATCAATGCAGTCCAATTCCACATAAAATGAAATTCTTTCCACTAAAGGAGCCACATTTTTAAATTATCTAAGCTTCTGCATCACTATCAGGCTCTGTAGTCAGAATGTCAGATCATCCATAGAAAAGTTGAACATTGAAGAATCAACACTCTTACATATTACAAACACCAGCTCATACACAATGAGAAATTCCATGAAAATACACAATATGCTCAATCAACAATGGGCCTGAGGGTACCTGCAACAGTGACGGGGGAATTATCGTCCTTGGACTTGAATTGGTCGTCAATCGCGGAGGAGAGCAGCTGCTTCTGCACTTTCCGGCAGAGTAAGCACGCCATGTGCACTGCCCTCACCGCCACGTTCAATTCCGTCCAGTATTTGCTGTCCTCCATGGCGGTGGCGGCCATTGGAGGTGAAGGATCCGACCCGGATGAAGATCCGATTAAGGTTGCAGGGAAATGGGTTGAGCAGCTGCTAGATTAGTAAAGTTATCATGCATGGAGATGCAAATGTGGAATGCCACCCTGCGTTCCTTGTCTTTTCGGGTCGGGCTTTTTTTTTCTGATCAATGGTTGTTCTCCTGCTAATCTGATTATTTTTCAATTTAAAATAATTTAGTCTAATTTATTTTTATTATAATTTAGTTTAGTATCGATCAAATATAATTTAATGATAATTAGCTTAATTTAGGTACTAGAGTAATATTTTCAATATGTATAGCAAAAATAAGTTGAGAATAATATATATATATATATATATATATATATATATATATATATATATATATATATACCCTATACAACTTTACTTCTTACATTTTAAATTTTAAATTTGATAATTATTACTTAATCATACCTTTGATTTTTCTAACAATAATAAGATCTATTTTTTTAAGGAAAAATAATATATATCGTATCAAATTATTGGAAAACGTCCATCAACGTTGGACAAAAGAAATTCCGGTGTTGGAGTTACATTTTATGCTATTCGAACTATTAGACTTGACAAAGTTAGTTACCAAATGTGCATATATATTATTATTTTATGCTATTCGAACTCTTCTGGTGAAATTTGTTTGAAGTTCCTCAATTATCGTAGCACAGAGATGAGTGCTATTCTGTTCGCCTTAGATCATTTATGTTAAATTCATAGAGTCTCCCACAAAAATCACATCTATCCAATGTAAGCTCTCATCTAGGGTTACTGCTTTCAAGAGAGCTAGCGCGTTGGTGTACAGTACATCTCTAATAACTTCAAATCTCTTTGATCTAACTCTTACAAAGCTCCCATTCAGCTCCGCTGCTACCGCTCCAACGCACGTTGTTCCATCGACTAGTCCCACATCAAAACTGATGATTCTTCCTTCCTCAGTTGGCCTCAGCATGTGCCCTTCTTCCAGCGTTTTCGAGATCCATTCCGGCCAGCCATTTGATTGAGCGAAGCTGATCAGAGTTGTGCATATTGAGGCTGCCAACAGATTTGCCGATATACTCTTATCTTGGAAAAGTCTTGTATTTCTTTGAAACCAAATGCCATCGCAGACTAAAATCATCATCTTCTTTGTCTACGAGTAATTGTCTGAACCACACGTCTCCTCTGGTTCTTTCGCTTCCCCATACCTTCGCTTGCAACCCTAGGTTACTCTAGACTCGTCTAGCATAATTGCACTAAAAAAACTTGTGCTTTGTGGTTCCGTTATCTTCGTCATAGAGTTGGCACTTTTAAGGGACTTGTATGCATGGTTATGGTACGGAGGTTCTCAGACGTCGGTAGTGAGTCCATGCAGAGCCGACATGCACATTGTTTTGCCCTTGCCGGAATTCACATCTCCCACAACATCTGCCAGAAATTTTTGGGCATCCCTTGTACCCATCCTTGATTATTCATACAATATTTCAACCTGTTATCCTCTTTCAGCACGTGGTACATTGACTTGACAGAAAACTTGCCATGTGGTCCATGATGCCATATCCATCTGTCGCTACTTTCTTGCCAGGGGAGCTGGATTGCTAAAATACCCCCCGTTAGTTTCTACAAAGTTGGCTCTGATTTTCCGGGCATCCTAACTTCTTGTGTATGGATCTATCAAATCTGAGACTCTCCTTAAAGTTCCGTCGACCCGTATAATATAAGATCTATTATATAGTATTTGTGTGGAAATAAAAAAACTGAATACACATATTTAAATGATTAATCAAATTTGGGTCAATTTCTTCAAATCCTCTTGTGAATTAAATGTTGATCTAACGGTTTGTGTCTAGTATTTTTACAATGAAATCATAAGTTCAAATTCCTGTAAGGGGAATGGGAGGGTGAGAATTTTATTGGAGTTCATTTGACTTACTATTCAAAAAAATTTAAACACTTTTCAACAATCCCACGAGCACCGCCACCTTGCCGCCCATGCACCACTACCAGCATCTTACACCGAATATTGTCCCTAAATTTAGACATCTCAGCCTATTTTAAAAATTATCTGATTCTGTCACTGATTATACTATTAGGTATTTGAGACCTTGAACATAACATTTATCATGATAGATATATGATATATTATACTATGTTGGTAATTTAACTTGTGGAACATCATTTATAAATGATGTCATCTCTCTCCCTTTTTTTTTATAACAAACACTATTATTAATAATTATAAGAGTTACACATAGTTCTTCCCAGATTGATAGCAATATTATACTCCTCAATCAGGGATTTTCTATCTACTTTTACAGTAGAAAAAACTGGAAAATGCAACTGAACAAGTCTAATTATATCGTGCATCATACTTTTCACCTCCCACGGTGATAACTCCGGCTGGTTTAGTGACGCCACTAATTCGGAGGAATCTGTGAGCATACAAACATGTCGACTAGAAGCCCTGGCCGTTGCTTTGATTGCTCTCCAGCATGCAGTAGTTTCCGCCTGGAGATGGGTGGTACACACGAAGAAATCTGACCCTGAGCGCTGTGATGTGTTCTCTCTTGACTTCTGGAGGATCGACCATCCGACGCTTCCTATATTATGACTGCTGTGAAATGATCCATCAAACTTTACTATCGTGAGCTCAGAATCGTCAGGTGAGGTAGATCTCTGGTCTCCTGTTGTGGCACAAGTTTTCTCCAAGATATCTCAAGATTTCCATCAAGAGTTACTTCTCGTTGCTTGTCTATTATCCTTCTGTTCATGGTGTACTTTTGTTCAGCTAAAAGTACTGCTCCCATTTGGTCTGTTGGCACTCCCTCTATGGCTTTCTTGCAACGTTGAGCCCAAATTTCCCAAAGTAGGAAAACTGATTTGATGAAGACTTCTTCTGAACCTGCCTTCTCTTGCCAGAATTCTATCTATGATCCAAAGTTGACCATTTTCTCCCGAGCTTGTGCATTTACAGCTATTTCAAGGCCAGCATGTCTCCACATAGTATTGGAGTCTGGGCAAGTCAAGAGTATATGCACCTCCGTTTCCTCCTGTGTCTGGCATCTGGAACAGGTAGATGAAGAAATGAGCCTTCTTTTTTTGAGATTGACTGCAGTCTGCAATGCCCCACTAATGGCTCTCCACAAGAACACAGATAATTTATATGGGATTGATGTCATCTCTCTTCCTCCTGAAAAGATTTTTTTGATGTATGGCTATGAGTGGGAATAGAACGGCTGGGATTATCATTGTTTTCTTTCGTCATCAGTGCAATACTACAATATTGCTTATGATTAGATATCTTATTAGTATTATTATTTTATTATAATTATTATTATATGGACTTTTCAAAGTGATTTGAGCATCATCGTCAATGTAATAATGTAGGATAGCAGCTTATAGCTAATTAATTAGCTGTTGTCTGTTGCGATATTTCCACAAACATAAATGTCCCTCCGATTACAAATCATATTTAGCAGTTTTATTTCATTTTATTTTAATTCACGCAGTTCTAAAATCGCTACAAAATACTATTGATTAGTTATTGAAATAACAATACTTTTTTGTCAATTCCGAGTGACATGTAGGTTAATGTATATTTTGAATTTTTCCATGATTTTGGATTTGAAAATAAGTTCAATTTAGTTTAATTTACTTAAATTCGGTTCAATTTAATATATATATATATAATTTAATTAAATTCAGATAAATTTCTATTTTTTAATACATTAATTTTCACTTTAATTCAATTTAATTTAATTTAATTCATTTCAGAGCAGTAAAAAATAAGTTCAAGCAAATCTGCTTTTAATTAAAACTAAAATCGTAATTTGTACTAACTTTGTTTGATCATCTTACTACTGGTTTTGTTTTTTTCTATGCATTATGATCAAACAATAATGATTCCATCTTTTACTCTTTTAAACAGTGGCATATCTAGAAATTAATATTAAAACACGTGGTAGTACAGAGCGGGAAAATATTACCGTGACAGTTACGTCGAAAATAAGTTTATTCAGCGAATTCAAAGATATGCAAGCGTCTGCACTAACTTAGGCATAGATCCACGACTGCTTTCAAAACTTCACGAAGAAGAATCCAGATGGTTGTCATAGTTTTTACCATCACAAACAATTAAAAGGGTTTTCTTCACTGAAAACGAAGTAGCAACTATGAACTAACTACACATATATTCTTATCAGTAACTGCTACTGCTAATCTGCTATGCATTCTTATCTGTAAGATTTAAGAATGGTTCCACAAAAACCACACATAACAGCTTTCCAAGACTTGCAATAGAATGGAATGAAACAAAACCTCGTCTGGGTTCGCATATCAGCCACCGTGGCGCCACAGCTACACCGCGAGCACGAAGCGGCCACCGGTTTCCTCCGCCGGATGCTTCTTTTCTGATCAAACAACAACCAGAAGAAAACCATCGATCTGTACTGAACAAAAATTGTTATATGCTGCCTGAGATGAATATATAATATAGCAGAAATATTATAAATATCAGTGGCTTGATATATGAAGTACTGAAAAGATATACATACGAATATTTATGATCATGAATTGTGACAGATTAATTAAGTTGATGTATATTGAAAATGTCAGTGGCCAAACTGAGAGACACATGAGTCGATCGTTGAATGAGCCGTTGGTTCGCTTAATTAGATGATATGATTTTAAAAAATTATTTTCATATATGATGTTCGGTAAAAATTTTAACAATATTTAGAAAGCGATGTTGTAAGTTTAATAATATTTTGAACTACACTGAATAAAATAACCGACTACGTATAACACTTAACTTAGATGCAGATGATTGAGACTATACATTAGCAACCTAATTTTTGTTGATTTTTTTTCCAACACAATTTAAGGCTCCCACAATATTACGCTATATATTTCATGATCATTGGTTTACATTTTATTGAAATTTTAGCATACACGGTTGCAATTTCCCTCTATTAATTTCTATAGACAATAAGTATATATATTTTTTCAGAAAATTGACGCATTTATTAAGAATATTAGTATAACCATCCTATCATCAAAATTGTCATTTTCTACATAGACACCAAAGTAGACATTATACCACACTAGCTCGGATCGAATTGACAATTCACTAACGTCGGTGACTTTCACTAATTCGATTAAGGGTGGTTTTATGAACATGATTAGTTTACTTTATCAGATCCAACTTAGATCTGAAATGATGATGATGTTCTTTTTAAATATTTTATAATTTAAGCAATGAACCTTGCTAATCATGAATTTTGAGCATGTGCAACCATGAACACAATGATGGTTGTTCAAGCGTAGACACTTGGATAGAAACCGTAAATGCACTGAAAATAATTAAGCATCCAAAAATCAGAACCAATTTTGAGATAATTTGAATCAAGGTCGATATAAAAGATCGTCAGGTTTCCATAAAAAATGTTGTTAAAAGAGAAACTAACTACATAGTAAAAGGTTCAGATCCGAAAGATCTAAAGATTGTGTATGTAGATTCCACACTTATTCAAATATTGAAACTAATAAAAATGATTAAACATTGTTTCCCAATCTCTCTAGGGTTTAATTGGGGAGAAAATGACAGTAGTTAAGTTTTTTTAGAGAGGAAAGTTCAATTCAATTGATATCTTTTCAATATTATAGTTATTGTCTCAATCTAATTATAAACCGAGTCTAGATTTCGATAAAAACATTGTCAGGTTCCGATAAAGAAGGTTGTCCCAAAAGAAATAAACAGAATACTAAAAGGTATGGATCTGAAAGATTTAAAGATAATGTGTAGATTCCACACTTATTCAAATATTGAAACTAATAAAAATGATTAAATATTTTTTCTCAATCTCCACACGAAACCTCCAATGCTAGTATTCGTTCTGCCCCTAAACACCCAACTCACTGATCGACTAGCGAAATCTCATACTAACTCGAATTAGTAGTGACTATTACATCATTCAACAAGGCATGGTTCAAACTCCACACCATAACACCATAATATTATGATGCCATGCATTTGAATTGAAATCCGTACTACTTCTCCAATCTTTCAACAGATTCCCTGAAGCTTAAATAAATACAAGCGATCTGATCAGATCCCACGCATGGCAATCATGCATATATACATACCATATCATAAACCATCTATGATGATGACTACTGTTTAGTGCATGCTTATTTGTACTCGAAGTGTTAATCAATTAAATTAAATTAAATATATTAAATTGAATTAAAATTTAAGAATATAAAGAATAAAAGGTGATTCTGTAGTCCCTCATCATCGTTTCATCTGGTGATATCAGGCTCAGACCCAATTACTCGAACGGTAGGATGAGTCAGGTCCATGATGAGTTAAAGTAACGCGGCAGTGTCCGGAGGAGGATCACCCGGATTGAGACAGGTACATGGTGAGTCATATCAAAGATGGACCATTTGGAGGCATGGACTACAGTTTAAATAGTAATGCCTACTTCTGTTCCAAGGAAGTGTTTTCCCATTACTCACTCTAGTGAATATTCTTTTTCTCTTCCAAAATTTGTCTTTCATCATCACACCGGAGGGTTTACTCTCGGATACCCCCGAGACTCTGTCTTGCAGGTCAGAATATTGGATCAGAGGAAGGGAACTCTTCAGACCGACCAGACGGGCAACATCACCACCCGCTCGATGCCATATATATACACATATTATTAAGCTTGCAATTGAATCTGAATCATTTTTACATGAATTTTCCTCATCAGATCTCTATAAATTCATAGAAATGTCAAAGGAAAACAAACTAATGATGAAGAATGATAAAGAAAATGATGAAGAAGTCCATCATCAGCATGGTAGGTTATGGTCAGCATAAAATTAAGGCATGGAGAAAACACATACGCACCGATTTTGACTTTTGTCACCTTCCCATGAAGTGTGAAGAATTAAAAAATTAAACACACTATAATTTTATTAATATTATATATTCAGTTCAGTTTGAACTTTGAAATTAATGTATCATTTAGCTGGCTAGAACATGCAAAAGTAATATTATGTAGCTAAGATCTTAATTTGCATGGAAAAGGATGGAGGTTGAGAGATGCAAACGTTTGGTCCATTCCCATTTAATCAAGCTGTTATTATACGTAATCCGATATACAGTTTAACGTATGATATGAATCAATAAAAATATCGTCATTTATTATGTTTATTGAAAAATTTAGCAATATTCAAAAGATAATATTGTAATTTTAATAATAATTTGGATTACGCTGAGTAAAATATCAAACTGCGTATATCACTTTGGTTTAATTAATGATTAAGATGTTTAACCTAATTCATACCCCTTAAATTCAACTATGTATACTTTTCCTATACACATATATAGCTTTATAGTCGTGCCATTAATATTGTGGGTTAGCTCGGCTGAATTTGGCGATATCATTTATTTTTCAAGTTGAATTTTGCCTAGTATACAAATGTAAACAATTACTTGATTTTCTTTTCTACGGTGGAATTGCTATATTTTGGATTCATTGTTGGGGTTGTGCTATGTATTTGTAACCGACTAATCATAGTTGTGATAGTTGTGATCAGTGCGGAACCAAAATTTTATTTAAAAGTAGGTTTAAATGGCTAAATTAATTTAAGATAGGTTTGTCTTAGACCGGAAAGTCCTGATTTTTACCGGTGAACAGTAATTTACATCTGCACGCCGCATTTTAGGGTAAGTCAAGATCTACTCGAATTTCGATGCAGTTCTGTCATTGATTGTTGTCATGTTATTGATTTTTACAGTGATGATGTGTCTGGTAGGGATGAAGGTAGCAAACAGGGCGAATCTAGTGCCAAGGTTGGCATGGTTAGATTCATACAAAAAATCTATGGAGTGGTCGAAAATTATTAAATAATCTTTTTAAATAAAATTTCGCTTAAATATTATTTGCTACAGTAATCCTATTAGTTCTATTTATACATATTACAAAATAATATTCTAGATCCGCCCCAACAACAGGAGATTATAGTTAGGGTTTTCATATTTACCACTCATAAATTCAATTTTTGCTAACAGAGCACTAGTAAAATGTTATTCGATCTTATATAATTTCAGTTAAATTTAATTTATTCTGTTTGTTCTTGCTTACTCAGTCACAATTCTCCTTTTAATTATATTTTTTTATTGTCACAATTGGAAAATATTCTAATAATTGAGACATCGTCTTCAAAAGAGGCGGTGCGACGGTGCAAACCTACGGTAGTCTGAGATTGCCTGCATTCATGAACACGGCATGGCTCAAACTCCAAACCATACTATGAATTTTGATTGAAAAATCCGTACTACTTTTCCGACCTTAAATAAATAAAGAGATCTGATCATGTCACACACGTGGCAATCATACAAACTCCCTACCTACTTCTCTAATTTTCTACTTTCTTTACACGTGAACTTAACTGAACTAAATTGAATTGAAAATACCTGAGTTGAAGGAAAAAGCACCAATGTACTGATATAACTAAATGAAGTTATGTTATATCAAAATATATCTCAAAGCATGTTTGAGGGCTAATAACTTTATTTATATACATCGACAACATCTGAGAATTCATTACTTTAAAATTAGAGGGTATTGTGAATTCAAACAATATCTCGCATATATATAATATTATACATAGAGGACTGATACGTGCATGCCAAATTTACTAATTGCAGGTCTATAAAAGATAAAATTACACTTCGTAATGGTACTATAGTTTAAACCAGTATAAGTAACAGAGGGCTGATCCGTGCATGGCTAGTTTACTAATTGCAGGTCTAGAAAAAATAAAATTATCCTTCACATTTCACTTAAGCCTAGACATGCATAGTAATATATACTAGCGACATTTGAAGTCAAAATCAGATAAGTATCACCAAACCAGACATGCACGTATAATTTCTGCAGCAATATTTGAGACATTTCAATTCAAAATCAGACTTTCATTAGCAAATTAGATATGCACACATATAATTTATATTTACATATTTTATTTACCAAAATGTAATTATAATTATACATATTTTTAAAATGTGTGCAATATAAGTTAGGACAGAGTAAAAATGTGTTAGGATTGGAACATTAATGATGGTACATGGCAACATGTACAAGCTACATACCTTAGTCTCAAAGCAAACAACCAACTCATTAATTAGGAAGCACAAGTGTCACTCATTTGGCCGTGATATATTTTCTCCCTATAAATATAAAGACTTTTTGTCACTTGTCCTCATCATATATTCATAGGACTTTCCAGTGTTTCCACGTAGTTTTCTAAAACCGCAGCAATCCAAGTAAACAAGGTTTGATCGATATGGTCTGTTTCTGTTTCTTGGTTGATCAGAAGAGGATCGTGCGGCGGAGCAAACCGGTGGCGGGTTCGTGCTCGCGGTGTGGCTGTGGCGCCACGGTGGCTGATATGCGAACCGAGACGAGGTTCTGCTTCATCCCGTTTTACTGGAAATCTTGGAAGGCTATTATGTGTGGTTTCTGTGGAGCTGTTCTTAAATCCTACACATGATTATCTTTAGCTTTGGTTGGCTGGCCACTGTATATATGTAAGTAGATTCAGTTGCGAATCTAGAAATAATATATTAGGGCAGGCAAAAATATAGAGCCGGAAGGCGCTACCATAGCAGTTAGCTAGGCTTGTTCCGCGGATCCGAAAGCCGACTGCTAATCTAAGTATAGATCCGTCACTGTATCTAAACGAACTGGTTTTGCTCTGTAACACGTGGTTTCTAAGTAATCTTGCCTCCATTTCTTGTTTCTTGAAAGTGCTAGTCAGTTTTATTGGTAATTAAATGGCATCAGATCTAAACCAAGTTCTATGCTTTCAGTATATATATATATATATATATATATATTTATATAACAAACATTGGATTAATTAATTAATTTGAACGATGAGACAATATGGAAGAATGAATTCATTGAAGCTTGAGTTTTCCATTGAAGAATGTAGAGCCAGAAAACGAAGTTTGAAAAGTTCAGGTTGCTGGATCGAGTCAGTACTTTTTAAGTGTGAAAGGTTCAATTTTATTTTTCATTTTTTTCAAGCATGGAGATTGTTTTGTAGTACTAAATTTATCATATAATCCATTTTAATTTTCTTTATTTGGATGGAGATGAACAATCAATGCATAAGTGCAATTGTATTTCATGATCATGACTAACCCCTTTTCTATAAGATTTGAATTCAAACCATGAATAACTATAGTATGGCATGTTCTTTTTAATTATATTTTGTTTAACTGCACTCATGAAAATTAGTAAATTAAAAAATAATTCAATTAAACTCCCTAAGTAACTGAACTTATTTTTTGAAGACAAAAATAATATATTATCATTTCATTCTCCTGAAAAACAACCAAAATCGTTTGATACAAGAAACGTTGGGGTAAATTTCAAAAAGTGGAAAAAACTGCATTATATTTGGCAAATCGAGCAATGATGTGTGCATGAACATTCTCATTTCGAGAGACCCAAAATGGCATATGAAAGCAATATTGCTGTAATAACCCTGAATATCAATCGAGATTATCTCCATCAAGCAAGAAACGTCACTCCGAATCTTCCGCCGTTAGAGCATCTGTAACGCTGTTCATTCTTCTTGCCAAGCTTTGATAAAGCCACCACTGCTGTCTATAGCCACAATGCCGAAACTACCTCCGCTCAACAATGAGGATGTTGCCAGCGAGTCCAATAGCTGCCTAGACCAAAAGGTTGACTGGTGAAAACTCTGCAGAGTCCCTGCAACTGCGCCTACAAGAAACCTCCCATTTAAATGCTCATGCTCAAACAACTCTTCGTTTCGTTGATGTCAAATAAAGTCACGTAATATCCACAAGAACTCTCAGGTAGCCAAGTCGTTATCCATCAACAATTGTCGAAACCAAAGCTGACTACGACTCTAGTTCGATGCTTCAATTTGATCCCATAAATTAGGAGCAGTGTAAACTTTCTGAGGATAGAGCATCAGAAAAACAAATGTGCCGTATATCCATCATCTTCGCCACACAAAGTACACAACTCTTAGGCATTTAGGGTTATTTTCCGAAGATTTTCAACTGTCGGCGAAGAATTAGTAGTAAAATTTCACGTGAAATGTAGTGCTCGATTAGGTACATTGAGTTTCCATAACATCTTCGACAAGCTCGTATCTTCATGCGTAGTAGGCGGGTACATGATGTAGCAACATGTACTACAGTTATAATACTGAAGTAAAAATATTGAACTAGTGAATTGAAAAATATTCAAACAAATAAAAATAAGGATGTGACAAACAATATTCTTTATTTTGTATACATCTTAAACAAGACACTTAAATTTTAAAATTAAATGTTGCTGATCATAAAGAAGAAGAAAAACTTGAAAAACAGGCTTGCAACTTGTGAGCATAGATAGACCAGGCCCAGTCCGGCATTATAAATAGACAAGGCCCAGCAGCAAGCAATTGCTCTTTCATTTCCAAGAATTAGAAAATTATGGTTTAACCATTTTTTCTAGTACTATTTTTAAAAACAATATAATTGCTGTTTATAAAATCATCCATTTTGTAAAGACAAGCTCCCTAATTTTTAATGTATGAATCTAGATTTTCGACAATCGGAATTGTTCATAGTGGATTTATTAATTTTATTTATAAAACAAAATAAAGGAAGTAGATAAAATTATATATGAATTTGTCCTCCAAATTTCTTGTCATTCATTTCTGAATAATTTCCGGAACAATTAAATGAAATTAAGTTTGTTTTCTAAATTTCATGAATAAAGTTATGAGGAACTTGCATTTAAAAACTCATGTGAAGGTCTTTGTACTAAGATCATTGCAATTTGATCACATTGACCGTTCACTTTTATATTAAATTCATCGAAAAAATTAAAATTAAAACTCCAATAAGGACTTTTGCATAGTATATATCATGCAACTTGGCCTAATTAATTTGACTATTTTCTTTTTTTTCCTGCATTTATCAGTTCGGAATGTGATCTTATAAGATTGTTTTGCAATGAAACTTCTTTGAAATGAACTAGTCCAAAAATTATGTAGATGAATGATTCAACCACTGAAAATTGCTCAATTTCATCATATTCTTAAATAATATTAAATTTACATTATTTGAGTAGTAACCGAATCGAACCGAATTCAAATTTAGCGCATTGAACATGATAGATGCATCCAGATTTGATTCGTAAATACAAACATTACACAAGAGATATTTGTTTCTAGACAAGCTCCGTGCAATTCAGAATGCGCTCCCCAACGTCTATTGATCGGTGCTACCGTGATGGCGGCACCATCCGCTAGCGATCAACTGCCTCTCATCCTCCTCTCATACTATGTTCAAGTCCTCAATAAACAAGCAACACAATCCAATCTAATTGTTCATTTTCAATTGGAATCGAAAATAGAACGCCCTTGAATCCTAAAGCACGAACTGATATTTGGAAAATCAGAAACCGATTTATCTAAAGTGGATGTGATAAATTGAAAATCCCTTTTTTGAAATTCACATTAAGTGGAAATATCTCTAGGGCTCGATCTTAATTAGATCGATTGAGGAACGATTTCAAACACCGGATTTTAAGAGTTAATTTGTGATTTATCTAGTTTATAATCGACATGCTTTTCATTTTCAAATTCTACGGTATTTGCATCACCAAATGGAGTGCGAGTTTAAACCCTCGTGCGGATTTCCCTACTGACAGATGTATAAAACAATTTGTGAAATTGCTGCACGGAATTATGTATCAATGCATTGGTGGTGGTGCGGAAGTTACTCTCCATTATAACTCCACCATACTACCGTCTGATCTATAATACCACATTGTTTAGTAGTAGCATGCAAATAAATAAGTGTATCATTTTTAATAATGGATGAACCATTAATAATGTGGAGCAGCACATGGAGGCGGAAACCGGTGGTTCCAAAACGTCAAAGGAAATGCAGAACGCGTGGATCGGATTCGAGAAAACCCTAGTCAAGTCATAGCGTGATTAGCGGTGTCAACTTTCCTTGACTATTTTATTTAAAACCTTCAATTGGTCCATGCACAATAAATTTTTGTCGAAGGAATATTTTAATAAAGTTGATTATAATTGATGTAGTTTTGATGTTAATTTCATTTATTAAAATAGTAGTTCAATATAAGTATTTTTAAATTGCAAATGTAAGATTCCATTAATCAAATGTTGACTGTATATGGTACAATTAATGGTCCACCTAAAAAAAATTAGATGAACGTGACGCGCTTTTTTATTAATCGCACTAACAGTTTAATATTTTCACGTCTAATTAATACTATTTACTTTGTTCTTATCTATTTATTCTGTCAAATGAGAATATTCGCATCTCATAAATTATTCGTTTGACCTTTTCTTGTCGTGTTTTGTTTTTCAACAAGCATTATATGCATTTTAAGAACCATTTTTGCTATAAAGTCATGAAAATTATTAAAATTTCATATCTTATTTTGTTATTTTCAGTGCGTTTTAATGTTTGACTTATCTTTATACTCGGAAAATGGGTCGGCATCACAACTCACACGTTCACTAAAATGTAAATTTCAATATTACCCTTACTAACATACGTCTATCATTGCGTATTTATGTTAAAACTTTTATTTTGGACGATTCTAGTATCACTAATGAATTTTCAAAAGAAAAACTTCAATTACCTGAAACTAAAATATATCAAAATAAGCAAAATAAAACATATGCTTTTAATATTTGTTGGAATCATACATTCAAAACTCTCATGTGTAGTGAATTACGGTATCAGTCTATTCATAACACTTTTTACAGAGCATGTTAGAACATGAATTTAATTAGTCTATTTTCATTATGCACTATTTATATATTTAAATAGGTAAATAAATTTATTTGATTAGTAAATATGTGTTAAAATTTGATTTTTTAAAAAATATGTGTTAAAATTTGATTAAAAAAGCGTAAATAATAGATTAAGACTGAGTACTTATGTATTTACCAAAAAAACTTCAGATAATTACTAAAAATGCACATTCTTATAAATTATAATTCAAAAAATACAATAGAAATAACAATTTGACTTTTAATATTCAGTGGGATCAAACTTTATTTTGGAAAATATAAATTATGAGGTTTTTGATGCTCGATGGTGACGTTAGTGTTCGTGGCCATGTGCGGCGGTTAATCCAATTGAAAAGTGCAGTAAACGGTCGAGATTCTGTTAGTCCTCCTACAAACGCCGTTAATTCGCTGTTTATTTACTACCATATGAAATTATGAATATGATATACAACTAAGCACATGCAAGGAAAGATTAATGACCAAATTTGTTGCCAAATTATACTTTAGCATTTTTCATTCCATTTTTTGTAGACATAACTAATGTTTTGGGTCCAATTTAGTTGCTTAAAATAGTAGAAATAATGGTTTTAATGACTTCTATAAATAGTTTTAGATATTTTAATTCATTTAGTACAACCATCTAATATAGTATTCATCATATAATTTAGAGATGGGGTGAAAATTCCATTTACACAGGTTTTATATTCTGGACATCATTGATGCAATTCAGGTTTGTTGATCGATCACTCCTTTCTTGAAATGATACGCTTGAGCAGGCGGAGCCAGGAAATTATTTTAGGGTAGGCTCAGTGGCTTGACTGTGGTGGCCGGAGGCCGGCAATGCTCAATTTTTTACCGAAAAACGGTAATATAGGTTGTGTTTCGAATTTTATGGTAGGCCGAGATCTACCCGCGCCTCCAAGTGATTCTGCCACCGTACTTGAGGGAATTTGATCGTCTGATCTCCGGTAAACGAAGCAAACTCTCTATCCAGTTAATAAGACCACTTCATTTATAAATGGTGTTAGATCAAACTTCTATAAAAGTCCATTTCCAACTAATTTTAAATTAATTTTTTTTTAAATTATAGATAAATAAGAAAAAAAACATGTCATTAGCACCACTAATTATAGTATTGAAAGTGTGAGCATATCACATGTAGCCTGTTCCTCGTCATATTCATATGTTGTGTTTCCCTCTCTCTCTTTTTCCTTCCTTTTGCTATTTGTTTGATTTAACAGTATGCATTTTAGATTAATAGAACATAGTTTAACTATGCACAAACAAAAAAAAAATTAAATTTGTTTAAACTATTTTTTGATACTTTCATTCCTGATTTAGAGAATTGTCAAAAATTTTCCACAAGAATGATGAACAAATTTCTAAACATAAACAAAAAAACCCGTCATTAACAATTTTCGTGGGTCGGTGAAACAAAAACAATATTATTTTGACACTATACTGACACTGTTTCACACTATTTCAGTAATTAAATTTTACAATTTTCAATTTTAACTTGTAAAATCACATTTTTTTTCAAAATCACCTCGGAACAAACACACCCTTAAATTAGGCCAAACCCTAGAGTGTAGTCAGTTGAAAATGAGAGGCATTTCCAGAGTCTCTTCAAATTTAATATCCACCGACTCCACTCCCTCCTGTCTTAGAATAATGCTACCGTTAACTAACGCCGTCACCCGTGCTCACCGAAGACGCGTCCAAACAAAGGTCCCATCCCAGATTATCCATCTCTCCCCAGCAAAGCAACAACAAAAAATGTTCACAAAAATATGCCACCAAGAAACCATTCCCTATCTTCAATACATTATCTCACCATGCAAATGGCAATACACACAGATTTCAGTCCCCAAATTGACCATTTGCACCACTAAAATACATTAAAATCCTCAACAACTCAGACCTTCAGTTGCATTTCTGCTCATATACTAGAACTGAGTTTTCTTTTCCTTACACATTTGGTGTGGGCCCTCTTTCTTGCTCTTTCCTCGGTGTAAAATGACAGCCTAATCACCCCAGCCTGGAAAGAGCTGTTGCAGTTTGCTTGCACTCTCACAAAGCCTCCATTTCATGGGATTTGATTTTGAGGTGGCATCAAGCTCAATCTGCCAAGTGGGTGTTTCTTCCCTTTGTTTGATGATACCACATTTCAGTCCTGGTTCCATGAATTAGGCCAGGTTAGTGTGAAAACTGAGCAAAAAAAGGCTTCATTTTTGAGCTTTCTTGTATTTGTATCACTCCCTAGGAATCTGAGATAATCCTGTTTATGGTCATTTCTCCACAAAGATTGCATCTTTTCCACATTTCTGAACCTGGGCAGGCACCCTTTTTGGGTAGCATTTTGGTTAAATAGATCTGGGAATTTTAGCTTTCTTGATTTGGTAGCATATTTTGAGTGGAATTTAGCTCATTGATGTTAGCTATGGAAGTTAGAGTGGGGCTGACATTGATGGTTCTAGCTTTGGTAGTGAGGTTTGGATCCCCTGCCTCATTTGCTCCTGCTGATAGCTACTTGCTTGCTTGTGGATCTTCCCAAAATGTTACCTATCTTGGCCAGACTTATGTTCCTGATTCAGTCCACTCTTCAGTTTCTCTGAAGAGTCAAGGAGATTCTGTTACTGGTAGCTCGAATTCGACAGCTCCATTTCCTGTGTACAAGTCTGTGAGGATTTTTCGCACTACTGGTTCGTACCAGTTCGATATCAAGCAGGAAGGGAGGCATTGGGTTCGCCTCTACTTTTATCCGGTTCCAGGGTATAATCTGACATCTGCTTCATTCACAGTTGTTACTGAGGATTTTGTGTTGCTGAATAACTTCAGTTTTAGTAGCTACAATGGCTCTTACCTGTTTAGGGAGTTTAGCATTAATGTCACTTCTAGTTCTTTGCTGTTGAACTTCGTGCCTTCGAATAATTCAGTTGCTTTTGTTAATGCAATTGAGGTTGTGTCGATTCCAGATAATTTGTTCTTTGATCAGGCTCAGTCTGTCTCTCCACAAGGTCCTTTTTATGGCCTTGCTGAGAGGTCATTTGAGACTGTTTATAGGCTGAACATGGGAGGTCCTTTGATAACTCCTCTTAATGACACTTTAGGGAGGACTTGGGAGAATGATTTGAAGTATCTTCATTACAACAGCTCTGCTCTTAATGTGAGTGTCAGTCCAGCTAGTGTGATTTATCGGGGAGCTGCCACGCCTGAGGTTGCCCCGAATTTTGTCTACGCTTCTGCTGAGAGTATGGTGGATGCGAATGTACCCGAGGACAACTTCAACATCACTTGGGTTTTCAAGGTTGATCCGAGTTTCCTGTACTTTGTTCGGGTCCATCTGTGTGACATTGTGAGTAAGTCTATGAACACTCTTGTGATCAATGTATACATCAATCTCGACTTGGCAGCTGGGAGTCTGGACCTGTCTAGCTTGACTGGTGAACTGGATGTCGCGTATTATCGTGATTTTGTCTCCAACTCATCGAGTGGATCAGACACGCTTACAGTCAGCATTGGTCCAGATACAAGTGCTGAATCGTTAAATGCGATCTTGAATGGTCTGGAGATCATGAAGGTTAGTAATGCCGCCCGTAGTTTGGATGGAGAATCACCTGTGGAGACTCTACTTGTTTTGCCTCACAAGAAGAGTGAGCTAGGGATCATAGTCGGGAGCGTGGTTGGAGGTGTCGCTTTATTGGCCTTCTTGCTACTGTGCTATTGCTGCATGCTAGCTAGAAGATCAAAGACGACACACCAAGCTCATCCTTGGCTTCCCCTACCGCTGTATGGAAACTCATTGACTGTGTCAAAAATGTCCACAGCTTCTCATAAGAGCGGAACAGCAAGCTGCATTTCACTCGCTTCTGCAAATGGAAGGTCCTTCAGTTTCCAGGAGATCATGGATGCAACAAACAAGTTTGATGAGAACATGCTTCTTGGAGTTGGCGGGTTCGGGAGAGTGTACAAGGGAACCTTGGAAGACGGTACTCGGGTAGCTGTGAAGAGAGGAAATCCTAGGTCAGAACAAGGCCTTGCTGAGTTCAGAACCGAGATTGAAATGCTGTCAAAGCTTCGCCATCGCCACCTTGTGTCACTCATTGGTTATTGTGATGAAAGGTCTGAAATGATCTTGGTTTACGAGTTCATGGCAAATGGACCTCTCAGAAGCCATCTTTATGGCACAGATCTTCCTCCATTGTCGTGGAAACAGCGCCTCGAGATTTGCATCGGTTCCGCTAGGGGGCTTCACTATCTGCACACCGGGGCAGCTCAGAGCATAATCCACCGCGATGTGAAAACAACCAACATTCTCTTAGATGAGAACTTTGTAGCGAAAGTTGCCGACTTTGGCCTGTCCAAGGCTGGTCCAGCCATTGATCAGACACATGTTAGTACTGCTGTGAAGGGCAGTTTTGGATATCTCGATCCTGAGTACTTCAGAAGGCAGCAATTGACGGAGAAATCTGATGTCTATTCATTTGGTGTCGTTCTGATGGAAGTTCTCTGCACTAGGCCAGCTCTGAACCCCGTTCTCCCTCGAGATCAGGTCAACATTGCAGAATACGCGATGAATTGGCAGAAGAAAGGCATGTTGGATCAAATCATGGACACAAATCTTGTTGGGAAGGTTAATCCCGCTTCACTGAAGAAATACGGGGAGACAGCTGAGAAATGCTTGGCTGAATATGGTGTTGACAGGCCTTCAATGGGGGATGTGCTCTGGAATCTTGAATACGCGCTCCAGCTTGAAGAGGCGGCTTCCTCAGCTCTCTCAGAGCCTGATGACAACAGCACAAACCATATCACTGGCATTCCTATGACATCACTCGAGCAGTTTGACAACAGCACGAGTATCGTTGGAGGGGGAACTGACGATGATGGAGAGGATGCCGCCACCAGTGCTGTTTTCTCGCAACTCGTAAATCCAAGAGGAAGGTGAGAATTTATAAATTGTTCGAAATTGTACCATGTTTTGGTGGATTTCCTTACTATAAATGCGAAAAATGAAAATGGTGCCTTTGTAATTCTTCTTTACTGCCTCAAACATGTGCCATAAGATTAGTGTGCCATTCTTTTCGATTCAAGATTTGGCATATCTATTCTTAACCTTTGTAAATCATACTTGAATTACATCAATGAAGAACCTTTTTGCTAAATTTCTCTGCACTGCTCGCCTTTTCTTGTTTTCTGCCCTTATCATGATAGGAAGAGTATATATCGATAGTTGCAAAACAAAAGATGATTCTTTTTATTAGTAGTTGTATGAAACTAGTGTAGACTTTGGTAGAAAAAAGACAGATTCTTTGCAGGAAAAAATTGTGATGATCCTGAGGTTGTTACTTGCGGCAAACGATGCCATTGCCGCCGCTTATGCAATCTAAGCTGCCATAGCTCATGACCGATGAATCAGGCTCTGCATCGGTTGTGATTGTTCCAGCCGAGGGAGGAGAAAACAGACAGTACTTGCACTCGGTTGACAGAAGCGAGGCCGTTCTGTACTTGTCTTCGCCTCCTACAACCGGCATGGCAACTCCAGGCTTAGCGGGGCTCACGAAATCAGGCTGGTAAGTTCTGCCAAGAACACCTTCAACTTTAGGGCTCAGGCCGAAGAATCTGAACTGTACTTCCAAATGAGCAAAACTGTCATCAGAAGGTATCTGATACTTGTGAATCCTGTCATCTTCCTTTGTCACAGGCACGACATTTACAGTGACCTCAGCGATTTCTGAGATAGTGATGATGGCGGTGTTCTTTGCCGCCCTGTCGACTCTGACCAGTGATCCCGCTGATTCCCATTCATAGCCCTCGATCTCTTCTCCATCATAGGATAAGCTCAGATGCTCATCCTCTTCGTCCCAGTTTGCTGTCTTGATGGCCTCAACGGTGAAAGAGTGGGAATCGAAGAGGATCCCGAGCGCTTGAATCCAGGTATAGTCTCTCGGCCTCCCAGCCGGCCTGAGACCGATGAACCTTGCATTGATCTGGAGATTTAGGTCGGAAACCAAAGTGAAATGCTCGTTTTTGCTGCCATGGAAGTAGAAAACCGTCCCATCTCCGCCAATGAAGCGCGGATCCTGGCACGCTGATCCCGGCCCCTCACAGTTCGGCTTCTGCTCTGTAAGTACACACACACACACACATTTATAATCAAGCTCCAAACTTTATATCTAAGGAAATGAAATGTGCTTAAACAAAGTAAAAAAAATGACTAAAAAAGTGAAAAAAAGTTTCTTACTTTTGCATTCTGCATTGCATTCTGGCTTGTCACAGTCAATAGTGCAAACCTTCTCATTTTCTCCGGTTGGTTCTTTTGAATCGCATTGTTTAGGGCACTTTGATTTCTTCAAGAAACACGGGCTCGGGTATTTATAGCAAGTTATATCTGTAGCCTGAGTTTCTACTAATAGGCTTATCACTAGAACTAACAAAACAAGAAACAAAGCGTTGGCTGTGATCGGGAACTTCATGTTATTCTTTGTTAACTTTAACCTGAAGCTACCTTCTGAGATATTCATGTTTCTCGCTGTCGTTTATATAGGTAGCCGAAAAGGCCATTGACTTTGTTGAGTACATTTGTTTATTTGGGCCTTCCTGGGAGGTTTTCCATGTTAGATTCAGATCATGAACTTCATTTTAGCAGTTTTTAATGTTCTGTTCGATGCATCTGGATTGGCTGACTTTTTTCGATGAAACTCCTGACATACATGGAGACAATCACATGCCATTAGATCTGTGGTCATCCTGTTAATAGTTCATTTCGAGAAATGATGATGATACTGTCTGAAATATTACAGCTACATGGTTAATCTGGTACTTACATATGAATTTGCATTCCTGATTCCTAGGTAAATGGTTCACTAACAAAACCTGAGATCAAAGATCTTCATCAAAACCAGAATAATTGAGTAATTTTCTTGAATTCTTTTCTGAGTTATTACTGTCTAATTAGCTAATTTTAATTTAATGCAGCAGCTAAATTGTGTGACCAGGTGAAGGCCACTTAAAGAAAAAGTTCTTGCAAGATCTCTTTTCATGGCGGTTTGCATGCTGATCTAAGCTAGATTCTTGCCTATGTTTCCTCCATTGTTTAGTTTCACATGATGGGGCAATTTAGTAGATATATCCAATGTCCTATCTTGGGAGAAAAATAATATTTTTGTATTTTCTTTTGAGACACTAGAATGGCCGAAGGGCGCGATTTTAAGACAATATTTTGTGTAACTTGATAAATCTCAACTACTAATTATTTGTGTGAGAGAATTACAGGCGCTAAACTATTCAAACTCATGTTTTTAGTCGTAGTTTCACTGCAGAAATTTGATATTCGGTCTTAGATCAAGTCCAACAGATTATCTACTCACATTCTCCACAATAGGGAAGCAAATCCCATATTCCCTATATTTTTTTACCTCAACTCCAACAGTTTCTCAATTTTCCATTCCCTATAATTTATTGACATTTATTACTATACATTTATCCCATTGTTTTTTATTTTTTGATCATATATTCAATAAGTCCAAATAATGATGAACAAATAAATAATTAACTTATAATACATATTACAGTAATATTTCATATTTGAAATTACTTACTCTAACTTATAAAATGATAAAATTACATTTTATAAAAATAACAAATCCTGAGTTACAATATAACTATTTTTGTAATGTATTATGAATAATTAGACTCATCTCTTTTCAATTTTTTGTTACAAGTTATTATTTTCAACCATAAGAAATAAAATGTTTAGTGAAAAATTTTAATTTAAACGTTATGACTTATATAAAACGTCAAAATAAATATATTTATGACCTTAAAATTTAGTAAATTTATATTGGAAAATAGATTATATTTGATTATTAAATATCAATAGATATGTACATATAAAAATAGTCATATGAGATCTTGTTACGATCGTTTTTATGCATATTTTTAGAATATGTATTTTTGATAAAATTTTATTATAATTATTTTAAGATATTATCATTTAAAATTATTGAAGAGAAACAGTTAATGAGTGAAATAACAAAAAATAATGCAGATAGCATTAAATTTTGGTTCTCCAAATCTTCTCCCTCATTCTCTAAATTTGGAGAAGTAAGAGCAAGTCCAACAGATTATCTATTCACATTCTCCATAATAGGGAAGCAAACATATTCCCCATATTTTTTTACCTCAACTCCAACAGTTTCTCCATTTTCCATTCCCTATAATTTATTTACATTTATTACTATACATTTATCCTATTGTTTTCTATTTTTTAATCATATATTCAATAAGTCCAAATAATGATGAACAAATAAATAATTAACTTAAAATACATATTACAATAATATTTCATATTAGAAATTACTTACTCTAACTTATAAAATGATAAAATTACATTTTATAAAAATAACACATCCCGAGTTACAATATAACTATTTTTGTAATGTATTATGAATAATTAGACTCATCTCTTTTCAATTTTTTGTTACAAGTTATTATTTTCAACCATGAGAAATAAAATGTTTAGTAAAAAAATTTAATTTAAACGTTATGACTTATATAAAACGTCAAAATAATTATATTTACGACCTTAAAATTTAGTAAATTTATATTGGAAAATAAATTATATTTGATTATTAAATATCAATAGATATGTACATGTAAAAATAGTCATATGAGATCTTGTTACGATCGTCTTTATGCATATTTTTAGAATATGTATTTTTGATAAAATTTTATTGTAATTATTTTAAGATATTATCATTTAAAATTATTGAAGAGAAACAATTAATGAGTGAAATAACAAAAAAAATGCAAATAGCATTAAATTTTGGTTCTCCAAATCTTCTCCCTCATTCTCTAAATTTGGAGAAGCAAACATTCTCTCTCTTCAATTTTCCTATTATGGAGAATGGGATGGAGAATCTGTTGTTGTTCAAAAAAGGCTCAAATTCTCCATATCTGAGCAAATTTGCTATTATAGCAAAGCTGTTGGACTTGCTCTAAACCTTCTTTCTCTTCAATTTTTCTATTATGGAGAATGTGATGGAGAATCTGTTGGACTTCAAAAAAGGCTCAAATTCTCCATATTTGAACAAATTTGCTATTATAGCAAAGGTGTTGGACTTGCTCTTATTCTGTCGTATTTGTGTTTGATGGAGGTCGAGATCAAAGCGATAAAATATTATATTTTTCCCAAAATATTAAAGAAACTAATTAAATAATAATGTGAATCTATGCAATCTCTAGTATCTCAACAATAATAGATGCCAATATTTGAGTTTAGTTCAATTATGATCTTCAGAAAAAATCAAATTATAATTGAAATACTAAAAGAGAAGTAGAACTATAATCGAAATCAAAGTAAATTCAAAATGATGAAACATTGAATGTTGGACCAATAAAAGAAGAAAATAACTATTTAACTGTTGAAGAAAATAATGAGATTCCCCATTTCTTGTGTAACCCAACGCCAAGAAGCCAAAAGATACGATTATTGTCATTTTCTTCGATATTATAATTGCTGTTCTCAAGTGAGTCAAAGTAATACAACGATTGATAAATATAAATAAACATATTGGATCATAGACCAGATCTTGAATCTGGAAGAACAAAGATGAAGGAAGTCAAAGCTCAGATAGCAGTGAAAGTTGGAATCGATTCTGCCTGGAATTCATTCGCAAAAGATTTCTCATCCACAGTTCTGAAGATCATTCCCAACCTAGTCAAGAACTGTCAGATCATTGAAGGCGACGGCGGTCTCGGAACAGTTTTTCTAGTTGAATTTGGATCTGGTAAGTTATTATTTTACGAATTTTGATTTTACACATCTGATATTGAGTTGAAAAACCCCTAATATTGCTAATGAAGATTTTAAGTCGTAGTGTAAATGGTGTAGGATAATTTTATCTTTTCCACTAAATCAAATTTCCCATGCACCTAACCAGTGGCGAAGTCTTGATTTTACAAGGAGTACTGGGGTAATTTTAATTATGCTTAAATTTTATCTTTTTAGTTATTTGTTTTATAAGGTATGGATTTATATAGAATTTAGAGGCACTACGTGTATTTTTTAAAAAGTACTAGGAAAAAGTTAACAATTTTAAAATTTAACCCATATTTTTTTAAAACTTTAAATTAATAGGGTGGCAGTGACCACCTTTGTCCTACATATCTCGCTTCTGCATCTAACGATGACCTCTTCTTATTTGCTCTAATCACGTTTAATAAGAATTAGGGCTCATACAGTACTACATAATCATTTGTAGCATGTCACATATGTATGTTATGATACCAGCGGATCTATGCATTAGAGTGGTATGGCTCCACGCATTATAAAAATTGATGGAGTAATCAACGATTATTGAATTATGGAGATTTTTAGTTATTTTACCTTATTAATTTGTCAGGATCCATACCAAACATTCATAGAATAGCCGATACTTATTAAATTTTATAATTTTTTTACTATTTCATTTTATTAATCTGTCACTATCACCGTTGTTAGTGTTATTCAGTCATATGTTGATAATTTTTCTAGATCCGCCGGTACCAGTACCACTATTGTTTTACATTTACAAAATATCTTATATGATGGATATTAATGATGAGCATGTATTATTAAGGCTCCGTTCTCCTAATTAGTTTATTTGTTGTGGCTGAACTGAACTGATCTACTAATAAGCCGATTGGGAGAGAGCAAGGCCTTATTGTATAGTATCTGCGTTGTCTAATTTTCATAATTTTAGAGTCATTTATGAGTTTTATTTGGTGCCTGAATTTTCAGAAAAAGCCAGCTTAGTTTACCAGAAGGAAAAGATAGCCATCTTTGATGAATCTCTTCATGTTTTCGGGCTGCAAGTGATCGAGGGAGGTCATCTGAACCACGGTTTCTCTTCTTACACCACCGTTTTCCAGTTCACTGCTGCAACTGAGGAACCACGCGCCGACACCATTGTTGATATCAAGGTCTTATATGAGATCGAAGAAGGCAACAACTGTAGCATGCCGGAGGAGACTGTAAAAGCTTCTCTTGGTTTCATCAAATGCCTTGAGGAGTATCTCTTGAAACAAGATGCAAAGTAGCTGAATTTTTTTGGTGAATTTGTCGTAGTTAAAGGTACATCAATTATACATGCAGGTTCATGTTTACTAATGCAGGTCTGAAAAACATAATATGTGGTCCTGAATTGTGTTAGTGCATCCAAAATATTATATTTTAGACCTGCAGTAGTAAACATGGACATGCGTGTATCACCATTTTAAAATTAATCGGGATCTCCTTCAAGATGTGCTATCGGGATCTTTTTTAAGAATCGGTACTGTTTCGGTACTGTTCGGCTTTGTTTTACTATTTGAACTAACAAAAATAAAATTAACCAAACAAAAACTTCATAATTTTAACTTACAAAATCACATTTATTCAAAATCACCACAAATCAAACACAAATTTGGGTACTTTTCATTGTCATTGTATAAAATGAAGAGATGTCAAAGTGTCTCATTTTTAGAGGGAGAATAAATTTTTTAGATAAAGTCATGGATATAATTATAAAACATAATGAGGAGATCTTTATTAGAATTATATATCATCACACATTTATTGTAATATATACTATGCAAATACTAAGTTTTATATTTTATTAAATTAAAATATACTTGAAGATATTTACAATTAAACATCTGCACTAACAAGTGTAAAAAATTAAATATAATTTAATCTATAACTGAGTGTTGCTAATATATAGACAATTTAGTATTTTATTTTTATAGTTCAAAATACGATAAGAATATAAATATATTCTCTTTAATTGAAAATTTAAAAATGTATAAAATTAATATTTTATAATTTTAATTATATTTAAAATACGGCGTGTAAAATATTAAATTGGTATGAAATTTTGACGTGTGATATTTAGTTTTGTCATCTCTGACATTATTGCCAGCCCTAGATGCTCATAGTAGTTGCATTTTTCTAGTCCCAGTTTTGGATCTGCCTTGACAATGCTAATATTTATGGAGTATATTTTGTGTAAGTCAATATATTACAGCGCTTCAAAATTGTACAATTTTGAATATTATAAATGTTTTTTCTACAAATTGTTCGTCAATGATCAAACCTGGGAATTTTAGTTTGAATCCAGGAGGAAAAAAAATGAAGAAAGAAGCCAAATTCCAGATAACAGTGGGAGTGGAGCTTGAATCCATCTGGGATGCCTTCGCCAAACATCATTCATCCACACTCATGAATATCATTCCCAACATAGCCAAGAACTGTCAAATTCTCGAAGGTGACGGTGGAGTTGGAACCATTTTTCTCATAGAATTTGGATCTGGTATGTTTCTCAACGACCCTTCTTTCATTATCATGTCGGAATAACTATTTTTGAAAAGCTTGGATATCGGATCAGCCTGGTAGCATCAGTTTGAATGGGTTATACATCCACAATTTTTTTGAAACTCCATCCTAATCTTATAAAGATGATCAAAATGATGATGATATCATTTCACTACTAGAAATACCTTATTAAAAGAACCATTTTTTCTTGTAAAAAAGTTTAATTTACACACTTTTTACAAGAAAAGCTATTACATCTACATATAGACTTTTTACATCAAATTAGTGTCGTTATTGGAGATCATTTCTAGTAGTGATTTTAGTATAGAATTAGGGTGGTGATTTTTGAAACTCGATCCATCTTAATGTTAGGATTCAACTGAATGATGATGGTATATCATTTTTAGTATAAAATTAGGGTATGGTTATACATCCATAGTGTTTTTGCAACTTGAATGATAATAATATCATTTTTATAGTATAGAATAAGGGCATGTTCTCCCAACTTATAATTTCAGTTCATTTCAGTCCCGTTCTTATTATTAGTACTCAGTTTATCTGATTTATTTTCAGGTTCAGTTCAGTTCAGTTCATCATATATGCTTTGATGAAAATTACCTTCCTTTTGCCATATTATATTGTTAATTACTTTGGATACATAAATTTTTATTTCAGTTGATCATTTTAGTTTCATTCAATTTAGTTTTTAGTTCAACAAATTTACGATGGTGAAATCAAACCCTTAGTATCAAGAACTAGAAGTTTTATCCACTCAAATGAATGGATGGAATTCTATGAATTCACCATGAATCACTAATTTATTTTGCTTTGTATATGATGACTGAAATATTTCCAGAAAAGGCAAGCTTGGGTAGTTACCAGAAGAAGAAGGTGACAGTGTTTGATGAATCTGGACATGAGTTTGGGTTGCAAGTGATTGAAGGAGGATATCTGAACCATGGCTTCTCTTCTTACGTCACTCTATTTCAGTTCACTGCGACTGAGAAACCCGACACCATTGTTGATATTAAGGTTGTCTGTGAGATCCAGGAAGATGATGATGATAAGTATATGATGCCAGAGGAAACTATAAAAGCTTCGGTTAATTTCATCAAATGCCTTGAGCAGTATCTGTTGAAACAAGACTAGCAACTCTCAATAAGCAACTTAATTTGACTGATTCGATTCGATTGTGTCAATCTAATGTTCACACTTCATAATATATGTTTGAATACACGTATAGTCATCAACGATGTTAAATGTGATATCATTAGAACTATCACAACATTTATTTTACATATCAAATTTTTATTTATCAATAGATCTGAATTTTACTTGAAATGCCTCTTAATTTTAGGGTGGTTCTAAATGCAGGTCCAAATTAAAATTGAAATGACAATAATGTCCCTCTTAAATATGTATTATAATTCACGAAAAAATAATTTATAATTTGGACACGCGTTAAATCATTACATAGACGGGTTTATGTATTCAAGGTTAGGGTTTTAGAAATATATTTGTAAAAACTAATAAACGAATGAAGAATAATTATGGTATTTTTCCACTTTTATTGGACCTGCAGAAGTAAATTGGACTTGCATATAGTAAACACCTAATTTTACTAGTTCAGATCCGCTGATTTGAAATAATGAAGGGTATCACTGTCTGTTCTGGATCTGTACAAGTAAACTGGACTTGCACCTATCCTAACAAAAAAATATTAATGGACAAATTAAAGTTGTATAATAGAGAGTCTGGAAATAATTTTCTGAAAAATAGGGTGAGACATAGTTTTATAAAAGGGATGAAGAAAATATATAATAAACATTTTGAAAGAAGTAGTTAAATTAACTTTGCAAGGGATTATTAAAATTTTGTGATTTAGTGTATATTAAAATTATGTTTGTGAATCTATTTTATTATTTTTACCCATCTTTATGTGGTATCTTTGTCATCAATCTCTAATTTTAGTCAAATCTGCTAAAAGAAAGTTCAAAACGGTGCTATTATGTATTTAACATCATTATTTCAATTGTTTTGCAATTTCTGTAATATTTCAAAAATCACAAAGATATAAAGCTATATATAAGGGTAAAAATCACAAATAGATAACACATAAATTTATTACAATAGTATTTGACATTTGCAAGTTCCCATGCAAGAATATATATACAATCTTATCATTTCCGGCAAACAATTCCAACCCCACTGGCCGACCCGCCGGAGCATTTCAGGGGACTCATTTCCACGGCCAACGGAATATTCCCACCGCTCTCCGGATCATACAAACAGTCCCTACAATCTGCAGACAGAAGCGACGTCGTTCTAAACTTATCCTCGCCGCCAAGAACCGCCATCGCCGTCCCGGGCTTCGCCGGATTCACGAAATCCGGCCGGTATGTTCTCCCGATAACCCCGTCGACCTGATCGGAGAGACTCAGAAACCTGAACTGAACTTCCAGATGAGCAAAGCAATCATCGGACGGGATGTTATAGCTATGAACACGGTCATCTTCTTTAGTGATCGGTACAACTTTTACTGCGATCTCCACAACGCCGGCGATCGAAACAAGCACGGTGTTCTTGTCGGTGATTCTCTCCAGCTTGAACTGGCCGTTTTCCGACGTCCATTCCGATTCGAGGGCGATTTTTTCGCCGTCGTATGTGAGCTTGAGGTGGTCGGAGTTTTCGTCCCATTTGGAGGCTTTTACGGCGTCGATTGAGAGGGAATGGGAATCGAAGAGGAGTCCGATGGCCTGAATCCAGGTGAAGTCACGGTGGCGGTTCGGTGGCCGGATTCCGATGAACCTGGCGTTGATTTGGAGCTCGGTATCGGAAACCAGGGCGAAATGCTCGTCTCTCTTGCCGTGAAAGTAGAACACGATGCCGTCGCCGCCGATGAAACGTGGGTCGTAGCAGCCCGATCCGAACCCGTTGCAGTTTGGTAATCGATCTGCAAGAATCCGAGAAAGCAAAATGAGTCACAAAAACTTGGTCGAGCTTGCATGCATGTTAATTGTATAGATCTCGTTCACTCTTTTATTTTATTTTTGCTCATCCTTTTAATTAAGATCTCATACATTTCTGTCCGATCTAATCTAACGGCTAAATTATTAAAGAATTAATAATTGTTAATAAATTATATAAATTAATATTTAGGTAAGGTGCAAGAGATAAAGTAAGGTTGAGTTGAGTCATTCATGATGTAGTTAAATTATAAAAATAAAAAAAAATTGTTTAAGTAGTTGAAATATATATAATATTTAATTAAAAATTTTCTTGATTTTTTGTTGGATTGAGTCACCCATAAGCATGCTCTTAGCATGGATGAAAAATCTAGAAAAATATAGAATGAAAAAAATCATATCAATGAAGGGAGAAGAGTTTTTAAAAATAAGGCAAAAAACATATATAATTAATCATCAAGAAAATTAGAAAAATATATTTAATTTTGTCCCTTAGATTAGATCAGAGGCAAAGTCGAAATCAAGAGAGTGGACTTGACCCTTCCCTACTTCAATAACAAAAATGATATTTAACTGTTCACAGTATGATTAAATAAAATGTTGAAATCAATACAAATACACAGATTGAGAAGTTTAATGTAACTTGCAAAAGTAAGAAATAACAGTTCGGTACTTTATTTTTATGGTATAAAATATCGTATTAAAATTCACAAAAATGTTTACATATATCATGTTCATTATATTGGAATTTTTTGCTATATTTAAGGGCGGTATTTTGAACTATACTGAGTAAAATATCGGACAGTCGGAAAAAAAAGAAGATAAGGTGATCATGAATTAATCTTACTTTTGCAAACAGCCTCGCATGTTGGAGAAGCACAATCAACCATGCAAGCCTTCTGTTTAGGGACAGCAGCTGGTTTTCTTGAGGGGCATTGTTTGGGGCAAGTTACAGTCTTACCCTTGCAGCTGCCAGTAACACAGAAAACCCTTTCTTGTTTCTGGGCAATGCAAGAAACACAGAAGATGAAGATGATCAAAAAGCTAAGCAAGATCTTCATATTGAAGTTATAACATGCTGTGATTGAAGATCCAAGAAGAATAATTCATATATAGGAGCTTTTTGCACAACTTGATCATTTGTTTTATAATATTTTCTGCAGAAACTGTAAGAAAGAATGCAGACAACTCAGATTCATTCTGACTTTTTATTTTCAATGTGTGGATTAATAGTTACTTTAATGTAAAGCAGAGGGAAATCTGCATTTTGGTGCACAGAATTTGAACTGGTAGGAGGATATATATATATATTCTGTTTGCTTATTTAATGGTGCTGTTATGAATAAATAGGTCCTCTCCATGTTCTCCTACCCAATAATGGTGGCAAGACTTTAGCATAGGGCTATAAGTCAGCTTCCAACCCTTTGTACAAAAAGTTTAAAGTTAGATAAATGTAGTTTTGAACATAATGGATTGCTATCTAAAGTTCGCAGTTTAATGTTACATATAACAGTAATAAAAGTTAAGCCTACAATAATAGATCAAGTGTGGGATCTATGACTCTGTATAATGAATCTTGCATTCGTGTCAATTTTAAATTTAAAAATACGAGTTTTTTCATGCCAAATATATGGATGAAATCATAAAACCACTTTACTAAGTGGGATGGAAGAGTATCGAATAAATTTGAATATAAGGGTTGACTAGCTAAATATCGCAGTAATTAAAATTAAACTTATAATAATGGATTAAGTGTGGGATCTATGATTCCATATAACGAATCTTGTATTCGTGTTTAGTTTTAAAAGCTAAAATACAAGTTCTTTCATGTAAAAGATATGAATGAAATCATAAAACCACTTTACTAATAAAGTGGGATGGAAAGTATCAAAGAAGTTTGTACATAAGGGTTTGCTAGCTAAATGTCGCAGTTTAATGCTACATATATATAACGGTAATAAAAGTTAACCTATAATAATGGATCAAGTGTGGGATCTAAGATTCGTATAACGAATCTAGTATCCGTGTCAGTTTTAAATGCAAAAATGCGAGTTTTTTCATGTAAAATATATGGATGAAATCATAAAACCGTTTTACTAATTAAGTGGGATGGAAGAGTATCGAATAAGTTTGAACAAGTGTTTGCTAGGTAAAGGTCGCAGTTTAATACTACATATAACGGTAATAAAAGTTAAACCTATAATAATGGATCAAGCGTGGGATCTATGATTTCATATAACGAATCTAGCTAATATTCGTGTCAATTTTAAATGCAAAAAACACGAGTTTTTCATGTAAAATTTAGGGATGAAATTATAAAACCACTTTACTAATTAAGTGGGATGGGAGAGTAATAAGTTTGAACATAAGGATTTGCTACCTAAATGTCGCAGTTTTATGTTACAATGAAAGTTAAACGTATAATAATAGATCAAGCGTGTGGATCTATGATTCTATATAACACGAGTTTATTAATGTCGACTTTAATTGCAAAGACACAAGTTTTTCATCTGAAATGTGGGATGATATCTTGAAACCATTTTACCATTCAAGTGATCTACAACAAATAAAACTACTTAAATTAGCTTGCACATCAGATCTTTCCATACTTTTTCATTCTTGAACACGCTTTGCCAGTTTTGTAATCCTGGTCAACCCTACGGAAGACTAGTTTATATTACTCGTTCCCACGAATATGTATAACCCTGATTGAATATGTATAACCCTGATTGTAGAACTGGAGAATTGTATCAAATATATTCGGGTAAATTCGTATGTCTGTATATTCAAGAGAAAGTTTACATTATATAGGGAGACTATGTCTACCTAACTATCGAATCTACCGATGTGGGATTAATGTACAATAACATAATTATTGAAGGAAAATGATAGTCTAACCTATATTCCATATACAATACTAATTTATATAGAAAACAGACATCTTCTTTCCTTAACACTCCTCCTCAAGATGGAGGATGAGGATCCCGAATGCCCATCTTGCCAATCAAATCCTGAAATGTACGGCGTTCAAGTGCCTTGGTAAAGAGATCAGCAGGTTGCTCAGTAGTACGAATATGATGAGCAACTATCTCACGAGACTGAATCAAATCACGAACAAAATGACAATCAACTTCATTATGCTTCGTCCGCTCATGGAAGACCGGATTAGCAGCAATATGTAGAGCTGCTTGGCTGTCACAAAATAATTTCATCTACGGCGGTGGCAGTCTCTACGACGGCATCTACGGCGGTGGAAATACGACATGGTTTAAATGACAGACGATTTTCAAGAGTAATCGCAAGTTCGGAAAAAGCGGCGGCAGTGATAGATCACAATGACGACGTTGACGGAACACGACAACAATTTCAGATTGATGGCAATGATAGAACAATTCAGCAGAAACCAAGGTGATGATGATAATCAGCGGCGGTGGTGGCATAACACGACGGCGGTGGCAGAGCCCGGCGGCAGCAGAAGATCTAGGGTTTATATATAGGGTAAAAAAATCACAGGTTTAGGATTTTAGACTCGATCGATACCATGTAGAACTGGAGAATTGCATAAAAAATATTCGGGTAAATTCGTATGTCTGTATATTCATGAGAAAGTTTACATTATATAGGGAGGCTATGTCTACCTAACTATCGAATCTACCGATGTGGGATTAATATACAATAACATAATTACAAAAGGAAAATGATAGTCTAACATATATTTCATATACAATACTAATTTATATAGAAAACAAAAATCTTCAATCCTTAACACTAATGATTCAGTTATACAGATAAAGATAGTACATTAATCTGATGACTGCTTAAAATGCCTGGACTTGCTAAGGCCACATGAACACAGTTTAAGCAGATGATTTCTGTACCAGTTTACGACAGTCGAAACACAGATTTACTCAACATATCTAAACATGCGATAATCGAATGTGTTACCATGAAAGTAACAACAGCATCACAGATAGTAACAAAAGACGAGCGAGAAAAGTAGTATAGTAAAACTGAAGTATCATTCATTCAAGTATCAAGAGGCAAACTCAAGTTCATCGATCCACAAGAGTACACCTGTTTACATGAAAATTGAAGGTAACTATGGTCTATATTGCTGTAACTGTATACAGACAATGACTCCTGGACTTTTTTCAAAGAGACTGTAAAACTGACATGTAACGGAAATAGAGACTGCAGCACAAAACTCAAAATCCCAAGGGCGACGCCTACCATATCATACCTAGGAAAGAAATGCTGTAAGTCTGTAACCTGTATGTTCTTCCAAAACCTGTATAATCCTTTCTGCTACGAAGTGCTGCTCAGATAACAATCTGTGGAGTTTCTGGCACGCGGCTCCGGCCTCTTCCCCTACGAGCAGCCAAAATGCTATTAGCAACAGAGCTTCCAAGAGTCCCTAAACCAACGGGTCCATCTAGCTTCAGACCCAGACTTTTAAACAAGTAGAGCATTCGGCCTTGAACTCCTCCAGTCTGCTGCAGCAGCTCTTGAGCCTGCTCACGGGATATAACTGTGTACAGGTCTTCGATTGGAGCCTTTTCATCATCAGGTTCAAAGTCCCTGTTGCTTAACTTGGCCCTCAAAAGGCCCGCTGATTTAGGGTCTTCATTCAGTGGGTTGAAGACGAACAGCAGGTTTCCAGCAGCTATATTTGGCTTCTTGAACAGCTCTGCCAGAGTTTCATGGCTGGGACCAACAGTCTTGAGCTTGACGGGATGTTTCAGACGAGCTTTTGTGGCTTGTAAGATACGAGATGCTTCCCTTAAGCCACTGAGATACGCCCCATGCATAGTAGCTGGGTGCTCTCGAATTGTAGCCTCACCACCAAAAAAGAGGCGATTCCCCACTGTCTCTGAGAGTATATCGTAGTCCCTTCCAGAAGACTGCACTTGGACATGAGAGTACGATCCATAAGAAAATGGATCAGTACTCCATCTTGTACATATAGACTGTATCGGATCGGGCACATCAATGCCCTTTGGGCCATATATACCTAACAATTAACAAAATCATAAGGCTCACTTTAGAACACGATTAAGATCAACATCACTGCCTACTTTGTACACGTACTGTGAGGAAAATTTCTAAAAATGCATAGCCTGAAAAATTACCTTTGAGGACTTTCAGAACCCGATGGAGTTCAATGGTAGGATCAGTCTCCTCAAAAGACTGTGCAGCTTCTCCAGCCACCAGTGCAACTAACACAGCTCCACCGGAAACAGTATGGTAGCCATAAAACAAGAAAAACTCTCCTCGCCTTTCACTGGACTCGTTGAGGGAGCCAAATGTGTCTAACTCCTCCCCCCAAAAGACACGAGGAAACAGTATGGCGACCTTATTTAGTAACCCAAATCCAAGCCTCTCAATCGCTCCAATTTTCCGGGGTGGCAACTCCGGCTCAAACTTGATCGACCCTTTCTTTAGAACCCCTAGAGGAACCGTGCAAAGGACCATGTCGCCTAAATACCTCTTATCTCCACAGATAACTTCAGCGCCATCAGCGGTGTACCTGATAGTCTGAACAGTCTGTTTGTACGCTATAGGGACATCTTTACATAATTCTCTAACTATCCTCCCATTCGCACCAGCAAGAAAACAGTGATCACCCCCCATTTCATAAGGATCATCCTGATCCCAATAAGCAGCAGAGAGTTGCGAAAGGCAGCCAGCATTCGCATATTCTAAATTGGCATAATGCCAGTCCAGGAGTTGTTTTTCCTCAGTACTTGTAGCCACAGCATATAATCGTCTCATTTTTTCTAAAACTGAGCCTAAAGACACCTCGTTAGCATATCCACCCAATATTTGTCTAAAGTGGGTTACCTTGTCAAGCATCTTGTTAAAAATAAGCTCCACATTTTTATCAACGTCCTTATCAACAGGTGACCCATCAGGCCTGTACAACGGACAGTTGGTTCTAATCTTGTGAAGAGGGGTACTCAGCTGTCTAGCTAAAACCCCGAGAGGATTAGCATGAATACCAGTTATAACACTCCCACCTAAATCAACAGCAGCCAACTTCCCGTCTTGGCCCATCGTCTCAGTGTATACCCTTCCTCCTGGCCGGGTCCTGCCCTCGAGTACTAAGACCCTAAACCCAAAAGAAATGAGCTGCCTAGCAGCACCCAACCCTGCTAGGCCAGCTCCTACAATTATCACAGTCCCCAGCGACACCCCTTCCTCTGAACTGGAAAGGGAATTGTTCAGCAGCCCAAAGTTTATATACCCATTGTTCAACAAAAACTCATAGGCGGCAGATAGCAACTGTTCATACTCAACACTCACAGTTTCCCTAATATGCTCCTTTGATAACCAACTATCCACATTGGATCTCCAGCGAGAGAGTATGTGATTCCTTACCACAATGTAGTCATTTTGTTCCTTCCCTCCCAGCTCGCGCACCACACCAGCACTAATCTCCTGCGGCAGAAGCTCGTCTATCGGGAACCCTAACGAAAGAGCGAGCATCGCCTCTGTCTCCGTCTCCTTCTCTAAACTCTCCTTGTTGCCCCTCTTCTTCTTCCTCGGCACTCCAATCTGCTTGTCGATCTCCTCGTCCATCAGGCTCTCATCATAGCTTTTTGGGGCACGCTTCCTTGTAGGCCGCTTCGAGACTGATCCATCCGACACAGGCGTAGTCATCATAGCTCTCTCTCCCGCCCCTTTTCACACCAAAATCACCTATAAAAATCACAGAAAACCAACCATACGAAAATTATCCAGAAATTCCAACTAACAGCGAGCATTGAATCAACCGTGAAATGAATCTGTCTTGAACTCAAATCACTCAAATCATCATCACCTAATAAAATCCCCAAATTAACACGAAATCCAACAATTTAAAAGCAAAAACCGTACGAAAATCAACAACCGGAAATCTGAAATAACAAGCAACAACGACCATTGAATAAACCGTGAAAATGAATCTGTTCTTCAACTAAAATCATTCAAATCATCATAGCTCTCTCCCGCCCCTTTTCACAAAATCACCAAATAAAATCCCCAAATTAACACCAATATCCGACCGGAAAATCAACAAACGGAGATATGAACTAACAAGTAACAACGAACATTGAACCAATCGTGAAATGAATCTCTCCTCGAACGCAAATCAATCAAAACAACAAACAGAAACGGAATTCAGAAACTGAACCGAAAAATTGAGATGCGCCGGCGAGATACGAACCTTCACTGAGCGATTCCCCGGCGAATCGAGGAGGTCCCCGGCATTAACGACTGGAAATCTAGGGTTTCGAGCGGTTTCGGAGTCGGAGCGACTGGGATTTTTTTGGAGGGAATTGCTGGTTTTGACGGGCCTAACGGCGATCTATATATAGGCCCATGAGTCCTTACGAAACGGTTAATCTAGAGTCTCTATTTTAGGAAAGCTATATCGGAGTCATATTATTTTATCACCGCTCGGCGGTTTTATTAGACTTTCCATAAACTGATAAGCCTAAAATGTGTCATGCTCACGCTTTTAGTACTACAATCTTCACAATTTAATATTCCCATTTTCAGAGTTTACGTTTCAATAAAATCTTATGCATTAATAACATATTTTAATATTCTAGGCATATGTTATCTATTTTCAATTTAGTTCAGTTCAACATTTTTTTATGAAATTTAGTTTAATATAAACATACTAGTAACTTTTAACTTCAGTTTAGTATATTTCAGCTCAATTTAGTTATGCTCTGCAAAATAATAGGGTATAAGAACATGTCATAGGTCATATTCGAATTGTTGTTTTTTTAGTTGGACTGAATTAAACTTAAATTGATTGAAATAAAATAATAAGACTAAATTAGACTGAATTTATTCTATTATATTTCAATAAAATAAATAAATTTTAAAAGAAATGGATAATTCGAGAAGAGATGTGACGTGTTTGTATTGATATACATAGCTTTATTTCCCATATTGATTTAAAATAAGTTTTATGTGATTAAGTAATAATTATTATATTATGCTAGCTAAATATCATCGTGCGTTGCACGATATTTCTAAATTTTTTAATGTAAATATTATGAACAAACTTATGAAAATGAGGATGAAGTGTGTTTAAAGAAAAATTCTTTAAAATAATTAACGAAATTATAGTGGCAATTTTAAAAAGATTGTGAAATTATCAATATATATTGTAATTGTCAGATTATTCATCAAAGATAATTATTATAAAATAATATATATTGAAATAAAAATGTAAGCAATTTATTTAATATTAAGTTAATAGATAAATATTTTTATAAGTACACATTTTAAGGAAATAATGTTAGCGATCCATGCATAATTAACATAGAAACACTATGATCTATATTTATAGTCTAATATATTTATAATGGTGATCTTGTAGTAATACAAAATATTTCTATATATATTTCATAAATCGCACATTCATGTTTTCCTTTCAGACGTGTTACATGATGGACTGAAATTACCGTATAAATTAGGATTTTATAGGTGGAATGAGTTGTATTTGAAAAAATAGAAGGCAGAAGTTATTGTATCATCATCGATGAAAAATAAAACAATAAAATTAAAAGAAATTAAAAAAGAAATATATATAAATGGTAGGCGCCGGAATATGATAGACTTGCGGTGGTTGTGTCGCGGTTTTAGTCAAAACTACGTAGTTTCATTATTTTTAATGTTTTTTATTAATTTATTTATTGAGCGGAGCAATAACTATTCTAGTTTCATTAGGATTATTAGTAATGATGACTTCATAATACATGTGACTCCGTAGTTTCATCTTTATTAATGTTTTTTATTAATTTATTTATTGAGCGGAGCAATAACTCTTCTAGTTCCCATTAGAATTATTAGTAATGATGACTTCATGATACATGTGACTCCGTAATTTCATCTTTTTTAATATTTTTTATTAATTTATTTATTAACCTGAACAATAACTCTTCTAGTTCACATTAGTATTGTTAGTAATGATGACTTCATGATACATGTGACTCCGTAGTTTCATCCTTTTTAATGTTTTTTATTAATTTATTTATTGACCGGAGCAATAACTCTTATAGTTCCCATTAGTATTATTAGTAATGATGACTTCATAATACATGTGACTCCGTAGTTTCATCTTTTTTAATGTTATTTATTAATTTATTTATTGACCGAAGCAATAACTCTTCTAGTTCTCATTAGAATTATTAGTAATGATGACTTCATAATACATGTGACTCTGTAGTTTCATTCTTTTTAATAATTTTAAATAATTTATTTATTAATCGGAGTAATAACTCTTCTAATTTCCATTAAGATTATTAGTAATGATGACTTCATAATACATGCGACTCCCTCTTCTTTTGACGTTATGAATTAGGGGAAAATGAATGTAACATGAAATGATAATTGTGTATTTAATTATAAAATTGAATGTATTAAATATTTTTTCCTAATTTTGTCCATAAAAGATTAGGTGGGAAAACTGTGGGAATCACCCGGACAATCTAGAATTAATTGTAGAAAACCAAATTAAGAAACGGGTGTTTATTATTTTTAATTACGTGACATTCTGTGAATAATATCTTTGGTTTTTTTTGGAAAATTTTTGATTATGAGCAATATAAGTTTCACAATTTGAAAGTGGGGTGTAAATTTTATATAATTTCTAAAAAGGCAGTAATTTATTAATTTATATTCATTTAATTTATATATTAGTTCAAAGATATATATACCCCTGTTTTGTAGTAATAATTCAGTTTTTTATTCAATTGAATTTAATTTAATTCAGTTTAATTTAATCTCACTAAATTTCTCTAATTCAATTCGGACTATTTTCAACAACATCTAAATATTTTAGATTAAATTCAATTCAGTTCAATTTCATTAAATTTAATAAAGTTGAAATAATATTTAATTTATTTTGTATAATTTTAATTTAGTTTAGTTTCATTAAGTTTTTTCAAATTCAGTTTTAAAAATTAAGATATTATTTATCTGAATTCAAATCAAAATTTTGCAAACTTAATAAAACTGTGCTGAATTATTAAAATTGGGATGAAACATTAAATGACCTTCGTGGAATTTAGCAAAATTGAACTGAATTGAATTCTTTCAGTGTGAACTAAATTGAAATTCAACAAATATTTAAAGTATTAGACAGGACTGAATTAAATTTTAATCAAGTTAGAGTCCACAAAACTGAACTAAATTTATAATAAAGTTTAAACTACAAAACATGGGTATACATGTCTTTAAATTATTATTTAAATTACATGAATATACCCTAATAAATTACCGCACTTTTTAGAAATTATACAAAAATTCTCCACTTTCAAATTATGAAACTTATACATCATTTAATCAAAATTTTCCCTTTTTTCCCTCATTTAGACCAGAGTCTATAAAAATCGTTTTGGGAGTCACAATCCGATATTATTAAATTGTCATAATCTAGAAATACTATAATTGACGCAATATAATCTTTGACCGTTACATAAGAATTACTTTCACCTAAAGTAGTTAATAAAATTGAAAATTACTCTAATTATTGGAGTTCCTTAATATCCAAGAGATTGAGTGCAGTCATTGAGGTTAATCTCTTATGTACTTCTTAGAGCATGCCCAACAGTTACTCTATAATAGAGTTTTTAGTTAAATTTACCTTATTTGCCTATTTTATGACTTCCAACAGCTACTTTATCCCATACTCTAAAATAGAGATATGGTAAAATTAGAAGATTGAAAAGGCATATGGGCATACTTCTTCCATACTCTAAAATTTAATATTATCATTGATTCTTATCTTTTCTTTCCTTTTTTATTCTATACTTTCTTAATCATTAATATCTTTACACACATAAATATATTAAAATCATAAATTTGCAAATAAAATTAATACTTTGTTTGCCAGATCTTATAAATAGAGAATTTAGTTTAATTCAATTCAGTGGAATTTAGTTTAATTCAGTTCAGTAAAATATAATTTGATCGAAAACAAGTAAATTTGATCATAAATAATTTGATTATTTCTGATTCTAAATTTCAAAACATGAATTTCACTTCAGTTCAATTCAATTCAGATTGGTAAGAAATAAGCTCAGACAAACAGACCCTAATTGTGTGCTCTTGCGAGTCTCAAACAGAATTAAATATAGCTATTATTATTTATGGCAATAAATTCATGGAATGGTAAAATAGAGCAACTGTTGGATGAGTACAAAATAATTATGGAGTTTTTGGAATTTGATACTCTATTATAGAAAGAGAAAGTCTCCTGAGAGTCCAACTTTCCTAGAGAATAGGAGGTAAGGGGTCAAAATAGAAATATCAGAAACTATTGGGCCAACACGCGTAAATTATAGAAAATATTGGGCAAGGACGCGTAATATTACCATATTTCCCCCCAAATCTTTTCCGGTCTCATGTGAATCTTTTGATACTTTGAACTTTTATATGAATTAAAAGTTATAGGTACCTTTTAATTTAAGAACATAAACTTTTAGCTTAAAAACATAATGTTGTTAAGTTCACACACAAACTGTCAAATAAAAGAACACCTTTCAACATAAAAATGAGACTTTGTAAATTAAATATTCGAACTCTTAAAAAACATGAAAAAAGTTGATGAAACAACAAAACAAACACTAAAAAGCTTGATTAAGACGTGCAACACATTCATATTCATCATGTCAGGAACCCGTACACCATTCATAAAAATCTGGACTGGCAAAAGAATTCCTGGCTGCTTTGTGAACTATCAATAGTAGCAAAGGTTGAATCATCAACATGAGAGGCAGCATTTGAAGCAGCATCAACTTCACTTTGGAACTTCATATAGCGCTCATGATACTTGGCAACAACAAGAAGCATATCTATTTTTAAAAATTCATCTGCTTCTTGAGGAGGCTACAGAAACATATGCAAGTTAGAATAAAAGAACATGCATGGAAACCAAAACATATATATGTAAGCTGTGTGGATAAACTGTAACGTTTTAGTGTATAACTATGATCTTATAAGCTATGCCACTGAACTTTTGTAATGCAATTTGTTACAAATCTAAAACAGGGGTACATAAACTATGGAACTTTTAGATTATGACCCAGACCTTTCAGATTATGAACAAGTCATTTACATTACAGAAAGCAAACTTTCTTGTAAGACAGGGACCTTTTAGTTATGACCTAGACCTCTCTCGCTATGAACAAGACCTTTAAATTACAAAAAACAAACTTTCATGTAAGACAGGAACCTTTTAAATTATGACCCAAACCTTTCAGATCTACACCTATAAACCCAACCATATGCACATCTACAGTTAGGATCTGATCTTTCAACCTATGAACCGGATATTTCAAAGTACACAAACGACCCTAGGGTTTATGCAAGCATACACACATCAAACGCTAAAACATAAATTCAAAATCTAAAAAAATAGTGCGAACCTTCTTCGGTTTCATTGCCCACCCCAACTGACCCTCGGTATTCTCAGCCGCCGGACCATCGCTCTTGCCCGACATGTCCTTGTCCTCTTTTCGTTGATCTTGTTTTTTCACCATGACTGAACAACAACACACCAATCGAATCAGAACAATTAACCAATCAGAACAATCGAATCAGCAATAAAATTTATGTGGCGAAGAAACTTACCGTCGATAGATCACTCCGATTGCAATGAATTCGACGCGAAAATCTCAATCTGAGAACATAGGGTTTGATCGAGAGGAGAGGGGGGAGAGCCGAGAGGATTTCAGAGAGAGAAAGTGGATTGGGAAAGTGAAAGAATTAGGGGGTTTGGGTATATATGGATTGGCCCATATTTTACCGTATTTCTAAATTTACCCCCGAATTTTCCCACAACTTTTATTAATTACAAATTGACCCCGTAGTTCCTATAACTCCAGAAAGTCCGACTTTCTGGAGAGCTTGCCCTATAGAAATTGCTTTAGAGTAACTGTTGGGTTTGCTCTTACAGTCCTAGTGGCTAATCACTTGAAGGAATATCTTATTCACTTCAATATTTTACCTTTCAATTTCAACGATTTATTATATAATTTCAAAATTAATACTTTTAATATAAAGTTTCTTTCATTTTGTATTGTAACACAATTTTAGAATGATTATCTTGAAATAAATAATACTTTAATTAAAAATATGTTATTTGACCTTAAAATTTTAGTGGTAGTACCATAATGTTTAGGATAATACGACTTACAAGATATCTTGTCATATCAAAAAAAACCTTTGGTTCATATTTAAAATTACACACATCTAACAGATATTCAACTAAAGGTAAACTATAAATACATAAATTTACAAATTTAATGTCTTAGAAGGATACATTTTTTCTACTTTAATCAGTTCAATTTGATCTACATTTAGCTTAGTTCAAATAAAGCTTAGTAAAAGATTATGTCAAAAAAAATAAAATTCCGGGGAATTCAAACTAATTTCCACTATAAATATCCACTCATTTCCACCCCAAGAATTCAATTCAAAGTATAGCATTATATTAAGTTGTCCGTTTCAATTTCAATTCCGGTGAAGAGAAGAGAGACGATGGCCTTATCCATCAATGGCTTCACCTCACTTTTCCTTAAACCCCACAAACCCATTGTTCATCGTCCTTTCACCTTTTCTTGTCAAGTTACAGTCCCAACTCTTCATCCCTTTGTTCCCGAGGTACTGATCATTATTCATTCCCGGATCAAAAGGTTAAAACTGGCGGTTTTCTTCAAAATGATGAACTGGGCTTTCACGTTTCAGGTTGAAAAGGCGGTGGATGCTTTGCACTCGGAGTTCAGAGCTGTGGATAACCTGGTGGCTTGTAATTCTGCTCGCGTTCTCAAGGCTTTCCAGAATGCACGCGTGGGGTCTCATGTAAGCAATGCTGATTTGAGATGTGCTTGAAAGATTGGTTTTTTATGTTGTTTGTTTGAATTTTGAGTGAAGCAAGCTAATTTCTTTGTCAGGTGTTCTCTGATTCATGTTCCATAAGTTAATTTGTGTCAGTGTGTTATGAATGCTAGAAAATTGATGATCTTTTCAATTATGCTGTGTTATTTGAGTATCCACTGGTTGGAATTAGTGATATCCTTTCATAAATAGTCACTCCCCTATTGTTTTTCGTGGCCTAAACAGTATGTTATTCCTAATGTATTGGGCATAATTTCTTACCATGAAAAGTGTTAAGTCATCACTTTGGTAGTAGTATGGTATTTCGACAATGGAGCTGGTTTTTTCACATTCATTTGTCTGTGTGTGTGTGGGTGGGTGGTGTGTTCTGAATGTGAGGAAAATGATAATTTGTGTCACTCCGAAATTGGCCTATCCTTTTAGAAGTTTCCATTTCTATTGTTTTTCGTGGTCAGAAAAGTAGGTATTTTTAAATTTATTGGGCAAAGTTTATTACCTTAAAGTGTGTAATTATACTTGCTTCAGCACTTTGGTGGTAGCACAGGCTATGGACATGAGGAAGCTGGTGGGCGTGAAGCGCTTGATCAAGTATTTGCAGAAGTTTTTGGTGCCGAATCTGCTATAGTTAGGTCGCAGGTTAGCCCTTCATTGATTTGTCCTCTTGGCAATAATATGATTACTAAACGAGTTCTTCATAATGCCATAGTTACCTTTTCCATTTTCAGTTTTTCTCGGGTACTCATGCAATTACTTGTGCTTTGTTTGCTTTTCTAAGGCCTGGTGATGAGGTTAGCAATTTTCTTTCAATCTCAATCAATGATCAGATGTTCGTCAATACGTGTCTGCTAGTTGGTTTGATATATTTGCTTTTCAGCTTCTAGCAGTCGTCGGTGCTCCTTATGATACATTGGAAGAAGTTATTGGAATCAGGGACTCGAACAGAATGGGATCCTTAAAAGATTTTGGCATTGAGTATAGAGAAGTCCCGGTAAGTAGATTCAGTTGTTATGAACATTTTAATGTTATTGAGGGCTCTGGGCTTGTATAAATCTGACTATCTTAACTCTTGAACTATCTCCAGCTTTCAAAAGATGGATGCCTAGACTGGGATGCGCTCAAGACTGCCATAAGGCCAAAGACTAAATGTGCCCTCATTCAAAGATCGTGTGGTTACTCATGGCGTAAAAGTTTGAGTGTCAATGAAATAGGGAAGGCTGTAGATGTTATTAAGGTAATTGCTTATATATGCCATCCGTTTATACAAACTTTTTGTATCAGAAAAATTTATTATGCTAAGGTTCTCAATTCTTATTTAGGTATGATCTGACCTAATTTCACTTGCAGATGCAAAATCCGAGCTGCTTGGTCATGGTGGATAATTGCTATGGGGAATTTGTGGAGAATACTGAACCCCCTATGGTTGTAAGTAACAAACGCTTTATCTGCTTGTTGTACTATGGCTTACAATGTTGCTAGATATATTTATACAGTTTATGGCAGGGTGCAGATCTTATTGCCGGAAGTTTAATAAAGAACCCCGGTGGAACTATTGCTCCATGTGGTGGATATGTTGCTGGTAAGAAGAAATGGGTGGAAGCAGCAGCTGCTCGTCTTTCAGCTCCAGGGCTTGGTCTTGATTGTGGTTCAACTCCCGGCGACATAATGAGGACATTTTTCCAGGGTTTGTATCTCTCACCCCAAATGGTCGGGGAGGCAGTTAAGGTACACTATTTCCTTTTATGAACCCCTCTACAATTTATTACCACTTTAAACCCGAATAGCTGATTCTACTTTTTTACCTCTAACTTACGGGTTTTATCTTTCTCCAAGGGAAGCCTTTTGATTGCTGAAGTCATGACTGCTAAAGGCTACAAGGTCCAGCCTCTCCCTCGTGTTCCACGTCATGATACGGTGCAGGTATATACGTATATATGTTGTGTATAAGAGTGTATCTTACGTGACATGTTGCCTTCGAAGTAAACCTCATTGGTTGGTTCTCAGGCAGTGCAACTTGGAAGCCGTGACCTTCTTCTTGCCTTCTGTGAAGCTGTACAGAGAAGTTCGCCAGTGAGTTCTTTCACTCGTCCGGTCGCTGGGGCAACTGCAGGCTATGCATCAGAGGTACACTTAAGAGATTCACTGGGATCCTTTCTTTCTTTCATTCATGCGCTCTCCCTAAATCTATAATTTAGATGTATTATGTTTATTCACTGTCGTGAACACGGCTTAGGTGATTTTTGCGGACGGAACCTTCATTGATGGGAGTACGAGCGAACTCTCGTGTGATGGACCTTTAAGGGAGCCGTTTTGTGTTTTTTGTCAGGTTAGAATTACACGCCCTCGTCTTAAATGTAGTTGCATTTACTAAACTTGGGATAGTTCCGTGTATTAGACCGCTTGCTCACTTGAGTAACGGGATTCATGGTGCAGGGAGGCTCCCATTGGACACAATGGGGACTCGTTCTAGGGGAGGTCTTAAAACTCTTGTGAGCCAAATATGCTCAGACTCGGACTGTTGGAAACCATCGAGGCAAAGGCTGATAGAAACCATGGAATAGACACACGAGAGAGCTAGTCGGGTTTTTTGTGCTCCCTATCGGGTTTTTAGTCGAGAAAATCTTCGTTGACAGACAAATACAAGTATATTGGCTAGAGATGCTCCAAGAAACAATGCATTGGAACTTATACTTCAGACTGTTCTTTAGGGGTGAGGCCAGGCAAAATAGACAAAGTAGCAGGTCTTATTAATATTTTTTAAAGAAATGAAAGATTTAGGGTGAGTTTTTGACCAGTTGAATAATAAATAATGACCTGAACATTTTTCATGCATTAATTGGTTATCCTATATAATGGGGGCCCATTTCTGTTTGCAATTATACTTGGAAAATCTCTTGGCTAGGATGGTGCCGACCTCTAATTTTTCGTTTACCATGAAACACGTGGATAGATCGAATGACTTTAATTTGAATTTCATTAAATTTTATTTAATTAAAATTAAGCTAAGTGTACTTAAGTAAAAGAAAACTTAGCTAAACTAATTTGAACCGAAAACTACTTATATAAATGGTGGAGAATAGTTCAACTCTTCAAAATATAAAATTTCACCAACTTACTAGGTTAAATTATATTTTTCAACTCTTTCAAAAAACATTTTTCAACACAATAATTTTCATTTAAGTAAATATTAGATTCAATAAGAGCCCTAATAATAATAATCAAATTGTGAAATGCCAATTTAGGACATATTTACTAGAATTTATAAGTAAAGTAATTTAGTTCAATTCAGTTTACTTTAGTTTATTTCACGACAGCAAAAATTATTTGACCAAAATAATTTGAACCTGCTGATTCTATTTTTAGTTTAATTCAATTTAATTCAGTTCAGTTAAGTTTAATGAACTATTTATATACTGCCACCTAACCTTCATTCACCTATAAATATGATTTTCTTCACTCCCATCTTTGATCTTTCCACTCGATCATAACTCGGGAGTATATAATAATTTTTGCCACGGAAATCCCCATGCTCTTCAGTATATAATCACGCTGAGAAATAGATTGGACCTCGGAACGTTCATTCATTGAGCTATCGATTCCGGTGGTCGCTGGGGAAGTAAGTTCTCAGTTTCAGAATCCCATTTCTTGATCGATCACACCTGCAAAAATGAATCTCAATCCCTTCGGTAATTCCTCCTCCTTCTGTCTGATTTCTTCTTGTTTTTTCATGAATGGGTTGTTCATGTTATAGTCTCTCAATGTTTTGTGCTTTGATCTGAGTTTCATGACCTGAAATTTCACTGTCTGTCTTGGAATTCATCATGTTTAAAAGCTTGTGTTTCTATGTTGTCTGAATATGTTTGAAGAGCAGTTTTATAAGAAGCCTTGTGGTTAAACTAATTTGTTTGGAGTGCAGTAGACATAGCGATCACTGCTTCTTTTCGCACGATTTTCATATGGAGTTTCATAATATCCTAGGATTTTAGGACTAGAATAAGTTTATCATGAACACTTTTTCGGGGATGGAGAGAGGTGATTGAATAGGGAAATAAGGTTAGCCATTATCATCATGATTGTTAGGCCTACTGTTTCTTTTTCGCCATTTTTCGTTATTGCTAAGCTTGAAAGACTGTGTAAAAATATTAGCAGAAAATGTTGCCAAAAAGATGACTTTTTTTCATGTTTGATGAATAAGTTGAAGAGCGTTTATGTAGTGATCGCTGCTTTGGAGAAATAAGAAGTATGTTCCTTGAGCTTAGACTGATTTGTTTCGACTGCAGTAGACATGACTATCACTGTTTTTCTTCGCACGATTTTGATATGGATTTTCATAACATATGTTTATTCGAGTCGAGGACTAGAATCAATGTATAATAGAACACTCATCTGGGGATGGAGAGAGGTGGTTGAATGGGGAAATAAAAGGTTATCCATTATCATCATGATTATTAGGCCTACTGTTTCTTTTCACTTTTTTCGTTATCGCTAAGCGGCTTGAAAGAGTGAGGGGAAACATGAGCAAATAATGTTGCAATATGCAAAAAGATTACTTTTTTTCCCATTTGGAGTAAGGAGTAATCAGTCATGTCCAGTGTTTGACCATTTCTGTTGCTACTAATTCTACACGTTTCTTGTCAAATTACAGAAATACACAAGATGAATCGAGTGCAGCTCACGTTTATGGGATCTACCGCTTGTGTGATGCTTTCGTTGAATTTCACGATACAACTTCTTGCACAGCATTTTCTCTTCTGGAAGAAGCCTAAGGAGCAAAAAGCCATTGTCATAATCATTCTCATGGCTCCCATATATGCCCTTGATTCCTACATCGGCTTGTTAGGTCTTCTTGGAAGCGAGCCTTTTTTTACTTTCTTGGAATCTATCAAAGAATGCTATGAAGCTCTGGTAAGCCCTTAAAACAGTCTTGCTGGAAATTTATTTTGGTTTGCATTTCTTATAAGTTCGGCAAATTTTTTGGTTTGATTTTATTTAGGTCATGGCTAAGTTCTTGGGTTTAATGTACACATACTTGAACATCTCCATCAGCAAAAACATCGTCCCTGATGAAGTTAAAGGAAGAGAGATTCACCACTCCTTCCCCATGACACTTTTTGTGGTACGTTGCTTCATTTTAGGCTATCCATATAAGTTACCTCGAGATAAAAATTGTATCTTGTGTGGATTAAATCAGGAGTTTCGGCATGTAAGCAGAATTGCAGACATAATTGCATTCTTATTTTTCAAAATTGTTATCAAATTTTGGATGTTTCTCAGCATGTCTACTTTGGGAAATCTGATCTATCGTCCATCTGAATTGTAGCCACACAGTGTCAAACTGGATCACGGGTCGCTGAAGCAGCTCAAGAGCTGGACATGGCAGTTCGTGTACATTCGCCCAATTTTATCCATCTTGATGATCGTCCTTCAGCTTCTCGGGTGGTACCCGGCCTGGATCAGCTGGACTTTCACCATCATCTTAAACACATCCGTTTCTCTTGCATTATACGCTCTCGTGCTTTTCTACCATGTCTTTGCCAAGGAATTGGCACCACACAATCCCCTCTCAAAGTTCCTATGCATTAAAGGAATCGTCTTCTTCTCCTTCTGGCAGGTAAACAAACCATCCCATTTTTTTTCGAGCTTGTGCTGACATCACCAAAATTGTGGCTGTAACAGTTGGTTGTGATAAACCGACATTAAAATAATTTATGCGATTGTGCAGAGTATAGTGCTAAGTGCTCTTGTGTCGGTGGGTATAATCAAGTCATCGTATTTCTGGCTGGACACGGAGCATCTTCAGGAAGCGCTCCAAAATGTGCTGATCATCGTGGAGATGGTCATCTTCTCCATCTTTCAGCAGCAAGCATATAGCGCACAGCCATACCGCACAGCTTCAAGTGACAAGAAGAACGAGTAAAGAACAGTCATATGTTGAGATCTTGCTACCTAGTACACTGTCAGCGAGCGAAAATAATAGGAGTCGCGATCCTTACCTCGCTACTCGATTTGTTGTATTCAGATTTGGTCTGGATTTGAGATGCATTTATGATAATCTAAGGTTTTATAGCTGTTAAGCCTTTTGCAGTGTTATTGTTGTTCAGAGCTGAAATAAGTTTGAAACTGAGTTCCTTTTTTATTTGAAATAAAATAATAATATATTATGATAAAATTACACTTTCTACTTATGATAAAAAATTATGGAAGCCAAATCTCATCGCCATTAATTATTTCTATCAATCAAGTGTTCAACTCTCGTCGAGAATTAAGTCGGCCAAGAATTATTATCAATTAGAAAATTTGATGCACTACAAATTTAATCTCTTCTTCGTCCATGTTTATAGTCAAAAGTACGAGAAAATCTCCAAAACCCGTATTATAATTTTCCTACCATTTTACCAACATTGCTTCATATGAAATGGTACTTATTTTTGGCTCACTATTTATAAATATTTCATCTAATATTTGTAACAATTGTATATATTAAATAAAATAAAATGATAACATTTCTAGATAATTTCTAAAATGATTTTACAAGTGTTTTCATTTATTAAATAAATATTGTAAATTTGTAATCAATACATCATTTGAGGATGAGTGAACCGTAGTCGGTGGAGGACGAACGAGTCTGCACTGAAATCGCGTTCTGGTTTTGCCCTGAAATCGTTCTCACCGAAACTCATTTCCACCGCCTCTCTAACCTTAGCCGTTGCGAGCCATTTCTCCCTCCGTTTTTCTGCAAATAAACCTCTCATCTGGATGCATTTCATTCCGAACCCTATCCTCCAAATCGCGTTTCTGCAACTGGGATTTTCGCGAGTGCATTGAAAGGTACGAAATTTACCGCAAATATGTGTTTTAAGCTTTCTGGGATTGCTGAATTTGTTTGAGGAAATTTAGTGCATAAAAGTTTGATCTTGATTCTTGAACATTTAGCATTCTGGTTGAAGTTTGATTTTGAATATAATGTTTTGTGCCTTTTGTATCTGGGTTCAATAAATTTCATTTCTTGTGGAAAGCAGTGTACTTTTGCTGATTGTGAGATTAGTCGATAATGGCGGGTGATGATGAGAGGCTTTACATCCATGGAGAGAAGATTGAGAAGCTGGAGTGCACAGTTGATGGCTTAAAGAAAGCAATTGAGGACTTGCAGAGAAATCAGGATGAAAAGTCGCAGCAATTTGAGAGCCGGTTTGAGAGCCTTGAAACAATGCACATTGCCTCTGCATCAATAAAACAGTCTAATGAAATTAGAGGTACAGTTTCTTATCTTTTGTTGCTGTTTAATGTTCGCTTATTGTATCAGCTATTGTAGTTCAGCAAACATGGTTCAGTGATCATGTATCTAAGATTTGGTTGTCACTTATCGAGAAATGAAGCAAGAGTATCTAAAATAAGAATAAAAGAGTTGAATTTGCTGAATACTGCTTTGATGTTTAAAAAGTTCATAACCATCCATCTTGAGAATAACAATGAGGAGTACATGATAAGCTACACTAGCTGCTATAGTAGGATGTATCAGTGATATGCGTGAAGTGTAAAATATGTTGCTCGGTATCTGTACAGGACTTGCTTATGCTATACGCTTATTCTCAGCCTTTATGCAGTGTAAAACTAATTAAATTGCATAAAAATTTCACTTTTATCAACCTGTTCTTGTAGTAAGCATGTAGTTTTCAAGCGTGGTGATTTTGCTTATCTTTCCAGGTAAAGTTTCACTGACAAACCATGTGACAAATCAAGAGTTGCATCCAGGACCCATTGATGAGTCTGTATTAACCCTTCAGCACGAGCACAGGTCCACAGCCATATGGCGGGGACAGGAATTTGAGCCTCTTACCTGTAGGAGGTGTGATGGTGCATTTTGGCGCCTAGGTGCCCTAGATCCTCGTGTGGAGGCTTTGATGATAGAAGCCGGCTTCTATGGCGTGTATAAAACCGGGCATATACAGCTTGATCATGCTCTGATCACAGCCCTTGTTGAGAGATGGCGGCAGGAAACACACACGTTTCATTTACCTGTTGGAGAGGCTACCGTCACTCTGCAGGACGTTTCAATCACGTGGGGCCTACCGATAGATGGCGAGCCAGTCACTGGACATGATATTGCTCGCACAACTGAGGAATGGCAAGATATGTGCGCGGAGCTGTTGGGATTCCGACCTCCTTTGACTTCTTTTGACAGTGGCCGTCTCAAACTAAAATGTATAGAGGATCACTTTGATATGGATCCACTGCAACCTGATGCTCCAGATCATGTAGTGGAATACTTTGCTAGAGCTCACATATTGCAGCTTCTTGGTGGTTTGCTGCTTCCAGATGCCTCAAATAACAAGGTGAAGTTGATGTTCCTTCCTCTTTTGAGGGATTTTGAAGCTGCTGGTAAACTCAGCTGGGGTAGTGCAGTCCTTGCTTCACTCTATCGTGCATTATGTCGAGCTACTAAATCAAATGTTGATGGTGTATGTGGTCCCCTAGTGCTTCTACAGGTATCATCATTACTCAAGCTTTTGATCTTGCCCAAACATTATAGCAGGCTCATGTCTTGTTGAATCGTTTTATGATAAATGGTGTAGCTATGGGCGTGGGAAAGAATTCCTCTCATCCGCCCTGAGAGGCTAGTCCCTCAAGATCAACAGATGCTTGGCGCCATTGATCGAGATCAGCCTTCCCCGCCTTATGGCTCTAGGTAACATGTAGTCTAATTTAATATACAATATAACTCGATTTGTTGATCAACGTGCTTGTCATCTCATTAAATGAATTCAATGAGTTTCAATAACTTCCAGGTTGAGGCGATGCATCTAACAATTTTAATCATTATTATAGAATTATCTTAATCCAAATAGCTTTCTGGTTGACTTCTTACTAATTATTTCTGGCCTGAAACTTTTCTTTTTCTCTTTCTGCTAACCTAAAGACGGGATTGTATAGAAATAGTATTATATGTGATAGCCTAACGGTGCAAAACTTATGTGTAAGTTTTGTATTGAGAGTATTCAAAGCTAAACCTTGAGAAAATTTATGGTAATTATTGTTTCACATTAGTCTGGTTAAACCTTATGGTTATACATCGTTTCACATCAAGGGAAGCTGAATTTTTTCAGGTGGGATGTTGGATTCAAGCTCGAGAAGGTGGGAATACACGTGCTGGTTGTGTATCGGGATATATTGGACAGTATGAAGGATGACCAGGTTTCGAGTTACATTTTAGAGAACATTTTTGAATTCATTACTAATAATTCATTCCGTGTAATGACCCTGTGTTCTTACTGTAGTTTGTGTGGCAACCTTATGCTTATATCATGGACACTCTGCCTGAGTACTGCATATCTGGCCGTGAGATTTGGCAAACAGTGTCGCCTCTCCTGTGTTTTGACGTGGTGGAAATGCATCATCCTGATCGTGTTCTACGACAGTTTGGCCAGCACCAGAATATCCCCGCTGACTGTGACACCATTCGAGAGCTACACTTGGTTGATAGACGTGGCCGACAAAACACCGACTGGGTCCAACACCACAAGCAGTACGTAGACCTGTGGGCCAACCGGCACAACCGTGTAGTCTGCCAGGCTCCAATAGATGGCACTATGGACTACTCCAACCCGTATATGGTTTGGTACAGACGGATAACCCGGCTACTCATCGGCAACCCTGCAAACCGGACACATACAGTGGTGCCTGCAGTTGAACTTATGGTGAGCCATTTTTTGACATTTTGATTAACACTATATTGGTAGAGGCACTCAAATATTTTTTATTAAGCCATAAGAAAAGGTTGTAATGTTGTTTTTAGGCCTTTTGACAAACAACGATAAACTGGCCTCTAATAAACAGCCAGTTAACTGCTGCTTGTCAAAAGGCCTAAAGATATCATTTTTAGTTTTTCTGGGGCTAAAGAACTGCACTTTTTTGTCAGGGCCTAGAAAAAATTAGTCCTTTAAAGTGTTAATTCGGGTAGATTTTATTCAAATGATCTTCAAATGACAGGCTCAAAGCTTGCAACGAATATATCATCGATGTGGTGATGCTATAGACCAGCCAGACGAGGTTTCCATTCCCGACTTGCTGAGGGATATCCAGGACATGTGCAAAAACGGTCTAAGAGGAGCTCAGGAAGAGAGGCGTCTTTCCCTGAGACCCGAGCTTTCCCAACAGCCTCCAACCAAGGCGGGGCCATCTCAGGCTAGGAGGCGGAGGCCGAGGAGAGGAGGAAAGACGGGCTTATACGGCTCTGTTGACATTTCATTGCCTTCAACGCCTTATTCCATGCTTCCACAGTCTTATGATTCTCCATCGTCGTTTTCAGCCTTCACGCCTGATGTTGAGGGGTATATCCCGGTGGAACAGAAGATGGAGGATGAGTCTGCACTGTCTGAGCATGTCGATATTGTGGATATTGTGCAACAGCCTAACATTTCAGAGCTCGATAACATGGTTGGAGCCATAGCTGTTTCACCGTCTTTAGGTACTGATTTGTTTGTGTGTTCGGAGGAGGATGGTCAGTTCACATCTGCATCGGAGAGATTGAAGCTGAAGAAGAGGAAGGGTAAGAGTTGATGTGGGAGTTGACAGAGAAATTTGTAGTTCATGTGTAAAGTTTTCACATTTTTTTGTAGTAGAATTTGTTTTGTTTTGACAGAGGTTATTTTTTTAATAGATGATAACTTTTTATTATATAGTCCTTGTGGTTAAAATTCATGTTTTTTGGTTATAGTTACAGAGTGGTGTGGATGGCAATATTAATCTATCGACTTTTATAATAATACACGTAATATTATATTTAGTGACAACTTTTATAATAATGAACATATAAAAATTATATTCAGATTATAAATGACTAGTCTATCAAATTTTATAATGATACATTTGTAATATTTTGATTAAGTAGTCATCAAATGTACCATGCACTTTTTAAATGTGAAAAATGAAAATAAAATTTGACTGAACAAAATAATATGTATCACAATTTATCAATAATGGTGCATTTATAAAATATTATATTTAGGATATGTATTACATATATATTATATTTGCAAAATTATATTACAATATTTTTCAATGTAGTATCACATTTCCCTCTCAAATTCAATTTATTTTTTCATTTTATTTCCCATCATTTCCATTCATGCAATTTTAATTCATTCATTGTAAGTCGGTCCAATTAAATTTGATCTTTAATTCTAGTATATAACGCAATATCTTATCGTGACCACAATCAGCAACATCAACGTATTGTATGGATTCCCAGGTACTCCCAACGTAGTATCGACATCCATTAAATGCATCATATATATAATTATACAGATATCATAATCACATTTACATCAACAGCTATGGCAGCAGCATTCCTGCAAATTCCCAGCAATTTCTCAGCCTTAAACCTCCCTCCACCTCCCCATGATTCTGCAACAAAGCATGCCTTTTCTGGGCTGAGCTTCAAGCCACTTCAACCGTTGAAGTTGAAATCCTGCACTTTTTCAAGGAGAAGAAGCGTTGGTTGGGAGAAAGATGCGTTTTTGGGTGGCAGGAGGGAGGCAGGGCGGCGGAGGGCGGTGGTGGTTTGTGGGTTTGGGTTTAACGGCGGTGGCGGGAGAGATGAAGGGGCGAATTCTAGAGCGGTGGGGAATCTGATTTTGGCTATTGGCCTGACTTACCTGACTTTGACTGGGCAGCTTGGATGGATTCTGGATACAATTGTTTCTCTCTGGGTATGTAACATTGTGTTTATGCATGTCTCATGTTTGTTGAAATGCCTGTTCTTTTCGTAAAAATCGCTTCAATGAAATGAATTGTGTACAATAACAGTTGAACTAGACTGAAGTGAAGTTCAAGACATGATGAAGTGATTATAGTGTTGTGGACATTTCTTCTTTTATCTATGTGCTTTTAGATATGTATGGTGTCTCGAAGAGTGATAAAATTTTGATCTTTTGGATTAATCCCTGTAATGTCATCCAGAAACTAGGATTGGATGCACTCCTTGTGAAAAAAGTAGTGTTTTTTATACTTAGTTGAATACTTGATCAAGTTTTGCTAACTAATAACTGATGAACTTAATTGAACTGGACTCGATGGAGTTGGAGTTAAGTTAAGAATCAGATCCGAAAGAACATGACCATGGTGTTTGTTCATTTCATCTCTATTCTTTTATGCAAGTGCTTACTGATATGTGAATTCATTGAATTGTATGATGTCTCGAAGAGTTATAAAGTCCTTGTAGTGTCGTGTAGAAGACTAGGATGTACTCTTTTTCGTGATCTAATTCCACATCCATGGCAAAATCTTTTTGATGCTTCATTTAAATGTGGATTTTCAGTATTGCTTTATTTGTTCTGTGTTATGAATGTTGATTTGTACGTCAATTTTTGTACCAGTTGCTTGCTATCGTGTTGCCGGTTTTGGGACTGGGAGCGTTCATCTGGTGGGCTGGAAAGGATATTGTTCAAAGCGAGGTGAGAAAACTCTCTGTAACTTTTGCTTGAATTGGCCTCACTTTTGAGGAAGAGTAAGCTTTTCGGAAGGGTTTACTTTTTCCATTAACAGGAATTATTAGTGATTAATCTGTTATATGAGTGCTTAGTCCACTGATTTATTGTATTTCATGATCGATGGTGGAGTTGAATTTTGGTTTTAAAAAGGTCATTTTGAGTAGGTGTGCCACTTCCTTTATTTAAAATATATTCTTGTTGTGAATGCTACAAATAGCCAGGAAATGGGATTCGCAATTCGTCCCAGTCACTTAGTTTCAGATTTTAAAAACAAAATACCGCTTATATTATTTGTCTGGATATTACAAGCAAGTTTCTTTATGCTTCACAGCGATTTCAGTTAAACGCTGGTCTAATACCGCTATGTTTAAAAAAATATATACTATTCCGCATAACTGATTCCACTTTCTTGTTATATTTGCAGTGTCCAAACTGTGGGAATAGTTTTCAAGTTTTCAAGTATGTCAGACGAGAACCCTTTAGTACAAATAATACTAGTTGCAGGAGTAACCACATTCTTTGATCGCCTCATTTCACAATTTACAGGTCGACACTTAATGATGAAGCACAGGTTTGCCCTTATTGCACCCAACCATTTACAGGTAACAACTCTTAGCCCGTTTTTCCTCTGTTTTGTCTCCTAGAAACTTGGTTATATAGATTTGTCGCTATGTGATATACTTTGGTTTGTCAAACTCCAATTCACGGGTTTAAGTTTCAATTTCTTAGTGGTCGGAGATAAATTCGTGAGTGATTCTGTGAAGTACTCAAACCAACCGGCAACTTTTGAAGAAGCGTTTTCAGATTTCTTTTCTGGTTCAAAAAAAGGTGTGTGCCGCTCTCGAACTCCACGTCTATCACTTTTGACATGTAGCCTTTTAGGCATTGAACGAAACATTTGTTATTTCCAGTGAAGGAGTCATCGAAAGCAATTGTTGATGTAGAGGCCGAAGTAAAAGATGTTGACTGAGAAGCCCTTCTTATCATAACCACGTGCTATTCGGTAAAGAGGGACCCTTTGTTTTACTGCTTGTTTAGTTTCATGCTACTCGAGTTAAAATTTACTATAGTATTATACGGTTTTGCATTTGTAGAAGGTTACAGTTTTGAAGTTGCTGACTAGAATAAAAATCTTCTCGGTGAATGTTTTATTAGGGATCTAAGAAGCTGGAGTTGTTGATCTAAGAAGCTGGAGTTGTTGCCCCGTGGGGAGAGAAACAAATGAGAAATGGTGCTCTATCTGCGTCGGCAAGATTTTGGGCGCATGGAGACTGGTTCTGCAACCTCAGTGGCAGTTTTCGACATGTAATGTAGTGTTGTATATGATTGACAGTGCACATGTACAATTTTACAAATGTACAATATTCGAACATATTGTAGAATTTTCACTAAATGTAGTAAATTTGTATCGGGTTTTTCCTGGTGAGCTTAATTACCTTGTTATACAATTCACCAGATGATATTATACGCTTAGTACCCAAAAGAACCAACTTCGAGTGAAGAAGATAAGGAGGAATGATCCATTCAAATTTCAGAAAATACGCTCGAGTACCATTCTTATTTTAGACTGTTCATGCAAAACGAAGGTACAACGAAATTCAAAGGTCTGTGTAAGCCTAACACAAATATAAGAAACTTCATCTGCATTACGTCTGCTGCATCAAAGACCATAAAGAATGAGACATCTTATTCCAAACAGCACCCAAGAAGTCCCGGTGTATGTGTTTATGCAGTTTTCTGCAGGGGAAGGAAAGAATCATTAATGCACGCCTAAAATCAACCAGGAAATTCAATTATCAAAACAATCCTGTGACGATGTTTCTGATCATCGAATGTACTCCAGATTAGTATTACAGCTTGATGACATCATAAAACTAAATGGGAAAAGAACACTGACAGGAGCTTTTTGTTTAACAGATAAAGTTATTACCTCATCTTTCTTGCCCCCGGTGAAGAACTTGTAACCGCCAGTGATGAGTAGTGCCCAGCCAGTGAGAGAAACAATGACGAACTACAAGAAACCAAATGCTTTAATCAGCCCAAGATTATTGAAAATATCATCGCTTTAATATTAGATAATGTCTACTAAGAGCTTCAGCATACAGAAGCCACGTATAGCTTAGACAAGACCGACAAAAGTGCCAGAAACAACTATCACAAAACAGCTATTCTAGCAAGCTAAGATACCAGTTCTACGAGAATATAAAACAGGCTAAGTTTCGCACGTTTCATAGCCGTGCTTCAAACTAGATAACCTAAAGTTTCGAAATCAATACTAGGGGAGCTAGAGAAACGCAAAAGAGCATGCATTCTTGTATCATAAGACCAATGCTTAGCTATATATATACTATGTGAAACACACACACACACACACACACAAACACAAAGCCACAAATAGCTACATACATATAATAGCTTATGAAACAAGATCGGAAGTTCCAACGTAAGACAACTATCATATCATGCTCAGACTATCCAACTGTTCATCTCATCTGGATTATGTCTCTTACATTGCTAATGCTACACAGCCGAAGTTCTTACAGCAGTGCAGCCCATAATTCAAAATTGGTTATTTTACAGCTTCAGAGTCATATATGGTCTACGGAGCTAGAAACAATAGTATTACTTCCACAGATGCAACGACATCACTTTAACAAGCAACTACTGGCAAAGTATTTATTATATATCACCTGGCAAAACGATTTATTGGCTGAAAAATGTTGAGAATTCAAGAATCCAAATGTATACTAATGTCTATTTTTACAGAAAAGTAAACTTCTTTTATAAAAGTGAATCCATGAAAAAAAGTCAAGCCATCGAAGTCCACTTCAATCAAAAATTTTGGTTATAAAAGTATTTCATCACGGGATTATTCACAACCACTGATGAAAAACATTCTCACAGCTATATTAGACAATAAAAAATAGTTTGAAAAAAAAGCTTATGCTGCTAACATCCATCTTTGTGTATGAAACAAGACCAAAAGTGACAGAAACAAAGATCACAGTGTAAGACATGAATCATATCATGCTCAGACACTCAAAACAATTCATCTCGTCTGGGTCAAGTATCTCACATAGCTAATGCATAAACAACCCGAGGTTCTTAAAGCGGTGCTTCAAATTAGTTAGAAGCATACATACTATGGTAGCATGGTCTATGAAACGCCACATATAGCTTTCACAATGTAAGACAACCATATCATCGGGATTTACTAATGGGCGAGGTTCTCATAACCGTGTTCCACGATTAGGTAACCTAAGCGCTTCAGAGTCATACTCTGCCCAATGGGAGCTAGAAAACAATAGTAACACTGCCACAGATGCAACACATCACTCAAAACAAGCTTTCTGAGCAATGTTTAGCACAATTAAGCTAACCTAAAAACCCTACTTTTCAGATACAAAACAACAAACCAGCAAAAAAATTAGGGGAAGCTGGAGGAAGACCAACCTGCTCTTCCTTCCATTTAGAAGGACTCATCGGATCCGACCAAACATTGACCTTCGCCGGTCCGTGATGATCTAAAACGAACAAACAAATGCAGAATTAATCAATCGATTACAAATCAATCGCTCAAAATCACAAACAATCGGTGCGAGTGATAAAAGGATCTGGCTTTAGTAAGGAACTTACCGGCACCGGCGGCGAAACCGCGGCGGTGGATGAGGGTGGTGGCGGGAGCTGATCTGGGAGCGGAGAGCCGAGTGAGGTTCGCTACTTGACGCGCCGCCGTCCATGCTGCCATATCTCCGGTGGGAAATGGTGGTCGGAGAATTCTAGAGGATTTGAGAGAGCGGGGGGGTTATGGGGGAGAGAAGAGTAGTAAAAAGGTCAGATTCCTACCAATAGTACGATATTATAGTCTATTTTATTTTTATCCACTATTGTAAATTTGTAATAAAAATATGAAATTATTGATGCATTTTTTTTTATCTCATTCTAGTATTCTATACCATTTTAAGGCATATTTTTTCAACTTAAAAGAAAATTCAGTTCATTAGCATTTTTACTTCAATAAATTGAATCGATAAAGTTTAGGTTTATTTATTAATAATATAATTATTTTTAAATACATTATTTTTTATTTCAATTCAATTCAGATCAATCAATTCGGTAAAAATAAGTTGGGAAGAACTCATTGTATTTTTTTTCTTAAATGGTAGGTGCATGAACAGTAAATATAATCCGATTGTGTAAATGTAATCTTTTGACATAATTATGAATAAAAAAATTGATCTTTACAATTTGGACTACTTTTCCATCATATAAACTTTATTTTTAGTTTTGAAAGGAAAATTTGTTTATATGAAATCATCAATTATCTCGGATTGTGGAAAAAATCTTATTGACACGAGATGCAATAAGTACATTTTTATTTATATATTAATCAAATATTTGGTCAAAGATACTATACATTACATGTTTATTGTTGAGTTCCCATTTTATCATAATTTATTTATAGTGGAAGAAAACTTCATCATGATCTATGAAATAATTTCACCAAAATCTCCATAATTCAAATGTCAAAAATACTTTTATAATAGAATAAAATATGTCCCAACAATCAAATCTATATTTTAATTTACTTTTTATGAAAAAACATCACACTTTAATTCTCGGAACATTATATATACATACCAACATCTAACTAGATGTATACCATCTTTTAACATTACAATATCCACAAACAATATATTTACACTATGAAGATGAAAAACTCGAGTTTGATGATTTTTATGGTTGTTCTGGTTGTTATGGTCATGTCGATGACCATTTCAACATCGGCACAACCTATCGGTGATGCTTGTGAAGCGAAATGCAAACCAAAGACGGTCAAATATTTGCCCACCAATACCGATTATTGGTGCTCAAAGTGTTGCTGGGATTGTTGCTGGGTTCCTCTTCCCGAGCCACACATTGATGTTAAATGTAGCGCAATTTGCATTGTTAGTTGTACTTGAATTATGAAAATATTTTTATTAAAGTTTTGGTTGTTTTTTAATTACTATTTTTATCTCGATGTAATTTGTCAGAGTGCGAATTGAAGTGATACGGGAAGTATTGTTTTTGATTGACAAGAGCTTTGAATGAATTATAATCGCAAATTTTCAATGGTTATTCATGTACGTGCGGATGATGATTTTGTGGGGAAAAGAACTCTTAAAAGTTTAGGTGTTGTGTTTGTATATTTTTTTATTGAGCTTATCTAAATTTTATAGAATTAAATTAAATTATACTAAATTTTATAGATATAAATCAAAATACATACAATATTGACCGTGGTCAAAGAAAAGATTAACAGCTCTTTCTGAGAGCTAGAACGGGAGACGAATGAGGAGAAAACTCATGTATATGGAAGACCAAGTGTGATGATAAATTTTAGAAAGAACTGTATTTGTCCCAAAATTGATCATCAAACTTAATAAAATGATTCAAAACTGATCACTATTGTTGATTAAGGTGTAAAATGACTTAGAAAGTAATTATTGATGAGGGCAAATATGTCTTTTTCATACAAAGATATAGAATAAACTAAAAATCCCAAAAAATCTAAATGACAAACTTACAAATTACAATTGAGTTAATTCCATATCACTTAAGAAAAATGTTGAATAAAGTAATTTCATATTGCATGAGAAAAGTTGTACTTTTAAGAGATGTTGCCTATTTTTACTTATATAAAGTTTAAATTGACAAATAGAGTTGGGGAAAAAATCTTTCAACCAAAATTTAACATTGCAATTGCTAATAACAAGTGTAAACGCATGATATTACAGAGTTTTCACCGACTAATTCATGATCAGAGTCTCTAACTACATCATCCTTATGCCGGCCACCTGACCATGCAACTGCTATTTATTTTGTTGCAAGGACTTTGATGGATAAGGCCGGTCTGGGTGCTATTGCTTATGATGAGGGTGACACTTTTATCAAGGTGATGGCACGACGAGTTGAGGGGGAACGAGATTTTTTTGTTAGTTGAGGATGTGGCTGCAAAAGAGGTTGTCTCTTTGGCTCTACCTCTGCCTCTCAAGTCTCAACCATTGATTATCGACGACTCGTTAAGTTTAATTCAAATAATCTGAGGTGACATTGCTTGTCCACTGGAGATCTCTACCATAATTGTTGGCATTCGAAATTTGTTGTTTCATACTAGTTTACATTTATCATTTTGGGTTATTTGTTCTGAAAATATTTATACACATATACTTGGTCGTTTTGTAAAGTTAAGTGTAATTCCTCTTGGTACTCGTGTGGACGCATGATAACATGTTAAAGTAATCGTTATTAATCAATATATTTGCTCAAAAATACTTTTTACCCTTTATGGAAATAAGATTGAATGCTAAGTGCTAATTTTAGAGAGGTTTGGCCAACTTGATTTCTACCATCCGGTATAAAAAAAACATCATGATATGAATGGAAAAACATTCAATTAGAAAGATTTTATTCCGATCATGTAACGAAAACAAAATTAAATCCATATCATCGAAATTTATAGTGCTCCATATTTTTTCACTCAACCCATCTCTCTATATATACTCACAAAATAGTAATAAAATTGAGTAAAAAATTAAACATACAAACATGGGATCAAAGTTTGTACTTCTGATCCTGGTGGCTGTGATGACTACGACGACGGCGACGGCGAATTCGACGCCGGAAAAAAACTGCAGCTGTAAGAAGGCGAGTGCAGTTTCAAGATATCAGCCGATGGATACAAGCTGGGCGTGCACATCATGCTGTGGAGATTGTTGTATGGTTCAGAACCCTAAGCACATCGATTTCAAATGTTTTCAAGGTTGCATTTCTAGTTGTAATCTTGGGGGAAGCCCTCCAAAAGCTTAGATCATGAAAGTATGAGTGATATATATATGAATTGGTATTTTTGACGGATCTATTCTTTCCGACTTATTTAAAATATTCTAGTTTTATATAGTTATGATAAATTTTAATTATGTTGTTACAATTTTGAAACATATATATATTTTATTTTAATTCAGTTTGATGAGAGATTAGAGAATTATTTTACTTCCCATCTCCATTATATATCCATATCCCTTGGGTAATTTATTTCTCGAGTGGTGAGGAGTAAAAATTTAGTGCTGTCAATTTGGAACACTTACACAAGAGCTCAACCTAAATCAAATACGAAGGTTTGGGTCGAAATGAAATACGACATAAGTCTATATTGGGTTAGAAACGAATGACCCGAAAATAAATGGATCAGTTTCAGTTCAAACCCGTGGATTAAATGGATCACTCGTTGGATCCATATATTTAAGGTGCAATCATGCAAATTATTGAAATTACCTTTATAAATAAGAACAAATCATCTAATGCCAAATTCATGGAGATTATGTCACTAATTTATGATGAAATTGAGAGTTGATTTAGTAATTATTGATTTTATTTTCATATAATATGATCATTAAAGCAGTATAAATTTTAAACGCAGTCTCATATTCGGTCTCATTATTAATAAACAGGTTTCACGAGTTGGATTTGATATTTTTACTGGGTTTGAGATTTTTACTGAATCGGATTTTGATCAAAATTTTGTGATTCAAAATATTATTGGGTTGGAATTGGGTTTAGATCAAAATTTTGTGATTCAAAATATTATTGGGTTTGAATTGGGTTTAGTATTTCCAACCCGTCAAGTTTTTACTAGGTTTGGGATTGCCAGACCTCAAAACCCGTGGTTGGAGAGATGGCTGGGAGTGGAATGAAGAGATGACTGACAAAGTTTCTCAACAGTGAACTGTGAACACCTTACACAATTAGCCTTTACTACCAACAACCATAACCAATATTATGGTAATATATACAGCTGCTGTTTAACGAACTGAAGCATTATACAGATGAAATTACACCTTACACAAAAAAAGCCACAAGGGTTTTATTCAACCACACAAGCAAGAACACACCGCCTTCTGGATGGATCTTCAGAGCCTCGAGCGTATGAACACTTTCTTCGGATTGCTCTTTGGAGAAGAAGCTGAGCTACTCAGCTCCTTAGGCTCATCGGGGAAGTTCTCAAACGGCTCCAAATCCACAGCATAATCGGCATTCTGCAGCTTTAACTGGTTCACGTCTTCTTGCATCTTCTCCATCTTCGCCTGCATCTCCTCCATTGCTACCATCAGGTCCTGCTTCTTTATCGGCCGTGAATACTGGTGATCACTCGATCCTTCCTTCACAATCTTGCACACTTTTATCCCACCTGAGTAAACATCATCATTCATTCAGCTCAGTCTCTAAACCCGAAGCATAAAAACACTTCTCAAATGCAAGTGATTATTAACACAGCTTTCTCGAGCGACATTCCACTTTTCAGAAGCATTGTTATAACTTAATCTCTAAACCCTAAGCATACAAACACTTTTCAAATGCAAGTAATTAAGTAAATAACACAGATTTTCTCGAGCGACATTCCACTTTTCAGAAGCATTGTTATAACTTAATCTCTAAACCCTAAGCATCAAAACGCTTTTCAAATGCAAGTGATTAATAACACTGGTTTCTCGAACAACATTCCACTTTTCAGAAGCATTGTTATAACTTAATCTCTAAACTCTAAGCATAAAAACAATTTTCAAATGCAAGTGATTATTAACACAGATTTCTCGAACAAAATTCCACTTTTCAGAAGCATTGTTATAACTTAATCTCTAATCCCTAAGCATAAAAACGCTTTTCAAATGCATTAATAACACAACAGATTTCTCGAATGACATTCCACTTCTCAGAAGCATCATTTTAACTTATACATTCCGAGTCTACGAGTGCATAAGCTAAATCAAATACCTCAATGAACAGACACTATAATTCAACAGACAGTTTCATTTGTGCATACAAAACAGCATCATCTAAAGATCAAACATCTCAAATTCTCGATGAACAGGCAAAATCAGACAATATAATCCAACAAACAGCTTCAATTATGCATACAATGATACAATACATGATTTCCAAGAGCATCACTAGCAAAATCAAGTTGCATAAACAGAGGAAATACAGGGGAATTGTGAGTTTCTGAGTTCTCACCGGTGACGGTCTTGAGGGACTCGTCGACGGCGGAGTCAACGGCGAATTTGCCGAGGTTGGTCAGGACGCGGCCGATCCTCTCCCGGCGGTGAGGGTCCGGGAAGTACTCCTCCGGCTTGCTGGATCTAATAACGACATCGCCGGCGCCGGTGACGGTTGGATCGGAGACACGTTTGCCGTAGGACACACGAATCAGTAGGCGAGACACGGTGGATTGGAGCTCATCCCATTTACCCATTTTTCAGCTTCTACTCTCCGCCTCCAGTTCTGATTTTGTTTTTCCTTTATTTTATTTCTTGATTTAATTTATCTTCGATGCCCCTTTTGATTTCATATTTGTGTTTCGACCCACCAGAATAAATTTCGGTAATAGTCCTTCGGCTTTGTTTCGATTTTCAATTGCTATATTAATTTTTTAGCTTTACCACACCATCAAAAACATTAGCTACATGTATTTTATATAACTTTTAAGGGTGCTATTTAGTAAAAGCTATACATAAATGAAGAATATTTACACAAAATTCTATAATATTTTATTTTTCCTAAAATTTTCGTTGTTACGAGAATCTTCATTGACGGCCATACTATTATCACTTTAGGGTATTTTTCAGAATATCTAATTTGACTTTAAAATAATTTGATAACTTTACATAAATGAAAATAGTTGTAACATATGGAACAAAAAAATTATAAACGGTACTTTAGTACTTCCCACAATTAATATCACATCTCAATTTAAACGTGAAATAAATTATATTTATCGAAAGAAAATAAAATTACATCTTGAAAAGATTTGTTGAATTTCATTTGTATACTTTTGTAATTTTATATTTGATTGTAAATATAGAATAAATTCATACTACTCCAGTCCTATATGAGTCGAATCTAATCTATCATTTTATTGATGTTAAATTACATTATGCAAATTCAAATGAATTTTATACCGAACCAGGTATTTTGACATGTTTATTTTTTAAATAAATAGAAAAATACAACTTTGAACACATAATGTTATATACATGTAAGTTTTGAAATTTCAAAAAAAATTAAAAAAGTTAGATTTTCATATAATACCTTGTCAACTCAACAAATAAAATACTAAAGCGCTACTGACAGTCCAGTATTTTACTAAGCGTAGTACAAAATATTCCTGAATATTGTTAATTTTCCCAGCGAACATAATAAATGAGTATATTTTTTTCAGTAATCTCATACCGTATTTTTGACTATAAAACTAAAATATCGGATTGTTTATAGCAACACTCATAAAATATTCATAAAAATGAGATGAATTATTTTCAAAAAGATAAAAGTAGCTACTAGTAACACCACTACATAAAGCTCTTAAAGTGAACAAAGTGTACAACAACAACATTATGATCATGATCACTATTATCCGATATGGGAATATGGAATTTTTAAAAAAATATAGATAAATTTACACTAAATCATCGTATCATATTTTATATCGCGCACATATTCGAGCCGGAGATACAGTACTAAACTGCCGTGTCGGAGCAATATAACCTCAGATCTTTGACCTAATAAGTTTCTTCCGGCCATCAAAATCCTCTTTGATCAACAGTCCCTCCGTTTCTTGCTTCTTCTTCTTCTCTAGCTTCACATCATTCATCGTCTCAGAAACAATCTCAGCCACCGCCTTTCCTCCTGGCTCAACAACAAATGAATCATCAAACACCTGCTTAATCAGCATGATTCACAGACAAGCGGACTTTTATAGTACCTGGGATGTATTTGAAGCCTTCATTTCTGGCAAACCGGCCGGCGTTCTGAAGCAGCTTGGAGGACACAAGGCCGATCTCAGCCCGGTTTTCCTCGTCGGAAATGTACTCCCGGGCTCTTTGACCGTTGACTCTGACGGCGGTGTCGATCTTTCCGGCTGCTTCCGAGCAGTAATCGTAGGATTTCTTGCATGCTTCTGTGATCGTGGTCGGATCTGGTGCTTGACGTCTCAACGAGTTGATGAAATCCCAGATTCCCATTTCTGAAACAAAATATTATTACAGATCTCAACAGAAAGTGATCATCGGGTTCTTTATGTAATGACGTTCCAACTTTTGATTTTAAATTCGAATTTGAAAGACTTTGAGTCAACCTAACCTGACCGTTGAAATTCACGACATTATTTGATGCTCAAATTAACTATTGATCAAAATTATAACTATTTTATTTCCATATATTTTTATTCATAACAAAAATTTCCATTAGTCCTTATATTCTATCTAATTTTCACTCTGATTATTCTATAAATAAATCTGAGGTTAAATTTGATGCTAGTGGTTATCATCAATTGAACAGGATATTGCTGTACACTTTAGTCACTTTAAGCTTTACCTAGTAGTGTTACTATACTAGTATTTTTTTAAATATAATTTATCTCATTTAACCATAAATGAGATAAAATCAATATATACTTGAATTGATATTGTATTTAAGTTAAAAGTATAGCTTTTCATCTTCTTATAAAATAACCAGTATATATCAATTTGGCTATAATATTCTCAGTTTAACTAGAATAATTTTCCGGGCAATATTCAATCTGGTCTGCAAGATAGAGTACGTATTTTGCAATATTCAATCTGGCCTGCTAATATTCTATATGGCCTCTGCTAGATAGAGTCTGTATTTTGCTTATTTGCATTCAGTATTTTTGTAATATAACTATTTATACAATAGTTATGATATATAACCGATTTGCAACTGTATGTAATAGAAGTAATATATATGATGCATATGTCCGATATACATAATTATGAAGCATAACATATATATCGAATACGTATTTTTATTTTGGATTGCAAAATAAGTAAAATACGGAATGAATCTATTCAATTCAACCATGATCATATATCCAAGATACATTCAGATGAATCAGAATTATCTCATTATTTAATAGGTAAAAGTAAAAGATGTTAACCACTATCTAAGGATCACTTAATAAATTGCAAGAAAGAAGACCAAAGGTCTTGTCATTATCAAAACAAGAAAATAATTTCTCTTGCTACTTTGCGTCAACCAGCAATGGCGATATGGGATCTGATCAACTCAACCACAGAGGCCGTGAAGAACCACGCGCCCATTCCGGCGCCGGTGAAGCAAGCATGTGGATCTTCTTACAACTTCTGTTACTCCGCCGGCGGCAAGGTGTTCAACGCCGTCAAATCCAGCTCCGGCGTGGTCAACACCTACTTACCCGATGAACAGACCCGTTCGCTGATCGGTATCTTCGCGTACAAGTTCACTGAGAACGCTGCCAAGTACGCAATCCGTGAGAGCTACAAACTAGTCCCAGGTAATTCGATTTCGATTTCAATTTCCGGCCGGAAAACGGTTAGGGCATGTGTTAAATGGCGTCGTATTGTTGCGCAGGTGGGAAGGCGTTGGGTAAGATCGTTGAAGAGACTGTGCGTGATTGCAAGTTGGAGAGTCAGAGGAACTGTGTGACTAAAAAGGTGACGGAAACTGGCCGGAGTGAATCGCCGGAAGATGTGCTAAAGGAGTTCATGGCGACGGAGTTTATTGGCAATCGTTTGTTGCTTCCTCAGATGATGCATGGCTACAAGAACACCGAAAGGAACTAGTAGCTTTGATTTGAATATTTGAACAATGTTTGAATGTGTTTGAATCGGATCTCTTCCAATGCATAATAATATTACGGACAATCTGGCTCTCTCTTCTGCTATTTACATGAAAAAGTTCATGAATTCTCAAATGTCAACTGTAAACAAGAACAAGTAACTTTCCGATCCATTTGGAGAAGATTGTACAATGAATTTAAGATTAGGACTAAATTTAAGAACTAGTTTTATAAAAAAGAAAGAAAATACCGTTCACTGATAAAACCATCGGGTTAACCGATTATCTCGACACAAGCTAATCAATGTTTTATTATCATTTTATGGAGACACTTTTTAAAAATATTGGAGCATTTATAATGGTGTTCATTATACATCTGCTTGCAATTTTCTAAAACGTTCAAGCATGGTACTTACCATTGCAGACATCCACGTGTACAGTTTATATGAAGTGTTAATGTATACATATGTATATAGTTGAAGGGTAGTTTAGTCATTTTGATTATCTCTTCATAAACACTTCCATGTGACTCTTGTCATTCATTCTCTCTTATCAAGAACTTGGTTCTCCCAAATCTCTCTCTCTCCATTGCTTCTAACATGGTATCTGGAGCAAGGTTTCGTAGGTTGGGAATCGATTGAAATCCAAAACCCAACAGCGCTGATCGATTGAATTTTTTTTTTCAGATTCGTTTTCGTTAAGGTATTTTCGGCCATTTTCCTTACTTTGTTGATGCTATTGGTGCATGGGTACTCATATTTCATCAATTTTTGTGGTTATTTGGATGTGTTTGTGAGTTAAACTTGTTAGGGTTTGCTAATTTGGGGATTTGTTGAGTTGGAGATTGTGGGTTTTTGGTGTTGTATGTGGATTTGAATTGTTGGGCTTCGGATTTGTGGTTATTTTCGGATTGTTTCTTTTGGTGTACTTCGGGTTCATTGTAGTGGACAGATTTGTGCCCTATGTTTGTTGGTTTTTGCTTTGTGTTAATCATGGTGGGTGGTGGTGATTCTCTCCAAGCCATTAGTGTTCGGTTGGATGGTAAGAATTATTCGCATTGAAGTAGTGTTATGAAAACTTTTATGAAGGGTAAGTCTTTGTGGGGTTATGTTGATGGTGTGAAAGTGAAACCTACTCTCGGTTGTGGGGGGTATGAAAAAGCGTTTGAGACTTGGGATGCCGATAATGCTAAGATTATTACTTGGATTCACAACTCGATAATTGATCAGTCCATTGGTGCTTAGTGGACTAAGTATGACATGGCCAAGGAGGTTTGGGATCACTTGCAAAGGCTCTATACTCAGTCTAACTTTGCAGCACAGTATCAGTTGGAGATGGACATTCGTGCACTTCGTCAGAATGATCTTTTACATATTGGAAAATTTTTATACTTTAGTGCCTATTAGCAAATTGCCAAGATAAAACACAGTGTGATACTAAGGTAGAAAATAAATGACAGAGAAGAGAAGCACCAGAACAAAAGAACGAGAGAGTGTTTTTTCCATCCATAGTGGAGTGAGGTGGGAAAGGTATCCAGTGAAAGGATCTTTAGTAGACTTGTATCACAACCCTAGCGGTTCCGGGATGAAATGAAAACCAGTGAACAGGAGGGGAGCTTCCAGAAAGTTGAGGGAGCATTAACTCAATCATAGATTTCTAATGAAATGATCCAAGATGATTGAGGCTCACGGATAAATTAAACACTAATAGATGGCAGATGAGCTTAATCAAAGATCAGAATGACCCTAGGTTCATATGGTATTTAGGACTAGTTGTAAACTAAGCACAATCTGTTTGAAAGAGCCGACTTAGTTAGAAAATCAGCTGCTAAGTTTCCATGTCTCAAAGTTTATGGTGACATTGTTCCCATATATAATATTTAAAAAATTAAATCTCAATTAAGTGAATGCGTATGTTATTTGTTTTCGAACCATAAAAGTAAAACAAAATGTGTGAAAATAAAATAAAATGTGAATCATAAGTTTGATCTATGATGGTCTTAAAATATACATGTTTAGAAGGAAAGCGGACAAACTCATAAACCATTCCATAACTATCGTCTATTTGTTCACACCCCGTGTTAAAACTATATACGCGTTAATGCGATGCTATTCTTACAACTTTGCCATTTTAGATGAGATAAAGATCTATCAATGCCTCCATCAGTGTCAACACATCAATGTACTAGATCGATATCGCCCTTGCATCAGGTTTTTCAAATTTAAGATAAACTAACGGATAATGAATCTTTTATACCTGTATATGGTACTTAAATATGAGAATGATATAATTCCTTCGTTCGGGCCGCATTCGCCAGCGGGCCGTCTTCGTCCAGCCAGATGCCTAAGTCCAGTTTGGACAGAATCAATGAAATTTGTAAGGTCTATGATGACGAGAACCAGATGCCGTTAGGTAGTGGCTGTAAAGTTGAGGATGTCTTGCAGGGAATCCCAACATATCTAGATGATAAGAAAGTTATGTTCATTCTAGCAGTGGGTGAGCTAGCTTCACTTTGTTCTTATAGATTTAAGATGGCAGATGTGAATCTAGCAAAAGTGCTCCAAGATATTTGGGATGAGAAGAGAATTAAGGGGAAATTGCCTAATTTTGAGGATTGGGCAACAGTGCTAAATGAGAAGGGGGGAGATAGTCTCTAGGGTCCGTGGAGACTCAGCCAAATTTCTCTTTATGAACAAGTACATGCTTGTTGACCATTTCTGGGATCTAGCTTTTGAGAATTACAAAGAAATGAGGAATGTTGTTATGAAAATGAAGATGGAAAAAAATAAGGGGCAAAAGACTAAGGAGGAGATTAAAGTATATGTGAGGAGGCTAGCTTGGAAGTTGGCTAAGGAGGAAAGGATAGAGTGGATAAAGGCATTCAATCTCAAAGGGTGGATGGAGATTAGGCAATTTGAGAACATCCTGGAATTGGATAATAACCTGGAGCGACCGTCAAAATTCCAGAGGTACCTAAACCTTATTTATAAATCCTAATATCTTTTAATTCTAGAGGTACCTAAACCTTATTTATAATCTTTATATCTTATGTAGTGTAATGGTTATAAATCCTAATATCTTTTAATTCCAGAGGTACCTAAACCTTATTTATAAATCCTTATATCTTATGTAGTGTAATGGCTGACCAAGTCCTAATATCTTTTATAGTGTTGGTAGCCGATATCTCGGGCGAGGCTCAGGAGGGCGTGGGCGAGGCTCTGGCGGCTCTGGACATGGCGGCTCTGGACCATGAGACCATGAGCGGCGGAACAGGAACAAGTATTAGGATTTTGCTGTTAACATAATTTCAGGTTAACATAAGATATGTTAACTTAAGATCGGATTTGATTTTGCGATGTAATATTTTGATTAAGTTCAAATATTTCCTGATTAAAGGCTTATTTGCGTATTTAAAGTTGCGCTTATATTGTGGAGTAAGTGTTCCATCTTGTTTCCCGTGTTCGTTGCATGTGGTTAGATTAATTTAGGTGTGATTGTCGTGATTAGTTGTGCATTTTCACTGGACTAGTATTTTCATTGGTTTTTTTGCTCGACACGAGCTAATCAATGTTTTAATATCATTTTATGGAAACACTTTTTAAAAATATTGGAGCATTTATGATGGTGTTCATTATACATCTGCTTGCAATTTTCTAAAATGTTCAAGCATGGTGCTTACCATTGCAGACACCCACGTGTACAGTTTATATGAAGTGTTAATGTATACATATGTATATAGTTGAAGGGTAGTTTAGTCATTTTGATTATCTCTTCATAAACACTTCCATGTCACTCTTGTCATTCATTCTCTCTTATCAAGAATTTGGTTCTCCCAAATCCCTTTCTCTCCATTGCTTCTAACATGGTAGCTAGAGTAAGGTTTTGTAGGTTGGGAATCGATTGAAATCCAAAACCCAACAGCGCTGATCGACTGAATTTTTTTTCCAGATCCATTTTCGTGAAGGTATTTTCGGCCATTTTCCTTACTTTGTTGATGCTATTGGTGTATGGGTACTCGTATTTCATCAACTTTTATGGTTATTTGGATGTGTTTGTGAGTTAAGCTTGTTAGGGTGTGCTAATTTGGGGATTTGTTGAGTTGAAAATTGTGGTTTTTTGGTGTTGTATGTGGGTTTGAATTGTTGGGTTTCGGATTTGTGGTTATTTTCGGATTGGGTCTTTTGGTGTACTTCGGGTTCATTGTAGTGGACAGATTTGTGCCCTTTGTTTGTTGGTTTTTTCTTTGTGTTAATCATGGCGGGTGGTGGTGATTCTCTCCAAGCCATTAGTGTTCGGTTGGATGGTAAGAATTATTCGCATTGAAGTAGTGTTATGAAAATTTTTATGAAGGGTAAGTCTTTGTGGGGTTATGTTGATGGTGTGAAAGTGAAGTCTACTCTCGGTTGTGGGGGGTATGATAAAGCGTTTGAGAATTGGGATGCCGATAATGCTAAGATTATTACTTGGATTCACAACTCGATAATTGATCAGTCCATTGGTGCTCAGTTGACTAAGTTTGACATGGCCAAGGAGGTTTGGGATCACTTGCAAAGGCTCTATACTCAGTCTAACTTTTGCAGCACAGTATCAGTTGGAGATGGACATTCGTGCACTTCGTCAGAATGATCTTTTACATATTGGAAAATTTTATACTCTAGAGCCTATTAGCGAATTGCCAAGACAAAACACAGTGTGATACTAAGGTAGAAAAGAAATGACAGAGAAGAGAAGCACCAAAATAAAAGAACGAGAGAGTATTGTCTCCATCCAGAGTGGAGTGAGGTGGGAAAGGTATCCAGTGAAAGGATCTTTAGTAGACTTGTATCACAACCCTAGCGGTTCCAGGATGAAATGAAAACCATTGAACAGGAGGGGAGCTTCCAGAAAACTGAGGGAGCATAAACTCAATCATAGATTTCTGATGAAATGATCCAAGATGATTGAGGCTCACAGAGAAATTAAACACTAATACATTTCCTTCTTCATCGCATGCCAAGTTTTGAAATTAATTTTTTTCATGTGTATATTTTTTAATATTGTACAAATTGTTTAACAATAAATAACAATTATTACACTCTAAAGTAAACTGAAATTGCTAGAGCAAGTCCAACAGATTATCTACTCACATTCTCCATAATAGGGAAGCAAATCCCATATTCCCCATATTTTTTTACCTCAACTCCAACAGTTTCTCCATTTTCAATTCCCTATAATTTATTGACATTTATTACTATACATTTATCCTATTATTTTATATTTTTTGATCATATATTCAATAAGTCCAAATAATGATGAACAAATAAATAATTAACTTAAAATACGTATTACAATAATATTTCATATTTGAAATTACTTACTCTAACTTATAAAATGATAAAATTACATTTTATAAAAATAACACATCCTAAGTTACAATATAACTATTTTTGTAATGTATTATGAATAATTAGACTCATCTCTTTTCAATTTTTTGTTACAAGTTATTATTTTCAACCATCAGAAATAAAATGTTTAGTAAAAAAAATTAATTTAAATGTTATGACTTATATAAAACGTCAAAATAAATATATTTATGACCTTAAAATTTAGTAAATTTATATTGGAAAATAGATTATATTTGATTATTAAATATCAATAGATATGTACATGTAAAAATAGTCATATGAGATTTTGTTACGATCGTGTTTATGCATATTTTTAGAATATGTATTTTTGATAAAATTTTATTGTAATTATTTTAAGATATTATCATTTAAAATTATTGAAGAGAAACAATTAATGAGTGAAATAACAAAAACAATGCAGATAGCATTAAATTTTGGTTCTCCAAATCTTCTCCCTCATTATCTAAATTTGGAGAAGCAAACCTTCTCTCTCTTCAATTTTTCTATTATAGAGAATGAGATGGAGAATCTGTTGGAGTTTAAAAAAGACTCAAATTCTCCATATTTGAGCAAATTTGCTATTATAGCAAATTATAATAGCAAATTTGCTATTAATATGAAATAATGCATTCCAACATGGAATGACCCGTACAGTTAAATATTTAATAAAAAATTTAATATTTGTATGTGGTTGAACCAAAATTGTTGACTATAACCCACTTGGATAATGTGAACATACTTGACTCAAATTAATCTAATATTCCTGAAATAACGGACAAAAAATTTGAGATGAGTCGTGTCTCGGCCCAAAATTAATCACTAAAAATAAAATATTACCAACCGACACAAATTTGAGTCACGTTGAGTAATGAACAAAAATCGACCATTTACTTAAAGACGTAATATAATGTTACATTAAACTTGATTATAACCCGTCTAAGTTGATTTTGTTGAATTTTGCGTCATGCCGTATCATATTTTCTACCCAAACTAATCCAAAATAGTACAAACAAATTTAATCAATGCAAAATTCAAACTTACAAGGTTTTGTGTCAATTCAAATCAATTTTTACAAAATCACATCTCGGACCAGAATGAAACCCAAAACCCAACTTACAAAGTCTTGTGTGATTTTGTTGTGATCGGAGAATTGGTCCAAAGATTGCTTGGGTAATTCACGGCTCGACGGAGTCATTCCGATTGGATATGAACTCAGGGAATACCCGAGAACTAGGTTTCCAATTAAAAAGAGAGAAAACACGAGTTTACAAATATCAATCAAATTAGCTACCTCATTAATCCTGTAAATCTGCTACTTATAGCTAATAGGAAAGGAGAGATAACAGAATTCTGGTTTCCTCTGTCTGGGTTCCGTTGATGCATTTGTTCCATGAGAAAAGACCTTTCTGCCCTTCCTGATTGAGCAGATCATAACAGAATTCAAATTAACTTATACAAAACCACTTGTCAAACCCAATTTGGGATGAGACCCAAAACCTAAAACAGGAAAACGCTATATGAGAAGCCCAAAAACCCAAACTGACACACACCCAGAACCGCAGAGGCGCTATATAAGAAGCCCAAAAACCCAAACCCTAGACGCACACCCAGAAAGCTAGATAGACAGGCAGGTTTAAGTTTTAATCTGTGATTTTGCCTTGTAATTTTTCAAGGCATGGATAGCAACATGTCTGGAGGTGTTCCTAAATTGAACTTGGCCCAAGTTACTAGTTTTAAGTCTTGTTCAGAATCCATGAGACGAGGTAACTTTATTCATAGTTTTATTCGAATGAATGAGTGTTTGGCTTCTAATCTGGTTTTGCCTTGTAAATTGCAAGAAATCGATGGCAATATGTCTCAAGGTATTCGATCATTGAGCTTGGCCGAAGAACATTATGGAAACATTCAATCGTTAGAAGTTGAACTTTTGCGTTGTATAGCACCTTTATGTCTAACGGTACTTATTACATGCTTTATAATCAATTTAAAGTTACTTGATATAATAAAGGTTTATTCTAATCTCCTTACTAATGGCAGAGGGCATATATGGTGGCCATCAGAGGTGACTGGCAACCTTGTACATATTCTGTTTACGTTTGCAATCTCGCCTACTTTTTGGCTAATACATTCTTTGTTCATCTACAACAGGGATCCCTATATTTTGGGTCACGGTGATGAGATTTGTAAAGGATTTGAACCAGGCAGTAAGTTGTAATCACATGGTTTTATTATTTGACTTGCTGGATTATTAATTAGGGAAGTGATTATACAGATTCATGTCGGAGATGAAGATGCGCTTTCCTACCTGAGAGATATACAGTGGTCTCATTTGAATGACAAAAAGGGATGGAAGATTGACTTCTTTTTCGACTCAGACGCTAATCCCTACTTTGACAACCCTATCTTGATGAAAGAGATTTATTTCAACATGTTCAGAGGTCGACATGCCATTGAAAAGACTGCAGGGACGGAAATCAATTGGCGCAAGGATAAATGCTTGACGGATGCAAGTTTTTTCGACTTTTTCACGGGAGACTATCTTTTTGCTAACGTGACCTCTTTGATTGATTATGTTTATGATTATGGTTATAATTATGATGGATAATGATTTGAACTCCCACGTTCTGTATCCCAGGTGGATGATCACGATCTGCTCTTTGATATTTGGTTAGTTTATCCTCTTCACATGATATTTGTTGACATGTTATCATCTGTGTGAAATGACCACATCTTTATGCTGTCTGCAGTTGGATTATTATAAACAGGACAATCCCCCATGCTAATCTCTTCTATAATGCTGCACTATTTAAAGCTGGCGATGAGGTTAGAGAAGGATGTTTCCTCTTATTGACTAGTATTTGTTTTACAGCAGAAAGAAAATACAATCTTGATTCCAGACAATAGTTGCTCTTATTTTTTAGTTTTGTTCCATTGGATTTTCAAGTAGATAATTTGAGTTGGTTGTGTTCTGAACAGGAACCCTGGATGCAAAGAGATGGACTCAATTATCTTCAGGTACACTACACTTTTGCTCCCTTGAGTTATTATTTGGCTCAGACTTTGTATCTAATTTGCCTTACGTGTTCACTTTCTAGAAGAGGATTAATGAAATGGTGGAAGATCATCATTCAAAAAAAATTCGAGAGGAAGAAGCGGTATATTGGAAAGCAGTTTGCGATATACATGATAAGGTATACTTGGACTCCTGACTTGTTGCGATTGTAGTGCAAGTTTGTATTTTCTTATGCTGTTTTTGAACTTGAAGAGAGCTGAAATTATGAGCAAGTATTTTGTGGACGGAATTTCGCACGTGGACGGACAAGGGAGAGGTCCTGCATTTTGGCTGAATGCGATGAGTGGTGAAGAAACCTTGGCATATTGGGTGAATGCGATGAGTGGTGAAGAAAACTTGGCATATTGGGTGAATGCGACGAGTGGTAAAGAAAACTTGGGTACCTGGGTAAGTTCATTTCAATCTGTTTCCGTTGTAAGACTTGTTGAATGGCTTGTGACAATTTCTGTGTCAACATAGATAACTGAGCATGATGCCAAGGTCCTCGGATACTTGAAGAATATCAAATTCTCTTATGAACCTGGTGTTAACAGCAAAGACTACTTTGTTTGGCAGCTTGCGTTTTTCTTCAATCCCAATCCTTATTTCAAGAACTCCGTCCTCACCAAAGCTCTCAAAATGTTCTATCGTTATGGGATGCTCTCGTTTGGGCCGAACATAGGGTAATTTACTGATGCTCATATTTTCTTCATGATAATTTGCTGACATTCCAAATTTTAGGACGGAAATTGAATGGCTTCCTGGCTGCTTCTTACCAGAGAATAGCTTTTTCAAATTATTCACGACTATAACAAAAGAGGGCGGCTATAGCGTGAGTTATTGCTTTCAAATTAGTGACTGTTTTTTGGCTTTATGAGATGAGTACTAACTCCATGTTGTTTCATTTTACCACAGCGGCAGTATCTTGTACGAGAATATAACTTATGGTTGGTATTTCCATCTCGTTTATATGTTTCAATTATTACTAATTACCTTCTGATATTTTGCTATTTGTTGTTTGCAGTCGATGCATCATAGACAGGATTGTCAGTCATGCGACGTCGTTTTATTTGGATCAGGTCATCTTGTAATTGGAGCAATAATGTTGATGTTACTCGATCGACCTTGTATGATTTGTAATAGTTATTGGTCACAATTCTCTACCATCGTTAGAGAATATTATTATCTAATTTAAATACCTTCTAATATTATTCTCTACAACAAAAAGTTGTTTGTTTGATTATTTTAGGTGAATGTATTGATTTTGAGAACCAGATCTATTTACTTTTTTCTAGTTCTTGAATTGCGCCGTATATGTGTAGTTTCTTGAATGGATCTTTATATTTATCGACTACTTTCGGGTGAACCTTTGATTTTATATTTGCTAAAATCCATTCGGAACTCATTGCTTATTCAGAAGAAGAATTGATGATCCCTCACCAACCATCTTCATAAAGGTTTATACACAAACCTAGCGGTTCCGGGATGAAATGAAAACCATTGAACATGAGGGGAGCTTCCAGAAAGATGAGGGAGCATAAACTCAATCATAAATTTCTAATGAAATTATCCAAGATGATTGAGGCCCACAGAGAAATTAAACACTCATGGATGACAGATGAGCTTTATCAAAGATCAGAATGACCCTAGGTTCTTATGATATTTAGAACTAGTTGTAAACTGAGCACAATCTGTTTGAAAGAGCCAACATAGCCAGAAAATGAGCTGCTAAGTTTCCATGTATCAAAGTTTATGGTGACATTGTTACTATATACAATATGAAAAATTAAATCTCAACTAAGTGAATCCGTATGTTATTTGTTTCCAAACCATAAAAGTAAAATAAAATGTGTGAAAAAATAAAATAAAATGTGAATCATAAGTTTGATCTATGATGGTCTAAAAATATACATGTTTAGAAGGAAATCGGACAAACTCACAAACGATTTCATAACTATCGTCTATTTGTTTACACACCTCGTGTTAAAACTATATACGCGTTAGTGTGAATTTCCCTTGCAATGCTATTCTTACAACTTTGCCATTTTAGATGAGATAAAGATCTATCAATTCCTCCATCAATGTCAACACATCAATGTACTAGATCGATAACGCCCTTGCATCAGGTTTTTCAAATTCAATATAAATTAACAGTGAATCTTTTATACCTATGTATGGTACTTAAATATGAGAATGATATAATTCATTCGCTAGCAAATTATGAACAAAATTTTCCACATCTTATAAAATTTTCCTCTTAAAGAAAAGATTTGAGGTATATTTTATAAATGAATTAAAGTTTGATTAGGATTAAACTTAAGAATCATTCAAGAACTATAAGAAAATAGGATCGTACTGATATAAATAAAACCGTCGGTTAGCCCAATTATCCCGACACGAGCTAATCATCGGCCAAGGCTTTTTACACACATAGTCAACTAATAAATTTCAAGAAAAATAAAATAAAAGTTAGAGAATAGTTTCATACACTTCGGGCAATATTCTTCTACCTTCCACACCTCTGAGAAATCTCAGTTTGTGTTCTTACGGTGGTCATCTCATCCGACGGCTCACAGTCACCGGAGAGGGGATTCCGATAGGATCCGCCGCTTCCCTCTTCGTCGGAAAATTTTGATTTCAAAACATCATGAATGAGAAGGCTGGCGTCACCAAGGAGCTGAATGCGAAGCATCGAAAGGTAATTACTCTGTTCTCGATTCATATTCCCGGTATTTTTTTCCCAACTATATGATTTGATTGATCATTATATTTGTTGGGATTGCCTTCGTTTTTTGTTGTTGTTGTTTTTGGATCGGATTATGATTAGGCGATTTGGATAGGATGCATTCAGACTGTTGCAGTAGATCTTTTCTATTGGAACTGCATAAAGTGAAAATCTTTTTGTTGATTATGGAATGGAATGTTGTTATTGGTTTAGACTACTTTTTGAGGTTGAGCTAAGAAGTTGCAGCTAGAACCTGCATTTGTGAGTTTTGAGTTCGTGCTAGAACTGGTTCTTTTTGCATAGTTTGAGGTTAGGGTGGCAGGGAGCATGCTAATCAATTCTTATAAGTTGAGTGAGCTCCTTATGTTGTTGGTTTTGCTGACAAAAAAAGGATAATTTACAATCCTAAACTGCAGCTACAGGTGTATTCAACCTGTATTTGTTCCTTTTTGCATAGCTTGAGGTTAGGGTGGTAGGGAGCATGCTATTCAATTCTTAAAAGAGCGAGCTCCTTGCGTTTTTGGTTTTGATGACTAAGAAAAGGAGAATTTTGGGATAGCTTGTCAGCTATATTAATGGTGACAGTTGTATCAGTTGATCTGTTTCCTGTGTTCTAATTTTTGTCATGCCTTTTCATGAATGTAAAAGCTACACTGTCTAAATGATGATTTGTATTAGATGTAGTAAAGAAAGACACTTTATATTTGTTTTGTGATGTAATACTCCTTGTACTCGTGTGCAGATCTTGGAAGGGCTTCTTAAATTGCCTGAAAACAGGGAATGTGCAGATTGCAAAACAAAGTATGTATCTTGAAGCATTTCATTGTTTCATGATGATTTATCTATCTTCGAATATATTATTGATGACTTCTTTCTTTTGTCTCTGTGATATTTTTTTGCTATGCAGAGGTCCTCGGTGGGCTAGCGTGAACTTGGGCATCTTTATATGCATGCAATGTTCCGGAATCCACAGAAGTCTTGGGGTGCACATATCAAAGGTGAAATAAGTTTCATGGCTATAAAATTCATGCTTATGGTGATGCTTGATGATTATGATCAATTTTTTATGATATATGCCTTTCTTTTTGTCTCACATGTTCATTGATTCTGGTTCTTGGAATAGTATGTCTTGATGTTCTCTGATGTGGTTATAGGTTAGATCTGCTACACTGGACACATGGCTCCCAGAACAAGTGGCATTTATTCACTGTAAGATCTCATATATGCTTTTAAACCAATTATTTTTTGTTTTTGTGTATGATAAATCTTTGTAACATTTTATAAATTTCTTTGGGTGGTTTAGCAATGGGAAACGAAAAGTCAAATAGCTACTGGGAAGCGGAGCTACCACCAAATTATGATAGAGTTGGCATTGAGAATTTCATACGAGCTAAGTATGTGTTCAGTATTGCAATGAAAGTTCTGACTTAATTCACCTTCTGCATCCGTTCCGTTCTCTGATTTAATTGTATCTTCTTCGCTATTTTAAACAGGTATGAAGAGAAGAGATGGGTTCCAAAGGATGGAAAACCGATGTCACCTCCTAGGGCACGAGAAGAGAAGCCTTCAGTTCAGTGGCAAAGACCTAGTGACACAAATCCTCACAGATATGCTGGTCATTCTAGGAATTCTTCTGCTGAGAGGAGGAGCTTTCAGGCATCTAGTGCTGTGGCTGGGAGAACTAGCATCCCCACACCCCCAAGAGGGCAAGAACCTGTATGTTGAGTGCTTATTATGTTGACTTATGTTCGTTTTTTGTTTCCAGTTTATGGATGCCTATTCTGTTGTCGCTCTTTGTTTGCTGTGGTGTTTCCAACCTGATTGGTTATGTTACGTCTCTCTGTTTTCTTTTCTACTTTCCAAAAATAACAGTGAAAGTTTTTAGTTATGACTGACCGGAGCTCTTTTTCTTTTGACAAGAACTTCTTAATGAGTCTTTATGTGTGTAATTACTACAAAATTAATCATATGTACCCTAACCAATCTTTGTTTACTGTATTCAAAAGTTTTGTGTGTTGGTTTCATTTTCATCTTTGTTCACGGCTCTTGAAGCTAATTAAAATTGTTACTTTCTGAACAATCCCATGCTCAATTTAACAGGTTGTATCAACTCCAGCACCTCAAGTAGTACAAAAGAAAGAACCCGTTGCATCTGAATCTTCTAAGCCTGCTGCTGAAACTGCCCCGCCGGCAAAGGTTGATTTTGCTACTGATCTTTTTGACATGCTCTCAATGGATGGTCCTAGTGAAAATGGATCTGGAGCAGCATCTACAGATGATGCATGGGCAGGTTTCCAAAGTAGGTGTATTTTTGGTTTTCACTTTGGACTTGCTGATTGTGGTGATTGTGCTGTACTCAACTGAATCTGACATTTTGAATATACAGCTGCTCAAGAAACACCGACTCCTGAAAAAAGCAGCCCGACCAAAACAGATGAAAATAAGACTCCTGCTGCCTCTGGAATCGAGGATCTGTTTGCTGATTCTCCGTCAATTTTACCTACTTCTGCTAAGCCTCAAAAGGATGTCAAAACAGATATCATGAGCCTTTTTGATAAGGTCAGTGCTGTAAAACTTCATTTTAACCGACCTGGATTTTCTTGCATCTTTTACTTGCTGAAAATGTGTGTGAAGCTCGGCTTTCTGACCCCTCTTCTTGTTTTGTTGAAAAACCATTTTCAGTCCAATATCGTGTCCCCGTTTGCTGCTCATCAGCAACAAATTGCTATGTTGGCACAGCAACAGTCTCTTCTAATGGCAGCAGCTGCTGCTAATGGTTCTGGTGGAATGCCTAATGCTCCTGTAAACCCATCACAAGCGCCAAATGGCACCACCATGCCAAATCAGAGCTGGGCAAATCCCGGGTTCCAGTATTATGGAATGATGATGCCTAATACTGCACAGGTAAGATATACATTAATGGCCGATAAGATTAGTTTATTGACCATTATTTCTGATTATCGTTTGGTTCTTTGTTAGACGACCGGTAACCTGGGAACAAGTCAACCACTCGGTGCTCCTGCTCCTGTTCAGTTTCCAGTATCCAGGTAGTTAAGGACTCACAATGATGGTTTCTTTTGAGCAGTATTTTGTTAGATAAAGATGTTAATCTGAATTTTTTTCCCGGTTTTGGCGATGTAGCTTCCCTGTGGGACAAAGCACATCGGGAGTAAGTCGGCAGACAGCAGCATCCTCTGTCCCGACTCCAGCCACGCAGAAAGGCAGCGAGTATGATTTCTCTTCGCTGACTCAAGGTTTTTTCTCGAAGCACTAGGCATTCTGCAATGGTGGTTTCGGGTTTTTGATGAGGGGTTTCACTGGAGAGATAGTTTTGGATATGGTTCTTCCTCCATTATGAGGATTTGTACACTTGTAGAGCAGCTTCCTTGCTTTTTATAATTTGATTGTTGCTTCATTTTTAGCTGTACTTTGGATAATAAGTGGTTCATATTGATGTAATTTGACATATTTTTTTTATAAAAACACTTTTTTGCACTCGTGTGTGTTGACACTAATAGTAATAGTTGCCTTTTGACGGTATATATGGGTAATTTGCAGGTTATATATAATTAAATGACTTTTTTTGCTGTAAATTTAGTTTGCATAACCAACATGAACACGTAAAACTAATTCAATGATGTTAGTTATATGCGTTGAAAACTTATTATTCAATAAATAAATAAATAAATGAAAGTTCAAAGATAGAAAACGTGTGTTACAAAACGGGGCTGTTCACGATTCATGCTAATGTTATTAGACAATTTGTTAAATGTTTATCAATTTTACCATTTGTTCATGTGTAATTTTTTTTTTACAACACGAGGACTTTCCAAAAGATCACCATTCTAGTACTACTCTCGGCCAAATACATAATTTCGGAATTCTAATGATATCCGGTGCGTTAGTGCTGGTATGATCGTATCACATTCATGGGTAAATTTGTGATTCGAATAGCTATACAATTTTTATGTGTTAAATTTCATTTTTAATTATGAAACGAAACAGCATAAATATAAATAAACTTTTTCGAAATACAAAATTCTACCCAGAAAATGAGTGATCGTTGAGTAGAAGTGCGAACAAAAACCCACTTTTTTGCTTTGCCTTTTGGAAATAGGCAGATGGCATTTTGTTCCCGTAACAGCAAACAATCCACGTACGAAAATGATAGTCACCAAATCCATTAAAAAAATTGGCCACATTTCAAATCAAGAAATCAAAATTTAGACTTTGATTTACAGAAATTATACTTGTAGATTTGGTTTAATATTACAGATCTGATATTACACGCATCAGCACTACAGAAATTATACGTGCAGATCTGGTTTGCTATTGCTGATCTGATTTTGATATGCAGATCAATTGTTGGCCACATTTCAAATCAACAAAACAAAATTTAAAGTTAGTTAACATGAATTATATGTGTTGATCTGGGATGTTAATGCAGATCTAGATCATAATTAAGGATAATTTTATCTTTTCCGACATGTAATTAGTAAAATAAATTTACACGTATCAGTGCTACATAAATTATAGGTATATATCTGATTTGGTAATGTAAATCTGATTTTAACATACACTTATCAACTCTCTTGATTAACGATTAACATATTCTACACCTTCATCATCATCTCAATATGTGGTGAAATAGGATTACACCAGCTTAGGAGTCAACAGATCTCAAGATATTTGTACAATTATATTTAAACACAAGCCTAACTTTAAAGAATTTTAATAATTAGTATATAATTATTTTTTGACTAATAATTAGATTCGAAAGGGTATATTAAATCTCACACGCAATATGAAGCTAATGCAACACGTAGATGGTTAAACTGAAGACTGGAGTCATCCACACATAAATTATACGTATAATTTGAAATCTCAGAATCTAAATACGTATGGTGTGCGTGAATAAGTCGTATGGTAGTAGTGTCTAGAGAGTTCGTCCTCTATATTTGACACCTAATTAAAACTATTGAGAATGCGACGCTTGTGAATCCCTCTTGTTGTCCCACCTAATAATTTTTCGAATATAAATAATGTCTAATGAGATCGATCGGGAAATGATTGCAAGAATGTTATGTCTCGTATTGTAGGCAGATCGTGTTTCATTATATATAATTTAATTCTGGCGACAAAATATACCGTGTCTGAGTCGTCGGTCGATACTATATTTTAGTGTTATTTATCATCTATGAAATATTAGTAGTCTGGCTGGTACATACTCTTGAATTGTTAAACCATAGTATATGCGTGTAATTGAGCATTAATTCTCATGATTGAGAGATCCGGTGTTCGTAACACACTTCTAACAAAAATATTGTGAATTTTTGAGCAATTACTTAACATGATATACATAATTAAGGAGTTTCCACCGCCATTCTTTCACGCTACATGTGATTTATGATTCGTTTTATGATTCCAAGTTCAATAGATCTTTTGGTAAAACAGTCGTGCATTTTATCAGAATATCGGTTCGTGTTTAAATAAATTCAAATCTCTTCTATATTAATTATATTAGATGTATAAAATCTTTGTGTTTTTGTAAGCATCGTTTATGTATAAGCCATTTAAAATAAATTAAGAATTCATACAATCTTTTTATAAGGTCCGTAACGAAAAAGAAATCAACATCAGTGTGAAACTAGAAGTCAAAGTTTTGAGATAGCTGAAAATTCAGTCACATTCTCTCCATGTGGCTGTGACTAAATTTGGATCCCACCGATCTCCAATTTAATAAGTGCGAGGGCATGCAATTTTATAGTTTATTTAAATTATTAAAACTTCATTTTCACATTATTGTACTTATAACCATCTAATCTTACCTCAAGTAAGATCTGTGTATCACAAATCACACACATATACAAATGATTATGGGCGGAATTAGGAGTTGTACGGCTAATGCCGATAATTTCAAAATTTATATGAGAGTGTATGTTAATGAAATTCGGGATGAAAATATAGTAGAGCAATGAATTCCAGTAATACTCAACCTTGTTTAACGGCCTAAAAATTATTCTTCTGATTCTACTCTGCATATGATATTTATGTTTCGAAGATTTATTTATGTTCTTGTAAATGATTTATGAGGCAATAATGCTTGAAATTCAAAAAGTACCTGTAAAATATGGGTTTTGCTATGCGCAGTCAAATATTTTATTATATTTTAAAATTCGGTATGAATTTATGAAATGTCCTCATTTTTCATGTTTATCGGAACACTCAGTACTGGTCCTGAATAGGTGCCGTAAGTGCGGCTAAACGGGGTTTAGGGGCCCAAAATTTTTTAAATAGGTATATATATAGTAGGTATAAGATTTGAAATCATATTTATAAAAAATAATTCTTTGCATAAACCTTCTTACTTTGCAAACTTTATTTAAAAAATAAAAGATTTTACGAAGATATATTCCATTTTGTTGGAGTAAGCAGGAATTTTATTTGTAAATGTACGAATAAATATTACATTATGTTTTGTTCTTTTAATTAGAATAATGTATGATTAGTTAAACCGCCAGTATTTTAATTGTTGTTGGAAAAAAAATTAATATAAGAAGACCCAAATTTAATATAACAATATCCAAATTTATAAGTCGCATAAGACCTCTAAAAACTCAGGGTTGACCATGGGAACACTTATCGATATTCAGGAAATGGTGTAATTTCCTCAAAAAAAAGAAAGAAATGGTGTAATTTCAATAATAATTTGGACTACGATGAGTAAAACACAGACTGGGTATAATAATTTCGTAAAATATATATAAAATTAAAGCGTGTGGGTATATGGTCGGTTGGGGAAGGTGCAATTTTGACACTGAGCTGTTTTGTCACATGCATGCAGCGTGGGAACCCGTAACATATGTAGCCATCGGCGATGCTAAAACCGTTCCCGCCGGCGACGGTCACTCTGTCCTATCGCTAGACAGCCGATCCAGCACAACAAAACCCTGGTTACAACTGACAAACATTAGGATTATAAAACTGTTTTTTTAACTGGGGTTTGTTTTCTTAAGTTTAATTACTAACAGATGGAAGATGATGTTTATTAGATCCCGAACGTATTTAAAATATTTAAATAGACAATTAGAAGCCTAATGATGGTTGTTTCCGACATTAGATAAGGTAAGTATAATTTATATTTATGACCTTACTTTGAAAGATCACTTCTATAGGCTCGTACATCTGCATTCTTTATCACATAGGAGACAGGGAATCAAGTCTGGTGGACGAATATACCGCCCTTGTGGGGCGGCTCTGCGATGGTAGAGGATCGTTCTCAGCCCATCTAGGGTGGAGCATGGTGGACCGGCGGTTGTCTGATAGATCTAAGCTTTTTATTTGTTAATTTTTTAAAAATGTATAATTTATATTTATGGGCAGATCTATATAAGATTGATATGACTCAAGACATGCACAAAATTGACGAATTATCTAGTAACAGTTGAAATGTAAATTTTTATAATTTAAATTATCATTCAATAACCATAATAAAAAGTGACGGATTAGTCAATAAATATTGAGTTGTGAAACTTTTTATCTATTTAATCTTAATAATTCACCACTATGGCCGCTTTTAGTTTTATTCAGTCACCTTAAAAAGTGTTGAAAATTTTCAATTTTCTACCAAGAATATCATACATTTGTCTATGTTAGTGTTGTTTTATACTATGGCTACGTTTTTAAATATTAATATGATCACTTTTTACAGTCTCCATGCAACAGATATCCTATGTACTGTATGATCAGTAATTGCTAAAAGTTAAAAACGTTTGTGATCCCGAAATCACTGAACAAATATACATTTTTAATAAAAGATCCCAGCATATGATCAGCTGGTGCTTACTTAATAACCTGGTTCATAATATTATGTTATAGTTTAATTCTGGGGATTAAATTTTTGAATATTGTTATATTCAGTTCGATATTTAAACTTTGTAGTCCACTATACACATGAATTTACGTAAAATTTAAACTTATCCATATATATGAAACCGTATTTATAATTTCAATGATATTTTGAACTACGATATATAAAATAACGGATTGTATATAACAGTTCAGTATTAATTATGCACGTGTGTCCATATTCTACACACATGAAAGGGTTCTTGCCCCAATAAAAGCCAGATTTAAAGTATCCCAATTCCATTTTCACTTGATTCCCTCGCCGACTTGGATCTATAGTTTTTGATGATTATGAGTTTTGCTGGATTTGTTTGATGGTATGCATGATGATAGATCGAAAACGTGGATATTCTCTCATATATAATTTACAAGTAACCATCAATTTTACTCACCGTCCTCTAAAATTTTATCTGATCAATTTTTCATACTTAAACTGCTATTTTTTTCATATGACGACGTCTGTTATCATCATATGATGACGTCTCTTTGCAAATCACCGCCTTCTAACAATTTTATACACAATATTTACGAAAATTCCAACTTTATAATTTTATGATAAATTTATAACCGACATAAACACGCTGTATATTAAAAACTTATTCACAACTATTTTCTTAATCGCTACTAATTATAGAATGATGGTAGTTATCTCTTCCCAAATCACCATCTTCTTTATCTTTGCAACCCTAAACCGTGTCATCTCCCAAATTAGCCAAACATATGAGTAATTATGAGTTTGTAAAAATTACTTGAACTAATTGTGACTTCATATATTATCTGATTAATTATCATTAGTGGGTGCTACTTTAATTCAAACGCACGTAATGTCGCAATTGGGAGTACATATATTCGGCAACTAATTACATCCACATTGATAAACTTAGGCAATTGATAGATGCAGTCAAACATTACTTATGCAGTCCGTATTTGTATTTAAAGTATCTAATGTACCCTCATTTATGAGAACCACATTTACTTTTGAATAAATACTGAGGATATTAGTGTCATTTCATGAATAAATACGAACTGCATAAGTAAATACTGGACTGCATATATCAATGTCCTAAACTTATGATTAAGATTAAAATGTTGGGAGAACATCATTGTATATATGATTAATGTTTGACTTTGAACATCATTGAACAGTTCAAGTGACATTCTCATACTTGAAATTCCAAAAATGTAATTCTACATTTCATGAACAAAATAGATAAGGGTAAACTCTCAACCCATAACATAAGGGTAATTCTACATTTCTACATAAGTCCATTGCCAATAATAGTAGACAAATTGGCAATATATTATTTTTAATACTCTTACCCACTTTTATAGAATTCAAATTATATGCACACACGTAACCAAAAATTAGAAATTATATGAGTACCCATCGCTTTTAAATGTATATGACTCTTTGAATTTTAGTCTAATTGTGTAGTCAACCTCTCCACTTCACCATGAAGCCAAAATAAAAATAAAAATAAAAATTATGATCAAATAGTATTATAATATTAAATGATCCAGCCGTTACACCTATATAAAGTAACGACAGGTACCAAAAAAGAAAATGAAAAGCATATTTGAACCTCAAGAAATTAGCTTTCTTCCACATTCTTCTTGTTCTCTCTCTGCAATCCCACCCTGTAATTTAACCTTTCATCTTAAAGTGTTCACCTTTCATCGGAATGCCGATCTCATCACTGCTATCATTCAAGCTCATATTCATATCCACCAGCCTCTTGTCGGCGGCGGTGGCTCTGAAACTCTCCGCTCCCAAGATCGCCGACTTCGCCGTAACCGACGTTCCCACCATCTACAACGGCGTCGTTTCGTGGCTCCGGCCGCCGTATCTCTACCTCGTCATCAACTGCATCATCATCACCATCGTCGCCTCCTCCAAGCTGCAGTCCAAGCTCGAGTCTCACGCGCCACCGCCGCCATCTCTCGTCCCGGTAGCCGCCGTGCCTCCAAACGGCCTCGTTTTGTCGCCGGTCGTGCCGACGAGAGATTACTTCGACGGAGGAAGAAACGGAGTCGCTTTTACGGAAGCCGTTGGGATCCCCGCTGTGGCTCCGGTGCCGGAGGCTGTTCACTTTGAGTACGTCGGAGGAAATATCAACGATCTCAACCGTTTTGAAGACGTTAAGACTTCGCCGGAGCCTGTTGCTTTTGAGTACGACGGCATTATTAACGGTTTAAACCGCTTTGAAGGTGTTGAAAGTTCGCCGGAGTACGGTGACGGTTTCAAAGATTTAAACCACTTCGAAGGTGTTAAGAGTTCGCCGGAGTACGGCCACAGTTTCAGCGATTTAAACCGTTTTGAAGATGTTAAGAGTTCGCCGGAGTACGGCGACAGCTTCAGAGATTTAAACCGTTCTGAAGAAGTTGAGAGCTCACCGGTGACGGAGGTTGAGCTTGTGAGTGCTGATGTAAATGCAACAGTTGAGGTGACTCCACCGGAAGTAGAAATCGACGACTTTTCCGTTTCAAAGTCATCGTGGTCGCCGTCCATTTCGCCGCCGGTGATCGCTCGTAGAAGAGATTCGTCGGAGGTTCCAGTTTCCAGCCAGAAACCGCCGGTTTCTTCCAGATTCGGCCACCGCCGATCCATCAAAGCCAGCCCCGAAGGTACTACAACTCTCATTTCTTTCTTTTTTAAGTTCAATATTCATGCAATAATATTTTGATATATATCCAACAATAATTTTCATAGATTAGGTGCATTATACGGTTAAAGATTTTTTTCATAGAAAAATATTAATTAAATAGATTAGAGATTTAGGACACTATTTGAAGATTCTAAACTAAACTAAACTATAATTTAAAAATTAAAGTAACGTTATTATTAAATTAACTAAATTTTATTAAATTATATATTAAACTGATTGAATTGAATTGAAAATTGATTTTTTTTAAAAAAACTGAAATTAGCCTTTTAAGGGATTAGTTTAAATGACGTATTGTGTGTCTTATTTAATATTTCAACCGGCCGCCGGAATTCCGGCGAGTTCCGGGAGAGCCTAGATTTGGTGTAGAAGTCAAAGTCAAAGTGGCCGTTGGGTTTTATATAATTGGGGCACTAGGAAAAGGAAATTTGTGATTGGATGAAAGATTACCAACCTTTCTTTTTTAGTGGTCCTTTATGTTTTCGGATCACCGACTTTTGAATTGAAACTTTGAAAATGACAAAAATTAGCCACCATATTTATTCCGACTAAATTCGTCAGTGGCCCAAAAGTATGGAGTGGGAACATCATGGGATAAGCACCACGCACTCCAACGCCTAGCTTCAAAACCAAGCCATATACTCATCCCATCCTAATCCACTCATCATCATGATACACCATATTTACATCCGATAACAAAATCGATCTATATTATTTCTCGACAATTCACGAATTTGTTATTAGATTATACTTTTGATAGTTTTGCACGCAAATTTTCTGATATTATCTTTTAATACTTTATGAATCTATTACTAGATTAGACTTCAATAGTTTCACACACTTTTTGTTCAATAATTAATAAATCCGTCATCAGATGCAACTTTTAGTAATTTCACACGTTATCTGATATCATATTTTCACAAAATGACATTCTTTAATATGTCGGTTTGACTTATTTATACTAACATTCACATTGTTATACTTGCTAATGCAACATATTAATAATTTGAATCTAATTTAAACTCGCTCCAGACAGTTTCTCGATACTTCACGAATTTGTTATTAGATTGTACTTTTAATACTTTCACACGCAAGTTCCCTGATGCTATCTTTTAATACTTCACGAACCTACTTTAATAGTTTCACACGTGAATTTTATTTGATAATTAATAAATTTGTCAATATTAATTGTGTCACACGTTATCTGTTATCATAGTTTCACAAAATAACATTCATCAATTAGATTTGACTTGTTATACCAGCATACACATTATTATACTTGCTAAGGCTACCCATATAAAGATATGTCAATTCTCTTTAACTATTTGACCAATAACAAGATTATCTTAGCAATTTGAATCACATTTTCTTATAAAATTATTTGTTTATTCAAGGTAATTTACACGTACTTGTAATTTCTCTTGCATTTTTTATTAATAAAATGTGTGACGGTTGTTTCAGGTGGGAAGGCGGTGCTGAGAGTATCAAGGTCCAAGAAGCAGGACACATTAGAAACCACGTGGAAAACCATAACGGAGGGCCGAGCAATGCCGCTCACGCGCCACCTCCGCAAGTCGGACACGTGGGAGAGGGAGGGCACCCGCCACCATGACAGCCAGCAGGAACAGAGGATGACGAAATCGGAAACGTTCAATGACAGCGGTGCCGCCACCGTGAAGTCGCTGCAGAGGGCGGCGGGGGGCTCCGGGAAGCTTAAAAAGGAGGGGTCGCTTGGGCAGGACGAGCTGAACAGGCGCGTGGAGGCGTTTATTAAGAAGTTTAATGAGGATATGCGGTTGCAGAGGCAAGAGTCCTTGAATCAATATAGGGAGATGATCAATCGAGGAGCACATTAGGGCTAAGAACAAATAAAAGAAAAAATGTAAATTATAATTTAATTAATTATAATTTAAATCATTCAAAATCAAAGTTGGTTTTTTTTAAATCAATTTATACTTCGTGAAACTAGTGGTGAATATGAACGAGGGGTACAGTAACACTTAGGCCCTGTCCAATTCAACTTATTTGGTGCTGTGCTGTGCTGATAAGTGCTGAGCTGTGCTGTGCTGATCTTGTGCTGAATAGTGTTGAAAGTGTTCATTTGAGTTGAAGAAAAAACACAATGTTTATTACTTACGAACTAAAAAGTTCACTGAGCTACACAGCGGCACAAGGATGGAGGGATGCGCAGTCTGATGCTTTGCTACCGGCTGCTTTGCTGCGACCACCGGATACGGGCCACTCTGTTTACTTTGATGCAGGAATTCTCCAATCCAACGCAGGCATTGGTGTGGTAGTGTTCGAACCAGGCGGAAAGTTCATGAAAGCTTATGCTCGCAGGTTTCCGAATGTCCAGGAACCAGCGTTGGCCGAGTGCCTAACTCTTGAAGAGGCCCTTATGATGTCCGCGGAGCTACAACTTGGCTCAATAAACATAGTTGGAGACGCGTTGCAGGTTATTTACATGGTACATGGCGAGATTGAATGTGCCGTGAATTGTGAATCTGTTATAGCTAGAATAAGGAGTTTGCTGGAGCATGACCCTAACACGGGACTCTACTGAGTACCTAGAAGCAATAATCATATAGCTCATTCTCTAGCAAACTATGCTAAGACACGTCCCCTACTTTGTAACTCTTGGAACTCGCCTCCGAGTTTCTTATCTTTCGTTTCTGGACGTTTTCCAGAACCCTGAATGAATGAAAACAACTTTTCCTCAAAAAAAAAAAAAAAAACTAAAAAGTTCACTTAATTAATATTATTTTTACAAAACATAAAAATAGTGTCCATTTAGAGCTTAAATGTGTTGAGCTGAATATGTGCTGTGCTGACCAGTGATGTTCTGTGCTGATGAGTGCTGTGCTGTGCTGAAATGTGCTGCAATAAGTTGAACTGGACAGGACCTCATTTAAACATTTCGGGATACAATAACAATTTTTTTCTTTAATATATTCATGCAAAAATTTTCTTCATGTCGTGCTTTTATGTTCATCACTCACTGGAAATACTCTTACATAATATTTTGCCACAAATTCACTCGATAAAAGTTTTTACGCGACTTTTTAAAACTTTTTTCGAAATGCTTGTTCTGTTACAAAGTATTCTAAGTATACCCAACAAGTCCTAAATAAAAAAGGGTTTAAGAAAACATAAAAATGTAAAACATGACCCTTAGCAAGGGAGAAAATATCACCCTTTTATAAACTAAATATAGTTTTCAATAAAAAGGTAAAGATCAGCTATCAAACAATTTCTACCAAATCTTTTGATTAAATAAATACGGTATAAAAATTGTTATGCGACTTTTCTCTAAGTTTTATGGGAAGTTAAAATTAAATTAGTAGTTGTCCAATTTCATTTTCATATGCTGAAATATATTACTGCTAATATTGTATGGCACCGTTAAAATTAATGTAAGGTTATTTGAAGTAATTATATGTATATGTTATTATATTTTATATTTTTAAAACTTTTATCGTGCTCCATGGAATATTAAATAAATATAAAAATAAAACTACTATTTTCTAATTTAATTAGTAATATTTTCAGAATCTAACTTATTAATTCAAGGTGTTTGCTATATGCAGGTCCTGTTTGCTTTTGCAGGTCCAAAGAAAGGGGGAAAATACCATAATTACCCTTCATTCTTTTATTAATTTTTACAAATATATTTCTAAAACACTAACGTTGAATGCATAAACCCGTCTATGTAATGATTGAACACGTGTCCAAATTATAAATTACTTTTCGTGAATTAAAGTATAAAATTAAGAGGGACATTATTGTCATTTCTGATTTAATTTGGACATGCGGAAGTAAAGTGGACCTGTATTTATAACCACCCTAATTCTACCAAGTGGCTAAATATAATTTAAAATATTTTCGTAACTCCAAAACAAGCTTGTAACTCATTCAAATTTGTGTGCATCTTACCTGTTTGTGTTAATGCATGCTTCAATGAAACACATTTTTTGCTTTGGTACTTGGCCCGTTCTTCGTATAGTAATCGCATGATCAAGTAGCTTTTGTTTTGATGCAGCATTTTATGTGATGTTAATACTTTGTTTTGATTCAATTTAGTGACTCTACTGAAGCATGTAGTTGTAAATGATGAGGGTATAATCAGGTTTTTGTTAAAAAGTCTTGTTGTAGTGACTGTGACTGTCATGTGGATCAGAACGTTGTGGTTTGAGTATCAAACCATGGTTTTTAGACTTTGAACAAAAATTTGAGTTACTTTCATTAGTAAAAACTTGGTACATTGTGGATGTTGTTCAGGCGCCGGAGAAGACTCCTCCTGTAGATGTTGTTCAGGCGACGGAGAAGGCTCCGGTGAGGAAGGTGAGGTTTAAGCCGCCGGCGTCGTCCTCAGGCACAACAGGGATCTTTGATTTTTGGTTAGTTTATCCTCTTCACACGGTATTTGTTTACATGTTACCATCTGTAGTATCATCTGTGTGAATTGATCATCTGTAGTTCGATTATTATAAACAGGACAATCCTCATGCTACTACCATCTATTATGCTGCAATGTATGATGCTGGCCATAAGGTTAAGTTCAGGGTTCAACATCTGTATTTATTTATTAGTTTTGTTGTATTGATCAGTTGGTTATAATTTGGATTAATGTATAATGTTTTGGTTTAGAAGTAAACAGAAAGAGATTGGATTTATTTAACGAATAATAAGGATTTGAGGATGGTATCTCTTTATCAGTACAGAAATGCTTTAAAAATGTAAATTTTAATGGCAAAAACATCCTGATAAATAAAAAAGCGGACATCATCGGATTGAACGGGACAAAAGTTATTCGATTAATATAATTAAGAGTCTCAAATCATCTTGCAGCTTGGGTCTATCAATATGATAGGTTTTAGATAGACCTGGCAAAATGAGTCTATCAATCGGATTCGGATAACACCCAATCGGTTGGATATAATTCGGATGACACCTAATTTGATCACATTGAGTCTATCTATTTATGCTTATGCTCCCTCTCCTTGACTGAATATATATAAATATTATTTTAATATTCCATCTTTGATGCTAAATGTTAAATATTGCATTGTATTAATATATATAAAATATTAAACCGATCCTGATAAATATATATTAAAATGATTCCGATGAATATTAAACTATATTAACATATGTAAAATTTAATATTCTGAATTTCCAATTAAATAATGAAAAATCAATGGATCGTTTTAGGTTCTATTCCATTTAAATTAATCTCAATTTTTTTAACGATCATCCAACAATTTACACTTAAATATGATGTGCAACGCACTTGCTCCCTAGCTAGTTTATTTTTATAGAAGTAATGGTCAAATTCACATGATTAATAAGACAAATCATCTTCTCAACTTTGTAGTTTATCAATTTGAAAATGGATAAATTTTCACAGTTACTCCTTACAAAATTACAATAACAGTTTTAGTACAGAAATTCTTTGTTTCATAATATTTTGTCCTAACGATCAGATTGGTGGATTTCTTCGATATACTCAGGGCAAAGCTTGTCGGCTCAGTGAACGGCCTGATTTGGATCCACCATCTGAAGAACACAGTGGCTATCTTTAACCCTTGGATTCGCCGGTCTTTCAGGATTCCGGTGAAAAACACGCAGAAACACTTTTACTACGGATTCGGGTACAATTCGGAGACAAATGACTACAAAGTCATGAGGCTAGTAAATCATGAAAATCCTCCTAATTCCGGAGTCCTCGCGGTGTCTCAGCCAAGGCACTTCTACAAGACCTGTCGGAACGTCCCCGTTGGAGAATATCATCACGTACGAACATTATACTTCAAGAATATATTCGAAGAGATTATTAATGATTAACTATATGCTGAATTTCTTGAACTGATATAGTTTTTAAGAAAAAAATGAAAATTAAAATAATTCATCGGGCATCATTTATTACTTAAAATTGTGCGTGCGGTGTTTGTGCGTGCGGTGTTTATCCGGTAACCTGTGATTTTATATTTTTATCGCTTTTATGTAAGATTGGAGAGAAGATTACTATGCATGCATAAGAAACTCAGGAAATGAAATACAGAATCACATAAAATCTGTGTTTAAAAATAAAATTAATCATATATTGCATGTAAATTATGTTGTATAAAACCCTTCATATAACACATGTGATTATTTTTATTTTTATTAAAGTAATATGCACGAAAAAGTGTGGTGTACGTGTTTAAAAAATGAAAGAATTTAATTTAAGCTTATTTACAATATATCATTCCAAACAAAGGTCTAAATTAACTTCCAGTACATAATTAAGCCTTCTACTATTACATTTTTTTCTGCATGCATTTCGCACATTAATTGCACATCCAACATTTAAACTACAAAATATTAATGTCCAGTGCTTCAATGACTCGTTTATATTTTTCCAACCTTTTGAAACCCATTTCTCTAGCTACATTCTGTTTATCACTTTCTATTTCAATTTTCTCTTTACAGTTTTATATATCAGGATGATCCTGATATAAGTAATATCAGGCACCAATCAAATAGCGACACAGACGGGTTTATACATTGGGTCACGTATTCAATCATTATCGATCCACACGGGTTTATGTATTCAAAATTAGGGTTTTAGAAATTTACTAAAAATATCTTAACCAATTATAACATTACAATTGTACACATGTCATTATCTTATTGGTGTCTGATAAGGGGTATATCAGGATAATCTGGATGAATGTTATTCGATCTTCTTTTTACTCAAAACCTTTCTCAAAACCAATAAATAGATGGATTTAATATCATATAGGCTTCCAAGCTTATGGTATCATATTTAAATACAAATAGAAGTAAATGAATAAATGATTAAATAATATACCGCGTGCAGCGCACGTGCTTTCTAGCTAGTTTCTTTTAATAGAAGTAATAGTCAAATTCACATGTTTATTATGATTAATAAGATAAATAATCTTCTCAATTTGATAGTTTGTTAATTTAACAATGAATAAATTTTAACCGTTACTCCTTACAAAATTACAATAATAGGTATAGTACAGAAATTCTTTGTTTCAGAATATTTTGTCCTAACGATCAAATTGGTGGATTTCTTCGATATACGCAGGGCAAAGCTTGTCAGCTCAGTCAACGGCCTGATTTGCATCCACCATCTGAAGAACAAACAGTGGCTATCTTTAACCCTTGGATCCGCCGGTCTTTCAGGATTCCGGTGAAAAACACGCAGAAACACTTTCACTACGGATTCGGGTACAACTCGGAGACAAAGGACTACAAAGTCATGAGGAACATCACGTACGAACATTAGACTTCAAGAATATATTCAAAGAGATTATTAATGATTAACTATATGCTGAATTTCTTGAATTTCTATAGTTTTTTAGAAAAAAAATGTAAACTAAAATAATTCATCGGGCATCATTTATTAATTGAAATTGTGCGTGCGGTACGTGTGCGTGCGGTATTTGTGCGGTAACCTAAGATTTTATATTTTTATTGCTTTTATGTAAGACTGGAGGGAAAGATTACAGTGCATGCATGCACAAGAAACTCAGGAAATGAAATACAGAATCACATAAAATCTGTGGATTAATCGTATATTGCATGTAATTAAATTTTATTGTAAAAAAATCTTCATACGAAATAGGCAATATCAGGCACCAATCAAATAGCGACACATCATCTTTAACTATTTATGATTGGGTCACGCATTCAATCATTATCGATCCAGACGGGTTTATGCATTCTAAATTAGGGTTTTAGAAATTTACTAAAAATATCTTAACCAATTAAAACATTACAATTTTACACGTGTCATTATCTTATTGGTGCCTGATAAGAGTTTATATCAGGATAATCTGGATGAATGTTATTCGATCTTCTTTTTACTTAAAACCAATAAATAGATGGATTTAATATCATAGGCTTCCAAGCTTATGGTATCAAATTTAAATACAAATATAAAAATTGTAGCAATATATATAGAAGGAGAGGATGCGTTGGCCATATTAACATACAAATAGTGTGAAAGAGAAGTCGGAAAATAGGGCAAATTTTTGTGCAGAATTTACACTCATAAAACCATAAAATTAACAACAAAATTAGGGCGAAATCGGAAACGTTTAACGGCGGCGCCACCTTAAATTCGCTGCACAGGGCGGGCTCCGGGAAGCTGAAGATCGAGAGAAGTGTCTAAACTTTAATAACTCGATAAAAGTACACCGGCCCTATTTGCAAAACCACATTCCCTATTTGCAGAGCCCAATCTAATAAAATTACAAAATTGCCCTCAATAAATAATGATACATTTTCTTTAATTTTGACCCACAAATGAATATGTAAATCAAATCATTTACATTTTCAATGAATTTGTGATTGTACTATTATTTATTGAGGGCAATTTTGTAATTTTATTAGATTTGGGCTCTGCAAATAGGGAATGTGGTTCTGCATTTTAATATAAATATTTGATATAAATATTTGGATATAAATATTTGATATAAATATTTGGATATAAATATTTTTTTGAGACTAACTAGTATGTGTAAATCAAATCAAGAAACGTCAACTTAAATTTTAATTGATACTTGGATTTAAGGTTTTAATTTATAAATCCAGTAATCAATACATTTTATAACGCGAAATATTTTTCACGATCGATTTGAAGTATGAAACTTTGGAGATTGTTGAGTGGAAATAAAATGATTTGATTAGGTGGTGAAGTTCGGGCTTTTCCTAGCGATGAAGGTGTCGTTGATCCGCGCGGTGGCGTACATGGTGGCGCAACCCTACGACCGCTAATTAGGCGATGGTTACAACGTAGGAACCGCCGTCGGAGCATGAGATTATTGGAACCTTCGTTCATGGTGCACTTAACGACGGTTCCGATCACTGGAACTGGAATCAACCCGGCAGCAGATCTACTACTAGGAGAAGATCTGGGATGACCAGATCTACACCGAACCATTCATCGGAGGATTGGAGGTGGCCGCATGAGATTATTGGCAGAAGTACTTGAACGTCCGAGTAGGTCCGAGCTTACCCTCTCATCCGTTCTAAAGTTTGGAATACTGTTTTCGAACCGACGGATTAGCTTTTCCGCCTAGACCCCTGTAAGCGTATATTAATTGAATTTATAGATATCAATTTTTCGGCAGCTTTTTGTTCCTGACGGAAAGTAGCATGCTAAGTGTTTTTAAAAACAATTAATAGAGCAACTGTCATTTCAGTCTATCGTAAAAAATTTTCTCATTTATATGTTCAGTGTTTTTATGGTTTTTCATGGGCATACTAATTATTTGCAAATTCCACAAATGCTTTAATTTACTAGTTGTGTTTAGTGTACTGATTAATTTTATGGGCAATCTCTAAATTGTTACAATCTTTAAGATTTGTATTCAAATTTGTTACCATCAAGCTTGGGGAGCCTATAATATAATCCCTTCTTTTTAATGGTTTTGATGCAAAAGGTTTTTTTGTTTTGTTTTTTGGATGAAAAATCCAAAAGAAAATTGATTTAGAAAGTAATAAACAAAAGGTAGAGAAATGGGTTTATAAAAAACGAAAATTAAAATAATTCATCGGGCATCATTTATAAATTGAAGTTGTGTGCGTGCGGTGTTTGTGCGTGCAGTGTTTTATTATGATTTTACATTTTTATCGTGATTTTATATAATTCCAAATCAAGGTGTAAATTAACTTCCTATTTACATTTTCTCTGCATGCATTTTTCGCACATTAATTGCACATCGAAATATTTAAACTACAAATGATGTCCGGTGCTCTTCAGTCTTCAGTGCGTGAAATGTTTGCAAGCGAGAAAATATTATAAATGGTCATAATGTTCAAAAATTATTTCATTTTGGACAAAACTAGATTATTTCATATCAAATATTCCTCTACATAGAAATGGCAGTTCGACATAATATAATCACAACGACATAATATAATCAAAACGACATAATTTATATCTCCATTGTTCGAGAAAATTCAATGATTTTATGCGATACACTAATTATATAACTATAAACAACTAAATTTAGAATTTAAAAACAATAGACATTAGTCAATTTGGATAAAAATCTGAGTCATTTCATTCCGTTATATAAATTGGAGTAAAATAAATGTTGAAAAAATAATAATTTAGATTTCATTTTGACATTCAGATGAATCATTCATTGGATGAAGTATTGAATCAATATATAGCCATTTAATGTATGAATAAATATTTTAAAGTGTCTTTTTAATCGGGCGATTGATTCTCCAATGACTCATTGTTTCTATTTTTCCAGCCTTTTAAAACCCTTTTCCCTCGAAGAACTATGGATGTCTTTGATGTATGCCCTCTTTGTGATGAAGGGAATGAGTATGCTTCATTTGTTCTTCACGTGTTCTTATCCTCGACTAATTTTTGGTTCTGCTAGCCTATGGAATTTAGTGGAGTCATTTGACAGGAGTCGCGGAGAGCTGTGGTTTTGGCAACTGCTTTTGGACGATGACCAACCATGCCACTTCAAAACTCATATTAATGCCACGTGAGGGTATATGGAGACAACGGAACAAGGAACTGTTTGAGCATGAACACGTGGATGGTAGGCTTCTTGTTGGATTGGCCATGCATACATTGTAGAGTTTTCACAAAGCAAATTGTTGGCCCATAGCGGTTATCGTACTCATTGACTGCATTTTCCCTTCTACACCCCTGAACATATCCTTGATGTATTTTTCTATCCTTCCATTGACAGAGCCATATTGGGGGGGGGGGGGGGGGGGGGACGAGACGGTGGATGGAATAACAGAACCTCTTATGACAGAAGTTTTAGCGGCGAAGGAAGCAGCACTGTTAGTTCGTGATTTGTAACTGTGGCCTATACTTGTTGGGGATTCTTTGGGGTTAATTCAAATAATTAGAGGGGATGTTGTATGTTCCTTGGAGGTGTCTCATGTTGTGGTAGAAATTCGTGGCTTATTACATTTGGCGGGTCTTCAATTCTCCTTTTGGATTCCTCGTTCAGAAAACCTTTTGGCACACCTACTTGCACATTTTGCAAAGTATGGCGCGTCTTATGTTGCTTGTGACTCAATTCTACATTTTCTTGTATCAAACGATCCTGCACGTTTATCAGGAGAATGAAATGATAATCTTTTTTTATTTTCAAAAAAAATATAAACCCCCATTTCTTTACCTTTAATTTATTACTTTCTATCTCGATTTTCTTTTGAATTTTTCATCCAAAAACAGTTAATATTTTGAATCAAAACCATTGAAAATAGAAGGGATTATATTATAGGCTCCCCAAACTTGATGGTAACAAATTTGAATACAAATCTTAAAAATTATAACAATTTAGAGAGGAAGCAAGATATGATGTAGAAGGAGATCGGTTGGCCATACAAATAATCAGTGCACTGAACACTGACTGGTCTTGCAACAGGACCATGCTTCTTCATTAAACTTGACAAATTTCATATTACATTTTAAAAAAACGAATTAACTTTCATTTTAAAATTTTGAAAAAACATACAAAAACGAACGATAAAAAGTTTTATCCCCATTAACTAACAGGGGACTCGAGTTCGAATAGTTTACAAATTTTATATCACATACAGCACATGATATAAATGTATGGTTCCAAACCCTAACATCTCACTATTACTGTAACGTTCCGGATCATAATAAATTAGATTGTGATAGTGTTTCAAAAGTTAATTTCTGATCCGACGACAATGATAAAAAAAAGTTACATTTCTCAAACCAAATTGGTAATTTGGTAATTGATAATAACAATTCAGTGACCATATAATTTGATGCATGCATGCATATATATAAAAAAACTACGATTCTTTTATTTGTGAGTTTAAGTCCGTCTAATAAATTTAATCTTTTTCCACCTATAAAAATACACACAATTAGAGTTCAACAAAAGCCCTAAAAAACTAGTGAGGTATGGCGGTCGTAAGCAATGGATCTGTTGATGACGTGATCAAGGCGTTCGTCGTCGATCTCAACGGAGCTGTTTCTGTTGCCGTTCATCATAAAGGCGATGGTGATGATGACGTACGTCGAGGATATAACGTGCAAGTAATTCACATATTTATAATTAATAACGTGCAAGTAATTCACGTACGTAAGTAATTAAATATAACGTGCAACGCACGTGCTCCCTAGCTAGTTTATTTTAGTAGAAGTAACTGTCGAATTCACATATTTATTACGATTAATAAGACAAATATATAATCTTCTCAACTTGATGGTTTATCAATTTAAAAATGAAAAAATTTTAACAGTTACTCCTTACAAAGTTACAATAAAAAATTATAGTACAAAAATTCTTCTTTTCAAACATTTTGTCCAAATTAATGTGTTCAGAAATTATAGTGCAGGTTGGTGGATTTCTTCGAGGAGGATGGCCAAACTCAACCTCACCTTAAACAGAAAACACCTCTCCACAGAACCTTTAGTGTCCGGAACAGACACCTCCTCCTCACGATCTTCCTTCTCCTTCTTCTTACACAGCATGAACTCGACGAGATCCGACAGCGCGCCATCAGTATCCTCGTTCCTCAGAAGCTGCTCTCCGATCTCTGCCGGAGAAGAGCGCCGATCTCGTCAAAAAGAGGATGGTGACTGATCTTCAGGTAGTTTGAAACAAGAACCTTGAATGCACAGTACGACATATGGATATGCATGTCCATTCGACCTGGTCGAAGCAAAACTAGATCAAGATGTTCTTGATGGTTCGTGGTCAATCCATCTATGAAGTTGAGCAATCCAATTATTCAACCAATTATCAAAAGATGTAATATATGAATGTAATCTGATCGGCGCAAAAGTTTGTATTTCTTGAATTGCTATAGTTTTTTAGGAAAAAATGTAAACTAAAATAATTCACCGGGCTGAAATTGTGCGTGCGGTATTTGTGCGCGCGATATTTTATCGCGTAACATATGATTATATAATTTATCGCTTTTATATAAGAATGGAGAGGCGGGCTTGCATAATATTTTAGAAATGTTTTGCATGCACGTTGATATTATACAACGAATTAATTATACAATATCAACGTGCATGCATGCAGAATAAATTCAAAAATTTAAATACACAATCACATAAAATCTGTTGTTTAAAATAAGATTAATCATACACTGCATGTAAATTATATTGTAAAAATACCTTTATATAATACATGAGATTATTTTTATTTTATTAAAGTAATAATATGCACGAAAAAGTTTGGTACAGAAGATATAATTACAAATAAAGGTCTAAATTAACTTCTAGTACATAACTTATAAGTTTTCCTTCCTATTACATTTTTTATGCATGCATTTTTCGCACATTAATTGCACAATGAAACATTAATTGCAAAACCAAAGATCAAAGCTGCCTGTCTATCTATCTAGGGTTTGGGAAGTGGTCACGTAAAAGTTGGTTTGAGATATAACCTTGTAAGTTAGGTTTTGGATTTTAGGTTTTGCATCGATTATTTTATTATTGGCAAAGTCTTTTTGAAAGGCTAACTTTCCTAAATTCAATAAAATTACCATTGTATATTTAAACTCAAATTATACATTTTTGTGTTAATTGCACTGATAATTTTAAAGTAAATATATAATGAAACATGCTATTGTTGGATTAGGGACAAAGGGACCATTCGGACCGACCAGGCGGGCAGCATCAAGTTGGCACGCCCGGTGGGACACGATCTTTGTTCACAAAAGCATTAAGATGCTGCCCCGAGGTCGGCCGCCGCGAAGAGGTAGAGGAGGAAGAAGGCCTGAAGTGGCAGAGGAGGACCTCACTTTACGCCAGATGAGGGATCGAGCGCGTAAGGGGAAGGCCCCGGCGCATTCGGATCCAGACGCTTCGGAGGAAGACTCAGAGCCGGAAAGGGAGAGGTAGCCGGCAATGACGCAGGATGACCGCGACAGAAGGGAGTTTGCCGCCACTCAGGAAGAGGAGTACCGTCGCTGGCTGGCGGCGAAGCAAGGATCGGGATCGGGAACGAAACCGACTGAAGAGGGACAGTCGACCCCCCGGTGACTGAGGTCCGGATGCCTCCGGTTCAGCCCGGGTCAGGATCTAACTCGACCCCGATGGGACCTCCAGCGGGGTTACCTCCTTTGGCTGCGGAGGTGGTCAGCCGGGGACCTCCTGCCACTCACGGGCAGGAAAGTCTTCGCCCTCCAGTCGTGATAGATCTGGAAAGACAGGCTGGGAGTATAGGGCAACCAGTTGGCATGGTGTCGGGATATGGTCAGGGGGGGGCATCTCGGATACGGAGCGCCAGGGTACGGGATAACCCAACCCGGGTATCAAGGGTATCAGGGGTATCAGGGATACCCCCGGCACCCGGAGGGTATTATGCCCAACCCGCTGGATCCTCGGGGGGCTGGGCTCCCGGGATTCAAGGACCGGTATGGATGCAGAGCCAAGCACCGATGGCGGGATATGTCATGGCTCAACCGGCCCCGGTCGCAGGAACCTATGGTGCATTTCCAGTGGTTGTAGACCGGGCTCCGGCGGCTCTAAACTCGGTGGATGAGAGGTTGGATCGTTTGATAGGAAGGAACGGAGGAAGGCCTACCTCCCCCTGGATAGGTTACATCAGCACTTTCCCCTGGCCGGTGGGAATGAGAGTCCCGGAGGGGGTGCCGACCTACAGCGGGGAGACGGATCCGGAAGAGTTCGTCAGGACGTACCATAATGTCATGGGAACACGTGACATCCGGGAGGAGCTTATGTGCAAGCTGGTGAGCTCGTATCTGAGGGGAAGCTGTTTGTCGTGGTTTGAAGCCCAACCCCCGGAAAGTTTTAGAAATTACTACGATTTTTCAAGGGTTTTGATGCACAGATATGAGACCAGAAGGAAGAAGTACCTTCCTTTGGCCGAAGTGGCTCACAGTCGGCAGTCGGCAAAGGAGGAAGTCCGGGGTTTCCACAGGAGGTACATGGACGATTATATGAAGGTGATTGACAGAGACGCTCAAGTGAAAGCCCTGATAGCAGGATTCATTGCAAGGTTGAGGGATGAGGTGTTATGGGCGAAGCTTATGGAGAATATCCCGACTACTTTTTCATCAACTGGATCTTGAGGTGGAGATGTATTGTTCGCTTCTGGAAGGGAGCAAGAAGAGGAAGGAGGAAGGGTACTTCGAGGACAAGGGGATTGGAAAAGGTGATAAGGCTCGGGTTACTGATCCTGTCAGGAGGGATGCGGGCCCGGCCCCAGTAAGGCCGGGGGTTGACCCCCCTCGGGCTGAAACGTTTACTCCTCTGACGAAAACTCGGTCGGAAATCTTAACAATTCATCGGAACCTGTTTCAAGACCCGGCCCCCATACCGGGAAATCCGACTCCAGCGAACGTAGCTAAATATTGTGCTTTCCACAAGTCTCATGGACACACAACAGATGGCTGCCGAAGCCTAAGGGTGGAGATTGAGAAGTTGATCGAGAGAGGGTAGTTAAGAGACTGTGTGAGTCAGGAGAACCAGCGTCCGGCGGCTGGGCAGCAGGCCGGAGCGGGGAGGAAGAGGAATTGGAGGAACAGGCCGCGGAACGATAACCAGCGAGGGGTTCCTGCACCGGCTGCCCAGCCGGGAGCAGCGGCTCTGGTCATGGCCCCGGAACCAGTCAACCAGATCCCTCCCCGGATGATAAATGTTATACATGGAGAAGTAGGTGATGGGCCCCAGTCCCACGCAGCGGCCAAAGCCCGGAGTCGGTACGTGCCGGCTGGCGAGGACAGGGAGAAGAGACTGCGCCCCACGGAGATCATCACCTTTTCGGACGAGGATTCGGTGCCCAGTCTAACGCCCCATACGGACCCGATGGTGATTACAGCGGAGATAGAAGGATTCATGGTCAAGCGAGTGTTCATTGATGATGGAAGCAGTGTAGAAATCATGTTCGCCTCTTGCTTTGACCAGCTGGGAATAGGGCGCCACAACCTTCGCCCGAGCACCTCTCCGCTGTCAGGGTTCACAGGCCGAACGGAACATCCCCTAGGGGTTGTGTCTTTAACAGTGACAGTGGTCGATGACCTTGACAGGAGCAAGAAGACCTCGGTCCGGTGCAACTTTGCGGTCATAGACGCCCCGTCTCCTTATAACATCATCATCGGACGGCCATGGATGGCCCAAGCCAGGGCCATTTGCTCGACATACCATTTGACCATGAAGTTCCCAACTAGTCAGGGGGTGGCGACGGTCCGAGGAAGCCAGTCCACGGCCAGAAGTTGCATGCTCACAGCCCTCCAGGAGGCCAGGAAGGCCCCGGTTGGAGCAGTGCAGGGAGAAGTAGGTCCGGGAGATGTGGAGGACATGCAGGTCGGGGGCCGAGGCATGATCAAGGTCGGAAGAAGGATGCCAGTTGGTGTGAAGGAAGAGCTACGATCCCTGCTTTCGAAGTATGGGGATGTGTTCGCATGGGAAGAGAAAGATTTCACAGGTGTACCCCCAGAATTAGCCCTCCACAAGCTGAATGTATATCCGGAATTAAAGCCGATTCGACAGAAGAAGAGGGCTCTGGCAGGAGATAGGGCCGAGGTGGTAAGACAGGAGGTGTTGAAGTTGCAAAAAGTTTGGTACAGAAGATATATATAATTACAAATAAAGGTCTAAATTAACTTCTAGTACATAACTTATAAGTTTTCCTTCCTATTACATTTTTTATGCATGCATTTTTCGCACATTAATTGCACAATGAAACATTAATTGCAAAACCAAAGATCAAAGCTGCCTGTCTATCTATCTAGGGTTTGGGAAGTGGTCACGTAAAAGTTGGTTTGAGATATAACCTTGTAAGTTAGGTTTTGGATTTTAGGTTTTGCATCGATTATTTTATTATTGGCAAAGTCTTTTTGAAAGGCTAACTTTCCTAAATTCAATAAAATTACCATTGTATATTTAAACTCAAATTATACATTTTTGTGTTAGTTGCACTGATAATTTTAAAGTAAATATATAATGAAACATGCTATAATGCGAAATTTCAGGAAATTTTGTATAAAAATTTAAAATTTATAAGTGACAAAATATATAGTTCAAATTAAAAAGTACACCGTATAGATAAATTAAAATGTATAAAAATTTTCATGAAAAGTCAAGGAATTTAGGAGTTCGGCGATCTTCTCAATGGAAATTATAAATTTTAATATATACAAATTTTTTATAATTATAAATATTACAAGTACACATCGAAAAGCTTTTGTTTCTTATACTCTGACTAATATATAATATTTTGATTTAGAAGTAAACAGAAAGAGATTGGAATTATTTATCTAAATGAATAATAAGGATTTGAGGATGGTATCTATCTTTATCGGTACATAAATGCTTTAAAATGTAAATTTAAATGGCAAAAATTTATTGCGCGGGGCAGAAGTTATTCGATTAATATAGTCAAGAGTCTCAAATCAACATTCGTAAATCGATTATCATTCACTTTTTTGTTCAAATAAGTTGGGATTTCTCAGAGATTGAAATCTACGTAGATTTATATTTTTCTTCAAATTATTAAGTTTATTTATTCGTTGAATATGCGTGTAAACAGCCGATGATTAATTCGTGTCGGGATGATTGGGCTAACCTCTTAAATTTAGTCCTAATCAAACTTTAATTCATATATTTTTTAAAAACACCTCAAATCTTTTCTCTTAAAAAGGAAATTTTTCATAAGGTATTCACGAACGTTCAAATTTCATTGACAAAATAGAAGATGGTGAAGTATACCAATTCAATGTTTAGTGATCACGTGTTTGTATAATTTTCTAGCCAATGAGTTATACCATTCTCATATTTAATTAGGTACCAAATACGGGTAACAAAGAATTCATTCTCTGCTAATTTACCTTGGACTTGAAAAGTCTAATGTAAGGGCGATATTGATCTGGACCATTTTATGTGTTGACACTAATGGAGTAATTGATGGATTTTTATCTCTCCATTCGCATTTAATGGCAAAGTTTTAAAAAATAGCCTTGCAAGGGAAATATATACTTGCCTTGAAATTTAAAATTTTAATATTATATATATATATTGAGGAACAATATCACCATAACTGTTAATAAAACATTGATTGGTTCAGTTCTATGCACTATTAGAACTAATATTTTAGGTTGTTATTCAAAAAATACATTTACTGTGTCTAAATTCTTTTAGAAAATTGAAAATGTGAACTAAAATATTCATATGAACACTACAACATATGATCACCTTATATGGCTTAAAAGTTACAAGTTTATAGTTATAATATATTTAACTATTTATAACAAGTTTCCCGAGAAAAATGATTGTCATTTGAGAAATATGTGAATCTTATACTTGCCTTTTATATTCCTCTACTTATGTGGTAGCCTATTCATGCCAGCGATTAGGATTTAGAGACTGAGTTCAAGTGGCGAAAAAGTGAAATGTAAAGATAGGACCGAATGATCACTAGTATGCACGATCCTCTTTTGTGGGGGCCGTGTGCGTGTGTGTGTGTGTAAAGAAGAAAGATCATCTTATGGTAGTAATATAGGGGATGTAAGCTAAGACGGGGAAGGTGCAAGATGATTTGAACTTGTTAAACCTTTGTGCATTGTCCATATTGGAGTTGCTCTTTGGATTTCTTCGTATCTCCGCAATTTTGTTAAGTGTTTCAAGAAATCTCGTGCATCATCATAAAACATCACCCAATGTGAAGATAGGACTGAATGATCACTAGTATTCACGATCCTATTTGGGGGGAGGGGATGTAAGCAAAGACAGGGAATGTGCAAGATGACGTGAACTAGAGCCTCACAACTAGCTGTCACATGAGCAATGGAGGATATTTGGTCGTATCCTTTCAAATCCGCTGTTTGAATCTTATTTCCCCTCTATTTTCTCTTTAACTTTACCACTTCCATTTTTCAAATCTCATTGCTATTGTTTCTTTTTAACTTTAATAATCCTAGATATCATGAGGGGCGATAAAAAATGTGAGATCAGTGTTAAGCTACCAAGAATGAATTTCCCCCCTTTCTTCCCCTTTTATTCCCCCTAAATCATCACAATCCTGTGATTCCTTTCAGCTCTCCGAACTGACATTCTGTTGAGTCAGTTAGCTTAACTAGTCAGTAAACGGTCTTGCTGACTTTCTGGTTAAAAGACTATTATGTCCTCAGACAATCAGCTTCAAAATGGCCCAGTTGAGAAGCCCAACCCACTAAACTAGGATTTACTAGTATAGTAGTATGTATATCCTCGCAACGTTCCAAACGACGCAGTCTATGAAACACCCAGTTTTTCCCTCTCTCAAAATTAGGGTTTAATGGAAAATGGTGGTGATGCCTCTCGTCTTCCGGCGCCGGAGAAGGCTCGGTTGAGGGTGAGGGTGAGTGTGAGTATGGGTTCATGAAAGGAAAGCCCAACGGTGAAGTTGAAGAACAGAGACTCCTCCAAGCCCTCAATGCCGATTATAACATGAATAAGAAGGCCAAGTTTCAGCGGAACACTGGACGGATTGCATAGTTGTGTTCTTACAAATTCAACATGGCCAATGTTGATATCGAGTCCATGCTGAGGAAAACGTGGGAGGAGGAGGAGCGGCTGAGGAAATTGTTATACAAGGTGGAGCAGCCTCCTTTCTCAGAGTGGGCAGTAGAGATTGCTGAGGCTGAGCGTCTCGTCATTCGCAATGACAATTTCAAAGAGCTCCTTGCAAAGGTTGGCGGAACCACCACCAAAGAGGTCCTTCAAGCCGAGTATGGGTATATGTCTTTGCTTTGGGCTGGTGCACATTCATGCTACGCCGAAATGAGAAAGGGTAGAAGGGGTGGACCGAGAGAAAATAACAAGACTAAAAGGGTGAAGAAGGAGCTTCAAGTCTACATACAGAGATTGGCATGGACTTTGGCGAAAGAGGAGAAAGAACCTTGGATGAAAAAGTTTAACTTCTTCCGTTGGATGAAGATGAAGATGAAGGCTCTAAGCAAGAGATCGGGTGGATTGAGTGAGGAGGAGTTGAGGTAGCCTGCAAAGTTTCAAAGGTATATTTACTGTCCATGTTTAATTTTCTATGTTTAGAATCATATATCTTAATTAATAGTATGTTTAATATAGAATCATTAATTGTCTTTTATTTATGTAGTATTGTATGAAGCCCGGACGTGGATCCGGAAAAGGAGGAGCTGGAGGAGGAGCTCCTTTCGATGGAGTAGCTGGTATGATATGAGAATGCATGCTGCTTTGCATTTCTCTAGTTTGAAGCACTAGTAGTATGAAAGTGAGAGGAGAACTGGTAGTATGAAGCACGGCATACATAGGCTGTTTATGTATTCTTGTAGAACTGGTATCTTAGCTTGCTATTAATAGGTGTTTTGTGAAAGTTGTTTCTGACACTTTCGGTCTTGTCTAAGCTATGTGTGGCATCTCTATGCGCTGAAAGTATTAGTAGATTTTTTAAAAACTGTCTTGCGTAATCTAATATTGCAGTGATGATATTTTCATTAGCGGTGATGAATAATCTTGGGCTGATTAGGACGTTTGGTTTCTTGTAGTTCAACTTTGTTTCTCTTACTGGCTTGGCAATACTCGTTGCTGACGGTTACAAGTTCTTCACTGGTATATTTATGAAGATGAAGATGAAGGCTCTAAAAAAGAGATCGGGTGGATCGGGTGAGGAGGATTTGAGGCAGCCTGCAAAGTTTCAAAGGTATATTTATTTTCCATGTTTAATTTTCTATTTTTAGAATCAAATATCTTAAATAATAGTGTGTTTAATATAGAAAAATTATTAATTGTCTTTTTTTTTATGTAGTATTGGTATGAAGCCCGGACGTGGATCTGTAGGAGGAGCTCCTTTCGGTGGAGGAGGAGCAATTTTCGAGGCAACATAGGCGAGCTGCTGGTTTTGAGGCAACATAGGCGAGTTGCTAGTTTTGGAGGTTTAATTTAGGATCTAAATTTGAACATTTGCAGTTGCGTATTATTGTATTATTGTAGGAATCTAGGGTGGATATTCTTTTGCAGTTGAATCTAAGGTTGAACATTGCGTTTGAATAGCTTTTGCAGCATATTATTGTAATCTAGGTTTGAATATTGAAGCGGCCTGATTAAAGGTTTACAATCTATGTTTGTGTTTTCCTTGCTTTTTTATTTTTGAATGTTGAATTTGGATGTGGAATCTGTGGAATGTCCCCACAGTTGTCTATATGGAATCTGTGGAATGTCTCAACAGTTGTTTTCGTATATAGGTTTAGGTCTTTAGTCTTCAGGTTGTTCCGTCTCAACAAAAGTTGGACATAGGTCAATTCAGGTTCAGCTACATAGGATTTTGCGGCTTTCAGTGGACATAGGATTTGCATGGCTAGCCAAGTGTTAATTTAGGAATGAATTTTAAACATTGCGGCATGAGAGTTTATTATTTCATTCAATATGGAATTGGTTTGCAGTTACGTATGTCTAGCCTAATAGGGGGGGGGGGGGGGGGGGGGGGGGGGGGGGTTAATTAATCCAAAGAAAGAGCCTCCTCTCTTGAAATGGGCAGCTGAGATTGTGGATGTAGAGAATTTTGTGATTGTCGATGACAATCTTAACAAGAGTCTCTCAAAGGTTGGGAATAACACCAAAGAGATTTTGAGGAACAAGTATAAAGGTACTTGTTGGATGTGGGCTAGTGCAGATGAGATCTACAAATCGATGAGGAAGAGTGTGGTGGTAGAGAAAAGAGATATAAATAAGATTGAAAATATTGAGAATGATATGTGAATCTACATGGAGAGGTAGGCTTGGATCTTGGCGAAAGAGGAGACGGAAAGATGGCTTAAACAATTCAATTTCGTCCAATGGATGAAGATGAAACAAGTCAAGAGATCTGATGAGAGTTTGAGGGTGAATTCTTCTCCTGCAAAATATCACATGTATAATTATTTTATAATATTTATTTTTCTATTTATGAAATCATAAATCATGTTTAATAGCATTTAACAAATTGTCTTTTTTAACATTGTTGACGCATAATATATGGGGAAGCAATTTTGGGTGAACAATAATTTCTTAGATACAATATGAGTGAATTATTGATCAACAAGGAGAAGATCTGGGATGACCACTGAATATGGGTCGAAGCATTGGCGGCGGGGGCGAACCACCAGTACATCTTGAGATCTGCCGGAGCAACCCACCAACTAATCTCCGACCAGTAATAGAAGTAATGGCCAAGTTGACATGTTTATTATGATTAGTAAGACATATAATCTTCCCAACTCCATAGTTTATCAATTTGAAAATAGATAAATTTCAACAGCTATTCCTTAAAAAATTACAATAAAAATTATAGTATTGGTACCGAAATTCTTTGTTGCAGAACGTACATTTTGTCCTGATGGTATCTTTCTTGAAGTAACTCTCAAATGTGTATTTCTTCCAAATGAATCTGGCCTGGGAGACGAACATATATATATAAACGAAGAGAGAGATTATTAAATCCACCTTATTATTTCTAATCTTGATTCTCAAGTACTTTTACATCGAACAAATTCGATCAAGATGATCTCCATATTTCAACCGAATTTGTTATACAAACTTTTTCCAGCCATCTAATAAGAAAAAGGGCACTGCCAATAACTCCAACTGTTGTATAATATACAGTGAAACATGTTCTAACGTGAAATTTTAAGAAATTTGGTATAAAAGTTTTAAATTTATAAGTAACATAATATACGGTTCAAATTAAATGATACACCGTATAAAGTAAAACGTGTTAAAATTTTCATGGAAAGTCAGAAAAGTTAGGATTTCAGGAAGCTTTTGTTTCTTATACTCTGACTAATATATAATATTTTGGTTTAGAAGTAAACAGAAAGAGGTTGTAATTATTTAAATAAATAATAAGGATTTGAGGATGGTATATTCTTTATCAGTACAGAAATGCTTTAAAAATGTAAATTTGAAGTCGTCCGATCGAGAAGAAGGCGGAGCTCACAAGGACTGCCGCGCACTCATCGCCACCATGCTCTTCCTCTACGTAACCGTTGCGCTGCCACAAGAAGTTCAACGCCACCGACAAGTGTGACGGCGTCGGCATGATCTTCTTCCTCGTCTACTGCACCGCCGGGATCTCTGGTGGGCTTATTAATTAACCCGGCGGCGAGGAATTGTAGCTGGTCTGCGGTGGCGTACATGGCGGCGGAACCCTACAACCGCTTGGGCAGCAGCGCTAACTCTGGCTACAACAAGGTAACCGTCGTCGGAGATGAGATCAAGGGGAACTTTGTTTTGGTTAATAGATCTGGACTTGAATTCTAGAGACATCTAGAATTGTGACATTGTGAGCTTGTATTTTTGTGATAATCTAATCGATCAAATGATCTTGAGACTTTCGATCACATTGAGTCCATCTATTTATGCTTATACTCCCTCTCCTTGACTGAATATATATAAATAATATTTCAATATTTCATCTTTGATGTTAAATGTTAAATATTACACTGTATACTAACATATATAAAATATTAAATCGATCTTGATAATAAATATTAAAATGATTTGGATAAATTTTAAACTGTATTAATGTATATAAAATTTACTTTTCGTAATTTCAAACTAAATAATGAAAAGTCGACGGATCATATCGTTTTAGGTTTTATTCTATTTAAATTAATTTCAAATTTAAATGATCATCCAACAATATACGCTAATAAGTGATTAAATATATCGCACGTGCAACGAACGTACGGTGCTCTCAAGCTAGTTTCTTTTAACAGAAGTAATGGTCAAAATTCACATGTTTGTTATGATTAGTACAAGACAAATAATCTTCTCAACTTGGTGGTTTATCAATTTAAAAATGGATAAATTTTAACAATTACTTCTTACAAAATTACAATAAAAGTTATACTAGTACAGAAATTCTTCGTTTCAGAATATTTTGTCCAAATTAATGTGTTCAGAAATTAAAGTACAGATTGGTGGATTTCTTCGAGGCGGTTGGCCAAACTCAACCTCATTTCAAACAGAAAACACCTCTCCACCGAACCTTTAGTGTCTGGAACAGACAACAGGTTTCCAATCCTCGTACAAGGAGTACAGTATGACATGTGAATATGCATATCCATTCGACCTGGTCGAAGCAAAGCTGGATCAAGATGCTCTTTATGGTTCGTGGTCACAACTATGATACGCTCATCTCCACAGCTAGACCACAATCCATCTATGAAGTTGAGCAATCAATTATTCAACCAAATAATTATAAAAAGATGTTATTTATGAATAGTCTTTTTCAGGCCGGTACAATTTAATCTGATGCGTGCAAAAATTTGTATTTCTTGAATTGCTATAGTTTTTTAGGAAAAAATATAAACTAAAATAATTCACCGGGCTGAAATTGTGTGTGCGGTATTTGTGCCCGCGATGTTTTATTGCGTAACATATGATTATATAATTTATCGCTTTTATGTAAGAATGGAGTGCGCTAGCATAATATTTTAGAAATGTTTTGCATGCACGTTGATATTATAAAACGAATTCATTGTACAATATCAACGTGCATGCACGCAGAATAAATTCAAGAAATTAAATACACAATCACATAAAATATGTTGTTTAAAAATAAGATTAATCGTACACTGCATGTAAATTATATTGTTAAAAAAACCTTCATATAATACTGAGATGATTTTCATTTTTATTAAAGTAATAATTATATGCATGAAAAAGTGTTGTGTACGTGTTAAAAAATGAAAGAATTTTATTCAGAATATATAATTCCAAACAAAGGTCTATATTACCTTCCAGTACATAATTGAGTTTTCATTCTACGTATTGTTACATTTTTTTCTGCATGCATTTTTCGCACATTAATTGCACATCGAAATATTTAAACTACAAAATGATGTCCGGTGCTCTTCAATGCATGACAAAACTAGATTATTTCATATCAAATATTCCTCCACGGAGAAATGGTAGTTCGACATAATATAATCATAACGAAATAATATCTCCATTAATTGTTCAAGAAATTTCAATCATTTTATGCGATACAATAATTATATAACTATATAAACAACAAAATTTAGAATTTAAAAATAATAGACATTAGTCAATTTGGATATAAATGCGAGTCATTTCATTCCGTTATATAAACTGGAGTAAAATAAATGTTGAAAAAATAATAATTTAGATTTCATTTTGACATTCAGATGAATCATTCATTCATTGGATGAAGTATTGAATCAATATATAGCCATCTAATATATAAATAAATATCTTAAAGTTTGTCTTTCTAATCGGGCGATTGATTCTCCAATGACTCTGATTGCTCTTTAGCAATTAAGGCTATCATAGATCCTTATAGTGCTCCATGGAGAGTTTTTTTATTGGCTTACAACATCAAAGCTCAGCTTATTGCTCCTCTTATTCATTGTTTTAGACAGGCCAACATGGTGGCTGACTGCATTGCAAAGGACAGGTTCACTGAGGAATACAATGGCCCTTACGATGCAACATCACATACACTCAGGGGGCTCATATCTCTGGACAGACAGGGATCCCCTACACTCAGAATCACACTTTCATGAAATACCATATCATGCTGAGGCTGGGTTATTCTTCTGTCTACAAACATATGCAGAAGATCACTTTTGGCACCCTTTATATGCTTAATTCTAGTACTTTGTGGCCTCTTTGTGTTTCGTTTTGGCGATTCGCTACTAGGCACACCATATTAGGACTAGCATCTTGTCAAATATGTAAAGTTAGTGCATTATTTCATTCTTTTGAGAGTACTAGTGTACTCTATGAGCTTAGAAGCTCCCATAGGGCCATCCTATTCTTGAGATGTAAAACTTTTGCCATCTTTGGCTTTTGTATAGGTCCGGGAGCCTAGTAAAGTCCCATTCACCCTTCGGGTGAAGTTTAACTGAAAAAAAATGATTCTCCAATGACTCATTTTTTCTATTTTTCCAGCCTTTTAAACCCATTTTCGGTCAAACAACTATGAATGTCTCTGATGTATGCCCACTTTGTGGTAAAGGGAACGAGTATACTTTATTTGTTCTTAACTTGTTCTTATGCTCGGCTAGTTTATGGTCCTGCTAGCCTATGAAATTTAGTGGAGTCATTTGAGAGGAGTCGCAGAGACCTGTGGTTTCGGCAACTGCTTTTGGACAATGACCATACCACTTCAAGACTCATATTAAGGCTCCGTGAGGGTATATGGAGACAACGGAACAAGGAACTGTTTGAGCATGAGCACGTGGATGGTAGGCTTCTTGTTGGATCGGCCATGCATACATTGTAGAGTTTTCACCAAGCAAATTCTTGGCCGGAGCGGTTATCGGACTCATTGACTGCATCTTCCCTTCTACACCCCTTGAACATATCCTCGCTGTATTTTTTGATGCTGGAACTTCCACTGACAGAGCAGGATTGGGGGTGGTGGAGCTAGATGGTAATGGCTCCTTCATAAAGGCTACTGCGAGACGGTGGATGGAGTAACAGAACCTCTTATGGCAGAATTTTTAACGGCGAAGGAGCAGCACTGTTAGCTCGTGATTTGCAACCGCGACCTAAACTTGTAGGGGATTTCTTTGGGTTAATTCAAATGATTAGAGGGGAAGTTGTATGTTCCTTGGAGGTGTCTCATATTGTGGCAGAAATTTGTGGTTTATTACATTTGGCAAAGTTACACCTACTTGCACGTTTTGCAAAGTATGGCGCGCCTTATATTACTTCTTGTGACTCAATTCCACCTTTTCTTGTATCAAACGATTCTGCACGTTTACCAGGAGAATGAAATGATAATCTTTATTTTGTTTTCAAAAAAAATAAAAAACCCATTTCTCTACCTTTAATTTATTACTTTCTATCTCAATTTTCTTTTGAATTTTTCATCAAAACAAAATCTTATGAATCAGAACCATTAAAAAAAGAAAGGATTATATTATAGGCTCCCCAAGCTTGATGGTAACAAATTTGAATACAAATCTTAAAAATTATAACAATTTAGAGAGGAATCAATATATGATGTAGAAGGAGATCGGTTGGCCATACAAATAATCAGTACACTGAACACTGACTGGTCTTGCAACAGGAACATGCTTCTTCATTAAACTTGACAAATTTCATATTAAATTTTTTAAAAAAAACGAATTAACTTTCATTTTAGAATTTTGAAAAAAAAAATACAAAAACGAACGATAAAAAGTTTGAAAGAGAATTTCCTCATTAACTGATAGGGTACTCGACTTCGAATAGTTTACAAAATTAATATCACCTGGAGTACATGATATAAACCTATGGTTCCAAACCCTAACATTTAATTTGTACAATGTCTACATTCCGGATCATAATAAATTAGATGGTGATAGTGTTTCAAAAGTTAGTTTCTGATCACGACAATCTCATCAGATCCGACGATGATAAAAAAGTTAAAACCAAATTGGTAATTGGTAATTGATCATAACAATTCAGTGACCATAAAATTCGATACATGCATGCATATATATGAACTACGATTCTTTTATTTGTGAATTTAAGTCCGTCTAATAAATTTAATCTTTTTCCACCTATAAAAATACACATAATTAGAGTTCAACAAAAGCCCTAACAAACTAGTGAGGTATGGCGGTCGTAAGCAATGGATCTGTTGATGACGTGATCAAGGTGTTCGTCGTCGATCTCAACGGAGCTATTTCTGTTGCAGTTCATCATAAAGGCGATGGCGATGATGACGTACGTCGATAATATAACGTGCAAGTAATTCACATATTTATAATTAATAACGTGCAAGTAATTCACGTATTTAAGTAATTAAATATACCGTGCAATTAAATATAACGTGCAACGCACGTGCTCCCTATCTTGTTTCTTTTAGTAGAAGTAATGGTCGAATTCACATATTTATTATGATTAACAAGACAGATAATCTTCTCAACTTGGTGGTTTATCAATTTAAAAATGGATAAATTTTAACATTTACTCTCCTTACAAATTACAATAAAAGTTATAGTACATAAATTCTTCGTTTCAGAACATTTTGTCCAAATTAATGTGTTCAGAAATCATAGTACAGATTGGTGGATTTCTTCGAGGAGGTTGGCCAAACTCAACCTCACCTCAAACAGAAAACACCTCTCCACCGAACCTTTAGTGTCTGGAACAGACAGCAGGTTTCCAATCCTCGTACAAGGAGTACAGTAAGACAGGTGAATATGCATATCCATTCGACCTGGTCGAAGCAAAGCTGGATCAAGATGCTCTTTATGGTTCGTGGTCACAACTATAATACGCTCATCTCCACAGCTAGACCACAATCCATCTATGAAGTTGAGCAATCCAATTATTCAAACCAATTATCAAAAGATGTTATATATGAATAGTCTTTTTCATGCCGGTACAATAGTACAATGTAATCTGATTGGTGCAAAAGTTTGTATTTCTTGAATTGATATAGTTTTTTAGGAAAAAATGTAAACAAAAATAGTTCAATTATTAATTGAAGTTGTGCGTGCGGTATTTGTGCGTGCGATGTTTTATCGCGTAACATATGATTATATAATTTATCGCTTTTATGAAAGAATGGAGAGGCGGGCTTGCATAATATTATGGAAATGTTTTGCATGCACGTTGATATTATACAACGAATTCATTGTACAATATCAACGTGCATGCATGCAGAATAAATTCAAGAAATTAAATACACAATCACATAAAATCTGTGTTTAAAAATAAGATTAATCATACATGTAAATTATATTGTAAAAAAACCTTCATACGATACAAGAGATTTTTTTTTATTTTTGTAAAGTAATTTGCACGAAAAAGTGTGGTGTACGTGTTAAAAAAATGAAAGAATTTAATTTAAGCTTATTCAGAATATATAATTCCAAATAAAGGTCTAAATTAACTTCCACTGCATAATTAATTTTTCCTTCTACTACTATATATTACATTTCTTTCTGCATGCATTAATTTTTCGCACATTAATTACACATCAAAACATTTAAACTACAAAATGTGCTATTCAGTGCGTGGAGTGTTTGTGTAAGCGGTAAAAAAATAAAAGTAAGACTCAATTAATTTATTCTACATGAGATATAAACTTATTATTCTTGGATCCAATTAATTAATTTATAATTTAATTTATTATACACAATTTAATTTATTATTCAAGATCTCTCCGGCCAGCTCATATCATAAGCAGCCTCTCATTCCGACTGAAAGATCATCACCCTCCTCGTCGCCTGCGCTTCCTTTTCAGATGTTTTCCTTTGTTAGCAGAGTTTCCGGCGCCTCTGCTCGCCGCTCTAGCTCACCACTTCGGTATATCTCACTCCTCAGGTCATTTGGATCTCTTCCGGCGCCGAATCCGGCACTGCCTCCCACCTCAAATCACTAAGTTGTGATCACATTTTGTTTTACTTTTATGTTTCAGAAACAAATAACACGCGCCTTCACTAAATTGAAATTTAACTATTTAATATTATATATATTGAGGAAAAATATCACCATAACTGATAATAAAACATTGATTGTTTATGTTCAATGCACTATAGGAACGAATATTTTAGGTTGTTATTCGAAAAGTACATTTACTGTGCCTAAATTCTTTTAGAAAATTGAAAATGTGAACTAAAATGTTCATATGACCAGTAAAACATATGATCACCTTATATGGCTTGATAGTTACAAGTTTATAGTCATTAATATTTTTAACTATTTATAACAAGTCTCCCGGAAAAAAAATGATTGTCATTTGAGAAATATGTGGATCTAATACTTGCATTTTAGATTCATGCTATCGATTAGGGTTTAGAGATTGAGCTCAAGTGGCAGAAAATTGTGTAAGAATGTGAAGACATGACCTAATGATCACTAGTATTCACGATCCTCTTGAGCAGGAGGGAGAGTTGTGAAGAACTAAAACCTAATGGTAGCAATAGAAGGGATGTAAACAAAGACGGGGAAAGTGCAAGATGATGTAAACTAGATAAACCTTTGTGCAGTTGTCCATATTGGAGCTGCTCTTTGAATTTCTTCGCATGTCCACAACTTTATTAAGTGTCTCAAGAAATCTCGTGCATCATCATAAAACCTCAGCCTCTCTTCAATAGTTGATTTTACTATATATCATTTACTATGGCCTTTACTATAACCAAAACAAAGATGTATTGCACTCCTTTAAACCCTAAATTGCAACAAATTTCAAGAAAACTTCTTGGTTTGAGTTCAATTTCATTTGAAACATTTTATAATATAATGATCCATGTCCACCTAAATGGGGCGAATCTGAGGCGGGTATCCACATAAACCCGCCCCATTGCCATCCCTAGTATGTATATGGGCTCCCCAAGCTCGAAGCTCGATATATGGTATTTACAAGTTTTTAAAATTTTATATCAATTCCATTCAATGTTTTACTACTAACTCTCCTTTTATAAAGTAATAATATTGTCACGTAGTTCATCCGTTTCAACCAAAATGTCTGATTGGTATATATATGCACATATCAGTTTCATATCTATAACATGTTGTTCTATATACTTCCATAAATTTGGATATTTAAATTAGCTAGTATTTCGTTATATTTGGATATTCCGGTGCAACGATATAATTATTAATAGATCTGGTCTTGAATTCTAGAGATCTAGACCTGCCTAGACCCTTTCTCGATTTGTGCGTGTTATCCTTGCGCATGGGCCATGCTAATCTTCTCTGTATCGTCCCAATTTTATCGGATGTCTCCGAAGGGACATCTAGACCTGCTCAGTAGCATCGTCTGACTGCAAGATAGCAAGGTCATTCAAAGATTCATACATGTAACGTAATGTTTACAATATATTCATATTTTATGGAAGAGTGTGATATTGTGTAATTATATTTTATTGAGATTAAGGAAAGAAAATAAAGATATCCAATTTTAGTGTTATATTAGGAATAAATATATTTTTATATATTACATTCTTAGGTAGTAAGTCATATATGACTCTATCAATATTGTAATAGTTCTCTTGTATTACTTGCCCTTTCATATAGAAGAGCCTATTCTATTATCTATTATTATCATTATTATTTATCATGGTATCAGGAGCTTGTTCGATTTTCGGACCTTTACTAGCGCCGATCTTGATTTATTTACTTACTGCTGTTCGTTGATTGGTATCACCGAACCGCCTACCTTACCTTACCTTATGATGTCCAAGTGCAATACATCTGAGGCCGTGTCTTGCACTTGCGGAGGCGGGATGGACTGCTTGATGAGCTCGTACACTCGGACCACCGATCTACCCCTTGGCCGGTACCTGTGATTTTTTTTTTCTACTGCTGATTTTGTTGATGAATTCAAGATTCTGGAGTTATGAAGTGGAGTTGTACTATACTCTTTTTCCCACTGGTTTTTTTTAATGAGATAGTGCAGTGTTTATGACTGATTTTTCATGATCTTTCTCGCAAGTCGGACATGTTTGATCACCATGTTCCGACTTGAGGGAGGGTATTGAGATTAAGGAAAGAAAATAAAGATATACAGTTTTAGTGTTATATTAGGAATAAATATATTTTTATATATTACATTCTTAGGTAGTAAGTCATATATGACTCTATCAATATTGTAATAGTTCTCTTGTATTACTTGCCCTTGCATATAGAAGAGTCTATTCTATTATCTATTATTATCATTATTATTTATCATATTTCTTTATATATGTATATTATACTCTTTTTTCTATTATAAGTTTATTATACTCTTGTTTTCTTTATTATATGTATATTATACTCTTAATTGGCTAAGCATAAGACATTAAGGTCAAAACCAAAAAAACCATCGAGAAGAAGACTACCGCGCGCGCGCACTCATCGCCACCTTGCTCTTCCTCTACGTCACCGTTGCGCAGCCACGAGAAGTTCAACGCCACCGACAAGTGTGACGGCGGTATGATCTTCTTCCTCGTCTGCTGCACCGCCGGAATCTCTGGTGGGCTTATTAACCCGGCGGCGAGGAAGGTGTAGCTGGACTGCGGTGGCGTACATGGTGGCGCAACCCTACAACCGCTTGGGCCGCGGCGCTAACTCTGGCTACAACAAGGGAACCGTCGTCGGAGATGAGATCATGGGGAACTTCGTTTTGATTTACACCGTCTTCTCCGCCACATTCCGAGATTGGCTCCCTTTCCGATTAATGGTGCTCTTTGCGACAATTCCGATCACCGGAACTGGAACCATCCTGGGTAGGAGCTTAGGAGCAGCAGTCATCTACCACAAGGAGCAGATCTTCTGGGCCGGAGCATACAATAAAAATCGTGCCCATTTCTATCTTTTATCTATCGCATATTATTTTTTAATATTTTCTTTTGATCGCACCATGTACTTATGAACGTATGATATATATAAAATTTCCTTATAATGTACACTTCACACCATACAATAATATGGTTTTACCTCAATATAATATAATAATGATATTCATATATTATACTTTATATCAAAACACCGTCGTATATTTGTGATAATCTAATCGATCACATGGTATATATATGATTTTGAGACATTCGATCACATTGAGTCCATCTATTTATGCTTATACTCCATGTCCTTGACTGATTGAATGTATATAAATATTATTTCAATATTCCATCTTTGATGCTAAATGTTAAATATTACATTGTATTATTAACATATATAAAATATTAAATCGATCCTGATAAATATATATTAAAATGATTCTGATAAATATTAAACTGTATTAACATATTTAAATTTTACTTTTCTTAATTTCCAACTAAATAATGACAAGTCGACGGATCAAATCGTTTTAGGCTCTATTCCATTTAAAGTAATATCAATTTTTAATGATCATCTAACAGTTTAGACTAATAATAAGTGATTAAATATGACGTGCACGCACGCACGATGCTCGATCTAACTAGTAATTGTCAAATTCACATGTTCATTATGATTAATAAGATAAATAAGCTACTTTATCCATTTGAAAATTCGTTTATCAACTTGACAATTATAATTCCATTTGAATGCACGAGATTTTTATTCAGTTCTTATATATGGCTGCCTGATTCCTTCGTTTCTGCAGATCATGAAGATGGCATCAACTCCGGCCAAGTATAAGGCGGTGGCGGCGGTGTTGAGGCCGCCAGAGGGAGTGCAGAAGTGTCCTCGCTGTGACTCAGCCAACAACAAGTTCTGCTACTATAACAACTACAGCTTGTCTCAGCCCAGGCACTTCTGCAAGACAGGCCGGAGATACTGGACCAAGGGCGGAGCGCTGAGGAACGTCCCCGTTAGCGGCGGCTGCCGGAAAAACAAGCGGACCAGAACTACTTCCAGCTCCTCCTCCAAGGAAGGTACTAACTCCAATCCCCTTTCTTCGACCGACTAAATTCATTTATTTTGGAATTTTGGAAAAAAGACTAAATTAATTTATTGGGAATTTAGGGTTACGACAGTGCGTGCAATATTCGTGCAAACAGAAACAAAGAGGAAAAATAATTGATACTAATTTAACTGAACCAAACAAAATAAAAGGAACTCATAAATTAAAATTGAACTTTTTTAATTTCAAAAATTAAAAAAAAAAGTATAGTATTAAAATAAACGGATTCAAACAATTAGAGAAAACAGATTGAAACGGATTCAACAGAACTACGAAATGGAGATTCAAACGATCCTTACTTGATTTTGAGAAAATACTTGTGATTGTTGTGAAAATACTTGTGATGTCATTCTCCAATGTCTATTTACTTTTATCCTCTTTGTTTTGGTGTTTATGTTCATATAGTTATTGAGATTCGAAATTCTATCCTAAAAGATGGAGATATTATTCGTTTTGACAAAACTTGATTGTCTAATATCCTATATATTCCAATACAGAAATCGTAGTTCGATATAATATAGTTAAAATGAAATAATATCTCCGTTGTTCGAGAAATTTTAATTATTTCATACGATAATTATTTTTTTCCATACAATAACTACATAACTATAAATACCAAAATTTAGAGTAAAAATAATACATATTGGTCGACTTGGATCAGAAAGTTACGGTTACGACTTGAAAGTTTACCTTCTTAGTATTATTATGGAAAGGAGAAACCCACACTTTGTGGAAAACAAAATGATAAAACCACCTAACACTCTTCAATAAGAAGGAGATGCGAATCTATGTGGAGAGGTTGCTTTGGACCTTGGCGAAAGAGGAGAGGGAAAGATGGCTTAAGCAGTTCAGTTTCGTCCGGTGGATGAAAATGAAGCAAGTCAAGAGATCTAGTGAGAGTTTGAGAACGGATTCTTCTCTTGCAAAATATCACAGGTATAATTATTTTATAATATTTACTTTTCTATTTATGAAATCATAAATCGTGATTAATAGCATTTAACGAATTATCCTTTTTTACGGTGTTGGCGCATAATATATGGGGAAGCAACTTTTGGTGAACAATCATTTCTTAGATACAAAATGAGTAAAGTATTGATATTGATCTAGATATGTGTGAGTTTGAGTATAAGATATTTAGTGAAACATGAAGGTAAACTTAATTAATTTTCAAGCCTCCATCTTTGTCAAATTTTATTACATTTTACTTTCAAAAAGGTTATTTTGGGCTTTCAGAATAACTTGATGAGTGTGACATTAGTATTTTAATTATTATACAGTTTCCAAAAATAATCTAAAATTGAGAAAGATTTTAGTTTATTGTAATCATGCTCCAACGGGAAGAAATAGGCGCATTAGAAAGTTAACATGATCGGATGTTTGTGCATGATGTGGAATAGAAGTATAGGATATAGTTCAAATCTTTTTCTTACATGTCCTTGGTCACAAAGAGTATGGAGATGCTCCAGGTTAGGTTTTGACTTTCGAAACCAGCATAACTTAAATTTTAATAAATGATTACAAGATTGGAAGAAACAAGCTCCACAGGCTGTAGATGTATGTCTCTCCTTAGCCATTATGTGGCAAATATGGAAGGCTAGAAATTATAAGGTTTTTGAGCAAATAGATATAGAGCCCATGTAGTCGTTGGTTTAGCTCAGCATGAAATTAATTAATTTCATGAATGACAGAAACATGGCACCAAACATTGAAGACATGCATATGAAAGATCCGCCCATGGTTGCGAGTACCCTTGACAATGGCAGCCATAAAAGGGTTGGTTAATTAATTCTGATGGAGCTTTCGAGCCTACAAAAGGCGTTGGAGCACCAACCTGGAAGTGTAGGCAGTCTAGTTTGTCTGATCCTCATATCTTGCAAGGTGAACAAGGATTCAAGATGATATCATCATTGCATGCGGAGATGATGGGCTCTTATTCTGCACTACAACAGATCAAGACTTGTCCTAGGATGGAGGGTGAAGCTATTACAGTAGCTACTGATTATGTGAATCTTGTCACTCTTATCAATGATCTCAAGACCAAAACACCATGGCGGCTAGCCTCTCTTATGCAGGATCTCAGATCCATAATAAACAAGAATTTTATTGTTGTAAAAGCTATAAATTACCTAGGAATCAGGTAGATCAAGAACATATAAGAGCCACAAATCTTTGTAAAACGTCATGCTCAAATTAATGAAAAGTATATATTTTGTTTGTCAAAAAAAACATTGCCTAGACCTAGGATTTTGGACCATTACAAAGGTTATATTTAGGGTTGTCTCAATTTCAAATTTATGGAGACATTACTTCGTTTTGATGAATTTAATTATTTTGTATCAAATATTCCTTTACAAAAATGATAATTTGATATAACATAGTCAAAATAGAATAATATCTCAACAATTCGAGTAATATCAAATATTTTTATTCAATAATTAATTTTCCATATAATTATTGTATGGAATTTTGAATCAACCATTTGATTTATGAAATAACATTTGAGAATTATTGGTGCATTTGTAACTTCAGTGACTCGTTACACCATTTAACAACCTTTCAAACATGTTCCTCTACCTTTTGTAATATGCACATATTAGTTTCATATATATATCTATAACATTTCATTCTCTATGTGTTTCCATAAATTTGGATATTTTAATTAGCTAGTATTTCGTTATATTTGGATATTTTGGTGCAATGGCTATAACAAAGGAACCGCCATCGGAGTATAATTGAAATTATTAATCAACTGAAATTGGGAATGGTTGAAATTATATAAGATCAAATAATACTAAAAACATGGAATGTAAAATATGTACTAAAATAATTTATTGGGAATTATTTATCAATTGTGCGTGCAGTGTTCGTGCAAGGAAAAATAAAAAGAATAAATTAATTTATTTTGCGTGCAATATTCGTGCAAACGGAAATAAAGAGGAAAAACAAATGATGCTAGTTTAACTGAACCAGACAATAAAAAGGAGCTCATCAAGTTAAAATTAAATTATTTTTTTTAATTTCAAAAATTATAATTAAAAAACTATATATTATTTTATAATAAAATTTTAAACCCTAATTGAATTGAGTTGTGGGCGACTGCACTTCCTCCCCCACACCGGGTCGGATCTTAAAACAAAAATTAAAAAGATTGTACTTTATTTCCTCGTTGTAAATTGTTCGAAAGGCAATATATTTGATAGCGTTTTCGTACTTCGCCATTAAACTTATGCTGCAAATTATACCTGCAATTTTTTTAACAAAAGAAATTGTATCAACAATATATATCTGAGAATGGATCAAGGAAGTATATAAGGGTTGAGAAGTTTACGACACAACCTCTGAACTCCATCATCCGTTTGTTAAAACATGTTTTAATGCGAAATTCAAGAAATTTTATGTAAAAATTTAAAAATTTTAAGAAACAAGTTAAATATACAATTAAATTAAAAGGTACACTGTATAAGTTAAAACGTCTAAAACTTTTACGAAAAGTCGGGAAAGTTTGGTGTTCAGGAGATTTTTTCTTTAATTTTTCATGATTTCATATATTTTGAGTAGGTTTCCAGAACGTCCTACTTTTCTATGAAAATAGGAACTATGGGATCAAAATAGAATATAAGAAAATAGTCGGTAATGCGCATAATTTTTAAAAGCCATAGACTACAAACCCATTTTTATAAGGAAAATGGCTAAATCTTGTCATAAGAGGACCCGATTAAAATATTCCACGGGAACTCATTATTCATATGGATTTCTCTAGTAATTTTGAATACGTTGTTCGGAAGCTAATCTGGATTCTTCCCAAGATTAACAAACATGCTTTAGAACCTCTGCCTGATTGATTCTCTGAGATGTTGAAAACAGATTAATCGTCGTCGCTACAACTTGATCAATTGAGATTTGGGGATCTAAAATTGCAAAAATTTGGGAAAAAACTTCGTCGTCAATCTTTCGAGGTCGTCGTAGCATCATACTATAATCATAATCGGCACGGGATCGTCAATATTGTGTCGTCTTCTGTTGCAGAAAGGGATCGTTGTAGATCTGGATATAGTATTCTGGATTGACCCAGTGGGCATAAGTTCTGAAGTTGTTATATATGAATGTTGAAAGGTCATTGTTGTAATAATAAACATCGGTGTTATTTGCTACAAGATTGATACTCATAGGTCATGAGTTCTTAAATGTTAAATGTTAATATCTAGTTCTTAAACTAGATTCAAACAACAAGGGATTAGTTGAAACTATCCTTGCCTGATTTTGAGAAAATACTTTTGATTGTTGTAAGAATATTTGTGATGTTCTTCCCCAATGTCTGTTACTTTTATACTCTTAATATTGGTGTTTATGGTCATATAATTATGTAGATTTCTATCCTAATCGATAGAGATGTTGTTTCGGTTTGACAAAACTTGATTATTTCATATCAAATCTTCCTCTACGGAAATGGTAGTTCGATATAATATTAGTCAAAACGAAATAATATTTCCATTGTTTGAGAAATCTCAATTATATGATGCAATACTTATTTTTCCGTATAATAATTATATGACTATAAACACCCTAATTTATAGAGTATAAAATTAATAGAGATTGGCTGATTTGGATAGAGATCTCTGAGTCATTTCATTCCGTTGAATAAATTGGAGTAAAATGAATGATGAAAAATTAATAATTTAGATTTCATTTTGACATTTGACACTCTGACATTCAGATGAATCTTGCAAAACTGAATCAATATATATTAAGAAACATTTTGAAGATTGTCTTTTTAATTGGTGCTTTTGATTCTTCAATGACTCATTTTTCTATTTTTCCAACCTTTTATCCCATTTCTCTACCTTTTGTTTATTACTTTCTATATCAATTTTCTTTTGAATTTTTCATCCTAAAACAAAAAAATCTTTTGGATCAAAACCATTAAAAAGAGGGGATTATATTATAGGCTCCCCATGCCTATAGTTGATGGTAACAAATTTGAATACAAGTCTTAAAAATTGTAAGAAGTACACTAATCACATTCAGTAAATTGAAGCATTTGTGGAATTTACAAATAATCAATATGCCCATAAAAACACTGAACACAGACAGCTCTTACAACAGGACCATGTTTCTTCATAAATGGATTCTCAGCACCATCTTGTTCAACTGCATCAGTAAAACTCAGATCCCGGTCAACTCGACACCGGCCTAATCTCCCATAAGCTTCCTCTTCCTTTCTTCACCCATGTCTCATGGAGTTATCAGTTATGGAGCCTTGTATCTCTAGTACGCGATATATCATAAACAAATAGCTTCGTCCATACGTGCTGTTATAACTGGTAAGAAACTGCTGTTATAACTAGTAACAACCTGCTGTTATAACTAGTAACAACCTGCTGTTATAACTGGTAACAACCTGCTGTTATAACTGTTAACAACCTGCTTTCTTCTAGAATCACACGTATCCTGACTCGTGCAGCATGATCGTGACAAATCCTTTTCTGATATAACATACAATACTCGTACTGGTACACATAAAGTGTGTGCTGCAATAAGAGATTATCATGATCACGTGTGGTGAGATTTTTATTCACCAGTTTCATCGGGAAATGCTATAAGTTATTATTTATGTTCGATTACCTGAATCTGCCTACATTGTCATTGTAGAAGCTGGGAAAACCCGGTCTAGCAGAGTGTACACACCACCTCCTAACAGTAAAGCGCCACTGCAAAAGGAAATGAATCAAGATTCGAACTTGTGGTATTATTTACTGCAAAAGAAGTACTAACTGCTGGTGATTAAATAATTACCTCATCGGGTTAATCCATGCAGAAAACTTTCGGAATGAGAGCAGACTCTGCGTAGATACATACAGTAAAAAGGTAAAAATCTAGAAATCGGTATATAAATATACGAGTGCAAATAAGTGTAACTGTTTAGTTCAAGAAATCGACCTGCAATGCTCCAGCGAAGGAGGCAGCAAGGAGCAGAGGAGCGACATAGCCAGTGGTGTATGTCAAAAGCAAGCTCCCTCCAACAATGGGATCCTGAATACATAAACACGAGTTCATTAAATAACTTAGTTTTGCGATGATTTATATGGAAACCTAGTACTTTCGACTTTTGAATACTAGGTTTGAGGAAATTTTGTAGACGAAGAAGTACCTTAGAAGCAGCTACATATCCAAGTAAGGTAGCCAGGACCGGAGTACTACAAGGAGATGCTGCTAAAGCGAATGTAAGCCCGGCTAAATATGCTTGAACACCTGACAAGTCAAAAGGACTCAGCAATGATGTAAAACAACGTTGTTGATAGCAGAAAAAAGTAGTATGAAAGTACACATTACTCGAAGGAAAATTAGCCGCAGCAGAACGGGGATCAAAGCTGGTGAAGAACGATGGAAGCTGAATCTCAACCACCTGCGACATTGCCAGAGAAGACGATGAAAAAGCAAGAATATTTAATGCATAATCGGACTTACAATGATAACATTTGGCTCGAAAAATTGATGGCAAATATTAACAAAGTAAAAGCAATTTGAAATGAAATTTGCATCATAAATAATTACCTCTAGCAGATTGAAACCCATTACAATAGCGATACAAGAAGCACCAATTGGTAAGCCCTGTCCAACCTGACCATAAGCTTTTCCAGCAAATGAGGCGGCTATTCCGAGCAATGCCAGTGTGGTTGCAAGCCCAAGTGCAAATGCAATCGAATCTCCAACGATCTGGTAATATAACATGGGAAGAAAATAAGAGCTCCGGAATTTACAGATTATGTATCATGGCTTATATAAGAAGAAAAGAAAACCACAATCATATGCTTATTTCCTGTAGAGTGGACTCAAATAAATACCTCGGCTCTACTTCTTCCTGAACCATACGCTCCTGAAAAATACCACCCGGCTTAGCTTCCATCACATGTGTATATAACGGATTAGAAAAACAAGGCGAGATTTCTGGACTTAGTCACTAACCAATGTAGCCAAGGGTGAGTGGCAAAACACTCAGTGTACAAGGAGAGAGGCTGGTTACCAGCCCAGCACCGAAGATAACAGCCAAACTGTTGACAAAGATAATAGTAGTCAAATAAAATCAATGAATAACTTAATCCCAATCCAAAATTGGATATGCCAAATCATAACACACCTTGTGAAACTAAGGGCGGACAATTGGTCCAAGACGGCTTCATTGGCCATTTGACTAGATGAATATAACAGGCCACCAAACCAATCTCCAGCACCACCTTCAGCTAGAGTATAAAGAGAAGTACTTTTCTCCTGATCACAAACACCAGAAATTAATCATAAAAAACTCTCATAAATTATGCTAAAATGATTACCAATTCATAAACTCATAGAAGTAAAACTTCATCTCAATATATGTGGTTGTCGGCTATATGTACATTTCTTTATATATAACATTTACTACTATCATTCACAGCCCGCTTACTTCTTCCTAGGTTTTCCCCATGCATGTTTCTTGTATCTCCATTTCTTATACATCTTACCACATCCAGGGATCTCCTACTTGCATCATCAAACCGTCTTAGACAAGTTTCCCTCCCACCAACAAAAATCTAAATATGTACTGTACCATCAGCAAAAATGTAAAAAAGAAAGAGAGTAATTTTCTCATGATCCTTTACAGTTGCTACAACTCCAGAAATTCAACATCAAAAAGTTTAAGAAATGAGTCATTAAATGGCTAAAGAGAAGAACTTTTCTCCTGATCCAAAACAGGTACTAACAGGCATAAGCTCCACACATTGAACATCAAAAACTCTCATACATGAATCATTAAACACGCTAAAAAAGGGAAATACTTTTCCCCTGACCCTGAACAGCTTTACACATTGAACATCAAGAACTTTCATACACGAATCAACAAACATGCTAAAATGTATAAAGAGACGTACTTTTCTCCTGAACCCAAACAGCTCCACACAATCAAAAAAATTCATCCACGAATCATCAAATATGCTTAAATGATTTCCAACTCATAAAATCATGCAACACAACAACGAGAACCTCATCTCACTATCAGCGGGTAGCTGTACATTTCCATTCAAATAAAACATGTACGGTGTACTACTATTAGTCCATAGTCCCCTTGCTTCCTTCTAGGTTTTAGCCTATTTCTTGTTTCGTGTTTCCCTATTTCCTATACCATCTAGCGGTCTCTTATATGCATCATCAAACAATCTTAGACAAGTTCCCCTCTTTTTTACCCCCCATCTAGGTATTCATAAAATGGCACAAAAAAGACCACCAAAAGAGCACAAAAAATAGCACTTGTGCCATATGATTAGATGACAAATGAACTAAGAAATGAAGGTAGGAAGGAAAAAAAGGACCCTCACCAAGATACTTCCATCAGTTAAAGCAGTAGCAGCTTGGCCTGTGATCAAATTCGCTGCTGAAAAAAAACATTACATAAAAAGTAAATAAACTGTGGAAATATTAAACATCTGAAGCAAAAGATTGGAACTTTTAAGCCTTCATAAGCAAACCCCAGAAAGGATTGAAGAAAACCTGCAACACCATTGGCCAAGATAGCAAGCTTGAGATTGTTACTGGAAGAAGACTTCAAGGGGATTTCTGGAGTCTTTTTGAAACTAACTATAGTACCATGAGCACCGATTGTTCTCTGTTGGTACTTTGAAATGGCCGTGTGATGAAGCCGCAGGGAGCCCATGTTAGCTAAGGTCGTTAAGTTCATGTGTAAGAACCAAATCCCACTAACAAAAGACAGAGAAACGGAACTGGAAATGTTCTTGATGCGTGTTTGTTTGAACTTTGGTTCTATGAATATGAACCAATGGCTCAAACTCCGCAGGTCAGCATCAACATTTTTGTGTGGAAATCAACGTTTTGTTGGGTTTTTAAACTCGTTTTAAAGTTTTAAAAGTTGTGTTTTGGTTTTTTTTTTTTTTTTACGTTTTTTAATGGATTAAAAATAGAGTAAATTGATGTTTAGGGCCCCCAACATATGTCAAAATATCAATTTTTAGCCCCAACATTTAAAATGCACAATTTCAATTTATATCCCTAACATATAAATTTGATCAATTTATAGGCTTCACATATAAATTTGATCAATTTATGGCCCTAAAGATATATTAATTAGTCTTGGAAGTGACGGTCACTATATAGTGACGGTCACTATATAGTGACGGGGTTTATATGCAAAGAAGTTTGGGATGGGGGTTTTTCTGCAATTTATGCAAATTGCATTCAGCATGCTTGAATTTCACACTTGAATGCTTGTTTTTTAGACCAAATAGGTTGACTAAAGTGCAAAAACTAGACCAAACATTGGTCAAAATACTCAATTTCTAGACCCAACATTCAAAGTGCTCAATTTCTAGTACCCTACATTCTAAAAACACCCAATTTCTAGACCTTGGTTAATTTCTTCCGTTAGTTCAGTTAGTTTGAGGGGTATTTTAGTGATTTAAATTCTAAAAAATCATTCTTACCATTTTTTCTTCGTATCTCCACAAAAAATAACTGGGTTGACCCAAACCGACCCGAAACCCGGAAAGTGAAAAAAGTGTTGTCCGGGATCCGGCCTATAATACTAAAAATCTGAGTCCGGGTCAAAAAATCCGCGCTGGGCCGGATCAATTTTCTGGGTTGGCACGGTACCTTTAAATCGGGCGCTTGTGAGTTATAGAGCGAAAGAGGAATTGGTAATATTCGTGCGGGAGATACGAAAAAAAATATGAAGTATAATTTTTTTTAGAATATAAATTACTAAAATACCTCTCAAACTAACTGAACTAACGGAGAAAATTAACCAAGGTCTAGAAATTGGGTATTTTTAGAATGTAGGGTACTAGAAATTGAGCACTTTTAATGTTGGGTCTAGAAATTGGGTATTTTGACCAATGTTTGGTGTTTTTGCACTTTAGTCAAATAGGTTGTTTTTTAGAACATGTTTGCATTTCACACTTAACAAATTGTTTTTTAGAACATGTTTGCATTTCACACTTAACAAATTATTTTTTAGAAAATGCTTGCATTTCACAGTTAATATGTTACTTTTTAGAGTTCGTGTATTTTGAAGCAAAAAAAGATGGTTTTATAGAGCATGCTTGAATTTCACCCTTGAATGCTTGTTTTTTAGACCAAACATGTAGATTTTTAGAACATGCTTGTATCTCAGCGTAAGGGGTTGTTTTTTAGAATAAAATGCTTGCTTTTTAGATTGTGTGGATCTGTTTGCTAACGTCTATTTTTAGACTAAAATGCTTGTTTTTTAGACCGAGTGAACAGTACGCGTGAGTGAATAGTGCATTTTTGTCAAAATTACAAATAAGCACATCCTTCTTTCCATATTTCAATATAGTCCTTCGTCACTATGTTCACTATGTAGTGACTGTCACTCAAGAGACCAACTCAAGATATATATGTTTAAAAAATCAATTTTATGTAAGGGTGTTTTAGTCATTTTGTATTTATTTTCATTTTCTTTATTCAAAACTTAATATCTAAAACTTTAAATAAATAAAAATAATCCTGGAAAAATACATCGAATATATGAAAATTTGTTTTGTGAAAAATGCATAAAATTAGATATATAATTTTTTAAAGAGAATTTGAAAATCGATTGAATATTAGATATTTAACTTTTCAAATTATCTTTTTTTTAAAAAAAACAAGTATTAAAAGAAAATTCAATTTCGCAAATTAATTCCAGATTTTTTTGGTATTTTTCTAACATTATTTATGTTTTTTAAAAAATAGATATAATTTTGAATTCTTTTTTGAAAATTACAAAATACCCTTACAAATATTTGAATATTGGATTTGGGGCTATAAATTGATCAAATTTAAATGTTGTGGCTATAAATTATGCAATATATAAGTTGGTGCTAAATATTGGCATTTTAACATTTGTTGGGACCATAAATATCAATTTAATCTTAAAATAACTGTTGATTTGGTTCAACATATTTTTGCTTTTATATTATCTGAATTCAGTGAATTGTACATAATAGTTTTTGTAGAAATCAAACATTATTTTATCTCACAATTGTAAAAAAATTCTAATATAATTTATTGAAATTAATTTGTTCGTGCAGTGTTTGTGCAAGCGGAAAATAATAAAACTGACAGTGCGTGCAATGTTTGTGCAAGCAAAAAAAATGAAGAAAATAATACATTTTTGGTTCATCATTTTTTTTATTTGATCTAAATTGTACCATAAAATTATTATTTGTAGAAATCAATCCTTATTCTTCCGCAATCCAATGACAAAGCTGCCTGGTGGATCAATTCTATAAAAGGTAACTGCATAAACACAAAGAAAAGTTCTCGTTAAGAAAATGTTCCATCGAATGTGAAAAATAAATCTCATAACCATTTTCTGCAACAAACAATTACCTGTATCACCAGCTTGCCATCCCTTAGCAGTCATAAATTCCTTGATCCCGTCAAGGATGAACATCTTACTTCCATTATTTACCCAATAACGGTAAACAAAGTCCCATGCTTTGCCTTCCACATCGTACACTCGGAGAAGACATCCACGGGGATCAGATATATGCGGGAAGTGAGTCTAGCAGAAAATGAAACTCTTATTAGTAGCGAAAGAAAAAGAAAAATATGCAACTTTTAGAACAGTCGACAAACTCACCTCAGCACATCTTTTTGGCAATACAAGCCGCGCAAGTCTAGAGTCAGCGTCGCTATTGGTCAATTGCTTCTCAAATAGAGGTATCACCTGAGAGTCTGGGCTAAAAATCGTCAAGGAATATAATTTTCATGCCGAGCAGAATCTTAAAACAGTTTAAATGGCTTCACGATTTAAACATCAATATTCAGAAGGATACTTCCTCGATATCGCCTGGATTTCGGCAGCAGTGCAGTGAGGCAAGTATTGCGGCTCAATTGGAGCTCTATCAGAGAGGACATGCAGCATTTCCACAGGGAGGCTTTGCTGTCGCGCCTGGAAACACAATGAAACAACATTTTATATCCTTGACTTCATCCTAGAATAAGGTCGGAAATTTGCCGAGTGAAGAAAAAAAACAACAAACCAGCACAAGTACGTACACAAGAACTCATTTTTTGGATTCTCTCACAACAGAATTATGAGACTTCATCGAATAATCTTCCATATAAATTTAATAAAAAAAGATCAAAACATTGGCCTCGTATCACATACAATCTTACTAAAAAGTAAAACATATGATGACAATAAAAATCATTGCTTTCTTAGGCAATGGAACCTAACCGAAATTCACTGAGTGAAGAAAAAACAACAACAAACCAGCACAAGTACGTACACAAGAACTCATTTTTTGGATTCTCTCACAGCACATTATGAGACTTCATCGAATAATCTTCCATATAAGTTTGTTAAAAGAAGATCGAAACATACAATCTAAGTAAAAAAAGGATGACAATTAAAAATCATTGCTTTCTTAGGCAACGGAACCTAACCAGAGAAATTCGGGTGTGACACAGACACCTAAGCACATATTTTACTCGTACAATCAGGTAAGCAAACATATAGCCTAAAATATCCTCGCTCACCTGGATAAGATTTATTCTTGTGCATTGCATGCAGATAACTCCGCCCAAATCCAACAGCATGTGTGTATTAAATGATGCAATGCATCCACAATGGACCAACTGCAACAAGAGAATCGACGAAATTAGCCAAAATCTACTAGGCAGTTCAAACCATCTCAAACGATATGGTTACTAGGTAGTTCGAAAACCCTACTACTTCAACAGAAACCCAACACTCAGAATACAACAGAAAATTAATATTCCGACTAATTTAAAAAAACTAATCTTGTTAAGCAAAATTCAGAAAGGATTAATCTTTACCTTTCCACAGGATTCACAGTGTCTCCAGCCATCTTCCTGCAAATGGAAGGTCTCGCAGAACTTCCCATCGTTATAAACACAACTACAAACAAAATTATCACACATCACCAGAGATTCAAAATTGAAACAAATCAAGAATCACCAAAAGATTGCTTCAACAACAAGGAAATAAAATCTATGCACAGAAAAACACATCTTTACACCTAAAAACCACTAAATCTCATACATAACCATCCTTTCACAAACCATCCACACTAAACAAACAAACTCAAAAAAGATCGCATTTTTTAAACCTCGTTACCAAAATTCACATGAAAAACAAATAAACGACCCAAAAAACAAATCAAAAGTAAAATAAATCAAGAATCACCAAAAGACTGCTTCAAGAACAAGGAAATAAAATCTATGCACAGAAAAAACACATCTTTACACCTAAAAACCCCTAAATCTCAAACATAACCATCCTTTCACAAACCATCCCCACCAAACAAACAAACTCAAAAAAGATCGCATTTTTTTAACCTCGTTTCCAAAATTCACATGAAAAACAAATAAAAGACCCAAATAACAAATCAAAAGTAAAATAAATCAAGAATCACCAAAAGACTGCTTCAAGAACAAGGAAATAAAATCGATGCACAGAAAAAACACATCTTTACACCAAAAAACTCCTAAATCTCAAACATAACCATCCTTTCACAAACCATCCACACCAAACAAACAAACTCAAAAAAGATTGCATTTTTTTTAACCTCGTTTCCAAAATTCACACGAAAAACAAATAAAAGACCCAAAAAACAATTCAAAAGTCAAGAATCACCAAACGACTGCTTCAAGAACAAGGAAATAAAATCTATACACAGAAAAAACACATCTTTACACCTAAAAACCCCTAAATCTCAAACATAACCATCCTTTCACAAACCATCCACACCAAACAAACAAACTCAAAAAAGATCGCATTTTTTTAACCTCGTTTCCAAAATTCACATTAAAAACAAATAAAAGACCCAAATAACAAATCAAAAGTAAAATAAATCAAGAATCACCAAAAGACTGCTTCAAGAACAAGGAAATAAAATCGATGCACAGAAAAAACACATCTTTACACCAAAAAACCCCTAAATCTCAAACATAACCATCCTTTCACAAACCATCCACACCAAACAAACAAACTCAAAAAAGATTGCATTTTTTTTAACCTCGTTTCCAAAATTCACACGAAAAACAAATAAAAGACCCAAAAAACAATTCAAAAGTCAAGAATCACCAAACGACTGCTTCAAGAACAAGGAAATAAAATCTATACACAGAAAAAACACATCTTTACACCTAAAAACCCCTAAATCTCAAACATAACCATCCTTTCACAAACCATCCACACCAAACAAACAAACTCAAAAAAGATCGCATTTTTTTAACCTCGTTTCCAAAATTCACATGAAAAACAAATAAAAGACCCAAATAACAAATCAAAAGTAAAATAAATCAAGAATCACCAAAAGACTGCTTCAAGAACAAGGAAATAAAATCGATGCACAGAAAAAACACATCTTTACACCAAAAAACCCCTAAATCTCAAACATAACCATCCTTTCACAAACCATCCACACCAAACAAACAAACTCAAAAAAGATTGCATTTTTTTTAACCTCGTTTCCAAAATTCACACGAAAAACAAATAAAAGACCCAAAAAACAATTCAAAAGTAAAATAAATCAAGAATCACCAAACGACTGCTTCAAGAACAAGGAAATAAAATCTATACACAGAAAAAACACATCTTTACACCTAAAAACCCCTAAATCTCAAACATAACCATCCTTTCACAAACCATCCACACCAAACAAACAAACTCAAAAAAGATTGCATTTTTTTTAACCTCAATTACAAAATTCACATGAAAATCAAACAAAAGACCCAAAAATCAATGTGAATTCTTCTATGTGTGTAAGAAAAAGCAGGAGAAAGAGACAGGACTCACGCGCAGCGGATGCAGAGCTTTGAAAACTCGCCGTTGCTGAGGCGCCAACCATTTTTGAAATGGTCGGAATTGGAGCTCGATTCCCGGCACTGAAAGCATGAAAATCTCGACCCTGAAGTAGAACCCATTTTGATTTTGGCTCAGAAATCGGCCTTGGACAGAGATTTAAGGAGAGGGAACAAATTCTGCAGAGCCAAAACAGTACTTGAACAAAGTGAGAGCAGGAGGACAGTGAGAACAGAGGTTTTAAGGTAAAGGTTACAAGGAATTTATTTCCAACAGGTTTTCAGGGGTTTCTATGACACATGGAACACTTTCTTGTCCGATACATTGAATTTGGTATGAACCAGAAGAGGAGAGATTGTTCTAGTTGGATTAATTTGGAAAATTTGAGGAAAGATTTGATTTTTATTTATTTCTTTTTGGTTGGAATTTTGTTGTTAGTAGTTGGGGTAATTAATTTGGAGCATTGGGAGAATCTTTTGGTTGGTAAAAATGAAGAATTTCACAGTCAACGATGTTTATTGTCAAATCCGGAATTTTCTTTTTATTGAATTTTACCATGATAACATTTGCTCGAAAAATTGATGACAAATATTTACAAAGTAAAAGCAATTTGAAATGGAATTTGCATCATATATAATTACCTCTAGCAGATTAAAACCCATTATAATAGCTATTCAAGAAGCACCAATTGGCAAACCCTGTCCAACCTGACCATAAGGTTTTTCAGCAACCTGACCAATGTGGTTGCAAGCCCAAGTGCAAATGCAATTGAATCTCCGACAATCTGGTAATATAACATGGGAAGAAAATAAGAGCTCCAGAATTTACAGATTATGTATCATGGCTTATATAATTAGAGCGGACTCAAATGGTAAAATACCTCGGCTCTACTTCTTCCTGAACCATACGCTCCTGAAAAATACCACCCGGCTTAGCTTCCATCACATTTGTATATAACAGGTTTAGAAAAACAATGCGAGATTTCTGGACTTAGTCACTAACCAATGTAGCTGAGGGTGAGTGGCAGAACACTCAGTGTGCAAGGAGAGAGGCTGGTTACCAGCCCAGCACCGAAGATAACAGCCAAACTATTGACAAAGATAACAGCACCTAAGAAAACAGTAGTCAAATAACAAAATTGGATATGCCAAATCATAACACACCTTGTGAAACTAAGGGCAGACAATTGGTCCAAGACGGCTTCATTGGCCATTTGACTAGATGAATATAACAGGCCACCAAACCAATCTCCAGCACCACCTTCAGCAAGAGTATAAAGAGAAGTACTTTTCTCCTGATCATAAATACCAGAAATTAAACATAAAAAACTCAAATAAAAAATAAGCTAAAATGATTACCAATTCATAAATCATACAAGTAAAACTTCATCTCAATATATGTGGTCGTTGGATATATGTACATTTCTTTATATATAACATTTACTACTATCATTCACAGCCCCCTTACTTCTTCCTAGGTTTTCCCGTGCATATTTCTTGTATCTCCATTTCTTATACATCTTACTACATCCAGGGGTCTCCTACTTGCATCATCAGCCCGTCTTACACAAGTTTCCCTCCAACCAACACAAATCTAAATATGTACTGTACCATCAGCAAAAATGTAAAAAAGAAAGAGAGTAATTTTCTCATGATCCTTTACAGTTGCTACAACTCCACAAATTCAACATCAAAAACTTTAAGAAATGAGTCATTAAATGGCTAAAGAGAAGTACTTTTCTCCTGATCCAAAACAGGTACTACAGGCATAAGCTCCACACATTGAATATCAAAAACTCTCATACATGAATATTAAACGCGCTAAAATGTATAAAGGGGAGTACTTTTCTCCCGACCCTAAACAGCTTTACACATTGAACATCAACAACTTTCATACACAAATCATCAGACATGCTAAATTGTATAAAGAGAAGTACTTTTCTCCTGTTCCCAAACAGCTCCACACAATCAAAAAATTCCATACACGAATCATCAAATATGATTGCCAACTCATTAAGTCATACAACAACAACGAGAACCTCATCTCACTATCAGTGGTTCCCTTTGCTTCTTTCTAGGTTTTAGCCAAAGCCTGTTTCATGTTTCTCCATTTCCTATATTACGATCTAGCGGTCTCTTATATGCATCATCAAACCATCTTAGACGAGTTCCCCTCATATTTTTCCCCCATCTAAGTATTCACAAAATGGCATAAAAAAGAACACCAAAAGAGTATAGCTAACTAGCACTTGTGCCATATGATTGAATGAAAAAAAAAAAGAACTAAGAAATGAAGTTAGGAAGGAAAAAAAGGACCCTCACCAAGATACTTCCATCAGTTAAAGCAGTAGCAGCTTGGCCTGTAATCAAATTCGCTGCTGAAAAAAACATTACATTAAAAGTAAATAAACTGAGGAAATATTAAACATCTGAAGCAAAAGATTGGAACTTTAAGCCTTCATAAGCAAAACCCAGAAAGGATTGAAGAAAACCTGCAACACCATTGGCCAAGATAGGAAGCTTGAGATTGTTACTGGAAGAAGACTTCGAGGGAATTTCAGGAGTCTTTCTGCAACTACCTATAGTACCATGAGCAACGATTGTTCTCTGTTGGTACTTTGAAATGGCCGTGTAATGAAGCCGCAGGGAGGCCATGTTAGCTAAGGTCGTTAAGTTCATGTGTAAAAACGAAATCCCACAAACAAAAGACAGAGAAACAAAACTGGAAATGTTCTTGATGCGTGTTTGGTTGAACTTTGGTTCTACGAATATAAACCAATGGCTCTAACTCCGCAGGTCAGCATCAGCATTTTTGTGTGGAAAAACGTTTTGTTGGTTTTTTAACAGATCTACTATACGCAGTCCAGTATTTCACTCGGTATAGTCCAAAATACCAATGAAATGACACTACCGGTCCCATGCAAGTTGCCTAATTTTTCCAAAATCAAATAAATTGAAGTCATTTTAGTACTTTTACACCGTATTTTGGACTATACGAGTAAAATACTGGACTGTGTATACAGGCCCGGGCCACATGCGAGTCATGTGAGGCCCATGCCTCAGGCCCCAAATTTTGGGCATTTGTAGGGCCCCCATTTTTAAATTTTGGGAGTTTTTAGGACCCCAATTTTTACATTTTTTAAACTGGTATATAATTGTGAAGTTCAGTATATTATGGAAACGTAATTATGGAAAATTATTAGGAACAATTAATAGGGGAAAATTACTGAAATGCATAATTCTGCATAATTAAAGCATAATTACTTTAATAAATCACGTCATTGTCGCTCGTAGTCGCCGTCCGCCACTGCCGTTAGAGCCCTATTTTTTTTCCGCCTCATGCCCCCAAATAGTCAGGGCCGGCCCTGTGTATATAGCAACACCTGTTTTTTAAACTCGTAATAAAGTTTTTAAAAGTTGTGTTTTGGTTTCTTTTTAGACAAATTCTCTGAAAAGTACAACTTTCCTAAATGTTATGGAACTACCATTAGATATTTAAACTCAAATGATACAATTTTGTGTTAAAACATTGATCATGTTAAAATAAAGATATAGTAAAATATGTTTTAATATAAAAATTTAAGAAAATTTATGTAAAAATTAAATAATTCTAAGGGATAAAATTTACAGTTCAAGTTAAAAGGTGCATGGTATAAGTCAAAACATATAAACACTTTCATTGAAAGTCAGGAAAGTTGGGAGTTCGAGAGATTTTCTCTTTTTTTAAAAAACCTTTTTTGGTATTTTTCTAACATTATTTATGTTTTAAAAGTTCTTTTTAGATAATTTTGAAAAAAGAAAATAAAAATAAACTGAAAATTACAAAAATACCCTTACAAATAGTTGAATATTGGTTCTGTGACTATAAATTAATCAAATTTAAATGTTGGGGCTATAAATTGTGCAATATATATGTTAGGGCTAAAAGTTGTATTTTGACATATGTTGGACCATAAATATCAATGGGTGATTTGATGACTAAAGTGCAAAAACTAGACCAAACATTGGTCAAAATACCCAATTTCTTGACCCAACATTCAAAGTACTCAATTTCTAGTACCCTACATTTTAAAACACACCCAATTTGTAAACCTTGGTTAATTTCTTCCGTTAGTTCTGTTAGTTTGAGGGGTATTTTAGTAATTTATATTCTAAAAAATCATACTTCCCATTTATTAAAAGTGAAGTATACGAAAAAAAAGTGAAGTATGATTTTTTTTACAATGTAAATTACTAAAATACCCCTCAAACTAACAGAACTAACGGAAGAAATTAACCAAGGTCTACAAATTGGGTGTTTTTAGAATGTAGGGTACTAGAAATTGAGCACTTTGAACGTTGGGTCTAGAAATTGGGTATTTTAACCAATGTTTGGTCTAATTTTTGCACTTTAGTCGTGATTTGATTCTATTTGCAGTTTTGCACCACCCTAATTGCTATTTGATCCACCCTACCCAACTTTTACTTAAATCAATGTGCATTGAGTGTTAATTAGTCTATCTTTTATTTTATTTATAATAGTCAACTTGGACTTTTTCTTTTACTTCTTAACATTTTCATTTATAAATTAAATACATTTGATTAAAAATAAAATCAAAAATATGCAGTTAATAAAATATTAAAGTAAACATTTTATTAACATAAAATTATTCCTTCTTTTGTTATATAGATTCACATTTATATAGATTATTAAGATTAAGATTAAGATTATAATTTAATATTATTTATTCCATTCACAATAAATATATACACTTTAAATTTTGTAACCTAAAATATTAAATGTACTTAGGATAAAATACACAAGTAAAAATTAAACATCAGGTATAATAAATTTAAAATTTTACTAAATAATTATTCTTAAAAATATTTATTATTAGTTTATTAGATGTGTAAACGATTTCAAAGATACTAAATCATATATTTTATGATGAGTTGGTTGAATTTCATAACTAGTTTCGGTTATTTTTTTTTATTATAAATTCAAATAATTTTTAGAACTTGTCTAGTGATATAGTATTTGATAAGAATAATAAGTGTATTTGATTTTGTCATAAATCCAAGTTTAAGTAAAAATCTTCCTTTTTATAACATTAAACGATTAATTTTTAAATATACATGTTAAAAAAATTAAATTATTACTTAGAATTTTTACAATTAAATGGTGTTTCTATCTACACCATCATTGCCAACCAACGTTTTATCAATTCCTAGGTTATTTTTACCTCTAAGGTGGTGTAAATAGCAACACCCAAATCAATTTAGTCTTAAAAATAACTGTTGTTTTGGTTCAACTTATTTTTGCTTTTATATTATCTGAATTGTACATAATAGTTTTTGTAGAAATTATACCTTATTTTATCTCACAATTGTAAAAATAATTCTAATATAATTTATTGAAATTAATTTGTTCGTGCAGTGTTTGTGCAAGCGGAAAATAATAAAACTAACAGTGCGTGCAATGTTTGTGCAAGCAAAAAAAAATGATGAAAATAATACATTTTTAGTTCATCATTTTTTTTATTTGATCTAAATTGTACCATAAAGTTATTATTTGTAGAAATCAATCCTTATTATATCTCATGATTGATTATCATTTAAGATGGGAAAAATAAGATGAATTACTGAATAATAATACAACAATTTCTGATTTTATAAAACATATTCTCTAGTTTAACAAAGCAAAAAGTCTAACAAAGGAAGAAAATTTATTGTCTAGATATCAAAACTACAAAGGACCATAATCTAGATAGCAAAACAAAAAAGCCACTACAGAGACACAACAAAGGAGGATAGCATGGCACATCGCTTCTGAAAAATCGCATCTGGTTTTAGTCTTGAACGCCTCCTTGCGAGCCAATCCTATCGAAGTAGAAAGCTACAACCTCATCGAAGTAGAAGGCTACAAGAATTAATGAAAATAGGGTTAAATTAAAAAGTTCAAACTATCTAGAATGAGAAATATAATTAGTGCATTTCTAGAAAGATCGGGTATTGCTTAAATCATTTAAAATTTGTGCATAATGTGTGTTCCTCGTGCACGTGCGTGCGTGTGTGTGCGCGTGCACGTGTGCGTGTTGTGTGCGTGTGCGTGTGCGCATGTTGTGTGTGTGTGTGCGTGTGTTAGTAGATGGAAATAAACATCGCCCTTTTTTCTAATCTGAATCCAAAAAAAGAAACATGCATTCTATGATATTTTTGAAGATGCGGCTAAATTCTATTAACCTACCTCATTTGCAGGCTGATTAGGCAACTTCTTCCGCAATCCAATGACAAAGCTGCCTGGTGGATCGATTCTATAAAAGGTAACTGCATAAACACAGAAAACTTCTCGTTAAAAAAAGTTCCACTAATGTGAAAAATGATAAATCTCGTAACCATTTATAGATATGTGGAAACCGCAGTTATATAATGCACTTGCAACATAAAAGATGAGGTGGCCAAACTAAAAGAGAATGGATCGGTTTATGCTGTAAAACAAATGAAAGTTGTTTGAGAGCGTCATGTATAAGAGGATTAAGAGCCAGGTCCATGAATAAAACAGGCAGTCAATCTGAATAACTAAAGGTAAGAAATGAAAATCAAAGAAGACATTTTTAAAAGGATTAGGATTTTCTGCAATTACCTGTATCACCGGCTTGCCATCCCTTAGCAGTCATAAATTCCTTGATCCCGTCAAGGATGTACATCTTACTTCCATAATTTACCCAATAACGGTAAACAAAGTCCCATGCTTTGCCTTCTACATCGTACACTCGGAGCAGAAATCCACGGGGATCAGATATATGCGGGAAGTGAGTCTAGCAGAAAATGAAACTCTTATTAGTAGCAACACGAGAATACAAGCCGATGCAACTTTTAGAACAGTCCGACAAACTCACCTCAGCACATCTTTTTGGCAATACAAGCCGCGCAAGTTTAGAGTCAGCGTCGGAATTGGTCAATTGCTTCTCAAATAGAGGTATCACCTGAGAGTCTGGGCTAAAAATCGTCAAGGAGCAGTACAAATGGAATATAATTTTCACGCCAAACAGAATCTTAAAACATATTAAATGGCTTCACAGTTTAAAACATCAAAATACGGAAGGATACTTCCTTGATATCGCCTGGATTTCGGCAGCAGTGCAGTGAGGCAAGTATTGCGGCTCAATGGGAGCTCTATCAGAGAGGACATGCAGCATTTCCACAGGGAGGCTTTGATGTCGCGCCTGGAAACACAATGGACCAAAATTTTATATCCTTAACTTCATCCTCGGATAAGCTCAGAAATTCACTGAGTGAAGAAAACATAATAACAAACCAGCACAAGTACGTACACAAGAACTCATTTTTTGGATTCTCTCACAACAGAATTATGAGACTTCATCGAATAATCTTCCATATAAATTTATTAAAAAAAAGATCAAAACATTGGCCTCGTATCACATACAATCTTACTAAAAAGTAAAACATAGGATGACAATAAAAAATCATTGCTTTCTTAGGCAATGGAACCTAACCGAAATTTACTGAGTGAAGAAAAAACAACAACCAGCCAGCACAAGTCCGTATACAAGAACTCCTTTTTTGGATTCTATCACGACACATTATGAGACTTCATCGAATAATCTTACATATAAGTTTGTTAAAAGAAGATCAAAACATCGGCCTCATATCACATACAATCTTAGTAAAAAGTAAAACATAGGATGACAATCAAAAAATCATCGCTTTCTTAGGCAATCGAACCTAACCAGAGATATTCGGGTGTGACACATCACACATATAAACACATACACCTAAGCACATATTTTGCTCGTATAAGAAGGTAAGTAAATATATAGCCTAAAGTATCCTCGCTCACCTGGATAAGATTTATTCTTGTGCATTGCATGCAGATAACTCCGCCAAAATCCAACAGCATGTGTGTATTAAATGATGCGATACATCCACAATGGACCAACTGCAACAAGAGAATCAACAAGATCAGCCAAAATCTACAATCATGAAGTTTTACCCAAATAAGATTCTAAACCATCCTCAAACGATATGCTTTCTAGCCAGTTTGAAAACCATACTACTTCAACAGAAACTTAACACTCAGAATGCAACAGAAAATTAATTTTCCAACTAATTTAAAAAACTAATCTTGTTAAGCGAAATTCAGAAAGGATGAATCTTTACCTTTCCACAGGATTCACAGTCTCTCCAGCCATCTTCCTGTGAATGGAAGGTCTCGCAGAACTACAAACAAAATCATCACACATGAATAGAGATTCAAAATTGAAACAAATCAAGAATCACCAAAAGATCTATGCACAAAAAAAACACATCATTACGCCTAAAACCCCCTAAATCTCAAACATAACCATCCTTTCACAAATCATCCACACCAAACAAACAAACTCAAAAAAGATTGCATTTTTTTAACCTCATTTCCAAAATTCACATGAAAATCAAACCAAAGACCCAAAAAACAAATCAAAAATAAAAAAATCAAGAATCACCAAAAGATTGCTTCAAGAACAAGGAAATAAAATCTATGCACAGAAAAAACACATCTTTACACCTAAAAACCCCTAAATATCAAACATAACCATCCTTTCACAAACCATCCACACCAAACAAACAAACTCAAAAAAGACTGCATTTTTTTAACCTCATTTCCAAAATTCACATGAAAATCAAACAAAAGACCCTAAAAACAATGTGAATTCTTCTGTTCATTTAAGAAAGAGGTAGAACTCACGCGCAGCGGAAGCAGAGCTTTGCAAACTCGCCGTTGCGGAGGCGCCAACCATTTTTGAAATGGTCGGAATTGGAGCTCGATTCCCGGCACTGAAAGCATGAAATTCTTGACCCTGAAGTAGAACCCATTTCGATTTTGGCTCAGAAATCAGCCCCGGACAGAGATTTAAGGAGAGGGAACAAATTCTGCAGAGCCAAAAACAGTACTTGAACAAAGTGAGAGCAGGAGGACAGTGAGAACAGAGGTTTTAAGGTAAAGGTTGTAAAAATTTTAGTACAGGGAATTTATTTCCAACAGGTTTTCAGGGGTTTTTTTGACACAGGGAACACTTTCTTGTCCGATATATTGAATTTGGTACGAACCAGAAGAGGAGATATTGTTCTAGTTGGATTAATTTGGAAAATTTGAGGAAAGATTTGATTTTTATTCATTTCTTTTTGGTGGGAATTTTATTGTTAGTGGTTGGGGTAATTAATTTGGAGTCAGGAATTTTCTTCTTTTTGAATTCTACTGTATCACAAGTGTGGCCACTTTTGACTTCTGAGAGTATTGACAGCTTGTTATTAACCATTAACCTTTTTTACTATGTTAGTATTGTTTGACTGTAAAATTTGAAGTATTCCATCTTTTCAGTAAGAATGTCATTGTTTGATACATTTTTTTGAAGGTTTTTAACCTGTATTTTACAAATATCAAATATTTAGAATTTGGGGATATATGTAATTAAAGGTCTTGACGGTCAAATTTGTCGTCAAATAGTTATACTTTATAAGCGTGACATTGAAGAAAACTTAAAGGAGCGCTCTCTCCGATTTATTTATATTGGCTCCGTATTATTTATCATACATTCTTGTTGTAAGTTTGATTATAAATTTAGTGTGATATATAAGTATAAAAATCATTGAATGATATACTTCTGAATTCTTCTCTAATATGTAGTTTCTAAATATAGGTTTAGCTATTATATATGAGTGTGACAAAAGTTACTAATAGTATACTCCCTCCGTCCCAACCAAAGTGTCCGCGGGGACGGAGGCTCAATTTTTAAGAAAAATGATGTGGAAGTAGGACACATGGCCAAAAGAATGGTAAAAGACTATTTTAACCCCCACAAGTATATGATTCAAAAAATGTATAGAGATTCATTAAGGGTAAAATGGACAATAGACTCTATTTTTTTTTTGCCAAATGAGAAAATATTGAAAGTAAGACTCTTTGGTTGGGACATCCCAAAATAGAAAGTAAGACACTTTGGTTGGGACGGAGGGAGTAGTGTTTTGGTCAAACAGTACTAACATAATAAAAAAACAATTCCATCTGTTCCTGTCAAGCCTGTACATTTTAAATTTTATCAGTTGCCTAACAAAATGTTTGGCCATTAACATCTCTAATTATATTTAGATTTAGTTATAAAATGTGATATTTTGAAAATATGCAATATTACAAATCCATCAATATTACATACGGAAATAATAAATGTTGTGAGTATACTAATTCAATTTTAAAATCAAAATTCAGCAAATTTGGGTAAATAAATAGTCAGTAAATTTGGTTGGGATAGGAGATGTGTATTTTTTAAACATGTTTGTTTTTATTAAAGTAAGATTTACATTTCACAATTTTTAACTCATTGATTTGTCGTTTGAGATAAGATAACACAATCCTTATTTATAGATCTCAAATTCCTATATAACACTAATGCTAAATATTATTTTTATGATTGTAAGATGAAGGAAAATGATCTACTCCTTCAACTAGCCTTTAAGGTAAAACCACAAGTATTTTAAATCAAACTTAAAAAATGAACAAAATAATAAAATTAAGGCTAGATGGCTCACTTTGTACAACAAAACTCCAAAAGGAATTATGCATGAAGCATAGAGTCAATTATTTTCTAGGGAAACTATCATACTTATTTAGTTTGATTAAGCCTCCAATTCAGAAGAAGTTGTAGATGTGAAAATAAATCAAACTCTTCTTAATAAGTGTAGTTACAGTAGATAAGGCACAGTTGCAAGAAATGAGATATAGGGGCCCTTTCTATACTTGGAGTAATAGGAGGTAAACTGGGGACACTGTTTACAGTAAGCTTGACAGGCTTTTGTAAATGATAAGTGGATCACTGGTTGTGCTGATCTGAGTTATGTTGTACAACTAAGTATGTTGTCTGATCATCTACCTTTGTTGCTGCAATGGAAGAAATGGGAGAAAAAAAGTTAAGAAACCATTATATTCTATAATATGTGGCTTGGCTCCCCACTATTTATGGATTTGGTTGAGAAGGCTTGGAAGCAATATACAATCAGTGACCTATCTGACTTGTATAGAGTATTGGAGATCCTACAGCTCACACTGCTCAGGCTCAACAAGAATGAGTTCTCATAGATAGAGAAAAGGGCAGCTGAAACAAAAAAGAATTGGGAAAGAAGTTATGAAGATTGGATGGGTGATGTACATAATCATCAGTTACAAGCTCAGGAAAGAGAAGCAAGGCAAAAGGCAAAGAAGCTTGCTGAGGCTGAATTTCTGTTTGTACAGCAAAAATTAAAAGAGAAATGGATCCAGGAGGGAGATAGACCTACTAGACTGTTCTATAATTCCATGAAAAGAAGACAATATCAAAACCATGTAGTTACTTTGTTGGATGGAGCTATTGTGGTGGAGGGACATGCAAGGATAGAGAAGCATTTACTAGACCACTATAGGAGCCAACTGGGAGTTATTTCTGACATTGAAAAGGCAATAGATCCAGCAGTGGTGAGTAAAGAAGGGTTACTATCAGTGGAGCAGCAATCTCAGCTCATTCAGGAGATTTCAGACAAGGAAATATGGATGGTTCTGCAAGGAATTGGATCAAACAAGAGTCCTGGATGTGATGGTTACTCTAGTCTTTTCTTCAAGAAGACTTGACATATCATTGGGGCTGATTGTCTATCTTTGAATGGAGCATATACAAGCAGCTTTGAAGGTAGGAGGGGAATGAAGCAGGGGGACCCCATCTCTCCTTTATTGTTTGTGATTGGGATGGAATATCTTACTAGGCATCTAACCCTGGCAATGCAAGAGAAGAAGGTGGCCTATTATCAGAGGTGTAGTAGAGTGGGACTTCACAGCTTGATGTTTGCAGATGATCTTCTTATTTTTTGCAGGGCAAATCAGGGATCTATGGAAGGAGTAAAGCATGCATTAAATGAGTTCGGAGTTGCAATCAATGAGGCTAAATCTGAGGTTTTCTTCACCAGAATGCCAAAAATGGAGAGCAGCATCCTGGCTGCCACATTGAATGTTGTGGAAGGTGAGCTACCAGTGAAGTACCTGGGAGTCCCCATATCCACCGGAAGATGGAGCAAAGACACTTGTGAGCTACTGGTGGATAGAAATACTTGGTAATCCAGGAATCTTGCTTATCCTGGAAGGGTGCAACTCATCAATTATGTCCTACTTAGCATGGCCAGCCATTGGGTTAATGTTTTTAGGATCCCTGAGCATTCATCACTCTATTGTGTAGAAATGCAGGAATTACCTGTGGAGTAAAGAGGAAGTTAAGAGGAAGTTAATTTCCATTGCTTGGGAAACACTGTGTATCTCTAAACAGAGAGGTGGAGCTGGTTTAAGCGATCCATCCCTAGGCATCTTTATGTAAACTGGTTTGGGATGTTTGTCACAAGCAAGATATCCTATGGGTTCAGTGGCTTCAGGCATACTATTTAAAAGGAGTGGATTTCTTGGCATATCACAGTGATGCTCATCATCTGAGTTGGGGCTGGAAAACTTTGGTGGCTGAAAAGGAGAAGATAATGCCTTTTCTGAGTGGCTGTGTGGATAAGGAAGGAAGAGTTAGAACAAGAACAACATATAATTTGCTCAAAGGAGTGACTGGGAGGGATGTACTGGCTGTAATAATATGGAAATCTGGACTGCACCCCAAGCATGCATTTTTCCTCTGGATACTGCTCAAGAGGAGGCTGTCCACCATTGACAGACTCCAGTCAAAGGGGATGTTAGCTCACCTACAAAACTGCTACTGTTTGTGTGGAACAAGCCATGAGACAATTCAGCATCTATTTCTGAACTGCCATTATGCAAAACAATTGTTTTTGGCATTTCAGATGCACAAAGGCCAAGATTTGAGGAGTTTTAAAAAGCAACTCAGAGTGCTGGCAAGAAGAAGATCTAGGAAACAGTTTTGGTGCCTGGTTAGTATACTTTACAATCTATGGCAAGAGAGAAATAGGAGAATTTTTCAGCAGAGGAAGATGGATGCAGAGGAATTAAAGGCCAAAATTTTGTCAAAAATTTGAAACACTAGTTAGGAGATTTATTTCCTTATATTTGCACCTTATTTAGGTGAGGCTGGGAGTGAAGGCCTTTATATATGTACTGTTTTGTTTGGAGAGATTAATACACAAACTATTTCCATAAAAAAAAGTGTAGTTACAAACAGTACCACATGAAGACCTTTGCATTCTCAAATGCCAGAAATTTAGCTTCCAAATCAGACACTCAAAACTAGCTCAAAATCAACTCAGCTGAAGCCTAAAAGGGGAGAGTAATGGTACATTTTCTGACTGAATCTAAGGGTATTGATCTCTGATTCGAAAACCGCTTAATCATACAGCTTTTTGGCAGATTTGATTCTTACAATCTTGCTTTCTGTCTTCGTAACTTTAACCTCTGATTTCTCGCTTCTAGATATGGCTTTTGCAATGGCTTTCTTCTTCCAGACATTCTTCACCCTCTTCATCTGTACTCCTTTTATCTTTCTGCAGAAGAAAACGGATTTCTAAGAGTCGAGAAAATCACAAGGAAGGGTCACGAGACAAGGCATTTTCTCCTACCACAGTCAAGTGCTGTCAAACAAGGTATAACAACTTCAATGCAAAAAAATATGAACATCACAGTGTTCAAAAAACTACGGTTTACATCGGAGATAGAGAGCATAAAGCACACAAAAAAGGAGTTAAAGGTTGAAATTCAACCATCGACTCGCCTGTCTAAGAAGGAAAAGAACATGAAGCACTAAAACTACTATACAATTTAGAGCATCGAATTGGAATTACTTCACAATCCAACTAAAAAACGACAACTTAGCTAAGAGTGTAGCACCTGAGACAATCAAGAAAACACTCGATCTTGACACCATATCTAATCAAACAGAAAACCTTGCACCATTTGAGCAAAACAACATATGCAGATATCTCGTAAAACTAGACTTATTCAAATTCAGCCTTCAACATCTTGCAATTCTTACAGCAGATGATTACAACTATCTAAACAACCTCAAAATCATAAACAATTTTCCAACATTCAATTTCAAAGTCAAATCATAAGAACAAAAGGCCCCTAATTATAACAAAAAAATCAAAATTTTCAGACACAGGTTCATTCAAAAGTAACTAACCTAGTGCTCCCACCAGATGATCCTCTCAGACCCGATGATTCTGAGGTATCCATTGCTGCAAAATAAAATAAAAAAATAAAAATAAATAAAAATAAATAAAACTTGATAAGAGGAATCATCTTCGTTTGCTTGAACAACCAAAACAACATTGAAAAGTGAACCTTGCGCACGTTAGTAGATGGAAATTTTAAAGTTTGTGGAGCATCTTCCTTCAAATAAAGCGCCGGCCATTTTTCTATTCTAAATCCGAAAAAAAAAAGAAACATGCATTTTATGATCTTTTTGAAGATGGGACTAAATTCTATTAACCTACCTCATTTGCAGGCTGAATAGGCAACTTCTTCCGCAATCCAATGACAAAGCTGCCTGGTGGATCGATCCTATAAAAGGTAACTGCAAAAACACAAAGAAAAGTTCTCGTTAAAAAAAGTTCCATCTAAAGTGAAAAATGATGAATCTCATAACCATTTATAGATATGTGGAAACCGCAGTTATATAATGCACTTGCAACATAAAAGATGAGGTGGCCAAACTAAAAGAAAATGGATCGGTTTATGCTGTAAAACAAATGAAAGTTGTTTGAGAGCATCATGTATAAGAGGATTAAGAGCCATGTCCATAAATAAAGCAGGCAGTCAATCTGATTAACAAGAGGTAAGATATGAAAATCGAAAAGGATTGGTTTTTAAACATGACAATATTTAGGATTTTCTGCAACAAACAATTACCTGTATCGCCCGCTTGCCATCTCTTAGTAGTCATAAATTCCTTGAGCCCATCAAGGATGTACATCTTACTTCCATTATTTACCCAATAACGGTAAACAAAGTCCCATGCTTTGCCTTCCACATCGTACACTCGGAAAAGAAATCCGCGGGGATCAGATATATGCGGGAAGTGAGTCTAGCAGAAAAGGGAACTCTTATTAGTAGCAACACAAGAGTACCGCAAGATGAAAGATACAACTTTGGGTTCCAAATGAAAAAAAAAAGATGCAACTTTGAGAACAGTCTGACAAACTCACCTCAGCACATCTTTTTGGCAATACAAGCCGCGCAAGTTTAGAGTCAGCATCGCTATTGGTCAATTGCTTCTCAAATAGAGGTATCACCTGAGAGTCTGGGCTAAAAATCGTCAAGGTCCTCAAGGAGCAGTACAAATGGAATATACTTTTCATGCAAAACAGAATCTTAAAACAGATTAAATGGCCTCATGATTTAAACATCAAAATACAGAAGGATACTTCCTTGATATCGCCTGGATTTCGTCAGCAGTGCAATGAGGCAAGTATTGCGGCTCAATGGGAGCTCTATCAGACGTGACATTCAGCATTTCCACAGGGAGGCTTTGATGTCGCGCCTGGAAACACAAAGAACCAAAATTTTATATTCTTAACTTCATCCTAGAATAAGGTCGGAAATTTGCCGAGTGAAGAAAAAAAACAACAAACCAGCACAAGTACGTACACAAGAACTCATTTTTTTGGATTCTCCCACAGCACATTATGAGACTTCATCGAATAATCTTCCATATAAGTTTGTTAAAAGAAGATCGAAACATACAATCTTACTAAAAAGTAAACAAAGGATGACAATCAAAGATCATTGCTTTCTAAGGCAATGGAACCTAACCAGAGATATTTGGGTGTGACGCATATAAACACATACACCGAAACACATATTTTGCTCGTATAAGCAGATAAGTAAACATATAGCCTAAAGTATCCTCGCTCACCTGGATAAGATTTATTCTTGTGCATTGCATGCAGATAACTCCGCCAAAATCCAACAGCATGTGTGTATTAAATGATGCGATACATCCACAATGGACCAACTGCAACAAGAGAATCAACAAGATCAGCCAAAATCTACAATCATGAAGTTTTTTCCCAAATTGATATGCTTCCTAGGCAGTTCGAAAACCCTACTACTTCAATTGAGACTGAATTAACTTCTACCATCAACAGAAACCAACACTCAGAATACAACAGAAAATGAATATTCCGACTAATTTAATAAACTAATCTTGTTAAGCGAAATTCAGAAAGGATTAATCTTTACCTTTCCACAGGATTCACAGTCTCTCCAGCCATCCTCCTGCGAATGGAAGGTCTCGCAGAACTTCCCATCGTTATAGATACAACTACAAACAAAATCATCACACATCATTAGACATTCAAAATTGAAACAAATCAAAACTCACCAAAAGATTGCTTCAAGAACAAGGAAATAAAATCTATGCACAGAAAAAACACATCTTTACACCTAAAACCCCCTAAATCTCAAACATAACCATCCTTTCACAAATCATCCACACCAAACAAACAAACTCAAAAAAGATCGAATTTTTTTTAACCTCATTTCCAAAATTCACATGAAAAAATCAAACAAAAGACCCAAAAAACAAATCAAAAGTAAAACAAATCAAGATTCACCAAAAGATTGCTTCAAGAACAAGGAAATAAAATCTATGCACAGAAAAAACACATCTTTACACCTAAAAAACCCTAAATCTCAAACACAACCATCCTTTCACAAACCATCGACACCAAACAAACAAACTCAAAAAAGATTGCATTTTTTTAACCTCATTTCCAAAATCCACATGAAAATCAAACAAAAGACCCAAAAAACAATGTGAATTCTTCAATGCATGTAAGAAAAATCAGGAGAAAGAGGTTGAACTCACGCGCAGCGGAAGCAGAGCTTTGCAAACTCGCCGTTGCGGAGGCGCCAACCATTTTTGAAATGGTCGGAATTGGAGCTCGATTCCCGGCACTGAAAGCATGAAATTATCGACCCTGAAGTAGAACCCATTTCGATTTTGGCTCAGAAATCAACCCCGGACAGAGATTTAAGGAGAGGGAACAAATTCTGCAGAGCCAAAAACAGTGCTTGAACAAAGTGAGAGCAGGAGGACAGTGAGAACAGAGGTTTTAAGGTAAAGGTTGTGAAAATCTTAGTACAGGGAATTTATTTCCAACAGGTTTTCAGGGGTTTTTCTGACACAGGGAACACTTTCTTGTCCGATACATTGAATTTGGTATGAACCAGAAGAGGAGAGATTGTTCTAGTTGGATTAATTTGGAAAATTTGAGGAAAGATTTGATTTTTATTTATTTCTTTTTGGTTGGAATTTTGTTGTTAGTAGTTGGGGTAATTAATTTGGAGCGTTGGGAGAATCTTTTGGTTGGTAAAAATGGAGAGTTTCACAGTCAACGATGTTTATTGTCAAATCAGGAATTTTCTTTTTTTGAATTTTTACTGTATATCATCAATGTTGTCCAGTATAACCTTTGAGTCTTTGACAGTAGTACTCATAATAGGTGGTGAAAGTATAATTTTACGAAAATGTAGGGAGTGATGGATAATTTTAAAGTTATTGGCGGTCAAATTTGTCGTCAAATAATTTTACTTTATAATCGTGACATTGAAGAAAACTCAAAGGAGTACTCTCTCCGATTTATTTATATTAGTACTGTATTATTTATCATACATTTTTGTTGTAAATTTGATTATAAATTTAGAATGGTATTAAAATCATTGAATGGTATACTTGTAAATTATTCTTAACATGTGTTTTTAAAATATAGATTTAGCTGATATATGTAAATGTGACAAAAGTTATTAATAGTATAGTGTTTTGGTCAAACAATACTGACATAATAAAAAAGCAATTCCATCCGTCCCACTCAAACCTGCACATTTTAACTTTTATCAGTAATCTAACAAAATGTTTGACCATTAACATCTCTAATTATCTTTAGATTTAAGTTATAAAAATGTAATACTTTGAAAATATGCGATATTACAAATCCATCAAGATTACATATGAAAATAATAAATGTTGTGAGTATACTAATTCAATTTTACAGTCAAAATTAAGCAAGTTTGGGTAAATAAATATTTAGATTGTAAATTTGGTTGGACAGAAGATGTATACATTTCAAAACATGTATTTTTTAATCAAAATAAAATTTACATTTCACAATTTTTAACTCATTGATATGTCGTTTGAGATAAGATAGCACAATCCTTATTTACAGATCTCAAATTCCAACATAACACTAATGCTAAATACTAATTTTATGATTGAGATAAAAGAAAATGATCTAATCCTAAAACCACTTAGAAGGTCAAGTATGTTGAATCAAACCTTAAAAAATGAACAAAATAATAAAATTAGATGGCTCAGTGTGTATAACAAAACTCCAAAAGGAATTATCCATGAAGCATAGAGTCAATAATTTTTCAGGGAAACTATCATACTTATTTAGTTGGATTAAGCCTCCAATTCAGTTGTAGATGTGAAGTAAAACAAACTCTTCTTAATACAGTAGTACAAATCAAACAAACAGATCTTAATTTAGCTAAGTAGTACAAATCAAACACTCAAAACTAGATCAAAATCAACTCAGCTGCTACATTTCAAGCCTAAAAGGAGGAGAGTAATAGTACATTTTCTGACTGGATCTATGGGTATGGATCTCCGATTCAAAAACCGCTTAATCATACAGCTTTTTGGCAGATTTGATTCTTACAATCTTGCTCTCTGTCTTGGTAACTTTGACCTCTGATTGCTCGCTTCTCGATATGGCTTTAGCAATGGCTTTCTTCTTCCGGACATTCTTCGCCCTCTTCATCTGTACTCCCTTTATCTTTCTGCAGAAGAAAACAGATTTCTAAGAGTCGGGAAATCACAAGGAAAATGCATGAAAGAAGGCGTTTTTCTCCTACCACAGTCAAATGCTGTCAAACAAGGTATCACAACTTCGATGCAAAAAATATGACCATCACAGAGTTCAAAAAACTACAGTTTACATCGGAAATAGAGAGCATAATAGAGAGCATAAGGCACATATAAAAAGGAGTTAAAGGTTGAAATCCAACCATCGACTCGCCTATGTAAGAAGGTAAAGAACATGAAGCACTCAAAATACCCGTCTATACAATTTAGAGCATTGAATTGGCATTACTTCACAAACAAATTCAAAAACGCTAACTCGCCTGTCTAAGAAGGTAAAGAACATGAAGCACTCGAACTACCAGACTAGACAATTTAGAGCGTCGATTTGGAATTACTTCACAAACAAACTCAAAAACGCTAACTCGCTTGTCTAAGAAGGTAAAGAACATGAAGCACTCGAACTACCAGACTAGACAATTTAGAGCGTCGATTTGGAATTACTTCACAAACAAACTCAAAAACGCTAACTCGCTTGTCTAAGAAGGTAAAGAACATGAAGCACTCGAACTACCAGACTAGACAATTTAGAGCGTCGATTTGGAATTACTTCACAAACAAACTCAAAAACGACAACTTAGCTAAGAGTGTAGCACTCAGATAAACGAGAAAAGACTCGATCTTGACACCGAATCTAATCGAACAGAAAACCTTGCAACATTTGAACAAAACAACCTGTGCAGATATCTCTTAAAACTAGACTTATTCAAATTCAGCCTTCAATATCTTGCAATTCTTATGATGATTACTACTGTCTAGCAAACTCAGAATCATACACAATTTTTCCAACATTCAATTTCAAAGTCAAATCATAAGAACAAAAAAACCCCTAATCATAACAAAAATCGAAATTTTCAGACGCAAATTCATTCTAAAGCAACTAACCTAGTGCCCCCACCAGATGATCCTCTCAGACCCGTTGATTCCGAGGTATCCATGGCTGCAAATTCAAAATAAAAACTTGAATCAAGAGGAATCATCTTGGAAGCTCGAAAAAACATAACAACGTTAAAAAGTGAACCTTGAGGGGCATCGGCGGCGACGACCTTGTAGTCGGTGGAGAGGTCCATAGGGGCGGGGCCGCCATTTTTGGGTTTCTTGCTCTTGCTTGAGTTTCTGTTCTTCACCATGGCTCCGGCGCTCAAGGGTTCAGGGTTTTTCCTCCAATGATATTAAATATTTTTTGTGTATATATATTTTATTCGAAAATTTTAGCTCGGAATTTTGGGCTTTAGGCATTTTGGGCTAAATGTTAACCACAAAAAAGTGTGAAGTATTTTTTTTCCCACATATTCATGGCAATATATGATTAATTTATATTTATTTTTTCAAACTTTTATATTCACATACTACTACTATGAAGTAGTAGTCCTACTCTGTCAAGTTTATTGATTAAAGAATGATGTAAATATAATGGTAAGAGTTTGAATAGTTGTTTGAGTATGAGCGAACAACAGGTCCGTTTTCGAGGAGGATTATAATTATTATCAAAAATTATGTGTCACTATATAATTTTTCTAAATTATAAGACAATGAAGAATAATTTTTAGTAGCCATAAAAGAAGATAAAATACTGAAGTAGAGAAAATATAATTAGAGAAAATATAATAAGATTTACATAAAAAGATAAAAATACTTGCATTTCAATATATTTAATTAGTTAAAAAAATAATTTTTGAACCCTTAAGGAAGAAGAGTATATAGACCATACAACTAAACTGAAATCGTAGTTGTTGCAACGCAGAATTCATAAGAAACAAACCATAAAGAACCAGTTTTGATTCAAGCAAATGTTTATCGCAAATCGAGCATTAATACTACTGTTTCAGTTACATCAGTTTCAGACAGAACACATAAATAACAGGATGCCATGAAGGCCTCAAAATTCACTGAAGACACGCATGTTTTGAAAGAACATCGATTGAATCCAACTTTGTTCACTACGAAGCATAAATCCCGGGGGATTTCACTAAGCAGCAGCAGCAGAACTCTTGCCCTTCTTCCTACCAATCATCTTCATGTAGAACGCCAACTCATCGCCCTCAAGAATGTAACTGCAAACATCATAAGACGAATCAAAACAAGTTTACCTAGTATCTACGCACAAAGCACGGCAATTCACATGTAAGAAAATAAGGTTACCCGTCCACTCGGCCACATTGACCAGGTCGTGAGGAAATGCATGCCAGCAAACGACCCCCTGCAAATTGCTCATCGATACGAGGATCAAGAGTGCGGCCTTCCTTGCGCTTTTCAAGCTTCCTCGCCACATGATTGCTCTTCTTGTCTTCCTTCTTGTCTTCCTCCCCGGCAGCAGCCTCCTGCCAACCATCATTTTATGATTACCGGAAAAAAAATTCAATCTTGGACCCAAATGATACAATAAATCACAAATTCTTGGACACTTGTATGAAGTTGAAGAGAAAAATTCAATCTTGGACTCGAATGATTACCGAAAAATTCAATCTTGGACTCGAATGATACAATAAATCACGAATTCTTGGACACTTGTATGAAGTTTAAGAGAAAAATTCAATCTTGGACTCGAATGATAATATAAATCACTAATTCTTGGGACTGAAGAATATGAAGTTTAAGAGAGAAGCTCAATTACCTGCTTCTTCACAACAACAGCGTTCTTCTTCTTGCCAACCTCAACACCGTAATGCTGGAGATACCACTGCTTGAAAGGCGCAGCATCGACTTGAACAATTGCATTCTTCACAAGAGTCTTAGTACGGACAAGCTCGTTGTTGGAGGCATTGTAAACAACATCGAGAACACGGGTCTTTCTGGTGACAGCCTCGCTGCCCCATGAGTAGTTGCCGGTGTCTAACCTCAGTGCCCTCCACTTGACATTGCCTCCACGAACACGGATCCTCCTCACAGTTTTGTTGCTGCTGAGCTTAGTGAGAGCTGGCTGGCGACCGAGTTCATACCTTCACAGTGCAAGTACAGAAAATGTAAGTAAAACCAATGAAAATACTAGTCCAATGACAAAGCCAATGAAAATACTAGTCCGATGAAAATGCACAACTAATCACGACGATCATATCTAAATTAATCTAGCCAGATGCAACAAATACGGGGAAACGAGATGAAACAGTGACTCCACAATGTATTAACAATTTAACATCAACTAAATATATCCTACACTACCAATAATGTGCCTAATTGCAGAATCCCTTCCACACAAAAACGAAAGCAACACAAAAAACAGGTACTTAACATGATTATTGAGGGCATCCATAATCCTACAAACAAATGACACAACAATCACACAAAGTCCAAAACATCATCATAAATCAATAGCCAAAGAAATGATCATACTTTAGCATCAACATCATCATTCGCTAATAACAATTTATCACCATCAACTAAACAAAATTCCAGAACTCCTATTGAACTGTACCTAAAGTCCAAAACTTGAACTGATTATAAAGCAATAAAAACCATTCATAATCCATTACCACATTCATATAAAGTCTGATATCATCAACACATACAAAACTGATTGAAACCCTAATTAACCACAATGTACTTAATTTCCACCAATTACTGAGCAGCAGATCTATAAAATATTAGCTTTAACATCATATTAACAAAACAAAAAAACCTCAAAAACCAAAATCCGATGTAATCAAAACGCAAGAACAAGAAAAAAACATACTTTCGCTTCTTCCTCCACACTGCCTTCTTGCCGCCGGTGGCGCGCCTCTTGTGCAAGGAATCCCGAGAGATACCTGTCAAAAAAACATACAATACATCAAAACAACATCAAACAACATATGAAAAACGCGAAAAAAAACGTCATAGATCGGAGAATGAATGTTCGATCATCGTACCCATATTGAATCAGTCGGAATAAGCTGCGAAATGCAAAATCGCCGTCGGCCGCTGTTCTCACTGGGAAAGGTTTAAGGAGAGTGGCGTAAAAGATGAATATAATTTTATAGTGACGCCCTTAAACCCTATCCCGTGTCTTGTTTGTGGGCTAATTTACTCATCTCTGGGCTTCGGCCTTATGTCATGATTTGGGCTAACACGAAGGATAAAATAGTCATTACCCAAGGTGATCCCTTGTGACACCTACACTCTGCCATACTCTGACTTTTTTTCAATATTTATAAAAATAAATAGAAAAGTTGTGTTTTTATATAGGTGGTAAAAAAATAGAAGTGCTCAAAAACCTCTCATGTATATTTAATATTATTAACTATATGATACTTGCGTCGATGCACGGTGCTTATTTAAAAATTATCTTAAATATCAATTTATGTGTATACAATTAAACGATTAAGCAATATGTCCCACTTCATATTTTCCACTCCTAATTGATGATGACTTTTTTTATATACCGTACCATAATTAATACAACAATAGTAACAATTCACAAAATGTCGATCAAATGATATAATTTCAAGCAATAATAAATGTTACGAAAATTACATTCAAAATTATCTGCTAAACACTAACACTTCCAATTTGTATAGAGTTTAGGAATTTCTCTCAAATGTTCAACATTACTTGCAGCATAAATGTTTATAATTTGACAATGAATAATCAACTTCATATCTGTTAGTATAGTCTCCCTTTCAAGAATTGACTCCTTTTCAGCATAAACCTCGCTCTAGAATCTCTTAACTGCTTCTCATATTTTATGGGCATCATTTTTTCATCACCGCAAGCCTTATCTAATTCTACTTGTATTTTTGCGTATGAATGTCCTGCAAGAGATCAAGAATCTCACACAAATCCTTATCAATTATTTTTCCATTTGATAATATCCCGAGAACGTGAAAGACTACTTTTTTCCAGTAACAAAATGCACAAGCGGAGGAAAACTCATTCACCCTGCTGATTATTCTAATTAACTATCTTAAGCAGATGCGCGGAGATAGAGAAAGCCAGTTATTTCTTTCAACCACAACATCTAATAAACATCATGAGCAGTCAGTTTGAAAACACCCAAATGAGCAAGTTCACCTCCCTGACATCCTATCTAACATCTCAAGAAATTACACATACCAATCAATTATGATTCATGATTCTTGTTCTTGTTCTTTTTCTTCTCCCGAATCATCTCTCTCTTCTTCTGATGATTCTTGCTATTCTTCTTGAATAAGCACCCAGATTTGTGGACATCCCTATCTGGTTTTGTCAGTCACGGTGAACTGTATTTTCCGCACTTGTATGTCACCAAATTTGTGTACATCATCAGCTCCATCTTGACCTTTGTTGCATCATCACCTCTCAATTCCTTATGCAAATCCCACATACAATACTGCTATTTAAAACCAATAATGTGGAAGACTAATATCGTTCCTGATGTCCTTTCGGTAAATTTGAGGATTCACTCACACATTGTATTCTAAAGTGCAAAATAATTGTAATTTTGTGTAACGAAATATTTTCGGCATATGGATTTTGAAAATATCCTTGATGATTTATCATGGTTTTAGTACATGCCACCATTTTCAAAATAAAAGTATAGTGCGTTGTAAGGATAATGATTTGGAGGAAACGCTCCCCCTTTTTCCTCCCTAAGTCAACCCCCCATCCCTTCTTGGCAAAACCAGATATGACTGTTCGGAGGGGTGACCGGGCTGTCGGCGGCGCTCCTCGCCGCCGCCCGGTCAACCCCTTCCACACCCATACCTTTTTCTTCAGTACTCGGCCGCCCATCCTTCCCCTCACCTGAAATCTATCATCGCCGACGGATCCCGATCTGGAGACATCGCCGCCCAGTCTGCCAAATCGGCCTTATCCTACCACGATGGAAAGCCCGTCATCTTCTCTCGTCCACAAGGAGGCCGGAAAGACAGTTCGAAAACAGTCGCCGGTTATGAGTCTAGATCGCCGGATTGTTCGACCCATGGTCCCGATGCACCGCCAGGAAAGGAATGGGATGTCTGATGTGCCGTCACGCGCCGCCACGCGCCGTCGGGCGTGAACTAACCGGCGTCTCAGCGGGCTCTGCCCATCGCCGGCCACACACGCCCCCTACTGACGCAACGCGCTCGGCGCGTGGGGGCACGCGCTGCGGTCTGTCAGCCCCTTTTTCCCAGATCTGAAATCGGTGATATGGTTTCTATTATTTTCTTTATTTATTTAAATCAGATGAAATATGTGCTTCATTAGAGTCTTTTTGCATAATTATCTGGGCTAGTTTATCGAGTATTCAGTGCCTATCTGTTGTTTTCCTTGTAAACGGATTAGTCGCGCTATGGAAAATCCCCTAGGCTTCTAGTCTCTATTCTGTTAAACAGTGCAGGAGAAATCCAAGTCGGAATAGTCTTGAGACGTATTTCTGGCGACTCTGTGATGAATTTAGACTGGTAGACTTGGTTGACTCTGACTTTATTGTTGAGGTTGGTTCAAGTTACTGATGCTTTACCTGACAGATAGTTAGATGCTTTCGGGCATTAGACTTTAGGATGTTCAGATGTATTGCATCGCAATTTCTAGACTTAGGAACAGCGTGCATTGCGCTCTAGATTCAATTTAACTTCTCAACTTATTCTGTAATCTCTCAAACTGCCTCCTTTTGAGGAGATCAAAGAAGACCTGTGGAACCTAATAAATATCCCTCCATCTATAATGGTTTCTAATTTATTTATTTATTTTTTAAAAAAACTCTTTATATTATTTTCAAAGTTTCGATTACAATGTGAATCAGTTTAACTTTTAATGTATTTCTGAATTATATAATATAGATACTATTTCGATTAGTATTATTCAAAACTTGGGAAAGGTATAAAAGCCCTGGTTCTGAATAGTAGCATTACCAAAATAATTATAGAAGTTGTTGTCTGTTGGTCACGTACACTGCAACATGCATAAATATTTATCATTTTATTGTATTAAATGAATATATATATATATATATATATATATATATATATATATATATATATATCATGGGAAGGTGCTCTTCACGATGTACCCCGGCAATATGACATTCCCCTGCCTCAAATTTTTTTCAAAAAATTCAGTACACTAATCAAACTACGTACCATCAAAAAGTCAACCTGTTTATATTACTATTATTATTCAGCAACCTGTTGTTTGGAGATTTAATAAAATTTTCTAAAGTATTTAAAATTAAAATAATTATTTGGCCTTACCTAACGTTCAAGAGTCATTTTATTTATAAACAATTACTACGGGAAAAAAACATTTCCAGTTGGATCTGCTCAATTTTTGGTCAACTTTTTGAGAGCATGTTTGAGCAATAATAACTTTATTTACATATATTAACGTCTAAAAATACAATATTTCAAAAATATATTGCATTGTGAATTCAACAATATCTTACCTAATAATAGTATTACTAGTATACATCGAAACTTATGCTCAAACGTGATCCGAAATATTTATAACAAAAAGTGTAGATTCAACTGAATTGAGAGTATATTAATTTGTAGCAAGGATATGAAAGCACGAAGATGAGAATGGCTAAACGGCAACCAAATGGAGCGCGGGAGTGGGCCTTATTTTGAAAAATTGCAGGCATTAGAATCCAAATGAATGAGATTAGATCAAACTGGCTTATGGGGTCTAAGATTGTGATCGATTTGTTGAAATTTTAATCACTTTTGGTTTGAATTCTGCGTTCGATTGACTCCTTCGGTGTTTGTTTTCCTGAATTGGCGGAAATAAACTCGCATAATCGAATTAGGGCATATATTTTTCAATTCATATATATGCTGGATTTAACTGGATTGGATTGAAGTAAAAATCAATGTATTGAAATTATTATTTAAATTTTATTTCATCAAAATTAAACTGGAAAATAATAAATTGAATTGAACTGAATATTTTTAAAATAAATTGAAAAGAACATGTCCTAAGTGTCATCATCTTATTATTCTTACATTTTTAAGTTAAATTAATAAGTGTACCTAATGTTAACAGCTTGTCATTTGGTATATAATTCATGGATGGATTAGAAAGTAGAAGCTATTTCTAACTTACTAGAGACACCGGTATGTGAATAGATCAACATTGTGAATGAGATTATATGGATAGAACTAAAAGCAGCTCTGAATAGATATGATCATAGTAATATCGGTTATATACTACACTTATAAAACAATCATTGATTTTTAAAATGATGATTATTTAAAAATTGGAGGAAAACTTTGGGTAGTCCTAAAATTGTTGAAAGTTTTTATATAACTCGGAATCAGCGGCGGAGCCAGCCTTGAGCAAGGGTGGCATTTGTCACCCACTTTATTTTATTTTTTATTTTTTTATTTAATTTGTGTGCAAAATTTTTAAATTAATTATTTTACTACCCACTTTTTTTAAAAAAATATTACTCATACCCATAATAATTTCTACATATATTATACTAAATTTTGAGATTACAATTAAAATTCTAAAAATATCTCTCCATATCACGTTTGACGATCGTCTCCGAAACCGAACCATGAGAATTTTATTTTCGCCACCCACTTCATAAATCCTGGCTCCGTCTCAGATTGGCATCCATGATTTTTGTAAGACTCATTATAATTTGTGTTTTCATAATCGGCATGGTTAATATTTGTTTTAGATTCGCTCAATTTGAAATGATGAAAATGGCCTCCTTTATTTAGATTATTAGATTAGATGAGTAAGTTGAAAATGAAAGAGGTTAAGGATCCTGATAAATTAAGCAACTATATAGATAACAGATTGAAATAGGTAGTAGAATATGATAAATTTCATGCGAACTAGTAAGTGAAGAAAGTGCATTGTTAAATATATGAAATTAGATATAATAAATTTCTATTTGACTGAATTGAAATTAATTTTAAAAGAAATTATTTTCTTCGAACTAAGATTATTGCGTTGCAGATGTATTGAAATTAGATTTATAATTGATACTATCATTTGTGCGGTGGATAAAAAAGGTGACTTTAAATGGTGCATGCATGGGATATTATTTAAGTACGAAAAGGAAATGTCTTTTCCCCTTTTCTATCCATTTCTCCATCTGCTATGTCAAAGTTGAACCGTGGGGTACTCGCACTTCAAGTTTTAAGCCATTGCAGGGCTCGCTGCGTTAAAGCGATAAGGATTCTCTCTGGCATAAACTTAACTCTTACAAGCGTCGCTTTACAGTTAGTCGGGCAATCCAAATTAGCTATATATGGTCCTTTGCACTATATGAAGAGCATCTCCAATAATGCAAACATCAGATAAGTTGAGCTCTTCGAGCATGCACAAAACCTCCTTGACTGCCAAAAGTTCAGTATATTCAGAATTTTCCTCATCACTACTCGCGTAAAACCACCATTCTCGTACATGCTGTTTTGTAACTAATATTAATATATCTTGAATTTTCCACCGGACGCCTTGAGAAGATTTCTTACCAACAACAAGTTGGAGATATTGACTAATACTTCCTCCGATTCACTTATAATGTCACACTTTGACTGCAAATTTTTCATGACATGTTTGATCATTAATAACTTTAGTTACATATATTCACAGATAATAAAATTTATATATTCAACAACTGCGTGTGACGCAAAGTGAAAAAATATATTATACAATGCTAGTAGCATTCATATATTATATGAAATTTATGATCAAACATGAACGAAAAAAGTTAAAAAAAAATGAAATATAGTATCCTAGGGAGTTGATCGCCACCATCAAAATGGGGGGCTTAAGAAGTTTCGATATCACATCACGAATATAATCCAACTTTTTTACAATCTTTAATTTTTTAAAAATATATTTTACATTTTATTAAGAGACAAACATAATTAGAAAATGGACTAACTTCTTGTTCAAATTCATTACACCGTCGAGCAATTAAAAACCTGTCGCCCTCACAACTATATACCCTACTTGTTCGGTGGATATGCCATTTATGCAACGACAAAATTAATAGAACATACTAAAAGTTTGCAGTACAAAATGATCCACCACCTGGCTCTACAATAATAAATTTATAAATCATAAAACTGCTCATAAACAATATTTGATGCTAATTTTAGGTATATATACATGTCTAATTTACTTCTGCAGGTCCAATGGAGGTGAGAAAATATCATAATTACCCTTCATTCGTTTATTAGTTTTTAGAAATATATTTTTAAAACTCTAATTTTGAATACATAAACCCGTCTATGTAATGATTGAACACGTGTCCAGATTATAAATTACTTTTTCGTGAATTTTAATACACATTTTAGAGGAATATTATTGTCATTTCAAATTTAATTTGGACCTGCAGAACTAAACTGGACCTGCATATAAAATCACCCTAATTTTAACTATCAAAAATATATATTTATTACATATACTGAGGAAACTTATAATTTTAATATTTGAAACATGCAACTTATAATTTTAATATTTGAAACATGCATGTTTAAAATATTTCAAAAATATATATAACACTCATCAGAACAAATCAGCACAGCACAACATTCATCAACACTGATCAACACTAATCAACAAACACTGTTCAGCTTAACGCATTTAAACTCTAATAGACATTATTTTTATATTTTGTAAAAATAATATTAATTAAGTAACATATTTATTTATTAAGTAATAAACACTACATTTGTTCTTCATCCCAAATAAACACTATTCATCACTTTCAGCACTATTCAACACGTGATCAGCACAGCACAGTACCGGTTAGCACCGATCAGAACAGCTCCGCACTCATCAGCACAACACAGTACTCATCAACACTTATCAACACAATATAACACTGATCAGCACATTACAGTACCAAATAAGTTGAACTGGACAGAGCCTTAGTCATTACATAACACTTTAAATTTATGATCAAAATTTTAGCAAAAATAATGATGAATAAAAGAGTGTCGTTGACATAGAACCAGATGGAGTATTACTTTTACGGTTTTACCAAAACTAAACACATTTTGTTTATTTTTTAGGTCAAGGAGTTATGCTTAAACATGCTCTTAGAAGTATAATATCATCATCATCATTACGTAATATTGCTACCATCATTAGAATTATATTCACACACACATAAAGAAATATAAAATTCAAGATCATTTACTACCATATTGTAACATAATTAATCTTTATCTCCAAATAAACATAATTAATGTGCTTGATTAAATGTCTATCAAACCATGACAAAAGTTTCCATGTCAAACTATCAACCATACTTCAATTAAAACAAGATAAACGTTATTGGAAATAAAATCCAACAATGTGATTGCATGCATGGATTATCCGGAAGAAACTAAAAATGAATATTCTTTTCCAAAATTTCCGTTGCATTTTAGGTTATGTCCAGTTCAATTAATTTCAGCATGTTTTAATACATCACAATACTGATCAATTTTAGCATGTTTTAGTACATCAGAAATGCTGATCAGTACAACATAATACTTATCAGCACATCACATCACTGATAAATATTGATTAACACAACACCTTTCAATACGTTTCAGTTCCACTTAGATTTCAATTTATCTAAGTTTCAAGACAAAATAAATATTTATTGCAAAAAAAAAGTTGTTTTTATAACAATGTTAGCATTATATTTGAGCTAATGATTAAATTGAATATTATTTTAATGAGCATTATGTAAAATAAACTACAATTGAGTGATTTTTTAATAAAAACTCGATCTAATTTATTATAGTTGAATTCAGATAAATGCAGTTGAATTTACGGGAGATAAATTTATTTAAATACTAATATTTTGACTACGGTAAGTAAAACACCGGACTGTTGAACACCTTGTTAAGATTGATTCGGTAAATTAACTGAACTGATATATACAGTCCGATAATGAACTCATCATAATCCATAATATCATTGAAATTATAATATCATCCCTTTCCTTTCTCATTGAACATAATAAATAAAAATATATTTATAAATTCAGGGTATTTTATAGTTTTTAGACTATAGTATTAAAATACCGAAATCGAAGAGATGAACCGGGAAAATGGTGAGTAAACCGAGTCAAAATAGACAAAACGGCAAAGGCTTTCTAATTATATCCCATATCAGATCTCTCCCTACTAATAAACGGTTCTAATCAAAAGTGCCTGGCCATTTTTTTGAACATTCAAAATTAGGAATATACAAATCATTCATCCTCATCATCATCTTCATCATCATCAATCAATCTATCCCCAGCTTCCATTTTCGCTCTGCATTTCCAGATTTTCTCTTGCAGTTTCCATGTAATCTTTCCTCAAAAATCCTTTTTTGTCGGAAAAATTAGGTGGAAAACTCAGAGAAAAAGGAGAGAGAAATTCATCTTTCTTCTTCAAATCTTCTTCTGCAAAAAAAGAAAAAAAGAAAAAACGCGTTTTTTGATTATCTGGTGAATCCCAGCATGTGATTTTTTTGCCGGGAAAAGCTTATCATTGTGTCGCAATCAATAAAGCTGCAATTTTTTCACTTTTCCTGCACGCTTGCACGGTAAAAACGGCGTCGTTTGCAAGGGGGAATCTGCTGGATTTAGGGTTTAAGGAATGCTGAATTCGAGCTATCTGGGTTGAATTCTCTCGAATTATCCAGTTTTTGGAGCTTAATTTATTGATAATGTTGTCCGTTTCGCCGAATTCAGTGGCGAGGAGCTCGCTGGAGGAAATGCTGGATTCGCTGCGGCGGAGGGACGAGGCAGAGCGGCCGCGGGATACGCCGCCGGCGCTGCCGGAGAGGCCGAGGGGGAATTCCAGGAAGCGGCGGCCGTCAGCGAAGCGATCGCTGCCGACTAATTTCGAAGTGGAGGAGAGTAATGTTGTGGTGGAGGAGGTGAAAAATGATGAACAGCATAGCAATAATTTGGAGAGGGTTGTGAGGAGAGGGCACAGGCAGAGTAACAGTTTTGGGTCCAAGAAGCCGAAGGCGGGGATGGAGCACAGTGAATCTCCCTATGACATGGCGGTGCCCGAGAGTGAAGAGAGGTTGGAGCAAGATGATGGTGCGAATTTAGCTAACTCCTGCTCCCCTGTTACTGTTCCCAGGTATCGGGAGCTTGAATGTGATGACAGCATTGGTTATTTTATCAAAAAGGTGAGAACTGTAGCAGTGGAAAACATTTTGTTTCTGAATTTACTGACAGGTGTGCTTGTGATCAAGATGTACTTTTTACATCTGTTTCTGTGAAGATTTATATGAGTTTTGGTTGTTTTTGTTTTCTTTATTCTCACTTATTCTCCCGTTTCTGTGTTTAGTTCGGTTCAGAGTTGTACCTTTGGTCGATAATGTAGATATTCTGCAATTATGACCTTTTGAGCAATCATTTTGCCCTCTCTAGTACATTTGCATGTTGAGTTCCTGATTATGCTTCCAAAACAGATGCTTAATTCGGAGCTGAGTGACTTGATGTCATGTATTCACCTTGCTCTCCAAGTTTTTTCATTTGCATTATTTGTATATAAGAAAAGATGTTTTTGGGTTTAGTGTGTGTGGATCTTGTGTATATGCATTTGGATCTGAATACTCATACATTGGGTGGGCATATGCTTCATTTTAACTTTTTATGGTTTCAGAAACTCCGTGTCTGGTGTCGTCCACAAAGCCAACAGTGGGAATTGGGACAAATCCAATCTACTGCAGGAGATAGAGCCAATGTTAAACTCTCAGATGGAAGTGTGAGTACATTTTAAAACTAATTCATATAAACTACAATATGCCAGAATTTCTACTTATGATTTAGAAAGTTGGATTCTTCTGGTTGTAGATTTTGTCTGTTCCGACTGGAGAGCTATTACCAGCGAATCCCGATATTCTTGAAGCTGTGGATAATCTTATGCAGCTTAGTTATTTGAATGAGCCGTCAGTTCTTCACAATCTTGAAAACAGGTTTTCACAAGACGTCATCTATGTAAGTTTTGTTTTGGGTTTTGATAAGCTTTCTGCTCACTCGTCAGCCTCATTATCCCTGTGGTGTAATATTTTGTTTCTGCCTTACCATGTAGAGTACAGCTGGTCCTGTTTTGATAGCAGTCAACCCCTTTAAAAAGGTTCAGCTTTATGGAGAAGACGTAATTGCAGCTTACAGACAGAATCTCTTAGACAGTCCTCATGTTTACATGATTGCTGACACTGCCTACAATGAAATGAAGAACGGTGATGCACCTTACTGAAAGAGTATACTAAATGTTATATTGGATGTTTAAATGTCACATCAAAATATTAACTGTGATTTATGCCTGATGCAGATGGAGTAAACCAGTCCATTATTATCAGGTTTGTTAATTTGTTTATTTAAACAAAGGTGTTATTTTTTGGGTGATGACATTATTTGTCATCATCATTTGATTTTCTTGAGTTAAACTCATTCAGATTCTTTATCTGGCAGTGGAGAAAGTGGGGCTGGGAAGACTGAAACAGCAAAGGTAGCCATGCAATATTTGGCTACACTTGGGGGAGGCAGCAATGGGATAGAGCGTGAAGTCCTGCAGACAAGCAGCATTTTGGAAGCATTTGGGAATGCAAAAACATCGAGGAATGCTAACTCCAGTAGATTCGTTAGTTCTATTCATGATTTCATCCATATGTTATGATTTTCAACTATTGAAAGAAGCGTCTTACTTATATCTTCCTTATATAATATTGCAAATATTTTACTTTGCCTAATTTAATCGACTTTTTTTTGCAGGGAAAGTTGATTGAGATTCATTTTACTTCACTGGGAAAAATATGTGGTGCTAAAATACAGACCTGTGAGAATCCTTTTCCCAGAAGTTTTATACTCTCATCAACTACTTGTTATGCATATTTTGTTGAACTAACTTTATTTGGTTGGTTATCTTTTTGCCTTACTCATGGCGACTCCTAATCTGCTGGATAGTTCTACTAGAAAAGGTAATATTTCTCTGGCAGTTTTTATCACCTACTTTGTATATTGTTTCTCTTTTGTTGACTAAGCTCTTCAAATACAATTCAACCAGTCCAGGGTTGTCCAGCTAAACAGTGGCGAAAGGTCCTATCACATCTTTTACCAGCTTTGTGCTGGAGCTCCATCTAGCCTGAGAGGTTGTTTTTTCCCCCACCTTTAAAAAATAAAATATTATTTTATGGTATAATTGTTCTCCTCATTTCTATTAGTATGTAACTTTGTTGTTTCTGAATTAGAGGAGTGGGGTGTAAATAATTGGGCAAATTGATTTTCTCTTCGCTAATGAGTTCATCTTTAACGATGGCGAGATTAGTGATAGTCTATGCCTCCTATTTCTTTCTTCCAACCCTCACTTGTTTGGTTTAACCATTTTAGATAAAATAATTTACCTGTATGTAAAGAATTCAAGGTAACCTTAAAATAAAACCAATTTTTATCTGTTTGGAAATGAATTATCACATCTATAGGGGGTGTTTTTAGAACCATCGTCTTGTTTTTTCCTCAAAAACCATAGGTTTCTTATGTCAATTTGTGTTTCAGGTTGCTATTATTCGTTTACTTTTTTTTCTTCTTCTTTTGGTTTTGGAACATTTTTTTTCTTTCTTAGAACTATTGCGTTATTCTTTACAGAGAAACTCATGTTAAAAGAGGCACAGGAGTACCACTATCTCAACCAGAGTGGGTGCTTAAGCATTCAGGATGTTGATGATGCAAAAAATTTTCATTTGCTTATGGTAATATGTGCATTTGATTGACTTCACGTTCATTCCAGTCTTATACTGCATGTTGCTAATCTTTTCAGTCACTTTCTGACTTACCAGGAGGCCTTCAATACCCTCAGAATTTCCACTGAAAACCAAGAGTCTATTTTTGAGATGCTTGCAGCGGTGTTATGGTTGGGTAACATAGCTTTTCAAATGAGCGACGGTGAAGGCCATACTGAGGTAGTGGACAGTGAAGGTAAAAACTACCCTGCTAAATAGATTAAATTTTTTATGGAAACTCTTCTTACTTCTTGAGACTTAGTTCTCTAATCTGCTTTGTAAAGATGGAGCAGTTTCTTGTTGGGTGTGATTAAATACGAACATGGACAAAGTTGAGTTCAGAAGACGTGAGAAACCTATGATCTCTGTTGGGATACATTAGACTAAATAAATAAACTATTGAATGCATTTGAAAGAAATTAGTTTTAGTTTCTCTTGAAATGAGAAACTGGTTTTAAATAGTTTGGACATGTGTAGGGGAAGCTTGCGTGTGCCCCTTAAGGCGTGTCAATATAGAGATCAGTATTTCTAATTAAAAAATAGAAGGTAAAGGCCCAATATGTTTCTGGAAATAACCCAAGAAATTGTATATTCAAATTACTTACCAACGAAAGCATGTGTCTGACCAAGCATGATAAAGTGTGTAAAGTATTATGCATGACATATCTAGTTTGTACTGGCATCCTTTCTTGGAGGTATTTTGGACTTATCAGTGTTTTTATGAATCTCAAACAAGGGTACCAAGACTAATCTGTTTGCATTTTCTTCAAATATTGGCAGCTGTTTCCAATGCATCTAGCTTGATAGGTTGCAATTCCGAAGATCTCAAGCTAGCTTTAACCACTCATAAGATACGAGCTGGAAAGGATACAGTTTCAAAACGGCTGACCCTTCAACAGGTTCATGTCCACATCCTTATTCTTTGTATTCTCTTGTTCGATACAAAGTGTTTGGCCCAAGTCATTTTTAATTTTAAACACACATTTCTGTTCATTCAACCTACACTGCTAGTAATGATTAATTTTGTCTTAGGCTGTTGACACTAGAGATGCTCTGGCGAAGTTCATCTATGCAAGTTTGTTTGATTGGCTTGTTGATGAGATCAATGATTCACTTACCATGTCCAAACAATATGGTGGGAGATCCATTAGTGTTCTAGATATATACGGTTTCGAGTCTTTCAAGGTGAATTTCGTTTCATCTTTGTTCGTATTTATGAGACTCCTTTAGTAGATGACAAAATTGCTTGATCTTTTCAGAAAAATAGTTTCGAACAGCTGTGTATTAACTATGCAAATGAGAGACTCCAGCAACATTTCAATCGACATCTATTCAAACTTGAGCAGGAGGTATGAGTCCGTGCTTATCAATATGTGTTGCAAAAGGGTTTCTGCGCCGAGCGTCTAACTTTTATTCTCCCAACCTTAGAATTTATCTTCATCTCTAAAACTGTTGCTGTAAGGAAAAGTGTTATTATGCCAAATAAGATCTGGATAGGGGCATTTTTTAGGTTATGTTATTGTTTTTAGTAGTATAATTTTATTGAAGTGATTAATTAATTATTCCTGCTGGTAAAGGATTTGAACCATATGCTCCATGCTTAAAAAGTGAGTTTCACATTCTTTGATGTGTTATTGCTTTAATTCAACAGTTGAGTAGACTCATTATGGCAAACATCTTCAAGAAATGAAACGTCGTGCTCTGCTCTTAAATGAGATAGCAAGGTCACAAAGTTTTTTTGTTTATGCAGGAGTATGAAATGGATGGAATTGATTGGACAAAGGTTGAGTTTGAAGACAATCAGAAATGTTTAAATCTGTTTGAGAATGTATGTTATTCCTTCCTGTATCATAATTTCTCACAAAACTGCAATTCCAGATCCGATTGTTCACGAATACAGCTTTCAAGAAGTTATTTTCCCTTTTTTTCTTCTACTGTAGTAGATACACATTTTAAATGAAGCTTCTTCTTATACCAGTATATTGTATTCTTTCTTGTGATGTCACTTGCAGAAACCTATTGGGCTGATATCTTTGTTGGACGAGGAATCAAATTTTCCCAAGTCCTCAGATTCGACTCTGGCCGACAAGCTTAAGAAGCACCTGGAAGCCACTCCTTGTTTTAAAGGAGAAAGAGGCGGTGGCGCCTTTAGCGTTCACCATTACGCTGGAGAGGTACACATTTATATATTGCCTGTGTGCCATTTCAAGATACTTGTGGAATTGCTTGCTTTTCATTGCCTTAAACTGTTAAACTTATTATTTTTACTTGTGAGCAATTGATTTTCAGTGTTAATACTTTATTTTGCTTCTTCAATCAGGTTACATATGACACAAGTGGCTTTTTGGAGAAGAACAGAGATCCTATCCACTCTGGGACCATCCAGCTGCTATCTTCTTCTAGGAGCCATCTTTCTCAATTGTTTGCCGCTTTAGCAACAAACATACCATTAAATGTCTCAAGTTCAACGCTGCAATCTGGAGCTTCACAAAAGCAAAGTGTTGTCACCAAGTTTAAGGTAACTATTCATACTGGAACTTATGTGAAAAGGGTAAAAAATAACTAGATTATCGTCTACAACTGTGAGTTTAAACACATAAGATATTATTTAGAGCAAGTTATTTGACTGGGAAATTAAATTATCCATTTTGAAGTTCACCTTAGTAATACATTTTGAAGTTGTTCTAGTACAAAGTTTTTACATTCAATTTTAATGGGCCTTTTGAAGGCTGTGTTCTACTATGCTTAGTAAGCAAAATCACTGTTTTCAACTGCTAAGTTATGAGTTTCATTTATGTGTGCAGAATCAGTTATTCAAATTAATGCAGCAGTTGGAGCATACCACACCCCATTTTATCCGCTGTATCAAACCAAACAATAAGCAGCTCCCGGGCCTTTATGATCAAGATGTTGTACTGGATCAGCTTAGATGTTGCGGGGTTCTGGAGGTCGTCAGGATCTCAAGGTCTGGATATCCCACTAGAATTACCCATCAAGACTTCAGAAAAAGGTATGAGCGTTGACTCATTTCATCCTTCCTCTATAAAAAGTTGTATAAAGTAAACACATATGCTTTCTAGGTATGGATTCCTTCTTCCGGAGCATCGTATGAAGCGAGATTCATTGAGTTCTTCACTTTCAATACTTCAGCAATTTGGCATCATTCCCGAAATGTACCAAGTAGGCTTCACCAAGTTATTTTTTCGTGCTGGACAGGTTAGTTTTTGATCATCATTTGGGGTTTCCACGTGTTCTCATTCATATCCCTATCCTGGAGGAATGATTAAGACTCATTTATTGGGGGGTTGTCTCACACTTTTGTTTTGGCGAGCTACAGATTGGTGCATTGGAGGAAATCAGGAAACAAGTCCTGCAAGGAACTCTGGAGGTGCAAAAGTGCTTCCGTGGTCGTCGAGCTCGTCGCCACTTCAACGAGCTCAAGCAAGGAGTCACAACACTGCAAGCATGTAAGTGAATATTATATTCTTCTGTTTAGCGATAGTCTTTTGAAAAGGGAAGCATTAATTTCCCTGGCATTTAAGATATGTCTCTTGGCATTTTTTGCATCAATATTTCTTTCTAGGCTTAATCAACCCAATATTTATTTTACTTGACTCCTGTTTCGGGTCTAAATTTGCTGGGGGATTCAACCTTAATTCAGTTATCTCCACGGTAGTATGATAATGTAGATGTTTAAGACACCAAAGTTTAACCTCAAGTCTGCTGGAAGAATCGGTATCATAATTGATGATTTTCGTGCAGTTGTTCGAGGTGAAATTGCCAGAAAGGAATTCAGCGTTTTGGTCGACTTAAGAGCACAAGTTGCTCAAAAAGACTTTGAGGAGCAGTTGGAAGCAGTTATGCAAATACAATCAGGTTAGTCCTTCATACATATATTTACCTGGGTTGGGCTTTTTGAATGAAGGTGATTTCAAATTCTACGAATTCTGCCGGTACAGGTGTCCGGGGCTGGTTGGCTCGAAAGCATTTCAGTCATTTGCAGAGCTCAAAAGCATTTGTTCAAATACATAAGCGAGGGAGGACGCTTTCAGAAGTAATGGTAATTACTAACCTCTACTGCTTCCCAAAGTTGTATTACACATTGTATTTTGTAAATGGCATCTCGTATCTTAGTTTTGAGGCTTTAATGGTAACTTGTGAGCAAATGCCTGGCTATCAGGGATTGAGAAAAGGAAACACGCCTTCGCTTGAAGAACTTCAGAGACGAGTTCTGGCCGCTGAGGCAACCCTGGGGAGCAAGGAGAAAGAGAACACTGAGCTCAAAGAGCAACTGCACGTTTTTGAGGTACGCTGGTTGGAGTATGAAGCCAAAATGAAATCTATGGAGGATACATGGCAGAAGCAGATGGTATCTTTACAAGTAAGTCTTGCTTGCAATTCTGACAGAAAAAAAATACTTACTGTAAATGGTGAATCACTGTTTTTATGACCCGTCATGCTTTCCAAATTCAGACGAGTCTGGCAGCAGCAAAGAGAAGTCTTGCTGCAGATCAGCCTGCAGTTCAACCCCCCACAAGGCTCGAGGTTCGAACTTCCCCTGGCTGTTATGATTCTGAGGACACAATGTCTGGAACTCCAACTCCAGGCGGAGACACGCCAATTCTCAGACTAGGGAACAATGGTTTGGATAATGGAAATGGTCAAGAATCAAATTACGAACCAAATTCAGTCGACAACTTGGAGAGGGAGTTTGATCAAAGGAAGCAAGCGTTTGACAACGATGTGAAAGCGATCGTTGAAGTCAAGCCAAGCGAGACCACAGACTTCCAACTCCGGCGGCTCAAACTCAAGTTTGAGACATGGAAAAAGGACTACAAGGCCCGCTTAAGGGAAGCAAAGGCGAAACTACAGAAGCCAGACGGAGAGAAGAAAAACAGAAAATGGTGGGTAAAGAAGAGCAAGATGCTACCTTTTTAATATCTACCTTTCTCATCTTGCTCATACAGTTTAACCTCCATATTTCTTTTACATATCTGTGTGTGTGTATCATGTTCATTCCCATTTAAATTGCTTCTCTCCCATTTCCTTAGGTTTTAGCGTAGTTCTGTACATGCTATATAGTCTGCAGTTCATTTACGTAGCTTAGGTATGTAAAACCGAACATGCATTATTATACATGCATCTTTCTTCTTCTTCTTCTTCAGAGAGACAACACTAACAGCACTGACAAGAATCATGATAGAATCACTGATAACATTACAAGGCTCCGGGGAGGGGGATGTTAACTACTAACAGTTGTGTTCATTCACAGTTCCTGTTTTTGCAGGATGGCCGAGGAAGAAGAGCGGGAAGATAATCTAAGAGCCAGGAACAAATTTTGTGGCGTAAACCCAGGCGTTGTTAGCAACAGGGTTGTCAAGGTGGTCCAAGAGGTTCTCAAGAGGGCCTTTTCCAGTCACAATAGCCTGGACAAAGAACCCAAACATGGAGAACATGGCTAGCCTCCCATTCTTGATCTCCTTAACCTTAAGCTCTGCAAAGGTGACAGGATCATCGGCGAGTCCCAGTGGGTCGAAGTACTGCCCGCCCGGGTATAGGTCATTGCCCTCTCCGACTCCATCCAGGCCGTTGATTCTGAACCCTTCCACAAGTCCCATGAGGAGGACCTGGAAACCTAGTACAGCTAGAATGCTTTGCGCATGGACTAGGTTTGGGTTGCCAAGGTAGTCTAGTCCTCCTTCTGAGAAGATCTGTGAACCGGCCTTGAACCACACCGGCTCCTTGAAGGTCACCTGTACCCACTTCTGTAGGACTTCTGGGGTGATGCATCCTAGGGCACCTAGCATTGCCCATCTTCCATGGATCACCTGCCATTTCAAAGTGTAAATCATGATATTTATCACACATCTTTTGCTTCTCTAACTCCAAGAAACCCTAGCATTTCTAACTCTTTTAACATTTAACAGCTAGAAATGACATGTCTTGAGGACAATTATGAACAAAAGAATCAACTTTTATAGCATTTAGTAGTAATCTAACACTAAAAGAATCAACTTTTATAGCATTTAGTAGTAATCTAACACTAAAAGAATCAACTTTTATAACATTTAGTAGTAAATACCTCGAGTGATCGGTTCTTCGCGAAGGCCTCGGGATCAGCAGACAAACCGGCGGTGTCCCAACCATAGTCTCCGGGGAACTCTCCGGTGAGGTATGAAGGAGTCTGAGCAGAGAAGGGTCCCAAGTACTTGACACGGTCTGGTCCATACCATAGGTCATTGCTCTGATACAACAACAAAAGTTCAGAAAAATGAGTTCTTTTTCTTAAAAAGCATTGATCAGAAGTAAAATAAATGACCAAAAGTTCAGAAAAATGAAATCTTTTTCTTAAAAAACATTGATCAGAAGTAAAATAGATGACCAAAATTTCAGAAAAATGAAATCTTTTTCTTAAGAAACATTGATCAGAAGTAAAATAGATGACCAAAAGTTCAGAAAAATGAATTCTTTTTCTTAAAAAACATTGATCAGAAGTAAAATAAATGACCAAAATTTCAGAAAAATGGTTTTTTTCCCCTTAAACAACATTGATCAAAACAAAATCAAGAACAAGAAATCAAGAAATGTACCATGGTGTATTTCCCATTTCCCATGGAGACAACATCCTTAAGGGGGTTGGCATTTTTGGGCTGTCCCAGGAATGGGGTGGCTCTGACCACAGTGGTGGAACTGGCTGTTGCTGCCATTGACATGATCTCTTACAAGCTTTGGCTGAGGTTGAGTAAGCCTTGTTAGTTGTTTTGCTTCTGTCTGAGGATGTTTGTTGCAGCAAGGTTTTGAAGGCCAAGGTTATGGCTGTGGAGAATCTGGGACCTGTGGCTCTGATTTTGTGGAGGGAAATTGTGGTGGCTGATGATGATGGGTAGAGCATGAACCAATGAGAAGGCTGGGAAAGATTTTAAGTGCCTCCATCTCATATCTCTCTATCCACATCTTCTATCTTCACCAATGGATTTCCTTACACCTTGAGTGTGTGTTTGGTATGTGGTAATTTTGAAAAAAATGTGATTATGCAAGTTAAAATTAAGAAGTTTTTGTTTGGTTAATTTTATGTTTGTAAGTTTAAATAGTGAAACAGTGGGGAACAATACTAAAACATACTAAAACAGGTGTGGCCAGTGCTAAAACACTAAACAAACTAAAACAGGCTAAACTGAAGTGCTATACGCAGTCCAGTATTTTACTCAGTGTAGTCCAAAATACCAATGAAATGACACAACCGCCCCCTGCAAGTTGACTACTTTCTCAAAAATCAAATAAGTTGAGGTCATTTTATACTTTTACACCGTATTTTGGACTACAAGAGTAAAATACTGGACTGCGTATAGCAACACCCGTGCTAAACAGTGTTACTTTTGTCTCAAAACATTCAAAATTCCAGACAAACCAAACAAGGGTTTTGGAAGTTCACACTTACAAAATCACAAACAAAATCTCGAACTTTCAAAATTTTAAATCATAGTTACGACTCACGACTCTCAAAATCAACTCCAAACAAAAATTTTAAAAAAATGTGTTTTTTTTGAATATGCTTATTTTGAAACTTTACATTTTATCGTCCGTCCGTCATATCTAACCGAGTAAAATTGAATTTTAACAACTTTGAATGGTTAATTATCGATTCTACGGATTTTTTGTTCGACATCTCACATCAGAAAAGATAAACGAATCCAACATCAAACTGTACTGAACTGAACGGAACAAAACATTCATCTATCAAGAGTGGAACCTCTACCTAGTTGGCATAGCATTGATGCAAAATTGGATGTGAAAAATCAACATACTTCTCCCACAAATGCCTGTATTTCTGCTTCCCAATCTTCATCCAAGGCTTAGCATTGCCATTAAAATGCAAGACAGCTCCATTCTTAACCATCTCAGGATCAACATTAGTATACCCAAACCCTAAAATGTGCCAGCTAGGATCCAATGCCTCAGTCAAACCATAGAAAGTCAACAGCCCCGGAGGCAATGTCCCAAGCTTCCACAAACTCCGGCCAACATTATTCTCCTGCCAGAAATGGTATATTCCGGTCACATTCCTCCGCCGCCACTCCACCAGATCAAACACATTCATCCCGAAAGCCCATCCACACGCGTCCGGGTCAAAATGCTCGCGGATCATCGGGTTTGAGAAGTTAAGGTACTTGTGAAACCTATGAAATGTCTCCATGCATGTCTCAACAGCTCCAATCACATTCCCATTAAGGTTAATGTTAAAGAGTGGTGATAAGTCTTTCTGGACAACAACGTCATCATCAAGAAACACGACTTTTTCGAGGTTAGGGAAGATTTCAGGGATGTAGAACCTTAAATGGTTCAGAATGGACAGATACTTGGGATTCCTGTACTTTATTGGAGTGTGGAACTGAGAATTATCTTTGTTTCCTGAGAAGTAATAGGATTTTGTGTTAGAATCTTGAAGCTGTTTTAGGACAGGAACATAGGATGAGTTCAGCCATTCAAAGTCTTCGAGCTTCTGGACTTCTACTGTCACTCCACGGAACTCATTCATCGAAAACCAGGCACTCATGGGAGCATAGGTTATTTCATCTGTGACAACGTGGAATACTAGGATGCTCGGATTGTCCGAACTCAAAGCTGTCGAGTTCACTACAACATTTGTAGCAAGAATATTGTCTGAGAAAATGCAGAAATGCAACAGTTTACGATCCACGAGCTTAGCAGCCACCCGAGGTTCCTTATTCTTCGCGAATTTAAGGTTCTTGTACCATTCCAGGGTCAACCTAACACTCAGACAGTAGATATACCTAGGAATCGCCTCAGCGGCGATCTGTCCAAATTTCAAGCTCTTGTCATTGATGGATTTTGTCTGATGTTCAAGATCATTAATCTCCTCTCTCATTGTCATAATAACCTTTGCAGGATCATACTCGAGCTTCCGCGCATCATGAAGAAGCAATGCCATTTCCTGGATCGCCGCTTCAGAGCCTGAGGTTATTACAGAAACATCTGCAACAGCTGCATCAGACAGGATGAGCTGCAACTTTCTAATCTGGGAAACAAGAATTTTCGCAAACAGGAAATTGTTTCTCTCCTTGGCGATTTCGATGAAGCTCCTGGCTAGGGATATCTGATCACTCATCTGCCTTGACACAGAATGAGGGCTCAGCATTTCCTCAGTCACATTAAGGTTCTCTGCTAACAGCTGCTTTACTCGCGTCGGATAAACCTAGTATCACATCAAATAGGCCAAAACATGGGAAAAAGGAAACATTTTTAGAACAAACCTAGTCCAAACATGCATGCATTATGCAGTTTTTTACACATACAGACAGTAAACATGAAATTTATTACATATACCTCGAGAATCGAAGGGCGGCGGCGAGGGGATTGGGTTTGGTGGGATGAAAAAACATGTAAGAAGAGGAGAATCAAGAGAAGTGATGATGTTAAGGTTATGATCAAACAACATGGTTTTGAAGAGGGGTTGTACTTTTTTCTGTAACCTAGGAGTCCTCGCGGTGTTCTTGATTCAGACGAGGATCTCCGTCTGTGCATCTCGAGTCCTCAGTCGACAAGGTTTACGTCAAGAGTCCAGAAAAAATGCATCAGTTGTTGAATATATACTGAAATTGAACCGAGGAAAAAAATAAATAAATAGAGGAAATTAAAAATGCGGTGAACGTGGATCGAACACGTGACCTTCAGATCTTCAGTCTGACGCTCTCCCAACTGAGCTATCCCCGCATGTTGAATTGCATTTCAAAGTTTAAAAATATTAACTCTTTAGGGGCAATCCGCATTTTTATTAAATTATTATATATATAATTGATTGTAATTGTATGTAATATAAGTGATATATATATATATATATATATAATGCATATATCGTATATATTGAAGACGTGTTTTTTAATTATTATTTTGGACCGCAAAGAAATAAAATAAGTAGTGCATGTAGCAAGACTAATAGAATGCATATTGAGAGATATCCAATAAAATTGCAAGCTTCACATCATTGAAATATACTTTAATATAATTTCATTGAAGTACATGAATTTGTTGTGATTTTGATCCCAGTTCTTAATATTTTTTCATAAGAAACAAATATTGCTTAGATTTATTAGAATGTCGGAAATCCGATATGATTTTGCACTGAAAAAATGATGTTTTTGTACAGAAAGTAACTCTCACAATCTACAACTAAGCAAAATCAGCATTTCGAGTAAGCAAACAATAGAATTAGTGCAAAATTTTTGCGAATTACTCGTAGTCATAGCCTAGAAAAAGGCGAGGATGGTGTGAAAGATACATACTTTATTCTATTAGTACTACTCGGAAAGAAAATCCCGTCATATATCAGCCATTCGAAAGAATTCTGTTACCATAAAACACAAGCCCGAGAGTCTCATAACTATACATACCGGAAGAAACTAACACATTCTACCTTGTAAACATGGATCTCTTTCGGGTATGCCTTTTCCATCTCCCTTAACAAAACTAGGGCTTTCCCTCCTTAGGAACATCCTTCCCAGGAAGATCTTTTGGCTTTGCCGCCTTCTCAATCTCCCTAAACAAAAAAACCCGACACCATCAGTGCTTATGTAATGTAAAATCAACCAACAAGATAGAGAAAACAAAAAAATGAAAAAAAAAATTCTTGAAATTTTTCTTGAAAAAAGAGTACAAAGTAATATTTTCTTGAAATAAAAAATTAAACTTTGGCTTTTATTAAAGACATCTTGTCCCAAACGACGCCATCTCATTATAAAAGTTATTTAAGATGGGGGGAATCTATGTTGTTAGCGCCACAATTGGTATATAAGAGACTAATGCATATAGATGAGATGAAGGCAGATAATCCCAAATAGAAAGCCTTGAAATTGCCTGTACTTTCTAAGCTTTACAATGGCCATATAACCCCTCAAGGACACATCAACTACAAAAGCATTATTTTAACGAAACTAGATAAGCATAACTAACAGGTGAGCCTGCTAGTCAGCCGCAAACCAATACCCCAATGAAATACAGCCGTAAGAAATCAGGGATATCAGTAATGCAGCAACTATCATAGTCGGGCTATGCCTACATATGCATATGGTAGTAGGCAAATTAACAATCAGGGTGAGAGCAACCCGGGGAATACAGGGCAATTCTAAAACTAAAAAGTGGGGAGGAGAATCACTAAACGTAGCAGACTAGCAACAACTATAATCAGAAACATAGTTTTTTTTTTTATATAAGAGAAGAGATAAAACCATACTCACAGTACTTTTTTAACTATAGCAACTGGAAACTAAGTGTAGTATCAACAACATAGCTGCTAGAAACTTTGAGGCGCTTTAAGATCGTTAGGAGAGAATTAAGCATTTTCAAGTCTTATGTGCTAATTTGGTCATTTGATCAGTTATAGAACTCTTGAAGAACCATCTGTTTATTAGAACATTTATGTGTAAAACATGATCAAACAGACCCCCTTCTGTTAGAGTGTGCGTGTGTGTGTATAATATTCTCGCCCCCCGGTAAAAATTTTGCATGATGTCTCCCCGAAAATCTTCCTCTCGAGAGAGAGATCTGGGTTCTAACTGCATTTTATGGCCAACTAAACTACTCCTTTGTAGTCCATTCCACTTACAAAAATCTACTTCTCCATCATACAACAATTTCTCTTCAGCCATTAGAGTGAATGTACTTAAATGCTAAACTATCCTCCACCTTTCTTAATTTTTTCATCGCCTTAATCACAATTCTAGCTCAGTGTACATATAACACAGTACAGAGGCTATGATTCTCCATGTCAAACTATTCTAACTAAGGTTTCCCCGTAGAGAAACAAGACTCTTCACAAACAATTAGAACATACATACTCCCAGCACAGAAACAGAAACAAGACTCTTCAATAAAAGCACAAAGAAGCATACTTGGCAACAGTGGAGGACTCTTCCTCGAGCCAGTGGCGAATATGGCGAACGTTGCGCTTGAAGATGGTCGCCGATTGTCTGACGTCACTCCTCAGTAGCAGCACCATAGCACCCACACCTGCTACTGTGATTATGAAGTTGGTTAAGGCCATTGCTCCACCTCCCCTCCTGCTTCAAAAACCTAACCTAATTACATCACAACTCTTGAATAATCAAAGCTGAAACCACAGAAAACAACACAAGCTGAAACAAGCATGGATTTCTACAAACCTTTGCAACTCTGCCGCTTTGAGTTTCCAGCTCTTTCTCCCCTTTTCCGATCGAGTTTTATAAATACTGGCTTTCACAAGAAGATATATATTTGGGTTTTTTCATTGGACTGGGCTTTCAGTTTTGTAATATTAAAAAACAGTTCTTTTTTTAATAAAAAAGGTCCGGACTTTTAAATCCCCCATTTTCCCACGATGTTTCTGTAGAAAACCAAGAGAGCAAGAGAATGGCTGTGAGAAAGATTCATGGAAAAATCGGAGCTGAAGAATCGCAGAGAAAGAGCACAGCAAGAGACACCCACTGGGATTTTCTGGTAAAGTTAAAGATTGCTTCTTGAATCTTGCTTTGTTTTGAATGTCTGTGTAATTGAAATGGACCCTTTTTAGCCTGTTTGATTCTCTGTATTCAATGCCTTTCTGTGCTGTATGTGTTTACAGTAGTTTGTGTCATGATGAGTGAATTGATCTCAGGATGAAATTGAGGCTCCTATGTGGGTAGATCTTGTTCAAGAAGCTAAGCTCAGCTACCAGGATAGGTTAGTTTGTTCTTGAACCCTTGTGGATTAATGGGAGAAGTAAAGATTCATCATTTTGTATGTTTTGAGTGTGCTTTGTGGAACCCTTTATGCAGAGATGATGGTGGTGATGAATGGTTCAACATAAGGCATCCGTAAGTGGAATCTTCCTTCTGTGACAATTTTTTCGTTTCTCGCTGATCTTTTGAGCTAGTGACCTCCTTTTTTACAGGTTCCATCATTGTTCTTCCCTGGAGTCTATGTCTCCAAAAATCCCTTCTTCGGTTTTAAGATCGAGGGGCAAGGATTTTCGAAGTAGGAAATGGGACCTGGCGAATAAGGGCGATGGTAATTTGAGTAGGCCTGCTTCAGTGGTTTCATTATGTGATAATGTGGCAGGACCATTAGGTATAGATGGCTCACAGTCAGACGATTCCTGTGAGAAGAGCTGTGTAACTGAAGTAGATGTAAAGCATGATCAGTTCATGAATACCTCTGAAAGTAGTTGCGAAGGGCAGCGCCAGACTTCATCTGATTTTTCCAGTCGATTACCTGAGGAAACTAGCCGGTTTCTGTCACTGCTAAAGCGTAATATGAGGAAAAGTTATGTTACTCGGCAAGCATCGAGAGTGGTGGTTACTGAGGCAAGTCAATCTAAAGGCCAGAGCTCGTCTTCTTCAAAATCAAGTGTGGGATCCTCTTCAACTAATGGCTGTGATGGAAGTAAGGAAGTAAGTTAGTATACTTGTTTGATAAAGTGCTATATGATGTAAATACCATTACTTTTTTCTATGGATGGAAATATATAGGCCTTGTTGCGAGTCAAGCATTGGTGAGTAACTTGTTCAATAAAGTGCTGCTATCTGATGTAAATGCCTTTCTCTTTTTCTCATTCCTCGAGTTTGCTACGCTGATTCTTCATGTCATTCAAAATTTAGATCATTTTTGTGATTCTTTCCTCTTTCCTCGAGTTTTCTACGCTGATTCTTCATGTCATTCAAAATTTTGACAATTCTTTGTGATTCTTGGACTTGAGAAAGTAGATGGTTAGTAAAAAAAAATCGTCTTTCTCCTAATCGATCATTTATTCAGGTTTTGCAGCAAAGTACACATGCAAAGGTGTTAGTGCCTCGTTCTTCCACAGCTGCAACTGTGAAGGGTAGGGGCAAAGGCATGGTTGCCAGTGGTCGTCAAATTTCAGATGCTGCTAAGGAAAATTTCTCGAGAAAAAACACGAGAATGAGACCAAGTGAAGATGTTAAGCAAGTCCAGAAAGGAAATGGAAGGAAATTGCCCGAGAACATCGCCAAGACTAAATTGGCTAGCCAAAAGGTTATATTTCGACTCAAGAAAGATGTTTTGCAACCTTTGTTTGGTCATATGTAGACTATGTAGTTTGATGATTGTGGTCTGAACTTATGCGGTCCATTTAACAGGAAAAACTTGGCCGTGGAGGCGAAGGGAAATCAGGAACCACAGTTCATCAGAGAGCGTATTATCCTAGGTAGGTAAAATCTAGGTCTGATTCTTACAGAACCGTGTAAATAGTCTGGCATTTAACCTTAGTTAGTTCAACTCAGATTGTTGTTCAGTGCATTCATTTGATTCATGGTCTGCAGCAGAATGCAGAAAGACAGAAAAGAACCATGATTTGATGATTAGGAAGGGCCTGAGTTCGGAAGCATCTAATGATCTAAGCAAACAAATTAACGTTGTCGTCGTGTAGAGATGAACATTTGAACTGTTGATGCCAAAATAATGTCATGTGATGTGCTGCGTTGCCAACCTTGGTCTGAACAAAAACACATTTTATTCTGGTCCCCGGGGGCTCCTCCTACTGGGTCTGATACCCCTTCCTAATTCCACATGCTACAAATTGGAATTTTAACAGGCCATTCAACAGTAAAATTAGACTCTCAAGAAGTGAAGTAAAGTATTAAAAAAAAATGCACGGAAAATAGTATGATAGTGACTTGAAATGCCCCTGATTTGCTGATGCAAGTCTAGGTCATAGTGTAATAATGAGGGTATTTTTGTCTTTTTCAGCTCTGAAAATCAAATTGTCCTTGCATCTATCGGTGTTCAAAAATAAAAGCAGTGTAATCAAATTATATTCCTGCTAAAACGAGTAGTTCAAGAAAATATGACCTATATCTTGTATCCTAGACCAAATCAAGAAATTTTAGAGTGCTTTCATCGATAAATCGTCTGATAATATTGTCAATGACGACCAACAAACTAACTTACTAGTAATTGGTACACCATTTTCTACAAGAATATATAGAATAATTTCCAACGCATGACTAGAAAAGACTTGCAAGCACGATAGTAAAATTAAAAGATGGTGTAATTTTACTAGAAGTCTTTTCTAACCATGCGTCGAAAATATTTCTATATATTCTTGTAGAAGATGATGTATCAGTTACTAGTAAATTAGTTTGTTGGTCATCATTGACAATAGCATGAGGCGATTCATCGATCAAATCACACCATATATATTCTACAAGAATATATAGAAACCCTAATATATATGTTGCGAGTATAAATTAACCCTAATCTAATTTCGATTGAGAAAAAAAATTCTCAAAAACATTATTATGAAAGATAGTAAAAGCGGTAATTTTTTATCAAAGTGAATTTTGTTTGATAAACTTACATGTAAGCGGCGTTTGGGAAGTTAGGCGGGTATGACGTATGAGCCAAAGCTTGGGAAATAATAGAGGAAGCAACATGCAAGAGTGACAGGGTAGAACATATGAGTTGGGTGTTGGAATGGGACATTATGTGTCAAAATCGAAATAATATTATTCCATATATTCATCATTTTTATGTCCATCATTCAATTATTACAAAATGTTCATATATTCATAATGTTAGATTTCTAATTTTGCTTAAAAAATAGAACCAAACATCTCAAAAACAATGAAACAACAACCAATCAGACGATTTCTGTTGATAAGAATGTATTAGGTCATTCATGATTAGACCGTATAAAATAAAATAAAGATAGATTTCATTAGCACTATATATAATTGGTCGATGGTTATGTCACATACACGTCGGATTACATTATAAAGTTAACATATATATGTTCAATACAAACTTAATTGTTGTTAGTATATATATACATATATAACTTAAACATATTTGAAATATAAACACTCATATGAAAGTTATGAATGGTCGGTTTTTATATTGATTTGGCCGTGCAATATTTTGCATGCATGATTAATAAAACAAAAGCAAAAAAAAAATGAGGAAGCTGCGACGAACCTGGGTTTCCCAAACGTATTTGCTAACTGAGATTGAGTGCAGTCATTGAGGTCCTATGATTTTTATTTTTTATTTTTATTTTTTTGGAGATAAGATATCCTTTTATTTCTTCATTTGTCTCTTTGATATATACTATGATATCGAAATCGAATATATATATATCAAGATCCCATTATTCTTCTATATCATCTGCCCACATTTCTCATTCCAAATTATCTGTACTTCAAAAGTTAATGTATACCCCTATAATAATTTTAAGGAAAAATGAGAAACTGCATATTTTGGATTATAAAAGTATCGGACTGTGTATACTAACACTCAATTTTTAAGTAATGTTTGTAAATTTAGTTTGACTTACAAACTATATACTCTTATATTGTCTGACAATAGGGGATCTCTTACATCTAGTTTACCGATACATAAATGGAAAAGACAAAGTTACCCTTCATATTTCAAGTATGATCCTAAAAAATCGAATCATTTCAAGTCAAAAGTAGACTTGCATTTACAAATCAGACATGCAACTAGTCTGGTCGGATGATATTGATGTGCATGACTTATCGATTCAAGGCCGGAAAAGACAAAACTGCCATTCATATTTCAAATATGACCCTAAAAAGCCGAAACATTTCAAGTCATCAAAACGAGACTTGCAGTAGTAAATTATACATGCAGCTAGCCTGATTTGACGATGTTTATGTATGTATATTTTTAGTATATGAGTGCGTAAAAAGATGATTATCCATCAATACAATCATTGATGAATTGAGCAAAGTAAAAAAAAAAGTTTGTAATAATATTGAAATATGGAGTAGGATAGTTCAATAATTAAAACTTATATACACACTTTTATTTAGAGAAAATATATATATATATGGTGCGTTGAATTTGAGCATGCTTCATATTTTACCCACCACAAGATCAGTGTATGATTGTGAATGAATGCAGAGTACTAATCAGCAGTCAGCAAAATGAAAATTGTACTGGAAAGCAATCTCCTGTTTTTCCCCTCTTTCCACAAGCGTGCACCCACGCGCCCCCAATTTCATCCTTTAACGGGTATATTCTACTGATAACGTATACCTTAACGTCTTTCTCACGACTGAATAACCACCACAATGGCGGGTCTGCCGCCTCCGGGCGGCGGCGAAACCACAATCCAATCCCAAATCACCCCTCCTTTTTCATACCGGGATGTACTGAATAACCAGACTGGCCCAAAACCAATAGATTGAAAATTAATCCTAAATCCCATCACGGAATACAAAGGGGAAGTTGCCGTCCTCCTCGACGATTCCGACATCGATATTATGTCTGAACCCTTCAACAAACATCTGATCGGAAAGTTTCAGGGTGGAAGGCCGGCGCTGAACTTCATACGACACCAGTTCAAGAGGATAGGTTTTCTGGGTGAAGCCACCATCACTGCTCTCGATCGAAATCACATCTTCATAAAGTTCGACCATGATGAAGACATTCAAAGATGTTGGATCAAGCGTAACTGGAATATCGGTGGCACCAACATGAAGATACTCAAGTGGACTCGCCACTTTGACATTCACGAAGAACCACCCTTTGCTCCGGTGTGGTTAACAGTTGAGTATCCTCCTGCTTTTTGCCTTGATTCTGATTACATTCCTCTGATAGCTAGCGCGTTTGGTACTTTGATCTTCGCTGATCCACCCACCATTCATAAATCTAGACCCTCGGCTATTTGTTTATGTGTGGAGATGGACCTTCGGGGAAATTTTCCAGATAGGGTCAGGCTAGGTTCCAAAACAGAAAACCAGTGGTTTAGTGTCTTTTATGAAAGCCACCCTGATTATTGCACTAAGTGTAGTAAGATTGGTCACAAGACAGGAGATTGTGGAAAGCCAATCCAACCCGAACAAATGCCTCCACTTAGACCACAATTTCCTGCAACCTACACCCTAGCCCAACATAACAACACCAGTAAGCAAAGTCCTGATACTCAAACAGCCACCACCACCCACAAAAAGGTCACTCTGAGCAAGCAAACTGCACATAAAACAACTCTGAACACCTCAAATACTATACCGATACCTGAACAAGCTATGAACACCTATATACCACATAGCTCCGAGTTCCTAACAGAGAAGCAGAGGGGGAAAAGACCAATGCTGGAGGAAGATGACCCTGTCTTTCTTGATGCTTCAGAAACCCTCACAAATGATACTCATGAAGAGCAGCAGGTTAGATGGAAACCCGTCTCTTCTACTGGGAGGATATGGAAGCCTGTGCAAAACAAAACATCTAGAAACCATGCAAACTGGAAAGCAGTTGATGATATCCCAGCTAAATTCAACCAGGATAAGGATGTCCCCTCTCCAAAATCTGATTACAATAGACATGCTCTCTCTCAAAATTTAAAAATTTTTCAAATATCTCTCAGCTCTCGTTTTTCTCCATTACAGGACACTGAAGAGGGAGAGCTTCCTAACATAGATCATGAGCTGTCTATAATCCCTGAAGATCCAGAGGTGGAAGACATTACAGACTCTGTCATATCTGAAAAGAAGAGGCTTATTCAGATGGAGAAACCTCCACCGCAACCCTTGGCAATCATACCTTTTGCAGGTCAGGTAGAAGAAAATCTAGAATCCAGCATCAACAATCAGGTTATTCCTACCAATGAACTGCAGGTATATCTTACTCCCTCGCATACACTAATTCCTGTAATAAATGATTCATCACCAATTCCTAATCCTAGCATAGCCTTTCATGAATCAATCAGGAATTACTTTAAAACTCCTAATGTGATTTCATCTCCTCATGTTATATCCAGAAGATACACTTGTTCTAGCTCATCTAAATTCGGTTTTAATGAATGTTAAAATGCTAACATGGAATGCTAGAGGTATTCAAGGGTCTCTACTGAGACTTAAGGATATAATTAGGTTGCATCATATTTCTATTTTAGTCATTATTGAGACTAAACAGCAATGTGGGAAACTAACTCATTTTCAAAATGAACTTGGATTCCAATACGCCTTTTCTTCTTTAGACTCTAGAACATGGATTATGTTGAAATCTGAATTTTTGGCAACTAGAATCCATTCACATGAGCAATTTAGTCACTTCATGATCACTGACACACTAGTCACTCAAACTTTTCATCTCTTTGCAATATACGGATATCATGATAAATCGGAGAGAGCCAAAATGTTTGATCATATAACTGCATTTCTTTCAACCTGTACACAGCCTGTTCTTTTAACAGGAGACTTTAATATTATTAGGTCCATCAACGAGTATAGGGGACATGCTAGACCTGATGTAAAGGGCATAAATGAGTTCGATTTTTTTCTTTTGTCTAACAACTTGCTTGAGGTAAATACTGTAGGTAATGTGTTTACATGGACTAATGGTAGAAAGCTTGCTGCTAAAGTTGCAAAGAGATTAGACAGAACTGTGGCTAACAATGCATGGTTCTCTCTTTATCCCCAGTCATCAGTTCAGGTCCTAGGTAGAACACCATCAGACCATAACCCTCTTCTATTAGACACTCAGGTTAGTGCTAAGTCATACCCTAGAGCCTTTAGGTTCCAAAACATGTGGGTTGAAAACCCTAGCTTTCTGGAAGAAGTGGATAATAACTGGAATTTGCCTTTAGAAAAGCAAGGTATGATAAGATTCTCTTCCAAAATGTCAAGGCTTAAAACTCATTTAAAAATTTGGAACAAGGAACAGTTTGGAAACATCTTTGATAATATTAGAAAGCTTGAGCTACATATAGTGGATTTGGAAATTCAGTATGATAATTCTTCCCATGTAGACGATTTCCTATTACTATCCAAAGCCAATGCTGAACTCACTAGAGCCCTTCACTTAGAGCAGATGTTCTGGCAGCAAAAATCTAGACACAACTGGTTAAAAGGTGGTGACCAGAACTCAAAATTCTTCCATAATAGTGTTAAAGATAAGCATGCCAGACTAGCAATCAGTAAAATCAACATAGGAAATAACCAATGGCTCACTAATCAAGATCAGATAGGTGAAGCAGGAGCAACATTTTTTAAACATCTGTTAACAGATGACAACTTTGACCCCTCCGGAATTGATCTGATGCATTTCAAAGAGTATATTCCAAATACCATTTCTGATGAGGACAACATTGCTTTACTAAAATTAATTGATCTTGATGAACTTAAAACTGTGGTTTTTGACTTAGGAGAGTTTAGTGCCTCGGGTCCAGATGGATTCAATGGCAAATTTTATAGATCTGCATGGGATATAATTAAACTTGACCTATTGAGTGCAGTTAGAGAGTTTCAGTGTGGTGTCCCAATCCCAAAATCTTTTTCTAGTACACTGATTACTCTCATCCCTAAAGTAGAAACACCCACTTCATTCTCTGAGTATCGACCAATTAGTCTCTCAAATTTCTCCAACAAGATTTTATCAAAGATCCTTTCTGAGAGACTGAAGCCTTTATTGAATAAATGTATATCTGAAGAGCAATCCGCATTTATACAGGGAAGGGAGATCTCAGACAATATTTTAGTTATGCAGGAGTTGGTCAGATTACTAGATAAACCCAACCAGTGTCTAAATGCTATTTTAAAATTAGATATGTCCAAGGCATTTGACAGGGTTTCATGGCCTATGCTTAATTCTCTATTATTGAAATATGGTTTTCATGGACATATTGTATCTTTAATATTAGGCAATATAGGAGCAGCTTGGTTCTCGGTACTTATCAATGGCACACCTTATGGCTTTTTCAAAGCCTCTAGAGGACTTAAGCAAGGAGATCCTTTATCTCCAATCCTATTTAATTTTCTTACTGAATTATTAAATAGGGGCTTAAAGTGTATGTATCAATTCAGTTTTATTGATAGGTTTGAAATGCCTTCCAGCACAGTAAATGTCACTCATCTCTCATATGCAGATGACACTGTGATTTTCATCAAGGCAACAAAAAAGTCATTGCAAAATCTAGTTTTGTTTCTGAATCATTACCAGATTGCTTCAGGTCAACTAATAAACTTCACTAAGAGTGCTTTCTATGTAGGGCATAAGACTAGTACTGTGAGAATTGATATGATAAAAGAAATCACTAGAATGAACCAAGGCCAATTTCCATTTCAGTATCTTGGGGTATCTATCTATAAAGGGAGGAAATTGAATTTTCACTTTCAGCCCCTAATAGAAAGACTCAACCACAAAATACTCAAATGGAATAATAAATGGTTAAATATGGCGGGAAGGTTGATTTTAGTGAAACATGTACTGGCTTCTATCCCACAACACATATGGTGTGTAATGGCACCAACTAAGCACATAGTAGAACAGTTAGAGCAAATCTGTGCTGATTTTTTGTGGGGCAAAACTGATTTAGGAAAAAAAAGGCACTGGAAGGCGTGGGATGCTCTTTGTACTCCCAAAGCCCAAAATGGATTTGGACTCAGATGTTTCCACAAGATCATAGATAGTTTTTCTTTGAAACTCTACTGGAAGTTGCAGGTTGGAAATACACTCTGGTCCAAGATAATTTGGTCACTCCCACCATCTTATAGAACTTCAGACCCATGGAGAAGAGTGCGAGGGATCACAACCTTAGCCGAGGTTCACACTAAAGTTCAGGTAGGGAGAGGAGATTGCAGCTTCTGGGAAAGCAACTGGACAGGTAATGGTTTTTTAATTGATAATTGGAATGGGAGTATAGCCAGACCTCATCATGACCTAACAGTTTCACAATTTCAGCTTTACAAATCTCATTTTATGCATGCTATGGAGAATGGTTTTGATATAACTGTTAGAAACAGAATCTCTTTGCATATCCCTTTATTTAACAGAAACGATCATTTAGTATGGATGCCAGATAATTCAGGTAAATTTTCTATCTCCTCTGCTTTCTCTATACTATGTGACCAAAGACAAGAATTGCGTTTCATGGATAAGGTCTGGAATAAACTTTTGCCTCCCAAAATATGCATATTTACATGGAAACTGATCAATTACCATATTCCATTTGATGAGATACTGAGAAGGTGGAAGATTAATGTTGTATCAAAATGTCCCTTCTGTGAATCAGAGGATTCACTATCTCACTGTTTTCTGAAATGCATACATGCACAGGTTTTGTGGAAAGAAATTTGTCAAACTCTAGAGATAGGTTTTATGCATTTTGATCACATCTTTGATGCCCTCTCTTGGTTCTGGTCAATCACTATCTTTTCAAAAACCAAAAATAATGTGTGCCATGTTCTGCCAAGTATTTTGATTTGGGTGCTATGGAAACAAAGATGCAATTTTCTCTATGATAATACACCCCTGAATGTGAATGGAATGATATTGCAGATTCATAAAATGGCAACCTCTGTTTTCTCTATACACACACAGATAGTAAGTCAAGATTGTTCAGCTCTACATGCCAAGGGATATTTTCAATTTCCAAAAATCCCAAAAACTAAAATAATTAGATGTATCAAGTGGAACCCCCCTGATATTGGATACAAAATGAATTCTGATGCTGCCTCATCACCTTTAGTCCATTCAGTTGGAGGATTTGTGGTTAGAAACCATCAGGGGATAGTTCAGATAATGGGAAATGAAAAATATGATGGATTTGATAATCCAATCACAGCTGAACTTAAGTCTTGTCTTACTGGTCTTCAAGTGTGCATAGAAAATTCATATCTTCCACTGACTATTGAATTGGACTGTTTGCAGGGGATCCAGATGTTGAACAAAACTAGAACCACCACATGGAGACTGGAAACAATCATCTGGAAAATCTGGGATCTTTCACATGGAAAAGATATCACATTCACTCATATATTCAGAGAGCAGAATCAAACTGCTCATTTCCTGGCAGAAATGGCCAAAGATGAGCTGCACTCACCACAGAGCCAAATCATGGACATCAGATCTATCTCACAGAAGGTCAAGCAAGCTATCATAGCTGACAGAACTCAACTGCCAAATCTAAGAGTTCAGGATCCAAGCACATAGTACTTGCTCTAATTCTCAACTGGTTTGTCTTTAAAACTGAAAACATGGCCTAGAAGCTTTCTTTTCTGGGATGTAGGTGCACCATGGGGTAGGTTGCACTAGGGGTGAAGAAAGTTTCTTGGATCGTTTTCAAAATCACAGACAATGCCAACTGAGCTTTACATGTTTTTTATAACTTCTGATACTCTTCTTTTCTTGGTCTGTACTTGAATATATTTACTTTCTAATAATGCTTGGGGAAGCAATAAACACCCTCTACCATTTAATAATGGTAGTTTTCATTTTAAAAAAAGAAAAAGAAAATTGTACTGGATCGTACGATGAAGACCTCCCTTAATAATAAATACTACAACGAATTACTGTTAAAATAATATTTTGAAAATAAATATTATGAAAAATTAAAAGATAAATCACAGAAAAAGGGTGTGTTTGGTTGGACAAGTTTTTGCAAAACTTGGACTATCCAAATCCAGTTTTGCAAAATCTTGTTTGGTTCATCAAGTTTTCCAAAATCCAGACTTGTAAAATTCTAAAACCAATCAAATATTTTGTTCTATACTCACAAACTCAACCCAACCAAACAAGGATTTTGCAAAATCAGACTCTCAAAATCCCAAACAAAAACCCAAACTCTCAAAAACTCAAAACAAAATCCAGACTCTCAAAAAACTTGTGAACCAAACACACCCATATACTCATATACTATTTCAATATATGGTCAAAGGATTGAAAAACATTTGACTAGAATATATGAATTCTTTGTATTATGTATAGAACATAATATATTGATTGCTATTTGATTTTGACCTAGTAAGGCAGTACAATAATACCATCAAGTTATGAGATGGTAAATAATACTTTCACCATTCAACAAACAATTCTTTAGTTGCTCATTCTTGTTTGACAGTCAGTAACTAGTTACATCCATTAAATAATGATTTTTTTTTAATTTTAAAAATGCATGTTACGGTTCTGAAAATTATGTCACATGATTATATTGATATTGATGTAATACTTTAAATTACTTTAAATTGATGGTCAAACATGTTATAGTGAATAATCAAATTAGACAATGTTAGCAAACGAATATCCCAGTATCTTGTCATACTTTTCAGCCAAATATTTGAATACCATGTTTAACTATTAATAATTTTATTTAAATGAATGACAATATCATCACATAAGATATCATTAGATTATTCGTATGGTATATACTTTTCAAATATGAAATTTCCATACAATATTAATAAGTATAAATTAAATCAGTACTAGTCAAACATAATATTTGTGGTCAAATAAGGATAAAATGAAATGAACAGAGGAAGTATGTGCATTTTCTAAATCAAACATGTGAATTATTATTTTAATAATCAAATTTTGTGCTAAAATTTGTGATGTACAAAAAAATCAAGTTTTAAAACACACATGTACAATATAAACAATGCACATTATAGGTTTTGACATGCTACAAACTATTATATAAGAATTGAATATTGTGTCATTTTCTTCCATTAAGCTCAAATTATTTTCTAGTGATGATGCATTTTAAAATACACCTAATACTTCCATTTACTCAAATACATTAATGTGTATATAGTACAAAAAATATATAATTATTCAACAAACATCAATCATAAATTTAAGATATCCATAATATGTAATATTTTCCATCCCAGCCAAAACATTTCTTACTTTAATTCTTCCACTTTTGACAAATGAATTTATTATGAAAAGACACATTTACCCTTAATAAATTTCTACATATAATTATAAGTATCAGTGAAATTTCTCTTTTACTTTCTGAAAATTAAAACATAATATAAAAAGTATTCTATTCTAAAAATCCGAGTCAAATTCAACCAATAAATTTTGACCGGGACGGAAGGAGGGGTAGGCCATTTTGGTAACTTCATCCCCACATTTCACCTACATTTGTCCGTTACCTCTCCAAATTAAGGAAGGAACAAACTAGTACAAACTCTTTGGCGTCATCTTCTCCATCCAAAAACCATACAATTTCTCACTCTCATTTCACAGATATATAATTATCATCATCACATTCATCAGTACTATATCACCCTCCCAATTATTCAATTATTCAAGAAACTGCCCAGAAACTCACCCCCCACAAGAATCCAGTATATACAGACACACATATATATAAATCAAAATGTCCAGCCGTCATTACTCTACGGCGGAGCACGGCGGCGCGTTGGGGTACGCAGAGGACGAGGACGACGACGACTTCGGGGAGGAGTCCGATGACTCCGAGGAAACAGACCATTCCTGTCGGGGTGCCCTGCTGTCAGCCGGCGGGAGGCTGTTCGGGCCGGGCCGGTGCAGCAAGTGGTTCGTCGGGCAAGTGCTCGACCCGAGATCGCCGTGGATCCAGGAATGGAACCGGGTTTTCCTTCTGGTCTGCGCGGCGGGTCTGTTCGTTGACCCGCTATTCTTCTACACGCTCTCCATCAGCGATAACTGCATGTGCCTGTTCGTCGACGGGTGGTTCGCCGTCACCGTGACGGCGCTGCGGTGCATGACGGACGCGTTGCACCTGTGGAACATGTGGCTGCAGTTCAAGATGAGCCGGCGGCGCGTGGAGCCCACGACGGTGATCGCGAACGACGAGGGAGGGTCGCCGGAGAACAGCGCGAAGACGGTGGCGATGAGATACCTGAAGTCGAAGAAGGGTTTTCTGTTCGATCTCTTCGTCATTCTTCCTCTGCCTCAGGTGAGTTCGTTTGTTGTTGAAGGAGAATTAATTGTGCGTTGATTTTTTGAGGTTCTTTGTACTTCCGGCTACTACGTGTTCGTGCATAATTTGATTGTCTGAATCAGGAAAATAGATTATCTTGACCTTATCTAAATTGATTAAATTAATATTACTTTGAACATTTTTTATGTTTATTTCAAAAATTAGGTACATACATCATTAAGATTGTATCCATATCCTAACAATCTTTATGGCTATAAATGTGTAAAATAATTTTTCACCACTATTTAGAGGATAATAATCCTTATTCTATTAACCATCTTAATATCGAAACTCAGGGTCTATTTGGATATAGAAATTTTTGAGAGTCTGATTTTTATTTTGTAATTTTGAGAGTTTAGATTTTTGTTTGGAATTTTAAGAGTTTGATTTTGCAAAACCCTTATTTGGTCGGGTTAGAATTATGTAACTCTTGGAAAAAAAATTCTTACTTGATTTATTAGAATTTTGCAAGTCTGAATTTTGCGACAAAAAACTGAACTTTGGTAAATCAATTGAACCAAACAACTATTTGGAAAACTGGACTTTCAAAGTCCAATTTTCCAAAAACTGATCAAACCAAATGCACCCTCAATGATTAATCTCTGATTATATAACTCGCGACCTCATATTTTATATGAATTTAGTATACAAAAATGAATTATATTAGTTAAATTGAGTTCAAGATATATAACTCTATTTCCATAAGATTAAGATAAAATGAATCGTTTTGATTAAGTTTTATGTATTTCAGTTCAGTTAAGCATAGTCGGAAATTGTGTGATAATGTATAATGTGTGGGTTTAGATTATACGGCGGGAGTTAGGGATGGGAAATGACAAAGGCATGCATGTCAGGGATTAATTGTTTGCATGTGACGTGTGAAGATTGGTTTCGGCATCGATGTATCTTAATTTGGCCTTTTTCTAAAATTGATTAAATAATTTTTTTATAATGCATGAATAGATGTGGTTAATTAAGGTATATTATAAAATCAATCAATTTGTGATCAAAATGTATAAGGACGTACATGTGATATTTGTTCACTTTTTATAATTATTAAAATATTGAATTTTTTTAGTAATATTATAAAATCAATCATCTTGGTATAAATTAAATATATTTTTAATTGATTTGAGTTGTGTCATGAGAACATTATATACTATTTTAAGATAACGTTCTTATTTGGGGGACTATTCATTCATTGAATATTAGTGCAATATTTTCATTGGCCAATTTGTAAGATTGTTGAAGGTTCATGAAATAAAATTTGAAAAATCCAATATCATAAACATTATTAAATATAATTGAAACAAATATTATAAATAAGAGTGATTTGAATAGTTCAAATCACTCTTTGACTAACCTTAAACCGTATACAAAATAGATAAGATTGTATTAATTTTGGGCGTTGTTATATACGGTCTGTATTTATTAATGAAGTGACATTAATACCCTTAATATTTATTCAAAAATAAATGTGTTTCCCATAAATAAGGGTATATCAGGAATTTAAATGCAAATTCGGACTGTAAAAGTAATGTTGTACTGTAACTATCGATTCCCATAATTTTTAAACATTTGATACAATTGATGGGTGGAAAACTATAAACTGATAATTATTTCTTCCTTTAAAAATTACCCCTCAAAATATAATAAAACATAATGCATTAAATAATACGATGACAATAAGAATGAAATCCCATTGAAAAGGACAAACTTTTGATAAATTCACATCTTTTGGGTCCAAAAATGTTTAAAAAAGGGACGTGTCTATACATTTTGCCAAGCAAAAATCATCTTTTATTTGATATTATACTAAATTGTGAACGTTTAAATAATAAAATGGTAAATGTAGTTTCATATTATTAATACTTTTTCATCTTGATTGATGTTTAATTAATGTTGAAGCTGTAAAAAAATGCAGATTGTGCTATGGATAGTGATTCCGGTACTGTTAAAAAGCGGATCTACCACATCGGTGATGACAGTGTTTTTGGTTATGTTTTTGCTGCAATACCTTCCCAAGATCTACCACTCCGTCTGCCTTTTACGGCGAATGCAGAATCTCTCCGGCTACATCTTCGGCACCGTTTGGTGGGGGATCGCCCTCAACCTCATCGCCTACTTCGTCGCCTCGCATGTAACGCTCCTAACCTTTTTACGCCGCTTTCATTTTAAAAGAATCGCGATCTCTTGCACTTTTTCACTACAGATCTAGTCATTCTGACAGACTATAAGCAGTGTTGCTAGTTGAAAAATCAACTAACCCGTCTGCTTATAGCCAATTGTATGACTAAATTCATTACGAGATTAAAAGTATTGTACTTCGCAACTCTTTTTGTGACGTATTTACCTCACTTATAACTATTTTAAAGTATAATCACTTTTTAAAATATTTCTATTGACGATCTTTTGAATCCCTAGCTTGAAAAATTGAATTTTAATATTTTCTAAATTTTAGTATTTATCATTTTGATAATTGTAGGTAGCATTGCTGATTAGTTGGATAAACATTCAATTAATATATTTATAAACTGTCTATAATCTTACATTTTTTTACTACAGATCTAGTCATTCTGACAGACTATAAGCGGTGTATTGCTAGTTGAAAAATCAGCTAACTTGTCTGCTTATAGCCAATCATATGACTAAATTCATTACGAGATTAAAATTATTGCACTTTTTGTAACTCTTTTCGTGACGTATTTACCTCACTTGTAACTATTTTAAAGTATAACCACTTTTTAAAATATTTTTATGATGATCTTTTTAATCCCTAGTTTGAAAAATTGAATTTTTATGTTTTTAAAAATTTAGTATTTATCATTTTGGTAACTGTAGGCAGCATTGCTGATTAGTCGAATGAACATTCAATTAATCTATTAAGCTGCCTATAGTCGGTCATATAGTAACTTAATTCGCTACATGAGGTTAAAATGATTACATTTTCAACCTATTTTTGTTAGACTACTCACTATTTTTAATAATATTGAACTATTAGAATAGTTATTTTAGTTTTACAGATTTAGACTACCTATATATTCTGCTAGATGACTAAATTCACTATAAGAGATTAAAATGACTACATTTTAAACCATTTTGTTATTTTCTTATGTTATTTTATATTGGAAAATTTTGAAATTTTCAGGCGGTGGGAGCGTGTTGGTACTTGCTAGGGATGCAGAGAGCAGCAAAGTGTCTGAAAGAACAGTGCAGGCAGACAAGCGGGTGCGGTCTGCATATGCTGGCCTGTGAAGAGCCGATCTACTATGGAACAGCTAGGCTGGTGACCAACAAGTTTCGCCTGAACTGGGGAGAGACCAAATCTGCTAGATCAGCTTGCCTCGAAAACTACGACGATTTCGACTATGGAGCTTATAAATGGACTGTTCAGCTGGTTTCCAATGACAACCGCTTGGAGAAGATACTCTTCCCCATCTTCTGGGGCCTCATGACTCTAAGGTACATAGATCTAGTGTTTTGTAAGAGTTGTTTTATCCGTCTCAGTTGTATCAGCACACTTTTAGGTCGATCTTTTTTCAAAACATGTATGATCTGTTGTTTTGTATGAGTTATTTTATCCGTCTCTGCTCTATCTGCACATATTTAGGTCGATCTTTTTCAAAACATGTATGATACTTATGTTGTTTTGTATGAGTTATTTACCCGTCTCAGTTGGATCTGCACACTTTAAGGTCAATCTTTTTCAAAACGTGCATGATATGTTGTTTGTATGAGTTATTTATCCGTCTTAGTCTCATCTGCGCATTTTTAGGTCAACTTTTGTCAAAACATGTATGATCTATTGTTTTGTACGAGTCATTTTATCTGTCTCAGTTGTATCCGCACATTTTTAGGTTACATTTCTTCAAAACATGTATGATCATAAAATTTTAGAATATTAAATTAATAATATGATCGTTCGAGATATTCAAAATGATTATTACTAAGAAAAAGATTTAAAAAAATAATTTGTGACATCTAGGGTAAATAGATCTGTTGTCTTGTATGAGTTATTTTATCCGTCTCAGTTGTATCTGCACATTTCTAGGTTAAATTTCTTCAAAACATATCTGATCATAAACCTGTCTGAATGATAGTACATTTGGGAACCTGGAGAGTACAACAGACTGGCTGGAAGTGGTATTCATAATCATTGTCTTAACTACTGGCCTTCTTCTGGTAACCATGCTCATTGGTAACATCAAGGTGAGCCATTATTCATTCAAAAATGTTTGTTTATTTCATGAAATGGGGATTTTTTTATATGATGATATGAAACATTTTTGTTTGTTTCAGGTGTTCTTGCATGCAACAACTTCAAAGAAACAAGGGATGCATCTGAGAATGAGGAATATAGAGTGGTGGATGAAGAAGAGGAAGCTGCCTTCAAGCTACAGGCAGAGAGTGAGGAACTATGAGCGGCAGAAATGGGCGGCGATGCGCGGTGTTGATGAATGTGAGATGATTAGGAACCTCCCTGAAGGCCTCAGGAGAGACATCAAGTATCACCTCTGTTTGGACTTGGTTAGACAGGTAATTATCACCTCACTCTGTCCCAGATCAAACTGCACTGTCACTCCGTCCCAGATCAAGCTGCACTGTCAAACTGTTGACAGTGCAGTTAGATCGGGAATGAGTTAGCATTGTCTTCCAAAAAGCACACACACCTTCAAAATCTTTATTGGTTGAACTATCTCAGGTACCTTTGTTTCAACACATGGATAATTTGGTACTGGAGAACATATGTGACAGGGTGAAGTCCCTCATTTTTACTAAAGGAGAAACAGTAAGTTCTAAATATTTGTTATATACATTTTTCCTTCATAAATATCTATAACTATGTCCTTTTTACTTATTCATTTACTGATGCAGTCCAGTATTTTACTAGACTGAGTTGATGAAAGTTTTTTTATTCGAGCTATTCTGAATGCTATATACAGTCTCGTATTTTACTCAGTTTACACCAAAATATATATAAAATGACAATATTATCCTTGTAAGTTGACTAGTTTTTCAGAAACCAAATCAGTTGAGAACATTATCGCACTTTCATGATATATTTTGGACTATAAGAGTAAAATACGGGACTGCCTCCATTTTTCCTGGTTAACTTGTTTTTTTGTTGTTGTCAGATATCAAGAGAGGGAGATCCTGTTAGAAGAATGCTATTCATAGTAAGAGGCCATCTCCAAAGTAGCCAAGTGCTCCGAGATGGAGTCAAGAGCTGTTGCATGTTAGGTCCCGGCAACTTCAGCGGCGACGAGCTTCTCAGCTGGTGTCTCCGGCGACCATTCATCGAGCGGTTGCCGCCGTCCTCCTCCACCTTAGTCACTCTCGAGACCACCGAAGCCTTCGGGCTCGAGGCCGAAGATGTCAAATATGTTACCCAACATTTTCGCTACACATTCGTGAACGAAAAGGTTAAAAGAAGCGCGAGGTACGCACTAAATTCAATTTTAGTTTAGTTTTAATTTAAATCAATAGAAAAAAGCATGCCTAATATAGTGGCGGATCCAGAATTTTTTTTTAAGTATGAATGAATAGAACTAAGATCGGTAATAGTTGCAAATTAAGAATGAATAGAGCACAATTCAGGGCCACATATTGTGTTTTTCAGACATGCATTAGTAAATATGGATGTGCATGTATAATTTCTCAATTTTTAAGATCATTTGAGATCAAGTAATTTCAAAACAGTTTCACGAAGATTTATATATCTTATTTAACAATTTTAATATTTTATTCTGATTCTCCCACTCAAAGGTACTACTCGCCTGGATGGCGAACGTGGGCATCTGTCGCCATCCAGCTGGCATGGAGGAGGTACAAGCACCGGCTGACGCTTACGTCATTGTCGTTCATAAGACCTAGGAGGCCATTGTCGAGGAGCTCTTCACTTGGGGAAGATAGGCTCAGGCTCTACACTGCTCTCTTGACATCACCAAAGCCAAACCAGGATGAAATTGACTTGTGAATTGGTTGATTAATTATTTGGAAATTTAAATGCATGCAATAATGTTTTGCATTTTTGTATATTGGATATGTATTTATGTGCCTTTCCTAGGATTCTATAATTATGATTATGATTTTGTATTGCAAATGGTATGAATTGTGTGCAACTGGAGATGGTTTTTATGTATAATAATTAGTTGGCTGGAGAATTGTGGGTTTTCAGCTACTTATTTGTACATGATTTTTATTTCATTCCAAAATGATAGATTAGTTATAGTTCTTAGGGTTTCCTCAAGTTTTTGCTAAAGCTAAGCAAATTGTAGGCTTTTTTTTTTCTTTTTTTTTTCAAATTTCAGCCACATTGAGAATTAAAATACCAGTAAAATTGGTTTCTAAATACATGTGTAATTTAGAAACAATTTCGATTAATTGAAACTAGCATGGTGAATCACGCGATGCGCGCGTGATTTTTGGAGGTAGTACTTTTTCTCCACTGCAAAATTATTATCTCGAGAGGATTACCTGCGCTGAATCACTCATATTGATGCCCTTGGCCGTATTACACTGTATTTGTGTTTGATAGAGGTCGAGGTCAAAGCAACACTCAAAATATCAAAGAAAAAACCAAATAATAATACAGATCTACTAATAAAACATCACATTGTCGATACATAATACAAAAAGTTATGTATCGAAGATCAAGCTACTGTTTGTGTTTCCAACTGAGGCACCCCTGAAGAGCAAAATGGCAAGGCTGCCAATACAGAAATGAATAAAACATCCATGGCAATGTGTAACAAAGGAACCAAAATCTGTCCCAACTATGCATTGCCATCCGTTTCCATGCGCTTCATCGAATGCCTAAACAACACAAAAAACAAAAATAAATTATTCAAATTAAATATTGATCATTAATATGTAATATATATTGAGTATATACAAATCATAAAAACTTCATATTATGAAAATACACGCTATAATGAATCTACAAAAATTACATACAATATTTTTAGGATCAAAGTTAGACAACGAAACCTATAATTTAAATTGTAACGGAGGAAGTATGTCGTACTAAAATCACAAGTATAAAAGTGTTAAATTCAATCTAACTCATACGAATCACAAGTATAGTTGAAGAACTGAAGTATTATACGCTGTCCGGTATTCTACTCTACATAGTCTAATATAACATCGAAATTACAATAATGTCCCCTGAATATCGCTAAGTTTCCTATAACGAACCTTATAAATGATGATATTTTTGTAAATTTACATTGTACTTGGAGTATAAAAGTAAAATATCGGACTGTATAAACACCCGATGATATACCTTCTTTATAAAGCAAGCAATTTCAGTTGCTTCGGTGACATCGAAGAAGTCTAGAGCCTTGGCAGCCAAATCAAGAGCATCTCCCTGCATCTTCTTCAGCATGTCGGTCTCCCCAACCACAGCTTTTCCTTCCAGCATTTTTTTCTTCTGATAATATTTATTCGACGATTAAAATGGTCATAAAATGACTTAATAAAATAGCAGAAATGAAAGCAAATGATTTGTTTTGTTCTTCTTTCGTTCCAAATATATGGGATGGATTATTTATAGGGAGAGAAAATTAATAATATGGTCTAATAAGATCAATATTTGTGGTCAGAAAGAGCACAGCGAACTGGAAAATCTATCATGAAGAAGAGGTTGTGAATATACTGAGAAAATAGATTTTTATGGATTTTGTGGAAAGGGGAAAAAAAGTGTAAAGATCTATCTTCACTTTTTGTCTTTTACACGTATTATATATTTTGAGTTTAATTTATATGATGTGGATCGATAAATACAAATCTTTTCAAAAAACCATAGTAGATAATTAAATCATTTATAAAGTACTTCTATTTTATTCACAATAATAAGTGACTTACATTTTAAATCACAAAAATAGTTGTCTCGAAATGTAAATTATATGCAATCGCACTAATATTGAAATGAACATTGTCAGCCCTATTTGTAGAGTTTGTGACGAAAAAATGGAGACGATAGATCACAATATTGCGAAATGTGACACAATTAAGAGGTTGCGGAGAAATATCTCTTTGGGTTTTGATTACGAAACATGTCAATAATCCTTTAAAGGATGGTTAAGAAGATGACTATTGAAAACTCCGGATCCAGATACTTCAGGTTTGTCAGATTTGAAGGTTTCAAATTGACATGATATTCCATAATAGGTTCTGATATCCAAAAACAGATCTTCTTGTTACGTGAACTTGGTCATGAATTAGACGAAAAATATAAAGTTAATTGTGCGCAGACCAGTGTTTATATTATCGTGTGTTTAATCATAACTCACACAATCTCTATTTTCACACCATAATAGCAGAAATTTATGTGTCTCTCCCAAACTTTCGAAAAATGTCTAGAATAACACAAAATAGAGAACTTTAAATATTAAATTAATATATTGTTGTTTGGAAAATAATGAAATTAACTCTAGTGAAAGTAATACGTTGCTTCTTTTGATTAAAAAAACAAGAAAACGTTGCTTCTTGGTTGTGCAAAATTCAAAGTGTTAGATGAAGATTGGCTGTCACTTTGACGGTGGCGGTGGTGATCGTTCTGACTCCGACACTCTGCAAAATCCATGACGTGCCACCTACTCCGCCGTGTCGGTGACGATCCCCACCCAACCCATCTAGATCTTCCCCACTCTCCTCCCATTACTTTAGAATTAAAATAAATAGGAGATCATTTCCTTTGAAATAATCATATGACATATAATTAATCACATTAAAACATGTTGAGAAAAAATATTTTGAGCTTTATTATGTATGATTAATTTCTTTTATTCAAATATTATTAAATGATATCATTTGCGAGAGCGTCCAAAATATCTGTTTTGTTGAGAGATTAGTTTTAAAGTGCGTTTTTAATATTTTGACAGTGCAACTAAATCAATGTTATGGTCGGACTCAGGAGCTTCCGGACCCAAGAGGCCACCGGATGGTACAGACATTTTGGAGGTCGTTTTAGCGAGAATGTTAGGGTCATGGTAGATATCTTACAGGCTGAGGAGAGGTCATGGGCAATGAGGGCCTACAGTTCTTCAGAGAGACAGAATAAGATGAGACTACTGGTTTAGCTTGTCCTCCGTAGTGTAGTTAGTATGTAGTTTGGCTAGTTAGACCTGGACTAGTCAGAGGTACTATTAGCTGCTACCATTTCTTATATCCCTAGTAGATGTAGTTGATCGATATGCTGCTCCGGTATCAGATACAGGAAAGGTTCCCTGTACTCTTCACTTTGACTCCTCCATGGAGATATTGTTATGTACTACTCGACTCCATTTGGAGGCATGATTATGGAATAGGGTAACCTAATAAATATCTCTCTGCTGAAATTTTCAGCAGTTTAACTTAACAAAAAAATCAATATTATGGTGTTCTTTTAGATTTGTGAAATTGTCCACTATAAAATAATAATTAAAAGTAATAGATAACGTATTACTAAAATTAGACAAATCAATACAAAAGTTTGACAAATTAAAATTGAACCAAAATTACGAAAATGAAAAAATAAACCAAGCTAAAAATACCAAATACAAAAATGTATTTATATTATGACGTGGTTAAGAAAAAATATATTGTAGTTTTACTCTTTGTAAAATATATAGCCTACAAATTAATAATTAACATCTAACACGATATATATTAGATGATGCTTCTCTAATATCGAATGGATTATACCATCTTAATTCCATAAAATTAGAAAATGGAATATAATTAGTTATATTTGGTGGGAAGAAAGGAATATTATAAATCACGAATCCTTCCAAATCATCTCCCATAATTCCCTCTTCACCACCCTTCCGCACCATCAAAAACCATTCCAGACCAAAAACACAACCGATTTTCTTCCCTTCCCCAGAAAACAAGATCGTAGATCCATCGCAGGAAAATCAAACAGGCCAAACCAGATCCGATCACCGGCGGCCATGGCGCCCCGTCTCTTCAAATGCTTCGGCGCCGGAAAATCCTCCCACGACAGCCCGCCGGAGGAAAGCGCCACGGCGGACGTGGTCGCAGAGGAGCAGCGGCGCTGCGGTGGCGTGGTGGTTGAGCTCTTCACGTCGCAGGTATTAAAGTTATTATTTGGTGTAATTGTATGAATACCGGCATGTAGCAATAAAGTTTAGAATTGTATTCCTTTGTTACTTTTTTAATAATATATATAGTGGAATAGCATCAATATTTGTGGGATGACGGTTTAATTAATAACTAAAAAATATCAAAATATTTCGCATCTTAATAATTATCAACTAGTCCATCAAAGTATAGTTAGATCCATACTAAAAAATGAACGGATGGTCGAAAATTATTGATCCCATCGTTATTAGTTGTTAGTGTTATTAGATCCCGCTTCTTTTTTTTTTCTAGATCTGTTACTGCATTCACCCGTATACCTATAGCCATACTAAAAAATGGACGGGATGGTAAAAACTATACTTGCATCTACCCGCAACATACCTAGAATCAGAGTCGAAGCCAGGAATTCAAAAGTAGGAAGCAAATATTAAGAAATTATTAAAAATATTAGTATAAATTTTAGAATAGTGGGTAACAAAAATATTATTTTTAAAAATATTACTAAAGAGAAAAGGTTAAAAAATTATTCAAAAAAAGTGGATATATTTACCACTCACATATACACATAGCTCCGTATTTCAAAAACTTTTCTAGATCCGCTTCTTTTTCTAGATCTGCTACTGCATCTACCGTCCCTTGTGTACTATTATAATCCTTATGATTAAGTGTGTGTTTTACGTTGTATCATGTTTAAGGGCTGCGCCACCTCGTCGGAGGCGGAGCTGCTGTTCTCGCGGCTGGGGCGCGGGGATTTCCAGATCGACGCGCCGGTGATTCTGCTGGCATATCATGTGGATTACTGGGATTACAAGGAGTGGAAGGATCCTTTTGCGTCGAGCATGTGGACCGTCAGACAGAAGGCTTACGTTGAAGCTTTGAAGCTAGACACCATGTTTACGCCGCAGATCGTCGTGCAGGGACGCGCTCAGTGCGTCGGGAACGACGAGGAGGCTTTCTTGGCATGCATCGCCAACGCGCCGAGGATCCCAGCTCCTACGTTGCAGGTTAGGTTTTTAGCTTATTTTAATTAGTGTTGATATATTTTGATTTTATATTGACGTTGCTTGATGATTCGTTGAGTTTGCATAGAATTAATAAAATTTGATAAAATGGTGGCTAGATTGCATGAAATTATATGCACACACTTTGTTTCGGGTGAATCTGATTTAGATATGTATGATCAGTTTACTTTAGTAATGTACAAATGAATTAGATCTGAAGTGACGATGATGTCTCTTAGATATTTATTATAGTTTAAAAAATTATGTCTTGAAGTGACGATAATGTTGCTCTTAACTATTTATGTTAATTTGTAACAACTAATGAATGGTATGTAGTTATGATAATTTGTCACTTTTATTAGACCTGCTGGCAAACTCCAAACTATTTTCAGGCAAATATAATTAATTTTGACTGAATATTTAAATGAATAGGTAGATATAAATATCATCGCATTATATATTAAAGTATGATTGTATAATATAGTTAAAGATATTAGCAGTTAAACACTTTTTTGGGAAACTATTCAAAATACTTTGTACAAATTCAAATGGTGCGTAAAATATCTGAATATATATGGGAGAATTAATTATGTTGGTTTGATGATATGATGAGATACATATTTGAGAGTTTGTGTTATATATAATGTTTGGCACAGAGGCTAAACAAGAAATCTCAATTTCAGAGTTTGTATTTATACACAATAAAAATATTATACAATTTGATATATTATGAATCATTTCTTTATTACAAAAGAATGCTGGCAGGTTGGTGGATGACGATGACGAACCAACTTATTAATAATTTGAACATTAACAATAGGGTACATTATTAGAACATTATATATAATAGACACGTTTGTCTCTTGTTATTTTAGATGTTACGTAAATTTATTAGCTTGGTATTTTATTTTTATACGGTCGATATTTTTATTAAATTATTATATATACAATAACGTTGATATATATAACTTATTTGTAATTATACATAATATAAGTAATATATATCATATATTTGTCTGATATAAATAAAATAAAATTATAATATATATTGAAGATGTGTTTTTTTTATTTTGTACTGTAAAAAATACAGACGACACAAAATACAACATTTATAAGTCAATTATTTATCTCTCTGTTTCCACCTTGATGTCAATTCTTCATTTAGGATAATTATTTTTGTTTCATTTTCTTTTTTAGTATATTAGTTTGGTAAGCATTTAATATTCATGGATCACTATCTAACATACAAATATCAATTTATGGAATGGTGATTTTGATATGAACCTACTTTCATTATTATCATGGATAGATTTCTCAAGAGGCCATTGTTACCTTCATCATAGGTTAAAATAACTTGCTTCTCATATATGTAGGCTACTTTCCAAAGGCCAACACCACAATCCCTGCAAGTCACCTTATCAGGTGCCTTGAGGATGAAGGTGGATCATCAAGGCCTGAACATCATGGTTGCACTGTACGAAAGCGGGCTGGTTACCGACTGCCAGAGAGGGGAGAACAAAGGCCGTGTCATAGCGAATGACTATGTCGTTAGCAAGCTCGAGAAGCTCTGCTTCGTGAAGGACATTGCTGCCAAGAAAACCATCTCTGGGACGGTTACTTTTCCGCTCTGGGAAGGCTTCGATCCCAGCAAGTGTGGCGTGGTAGTTTTCGCTCAGAACAGCGGCCTTCAGATATTTGGTTCGCAGAAGTTTCAGTTGCCAGAAAACCTTTGAAGCTTTCACACTATGTTTATATAATAAACTTCAGCTAGTTCGGTTTTATGAGATTTTTTTTTTTTTTTTCGCTTGCTTGTAAACTATTGTTCAAATCTTTAGCTAGCCAGATTATTGTTTACATGAGAAGCTTAAAACCAACCAAAACCAACTGAAAGCCACAATAGCACAGCTATAGTTTCGATTAACAAGTGTAGCCACTAGAATAATGTACAATGACAGCTCTACAACAACACATTTCATCATCGGTCCGAGTAACCATACACTAAACAACAAGATGCAAATATGTACACAGCTGAAATATCCATGATTGGTACCTAAGAATTGTAGAAACGACTTGTTTGGAGATTCGATTCAGCCAAAAGAAGTGCCCAAACGACAAGGAATAGCTTCACACAGAATCTACTGCATCAACCTGCTGTCTTGCAAGATATTTTTCCCTCCGTTCTTTCTGTAAAATATAAGGAGATTTAGAAGTTTAGGCACCAGAAGAAGAACTGTCAAATGAACCTATATGCTTATAAATCACCATAAGATATTCTGATCTACTTACCCATTCATCTATTACGAGACCTTCCCCAACAACTCGGGGACCTGTTTCAGCAGGAGGTTTCTTACTACGTTCCTCCACAGCAGCTTCAGCCTCAGCCAACTGACGCTTTAGTTTTTCCATTGCCTTCAAAATGACAGAGATAGACATTATATGTTACAGGTAATCATGAGACACAACCCCATAAAGTATTATAAAAGCAATTGCTTACAGGAGTCGATTTCTCTGGATCCAAAAATACGACCCGAAGAACACGCTCAACAGTGACTTGATCCTTTTTCTCTTCAAACTACAAGAAGAACAATGTCAGCCAAGAGTATAAGATATTTACAGGCCTTAACATCTACTAATATCAGGTCAAGAGAAAATTTGCTTAAAATGGCTGAACTTGCACAATCATGATCATTACATTTTCTTTAATAATCTGGAACAAAATCTTGAACTAACTGAATTACAAAATTATGAAATGCAGAATTCAGGACCACGTATATATCAAGGAATCCCGAGCCACAAAATCAGTACTCACACAGAATTATAGTATGCAAATAAATGTTAATGGTTTGTATCAGAATCAACAGAGAATATTGAAACTTCAGCACAGGAACCTAAGAGCACCTCTGTGTGCCAGAGGAACAAACTCCTAACTCATACAGAAGATGCACGGGTTTTCTTTAATTAAAGTCAATTCAAATTGTCAAATCCAGAGGCAACAACTTAAACTAAGCCATATATAGAATCTCTTCATCTAAAGCATGATTGCTTGAGCGTCTTTAACTTAATTATGTTGGAGTATCAACCCAAAAAATTTTGAATCACACTTTCACCAGCACAAGAAACCCTTTTAAGGATAATGAGTAAACAAAATTAGAATACTAAACCTTGACAAGATACAACAAGCAGACTTCATACAGAAGTTACTCGAACTTTCCGAAAACTCACCAGCTCAGGCACATAATCAGTTCCTTCTTTAACCTTGAGACTCATGATTTTGAATTTAACCTTGCTCTTCTGCTCTATTGGCGGTTTCTCATTGTTCTCGGGATGTTCCACGAACTTAAACACTAACCAAATTCAAAAAGATAAGCAAAACATCAATGCATTCCCATTTACTTTCAGCTCATTTCACAACTCAATGACTAATGAGAAGAGCAAGCTTATTACCAGTAGCAATGATGCTTTCCCCGGGTGCAAGGGTACCACCAGGCGGCCGCATGTAACAGCTCTTAGGAGCAGTAGTTTGAAACTGAAAACATCACACAAAGCAATTAAATAGCAGCTTTAACAAAGCAAAAACATATACCGCCATGAATCGAATTTTACTACCTTGAAAGCTACAGGGGACTTGCTGGAGTTCTTAATCTTAACAGCACTCCTCACCTGCTTCCCCGGCTCATCTACAAATCAAAAACGAATCAACAATCAAAGTTCAACAATCAGCACAAGGCGGAGAAAATTAAAAACCTAGAGAGAGCAGAGCAATTACAGGGGAAGTAGAGGTTGTTCGTCGGATCGAGGCGGAGGCGGCGGCGAGCTGGAAGCAAGGATCTCGCGAAGCTGGAGGAGGAGGAGCGGGAGCTGGATCCGACGACGTCGTTTCGGAAGCTGCTAGACTGGAGAATTTGCGTAGAAGATGCAGAGGACGAAGAAGCTGGGTTTCCCGATTGCCAGAACGGGCACAGCCTCCACAGCTTGCCTTCGGAGCGATTAGTGCCGTGCTCGGATATCGCCATGGCCGGAGCGGTGGCGCAATTTCCCGGCGCCGGTGGAGCCAATCAGAGCCAAAACGACGGCGTTTCTGATGAATCTGAGGAGAGTTTGGTGTATTGTTTGCAACGGCACGGTGACTGTGTGTCGGTTTTGAGGAGTGGTTCCATTTTTCTACAGGTCCGCCATTACTGCGTATGGTGAAAAATGTTTGATATTACAAGTTGACCTCTACAGTTTAAAATATTTTGGAAATAATCCCAAATATATTTCATTCTAGTCCAATCTATTTATACATCAAATAAATTTTATATGACCTTGGTTATGGTTGATAAGTTAATATTCAATTTGATTTTCATTATGTCACTTCACTAATTGCAATCGTTAATGGACATATATTTTAACCACCATGACTACCATTATCTTTAAATGCAAACTCTCTGAAAAGTCCAACTTTCCTAAATGTTATGGAACTACCATTGTGTATTTAGACTTAACTGATACAATTTTATGTTAAAACATTGATCATTTTAAAATAAACATATAGTAAAACATGTTTTAATGCAAAATTTTTTAAATTTATATGTAAAAATTAAAAAATTTGAAATAACAAAATATACAGTTCAAATTAAAAAGTACACTTTATAAGTTAAAACGTATAAAAACTTTGATGGAAAGTCAGGAAAGTTGGGAGTTCAAGAGACTTTCTCGTCTTTAAAATCACATCTGATTTCAATTTAATTAACGACTTATAAAATTAAATAAATTTAAATTATTCAAGTCCAAAAGAGTATCATCTAACTCATTTTAATATCCCAAGCCGTATTGATACCAGCCCGAACCCAGATGAAAATACACCAGCTCAACTCAAACCATTTTAATCCAAAATCGTGCTAATAACAACTGTGCGAAACTATGAATATTGAGTTTCACTCAACTTATAATTCTAGCTTCACCATGCACGGACCCATAATCTAATCGCCATATTGAATATGCCTATGACTTTGTCAAATTTCAAAAATTCGAGTTCTATCATTTTCCCCAACTTATTCCGTTATAGTCTTTCTTTCCAATTCTCAAATTCGATATTCTGTTATCAAATTCAATCCCTAAATACCGTTCCGATCAGTCACAATGAAAATGACCTCTATCGCCAGCAAAGCAATGATGTTCTTCTGCGCTGAGTGTTCATTGAGAAAAGGTTGAACCGTTGAAGAGAGGAGAGTCGGAGAGTATGAATCCATGAAAATGTACGTCTGGGAAACATCGGGATCAATCATATATGTCTATAATTGGGAGGATACTTGCCTAATACTAGTAAGGGCGGTAGAAAAATGACACAATTTCCTTCCTTAGTAATTTATCTTCCTCCAACTAGATAATTGATCTTTTAACTTAATTCAATTGTAAATAGAACTTTTATAAAAATGATGGTGATATTGCCAGAGCAATTGTAAATTACAGTTCAGTTTTTAACGTTAACATGAAAATTTAATGTATTTGATGAATTATAAAAATTGAATATAATTCACATGCACATTCATAATTAACCACATCTACTCATACATTTTAAAAAATACCTAAATACCGTTCCGATCAGTCACAATGAAAATGACCTCTATCGCCAGCAAAGCAATGATGTTCTTCTGCGCTGAGTGTTCATTGAGAAAAGGTTGAACCGTTGAAGAGAGGAGAGTCGGAGAGTATGAATCCATGAAAATGTACGTCTGGGAAACATCGGGATCAATCATATATGTCTATAATTGGGAGGATACTTGCCTAATACTAGTAAGGGCGGTAGAAAAATGACACAATTTCCTTCCTTAGTAATTTATCTTCCTCCAACTAGATAATTGATCTTTTAACTTAATTCAATTGTAAATAGAACTTTTATAAAAATGATGGTGATATTGCCAGAGCAATTGTAAATTACAGTTCAGTTTTTAACGTTAACATGAAAATTTAATGTATTTGATGAATTATAAAAATTGAATATAATTCACATGCACATTCATAATTAACCACATCTACTCATACATTTTAAAAAATACCTAAATACCGTTCCGATCAGTCACAATGAAAATGACCTCTATCGCCAGCAAAGCAATGATGTTCTTCTGCGCTGAGTGTTCATTGAGAAAAGGTTGAACCGTTGAAGAGAGGAGAGTCGGAGAGTATGAATCCATGAAAATGTACGTCTGGGAAACATCGGGATCAATCATATATGTCTATAATTGGGAGGATACTTGCCTAATACTAGTAAGGGCGGTAGAAAAATGACACAATTTCCTTCCTTAGTAATTTATCTTCCTCCAACTAGATAATTGATCTTTTAACTTAATTCAATTGTAAATAGAACTTTTATAAAAATGATGGTGATATTGCCAGAGCAATTGTAAATTACAGTTCAGTTTTTAACGTTAACATGAAAATTTAATGTATTTGATGAATTATAAAAATTGAATATAATTCACATGCACATTCATAATTAACCACATCTACTCATACATTTTAAAAAATATAGTTTAATCAATTTTAGAAAAAAGGCCTAATTGAGATGCTTTTTTACCGAAACCAACCTACACACCTCACATGCTTGGGAAATGTGGGAATTTTACCATTAGGGCACAATTTAGTTAATGAACAGCACATGCATTGATTAGATATAAAATAGAACTACAGAAAGTATTACTTTCAGTTTGTAATTTATTTTATATTTGATCAGGCGTATTTTATGCATCTAATTATATGATTGTATATTTCTCTTTTGCCATTTGATGTGCACGAAGGTGTTTTTGGTGCAGGAATTATAAGAAAAATTGTGGAAAACAATCAAGTGGAGAAGTGGTGAAAAAGATGCAAAATCAAGCACTTGGAGCCATGGAGAGGAGCTAGACACTACACTCTTTTTTCCGAAAGGTTTTTTTAATGAGGTAGTGTGCTCCAACGGATAATGGATCGTCAATTCCATTATTCCGGGAAGAAGAAGACGCCTGCGAGTTGAAGATGTAATTCTATTACTGGTTTTTTCTACGGGCGGCTAAGTTGTGCTTCGACATGTCGATCACTAATCAGCTATACGTTCTTGAAGATATCAGTATTGGGCTAAATTGTTGCAGTCGCGGTCTTAACAAATTGGGCTTAACTGGGCTACATGGAGAAGACAATGAAGATTTATTTGAAGGCCCAATTATTTTATGATTTATTAATCCAATTTCTTGTAATATTCGGATTAGGGTTTTGTTTACCCTAAAACCTATATATACTTAGACATTATATTATTTCGGGGGGTTCCGGAGTTTGGAGGCCATCCGTAGGCTTTGGAGCCAGCCAACACATACGTTTTTCATCATTGATCAAGACTAAGTTTTCTTTTACTTTTCTTTATAATTAGTTTCATGTTTAATTATTTGTTTATGTTTAATATGTTTAGTAGCTAGGATTGTTTCCGGTAAGGGTTTTGAAGCATTAACTATGATTCATATGTGAGGCCTAAATGTGCTTGATAATTATGTTGTGTGGATTCCTTGTTATTCTCTGTGTATACTGTTTATTTCTGAATTGCTTGAGATCTGATCAGTCTTCTGTTATTTGGAATAGTGCCAATTGAGTTCCTCTATTTATCTGTATCTAGGGGGTAGATTCAATTAGTGGCGAAACTATACGCCAATAGTTGGGAATACAGGGTAGATAATTTGTGACAGTTGTTCTGATTATAAATTATCTGAATCGGGTTTCTTTGGTGATTAATGTTGTTGAGGTATTAAATCTAGGTAGGCTATTCCGGCTAGGTTGTATCTTGATTAGAGAAATAGTCAGTTTAGCTATTCTTGCCGGCTATCGACAAAGAAAGAAGAAATTGGATTGGGTGTGCTATTCTCGAAGATCTATAACTGATTGGTTTATACAACTTAATAAATTACTGAGCCAGTGATCGAATGAATTAAATGTTAATGTGGATTTACCTGTAACCAGATTGCTTCGTGTGAGTATCTTCGTGTTATTTGCATTGTTTATTTTAATTGTTATTTGCTTCTTAGTTTAGTTTAATTTAGTTCTTAGATAGTTAATACAAACTCTTTCAACATTAAAGGTGGTTTCTAACCAAAAGCTGTATCTTTAGATATAAGAATCTGATTACACTGTTTCTCGTGGGATTGACCCTGCTTACTCTATACTTGAATTTAAACTGAATTGTTTGCAGGTTTATTTGGTAGAAAAACGACCTATCAATATTATGGAATTAATAAAATACTAATTTGCATGTTGAATTATTTACTTTCAGTTTATTAAATTTATGTCATTTCCATTGCATATATATTGTTGCATAAATTGAATAAGATGTTTTGATGAAGTGCTGAATCATCATGGTTTTCAATTGGCTTCCAAGTGCTATCTGTGCCAAAATAATGGTTCTATGGATCACTGGTTCAATAGCTGCATTTTTGCTTCACAAATATGGTCTGAATTACTTGTTATCATAGGCATTAAGGATTCTGTTTTTATGACTATTTGGGACAGAATCTCATATTATATGACTCATCATGGTCTGTCGAGCTTTCAAGCAAGATTGATCAAAATGATGTCTTGTATAATATGTTGGGTTCTATGGAAAGGTAGGAATAAGATTATATTTGAGGATATCTTGCCCAACAAGTATCAGGTTATCCATGGGATCAAAGACATCCTTTATTACTCCCTTGCTGCCAGGCCAATCTTTGCAGTGACAGACATAGATAGAGAGATTGCCACAGCTCCATTTATCCCAGCCGTTTCAAAACCCCCAAAGCCCAAACTGTCTCATGTGGTCTGGAAAAGCCAGCTTTTGAGTTCAAATTAAACGTGGACGCTGCTTGGATTGCCTCACAACGTGGGATAGGAATGATCCTCAGGGATGAAAGAGGAGATACAATAGCAGCAAAGATCATATTTACTGAAGCAGAAACACCATTGGAAGCTGAGATCAAAGCCATAAGGGCTGGTTTTGATTTTGGTTTTCATTATGGTCAGCACAACTTCTTTATTGAATCAGATTCCTTGAATGGGATCTCCATGATACTAAATCCAGTTACAGCTCACTGGAAGTTGTTCTCTCTATGTGATGAAATTCACAGATGTCTAAGGATCAGACTGGTACATACTCTTAGACAAGCTAATCTTGCTGCTGACTGCCTGGCAAAGATTGCACTTTAGTCCAAGATAGAGAAATCTTTTCTCTGGTCACAGCTACCACCACAAGTTAAAGCCATTGCTCTGCTGGACAAAACCCAGCCGCCCTCCATCAGAATAGGATGAAGAATCTTCATAGTTCTGCCAACTCAACCTGCTGCAACATCTTCAAATCATCCAGGTTTTCTGGCCTAGCATGTCTGCTCCTTTTGATCATTCTGGCACTACCTTAATTGCTTACTGTCTACTCCTTGTCTCTAAATTATGGTACCGCTCTGTGTTTTGGATTCCCAATTCGCTAATAGGTTTCATAGATTAGAGATTTAGTGGTTTTTGACATGTAAGATAGTTGTTCCTTGGCTCTTAGCTTAGGTATTTTTGTCATCACCAGAGCTTGCTCTTGTGCTGTACAGGCTGCGGCCTTTATTGTAATTTTGGCAATTTATGGACTCAAAATGGCTTGGGATGCCTAATGAAATTTCGCTCACTCCACGAGTGATTTAATTTTATTTTTTTTTAAAAGGAAAGAAATTTGGATGAAATTTGTTCGAAAAAGTAGATTAATTGTGAACGCACCAATTGAATCACGGGTTGCACGTACTCTACTCAAGAGAGAGACATTATTCGGTGGAAAGTGTCAACAAAAAATGGGTGACAGAGAGAGATGATTTAGCTTATTCAATATACCAAAACTTTTTATATGAAAATATAATATAAGGACATGATTCCAAGTTCATTCGACGACATTCATTTTACTTCATACTAGTTTATTTATTATTAGATCAATTCAGTACAAAGTGATTCAAATCAGTTCAGATTATTTTGGAGAATCTAAACTGAAATTATTTACTAGTGGAAGAGTGTAGTATAATGCGAACTATATCTTGGCTATTCAACGGTGGGAGCTAGTAACCACTCTTTTTTTACTAAGCTAACATCAATATTTTTAAGAATGAAACAGTTTTAAATATCAGAAAAACCTCAAATTTCGTGTACTATATGTTAAGGGAGTATAATATATGATTTTCATGAGTATATCATTCATTCATATAATAATAATAATTAAAATGACCATTTCCCAATAATTACAAAGTCCTAAAATCTAACGGTACTAGGACCGTAACTACTTAAATCAATAACTTTCTCCATGCATTTCTCCCTTCTGATCTTCCTCCGCCGTTCTTCCGATTCCTTCCCAGAGACTCTGCTCTCGATCGGAAACTCTCGACCGGAGGCACCTTGTTCGTGGATTCCGGCGACGGCCATCCCGATGCTGGCCGTCAAACCGACCAAATTCCTGGTGGCGCTCATGTTTATAACACTATCGATCGGAAAAATTGAAGCAAGTTTTCTCGACAAACTATGAAATGAACTGAAATGTTTGCAGAGTGTATAAATAGGTGGAAAGCAAAACCAGAAGCTCTACACTATGAGTTAAAAATAAAGCTTAGGAAACATCGCTTGTATTTCATATTATTAAATCTAGCAATTTATTAATTTTAGTCTTTTTCTATATGTTGGATTCATTGTTTATTATGAACAACCAACCGGATTCGTGGAGAATCTTTCCTTCTGTGTACTATGCTGGCATGCGTTGGAATTCAGTAATTTTCAGTAAAAACAATATTATAAAACATAAAAGTCAAAAGTCAAGATTTTATAAAGATTACAAAATTTATTATTATAACGAAATTCACATTCTTGTTCTTTGAGAAAATAAAAATAAAATTACAAATATTTCAATAGGTAGGACAAATTTCTGAACCTTGTAATAATTATTTGAACTATTATATATATATATATATTAATGGCGTTATTTAATATTTATGCAAACAAGATCCTGATAAATATTAAATGGTAACACAAATAATAGCAAAAATGGTATAACTCGTCTCATTAGTCACGAATCATGACAAAATCTGTGGACGGTAACACATTACATTATTATTATTGGCAATCATAAATATATTAAATATGACCTGTACAGTTCAACTTATTGCAGTACATTTCTGCACAACACAACACTGCTCAGCACAGTACAACACTCATCAGCATAGCACAACACTGGTCAGAACAATACCGGTTCAGCTCAACACATTTAAGTTTTAAATGGACACTATTTTTATGTTTTGTAAAATAATATTAATTAAGTAAATTTTTAGTTCTTAAATAATAAACATTGTGTTTTTTCTTCATCTCAAATGAACACTATTCAACACTTTCAACACTATATATTCAGCACAAGATCAGCACAGCACTCATCAGCACAGTACATATAGAACATCACCAAATACGTTGAACCGGACAGGGTTATAGTTCTTCAATCAGTTTTCTTTTTTATGATTTAATTTAAGAAAATATATGAAATTAGTTTGGTTAATCCTAAAAAAACAGTATCCATCTTACACAAAAATAATTTTGATCAGATCTATAAATTAACATTGAGATCGAAGAATCATGTGCTCAATAACATGATACTCATATATAATTTCATAATATATTACAAGAAGAAAATTATCGATCTGGGATTTAAGTAGGAGCCCAGCTGCTAATAAACATGACAGTTCTCAAAGATTCGTCGCTGTATCCCAACTGGCCGGAATCTCTGGAAAAAAAGGACTTCAGAGTTTCCCTGATCGATGGAGATGAATACTTGTTGGCGACCTGATTCTGGAGACACTTGACAGTGTAACTAATCCCAGATCTGCACATTCCTTGATCTTTCAACGCCTGAATCGGCCCGATAATGCTCGCCGCTGCTATTCTGCAACTCATCTTCTTTCCCCGCTCAGATCTTTTCAGAAAATGAAGGAATATTTTCGATGAAATCTGTTCTTTTTTTCTGGAAAATGTTATGTGATTGGTGGGAGTGAAAGAAGTGGGTACTTAAATAGGGTTTTTTTGGGGCTAGAAATCTATGGGTGGTTTGATAAAGGGCTGCCCACGGTTTCTGTTGTTCTCTTAATTCAGCCGACTGTTTGGCACCATAGAAACCGTACGTCCAATTCAGTCCCATTCAGTCTCATTCAGTCCCATGACTAGTCCCACGCATATTAACCAATTATTGAAACAGAAACCGTACGTCCAATTCAGTCCCATGACCTGTTTGCATACCAAACCGTGGACGGTAAACAGCAATATCATGGGCACAAAGCTATCAAACAATATTTTCATAACGTCATTGATGTGTTTTTATGGAATAAAGAAAGGAATGATGTGAATTGATTATTGGTTATATTAATTTTGAATTTCAAGTGATGGAGAAAAAATGAAGCCCTTTATTATTTGACTCTTAAGTGTTTGATCATTTGGTTTTAAGTAATAAAGAAAACTGTTCATGGCTCCCAGCCGAAAATGACCAAAAACATATAGCACGAAACTCAGTACTTCTAAGAGCATACAGTTTATATAACATTACAATACGTTCTCCATATTAAAAACACCAATATAGGTCGTTCCACTTAAACTAAATAATGAGATTATGATCAAGGGCGGATTTATAGGGGGTCTGAAAGGGGTCGGGCCTACCTCATGATTTTGTTAAAAAATATCTTATATATACTATTCTTTCTCCATTATATAGTATTTGTAAGAATATTAAATAGTGGTCTTTTTTTAATTAACGTATATTTATGTAAGGAAAATGAAAAAATTTACTAAAATTAGACTTATAACATAAGTAATGGACCATCAGTAGGGACCCCATATTTTTGTTAGTTTTCTATTAGTATTTTGTTACTTATAATTCTTATGAGATATCATACTAGTAATTTTTTTTGAAAAAATATTATTAATATTTTCTTAATCCTACAACTTATCTCTAAATAAATTACTTTATTATACCGTTATTTTTATAATTTTACTAGTTCTTTCGAACTCTATTTTTTTTAATTAGTCCGGTCCCCTTGTTAGTAAAATTCTGGATCTGCCCCTGATTATGATAGATAAAGGGCAAAATCATAAGTAATGCTAACTAATTTGATAAGTTATGCATCAAAATTATTATATATATAATTATATGATTAAAATACAGATGAAATAAATAAATATATCTAAAATTACGGATAACATCTAGCAGGTCAAATAAAATATTAAGACCACTTGGCCAGAAAGTCGTCCAACTCTTTTGTAGTACCAAACAATTGAAACCGTGGGCAAGCAAGCCGCATGTACATCAAAACCACCCTATATTTCTTCCCCACAGAAAACACCCTATTTAAGTACTGAACTTTCTCCGATCTCTCTCACTCCATCCTTCATAACATTTCCCAGAAAAAAAACTACATTTCATCAAAAAAATTCCTTTCAATTCCTCATAGATCAGAAAAACAAGAGAAGATGAGTTACAGAATAGCAGCGGCGAGCATCATCGGACCGATCGAAGCTCTGAAAGATCAGGGAATGTGCAGATCGTGGATCAGTTACACTGTAAAGTGTCTGCAAAACCAGGCCGTCAAGAAGTATTCATCTTTAACGGCCATGGAAGCTCAGAAGATTTCCAGGGAATCCCAGTCCAGATACAGCGATGAATCTTTAAGAACCATCATGTTCATCAGCAGCTGGGCTCCAAATTAGTTTTAGTTCAATTTTTTGTAATATTTTATGAAAAAATATGGGTTCCAAACTGATATATAAGCTCATCAAAATTATGAAAGTAACATTTTCGAAAGTGAAATTATGATTTATTTTGGAACAGATGGAGATGGACTAATGTAAATTATTTTCTTGTCATAATCGTAAGAAAATGGTTGAAAATCGTCAAAAAAACTCTTGATGCATGTTTTCACAACTTTTAAGTGAATCTAATCTATTAATAAAGCCATTTAAGAAGAATTGACATGAAGACAAAATTTTCATCCATTCATTTCAATTTTAAATGCTAAAAATGTCTAATATTGTTTGATAAAAGAAACTTTCAAGGTGAGTCTTAATATATTTGGTATAGCTAGTTAGGATATAAGTTAATAGCATTTTATCAGAGGCAGATCTAAAAAATTATATTAGGATATGCGGAGTGTAGATTGATGATGGCGTTAAAGTAATACTTAACTGGAAATTACTATTCACAGATTTGTCCGGCGAAATTAAGAGTATGCTGGCGCCTGCCCCAACATGTGAATGAATCCGCCTCTGATCTTAATCTATATCAAACAATGGTCTCATAATCTAATCTCGAGTGCTAAATATTCTATCTCTAAACTTTTGTGTGTTTGATTTCGTTGATTTAGTTATATCAAATTCTATCACGGTATGTACAAACGATATGATTAAATTGTATTTTCACCAAATATTTTGCTACTTTTTTATAAACAAAATTTAAGAAATTAAGTCAAATTCAATTTCATCACATCAATTTTAACCGCTAACATCCGATAGCAGCTCACAAAAGTTTAAGCAGCTAGTAGATAAAGCAGTTCAAGCTATTGTTACTAGATATAAACAATTGTAGCAGGTAACAGGTATAATAATTGGACATGGTACAAATATGTGCGTTCGACTTCTTGATTGATTTCAAAAAAATTAAAGAAATAAAACAATAAAATACACATGCCCACTTCAACATCAATATATACGTAGGTCCTATCAAGTTCAGTTTCTTGTAAGCAGGTTCAAGCAGCAAGCAGCTCCAAGCAGACTCAAGTAGCAAGCAGCTTCAAGCAGTCTCAAGTAGCCCCAAGCAGCTCAAGCAGCTCCAAGCAGTTCAATCAGTTTAATTCATCCGACTTGAATTTTTTTGAAAAGAAATAAAATGTTCTGAAATTTAGGCACTAAAAAGGTTATTTTAATTGTTGTTAATGAAATATTGTTCATTTGAACTTGTCTAAATACATTTAAACCACGTATGAATATTCATCCATAAATAATAAAATAATTCAAGCAGATCAAGCAGGACCAAGCAGCTCCTAGCAGCTCCAATCAGTTTTAACAGTTATCAAGCAGCTCCAAACAGTTGAACTTGACAGGGCCGTAATAGCAGTTAAATTATATTCTATAAAAAGAAAAGTGAATAACCTGCCATCATATGTTTGTTTGATTGATCCTTTTCCTGTGGGTAATGTTTTACCATCCACAGATTTGGCTCGATTCATGACTCATAATTAGACTACCACTTTTTGTTTTTATTTGTCTTAGTAACGTTCTTAATTATCGATACGTACAATACTTTCTTGCTATGAGTGTGACAAAGTGACAAGTATCGTATGTTAATATGGTTTATATATTAACCACAAGTTTGGAGTTTTAAATATTATAGTCTTTGTCATGATAGGTATTGGTTTTGATATACTTATTTCGTTTCAGTTTAAATGACACTTGCTACGATATCAATTTTTTGTGTGCATATTTGATCATCGATAATTTTAGTTATATAAATTAATGAACTCTAAAATTTTGATATTTAAAAATTAGATATTACGAAAATTCCAAAACTCTATTGTACAATAATACTGTAATCTGTATACAAGTACAAATAGATTGTCAAAGATGGATAAATAATTATCCCAAAGTCAAAATGTCAATTGAAACGGAGGTAGTAGTACTCCCTCTGTCCCGACTAAATTTACAATGAATTATTTTACGATTTTTAATAAACTAAACGAATTCAATAGTATTTGATATAATGTCACTTTTGTTTATCTATTCATCCATACAAATATTCAATCAAATTTAACATTTTCAAAATATTTATTTTTTGTGCAAATTCAAGTAGGATAGGTGGTGTAGTTAAATTGAAGGTTAATTTATAATATTAATGTTTTAATATTAATATTTTATAATATTAATGTTGCTAAAATAATTTGCATTTATTTTTCTACTAATGTATGGATAGGAAAATCCACAAACAAATTCATCGTAGGTAAAAGAAGAGTGTCGTTATATGCAGTCCGACATTTTATTTTAATATTTTAAAATATGGTACGAATTTATATCCGCATATATTATATTTACTGAAAATTTTAACAATCTTATGAAGATGAGATAGTAATTTAAATAATGTTTTGTATGTTAAGTAAAATATCGGATTGTTCAGTAAAAGAATCAGCTCCACCAATCCTGGTTGTTAGGCATAAAAAACAATGGCTCCGACGCGCAGAAAATGACTGAAAATATTAACAACTTGCTAAAGATTCATCAAAGCGATGTTTCCCAAACTTTAGTTTTAAACTCATGCGCCCGTGGTTTTGCTTTTACCACTCTTTCCACCTATATATACACGTCTTCATCACTTCTCCAGTCATCAGAAAAAATATTCTGCACATTTTCACACCTTTCATTTCATATATTTTCGCAGACATGAACGCTGCTAGAAATTTGGTCTGTTTGACGGCCAGCATCGGGATGGCCGTCGCCGGAATCCACGAACAAGCTGCTTCCGGTAGGGAGTTTCCGATCGCGAGCAGAGTCTCCGGGAAGGACTCGGAAGAATGGCGGAGGAAGAAGATCAGAAGGGAGAGATGCATGGAGAAAGTTATGGGGCTGAGTAGCTATGGTCCTAGCACTGTTAGATTTTAGGATCTTGTAATTATCGGGAAATGATAATTAAACATATCTTTGAATAGTATTGATGATTTTAGGCACGACATGCACTATTTAAAAATACGAATCTGAATTCAGATACAGATTTTGATTTGAACTCAAAGAAAAATCCACAATCTTGTTGTTATTATTTTTATGTAACCAATGTGTATATTTGAAAATGAAATAAAAGTGGATATACAGACTGAAATCTCCCATAAATTTCTCCGACCTCTCCTTTCCCCATTTCAACCAAACTCAACCGCCTTTCCCCACCCATTTATACCCCCTTCATCCCCATCTTTTTTTTTAAACTAAATCTATCTTTTTATCCATCTTATATATTAATCATCACCAATTGCAAAACTTGCAACATTTACCTAGTCTAAGATGAATGATACCCAATTCAATCTTGAAATGACACGAATAAGTAATGATGTTACTAAAACAAGCCAAAGTTTATCAAACCTTGCAAGATATCCAACTTAAGACATGCTTAGTTGCACACCCGACACGAGAAAGTGCTTGGTGCATGTTACTTTTGCATGACCGAAAATGAACGATATCTAATTGGGTTGAATCGACAGAAATTAACGACGTTTATAGAGTAAGATTAAATTTCATCTAAAAAGTAAAAAAAAATGGCCAAATGTAATTGTGAACAAAAGCAATTTTATGAGACAGTCTGTAACTGTCCCTTTTAATATAAACAATCATAATCTTTTGAGTCGTAACATGCATATATCGCAAGGAGCTGGGAGGCAGCGTTAAAGGAGGAGACGGTGAGGTTGAGCTGGTGGAGGATACCCAAGGTTTTCTGGATGGAATTTGTGACTTGATTTAGGTTTTGCTTCGATTCCTCTGCGGCGGCGTTGGACTCAACCGGCGAAGCCTCGTTTCCGCCGCCACCGCCAGCAGTGTTCTGTGACGACTCCATTAGCTTCAGCTGCTCAGATCCTCACAAGGCACACCTTCAAAATAATAAAATAAAAAAGATCCTCACAAGTCACAACAGAAACTACAGTAGAAGAATAGATGTATCATAACAGAGACTTTATTATTCAATCACCTCAAATAAGAAATGGTGAAAATGTATGAATGTAGTAACATGTACGCATGATTGACCTCCATTTCAACCAACTTCACAAAAACAACCCGTTTAATCTAATAGTAACATAATTATTTGTAGACCTCTCTAATTATGTTTAGATCCTAAACATAATTATTTTCAAGTAATACAAACAGGCAGTCAAAATAACCGAATGAGTTTAACGAAGATCCAACCCAACATTCGATAACACGACAATCTTAATTTATTATGGAAGAATTCTACGTTGCAATGTCTTTTTATAAACTCTCATCCTACATAATTAATATTATATAAGATAACTTAAAATTTGCAAGTTATTTGAAAAAGAGTAATAACCGGTATAGATCTATAAGTAGTTATTAGTAGTGTTTGCAAAGTTTTATTTATATGTTGCGTTTTATGTTTTTCGCTATGCGAGAATTAATTCTCTAACACTCTAACAAAGGAGCGGTTGAGTTGCCAAATTTTTTCTCGTCAAGAAATGTATCATAATCGAAAAATAGTTATTGATGTCAGCTAATACAAACATGCAATTCTTATACCATATCACACGGGTGTTTACACCCAACTTTAGGTAAAAAGATTTATACAATATACTATTTATAGAAACTATAAGTAAAAACATTTACAATGCACAATTATACACATAAAAATGCACATATATGAATCTTAAAATGCACCTGAGGATACATACCCAGGTGTATGGTATAATTTGTGACAAACATGACCATTGGCGATTGCCAAACATGACCATTTTAATTTAACCACTCCATTTAAGGGACTCCAAAAATTATAAAAGGAGAAAAATAGGGTGTTTGTTAGAATATGTTGGGCTTGAACGGACTATGTGTTTGGATAATGCATCTACCTACACAAAGGATGGTGAGTGATGGGAATAGTCAGGGCTGATATTTCAACAGAGCCCAAATTCAGGGCCTATACTATATTTACTATATACTCCCTCCCTCATTTTCCGAATGGTCCCCGTACTAATATTTTCCCTCCCAGAATACGCATTCAATGCTATTCCCACCTTTGTTTTACCCCTTCTATTCCATTCTTCACCCTATGCCAACAAACACTGTTTTGAATACAGATTGGCCTTTCTATTCCTCCATTTTACCCGTCATCATCTCGACATGCACACTTTCCTTATTCCGCGAAGCTTCATAACACAAAACAATCATCAATTGGCGTGCTCAACTTACGAACCTCTACTTAGCTTCCTTTTGCACTAACAAACATCTTAGGAAATGTACAAGAAATGTTAATGAAATTGGAGGGACCGGAAGAAGAACAAGGCACACAAGCAACACATAAACAATGTAATAACACTTGGAAAACTCCAAAAATGAAAAACAAAGGACATGGATGTATACCTACGGAGGCCTGACCAGACCACCTAACGTGACAAATGGAACAGAATTGCGTGTTACGCTGAAATAAGTTGTTATAATGGAGCCATGAAATAATTCCAAAACACAAACCACATCATATTCACAATGATTCATCAATTATCAGTCCACTCTTTGATTCCTCATGTCCATTATTTACCTATTTGCATAAACTCTCTATTTACCTTTATACCTAATGTCCCTCATTCATATCAACGGTCCAACACTCTCTGGGCATCCCACGTAAAGAGTCATGCTTCTAGACTACTACTCAGGATGTAGAATGATACATGACCAGGAAAGCATAACACTTAATCAATTCAAAACATATAATTTTAACATAGCATTTAATCATACTATTTTCTTTACATTAATTCTGGTTAATTTCATTTCAACTTAGTTCAATTCAGGCAAGAAGAATAGGTGCTGATGAATGTGATTTGGAACTTCATAAGGGAGCAGCCCTCGGAATAATTTATTGGCCGTATGGTCTCCAAGGTGGCCAGCAAAGCTAATACCTTTCTTTCTTATCAACTTAGTTACCATACCACAACCCAAGGCCCACTCAATAATGAAGTACACATGTCCACCTTCAAACCACATTGGGCCCCCTGCCAAACCATGTCCAATTTGAACTCATCCTACTTTTCCCTTAATTTACTACCCTAAATCCACCCCTCCACACTTCAATAATACTCAATCCTCGGGAATATGTCGTCGAACATGAACAATATCAGTAGGAAGAGATTTCAGGATGAACAGATTAGGTATTTGGAGAGAATGTTTCAGGAAGAAGCTAGGCCTGAGCTACATGTGAAGCAGCAGCTAGCCAAACGGCTTGGCTTGCTGCCTCGGCAGGTTGCTATATGGTTCCGGAATAAGAGAGCCAGATCAAAGCCTGGGAAGATTGAGCAACAATGCAACCTTCTTAAAGCTAGCTATGATGATCTGGCCTCCAAATACCAAGCCTTGAAGAAGGATAACCACACCCTACATCTCCAGGTCTATACATGTACACATATACTACAAAATTTATACGTCTGTGATCCTTAATCTCGCTTCTATAAGTTTATAACATATAACTCAGACAACATTTTCATGACAAACAGGTGCAGAGACTTAGGAAGCTCAGTGAAGAATATGATGGACTCAAGGACATCAAGATAGAAACTAGCATAGTTAGCAAGGATTTGACACCACGAGATTTTGTTGAAAGGGGTGATTACCTGGAAGGAGAAGGGGGCATCTGGAATCATGATATTCAAGGAATCGACAGCTGCTTTGGTTTCCTGTCTGATGATCCTCTCCAGCTGCAAAGCGGCTGCTCAAAGCAGTAAAACTTCATCAACAAGCAAAACCTGAACTCTGAGATTATAAATGTTAGCAAAACAATAGCAAGGCAAAGAGTGACCTCAGATCTAATCCTGGACACAAGTTAAAATGGTATCCCACTATATCCATCAAGAGCAGGAAATAACAAAGATGGTGATTTGTGTGTTTGTGTGTGTCTATCAAAATCTTATCAATCAAGAAATCTGTTCTTCTTCCCATTTTGGATCTGTTCAGGTCAATCAATCTAGTTAGTAATATTGCAGAGAACAGAATCAGTGACCATGGCAAACACGGCTGTAGTACATAAGAGTAAATCTCGAACTATTCAAGGACAATCTTGTAGTGCTGAGTTTGTAAAGAACAGTTCAAGATGTTCTGGTACAATCTATTACAACGACAGTTACATCTCAGAACTAATCCGCCAACTTCAGAGTTCATTCTTAACCTTCACATCTCCATTAGGCAGCATATTTTGTGCCTGCCCAAACCGTTTGACTTCCTGCACAGCATTTAAACAATCATAACGCTAGAACCAAAGCAAAATCTACTTATTGCTAGAATTATATTGATTTCATGAAGAAGAATGGGAGTGACTTTTACTACCTATCAAACATCCTAAACATAAATACAAACATATATTGGATTCATATTCTGTATCTGAACTAACATCACCGAACAGCTGCTGCTCAAAGTCTCAAACTTCAAAAAGACAGAAGTTTACTCAACATTTGTACATAAGTTTACACAACATCAAACATCCTAAATATAAATACAAACACAAACATAGATGGTACCACTTGCTCTACGGAATACAAACATATGGTAGGAACATGGGAAAAATTCAAGTGTAAGACAAAGACCAAATGACATAGAAATATTATTAGAATGATACAATATTTTCAATGTACATCCAAAACGCAGAAAAAGGCCAAAACTTTAAAGTGAACTCACGGAAGTGGAGCTAGCACGAATTTCCCTGAAAGCTTCTACCTCCTCAGGAAACGCTTGATCGAGTTCCTCTATCATATTCTTTCTCAAAGCCTGCATCAGTAGTAAGAACATGAGTGCCATGTAACAGCAGCCTAATCAAACAATGAACGCACAGGTGAATTCCAGTTAAGCAACCTTAAAGGCATCAGTTTTGCCTTTGGTGATTTGATTTTTGGCAATGCAGTTATTGAGTGCATCTCTTGTGAACTCGTCCGGGTTCTTCCCGTCATCAATCAAGCTTCAACATCAGACAAAGAGCTCAAAATTCAGTTTACTAAAAATCGAATCTTGAAAGACTTAATTGAGGATGGAAAAAAGGGGAAAAGCTCACTTGAGAACCTCAACGGGAACTTGAATATTGCACTTCTCCCCCAATTTCGACATGTTCTCCAGCTCAGATACCAAATTGTTCCTATCAAATGACAAAGAGTGGTAATTAACACCAAATAGAAAGAATTCTATGATGCGCTAAAGAAAAAGAGATGGATTCTTACAGGCGCTGGAGGAGGGGGAGCTGGGAAGCAGCGTTAAAGGAGGAGACGGTGAGGTTGAGCTGGTGGAGGATACCCAAGGTTTTCTGGATGGAATTTGTGACTTGATTTAGGTTTTGCTTCGATTCCTCTGCGGCGGCGTTGGACTCAACCGGTGAAGCCTCGTTTCCGCCGCCACTGCCAGCAGTGTTCTGTGACGACTCCATTAGCTTCAGCTGCTCAGATCCTCGCAAGGCACACCTTCAAAATAAACTCTGTGAACAAGAAACAAACTTAAAATATACATTCAATTCAAGATATCAACGGCCAAAGCTCATTGAGTGTACATCATCAGTAGTAATCCGCACATAAGCATTCCAGCAGTTATAAATAATCAAGAGGACTCATCCATGAATGTAAAATGGATGTTAGACTTAAGGAGTTATAGTAAGGGTTCACAAAACCTGTAAAACCCGAAACTAAATCAGATAAAGCACTAATATTGATTCTATTCGTATGACGAAGCAATAGTACTATAATCTCTTCTTGTCATAGTAAAATCTGTTCATTACAGCCTAATCAACATTACAATCAGCATCCAAAACTTATGCTTACTGGACAGGTGAAAAGCTCAACAAAAGAAAAGTAATGAAAAGCAAACCTCTTTGAACGGGGAACGCCGAAGATGGGCAGCGCAAGGAACAGAGGGCCGTCGCCGGAGAAGCAGTGAGTATTTGGGAATTGGGATTTTCCCTTTATTGCATAGACAACCTTTCTTTCCTAGCAATTTAACAACAGAACCGATTCAACTCGAAAAGTGTAGATCAAACCGGTGGTTGGACAAACCACTGCCACGTGTCACATGTGTAGAATTTTGATTTATTTTGGGTAAATAAATTATTCATGTTAGGTCAAGTTATTTTTATGTGGTGGGACAAGTTGTTGTAATAAAGTAAATGTAAAAGTTAATCAATGTGGGCCGAAACACGGGTCTTGATATCAGTGATTTATGAAAACAAAGCTAAGAGCATAAACCCAACAGTTATTGTATAACAGAGTTTTTAGTCAAATTTACTTTTTTTGCCTATATTATAGCTTCCAACAGCTACTTTATCTCATGCTCTAAAATAGAGATATGGTAAAATTGGAAGATTGAAAAGGTATATGGGTATACTTCTTTCGTACTCTAAAATTTAATGCTATCATTGATTCTTATTTTTTATTTTTTTTAATTCTATACTTTCTTTAATCATTCATATATTTACACACATAAATATATTAAAATCACAAATTTGCAAATAAAATTAAGACTTTGTTTGCTTGAACTTATAAATAGATAATTTAGTTTAATTCAATTCAATTCAGTGCAATTTAGTTTAATTCAGTTCAATTCAGTGCAATTTAGTTTAATTCAGTTCAATTCAGTCCAGTTCAGTAAAATATAATTTGATCTAATTAAAGTAATTTTGATCATAATTAATTTGATTATTTCTAATTCTAATTTTCAAAACATGAATTTCACTTCAGTTCAGTTCAATTCAGAACGGTAAGAAATAAGCTCAGACAAACAGGCCCTAATTGTGTGCTCTTGGAAGTCTCAAACAAAATTAAATATGGCTATTATTATTTATGCCAATAAATTCATGCAATGGTAAAATACAACAACTGTCGGATGGAGACAAAATAATTTTGGAATTTTTAGAATTTGGTACTCTATTATAGAGATTGTTTTAGACTAGTTGTTGGGTTTGGTCTAATGCAATGGTTTAATAATTATTTCTGAATTCATGTCACTAATTAAAGTTAAATAGGAATAGTCTGCGTTCTAAATTTGTGATACATTAAAGATTAAACTATGAGCAAGTCTGCGTTCTAAACTTGAAGAGCAAAAGATGGGCTGAAATGATGTGCTAGGCCCGCATACATCATGGTAAATTAAATCTTACTGCTCAAACTATTTTACTGCGTAAGAATATACCACTTGTGTGGTCCCACAATATGAGGATCCCACGCCGGTTGGCCTAACCGGTGGTTGATTGTAATACTTCCCTTTCAGTCTACTCCCTCCGTCCTTATATTCTTCTACTCCTTCAGTCAACTTTTTATAGTTTGTTAATTAATAATACTTCAGTTACCATTAATAATACTGTATAAAATATTTTTTTTTTTAAAAAAGTCATTCCAAAAGATTTAATATCACATGACGATATTGTTAAATATATTATATTTTACGTTATTAATAGTAAATATAAGATGGTAAATATTACACGGGGTATCTATTCATGTCATAAATTTGGTTCGGTTTTAGTTTATTCAATTCAAGTTGGAAAACTCAAATTATGATTCAATTCCAAAAATTTATATATTTGAGCTTGACTTCTTGGCTTGTAATTAGGGCTGGCAAATGGGTAAAATATGTGTCGGGTGAAATGGGTAATATGAAAATATGGGTATGACCCGTTTTTTACCCGTTTTAAAAACGGATAAAACGGGTTGGGTAAAATATGGGTCAGATAAAATACGAGTTGGGTAAATACCCGCGGATAAAACGGGCAAAGGTTATATCAAAACGGGTAAACCCGCAGGTTAGACCCATATTTTACCCAACCCGTATTTAAATTACCCATTTTACGATACCCGTATTGTACCCGTACCCACGTGGGTAAAAAAATAAATTAAGTTCTACCATATATTTAAGTTGTACTATGGCATGTTTTGAAATGAAAACAATCAAATTAAATTGATGTTGTAGTGAATTGTGTCTGTAATCCATCTTTGAGAAAACCTTATATAATGAAAGGTGTACATCAAACAAAAATTTTCATAAACAAAATCATAAACAAAAATGCAAAACAGAAAACCAAACCAAAATCATTATCCAACAAAACACATCAATAAATAGAGCCAAACCAAAACATCCAAAACCAAAGGCTAAGCATCTTTGAGATATAGTTGAAACAATATCAAAATCTTACTGGGGATACTCAATACTGGAAATTCACAAATTACATAATGAAGATACAAGGCCAAGGCCAAGCCTTTCTACATAATGAAGATAATCCACAAAACCCAAAATTGCAGAGCACAAACCCTATCTAAATAGAAAAGAAGCAACCTTTTATTAAAAAAATCAAACTCACTGATCAAATCTATATATCAATGACAAAATTCATATGCATTTTTCTAAACCACAAATTAAATTAAAAAAAATAAAACTAAAGGAACAATCTTTCATGAAAACAAAGCCCTGGTGAACAACTCAAAAAGAATACATCTTAAAAACTAACGTTGGCTCATACAATTATCAGATTTTGCATCACAGAATGCTCTCTGGACAACCAAACGCGAATGTTTTTAATCATAGCCAACAAAAAAACTTTTTTCACAGCCAAAACACAAAAATCAGACAAATTTAGCAACAAAAATCCAACACACAAACTCAATCTACAAAACCCAATCTACTAAACCCAAACCAGTTTCAACATAAACAATAAGACAAGTTCATACCCTTCTGGATGTTGTAGTCAGCAAGGGTACGTCCATCCTCCAGCTGCTTTCCAGCGAAGATCAGCCTCTGCTGGTCCGGGGGAATCCCTAAACCGAAAGAAAAATCAATCAAAATCCGAACAACAAACGAATCAAAGATCAAGCTTTTTCTAATGTAAAAGGTTTGAGGAACCAAAGAACACACTGTTAATGGTCACACCCAAACTACCACATGCGATAAGTGAAAATTCATGCGTAAAATAATACTCGATCCTCTCTTTTTAGTGGTTAGAGAGTAATGTATGCTTCAATTTTGATGATTGCCTATCCAGCGAATAGTTAGAGTTGTGCAAATTCACATAACTCACACTGATTATTATTACCACGCTTTCAAACTCCATTCCCATATTTTCAAATAACAACTTTCGAACGACGTCACATAACATTATAACCATCTTTTTAGTCGAACTGTTTGATGTCATCGACAAAGAAGCCAAAATGCTCTCCAAACTTATATGGCGTAGATATAATCAAAGAAAATGTGTGCAATAACATTATTTTTGGGCATTGTTATATACAGTTCAGTATTTACTTATGATGTTCGTGTTTATTCATAAAGTGTCATTAATACCCTCAATATTTATTCAAAAGTAAATGTGGTTCTCATAAAATGAGGGTATATCAGGAACTTTAAATACAAATACTGCGAAAGTAATGTTGGACTGCACGTATCAATTCTCCCCATTTTTTTTACTGAATATAGCGCACAAGCATTTGAGATCAGATCACATTCATTCTCTTTCTTAAATGTTCACCCGTCGGAAGCAAATTTATGCATATCTTTCACGCAAAGTGTTCTACTCTTTGTAAGACTAGAATGATAATATTATAAAATCGAGAGATTTCAGCTAGCAGGTAATATACCAATTTCATCATATACTTTTGGATTGCCTAGTGCCATCTCCAAAGAAAATGGGAAAGCATCCTTATATATAGGATACATCTAATTAGTTGGATCATAAATTGAGATCATACCATATGAATGTTACTAAAATAAATGGTTCTTTGGAAAGCATACTCAGCATAGTAGAAATCTACAAGAGCAAATCACTGTAACAGTACTGAACCTTTCCTCATTAAATCTGCAAAATCAAATAAAGTAGCATCATATACTGTTGCCAAACTGAATGGAAGATTTACCAGTACTCTAAGAAGTAAGAATCAGTCATTCAAGCCATTTTACCAAAAACTCCAGAGAACTGAATATTCCAAAATAAAACTACAGAGAGTTTGAAATGAACAGACTATTAGGGTTCTAACTGATCTGGTCCAGCTTCTTCATCTCCACGGCGGCGCGGGGCCTGGGGTGATCTGTTGCTTTGGATTCGACGTAGCAGATATTCGAGCAGCACAACAAAACGACCAACCAGACTATTGATTCCTTCTCTGACCTGACCTGATAATTTGAGCATGTACACAAGAAATTCTTCTGTCTCTGCTCTTCTTGGGATAATCCCCATTTCCACATCTCTCTGGCGCTGAGCCTCAGCTACTCTACATGTCTTCATCATCAAGATACATTGGAAAATCCCAGCCATATTTGCAATCTGAAATAAATCCATTGATTCAATGAAAAAAAAAACCAGAATCTGGAGAAAATGGTTTATTTAGGAAAAAATAGATGAGCAGAACTTACCAGGATGAGAAAATCAGATGAGATGATCCCATACAAAGTCCAGACACCTGCGTTGATATACAAGGGAAAAACCTCCCGAAATGAAACCCAATAGATCGAAACGAACAATCTCTGCACCACAGAAACGAAACTCAGATTCAGATTCAGAAAGGAATTACTCATCAATTCAGCAAAGATTTACCATGAGAGCCACCGAGAAGCTTCCGAAATAGCAGACGATGACGACGAAACCGATCGGGTATTCAAAAGTGAGAGCCACGCGAGCAAGAACACAAACAATGGCCAGCTCAAACAGAACAATGGAGCCATGCTTCCTCAGCTCCAAACAATCGCGGGTGAACGTGATGAACAGATAGAGGTACAATACATGCAAGGCGAGGCCTATGATGTTGATCCCCAGGAAGATATCTCCAGTTTCATAACCGTACCAGATCCACAGAATGCAGGTGATGATTGCCACGTGATACTGATACAGAACCGATCCGTACTGATCTCTTGCTCTTCCCTGCGAACCACTCAAGATCTTGCCGAGCATCCGCCTGTTTCATCATTGCGATCATCAAAACACAGATAGAAAAGCATGGGAATATGAAGATATGAAACAGCGATTTGATTAGTTCTTACGCTGGTAGCATGAAGGTGATGATGGCGGTGAGACATCCTGAAAACAAAGTGGGGGAATTAATCCAATCAAGCTGCATGAACATACGGATTGATCGAAGCATTATTCAACGAGTAATTGAGTATTCAGCAGTGAAAACCGACCTAAAACCCCCAATATGGTCGTGGAATCCATGGCTATGAGCAGAAATAGCGAAGCTCACCAAGCTGGATGAGCGAGAAGAGATGCAGATGATGAGTGTGTGCTTCTGTGTGAGAGAGAATATGAAGATGGTCACTGTGTGTGAGCGTGAGGATCTTGAGTGAGTATATGCAACTGAATGATTATTTATCCAACTTATGCAACTGATTTCATGGAGAAACCGCCACTGTGTGTGCGTTTTTTCCACCGCATTTGTAACTTCCTCCCGACTCAGAAACTTTGTTTTAACTAACTTTTCTTCAGCAAGCCAGACTCAATCTGCGAATTGATTTGGCGGGAAAGTTTGTTAAAGTTCTATTATAGCCCTCTTAGTGTATGTGTATCTGTCAATACTAATGTATTTATTGGAAAACATGATCTGCATATATATATATATATAAAATAATGAAACTTGAATAAACTCGGTGTTTACTGTTAAATCACAAACATGATGTTACTCTCTTCTCTAACTCATATATACAATTCAGTCGATGACAGAATTAGGGGAGGGCGAGAGAGGTCCGGCACCTTCCCCAACATCTGGCGATCAAGTGCTTACGGTTCATAGTCTTCCTGATAAGGTGTTCTTATGAAATTTGTACGTAGCTATAGAATTTTCTTTTATTGTATATATCAACATTCATAAAAAATATCTCTCGTTGCGTGACTGAATCTAGTCATAACTGGAATTACATAAATATGGTTCATGACTTTGGATGGATTCTATTTTTAGCAAATTTATAATCAATAGTTGTGATGAAAATATAAACAAATTAACGATTACTAATGCGTATCGAAATATTTAGTAAAAAATATAAGCATAATTGTAGAATTTTCAATAAAAAGTGTTAATCAACACTTTAATAAGTATGCTTTATTAAAAATGACCACTGTGAAGTGGAACGACATCAAAATTCTCAAAACAATTTAGATCTTTTGAGTATAGAACTGCATAGAACAAAATGATGGTGCAGCCGATCTATCTTATCTTCCTCGTCGATCGCTGCCTTGCTTATTGCATCAGATATATTCGTTATTGTCTGTCTTCTTTTTTTGCTCCCTCAATGGCAGATTGAAGGATCCGGTTCTGATAGGGTTTTGAATGGAATGTGAGCATAAATCCCCGCTTATTTCAAAAATCATTAATGGTGACGACGACGAGCCTTCTTGATATCCCGATAAGACCTTCCGAGTGCAGTTTTGGATGATCGTGTTGTCGGTGGCTTTTTTTTGGGTCCGGGTTTGCCTTTGGGTTTGGGTCCGGGTTTTTTGGGTCCGGGTTTTTTCGGCGGCGCAGGATTGGCCGCCATAGGTTGGCAGTCCGGCGTCTTTGGTCCTTTTTCTGCTGAGCATTTATCTAGTAATTTCTGGTACTCTCTCAATTGGTCGTCGGTCATTGCGCTCTGTGATATCGCGGGTGCCGGTGCCTCGAGTACTGGGGCGGCGGTAGGTCCGACTGCAACACTGCTATTCATCACCACCACTGGTGAAGTGGCCGGAGCTTCTACGATCGAAGGGGCGGCGGTAGGTCCAACTGCAACACTTGCCGGAGCTGCTACGACGGTGGAGCGAACCGGGGTGGCCGGAGAAGTTACGATAGTACGAGCTGCACATGGCCGGAAAGATGCAAACACGACTGCTAGGGGAGATGATGAGGAGTGTTTTAGGTATGGAAAACGTGGTGGCCATTGTATGTTTTTGATCGGTGTGAGTAGATTATACACGCCGTCCATGTATTTATACACACGGTTGAGATCTATCAACCCACAAAACTAGGTCATTTGCTTGCTTAGAACCATACAATATTTTACGCACAAATAGTGAAGATCCTGAGTCTTAGGGTCCGTTTGATAAACCATTTAAGTGATTAACTTAATCAATTAAGTGGTTAATTAAAATGTTAAGTGTTTGACAACGTAAAAGTTGACGTCTGAATAGTTTCAGTGGGTCTGAACTCCTTAGTTCAATTTGACTCCAACAAATAAGTGATTTTCCAATCACTTATCACTTAAGTCTGAACTCACTTGGGGGATAAATTTAAATTGGACAATTATCACCCTGTATGTTTAGCATCCAATATCGTATTGCGGTGGTGGTGTGAGAAACTGAAAATGCCTTTGGAAATTGTACATCTCATTAATACGACATTGACATGCTATTTAAAAATTCTATTTTTCAGACAGACGTTTAAGAGTTTCTGTAATTTCTGTTTTCCAGATAAATATTCAAACTATCAGGCATGTTTAAATTTAATAGTAATATTCATTTAATTTTTTGTAAATTGATCGTGAACAAATAAAAAATTCATTTTAATTTAATTTGTAATTTCATTTTCTAAACCCATGTTTATTTTTTGTTTTTATCTCCTTCTGACATTAAATTTTTTTATTTCAATATTTGTTAAAGATTTTGTATTTCTAATTATTTTGAAACGTCTACAATTGGAAGTGTGATATAAAATAAGTATTCAATTGCAAATAAAAAATATATGGTTAAATTAGTGCATAGGGGTATTAACGTAAACTTGAGTATGTTCAGACTTCAGCCCATCAATTTTATCAAACAATTATCCTCATTCAGATTTTACTATTTTTAGTTTTTTAGACTTCAGTACTTATTCATTTCAGACTTCAGTTTTCAGACTTCAGCCTTCAAATTTCAGACTTCAGTTTTATCAAACGGACCCTTAGTAGATTTTAGACCAAAATAAGTTTACTGAGTTTAATTTAGTAGACTCAAAAGCCAAAACAAAATTGGGGCCTTTTCAATATTTTTGTCCGGAAAGTTGTGCATCTGAGAATAAAATTAATTCATACTTACACAACTTTTTCACACTCCCAACTTCCAACTTTGCTCACCGATATTTTTTATTATGTTTATTATCAATTATGAAATTTTGATGTTTGATTGCGATTGATCTACCGATGTCAAGTATGATAATTTAGATAGTCATAGTTCTAAATATATATTCAAATTTTGGTCAAAGTTTTGATAATGAATAATATAAAAATTCGGGTGTGTTTTGGTTCGCAAGGTTTTTGAAAGGCTGGATTTTGTTTTGGGATTTTGAAAGTTTGGGTTTTTGTTTAGGATTTTGAGAGTCTGGTTTTGCAAAATCTTTGTTTGGTTGGGTTGGATTTTGTGAGTATGAAACAAAATCTTTGATTGATTTTTAGGATTTTGCAAGTCTGGATTTTGGAAAACTTGGTGAACCAAACAAGATTTTACAAAATTGGACTTGGATAGTGCAAGTTTTGCAAAAACTTGCCCAACCAAACACACGCTCAATGTGTAAAAGATTTGGTTGGGACAGAGCGAGTTTGATGTCAACAATTACTGAAAATGATTAAATATAGAAAAAAGTGCTGTTGTACCCCCAAGTATTTAAGAAAGTGCTAATGTACCCCTAAGTTTTTCAAAAGTGCTACTATACCCTCAAATGTATAATTTGGGCAGAATTTTCTTTTGCCAAGTGTAAAATGACAAGAATACCCTCACTATTATTTAATGGTAAATAAGAAAAATTTATGACGAAAATGCCCCAACCAAATCAATGAATAATCCTCCCCTACCTAATTATTCATCTAATTCTCGCTTCCCTTTTTACATTCACACCCAGTTAAGAAAGGCAATCCAAATCCATACCACAGTCACCGTTACTTTATCGGATGAAAGCGTTTGAAGTCGAGGGGACCAAATTTACCGTACTCAGAAATTAGTGTGAGCCGGGGGACCGAAACCGCCACACCCAGTAATAATTAGCGTGACTAGTTCAAGGTGGCGAGATTATGGTAACTTCACTAATGTTTTCAATTTGTTGAGTTTTTGGATAAAAATGTTAACTTTTTTCAATACTGGCCTGCTAGATTTAGTCCGTTTTTTGCTTATTTGCAGTCTGTATTTTTGTTATATAATCATATATACAATAATTATGATATATAACTGATTTGCAAGTGTATGCAATAGAAGTAATTTTTATATATATATATATATATGATGCATATGTCTGATATACTTAATTATTGATCATATCATATATATCAAAAACGTATTTTTTTGACTATAAAATAAGCAAAATATGGACTGCATCTAAAATTGTTGCTTTCAATAATATTGTGCATTTATTTTGTAATTCAGTGATATTGATTTCTTGAATTTTTTTTCGTGCCCATGAGCATTTGGGTCAAGGGAAAAAAAATCCAACAAGTGAAGGTAAATTTGTCTTTTAATTCAAAATGGTGTTGAAAATGGGCTTTAGAGGTACACTTCTTTATTCAATATAATAATAGGGGTACATCAGCACTTTTGAATTACTCGGGGGTACATTGGCACTTTCTTATAAACTTGGGGGTACATGAGCTTTTAACCCTTAAATATAATAGTAGTTTGGTAGGCGCTTAGCAAAGCTAAACTTTCAACAGACTTTTACCAAGTTTATGTAAAAATTACAAATATAGCCTTAAAAAGGTGACATAAAAACAAACAGAAAACACAAATGGATGTTAAAATCTTCTAAAACACCTGCCATTGACACCAGTTCGTTCACTAACCTTCAATATAAAAAAGACATATTCTTAGAAAGCATCTAAGACCTACCAAATGATGTCATTTTTTAGGTCCAAGTATCTTATGTGCAGAAGTTAGAGTAAAAGTCTCATTTAGTTCAGGTTAATTTCCAGATCATCGGGTCATCATAATCATTAAATAGTGGAAAATCTTTTGAAATCAAGTTTAGGGTGTATTTGGTTGGAGAGAATTTTGAGAGTCTGGATTTTGTTTTGATATTTTGAAAGTTTGGGTTTTTGTTTGAGATTTTGAGAGTCTGGTTTTGCAAAAATCTTGTTTGGTTGGGTTGAGATTTTGCAAGTCTGAAACAAAATGTATGATTGGTTTTTAGGATTTTGGAAGTCTGAACTTTGAGACCAAAAATAGGATTTTGTAAAACTCCTTGAAAAAAAAGTTTTTTGAAAGTCCAGTTTTCCAAAAATTCATCCAACCAAATGCACCCTAAATGCTTTTTTTATAAGATTAAAATCACTCATCTGGTGAGGGGAATTTTATTAGGTTCACGAACCTTAGAAAATTTAAAAATGGCAAAGTCATTACATCACAATGAAGAATGGCAAAAGAGAGCCAAAGGCTCTTTGAATCATATCAGTGCTTCCAAAAAGAATAGACCATGTACTACTTCTATACAAAAGAATGATCCTATCTTAAAAATTAGGATCCTATTAGTGAATTGTTAAGACAGAACACAAGACGGCATCCAATTGAGACAGAAAGATAGCAATACACATGTACAAAAAACACTATGTGTTTGTGCTTGACTGGACTTGATTTGCATTATAATCAAACAACTGCATTAAGTTGAATTCTGAGAGAGGGAGTGCTACCTCTGTCAAGTATGATCAGTCCCCTTATCATAGGTGTAATCTGAGCCATGGTGACAGGTCGATTGAGAGTCTGAATTTTGTTTTTGGTTTTTGAGAGTCTAGATTTTTGTTTGGGATTTTGACAGTCTGGTTTTACAAAAACCTTGTTTGGTTGGGTTAGGATTTTGTAAGTCTGAAACAAAAATCTTGTTTGGTTCGTCAGGATTTTGCAAGTCAAAAACAAAAATCTTGTTTGGTTTGTGAACCAAACACAAATTTGAAATCTTGGACTTGCAAAATCCTAGTTTTCCAAAATCCCTATGAACCAAACGCAGCCTTAGAGAATAGAACATGTAATTTATCAATTACTCTTTTAGTTGGCTTGATCACTGTTAAATATATGTAAGGTGGTAGCAGATAGTACATGCTTACTCTTTTAGTTGGCTTGATCACTGTTAAATATATGTAAGGTGGTAGCAGATAGTACATGCTTAATCAGTATCAATCTCCCAGCATGATTAAGTCATTTATGCTTGGAAAACTTGGAAATTGTATACTTATCTGCAGACTAGATTGCATCATACCTTGCATCAAATTTATTATATATTTAGAGCTAGCCTCTTGAATAAAATTGTATCAAAGCAAATATTGATTAATAGTTGAAAGTAACACCAAAATTCTTACAAATTAAGTTAGATCTTTTGAGTATAGAACTGCATCGAACAAAATGATGGCGAAGCCACAGTCTTTACTATTTTCATTGTCGCTGCCTTGCTTATTGCATCAGGTAGCGTAAAAGTGAAGTTCTTCAGTTAATTTCTTCAACTAGTTCATTTCCAGAAGTTCAAGCAAGTCATTTGCTAATTAAATATTAGTTTGCTGTAAATGTGCAGATCTTCTTTAATCCTATCAAAGACATAGTAAAGAAATGCAATCGGAAATCATTCTGTTTATTGCAACATATTCCCATAAATAGAAAAACTGCACATCATGAGTTGCTTGAAGTTCTGGAAATGATCAACTAATTGAAGAAATAACCAATATAATTACATCAAATTGAAGAACCGCATGAATTTGGCAATAAAATCTGCTCCAACTATAAAAAGAGCAGAGAGAGTTTAATTCATATGATCATCATGTTCCGAACGATGAATAATCATCCCGCAAGATCCAACTGGTTGATAATCATAATCTCTGCACTAATTCTTGCACTCCTCGCATCTGGTTTGAACTATATATTATTCCCTCGCTTTCTTTGCTCAGATTTTTATTTGAATAATCAGACAATTTCTTTCATTCTTGATCAGGTAAAACGGTAACCGCATATCCAGATTGCAGAGAATCTCCAGACTGCCATTTATCACAGTGTCCTGGAAGAGAGTATTGTTTTGATGGAAGGGCATGCATTTGTACGATGGATGGAAATGAAGGTTAAGAAGTTTACATTTACATAAAACAAAAACACAACTATTTATGTTGAAAACTGAAAACCCGTTTCTTATAAACTAATCTGAAAACCTATGCTACTCAGACACACGAATTGGGTGAATATATAGAATTTTTAAATCAATATATGCAAAATAGCACTAAACAGCCCATGTCTTATTTTGTGTTGTGCAGTGTCTGAACACATATCCGACACGAAGACACCATACTAAAAACAGAAGTTTTCACTAATGTTTCATAAAAATTTCAGGATTGAAGGAAGAAGAGGTTGGTCGATCCAGAGAGCGGAGGGAATGCAAAAGGGACAAGGATTGTTTGAAGAAATGTCTTCGTTTGGGCAAAAACTAAAGACCTCACTGCAGCCGTGATCTGTGTGTTTGCTATCCATCTGAAATCCAGAATTAGGAGGTTTAATTTTGATGTATTCGTATAATTAATCATCTGATTTATAAGACAAAATTTGTTCCTCAGCCTAAATTAAAACGATTATGATGAACTATAATTGTTCAGATTCATGTGTGGAAGTGAGACTTACAAATTGAAATTTGGTCTCAAAATCCAATTCATCAAAAAATATTGTTTGGTAATTTAGGGATCTTGAAATCTGATATTTTCATCTTAAGATCTTAGATTTTGGGATTCTGACAGATTATATTATATCTGTTAATTTTATTTTCAAAACCTGATATGTTTTCATTATTTTGACTAGTAAAAATTTTGAAGATGACAAAACTATTAATTATATTTTTGTGTGTTTGGAATAAGATCTTGATCTCTTGAATTATTTTATTACGTAGATCAGTTCAGTTCAGTGTGAAAATATCTTTAATATCGTATGATTATTAACTTAATTTGTGGACATCATTTACATTTTAAATTTAGTGTTTGAATTCTCATACCTTGTCATTTAATTCGATATTTTGCATGAAGTTTATAGTGCTAGATAATAATAGGTTTATCATAATTCATATCAATGTGAGAAGATAAATATTGCTCAACAATCTATAAGTACATCTAAATTGAGTTGAGACTAGTGGCAATAGGGTGATATTGAGTCGACACGAACAGAATTTTGAGGTATTTAATTATGGTGCATTTAGATATTATTAATCTTGGGTCGAAGTTCATATTGTAAAAGTGAAGTTTTTTCCTCAATCTCCAAATCAACATTATAATGTACTATAAAATGAGTGCACTTCATTTGAAATGGATGTTTAAAATGGTCACTAATTCATTGCATGCATGGTTGAAATAAACCAAAGTTGTAAGAGAAAAATACTCTAAGAGATATGCCTTTTCTTAAGCTCCAAATCAAAGCCTCTAATATGGAATCAAGAATCCTTCAAGGCAATTAACAAGCTCCATAGACCATTGAAAAAATATTCAAACCATTTCTAACTCTGGTTCTTCATCAATTGGTGCATTAAGAATTCCCAGAAACTCCTCAAGTGTCCTGTGGCGCATCGCATATAGCACAAGCTGGGCTAGGTCTACCGTATCACAAAACCGAATCTGAAATGTTTAACAAGAGAAATGATCAGTGACACTTCTGTGTGTAACATTTAATTATATATTACTTACGCGATATGTCGCCACTTCTCCTGCAATCTGTGCCCGTGTAGCCACTTCTTCTGCAATCTGTGCCTGAGGTGATATGTAGTGCATCACAAGCTGTACCAGACCAAGAAGACCCCAAACCAGATTCGGAATCTGTAAAATGATCATACAAACAAATCCTTAATTCGATCCAAAAAATTAAAATATACATTCAAGAAACTGCAAAATGAATCATCAAGAGAAGGCAATACCAAGATGTATGAGTCAGATAAGATTAGGGCATAGACAGTCCATACAGCTTCATTGGCAAAATATGCAGCAGACTCCAAAACTGACGATCTTTCGGTTTGGTACACCATTTTCTGCACATTTAGCCAATGAAAACTCGCCATTTTCTTCACAATTCAAAACCGTCAGAAGAGATTGAATAATTACCATGAAAAACACAACGAGGCTTCCAGCGGCGCAGACGGAGCCGGAGAATCTGAGTGGATAATCAAAAGCGAAAGCAACGTGTGGAAAACCGTAAAGAACCGAGAGAATCTCAAAGATGGCGAAGGCGCGATTGACCAACACGTCCATGAACAAGGCGGTGTACTGGACGAAGAGATTCAAGTAGAAGATCTCCAGGATGATACCAATGAGGCTGCTGTAAGCCAAGAAGCTCTGCTCGTAACATATCCACAGAGCGCAGCTGATTATGGCAGCGTGGTACTGAAGTAAGAATGCCCTGTAATTTGCATGTGCCATTGATCTCTCCTCTGGGGACCTCCGAATATTGTAAATCAACCGCCTGTTCCATCATCTTCGTCAGAACACACACACACAGTGACACAGATTAAAAAGTAGGGAAGTATAAACGACGAGTTCTTACGCTGGCAACAGGAACACGATGAGGGAAGTGATATTTCCTGGAAAAACAAGGGGAGAAATACATAATTATTAGGCGAGAATAGACATGAATCGGAATGTGATCAAGAAATATCAGCCAAAGAAATTCACCCAAAACACCAAAGATAGTCTCGAATTCCATGGCTTTGTAGATGGAGGTGTAGAGATGATGATGATCAGTGTGTGTCTGTGTGAGAGAGAAGATGAAGATGATCAGTGTGTGTCTGTGTGAGAGAGAATATATGATCAGTGAGCGAGGATGTGCAACTGAATGAGTGCATGAACAAACCGCTGTGCGTGTTTCCGTGCCACACCGCCTTGTAACTTCATTTTAACTAACTTTTAAATCAATGTGAACTACGTTTCTGACCCTGAAGCTTGAAATAGTACAGTTTTGTGCATTTAAACATAGATATGGGGATATGAATGTAGTAAGGATTGTTAGCTAATCTATGAAGTGATCCAAATTTGGGAGAAATCCATGTGTTGTATACAAATTTACTTAAACTAAGAATCAGGAGAATGAGTGTGTTCTTAGTTCTTACAAGTGAAAGATATACATAAATAGGAAATCTATTAAAATGACAATACTACCCTCTAACTGATATAAACACATATGCTAATTCCCCCTTCAAACTCACGATGCCACGGAAAGAAATTTTGGGAGTTTGTCCAAATCCAATCTATTAGCAATCCATAGTACTATACCATCTATGATTAAAAAAAATTCTTATACAATACCTATAATAATGATTATTTGTTCTTTTGGTATTTTTCAATTTTAATGTTATTTTCGTAATTTTAACACTAATTTCCCCTATAACTAAAACGACGGCGTATCACCTATTACTATTATTTTTGCTTTTCCACCTTTTATTAAAACGGTGTTGTTTCACTTAACCTTTTCTTTTTAATAATAGTTGAGTCTTCATCTTCACATTGGATTTTTCTTCTGCTTTTTTCTGCTGTTGTTTTAACTATTTTTCTTCTTCAGAACTTCATTTCTCCTTGTTCCAGAAATCAAGAAAGTTGTGCATGAGTGTGGATACAATGTTGTTGTGATTTTACCTCCACAACCATACTAGTACAATCTTCTTTATACGATGGTCAATCAATTGAGGCTCTAATAGATGGAATTCCCATTTTGTCCAGTCTGATAATTCCACTTATATCAGGAGTTTGACTCAGATTCAGTGTGGCATTTAAGTGTAATGTGAAGCTCCTTTTTGCCTAGAAGTCAGTAGGTTTGTTACCCTCCCCCAGAGTGTGTACAATCATATTATTGTTACGGAGCTCATGCAATTCAGAACAAAGTGAAAAATATCTTCATAAACAATTCTCAGGTACAATGATACCATTAACTGCAGTCATATTATAACATTAATCTCAGCATGTAGTGGGTATTCACAAATCATATAAACCATTCTAAGCCCAGTCCTCTTCCTGTATCTGTAAGTTTGCTTTGTTTCCTTCTTTTAATTCATATCTTATCGATGATATGTATCTTATTGTTTTGTTCTCCCTCTTTATTTTGATGCCTTGTTTGTTAAACTCTAACCTACCTATGTAAAATTAATTCTGCAAAGTGTTAGGATATTTCTAGCAGTTTTGTGAATAGATAGGGATTTTAATGATGTGGTTTCTTCGTTTACGAGTAGTTTAACTATAATGAGAAGTTGGTTTGCTATGAAAATTAGAGCATTGTATGGTACACCCTCTCATAAATGTAGTCCAACTGAAAAGTATTGTTCTAGAACACGACGGTCATGCATATAATTGTTATTGAATCATAACATGTATTTTGGGATGTTTATCAATTCATATAATAGTTGGTAGTCCCTGATTTTTTTACTCCGCATTTGAATAGACTGAGCTTATGTGTTTAATGCAATTATGATCGTTATAGAGGACACCAAGGTTGAGGGTGTTGGAGAGCTGATCAACCGGTAGAAAAATGGCAACCAATTAAGCACTATTTGTGGCAAAAGTTTAATAACAGTCGTTGAGAAGAAACTGTTAATTGGCTAGTTTGCAATAGCAGGCTGTTCCATGTTGATGCAGAGTAACTCCAGAGAGTCCTCAGTATATGTAGTTTGAATGTGCGTGTTCATGAGAACTTGTAAGTGTTGTAATTGGACTACTGCAATTAAATTGCAACTTGTATTAAGAACATCATTTTGTTAACAATGAATGAATACTTTTGTTTAGCTGCAGATGTATTTGAAATCTTTGGATGAAGGAATTGCAAATGTTCCGAGTCGTGAATTTTGTTGTTTTTTTGAATGATGGAGTAGAGCATTTCATCCTTTAACATTGGTTGCAGTAAAATATATTTATTGTACATGTTAAAAAGCACTTTTATTTTGAAGTTACCAAACACTTTCAACTTCTTTGTTTTCCAACTGCTTATTCTCACAAATAAGCAGAAGCTGACTTTGCTTATAAGCCCAGCTGTGCCAAACAGGGCCAAAGTGTGAAAATGTGGTGGCCGTATGACCAAGAGTCTATTCATTGACTCCATATATCTTGTAACATGTTACACACATTCATTGAAATAATGTTCTAGTGAGTCAAGTTTACATCACTGCATACATTTAGATGGGAAATGAAAATCAAACTTGACTATAATGTTGTTTTTCATTTTATATGGAATATGAATTTTCCATACTCGATGAAAGAGCTCATTTGATGGTTCCTTATCTCCAATGCTCTGATATGCAGATTTGATGGAAAATTTGCCATCATTTCCCATCTCCCATACCAATCTGTTTTCACACTACTGGAATCTGCACCGGAACACGGCGGTTCCGTGTGCATTGGACGGCGGTTTTGACCGCCGTCCTTGGTGGCGCCGTGCAATTATCATTTCTGGCAAAATCCATGAACTAACACCCATGGTTTTCAATACTATTGAAACACTATTATTATCTCCCTTTTCTTCATAAACTAATTAGTATAAATAGCCCAGATCTCCTCATAATCACGAGTTCATAACCAGTTTATTTCTGAAAAAAAAGATGGATCAGAAAATTAAAGTTGGCGAATGCAAATTCGAGTCTGCATTTAGAGCCATGCAGAGGAAGATGAAGGCGCCGGAGGGATTTTCCGGCGGCGATTGCCAAAGCTGCGGCGGAGGAAGAGCGGCGACGGGAGAGGTGAGATCGGAGCGGGGACGCGTTGATGAGCTGAGGAAGAGAGAAGGAGAAAAGGCCGATTGTCTCTTCCATTTGATATACTGGGGTCCCAATTAATTGCCTTGTGTTTTATAATTGTTTCATTTTAATTTATTGGTCAATTTTTTATAATATATTATTATTATGTTTTACATTCTTGAAGACTTCATTCGTTTTAGTGATTTCAGAATTTCTTATTAAAATTAAAATTGACTAATATATATGAGTTTTATTAAAAGTTCATCATTTCTTACTTAATAATCAGGACACATGACATTGTTGGTGTATGAAACTTCAAAAAGCAAAACAAGCATACGAAAGAAATTTTATTAAATAATTATTTCACGCAAAATTAATTATATTTTCCCTGAATTGGGTTGAATTGTTAGAATATTTAACATATAATTTGTTTTGAAAAAATAAATATATAGGACACTTAATTGAACTGAACTGAATATACTAAATCGAACTGAATTAAAAATACTTCTGCATTGAAAAATATTCAGATAAGTTATACTAAATAAATCCTTAATACCAGAACATCTGAACAAGTAAGCAATCCACATACTTTAAAATTATAATCTTATGGTTATTAAATTAATTTGATATATGGACAAAAAACATTTAAATTAAATAATTAAAGTGTATATACATTCATCTGGCTATCATCTAGCTACTTCTAAAAAATTAATGAGATTGAAGGAATTAAATGGAAAAAAATCTATGAATATATGATGATTGAACACTATGATTCAGCATTCAAATTTCATAAAGATTCATATATATATATATGATGATTGAACACTTTGATAGATAGATATATATATATATATATATATATATATATGAATATTAATTACAAAAAGCTGAGCTAAATAAAACTAATTAGGAGCCCAGCTACTAATATACATAATTGTCCTCAACGATTCCTCCTGCTGTCTCAACCTGGCTTCTCCCCCTCCTTCTGATCTCAAGAACACACTGTTCTTGTTCTTGTTCTTGTTTCTGTACTTGGCTTTCTGATCAGAGTATGATTTCGCCTGGTGTTGCAGACACTTCACTGCATAGTTCCACGATCTGGACAGACCTTGATCTTTCATTGCCTCCATCGATCCAATAACGCTCGCTGCTGCAACTCTGCAACTCATCTTTCTCTGCTGAATTATGATTCTATGAATAGAAAGTTCTGTGTCTGAGATTTGATGGGGAGATGGTTTCTGGGAGTTGCTTAAATAGGCCATTTCAGAGTATAATATTGAAACCGGGGGTTCGTGCAGCGGTTTTCTGTACCAGCGTGCGGTTCCTAAATATAGGAAGGCGGTTTGACCTTGACGTGTGGATGAGGGTTCCATGCGCCTGCCCCCGGTTTCTGTTTTTTGTCTTTACTCTTTAGCCGACGTTTTTTGTATTTAAATTGTTTTTGTCTTTTATGTATTTTTGGAGTGGACTGGTGAGTAAATTTTGGAAAAATAATATACCAACTAGTAAGTGGAGGTCTTTGTTGCTTTACCAATCATCATTAATTAATAAAAATATAAATATAAATGGTAGTTTCACAAGTTAGATTTTTTTAAAAAGTCAAAACTCTTAAAATGTTTGATAGTTGGAGAAGGTTCAAAAGATTATCTCCTATATTTCATGGAGCACCTTCCCCTTGTAATGAGTTTTAATAGGTCAATTTTTCAACTTTCAAAAACTGGAGTAATCGTGAGTAAGTGGTTTACAAAAATTGCATGACAAGTGCTTGAGAGAGTATAGAAGTTTATAACTGTGAACTGCAGTGTCAATCGTGCAATCTAAGAGTTGGCAGGATCATGCATCTCCTTTTATCGCCATGTATAGAGCGTGTGATTTCCTGATGTTCGAGATGAGGGTTGATTTGTTGGTGTGGTAGTCTGCTCTTAGCTAGTTGTGTCAATTCACGAGCAACTTGATCCGTTTCTCTTCCATCATGTCCCAAATTGTCTGGTGAATTCTCTCGGATGTTCTACATTTGTTATAATTTCTACTCCTTGCAGAAAGTATCCTTTGTTAATGAGAGATAGATAGTTAGGATTAATAATCTAAGTTTGAATAGAGAAAAGAGATATAACAAACTTATGCAACTGTACTATCATAACAGACACATTTACTGTTTTTTCTTCGTGGGATAAATCGAATTTTGCTTTCCACAGGATCCATACTATAGATGAAGTATTATACAATTTCTTTTTAAACCGTACATCTATGATGTATGTCAGCTCCATGGATGGTATACAAATCCGTGGAAAAAGAAAGCCATCTAACAAACAATTTCAATCTATATACGTGATGTGCATTTTTGGATTTTTTTGAAAAAAAAAAGGAAAAACAATTGATATACGTGCATATATATTACTACTCTTAATTGTTTTAATTTTGCATTTTAAGTAGAAGAATTTATTTTGCACACTTCTAAATAAACTTTATGTTTATAAAGGTATTCAAGGGCAGAAACTAGTAGAATACAGTATAGTTTTTACTATTTCCAGGACAGATCATGGAACCATAAATTCAACTAAACATGGTAACAATTTGCAGGCCTCACCAGACTACAACAATCAGAATAACTAGTAAGAATACTCTACTTCAACTTCAAACATTCACCTCTACCTGTTTCTGCCCTTGTTTTGGAATGAAGAACTCATTCATGCTTTTCCGAGCTGCGTCGGTGGACTCGCTTTTCTTCTGATACTGAGGATTCGCAGTCAGGATCCTGATCTGAGACTTGTCGCGGATCTCCAGCACTTCCGCCAGTCCATTTCCGCACCCTTTTGACATCCCGACATCAATCCTGATAGCAGCATTGTTGCAGACTCCATTGATCCCGTCTCGCTGGATAGTATGCCCCATGATCATCCTCTTCACTCCAGGGATCGTGTTGAGAACGTGCTCGAGAGTAGAACAGTCACAGTCTTGTGAGAACTTCCTTGTCCACACAATAGAGTTCCTTCCCCGAGTCTGCTGCTTCTGAAAATCCCCCGACTTTCCAAGAATCCAAGCGCTCACGTCATCATTCACCTTCTCCAATCCATACTGGACGTACTCGGGTTCAAGACCGCCATGCACGAAAAGCGATTCTCCAACAACCAAAACAGTCTCATTTCGCGACAAAAATCTTTCCGAGATTGGTCCAGTAGGTCTTAATGCAGCAATCCGCGCTCTAACACCACTAAGCATCTCAGGCTTGATATTTGGGAATTTTTCGGGTACACCTTGGAAAGGGTCATTTATAGGTCCCTCGAATCCCTCGCATAACCTTTTCATATCGTTCCCAACGGAATACCACATCGCCCAATCCTTGAACTCCTCGAGGCCTTCTCTAGTTGCAAACCTGAAATCCCCTTCGACATTCATGATCTCATGATTTCCATTCATAGTAAAAATGGTACCTCCGGTCTTTGCAGCTTCTCTTTTTAGCTTTTCAAACAGGTAAAAGATCTTGATCTCATCACCTCCTCGGTCCAAGATATCCCCGATTTGGACAACTGTGGTGGAGCCTCCACACCAGCGGCCCTCGGGATCAATCAGCCCCGCCAGGGCAAGGGACTGCTTGGTTTTTGCAAGGTCGCCGTGAAGATCACCTATAGCAACAAGCCTCGTGGGAGACGGGTATACTGTTTTCAACGGAGCAGGGGTGTCACTTGATCCCATGCTTGGATTAGCGGGTAAAAGGAAAAGCCCGCCACTAACGGAAAAATCTACAAAAGTATCCACAAAGGAAGATACGAAAGACGGGAGGGATTGGCATGTGATACTGCTTGAAGACTCCCCCGGTTTTTTCTCCTCAGCCATCGGGAATTTTGTAATGGAGCTCACGATCAAATAAAAATGCCTAAGTTAGCCTCGAGAATGTAACTCGATTACAGCGACCTGAAAAGGAATCCACTCGAGTGTTCAAACAATGAAACCGATTTGTATTATTAAAAGCTGAAATCTTCAGCTTTGATTAATAACCACAAAAAATCGGTCGTAAATATAAAAAATTTGCCTAAATCATTTAGGAGATATCCAAATCAAACCTCGTAAACCAAGAAAATGTATAAAGTACTTAATCATGATGTTTCTAATTACAAAAACGCAACCTAAGACAGTGATTCAGACAATTCTTCGTCTCCTTTTACGCACTCTCATTTCAAGTTTACAGATTATCAACTCTGAACCTAGTAGTCCTCAACTATGACACTTCAATGTTTCATACAGTACAACGTTGTTACAAGCACATAGGATCATCATGATCATCATCAACTCAGTCACTGACGACGAAAACAAAAAAACACAGTCCGAAATCTACTGCAGCTCGAAAAAAATAATCAATCACTGATTCAAACCACGGTTGCATGCGATATAATCGAGAACAGACAAAACAAAACATTAGATAGGGCGATTGAAACCTTAAATTTCCGACCAGAAACGATGGGAAGAACAACGAAAATCAAAACATATGAGCATGATGATTTGAAGTCAAACAAACAGGAACTAATGGAGATTTCATGAAGAATTTGTGGTACCTGAAACCTGCTGCAATCGGGAATTTGTGGCAGATAGATTTGAGGAACGGAGAGACGTAATCTATTTAAGCGGATTTGGGGATAGTTTGAATGATTTTGATTTTTTATTTGACTTTTCTGGGGCAAATATGGGTCTCAATTATCCAGGCCCAAGTTTTAAATTTTGGGCTAAAACATGTTACATTGTGTTTTTTGTGATTTATAAGGGTGTAAATGAGTCGATTCCGAGCTTATGAATTTTATTTCGATAGACTCGACGAACTTATCAAATAAATATGTATAGTTAAATTTTATTTCCACATCGAGGTCGAGTTTGTTCAACCCGAACTTGAGTTTTGATCGAATTTCTCGAAATTTGCTCACGAACGACTCAACTCATTTCCGCTCATGAGTATAAAAATAAGGGTAAAAAACTTATATGACTCTCAGTTTTGGTAATAGTGCATTTATAACCCTCAATTCTTATTTAGTGCGATTATAACCTTCGATTGGGCAAACCTTTGCACATATGACTATGAACATACCTAATAATTAAATTTTGGTTAACAAATCATATAAAATGTCACAAATACCCTTTGATTTCAACTTAAAATAAAATTCAAATAATTAATTACTACTGCTGACGGACCAACTTACTTGGAGATGGGTGTTTGGTGCTGACCAACTCCTCGACCTCGCCTCGCCAGTCACCAGTGCGTCCCCTATAAATCTCGAAGCGTGGCTACGTGGCCCGTCGGCCGATGACTGAAAAATTGAGTGTCGCCGACGGGTCATGTATGCATGATATCGATTTCAGCGACGTTGAGTAGGTACCCAACAAATCCATGAAAAACGAAAGAAAATATTTGGAATAATACGATGTTTTTAAATCTTTTCAAAACGAGATTATTTTTGTTACACTTTCAGATTTTTAAATTTATTTTTAAATAAGGTCATTTTCGTCTTTTTATGAATTTTCAGTCAATAATTATGGGAAAATCATTTTAATTAAAATACAGGGGTATAATCACACTAAACCAAGACTGAGTGTTATATGTGCACTATTACCAGAACTGGGAGTTATATAAGTAATTTTCCCTAAAAATAATCATGTAGTAGGATTTGATTCAATTCATATGAGATCACAAGACTTAATTTAAGCTCAAGCCAAAATAAAATAAAATTATAGAGTGTTATATGCAATCTGATATATTACTTTTCAGGTTCAAAATACGATATGAATTTATGAAAACGTTCTCATTTATTATGTTCATTGGAAAATTTAGCTATTCATGTGTAATTTGGACTAAAGGTTTGATATAATTTACCAATTTGATTTTTGTTACATATATTTCATATTTTTGTTACTCTTTTACCTCATTATTACCACTTTTTATACTAGTTAAAAGTGAAAATTTAGTAATTAGACTAGTATATTTTTATGCACCAAAACTGTATTAGGGAAAAAAGAGGAATAAATTTCAGAAATCCCGACTCCCGTCTTTCAGCCTCCGTTCGCACAAATTCACGCACTTCTCCGTTCTTCTCTACTTTCTAGCCGGAGCGCGCACCGATCACCGGAGATGATCCGCCGGAGCTTTCCCTGTTGAAAAGCTCGTCATCCGTTCTTCGATTCTGACATTGAAAAATGCTACCAGTTTTCACGGCCTCAAATTTACCATGGCGGCAATTTGCAGGTTAATTTGCTTTTTGAACTCTCAGCTCATTCATAATTTTTCCACCATTGCTTATCATGATGCTTCTGCATTTGTTCATACTGTTCTCAGTGTTTCTGCTAGGTGGTTTTCTTAATGTTGTTTGTTGGTGGTAAAATTTTGAGTCTTGAGATGAGATAATTAATTTGCTATGGTCTAAGAACTGTGGTTTTGAGTCTTGAGATGAGATTACTGTAAAGTAGACATTTTTTTTGGTTAAAGAGTTGTAGAGATTTAACTGAAGGGAGGGAGGTGGATTGGTTCTGATGTGTTGTTCTCTTTTGTAGATTATTCGCGAGGAAGAATGTTAAGAGAGTTTCCGATGCTATCTTCCCCAGCTCAAGAATAACCACGTTGGAGGTAAATCATAAGGTCGTCTTGTATCCTGGACTGTTCTCACACTGGAAGGTTTCTTGTAGAGGATTTGCTTCGTGTGCAGCATGTGAAGCAAAGCGGGTTTTGTGGAGAGCAAGAACTAGTAAGAGGAATTTTCGCCTTTCGGGTAGTAGTCCAGTTTCAGTTCATCCTCATGTTGCTTGGAAGAGATTTGCTCATTATTATACTTTCAGACCAATTTTGCCTCCTGTTAGTAGGATAGCCTGTGCTGTAAGCCTTGCCTTGGCTCGGTCAAAGCTGGTAGCTCCTGGCATATTGGCTCTCATCCTTCGAGAGCTTACAGGGAAGAAATGCTTGATAGCAGAGGCCGAAGGATTTCCAACGGGAGATACTTTATATATGCATGCACAAAATGGACGCATATACTTGACTACAGTTATTTTTCAGCTGGTAGAGGGGTTTATATTGTTTCTGAGAGCAATATATTTAGGAATTTTGTTTGTACCCTGCATAGCTATGGCTCCTTTTGCTCAATCCCTTGGCTCTGAGTATAGGAAGGCATGGTTGCAAACAATTCGGATTACACTGGAAAAAGCTGGTCCAGCATTCATCAAATGGGGACAGTGGGCTGCAACAAGGCCTGATCTATTTCCAAGTGACATGGCCACCGAGCTTGCAAAACTCCATTCAAAAGCCCCAGAACATAGCTATGCATATACAAAAAGAACTATTGAAAAGGCATTTGGTCGCAGACTTCATGAGATTTTTGAAACCTTTGAAGAGAAACCTGTAGCATCAGGTAGCATTGCTCAAGTTCATCGAGCAGTCCTAAAATTCAGGTACCGGGGTAAGCAAGGAAAGCCTACTCTCGTTGCTGTAAAAGTTAGGCATCCTGGTGTCGCTGATGCTATTAGGAGAGATTTTACTCTGATGAAAATATTTGCTAAAGTGGCTGAATTCATTCCTGCTTTGCAATGGATGAGACTTGATGAAAGCATTCAACAGTTTGCAGTCTTTATGATGTCCCAAGTTGATCTTGCAAGGGAGGCAGCAAATTTGAACCGTTTCATCTACAATTTCCGCCTATCGAAGAATGTATCCTTCCCCAGACCACTATATCCTTTGGTACATCCTGCTGTTTTAGTTGAGACATATGAACATGGTGAAAGCATTCAGTACTACGTCGACGAGCTTGCAGGACATCATAATATGAAAAGGGACTTAGCTCAGATTGGAACTCATGCACTTCTTAAGATGCTATTGGTACGATACATTCTTTCCTGTTCTTAATTCATATCTAGTTATGCCAAGCATTTTCTTCTACAGCTAATTTATAGCAACATAATCACTTCCTACACATTTACTGGAATAAAATAATGAGAAGAATTGAAGAAAGGACCAGAATATTCTTCCAGGACTTAGAATGTCAACTATAATTGTAAGGCATTGTGGAAAAAGCTGCTGTTTTTGCAGTTGCAATTGCTTTTTCTTATATGCCTCTTGCACAACAAAGAACTGCTGTAATTGATGTTGATTTTATAAAACTGCATCGTCAATTTTTGGCTTTTATTAGCTATATGATGGTGTTGGATGAGTTTTTGAGGGAAAAAAAAATATACAGCATAGTTACTGAAAATGCTTAGGCACCAAACTATCTTTTAGTTTTTATGAGTGATTTTTATTATATTGTGTCATCACTTCTCTTTCTAGATGCTTAGCTAATTTCTCTTCGGGATAGTAGATTGAACACACTAGCCATTATCATAGTTTTGTAGGATGTACGCATAGTCAAATTATTGGAACTCATTTCTTGGTTTCTGCTATTATGTTCAGGTGGACAATTTTATTCATGCAGATATGCATCCCGGGAACATTTTAGTTAGAGCTACCCATGATAATGCTTCAACTCTGTTCAAATTAAGGCCGCGCGTTGTTTTCATTGATGTAGGGATGACTGCTGAACTATCAGTGAACGATCGAGTTACTTTACTCGAGTTTTTTAAGGCTGTGGCTGTTCGAGATGGTCAGACTGCCGCAAAGTGTACTTTAAAATTATCCAAACAGCAAGGCTGTCCAGACCCTAAGGCATTCATTCAGGTGCTTCAGATTTCCTTATCAATATTTTGTTAGCTAGAAATTTATCTTTTCGTTTGATTATCTGTTCTACAAGCGTTTAGTCTAGCATTATTATCTGGGTAGTAATGTGTTGTATCTAGTAATGTTAAGAGTTGTTTCCATATCCGATTTTGACTTCTTTGTTTTTTTTTTTGGCTGAGGATCAAGAATTACATATAATCTATTGATTTTAATAGGAAGTTTTACCATAATTTACAGGAGGTGGAGAAAACCTTTAAATTTTGGGACACTGATGAAGGTGGTTCATTTCACCCTGGTGATTGCATGCAACAAATGCTTGAACAAGTTAGACGTCACAAGGTTAACATTGATGGCAATGTTTGCACGGTGATGGTAACAATGTTGGTATTGGAGGTAATGTCTACTCTTCAAACTATTATTACTACTTGGTCAAAACTCAGCAATGAAAGATTAATGAAGGGAAAATCATGTACCACTATAAAAGCCCATCTAGCTGATTCATAAGCTCTTTAAGAGCAAAAGTTAGCTGTGTCTTTTGCCTTGGTAATTTATAAACGAGCAAGTTGTTGTCTTACTGGATATTCCAGATTTGTGGGTATATATTGTTCAGGGATTGATAGAACTTACGAAAAATGAAGATTATTTATTGTGTTCTTGAGACATTTACAAGGAGGCTTGCCCTTGATTTTGATTTGTAATGGTTTGCCTATAAGTTTGACCTCATTTGATGTGGTTATAACATGGGGTACTTTACTGGTACAAAAACTCATCTATTCATCATAAGTAGGAAATTAATATGACATCATGCTGGAGAGTATGTTCCCAAATTTTTGAATGCATAGAGTAAATTAAATCTGTTTCTTTAATTTCTCATCCAGGGATGGCAACGTAAGCTTGATCCCGAGTTTGATGTGCTCCAGACGCTGCAATCGTTGCTGTTCAAGGCTAATTGGGCCGAGTCCCTCGCCTACACCATTGAAGGAGTTATGGCTCCATGATAAGTTCCCTGTGAATAACTTACATGGCCAAAGGAATTAGGTACGCACACAATTCAGAAGAGAAAAAAATAAAAACATAGAATTCGTTTCCCCATAGCGACAGAGAGAATTTGTTTGTGCCTGATTTTTTTTTTCATTTCACCATTTCTTGTACCATTATCATCATTCAACATTCAAATAGATTTAGCACAACAGATGAGTGAAATATCATACATGAATAAGTGTGTCTGGAAGCGGATTTACTTTGACCGGCCATTCCTTATAGAATAATCTTGGATGCCTTCTCTGATATGATACCGATAGAATGCAGGTGGTTTAGCTTGCAAAACTGTGATATGTAAGAACTCGGGATATAGTATTAAAGAACTGAAAAACGTGATTGAGTGCAGGGTAGATGGATCGATCCACGCGATAAGTGGAACTATTCATCAACGCTGCACTCAATGATATTTTTGAGCTCTTTCGGTTACCTTTCTTCTTCCTTCAATCTGGGATTGATTCTAGTTTCTTGTTTTTTATAGTATTAAATGAGAATGAGATTGAGATGATGAAGTACAGCGTTGTACTACATTTGCTTCAATTGACTGGAATGCCTGTATTTGAAGGCCTGTAGTACTGTTCTTGTAGTACAACTTGAAATTTCTCCAGTTGTACAACCACTTTTAACAGACTAGCCTTTCAAAACAATAGAATTAAAAATTGAGCTTGGTGTACTTTTGTGATTTTCTATTTACCCCTCTATTTACCCCTGGAGTAACTATAAATAATTTACCTCCTGATTCTGTACCATTCAGTACCATCTTCATCATTCATCATCAAAGTCATCGTCATCTTCATCATCGAAATCGTATTACAGCAAATGTATACTATACCATACTTCAGCGGATTGAAACGTGTTTTACTATATCTCGACTTTAATTAAAATGAATAATACTTTTCAAGAATATAATATTTTTTTATATCTTAAATTTATAATAGTTTCAAAACATTTTGAAAATTTCGACTTTCAAGTTTCAAGAGACTTTGCTTAAAATAATTTATTTTTTTCATGAAACTAACCTTGTTTTAGTGTTTTCCTCAAAGAGAATAACATTCATCCGGATGATCCTGATATAAGCATTATCAGGTACCAATAAGATAATGACACGTGTACAATTGTAATGTTTTAATTGGTTAAGATATTTTTTATTAAAATTCTAAAACCCTAATTTAGAATGCCTAAACCCGTTTGGATAATGATTGAACACGTGATCCAATCATAAATTAGTTAAAGATGATGTGACGTTATTTAACTGGTGCCTGAAATTGCCAATATCAGGATGATCCTGATATATATTAAACTGTTCCTCAAAAAGAAAACCTTGATTTAGTGTTACTATTTTCATTACAGTTTAAACATGGTCAAATGAGCTGATTTGTTTAACAAATAGATTAATGTTTAGTTCAGTTAAATTCAAATTGACAAAGCTCGATAAATAATGGTCAAATGAGCTGATTTATTTACAAATAGATTAATGCTCAGTTCAGTTAAGTTCAAATTGATAAAGCTAGATAAATAATAGCATATAAAACTCTTCATTTCAAAAATTTAATTTATTTATTCTAAGTTTGTTTTAGTTCAAGTTTAAGATATAGGATTTGATATTTTCCATGATTTTCTTAGTTTATTTTCAATCAATAATACCTATCAAGGATTTTTTTTTTTCCTTTTCCTAATTATCTACGTTTCCTTATTTAGATGATTACAATATATTCTATTTATGTTATAAATTTATAATTTAATATTTACTTTCAATCAATGAAATATATCATCAATGATTTTTCCTTATACTTGGCCATGAGGTTAATGAGCCGTGATTGTCGCGACTCGCGATTACGTTCCCTAATTTATCGCAATATTCTGTTTGCGTTATTTATAGAGACGTCTTAGACAAATATTACACATATTTTTTCACCATGAAAAATAAAACGGAATTAGCTTAGGGTTTATGTAGCCGCCGCCTCTCCTGCCGGCCGGCCGGTTTGTTCAATCCGGGTTGGTTTCGAATACCCTGAGTGGATCGACTCGTCGGCTGGTTCGTTCGTGTGGGTTTGATCTTCATGGGCAGAAATTTCGATCATCCTATGTTTATCTATGTTGATTATGATGCATTTATTTGTTTCATGCTGATTTGTTATTTATTATATTAACAAAAATTTTGATGTTCGTATTATTAGTTAATTGAACCAAATTAGGGGTGTTTTTTATTTGAAGATGAACCGAATTATGGATTGGTTTAATGGATTGAGCACAGTTCATAATTTGGTTCATATTTTGAATTTATAATTAGTTTATAGAACCAAATTAGAGTTTCTTTTATTGAAGATGAACCGAATTATGGATTTGTTTGATGGGGTCGGCTCATAATCCGATTCATAATTTGATTCATCTTCAATTTTAGGGTTTTGGTTGAATGGAAGGAGGAAAAAAATATATTTTTGTTCCAATAATCAAATTTTCAACTATATATTATCGTTCAATTGAAGTTTATCAGCTGTTAAATTCTTTATCACGATCACCGATTTATAAAAGGAATAGAACTGAATCCGCGTAATTCAGGAATCGATTCTAGGCATATATATACGAGAAGATCTCCCTACGTTATTCTTCACAAACAATTTCATTCTCTCCTTAAACCCTTTATTTGTTCTTGAGCCATGCCTAGAAGAAGAAGAGACGAGGAGGACGACGAAGATGATTACGAAGACGATGATTATTCAAGCAAGCGCCGGAGACCATGTGCCTTCATCGACGTGGAAGCCGAGGAAGACGACGATGATGACGAGTACGATGACGAAGACAGCGAAGCCGAAGATGACTTCATAGCTCCCGATGACGACGGTGGCTTCACCGCCGGTGAAGCCTCGCCGGAGCTCAAAAACCGACCACGGCCTCGCCCTATTCTCCGTCCACATGAAGAAGAAGAAAGGGAACTAGAGTACTTCGAAAAAGTGCAGAAAAGATTCGAGGATGCCGATGAATATGATTATGACGATGAAGATGAAGATGAGCTTACCCAAGCTGATCAGCAAGCTCTCTTACCATCCATAACCGACCCGAAGTTATGGATGGTAAAATGTGCTGTCGGTCGTGAGCGCGAGCTCGCGACCTGCTTAATGCAGAAGTTTCTAGATGTAAAAGAGCTGAAAATCCTCTCCGCCATAGCTCTCCCCACTCTGAAAAGCTATGTCTACGTCGAGGCTTACAAGGAGGCGCACGTGAGAGAAGCATGCAAAGGCCTTCGAGCCGTTTTCGGTTCGGCCAAAATCATCCCGGTTCCGGTCAAGGAGATGCCGGCCGTCGTCACGGTTCAGTGCGAGCCGGTTTCTGTTTCCACCGGCGCGTGGGTGAGGGTGAAGACCGGTGCTTACAAAGGCGATCTCGCTCAGGTTGTTCAGGTTGACAACGTAAGGAGGCAGGTTCTGATGAAAATGATACCTCGTATCGATCTCGCTGCACTGATAGCGAAACTGGAAGGGAAGGAAGTTGTGAAGAAGGTGATGAATAACCGGCCGGCTCAGCGGTTTATGTACGAGGAGGAAGCTCGGGCGATGTATTTACCGATGAAGCTGTCGAGAGATGGGTTTATGGTGCTCGAAGACGGCTCGAACATGAAGTTTAAGGACGGATTTCTGTACAAAACCCTCTCCGACAAGTCGATATTAACCAAGAACATTCAGCCAACGGTGGACGAAATCGACATGTTCAGAAAGAACGAAAAAGCTGAAAGAGAAGTCAAAGGTCTAACCGACCAATTCTCAAGCCTGAGAAAACGACACTTTGCGAAGAATGACAAGGTTGTCATCGTCAATGGTGATCTGAAGAACTTGAAGTGTGTAGTCGAGAAGGTCGAGGGTAATATCGTCCATGTAAAACCGTGTCCCGGCGAGGGCCTTCAGATGAGTCTCACGGTTAGACAGAACGAGATCTGCAAATGCTTCGAGCCTGGAAACCAGGTTAAAGCCGTTGGCGGCGCCGACGAGGGTTCCACCGGAATGGTGGTTCGCATCGAGGGCAATACCGTTTCCATCCTCTCCGACCGTACTAAGAAGCTCGTTCGCGTATTTTCCGATGACATTGTGGCAACCACTGAAGTTTTGAGCCAAGTTGATAACGACGATGATTATCGGCAACAACCTGTAACAACCCGCCGACCTCCCCAACAACTTTCTAGTCGGTTTGAACGGCCCCAACAACCTCCTAGTCGGTTTGAACGGCCACCACGTGGCGGTGGCGGCAGGGTAGGAGGTCCGCGGGGTGGTGGCACCGGCGGCCTGGTCGGATCGAAGATTAAGATTCGAGTTGGCCCTTACAAGGGCTGTTTGGGACTTGTGAAGGAGGTGAAGGGCAATATGGTCAGAGTGGAGCTTGAAGCGCAGATGAGGGTTGTGACGGTACAACGCGACCAGATAACGGAAACTGTGGAGGGTAATAAGGGTAATTCGGGTTCGTTCCGAGGGAGGGGAAGTGAGACTCCGGTGCACCAGTCGCGAACTCCGCTGCGGCCGTGCATGACTCCGGCGAGGGACTACGGCGGAGCTACGCCGGTGCATGAGGGGATGAGGACGCCAATGCGACATAGAGCGTGGAATCCATACGAACCCATGACTCCAACAAGAGATGTTCTTTCATACCAATGAGTTTGTGATAACTTATTTCATTTTGTCTGTTGTTAGGGTTTTCTTGTTAATATTATGTTAGATTTGCATATGTTACTTTCTTTTCGTTTCTCTTTTTTGGGACACATTCCAATACAATAATATATGACAAGTTCTAAAGTTTAGTTTTAAAGTTTATCTGAATTTATTTCTTGCTGAAGTGAAGTAAATTGAAAATTAATGTATTGAAACTTGAATTTATATAGCTAATTAAGTTTATTCGAATTTCATCAAATATAATTTTGTCAGTTTGAACTAGTATATAGATTAGATCAAGAAAACATGTCTTACATTTTCACATTAATTTTTCTAATACACAAATTTTAGCTCATAATAAAATGATTAATTATTTTTAGCCTAAAATGAATAATTATTGCACACCCATACCTGGAAGTGAGCTATTTCAGAGGGCTCTTTTCTTCTGCTAATTTGGAGGTGGGAAAGATTGAACAAGTACTTGACAGAATGCCCCAGAAGGTTACAATAGAGATGGTTGATAGGATTGCACGTTCACAACCCTCAAATTTCACCCAGTATACCTCAAAACGGTATCTCTTCTTCTTCCTTGTTCGCCTTGACATGTGATCAGGAAAGGACATAGATATGAAACTACATGTCATAGTGTATTCGAAAATTAAACTTCTCACAAGGAGTATAGCTTAACATGAACACGATTCGACGGAGATGCGACGACACGAGTATCGTCGACGGTAACACGGTCAACACGATCCTCAAAACCACGGGGTGGATGTGCGACGTCAACACGATATGCAAAAGCACGCGGAATTAATGGATATGACAGCAGAGCAAACGAACATAAATCCTTTCACAATTTCATCAGAAAAACCAAAATCTTACCGACGACGGCAGTCACACGACCAACACGATCCTCAAAACCACGAGATGGAGGTGCGACGCCAACACGATATGTGAAAAAACACGAGGAATTAATTGGGTGGTGAAATAGGGAGAGCTGGTTGTGAGATTGGGGAAGGATATGGTGATATTGGTGGAGAGGAGGAAGTTGGCCGGACTTTCCCAACCCTCAAATGATATGCTCCTGTTCTCTCGAGCACATTTCCGACGACCATATTTTCTTAATATATGCAAACATTAAAACAAAAATAGTATACCGAAATAAGAACTATAAATAATAAAAAATATAGTAGATTCAAATAAAATCACACCTCTAATAATAGGTAAAAATTACCAATCCTTATGAGAAATGAAGATTATTACATGAAGAAAACAGAATAGATAAAAAAATCCTGAAAACGAATTAAAAATTATAAAATTTTAACCTGAAAATGAATTTTCCAAAATAAAAACCACATTTATTAAAATCTTGAAGGGTTTATTGAGTATTTATTTGCAACTCAACTCCAAACCTGTATCAAAATCCCTCCCTCTCCCTCTCACTCGCGCAGACAAACTCACGCGGAAAATTTCATTGCCCGGTCGGTTAGCGCGCCGACGATGGAGCTTCTCCGATCAAACCTTTCCCATGTTCGGATTCCGGAGCCTACCAATCGCATCTACAAGCACGAGTGCTGCGTCTCCTTCGACACTCCGGTACTGTTGATTGTTCGAGCTTTTTAGGTTTTATTGGCTTGAATTGCTGCCAGAATGCTGGTTTTTGATTAGTTTTTCGTTTATTCTTTGATTGAATACAAGCATGAATTGCATCTTCGACATTTCTTTGATTTAGCTGATTAATTGACTGGCTTTTAGGTTTTTGCTAGTTTTGAATTTTATGCTGCGTTGTTTTAGTAATTTGTCTCTTCCATGCGTTTTGTTGTGTATGTAAAGATTGGATTTTGAAGGTGTTTTGAACAGAGTAAATAGTTTTGCTTTTATGGTAAACTAGCTAGGGCTTACGAAGAAGAATTCTATAGATGATAGCTGTGAAAATCTTCAATCTTTCCTTGCATTTTGTTGTAGTGAAAAAACTGTATGGGATTTGATGGCTGTGTAACGGTGCTGTAGACTGTGTGTAACTTATTTTGCTGTTAATTTTTTTCAGGCATCAGAAGGCGGGTTGTATGTAGACATGTTGTCCTTTCTTGCATTCGGGAAGGATTACGTGTCTTGGAACTACGAGAAGACAAAGCACCCTGTTTACTTGCACATAAAGCGAACACCGAAGACCGTCAGTGAAGACAGGCCTGCCAAAAAGCCTACGCTTCTAGCAATAGGTATGAAAAATCTTGGGTTGTTTGAGATTTAGATCATTGAACTCAAAGTTCTTTCTCTACAACAATCCCTGCCTTTACAGTAGTGCTTATTATTGTTCATCATTGCTCTTGCAGGTGTTGATGGAGGATTTGACAATAATGAGCCTGAATTTGAGGAAACATATGAAATAGTTATTATGCCAGATTACGTGACTCTTCCTTTTCCTTCTGTCCAGTTACCAGAGAAGGTATTACACATTTTCCACTGATTTCACCTTTACACACTTGATCACTTGTGTGTTTTCTCAGTTATTAACTTGGTAATTTGGTTTAATAGGTAAGGCTGGCAGTTGACGCTGTATTATTGGCCGAGGGAGCTGAGAGGAAAGAACAAGTCGCTGCTTGGACAGCTGGAAAGAAAATAATCAGTGAATATGCGTTGAACTTGGTCCAGCTCGATAATGGTGTTATAATACCTCCAACAGGGTGGAAATGTTCCAAGTGTGATAAGACAGAGAATCTGTGGTTAAACTTGACTGACGGAGCTATCCTGTGTGGTAGGAGAAACTGGGATGGAACTGGTGGTAATGATCATGCTGTTAATCATTACAATGATACCAAGTATCCACTTGCTGTAAAGCTTGGCACTGTAACCTCTGATTTGGAGACAGCAGGTAATGCTTCCTTCTTCTTCACATAATCTTTGTCGCCATAGTAAAGTCATATTCTTTTAAATACTCAATTACTCTTTAGTTCAGTTTAATTTTATTAGTTCATGTGAAACTACAGAGTTTTTAATGAAATAATGATTCACATTGTTTGCTACTCAGATGTTTATTCTTATCCGGAGGATGAAAGCATTCAGGATCCCCTTTTAGCACAACACCTGGCGCATTTTGGCATTGACTTTTCTTCTTTACAAAAGGTTAGAAATTATCTATCTATAATATATATATATACACACAACACATATCTTTATGGATCTTTCCTTTTGTTTTAATTTTCTGGAGGCGAGAAAATTACTATCTGAAGAGTCTTCTTTTGCACCTGCTGAAATCATTTTAACTTGTTTTGCAGACTGAAATGACTACTGCTGAATTGGAACTTGACCAAAATACCAACTTCGATTGGAATCGTATTCAAGAGAGTGGAGCAAATATTGAACCACTCAGTGGACCTGGGTACACTGGCCTGGCTAATCTGGGAAATAGGTATGGTTTCTTTCTTTGTTCAGATTCAGTTTGTATTGCATTTAGAAGATTTTTCATTCCCGTCTTATGCTCTTATTTTGCAGTTGCTACATGGCTGCAACTATGCAAGTATTGTTCTCAACAAGATCCTTTTGCTCAAGGTCAGTTAGCTTACCTCCTTTTAATATCTGTTAAAATCCTTGCTTGTTACTGTTAATTTGTACCCATATCATCATTTACTTTCAAGTTTCTCATAATTTCTTTTCCATTTTATTTTCACATCAGATACTATGTGAATCAGCGACTGAAAGAAGCTTTTGATATTGCACGTGCTGATCCAGCGATGGACTTGAATATGCAGCTGTAAGTAAATGGTCTACTTGTGTTTTATTCTCAGTGGTGTTTTTTTTATTAGTAAAGTTTCAGAATTTCAAGCTCTAAGAAATCACTGTTAATTCTTATTGTTAGCGAAAGTTCTCATTTTTTTTTTATTTCTTTGGCAGAACTAAGTTGGCACATGGTATGCTTTCTGGTACATGTTCCATGCCGGGTCAGGGAAGTGAGGTATGTATTGCTGTATCCTGAATGTCTTGTTAAATATATTTGATGTTCATACTTTATACCAAGATTCGTTTCTTCCCCCCTTCCCCACTTTCAGACACAGGATAGCATCAAGCCTCGCATGTTCAAGTCAGTTATTGCTGCAAATCATCCTGAATTTTCTACCATGAGACAACAGGTATCTCCATCTTTAATGCTTTTGCTCTCTGTATGGTCTGGCTGGGTTAAATATGGAATGGACTACAAATAGGGGTTAAATAAAGATGGTTTATATAGGGCTAACCAGATTATCTTTGTACTCTGAGTATTTCATGTTAAGATTCTGCGGTCGCATGGCTTTGTAATAAGTTAGCTTTAGTTAACGGGCAGTACGATGTACATGCCTAGTCTACTGTATGAGTCTTATACAATCTTGACAAATGTACAGTGTCATCCTTGCTGTTGCATTTTTAATTGTTGGATCGTCTTATTATGGATTTATCCTTAGATCTTTTCTATTGAATTTTGTTTCCAGGACGCGCTGGAGTTTTTCCTTCACTTGATTGACCAAGTTGAGCATGCGCATTCACCAGGCTCTACACCAACCGATGTAATGGACCCTGCAAAGAGTTTTAAATTTGTTATAGAAGAACGCATGCAATGTTCTTCAGGCAAAGTTGCTTATAATCAGAGAAATGACTATTTTCTAAGCCTTAACATACCATTGCACAAAGCTACTAACAAGAGTAAGTTCCTTTTTCATTTAATATCTTGAGTTGTGGTATTATGTCTGTACGAAAGCCATTTGTGAAGGTCAATAGTTTGTATATATTTTCTTAAAAGAGAAATTCAATAAATGTCAAGCTATAACTTTTTGTGATGCTTTAAAATCCAAATGTAGAGCTTTTATTAAATGTATACAATACCACTTTGGTTATGATACAAAATAAATAAATAGGATAGGCATTGAAGCTTCCCCAGGTTTTATAAATTTAGATAAATGGAATGAAATAACTATGTGTGCTTAATTGTACTTTATTTGAATTAGTTAGTCTTGCTCTAATCTTTTCTGAAATTATCAGATGAACTTGAAGCCTTTGAGAAATTGAAAGCAGCGAGACATGCCGAAGGGAAGGAAGTGTAAGCCAATATTTCTGCTCGGTTTGTCAATATTGTTATCTGAAATTATCTGTTTCTTACCAAGGTGGTGCTTGCAGGTCTGCTGAGGAAACTGTGAGACCACGCATTCATCTGAAGGATTGCTTGGATTGCTTTTCATGTCCTGAGGAAGTGCACGAGTACTTTAGTACTGCATTGAAGTCCAAGACAACCGCGATTAAGTGAGTGACCTTTATTTCCCTTCTGTTTTGAAATGTTCTGGAAGCATTGGATGTTTCTTTCTGTACATTTGCATTTGTATTCACAATTTGTTTATTGTAACACTGCATTCTTTCACAGTACCTTTGAGAATTCTTTGTTTTCTCCTTCATCCTTTTAAACTGTTATCTTTTTCTTGCAGAACTGCTGGTTTAAAATCATTTCCAGACTACCTTGTGTTGCATATGCGGAAATTTGTCCTCGAGGCTGGCTGGGTCCCAAAGAAACTTGGTACTTGATTTGGTTTCTTTTTTTTAACATTGAGTTATTGTCAAAAGTGCCATGAAATCTCAACTTTTATCTTGTTTCATATAGATGTGTACATAGATGTACCTGATACCATCGACTTGAGTTATATGCGTAGCAAAGGTCTTCAACCGGGTGAAGAGTTGTTACCTGATGCTGGTATGTTCATTTTTAAACTGTTTTAGTTATGTATGTCTACAAGTTTTTCATTGGTGCAGTGGTGTTTTTTTTTAAAAAAAATTCCTGTTAATTTTAATTCTATTAGGTGTCAGAATATTTATATCCCTTGTTCATTTACTTGGTCAACAGATGAAGAAATGTTTGTGGAGGAGCCTGTCATTATACCTGATGAGAATCTAGTTGCCCAGCTGACTTCAATGGGCTTCAGTCATCTGCACTGTCAAAAAGCTGTAATTAACACTCGAAATGTTGGGGTGGAAGAGGCCATGAATTGGTTATTTGCTCACATGGAAGACAAAGGTACCTCTGACTTGTATTTTTTTTCTGCAGAAACCATACTGTTTTACTCAAATTTACTAATGCTGTCTGGTTTTAATCTTTGCAGACATTGATGCACCTATTGCAGCTCCAGCTGGGCATGTGGATGAGTTGATACTCAATGACTTAATTTCTTTTGGTTTTTCAGCAGAACTTGCTCGTAAAGCTCTCAAAGAAGCGGTACTGTCCTATTTTTATCCTTAGTTACTGGTTTCTAAACCACGTCTCTTTATTTAATATACTCGTGTTAATGTGAACTTGTGCAGGGTAATGACCTTGAGAGAGCGTCGAACTGGATTATGGACCATCCCGAAGCATCAAGCAGTAACCCAGTCGAAGCTGAGGTCCTACCTGATGGAGATGGGAGTAAGTTCAAGTTTTTTCTGTTCCTTAAAGTATCAAGTCTTGAATATAAGGTTTCATATGGTTAAACCGAGAGCGATTGTTTGAAATGTGCAGAGTACAGACTGATTGGAATTGTGAGCCACATCGGTACCTCTACACACTGTGGCCATTACGTCGCTCATGTTTGCAAGGATGGGAGATGGGTGATTTTCAACGACGACAAGGTCGGGGTTTCAAAGAACCCTCCCAAGGATATGGGATACTTGTACTTCTTTGAGAGAGTCTAGACTATACTCTAGGGTTAAGTGATGTGGTAGTGCTTTTTCTTGAATCAAAAGAATGTAGTTAGTGAAGCTTACAACCTTACAACAAAGAAAGTCTGTAATTCTCAACAGGTTTCCCATTTTTCGAATGTTTTCAAATTATTACAAAATATTTTCAGCTTGTTCAATTATTTTTATATAACAAAATTTACTAAATACAGTATGAAAGTGATAAAATGAAGAGAAAAACATTCATCCGGATGATCCTGATATAGGCCTTATCAGGCACCAATAAGATAATGACACGTGTACAATTGTAATGTTTTAATTGGTTAAGATATTTTTAGTAAAGTTCTAAAACCCTAATTTAGAATGCCTAAACCCGTCTGGGTAATGATTGAACACGTGGCCCAATCATAAATTAGTTAAAGATAACGTGTCGTTATTTAATTGGTGCCTGATATTGCCAATATCAGGATGATCCTGATATATATTAAACTGTAAAATGAATTATTTTAACATTTATCAAATGTTTTCTCGGTGTCTTTTGATAAGCGTGTTTCTACAACCATTCATTTATCATGTTCGAAATTTCTTGTCTACTTCTTCGTAAAAATACTACCTCTAAGAAATCAATTGTGAGAATTGTATCGTAACGTAATGATAATGAGAAACACATGTTTTACTCGATCTTGTGATAAGTCAATGATTTAGTTCTTCATCTTTCAGTCCCAAATATATAATTAGGTCAATTTTTAAGTATATAATAAGTTATGTTTTATTATAGGTCCGCATTTATCTCTAATTTGTCTTTGAAAATATATTATAAAGAGTGAAAATAAAATCTGTCATTTCACCTTAGCAGTTAGCAAGCACTCCCCCGTTCTAAAATTTTTAAAATTTTGTATTTACGACATGCTCTCCCCCAACTTATTTTTACTAAACTGAAATATGCTAATAGTATAGTTAAACTAAGCAGGATTTCATCAAAATTTAACTGAAAATACTGTACCGAACCTTATCAATTTAGATGGTGGACGGTGGAACACTTTCTTGCACACCTTTACACGATTTCCATATATATACAAGAGTACTAAGTAACCGCTATGCCATAAATTGAAAATTAATCACCAAAAAGTTGCGTCCGTTTCTTATTCTAACTATTTTAAATAGGATGTTGATATATATATACTTCGATATTTTATTCTTTCAATTCAAAATTCGATATTAATTTATGTATATATATTCTTATTTATTATGTTAATCAGAAAACGTACTCGTATTTTCAGAGTGATATTTTAGATTATGATAAGTACAATACGGGATTGCGTATGACTTTTTGGTTTAAATATATTAAACTGATTAAAGAAATCTAAAAGTTGCCCACTTTTTGTAAAGGAAAAAAATACTTTTTTCCATATATATTTAAATCGTGGAATTTCCGGCAAGGCCGCCGATCCTCTGCTTTTTATTTCCTTTGCCAGTTCTCCAAAATCAAAACAGAGTCGCGAGTTCCCCATAATCAAACCACCAAATTTCTCATATATTTTCTCCCTTCAAATTCTTCATTTTTTCCTTTTCTTGATTTGGTTTGGTTTCCCTTTATCCATATATATACATACATATATATATATTCTTCTTCTTCCTTCCATCGCGATCTCGGAGAAACCTATGTGACTGCCATGGGTTCGTCCAAATTCCGGCGGGTGAAGTGGTACCAGTGTTTCCGGCCGGAGAGGAGGGACACGCACGCCGACGCCGGAATTCCGTTCTACGAGAATGGAGGGAAGGAGAAAAATGGTTATATCGATAAGGATTTGATGATGCGCAACACGATTCTGGTCGCTTTGTCCGATGATGATGAGAGCGGGAGTTTCTCAGAGGATCGCCGGTGCCGGAAGTCGAGGTCCCGCCGGGGGATTTCCCGAGCGTTCAAGGCTGTCATGTCTCCTATCGTTTCGGTATGTCGGAATTTAAATCGTGCGTTTTTGCTTTCGTGATCCTATTTTCCCGCCCCCCACTATTTATTGTTTTTTAAGGTTTAGTTTAGCATTTTTATTAAGCATGATTTAGATTTAATTGCATTTTTTGGATAAATGTGCTTTGAATTTTGGAGTTTTTTTAGAGTTAAATGTCTTAATTATGACGTGTGAATGATTTGATATAGATTATGTGTGGTTAAATGTAGTCGTTTTAAAATATTAGTTTTAGATCGTACATGTTCTGTCGAGTTTATTTCAAAATATAGTTTCATATTTGAATGATTTCATTAGTTATATATGCAAGTGTTCAATCAATTAGGCCCCTAAAGTACATTTTAGGCTATTTCCTACTTTTTACAAATGGAACGATAATCCGATAATACTCATTTTAGTTTAGTTCAGTTAGATTCAGTTGTTTGCTATTCAAACTTGACTCATTTAATTGAATAGACCTTTTCAAATTCAAACTTGACTCATTTATTTTCAAAACGCACCTCTTCATTGACTGCATTAGTGAGGAATATAATGATGAATAAATAATTCTTCCGTTTACTATAATCTGATTTGCGACTTAAAAATGCAGGTTAGGAAAAGCCGGAGCAAGAAATCCGATCGAGAAAAACCACAATTCCGGTCAAACAGCAGCAGCGTGAGTTCAAGGATCGAGAAAATGCTCCAATCATTCGGCAGCCGGAACTCATCGTCGGCGATCTCCAAAGACAACACTTTCTCCGACAGCCACCGCACCGACTCCAGCGCCACCTCGTTATTCTCCAACACCACCGCACCCCTGCCGTCCTCCGCTGCCTCCTCGCGGTCGAACTCTCGGTCAACATCAGAGCGGAAGAATTCACTCGCCGTTGACCTGAACCCTGTAACGTTTCACGGCAGCCGGAAATGTTTTCCCGGCGGGTGCTGCAAAACCATGCTCGGTCTCTACTTCCTCTTCGTCTGCTTGCTAGCGTTGGTTTTGTGTGGGAAAGCTCTGGCCGTCTTCTGCACGTCGTCGTCGCTGTTTCTGATCCCGTGCTGCCTGAAAAAGATCTCCGATGCCGGCGACGGCTACTACCTACGGCGATGGCGTCCCTTTGTATATAGCGTGGCTGACCCCGTTGACTATGTGGTTGTTGACTGTGACAAAAAGGTTGTCGGGGTGCAATAGCGATAGATATATAATAGCGTATGATTGAGACTATATCATGTTGTTTTAGTTTGATATGATATTGTCTTGACCTAGTTTTTCACCTTCTTATATTTTTATTTTTAGTTGTGGATTTTAGGAAGGTGAAAGATACAATGAACAACAAATGTTGTGCATGAATTCTCCCTTTTGATCACTAACTATGAATATGATGGAGTTTAAAGGGTTTAATCTATCCCATTGTGCACTCTCTTTGATTCCAGAAATAAAAGGCGATTTATTCACCCTCAATGCCCGACACGACAAACCTTAATTTCATAGTATATGTCATGTGATGTATAAAAAAAACTTACATTAAATCATGAAACAATGAAGTCACCAAAATAATATCCCAGTATTTGATATGTTTTGGCACATAAAATCTTACACTAAATAGATCTAAGATGCTCCCTAATCGGATCTAATTCCTTTCAAACGAGTTACTAAAACGAAAATTACTGATCACACATTTGTATGCAACATAAGTCCTAACAGACTACTAAATACTATTATATTGCATCAAGAAACCGCGTGCTATTCAATAAAGATCCAATCTTCTTTTTTTTAGTTGTATTTTTATACTTTAACTTTCATCAACTGAATTAAAATTTATTTAATGATTAATATCTTCACTTAGATATAGATAAAGTTGTGAAACTTTGACATTTTAAAATATAGTGATCATAACAAGATCACACACTATATGATCATATTTAGATATTTTTTCAATCTAATTTTAAAGTAATAGATAAATTGCAAATGTAATGTAGACAAATGGAGTAAAGGATGTATAGTAAAATTATGTTGTTGCTTTGAGTCTACGGAACATGTTTTCCACTTACATGCGAGAAGACAATAATTCCTAGGCTTGCTTAGCATACAAGGGAAGGGACGGACCAATAATTTGTCATGCATGAACAATATATAATTAGTCCACTCCTCAGCTCAAATATATATATATATATATATATATATATATATATATATATAATCCTCCTCCATGCGTGATCATCTGGAAGACATCTGTTCTGCTACACCTTTATAGCACAATACGTGTTCTGTGTTCATGATTCTTCATTTTTGTTTCCAGGCTTTAGATAATATCTTGGATAACTATTGATAAAGGTGAAAACTTTTGAAGCAGCACTTCAAGCAAGTCCACAAGTGCATAAAATAATTGAGTGATTTAAACGTGTCCTCATAAATTACTGCTACTTTTTTATCTGTCCTAATCGCTGTTGTTCTTTCTATGGAAAGTTATGAAGAGAACTACTTGAAGAAAGTAACTTCTACTAACATTTCCCGACTCAGAGAAGCGTTTGATACAACGCTAAAGCTCTTATTCAGAAATCTGTCCAGCAATCGGCTACTGCATCCTCTCCAAAATGCAAAAACCCAGTCTCGGGATGCTATGGATGAAGCAGAAAATGGCGTCATGAATCTTTGGAAACAAATTGGCCGGGTCCATGAGCGGCCTCCTTCTTTGGCAGAAGATATGGTGGGAGAAAAGACGGGATTACAAATGCAAGCCCCAAGCAAAGTACCACACATATCACAACAAACCAGGCTTTGTGTGGAATGCCGACCAATAATTCATCACAAACTGCGAAAAGAGGATGAACGTTTTCAGGACTTGATGAGAAAAATAGATCAGAATTGTTAAAACTGGCAATGTCGACTGAAGGTTTTGTATATTTTGTCCAAATGTCGAAAAAATGCAAAATTCAAATGAGCCAAGAAGGAAATATGTAAGATTTCCAGGAAAAGTCAGTAAGCAAAAAGACGGGTTATTTAGTAGTTTACCTATATTATATATGACATATTTCCGCTCTTGAACGCCTGGAATTGCAATGACTCCCTCAGGTACCACGCTCACTGAAGCACAATATCCCGACTGTGCAAAGACGGGGATAATTTTTGATGTTTTGACTAAGGAACATTTAATTTGTAAGAGAAGGTAATCCAAACCTGAACATTGTGAGGATCTAACAAATCCGTTTTGAAAATCAACTTCTCCGTGTTGAGCAGCTTTCTTCCTACTTTTAGCCCGGGACTTGAACAGCCAGTTTGCAGCTGGATGGAAAAGCTAGAAGGTATCTGCGGTTCATTGAGTGGCATGTTGAAAATAGTATTATTATTACAGCTTAAAATATTCTAAATTTTTAATAAAATTGATGAATGGTACAAAGCAAAAGACACAATAGAACATACAGAAGCAGGATATGATATCTTCACTTCATACCACGTATTTGAATTTAGCCCTTGCAGTTGATATACACAAGATCCTTCTTGTAGCGGAAGAGTTTCTTTCAAAAGCTCTTTCCCAACGTATAACACCCTAGTATCCATCCTATGGAAACAAAAAACTTGTAGTCCAACTTAAGATTCAATACAAGTATAAACACATCGGAAGTATGATCACTGGCAATACAATACTTACATACTGGATTGGCAACGAGCTGGGGCAGTGAGAAGGAACAGCACAAGATAAAAATGCAGGGAATTCATCTCCAAACCTGATAAATTAACTAGCAGGTGTTTGTGAGTGACTTCTTTCGGGCATTTCATCAAACATTTAACAAACTGGGGTTTAAATTAGAAAAATAAAGAGGGGCCCGGAGAACACAAGAAATCAGTACCTTTGAAAGTGCGGAGATTGATCATTGCAACACCTTTCGTAACCCGGGTTCTTTCTCGTTGCGAATTTAAGGTCCTAGCTTCTACTTGCACTCCTCACACTTATATTAGTCCGAATGAGAGAAGAACCACCTTTTATTTGTTTTTACATACTGGTCACTGAGGATCAGTGAAATACCTGCTAATCTGTAAGGAAGATAAAATATCAATCGTCAAAAAATTTAACAAATGAAATCACATGAGAAAGTCTAAGCATTTCAAGCAGGCCTCAAGCTCAACTATTTTGATACTATGGATCAATTATGGATCTGGTTATATCACAAAAGTAAAACACAGGCATTTAAATTTAAGCAAAGCTCCAACAGCATTCAATCCAAATATATACAACGATATATCAATCAAGATTAATATTGCAAACTCTGAACTGCAATTTACAACACAAACAATATCTAAGTATTTATCCTGTTGAATGAAACTGCCTGCCTACTTTAATTAAATTTCCAAATTATGATCGAGTTAACAACACACACTGATACAGTTGTGTTTAAGCCTGAAATGTCTTCAATAATTTATTTCCAATTCCTTTTAAGTCCCTCCTTCCCTTTATCATTCGAGTTGTAATTCTCTCTTTACTAATATTCAAACTACAGTGTATAAAGATGTCCTACGCACATATCCAAACAATTTTAAGCATGTTTATCCATTTCCTCATTAAAGCATTCCTACCTACTACCTTAGTCATTGCCACATCATATCGGATAGCCTTGTGATACAAAACTGATTCAACAACCAATGCCAAATGCAGTTTGCAAATATTTTTAACAACACTGTAATACAAGTACTCTATGTAATACAAGGTGTTGCAAAGTTATGTACATTATTTAAATAACAAAAAGATTAAAAATTATTCCTGCAATGTCAATACAGAATGTCATTTTACTCTAACTACCTGAACCAGATATGATTCGAACGCATGGGAATAAATTTATGCACTGGAAAGAAAGACAAAGAAAAAAGATACACCCCCTACAAGGAAATTCATATTACTTGAATTTATGATCATTCAACAAGAAGTAATCAGAAAATTCTTATAAACTAAACAGATATGCTCACGTGGTCCACTAACACGAACTATAATAAAAAGATATTTATAAGCCCAAGTAAAAATTCATGTCATTTATCTTCACAGAAACTTCCTAAGAAATGACACATTTTTATGATAACACTAACATGCTTTGCACATACTCTGAGCTTGATGCCTTGATCCTAAATTCTCTCTCCATAAGCACCTAAACCATTTCTAAAAAGGCCTGATCTAGCAAACTAGAAGGCATTTCCAAATGAGCTGGATTATTCCAGGCTGCGGTCCATGGTTATCAAACAGTTTTAAGGCAGCCCAACTATAATGAGGGAAATTTTATTTACATACAATATGAGAGTGAAATTTGATCAATTTCTAAAACAATATTTCCAGCTGCATGTATATCATCTCCATTAAGTTGACAAAAATAGCTAACTTAATCTTTTCACCACCAAGAAAACCAGTAAGCACTTCTATTATTTCTTCATCAATCTTGACCTTTCCTTCCTTACCACTATATGATTATTTTAAAACCAGTACAGAAACTTATAAAACCAGGTTTTGCACTTCAAAACATCAGTAATTCTATAGTCAATTCTTAGCATTTGAATTCTTGATTTCTGAAAATAGGCAAAGCTCTCAGGTTTACAAAGATATAAAAATCGTTGAAATTGTGGCTACAGTTAAAAGGCTGTGATCATCTTAAAGTCGAATTTTCACTGAAATTCCATTTTCAGCAGTAAGCAAAACGCAGTACTTTGATTATCTTACTCATTACTTATTTGATATCAACAATTTCAGTATCTATACTATACCTTAACTCAGAAGGGTTACAGAGAAACGACTCAAAAAAATCCGAGTTATCGTTTAACATCTACAGTCTTTTTAAAGTTCATGTTCCATTGGATTTGCTGAATCAAAACATACAAAGTGCAGGACTTTAAGACTCTTTTTCTCCATCGTTTCTTAATCAAATTGATCGATTCATGATATCAAATTGTAGTTCTAAATACAAGGTTTTTAATTTATTATATAAGGATGGAACTATGGATTCGAAGTTACATGCTTTAAAGTTTAAAGCCCAGTGCTTTGAAATTTAGCAAGAAAATTCCAGATTTTTAAGTTTCCTCACACACACACACACACAATCCAACCCTTATAATTTCGCCGACTAATCATAAGATTATAAATCTTAAGCTCATGATATTCCTATGATTTCCTCAAGACAACTAATTGTTCCCATTGTTTTAAAAAACGACTCTTTGAACATTAAAATCAAGGTGGTTTAACATGTTTAAATGTCTAACTAATTGAATCAGTCTCAAACTTAAAATCCAAAAGAATGGAAACAAAGACTTCAAAAATACTGAAATTGAGGCTACAGTTAAAATGCTGTGATCATCTTAAAGTCGGTCACTGAAATTCCTTTTTTCTGCAGTAAGCAAAACACAGTAGACTTAGACTTAGACTTATCTTACTCACTACTTATCTGATTTCAATCATTTCTGTATCTACACTATACTTTACCTCACAAGGATTACAGAGAAACAAAACTCAACAAAATCCAAGTTATCATTTAAAATATACAGGCTTATTAAGTTAAGGTTCCATTTGCTTTGCTGCATCAAAACATGCAAAGTGCAGAACTTTAGGACTCTTTATTCAACTTGTAGTTCTAAATCGAGGTTTTTAACTTTATCATCATTATTTCAAGCTGGAACTAAGGATTCAAAGTTACATGTTTTAAAGCCCAGTGCTTTAAAATTTAGCAACAAAGTTCCACATTCTAAAGTTTCCTCACACACATAATCCAACGGACAAACCCTTATAATTTTGCCCACTAATCATAAGATTATAAATCTTAAGCTCATCCTATGATTTCCTCAAGACAACTCATAAAAAACGACTCTTTCAACGTTATAATCAATGTTTAAATGTGTAACTAACTGAATCAATCTCTAACTTGAAATCCAAAGGGTGGAAACTTACTGGGATTCGATTCAGTTCAGACAATGAAGGAGGAAAATGCAACACGAGAATCATCCGAGGAGGGTGGCCGACTCTGAACTAGCTTCCGTCAACATGGCTCCTCCGTCACCGGAATAAGGGAAGAAATAAAAACCGGGCAGCCTTCGGTGATTTTGCAGAAATTTCTGAACAGTTTTGTTTGTCTTTTAATCTTATTTTTGTTATATTACCCAGTACCCACTGGCCACTGGTAGTATTTTTTTTAATAATAATATTTGGGTGATTAATTATTAAATATATAAAAATTAATTTCGGGCTTTGGGTTTCCCGGGAAACAGAAAACCTTTTCCGAACTGTTATCTGCAAAGCTCGCCTCCTTCAACCGCCGCGCCGCCGCCGTCGCGCCACCTATGGTCCTCAAATTCACACTCCGTCCTTACTCTCCTTCCCTCACCTTCCTCACTCTTTCCCCCAATCCCTTTCCCACTTCCTTTTTCTTCTCCGCCGCTAGAATCACCACCACCACCACTGTCGCTCTTTACGGCCCCTCCCTGAAGAAAGGCCACGCGCCGCCGATGCAGACACAGAACGACGGCCAATTTCTGTTCAATGAAGAGGATTTTACCAGAGTATTCGCCATTGCCGCGCTCCGAGTGCCCTCCGCGCATTGCTTCGCCCTAGAGAGCCGCCTCCGCGGCCACCTGCTCAACTGGCCGAGGATTCGGAACATCGCGAGAGTCCCCGGCGATGAAATTGAGGAGGAATTGAAGGAGCTGTTCACTGACTCCAGCTCTAGTTCAGATGAATTAGTGAGTTTGAACAGGAGGATTCATGGAAAGGCGGAGGGGGATGGGGAGGAATTGAGTCCAGTGCTGTATCGAGATGAGCTTGCGAGGAGTTTTAACTCGAGAGGGTATGCGAAATTCAGGAACTTGGCAAAGATTTCGAGGCCGAAGAGAGGGAAGGAGAAGAAGAAGAAGCAGGAGGATGCAGGGAATGGAGAGGGAAAGAAAGGTTTAGGATTTAGTGGTGTTGCAGTTGTGGAGGTGGTTGAGGAAGCTGATGCTGGTGGTGATTTGAGTGGCTTGTTAGGGCTCGAATTCAAGGGTATGAAGAGATGGACGGGATCAACAAGATTACTGCTGTTAGATGAGAATCATGTTGATAAACGGATCCAGGACATGCCTGAAGCCATTAAGGTTTGTATACACTGATTTATACATTTAACGGCACTTGACACATTTTTGCATGGAATTTATAATGCATTTTTCGTATGCTACTATGCAGATGAGGTTGATTCTTTCTTATGTTTTATAGGCTGTTGTGAAAGAATTTGGTGAGAAAAATGGAGCATTGGCTATTGAGCTTGTAAAGTGCAAGCTGACTTTATTTTATAACTACTGGCAGATGAATGAGGTAAATTCATGTTCTAGTGTTCAGATTAATTACAGTTTATCATACACTGTGTTGCGATTTTGAGATATTCCTCACTAGTTTGTGCTACAAGCCTGCAAGACCTGTTTTGCTACCTTAACTGTTAATGCAGTTGGTCTAGATGCTTTGATGTTCGAGATTACCTAGAAAAGCCTTTTCTTTTTTTTTTGTAAGTAATGCGCTTTCCAAACTTAGTATCATACAGCACAATTTTGAAGCCTGAAAATGTGTTATACTCTTACATACTCCATCTGTTGAGGATTGATATTTGTTGTCCCTTGTTTTTTGGGTGATGTAATGATCAAAACTATTAGTTTTAGCTAAATAAGATTTTAAATTTTAAGTTGCTGATGTTTCATGAAGGCTTACTGTCGTTCTTTGAGTTGTATGCACTGTAGATTTTATTTCGATTATTACGGGCTTTCTGTTATAAGAATGGTTGTAATCAAGGATCCTTGTAGGTTTTGGAAGCCTTATTGCCTGAGGGTGTGGTCGTGCCTTCGGGTTTTGAGACCATTGGTCACATTGCCCATTTGAATATGAAAGAAGAACACGAACCTTACAAGAAATTAATTGCAAAGGTAATTTCACTGACACTGTAGTCACACTGTAGTCTGCATTTCATCTGCTTAAGATTGTTAGATGCCTTTTATTTTTTGTCTAATATGCTTTCACATGTTTACCAGGTAGTCTTAGATAAAAATAAACCAAAGGTGCAAACAGTTGTTAATAAAGTCGACATTATCCAAAATGACTTCCGAACGATGCAACTCGAAGTTTTAGCTGGAAACCACTCTCTTGTGACTAACTTAACTGAAAATGGATTGCGGTTTCATTTTGACTTGGCCACAGTGTAAGTGTGAATGATAAGAGAGATGACAATTCTTCATTGAACTTGCTCAATTCCAGTTAAACACATATCTGTCTGCAGGTATTGGAATTCAAAGCTATCAACTGAGAGGCAGAGGCTTCTAACTTACTTTACACAAACTGATGTTGTATGTAAGTTCTTATTTATGTCTTTTGGTATCAAAATTTGTCACAGCATGGTTTTGTTAATATGGCTGGTGAACACTGATGTTACGCATCAAATAGCTTTGTAGATTTTTCTTATATTCTGTTATCTGGTCCTCATCTATTTAATTCATGCTAATTTCTTTGCCATGATACTCACAAGGCATTGTTCTTTCCAGGTGATGTTTTTGCAGGAGTGGGTCCCATAGCATTAGCGGCTGCAAGGAAAGTTAAATTCGTCTATGCTAATGATTTGAATCCTTCTGCTGTTGATTACATGGAAAGAAACTGTGTCCTCAATAAACTTGGGAAGAAGATTGAGGTATGAATAGTTTTGCTCTCGCCACTGTATTCCATAAGCTGTTTGACTCTTCACGTTTAAGTGGAAGAAACTCGTAGTTGCGCTTATAGTAAATGACATTTTCTGCTAAGCTGATTTAATTGGATTAGGATTATTTCCCTCGCCCTTAGTTTTGGATGAGAAGCATGCGATATAACAACAGTCTATGAGGTCAATTATTACTGGAAGAATGTTCATGTGGCAGTTCATTAGTTTTTATATATTTTTGATTTCTCTGTCAAGTAGGTTTTCAACATGGATGGAAGGAGGTTTATTGACTCTATTTTTGCCAGTGGAAAAACTCGTCCTGTCACTCAAGTTGTTATGAATTTGCCACATGATGCAGCAGAGTATCTTGGTCAGTTTCTTTCCTCGATAAAATTTTCTGTATTTTCAAGTCTTTGACTAAAAAAATAAAATAATAATCTTTGATAATTTGACAGTTTGCATGGATATTAAGGTTTTAACTCATTTCATAAATTAATTTTTGTTGCCAACTTTTAGATATTTTCAGGGGAATATTCAGTAGACATCAGAAGGGCATAGGGCACCCTTTACCCAGAATCCATGTGTACGGATTCTCAAAAGCTCGCGATCCCGAGTTTGACTTCCAAGAGGTATACCTTGGTTTTACAGTTTAAGAAAACCAACTTCCGCATAACTAAGATATAAATGTGGTATTCTGATCAAACCGTCTTTCAAATATCTTTATTTTCCTAGTGTTTGACTACATTTTCTTCTGGTCTTGCCTGTCAGCGCATTAGAATTGCACTGTGCGAGGTTGCTTTTGCAGTGGATGTGCACAAAGTTCGCCTTGTTGCTCCTGGGAAATGGATGCTTTGTGCATCATTCGTTCTACCAGAGATTGTGGCGTATGCAAAAGACAGTTATATTTTGTAAACTAGTCAAGTTTTCGCCTTTGTAGATGGCTTGTAATTATTTATAAACATGGCTGGTGCTGGAATTTCGGGACGCCCCCAGCGAAAACGCCTGGTGGCAGCTAGTGTAGACTGTGTAGTGTTTCTGGAGGGAATGGCAACTCACAAACTGTACAGTACTCAGTAAAATTATAAAATTTCATAGATTTGTAACAATTTGCAAAGTTTAAGCTGTTACTCTGTTATAAAAATCGGTTCTTTTCGAGTTTAAGCTGTTAGTCTGTTATAACAATCGGTTCTTTTCGAGTTTAAGCTGTTAGTCTGTTATAAAAAGTGGTTCTTTTCGAGTTTAAGCTGGTCTTCTGTTATAAAAATCGGTTCTTTTCGAGTTTATGCTGTTGCTAGATCTTGTAAATGCAGAATATTACAAGAATTGAAGATGGGAGACTTAAACATTGTCACCATCATCAATTCATCATTATTTCACAAGAGATTGCAGGTAAAGCCTGGAGATGGCTGCTCAAGAACTGCTGCAATGGACCACTGTGCAAAGAATAGTTGGCATCTCTGACCCCTTTTCCCCCTTATTCATGAAATAGGCTATAAGCTGTTACTGTAGCTTGTACTTGCATAGGAAACAGAGAGTAAAAGCCTCCTTATTAAATCTTGGTGCACATTTTTTGAACTCCTTGTCTTAATCTTCAAGATTTGTCCTTTTCCTATGTGGGATCTCCCATGTCCCTCTTGTTTGTACCAGTTTGTAGAGTGAAGCTGGCAAAATTGATGTTTTTGCCTAATTTCTCATGTGTGGGATCTGAGATCTGAGATATGAATCTTAACTGAGATTTGCCTGGTGTTGTTTTTCTGAAAATAGATGATGAGATTTCACTCTTTTGGCAAAAGGCTTGGTCTAACATATCCCTAAACCCTTATAGCTTAATTGAACCGAAATACACTGAACTGGACTGAATTTCATCAAATCACGATTCATCAAAATTGAACTGAAAATACCGAACTGAGCTGAACCGAAAATTTTCAGACAAGTTGTAAACATGCCTTAACTCTCCATTCTAAAAACCATCTAAATTGATTTTACATTGACTAAAGATTTGATGAAAAACACCACATTTTGGGATTTTGATGGTGCATATCCTCAAGCCTTTCATCACAAAGATTTTCTTTTTCTTCATACTAATTTGATGGAACCTTTAGGTCTAGGAGGTGTGGGCTATGGGGGACCTTAATCACCATACCATTTACCAGCCTTGGTTTCTCTTTGGAGGGCTTATCTTTTTATGGTAAGCTGAAAATGACCAGTTTTTTCACCAAAATAGTGCTCTGTCTTTTACTCTGCCAAATCTCAATGAAGATTTCAATTGCTTTCTTGTGCCATTTGCTTGTTTTTCTTGAAAGGCCATGAAACTTAATAAAACTTGACATCCAATAAACTTGACATCTTTGATCATTATAATCCGCGTCCCGTGCTCCTCTCCTTTCACTCGTCATTCTCAGATGATCATGAAGTTAAATGGTTGATTTGGGTCAAGACCTGGCCCGATTCAAAATCTTGTATAATATTTTAATTTGTATACGTGTGAAGAGTATAACATTTTACATTAGAAATTATCCCAATCCAATCCAACTCAATCCGTATAGATCAGCAATTTGGCTCTACCTAATGCAATTTGGGTAGGGTTGATAATTTTGATTTGACCAGATCAGAAATTATACATATTTATAAAGTCATTTAGTTATTTTAAAAATCAAGTCAAAATATAATTATGAGATTTCAAAATTTTAGGTTAACTCTACCTAACTCAATCTGGGTAGGAGCATTAATTTTGATTCGACCAAGTTCAAAATTATATATATTTAAAGTTATTTAGTTTTTTAAAGAGAATTGAGTCAAAATCCGATTACTACTAGAGTCTCACACATGATATGAAATGTGGTCAATTTGGTCATTTCCCATTGGTTCATAATTGCGTTACCATTTTTGTCCAAACCTATTATGCAGCACATTTGTTGTGCATTTCCTATTCTGGCCTTCAACGCCGACTAGAATCTCTGCAATGTGCCGGAAGATCACGCAATGTGGTCAGATTTTATTTTTTATTTACTGATTTTCTTTTAACTTTTTTGGTGCTCTTTGTTTGTCTGGTACATACGACTATAGCATGATATTAGGGCGTTATACTTTTATTGTACCAATCTATTTTTTTAAAATCCAAAAATTACACATTTTGGAGTGGGAAATTAGTTTGGAATTGAACTTTTATATAAGTACTTGTGAGAATATTATTATTTTATGTCCAAGAGTCTTTTATTCTACGAATTGAATACTTTAGATAGGTACAAAGACGTTAAATAGTTCAATTTGTTTTCATTTTATTCATTCAGTTCAATTTTATAAAAATAGAATGTAATAAGGTCATATGTCCATTTCACTGATTTTCATAACGTCAGGACAACATATTTCATCACACTTTGGCTCTAATCAACCATTTTCAATTCCGATGTTCTTTTTGTCAAACTTTTGAACGTTTTTCGGGAGCAAATGAGATTTCTCTAGACCTTCAAAAAAAAAACAGCATATATTATGAATTAAATTATATACTCAAACCCAACAAATGCAAACCCCATTTGTCACATATTTGATATATCGAAGAAAAAACAAGGGATCGAGAGTTATTACATTTCCCTATAAATACACTGGAAACAAACTAAAACACACACACACAGAGAAACACACCATTTTCATTTTCGTTCTGCTTTTTCAATCTCCTCCAAACACACACTCACAAACCGCCATTAATGGCCTCACAAAGCTCAAACCTCGCTTTGAACGGTGCAAGACCGACGGCGAGGAAGATCGGCGCCGAAAAGGAAAAGGTTCGCCGGCGAGGGTTGGGTGTGGCGCAGCTCGAGCGTCTCCGCCTAGCCTCCGACGACATGTCTCCACCTGGGGCGACGTCGTTTAACCCGGCTCCGGTGGGTGGTATTAATGGTGTTAGCTTTCCAATGACGCCGTCGTTTAACCTGGCTACGGTGGGTGGCAATGGTGTTAGCTTTCCAATGACGAGCTCGTTCAACCCGGCTCCGGTGGGTGGCACAGGTGCTACTATTCCGATGACAACGTCGTTTAACCAGGCTCCGGTGGCTGGCACTGGTGTTGCAACTTCCGGCGGGTTTCTTCCGGCGCCGGCGACTTACCTAGGGCAGGAGACATATTTTCCGACGACTGTGACTGTGAAGAATCAGCATCCAAATTCCAACGTGATTTTTCCCTACGCTGATAGTTGCAGTGTTTGCCAACAGGTGTGTACTCATGGCCAGTTTTTTATATGATTCTGTACTTGAATAAATATTTTTAATGTTGAAAAAATATTGAATCAAGGGTGTTTTAATGCTGTAAAAATATTTGTTTGCAGAAAAAGATGGATTTTTTTGAGCAAAATAAAATGGTGGACAAGGGAATGAAAGAAGTGAGTGGTTAAAACCTTCATCATCTTCTCTCTGTGTGTGTTCGCTTGTTTTCTGGGCTCATTTGTTTTATGGTTGTGTATTTATTGTTTCTAAAGATAAGTTTTTTCTGTGCAGAAAATGAAGGCTCTTTTTGAGCAAAATCTGAATGGTCCTGCTATGATGAACAACAGGATGAACAGCTTCGACGTCAGAAACAACATGATAGGGAGGAGCGGTTATGCAATCTACAGAAAAACTCCCGCTAGTTTTCCTGATCATGGCGACATGCAACAGGTAAATATTATGATCATCTTCTTCAATTTGATTTCTTTTGTTTGATTTTGATAGATTTTTACTGTAAAAATTGTAGGTTTTTTATCAAGATGGAGTTGAAACTGGACTGAAGAGATCGAGCGAGTTCATGGTGGAGCAGGATCTCTTCCCGCCGTCATCAAAAAAGTGCAGAAAAATGGATTCTGATCCCTACTTTTCACTTTCTCCGGCGGAGATGGTGGCCGGCGGCGGCGGTTCTTGTGTCACAACCACCAGTACAAGCACTGGCGGCGGCGGCGTTGGCGGTGGTGGTGCTCTTGGAGGTTCAGTGGATGCATCAAGTTCCATCGATCTGTCACTCCGGCTGTAAAATTATTAGGACAGTTTTTGATTTGTTTACCGTTTTGATGAAATGCATGTAATCAAGAACCCAAACTCAGCTTTTTTGTTTCCCTTTTGTTTGTCAAACAGTTATCATGATCATAACTTCTGGTTCATAAACATTTTGTCAGTTTTTGTTATTATTGATTCTGCAGCTGGGCTTTTAAGATCCTGTTACTTTTGCTTTTTCTTGGGATCATATTATCATAGGATCTAGATGACTTGTCTGTATACCAAATCCATGCAATACTTGTGTTATATCTAGTTAGCTATCCTTCATATTATCATGATCCTTATGATGCATGCACTTGTTAACGTTTAGTCAAACTCAAGTTTGATGATGAATTTACACCAACAACTCAATGAACATGTATAAAAATAATGTATTACGTTAAAAGAGATCAGTGTCACACTTTTCATCCTAATACTGTTAATTCTATATCTGTTAATTAGTAGATACAAATCAACAATTCAATCAACGGGTATAAAATAATGTATTACGTAAAATAAAAGAGATCAGTGTCACACTTTTCATTCTAATACTGTTAATTTTATATCTGTTAGTAGATACGAATCAACAACTCAATCAACAGGTATATAATAATGTATTACGTTAAATAAAAGAGATCAGTGTCACACTTTTCATCCTATAGTATTGTTGATTTTATATATGTCTGTTAGTAAATACAACTCAACAAAGATATTGTCACGCTTTTCATGGTTATCATGCTGAATAAAAAAATACTGTCACGCTTTTCATTTTAGTATTATTGATCTCAACAATATGATATTGTACGTATATGAGATCAATTCATTTTACATTCAATTTTTCACAAGATTTAATGCAAGAAAGTAAAAGAAGAGGGAAAGTAAAAGAAGTATTTTATGGTTAAAGAAGAAAGGGTTTCAGAAAGGTCCCCAAAAACCTTACTTTTTAGGGCTAAGAATTTAAGAAATTTCAAAAGGAGGTGGGGGACAGGGCGGTTACGAAACCCTAGAAAAGGGAAAGAGTTTCCTGAAACGGTTGCTTGGGGTCTGCAAACAAAGATCGCATCTGAGAACTTTGCCTTCTTCATCATTAAAAACTACAGTATTATACACAATCCATTATCTTACTCAGTCTATTTTATAATACTAATAAAATTACAGTACAGTATTCTGAATATTGCTAAATTTTCCATTGACCATAGTAAATGAGGAAATTTTGTAAATTCATACAAAATTTTGGACCAGAAGAGTAAAATATATGACTGTTTATAGCTACATCCTTGAGAAAAGCTGTGAAAATGCTGAGATGATACTGTATGAATTTACGAAAATATTCTCATTTCTAATCATATTATTAGAAAACTTAGCAACAGCATTTTAGACTGTGCTGAGTTAAATACCGAAATACACATAGCACTTCATTAGATATGGTTGTTGCTAAGGTTGATATTTGTAGAGGTGATTATTAATGGTACAATTGAAGCAAAGACAGGCGGTTCAGAAGATCGAGCTGCTTTTTGTGGCTGGGGTTCAGAAGTTGCAGTGTAAGTAGCCTGTTGTACTGTCAGTAAAACTGGGTTTCATAATTTCTTTAAGCTTCTTTCACCATCAGCCCCACTTTTAATTAATTTTGATTCCTCTCCATCGATCCTTCAATATTTTTCTGGGTTTTGTCCAGTATTTCTCCCTCTTATGATCATCAAATATAAAAGCTATGGAGATATGGACCATAACGTACGTTTCTAAACTGTACTAATGAGTAATAATATACGTCCGATGGCACCAAAATCGATCGGTGTCAACATATAACAACAACATCATACTCAGTATCAGTCGATATTACACACTTTTTTATATATACTCAGTCCCAGTTGATATGGCACACTTTTCTATATATACTCAGTTCCAGTCGATATTGCACACTTTTTTATATGTGAATAGATATGATCATTTACCTTCTGATCGCGTATATAGTTGTAAAGAATATTAGTTAGTTAAAAGAGAGGGTATTAGGTTTTGATCAGAAAAGTTAGGTTAAGATTTTTTTAAAATTATTGATATTGTCATTTGGAAAATGTTCAGTAACAATTACAGTTGAATATAAGTGAAGACTTGGATTAATTAAGTTACCCATGTCAAACTATATTTTATAATTTTCATAAATTTGTAAATGTGTAAGAGAATATAATTTCCCCTCTTATTCTTTCACTTCACATATGCATTTGGATGTTTGTCAACCTAATCATCATATTATGCAAAATGATCAATTGTCAAAATAAAGATTGATTGTTTTATTAGACTCTTAGTTTAGTAATTTTAATTATCTATGTTGACAATAAAAATCATTTAAATGTTGAATATATCATGAGTATATAGTTAGTTCAAATGCTTGTGTCATTAGTTCTGGTTATATTGCATTGTTCTCCATTTGGTAATTTTCTAAATTTATTTAATACTGTAAAAAATTTTTTGAGTAATTAGAACAACAAACAAATGTTACAAACATGCAAATTATTTAATAAAAATATAATAAATGTTACAAAGTTTCATCCAAAAATTTATATTATTATGATGAAAAATTAGGTTAAACTATTTCCTATGTCTAAAAGGATATATTGTATATATTTGAATGAAAAAAGGTAAAACAATATTAGTTACGAGGGTAAACAATTTCCTAGACCTAAAAGGATAAGTTCTCTAAATAAAAAAGGTAAAGAGGACCGGGTATATACCGTTTCCTTGAGCAAAAAGGATATATTTTATGCCTATATATACAAACCTTGGTCATCCTTTTTCTCCATCAATTACAATTTGTCCATTCCCATCAACAAACAATGCCTGCATCAACGAAAATGATCGTTTTGAAAAGTTCCGACGGAGAGACCTTCGAGATTGAGGAGGCGGTAGCACAAGAATCTCAGACAATCAAGCATATGATTGAGGATGACTGTGCTGATAACATCCCCGTCCCCAACGTGACCAGCAAAATTCTTGCAAAGATTATTGAGTATTGCAAACACCATGTGGATGCGCGGAAAACTAACGAGAGCGGTGAGAAGGTTTCTAGTGATGAGGATCTGAAATCCTTCGATACTGACTTTGTCAAAGTGGATCAAAGTACCCTTTTCGATCTTATTTTGGCCGCCAATTACCTGGACATTAAGGCACTCTTAGATCTCACTTGCGAGACGGTTGCTGATATGATTAAAGGGAAAACGGTTGAAGCTATCCGCGAAACTTTCAAGATCAAGAATGATTTTACTCCAGAAGAAGAAGAGGCGCTTCGTAATGAGAATGCTTGGGCATTCGAGTGATGAACTCCACTTAATTAATACATTTCTTCTTGTTTTGCAATTTTTGATGTTTATGTTGATCATTTTAATATGAAATAAAAGTTTAAAATTTACAAAAACCATGGTGCTAATATTTATGTGACTTCTTTTTTATTCAAGATTATTGTGATTAGCTTCAAATTTGTTAAATTTTGTGGTTAAGTTTTTGTGCTCATGTTGATTTATATGGCCATAGCGTTGGATTTATATTAAGGTTGCTTGAGAGTTGTTTAGATTATAATATGATACAAACAATCGTTTATTATACAAAGTGTGGTGTTTTATACGTCGATAGATACGTATACGTACGATCCCCACTATTTTAAATATACATCGATACATAAGAATACGATCCCATGATCATCGAGCTTGTTTTTAGTTACGTGTTTGTTTTCATTTGGTTCATGATTTTATTATGTTAGTTTTTACTGGGTATATAAATGCATAGTTTTTAACTGGAAATATTTTTGTAAACGGCGTGGTTTTTTTACCGTCCATTTGTTTAAATCCATTTCTCATTATTATTTATTCTTAATTATTTTCTTAGTTATCAACTTTCTCATGGAGAGGATCTATGATCTATGATTTTTACCCTACCCTTATTATATGTTCTACTTTCTTTTAACTAGATTGTTTTTAGTTTAATTTACTTTTTTTTTTCTTTTTAGTTTAGTTCATTTACATTTGAATAATTTAATCTAAACTTCACAAATTTGATGTAATTATTATCATTTTTTGTTCAAATCAAATCAAATAAAAATTAATGGTCAAGTATTAAGATAAAAAAATGAAATAAAATAGAGCATAATTAAGGTGAGTAGAGATTTTATAAATCTAGCCGTATTAATTAATCTGGTTGGAAGTTGCATCTTCTACCGTCCTACGTTAATTATCATCTTATCTTTTGCATCCCAATTTGGTTGATGCAATCTGATTTTTAAAATTCAACATTTGTTAATTTACACAACCACTTTAATATAGTTAATTAGTATTATTGAGAATATGTAATAGTCTTTATTCTACGAATTAAATACTTTAGATAGGTACGAAGATTTTTAAACATGTATTTACAACTTTCCACCAATGAAAAACTTTCAAACAACGAACGTCCTAATTCAATTTATTTTAAAAAAATTCAGTTTAATTTTATAAAAATAAGTTAATTTGAGCAACTGTTGTAAAGATAAACTTCTATTTTCGTTAAAGCAACTTTTTTGAGTAGAGTTATGAACTTCTATTTTCGTTAATCAAGTGGTAAAATGCATGATAAAATATGTAAATAATACATGTATATATACACCTATATTTTTCATGATACTAAACCTAGGTCTCCTTCTAGTCAAAGTCCAGATCAAGATCCAAACCAAAGTCACTAAATCAGGCGATCAACTTTTCAGATCGTGGTCGGTATTCAAGAGGTTTTAGATCCAGGTTTCAGATCATGATTGTAGCAGAATTATTAGGAGAGATAACGACCTGCCGTTCTCTGTCTCGAGAAGATATATATGGAACCTATGTGTCTTTTTATTGTTTGTTCAGATGAACACATTTGCTCATTGTGACAATAACTAATAGTGTTTATCATTATTGTATGGATTGTGAATAATAACTTTGTTTTGATCCTAAAAAGACATGATAAAAATCTACGGTTTTGTACTGTCTTATAATGTTGCAAATAGTCTTACACACAACAAATATACACATCTCAGTATCTATTATGAAATCATTATTATTTTAAGTCTAGATCAATTCACAATACTAGGAACCCATAGCTGTCACAACGGATATTTGTGTCCACATTAGTGTGACTGGAAATTACATTTGTGTGTCCCCATTTTTGTGTCCCCATTAGTCCCCAGCTTTACGCCATATTTTGCACACCTCTTTCCATTACATTTTGCCTACATATCACCATATTTTGCCTTATAGCTTGGACAACTGCATTACCATTTCCATTAGTACTATCCTCCTTAAGGTTTCCCGTGTGCAGACCACATTCCTTAGCCTTAGCATCTTCCCACCACCATCGTCCTTCCCTCTCATGCTGTCCTAGAAGAACAGTTCGGGTGCATGGCTCGCATCCAATTGAGATGTAGCTCTGAGAGTGGAGAGTGTTCACAGGAACATTCACGGCTCTCATAGAGTTCCACACATCCTTTCCATCCACAATAGCAAAAGGGTTCCACTTCACTAAGCTTCCAGCTCCTCCATCCAACCCCTTGAAGATTGGATCATCATGCCAAGCAAAATGTGGTGGGCGCCGAGAGTGGTAGGGTTTTATACAAGGGTCTAACCTTATGGGAAATAACGGGCTTTTAATATGTGTTATTGGCTTTTAATATCTGCCTATATAAGGCACCAAAACTTCCAGAGAGAGAGAGAGAGCTGAGAGAGAAATGGAGACTCCACCCGCCGGCATGACCTACCTGTGCACAAGGAAGAACAGGGCTGGGAAGACCTGCGACACCTGGTTCAAGACTGAGAAGGTGGGCTGGAGCTGTAGCCATGGAGATCCGATCATCACCTTCAAGAAAGGTACTATCTTTCTTCTTCTTCTTCTCTTCTTTTTGCTCTTTTTTTTTTGTTTGAAATGTAGATCTGATTAGTTTTGTTTACAGCTCCCATGGCACCTGTTTTCCCTGATCAGATCGTTGTCAATAACTTGAACAAGGAGAAGGAGAAAAGGAAGAAGAAGAAGAAGGATCTTTATGCCTATGTTAATTAAGTGATCTCTTGGTGATGTTAATTTGAAAATCCCCACCTTTTTCATTCCATGAATCTTTATTGTCTAGTTTAGTCCTAAGTATTTGATACATTGAGATGTTATGGATGTTAAGAATTCATGGCGTCCTTGATCTATTTCATGCTTTGATGGGGATTTTATTGTTATGAATTTTATGCTTGATGTTATGGATATTTTGAAAAGCATGGTTTGATCTGTTTTATTCTTGGTGAATTTTGGTTCATGTTTCATTTTCCATGGTTGCACTTCTAGGCTTAATTTTTATTCACCAGTTGAATTTAGTGATATGGTCTGGTTGAGTTGATAGTTCAGAAAAGTGGTAGAGAAAATTGGATTCAAATATTATGAAGTAATTCAAAGGTTCTCACATAAATCGGTATGTTCAAATCTTAATTAAGTTCAAAACTCCTATGATCATTGGTTCATGTTTTAACATGTTTGCTAGTTTTCATTAGTACTAGACTTTATATTTTCTGAAAACATGCCTAATTAGACCATATCCACTTTAGTTGATCATGAAACTGAACTATGATCAATTGAAGGAAGTTGAACTTCATTCAAGGGCGTGGAAAGGTTCTTAGATAGGGTGTTGAAAGATTCTGAACGGTGAGAGAATCATAAACTGATGAACTTATATTGAAGGATGCTGAAAAATTCTGAATTTAATTAAAGGACGTTGAAAATTTTTGAACTATGAGATAAATAAATTGTCGAAATTGATTGAAATGTGCTAAAAGTTTATAATAAGCCGAAAAGTTTCCCATGGCCAAGATCGATCATCCCTAGTTTGTTAAGAAAAGAGGAAGTGAAAGTGAGCGATTTGGGGAATAATTGCTTGTATTTGAGTAATGTGTCAGCTTTTGCGGTTAAATGTGATGATCCAAAGATGAAGAACAGAATCTACTTGAATAGGTTTTATGATGAGTATGTGGTTTACTACTCCATGGAGACACGTAAGTTACACTACACATGGATGAAGGAAGGTTGCCTTGTTGAAGAGATGGTTGATGACTTGTTCAAATGCAAGGAGCATCTCCTTTCTTTCTGGTTTGAGCAATGATATTATGGGCTATCGATTCATCCTTGCGATATTATTATAAGTAATGTTAGATAAAATTAGGGTTAATTATCTGTTCATGATCATGATGTTTGTTAGTAGTTTTTTTTAAGTTAATGTTTGTTAGTAGTTTATGTTGGGACACTATAAATTTTCTGCAAACAAAATAATGTACCTGTAATTCACTTCATGGAAATTGATGTAATTAATTTTGTTAGTTTGTAATTTACTTTAGGGTTTCCCTTGTTCTAGCTAATTAACTATTACCTTCACGTGCTTAAGATATCAATTTCTCGACTGGGATGTTCTAAATCAGCCATTAACTGGAACGTGGAGAAATTAAGCTGAACTTGAAAGATTCTGATTTGTGAGAGAATCATAAACTGCTAAACTTAATTGAAGGTTGCTGAAAGATTCTGAACTTAATTAAAGAATGTTGAAAAGTTTTGAACTATGAGACAGATAATTTGCTGAAATGGATTGAAATGTGCTAAACATACAGGCCTTCTATACGCAGTTCGTATTTTATTTATTTGCAGTTCGTATTTTTATTAAATAATCATATATACAATGATAATGATATATAACTAATTTGCAAGTGTATGCAATAGAAGTAGTATATATGATGCATATGTCTGATATACATAATTGACCATATTGTATATATTGAAGACGTATTTTTATTTTGAATTGCAAAATAAGCAAAATACGGACTGCGTATAGCATGAAGTGTTGAGAAGGCTTTAGTGGCATGAAATGTGAAAAATGATCTCATGGCCAAGATCGATCATCCTAGTGTTGCCATTTTTAGGGTTTCCATTATAGTAATTGTAAACACGTTGACGTAATATTTCGTAAATTATATGTGTAACATTTATCGTGCCCTAAATGTCAGTAAATTGAAATACGGATTGAAATACGGATTTTCTACTGGGTATATATATATACATGCAATGTATAAAAACTGGAAATATTTTTGTAAACTGCGTAGTTTTATTACCGTCCAGTTTGTTTAAATTCACTCATCATTATTTCTTCTTATTTTCTTACGTTATCAACTTTCTCAGAGTGAGGATCTATGATCTACGATTTTTTTAATAACCCGACCGGCCTACCCTTATTATAAGTTCTACTTTCTTCTTATTTTCTACGTTTTCAAATGGTTTTTGTTTTTTTAATAATTTAACCTAAACGTGATAAAATTAATATAGTTTTATCATTTTTAGTTGATTTTAAAATAAAATAAAATGGTCAAATAGTAAGATAAAATATGTAATAAAATAGAGCATAATTAAGGTGTGTAGAAATTTAGTAAATCTAGCCGTATTAAATTATTTTGGTTGGAAGTTGCATCTGCGTTAATTATCATCTTATCTTTTGCATCCAAATTTGGTTAACCAAATTGATGCAATCTGATTTATAAAATTAAACATTTGTTAATTTTTTAAAACAATCACTGTTCTTTTTTCATAATCAAAATATTCGATTATGAATTATGATCAACAATACCCTTGAAGTAAAATGGTACTCACATAAAATGGTAGGTTTTAGATAAGATATATAAGTGCCAAAAATATGTATTCATCAACCGCGATGATCGTGTTATTGGGCAAGAACCGCGGTTCAATATTCCAACTTTGAAACGATCCACGATGAAGTAAAATAAGGGTTGCCTGAATAAGCTTATAATTTGTTGAGATTAAAAAAAGTTTCTAAGATTATAACAATCTGTAGATCTTCTCCTTATCTCTGGTGGTAAACCATAAACAATGCTGGTAGTGGTATATTCGTGATGAAAATAAAAAGGTGGTTCTAAATGTAGGTCCACTTTAATTCTGCAAGTCCAAATTAAATATGAAGTGACAATAATACCCCTCTTGAATATGTATCATAATTCACGAAAAATTAATTTATAATTTGGACACGTGTTCAATCATTACATATATAGACGGGTTTATGCATTCAAGGTTAGAGTTTTAGAAATATATTTGTAAAAACTAATAAACGAGTGAAGGGTAATTATGATATTTTCCCACTTTTATTGAACCTGCAGAAATAAACTGGACCTACACGTAGCAAACACGAAACAAAAATGGATTAATCTAAAAAATCCAAGAACCAACACTCGAAAATATTGACATTATCTGCACATATATAGCGTATATAACTTTTAATTTCCAATCCTATCTCTATCACTGATCGTTCAAATCAGTCTACAAGTCTACTCCAGACACGAGATTGCTGATAGTAAGTAATCAAACTACCAGCCCTTGAATTTATCACATTCTGTGTTTAGAGAATAGGTCGGAAGACCCAATAATTTTCTCGTTATTCTGCTAATCTGGGTTCAGAGGCGGAGGTAGGAATTCAATAGTGTATTTGTGCCTTTTTATGTAATTATTATTTGCTAGTTTTTCATTATTAGTATTAGACTTTATATTTTCTGATGAAAACGGGCTTAATTAGGCTATATCCACTTTAGTTGATCATGAAACTTAACCATAGTAAACTAAAGGGGGTTGAACTTAATTCAAGGATATTGAAAGGTTTTTAGACAGGGTGTTGAAAGATTCTGAACGATGAGAGAATTATAAATTGCTGAATATAACTGAAGGGTGTTGAAAAATTCTGAACCAAATTGAAAGACATCGAAAAATATTTTTGTAGACTGTGTAGTTCTTTTACGTACCCTACCCTTATTATAAGTTCTTCTACTTTCTTTGAACTAGGTTGTTTTTAGTTTAATTTACTTTAATTTATTTAAACTTGACAAATTTGATGTAACTATATATTATCATTTTTAGTTCAATTCAGATTAAAATAAAATGGTCAAATAGTAAGATAAAAATGTAACATCATAGAGCATAATTAAGGTGTGTAGAGATTTAGTAAATCTAGCCGTACATTAATTTATTTTGGTTGGAAGTTGCATCTTCTACCATCCTACTTTAATTATCATCTTATCTTTTGTATCCAAATTTGGTTAACCAAATTGATGCAATCTGATTTTTAAAATTCAACATTTGTTAATTTACACAACCACTTCTATATAATTAATTAGTACTTGTGAGAATATGTAATAGTCATTATTCTAAGAAATAAATACTTTAGATAGGTACGAAGACTTTTAAACATGTATTTACAACTTTCCAACAATGAAAAACTTTCAAACAATGAAGGTCTTTATTTAATTCATTTCAATTTTGTTCAGTTTAATTTTATATAAATAGAGTAACTATACCAGCATAAGTTGTAAAGATAAGATCGAGTGAACAATCCCCTTATAAATTGCACTTTCTTAATTTTCATGTGATTGCATTTTTGTTCAATTCAGTCTAATTTCTTAATTAATTTACGTGATAATTAATTTGATTAGTATTATTTTTGGTTCAATTCAAATAAAAAGAAAAGGTCAAATGATATTAATATTCGAAATGAAAAATTGTAGATTTAGTAAATGTATATGTAAAGTTTTATATTTTCGTATGTTGAAAGTTTTATCTTCTCTCTCATACCTACGTCCTTAATTGGATCCTCATAATCCACCTCAAATAATATCATTCCCATTTATTACATAGATTGCGAATATTAAAAAAAAAAGTCCTACTTTAATTTCATTTAGTTGGATTGCATTTTAGTTCTATTTTCTTTGGTTTCATTTAGTTTTTAATGATTTAATATATACTTGATAAATTTTTATTTAATTATCATCATTTTTGGTTCATTGGTCATATCAAATAAAATGGTCAAATCTGTATATATATTCTCATAGCATAATTAAGGTGTGGAGATTTAGTAAATCTTCATAATTAATTATGTGCATAGCCTTTCGTTTGTAGGAATATTTATTTTCACACCTACCCTCTACTTTGTCAAAGATTAATATAATCCCTTTATAAAAAAAATAATTCGAGTTATTACAATTATCTGGGGTGGTGGTTATCGTTAATTGTTTGTGGTGATTGCTGGTTGTTTTGTGGTGGTGATTACAATTTTGTAATTGTGCCTGTTAGTTTTAATTTAGTCAACAGACACCCCCAGATTTTGCTGGTTGCCTGAAACGTCGGCAGCGCCTGAATCATCGATGTCTCCTGGTGGTTCTAGTGTATGTTGAATCATTGACGTCATCGGCATCGACGACGTTGCCGCATCTGGGGGTGGTGGTTATCGTTAATTGCGATGGTTGCTGGTGTTTTGTGGTGGTTGCTGGTTGTTTTCTGGTGGTGATTACAAATTTTGTAATTTTGGGTGTTAGTTTTAATTTAGTCAACAGACAATTCTTATGCCTTGTCATTTTTTTGCTAATTTCTACAATTATTAGTTTCTCTCATTTTCTCTCTCGTGAAGATAAGGGCGTGGGACACATGAGTTTCTCTTCTTTTTTAAAAAAATCACATTTTTTTAGAAACTTTTTATCAACTTTTCTCTTATAATTAATTAGTTTTGTACATGTGTGTGTTTATGGAATTATAATGCCGAAAATATATTGTTTTTGCAGAATAAGGAGGATTTTATGGAGAAAAATAAAATGGTGCATGAAATGATTATTGGATCAAACATCAGAAACAAGCCTACTGGGAGGAGGGGTGTCGGTAAGTTTAGAAAGACTCCGACTAATCCTCCTCCCGACATGCACCAGCGGGTATAATCAATTAATCATCCTTGTAATTAATATTAGTTGATTTTGGTGGACTAATTTGGTCTGTAAAATTGCAGGGGCTCAAGAGATCACCAGATCTGCTAGATCTCTTCCCACTCCCAGATTCAAAGAAAAACAGGCCAGATCTCTCCTTTTCATTTGCTCCGGCAGAGATGGTGGCTGGCGGCAGCGGCGATGGCGGCGTTGCTAGTGGTGATGCTTCGACCTCTGTAGATCTCTCCCTTAGGCTGTAGCTAGGCGGTTTCCGTTTTGTAAATCTTGGTCATGAAATGCTTGTAACAAAAACCCAAACAAAGATTTGCATTTGTGAACTTTCCCATCTCAAATGTTAAGAAAAACAGTTGTGTTTAAACATGAGAATTAAATGTTTATAACTAAGGTTTGATTATTAATGGAACAAATCGAGCAAAGACAGGCAGTGATCAGACGAACTGTTTTTGTAGTTAGGGTTTCCTAATCTTTCTTTAAGGGTGTGTTTTTCTTTCATAGAATTGGATCATAATTTTCTAATTTCTATAGAATTTGTCCAATTCTAGCATTTTTTGTGGACAAAAGTTTTCAACTAACTAGAATTTGTCATTTAAAAATTTAAGACCTTCATTGATTTCTATGGTTTCATAATTTCATTCATCCTTCCATCAGCCTCACTAAACATCTAAAATGTAGACTAATTAGTCTTGAATTCTAGATTAGTCTTGAACTTGTAACTAATTTTTAAAAAATAGGTCTAAAATAACCAAATTAGAAAAAACCCAAATAAAATTTTGACCAAAATTACGAAAATAAGTTGAAAATATTCATGGTTAGTGAAAAAAAAATTCAACCCGAGAAAATTTGGACTAAAAAACCAAATATTTTCTTGTAATTAACAGACTGCAAATCAAATTATATTGTGGTGGGGATTACTTATCATCATTGATTATGAATAGGAAAATAACCTTAATCCTTTTCCTTTTCCTTTTCGAAAAGAATTTATTATTCTCATATATATATATTGAAAATATATAAGACATCTATAAATTGTAAATTTTTTGTTAATATATTTTTTTTGATTTTTTTTACAAAACATAAATCTTCAGTTTCTATCCATCTCGTTTACGGGCATGGAGACTCATCATGAAGCGGGCAGACCAAACTGTCACCGACCGCCGCCGTCGTCCAGTCAATACCCATGGCTGGTACTCTTTCACGGAAAGAAAAACTGCAACAAACAGGCATTCTATGATTTGTCTCAACAGAGAAAGAAAGTAGTTAAGTCGGTGCCGGAGTTGCAGGATTCTATTCTTCACTTCTCCCGCCATGGCTGGCTGGTTCTCCGACGAAAAGAAAGTCTGTATCTTTGGAACCCCACAAGTCTAGAGTCCATACCTCTTCCGCATCTGGAACTAGATCTCCGTCGTGTATATGAACCCTCCGAGATGGTGCTGACATTGCCGCCAGAAAATCCGGATAGCGTTCTCGTGGTGTTTGTTTTTCTTAAGAAAGACGACCATCGGAAAACTTATATTTGCCGCATTAACGACGATGATCGGAGATGGATTCAAACAAACTACTCACAAGAAACTGTCGAAAGGGATTATTGGTTAAGTACTCCTTGGCTCGTGGATTCTCTCGTACATTCGATGGACGGCCCAGAAAACTTGTTTCCATTAGAAACAGAGATTAGTGATTGTGATGATGTAAAAATAATAGCTGTAAAGGAGCCAGGAGATCCAAAATATTACACCATTTGGTGTGAGGCGGCCGGTTACCCGCTGGTTGAATATCGTGGGGAATTTTACAGATTTGATGTCGAATTCGGCGGGGTTGAACTGAATGAAGTCATGAACATTGTCGTATTTAAGCTCGATTTTCGCGATTGGACGTGGAAACAGATCAAAACCTTGGGGGATAAAGTGTTTTTCTTGGATCGAAGTAAAGGATATTGCTTCCCTGCAATCAATTTAGAGACCAACTTGAGGAACAAGGTGCTCTTTACACTATACCGTGACAATAATTTTTTGTATACTTACGATATGGAAGACCAGAGCATCTCAATAGCTGCACCTTTCCTCGGGGTACCTTCACCCTGGGAAAGTCCAGAATGGTTACTTCCTGGGAAGGACAATCTAGATCTGGATCAAGATCTAAATCTAGATCTGTTTGATGATGACTGTTCTGAAAAAAACGATTTGGTGCTACAGGACCGGCCGTGTGACCTAATTTCATCAGGGAATGAAGATGAAGAGTGTGTTTTACAACTTGATGACCTACCAGATGGTGTATTCGAAGTCGTATTTAAGCACCTCGGTCCTATTGATTACGTGAATTTCCGAGCTGCTAGTACAAGATTGAGGAATCTTGCCCCTCCAAACATATCAAAAGATCAAATGAAAAACCACATCTCATCTCCATGGCTGATTCGACCATTTAGTATCATGGACCTGAAAAGATCAAAGCGAGTAGTGTCTGAAGAAGAGATGATCTCTGTGACATACGCAAACTTTTCGATGGTTCATCCTAACAACGGTGTTGATCGTACATTCTATATAACGGCTCCTGAAATAACTAAAAACTCTCGCATATATTATTCTAGATATGGGTGGTTGTTAATGGCTGACATATTTAAACGGCTAACTAAAATGTTTCTGTTTAATCCTCTAACTAAAGAGGTGATTAGCTTAACCGAATTGCCTGGATATCCAATGTCGGCCTTCTTTTTAGCCTCGCCTGATTCACCAGAATGTGTAGTCGTTGCATTTTGCTATGATGCTACACTGGCGAAAATTTACCCTATTGATCAAAAGAATGGATGGGAATCTATAGAACTCGTTGATCAGACGGAAGTGGGTGCTGCCCGCTGGGAATATTATCAGCCGCATGAAATCTCCCACTTCTACCCTGCAATCATTGATAACACTTTCTACTTTTTAGGTCACAAGAGAAGTCTGTTTGCATTGACGGTGGAGAACGCTACTTTCTGTGCTTTGAAAGTAAGAATACCTAGCAACGGCTCATACTACCAAAACTTCTTAGTTGCTTGTGATGGGGAGCTCTTAGCAGTGCTTGTTGGCGGTGCAGGAACAGAGTACTGGATCAAAGCTTACAAACTAAACCAAGCGGGAGGAGTTAGGGTTTGGAATGAAGTGAGCGGTTTGGGGAATAATTGCTTGTATTTGAGTAATGTGTCAGCTTTTGCGGTTAAATGTGATGATCCAAAGATGAAGAACAGGATCTACTTTAATAGGGTTTATGATGAGTATGTGGTTTATTACTCGATGGAGACGCGAAAGTTACACTACACATGGATGAAGGAAGGTTGCCTTGTTGAAGGGACAGTTGATGACTTCTTCAAATGCAAGGAGCATCTCCTTTCTTTCTGGTTTGAGCAATAATATGATCCCTAGTCATACTTTAGTCATGTTAGACAAACCTAATTAACAAGTACCTTGTATGGTTTTATATTTTCACTTAGAGTGTGATATGTTAAAACAAAACTATATATACCTAAGGTGTTATTATTAATACAATGTTGTTAGTGTCACTTCCTTTTTCTTTATTGGCTAAATTCATGAACCTGTGATTAGCATAAGTTTTGTTTGACAGAAAATTGACCTCTTGATATGTTCATAATCGAGTGATAACAAATTTGGGCGTATATGCAAGTCCAGTTTACTAGTGCATGTCCAGACCATGTGAAATAGTGAAGGGTAATTTTGTCTTTTTCAGACCTTAATTAGTAAATTGTACTTGCACCTATCAAACCCCTTATAACAGTATCAATTTATATATACAATGCACCTGTGATTAACTACATGGAAATTGAAGAAATTCCGTTGGAAATTGACGTAATTAATTAGTTTTTGTTATTTTTAATTTTTTTTAGGGTTTCCATTGTTCTAACTAATTAACCCTTATATTCACGTAGGTCTCATCCGTTTCTTTGCCCTTAGATCTCATTCTAAATCTGCCATAAAGGGATACAATCCACTAAACTAAAGGTAGCCAAATTACTACTTATGTATATGTGAATTCGTTGAGTAGAGGTTATTTTGTTAATTAAGCGGTAATTACATGAACAACGTAGATAATACATCTGTTCATTAGATAAAGGATGTTTACTATATGCAATCTGCTATTTAACTCTTAAAATACAAAATACGGTATGAATTTACGAAAATATTCTTGTTCATCAGGGTTTTGGGAAATTCAGCAATATCCACGAGCGGTGGTAATCGTGTTATTTGTAACTATTCTTAGTAACATACAGAACCGCGTATAGAACTTCAGATAATAAACCTAGCTAGGTCTCCTTCTCCAGTCAGGCAAAGTGCAGATCAAGATCTAATCAAAGTCAGGCGATCAATATTTCAAAAGGTTTTAGATCTAGATCACCTTTACAGTTATATATAGCAGAATAAGGAGACCGCGCGCCGTTCTCTGTTTCAAGAAGATCTAGCCACGGGTCGTTTAAAGAAACCTGTAACTCGATCTGAGCTGAAAGAAAATCATAATGTGCAGACACTCCAGATCTCGATCTTCATAGGGCACAATGCAGTGATACATTGTCGAGGCATTACAGGTTCTTGTCTGGGAGTGGATCGGCCAAAAATGTATATTGTTTAGATCATCTTACAATAAATGTCGCAAATAGTCTTATATATACTAGAAGATACACCTCTCAATATCTATTATAAAGTTGTTGTTATTATTAACGCGCTATTCTTTTGAACATATATATTAAGATAATTAGTTCTGTTCAATAAAATATGGCTATCATGAAATTCAGGTGACTTTAGTTAGTTACTTTTATATTCTTCGGTATATTAATTTACACCTCAATCTAATTCAATTCAATTTAAATCAGTTTAATACAATAAATAAGGTCAGTACCATATGGCCTAAAATTATTTTACGTGTAACAATAATAACGACTCCCTCCTATTCAATTTTAATGTCCCTCTTTGACCGCAAATTTTTTCATGACATGTTTGACCATTAATGAGTTTAATTAAATATAATAACTGATTATAAAAATTTACATATTTAAAACCTATATGTTATGAAGAATCCAAAAATATCTCCTATGATGATATTAGTATACACATACTATATAAAATTTGGTTAAACATAAAAGAAAAATAAAACCAACTTAAAAGTCCAAAAATTAAAAGGCAGGTAAAGAAGATATGGAAATGTAACAAAAAAATTCGCCAAAACGTGGACGGCAGGATTCGAACCTGCGCGGGCAAAGCCCACATGATTTCTAGTCATGCCCGATAACCACTCCGGCACGTCCACCTTCTTGTTAATATTGACATAAATAAGTATATATATGTACACTCTGTCCTAACTTTCACAATTGTATTTATTTTATTTTAAGAAACCATTTGCTTTATTATTTTCCAATTATAAAATCATGTTTCTGAGAAAATATGTACATCTTAGCTTCTTTCTTATTTTTATCGACGTCAATAGAAAATTTATTTATATAAGCAATAGGGTACATTGCCCTCTCTACTAGAGAGTGCACCTATTAGGTCATATTTATTAACTTTCATAATTTTAATATCCAAAATTATTACAAATCATTGCTTCTATATTGGAGTTTGATCTCTAACCTTTCAGATTGTTGCGAGCTCAACTTCTAGGGCAGAAAAAAGTATGAGTAATCACGTACTTGCTGCAAGCACTATATCACCGATCTCATTCACACTTTTGTTCTTTAAAATTGTCGTGAGCCTAAAATCATATGTATATCGGATGTTCCAAATGTTACACATCTCTTTGTTATTCCACACACCATTTTTAACTTTTCATAATTTCTAAATAATGCAAAAAAAAAAGTTGAATTCCTAAAAATTCGGTGCCTCTCTAATCCAATTTTGCAACCACAACTTGAATGATCCGCGTGCCGCACCAAAATCAAACTTTAAGGAACTTAATCTCCATGTTCTGATTGCACTTTCTCATTCAGCAAAAATGTGATCCGACAATTCAATATTACCACCTTATTTAAACAGCCCTTCCCACTGAAAGCGCTACTTTGTTCAAAATTCTACATACCAATAAGATATTCTCTGAGGTAGCTTGATTGACCAAATATTTTTCCAGTTAGAGTCTCTAGATTGAATGACATTCATAGAAGTAAACGGTTAAGCTAGCAAGCACACATACCGCCATTTAAAGTGCATGGATCGATGACATGGCTTTTATACACTATTTGATATTTTGAATAGAGTGAACGATTGAGATCATATACATATAATAGTTCATATATAATCTACATTCATCCACATACTACATGTCCTCATCTTTCTCACCTTATCTTTACCAAAATGTCTCCCTTTGAAATTTTCACATAAATTTAGCAAACCGAAGTTTAATTTTCATCATGACTTGGTAACCAAAACCCACAATTGAACACGGGTTCTTCTTTTTCATTATGACTAATCGATTATGAATAAAATATTACCTAATTTCCCTACTTCACGATATTATTTTTTTGGTGTTTTTCTGAATCAGATGTACCAAATGATTTATACCTAAATTTTTTGGCTTGGCATGCTTGTTTTTGTCATTTTTAAAAAAAAAAGAAGACGGAACTTGTATTCTTCAAAGTATAGTAGTGAAAGTAGGATCATGGCAAGTAGAAACAGCTCAGATTTATAGCCTCATCATTACAATACTTAGTGAAAGTAGTATCTATCATGATGAGTACTAAACATGGAAATGATGATAGGCAAAGCATCCTAGAACTTCTTGTTCAAGTTCTTTAACTCGGGAGACAGGAAATCTAGTTTCTTCTCAAGGCGAAACTGGGTAGGGACCTCATAGTCAGTAACCTTCTCAAGCACCCACTGGTCAGGGCCAGTCACCAGATCAAAATAAGCATCCTCGACAATCTGGTAAGCGCCATTGATAGTATGTTTTTCAAAAAAGAATTGACGAACATCTTCACACAATCCAAGAGCCTTCTTCTGCTAGTTTTTGATGTTTAGCTTTACTTTGATGCGATGGCGCCTTATACTCTGTTTTGGTCTGTTTCATTTAGGATGTTTTACGAGCATTGCTAGTTATATTGCGGATGATGATGTAATAATCTGATTATTTGTTTGCTAGTTATGCTATCGTTTATATACTTATAAAAATAATCTTCGGAAATTGAAAAATTGATAAAAAAATTATTTCTAAACTCGTTAATGTTGTGTGTGAATTTTGTGCTGGTTTAACTTACATATTGACAAAAATATGATGTCTAGTGTGCTAAAAGAAATGATAAAAAATAATCTGCTGGTTCAATCTTCCCTTTAGTTCAAACTGTTTTTGTATGTACACATATGAGAATTGACGTGTGTTGGGTATTTTGAACATACAATTTTTGTGGCAGATCCTATCTTGACCTACAATTTTTTGGTACATCTCAGATTTTTAAGAGAAATATGGTTATACATATGAGGCAGTTGTTCTGTTGATCATGGGTAAAAGTATAAGAATTTGAAATTCGGTGAATTTTCATTTTGAATTTTTTCTTAAAAGTTCATGTTTCAGGTTGAAAATCTAAAAGATTGTAACATTCATTTGTGGGATGGGATTTCAAGTAGAGGCGAGAAAGTTGTAACTCTAATTTAATTTTTGGGATAATTAAGACTTTTTTGGAAGAGTGCAAAATATTTTTGATAGATATCTAATGAGAAAGTTATCTATCAAATCGTAAGGTATCGCTTTGCAAATCCCAACATATTCTCAGATCTCTTCACTTTACGTGACTCCCCAATCCTTTGTTCCTTGTGTATTGATGGTACCAATATCCACTAATCGTTGTTTCCAACTTTTATAAGGGTTTGGTGAATCTAATAAACTTCACTCATTTCTAGTGGTTTAATTATACAAAATGATTAATATCACAAAATACATTCCAGCTCCATATATTCCTTTTTAGAATTTCAACAATTTCTCTAAAAGCCCACGAGAATGGAGTTAATGCTCCGATAGCCATTGCATGAGTAGCTAAAGTTTGAAACGAAATACCAATGTAATAATAAAAACGATTGAGACATTGAGCACAATATACTCCCTCGTTCACCTGATTAGGATGATTAGGATATAAAAATGATGTTATTGTGTGCGTAACCAAAATTATTGATGTTTTAATATATTTGCACTATAAATCCTCATATCCGGTTCAAAAATTCTTCTCTACTCTGAACCCTCATGTGTGTTTTAGAACCAAAAATTGTTTGTGATTTGAAAGGTGTTTGTTTCAGTTTTAATAAAATTGAGTTGAATTGAAATTATTTTGTTCGCGCACTTTCGGGATTCATATTTATTTTCAATCCTACAATTGATCGTCAATTCATGGTCAAAAAATAATGTCCCTAGCCTAGAACGTTCTCGATTGCCGGAAAATAACAATGGATAAGGAAAACGTGGTCAAGTACAAATATTATTCCGTTAAAGATTCTATTTCCCACCATTTCCGCCTACTTTCCACCGCCCTAAAAGTCCTAAATCACTCCCCGTCTACTATACCACTACTCCAGTCAAACCGTCCGAGAAGCACAAGTCAACTCAGAATTCAAAACCCTAGCCCCCTTCCTAATTTCCCGACAAGATGCAGAGCCCCAATCGCCACCACTCCACCGCCGCATCGGAGTCCGATCTCCCGCCGCTAGCTAAAATCAAAGTCCGTTCATCTTCCCCGCGATTCCCTCCCCCCACCACCCCCTCCTCCACTGATACCCCCACCACCGGCGCTGCTCGCCGGATCGGAATCGCTGTCGATCTCTCCGACGAGTCAGCCTTCGCTGTGAAGTGGGCGGTGCACCAGTATCTCCGCCCTGGAGACGCTGTGATTCTGGTCCACGTCCGCCCTACCTCTGTGCTCTACGGAGCTGATTGGGGCTCCGTCGATTTATCGATAGTGGATACTGAGAACGAGGAGAGTCAGAAGAAGCTGGAAGATGATTTCGATGCTTTCACCACCACCAAGGCGGCTGATCTGTCGCAGCCGCTCGTGGAGGCTGGGATTCCGTTCAAAATCCATATTGTGAAGGATCATGACATGCGGGAGAGGCTGTGCTTGGAGGTTGAGAGGCTTGGGCTCAGCGCTGTGATCATGGGGAGCCGAGGATTTGGTGCTACCAGGAAGGGGAACGATGGCAGGCTTGGAAGCGTGAGTGATTACTGCGTGAGGCACTGTGTGTGCCCTGTGGTCGTTGTTAGGTATGATGAGAAGGAAGGTGAGAAAGTTGCTGTGGCATCTGTAGCTGAGGAGGATGAGATGGAGCCAGAGTTTCATGATGCTGCTGCCGCCTCTGCTGAGGATCGAAAAGGTAGAATTTTCACTGTTTGATTGATTAAGTTCTGGATTTGAGCTTTGAGCTTAGTGTCTATAGTTTAAGTTCATGCCTCTATTGAAATGTTTATAGATGATGTGGAGTGTTGAGTGTTTCTTGTGTTTGATCATCTTGGAAAAGTATGACACTGGCGGATGGATCAAAAAGTGATACTTGAAAATTGTTGAATCTATGACTGAAACTCTGTGATGTATTGTCGTTAGAGTTTGCCAATTGTATTTGCTCATGCATAGTTCGAGTCCATAAAACACTTCAGTGTTTCGGCTGATCAGAAGGGGTTAACTTGCATTTGTTTGTTAAGGCTGTAGCAGCATGTGAATTGAATGACTTGGGCCCTGTTCTATTGAATTAGGTATCTAAACCAAACTGAATTGCAATCGTGTATACTCCTTATGTTTAATTACGGTATTTGAACTTACCTAACTTCTTTGTAGTTTGATAATATGAACAACTAAGCTGCAGTAAAGTTTTATAGAAACAAGTCCATACTTTAAAAGTTCTTAAGACTAGTGCTAATTGTTTCTGTTTACTTGATTTCTGACCTAATTCTGCCTTTTATTTTGCAGCAGATGCCTAATTTGTTACTGGTGTGCATTTCCTTGACACGGGGTAGGTTTTTTATTGCACTTTCGTGCTTTATCTTTCGAGTTTGTTCTCGACTGAAATTCTGGAAATGCTTGTGAATGACTCTGGAAATAGCAAGTGCTTGTTTAGTATGTCTATGTTGTCTTTCCTCTCCCCATGGACTCATCTCTGTTGTATGTGATCTGTGTTTCGCAGCACCTTTGGCGGAGAGGAAAGAGCTTCTGGAAAATGGATCGAACTCTCTTGATGTCCGATTTCATTTACTGTAAATTAACTCTAGTTACTCCTCTTAGTTTCTCGTTGTTGCATATCATGTTATCATGTGCTCGTGAGCACATAAGTGTTGTTAAATCTCCGTGTATTATTTCCCTACCTTGTGATCTATGACTTGGTGAATGGTGAGCATCTTTATCATATATGTGTATGAAATCACTACCTTGCTTTAGACTCGATATATTGCTCTTCTTGTGTTCAATAATTTGATAGCAGTATTATTCGGGGTTCTTGAATGGTTGTAACCGTTCATTTTGCCTTGTGTGAAGTCCCGATCGATCTCTTAATCTGTGGTTTGAATCTCTGCTTCGTGTCTTTCGCCTTTCATACATGCTATATCCATACACTGTAGTAGGATTTCCAAACACATTCATAAATGAGAGCCTGTGTGTAGGTCAAGAGATGTGATGTTTGCATTATTACATACAGCCTTGAGGATGGGAACTTGTTTTGCTTTGGCACTATGCCACAAAAATCTGGACAAGGGCCATTAATATTATGTTGATTAAAGGGAGCCATGGAAATTAAAGTTCAATTTGCTCTTTGGTCCAACAGAAGGGTTCACTGTAGAAGATTTTTTGAGAAATAGTTTGCAATAATGGAGATGATAAGCACAGCTGGATTTGTCATAATGCTCAATGGCTTAAACTAGAGTCCAATGGTCCCCAAATTAGCATCCATAACACCTCTCCAATGAGTCCACGGCTCATATCCCTCATGCCCCGTCCCTTCAATTCAGACACTAATTCAGTTTCATGAAATTGGAAAGAGTTTTGTATTTAGATAATGAATTGATTTTTTTAAAAAAAAAATAGCTAGTAAGGGTTTTATTTACACTATCCTAAAACAACAGTAACAAATACTAGTTTTTTCAACTTGTCATTTTCTCTGTTAGTCTACTAATAACGGAATCAGATAAATATTCAATGAGTCATGAATGTTTACTAATTTTGGCTGAGACATTCAAAAATGAAACGAAAACTACTTTCTAAACGGTCTATTTTATGGAGGGTAGTATCGATATTTCTAATGCTATACTAATATTTGGTGCAGAAGGGAAAAAATTGAACACGCGCTGGTCCGCGGGTCCAAAACGAAATCAGCTATAAGTCTATAACCCATAACTTCTGTGTACGATGTTGGAATAAGATGATTTTGGTGGTATCGAAACTGTCTTGACGACCTCTATCCCCTGACGGACAACATAATCAGTAATCGTCCATCACCGTTTAATTTTTTCATTTGAGACTGTTTAGGTCCTCAAAAGGACCTTTTTCTATTTTAGTGTTTTTTCTTTGTTTCCGAATTTTCGTTTTATACTGTTAGGATTATGTTATGCTATTTAACACATCTTGTAATATGTTGGAAGATTATCTTTTATAATAATATTTTGAGAATACATTTATTTCGATTATGATAGATTATGGTTTGTATTTGTCGTCATATACAATTTTTCAAGATTCGTGGTGACGGATCTTTTCTGATTATTTCGACTGCCCTCTTCCATGGTTGTAGAACTTGTTATGCATCATTGTCAATTGAGAAACAAGATATTAACAACAAAAAATGGTGTATCACCTTCAAATTTAGCTTTATAAACTAGTGATCATTTCAACGTGTGAAAGCGCGTAGGTAGAGCAGCCTCGCCGGCCTCGACTTTAATTTTGGCAAATTATATAATTCTTGATTTCTTCCATTCATATCCTCTTTTCCAGATTAAAATGCAAACACATGGCTGATGAATTTTAAAGTACGTAAATTGGACAACATCCACACGTTTTAGCTTGTGGCCGTCGTGTTTCTGTTTCTTACTGCCCATTCTCATTCATGTACTAAACTGTACTGTCTCAATTTTAGGCCACAAGTTTGGCAAAATCTCTCAATTTAATCCCATCCTTAACCAGGGTTTTAGGTCAAAACATTCCATGAAACATTTCACTAAGCTCAAGAAAATAGGTCTTATTACCATAAAGTTACTGGTCTACTAGGAATTTATATTAGGGTAGGCAGTAACATAAAACGACGGTGGTGCTACAGTGATACTTAGCCGGAAATTACTATTCACAGGCTTACCCGACGCCTGTGAATAAATCCGCTCCTGACTAGACGAATTTCATAGTTTGTTTGAAATTGATTTACAATTGTATGTGATCATGAGCGGAATTAGGGGTTATCGAAGGTGGCATCGGCAACCTTCAAATTTTAGCGCTGAAATATAAATTTACTGTAGTTCAAACAGTATGATGGTAGAGTTGTAAACTTGTAATGGAGAGAAATCTCATAAATTTCCTTCTGATTTTATCATTGTAAGTTATGTAATATATGTGATGCATATGTCAGATATTAATAAATATGAACTATATCATATATATTGATAACGTATTTTTTATTTTAAACTACAAACAAGCAAAATACGACTTCTGCCATGCCAAACGAATGAAACGAACAAAAACAGTGCACTAATCTTCTCAACTTGAACAAATGATCTGAGTTAATAATAAATAAAATTAGTAAGAAGTGTTACTTTACATAAAAAAAAAACTCAAGCTGCATCTCTTCTTAGCTCGGAGATTCTTCTAATGATGACAGATTCGGTTGGATCGCCGCCGTCCGCCTGCCTCCGCTTCGCCGGATTTACAGCCACCGCCATGATCGAGTCATTTCGCGACGAACATGACGCATCCTCGTCCTACACAAACAAAGAGACGGATTAATTTACAGTTTACTAATTAATAACAATTGAACTGCAACGGAGTTGAAAAGATCACGAACCTCGGAATCGGAAATACGGTTTGTCCAAGATCGCTTCAGAGAATCATTTCTGGAAGAAAACGACTCCGATGAAGAAGAGGTGGCGAGAGGCGGTGCCGCCGTGGAAACCGACGGCGATGGGCAGCGGGAAGCCCACGGCACCACCTGATTATCTCCGTCTTCTTCTTCCTCCTCCTCGTCAAAGCTCTCCGACGACGAATCGGAACCGGAATCCTCTCCGTCGCCGTCTCCGACATGCTCCGGCTGATTCCGGCCGGAGCTAGCGGTGTCGGCGGCGGGATTCTCGAAGCAGCCCTCGCAGACGGAGATCGTGTGGCTGAGCTTCGTCCCGGAGGCTTTCCACGGCGTCGGAGATTGGCAGGCGTTGCAGAGAAGAGTCCTCGAATGCTTCGCCACCAGAAAATTAGCGCCGTGAACCTTCTCGTCGCAGTCCCAGCACAGCCGCGCCTCGTCGGAATCGCAGAACATCCTCGCCGGAGAACGGCGGCACAGCTCGCAGCTCCTCTCCATGTTTCTTTTTCCGGTGATGGGAATTTGAGAGTATTTTTAGTATTTCTTTGAGTTTGGTTTTTCTAAATGGAGTTTATATATATGGGAGTGGTTTATTTTTTCGTGTGGTTATGAAAATTAAAATGGTTTTGTTTTATTTTTTGTTTATCATTTATAAAGTTTTTGTGTCTGTGGGGCGGAGAAGTGAGATCATTTGACTGCAGAGAATGGGTGGGGCCCGCTATTTGTCTTAAAATGCAATTATTTTCCGTTTAATGGTTTTTGCCAATACTGCTCTTGTGATTTTATGGTCATGGTTTGTCGACTATCAAAACAAATGGGAAACAAAAACGATTGGTTATTAGAATTGTCCTTAATTGTAATTTGGGTTTATATTTTTTTTCTATTTGGATTCTAAAATTAGTAGGCTTTTATCTCTTCTTTCATTCTTATCTTTGAGTTTTTAAATCTTTTACATTGTGAATTTAGGCCTTATTCTCCTGATCTTGTTTGATTATTTTTAGTTCAGTCATTATATTTGAATTTAGTTAAGTAAAAATAAGTTGAGGGAAAATATGTACGTCATGTTCTTTTGACCGGATCAGTAGACCAGTTCATTTTAGAATAGTTTCATTTCTGTTCAACGGAAATGTAATTTGAAAATTCATATTGATTCATTTTCATTTTAATTCACTTCAGTTAAAAAAATTAAACTCATAAGTTGGGGACGTAAGGGACTAATTTTTAAAACTAACTTTTTTTAGATAAACAAGTCACTTATATTAACTGAGATTAGGAAAGTAAGAGTTATTACATATGATTCTGCCGAGTTTAGTGGCCTTACTATGTTCCCTATATTGATTGATACGATCGACCTTTAAAATTTCAAATTCTTTAATAAAATCCAACAACTGGTTGATTCTCGACACGATTCCTTTGATCTCCAAAAGAGATGAGGAAGGGTTTTTGATTGATGACTGCAAGCCCACCGAATTTGTGACTAGGTTAACTTTTTTGATTCCCAACCGCATTGCTACCTTTAATATTCTCCAACAAACTTCAGATTCGACTTGTAACGGCGTGACTGCAGTGAAAACTTACGTGCCAGTGACACTGTTTTCTATATGTGAACCCAGTTTTCATATTCTCCACCCACTCGCTCCAAGCGATTTCGCTTTTTGAAATGATCCTTAAAAAAGCTAAATTTTTTTCTAATTCATCTTTATTTTGATTATATTCCTATTATATTAATGCTTGATTTTACTTCCATGTAACTCAGACAAATTTAGTTCAAATCAGATAAGATGAAAAGAACAGTTCAGTTGAATTCAACTATATTTAATCTAATAGGGAAAGGTAGAATCATGCAGGCGATTGAGAAGCTATAGGCCACAAGCACAATTTGAGTGGGATGGAACAGGGGAAAGAATACTACCGGAGTCTTGATGGTGATTTGTGGAGGTGTAAAATACTGCTAAAATTAAAACTAATTATTATATATACTGGCATTAATTAGTAGAATATTATTAGTTGAGACATGCTTATTAGTCAACTAAATTGGTTAGTTTGATTGTGTGGTGATAATTTATGGACGTTGGAGTATCAAAAAAGTTGTGACAAAGACAAACAATTTGGAGTTGGTGAGAGTTTGATTTGAGATGAAATCAAGAAACTCTTAATCCTAATTGGTTAACTTGTTTAGTGAAAGTTGATGCTACTAATGGACACCCAATCTCATTATATATGTTGTTTTCAAAAAAAAAATTAAAAAAGTTTTAGGCATTGAACTGAATTAATTTGACCTAATTGAAATACCAAGATTTACATTTTTTATTTTTTGAATTTCAAGTTGATGGTGGATATTAATATATTAGTGTGATTTGTAAGGATATAAATGATAAGAGATTGATTATAAGTCTTATGTAACACTATTTCGTTTTAAGTTTATAACAAGGTAGATTGATTATATGGGTTTATAACTTGATTGATTGCAGGATTTTGAGACCGTGAATCGGATAAAAAAAAAGTAACATGGAAAGTAGAGAAAGTCATTTGGTATATCTGAATTTAACAGTAAAAAAAGGCGAGCTATATATAGAGGAAACGATGATTTCAGGTGGGTTACCACCTACCGGAATTGGCAAAAGAAATACTCATTCGTTATAGAGGATGTTGATCGACAAAAATAGTATCAATCAGGACGTCGATCTAGCAATTACATAAGACAAATTACAACTTCAAAGTTTAAAAACTTAGAACGAGCAACAACCTTCTCTTTTAATGTGGAGAAGATCAATGACGGAACTAGCAAATTTTTATGTAGGGCGCGATTAGAGAAGAGTCTCGTTCTTTTTCGATAAACTTGGCTCGCTGAGAAAGAAAATATGAATATAACCTCTTAACGCCGGAGTTTAGGAGGGGGGTCGGCACCCACTCACCCTCCCCTAGTCGTTAGTGGAAAAGATCACAGCAAACCTCTACCTTCTGAAAATCTAACCGTAAATTATCCTCACAGGATTATAAATGCTCTATGAATAGATTGATTTAGGGGTAAGGATAATATCATGCTTTTTTTACCTCATTTGTGAATATTCTTTACCGAGACTTATGATTTGTGCTAACTATATTGCTTTAATTTTAGAAAAAGGTTGGGGAAGATAAAAACCATTCACCATTTGGTGTTCTCCCTACTGCATACAAGCACTCTTGGCCAGTCTTAAACTTTTTGGAGAACTCTTGTGCAATCACGGTTCTCACCCAAAGCCATGGCTGGCCCGTCTAACTTCGATTTCTCCAAGGTAACTTCAATTTCTACTCTTAAATTGTTAGAGGGTAGAGATATTGGCTGAATCATGGGGAACTCTTATGGGTACTCTTGACTAGGGATCCGAAGTGCCTGGGGAGTGTAGTGAGTGTTTGAGTTATGCTTCCTGACAGGTTAATATATGTGAGTGCCGAAATGACAATCTGTTTTTGTGTTGTGTAGCGCATATCAGATATGCCTCTGATATGATTAGGTGGTAAAACTGTGATTTTGTAAACTCCAATGAAATAATTGTAAGTGCAGTTCTCTGATGTAGTTATGAATAGTTTCGAACATCAATCAAAAGATATGTTTTTGAACATCTAATAGGCAGCCAACAAAATACAGATGCTTTCGGATCAAAGCAACAAATCGGGTTTGCGCAAACAGGAAAAAAGATGTCTTATTTACTAATGCAGATATAGATGCTAGCTTTTAGTCTCCTATGTCTTCTTTAGTCCCTCGATATATGTGGAATGCTTTCAGTCTCCTTTGTCATCTTTAGCCTCTTGCAAATAGATCAATTCTTCTGTTTACATACTGATTGAATAGGCCTTGCAAATGGATCCATTCATCTGTTTACTGCTGTTTGAATATGTCCAGATGCTCTCTCCTGAAATGTGGTACAAGGTGTTTGTCTTCTTGATGTCTATGTCTGATAGTATGATTTCAACAGCTCTCTTGTCCTTCTGATCCTCTATACAAGGTAGATTGATTCATGTGGATTTAGAACTTGATTGCTTGCAAGATTTTGAGACAGTGAATCGGACGAAAAAAGTAACATGAAGAATAGAGAAAGTCATTCGGCACATATGGGTATTAACATTAAAAGCAAAAAAACGAGCCATATATAGAGTAAAGGATTTTAGGTAGCTAACCACCTAACAATATTGCTAAAAGAAATACACATTCGCTACATAGGATATTGATCAACAAAAAAATTTCAATCGGGACGTCTATCTAACAATATTCAATCGTGACGTCTATCTAACAATCGGGACATAAGACAATTTACAACTTCAAAGCTTAAAAACCTAGGAATGAGCAACAACCTTCTCTTTTAATGTGGGGAAATCAATGACAAAACTTGAGCGATATTTTATACAGGGCGAAATTAGGGCGACCCTTATTCTTCTTTGATAAACTTGGCTCATTGGAAAATAAAATATGAATAGTAACATCTTGACACCAGAGTTTAGGGAGGGAACATAACCCACTCACCCTCTCCCAATCGTCAGTGAGAAATTGAGATCACAATAAAGCCCTGTATTCTGGAAATCTAACTGTAAATTATCCTCACATATTATAGATTTTCTATGAATAGGTTGAACCAGGAGTAAGGGTAATTTTCAATATCATTTTCAAAGGCAAATATCATGCTATTTTACCTCATTTGCGAACATTCCCTAGTAAGACTAATGATTTGTGCCAACTATATTGCTTTAATTTCAATAAAAGTTAAGGGAAATAGAAACCAAATGTTTAAAACAAAATGCTTCATATGGATTTTAATGTTTTTTTTGAAAATTTTGGAAAACTAAGGGTATGTACGATATAATTTATTTGAATATTTTTCAATTTAATTCAATAATTTTAATTCAGTTCAATTTAAAGAAATATGATTTAATAAAATTCATCTTAATTTAATTATACTATTAATATTTTTAATACATTAATTTATAATGCAGTGTAGTTCAATTCTAAAATAAAAAGTGATAATGAACAGGTTCTAAATAACCTTATCACTGCTAAACTAACCAAATATATAAAGATAAATTTTCTCAATTAAAAAAATTAAAAAAAAGAAGATAAATTTGAGTAAGTGCGTTTTAATAAAAAAATCATTAAACTATAGCATGAAAGACATTTTCAAAGACATATTCCCTTGTCCCATTGATTGATCTTAAATTAGGTCACATAAAAAGTTGATCTCAATAATAGTGACTAGGTGTTGATCTTAATATATATATATATATATATATATATATTATATATATATATATAAAATAACTGAAACCCAAAACTCAATAATTATGCATCTTGATCACATTTTCTAATTTTAAGTATAAATAATAAAATTATAAAAATGCAGTTGATTAATACGAGTTAAAACAAAAACGTATCAAACAATTTGATTCAAATAAATTTTTAAAAAATTATATGCGGTACCATTCATGATTAAAATAATTAGCCACAAACTTTGTACAAAATTGCAAATGATACAAGGACTGATACTATAATTAACTAAAATACGAAGCGTAGGGGAATCAATTGAGCTGACATGGCAAAATGTGTGCCACATAAGGGATTGACCACGTGAAGCCCATAGGCGGGTCAACTGATGACGTGGCAGTTTTAGTGATAGCCTTGGAGATATGAACACATTGGGTTATGTAATCCGGTATGGTCCATATTATTCAATCATATCTTCTTTTTCTTCTTTCCTATTTTAAGAAATTAAATAAATACAAAGTTGTTAATAATATATATATTATGATCTCTTATCTTTGATTTCATGGCAAACTTTTGTATCTTCTAAAGTTTTCCATACGAATCTATCCACAAACATGAAGGCTTCGTATCCTTTGATACATGTATCTTTCTAAATGATAGTTAATTGAGGATAATGGCATTTAGCTTACTCTACTTTCATAATATCTAACAACTTAGGTATTTGATAAACATGTGTCAATTTTTTTTAACAAAAGATAATAATGCTAATTTATATAATTTCTATGGTGACTTTTTCAATGATTTTATATTAGAAGGTGAAACGTATAAACTTTTTAGTAAGAGTCACTATAACTAAACATGTTGTGCAATTTACAGGGAATATCCACCTTCCCAACACAGATTTTGAAGAAAACTGATACAATGACAGCAAATTTATTTGGGGAGTAAATCTAGATGGTAGATCAATTTACTGTAAATTTTGGATGAAAGTGTGTAAATCTAAACTAGAACGAGAATTAGGTATGAGATCAGCAGTAGGCATGAATCAAACATTGCTGGCAAAACATGAATGAAATCTGGTGACTGACATGGATTCTCTGCTACAGAGGGTATATAGAGCAAAATACCTGAATCACGATGACATTTTTACAGTGCAACCAAAAGCTATAGATACTTGGGGACGGAGATCAGTGGCAAGGGTAAAGAATCCGATAATCAAAAAATATCTCTTGAAAAGTGGAAAATGGGACAAGGATTAACATATATGACCAATGGACTCCCATATTACCAAATCCAATAAGGAATTCCCCAGTCACATTTACTCATACAAATCTTAGAGTGTACCATTTAATTGATCACAGTCAAAGTATTTGGAGATTTTCTCTGCAAAGGAGCATCTTCCCACCTGAGACCCTCTCCCAGATACATGCCATTCATCTAAATCCAGAAATACAAGATACACCGTTTACTTCCAGAACAAGTTATCATGTGGCCATGCTAGAAGGAGAGGAACAAACATGACAAATAAGGCTAAGTGCAAGTGCTAGAAACATTTGGAGTCAAATATGGAAGCTTCATCTGGAGAATGGTGTCTGGAGCACTTTCAACGGCGGTTAACAAAGTAAAGAGGAAACTAGATACTACTGCTTTATGTTCCAGATGCTCACAAGATGATGATGATGAATTGCATCTTTTCATCAACTTTCCAGAATCTAGACTGATTTTGATTACTGCAGGGATATCACAAGATCTAGCGAGTACTCAATATAACTTCACTCACTAGTTCTTTTGAGTCAATTTTGAGTATGAAACGAGAGGAGGCACCTGCTGATCTAGCCTTCTTACTATGGGAAATCTGGAAGCAACAGAATAAGAAAGTTTTAGATAATTTTCTCCATCCTCCAACCTGGTGTGTTGAACAGGCAAAGTATGCAGCTAGCCTTGCACGACGAAGACACAAGAAGACTCTGCTAGTCGAGGACATTGTCTAGAAGATCAGTCAAGAACTTTGTCTTTTGATTTAATCAAACAGGGGGCAAGCAATTGAGGATATCCCAAAAGCATACATATTAAGTTTTGATGGGTCTTTCATGAAAGCGGAATCTCCTGGAACAGGAGGATGGAAAATTTGGAAGCTGAACTGGCAGCTAGAAAATGGTGTTACAGGTTCAGATTTCGTCACAGCAGTTACCCACTTTATGTGGAGTCAATATCTTGCTGGAGAGCCTTTAAGGGGCGGAGTTAGGAATTTATACAAGGGGGCCGAAACTAAAGAATTTGAGATAGTTGTTAAAATAATGTAAAGTACGACATTCATTGAAATATTCATTGAAATGTCATAAAAAATTTTAAAAATATAATAACGACAAACATTGCTAGATAAATTTAAAAATTAATGCTTTTAACATCACATATGTGAACCACTATATTCAAATCGCAAATTCATCTATAAAAATTTACTGAAAGTATGAAGGATTGAAATAATATTGACCGTCTCTGCGACTTCATTTTCTATACAAACCAATAAATAGTCTTGCAGAAAATGAATTATGAAATCAAAAATTTGAAAATGGAGAATTCAAATTATCTAAATTATAATGAATAAGGAAGAATAAACGAGAGTATCAAGTGCATTTTGTTACTTGTAAATTGAAGTTTTTGTACTTGAAAATATGGATCGTAACATCTATTTATACTTTTTGGTATTGATAAAATCTAACTCATAATATGATAAAATAAAAACTAGGTTAGGTATTTTAGTATAATATTACATTATTAAATATTTTATGCGACTAAGTTATTTGTTTAAAATTAAAGAAAAAAGTAATAAGTATGAATCTATTGCTATATGGATTGATATACATGTGATTACTCTTTTTTTTAAATAAAATATTGCCTACTTAAAGATATACTAATGAATTAGGATTTGGAGAAAAAAAATGACGTGTATAAATTACATGAAAATGACATGTATAATCGTTTTCTCAAATTTAGATTAAATCACTTCAATAGTTTAAAATCCTAGATTAAGAGTCCGTTTAGCCCCAACTTATCCAAAAGAAATTTAATTATATTTATTTAATTTATCTCAGTTTAATTGAATTCAGTTCAATTTAAATGAAATGTGATTTGATGATTTAAATTTAATTAGTCATACACTCATACTATTACTATTTTTCAGTTTAATTAGTCATACTATTATTATTTTTTGAAAAAAATATTTGGTTCAATTCAAGTTCTATTCAATTAAGTTAATAGTGATCTAACCACTATCCTTTCATTTTCTTATTTAATTTTTTTTTTCTATTTTGCAATGCTGCCCATACAGAGTTATAATTTTTTAATTGATTTCTGGATCAAGATGATATTCAGATATTTATAAAATATTTGTTCTCAAAAGAATAATCAAATATCTGACTTTTGTTTCATTTGCAGGACCATTAATAAGTACAAGATTGATTTGGATGTACAATCAAGATTGATATGGATCATATGATCATATATAAAATGGTATGTAATATTGCAAATTGTTTTCTTTTAGCCCAATGCTATTTACAGGTTTTATGTTACTTTTGCGATCGTATTATTTTCAGAAAAGACTAATACACTCTCAATCAAGTGGTTAAAATTTGAATAAGATAAATTAATAAACACAATCTTGTCAGTTCCAATCAAAATACAGACTGCATTAGCAAAAAACACCCTGCGAATAGGAATTCTGTTTTTTTAACGATGAAGAAATTACAACTTGTAGATATATTTAAATGATTAACCATGGTCCATAGTGATAATATTGCTTCAAAATTCACATACAGTATAAATGACATTGCCAATTGTAGTTTATAGAGCTCCATGATTGATTACTCCACTACAAGATTTGGATTAAAAGCAAAATGATATTCCGATTCTGTCAAATTCAGCTGAAATTGAATTGTATTAATTATTAAATTGAATTGAACTGTTAAACGGGACTGAAATATAATTAAAAATACCGAAACATGAAATAATAAGTTATTGGGCTGAATTAAATTTACTAAATTGAAGAACAACACGTTAAAATATTCTGCAAGTGTTTCCGCGCTTCTAGATATAATTTAGGTTTCGACCCTGTCCAGTTTAACTTATTTGGTGTTGTGCTGTGCTGATGAGTGTTGTGCTGTGCTGATGAGTGCTGAGCTGTGCTGATCAGTGCTGTGCTGTGCTGATCAGTGTTGAGATGTGCTGATCAGTGCTGTGTTGTGCTGATCTTGTGCTGAATAATGGTGAAAGTGTTGAATAGTGTTCATTTGAGTTGATGAAAAAACACAATGTGTATTACTTACAAACTAAAATGTTTACTTAATTAATATTATTTTTACAAAACATAAAAATAGTGTTCATTTAGAGCTTAAATGTATTGAGCGGAAAAGTGCTGTGCTGATGAGTGCTGAGCTGTGCTGATAAGTGATGTGCTGTGCTGTGCTGAAATGTGTTTCAATAAGTTGAATTGGACAGATCCTTCTACTTACTCTGTAATTTTACAAACTGCCTCCCTTTGAGAAATCTGGTTAAAGATTTTGGGAAAGTTATATCTTATGAAAAAAAATCTGAAAATGTTGAGAATAAATTGAATGGAATAATTCACAAGAAAACACTTGGGAGAGGCATGTGAAAATGTCCACAGAATCTGCTGGGTGCTTACATGGAATATTGACCATGTATTCGTGGGATCTGAGCTGGCATCACCACAGCCTACAATTTGATTTTTGGTAGCATATCTAATTTGTGGCCAATTTTGGTTTAGGCCCCCCTATCTTTGTCAATTTCATAAAACGTCATTATTGCCCTGCGAATTTGTGGACGAGCAAGTTGGGAGGTCCAAAAAAATATCTGTGGTGGTGAGGATAATTCAATATTTATTATAAATATCGAATATATGTACGGAGGATTAGAGATATTTTATTAAATAATTGTATAAAAATATAAAAGATTTTAATAATAACACCAAAGTTAGAGTTAAGGTTAAATTTGGATATAGATTCTGAACTTTGGATTGTGATGACGACGTGAGTTCTACAGTACACATTACTAATAGAGATTGATATTTTGATTTTATATTAGTTGAGTAATGTTAAGTTGATTTAGAAGAATATATTAATACAATTTCTGTTAAAGTATATGGATGAGGATAAAATTATATTGAATGAGTCATGGATGAAGTACTTACATTGAATGAGTTATAAAAAGACTTTGAAAATGTCACATAAACAAATTACCAGTCTGAAATTCTTAATAGATAATGTTGATATTCCATCTTTCAAGTTACGAATATTATATTTTATAAGTTAGAAACCTGTCAAACTGATATATTTCAGGATAATATTCAGATAGATTGTTTACAAAAAACGATGAAAGTTTTTTAGACCAACTGTCATAAAGTAGCTATAATAAGTTTTATTTAATCTGTATAAATCATTTTAACGCACGATCAACCATAAATAATTTCACAAAATATGATTTAAGTGTAATAAGAATTTATCATACTTGTATTTTTATTTGGATCTCGTTGCTGAGCTAACTCAACAGTTGCTTATAGTAGTCTAATACTTTTTAAACAATTTTTCATATGTTCATTTCCATTAAATAAATCATTGATTCATATATAATTAAAGTATAATAATAATAAAATTTAGTATAAAACATTATAAAAATATAATATTATAATAAGTTGGGATATTTCATTGGGGAGGATAAGTGTGAATTAAGAAGGTGGGGGATCGTTTGGGTTCTTTGAATCGGGATGTTTTTAGTTGTAGTTTCTGGTGGGCATCAACCGTCAACACCAACAAGTTTCCTGGCGGATTGAGGGGCTGACAAATGCCTATTTATGAGCCATGAGACCTCCCCTAGTATAACTTGGTTCCCTGCCTCTCTCTCACACATATGACGATAAATTTAATATTTGAATATTATATATTAAAATGATATAGTGATATTAAATATGATGATGTAGATAGTTATATATCTATTCAAATGTATAACTAAAATTTGATAATAAATAGTGTTAAAAAATTAAAGTGTAAAGAGTTGGATGAGATGAACGGTGGATGTACTGATTGACACATTTTTTATTTTTGAAGTTCATTTCAGTACTCCCTCTGTTTCTCGTAAACTGATAGGGACAAGATTTCAGTCCTATTCATTCACATGGCAGAAAGATGGGTACACAATATAATAATTATGGAAATGTCAATATTAACCTCATCCTCCAAATCATTATTTCCATTTTTTGCTTTCAATTCATGGACAAAATAGACAATATATACTCTAATTGGAGGAGCAGTTGGGACCATATTGGTGTTTATGTTTAGCACCTTTTATTCTCTAATTTAGCAAGTGCCAATATCAATGAAACGGAGGGAGTATGATACTTTTTCCGTAGTAAAAGTGTGTAGATTAACTTCAAAATTTTACTATTCTCTCTGTTGCGGTTCATTCTGCACACTTCCTTTTATAGTAAAGTGTAATTAATCTCATCTACTCATTTTATTAATTTTCTTGTCAAACTCAATATTTTTCTTCGTGCAAATTAACATGAAATGGAGGAAGTAGTTTCTTTATTATTTTTATTTATGAGTACTACACAATCTTCATAGTAGAATTTTCTTTAATGGTGTTTTTGTTTATATATTTCGAAGAGTTTCTTTACTTGAGCATCATAAAAATTATGATATTTGAAATTTGATTTAAGAAACTATCAAATAGGTGAACTAATAGCAACAAAAAAGACACGTATCTCATCTTACCATGCAATGAAACTATTTCATCCAATTATCCAATTAATCTCTTTGAGCCAATAAGATGTACACGAGTTGGGCCATCTTTGGGCCTAGAAACCCATTTCAGAAATAGAACCCATTTTGGGCCTATATATTATGGCAACTGATCAAAATGTCAATTTTATTCATGAGAAATTGAACAATTATAGGAATATGTGAGACATTTTGATCCGAAAATTTAGTCACGATTAATGTTAAATATAATAATAATAATGAAAAAATTGTATAATACTATATATTCTGCCCCAACTATATTTTCATCCCAAATTTTAACCACTTTTATCTTATCAAATCTCCCTATTTTTTTTAAGGAAAAAAAATATCATAATCATGTTAAGGGAAAACGTGCAGAATCGTTTGACAAGAAGAATGTGGGAGGAGTATTTCACTCTAGTCTACTAGCCTTTTGTTCCCTAGCATATCCGGCTAATGAACCGGCCAAATTATTGCTGTTTCTTGGTATCCAGCATGGGAAACTCTTATCAGACTGCACAATCTTTCTCTTCGACTCCTCAACTAGATTATGGCACATCACTGTAGGTGGTTCCATGTCTCTCACTATGCGCACTAGGTTCAGGCAATCTCCTGCGACTGTTCTGCAATCGGTTGCTAGCTCGTTAGCCAAGTCAAGCGCCAAGCCCAAAACCATTGCTTCCGCAAAAAGCGGGTCTGATATTCCGGGGACATTCGACGATAGAGCTTTGATGAAACAACCATCCTCCTCCAGTGCAACTGCCGCTAACCCTGCTCTGCCATCCTTTACGCTAGCATCAAATAAAACTCGAGAGCCACCAGGCAGTGGTCTCAGTAATGAAGCTTCTGCGAGGTCGTCTGACGTTCTCTCAGACCAGGAATTAGCCGCGTGAAAACGCCGTAAATTTGCAGCCACTAAAACCTATTAACAAAATATGATCGCTCAAATATTCTCACCAAAGTATAGGCATCTCTCGTCACTCATCCCGCCATATTTTGTATTCATAATTTTGAAAGTTTAATGATATAATTTTGAAAGATATTTTGAAAGTTTAGTATGTTTTATAACTTTCACATGTAGAGATTTCTAAGAAGTTATAAGTTATTTTGTAGGTTAATAATGAACAATATATAATTAAGTATTAGACTATGTTCTAAAGAATAAATTAAAAAGGTTAAAAGTATTAAAATCCATAATTAATATTAGAACTTAAAACATAATTGAATTTAAAGAGTATGAGTTGAAAATTTAATATTAGTTCAAAAAAGAATTCATTTTGAAGAATGGTAATTAGTTTGTTTGGGCCACAAAATATTGGAAAGAACTGGGCCTTTGTTCGTATTCTTTTACTGAAAAGAGGGGCCTATTTAAAATAAAGGGACCTAAAATCCTTTCCCCTCTCTTTTCTGAACTGGTAAAATAACTTACGGAAAAAAATCATAAACAGAATTTTTCAGTAATGTAAATCTAATCAATACCTTCCCGGAGCTTCACCTAATTTTATTGGGAGGGGCCAGACCCTAATGCCCCCATGGATTCACCCATGCCCCTTTTGATTGAATGTGGAGGAATATAATGTTAATTAAACGCAAGCATAGAAAGTACATTGGCCTGCTTAGTCAGTGTATGTCAAGACTTTGACTCACTGTGTGTTTGATTTGGATCAAGATGGACGGCCCATTTAGAGAAGTAGGACTGATGAGCGTTCTCCTCTCTATAGGCCACATTGATCTAACCTTAGAGGTTGACATGCATTTATAATCCAACACAGAAACATACTCATATTATCTAGGGTATTGGAGAACTATACCATGATCATATAGACTCGTTAGGAACCTATATGCAGCCTCACTGAATCCGACCTCTCACTGGTTGACCTGCCGAATCTGATTCATCTATCACCAATAAAATGAACAAACTTTTGTTATCTTATAATTTGACCCACCAATTGCTTTAAAGAAAAAAACACAAATAATCAATTAGATCAAGAGAAGTAGCTTTTGGATGTTGTAGTTCTGGTCATCTTCATTACCTTTTGGATGGCAATGATTGTCAAGTCCAGCTTTAGATTCGACCAAGTATAAAGGACAAGCTGACTCTACACTTCCTTCCCGGTCAATCTCACTGAAATTGACGGCCATCCCAATCTCTTGTAAGAGTGTCCATGATGTTTCTTGAGTCAAAGGGTCGTTAAATTTTCTAACAATTACCAACTTGGGGAATCAAATGACACAACACATCTATTACCAATGTGAGAAATTCTTTATTGACACGTCACCATATCCCAACTTTAAAATCCATTTCCAATGCAAATCTCAATAAAAGTCTTCATATACACCCTTTAAGAGGTTCAAATTGAGACCTTCACATGAATGAGTTGCATCTATAGTTTAAATATTGTAACACATTTTGTATTTTAATCCAAATTCTAATTGTGAAAAATTAATATAATCAATATTATCTAACTTGAGTTCTAATTAGTTCCAATTAAAAGTCTTGCATTGAGGACAAAAACTTCACAATGCTAAAAATCATTTTTTGCTTTACAATATATTTAACCCTATAATAAAAATTGGACACGTGTCTCGAATAACATGTGGAAAAGAAGATGATTTTAAACTAGTAATAACTATTGACTAGTTGGTCAAAATTGGCCTGGTACACCAAACTTTTGCCCAAACACGAATTTTTTCTATGATTTTTGCTTAAAAGTAGGATGACTACAATAGACAGGTTTCAAAGATTCAAAATCTTGCAACAACCACAATGCTGTCTTTGTATACAATACCATTATGATCAGATTCCTGGCTCCCAACCGAGAGTGGGTAGTCCATATATTACTGTTGATTAAGGCTGCAACACTTGGCATGACAAAATATATTGGACCTAGATCTCCTAGAAATAGCATTTATCTGCAATACAGTACATCCAAAATATTAAAGACCAAAACAACATACATGAGCATTCAGAGATTTAGATGTTCTTACTAAAGGTATCAGGATGCACAGATTTGTCACCAAGGAAGCCACGCACGAACTTGTGCCAGCAATAGCTACTCCCAACTCATTTGAGATCAGATGACACACTATGGAAATTTCGACTACTTTGAATTTTATTCTCATGCCCCCATGAATTCACCCACGCCCATTCTGATTGAATGTGGAGGAGTATAATGTTAATTAAACGAATATATAGAAAGTACACTGGCCTGCTTAGTCCATGTATGTCAAGACTTTGACACACTGTGTGTTTGATTTGGATCAAGATGGACGACCCATTTACACAAGTAGTACTAGTGAGCGTTCTCCTCTCTATGGACCCTATTGGTATGAGCTTAGAGAGGTTGACATGTATTTCACAAGCCAGCCCAGAGACATATCCAGATTCTTCTGGAATACCATGATCATATCGACTCGTTAGGAACCTATTCAGCTTCTTCGAATTTGCCCTCTCACTAGTCGAGCTGCAAATTAGGATTCATCTATCATCAATAAATTAAGTGAAATTTTTTTTGTTATCTAAAAATTTGACACACCAGTTACTTTAAACAAAAAACATAAACAAACAATTAGATCTAGAGAAGTAGCAAAAAATCTCTCATTACCATGTTCTGTTGTCCATTAAACTCCCGTCTTCAAACCGTGAGAACTATTTTAAATTCTTGTGTTTCTGGAGCTTGTGAGATTAGGGCTAGTTATATGGAGTTGGTACCTTCAAGTTATGGGATGCCTAAAGGGGTCATTAAAATTTTTAACTATTACCAGTTTGGGAAATCGAATGACACAACCCGTCTATATACCAAGGTGAGAAAGAATTTATTGATACAACACCATATATGCTCCAAACTTTAAAATCATTTCAAACGCAAATCTCAATAAAAGTCTTCATATACCCCCTCTAAGAGGTTCAAATTGAGACCTTCACATGAATGAGTTGCATATTTAGCTTAGATATTCTATTTTTTTTGTATTTTAATCCAAATTCTAGTTGTGGAAAATCAATATAATCAACATTATCTAACTTGAGTTCCAATTGAAAGTTTTGCATTGAGGACAAAAACTTCACAATGCTAAAAATTAATTTTTTACTTCACATTATATTTAACCCTATTGACACGTGTCTACTAAATAACTAATTGGACAAGTGGAAAAGAAGATGATTTTAAACTAGCAATAACTAATGACTAGTTGGTCAAAACTGGTCTGGTTACCAAACTTTTTCCCAAACACCGGTTTTTTCTATGAATTTTGCTTATAAGTAGGATTCAAAGATTCAAAATCTTGCAAAACAACAACCTACATGCTTTCTTTGTGGACTGAGGGATGAATTTGCAGCCCACCTGTCGGCAAATTGTCTCTACTAAAAGATGAATAGTACTGAGTGACTTGGGGTCTGTTTCTTCATTGAGATTGTTGAGGAAAAGGTTATTGCTTTGGTAGGTGCATGTGAGGGTGACCTAAAAAAAGAGTGTGTCGTCAGTGAGTCTAACAAACACTCGAGCCAAAAAGTTGACCGGTGAAAGCTCTATAGAGTCCTTGCAACCGTTCCTGCAAGAATCCTTCCATTCAAGTACCCCTGCTTTGGGATCAAGGATTGAAGCTAAGTTGAGTTGGTCAAGTGGAAGTGCTTCTAGTTGTCAAAAACTTGTTTTGATTAAATGCACTTGATTTGCTTGTAAAAGAGGTGGGAGTGAAGGTTCAAAGTTGTATTGATTTCTTGATGATTTAACAAAAAACTGGTTCATCAAAAAAAATAAAAAATAACTAATAAATGTGAAAATCAAAGAAAGACATGTTTTCTATATATAGTTCACTTAGCTACGTTCTACATCCTAATACACTACAAATGCATACACTTTGCTACAATTTTATTGAATTTTTGCCGGAAAACTGATTTCCGGACTCAATGAACGCCAACTTTACGGTAAGCCCATTCAACTTTTCCTAGTATTTGACCACACACACGACTGAATCATCCAAATCAAAGGAATTACTCAGATCGGAAAGTTAAAAGATCAGTCGATGAATAACGTACAGAATTGTAAAAAGCAAAGGAATGTGGAATGAAAAAATGTACAATTTGCTGTGATGACTGACACGACTTTACGTATAGAAAGAACAAAATTCGTATTCAGAGATTTAGTTACATTTGTCTGTACAGTCTGCTGATTAGTCATGCCAAAATGTGTTAAAACATCTTGTCTCATACGAAGAAATAATTATGGGCATCACAAAAAAAACCAAACAATATTTATTGGTTTACTGCTGCGGCGATGATGGTTCGCCATCGCGGCGTGCTCGGATATTGATCAATACAATTCCCGGGGCCAGCAGCTGAGTGATCGAAGCTCTAGGGCTCTTGTTCTTCATTCTTGATAAGATCTGGGTTTTCCAGATTTCCTTGATCCTCCATTCTTGATTCTAGTCCATACAAAACATTTCCTTTCTGTTTTGATTGCAGGTTTCCTTCAGTGTGTAGTTGATTCAAAATTGTAATATTATTCGATATGCTTGGTTAATGCAGTATGCATCATGCACGAAATGTATTTACTGAAATGGTACATATATATAGTTGTTGGGAAATTATTGCATAAAATTACACTATGCAGTGACCATGTTACAGATCCAGAAAAGAGATCTAGATGATCTATACATTTGAATTTACGAAAATGTCCTTATTTACTGAAAAATTTAGTAATATGCAGGAGGTAATATTGTAATTTTAATGGTATTTTAAGGGAATTAATAGTTGCAGTCCAACATTACTTTCGCAGTCCGTATTTGTATTTAAAGTTCCTGATATACCCTCATTTATGGGAACCATATTTACTGTTGAATAGATACTGAGGGTATTAATAACGCTTCATGAATAAATAGGAACTGCATAAGTAAATATCAGACTGCATATAACAATGTCCTATTTTAAACTGTTCTAAGTAAAACATCAGATTGCGTATAACACTACCGTTCATTTTTTCTCACCCTGGAATCCAGGGTCCAAGAAATTAAAAGAACTAATTAACCAATTATCCTTCTATGTGAAAGAAAATTATTAACCAATTAATTATTTATAAAAGTTCATGTCTAACATCTGATTTCTACAAATCCAACAACCAAAATCTCACCAAAACATTTTAAATCTGCATTTCACTAATAATACATGTTAGATGTGCTTATTGGCTATCAATATGACATTCATAGTTTCTATCAATTGCCATAATAATTAATACTGACGTTTTGGCGGATAAGTGTTTTTCTTTTTGTTGGATGTGAATTTAAACATGCATTTGTTATATATACACACTATAGGGACCTAGGGTCTCTTATAAGTGTTCTGAATTTGGAAAAAGCAGAGATTTAGTAATAATATAGGGACTTTACATAGATTTCGATTGACTGGAGTTGAAACTTACAAGTTGTCTTAGCTATTAACTAGGCAAAGCAGTTGCAGGTCATAATCTTTGGAGATGATTTTTATTTTGAAAAAATAAACACAAGAAAGTTAAATAATAAACTAATTGAAGAAAGGATATATTATTGAATAAAATATATATAATGAAGTGCATATGAATGGTTAGGAGAAATTCGTAGTTGAAACTGAACTGTATTAAATTGAAGAGTGTTCAAAATTGCTGAAATGTGAGAGATGAACTGAAGTGAAGTGTGGTGAAAATATTGAAATATGGAGTTTTTTAAAGTACATCTTTGATTTGTAGACGGTTGAAGTTGATTTTTTGTCTCGTGTTAATATAGCATTTCATATCTGCTTAACACCGTCTCATAATTGAATTGTGTTGTGTTGAAGTTGAATTGTGTTGGTAGTTTAGGTGAAATAGAATTGTGTTGAGTTTAAGAGTGCTGAAAGTTGCAAAAATGTAAGGGTTGAGCTAAACTGAAATGTGACGAAAGTGTTGGAAAAAAGTTGAACTAGACATTATTTATTACGATACCGTTTTTAAAATACAGATCAAATTCGTAGACTGTCGATTTTAAGCATGTTTCGTACTAAGTAGCATTTCATACTTACTTTAACACTGTCATAATTGAATCAAGTTAAGTTAAGTTGAAATGAGTTGAAAATAAGTTTAAACACTAAGCTTAACTGAACTGAAATGTGACAAAAGTGTTGGAAATAAGTTAAACTAGACATTACTTATAAGCGATGCTGGTTTTAAAGTACATATCAGATTAATAGACTGTCGATTTTCAGCTTGTTTCGTGCTAAGTAGCATTTCGCACCCGCTTAACACTGTCATAATTGAATCGAGTTAAGCTGAAACAAGTTGAAAATAAGCTTATACATTCAATCCAGCCCTTGGCATCGTTGTTGGGTCGGTATTTATAGACACTCGGAGCAAAGCTCGTTCCGTGAGGAGAGGTTTTGTATTCTTGCTGGGATGAAGATCAATCATGAAAAACTTCTCTGTCGATTAGTTTGTTTTGTGAATGAATTGTAACATGATTTCAGAAAGGGGGGACATATGATTCAGTCTAATTAATTGGTCTGAAAACACTGCAGAATTTACCAGTAAACATTTGTGTACGTCCCGCATTTGTCCTCTGCGCCTGTGGAAAATTCTAACCAGTACCCACTGTTTCAAGTTCAGTTAAACTGCGTCCAAATCTTCATATTTTACCGCGCCAAACCTACTAATTATTTTGTCCAATTATTGTCAGTCATTTTCGGTTGATTTTTAAATAACAGACTAATAATGAAAAGTTTCTATTTATATGTAAATTATAACCAATAGAATGTATATTAATAATAGTAGAATACACATCAAAGGTGGGGTACGTGTATGGTGTAAGAATGGGAAAAAGAATCATATAAGAAAATTTCTCCTAAACTCCCGACTTTCCTAACCTTTCAGACTAGTGTTTATATGTTTTAGTTTATATAATGTACTTTCTAATTTGAACTTTATATGTTGTCACTTAAATATTTTAGATATTAATATTTTTTTTGAATTTTGCATTAAGACATATTAGGTTTATATGTTTACCTGTTTGATCAATGTTTTAACACAAAAATGTAACATTTGAATTGAAATACATATTAATAGTAAGACCCTGTCCAGTTCAACTTATTGCAGCACGTTTCAACACTCATCAGCACTCATCAGCACAGCACAACACAACACTCACATCACTCATCAACACAGCATTGTTCAGTTCAGCGCATTTAAACTCTAATGGACACTATTTTATGTTTTGTAAAAATAATATTGATCAAGTAACATATTTATTTATTAAGTAATGAATATTATATTTTTTCTTAATCCAAAATAAATACTATTCAACACTTTCAGCACTATTCAGCACAAGATCAGCACATCTCAGCACTCATCAGCACAGCACAATACTCATCAGCACAGTACAACACTAATCAGCACAACACAACACCAAATAAGTTGAATTAAACAGGGACTAATTCTATATCTTTGAAGAAAGTCGATTTTTCAAGAGATTCTGAAATCGTGTAGATGAAATAGGACCATTGTACTACTTTAAAAGGAGGGGTTTAATTCAAAATTAAGTGACAAAGATTCGGTCACGTAGGGGAATATTTTCCACAATTTAAGGAATGTAATATGGACCATATGGGTCGTACTTTTCATAGATTACTAAATGCATGTTCTTCCAAAATTTATTACATTTTCATATATTTTGGATTTTAAAAACTTTCTTACTTGTGCTACATATTTCGTACATTAATTATCACTTCAGTTTATTAAATTAGTTCACTTATGTCCAAATAAGTTGGAGAAAACGTATTTTCATGAAATAAATATACACTCATTTATTCTTGAATTACTATTGACAATATCAATTACTTTTATAATAAATAAACTAGCTGATTATCTCCTTTTTTGTGTGTGAAGGAACTAGCTGATTATCTCTTTGTATTACTAATGAATTTCAAAAATTAAATAAATAAGACTGATTTGATATTTTATGTTATGCAACATTTCAATTTGCATGAAAAATAAACAATAAAATCTACCATCGATCTAAGATTTGATCCGAATATTGCAGGCACTTCATTTATTGTACTTGATCGAAAGGACGTTGCGTATATGCTCTATTTGTGTGTGTGTGACATATTCAAAGTTAAAAACAGCATATAAGTAGAGTCACCCTTCATGCACCACATCTCATAACTGATAAGTAGTCTATATATGTTACAAAAATATACTTTGAATCCGACACGGTGATCTGAACTGAACTGAAAATTTTTAAAACTGTTTAGTTTGATCAAATATGATAGCTGACCGAACTGCAGTCAAATTGAAAACCAGTCTATACATGTTACAGAAATATGCTTAATAATCCGAGATGATTATCTGAACTGAACCAAAAATTCTTAAAACGATTTAGTTACATCAAGTATTATAACATACTGAACTGAAATAAGATTAACCGAATTGAAAACCGGACCATATACAATCAATTCAAAGATAGTAACTTGGAACCCGGACCAAATCAAGTAAAAGATAGTCACAGTGCAAGAAAACAAGAAAAATATTGCCTCAATTATCAAGCCAATAAGGCCAACTTCTCCATCTTCATCAAGAAACATATACAAATGCATGCACATAATTCGACCAAACAATGATCAGATACTCCAACCAAGACCGATGACATAACTTTGTTTCTTTTATTAGATGAAGCAAACATATTATTCGACCTCAGAATAGTAAGATATGCTAAAAAGAAGAACAGCTCAAGAACATACTACATGATGATCGAATCACTACATATCAGTCATCCCCATCTCCTCCATCCACATGCTGGTGTTCATCGAGTTATTGGAGCCAGCATCATGAGATAAAGGGTTGTTGAAAGAGCTCAGACCAGGGCTCAATCTGAACATGAGAATGCAGAACTCCATCTGGTTCAGAGCTCCATCTCCATCCATGTCGCCTTCAGTCAGCATGCATATGATCTCCTCATCACCAAGATCATGAAGGCCGAGGATGCAGGTGCTCCTCTTCAAGCTCTCAAAAGTGATGAGACCTTTCGTGACATCCATCAGCAAGCAGAATCCGTTGCAGAGCTCCTTCATCAGTCCTTCATATCCCGCGCTCTCGATCATCGACGGGAAGTAGTCATCAAACACGTATGGATCATCGATATCCATCTGCGATACTGCAGATTCGACGGCGATGTTCTTATCGTTCATTATTGCCATTAGAAAAGAGAGAAGAAGGAGTTGTACTCTTTGTATAGAGTACAGCTCGAAGTGAAGAGAGAAGAAGGGGTTGTATATATGATATGTCTTGGTTGCAGTTGGGGTAGGGGCTTAGTTTGTGTTGTTTGGAAAGGGCTATTTATCCTTGGATTTAAGGTCGAGCCGTTCTCCTTCGTGGAAGCTACATGGGTTCAGGAGAATTGTTTGGTGTGGCTCTCTTATGAGTTATATTTTTTGGTTTCTACCATTTTTTGACACAAAAACCAAGCACAGGCCAGGTTATGGGACCTCATAAATACCATTGGATTTATATTTTGAGTTTATGAAAAATATTTGTATCTATTTAATTTTTTTACTAGAATATATTTTGCAGGTGTGATTTTGACTTAAAATGTCAGTCTGTTAATGCAGATCTAAACTTATAAATCTGAATCTGCATTAGTAAACTGAACCTACGCTCAGTGTTTATATATTACAAAATTTGCAAGTTATGCTATATTTTTCACGATCAAGAATATGTTCATATATTCAATCAAGATTAGTATTTTAGGTGTAGGAACATTATAATCTTACATGTCTAATTTTTTGATTAAAAATGTCCTTAATTTGTTAATAAAGAGTAATTTTATGTTTTCCGACCCGAATTAGTAAACTGGACCTGCACCTGCACCTAACAGACCTCATTATCTACATATTGCAAACTTTGCAAGTTATGATATACTTTGTATGAACAATAATCTTAAATGTGATTAATTTATATGTTCATATATTATTTTTGATTGAGAAAATAAATGTGCAAGTTGGCTGAATAAGGTTGTAATGTGTGAGACATTTCATGTATTATGGGCAGAAGAGGAATATAAAAGGATTTGGTGGTTTAATGAAGCTGACCAATGTTGTACCTCGTGTTATAGATTGTAGTGTAGTTAGTATGATAATGTATTCATCATGCATGGCTGTCCAAATTGTATAAATTAAGGCTATGGAATTTGGGGATTCGATAAGGTTCGTTAGCCCGTGAAGCCTTGGATGCTTTTATTGGAGAGTGAAAAGTTACATATCTTATTATTATTTCAGCTTGCAGCTGGTTCTCTTTGGTAGAGATCAAACTAATGGTGGTTATGTTATACACACTTGTATTTATGTTGAATGCTAAAAAGTGTCGTGCTGATTAGTACAGTGTTATGTTGTGTTGATAAGTATCGGTGAGTGTCAATGTTATATACACTCGGATTCATGTTGAAATGTGTCGTGTTGATTAGTACAGTTGTGCTGATCAGTATTGGTGAATGCCACGCTTCAACTGACCAAAGATGTGTTGTGGCTCATCTATAATCGAAATTTGAGCTCATCTACACTGAAATTAATGGATACTATTTTAAACAAATTTCCCCAATTTAGTGGCGATTTTATTCTGAAATTATACGTGCAAATTAATTTGCTAATGCAGGTCTGATTTTATCTTAAAATGCCTCTAATACTGTTAATGCAGGTCTAGTCTATAGTGATGAATGAAGGATAATTATGTATTTTCTGGATCTGCAATTAGTAAATCGGACGTGCACGTATCAGACCTCAATTTATTTCTAGACTCGGGTAGGCTGTCGCTTGCTCTAAAATCCGTCGGATAGACCTGTAAATAGTAATTTTTGACTAATCTTAATTGAAGGGCCACTGTATCTCTGCACTACCATCTGCTCTAATATTTATTTCTAAACCCACTACCGTTTCAATTGATTTCTAATTTTTGTTGAATTAGAGACAAATTGAAGTGACGTGATAAAAGGTGTTTTGTTGATTACTACGGTATTATGTTGTATTGATTAGTATCGCTCAGTGCCATGCTGCAAATGAGTAGATGTGCAGTGACTAAACATGTGAAAATAATTTGAAGGTCTGGTGCTCTCAGAATCTGATAACATAAACTTTCATATCCAAAATCATGGCTTTGTTTTAATTTCCATACAACACTCCAGTGTGTCCGATCTCGTTTTACCCAGATGGTACGTGGATTTTCAACTTTTACATCGATAATTCATTAGAAATCTCCGACAATACAATATAATATCCGACATGAAATAATTCACCCACTCGTTTATCACGAATCTACGGTGAATATGCACCAAGAAAATTGGACCCAAACAGTATAAATGCTAGGGTTCCGTAGAATCATGATGAATCTGCAGGCTCTCATTCTGCTTCCTCTTTTGGATGCAATCTATCCTCACATTTTTGGCTCCTCGTTCATAATGTTATTTTATACTCATTCCCTCTCATTTCCTTCATAATTAATCAGCTAATGTTTTATTTATATAATGGAATACATTCATGTCAATCTGCACAAGAAAATATTCATTTAGTTAAAAATAAATAATTTCTAATATTTAAATGGAAATCTTGTTGAATTCATTAGAATATGTATTTTTATATAATCAAAATGTCATCACACATAATTATCGGGTATTATACATGCAGGTCCAGTTTACTAATGCAAGTCTGATTTTGACTTGAAATGCCCCTATTTGCTAGTGCATGTCTAGGCCATATGAAATAATAAAGGATAATTTTGTCTTTTCCAAACCCGCAATTAGTAAACTAGACATGCACGCATCAAACCCCATAATTATACATAAATAAAGACATGTAGGGTACTCGTGCAGTTTAAGTTGGAACAGAGGGAGTATATGTTTATACTTTATAGTGCTATAGAATAAGTACTGTAATTAGAAGGAGCCATTAGGGAGATATAGATAAACAATCTTTTATAGTTGATTTCTGTTCATGAATACAAGTGTTGAATCTCTATACAGAACTTTTAGATCTTCCAAATCTTTCAGATCTGAGGTTTTAAGGTGTTTTTATTTTTTTTTCTAGACAATCGATCTGATCGAAACCCTATAACACATTGAGACCCTGTAAATCCTTGATCGATAAGATCGATTGAATTTAAATGCAGATCAATAATTTAGCGGTTCATGATTTTCACGACAATTACTAAAGTGTAATATGACAAAACATCTTTTTTCCTCGCCGTTTTCCATTTATGTTGGGTGAGTGCGTTCGGAGCTTTTGATAATACAGCATGCGGTTGTCGTTTTCCGATATACTAATTGCACAATTATTGAAGAAGAAGCTTTGTACGAAATAATGATGATTGAGCAATCGGCAGGAACGAAACTATAATTGGGAATGACGATCTTCTTCCTCTTTCTATCTCGAGTCTCCGATTAGAATAGATCTAATTAATAACGGGATCTGGACCAGATCTAAACTTGATTATCGAGAATTACACGAATACATGTTATATATTAATATAATATTGTCCACTTCTTACTTTTTACCGTTCAACATTTTAACGTCAATATCAATACATGCTTGTTATAAATATTAAATTGAGAGTGCATTTTTTTTTCCATTAAAAAGTTAAACATTCCACCATTTCAGAAGTAACTCTATCAACTTTAATAAATCATGATTTTGGTATATTTAGGGCTGGCAAATTAACAGGTAAACGGAAAAAATATGGGTCGGGTAAAATGGGTGATATGAAAATATGAGCGTAAAACGGGTCGGGTAAAATACGGATAGGTTAAAATACAGATCGGATAAAATTAAATTTGCGGGTAAAACGGGTAAAAGTTATATTAAAACGGGTAATCGAGTAAACCCGCAGGTTAAATCCGTATTTTGTCCGACCCGTTTTGACCCATATTTTAAATTACTCGTTTTACCCGTACCCACATGGGTCAAAAATAAATTACTTATTTTACCTGTGAGTAACGGGTAAAAATTGACAGGTTTAGGTATATTCAATATTCATCCATATCAGAAGTACGAAAATCATGATAATTAATTATCATAATTAACTCTGAAGTAATTGTCAGAATATGATCATGATTTTTTATATCAACAGAATATGTAGAAATTAATAAGTGTAATTAAAATGATTGAAATATTATTAATAAATTGACCATAGGATCTCTTATGCAAGGTGGCCTACGCCATTGAATTCTTAGATGACAATTTCAGTTAAAAACAAAGGTTGTCTCTGAATAATTTCATACACATTTTTGTTACAATTTGTATACGATTTGTTATTTAGTGCTTTTTCAATTCATATTAAATTCTTGGTTTAGATAATGAGTTGGTCTCTTGAGTAACGGTCACTATATAGTGACGAAGAACTATATTGGAATACGGAAGGAAGGAGGTCTTTATTTGCAATTTTGACAAAAATGCACTATTCGCTTACGCGCACTGTTCACTTAGTCTGAAAAATAAGCATTTTACTATAAAAATATACGTTAGCAAACATATCCACACAGTCTAAAAAACAAGCATTTTATTCTAACAACCCGTTAAGCGTGAAATACAAGCATGTTCTAAAAAACTACCTGTTTGGTCTAAAAAAAAGCATTTAAGGGTGAAATTCAAGCATGCTCTTTAAAACCATCTTTTTTTGCTTCAAAATACATGAACTCTAAAAAGCAACCTGTTAATTGTGATATGCAAGCATTCTCTAAAAAACAACATGTTAACTGTGAAATGCAAGCATTCTCTAAAAAACCGGTTAAGTGTGAAATGCAAGCATGTTCTAAAAAAACAACCTGTTTGGTCTAAAAAAAAGCATTCAAGTGTGAAATTCAAGCATGCTGAATGCAATTTGTATAAATTACAGAAAAAACCCCGCGCGTGAATGCAATTTGCATAAATTGCAGAAAAACCCCCGTCCCAAACTTACTTGCATATAAATTTCGTCACTATATAGTGACCGTCACATTCAAGACTAATTATTAGATAATATATTTTCGTTCAACAAAAAAACAAGTACAATTGATAAAAAATCACAATTAAAAAAAACGAAAGAATTTGGAAGTACAAACATTAATATTTTGGACCAAAATATATCACGGACCAAAAACCAAGTTCGTTATATTCATCGGCTCCAAAAAATATTTGCAGACAGTAATGGAAATTTCGTGTGAAGTAACCAGCACAGTCATAAAAATGACAATTTAATTGCATGGGCTCAAAAATGAGGAAGTTGGGTTATATTATGCTCTTCGAGTAATCCAAAACCAGAGGAAAACTCCCTGCATATGCACTTCCATTGACACCTTCCATGCCAAATCGAAGCTAACGAAGATGTCAAATTGTTTTATCTTTTCCCAAAATTGCTGCTCCAGTTGACCTTATTTGGTGCTGTGTTGTGCTGATTTTGTGCTGTGCTGTGCTGATTGATGATTTGATTCCGCTGAAGAGTTCTGATTTTGTGTTGAATAGCATGAAATACTTGTGTGAGTTAAAAATTGATGAGACGAGTTAAAATATGATGAAATAAACTCAACTACACGCATATAAATTCAACTGTACTAAATTATATGGATATTTTTGTTAACAATTCACTCAATTATAGTTTATTTTACATAATCTTCGTTAAAATAATGTTCAGTTTAATCATTAGATCAAATATAATACTGACATTACTATAAAAACAACAATTATTGTCAATATGTTTATATTTTGTCTTGAAACATATCTAAATTGAAAAATGCTTATTTGAGCTGAAACGTGATGAAATGTGCTGAAAAGTATTGTGCTGAAAGGTGTTTTGCTAATAAGTGTTGTGATGTGCATGTGCTGAAACGTGATGAAATAAATTGAACTGGACACGATCTTACTCTATTATTGATTACATGTTATAAATCAACAGTCTGATTTAGCCCTGACAATTTTTACCCGTTACCCGCGGGTAAACGGGTAATTTATTTTTTACCCATTTGGGTACGGGTAAAATATGGGTACGGGTAAAATACGGGTATGGTAAAATGGGTAATATAAAATACAGGTCAAAACGGGTCGGGTAAAATACGGGTATAACCCGCGGGTTTACCCGTTTTGATATAATATTTACCCGTTTTATCCGCGAGTTTTACCCAACCCGTATTTTACCTGACCCGTTTTACCCATTTTTAAAACGGGTAAAAACGGGTCATACCTATATTTTCATATTATTCATTTTATACGACCCATATTTTACCTGTATACCCGTTTGCCAGCCCTAGTCTGATTCATTTCGTAACGATATTTATTTCTTATTTCCAAATTGCTTAGCATGTGGAACTCTTTTCGATTTTGTTATAGCGATACACTATTTCCGATTTATAAAACATACATTATTTTATTATTTGAATGGTTGATTCTGTGTTTATAAAGCATTTATAGTTTAGATGAAGGTGTTTATAGTTTCAACAAAACCCTACCGATCCTACTGATCTAAACACAGATAATTATATGACAAAATAATGTTTAAAATGTCAATTAAGGGTCAGCTCTTTTATTATATTGTGCTGATTCATAACCACATCATTTAAAAATTACAAAGCATGTTGAAAAACCCACATGAACATGGGTTTTATATGTATTTTTTTTGGAGAGCCCTCAAATTGAAAATTCGTGGATTCTCTCCTTTCTTGAATCTTTCACACAAAACAATTAAAAAGCTTTGTTGTTATTATAGGATAATTCGTGGATTCTCTCTATTCTTGAATCTTTCACACAAAATAAATAATTTTTTAAATTATTATTATCGGAAGATGTTGCTATATACAGTGCAGTATTTTATTCATTAATTCAAAATACGACATAAAAATATGTTAATATCTTTAACTAATCTGATTTTTATAAAACTAGTTAACTTACGTGTGACAATAATATCATTTTATTGGGCTATATTGAACAAAATATTAGACTGTATATTATATTTCAGTTATTATATATGCTTCGATCAAACCCCCGTAAAAAACTTTGTTGTTATTATTAGATGTTGCAATACACAATTCCGTATCTTATTCGTTTAATACAAAATACGGTGTATAAATATGATAATATCTTCAATTAATATGGTTTTCGGAAAACTAGCTAACTTACGTCTGACAGTAATATCATTTTATTGGGCTATACTGAACAAAATATTAGTGTGTATAATATTTCAGTTATTATATATGCTTCGATCAAACCCCCGTAAAGGTACGTATTAGGAACACCAAAGAAGACAAAGACCCGGAAGACATTGATGCTGAAGTTTGTGAAGAGGGTGATTTCCGATCAGCCGGGAACGACTTAACTTTAACGGCACGTTAAATATCCAAAATGTTGGGTTTGTCATCCGGCATGGTAATTTTTTTTCTTGAACAAAGGCATGGTAATTTAATTTTCTTGTTTAATCGTGCATGCACACGTTCTTTCGCCATTTATGGATGAATTCACCTTTCGATTTTAATTAATTATATAATTAGACGGAATATTTTTCGTTTCCCTTTTGTTGTGCTTAAGTAAAATTTTTTGTGATGTTCATCAAAGACATTGTAATTTTCATAACCAGACTTTTCATATTTTGGCAAATTACTCAAGTTCCATCAATCTATATATGTTCTAGATCTACTAAGACTAAATTGAATCGAGATTGAAGTTCAAAATCGCAACCATAATTTTTCGAGATTGAAATTAGAGGGAGTATGATCAAAGCGAATTGACGACAAGAGCAGTGCTTATACGTTAACTCACAGAACAATATTAGATTTAGTAATAAAATTAGACGTCTTGTACTAGTAGAAAAATTCTGAAAAATCTCTTTTCACATTCTCTTAACATTTCTTATAAAATAGACATTCCTTATATCAAAGTCCTTTTAAATGTTAAAATGTATTCAACTTAGTTATACTTCTTACCAGATGATGAATGGACTAAACCCCATGTATGGTTTTCCTCCAAAACTATCAATTAGGTCCTCCTTTATAGTCTGAATCCACTTAAGTACATGATTTTTTAAATGACTATTTGACGACCTATATTTACCTTTTGCGGTCATATTCCTTTTTGAATTGACATATATATTTAACCTTGATAATTCGAAAAAGATGACTTAATGATCCAATTATCATCCAAACTACTATATTCATCCGATGATCTTCGAAAAAATTCTTATTTTGATCAATTATAATACATGTCACACCTCATATCTTAATAATGCTAAGGAAAAATTAGTCACTTTAATGTAATGCCAAAAGTGTAAAGATAGAAGATATCTCTGATTGATCTGATGAGGATAGGGACACAGTCATACACAGTTGTACATTTCTTTTATGTATTTGATTGTAATCTATATATTGATAATAATATACACAGGTTAAGTATTAAGCCTTTCACTCTAACATGGTATCAGTCTGTTAAACCCTAACTTCTTCTCTCTACGACAGCCGCGTCTGTCTTCTCTCTCTCTCTCTCTCTCTCTCGATTAAACATCAGAATACTCATAAAAATCCTTCCTTTTCCCTCTCTTTTGTCTTAAACTCTAGCAAAAATTCCAAAAATATTTTTTTTTCTCTGATCCCCGCTCTCCCTCTCGATGGCTTCCGACGGCGACAAGCTTTCATACTCCAACATGATCCACCTGCTCACTGTTAGGTTGGATGCTTCCAACTACATGTTATGGAAGAAGCAAGTGACGACCCTCCTTCGCTCCCAGAAGCTTCTGGGACATCTTGACGGGACGCTTCCATGCCCTGCTATACCTGCACCGCCCTCCTTCCTTCAGGCCGCCGCCGGCGCTTCTACTCCCGGAGGTGCCACCTCTAATGGGGTTTATCTCAATAAGAAGGCGGACTACGATTCATGGGTATCCACCAACGAGAAGCTGTGCTCTCTTCTCTTGTCCTCGGTCTCTATCGAGGTAATGTCTGAAATCTCGGATTGTGATACTGCTGCCTATATGTGGAATACTCTTGCCTCTGTGTTTAAAAATCGTAGTAAAACCTCTGTCCTTAACCTTCGTGTTCAACTTATGAACCTTCGTAAGAATGGTTCCTTGCATGCTTTACACTTGAAGTTTAAGGCTTTGTTTGACAAACTTGCTGCTATGGATGCTCCGGCCACCAACGATGATATGGTGCTTTGGTTCCTTCATGCCCCGGGTACAGAGTTTTAGGATTTCAGCGCCCCTATCCTTTCACGTTCTCCTACTTCGATATACGCTGATGTTGTGGCGGAGGCGGAGAACCATGAGGCCTTTTTGAAAAATTTGCAGGGTTTTGGAGCAGAACCCTCTCCAGCAGCATTCCTGGCTGACGGCAGAGCTTCTGGTCGATCAGGCGGTGGCGCGTGGGGCCCACACGCTGGTGGAAACCGCCGCTCTGGCGGTCGGCAGCCTTCTGGTGGTTCCTATGGTGGCTCTGGTGGCTCGGCAGGTTCCAGTTCCGGCAGATCTGCTCTCAAATGCAAGTATTGTCATAAACTTGGCCATGTTGTTCAGACGTGCTACAAGCTCTTTCCTCCTCCTCGCCGCGGTGACAAAGCTGCCCATTTGACTCAGCAGCTCGGGTCCTCTCTGCACAATGAGCCATCTAATGTCTCCTCTGATTGGTATATCGATTCCGGGGCAACCAATCACCTTAGCTCAGCCGCTTCTGCACTAGAGAGTGTAACCCCTTATACTGGTAATTCTCGAATCTCAGTTGGTAATGGTGATAGGATTCTTATTCATTCTATTGGTGATATTCAACTTACTCCCTCTTTACGCCTATGTGATGTGTTGTATGCTCCTGAAATCACCAAGAATTTATTGTCTATTAGCCGCCTTACTAAGGATCTTGAAGCTTATGTTATATTTGATGACCGAAATTTTATTATTCAGCACAAAGTCACCAAGGCGATCGTGGGAAGGGGCCACAGTGAGGACGGCCTCTATGTGTTGGATCGAGGCGAGGTTGTTTTGCTTTCTTTCATCTCCCAAAATAAGACAAGAGCATCTTTTGAGTTGTGCCATGCTCGGTTGGGCCATGTTGCTCCCAATACTATTTCTTTGTTAATTAGAACTGGTGTGTTGAGTGCATCTTCTTTATTACCTAAGCCTGTCCTGTGTGCCCCCTGTGTTCTGGCAAAGGGTCAAAGGCAGTCGTTTTCTGATAACCTAAGAGGGCATTGCATGTTTTGGACTTGATTCACTGTGATTTATGGGGTCCTTCCCCAATTTTATCTGAGAATGGTTTTCTTTACTATGCCATATTTGTGGATGATTATTCTCGTTTCTCTTGGTATATCCCCTTAAACACAAATCCGACTTCGTCGATGTCTACATGCAATTTGAGGCGTTTTTTGAGAACCAATTCTCTACGACTATTAAAACCTTTCAAAGTGATGGTGGCACAGAATTTATAAACAATCGGCTCAAGTCTCACTTCACCTCTAAGGGTATTCATCACCAAATCTCATGTCCATACACACCAGAGCAAAACGGTCGCGCTGAAAGGTAACATAGGCACATTACAGAGATGGGATTGACAATGTTGTTTCATTCTCACTTGCCATTATCTCATTGGGACAATGCCTTTGCTGCAGCAGTCTATACGATCAATCGTCTTCCCACTCCTGTTCTTGATGGTGCCTCCCCCTACAAGATTCTCTACCATCGAGATCCTGAGTACTCTAATTTTCGGCCCTTTGGTTGCCGAGTTTACCCTTTTGTTCGACCACATGCTGAGCACAAGATATCTCCTCGCACTATTCCATGCATCTTCATCTGCTATACATCTCAGTATAAGGGCTTTCGGTGCCTTGATCTCTCTACTGGACGTATATACATCACTCGCGCATGCTAGATTTGATGAGACATGTTTTCCCTTTGCTGTTGACAGCCCTTCTCAAGCATTCTCATCACTCGATGTCCTCACGTTCATTGATCCTGGTCACTCTGCGGATGAGTCTCCGCCATCACCTTCGGTTGCATCACCAGCTAGCTCATGCACGATTTGCCCCCTGGAGGACGATTCGACACCTCCTGCACCAGCACGGCCGCAGCCTCCTTCGCCACGTTCAGCATCACCTCCTGTTTCATCTGGTTCTGAATCTGCTGGCTCGTCACCACCATCATCACCCTCGTCGTCCAGTTCTTCTTCAGGCTCGGACTCACCGCCTCCAAGACCACACCATATGGTGACTAGGCATCAAGATGGTACTCGCCGTGTCAAGTTACATCCTGATTTCGTTCCTACTGGTCTTGTTGCTCAGGTTTTGGAAAATTCTGAGCCTCGCGACTATCGTACTGCCCTTAAGGATCCGAAGTGGGTTCTGGCCATGGATGAGGAGATGGATGCGCTTCGTCATCAACACACTTGGGATCTGGTTCCTCGACCTTCGGGTGCAAACATTGTTGGTTTGAAATGGGTCTTTCGCCTGAAGTACAGACCTGATGGAAGCATTGATCGCTATAAGGCTCGCTTAGTGGCTCAAGGTTTTTCCCAGATTCCAGGGTTTGATTTTGATCATACTTTCAGTCCGGTGATCAAAGCTTCTACTGTTCGCACAGTTCTAGCTATCGCTACTTTGAGAAGGTGGCCGCTTCATCAGCTTGACATCAAGAACGCTTTTCTCAACGGTGTTCTTGATACTCCAGTCTACATGGCTCAGCCGGTTGGTTACAAGGATCCTGTTCATACAGACTTTGTGTGTCGTCTCAAGAAGGCTATATATGGGCTAAAGCAAGCTCCAAGGGCTTGGTTTGATCGTTTCCGCTCTTTTCTTCGCGACCTTGGCTTTCAGCCCTGCTTCTCCGACACATCTTTGTTCATATTCTCTCGTCAAACAACACTGCTTTACCTGCTTGTCTATGTTGACGATATCATTTTGACCGGCAATGATGCAAGGGCGATCAAACAATTCATTGCTCGAGCCGATCATGAATTCTCAGTCAAGGATTTGGGTTCTCTGAACTATTTTCTTGGTCTTGAGGTTTCTCCTACCTCAACTGGGCTGTTTTTGAGCCAAGCAAAGTATGCCAGAGACATCCTCAGTAGAGCAGGCATGACTGACACCACTCCAGTTGCTACTCCATTGGTGTCATTTTCTCAGCTTCACAGCTCGACCAGTGCTGTGTTTGGGAACCCGACATTATATCGCTCATTGGTTGGTGCTCTCCAATATTTGACCATTACCAGGCCAGATATTGCCTATGCAGTGAACTCGGTCAGTCAGTACTTGCATAGTCCCCGCAATGATCACTTTGCTGCTGTATCCAGGATTCTGCATTACGTTGCTGGCACGCCGCATCATGGTCTTACATTTAGATCTGGGGGCTCATCAGATGTTTGTGCATACTCGGATGCCGATTGGGCGCGATGCTTGGATACCAGACGTTCTACATATGGGTATGCAGTGTTTTTGGGAGGCAACCTGGTGTCTTGGAGCGCTAAGAAGCAGCCTACCGTATCTCGTTCAAGTTCCGAGTCTGAATACCGAGCTCTTGCAAACTCTGCTGCTGAGGTTGTGTGGATCTCGCATCTTCTCCGGGAGTTACACTTTCCTCTTGATGGCTCGCCTTTACCGCTCTGCGACAACAACAGTGCAATCTTCCTGGCTCAAAATCCAGTTGCTCACAAGAGGGCCAAGCACATTGATATTGACTATCATTTTGTCCGGGAACTGGTCAGCTCGGGCAAACTCCGTGTTAGTCATGTTCCTACCTCGCTTCAGTTGGCAGATATTTTTACCAAGGGACTACCTAAGCCACCTTTTGAGTTCTTCAGATCCAAGCTTTGCATTCTATCAAACCCAACGCTTCGCTTGAGGGGGTGTGTAAAGATAGAAGATATCTCTGATTGATCTGATGAGGATAGGGACACAGTCATACACAGTTGTACATTCCTTTTATGTATCTGATTGTAATCTATATATTGATAATAATATACACAGACTAAGTATTAAGCCTTTCACTCTAACAAAAAGTACACAAGACGTCAAGAGCAAATTTTTCAGTTCGTGTACTAGTGCGTAATAAATTATTAGCACAATTTAAGTCTCACAAGATCATTAAATCATCATTTGGTTATTCTATGCTAACTATTCAATTACTTACACGTAGTAAAAAATAAAAATGATCAAACAAGACTGCACATTGCTAAATGAACGAAAAAAAATCAAGATGAGATATAAAGATAAAACTCCTCAAAAGGTGATCATCTAACTACCTTTTCCAAGCCAAATTACGAGCATAGTTTCTATAAATTAAAGGAAGTGGTGGTTTGGTTCAAAATCCATACATTGAAGATTCTTGAACAGAGGCCACTTTTCTTTTTCTTTGGTTTCAGGCATCCTACTGGAACTAAATACCAGAACAAAAACCTAATATTTCAAGTAGCAGACATTCAGAGGATTACATAACACGATATAGGATACAAAATTCAGAGCATTACACAACACAATTAAGAGCTTTGTAGACTCTCTAGGAACAAAATCCATAGGCATCGTCTTCTCAGCTTTCTTCTTGGTGATCATCTTGACTGCCACGATAGCTTTATCAATCATCTTTTCTGTCATCAGTGAAGCGCTTCTAATTATCGCATATGCCATCCCTGAAGCATGATAAATCATCTTCTCTGCCTCACTTGAAACGTCTTGAATCATCTTCTCTGTCACCCTTGAAGCGTCTTGAATTGTTTTCTCTGCCACCATTAAAACTTTATAAGTCATTTTATTTGATTCACTGGCATAAGATTCCATCATCTTTTTTGCTACAATGATAGCATCTTCAATTTTCATCTTTGCATAATAGTCTTTTCTAGACTTCGTAATGCTTTCAACACCAAACATATCATTAGAGTAGTCTTCTTCATCATAGTCTTCAAGAGTGTATTCATCACTGTATCCATCAATGCTGCCATCAATATACCATTTAATAAAACAATACCTTTAAATAAGAAGTTATTATATTAATTGCACCTTCCGACGTTTTATGCCTTGAAAATATTGTATTACATCGTTAAATTATTTATGAATTAACAGCTTGCCGTAGGATAGAGGCAACCACAAAACACAAAACATGTGATATAGTCATGTAGATGCATGAATTTAAGCAAACTATGAAAGAATAGATAAATACATACATGATCGTGATAATCAAATCAATAAGTATATCTAAATTAAAAAACAAGATGGATGATGATAACCGATACAGGATATGTAAATTAAAAACTTCTCGTATAAAATATAGCGCATCCAAGCCAACAATTGGCAAGATGGCAAAGTGATAGATATTCTAGAGGTAAGGTGAAAGGGTGAAGAGGTGAAGAGGAAGTATAAGATATGTGGAGAATGAATGTGAATGGTTATAAAGTTTCTATTCTCATAATTCATTTTAAAATTACCGTATTAATTGCACGAACGCGACGTTATCTCAATTTCATTAACACAATTAGAACCGTCGAAACCTACTTTTTTCACAATAGAACTATTCTCATTTGATCTTGAAGAATTACCTTAAGTGGGTAACTCACTAATGTAATTATATACTTGTGCCATAAGCAGGTCCGGCCCGAACATGAGGCAAGTGAAACCCGCGCTGGGCCCCATTTTTTTAAAAAATAGGCTAAAATAGGGCCCATTTTTTAAAAAAACTCAGATGTAGTGTACATTAAAAAATATTTTGTTCTTTAAACCCCTATATTTTTTAGAAATGGGCAAAAATAAGGGCCCAATTTATAAAAAAATCCATAATTTTAACTAATTTTAATTAATTTTTTCCGAACCCTCTATTAGGGTCCCTTAAAAAAATTATTCGGTTCAGCCCCTGAATAGGTAGGGCCGACCCTGGCCATAAGAGCATATTATTCACAATATACCTATTTTGTAATCAATCAATAAAACCCAATATAATCCACACCTTGCAAAAGAAGTTCTTTTGAACCTCCAACTTTCTTGACTTTCCATGAAAATTTTTATACGTTTTAACTTATACAGTGTATCTTTTAATTTGAACTGTATATTTTGTTACTTAAATTTTTTTATAATATATATAAAATTTCTTAAATTCTTGCATTAAAACACGTTTCACTGTATGTTTACTTAAAAAAGATGTTTCTTAAAGTTTTTGTACGTGTTCTGCATTTGTTTTTCTGTGTTTTGCAGTTGTACTGCACTAATTGCAGTGAGCTGATCTATTACACATTCCTAGCATATTCTCTCTCCTGATCACTTTGTTCATGACCACTTTGTTCTTGAACTAGATCTGATCATAAACTTATCATAATAAACCATTGAACATAAAGCAGAATTCCATCTTCACATGCATTGCCAGCTAGTCCTTGATTCACAGGAAACCATGTTCTTGTAAGAGGAAATGCATGAAAGATACGAGTGAGTAGAGCTTAGGTAGATTGCCCCACTAGCTAGAATGAACACAAGAATCTTGGTTGCTGACATATCGTTGCAGAAACTGGATCGAAAGAGACTCTTCAGTTCTTAGAAAAATGGAAACTTTTGGTTTGCCTCTAACTCTGTTGTCTTGGCAGGGAACAGCGCACCATTCTGCGACGTGGGTTTTAAAATAAACAGAGATGATTACCAGTACCTGCTGCCAATCCAAGTGACGCATCCCAATCACTCTGATAATTGTAATTTGTTCATATTTGAATAGATAATAAAGCATAAATACTATCATGTCTAATATTGTTAAATTACTTTGGAAAAAACTCTCTCGTAACTTTGAGTTTTTGGATAAGTCTCATTGTAATTCTGATTTCGTGGATAGTTGTATTATAACCCTTGCGAAGCAAAAAGAGTGTTATAAATACCTGTTAATTAACTTTATTTACAGTGTATTTAAACATTATTATTCTTTAATAAAAGATAAAAATGCGTCAATAATACTGATAAAATTCACAAAATTCACCGGGATTATTCAAGAGCAATAGCGGGACGGTTTTGGATTCTTAGGTTTACAATAGTACTCTCTAAGAACTCAAGTGTTATAATAGCATTTACCAAAAATTTAGAGTTTCGAGAGAATTTTCCTCAAATACTTTTGGCAACAATTTAACAATATGTAGGTTACTAATATCAAATTGTGATTTTATATGGACGGCCCTTGTTCATTTCACAAAGATTCCTGATAAATCAATTATCATTCAATTTGGGGAGAGACAAATGGTCAAATGTAAACATAAGGGGCACTTAATAATTTGATTACTACAAGTCATTCATGAAGGGGGCTACTTGTGTTTGGATTTGTGGGGCATGTACCCTTTGATTAGAGAGCTTGTGACTTGTGAATTGTGATAAGTGCTAGAAACTAGTAGAAAAAGTAAGGCTTAATTGGGAGCCCTTTGGACATCCAAAGAGGTACAATTTACACCTCAATTATTACAAAGTGATTGTAGTTTATAGAATGATATTGAGCATGCGTAGTTGTTTCTTTTTCAAACTTTCATTCAATCTATGTTTGCTAATACTTTAAAAGACACAAACTATGTACAAACGGAAAATCAATCTGTAAAACCAGATCGAGAACAAATTTGCAATACACGCTCGGTCATATTAACTTATTATCTGTATAAATCACCATGGCATGAGAAACTTCTCACGTATTGGGATCCTTACACCAAGTAGGGATCAACTACGGCTGTAACACCACTTGATCTATGGCATGATTTATGTTTTCTAAACCGCTTACACCTTGAAAAATACAAATCGCAAACGTAAGGACAACCTATAAAATTAGATCGAGAACATGGTAATAAAATGTCGATATGAAAAACTAGATAGGTGACAGATGTACATGAAATACAAGAGTTTTAATAATAGTGAAAAAAGACAAGAGTATTTTTGTTTAATTAAATTTTTTTTATTTTAAATAATTAGTCACAAGATGTATTGCTTCTAATGAAACAAGGCAGTATATATTTCATATTGGCCAATCATGTTAAGTTCGTGGATAAACACACAACTCACATTTAACAAACTTAAATTGGCAGTACTTTAAACCTGTGAAATCATCCATGCTTTTCTTTTTTACTGATAAAGTGAATCATCAATCATATTGTAATCATGATTCTCTGTTTTAGGTACATGACTGAGGGCACATGAGAAGATTCTGACACAGAATTAAATAAATACTGCCTGTCTTTTACTATTTATCTGTTAGGTCAGGCGCTGTAATTTTGCGGCACTGGGATTTTGCTGCACAGGATCTGAATATGGCAGGGAACCCATGCACGGATATTACCGAACTCAGTAAATTCATGCCATTTTTTACAGAACCATTTGTCAGAAGATAAATATACTAATAAATTCAGTAAATATTTATACTGTTAATTTATTGGTTACTGGTTAGGTTAGGCTGTCGTTTTGCGTCACTGGGATTTTGCTGCACGAGATTATGATCAGAGCTGCAGTTAGTTATCCATTTTTAGTTCTTCAATGCATCTATGGCAGCGAGCCCCCGTGAGGTTAGGTAGTTCACAAATTTTACTGCACGGTTAATCTACCAGAATTTTTAGATGCAGGAACATTTTGATTTCATACGTATGACATTGATTTGAAATGCTCTTAATATGCTAATGCAGATCTAGGTCAAATTTTATCTTTTCCAGATCTAATTTTGATTTTATGGGTGTGATATTGACTTAAAATACCCCTAATTTGCTAATGCAGATCTAGGTCATTGTAAGGATAAATTTTGTATTTTCCTGATTTGATTCTGATTTTACTGGTCTGATATCGACTTGAAATGCTTCTAATATTTTAATGCAGATCTAGGTCATTGTTTAACAAGGATAAATTTTGTCTTTTCCAGATCTGCAAAATCAAACTGTCCCTCCACCTAGTAATAACCACAATATAAAGTACCGCATCATACACATAAATGCTTAAATCCATAAATTGTACTGCACAGTTACTACTGTATCACACGTAGATATCAACAGGCAGATATTAACAGGTGCAGTACTTTACAGTAAATGCATCGTACTACATTATACGCAGAAATCAATAGGTACGTATGATGTAGTATGATTGCGTTAAAAACCTGTTGATTCGAGCGTATCATATACATCGCGTCAACATGTTTTTAACACAATTAATATTTGTATGAAATTGATAGAATTAATGTATGGGTCGTCGGAAATCATTGATGTATAAAAATCAAAGAATACGAGGTGTTTTTGGACCATGTTGAGAAACAAATTCGTGGAAATTGTCACAAAAAATAGAATGTACGAACATCTTGTGACCTATATATGTAGAGCTCAGTGTCGCAGAAGTTAGGTTACGCCATCATTTTTAACTTTAGGGTACATATCTTCAACTTTTGTGCGACGAACATGCTTTTCTTCCGTACCCAATGAATGTACGGATCCTGTTTCATTCCTGGTCGAATTAAAACCAGTCCAGGAACTGCAATCTAAATATTGTACTAGGAACCCTAGCTTATACTTATCTGAATTTTTCCAGTTCAATCCAATTTAAATTAGTTTTTGATAATATATGATTTGATAACACATATGTTAATGCAGGATCAGTTCTCCCCAACTTTATTTGATCAACTCAGCTGAAATGAACTGAAAAATTATATTGAACGATGCATATCTAATGATAAGGTTAAGAGAACATTGCCTTTAATATACTCCCTCCATCCCGAGCCGAGAAGGTTAAGAGAACATTGCCTTTAATATACTCCCTCCATCCCGAGCCGAGCGTCTTGTTTGACTTTACAAGGTCAGATAGAAACGACTTTCATCAATATTATCTTTTTTAGTTAATATGTAAGGATTTTTCCAGTTCACAATTACACATATATTTATTTAATAAAATTTTAAAATATTATGGCACACAACAATAAACAATAAAGATATTAGTATTCAAAACCGTCTCAATTTAATTAAAAAAATAAAATCAAACACTTTGGTTGAGACCAAAGGAGTATATTTTATGAAGTAACCTCAGTAAATATATTTCAGAATATCATTTGACTGTGGGGTAATCTAAGATTAACTTACTAGCAAAATATAGAAATCGATTGATTGGTGATAGTTAGGGCTAATTTTTCCTTGAAGATTGAGATGTGATATGCTTGTGATTTCAACAGTGACACTCAATGATTCGCCGGATGCAGTTAAAAAAATACAGCCAGCCATAAATAATAAATATATAACGCCGGCCAGATAATAAATTATATATAAGATCCATATCTTATAAAATAAATAACCAAAAAATTTAACTGCATGTCCAGTTTATTAGTTACAGGGTTGGAAAAGATAAAATTACTCTTCACGATTTTACTATAACCTAGATCTTCATTAGAAAATGGGTATATGCAGTCAAATATTTACTCATGCTGTCTGTATTTATTCATGAAGTGACATTAATATCCTCAGTATTTATTCAAAATAAAACGCGGTTCTCATAAATAAGGGTATATCAAGTATTTTAAATACAAATACGGACGGCAAAGTAATGTTGGATTGCACATATTAATTCCCAAAAAGTTTAGCGATATTTCAAATCAAAATCAGACCAATATTAGTAAACCAGATCTACACATATAATTACCGAAAATTTTAGACATAAATTCAGATATATCTTGTAAATTTCTGATTCCGCCACTGACTCCGATCCATGTGAGTGTCCTACAACTTACACGCCGTATATGCGGTTGAACTAATTTGGATCACTTAATTATAATCCCATCACTTATCAATGATCAAATTGATAATTAGAAAAACGGCAAAATAGAATCACGAGTTGCAGCTGCAATAATTTGATAAATAATTAATAGTCCCTGTCCATCCATGATTTGGCTATTATGGTTCTAATCTTTGTCACGGGTTGTCTTTCTAAGTTATTCTCAACGGTCACTTTCTTAGACCCATTCATTCAATAATAAGCTAAAGAATATTGTTATATTCGGGTCCAAAATATTATTGTTTTATCTCTAAACAAAACCACCTGAGTTTTAGATTCGTTTGGTCGGATTCGGTCCGGTTTATCAATTTAATCTCGATTTCACGTGTTAGGATTAGGATGCTAAGTAAGAGAGGGAATTCCAACCAGGTATATTACGAGCGTGTTTGATGGATCTGTACTGTTAAAAAAGATTAGGCGTTTTTGATTTCTGCTATAACCGAAAGCATAAATTGGATATAAAATGCCTTATACCTCTGAAATTAATGGTTTTTTTAGTACTGTGCTCTACCCCGAATCAGCAGCCTTCGCGCCAAGCAAGATCGCCCTTGTCCCCCTTCCTTTCTTCATTCCGCCCCTTCTTTGCTTTGTTTTTGTACCGTTTACTAAATACTAAAAACTTTCAAACCACGGCAGATTTGAAAGTTTTGTCAAACACACCCTAAGTCCATTAGTGGTGCTATTAATTAGCAATAAAATTTCACTTTCATATTTTGCAAAAGGTAATTACCACATTCATTTCAATAGGGTTATTTGTGCCTTGATGGTTTTATCATTGGAAACAATGACCAATTCGTTGGGCTATATCATTTCAAGGGCCTTCATCTCATCTGAATCTTTGTTTTTGTGCATTGTGTTATTGCATAATATTTACATATAATTTTCGCATATATGTACTAACAACATTTCTTATTCATGAAAATAACATGTTAGTATAAAAAAATATTGGTTAATTAATATTTGTACCATTTTATAATAGTTCATTAGATGGAAGCAAACAATGTGTTGTTTAAGGATTTTTTTTTTTTTCAAAATTAGTCTTGGAAGGTGAAGGTTTAATTGATGTGGAAGCAAGCAATTATCATAATGTATGCTGCTTTAGCAATATAAAACTGGCCTTTGACGATAATTACATCAATATGTTACTTTTAGTATATTAAAAATGTGGTCATAAGCAATCATATGTTATGAAATTTATATAGTTCAATGTAATTTATTTTAAAATAGATATAATTTAATGAAATTTAGGTGAATTTAGATATATATTCATTTTAATTTTCAATTCAGTTTAGGGCAATTCAGTTCGGACCAACCAGAAGCTGAGGACAACAGGCCCTAACTATAAGTGCTTATAAGCAGCTCTAAATAAGATCAGAATCTCCCCAATGAATGCTCATATATAATTCAATCATCATCAATACTCCAGATGATGAGAAAACATCTGTTTATTGGAGGTAGCAGAAAAAACCCATCTGTTTAATAGGGCATTGATCAGAAGCAGCAGTGCAAAACAATTTTCACCCTCAAAAGTAGCTAGTGGGATCTAACAAGCAACAAAGAACCACCATATATAATAGGCAACAAGTTTGATGAGAAAGTAAAATATCATGAAATGATCTATGAAGAACAACAACTTAAAGAGCTGCAGGCATACCCGCGTCATTCACCATCCACAAATTCGACCTATCATGACACACAGGAGGAGGATTATATGCACTCAAACTGGAGTTCAGTCTGAGCATGAGAATGCAGAACTCCATCTGGTTCAGAGCTCCATCTCCATCCATGTCGCCTTCAATCAGCATGCAAAGGATCTCTTCGTCCCCGAGTTCATTGAGCCCTAGATTGAATGCACTCCTCTTCAAGCTCTCAAAAGTGATGAGACCTTTCGTGACATCCATCAGCAAGCAGAATCCATTGCAGAGCTCCTTCATCAGGCCTTCGTATCCCGACCGTTCGATGATCGACGGGAAGAAGTCATCGAACACGTATGGATCGTCGATATCCATGTCGGTGGCGCTTGCTTCAGCCGAGTAGTTGTTGTTCATTAGTGCGGCCATTTGAGTGTGTGTAAAGAAAGAGAGTACAGACAGAATAAGGCTGAGAAAATTTGTGTTATGAGTTTTTGTGGTGTTCTTGGATTGTTTGGATATATATAGATATATATATTTTGGATTTAAGTCGGGTTGTGCTCCTTCCAAGAAGGAGAGCATGGGTTAAAGAGAATAATTTGGTCCAGCGCCATGAATTTTTTATTTCATTTTTCTCTCTTTTTATGTATATAAAAAATACATTTTTGTCAAGGTGGTTCTATATGCATGACCAAATTAGTTCAGCAGGTTCAAATTAAACATGAAATGACAATGATATACCTCTTAATTATCTATTATAATTCACGAGTCAGTTTAAGATTAATCAGGATCATCAGACACTAATCAGATAGCGACACGTCATTTTGAAGTAATTTATGATTTGCACACGTATTCAATCATTACATAGATGGGTTTAGACATTCAACATTAGGATTTTAGAAATTTATTTAACTTACTTTAACCAATTGAAACATTACGATGTACACGTGTCATATTTTTATTGAAGTCTGATAAGGGCTATATTATATAGGAGATCATCTTGATAAATGTTATTCCCATCAAAAATTAATGTCCTAAAGTGACGATAATGTTTCTCTATGTTAATTTGTAAAAACTAATGAAGGGTAATTATACTAATTTACCAAAATTATTAGATCTGATGAAGTAAACTAGGTCTGCATAGATCAAACCCATTTTCTATCACTCAAACCAAACACAACTATCTAGATCTTCGCAGGGAGGCAGGGAAGACCGAAAAATAAATATGGAAAATGAAGTATGATTGTAAACCTCAAGTCCGAATGATCCAAAGGTTCTGTATATAGATCGGAAAAAAAATCAATACAAACTGATTAAAGATTGTTTTCATTTCTCCAAGATTTAGAGGATATAGGTTAAGGATTTAGGGTTTTTTAAGACTCTAGTACACTTTAAGACAACGTTAATTAGTCTATAGAGGAAAACAAACTGATAGTTTGGCATCTACGTATGATATGCTGCATGTCGGCATGCATGACATATATGTAAAATAAACCAAATATTCTGTAAATTGTAACCCAAAAACCTGAAATGTTTTGGGACTGCGAAGAAAAATATTGGACCCGAAATAAAAACAAAAAATCTATCACGGGACCGAAATATTAATCAGTTTTAACAAAACAACCAAAAAATCAGACATAATGGGAAATTTCTTTGAAGTACCAAAGCTTGTTAATTAGTTTCCTGGTACGCATGTACAAATACAGAAACACTTGCGAATCTGCTTTTTCTCAATATCCAGGTATGCTACTACGAAAGCATTCATGCATGGAAGGCAAAGTGAAGCTGCCTGTCTGGTGGTCCGAAGAGATCCCTTCCAACTTCCGCCTACATGTGCCTGCAAAATAATGCCTCAGGGATATTCGAAGGTAGAACATCCGGCGTGATGATGAAAGATAGAACTCGGAGAGAAAATGGTTTTGATTTAGTAGAATCAATATAGTGTACGTAGTTTCCTAGAATAGTGTCATGAGGCACTATTTATGATGTTCCATCCATGCCTCTAACTGGTCCATCTCTATGGTCCGCCCCCAGATCCGTCCACAGTAGCTGATGTTATTATGGACCTGAGCCCCGTCATTCTTTCTGAGAATTGAACCTGGGCCGGGTATCACCACAAAGATAAGAAAAGTTTGGATTAGAATTATCCTCATTTCGGAAGATTCGTCCTAAGATCATCAGCAGGTCCGTTCCGATAATTTTCGGGGTCTAGTGTGAAAATAATTATGTCTCTTAATTTTCTTCAATTAAATTCTTTTTGATCATTTTTAAAATTTTTTGCAAATTATTTTAGATCATCTTTCATATAAATTATTGACCGTTTGTACGTGCATGCAATAAATTACCTCTTTTTACTAATCATATACACATAAATGAGTCCCTTTTCTTTTTTTTTGCATAAATTTTCATATTTTTCATAAACATTGTACAAAAAGAAAGTTACTACATGGCTAAAATAGCTAGATAATATTCTCTAGCTATGGGACACTGTCAGGCAACGAATGAATTTGTTAAGTATGTCAGACTGTAAGTGACAGCCTTACCAAACCCAATCACAAGTACATTTCCATTTAATGTAACTGTTATTTTCATTTTCACGTTTCCCTTTGTTGGAAATGTGTCAAAAAGGAAGGATGAAAAAAGTTGATTTTGTCTACTTTTATGCTCATATTTGACCTTTGAGGTGAGTGATCCCATTTTAAGTTAAAATATACTTTAATGACATACTCCTCGACACACGATTTTGATCATGAATATTTTTGAGTATATAATTAAAAAATTTACATTTAAATGCTATGCTTTGCAATGATTTTAACAATATTTGATTTTTTGATGATTTCATATTTATTTTAATATATGATCAATGTTCGATGACAGTTTGTTGTTTAAATTAAATTGTATAAAGACTTTGTTAAAAGGTACGTAAATATTAAGGTGTGTTTGGCAGAACTTTTCACCTGTTGTGCTTCAAAGTGGAACAACTTTTAGTGTGTGGTAAACTGCCATAAAACTGCTTATTTCATAAGGAGAAAACATGTTTAACCCAAAAGTGACCCAAAAGTAAAACCTGATATGACCAGAATCGGATTTTCACCACATTAGAAGTCAATTGCACCCAAGTTTTTATAAAACCACAGCTCCACAAACACACCCAAATAAATTCATTGTAACTATAAAATTAGTCAAAGGTAAGCAAGGGTTTAGCAATGTTATATAACTTAGACAATAATAATTGTGTACACCATTATTGTATACAATTGAAGTGTTAAACCCTATGTAACCATCTTAGGCAGGAGATGATAACAAGTCACGAGCCATACAGCATATATATGGAGTCATATGTGTAACAATGGCATGTTCAATGGACAGGTAGCCCCCCTTCATGATGCATATGTATCATTATCAGTTTTGCATTATGAAATCCAAATCCCTGTTCATCATTCTCACCACCATGACCCTTACTTTGTCTCTTCCTCTCTCTGCAGCATATTTGTCGTTCTCTCTGTCATTTTTCCTTTGATGAAGATGGAGAATCCTCCTTCCCCAATACTGCTATTACTTCCTCCGTCCTAATGGAAGGTACAAGAGCGAGAAAATTGAAGTTAAATTCAGGATCGTATTATAAATGGTAAGTACACTCAAAAAGAAAAGTTGTGCAAGTTCGACCAGGATTGAGATACGGGAAAGTTGTACGAGTTCAACTGGGACGGAAACAGTATGTATAAGCAGATCTTTCTTCGTTCAAACCCACGTTGTGAAATGGCTACTGTGCTCTGCGTTCTCCTTGCAGCGGGCCAAAAGCTTTCCGTTTCTGCAAACAGCTGAAATGTCGCTTTCTATTCTCTGTGGGGTATTCAAACCAGCTTTCTGCTCTTCTTAATTCGTCGTCGTCTTTCTTCTCTTATCTTCGTCTTCTTAGAATAGGGTTTATTTTCCTGAAAATATATAAATAAGTCGGTCCTGAAATAGTTCTCCCCACTTTGGGCCTTGTGGCTGAACGAAAAGGATAGTTCCAGATATATAATGAGAGTGGCACGTACGTTAAGAAGAGGAAATACGTAAGTTAATACAATAAATCAGAGGTGTGAGGGGCATTACTAGATCTGCACGTATAAGCCTGCATATTAGTAATATCAGGGGCATTACCAGATCTGCACATATAAACCTGCATTAGTAATAAGGGGTATTACCAGATCTACACGTATTAACCTGTATTAGTAACATTAGAGGTATTACAAGATCTGCACGTATATTTTCTTCAAACTCTATGGTACATCAGTTATGATTTGAGAAGGTTATATGGTGTACCCCTAGAGATCCTCCGTGGATCTCAAGATGTATGAGATTGTGAACTAATGAGAAAACACATAAACTAACCGTATAAATATTTACATAATATTTCAATAAACACATCCTTTTATTTAAAATGAACCACTTGGATACATATTTCATAAACGAACCACTTAAATGATCATAATGGTTCTGATATGAAGGTCACACTTGGACTAGTTCAAGTTACCAAAGTGTTATTATCACGTATTTCTGCTGCAGAAATATGCAATACTCCATGACCATGTCCACTCTGCTAGATCTAGTAATGATCCTAAACAAAGTCACGGGGGACTTTAATTAGATGAAGAGTTCGCTTTCTAAGTTATTCTCCAGTCTTTTTCTGGGCCAGTTTAATAATGTAAGAATGAAGACATAATCAGATAATTAAGAATATATAAAACATCATGCTTGGGTCTACTGATAGTATGTATATGTTCTATCCCTACCAAAACCTACCTGAACTTTTGATTCCAGTCGAACCGTTTCGGATCAGTTTTTCAATCAAGTTTTATACTCATGTATTGGACTTGTTTGTAGAACTTATCAGTCTTTTACTCATGTTGCAGTTTTAGCCCACTAAGGATTAGACAATGCTGCCCCATAACATCAAATTGATATTTTTATATTATTGTATATTCAAAACATCGACCTAATCTTGCACTCCTAGAGATTTTAATCTAAGGGGTTAGAGAGGAGAAATGATGCGCGTGAAGGAATTTAACCATCTGAGCGAGGCAAGGTCGCTGACCAAGTGAAATATACCACTTGATTATAACAATGTCACTTACTTTATACATGAATAAAGTTTAGCTTAATATTATTATCTACACAATTTACTTTTAACACAATCTCCTTCACTCAATTTCTTTTGTCAGAATTCAAAGGATATTATCGATAGATTGGATAAGTATATCCTAAGACCATCTTCTCCCGAGTTTACTAATTTATTGAACCGAAGTGAACTAAAAATAAAACTGAAATAAGTCGAACAATACTAAACTAGACTACTAAGACAAAATCTCTTCAATATCCAACTTTCCTAATCGATATGGATCTACCACTATATATTTAATCTCTAAAGGCATGTTCCCCTGAGATTGTTTCTTACTAAACTGTAATGAATGATACCAAATATAGTTGAACGGATCAAACTGAACTAAACTCAATTGAAGTGAAGTGAAGTTATAATAAACGTATTGAAAACAGAACTAGTATGACTAAATTTATATCTAAATTTCATCAAATTATAATTTTGATAAACTGATCTACTGATAATCTCAAGAGAAAATGACGACCTAACACTAAATTTTGTAATTAAAACATCATTTATTTAAATTGAACTTATAATGAAACAAATTTCAACGTAAAAATATAAGAAATGTGCTGATGGTTCTTTCTTGAATGACATACATGGTAAAGAGTGGTGATGAGAGATACAATTTGTTGCTTGTATATGAGGAATGTGTCTGCAAGACTCCAACCTCTTCTTTGCATGCGTAACTTCTTGATGAAGATCGTACAACAAATTACAGTGCTGGCATACTGATGCCATCCATTCCCATATCCATATCATCCATCCACATATTCGACCCATCATAAGTACTCGTACTAGTCGAGTTCAATCTGAGCATGAGAATGCAGAACTCCATCTGGTTCAGAGCTCCATCTCCATCCATGTCGCCTTCAGCCAGCATGTAAAGAATCTCTTCGTCCCCGAGTTCATTGAGCCCTAGATTGAACGCACTCCTCTTCAAGCTCTCAAAAGTGATGAGACCTTTCGCGACATCCATCAGCATGCAGAATCCATTGCAGATCTCCTTCATCAGGCCTTCATATCCCGCGCTTTCGATCATCGACGGAAAGTAGTCATCAAACGCATATGGATCATCGATATCCATCTCCATGCTAGCACTCATTGTTTACATATGATGAATACACTTGAAGAAAAGAACTGTATTATATAAGGGCTGAGTTTTTGGTTAATTAGTTCTCCTTCCTGGAAGCTGCATTGGTTCAAGAGTATTGTTTTGATGCGTATTTTCTTGTTAATTTACTTTCTTGCAGCGGAATATATATAAATTGCTTTGGGATATGAAAATCGCTTGAACAGCTGTCAGCCAATTAACTAGAAACCACGAACACCTGTCATGGGCGACTCAACTGAATCTTGAAATTGAACAACTGTCAATTAATCCGGAAAACCTCCTTTTTCTTTATAATAAATCTCTGTCCCCAAATTACAAGGCTGAGGCATATATTTATAACCTCGAATAAAAATCACAATCCTAACATTAATCTGGAAATAATAAATCTAATTTTATAACTATTATGGAAAATAAATAAAATCTTACTAGAATTAAAACACAAATTTATAGGAAAATTCTTGGTAAGAGAATAATTCCTAATTAACCTAGTTTTCCATTTATAATCGTATCATGTTTTATCTAGAGCCCTCATCAAACATCAAGATTTGTTTCTTTGTTTCACAGTACTGAAACCAATCACTGAATCACAGCAAGGGAATTGGGGGGGCCTGAGAAAAATAAATACCTTTGGATTTCATTGATACTTGGCCAATGAAGAATTTTAGGGAATTGTAAATTCTGAACTCTATGTACTGTGGTAAATTCTGACACGTTCGTTAATCATGGCCATGCGCAGCATATCCTTGTACGTACTCTGGCCGTATTCATTTCTCGTGATATATATTCAACCCTTCCATACGCAGTCCGTATTTTACTTATTTTCAATCCGTATTTTTGTTAAATAATCATATATACAATGATTCTAATACATAACTAATTTGCAAGTGTATGCAATAGAAGTAGTATATATGATGCATATGTCTGATATACATAATTATTGACCATATGATATATATCGAAGACGTATTTTTATTTTGGACTGCAAAATAAGTAAAATACGGTCTGCGTATAGCATGCCCCTATATATTCGTAAGTATATATTGGTGTTGTTAAGCACAACACGATCTTTTATTCTTCTAGTTCAACGTATGAATTTACGAAGATATTCTCATTTATTATGTTCTTTGAGAAACTTAGCAGCATTTAGGGGACAATGTTATAATTTCAATGATATTTTCAACTAAGTAGATGCACAATGTTGTACTAAAACTATAAATTTCATATATGGAATTAAGTTGTCCGTGAACTCTAGCTCAAAATGATTTTCTAATTTTACAAAATTTGTTCAATGTTAGTGCTATATTTATCATGAAATTTTCACATTTTGTTACTTTTTTATATGACACAGTAATAAATAATAAGTTTAATTTTTGACCTAGCGCATTAATTGTTCATAGTACCATTCCAGTTTAAGACAACGTTAGTCGATGTCTAGCTACTAGTACAACATGGGGAAACAAACATTTGATAAATTGTTTTTGATAAGACCATTAAACATTTGATAATTAGTTTGGCATATATATTGAGTTGTTATATATTCTCCAAAACCTGAAAATTTTGGAGCGAAACATTGATATTATGGACCCAAAACTAGTCACGGGACCAAAATATTGTGTTCATCACACCAACCAATAATTTCAACATAATAACTGAAATAATTACTGAAATGATAGATGCCATACAATATTTTATTCGGCGTAGTTTACAATATCATTGAAATTATAGTATTATTTTCTGAATATTACTAATGTTTCCAATAAACACACTAGATAAGAATATTTTTATAAATTTATATCATATTTTGAACTGTAAAAGTATAATATCGGACTTCATCTAGCAATGCAGTTTATTAATTAGTTTCCTAGATGGCTTATGCAAAATGTAATTCATAACGAACTTGATATATACAATCACCAATAATTAAAAGGCCTGATAGGTGCAGGACCAAATGAATTATGCAAGTTCAAAAATGTGATTAAATGACCCAATTGCTCTTAAGAATTCTTTTTTCAGATTTTAACCCTAAATTTGCAGGGGTATTTCAGACATTTAATTATATTATTAGACCTGCATAATCTGTTTAGATCTGTACCTAAAATCCCTGATAATGAATTCATAATATTTACTAACGATTGTATTTCGTAAATGGGAAGCAAGAAAAGAAAATAAGAGTGACAGAAAAACAAATATACTAGTAGGTAGCTAGTAGTACTTCCTTGTATTTATCAAAGTGTAGTGCATGGGACTAGGATTTTGCAGTCCGACAGGCCTACATAAGAAATTTCACAGAGAGGAGTACCAATCAACGTTAACTAATCAATCATGCAGTTATTTGAAGTGGAAGAACATACAAGGCAAAATATTTTTCAAGGTTACAATTAAAGGATATATAATCAAACTAAATTAATACTAATCAGATCAAGTGTCTATTGTAAATAAGAGATTCAACAGAGTGTAAAACTACTCTCATTAATATTATCTAACATCTATGAAAGTCATGAATCGCTTAATTACAAAAGATCTGCATCCAAGTCCAATTAATCTTGTTAATCAGGAATCTTCATCAACAGCTACACCACGAATACGTTGACATGTGTCTTTTAAATGTAAAAACACTTCGATTCAAACCGTAGACGCGTCAAAAAGTATAAAACCAAGCATCTAAAAATCAGATCCAATCTGAATCTCAAGGCTCTCGGTCTAATTACATATTGAGTCAAGTTTTGATCAGAAATATCGCAGGGTTTCGATAAAAAAGATCACCCGAATAATTTTTTTAACTGAAAACCTTAAATCTGAAGGATCTAAAGGTTCTATATGGAAATTCCACACTTATTCATAAAGCTTTGATTGTTTTTCCCATCTCTCTAGAATATATTTAACATATTAAGTGTTAATAGAGCGAATCCTTTAAAATCTTATGTGATATTAATAAATGTGAAAATAATGATTTGATCATAGAATTTAAATAATTTAATAGTTCATTAATCAAAATTAACATTTAACCCTAATCTTCAAACCTGGTTTTCATGATTTAATTTTTTTAAGGGAAATAACTCAAATGAACCGCCAATAAATCCGACCATTTCTCTCCTCCCTTCAAAGTTGAACCTAGATAACTGCCAGTGTCTTACCTCTAGAGTCATTCTCAACTCTCTTGATTTTCATGATTTAATTGACAAGGATAATGGGGTAAAGTAAACTTTTTAAAAAAATTTCAAGCACCATAAGTTTTTGTAACTTCCCAAACTTTATTAAAATTCAGGCATTCACTACCTTACAAAGCAATGTAGGAGTGAGTTTGAGGATGAAAAAAAGTAAAAGAAGCTGCTACCTATCGCAGATTAAAACCCCCTAGAAAATATCATCAACCATAGTACCTCTTATCTTATGGGGCATCATCAACCCTTTGATGACATCCTCCGAGTTAGGTTTCTGTTTACAAAGGCTAGATAAGATAAAAGATCGTGTGAAAGAGTATAGTGATTGCAGGATGTGTGCAGCTTTTACTCATGAAATCTGAAAGTTGGGAGTTGTAAACTGTTTGAATTGATGAAATATTGTACAATTGCTGAGAAGTGGTGTGATGAGTAAGGATTCCTTTTTTTGGACTGTGGACTGACCAACTTCTCCGTTGCCAATTCATAAATACAGTGCACAACTTGAATAGTTCTCTGAAAATATATATGAGAGAAAGAAATTGGGTTTCTTTCAATCAATGCCCAGATTTCCCATATGACCCTCTTCACCTTCCACTGGACTGTTTTTTGTTAAGCATTTCATTACCCTGCAAACGGTCCAATCTCAATTGTTAGTGGTAGGAAACTATGTTCTATACACACTTTTATTCCAGTGGCATGCACAAACTAAAAGTTTTGACATAAGGGCATCATGGCAAGCATTGAATATTTCAATCCCCATTTTCTTGATGATTCCATGGTGATCCATCACCATAAAACCCCCCAGATGAGAGAGATTAAGTTAGGGAGAAGATGCATCAGAGTCATTTTAAATCCCACATCTGATGAATTCCACTTCACAGATTTAATCTTTTTAGGCATTGGAATCCTGAGAATGGGGTAAAATAATAAAGATGCAAATCATTTTTTGGTTCAAATAGGGTATCAAAACTTTTGATTACCCACATTTCAAACATGGTATGTGACCTGTCCTAGAATCACAAGCCTTTATATATATATATATATATATATATATATATATATGTATGTATGTATGTATGTATATGGCTGAGAAGAAGAAGCTCTCTAAGAAGAGAACAACCAAAGCAAACATTAAGAATGCAATAAATCTACTCTTAGCTAAGACGCTGTCAGAGGAGGATGGCGTCTCTGGTGACCTAGGTTCTGTTTTGGAACTTATTCCTCCCAAGACAAGGGCATCCATGTACCAGCATCAACTAGATGGATTCATGTTCTTATGGAAGAATGTGGTGGGAGAAACGAGTCTCGAGAAGTTGAAAGAAATGCAGTATGTACAAGGAAGTGGATGTATTTTCTCACACGCTCCCGGAACTGGAAAGACCTGTTTGAGCATTGTTTTCATCATGACTCTGATGAGAAGATTTCTTTATCAAGAATGCAGGCCTATGATTGTGGCACCGAAGTGTATGCTTCTAACCTGGCAGAACGAGTTTGAGAAGTGGTATTTTGGGTTTCCTTTCCACAACCTTAACAACGATGAGTTATCATGGAAGGAAATTGAGATTGCAGGTTTGGACCAGGTTGTCTCAAGGGAGAAGGGCAGGAAACTTGGGACAAAGTGTATCAGGAAGCTGAATCTATGCTCTTGGATGAGGCAGAGGAGCATATCGGGAGTGAGTTACAATCTTTTTGAGAAATATTTTAATGGACCTGAGAAGGATTTCCTACTGGAAAAGCCTGGTTTGGTGGTTCTTGATGAAGGCCACACGCCACGGAATAATAACAGTTGCTATATATATATATAGTAAAAACCACCGTAGGTGGGGCATATTTATTGTACTCCCAAATTTTAGTAACGAACCTCCTCAAAGGGAGGCAATTTGTGAGATTACAGAATAAGTTGAGAACCTAAACTGTATCTAAAGCGCGGTATACGCTATTCCTAAGTCTAAAAAGTGCGATGGAATACATATGAACATCCTAAAGTCTAATACTCGAAAGCATCTAAATATCTGACAGGTAAAGTATCAATAGGTTGCACCAACCCCAACGGTACCAGTCTAGATTCATACACAGCGTCACCAGAAATAAGTCGTCAAAACTATTCTGACTTGGATTTCTCCTGCACTGTTGACCGAATAGAGACTATAGATGATTTTCCATAACTCGGCTAATCCAGTTACAAGAAAACAGCAGATATGCATTGTATACACGATAAACTAGTCCAGATAATTGTGCAAAAAGACCCAAGTGAAGCAAATATTCCATTTGTCATAAATAAAAAAAGCATAGGTGGCGGGACGCTGCTAGGAGGTGGCACATGCAGACATGCGCCGGCGCGTTGCGTCAAGTTGTAGACGCATTTTCTCGGTGAAGGATGAGATCCGATGATACGCCGGCATGTTCACACCTCCGACGGTGCGTGGTGGCGTGTGTGGTTGCGAATCGGCCGTGTGTGTGGCGCGTGAGTGCATTTCCGACCCGAACTAGTCTATGTAACACTGGATATGTTGACCCCATACTTTTTCGATAGGTTAGGTGACGGTTCTGTCAACAGATCGATGAATCCCGTGACCGGCGACTGTGTTTCCATTATCTTTCCGGCTTTCGCGGCTGCGAGGAGGGTATTCTCAATGGACATTCCATCGTTGTAGTGGCAAACGACGGTGATTTGCCGGTCAGTAGCGGGAGGGTGAAAAATTTCTGGCGAGAGATAGAGAGGGTGGCTGGGAACGTAAAAAAAAGTATGGGGTAGAGGGATACGGCGTGCGAGGAGCGCCGGTGACAGCCCGGCCTTCCCTCAAATTAATTGCATGTCCAATTTTGAGAGGAGCGTGCTGTGAGGATTTCGAAGAAAGAAGAGAGAAGGGAAGTCGCTAGTCATTGCAACTCATTTTCACCACGTTCAACACAATTGACCATATTATAACAGTGACCATAACTAATTAGTACATTATAATATTAATTTGCAGGGTATCTCATTAATTAATCAGCACAACATCTTTCAACTCTAATTAATCAACATTGTTCATTATAGGTACATTTTAGGAAATATTAAATATTAATTAAGAATAATATGTTGGTTTCTACGGTATTTACACGATTACCATTATTTTTGTTAATTGATTAAATCGAACAAAATAAGTGAACTTTGTAAAAATAAGTCAATTTAGTATTGTTGAGTTCAATTAATGTTGTTGAGTTTATTTCATCACATTAATTGATTTCATCAGTTTTATATATAACTCAATAAACGGGCACATTAATCAAATATTGAAACTCAAAATATGTATTGGAAGCTTGAACCACCAAATTTAAGCATACGAATTTGATGAGAAACTATATATGATGACATGATTCATGAAAAACGAACAATAAAGTGAGTAATGATCAACACAACTTCATCACGATAACATGATTCATGAAGATCAAACAACAAAATGACGATCAACTCAACTATAAACCATTCATTCCCATGTCATCTATCCTTATATTAGACGCAGTTGGATACTTAGACTCATCAAGATACAGAGGAGGAGAATTATAAGTACTCGAAGCCGGGTTCAATCTGAGCATGAGAGTGCAGAACTCCATCTGGTTCAGAGCTCCATCTCCATCCATGTCGCCTTCAGCCAGCATGCATAAGATCTCTTCGTCCCCGAGTTCATTGAGCCCTAAAATACATGCACTCCTCTTCAAGCTCTCAAAAGTGATGACACCTTTCGTCACATCCATCAACATGCAGAATCCATTGCAGATCTCCTTCATCAGGCCTTCATATCCCGCGCTTTCGATCATCAATGGAAAGTAGTCATGGAACACGTATGGATCATCGATATCCTCCATTTCTGTGACAGCAGCTTCAACGGCGGTGTTCTTGTCATTCACTGTTGCCATATGAATATGAACTGCGTGTGAAGAAAGAGAATGAGGTGTACCTTTTGCTTAGGATACCAACAGAATAAGGTTGAGAAATTTGTGATATGAGTTTGTGGTGTTTCTTGGGATTGTTTGGACATACGTATATATAGATATATATGTATAACTAATGGAAGTTATGACATTAAATCATATCTTTTAATTGCAATTCGTAATACACATGTATACATTATTGTTTAATATATTCGAAACTAAGAAATCGTTAACTAGGGCTTGTCGCTTATTTCAACACTAATGTACAACACTGATTATCACAGCACATCACTGATCATAACAAAATCTCTCAGCACAACTCTTTTCGGCACATTTCAGCACATTGCAGCTCCAATAAACACTTATCAATTTAGCTAACTTTAAGACAAAATAAACATATATTGACAAAAAATGTTATTTTAATAGTAATATTAGCATTAGATTTGATTAAGGATTAAGGTGTTTTTTTAACAAAAATAATTCCTCCAAGTTTAGTATAGTTGAATTCATATAAGTGTAGTTGAGTTTATTTCATCATATTTCAACTCATCTCATTATTTTTCAACTCATGTAAGTATTTCATACTATTCAGCACTGTTCATCGTAACACATCACCAATCAACACATTGCATCACTTATCATCACAACACAACAATAGTAAGCTTAACTAGAGAGGGCATAATCTATAGCTACAACTTGGAAACAAAACTAGTAATAAGTTCTTTTTTTTTTTTTGAAGATAATTAAAGCTAGTATTAAGTTTGGCATCTATGCATGTCGGCATGCATGATATATATGTAAAATAAATATTTTTGTAAATTGTAAAACCAAAAACGTGAAATATATATTTTGGGACTGCGTAAATATTGGACCCGAAACCAAAACCAAATACTATCACGGGACCGAAATATTAATCAGTATCAACTAAACAACCAAAAAATTCAGACATAAAGGGAAATTTCTTTGAAGTACCAAGCTTGTTAATTAGTTTCCTTCACGCAGGGTACAGATACTGACACTCTGCTGAAAGGCATGTTTTTATATTCTTTTTGTTGTTAAATTTGGATGAACTAATTTGAAAAAAAAATATTATAGACAATGGAAGTCTAACTAAATTAAGTTGGATATGTTTTATTAAAATTAAGTTGAACTGAACTGAAAAATATTTATAAAAAGAATATATTGAAACACAATATACAAAAGTGAAGCACTATGGGAAATCGGTATAAATTAAATCCAATGTTAAGTGTTTCAATATGTATGTGTATTATAAGTAGCTGTCCACAATAGTAAGTTTTGTTTTTGAAAGTAATAAGGTTATATCATATTAAGGTGTTGTAAACCGTTCAGCAACGTTTGACAAAAGGTAATCTAGAATAGAGTCACACTTAAAAGAATCAAAATTGTTATCCTTAATTAGCAAATCTAGCTATCAAATGCGCATCCAAATTCTCTTGCCTTGGTACCTAGTGTAGCCATGTTATTCCTACTGAAGTGAACTCAGCTCTTATTTCTTGGAGCAAGGTAATGCAATTTGTTGGAATGTCCAAATTCTCATGAACCATTAGTATCAAGTTCAAAACATCCCATATTACTGATGTGTCCTCAACGCTGAAACTGCAGTGGATCAAATTAGTCTTCCCACTGCCCGTGTTCTCATCAATCAGGTGCGAGACTCTTATCAAGTACTCGGTCCGGAGCTTAAAGTGCAGCGCTTTTGGTAGTCAGGGGTCTTGCTTGATACTCACAATGTTGCCATTTGTAACAGACTAACAGGTTTCCTGTATCCCGGTTTTATCGCATGAACACTTTTACAGAAACCACTATAAGCACCAGACGGGTTCTCCCTTTTGCGGCCTCCATTATTGTTGAATTCAGATAGTACTTATCTTTAAAGACCCTAGCTAGCAGGGATGACGGATTGGTAAGCTGCCTCCATGCTTGTTTGCTCAACAGTGCCGAGTTTGTTTCCTTCAAATCTTTGAATCCAAGTCCACCCTTGCGCTTTGATATCGTCATGTCAGCCTGGGGCACCCACTGGATTTTTCCTCTCGAGTCTTGGGCTCCTCCCCACCAAAAGTTGCAGATCATGATCCCGATTTCCTTCAAGAATGTCTCAGGCAAGCTAAAACAAGTCATAGGATATCTAGGGGTGGCATGTAACACCGATTTTATCAAAACTTCTTTCCCAACTTTGAGAGGTTCTTAATTTTCACTGCAACCATCTAGCTTGGCTCTCATTTGATCTTTGGTATACTTGAAGATTTGCCTCTTCTTCGATCCGATTTCAGAAGGCAATCCTAGATATTTCCCATAGGCTCCACTTCCGAAATCTTGAGCACATCACATATTCTATTCCGTATTTGTGCTGGAGTATCAGGGCTAAAAAGGATGCCTGATTTATCTGAGTTGATGCGCTGACCCGATATCCCTTCGAAAAGAGTGATGGCCCATTGCAGATGTTTTGCTTCATCTTCAGTGCTTCACCAAATAATAAACTGTCATCTGCAAAGTAGAGGTGAGAGAGGCTCGGCCCTCTACGTGGTCGATGCTCCAATACCCTTGATTTTCCCAACCGCCACCAAATCACTTAACAGCATTGGGAAGATTTCAGCACATATTATAAACAAATAAGGAGAGAGAGGATGCTCTTACCTTATTTCCCGTTGTGGTTGTAAGAACCTACCTCACTGTCTTTCCAAATGAATGAGAAGGATGCCTTTGATAGGAAGCGGTGTATAATTTCCACAAAACTCATAGAGAATCCCATCCCCGTTGAAGCTGCAAGTACGAAGCTCCATTTAATTCTGGCGAAAGTTTTACTCATATCCAATTTCATATGTCCCAATTTCACAGTTCTCCTCTTCTTCATAGAGTGTGTGCTACCAAACTGTTATCTATTATTAACCTTCCTGAAATTAAAGCAGACTGCAATTCTGATATTATCTTTGGTACGTATTATAGTTTTCAACCTATTCGCTACTGCTTTGGAGACTATCCCCGTAAGTTTAATTCTTAGGAACGTCACTTATGTGACGTCTCATCAGAAAATTGTAGCGAGACAACAATTAAATCAGATATATGTTGAATTATTAGGGGATTAGTAAACACAAAATCCTTTTGATTATCATGTTTTAGGCATGCTTGGCTATCAAATTTTGGTTCATATATACCTTGACATAATCTTGAGATCTAACCCACTTCTAGTTTTTTTTTTCTCTATTTCTTCCTTCCATATAATTAAACAACATTATCATGAAATCTAGCTTTTGGAAGATCTACTTTGGAATCTGTATAAAGCTGATTCTTATTAAGGGCATGTTTGTTAAGTATGTCAGACTGCGAAATTGCCAACAAGATATCCCAGTCCCATGCATGCTGTGACAGCATAACCCAAAGTACATTTTCATTTTAATGTTACTGTTACTACCAGTCCAGTTCAACTTATTACAGCATATTTCAGCACAGCACAGCACTCATCAGCACAACACTTTTCAGCTCAATGCATTTAAGGTTTAAATGGACACTATTTTTATGTTTTGTAGAAATAATATTAATTAATTAGTAAACTTTTTAGTTCGTAAGTAATAAACATTGTGTTTTTTTTTCAACTCAAATGAACATTATTCAACACTTTCATCACTATTCAGCACTCATCAGCACAGCTCAGCACAGTACAACACCAAAAAGTTGCACTGATCAGAGGAAATTTCATTTTCACGTTTCCCTTTGTATGAACTTGGAAATGTGTGAAATAGGAAGGATGAAATAAGTTGATTTTTGGTCAACTTCTATGCTTAAATTCCTCTTCTTATCTTCCTCTTCTAGAATAGGGTTTATTTGTCATCGTCGTCTTCTTGCTGTTCTTATAGCTCTTCTTAGAATAGGGTTTTTTCATTCAATATACATAAAAAAAGAAGTCGGTCCTGAAATAGTTCTCCACTTTGGGCCTTGAGGCTGAAGGAAAAGGATAGTTCCAGATAACGAGGGTGTTGCTATAGGTTCAACCAAACACTTTGCTTGAGGTTTGTTAGAATTGCAAAATTTCTTAAAATATCAATTTTTTAAAATGCTAAGGAATTATCAGAACCGAATCCAAAAATATATTTATGAGGTATCAACATTAGATAAAATAGTTGCAGTAATTTATTAAATTATACAATGTCTTATTACAATATTTTTTTCGACACACACTGTCGACGAGACTTCATAATCTCTTTTAAAATTAATGAAACTCTTTTAGAAATTACGAAATTTTCATGAAACTCTTTTAAAATTAAAACCCTAAATTCCTAATTAAATCCTAAATTAGATTTATATATGATATACTTATACAAATAAGTGGAGATTGCCGACTTGCTGGACCAGATAGAGAAGCAGAGTATTAATTTGTTGAGCCAGAACTTACCAAATTTGTTGAGTAAAAATCCGGCATCCTTTGATTTAGGTTTGAAAAATACTTGGTAAAAAGTGCGTTTTTTTTATTTCTGGGTAATTTGTTTGTGTTTTGGTTTTTGTTTATGTGTGCCTCGTTATTAGTATTAGTTTATTTTTGTTAAATTAATTAATTCTTATTTTCTATTAATAGATAGGTAATATTTTTTACTACATGACTTGTTTTTGTTTCTGATTAAATTGATCTTTTATCTATTTATAGAAGGGTAATATTTTTATATGGGGTAACTTACGTACTAATACTTAGTAAACTTTTTTTACTGTGAGATAACACTTACTGAGAAAGTCTCCTGAAAGTCCAACTTTCCTGACTTTCCATAAGAGTCTTTATACGTTTTAACTTATACATCGTACCTTTTAATTTGAACTGTAAAATTTGTTATTTGAATTTTATTAATGTTTTAATGTAAATTCATGAATTTTTGCATTAAAACATGTTTTACTATATGTTCACTTTGATACTATCAATGTTTTAACACAAAATAGTATCACTTGACCTTAAATATATAGTGGTAGTTCCATAACACTTAGGAAAGTCGGACTTTCTAGAGATTTTGCAACACTTATTACCCTGTGCGCCTAACTGCCTCCGCCCCTGGGAAATATCATTATGTATATAAATGTAAATAACACATTTTTGTATTAAAATATTGATAATTTTAAAATAAACATATAGTAAAATATGTTAATGCAAAAATTTTGAATATTACGTATAAAAATTTGAAAATTTTAAACAATAAGATATACAGTTCAAATTAAAAGATACACTATAAATTCAAAACGTATAAGAATTAATTTTATGAAAAATCAGGAACGTTAAGAGATCTTCTCTATTAAGAATTAAGATTTTGCTATGTACTTTTTGTAACCTCTCTCGTGTACTATAAATATTTTTTAAAAAATATTAGTAAGTACATTTCTAGACAACTAGGGTTTCTCTCTTAATCAAGCACTTCGAGAGACTCGATCCAGGGATTCAGTGAGAATATTTGCTTCAAATGTTACTTGTAGGAAATTTGAACTCCTCATTTTCGTCACGCAAGGCGAGACATCTAACCAATTGGGTTTGTATTTGTTCTATCACATTGTTGGGCAACTTGTTGTAATGCTAATCGATCGTTAATATATTGAAGCATTAGAAAGACAACACAAATCTAGAACAATATCATGAATTTCTGCTGCAGAAATATGCAATACTCCATCACCATGTCCACTCTGCTAGATCTAGCTATGATCCTAAATAATGTCATGGGGGACTTTAATTAGATGATGAATTCGCTTTCTTAGTTATCCTCTACTGTCCTTTTCTGGTCCGATTCAATAATAATGAGACATAACGTATCTATTTCTGGACCAATTCAATAATTTAAGAATGAAGACAGTAATAAGCTAAGAATATGTATAAAACATTATGCCTGAGTCTACAAATAGTACATATATTCTATCCCTACCTAAACCTGTCTGATCTTATAGATTCATTCAATCCGTTTCGGACCAATTTTTCAATCAAAATTTATATTCATCTTTGATCAGAGTATACATCTTCACTGTTCATTTTTCAGCCCATTGAGAACCAACCAATCAGACATATATTGTGTCCTTAAACTCTTTTATAAGCTGGCATGTTAGATGCAATTCGTATTTTTTATATTTGCAATCCGTATTTATATTATATAATTATATATATACGATCATTTTCATATATAGCTGATTTGCAATTGTATGTAATAGAAGTAATATATATGATGTGGATGTCTGATATAAATACATATTGACCATAGTATACATATGAAAGGCGTAATTTTTATTTTGGACCGCAAATAAGCAAAATACGAAATGAATAGCTCTATATAAAAGAAAATTACTTCCTACACAAGTAACAACTGATTGTTTATAATTAAACATCTCTAGTAGATTCCTTAACAAATAACCAAAGGTTCATTAATTTAGAGGTACATCACAACTTACACAAATTCGTAACCCTAACATTTTTATTAAAAACTAGATCTCTTGCTATTTTTCGCTTTTACAACAGAAAAGTTACAACTACATGCATAACATGAATCACGAAGATCGAACAACAATGAAAACAATCCACACAATAAATCGACAGTAATTATACATACATATCCATGTTTACTAATGCAGGTCTGTAAAACACTATACGTGTCCCCTGAATTGTGCTAATACACTCAAAATATTATATTTTTCAGACCTGCATTAGGAAATATGGACCTGCATCTATCACCACTCTAAATTGATTAAGGAGCTGGCACACTGATCATGTCATCCTCCATCCACAAACTCGAACCAATCGAATTCGACTTGTCCTGACACAGAGGAGGGGGAGGAGGATTATAAGTACTCAAACTGGAATTCAGTCTGAGCATGAGAATGCAGAACTCCATCTGGTTCAGAGCTCCATCTCCATCCATGTCGCCTTCAATCAGCATGCATAAGATCTCCTCATCCCCAAGTTCATGGAGCCCTAGAATGAATGCACTCCTCTTCAAGCTCTCAAAAGTGATGAGACCTTTCGTGACATCCATCAGCAAGCAGAATCCATTGCAGATCTCCTTCATCAGGCCTTCATATCCCGCGCTTTCGATCATCGATGGAAAGTAGTCATCAAACATATATGGATCATCAGCTTCAACCTCCATGCTCTTATCATTCATGGCTTTCATATGAAGAAGGGATGAGATTTTGGTGTTTCTTTGGATTGGTTGGATGGCGTTATTTATCCTTGAATCTAGGTACTTCTGCTTCCTGGAAACTGCAGTGGCATCATGATTTTTTCTTTGTTTCTTCTTCTCTACCGTTTTTTACACTGAGACCAAACTAAAATGCAGCTCTCTCTCTGTGCTCGTGCCAGGGAATTGGGGCCTGGGAATTAATTACCCTTTGGATTCTTGGGAATTGTGAATTCTCTGCAACTACACTGTGTGTTAGGCTAGGTTTCGTGTATCCAAGGGAAGAGTTTATTAATTATGACGGGAACATGGGGATGGGGTGTACCTCGTGATATTCATTTTTTGTAGTTTTTTAGTGAATTGTCCATGACATATATATATATATGTTCATAAATGCATTGTTGTCCTGAAACTATAATTTCATAAATGGAATTTAAACAATGTCATGTCTAGATAAATTTAAATGAAAAAAGTTAAATTTAGTAGAGAGATAAGTTTTTTTTTTTTGAGGTAAAGCGGAAATAAGTTAAATTGAGGTGAAAACGATTGTTTTGACTGAACTGAGATTATTGGTATATTGAACTGAGATTATTGGCATAAATTTATTTGAAAGTTGATACTGCCTTATAACTCAGCTCAAAATTCATTATAATAGAATTATGTATTTTTATCATTATAGCTTGACCATGTTAAACTTGATATTCAGTTATATTAATTTGAAATATATATAGTATTATGCTAAATTTTATTACTACATTAAAATTTTGTTACAATTGAATATATTATGTTTTAATTGATGATCGGTTCAGATCAACTATGTAAAAAAAAGTAAGATTGGCAAAACAAGAACTTTTTTTTGAGGAACCAATTTTTCATTTAACGGAAATAATCCAAATTAAGATTATACATTTGTGACAATCACTCCAATCACTAAAATTTACATCGTTGCTAAAACAAACAAAAAAGAAAGAACTTGCTAAGCAACTAGTATAAGCACGTCTTTAGGATCAGTCCTCTATAATCTTTACTACCCAGTAATCCACTGTGAGATGCCTCCCTTGAAACACTCTCAAATTTCTTTCCCTCCAGACATTGTATATAGCCATGATCAGAGTCAACAGTCTCCCCTTATACCTTCTCACACTCCAATGCTTTAGCCTTCTCCTCAATTCCCTCGTATTACCAGTCCTCCCAAACTTCATATTTTACAGTAATTGCATGGCAAAATCACAGTGCACAAATAAATGTTGAACTGTCTCATTACCTGAGCTACACACAGTACAACTTGCATTTCCAGTAATCTCCAGGATTCTTTGGTTCTCCAATCTTGCAACTATAGACAGTCTGTCCTTGAGAAGCATCCATAAGCACACAGAATGTTTTGGCTGAATTTTGGGGCTCCATATTACATATGCCCAAGCATCTGGTGCAGAGATGCCTTTGAGGATATATATATATATAGTATGCCAATCCAGCCTTGAAGTTTCCAGTTTGATCCAAGCATTGTTTGCATCTAGGACCAAATTTTCCCTTTAACCTTGTTTATCATCTTCCAGCTCCAACTATACCCATCCCCAACTTCATATTCTGCGAAGTTTTGCCCCTAGTAGAAATTCACCCACTTTATCCACAAAATGTCCCTCTTCCTGACAATATCCCAGACATGCTTGAACAACAGAGCTTGATTCCAGATGAATGAGTCTCTCAAACCCCATCCCTCTGGTTTTTTGCCCTTGTCACGGTGCTCCAAGCAATTGGGTAAAAGCTCCTTTTTCCTTCATCTTTCTCCCAAATAAAATCCCTACAGATCCTTCTGATGGGGTAGCTGAAAAATTGAACCCCAGTAGCTAGTAATACTCATTAGAATTGTATTAACTAGATGTATTCTACATGCATCGGGTAGCTGTCTGGTAGTCCAAGTCTTTAATCTGCTATGCTCATCAATTTCTCTAGTAGAGCTGCACACACATATTTGTTCCATCTAATTCCTGTCACTTGCAAGCCAAGATACTTAATAGGTAGCTGTTCTTGCTGCACCTGTAAGATATCTGTCAACAGCAACCTGTCTACATGCTCCATGGTTGAGAAAAAAATTGGATTTATTAGTGTTGATACCCAGACCTGTGGTTTTCTAGAAGATCAGCAGCGCCTCTTTCACACCCTTGATTGATTGTTTTTCAGCTTTACTGGAGACCAAAAGGTCATCAGCAAAAAGAAGACAGTGTAGTCCTATTCTTTTGCACCTTTGATGATAAGCAATTGATTTGCTGTCGAACTCCAATCTCAGCTGTCTGGTGAATTATTCCACGCACAACACAAAGATCTTGCTACCGCATTAATTGGTCATTTAAGTTTAAGACAACGTTAGGCTCTGGCCACAAAACGGGAAAACAAACAATGGATAAGTTTGGGACGAAACTAGAGAGTTAACTTGTCCTCCGTACTATAGTTAGTATGCAATTGGCTAGTTAGACATGATTAGTCAGAAGCGCTATTAACTGCAACTATTATCTTCTATTCCTTATAAACGTATATGTTCGATATGCCGTTACCGGTATTAGAGATAGGGAATGCATCGTATTCTACGGTATTTTCCCTGTACTCTTCATTTTAACTCCTTGCATGGAGATATTGTATTCTTCTCGCCCTCTTTCACGGATATATTTTAATAGGGACTGGGGAGTTTAATAAACATCTCTGTCACTTGACAATTTAAACTTTTTTAAAAAAGAATTAGTTTGGCATATATATGTGATGCATCATCAAAACTGGAGGTTGTGGAGGATCAGTTGATGCCATTTGGGCCATCATATCAACAATATTTTGAAGGTCCTCTGAAGCTCAACTCTTCTTGCCGCAAAATGATAATCATCCAATGACATACAAAGCATTTGGTCAAAATCTTATAAAACTCATCAAATACATACCTACTCCTTAATCAATTACTTTCGTCCACAATGGCTAAAGTTGTGAATTAATCATCTACACGTTCGGGAAATATTGATTTAAATCTAATAAATTCTATTCTTCTATCAAAAACATAAAAAATAAAACTCAAATGTAATGAAAATTATAATAATCGCACATCGTAACAAATTAAATATCAATAATTCACGTAATATAAATATGTTCTTGAAAGTTGAACGAGAAAGCTACAGCTGATGACCGTGAGATTGAAAAATACGTTTGGTAGAGCTTTGATTACCCTACAAAAAATTCGAAAGAGACACTTCAATTTGTAAATTGAAAAGTTTTGGCTTGCCTCACTCAGTTGGTAGCGATTCCACAACGTGAGAGAGATTTGCTACGATAAGCATGCTGATAGATAGATTCTCCATCTTCAGTAAAAACATAATCAACACCAAAACAGATCTGATCTAGATCTGGATCTGATCTATCTTACTCTCGATCTGTTATCTTTGTACAGATCGTTTGATTAAACCTTGATAAACTTTGAGGTGTATGAATGTTTTAATAAAGCTGGCATCTCTCTACACGGGAAATTTTTCGGATTCAAGGAACCGTGAAGTAATTATTAGTAGAAAATGAAATATTTTAAGTTGTTGCTTGTCATTTTAATTACCATCACGACTCTGATCTAGATCTAATCAGGACGAATAGATCTGGATCAGAGTCGTGATGGTAATTAAAATGACAAACAACAACTTGAAATACTTGGATCTGGAATTTCGCGTGTAGATCTTGATTTTATATACCGTAATTTATTTCACTACTAAAATATGTGGTATCAGGCGGGTAGAATGTTGCGAGCAAATCGCCTTCTGATGAAGGGAAATTAACTAGAAAGAAAACAAGCGTGACCGAAAAACAAATATACCAGTACTTCCTTGTCTTTATTTGTCAGGTTAGGGTATCAAAGTGTACTGCATGGGACTGGGATTTTACAATCTGACAGATTTCACAGAGAGGAGTACCAATCAACGTTAACTAATCAACAATGCATGCAGGTTACTGTAAGAGAAGAACATGGTGAGCTTGTTTTAATGTTTTCATGAATATTTTTTTTTTTTTGGAAAATTTAATGGCATCATGTATTATTGATAATTATATGTTATGCATTAAGCACAAAATTTGCATGTGAAATAAATTAATATAATTCATAAATGACAATAAATCATAAAATGTTAGTGGATTGGTCAAAAATCATTAGGGATATTTTAGTATTATCATTATACAATAGAAACTTTAGAGAGCATCCCAAATCATCTTTGTAAACTCAAGCAAAAATTCTACAATAAATTTTAAAACTTTAATAAAGTGCACAAAAAAATGCGAAACTATTTTTTTTTCTTAACCGATACTTATATTCTTGTAATTAAACAAACATTAATTAACTAATACTATTTTATAACCTTCATGCCGAATAGCTTACACATCAATCTAATTATACCACTATATATATATATATATATATATATATATATATATATATATATATATATATACATATATATATATGTATGTATGTATGTGGAACTGCAACATGATGACCTGATTCATGAAGATTGAACAGAAAAACAACCATGAACACAACTAAACTAAGGAGTTGGAGTTCAATCTGAGCATGAGAATGCAGAATTCCATCTGGTTCAGAGCTCCATCTCCATCCATGTCGCCTTCAGCCAGCATGCATAAGATCTCTTCGTCCCCGAGTTCATTGAGCCCTAAAATGAATGCACTCCTCTTCAAGCTCTCAAAAGTGATGAGACCTTTCGTCACATCCATCAACATGCAGAATCCGTTGCAGATCTCCTTCATCAGGCCTTCATATCCCGCGCTTTCGATCATCGATGGAAAGTAGTCATCAAACACATATGGATCATCAGCTTCAACCTCAATAATGCTCTTATCATTCATCGTTGCCATATGAATGATATATTATTGCTATTTTGGGAATGGTTATTTATCCTAAATTAGGAACTCGGGTCGTTCTCCTTCCTGGAAGCTGCATTGGTTGAAGAAACTTGTTTTATCTAGTTCTCTAATAAGTTTGTTTCTTTGTTTTGCAAAGTCTCTAGAAAGTCCGACTTTCCTAACTGTTATGGAACTACCACTATATATTTAAGTTCAAGTGATACTATTTTGTGTTAAAACATTGATAGTATCAAAGTGAACATATAGTAAAACATGTTTTAATGCAAAAATTCATGAATTTACATTAAAACATTAATAAAATTCAAATAACAAATTTTACAGTTCAAATTAAAAGGTACATTGTATAAGTTAAAACGTATAAAAACTCTTATGGAAAGTCAGAAAAGTTGGACGTTCAAGAGATTTTCTCTTTTTGTTTTCACGTTAAAACCAGGAATTGGGGCCTGGGGAATAAATACCTTTGGATCTCTCTACTACTATGCATTATTGTCTCTTGGAAAAACACTAGCATAGCTGGAGAAAACTTAAGAATTCTTGGGATTTGAGAATTCTGCAGAACATGTTGTACATGATATCGAGTATTCACTCGATCTGCACTAGTTTATCGAGTATTCACTGCCTGTCTGATGTTTTCCTTGTAACCGGATTAGCCACGCTATGAAAAATCTCCTAGGCTTCTAGTCTCTGTTCTGTTAACAGTGCAGGAAAAATTCAATTCAGAGTAGTTCCGACGACTTATTTCTGGCGACTGTGTCGAATGGATCTAGAATGGTAGATTTGGTTGATTTTGACTTTATAGTTGGCGTTGGTGTAAGTTATTAATGTTTTACCCGTCAGATATTTAGATGTTCAAATGTATTTCATCGCACTCTTTAAACTTAGAAACAACGTTCATCCGCTCTTTAGATTAAATTCTCAATTTATTTTGTAATATCACAAATTATCTAGTTTCGAGGAGGTTAATTACTAAGTTTTGGGAGCCTAATATATCCCCACCTATTGTTTTTAATTTTAAAAAATGTTGTGGTACATGATGCAATACGTTCCTTGATCAAGGAAAATTATGAACTTTTAGAGGAGATTGGATTGAAGAACCAGAATAATGTGTGGTTTTGAGTTAGAAGAAGAGAGTTAACGAAACTCATCCATTATATATACGTATTATATGCTGTTAATTTTTGAATTCAGTTTTTTGGGTGAAATTTTTGTTTGACTCCCAAGTTTTAACACTTCAATCATATTTGTATAGTTGTTCCTGGGCACGTGCATGTGCGTGCAAGCGCACGTGCCCAAAATATTCTAATTTACTAATTTTTGGGTTAGGTCAACAAAAATCCAATCTTTACAACAAAATTAATAGAACAAAATGTAGAGGTAACTGAACTCAATTATATAATTCTATTATTTTGTAGGATGATGAGCCGTGAATAATTCCCACACTTAATTTCAGAAGTTTGGTGGAGTTATCGCTAAGTTATATTCATCAATCAATCGGTAATTTAGTCTCTTTTTTCCGGTGAATTTGTTAGTCATTTCGATCGGTTTCGCGTTTCTTAATCCTTCCGGTTTCTGAGCAATTTCGAGCGCTTCGAGTGCTCTAACCGATATCTCGAAGCGTTTTCCGGCGACTCTTCGTATTCCCCGGCGACACTCTTCTTTTCCGGTGATTAGGTTTTGTTCGGCGTTTTTTATTGTGTTATTTTGTGCTAATTTGAGGAATGGGGAAGAAGAGGAGTGTTGTTAAGCATCAGTCGGCAAGTTTGGGCGATGATGTTGATAAAGATTCGTAGTTGTTTTGGAGGAAATATTTTTATAAACTTTTGGATCTGAATATGAATTTGTTTCTATATTTGCTTAGTTACTTTAATTTGTTGTGATTGTATAGTTAGTTTGACAGTATTTGACACCAGTTTTTCTTCTGTAAATGATCAATTAATTTATGTGTTTTATGTAGGTAATCTAAGAAGAAGAAAATAAAACATGTGAATGATGATGCAAACGATATAGATTCTGTGGTTGATATAGTATTATTGATACTTTGTTAGTTAGTTTGATTGGTTTGTTTAGATATTTTTTTAGTTTATTTGAATCTTGATAATCCAGACATAATGGTTTGACCGGTCCAACCCACTTCCTTGTTATAACCCGGTTTTGACCCGGCATATAACCCGCGAGTTTTTACCTATTTGTTATAAATTGCATTTATGTCCCTCGTCCTACCACAAGCTTGTGGTAGGACGATCCTAGCCAAGACTTTCTCTAACATTTTATACTTTTATACATTTTTGATATATATATTTATTTGATCCAACATTTTGACAACCACTTGTATAGTCAATCATGAAAAAAAGAATTAGGAAGAGAGCAAAATAGAATCACGAGTTGTTCTGCAATAAATTGACATTATATTACTCAATGTCACGGGGACTTATTTTATGCATAATGAACTCGTTTTCTAAGTTATTCTCAACAATCATGTGTCTTTTTCCAATTATATATGCACAATAAGAACATAATATGCTAAGAATGCAAAACATTCATGCTTTGGGTGTACTAATACTACTATCCCTACCAAAACACCTGAACTTTACTAATAGTTATCATTTTTACCATGACTTTGTGAGGGTCAGTTTTTTGTCCAATTTATTTAAATTTGTTCGATTCAGATCAATTTTAAAAATATGCTATTTAATAAAATTAACTAATTTAGTTATAATATTGTTGTTTTTCAACGTGTTACATTAAATTTTTCTTCAAATCAGTATAGTTTTGTTTAAAAATTTTGGGAGAATATAGGCGCAATAGATCTTCACACTAACTGGAATAGTGACAGTAACCGAAGTAACAATATTGGTTGTCGAAATAGCGATGATGGATGGAGTAGTGGTGGTCGGAATAGTAGTTTGGCCAGAGTAGTGGCGGTGAACGAAATGATGGCGGTGATCAGGGTAGTCGGAGTAACGATAGTTGTCGAAGTAGTGGCGGTGCAGACCTGAATAATTGTGGTGGGCGGAGTAATGATAGTGATCGGAGTAGTGATGATGTTGGGATGGTTGATATTGTGGTGATAAATTGAATTGGATTAAATTGTTTACTGTTGAAATTGAACTGAATTGTTTACTGTTGGATTTCAATCCAACTGGACAAGGCCTAACTCGTATAATACTTCATATTCATGATCAAAGTTTCAGCAAATTTTATGATGAATGGGAATTGAGCCATTATATAAGGACCGAGGGAGTAAATGCACGGTACTAGTAATACATAGACCATTTCTCCATTTAGATTGGTTAGACCAAATCCAAAAGTCATGAATTCAATTCAAATCAGGTCGAAAATCGATTTTACGGTATAGTCGCTTATGACCTACCTCCCCTATGCCCTGCAATAATGATTCCTCGAGCATTACGACCTTTACCACAATGATGCTATTCATAGATCAAATTGTTTCGTGTCGTAAGTGGATCTACCCAACATATCTGGCCCTAATGGAATAAAAAACAAAGACCATTTTGATATCACATATCGGGTTGGGTTTCATGCCACGACGGACTACGACCTCGGTTCCATGTGGTTGCAGGAGGATGAGCAAGAAACGAATCAAGGTGAGAGAAGTTGGCCTGATATTCAGTCTATGATGTTGGTGAAATAACATAGAAATAACAGGTATTAATACGAAGTGAAAAGGCCAATTTTGCCCATAATCTGACTGTTTTGGTTTAGTAAACCACCAACATTAACACAAAAACATATCAAGTGATGGAAGCTTGCTTATAAGTCATAAGTAAAGATGTCATACACTCCTTGCATTAAAGTTACTACAGAAACAGGTCCAGCAACAAAAATCATCCATAGAACCACTAATTCGCAACTTAAGTACCAACATCGAAAACCAAAATCACAAAATAGGTACTGATGAATAACAGGGATCATCATTCTTTACTTCTTGTCTTCCTTCTCGGCCTCAGCAGCCCTCTTCAACCTAGCTCCCATGTGGCGAGCGTTGGTCCTCTCCAAACGCAGCTTGTCGTAGGCCCTGAATGACTTCATCTCCGCAGTCACCTTCACAAGCTCCACAGTCGGCTTCTGAGCAACAACAGGCAAGATCGGGCCTTGGACTTGAGTAGCTGTTGCCAACTCCTCAGGAGTAGAGTCACCGGCCTGCACACAGCCAAATATACAAGATGTTAGATGGAGAATAACATACATGCGTAAAAGACGAGTAAACTTGTTTAGTAAAAAAGAAGCAAGTATTATATATGTGTGCATCACAAAACACAGGACTTATTTGACCAAAACAAACGAGTATCATACATGCGTCGCAAGATACAGAAACTTGGTCCATACATATGTATGAACAAAAAAAACATGGTATGTATGCATCGCAAGATGTGGAACCTATTTGAAAAAGAGAAACTAACTAACTAACTAACTAACTAACTATATATATATATATATATATATATATATATATATATATATGCATCAAACACTTGGTAAGAAACAACTATCATATATGTATGCATCCCAAGACACTTGGCTAAACAAAATTAGTTTCATATATGTAACCATACAACACAGAAACATTGAAGACAAACAAACGAGCAGGAACAATACCTTGAACTTGCGGGTACGCCTTGGGAAGACGACCATTTTGGCCTTGTACTCCTTCAGTCGCTGCACATTGGTCTGGAAACCCTCGAGTGACCTGTTCTTGCGGCGATGGTCAACCGAAATGCCAACAGTTGGTGCAAGCTTCCTGGGAATACCAGCAGTCTGTATATAACAAAGGATTAAATTATTAGCTACTCAGTCAAATACACAGAAATCAGAAAGTTAGCTACAATTATTACAAAGAAATCACCTTGAGCTCCTCCAGAGTGAAACCCCTTCCAGCTCTGACCTTCATGTTGTACTTAACAGTCTGGCCACGAACAACAGGACGAAGAGGTCCAGCAGTAGGCCTGGGGAAGATTTTCACAGCCTTGGCCTGTCTAGCTGCAAAAACAACACGAAAATCAGACACCGCCATCATAACAAACACAGTGCCAAGTAAAAACTCATCACCAACACTACAGACAGAGTAAGCAACATACCATTCCTTCTGCGGGTCTTCCTTGCAGGCTGGTTGAACCAAGTCTTGACATAGTTCTGCCAGTGCTTCCTGAAGTGTGAGCTGGGAATGACATTGTTATGCTTCACCATGATTAACCTACAGACCAAAACACCTTATTTGAATGAGTGATTGCAATTGTAACCACAAATAAAAACCGACATCGATACTTGCAATGCAACAAGAAACAGTTAAGCATCATGCATAGTAAGAAGCAAGGACATTGTAAGCTCTACAGAGTTATTTCTGAAGCTAAAAACTAGCATTTAAGTTCAAAAAAAGTGCAGGAAACAAACAGAAGAATCTAAAAGCCTCTAAAGTCCCATCCTTTAGATCACTGGGGGGCTGAAGAACCTTAAAACAATCAAAAATCAATCAGCAAAACCTAAGACTGAACAAAATCAAGGATCCCTAAGCAGCTGGATCAAGCAACCAAAAAAGACATCTTTTTTAAGAGCTCATCAGCATCAGAAACACTAAGCAACAGTAACTGGAAGCAAAATCGACATTTCCATTCAATTAGAAGAAGATCGAGGATGAAGAAACTGACCAGTGGTGGTTGAAGAAATCCTGATCGGCGGCCGCTGCGGAAAAACTAGGTAAAAATAAAACCCTTTGAAGAGAAGATATATAAAGGTGGAGGCTTAAACCCTATTTTCTCAAATTGGGCTTTTATTTTATTTTGGGTTTGGGCTATTGGTGTAACTGGGCTCGGCCTAAGCAGTACACAGTGTGATGAAAAAAGGAAGGCATTGTACTTGAATTTTTATGGTATTAATTTCTTTTATTAATTTGATTTTCAGTGTTTTTTTTATAAAAAATCCAAGCCACTTAGAAAAGTGGGGTGATATTTATTGGGTGCACCACTCCAATGAAATACCTTAAAAGGTTTATGTTTCAACTATTTAAATTATTTGAGATAAACATTGTTACAAATGCTTATGATTTGAGTTATTTGAGATAAACGCTGTTACAAATCACTAAGTACTAATGTCGGAGTTGCAAAGAGGATTTATAAATGGCTCTTATCTACACTCATGCCAATTCCCGCGAGCATGTTAGACATCGCTATGCGAAAACCCAAATTTGTCGACGGCAGAATCTACTACTCGCAAGTAATTTTGAGATTGTTAAGCAAAATCCAACTATGGTGACAAGTACGAGGTTTAATAGAGCTATAACACTTTGAATTACAGAATCGGCATCCCATATCATACAGTTTCCAGTAGCATATCCACCAGTCACCATATTCTGCAGCATTGAGAACACCCTTCTCATCTATGCCACCCCCAACTTGTAGATTTCGTACCTTTCCAAAAACCAGTGAACAACCGCAATATCTCCTTCAAAGTATTCATAATTATTTGTTAACTCTTAAGTAGGGGAATTCCCTACTATCTAAATCAACAAGGCATACGTATTCCTGTTATGCATAATAAAAGTCATATTTTCATCAAAAAACTAATCAACAAGGCCTCTAATGTGTCTTGGCAAAGTGGAGTGAGTGAGTGTGTGTAACATCTGAACAGCTAGCTAGTTTAGATAAAGAATCAGCAACTGCGTTTGCCTCTCTAAGCACATGAGAAAAGGATATAGATAGCTCACTTTGAAAAATCCAGGTGGATCTGATCAGGGCAGTTAGCTTCCACGACACTTTAAACTTTTTTAGTATGATTTTGAGCATAACCAAGGAATCCACTTCAAATGAATCTTTGATAATCCTAAAAGTGGACTGCTTCCAATCCCATACCCAAAGCATTTGTCTCAGCTTCAAGACTGTCTTGAACCCTTAAAGATTGTAACTTTGCCAACATAGTTATGCATGCCGAGTCTCTGAGTGTGTACTCTGCACCAGCATTATCATTTCTCATAAAAGAGCCATCAAAGTCTAATTTAACAGTATTGTGAGTTGTTATTTTCTATGAGATCACATACTTTGATCTTATAATTCCTCTTGTGCTAACAGATATCAAGCCGTTCAAATGAAGAGGAAATAATATCGAGGACCATGCATTAGCATGAATCTGAATGAATGATCGTATCATAGTCTGACGGAAGGAGTACTTTCACAATATGTATGTAAAATTAGTCAAACTTAGGGTGTAAAAGTCCTCAACAAGGTGCAACATAATAGAAAAAACAAAGAAACTTACAATGGAGTGTAATTTTAGCCAGGTAAAATACAGAATTACCCTATTCGAACTCAACCCAAAAATCGATTGATATGATAATCTGGATCCAAATCCGATCGATAACCGAGTTTGCTTGGACTGAATCTGATATGAACCGAACCAAAATCAACCAAAACCAAACCAAAATCGTTAACAAAAAATTAATTAAGGTTTGACCTTTGGTTAATTAAACTCAATTTAGTTGTCTAAAAAAAGTTATAAAAGAGATCATTTTTTGTTTCAATTTAGTTAGCACCTGGAGAAAGATAAGTAAGTTTAATCATATGATCAGTTAAAATTAATTTAGTTAGTGTCTTTACAATTTAACCTACCAAAATCCAAAACTAACATCATCTAACTCATATTGAATTCAAACCCGAATAGAACCGATTAAATTTGAACCGATTGTAACCCGACCCGATCGATATGAAATGAGAAATGAAAATTTTACCGACTCAACCAAACTATTTTGATCCAAAACCGGTTTAGCCAAACCAAAACCAACCGAACCGACTGAATTGACACCAACAATTTCTTATATTTAAAAATGACCATCATGAATCTTTAAGAAACAGTCATAACATGAAGCTACTGTCTAGTTAAGAAGTGAACACCTTTTTTAAGAGAGCTGACTATCCTAACTCTTAAACCATAGGGAGCAGTCATTTTGAGAGATAGAGAATAGCTCATCGAGCTTCTAAGGTTGTCATGGTCATATCAGAAAATTTGTCTATCTATGAAAAAACCAGGTTGCCTTGCCTCTGCAAGCAGTTCCTGACTCCCTAGCATCAAAACAACCAACGACATATCTGGCCTATCTTCTGCACATTGCTGCACACACAAAAGCCCTACGCGAATAACTCGAAGAACTTCCAATGGACAACACGAGCCGATCAGATTGGAGTCGACTAATTCCATCGCTCTTTCTTGTCGGCTTAGCCTCCAAGCCTAGACATTTCCAAAAATGTTAGCATAAATAGACATATAAATAGATCATTGTACATGAAGTAGATCATATGACTCACATGTCCTAAAAGGTTGAGGTTGTGGCCATCATACAGACACATTTTGTTCCTCTTGCCACTCACAATCTCCATTATCAGAACTCCAAAGCTAAAAACATCTGATTTCACTGAATAGACACCAGATCCGGCGTATTCTGGAGACATATAGCCGCTGTTTCACGTAAATTTAATCACAAACAACAATGTCATCTACTATCTTGATCCTCAAACGCAGGTCTGGCAATTTTTACCCGTTACCCGCGAGTAAAACGGGTAATTTATTTTTTACCCATGTGGGTACGGGTAAAATACGGGTACGGGTAAAACGGGTAATTTAAAATACGGGTCAAAACGAGTCGGGTAAAATACGGGTCTAACCCGCGGGTTTACCCGTTTTCATATAACCATTACCTGTTTTACCCGCGGGTTTTACCCAACCCATATTTTACCTGACTCGTATTTTACCCGACCCGTTTTACTCGTTTTTAAACGGGTAAAAAACGGGGTATACCCATATTTTCATATTACCCATTTTACCCGACCAATATTTTACCCGTATACCCGTTTGCCAGTCCTAGTCAAACGTCAGTACAAAGGAATTTAGGTTCTTACTGTGTTCCAACTATCCGGCTCGTGTTGTCGCCCGTCTCATTTCCTCCACACGTTCTCGCCGTGCCAAAGTCTGATATCTTCGGGTTCAGCTCAGCATCGAGCAGCACATTGCTAGCTTTAAGATCTCGATGTATGATTCTAAGTCGGGAATCTTGATGAAGATAGAGAAGCCCTCGAGCGATCCCCTTGACAATTTGAAACCTCTTAGGCCAGTCTAGTAACTTCCTCCTCTCTTTATCTACACAACATTTTTATAAACAAATACACAAAAATCATTTGCTTTTTTTTTCACAATGAAACTCGAAAAGATGTATTGAAGAATCGTGATTGAATAACCGAACCAAATATGAAGCGATCCAAGCTCTTGTTAGGCATGTACTCGTATATCAGAATCTTCTCTTTCTCTTCGATGCAGCACCCGAGAAGCCTCACCAGATTCCGGTGCTGAAGTTTAGCGATGAAAATCGCTTCATTCTTGAACTCATCGACACCTTGTTCCGATCCTAAGGACAGACGTTTCACGGCCACTTCCTGTCCCCCTTCCAGTTTACCCTATAATACATATCATGATGTTTAAGGTTCTTGTAATAAAATTAAGGTTCTTGTGATAACATGATATCATTAGATTAAGGTTCTTGTAATAAAATTAAGGTTCTTGTAATAACGCGATGAACATGATATCATCGAAAAATTAGGGTTCTTGTAATAAGACCATCTTGTAGTAACTATAGAAACAACAGGCTTACCAGGTAAACAGGTCCATAGCCACCCTCTCCGAGCTTCTTGTCTGAAGAGAAATTACTGGTTGCCTTGAGTAACCTCGACCTCTCAAAAAGCGGTAGTTCAATCTCTTTGTTTTCGAGTTCTGCAATGTAATAAAGTTTAACATAGACTCTACCTTAATTTCATCAAAAACCAGAAGGTAAACAACGTTGTACCACCTTGTTTCCTCCTCAGTAGTCTCTTCTTCCTTCGGTTGATAAACAACAGCAAACTGCTAAGGCATAGCAGAACCATACCGATTGACAACGGCAGAATCATGAGGATTAATTTCACCTTTTTCCCGCGTGATTCAATTAACGTTGCTGCCAATTGTTGTCGAAATCAGAATCTCTTACATCTAAACATGATCAAACAACATTTGAAAAAACAAATGTAAAAATGCATTACCTAAATCAGAAGAAGCCAGCTTGATGTAAATGTCCTGACCAGCTCCTGGTATGACTTTCATGTCTACTAAATCCTCGTACCAAAGCAAACAACCTCGTCCTCCATTCCTGATGTCCAACCTAGAAAAAGCCGTGCACGAGCAGTTGTTCAGACACGCTTCTCTGCATTCCTCGAGAGACATGGTTCTGTTAAACGTGGAGTTTCGCGTGTCGGGTAGTTTGTAATGAGAGAACTTGTAAAAACCATGTTCATCGCCGCATGTCAAAGGTGCTTTCCTAGTACAGCCTTCAGACCAATCTCCCTTGGACCAATTTTCAGGATTCTTGTGCTCAAACGTTGGCAAGCATCCACAGGTTGCTGAGTTTTCAGCAGAGCAGCTTCCGAACGAGCCGCATAATCCATAAGTGTCGCAGATATCATTCGGTGCGGACAGGTAAATATTCCACCTCGTACTCTGGTTGTCTGATGCCCATCGCTGTCCGACCCCGGTCGTACTCACTGTAAACCTCGACATGGTGGGCCCGAGGAGGCGAAAACTGTAATAAACCTCGTTCCTGTTGTAAACAACCTCAACGGAGAATATAGGGTTTGCCGTCAAACCTGGGACGCCACTAAACCCTAGGCCATTCCACGGCCCCGTTCGATACAACAACGTTGTACCTGATCTTATGAAGTTCTGCTGATATCCGGTCGGATCACAGTAGTACGTGTAATCCCCGGGCGCCGGATCATCGGAACTCTTCCATGATGTAATGAAAACCTCATGGCCAGTTACGAAGTTCCAGCCAAGCTTCATACCTGGGAGAAATGTGTCCGTCGGATAATCAAAACTCTGCCAAGGAAACCTGTCTGAATCAGTATCATTTCCATCTTTTACTACAAGATTCCCAGAATCCAGCAACTGCGCCGCCGCGAACGATGTCTGAACAGCTGACGAGGAAGTTGAGGACCAAACCGCGCCATTTGTTTCATTACGTAGGACTAAGACTCCTGGTACGATGATCTCCAAGAAGCCGGCTTTACTGAGAAGGGGAACTTCCCTGTTGGCAACCCAAACTATGATTTGTGGTGTTTTCTTGTACCATATTCCGAGGTATCGTTTAGTTGAAATGCTTGGACTGAAGAATCCTAGTTCAAAGCTCCCGCCGGCTGAAATTAGGGTTTCGCCGCCATCTCGGAGAACCTGGTTTTCTGCTAAGGTATCTGTCAGACAGGAAATATCTCGAATCAGAAGTATATATGAAAGTACACAAACAAAGTACTGAACTTTTTCTGAAATCCTCATGTTTTTTTCAGTAAATTTGTCTAGTTTCTCTCTATTTCATGAAACCTCAAATAATGTATGAATCAAATATGATATCATGTGCAAAGTCAATGATATTGATGGAACTTTGGAATACTGAATAATTGGCATGATGTAGCAAGGTTTGAATGACTATTCAACCAAGACTAAATTTTTTTTCTTCCATGAAGTAATTTCCAATGAAACTTACAGAAATTTCAGACATCTTCCTCAATTTCAGACACCTTTTGTCACTAGGTTATTCAAACAAACACCTATATTGGCTCCTATATTAAGCTGTAAAAAGGATCAAATTTAGAGTATCAAATGGTCAGCATTCAATCAAAACTGTGGTCCAGTTATATATAATGATGCAGAAGTCTACGGCAAGTTGCATATCTCAGTTGCTTTTTTTGATTATATGCACCTTCACTAGTCCATATTCTGCTCTACATTATAAATAATGGATGAACTGAAATAAGTTGAGGTCATTTTCGTACTTTTACACCGTATTTTGGACTACAAGAGTAAAATACTGGACTGCGTATAGCAACACTCATTTAAAAAAGGTATGCTAGGTCGTATTTTGCTCCAGTTTAAAATAAAAAATACATATTCGATATGTACGGTATAGTCCATAATTACGTATATCAGATATATGCATCATATATATTATTGCATACAATTTCAAACCAGTTGTATATCAAAATTATTGTATATATGATTATATAACAAAAATACGGACTGTAAACAAGCAAAATACGGACTGCATCTAGCAGACAGACTAGAAAAAATAAAGACGCCATTTTTACAGCACCGGAGCAAAGTCAAGAGTCTTACCGGAACTGCAGCTGGATTCCGGCAAGCTTTTATACAGTTAGTTGACATTATTTACTCTTCTGCACAGTTTAAAAATATCTTCCTCCATATTTTTCTGCACCAACAAGCAAACAAGCATTTTCTCAAACACATACTAAATCACTAGAGATTCATAAAATTAAATCACAAACTTTACATTTATAAACAAATAATTGGCTAGTTTTGCTTAATGAAAACACCATAGAACCATTTATTAAGGGATAAAAATCTAGCCAATTTAATGATTCTTGTGAATGAAATAGTAGTTCTTACAATCTAATTTACCATTTCAGAAATTTAGACGGTAGTATTGATCGGTAATTTAAACTGTGCATGTCTAGAATCTTTGGTCTTTATCTTAAACAACATAGTTTTTAAAGTTTGTTGACAATTCTTGGGTGTTGTGACTCTCCAGTAAGAAGATAAATGCACTCAGTTTGATTTAGTTTGTTTTAGTTTCTCACTTCTGAATTTTATGCAATGTACTTTCATTTAGTTTCAGTTTTATGCGTTTTAATTCTGTGTCTGCTGATTCCAGGGATTGTTCAGCTTGGTTGGAGGGGAAGTTTCAGATCGAATCAGTTTGTTCCAGTCGGGTTTACGACATGATCTCTGGTCTGCAAAGCGATTAACATGATGAGAAAATGTTGATAGTAAAACTAGAGGATTCAAACGTTGTACAGATCAAAAATCAAACATAGTATCCCCCTGTTGAATGCAAAAATTCCGGGTCCGGATCACCAATTCCGGTCCCGGGTCGGGTCATTTTTCCGGGTTGACCCGGCTCATGTACGGCCCTACTCATCATCAACAGGACAATAAAAGAAGCTGTTTCAAAGTAAAATAAATAAAAAGTGTAATATTTGGCCATTGAAATAAGCAAAAGTAAAAGTGAAAAATTGCAGCAGAAGAGGAAAAAATGTACACTTTTTCATCCCAAAAATGTTGATATATATATATATATATATATATGAACTTCAAATAAAACACTAATTCTTCAGTAATTTTTACAAGAAATCTGGTTAATTTTGGTACAATTACTCATACATTATCGTGCTTCTACTGCGATGATGGTGAGTTCAGCAGTATCTGTGCAACTTTTCAGGCAAAACCCCGCTGAGTAGCCTCTCGGGGAAGTCCTCCTTTAGATTTCACGGAAAAAAACCCGTCTCCTGCGTATTCTGGAGACATATAGCCACTGTTAGACATTAGGATCTTGTCATGATCATTTTAATCATCGCGTATATTTCATAAGGCGGCGTTTGAGTTCTTACCAGTCTCATTTCCACCGAAGCTTCTGGCTGTGCCAAAGTCTGATATTTTTGCTCGTTATCTGGCTACCATCGTTGAGATGGTGAGTCGAGCATTGTCTTGGTATTTCTCGACGAAAAACCCTGGCTGTTTAGCCTCTGCCAGTGGCCGTTCATTTCCCAACATGTTGACCACATTGGACATATCGGGCCGATCTTCTGGACATTGTTGCACACACAATAGTCCCACCTGGATTGCTCGGAGCACTTCCGATGAACAATAAGAACTGGCAAGGTTAGGATCAACCATTTCCAATGCCTTTCCTTCCTTGTTCAGCATCCACGCCTAAAAATATCATATCAGAATTTCCCGTTATAGAAAGACTAATCGAAGGATGAGTGACACTCACCTGCCCCAAAAGGTTGAGTTGGTGACCTTCATGCATAAACATTCGGTTTTTCTTACCACTGACGATCTCTAGTACAAGGACTCCGAAACTGAATACATCTGATTTTATCGAGAATATCCCAGCTCCGGCGTATTCTGGAGACATATAGCCGCTGTTTGGCATGACCATAAGTATTATAAATGTCGCTAAACTCATTCATTTTTGTAAAAAATTAACAGTTCTGAAGTATTGGAGTTCTTACAGAGTTCCAACTATTCGGATGGTGTTGTCCCCGGTCTCATTCCCTGCATAGCTTCTTGCTGTGCCAAAGTCTGATATTTTTGGCTGCAACTCTGCGTCGAGTAACACGTTGCTAGCTTTTAGATCTCGGTGTATGATTCGTAGTCGGGAATCTTGATGAAGATATAAAAGCCCTCTAGCGATTCCCTGCACAATTTGGAACCTCTTAGGCCAGCCAAGTAACTTGCTCCTCCTTTGATCTGCACAGAAGTTTTATCCATAGTTCAGTGATGCACTTGCTTTGGGATAACATGAAATGACTGTAGTTTGAGTTCAGATAATCGTACCGAATATGAAGTAATCCAAGCTTTTGTTAGGCATGTATTCGTATATCAGAATGTTTTCAGCCCGCTCGATACAGCACCCGATTAGCTTAACTAGGTTCCGATGCTGAAGCTTAGCGATGCAGATTGCTTCGTTCTTGAATTCATCAACACCTTGTTTGGAACTAGCAGAGAGACGCTTCACAGCAACTTCTTGTCCCTCTTCCAGTTTACCCTGAAGTAAATGTATTCAAATTTGAGAACCATTATAGAAAACTAAGTATTCACTGTTGATTAAGTCACTACACAGAAAAAGCAACATACCCAATAAACAGGACCATAGCCGCCTTCTCCAAGCTTGTTTGTTAAGCGAGAAACTTTTGGTTGCTTGCACTAGTCTAGAATACTCAAACAAGGGTAACTCTATCTCTTTGTTATGATGCTCATCAGTGTGATCCGCGCCATTCCTATTCATCGACATTTCTAAAAGAAGAAGAGCATTAGGAACTTCAATACACTACTCTTGAAATGAGAAAATTAAAAAGGCGCGCCTTTAATACCTCGTTCACTCCTTGCATGCCCCTTCTTCCTTCGGTAGATATATAAAAGAATACCGAAGACTAGGAGAACCACGCCAATCGATAATGGCAAAATCATGATGAGTAGTTTCGCTCTTTTTCCTACATTCCATAACATTTCACGCACGACAAATCAGTTAGCTTCATTATATATGAAAAAAAATCATATAAGGCCACTGAAAGATGTAAATGTGTTACCTAACTCTGAAGAAGCCAGCCTGATGTATATATCTTGGCCAGCACCAGGTATGAGTGTCATGTCGGAAAAATCGCCATACCAAAGCAGGCAGCCGCTTCCCCCGTTCCTTATGTCCAAGCTAGAATAAGCCGTGCAATTGCATTTCTTCAAGCAAACCTCTTTACAATCCTTGAGAGATATACTTCTGTCAAATGTGGAGTTATGTGTGTCGGGAAGTTTAAGATTCGAGTACTTCCGAAATCCATCTCCACCGGCACAATCTAATGGTTTATTCCTAATGCAACCACTTGACCAATCTCCTCCCTTCCCCCATAGTTCAGGACTCCGAGGTTTGAACTTCTCCAAACATCCGCATGTAGCTGAAATTCCGATGCCACAAACTCCATTAGAACCACACAAACCGTAAGCTCCACAGTTACCACTTGGTGCAGACAAGTATAAGCTCCACCTAGTACTTACTTCGTCCCATCTCCATCGCTGAGCAACACCACCTGAAGTCACGGTAAGCCGTGTAATAATGGAGCCAAGGAGAGTATAAGTGTAATATGTCTCATTGGTGTCAAAAACAACCTCGAAAGAAAATATTGGATTTGCTGTCAAATCTGGAGAACCGCTAAATCCTTTACCATTCCATTGTCCATTTCGGTACAACACACGAGAACCCTTTTTCAAAATGTTTTGTGGATAACCAGTAGGATCACAGAAGTATGTGTAATCCCCTCGAGCTGGATCCTCGGAACTCTTCCATGATGAGATATATACTTCTAAACCAGTGACAAGATTCCGACCCATCTTCATGCCCGGCAGTAATGTATCAGTGGGATAATCAAAGCTCTGCCAGAGAAAATTACCTGTATCATCTCTGAGAACGAGATTTCCAGTATCGAGCAATTGTGCAACGGGATTCTCTACAGCGGTTGAAGAGTTGGAGGACCAAATGATGCTGCTCGTCTCATTGCGAAGAACGAGTTTTCCAGGTTGGATAATCTCCAAGAAACCTGCTGTATTGATGAGGGGAACTTCTCTATTTGCAACCCAAACCACAGTGTGCTCTGATATGTTCTTGTACCATATCCCCAGATATCTTTTATTCGAGGCACTACGATTGAAAAATCCAAGTTCAAAGCCCCCGCCGGCTGAAATGATAGTTTCACCATCTTTAAGGACTCGACTTATCGTCAAGCTATCTGTTGCACAAGAAATCTGCCTAATCAAGATAAGAACTGAAAGTACATAGAACAAGTAACCATTGTTCATGGTTTCAGCAGTTGTTTACTTAGCTAAATTACAAGAGAAGGATGAATGGCAGATATAGGGATCAGATTTAGGATGACTACAAAATTGACTTTTCAGGCTGTAGGCCATGAACCTTGCTGAGTTCATTGAATAGTATTCATATTCCATTTCCACAGAATCCTTTGAATAAGTCTAAGGATGCATCAGAATAATCAACTTATGGAAATCGTCACGGTTCTTGATTGAAACTGACATTACGGATATGATTTCTAACATAATTTGAGACACAGAAACGTCGATAACTCCATTAAACAAATGCAAAAGGTTGATTACTTCAGCATAATCTGAAAGAAAGCAATGTATCTTCTTTTCAACCAAATAATTGCCTATTTTATTTGCAGTGGAAGAAATCCATGGCAAGCGGAAAATCTCAGATCTTTAATCTATTGATCAAATCTTAAGCTGCACATAAAATGAATAGAGGGAGAACAAAGTCAAAAGTCTTACCGGAACGGCAGCTGGATTTATCATTCTGGCTATCTTTTCAACAGTCAGAAATTCTGTAGTTGACATTATGAACTCTTCTGAGTTGTAAGTCAACTAGTATCTTCCTCCATGTTTTCCTGCACCAGAAAAATGAGTGTGCCACCACTCCTTCTCAGAGGCATTTTCTCAAACACATACAGTGCATTCTTCAGAAACATGCAGAAAAAACGAAGATTGATTTGATCGAGAAAGTCGAGAAAGGCGTACCCTTGCCCGATCGTAGCAATCCATGGCTTAATCTCGATGGCGCATTTAGAAATGCTTGCTCTCTCTCACACAGACACACACTGATCACCATGGAAATGTTAATTACACTGGAAAAGCAATGCTAATGCTAATGTTAATGCAGTGCCTTGAAAAGAAAAACATGACAAGAAAAGAAGAAGCCTTGTATTTATAAACAATGAAGCTAAAAGAACCTTTACATAATGGAGCTAATTGACTTAAACAGATTGCTCATCATCTGGCAACTATCGTCGAGATGGTTAGTTGAGCGTTGTCCTGGTATTTCTCGACGAAAAACCCTGGCTGTTTAGCCTCTGGCAGTGGCCTTTCATTTCCCAACATGTTGATTACACTGGACATATCGGGGCGATCTTCTGGACATTGTTGCACGCACAATAGTCCCACCTGGATCGCTCGAAGTACTTCTGATGAACAATAAGAACTGGACAGGTTAGGGTCGAGCATTTCCACCGCCCTTCCTTCCTTGCTCAGCATCCATGCCTGGACATTTCTAACACATCAGCACGAACATATTTTCATGTAAAGGAAGGTCTAATGAAGAGATGAGTGCCACTTACGCGTCCCAAAAGGTTGAGTTGGTGACCTTCATGCATAAACATTCGGTTTTTCTTACCACTGACGATCTCTAGTACAAGGACCCCGAAACTGAATACATCTGATTTTATTGAGAATATCCCAGCTCCGGCGTATTCTGGAGACATATAGCCGCTGTTTGCCATAACCATAAGTATTATAAATGTCGCTAAATTCATTCATTTTTGTAAAAAATTAACAGTGCTTAAGTGTTGGAGTTCTTACAGTGTTCCAACTATTCGGATAGTGTTGTCCCCGGTCTCATTCCCTGCATAACTTCTTGCTGTGCCAAAATCTGATATTTTTGGGTTCAACTCTGCATCAAGTAAGATATTGCTAGCTTTCAGGTCTCTATGTATGATTCGGAGTCGTGAATCTTGATGAAGATATAGAAGGCCCCTAGCAATGCCCTGAACGATTTGGAACCTCTTAGGCCAACCGAGTAATGTGCTCCTCCTTTGATCTGCACAGATAGTTTTTCCACACTTGACATTTGACATTGAACAATCAACATGGAGATTTAAGGTGTAGGAGACTATGGTTCAAGTTTCAGATAATCATACCGAATATGAAGTAATCCAAGCTTTTGTTAGGCATGTATTCATATATTAGAATGTTTTCAGCCCTTTCGATACAACACCCGAGTAGCTTGACTAGATTCCGATGCTGAAGCTTAGCGATGCAGATCGCTTCATTCTTGAATTCGTCAACACCTTGTTTGGAACTAGCAGAGAGACGCTTCACAGCAACTTCTTGTCCCTCTTCTAGCTTACCCTGAAGTAAATGTATTCAAAATTGAGAACCACATAGAAAACTAAGGATTCACTGTTGATTAAGTCATTTACGAAAAAGCAAGCATACCCAATAAACTGGACCATAGCCACCTTCTCCAAGCTTGTTGTCAACTGAGAAGTTTTTGGTTGCTTGCACTAGTCTAGAATACTCAAAAAGGGGCAACTCGATATCTTCGTTATGGTGATCATCAGTGTGATCCAAATCATTTCTATTCATCGACATATCTGCAAGAAGAGCGTTAAGAACAGTAATACACTAGTCTTGCAATGCATAATATGTTCTGCATCACGAAAAACACACCTAGTTCACTCCTTGATTGCCTCTTCTTCCTTCTGTGGATATATAATAAGAGACCAAGGACTAGAAGAACCACACCAATCGATAATGGCAAAATCATGATGAGTAGTTTTCCTTTCCCCCCTATATTCATTAAAAGAGAGTGTAAAGTTTGAAATACGAACAAATGAAGGCATCCATTTTGCTTTCTTGTGCAATGAGTTCATAAAAGAAAAACCAAATAAGGTTTCTGACATATGTAAATGTGTTACCTAACTCCGAAGAAGCCAACCTGATGTAAATATCTTGGCCAGCTCCAGGTATGAATGTCATGTCAACAAAATCACCGTACCAAAGCAAGCAGCCGCTTCCCCCATTCCTAACGTCTAAGCTAGAATAAGCCGTGCACGAGCAGTTCTTCAAGCACACAGCTTTACAATCCTTGAGAGATATATTTCTGTCAAATGTGGAGTTATGTGTGTCTGGAAGTTTAAGATTGGAATACTTTCGAAATCCATCTCCACCGGCACAATCTAATGGTTTATTCCTGATGCAACCGCTTGACCAATCTCCCCCAATCCCCCAAATTTCAGGACTTTTGGCTCTAAACTTCTCCAAACACCCACAAGTAGCTGAACTTACGAGACCACAAATACCGTTAGAACCACACAATCCATAAGTTCCACAGCTAGCACTCGGTGCAGACAAGTATAAGCCCCACATAGAGCTTTGACTCTCCCACTTCAACCGCTGTGCAACACCACCTGGAGTCAAGGTAAGCCGGGTAATAGTGGATCCGAGGAGCTTGTAAGTATAATATGTCTCATTGCTGCTAAAAACGACATCATACGAGAACATTTGATTTGGTGTCAAAAATTGAGAACCACTAAATCCTAGACCATTCCATTGTCCATTTCGGTACACCAAAAGTGCACCCTTTTTAAGAAAATTCTGTGGATATCCAGTAGGATCACAATGGTACGTAAAATCTCCTCGTGATGGATCCTCGGAACTCTTCCATGATGAGATAAAAACTTCTCGACCAGTAACGAAATTCCGACCCATCTTCATCCCTGGTAGTAATGTGTCAGTAGGATAATCAAAGCTCTGCCAGAGAAAGTTACCTGGATCATCAACATTTGCATCTTTGACAACAAGATTTCCAGTATCCAGCAATTGTGCAACTGGATTCGCAACAGCGGTTGAAGAGTTGGAGGACCATACGATGCTGCCTGTCTCATTGCGAAGAACTAGAAGTCCTGGCAGGATAATCTCCAAGAAGCCAGCTCTGTTGATGAGGGGAACTTCTCTATTGGCAACCCATACCACAGTGTGTTCTGATATGTTCTTGTACCATATTCCCAAATATCTTCTATTTGACGCACCACGATTGAAAAATCCCAGTTCAAAGCTCCCACCGTTTGAAATGATAGTCTCGCCATCTTTAAGTACTCGACTTATCGTCAAGCTATCTGTTACACAAGAAATCTGTTTAATCGAAAAAAGAACTGGAAGTAAATAGAACAAGTACCCAATGTTCATCGTTTCTGAATTACAAGTGGAATGCAGATGCAAGGATATTGATCAATATTAATATGGATACAGAATTGACTTCTAAGGTTGTAGGCCATGAAACCTGCTAACTCATTGAAAAGTATTATTTACACTTAACTCAAAATTCTTATGTGACATTTAAGATATTGCAACTTATGGAAGGTTCTTGACTGTGCCTAAAGTATCAGAAATGATTTGTCGAGATAGAAACGCCGGTAAAACTATTAAACAAATGCACAGTTGCTTTCATCAACAAGCTTATCCTGTACAGAAGGTTCATTCTGGCCTTCTATTCAACCAAAATTATGGCTTTTTATATTCAGTCAGCAGCAAGTGGCAAATCTCAGTTGCTTAAAATCTATAGTCTATTATTGATCACATCCAATATGAGTAAGGGAAGAATAAAGTCGCGAGTCATACCGGAACTTTCTTATATGTGGAATCTGCCAGTCCTTTCAACAGTCCGAAAAATTGTAGTTGACATTGATTATTCTACTCTTCCGAGTCGTAAGTCAACTACACCTGTACCTTCCTCAGTTTTCCCTGCACCAGCTAACAAAAAAAGAGCAACATTTCAGTTCTGATGTAGAATTAAAACTGAGATCGAAACGACTCCTGATCATACAAGCATTTTATCAAACACGTAAAGTGCATTCATAAAAAACACATACAAAACAACTAGACACGCGTTTGATCCAGCAAAATCACAAACTGTGCATTAAAAGAAGCCATTTTTATGATCAAGACACCAGTTTTACAGCACCCCAGAACCCTAATCATCAAAAAATGATCAATCTTCATGATTCAGTGAATGAAACAGTATTTCCTGCAATTAAATTGAACACCATATGTCCGAAAACCGGCATTATACAGAATAAAAAGCGTACCTTTTCCGGAATTTGAACGGAAGTTGAAGGTTGATCCAGAAACCACAAAATCAAGCCTGACAGTTTGAATCAAAAACTTGAGTTTGGTGTTCATACTAAACTACAGTACTATCATTTGAATATCATGTCGGTTACTTGACTTTCCTTGCAATATTTTAAAAAAATTGTTTTTTTTTTGGAGTAAAAAAATCAACGGTTATCATAATTCATAAGGCATTTATAGGCTGGAGAAGTGTATAACATCAAAGATTCCAAGATTTTTGATCAGTTCATGCAAAGAAAACAGTGAAAATTCAAAAATTCGTGTCGTAAAAGACACAAATATATTAGTAATAGCCCTAAAAATTTTACATTGATTTGCCTTTGAAGCAAAATGGCAGCACAAAAACACCACAAATATGATGAGTGATGAAGATTTCTAATGTACATTAGCATCGGCCTCGAATAAAAACTAACGAAGCCTGTCTAATCATCGAGCTTCTATCATGGTGATGGTGATTTCAGCAGTGTCGACGCATCTTTCCAGGAAAAACCCGGGCTGTGAAGCCTCGCGAGGCAGTCCCTCGTTCCCGAGCATCTTATCAACCTCAGCCATATCAGGCCTGTCTTCGGGAACCTGCTGCACGCACAACAGGCCGATCTGGATCACCCGAAGCACTTCTGATGAACAATGAGCATCTCCCATGTTTACGTCCACCAGCTCCATTGCCCTTCCTTCCCTGTTCAGCATCCAGGCCTGCACATTTCCATAAAATGATTAGCATATGTGCTTTTTATTACAAGTGTCGAGTACTATGTAATGAGGAATTCTGTTACTCACATGTCCTAAAAGGTTGTACAAAAGGCCGCCGTGGTAAAAGGGCTTGTTTCTCCTGCCAGTAACGATTTCCAGCAGGATGACTCCAAAGCTGAACACGTCTGATTTTGTCGAGAAGATCCCTCCTCCTGAGTATTCGGGAGACATGTAGCCTCTACTCCGAAGCAATCATTATAGAACAATAATGTCATTAAGAAAACAGTTCAATTCAGCTCGCTTCAGTTCAGTAAGAAAACAGTTTGGCTTACTGTGTTCCAACTATACGCGTCGTGTTGTCTCCAGGCTCGTTCCCTCTGAAGCTTTTTGCAGTGCCGAAGTCTGAGATCTTCGGGTTCAGCTCAGCATCGAGCAAGATATTTCCAGGTTTGAGATCCCTGTGAACAACTCTCAGTCTGGAATCTCGATGAAGATAAAGAAGGCCCCGGGAAATTCCCCGAAGAATCTCTAAGCGTTTTGGCCAGTCAAGCAGGCTGCTTTTCTTTTCATCTATCAAAATCAGGCCATGATTAGCGGAAAATAATAGAAAAAATGCTGTCAGGAGATGAGGAAGACGAACCAAATATGAAGTAATCCAAGCTCCGGTTTGATAAATACTCGTAAATAAGGATCTTTTCTTTCCCTTCAACACAGCATCCGAGAAGCCTCACGAGATTCCTATGCTGAAGCCTAGCTATGCATAAAGATTCATTCTTGAATTCACCATTTCCTTGCTCGGAAATCGCTGAGAGACGTTTCACAGCAATTTCTTGCCCATCTTCGAGCCGGCCCTAAATGAATCCATCCTCTATAAATCAAATATATCTATAAATTTATTGTGAGTGACAGATATTAGGTCTTACCCTGTAAACAGGACCATAGCCGCCCTCTCCAACCTTGTTGCGGGAAGCAAAGTTATTGGTAGCCTTAACTAGTTCAGACAGCTCAAATAGAGGAAGCTCGACCTCTTTGCGCTCGTGATCGTGCGTGTAATCCTCGCCATGGACAAACCTCGACATTTCTGAAACACGAGTAGTGTAATAACTTAGTCTTCTGAATTCTGATAGAGTTAAGTACAGATCGCTAATTAAATCAGAAAAAAATTAAAAAAAATTTACTTAGAAGTTTGATCTTCAGGTGTTTCTTTTTTCTGAGGATGTAAAATATCAGACCGATGACTGATATTACTACGATGAGAGCTGATGGTGGCAAAACCATGACAAGCGAGTTTCTTCCCTTCTTTCCCGAAGAACCTGCAAATTTTCAGACAAAGTTTAAGGATGAAAAAAGTACTCGAATTGAGGCATCGAAACAATGTTATAAGTCGGTTACCTAACTCCGAAGAAGCCAACCTGATGTAAATATCCTCGCCAGCAACCGGTGACTCTTTCATGTCGATCAAATCCCCGAACCAAAGCAGGCAGCCGCTGTCTCCATTGCTGATGTCCAAGCTCGAATAAGCAGTGCAGATGCAGTTTCTCAAGCACGCCTTCTCGCATTCCTTCAGAGAAACATTTCTGGAAAATGTCGAGTTATGCACATTCGGCAGTTTCAGATTATGGTACAGCTGGAATCCATCTGATGAGCAATTCAATGGCATCCTCCTAATGCATCCGTCCGAGGAAACTCCCTTGTCCCAATTCTCGTGGTTCCTCGGTACAAACTTGTCCAAACATTCGCAGAAGTCGGATGTATCGACTTTGCAACATCCATATGATCCACATGTTCCATACCTGTCACATTTATCTGATGGTGCAGACAAGTATTGTTCCCACATCGGGTTCGTGCTTTGATTGTCCCATGTCTTACGAACTCCGACCCCATCTGAACCTAAGGTAAACCTCGAAAGAATGGAACCTAGGAGCTTGTACCTGTAGAACACCTCCTTGTCGTTGAAGACAACCTCAAAGCTGAATATGTTATTTCCAATCAATCCGGGAACTCCATTGAAACCTTGGCCATTCCATGGACCAGTTCGATAAACCAAGCTGTTTTCCATGGCTATCATCTTCTGAGGATATCCAGCACGGTCGAGTTTGTACGTATAATCACCCGGAGAAGGATCTCCGGGATTTTTCCAGGAAGAAACGTAAACCTCATGACCTGTAACCAAATTCCAGCCAAGCTTCATGCCTGGAAGAAATGTATCGGTCGGATAATCAAAGCTCTGCCATAGAAAATTCTCTGGATCATCATCATCAGCATCTTTCACAACAAGATTTCCAGTATCCAACAACTTTACAACAGGATTTCTTACATTCCTCGAGGACCTATTCGAGGACCATATCAAGATATTCAGTTCATTACGAAGAACAAGAATTCCCGATGAGGTGACCTCCAAGAAACCAGTTGAAGTATTAAGGGGAACTTCTCTATTCGCAACCCAAACCACAAACTTATCATTAATGTTGTGGTACCTTATTCCAACGTATTTACTCGAAGGGAAGAATCCTAGCTCAAAGCTCCCACCAGCTGAGACGAGGGTTTCGTTTTCTCTAAGGACTTTTCCTAATGTAATGGTATCTGTAACACATGTAACCCTATGAAACAAGAACGAAAGGAAAGCGAGATGAAGCAGGAGAAGAACCTTAACAGCTATCTTCATGCGCTTCGATAATCTCCCACACCTTAACTTCTCAGATGGATGAGAAATGAGAGAGTCTAACACTTCTTTCACTTATACTAACTGATCATTCTGACTAGATTAAGGCTTAAACAAATTAAAGTCTGACAGTTGACAATAACTATATTATTTAGAACATGATTCAAGCTTGATTTCTACTCTGCTTACAAAATTAAAATCCCACCTGGAATACAGTAGATTATCTCCATGCAGAAGTCACTATTAATATTTAGTCAAAAAATCAATGTAAAGACTAAAAATTTGGCCAATGGAAGTCCACCCTTTGAATTTTCAACCTATAACACAGATTTCAGGCCATTTTTAGTCTTATATATCAGTAATTTCACAGAAGCAGTGCAAAATAAAATTCCTTACCAGAGATTAAAGTTGGAATTTTTACAAGTTTGAATTCTAACTCCAAGTTTTGTGCATGTTTGAATGAAAACATCATAAGTGAAATTACTCTACTATTTACAATTTAGACCATGGACTAGAATTAGCATATGTAGCACCTTCCCCAGGTCATATATACACCAAAAAACAAGAAAATGACCTGAAGAAAGAGATTGCAAGAATCAAACACAGAGAAATGGCAATAGTTTATTGTTGTTACCTGGAGAAATTCTGGAACTCTTGCATTATATTATTGTGTCCTTCTGAAAGGGACATCAAAATCAAACCTTAAGCTGACTTGGCCATTTATTGATTCTGGAAATACACCATTAGTAGTTTCATAATGCAAAAAAGAGCTGTTTTTCAACTAAGAAACTTGTGTACCATGCCAATAAACTAAGTGAATCAAACGCTAACATGATTCGGATAGTAAATTCATACCGACATTTCATCAAGCACGTAGCGGTCATTGTTAAAAATCGTGTCTTGGACGAAAAAACAAAACGGAAATGGGGCCAAACCGATAGGAGGGAATCTAAGCATATATATACAGATATGCTGCTGAGTGAGAGTGGCATTTTAAGAAATGGTGGTGATTTTAGAAATGATCAAAATTCATGTACAATCTCATTTCAAGTTCAATATGCAATCTTTTATTATATTCATAGCATGAATATACAATATAATCTCATTTTTCAGGGTGATGCTATTTACGCCCCTATTTTTTGTTTGCATCGAATATTGAATGATTCATGAGTTTCTGATTGTTTAATTGAACTTGTTTTTGTGAATAGTTAATGTAGCATTTATATTTTGAGGTGATTTACACTCCAATTTCTAGTCAAAAATAGTATAAATAGCAACACCCTTCTTATTTTGTAAAGTTTTGTTATATTTGAAACCATTTATAGTGGAGTGATTCCTCAAAAAAAATAAAATTATAGTGGAGTGATTTATATGTCTCAAAATGAGTATGTTTAGCATTACAAAGTCTAAAAACATTATTGTAACTAGTAAGTAGAGAACTCAAGATACTATTGGAATTTTACTCGTTGTAGTCCAAAATATCATCGAATTATAATATTAACCTTGTATGTTGTTAAGTTTTCCTAAGAACATAATAATTGAGAATATTAAAATTCATACTGTATTTAGAACTACAAGAGTAAAATATACATTTCGGTTTTAGTCCTTTTCTTAAAACTGAATAAAATTGTGGTCATTATCTTAAACAAGAATTCTACATACTTATCTTTTTCACAATTTTAAAAAATATCTAGTTTGTTTCAGTCAAACATATCATCTAGGTTGAAAAGTACATCGCCCACAAAATAATTGCCCGCAAATTAATCGCCCACAGAATAGTCGCCCACAGATTAATCGCCCACAGAATAGTCGTCCACAGATTAATCGCCCACATAATAGTCGCCCACGGAATAAGTACAAAAGTCTATAAATTGCGTACCTGTCCATTTCTAAAGGTAAACAGATAGATGATAAAAGAAAAAAAAATTGTAAGAACTCTGTGTGCAATATCACATGGTTGATTCCCTTTCTCTTCTTTTGCAAACTCCTACTTCTCCGGCCCAACCTTTTTTTCATTCCATAACCTTCTTTGATTTCATTGAGATGGAGAGTAAAAAAACAAAACTCAAACATCAACCTCAAGCGACGATCTCCCAATTGAAATCATCATTGAAATCCTCAGTCGATTGCCCATAAAAGACATTTTCCGTTTTCAAACTGTATGCAGGGATTGGAATGATTTGATTGCGAATCGTAAGTTTCCTCTCTTTCCCCGTGGAAGAAACCGAGCTATTTCGGCTTGTTTTCCACAGCATCGTGGAAGATCCGATCTCAAACGGATTCGATTTTACTCGGTAGAGAATGAATCTTCAGTTCAAAAACTTCCTGATCCCATTGGTGAGATTCCATCTAATTTTGGTGATTTTACATTCCTTGGTACCTGTAAAGGGTTAGTTTTATTTTATGCTCAAAGATCAATTTACATTTGGAATCCGTTAACGAGATGCTGTAAGGAACTGTCCCAACTTAGAAATTTATTGAGTAGATTCAGATCTTGTTTATATGAGGTGGGCTCTGGATTTTGGTTTGACGAAGACTTTAAGAATTACAAAGTTATTTTTGTTCATCGTGGAAAAGCTTATGTTAGTAATATATCTAAGAAGGAAAACTGGGTGGACGTTCAATTTTCTTACAGATTGAAATCTGTTGGTTTGGGTTCTAGATTGGAGAATATAGGGGTTTTGTTAAATGGTCGTCTATATTGAATAGTTAGTACATATTCTGATAATGCACTGATATATCCTATCAATGCACCACTGTTGATTGTTTATTTTGAGGAGAAAGAGAGACGGTTTAAACCATTGCCAATGCCTAAAGTTGATGATGATGTCAGAGTAGTTTATTCAGGGCTTACTACTTTGGATGGCTGCCTATGCATGTCTAGATCACGTAGATATTATACCCCTGATGAAGAAAATGTTGTTTTGATTATGAGAGAGTATGGCATTTGGTCTACATTATTCACCATTAGAGGACATTTAGTGCCCCTGCAACCGACACCTTCTAGTAATAGTGCTATAGTATGGTCGTACCCGTATATGTATACCTACAGCTTTAGAAAGAAGTACCTAAGGAAAATTAAGGCTAAACAGTTTAACACCCATACAAATGAAAATTACAGCTTCAGAAGCAATGTCAGGCCCCGGATATTCTATGAACCGTCTGTTCTTATAATTGATAAAGGCATTCTCATGTATACGGAAAGTCTGGAGTCGGTTGAGCTGGACTTCCAATCACATAAGTAATTTGGTATGCATCTATGTCCTTTCTATATTTTCTACTTTTGATAGAGTATTTTGATGTTAAAATTATATTTTCTCTAGTTAGAGTTTGAATTAAATTTCTTACCTGCTGTTTTGACCTTTTGATGTAGTAGGAGGACAAATCGAAGATTCTTATCACATATGCTGTTAGAGTGAAAAGTGGACATCTCTTGCAAATGGAAGATGAGCCGCCTGCTAGAATGAAATGAAACTATTTGTCTGTTAAAGCATTTGACAGAAACAAAGAATATTTCGTTCATAAATGTATAAATTTCATTTTGTACCTTTCATAATAGTTGTGAATATTGATCAATGTACTCTTCAATAGTTTTCTTTTGCCTGTGGAGGAACTAGTGTTGTGCGAATTGTTATACTCGATTTGCATGTTTTTGGGTATCGAGTTTTGGTTTGCAAAAGTACAAGTACAAGTTTATTTTAGTGCATTTATATATGTAATAAGAAGATGCACAAAATTTTATGAAATCCATATTCTAATAAGTAATTTATATGAACCAATCTTCATGCTTTAGTATTATAATTTCGTATTATAATTTCAAGAAAAATATCACATGTTTTAAGATGTACACATGTAATCACATGAGTTATCACATGTAATATAAGATGTAAGATGTAATATAACTTATATAAGATGTACACTGGATTTTATGCAGTTCCTTCCATAAGGGCCGGGCCACATGCGAGTCATGTGAGGCCCAGGCTTCAGGTCCCCAAATTTTGAGAATTTTTAGGGCCCAGATTTTTAAATTTTGAGAGTTTTTAGGGCCCAATTTTAAAATTTTATTTACTGATATATAGTTCTGAAGTTCAGTATATTATAAAAACGTAATTATAGAAAATTAACAGGAACAATTAATGGTGGAAGTTACTGAAAAGTATAATTGTGCATAATTAAAGTATAATTCCTTTAATAAACTATGTCGCTGCCGCTTGTAGTCGCCGTCCACCGCCGTTGTAGGGCCCTTATTTTTTTTTCGCCTCAGACCCCCCAAATAGTTAGTACCGGCCCTGACTTCCATAACGAAACAGATACCTCACATTCATTAGAAAAATGTTGAAATGAGTCCTCATTATTACAGAAACAACATGTGAGGAAAGATTGAAATCAAAGTGTATCAGTATGTTATCAAAAGGTAGAATAGCGTATTTAGTAGCCTCCATATAAAAATGGAGATTTTCTTCTGAATATGTCTAGGCCATATCTTTTTAAGCACGTGAAAAATACCTCTTGAAGCTCTCAACTTTATATTGACAGACTTTATAGTTTAGATAATCAAAATTTTCCAGTAATTCACATAAAAATTCAGACTGATTTGGTAGGCAACTTCTGATCATGTTTCACATAAGAAGAACATATAATGTTAATTAATAATTAAGCTAATATTAGAAATAAAATTCAAAAGCAAGTAAAATATGAGTTTAGCTGAAATTAGCAAATGTTAACTAGTCGGCAATTGCCAGCCCAAATGCAAATAGTACCCACGTCCTACTTTCCTAAGAAAGACCAATTCATTTATTAGCCCAACCTACTCGAAACTCATTGGCAATTTCTCACAACAAAACACCGTGCCTTCCTCCGACTGCAAAAACAATACTTGCAATTTGGTCCTCCTTTTATTTATTTCACCAATTTCAGACCCTAGAAGTTAGAATTTGTAGTCATCACTCAAGGGTTCAATTTTTATACAAATCATAGTTTTATCCCATTAATTAATCGATCAAATATTCATGCTAGCTGTTTATTTATATTTTCTTGATTTATTAAGAATATTTATAAAAGGTACTTCAAAAAATAGAATATTTATAAAAAGGGTTTCAGTACTGGGCCTTGTTTACAATAACTAATTTTTGCACTGAAGTGAAATATACTGACTGAATCAACACAGTTAAATAAGGTGTTTGATATATGCAGGTCCACTTTACTTCTACAGATCCAATAAAAGTGAGAAATACCAGAATTACTCTTCATTCATTTATTAGTTTTTACAAATATATTTCTAAAACCCTAACCTTGAATGCATGATCCCGTCTATGTAATGATTGAACTCGTGTCCAAATTATAAATTACTTTTTCATAAATTATAATACATATTTAAGAGGGGTATTATTGTCACTTTGAATTTAATTTGGATTTGCAGAACTAAAGTGGACCTGCATATAAAACCACCCTTAAATTAAGCAGTTTCAATGTTACCACGGGTTAACTTTTATGTTAATAAGGCTATTAAATTTCATCGGATTTATATTTTACTGAACTGAACTAAATTCATATTGAATCTCAAGGGTATGGATGATCAAACCAAAAGATAAAAGGACCAAATTGGTAATGACTCAAAAGATAGAGGACTAAAACCGCCAATTTATTCTCCAACCGGCCTTTCCCCATAAACAATCTCGCAACCTGTACCTTAGTTGTCTCCTGCTCTTTCCCTCCCACTTCTTCGAACCCACCCCCAATTCCCCCTCATATATATCCCCCTCATCTTCTCCCCCAAATCCCAGATCACCAGAATCAAAATCAAAATCCAAATCAAAATCAATGGAGTCATCCAAGAAGCAATCCTCCGGCAACAACTTCCACGACTTCCTCCCCGTGATGGCGGAGAAGCTCGGCGGCGACGGCCTGATCGGCGAGCTCTGCAACGGGTTCCGCCTCCTCTCCGACGCTGAAAAAGGCGTCATCACCTTCGAGAGCCTCAAGAAGAACGCCGCCGCCCTCGGCCTACAGGAGATGTCCGACGAGGATCTCCGGAGCATGCTGTCGGAGGGGGACTTCGACGGCGACGGCGCGCTGAACCAGATGGAGTTCTGCGTGCTCATGTTCAGACTGAGCCCCGAGCTCATGGATGAGTCTCAGTTTTTGTTAGAGGAGATCCTGCAGCAGGAGCTCAAGCATGATGTTGACTTTTCTTTCTAGCCTTTCTTCTGTAACACTGATTCATATACTACACTATTTTGATCATGATTCATATGGATGGATCATCATCATCATCATTGTTTAACATATAAATATACATCAATGAAATATGAACATCATTCAGTTCGTTGAATATTTATTTTGATAATCTATAAATATTTTATGAATAATAATTAGATAGAAACTATTGACACGTTGTTAGAAATTAGGTTGTGTATCAGTGTCGTCCCTGTAATTTTCGAAAAAAAATTATAGTTGATCAATTTTCTTCGGTTCAATTTCTTTTTGCAAATTGTTTCCGATCATACCTCATTGATAACGAAATATTCATGATCAATCATCATATCGTCATAGGTTAGAAACCCCTAATTCTCGCCGAAAACTCACTCGCCGAAAACTCACCAGAAAACAATAATTTAATCATGTACATCAAATTACAGGGTAGACACCGGCCTCGCCGAGTTCCCATACGATACTGCCACTATTTACAACCCCTCGAATCTTTTTATCATATCCAATTAAATTTCTTTCTCAATGCTTTTTGAATTTCTATTAATTATTTTCAATTATACTGCAATATAACAAAATATATAGAAATTTAAATATTTTTGAGATCCCTCAAATTTGAGGGCCGATGCGATCGCTCATATCGACCGGGCCAGATGACGGGACTGAATCATACACCTCATGAAGGAGAGATCGACTGATTTTTACCACATCTAATCTTCATTTTGAACGTTTGATGATAAACTTGTGATTTTGAAATATAACAAATTTCGGGTGACCTAATTAAATAAGTTTTGTAATGAATGTGTGAAATGCGATGGTTCCCTCTCAAAAGGACAACTTTTTTGTATTTGATCATGTTTTTGTTGTTCACACAATTAATTATTGATGAATAATGTGATTTGAATTGATACTAGTTCGAAGAAACTTCTTGAGTGGACGGAGTGGAGGGAAGTTGTAAGAAAGATTCTGGATCGAAGAAAAAACTTTTTTTTTGTAAAGATGGAAAGTGAACGGTAATTCACGTGATTAGGCGAAAGTCATGAGATACTGACTTGATCAAAATGAGTTTTTTCTATGGCCATTAAAATCTTGTTTGACGGTATATCTTGTTCATATAATGAATGGTATGTAGGGTTTCATACATTTATCACATTATTTTGTATGTCTTTACAAGTTAGTTCAAATTCTGTCACGATATAAATTGATACATTTGAAATAATTTGATTGATTACCTGATTATACATGAGTGAAATGGTTTTGAAATAACTTGACTTGACTGACCTGGAGTCAACCTCAATACGATTGGTCTGAACTGATAGTCAACATCTAAACCCGAATCAAATTGGGCCCAATCGTTATTTTAGTTTATAATTAGTCGAATTTTTAATGTTTCTTGAAAGTCAAGTGTTTACTAACAGTTTCGAGTCAAGTCAGATTTGAATAATATACATAACGTTATAATAATTCAAATCCAAATCATGCAACATAATTATAATCTTATCTGATATGATCCAAAAATAAATATATCCAATAATAATTCGACCCAAACCCGAATTCATATGTAACCACCTTACTGGATTGACGATACTACTAACAAAGGTGGATTTATGTCTAAATTAGCGTAGACTGACGTCTACGTTCAGATTCGTCGAACAATCTTATAAACAGTATTTTTTGATCTAGTTCTCATCGTAGCACTTTTACGTCTTATACTATCACCTACCATAATATAAATTCTTAGATGCGCTACTAATTATTTATAGACATTATATGATGAACATTATCACTTATCATGAATAGATAGTCGATAGAACTCATCGAAGGAGAGCTTTGTGTATGGGATCAACGACCCGCCTAACTCGGATATTTTTATTTTGGATTTATAAAATAATGGCTTCGTCAATGAAATTGTGACATGACAATTGTCTTTAACTATCAACAAATAGTGTGACTATAAAGATGATGTCGGTCAAGTAGCATTTAAACGGCAAATTGCGTTCGGTGGGTGATCTAAAATTTGGATAAAAGTGTTTAAATTTTGATAAAATGCCCGTGTACCATTAAATAATTGACGATGTATTCAAATATATCCGAGTTCTGGAAAAATACTCGTATTCCTTAACTGAAATTTGATTTTTTATTTATATCTCTAAAATGTAAAAAATAATCTATTTGAATATTTGTGTTATTCGAATGACATAAAAATATCAAATTCGAGTATATTTGAACGTTTTAATGATTTGAATCAAAGAGTCCACTTCAGTGAAGGGGTGCGTGTACTTTCTCAAAATCGAGGGGTACATGAGTATTCAGGGATACACGATCACTTATAATTTTTAAAAACTTTTGAGATCATTTTGCCCTGATAATACTACTTATAAAATGATATCTTGTTTGAAAAATCATTATAAGAAATAATATCAGTACTACATATAATATAAGTTAATGTAAAATTTTATCGATCGAAAAGGACAGTGATTCAGTCATTCACCTAAATGTGACTGTGAGAGTTCATACTGTTATGTGCCTTACGTGCTAATATTTTATAGGAAATGGACAAACATGACTATATATTATGTGTGAATTGAGATTATTGGCTAATAATGTAAAAGATAACCTTATGAATTAATATCCAATTTTAGTAAAATCTGTCACAAGCAATTTAGGATTGGAGAGACAAATTGTTGATACTTGAAAGCAATAAGCTCGTTCATGAACACGTAGTTTGATTTAATTGGGTTCCTAACAAAACCTAGCTGTCAAAAAGATGCTTTCCTATATTTCTTTTCATTTTCTTCTCTAATTTCTTTCATCATAACGTAACAAGATGGAAATAACTGTTAATTAAATCTAATTTGTTTAGTTTGGCTGGTGTATAAGTATTAGTTGTTCAGCAATAGTTTGGTTATTTTTTCAATGAACAATTATGATTTGTCAATATTGATATTATTTTTCGATTTGATTGACTAAATTTTGTATTCATAATATTTGATCTGGGTTTTTAAGTATATTTTTTTTATGAATCAAATTTTCATTACATCATCAGAACAACATACAAAATATTGGCATTCTCTCCCGACTAAAACAAACCAAACTAACAAATATACCTTTGTCATCGTTTGTGTGCTCCTACTTTTTGAGAGAGTTCTAAATAGTTAGATGAATAAGATGTCACAAAGTCAGAGAAATTAAAGTCTTCCCCAAACTTACAAGAATACAACTGTCTACTAGAACCTTCCTTAAAATCCAGCTAGAGTCGGGATTGCCATTGCACCCTCAAATGGGTGAACGTGTTGAAATATCTTATTGTTTCTCTCAATCCACACTCCATATAGAGTTGTGGTGTGCAAGACCAATCTCTTCAACTTTTTCCATTTCTTCAACTACATCAAGTGTTTCTTCGTTGGCCTCAGCTTCTGAATTCTTCGTAACTTCAGAATCCCCAGAACATAATCACAGAATCACAATGGCAAAAAGATGAGCTATTGTTTCTGCTACTTTCTAACACTAACAACATGGGGGCCGTGGTCCCAACACCCTGAAATTCTGCAATCTGTCAGCTAGCTGGAACGTAATAGAATCCATAAAAAATCATGTGTTTTGGCAATAACTGAGAATGCCAAATCAACTATGCCAAATGATCAGTTTCATCTCTTCCATTCTCAAATTATAGGCTCATATGATGCTGAATTTTCCTGCCTTGGTTAAGCAGTCTTGAACCTTAGCTAGCATTAAATCTTCTCAATCATTAAGGTCTTCTAACCCCAATAGTGACTTGCAATTGCTTTACAGCTACTTAATGGCTTACCCCTCAAGTAATAAGGATGCATCCACTCTATCCGAAGGACATCTTTCTTGGTACAGAAGTAGATGCTCCCATAGAGTCTTCCGGGTATCAATCTGGTTCAACCCATACACCATTGTGATGCAGCAATCCAAATTATACTCTTTCATGTGCACATGCAGATCCATCCACTAAGCTCCTTTGCTAAGTACTTGCACCAGAAAGTAGTCAGATCTCCATGCCACCTAATTAATTCTTCTTTGATTCACCAAAGAGCTATTGACTTCTAAGTCCCAATTCAGCCCCAAAACACTCCATATTTTTTGTTATTTTGTTGTTGAACTCAAATTTCTAAAGAAGTTACAAAACCAACATTCTGAAATAAATAATAATATCTAACTAATCTTTGCTTCTCAACCTTATTTACACCTCTGACATTCCAAAATATAATTTAACTAGTCATCGGAAGGATCCAGTTAGTACCTAAAATTGATTACTTGATCCACTTGGAACAGCTGTACCATTGTATGCATAAATTGTCACAGCAGAATTAATAATCACTGGTTTCCCCTTAACTCTCCTATTCAACCCAAAAAACATCATGCCTACTGATGAGCAGAAATCAGAGCTGGCGGCGTTGATCACTGCCATGGTTACAAAAGAAGTGGAGGATATGCTGGATACTCACGAGGAAAACATCAAGAAAAGAGTACAGGATATGCTTGATGCTCACGAGGAAAAGATCAAGAATCTGATTGAAGGTGTGAACAAAGAAAATTATGCAATTTTTGAAGCCACTCGTGAGGGGAACGCTCTAATTAACAAGCTGGTTAGGAAGTTTATTCCTAGGAGGATCACCGAGTTCAACATGGAGAATTTTTTGAAGATAGCAAATACGGCAATGACACTGGCTCCTCTTTTCGATTCTACTAAAAAGGTCCTTGTCCATTTGCACCATCCTTATCCGGTGTGTGGTGCGATTGGGGGTGTCTACTTCTTTCTTTGGTTATTGGGAAGCTACCGTGCAATGTGGCTCGACGTTGTTCAGTTGTGTGTACTGATTCCGGGATTAGTCCTCGGTCTGCTCATGATGATTCTCCTCCGTGATTAATTCTAGGCTCTGTAATAATGCAAGACACCTTGAACAATTATGTTTTTTCTGGGTCGTAAGGATAGTAATTTATGTTAAAAAAATATAATCACTGGGTTCCCTCTTATCTAGTGTGTGTTGGACATTTGAGCTTAATTTTGTTGGGACCACAATAAAACCATCCTCACCTGTCACTGGTTCTTAGCTTTTGCCCTCACAGACACATACATTCTCCCCGTAGGCTCAACTGCTGTAGGAATCCTCTCGGTTGCTGGTTGTTGGACCTGCAATTTAGGTTGCCCTGACTTAAATTTATAGACCTTTTTAGCAGGAGCTTTTGGCTGCATCTTCCTCTTGCAATCTTGTTCTTCATGCCCCATCTGATTGCAAGTTTACACCTGTCTGGCACCCATTCACACTGGATCTTTTGGTGCTGAATGACCTCATTATCATCCAAAGGTATTCTACCTGAACATTCTATCGAAGTGCTGAAAAAGTTGATACTTTGTTCTCAGATTAGTTGTAAATGTCGTGTCTTGATCTCAATCGGGTTTACAAGTCGTATTTTGTTTTTGATATAAAATAAAAATCGCGTGTTTCGTTCGTGATTTGTGTCGTTCAAGGATCATGCTCTAAATCAAGTGTTGTTACAACCGTAGCAAAATCAAGCTTTGCATAGTGACTGATGCATAAAACAAACAATTTCCAAGTAGTTTTGATCCATTTCTCGATCAACAAGTCAATATCACCGAGTATGGTATACAGACGGTATCAATCTGATTGATATGTAATTTAGTTACTCTTATAATAGACTAGTTAAATTGGATATCGAATCCACTCTAATCGGACATTTTGAATACGAATAAATTTCAAAAAATAAAAAGTCGGGTCAGTGGTTAACATGTAATTTCTTTATGTAGTAAAACAATGTTATATTGCCAAAATACTACTACTAAAGAAAATAGGTAACAAAACGTAATCACTTTCAAAATAAACGTTTTAATCATGTGAAAACTTTGATAGTCTCCACTTTAATTATAAAATTTTAAAATGTATAAAAATTTAATATTAATAAGTTACGTGGTATGAAGAATCCAATAATATCATATATAATATTATATCTGTGCATGTTAAAATAATAATTAATTAAAATTTAACATATTTAACGAAAATAATTTGGGTGCAGATTCAGTTGAAATGAAAAGGATATTATATAAATTCTAGTGGATACTTCAAGATGTTTATGGGAAAGGTGAATTATAATGCTTTCTAGCAAGTGGAAGGAGGGCTGCTAATTAATCTAATCTTTGACTAAAATCATTATAATGTTCAATATTGCTCCAACTTTGAACGTTTAATACAATTATTCTTGCTTGTTTGGATTTTAATTAGTTTAATTTCGTGTTCGCCTAAAGCTTACTCCGTTGATATATTTTTTTAATTTGAGTGTAGTTAACTATAATAAACTATGTAAAAGTATTACGCCATAAAGATTTCAATATTTAATCTTCTATATAAATTTACAGACGTAAATAAATCATGTGTTTACATAAACATTTCAATATTTAATCTTCTATATAAATTTAAGTAAAAAATGACACAGACGTAAATTAATCATGTGTTTACATGAACTAAACTCTTATTTCATCATAAAATTAGGGCACGACAAACTTTCTCAAAAACATATTATATATGAGGATTATTATTTTTGAAAAATTCAACATTCAATAATGATTACTCGTTGGATTTCTCCTCCCATCTTTCCTTTATTCCAATGAACTGTTATATGCAGTTCATTATTTTATTCAAATTTAATTCAAAATATTAATCGAATAATAAATTGTTTAAATTATAAAAAATTAAAAAAATTAAAGATAAATTTTCAAATTACAAGAATAAAATATTAAACTGTAAGTCATGACGATAAAAATGTGGACTAGAAAAGACAGATTTAGGATCTTTGGCAATATGAAGCTGGCTGCTATAGATGATAAGGATGGATCCTCAATCAATTCAAGCCGATGTGACATTAACTTTAGACATAATTCAATTCTGTGATACGTACTAATCAATAACGTTAACATACAATTAAGATGGATTTAGTTTTGAAGATCTATTGTTAATTTACATCATATTACATAATTGCAAAACGTAATTCAATTATTATACACATGGCAGAATTAGAAGGAAATTCAACAGGTTGCTGAAAGGAGATGTCGGATCGGCGGTGAGTCGGCGTTGGCAGCCAGACATCATTTTATTTAGTGATACATTAAAAAACATAGGTTATGTGATATCTAGCGAACAGAGGTTACCGACGCTTCACATCACCACCGCATACCGATAAACTACAATAAATTACTAGTTTGTTTCGTAAACTTTGGGGTTTGCTGCCGCCACCTCCAATAATCCCTTAGTTCCGTCCCTAGCTGTTACTGTAATCAGATTTCAATGAATTCGTTCCGGTCCCATTCACCATTAATTCACGAGAATTTTAGATACATTAGCATTTTCATAAAATCACTCAAAACTGATCATTATTGTTAATTAAAGTGTTTAATAACTTAGAAATTGATTATTGATGAGAGCAAATATGTCATTTTCATTAAAAAAATGGAATAATTGAAAAATCGGATATTGTTCCATTATTTCTAACATATCTCTTACAAATATTTTCAATATTGTTCGGGAGAAGAATATCTAAAAGTCTATTTCTTTTGATAAAAAAACATTTGGATTGCATAAATTTTCATTTTGAATAGTCAATAATTTAGTTAGCGCCGATTACTTCTATTATACAAAAGAAATAATAAAATTAGTCAAATCTTGGACCATATTTTAAGATATGTTGGATTAAAAACTCTATAATTAATGTTAATAACTCTATAATTGAGCTTGAAGTGACACTAGTTCTATCTATCAACACATAATTTCATTTAATTAAGTAAAGTTTATAAAAAAATGGATTCAAAAGAACAAGTCCTAACTTATATTACTTTTGCAATTGAATATGTACTCCTCCATTTCTCTCAATAATCAATTTATTTTATTTCATATGAGCTCAAACATAGTCCATATTACCTCTAATGTGTAATTAAAATTTTACTACAAGATTATATTAATCAACTAGAAACTAATCACAACAGCCTCTCAAGTTTCAGATGTTGATCCTGCTACAGAGCATTACTTGCCTCATTCTTTTGTAAATCTTGCTATTTCGTGAAATTATATTCTTGCTCCAAAACTTTCGGGTGGCTAAATTGTGGTTCTGTATTTATTGACTCGATCACTAACCTACTCCTCGTTTTTGCTTTTTGGTACAAGAATATGAACAAACTCCATGATAATAGTAACTTATGAATAGGAAACTATATAACCCATTAATTCATTCTCTTGGAAGCTTAGATGATTCATGAGATTTATTCAACTTTTTTTTGTAGAATACTTACTTTAAGCCTCTATGCTTGTAAAATACAATATAAATCCTCTCCATCATATGGTGGTTTAACAAAAGAAAAATAGAAACTAAATATGGCTCAAACAAATCAAATTTATGTAGCAACAAAGTCCAATATACTACTTATTTTATCTTTCCTTTTTTGTTGGCAAATTGAGAGAAACAATGAGAGTATGAATTGTCAACACTGATATACTTTTTCAATTATATCTTGTAGTTGTATTCACTAATGTGTATTTTCTCGGTAAAACTCGTTGATGTGATAGGTTGATGTTTCGTTATAAATCTGGTTGTACAAGTTGCGCTTCTTGCTCTTAATCTAGTATTTCATATTGTGTTTTCATTCATGATCTGCTTTTTAAACGTGTCGGCAATTTTTGGACTTTGAAAACATAGATTATACTATGAATTAAGTGTCGCAGTTGATCTTTCTTTGTAGCGACTTATGGGCATTAGCTGTAAGTTACTCTCTACCAAGCAATTTTAGTGGTTGTCAATGTTAGCACGTAACATCATTGGAAAATCTTCAAAACCGGTGCTACTTCTACTTATATAAAAGAACCAAGGCAGACTATTGGACTCCTGTCCTCATCCATATCTTTGTTCCTCGTCTCTGTTCATCTATCTTCAAGATCTACAACACCCTCGACGGTGACCGAGGGAATTTCTGCGACATGTACAAAAGGTAACGCATAGTCTGATTCATTAACCTATTAAAGATTGATGTAGATCAATTTGAATTTTATATTAGTCCCTTCATATCTCTTGTTAACAATTTTTGAGATCTCTAACTAGATCTTAGTGAATGAGCCACTGATGTTATGAATCTAGAGCACTCTTTTCCTTTCCTAATATATACTTCATGTTGGTGTGTAATAATGTAAGTATTGCTACTAATTAAACACTCACTTTTGTGGTAATTAATGACATGATCTAGAACACTGAATTCTGATCTAGAATTCAGAGCTGAATTGCAGATGGTCTACATTAATTCGAAATTTGCAGCTCCGTTTGATCCATGAGCAGGGGAAGAAGAATGTGGTGGTAAACACGCTTGGGAAGAACGGGAATCAGGGATCGAGGAAGGTGAATCAATTCTAAAACTTCTCCCATGCCTAGCTAGCTAAGTATTATGATGTTTATCCCAAGACTTTTGGCACTGTTTTCGTCGGATTTTGATTGTTATTTATCGTCGATCGGATTTATGAATATTTGTTCAACTGATGGTCTGTAATTAAGTGCCCGGGATTCATACTTTATTTTTGCCTGCGATTTATTGTGCGATTTATGCTTTGAAAAATCAGTTAGCTACTCCTCTCTCTTTGTATCTCATTTTTCAACAATTTCAGTTCTTAAGAAATATTATTATCAACTTTAGTTGTCGTAAGTGTTACCTTCACTATTTATTTAACAACTTCACTATTTATTTATCACTGACGTCCCTTATATTCAGGGGAAGACAACCAAAAATGTCAAGGAACAGATTTCCATAGAGATTTACGATGCAATTGTGAAGGCCTTCAGGGGTTTGATTGGGTACGAACAATTCCACACCCCCAAGTTGGATACTCCCGAATATGTGTGTTTGGATGGGAAGAAAAAGCGAAGTGCAAATGAAATTGAAATGTTTCAGAAGGATGCAGTGGAGTTTGTTAGACATTTGAGTGGTTATATTGTTCCCGTCTAGTGGAGTATTTTCTTTCGTGGCTATCTTCGTGTGGCCTTATTCTTTATTTGAACTTGTCAAGAGAGTATAATTGGTAAGTACTAATAAATGACTCTAGAAATTTGTTTGAATTGAATATCGGATACGTTGAATACTTATGCTTATCTTATGATGTTCGTGAACTTAAAAATATATTCTGCAAGTCTACTCTTATTTTAATTCTTCAGATCTCTAATTTTACGTTGTTTATATTAGTTACTAGGGGATTTCAGGGAAGACTTATGTGAGGCGCCTTTCGGGCATGTGATGCTTGTTTAATCTTTGTATTGATCTTATTACTTATTTACAGATTATATAGAAAAAAGGGATAAAAGATTTCCTTATTTTATACATTGCAATGCCTTGAAATCAAAAACAAGATTGAAAGGTGAAGTAAAGAAATCAAATTGGTCCATAATAGAAAGACACCATCATATTTGATGTGTATGGGATAATTAAGAGAGTTGAGTGATTAAACCTTTGCATGATCTATGTTCTAGATGCAGCTGCTTCTTCTTTTATCAACCTAAATGATGATAAGCCTGACAACACCATTTCATCATTACCACCCACCCAACTCATCCCATAACCTCCTCTTAATCAAATTTTAATTACTATCTTGATCAAATTACATAATTTTCTAGTTTTTTTAAAAACAATTTCCACAACTCTAAGAATTTTTTAATCATTTTGACCCAGGATTGTAAGTTATTTTGTTGTTTATGTGAAAAAATGTACTACTTCCATCCCGATTCACAATTTTTTCGGAATATATTTGACCATAAAATATAATTAGTAGGTGTGTAATAATATTATCACGTGAGATATGATTGAGTTCACCATGCACTCTATTATTAAAACTGTAAATTTTTTGACATTATAAATATATAAAAATAAAATTATTAAACATGTTCTGAAATAATTTACTAAAAAGAATACGCAATTGAACCTGAGATTGAGGGCATAGATAACTTCAAAGAGTCACCCCACTTAATAGCCTCACAAAAGTTGACACTTTACTGGGGAAAGTTTACATAGTGACACTTTCTTATTTTTAATTACCAATTTCCCACCATCTAGTTTAATATTTTAAAACAATTCTACCTAAGAATTCCTTTAAAAAAAAAAAAAAAACAATTCTACCTAAGAATCGTGGGACTTTATTTTTTTATAATTAGTGATACTTTGTAACATATAATTAATTTTTTATTGATTTGTTACAATTTTTTATCTTTTGGTATGAAGGATAAATGAACATTCTATCATAAAGATAAAAAATGAATAATTGAGGATTAAGTGGAGTTGAAAGTTTTAATATAATTCCGCAATGCGCTTAAAATAATAGTATAAAATATTAGTAAAGTGTTGAAATTCGATATTTTATTTCGTGTAAATTAAATTTCTATTAGAATTATAATATTATTTTTTGAATATTGTTAAAATTTTTAATAAATTATTTATAAAATATTATTTTATATATTTATAAGTTTCACGCCGAGTAAAATATGGCAATGCGGATAACTACACCGGTATATAAAAGCCGCCTTCCTACCTAAATTTGCAGTCACTCTTTCTTCTTCTCGCTGAATTTTCGAAGCTTTATTCATTTGCCAGTCAACCAACCATTCCCATGGCGACCACGACCAGTTCCGCTGTGACGACGACCAAAGTCTACATCGTGTAAGCTTCTCACACTCGTTTTCTAGCTTGTTTGGCGTAGGATTATGTTTGTTTTCTCAATTGTTTACGGCGTCGATATCACACTGCTCGTTTAGTATATGATTTAATTCGCGATCGGGCGGGAAAGATTAAATTAATGATTATTGAATTGTTGATGTTGATTTATTGATCGGTTGATGAAATTTGTGTAGAATTTGTTGCTAGATTAAAGATTGATGAATCCGATGACAGAGTTATGTTTTGTGCTTCTGGTATGGCTGATACTGTGAAAACTTCGACTAGGTGCGGCTTATAGTGAGGTTAAGTACATGAATGATTAGTTGTTCTTGTGGTTGATGTATCATTAATGGTGTGGATCTCGTTCGAATTAGGCGATTTGATCTGAAAAGTGATTTACTTCTTGGTCTCTTTGATGTAGCTTTATTGTCTGTCTGATGAAATTGATGTAAAATGTTCCGTTTACATAATTTAAAGGTTGATGAATCTGATGACAGAGTAATGCTTTGTGCTTTTAGTTTGGCTAATGCTGTGAAAACTTCGACTAGACGCGCCTTATATGATTGAGTACACAAAGTGAAGTTTAGTTGTTCTTGTGGTTGCTGTATCATTAATGTATATCAGGTGATTTGATCTGAAGAGTGATGTACTCCTTGGTCTCTTTGTCGATGTGGTGAAATTAATCTTCATAGCGGGAATATTGTGTCTGGTTGATGTCTTGAGCTCTATTTTACCAGTTGAGAGTTTAGGTTATCTAGGCTGATTTAATGAGAGTCATTCCTGGTCTAATTTGGTGCTGTTATGAATCTGTGCGTCTGTATGTGTACTATAAAAGCGGGGGAGGAATAGGCAGAATTTAGCTGTTGTGACTATGTTTTGAATTATAGCGCATAGGAATTGTACTATACTGGTGTTTCTTTTGTCATTCATCTTTGATTGGCCTGGAAGGAAATTGGTCTGTTACTAGGTTGGCTAGTCTGTGTTTGTTATTCTATTTAAACTCGGTGGAAGGAGTCTTAAATTAATTATTAGTAAGCAACCATATGTCATTGTCGTATATGATGCTATTATTACCTTGTTATTATTATAAAAACCTACTCTTTTCTGTTGGGGGTGATTGTAAGAGGCACTTCTGTTTTTCTTCTCCTTCGTCCTGGCACCCAAGTTTAGTGATGTGTTTACGTTCAGTTTGTGTAAGCTAGGTTGCCAGGGCGAGTCATAAAATCTGTGCCATTACTATGAACTTTGTAGATACATTTCATGCCTTCTTCTTCGTGTTACTACCCACAATCAAGTTTTGTTAGCGGTCATGTAATTATCTAGTACTCTGTTGATTCAACATTAAAGCACGAGCACGGGGATGGGTGTAAGGAGGGTAATAAATCTGGGATCTTTCTTCCGTCCTTCTACTTCTTTCCCATGTTGGATGGTAACATATATGGACTTCTTGCTGAGCCATCTTGTCTTTCCACTACAGGTACTACTCTATGTATGGCCATGTGGAGAAACTAGCTGAAGCAATAAAGAAGGGGGCATCAACTGTTGAAGGGGTTGAAGCCACAGTTTGGCAGGTAGTTTATACATGCTAGTGTGCTACTGTTGGTTTAGTTTTTCAAGTCTAATTCCCGACAACTAAATTTTACTAGCTTTGCTTCCTAATGCATTAAATTTTACCGTTAAACTGTTGGAGTTAAAAATGCTTAGTCATATAAGTGGCGTCATGTATTGCGCCTATTGTTTATCCTGTTGATTTCGAGATCTCTTAGTGGTAGTTTGGAAGTCCCTTGCCCTGTATAGTATCAGGTTACAGTTAAATCTCCTCATTTTTCTGCTTTCGCTGGAGGAAGTTGCCTGCTCGTAATATCTTCTGAATCTAATTTGGTCGATGCAGGTTCCTGAAACATTGCATGAAGACGTGCTTGCCAAAATGAATGCACCTCCCAAGAGCGATGCACCTATCATCACCCCTCATGATCTTGCTGAGGCTGATGGATTCGTGTTCGGCTTCCCAACAAGGTTCGGGATGATGTCTGCTCAATTCAAAGCATTCCTTGACGCCACCGGAGGACTCTGGAGGACACAGCAGCTTGCTGGAAAACCTGCCGGTATTTTCTACAGCACTGGATCCCAAGGTGGTGGCCAAGAAACAACCCCGTAAGTTCCCAAGTCCTAAAAGGAATCATCATTTTTTTTCTGAATATACTCGACATAAGAGATAGAATTTGCACTAATGACTACATAGGAGCTCGATTTGATAGACTTATATCGTAGGTTGACTGCCATAACTCAGCTCGTCCACCATGGGATGATTTTTGTGCCAATCGGCTACACCTTTGGAGCAGGCATGTTTGAGATGGAGGCGGTGAAAGGCGGCAGTCCATATGGCGCTGGGACTTACGCAGGTGACGGTTCAAGACAGCCCACCGAGCTTGAACTGGACACAGCGTTCCACCAGGGCAAGCTGATCGCCACCGTCACCAAGAAGCTGAAGGGAGCAGCAGCCTGATCTTCCTTAACAGAGTTTGGCATTCATGACTATATCCTTACTATATCTTCTGCGATTGAAAAACTATATGATCATGTGATCTATATTGATTTTCCATGAAAAACAGAATATTTTTCATTCTGTGTTACCAATGTCTATAAGCGTTTTATATATATATATAATTGATTTGTATGAGTGCTTTGACTTGATAGAATGCTTCTTTAAGGTTATGCAAATCTTCAGTTTACTGAGACTGTGTGTGCAGACGTAGTAGAATTGAACTTTATCGTAATCAATGTTAATTTAATCGAATTGCATTGAACTGAATCGGCGTCAAATATTGAACTTGATGTAATTGGATTGAACACATCATGACATATATATGTAAAACAAAAATGAAAAATGACGAGGTAAATTTCTCCGAAATGAATGGATGGTGATTGTATAAAATCAAACTAAACTGATTTGGATCAAAATGAAACTAAATCTAATCGGGTTAAATTCAATTCAACGAGTTCAACTAAGCTAAACTTATTTTACCATAACTATGGGAGGAAGAAACTAGTTTTCGCGTGGTAAGTTGAGTATTTACATAAATTCGAGGGACTTCAAATTTACTATGTCCCTGTCAAGTTCAGCTGTTTGGAGCTGCTAAAACTGCTTGGAGCTGCTTGAACTGCTTGGATTATTTTATTATTTATGGATGAATATTCGTATGTGGTTTAAATGTAATTAGACAAGTTCAAATGAACAATATTTCATTAACAATAATTAAAATAACCTCTTTAGTATCTAAATTTCAAAACATTTTATTTCTTTTCAAAAAATTCAAGTCGGATGAAGTAAGCTGCTTGAGCTGCTTGGAGCTGCTTGAGCTGGTTCAGCTGCTTGGGGCTGCTTGCTGCTTGGAGTTATTTGCAAGAAGTTGAACTTGACAGGGTTATAATGTATGAGTTTAAAAACGAGAAAAATAAACACGACAGCTTTTAAATTTAAAAAATAATAGAGTTATAATAAATTCCAGGCCTCGTTTATATTTAATAATATAAAATGGTATTACAATAAAAAACGCAGATATTTTAAATTAAATTTTTTTTAAAAATAATTTTAGATTAACAATTGAACCAGACAGGGAAGAGAATATAGGGCCTCACTTTTCATGTGTTCTTTATTTGCATTTGACATGATTTTCATTGTTCTTTTTGCGACTTGTCTTCTTTCGCTGCTTTGCCTTTAATCTTATCGCTCGTTGGCTCTTCCAAATTAATTAATCAGTATCAGTACTATAAATATAAAAAACAAATTCTAGGGCTTTCCATTAGTACTTGCTAGATAATCATATCCGAAAAGGAGAGAAAAAGTTGTATTAGTTTAACGGAAATGGATTTAATAATTTATAATTGTGTGATGTAAGATCGACAATAATCCATGATTTACCAAATAAATTATATACTATGTAACAGTGTAGTAGACCTTCTAGTACTGCTATGAATGGGACTGGTTCAGAGAGTTGAGTTATAATCAGTTTTTCTGAGGCGTGATTGTCAAAGAATATTTTATAAAACAATAAAACAATCATATTAATCTAGTATATAATCCTCCAAAAAACTCTAATTACGGATAGACAGAAATAAATCGAGCCTAATTGAGTATATAACTAAAATTGAACTTAATTAACTAAACTAATCTGATTTAAATTGAAAAAATTAGAGGGGGAACAACCTTTATTAACCTAATTAAAAGAGGTTTGATTATTTTCATAAGTATAATGTAATGTAGGAGATGAGTAGAGGGAATTGGAATTGGTTATCTTGTAGGTGAAGAGTGAAGACACACACAAAACTTTCATTGTTTAATTTAATTTTGTGCCACACAAAAAATATATACAAGATCTCATCACACATGAGGCTGTAGATCTAAAAAAGTACAATTATGAAAGGGTGAATAGATGCCCTCTTTTTGTATCCATTTATTATGCTTCTAAGCAAAGCCAATCTTTACTCTGAAATCCCAAAAATTTATTCCAAAGCAGTATACTTCTACTCAATGACTAGCTAAAAGTTCACTTGGATTATGCTGCTGATCATAGCTAGCTCATATATCTGTCATCACTTGTCTCACATCTTGTTTTAATTTTATCTGTTACATACTCGCTCCGTCTCAGACAAAGCATCTTGTTTGATTTTTTAATAACGACTTGTTAGATTACGTTGCTCTGTTAATATATAGCTCATATATATGTCATCTTATCTTTTTAATTATCTCTGTTACTGATAGGATATGGGTTATAAGTGTACAAATCAAATACCAATCCACAATCTGACAATCAGACCAGTTCTCATGCATACGATCGTCACACGTGGCTCCCACGTGAGCGGATTTCATAATACAATTTTCCACGTGAGACGCACGTGTACATGCACAGGGAAAGACGGTAGAACAACATATACCAGAGAGATCAGACTTACCAAACATCCAGATATATATTCTCTCCGACTGAAATACACACTCTCTATACAATTCTCTGATTTGAAACGTCAGAGCGGGAAATAGCGAGAAACTGCCCATCCTAATTCACGTGTTGTTCTTGTGCAGGTATTCGCCGGAGCAACCAGATTTATCAAAAGCGCGAATAGTATTCGTTACATATTACTAAGTAAAATCTTCTGTTTTAGATTAGAATAAATCTATTGTTGTTAAAACGAATTTATATTGAAGGTACAAGAAACCAACTTGTTATGTTATTTCTTACTCGTACTTTTTACTTTTTGAAACAAATATTATTCAAATAATTCATCAAAAAATAATAAAATTGTTTAACTTATAAGCATAAGAACTTATATATATATATATAATCATAATCATGATCGGATTTTCTTTATTTGGTTGTTCATTGAGGATATATTTTTACCAACTCAAGCCCAATCCCCATGAGCACAAGTAGATAGCATCATAACCTAATACTAGTAGGATATAATCAATAGTTATGAGTAGTTTTACGTACGTTTCAATTCCAAATGATAAAATAACATGTTTTACAAATGATGAAAATGTATGATATTGATAGTAGAATTATTGTGCTCCATGATCCGTTTGTATTTTCTTGAGATAAGTAATAAAATTGAACTAATACATGTACTTCCATATTTTACAGATCATAATCTAAAATATCATTAAAATTACAGTATTGTTCTCTGTAAATTACTAAATTTTTCAATAAAAATATAATAAATGAGAATATTTTTGTAAAAAAATTATACCGTATTTTGAATTAAAGAATAAAATATCGGACTGCATATAGCAACACCCTAATAAAAAGGTTTGATTCTCAACTTATTTTTGCTGAAATGAATTTAACTTATGTAATATATTAAGTTGAACTGAATTAAAAATAAAAATTAACATATTAAAAATAATATTAGAACCAAAATTTCATCAAACCATATTTTATAGATTTCCTTGTTACTACTTCAAACCGACGTGCTATGTCTTTCATCTTCTCCCGAAATCCCTACAATTTTAAGTTTTGTTTTTCTATTTTCCATTTTCCATTTTCTCAATGATACTTTGTTATTTATCAAATCATATTTTATCAAATTGAAGTAAAATAAAAATTGGTGTATTCAAATTATTATTTTATTAAACTAAAAAGAAAAGAAAAATAGATAAGTTAGGGACAACATGCCCTTATTCAATGATTTAAGGTCTGATCTCTGTAGGTTAAATTATTTAGTTCAATTCAGTTTAATTTATTTTTGATAAAATTTAATTTAATAAGATTTATGTTAATTGAATCATACTATTATCATTTTCAATACATTAATTTTTACTTAAATATATTGAATTAGTTTCCGAAAAATAGGCTAGGGGAATAGATTGTTCATCCTTTTAAAGGTGTTTAAAGTTGAAAGTTTGATGGACTTTGCATCTATCATTTCATGGATGATGAGGTACACTTACTTTAATAATGATGGGTTAATTAATTAAATTACATTTCCTTAGAAATATGTAAATTCATTTAGTACAAACTATCCAACGGAAGTATTATATTTACAGTTTAATATATATCAGGATCATCCTGATATTAACAATATCAGGCACCAATTAAATAACGACACATCATCTTTAACTAATTTATGATTGGGCCACGCGTTCAATCATTACCCAGACGGGTTTAGGCATTCTAAATTAAGGTATTAGAACTTTACTAAAAATATTCTAACAAATTAAAACATTACAATTATACACGTGTCATTATCTTATTGGTTCCTGATAAGGCGTATATCAGGATCATCCGGATGAATGTTATTCTCTTTTATTTATTGAATCCTTTCTTTGTAATTGAACAGTTAAACAAATATTTATTTTCTATCATAAGATCGTACTTATTTGATAACCCTAATATTTATGACTTATTCACTACAATTTAATTACGAATTGAATTAAACTGAAGTTAAAAGAATATAATTAAATTAAACAATAACACTAGCTAAATTAAACAGCATTTCATTAAAAATTAATAAATAAGTTTTAAAATAAACTATAGAGAACATGCATTACTCATAAATTAGTAAAATCTTCCAATAAATAGTTATATTTTGCAACTATATTAACAAAATCAAATTACTCCTATACTTATTATTTTCAAACAAACATTTAAAAAAAATCAAAAAATGAAAACCCAAAAAGGAAAATATATGGGCCAACCTCTGACTTCCACTAACATATTCCAAACACATAAACAAATTAAAAGTGAGATTTCCAATCAACTCATCTCCCCACACTCATTCACTCCTATTCTGGAATTCAATTATTCCATCTTCTTTCTTCCCTTTAAAAACATCAAAAAAACTTAAAGAAAGCAGCCATGCCAGCTCTCTTTTGCACCCCAGAATTTGCAACAACAAAAGCCCCTTTAGCCTCTATATATATATCACCAACATTCTTTAATTAAAACACCATAAATATTATTTATATAAATTAATTAATCATCTACCTACTACGTGTTCATCAACAATTCTCTCCTTAATCATAATTCTTGGATTATTACAAGACTACGCTCCGATACAGTTCAACTTTATCCTAACAGTATTTTGCAGCTTGTAGCAGCTGTTGACAGCTATCAGCGGCTGTTAACAGCAGCTAGTAGCTTAACCGGACAGGACTAACTACATTTATCCCAGCAGCATTTAGCAGCTGTTGACAGGTAACAACGGCTGTTAGTAGCAGCTAGCGGCTAAACTGGACAGGATTACATATATGAAATCCCCTATGGCTAAAACAAACTAAATTAATTGGTCCCTAAAGCTTTCTCTAGTCCAAATGCTCATCATTTTGCCTGTCCCTCTAATTAAAATGGTCATCTTTTCCATCAAACCATCATCCTCAACTTGGATTTCAGTACAAAGTTTTCACACAGTCACACAGTAGCCAGCTTTCACCTGAAAGTTCCCCCAAGTCTGGGAGTCCAAAAATCCACCGTCGTTTCATGAGTGACCGGGAACGTACTCGAAACCGGCACCAAACACAGCCCTCTACTTCTCAGGTCTTGTTTCAGTCCTCCTTCTCCACCTTCCTTAGATTTATCAATATTCTGCATGCAAAACCCATAGATTTTAAAAATAACAGTTACAACGTCATAATGACGTGGTTTAGGGAGCCTAACCCTAAAATGGACGTCAGCAACTTATGATCTTATGTTGAATTTACTGGGAACAAGATTGAACATAAATTACTGAATCATGTTATGATCATCATGAAAAAATTTAACTTATGTACAAGAGGTTTGAAATTACTGGGCATGAAAGATCATATTCAAAATCAAACTGATGATCAATTGAGCTGCAGAAAGAAATTAACATGAAAATTATCATAGATTTTTGGAATTTGTGTACCTGCTGGTGTGTGATCACTGTCATAGGAGCTCCACTTTTCATGTATGGAGTGCTTAGAGCCTAATAACACCAAATCAATTTGAATTTCTCTTTAAGAATTTCTTCAAAAGATTATGAAGAATATGAAGATGAAATAATAAACGTAAAACTTACGCTAACTTGTTCATGCAGAAATTTGATGTATTCTATGGCTTCAGACAGTACAGAAGCTGTATCAGTCTGAAATAAACACACAATAAATCATCGCTAAAAATAAATCAAGCAAAATTATAGGAATAGTTTCGAATTAAATTTAATAAATTACCTTTCCAAAAGGTGAAACTAATTGTTGGAGGGCAGTGATTCTGTCTCCCATCTTCTCTTTCCTAACCTGATAACACACAGATAAAGCTCCATGCTCTTATCTATGGCCATTTTCCCAAAAGAAAGCAAAAAAATCCAACAAAATTTCAGTAAAATCATGCTTTGTTTTCTTTAAGGCACACCTTAAAAGCAGGCATGGGAGTTGATGGTGTATCGCTTCGCGGTCTTTTAGAACCGGCCTCATTCGCGCCTTTCTTCGCCATGCCTGAATCCCGAGCTTCAGTTGTATTCTGTTCATAAACATAAAATCACACTCATTTTTTTAAAACATTTTTTAAAAATAGAGATGTGTTAATATTATACCTTGGTTTTATCTTCAAAATTTGGTAAAGTAATCTGTGATTGTATGGATGGGAACAAGCTTGGCCTGATATCATTCAAGGCAGCTGAAGAAGCATTCCAAAACGGAGTGTTGTTTGAGAAGTGCAACTGTGGCGGCGGCGCCGGCTGTTTTGGTGGCGGAGAATTTCTCAGAAACTGAGGAAACTTGTTGTTGTTGTTTCCCCAGGAAGGCGGCGCGGCTGCCATGAACTGATGATCCACGGCGGCGTTCATGGCAGCGCCACCACCTCCGCCGCCGTAGCCTTGGTAATTAGCGTAGTTCATCGGCTGAGAATGGTGATCGGAGACTAGCAATCCCTGTAAAACATGGTTTGGAGGAGGACTATTCGTGCTATTAGCATAAGTTGCTGAGGAATCAAGCTGGAAATTTGGGTGGTTGCTTCCTGTGCTCATGTTGGGGCTGAAGTCATGGGATTGGTCTAGGGAAAGTGACCTAGTGGAATCTTGGTCACAATTCCCTGAATATATTTTATTATGCCTATTCCACTGATCATGTTCTTGTTGTTGATGATGATGCTGATGATGAAATGTTCCGCTACTTGCTTCTTCTTGAAGCATCGAGCGAAAACTGCTTTCGCCTTTTTCGCCCGCTCTGCTAAAAATACAGTATCAGAAACACGACTCTTATCAGTAGATATATACAAAAACTAACCCTAACTAGACATGTGCATGAAATTATAAGGATGTTCTTACAATAAGGCTTGGTTCCAATCAAGGGTTTGAGAGGAGAGAGTTAAGTCCATCATTTGGAAACTCGGGTCCGGGAGCAAGCCTCCGGCGGCGGCTGTGGTGGCTCCGCCACCACCCCCGCCACCGGAGACAGAACCCGACTCCATGGAGGACCTTGCTTCCGTTGGCCAGCCGAAGCTGGACGCCAGGGACGAAGTGGAGGCGGTTGTCGATCCGACGGTGTTCTCGTAGCGGTTTCTGGTCGTCGTCGCCGTCGATGATTCCCACCAGTTGCCGGTGCCGAGCTGGAATTCGTCAGCCATGGAGATGTGTGTACGGTGGAGTTATGCTTTGGGAGTGTGTGTCTGTGTGTGGTTCCTTCTGAAAATGAAAGCGGGTCGCTGCATCTCAGTATTTATATTGATCGGAGAGGATTGGAAGGAGCAAAATATTTTTTCGAAAAAATTAATGTTGTTGGACTTGTAGAAATGACTAGAGGAATTTGGTTGACTTTCTGTGGCTCGGAATCATTGATTAGACAATAGACAAGTGAAAGCTCAAGTAGGTAAAATATCTACACATACTGTATGTTTGTACTCCTACCTAGATGCTGTTTATTTTCGAAAAATTACAATGAAATTCATCCTAGTAGATTACTAAAATCCAGTTCCCGCTCAACCTACACAAATTTGACTTTCTCAGATAAACACTCATCCATCCCCGCTCAAGCTATGCGGATAAACACTACATCTGTCTCTGCTCAAACTACACAAATAAGTACTCTATATTAGTAGATTACTATAATCTAATTCCCGCTCAAACTACACAAATTTGACTTTTTCAGATATTAACTCCACCGGTCCCCGCTCAAACTATACGGATAAATACTACATCCGTCCCTGCTCAAACTACACTAATTTGACTTTTTTAGATCTATCAAATATTTTAGACCATTAATATGTATATATATGATAAATATGTGTATGATAAAGTTTTGATATTATGAAAATACAGATTGACAAAAATCTAAAAGATCTCATATGATCATGTTTGATTAGTAATGTTATTTAATTAAAATGTTGAAAATAATAATTACAGCTAATTAATAGGAACATCAACTTGTGCAGTTTGAGATAAAAAACAGAGAAAGTACAATTAACTGAAAAATGTTCACATATATGATCCTATCATAATAGAAGATAAATATTCATAGTATATCCTTTTAATGATGTATAGCTAAAGTATACCAGCTTTATTTCTTTTTCTTTTTCAGCGAACTGTTTTAGTGATTGAATAATTTTGTGAGTTGGATTTGTCAATTGGGTTTGAAAGGTGAGGTGCTGATGAACCAAGTCATGTATAAATATTTATTGTGCCCATTTCTCTTAAAAGACAAAACATCACCAACCTTTTGTACACCTTAATTACAAGACAAGACTCCATGGTAAAACCTGGTAAGGTTAATTAGAGATGTTTTACCAAATGGTATGGTAATAATACAAAGAAACAAAAATGTAGCATCTGATGGATTAGTAAGAACTCAAAACTATTTTAATAAAAACACTTTGAGTAAAAAATCTAAGTAGACCCTTAGGAAAAATCTCACCCCGACCCTGAGTAAGAATAAAATCTGAGTATTTTATATTAAATCACAACCACTCAGTCGTTAAAGCTATTGTCAATTCTTAATGAATCTGCTAACATTGTTCTTCGGCTGAATTTTATAAAATATTGATATTGTTTTATTTAGTCTAATATATTTCAGAGATGTTTGATAAAATAGAATCTGATGAAATTTATGTTAATTTAGTCATAATATAATTTATATACTTTAATATATATTAAATATATTACAATATATAATCAATTAATAAATTAATAAAAACAACATATAAGTTAAAACAACAATATATCAATAAATTAGGTGAATACTATTAAAATAACATGTTTGACTAATTAAACTCTAACCTCAGCTACAAAGATCACTAACCTCAGCTTTGCAGATGATACAGTAGTGTTCCTAAAGGCTAATAAGCACAGTCTTCAGAACTTAATGAATTTTTTAGAAAAGTATGAAGCTACTACTGGACAGAAGATCAATATTGAGAAATCAGCTTACTATCTATCAAATTTCGCTCCAGCTTTCTACCACAGACTTGTACTGGAAGAAACAGGTATTCCTAAAGGTACTTTCCCCTTTAAGTATCTAGGATGTCCTATATTTACTGGTAAGAAAAAGCATAGTTATTTCCAGCCATTATTCGATAATATAGTGGCAAAGCTAATCACTTGGCAGAATAAATGGTTAAATATGGCTGGTAGATTAATACTTGCAAGACATGTTCTTACTGCTATACCCTTACATATACTTACAGTGATAAAACCTACAAAGGGGGTATTAGATAGACTGCATGTGATTTTTGCTAAATTTCTTTGGGGTAGATCTGAGTATGGGCAAAATAAGACATGGAGATCATGGGAAAATATTTGTTACCCTTTTCTGGAAAATGGACTGAATGTTAAAAACCTACACACTCTGGTTGATAGCTTTTCTCTAAAAATTTGGTGGAAATTACAAAATGGAAATAGCCTGTGGTCTTCCTTTATGTGGTCTTTGCCAGATTCTAAGAAGAAATCAAGAACATGGAGAAGGTTTACTGAAATGGATGAAATAGCAAAAAATAACACTATGGTTCAGGTAGGGTCAGGTAATGTATTATTTTGGAATAGTAATTGGTTGGATACAGGTTTTTTGACTGACTTCTGGGACTATGAACATGAGCTATTATTTCCAGATTTAACAGTTAAAGAATTTTTTTATAACCAACATGCTTTGATCAATGAATTAAGACATGGACTACCTGATCATATATGTGTGTTACTGACAAATGATTTTCCAATTTTTGAGGAGTATGATGATGTTTTAATATGGAAAAATGAGACACATGGTAATTTTACAATTTCATCTGCATATGAATTGTTAAGAAAGAAGAAAATAGTGGTTACTTCTTATACATATTTATGGATGAAAATTGTACCAAAGAAGATATCAGTTTTTAAGTGGAGACTTCTAAACAGATTATTGCCACTGGGAGAAATATTACATGAACAAGCATCCTATCTAATGTTTGTATGCAGTTTTTGTGGGCAAGCAGCAGAGGAAATTCATCATGTATTTCATAATTGTCCTCTTATATGTAATCTGTGGTCATATTTTCATGATATGTTGGATTTGGCACCACTAAACTGTGATAACCTATGGGACAGAATGTATTTTTACTGGAATCAACATGTTAAGCATAAGTTGCAAAGAACACTAGTAAGACTTATGCCAGTTATTGTTAACTGGATAATATGGTGTTCTAGGAACTTATACATATATGAAGGGTTAAAACCAAGTTTGAATAGGATGAAGAAACAGGTACTTAATGTTCTGCAGTCTGTTTTAAAAGTGCACAGGTTGTGCTTGATGCAATCTGATATAGCAAGTCTGCATCCGGAACTGGTGAAAATGGTACAAGTTTCCCCACCAAAATCAAGACCACTAACTCAGCTTGTAAGATGGAAGACTCCCCTGAGTTATAAGCTGAACACTGATGGATCATCATTAGGCAACCAAGGCTATGCAGGAGCAGGAATGGTTATCAGAAATGGACTGGGTCAGGTGGTGGCAGCAAAAGCAATTTTCATACATAGAAAACAAGCCTTGAAGCAGAAGCTCTTGCACTGGCAGAAGGATTAAGTATGGCTTATTCTGAAGGAATTGAAGAACTAGAAGTGGAGGTGGATTCACTAGTCCTTCTCAAAATGATCAGAAGAGAATACAGAGTGCCATGGAAGCTACAACAAATCATCAGATCTATTTGGCATCTACAAAGTGAGTTTACTATATCCTTATCTTTTACACATATATTTAGAGAAGCAAACTCAGTGGCAGACTCATTAGCAAGACTGGCTAGTAAGGAAAAACAAAATTTTGTATTTGATCAAATGAAACTTCCTAGAAAAATCAAAGGAATGGTTATACTAGACAGTAATGAAATGCCATATGTAAGATTGTGATATGATAAAATACATGTTACTGCTGATATTTTCTTTGCTTATCAGGCGCAAGGCCAGTCCCAGAAGCAGAGGAATAATGAATCAAAGGAATACATTGGAGCCAGCACAAAGTAAGAGAGAGAGTTCTAAAAGACCAACACCACATGGAGCTATGGCACTGTTCTATTATACTTTCAATTTTGATACATTCTCCATTTATTCTAGTGACAATCCGTACTTGTCGGCAGAGTTGGGTTTTGCCTTGGCAATCCCTAAAATGCTTGCTAGTATTGAGTCTTCCCATCGGCAGAGTTGGGCTTCGCATTTGCGATCCTAAATTGCTTGTGGGAATTGACATGGTTGTACACTAGAAACGCTTTAATGGTAGATGTATACTATAAAACAAAATTGTATGAACTATCTGCCTTTTCTAAGGTTTTTGAGGTTTGGTGAACCAAATAAATATCACCCCACTATTTTGTGGTTTAAAATTTTTTTTAAAAAAAATCTCATGAAATCACATATGAGTAACAATAATCTAATTTGTTAACAAATGAAATATATAAAAATATTTTATATATGAGGATTACACAAAAGTAGCAAAGCTTTCATATATCCTCACAAGATAATGAACCTTTTTAGTGACACATATGAATGATTGTGATTTTAATACCACAAAGCTTAAGAAGATGGAAATATATAATAAAAATACATTATAAAGCCTTATGTCATAATTAGGGAATTATCAAATTGAGAAATCCTTATACCATTTTCTTAATTTAATTCTAATATTTATAATCATATAATAATAATAAGTGCATAATAATTATTCATATTCAAAATATATTGTTCTTATTATTCCATCATTAGGGATCCCATTTAGTATTATGTTTTATGTGCACGTAAGTCTCTGAACTCTTTCATTATATTTACCACTGTCAGAATTACTTTTTGGCCGCAAATCTTTGGCAAATTTACTTTAATCTTTGGCAGGAAAAGTAACCATCATTCATTCTATTTTTTGTATCAAAAACTTAACGATTACTACTCCCTCGAATTATAATGCTCCCCCATCAATACGATCCACTCTTTTATTGACACGTAATATTTCATTCATATATCATATTTACACTTTATTTAACTTCATTATAATCAAATTTACATTTATTTATAAAGAATTAAGCGTATCTCTAAGTTATTGTACATTAGTTTTGAGAAACCGTACCCTGTTCAAATGACTAAAATATTTCTGGTATTCGGATGACTTCGGTTAAATTTTTATACGCTCTCTATCCTAACTGAATCTGTATTTTTCTGGATCAACCTTTTCGAAACATGTTTGAGCGTTAATAACTTTATTTACATATATTAACAACGTCTAAAAATTCAATACTTCAATGGTAGAGTGCATTATAAGTCTAACAATATCACGCATTAAAATATTAGTACTAATATATTTATTGAAATTTTTGGTTAAATATTGCCCGAAAAATTTGTGAAGGAAAGGTTCTGATTCAGGTGGAACGAAGAAAGTATATCATTTGAATTTCAACAATACGAATTAAGAAAATACGGACTAAGAAGTCGATTTCATTCAAACTGTACGACAACAGTTTCTCGGAACTCGGGATATATGAGCACACACCCAAATACTCAGAGTACGTGATCATTTTACTCACTTATAAATTCAATTTCATTCTCTATCTTGTCTCACTGTACTCTATTTACCCATAGGATATGAGTAGGGGAAATAAAAATGACAAATAGAGTAATAAGTTCACCCTCTTTATAAAGTTAAATTTTAATTTTTGTCTAAAAAATTAAAAGTTGCTCGTACTACTTTTTACAACAAGATTCCACTTGTAAAAATAAAGCGTTTTAGAGCCTTTTCTAATTCAGAAAACGGGGGATGGCCCACCTTTTTTCATGTATGGGTCAATTAATGTCAAAGATATTGCAATTTTGGACCAAGACATAATATTCATTTTAGAAAATCCATCACCAAAAATTCCCAATAAATAAAGGCAAAAATTGCCTGAGATAAATGGTTGACAATGAAAATGTGTTTTTAAAAGCGTCAATTTTGTCATTGAGTACATCAACTTGTGAATCCCATCTTTTTTTATTTTTTTTGTGAGGACCACAATTCCATTAGTAAAATCACTTTTGTAGTCCCTAAATTTGGCCTCTCAATTCCATTTAGGTCCCCCGACTCGAAAATGACATACAAAAGTTCATTTGAAATAAAAGCGTAGTATTTCTATATCGACCATATGATCGGGTATTACAATTTTATGATTCATTAGTAATGATGTCAATTTAGTCGGTTTCAGTTCAGTTAAATTGGTAAAAAAGATTATCGGTTAAAATCAGCTGGATCGAGTTATTATCGGTTCAAATTTAATCTGATCAATTCAGAATCGGCTCATTTCGGATTCGGTCATATATTGATCAGCTTGATTCGGCATCTGTTTCAAAATGAATTGGATGATATACAGCGGCGGAATTACGCCCAATTCCGAATAGATCTGTGCCTACCCTAAAATTCGTAATCTAGCATATATGTTTACCGGCTAAATTCTGATCTTTCCGGCCTCTGACAAGACGACGGTTCTGAACTTGCGTTTATACCCTCTATTTATATAATCATTTGATCCTACCATAAAATAAATTTCTGGTTTCGTCACTGATAATATAAATGTTAAAGCTCTTGAAATCTAGCAATGGCTTCCAATTTCCGAAGTCCTTGCCTCATCAAGTTGATGGAGAAGAAAGAATCCCGGTATCATCAATGGTTGATCAAACCTTTGGCTCTAAGAGAGAGCAAAATAATATGTTGGACTAGGTTTAATTAATACATATCCCAAAACTAGATTTAATTAATACCTATTACAAAACATAAATTTTGAACTATAAAATAATGCAGTTTAAGATGAAATGGTGGATATGCTAGTGTCGGTTCTTTGAGAAAAAATTGGCCATTTATTTTAATCAAATTGTATAATTAAATTTGAGGTTGGTCAGACCAAAATTATCGACTTTACTTGGGCGACTAGAGTCATTCCTAAAATAAAAAATTTGACCCAAAATAACAAATTTATACTCAAAATTTTGTATGTTTTCAAAGTTAAACGGTCTACTTAATTATTGTTTGATCAGTTTAATATATATCAGAATCATCCTGATATTGGCAATATCAGGCACCAATTAAATAACGACACATCATCTTTAACTAATTTATGATTGGGCCACGTGTTCAATCATTACCCAGACGGGTTTAGGCATTCTAAATTAGGGTTTTAGAACTTTACTAAAAATATCTTAACCAATTAAAACATTACAATTGTACACGTGTCATTATCTTATTGGTGCCTGATAAAGCTTATATCAGGATCATCCGGATGAATGTTATTCTCTTGTTTGATTGGTAACCATTTTTAAATTGATTATAAGTATTCCCTTTGTCCCAGATCAATTTTTAAATGTCTAACTCGAATGACAAATAATTTGGAGGAGAATCCCAAAATTTTAATATTTAGTATTATTATTAGGAACATTCTAATCATTTTAATAATTATTTATTAAGAAATGACACGTATATCTTTATGTCTCTAATTTTTAAAGTGATTTAAAGCTAAGTCTCTAGAAAGTCCGACTTTCCTAATTGTTATGGAACTACCACTATATATTTAAGGTCAAGTGATACTATTTTGTGTTAAAACATTGATATTATCAAAGTGAACATATAGTAAAATATGTTTTAATGCAAAAATTCATGAATTTACATTAAAACATTAATAAAATTCAAATAACAAATTTTACAGTTTAAATTAAAAGGTACACTGTATAAGTTAAAACGTATAAAGACTCTTATGGAAAGTCAGGAAAGTTGGACTTTCAGGAGAGTTTCTCGTGATTTAATGTAGAGATTTACATTTCCTTTTCCTACAGGAATTTAATCTGTGGTAGTCTAATTAAGCGTTGTTCTCCCTTATTTATTTGGCCACAATTGAATGGAACTGAGTAAACTAAACTTAAATATATTGAACTGAAGTAATTTAATATATTTTTTTCTTTAATTTTTTAAAGAAAGAGGATTATTCATGGCTCCTCCCAACCGAAATAATCAAAGAGATACATCGTGAGTTCGAGACAATTTGTAAGATTACAGGGAAATTTAGTTCTATAGCAATGCAGTACTTTCCCTGTATCAAATAAACAAGCAGAGTCTTAAACTAAATAATGAGTCTATAATAGATTGTGGGTGAGATCAGAGGTGAATCTGGCAAATATTGTTCTCTAACACTCTAATTTTGCAATCACTCGTTGGTTCATCTCATTAAACGTTATTTGCATCTCCCTTCGGCTCACTTTACCAGCTCACTTTCACAGCATCAGAGCATTATAAAAGCTCAATCTAACAGTCACAAGTTGTCTAGACAATAATTAGTTTGTGAGCACTTCCCAATCCATCTCATTAAACATTATTTGCATCTCCCCTCGGAGGCAGTAAGAGATGTCTCGGGTTGTTTTCACAGATTAGTTATGCCTAGACAGCCTGTTCTGTCTACAAATCTGATGTACGAACCCGCCAAGAGTAAGTAACCAACATACTCTGACTCGGATTTCTCCTTGCGCACAAAGACGGACTATTACGGAATCGCCAGAAGTAAGTATTTAAGCTACTCTGACTCGGATTTCTCCTTTGCCGCATACCGCTAAGAATCAGATTTGAAGCTAATCACAGTTTAACCTATTCTAGGAAAACTAATGATAGCAGATAAAAACTCCAGAACAATATTATATCAAACCCCAAATAAGCGCGTACCCATTATTTAGCCAAATACTGATGGACTTAGAGCAAAATGGACTTGCTAACCCAACTCAATACTGCAGTTTTGATGTGTAGAACGTCACAAGCAACTCAACACAATTCTAGAACCTTAACCAATCTAATTTCTCAACCTTTCCTTACAATCGTAAAAATATTGCAATTGCAAATCTGTTGACCCTCTTGCCTCTCAGCTCCGATTCAAACCCGTGATTTCAGGCCAACAGCCTCCTCTTTCCGCCAATATCCACAAGCCCCAACTATATTCCTATACATGTTCATCAAATTCCATAGTTGCAGCAACTGCACTGTTTCCTGTTTCATACTAACCCATAAATATCAGCTACAATTCCAAATCTTCTCAGTTTGGTTCTTTCGTCCTATCAAGTTACCTATTCTTCACCACAAATCTCAAAACTACACTAATGAATTGTTTTGACATGCTCAAGTCATACCTCAACCCTTCTCCTCAATCTAGTGGTGCCAACTCCAATCCTTCTCAGACTAGCTGTGCCATTTCCAGTATAACCTGTCCAAATCTGCCCGGCCCGACCGAGCCGACCGAACCGACCCGAGCCGACCCGACTGAACCAACCGAGCCGACCCCCGAGCCGGATCGAGCTGACCAAACCGTTGACCTGCGAGTCTCCCATGGATCTCGATCGATCTGCTCTGCCTCCGGTTGCGGCCTCCCGGTCAGGCCGCCTTGGTCGGAGGCGCTCTCTCTGCGTTGGATCTCGCCACCGTGCATCGGGGTGGTTCGTTGGAGGCGCTCATCCTCGGCGGTCTGGTGTCCTGCGGATCTGGCCGATATCCGTCCTTGAACCGTGAACCCTGCGTCCCGTCGGACGGTTGATCGCCAGATGTGGGTTCCAGTGGCGGTGCCAAGCGGTGGCGACCCGCTCGTACCGTCAAAGGAGGGGTGGTCTGAAAAGTCAAAAAGGAGATGTATATTTTCGACTGAGATGGGGGTTTCGGGTTGGGGGTTGGGATTGGGGTGGTATGGATTTTATTGGGTTATGGGTGGGGAGGTCACCTCCGGCCGGTAAGAGGCGCCGGCCGGAGCCTCCCCGGCGCTAGTTTAGAAAGGGGTTTTCGGGAGAGAGCTCCTATTTTTATATATTTGTATTCAATATTAACACAAGTAAATTTAATATTGTATAAATAGAATTAGTTAATTAAACTAAAATTAAATTTATCAGATAATCTTTTACCATAAATGAATAGAACTTAACTAAAATAAATTAAACTTAAATAAATTGAAATTAACTGAACTAGATTTTTTGAAAGAAATAATAGAGAGCATAATCTTAACCTAGGGCTTCAAAGTATTAAATAATTTAATATAGGTTTAAAAGAAAGAATGGCTATAGATATCGTTTTAAAATTCATCAAAACTATAAATAATTTCACTCATTATCTTATTATTTAAAATTTTTGAACTCAATCAACATGAATGTTTTCTTAAAAAAACTACAGTTTAGTGTGACATATCGACCTTACAAAGTTAACTACAAATAAATTATTGGTAAATATGAGTGAATAATCAACATGTGCAATGATTTCGGGTTTTCAGCAGAAACTCTAGTCATATGTTCGGGTTTGAAAAGGCATGATCCATTACGGACCGTGCCTTTTCCAAAATGCAGTGGAAGCACCATTTAACATGAGTGATATTAAGGCTCTAGTTTGTAGTTTGCAATCGTTTGTTTTTGTTAAAGTTTTTAAATACTTTGTGTTAGAAGTTCGTTAGTTTTCATTTAACCATGATTCCACACTTGAATGTTGACTCTCTCTCTATATTCTCTTATTTTGCAAATGCAAGTCATTTAAAAAGAAAACCACGATGGATCGACAACCATTAAAGCAGAAAAAAACCAGAAAATTCCATGTTTTGTATCATTACCTAGTATTTTTAATTACCTACAGAGTCACCCAGAAATAAATAAAGAATTGCAAATCTGTCAATTCCAATCCCACCCAACGAGCTAGAATTCTTTCACGGCATCATAGCCACTGCCCAGTAAAGCACTTCCGTATGTGCATTGAAAACAACAGTGGGCGGCGCGTGGGCGGCGGCGAGGCGGTGGCGCCACTTCACTTTGACTTCATCGGATCGTCATTTTGACCTTTGCTCGTCCAGAAGAGTCAACGGCGTGGGCCCACGCGGCATGCGAAGGCGTGCAGATACTCCGGGGGCCCCGCTCTCCGGGACCTAAGAGTTAGAGCCGGACAGTGACTTTTCTCTACCGGAAAAAACATTTCCATCATTTCCGTTGAAAAATAAAATTCTTTCTGTGCTTTCGTTTTGAACGTACAAACTTGAAACCCTTACCCGACAAACACGTTAAATAATCTAATCTGCTAGATCCAAATCCAGTCAATATTTTACTTCTTTGTCGTCCGTATTTTTAATCATGTAAATATATATGCGATAATTTTAACATACAACTCATTTACATAAAAGTCATATATATCATGCATCTGTTAACTATAAATTATAACGTATATATTAAAAACGTATTTTTAATTTTGAACCGGAAAAAATTGAAATGCGTACTGGTCCAGTTCAACTTATTTGGTGCTGTGCTGTACTGATGAGTGCTGAGCTGTGCTGATGAGTGCTGTGTTGTGCTGTGCTGATCTTGTGCTGAATAGTTTTGAAAGTGTTGAATAGTGTTCATTTGAATTGAAGAAAAAATATAATGTTTATTACTTAAGAACTAAAAAGTTCACTTAATTAATATTATTTTTACAAAACATAAAAATAGTGTCCATTTAGAGGTTAAATGTGTTGAGCTGAATAGGTACTGTGCTGACCAGTGCTGTGCTGTGCTGATGAGTGTTGTGCTGCGCTGATGAGTGCTGTGCTGTGCTGAAATGTGCTGCAATAATTTGAATTGGATAGGGCCTAAGACTGGCATAATATTTCCAGTCTTTCTCAGAGTTTATTTTTGTATTTTATTTCTCTTCTTTTGGAATGGTCCAAGCAGATCTAGATACGTACTGCAGAAAATTTTACAGTGACCTAATTACTAAGTCTCTGCAAGACTGTGCCTAAAAATTGACCCAGTCGGAGTCTTTTGGATATGCCCTCCTTTGTAAAATTTTGTAGTGAAACAGTAGATAAATCATATGTTTATGATTAGATTATAGTTTATATTCATTTCAGAACTTAGTAACATTCAGTTTATAATTAAAGTAAGCTGAAAATGTACCAATAAAACAGAACTACTAATAAACTAAATAAACATATAACCCTTATTATACCATAAAACTTATGATAAAATGAAAATATAGAAGATTTTTTTGTACATTTTATCTTAAACACATGATCATAAGCTGTGTTTGTAAATATCAATGGTTTTATTTAAAAATTAAAATGATATAATCACTAGATAATACCATATATATATATAGTAGTGTCAATTTGATCGGTTCAATCAGTGTTGGCTTGGGTAAAGTTTCGGATCAAAACGGTTTGATTGAGTCGGTAAAATTTTCATTTGCCAGTTCATATTGATAGGGATGAGTCCGTATTTACTATCCAATTTGAACTATAAGTTTATCGCAATACGGGACTTTTGATTAACTTTCAGCAATAAGTTTATCCAGTTTGAAATATGAATTTTTAAATATGTTGACATAGAGTTGCTAATTAAGATGTTAAAATTAATGGATTTGACCTAGATTTATATGTTAACCATCAAGTCATTAACCTAAGTATATCCATCGACGTTGACTCTTACCTAATTACAATTACTCATCAAATAGATTTGAACAGACAGTCACCTAATTTATCAGCCGTCATCTTCACCCATCTCTCATTCTAATTAGCATTTGTTGAGTTATGTTTGAAAAATGTTCAATTCAATTCAGTCAGTTTTTGAAGAAATGTGATTTGATGAAATTCAACATAGTTTAATTATACTATTTATATTTTTAATACTATTTTTTATTTCATTTTCAATTCTGTTTAATATTTTCAATGTATAATCCAGTTCTATATTTTCTAGTTCAGTTCTTTAAAATAAGCAGTAGTAATTCGTGCTCTTCGGCCCTGTCCAGTCGAGCTTATATGGGTAGTGATATCGATGTGTTGATTAATGTTATGCTGTGGTGTACTGGTTATTGTGGTTAGTGCTGATCTTTTGCTGAAAGGTGTAGATTTTGTGCTAAAAGGTGCCGATCAATAGCATGAAACACTATGAGTTGAAAATTGATGAGATGAATTGGCATATGTTTAAATAAACTCAACTACACTTACCTGAATTCAACTATACTAGATTAGATGGATTTTTCGTAAAAAATTCACTCAATTTTAGTTTATTTTACATTTAAATAATGTTCATTTTAATCATTAAATGAAAATAATAATGCTAACATGACTCTAGAACGATATATTTTGTCAATATATATTTATTTTGTCTTTCAACTTAGTTAAATTAAAAAGTGCTTATTGAATCTGAGACGTGGTAGAACATGCTAAAATTTCTTGAAAAATTGTTGCGCTAAAAGATGTTGTGCTGATTAAAAATGATCAATACTATAATGTGCTATACTGAAATATGTTGAACATGATAAAAAACGATTCCCTATGGAATGAAACTGCAAATGTAAGTTTAACATAATAATTTTACTTTTGCAAATTACGATTCTGATTTGCTTGATTTGCGCGGCATAATTGTGAACATTGATTTAATAGCAAGAGGAAGTCCAACAGTTTCTCCATCCACATTCTCCAAAATAGGGAAGCAAAACTCATATTTACCATATTTTTTCACCTCAAACCTAACAGTTTCTCCATTTTTCATTCCCTAAAATTTATTACTAACATTTAATACTACATATTTATCCAATTTTCTTCTATTTTAAAATAATATATTTAATAATTCAAAATAATAATGAAGTTATAATAAAAGTTACAATAACATTTCATATTTGACATTACTTACTCCATAATATAAAATTATAAAAATATATTTTATAAAAATAACACATTACGAATTACAATAGTATTATTTTGTAACGTATTATGAATAATTTAGACTCATCTCTTTTTAATTATTTATTACAAGTTATTATTTTTCAACCATTAAAAATAAAATGTTTACCAAAAAAAAGATTTAGTTTAGACGTTATGACTTATAAACAAACGTCAAAATAAATATATTTATGAACTTAAAATTTAGTAAATTTATATTGAAAAATAGATTATATTTGATTATTAAATATCAATAGATATGTACATGTAAAAATAGTCATATGAGATCTTATTACAATCGTTTTTATGCATATTTTTAGAATATGTATTTTTTATAAAATTTTATTGTAATTATTTTAAGATATTATCATTTAAAATTATTGAACAGAAACAATTAATGAATTAAATAATCCAAAACTTTCCTAGAAGCATTAAATGTTGGTTCTCCAAAAACTTTTTCTCATTCTCCAAATTTGGAGAATTAAACCTTCTCTCTCTTCAATTTCTCCATTATAGAGAATTGGATGGAGAATCTGTTGGAGTTCAAAAAAGGTCCAAATCCCTCATATTTGAACAAATTTGCTATTATAGCAAAGCTGTTGGACTTGCTCTAATTAATTTTTGGGAATACTAGGTTGTTTTTGCAAGGATTAGTGATTTTAATCATGGTAAACCACACGCTTTGTAAGTTAAATTTGGGAGAATATGATTGGTGAATATGATTATTGAACAATAAAATCTGGATATGATATATACCCAGAACTGTTACCATACATGGCATGAAATTAATAAATCGTGATCATTTGAGACCACCTGAATCAATATGATTACAGTTTTTTGTCTTGATCTATAATTACCCCATGCATGTCCCATAATCAAGTTTTTTACATTATTACATCTTGTCCCTAAAATATTGTGAAATATTTTCTGTTTTAATTTAGGAGAAGAAGATAGGGAAATTATACATGCATGTCCAATTTACTGATACAGGTCTGAAAAAGATAATACTTTGTCCCTGAATTGTGCTAGTGCAGGTCCAGACTGTGAAATATTAAAGGGTAATATTGTCTTTTTCAGACCTGCATTAGTAAATTGGACTTGCATGTATAAAACCACAGGAAGATATCATTTCATGAATTTTTTAAAGTTTTATCATAGGATAGTAGAAAAATATATTTTATGACATAGCTAGGTAATATAACAGTAATTATACATGCAGATCCATATTTATTAATGCAGGTATGAAAAATACTATATGTGGCCCCTGAATTGTGCTAGTGCACCCAAAATATTATATTTTTCAGATCTTCATTAGTAATAATGAACTTCCAAGTATCACCACTCTAATATAATTGGGTTTTTTCTTAACGAATTCAAAGATAGGGTTCTCCTAGGGTTGAAGGTGTTCTAACATGAACTTTTGATTCTATCCCTGTTCTAGCGGGACAATTGAAATTGATGTGAAGTTTTGATGAATGGGCATCTTTATTATTTTGAAAACTTAGTTTGGACACAGTTTTATAACAAGGAGTTTTATATGTGGATTAATCTTTTTCCGACAGTAAAAGTTACCGCTTACAGGAATTATATGTGAGGTCTAATTTGCTAATGTATGTCTACTTTTGATTTGAATTTCTTTAATTTTGTAAATGAAATCTAAGGGTGTGTTTGGTTGGGCAAGATTTTACAAAACTTAGACTATTCAAGTTCAGTTTTGCAAAATCTTGTTTGGTTCACAATTGTGGGAAGTCCAGATTTTGTCTTACAAAATCTAGATTTTACCTCACAAAGTCCAGTTTTTGCAAAAAGCAAAATCCAAACAAGATTTTTGTTCTAAACTTCCAAAATTCACTCAAACCAAACAAGATTTTTGTTTCACACTTACAAAATCTCAAACCAACCAAACAAGGTTTTAGCAAATCCAGACTTTCAAAATCTCAAACAAAATCCAGACTCTCAAAATCCCAAAACAAAATACAGACTCTCAAAATTCTCTCCAACCAAACACACCCTAAGTTATAGTGAAATAGTGAAAGATAACTTCGTCTTTTCTGGACACACAATTATTAAATTGAACATGCACGTATCAACGCTCTATTAAAATATATTTCAAACCAATTTGAATTTCAAAATTATTACCTTGAATATTTAGATTTTGGTGTGATAAGTTGTAATTGAGTTTGACTTTGAAAACAGATTAGATTTTAAGAAATAAAGAATTAAAAAACTCCTTGAAAACTTCATATTTTCAATTGGAAAATCACACTGAATTGATCGATCCCCATATCCCACTACATTTTAATTCCAAGTAAAATAGAAAACAATTGATTATGTAACCCCACACTTAATTCTTCCATAGAAAATTTGTGGGATGGATATAGTTTTGTTCAAATGGGCCAAATATTGTTAGGGTTGGTCAAGCAATTGAGTGACGCCGGTATGATGTAAGCATGACGATTGGCAAGGTGACAAAAAATAGACAAACCTAGTATGTAAAATTCCAACTAGGGGTGATTGAGGTCAACCCATTTTTGATTACAAAGAATAGGGAGGCTAGAGTGGGGTTAGGGCAAAGAAATTGCACCAATCAAAAAAATTTTAAAAAAATTGAGCTGCCTGTCGGTATAGGGAAGAATTATTAGGCTTCACGCATTCATAAACATGCCTCCAAATAAAATAGATTAGTACAAATTATAATATCTGTTAAAAGGAGACGAGATGTGAGATTTTAGAGAGGTTTCTAAGAGAAATTCTTCTGAATCTTTAGGTATGAATACTATATGACGGGAACATTAGATCTAAAACCTATCAATGAAGCGTACTGATACTCGTTTACTTTTGTTTAACTGAATTGAATTGCAATTAAAATTAACAATAGTAGAATTAAATTTAATTTTAATATATTGTATCATCACACTTAAACTAAACTAAACTTTTAAAAAAGCTTCAAATAAGCAGGGTGTAACCCTAACTTTAAGCTTAATCGGTTCAATGATGATTCTCAGATTGTCAGGTTTTATTCATTCTATTAAAATTCCATAAATTGTATAACTTGAAATTTGTGTCTATATGACAAAATTGTACATATTCTCATCCATTTTCATTTCATGATATGCATTAATTTTCCAATAATCTCCTTAATTTGAAGAAAAAATATATTATTCTCCCTTTAATTGTTGGGAATGTGTTAAAATATTTGAGAAAAAACAATTTGTACTAGTGTCATGTAATCTATATCTTTTATATATCCTAAATTATAAATCTCTTTATGAAACTGTGTTTAAAGAAGCCGCCCCAACTACAAATATCTGTCCTAAAGTATGAATTGAATATGAGAATTATCAAACACTATCTCTTCATATATAATTGATTAATATTCACCTAACATTTTCTAGTATTATTTATTAGAAGGACGCATGAAAAGATTAACAATTTTGACAAAAAAAAGAAGAAGAAATGATTAACAATTATTTGATGATACAGAAAATGATAAATACTTGTAATTCATAAAGGGATGTAAATGGATTTTGCATGCCATGGTTCTTTATATATCACAAAAAATTATAATACAACAACAACTAATAAATTAGATTATTTTTTTTTGAAAATTTATAAATTAGAATTTTGCAAGTCTGAATATGACTCCTATACATAAGCCCTAAATCACATTGATCCAACGCATTAAATAGATGAAATCCCCTAATCACATAAATATTAGTTTAACCTTTGTTTGAATTAATGATCACCACCATTACATGACATGTCTAGTTGGGATGTAATTAACACTGAAAGAAACGGTAATCCATGAAAATTTTGGAAGAAATAATCAAGCTGAAAGAAGTTACAATCAGCTATAATAAGTTTGGGACATAATTAACACCGAAAGAAACTACAAGTGAAAATTTCAGAAGAAATTATAAGCTGAAAGAAGCTACAATCAACTGAAAAAATTTACGACTGCAACAAATAAGTTAAGATAAGTTTAATTTGACAGATATATATCTCCGATAATCGGAGATATTATGTCAGCAATTATGTGTAATGTACTAGCACTATGTGACAAGCGTTTTTAATTAAATTTAATGATAATCTTTCTCTCTAATCGTTAGTGATTAATTCTTAATCAACACGAACTACTACTTGATGTGATTGATAATGGTCGAAGGCGATGGCGATGTACATGGTGCACCATTTCATGATAATAAAATTTAATAATATAATATATATGATATAGATTGTCACTATAGTTTACTAAGTGAAAAAAAAAAGTCAATTAATTCTAAACCATTAATAAAGTATATATCCATATATGAATTAGTCAACGGGGATGATTGTGGTTTGACTTGAGAGTAACGAATGCAACTTAGATGGTGCACATATGGTTGTGTCGTCGTCTTGTTTCCTATCAGAATTCCATGTCACACGTGTTTATTTCAGACCTTGTTTCCACCATCTAATTTTAATTTAGTTTCAATTCAGTTTTTGCCTCCATATTTGACACTTTCTATGCATTTACATTTGATTATAATTTGCATCATCATCCCAATTTAGATTCGTTCTAGATTCTATTCCATTGTTTGAGAGAGTCAACCCATACCTTCAAAACTAGGGTTTAAATGTGTTCTGGTTTCAAGCATTCTAGCAAGTACAAACGTCAGTCGTAAAGATCTGAACACATATCTCATTCTTTTATTAGTAAATTTAGATGTACGAAGTTATAGTTTTTCAAAATTATAGATTGGAAAGTTGAAAGGCAGGGTTTAAAACTAGGGTTTGATGTTTGAGAGTCAACCGTGTTTTTAAAACTAGGGTTTAAATATGTTCGGATGTGGATGGTTTCAAGCATTCTAGCAAGTACAACAGTTGTAAAGATCCGATTACATATCTCATTTATTTTACTAGTAAGTTTTGATGTCTGCAGTTATTTTTTCTCAATATTATAGTTCAAAAAGTAGAAAGATAAGTAGATAAGATAGCTCATATTCTTATCAAACATATAATAACCTCGGTTAAAATTTTAGTTGTCTTATAATATTTATCGCACATAATTAATTTTTATGATTCAAACAAACTGAACCTATGGTCTAACATGTAAGATGTATAGTTATATTGATTTGTTAAGATTATTAAATATGAAAAGGATAAAATAAATATATTTACTTTAGGTTGTCATAGTATATAATTTTGATGGAATTGGAAGATTGATCAGCATGTGATTCACTGAGCACCAAACCACACAATGATTAATTTATGTGCCAAATCCCAATCCTTGTCTACAACATTTCCGTTCACATACGTAAGAAATTCAGATTTAATCTGCCGAAATATTCAATTTTGTGTTCTTATTGGTACATGTATCCTTATCAACTTTTAATTTTTCACCTTTCCATCTTTCATTTTCTACGCATGCTCCAAAACAAAGACACACACGCCTTTGATTTGCAAAGTGTATTATTTTTCAGTTTAGTTCGATTTAAGTTAGAACTAAAAGTTATGCGGGATGGTATTGGTAACTTAAAAAATAAGTTATAATCTAGAATTACTTTAATTACGGACAGGAACAGTAAACTTTTGATTTCCGTAACTCTGGTTAAGTACTAGTTCAGCAATCTCGGACATTTTCATTTGGTTTCACCATTAGTTCAATATATATTTAGGGAGTGCCAATATTGTTAGAAATATCGATCAAGTATTGTAATCAGTATGCAGTCGATTAGTCACACTGAAATTTTTGAAAGAGCTATTGGTTACAACCACGACCCTATTAGGCCTCTTTTTTATACTATTAGATTAGATAGGCCATTATCTGCCAGTTATATATGATGTTGCCACCATTGATACAGAGAATGTCTAATATATTTACATGTTCAGAAATTTTCTGTAATTATTCACGCATAGCACAGAGGATGCTCATAAACAGATATAGCTGCCTCTCTTTTGAAGAATATTGGTACCTCATGGATTTTTTCCGGGATGTGATAACCTCATATACTTCACTCAATCATGGTGCTTTTAATTTTAAAAAATCAATATAATTCAGTTTAGTTTAAAATTTTCACTTTAGTTCAGTTTAGTTTTTATAAAATATAATTGCCTAAATTTCAAATTAATTTATTTATATCATTAATGATTTCAAAATATATAAATTTTTATTTCAGTTCAGTTCAGTTAGTTAAAAATAAAAAATAATTATTTGTTTGTATTTGTACATTCCTTATGAGAATATCCATCTCTCCTTTGACTTTATTTGGGTTTTGGAGTACACGATTGCTAATTTCTACCATGGTGTGATGGTGAGATAGATATTTGGAATGTGGTTGATTTTTTTTTTTAATTTTCTTGACTAATGGACATGCATCTTGTCAACATATTATTTAAGTTCTTCTCCCCTAGTGCGTTGACCTTTGTGATTGACCTTGATATTTTTGTGACTTCTTTTCCATAAGATTTACTTCGTGGACAAAAATTTTGTTACGTAAAATATTTAACAAGGTGTGTAATAAATCTTAATAGTGTTATTATTATATAATATTACTTATTGCCATATTTAAGTAGTGTCATATTTAAGGGGGAGGGGTAAAAACTAAAAAATTATTGCCAAAATCAATTTATTTCTCGTCATCGCAGATGTTATATATGTTGTGACTCTTTTCTTTTGACGGAAGGAACGAAACCTCTATTTTTTTACCACTTAGTTTTTGATCTAGAATATAAACGGTCTCTCTATAAATACTTTCTAAAATATAATACCTTTTTATTTGTCAATATATATCTCCAGATGTCCAGCATAATCATACGGGGCATGTTTTCTTTAGTTTATTTCTTGTTAAATTGAACTGAACTGAACTAAATTAAACAAAAACAAAATAAAATGAACAAAACTGAATTAAACTAAACTAAATTAAATTGAACCGACATGAAATGAAGTGAAGTATTCTCCTCATAAGTTTCAGAGAACATAGCCTATACTTCATCATTACTAAAAAATATTAAAAGCCCATCATGTAGGCAAAGGGTTTCGGCCCATAATAACCCTAAGCCCAAATTTGAATTCAGTCTACAAAACAAAGGGGTTTCAGTAAATATTATAAACTCCTGGTCTGAACTACAATTAATGCAAGTCAGTGGTGGTCAAAGAAGAAGTTTTGACTGAACGAGGTAAAGTCGGGCAGGTTTCTGATTCCTTATGTAGTTTGGATTTGAAACCAATTCGACGATTTTAATGATCAGGTCATTCGCCAATCCTAATGAAGAAGCTACCAATCAATGAGGTTTGTGATTTTTAAGTCTTGTTTTTGCCATTCCTGTGTTTTTATATTATCATTAGTTCTTACTGTTTGATCGTTCATCGTTTAATTTATGGAATGGAATGTGGGCATGATTATTGTTCTTACTGTTGTTAATTGTAGGTGATTGCAAAGTTTTTGGCTTTATGCTATTGTAATAGTTACATCATCCAGAATGTTGTGCCTGATGGAATTAAGGGGAGGAATATTCATCATTCTTTTCCTATGACTCTTTTCCAGGTGAGTTTTGTCGAATCTTTGTTTGTTTGTTAGGCTTTCAGAAAAATTTGAGGCTTTCAGAAGAAACTAGAGGATTAGAGAACTGTGAATGATAATGGTAGAGTTGAAAGAAAATAAGGAATCTGCGAAGTGTATGTTTGTGAAAAAAGATTTGGGGCATTCTTGTATTGCCTCCCCAGGCTCTCCTAAACTGTCATTTGAACCAAGGAAAGTCCAGTTTTTGTCTGCTAAAAGTTATACATTGTTTTAGTTGCTAGGCTATCTGTACGAGTGGAGAGTGTGTTTTAGTAATTGTCAATTTATGCTATGGTTTTTCCATGCGATTTGTTTATTACGATAAATCCCAACTCTTTAAACTCAGTTTTTTAGTAGAGCCAGCCAAGTGTTTTCCTCTGTCTTCTTCTTTTTTTATTTTCTAACTTTGTTGTGAATCTATGGTGTTTTTCAAATGTATGAGCACTGAGTTTTTCAACGGCATTGCTGCATTCTTGTTTTTGTTCATTTTGGTGAAAAATGTAGACTTTTCTTAGTTTTCTACCTATGGCTTATCTGCTGGTCCTGAAGTTGGGTTTGGCTCAAAAACTGAGTTGCATGTGTGTGTTCCTCGATATGTGAAGATTCCTCTATTTTGAACTTGTTTTCGGTAGTAAAAATTGTTGTTCCTTGTTATGATATTTTGAAGTGAATTGCATCTACTGTAATTAGCTAATAAAAATGTGACAGGATGAATGAGTCTTGTCTCAAAAACATAGGTAAATACAAAAATGACTTAATTCCTCAAAGAATGTCCTTTTTCCCCATGAAAGCTTTTCATATAGGAGTCCTTTAACTTTTGTCAAAGACAAACTTGAATTTTTTTTGTCCATAAGTCTTAACTTTTGTAGTTTCCTGTTGATATGTTGTGGTTCATATTTCTTTTGATGATATGTTTGCTGCTGCTTTTACTGGTAGGCAGTAGTCCATAATGCATGTTCCCTTTCATTTTTTTTAAGCTACCTTTGCTTTGATGTTGCCTTAACTAAGCCAAAATATTACCTTTTCTTTTACAATTATTAAAATTGTCATGATTTAGTTTTAAATATTTAAGTTGTCCTTTAAATGCAAGTTATTTCATTTTAAAAAAAACCATTGTTTATAATTCTTTGCTGCTTTGAACCAAAAGATATATTGCAGTTTAAGCCCTTGATTGGCTTACTGATTTCACGACAGAGTGAAACGATTCTGCTGATCAATTATCTATTCAGAAGCTGATCAGTTGTGTTTGAACTGCATTATTACATTTAGCCCAAGGACAGTATTGAGAAAAAAAAAAGGATGGATTTGCCATCTCTGATTTTGCTAATGCAGCATGTATTATATAGTCTTTAAACTCTGAGGTGTATAAGATGTCCCAGCTTTCTACTGTGGTACATTTGTGCACCTTACTGGTTTTGCTAAGTAAAATTTCAAAGACAATTGATAAATAATTACTAGTTCTCTTGATTGATTTTTAATTGATAATTGACACAGCATAAGGTATATTGTCAAAAGGTTGTTAGTTGATAGGTGATGGCTCCAAGTCATATTAATTGATTAGTTTCTATTCTCTATTGACTCTTTGACAGATTTGGTCATCCTTTGTGCTGAATATCCGGCACTCTTCTTCAGTGTATTTGAATTTTTTAAATTTCTTTTGCGTGTATGTGAAGTATTGTTCTTATTAGATTAAGCGTACCAGAGTAAAGTTATAGTACCATTCTTATGGTTACTTTTTTGTAGTGACTGAGTTGACTATTTGCTTGTTTTTGGGTACTGATGAAGTATGAGCCATTAAGTTAGTGGTTGTTTTAGGTTGCCAAGGAGCCTTGAACTGACCACCTATTCTGAAGAAGAAAGAACATCTGCTTTTTCACTATCTCTTTGAGTTGACATTAATCCTTTTATTATAATGGTTGAGAGCAGATGTGGCCATGTCTAAAAATAATGATTTTGACATTAAACCCTTTCAATTAAAGTTACTAACTTTGACCAGTCTCCTGACTGCCATGCCCTCAGGTAAATTGGGAATCGACTGATGGATATGGTTTGTGGTAGATGGTCTGTGTAATTATAATCTTGCTGATATAATGATTAACTAGAACTTATAAGGAAATCACATGGATCAGAACCAAATTGCTACACAAGAATGCTGCATTTTTAATGTTGCATATTTACCTACTTATTTCATTAGAATGCTGCATTTTTATGTTGCCAAATGCTGAGTATAATGATCAACGCATTTTAATGGATTTCTATCGTTTTCTCAATTGTTTATAATAAATGATGTGAAATAAAGACTGTTCCAATTCTAACTCTATGATAATTGTTAGACATCCAAACACAAGAATTGCAATGACAATGCCAATTCTTAAGCAAATTCTATTGGTTAGCAAAACCGTTCCAATTCCATCAAACAAACACACCCTCTTGATTTATACTTGTAGAATTAGTACTCCCTGTAAATTATTCATCCTTTTGCCCAACTGAAACAAAACCATTTTTGCAGTGCAGTTTTCTTCATATCCATTTAAATTTCCGACTGCCGGAGCTGAAACTAAGCACAGAGAATTAGTGCCATCACTTTGTAAATCCCATGGATTCCTTAGTGAGAGCTTATTCCACTGGATCCGATGAAGAAGACAATCGGCGACCTGAATATGGACCTCGGAAACCCGAATTCAATCCACCTAAGCGCCTCAGACCCGATTGTGCTGATCCGAATCCCAGAAAATTTCCCACCAGTCTTCCGGCCGAGGCTACACTTCCTGGCCGGTACGTATCTAAACGAGAGCGAGCTGCGTTGGCATCTGCAACCCGAGTTCCCGACCCGAACCCGGATTCTCAAACCCTGTTTCCATCCCCAGGTACTTTCTCATTTTGTTTGAACGAATTGCTGGTTTTGCAGGAGTACATTTTTTCCGATAGTGTGGATAGTTTACTAGTAACCAACAATCATGTAGTTCTCAAATAAACGTCATATTTACTGATATCTTCTGAAATTTCGTCATACCAATTGCTCACCTTTGTAATTCCCTCCTTAAATTGTTATCATAAAAAATGATGGTTATTTAACTGAAGAGACTATTGATTTAGGTTTATTGTGTCTTGTTTATCTTTTAAGAAATGGGAACCCTGTCTGAGGTGGGGCTGCCGCAAACAGTGCTATCAAAGCTGAGGGAGAAAGGTAGAGCTTCTGAACGATTCTGCCAGCTTCCGCGAGGATTGTCAGTGGCTCTAACAGGGCATACAAATGCTGTAAACTCTGTTCAGTGGTCTAGAAGGCATGGTGAGTTCTTAGTTTACATTATCAAATTATCTCTCATGTTTTAGCTATTGATCATATTCTGTAAAAGACAATCATTTTGTGGGTTGTATTATCCTTGATACGATGCTCTTGTGATGTGTACTAGTTTATGCAAGATGCTTGTAGAAGTGAACAGAATGTAGGAAATAAAATAAGATAAGTAAAATACTATTACCCCTTTAGTCCCCCACAATGTTAGAAGAGTCTTATTTGTTCTGATTGTCATTTTTGAATTTTATTTTGTGCTTTGAGAGCAAAGCTTCATTTCAAAATAAATGTGCATATGTGATCCCATTTTCCTTAGATTGATTTAGTAATTTGTAGGAGCAATTATCTTTTTAGTGAAAGTGTAATAATAGATGGCTTTAAAAGAGTTGTACCAGGCTACCAGCATACTTGATTGGGTAGGATTCTTCTAATGGAACATAGAGAGTTTTGTACTACAAGTAGGAATTTAGGTGTGGAACAAAGGAAGTATTGTTTTTTTTTCCTCCTGTAACGTTTACTATATTATGATGTTTCATGGTCACGTGTATGTGAGTTGTCTTTGCTGCATTTTCATTAGTAATACTATTTATGAAGAACAGTTTGCTGATGTAACATACTATCGAAATTATGGGGCATGGGTTGTAGTGGATGAAATTACTTTCCAAATTTTGTTTTGATTATTTTTAAGGCAAGACTTACGTTTGAGATTGAAAATTGTGTACTGGCTACTTAGAAAGCTGCTATTTGTCAGGTTGGTGTTATGCTTGCTTTTCTAATCTGTTCTGTGGTTTTGGTTTTCAGCTCACCTTCTTGCATCCGCTGGACTGGATCAAACTGTCCACATATGGAATGTATGGAACGGCAAGCAGAAGAAGGCTCGTGTTCTGAACTTTCACAAGGCTGCCGTAAAGGATGTGAAGTGGTCAGAACAAGGATTATCGATACTTTCTTGTGGATATGATTGTTCATCAAGGTTGATTGATGTTGAAAGGGGAGTAGAGACTCAAATTTTTAAAGAGGATCAGGTAGTTGGGGTGGTAAAATTTCATCCCAACAATTTTAACCTTTTCGTATCTGGGGGAAATAAAGGCCTTATCAAACTGTGGGATGTGAGAACTGGAAACGTGGTCCATAAATATACTCGGAATCTTGGTCCAGTTTTAGACATTGAATTCTCCACTGATGGCAGTCAACTAATTTCTTCAAGTGATGAGTCAAAAAGCAATATCAGTGAAAATTCAATCCTTGTTTGGGACTTGTCGCGACAAATTCCATTATCTAATCAGGCAAAGCTCTTTTCCTCTCTATTCTCTATTCTCTTGTTATTTTGATACACTGTGCATTTTCAACCATTAAAATTCAACATATCATGCATGCATAATCGTTTTTATAGTGCTGGAGTATTTACCCAATTTCCAATTTCTTAAACATGTTGCTTCTCTGCTTCCATCATATCCTAAACAAGCACTATATTATCTGGAAACTAGTCCGTGGCATGCAATTTTCATACAAATAATTTCAAATCTCAAACTCGTGCTCTCTGCATTGCATAAATATTGTTTACTTTTACATTATATTTCTTCGACTATCTCTGATAATATGCTTTACATTTCAGGTTTATGTAGAGGCATACACGTGTCCATGTATCAGGTTCCACCCTATCGACCCATCTTTTATTGCGCAGTCCAATGGAAACTACATTGCAATTTTCGGTTCTACTCCACCCTTCAGGCTTGACAAGTATAAGAGATATGAAAGTCACGGTGTGCATGGGTTTCCCATCAAATGCAATTTCAGCTTAGGGGGAGACGTGGTGGCCTCCGGCTCCTCTGATGGATGTATATACTTCTACGATTATAAAACATCGAGGCTATTGAAAAAGATTAAGGCATATGATCAACCCTGCATAGATGTTGCTTTTCATCCTGTGATGGCTGGTGTTGTTGCTACCTGTGGTTGGAATGGAGAAGTTTCGGTATTTTCTTAAAGGGATTTTTATGCTGCATCTGCTGCTAAAGATGAGGTTCAGGTTAAATTATCTCTCACCTCCAGGGTTGCCACTTAAAAGCGGGGAATCATCATTGCCTCCTTTCAGCATTAGATTTGAAATTGGTGGCAGAGAAATAGCTGTTCGTGGAAATTTCATGACCACGACTGGGTGACGAGGTTCTGCATTTAGATGTCGAACTGCTGCTGGTATTTGTGCTCCTATGATCTCTTTTCTTTTAGTTTAATCCATTCTTGTGAAGAATGGCGTTACTTTTTTGTTAAGTTTTCTTTGCCCATCTTCAATGAAAATGCATTATCATTGTTTTCATTATGAATATATAAAAGATCACTCATTATAACATTTTTTTACTCTACTGAAGCCATTTTTCTGTATGACAAATTGTAAAAACTACTTAGATATTATGCATGGAGAATGGTTTGAGATGCTTTAAGGTGATTATAAAATTGACCTGTTCTAAGTTCTGTGTTTACCGAAAGGTAGTAATTGAAGAAATATCTGAGTTATGTGGCTGAAGACACTGGAGACATTACAATAATTGAATGATCAGATGCACAACTGCTGTTAGACTTGTGCAGGTTCATTCTCTCCTTTAATGATATATTTTATCATTAGAGGACCCATATGACTTTCCTGATATGAAAATTTAACTAATTAGCTTTCCTAATTTGAGACATTATCTTGTGCTTTCTGTTGGTCTTGCTGGTTAGTGAATAAGCTTCTTGGTCCCATCTAATTCTGCAGTCTGCAACTTGTTAAACATAATTATATCATATCTATCACAGTCTCATTCTTTTCTAACTGAAGTTTGGTATGATGATAGAATCGAAGAATTCCCGCCTCTCTATAGGTAGCATAATCCCCCACTAGCTTGACATCTAGCATAAACCATTTGTCGAGTTTCATTAGTAGACTAAACATTTGTCGAGTTCATTGTCGAGAACAAGCGTGTTATAGAATCTGATCATCATCGCTAATGAGGCGACTATTAGTAGACTAAACTCGATAGCAGAGGATTCGAATGATATGATTTGACTGACCACATGATTGTCATTTTAGCTTGTACTTGGCAGATAGGTAGCCACATTTGATGTGTGTCTAGATACTCCTAACCCATACCTAACCATCATAGAAGGTGTATGAAGCAGGAGAGGGGGGGCTTTGGTGGGGGCAAAATGTTGATCCACATTTCCTTGATGACAAAGAGCAGATAGAGAGAGTAAGGGGGGGCAAAAGGAGAGTTAAGCAAGACACAATAATGGGGTTTTCTCTTGCCATTCTTCATGGGATTCATTAAAGAGGGAGACATGACACACCACCTCCCTTTTTTACTTCCACTTGTAACTTCTCCATGGGACCATGATCACCATTCATGAGGGTTTTTCAGCATGAAATTTACATTAGTCTGTATCCATTGCTGCATGAGATATTGCCCAGATTGGTCCACTTCAATCTGTTGGTTGCTGTTCTTAATGGGAAATTGGTGTAGCTAGCTAGCATCTCTGGTCATTCTAGAACCAAGAAGAATGAGAAACATTCTATATGCAAGACCTATTTTTGCCTACAATGTCCATCTGCATTTTCTTCTATTTTCAACTTCTGCATGAATGTGTTCCCCACAATGCCTGGTTCAAGGCCTCTTGAAATTTGATGAGCATACTAGATGGAAAGTTACATTTGCTCCCCCGTCTCAATCAAAGTTTATTACTTTCATTTTTTATGATATTCCTTTTTTATCATCGAAAAATTATAATATAACATATAAAATACCCTTTTCTGAAAATTCGACTCAACATCAACTAAGAAATATTGATCGTGACAGAGTGACTAAAAAATAGGTTTAGTTTTGGTGGGGAGCCCACGGGGTGGGTTAAAGGGGTGACATGAGAGGATGGGTTAAAAGGTATTATCTCCATGAACCAATCACTTGGTTGGTCTTGATTCTATGGTGCAAATCAGTGGTTATATTAGGGAACCAAAAAGGAAGATTAAGTGCACTAATTAAAAACTTGTAATTACCGTTGAATCTGTCGTACTAATTGTGCGGTTTTAGTTAAACCACATTATTTTGCAACACTTTTTACATGTTACTCTACCGATGAAATCATGAAGTTAAAAGTCTTGCAATGCAAAAGTAGTCTTTTAGAAAATTGATTTTCCGCCGCTTATAATTTTCATATATTACTTTTTGGTTTTTTTAGCATGAGTACGTATGATTAATTTAGAAATTATATACATCAGTATTTTTTCCTTGAAATGTGCACTTATAAAAATATTCGTCTATTAACATAATATTAAATAAATTCCTTACATTTTGATCTTAATATATATTATTTTATAATAATTACCTTTGATGAATAATCTGGCAATTACGATATATATTGACAATTTCATAATCTTTTGAAATTTGCCACTATAATTTTGTTAATTATCTTAAAGAATTTTTCTTTAAATACACTTCATCATCATCTTCATAAGTTTGTTCATAATATTTACATAAAAAAAATTAAATATTAATCGTGCAACGCACGATGATCTTTAACTAGTTTAGAAAAGTGCATATCTTCGATTTACTTTGTAAAACTCAAAGACTTACGAGGATTTGGATGTAATATTATTGAATTCCTTTTTTATTATTTTATAATTGATTAAAAAATTTCGGGTGCATTTGGTTGGACGAGTTTTTGGAAAATTGAATTTTTTTGAGAGTCCAGTTTTCCAAAAACTTGTTTGGTTCACCAAGTTTTGGCCTCAAAGTCCAGATTTGTAAAATTTTAAAAACAATCAAAGATTTTGTTTCACACTTACAAAATCCCAATCCAGCCAAGCAAGATTTTTGCAAAACCAAACTCTCAAAATTCTAAACAAAAACCCAAACTCTCAAATTCCAAAACAAAATTCGGATTCTCAAAATTCTCTCCAACCAAAATCTAGACTCTCATATATTCATTTAGTTCTTTCGTTTCAATCCTTCATAAATAATTTTATGTTATCTTTGATTTTATGAAGAGTTATGGCACGTGATCACGAAACTGGGGAGAGCGAGCAGGTGTGCCCTCCCTCCCTAAACTCCGGTGATCAAGAGTATAATGTTCGTACACGCTTTATGAATTTCTTGTATCAGCAAAGGAATTAGGTTTATAAATTCATCGCTCTAGTTCTATCACTGACAATATAAACGACTACTGATTTTATGAAAAATCATTATAATGAGCAATTAAAATTGTTCGGTTGACAAAATAATAATAATTTAATGATAGTATTAAGTGCCCCTTTTGGACTATCATGTCTTGTTTTCCACTTGGATTAGTATCGAGTTCGTCCTCCATTGGAGGCCTATAATCTTCATTCTGCAAATCCAGATCTTCAAAAGTGATCGACAAACTCATTTTATTGGTTTACTTATCATGTGATTTCAGGCCATCTTTGTTTGGCACTCTCCCTTTTCTTGTTCCCCCGATGCCTCTTGTAACTTCTAATTTTATTAAATTGCTAATTATATATGCTTTGGCCAAGCCCACTTATAATTAAAATACTCCCTCCGATTCCCATAGAAAGTGGTAAATGGATGACGGAGACTGACATAGAAAGAGAAAAGTAGATTGTGTGATTGAAATTAATTTAAAACTTACGAATACAAATATAATATAAGTGAACCATTTTAAAAAAAGTAAAGATTACTGATACGTGTATATCTTATTAATTGCAGGGTCAGAAAAGATAAAATTACTCTTCACTATTTCACTATATTCTAGACTTACATTAGCAAATTCAGGAGTATTTTAAGTTAAAATCAAACCCACATTGACAAACCAGACCTATACGTACAATTCTTGAAAATAAAGTGTGTCAAAAATAGAGAATCGATGAGGGTACATAATTACTTTTCCAATTTGGGAATTATTTTCTAAAAACAATTGGTCCATTTGAGTTTTATAGAATTCACATCTTTCTAGGGTGATCTTTGTAGCTGACCACCATAATTACTACTTATGCATTTGCCTAGGTACCAAGCTAGGTTTAAATCATGGTGATGGTGTTAAAAGGCAATACGTTTGCTGGTCAATTCTTTTGGCCAATTAAAATTTGTACACTACAATTGAGATGTCAAATGTTGTCTGTATATATGATCAGTTGGCATGTGAAAGAAACATAACAGTTAGATTCTAATCCTCATGTTTTAATAGTTTAGTTTAACATTTTTTAATTTAATTCAATGTAACAAAACTAAGTTGAGCACATTTTATATCACAGTTTATTTCAGCGGTGTTCAATTACGTCCAAAAAGTAAGACTTAGGCTCTTCTATTCTTGTGTAACATCCCCCTTGCATTAGTCTTCTCTACTTTAAAGTGAAGTCGCACGGAGTTCACCCCTCCCCCGTCAAGAATTTTAATCTCCATTGAAAATTTTGTTGATGTATAAGCAACATCTAAAACAACCCTACAATTCCAATACCAGTGCAACTACCTCGGTTTCCAGTTGTCTTTGACCTTCAAAGATTGAACTTCAGCATACATAACTCTTCCAATGCGATCCGTGAGCATATTTGCACCACCATTTTCACTTCTCAAAATAGACAAAACAGGAGTACAAATGTCTTTAATTTAACAATTATATTATATACATATAAGTTGTATAAATGAGATAAGTGAAATAGTTGTATCAAATGTAGCTATCCAGATTGGCAGGGGGAAGTATCTTTCTGGAATTCCTAGTGGCTATGTGACAAGGCTTTGGTTGATGTATGAAATGAGGAATTTGAAATTTCTTTTCCTGATTTAACTGTTTATGATTTATATCTCAACAGGAATCTTATGTGCTACAACTCCAAATGGTCTTTCTAATCATTATTTAATCCTTTTATCAAAGGATATGCCTTTGTTTGACAACAATGAGGACATCATGGTTTGGAAACCTGAACCTAGTGACAATTTTTCGTTGGCATCGGCTTATAATCTGATAAGGCCTAAAAGGATGGAAATTGATTTGGCTGTCGAAAAGCGACTCATATATCTTGACCTCTCTGGGATAATAACTGTACCGGTCAAGTCCCTACTCCCTACCCATCTACTCTAATGTTCCCAATTCTATTTTTGGAGTTGAAACATTGGTGCGGTTAAAATTAAAAGGTTTTAGTTTGAAAGAAAGAACAATAGTGTGTCTTCCTAAACTCAGGGAACTCGAACTTGATACCGCAGACATGCGCAATGAGGCGTGTTTCCAGAATGTGATCAATGGATGCCCATCACAGTATTAACAAATTCTGTTGGCCTAGGTGGAAGATGTGGTTGAGAAAGCTTAACCAAGTATCATCTACTTAATTTAACTTATGATTTGTCACAAATTCTGCAAGAGACCATGTATGTTGGATTTTCAACAGCTCTTGTTTAGTTATACCATTCATTATATACTGGGATGGAGCTTTGGTTCAAATGGAGAACTATAATTTAGTGGGCCTAACTGAAATATATTAAAATTATGCGTGTGATATTATTAAAATTTAGTTTAAGAGTTCTTGTAATTTATATTGTGACCCCATATATATAGGGGTATTACTTTTGGAATTAGTTTCGGAAGAGTGTCATTTTGGGATTTAGTTTTAAAGATAAGGTTAGTCGGGTAAAAAACTCTTGGATGAATTGCACAATTGTTTTAACACATGTGCATTTGTCTGGAGAAGTGTGACTATATTCTTTGATATTAGGCATCAATCTTTTGGAAATTTATGGGATATTGTTCTTTTACTGGAACATCACTGATATCCCAAATTTGTAGAAGAAAGTTGCAAAAATAATAACTGTCACTACAATTTGGTTTCTATGGTGTGGAAGGAACTCCTTTCTAGATGATCAGGCTAAACCAGATACCAGGACTATTACAAAACAGATTCAGAGTATGATACATTTGATCATCTAAGTTCATGATTCTGCATGGAAAATTTTTTCTTTACCTACCTATTTGAGTGGTCCTTCACTAGTTAGCACAAGAAGGAGCGTGAGATCAGATATTCTGATTTCATGGAAGTTGCACCTACTAATATTTTGAACTTAAAAACTGATGGATCCTTTTTGAGAAGTGGCAATGTAGGTGCATGTTAAATTACAGAGACATCAATGGTAGAGCTATACTAGTAAGGGCACAACCAGTTAGGCTCAAGACAGTCTTGAAGCAGAGTCTAAGGCATTAGCTATGGGATTAGAGGAATTTGAAGATCACCATATCATACACATTGAAGTGGATTCTTTGACCTTGCTAAAAATCATAAAAAGAGAGTTTAAGGTGTCTTGGAAGCTTACATCTCTAATCAGATCTATCTGGTCATTACAAAGTGAGTTTTCTTTAAACTTTATTCATATTTTTAGGGAGGCAAATGCAATTGCAGACTCCTTATCAAAGTTAGCTATGAGATCTACAACTATACGCACTTTCACTCAACATACTTTGCCTAGACAGATTCAGGGGCTTGTTGATATAGATTGTAGGAAATTTCCCTACTTGAGAGTCAGAACCTGAACTCATTATGATTTTATTGTATCAGATAATGCTAGTTTGTCTATTCTATTTGCATGAAAGGAAGTTACAAGATGAGATGGAAGGGTGGAAGATGGAAACACAGTTATTATGGCTAGGACTTGCGATTGAGGGATTCATATCAACAACCAAGGATTATCTTTTAGGACTGATTGAGAAGACTCAAGGCTTCTTGACTATAATAGTAATAATCCTACTTGTGAAATAACTCATTCGAACCCCGTGCTCGTCAGTGGAGTTGAGACTCGCTTACCGGTCCCTGATATACTTGCGAGTAGATTTGGGTTTCGCATAGCGATCCCTAACATGCTTGCGAGAGTTTGACATGGATGTAGAATTGAGCTATACTTTTATTTGTGTAATACACAAACTTAACTATATTAGCTAGCTTTTTGTAATATTTACACTATACTCTAGCCCTTTTCAAGATTTTTTTGAATGGTGTGGTGAGTCTAATAAAATCACTCCATTCCTTGAGTGATTCTAATAAAAAAAATTATTTACATATAAGCTAATAAATTACTGTCATTTTTAGAAATTATGTAAAAGATGCACTGTGCTTTCAAACTATGTAAGTTATATTGCTCTTAATGAAACATTTTCTAGTTTCTAATTAATTTATAAATATAGATATTTTACATATCATGGCATGTTTCTTGTGTTTTTATAATGAATTCATTTCAGTTATGATAAAATATTATTTAGTGAAAATCAACCATAATTTTACTATTTTCAGTACATGTATTTTTACCCCTATATAGCTGAGATCATTTCAGTTCTGTTAACTTAGACATGCTCTTCTTTCTATTTCTTTTTTACTCACTTTTTGTCGGTAAAAAGATGCTTCACTATTGTAAAAGTTGCCCTAATTCACTGTAATTATGGATCAATTCATTCTTCCTTCGAGATCTGTCAAGATCATATAACACAATGAACCTTCAAATCATTCATCTTCTTTTCAAGGACAATAATTTCATGTTCATCAAAGGTCCTACGATTTGTTTTGGGAATATAGACAAAACAGAAAGAAGGCAAAAGTGCGTTTTATTTCAATCAGTCACCGAATCATTATGGGAGTGTGGCGAGCATTCACTGTAAAAAAAAAAAAAAGGCCCAAAAAAGATGAGAAATAATTCTGCATTTTGCTGTGTATTTTGTCAACACATACGAAGTGGATGAACTGTTCTGGAATCCCAGAAAAGCAATGTTTTTACCCTTTATTTTGAGCACTGACCGACAAGACAAGTGTGCGAAAACAGTGAGATGATAAAGATCAAAAGAACCAACCCTATTTTCATAATGTGGAGAAATAAACACCTCAAAAATATAAGTTGGATTCTTCATTCCTCTTTTAGGGTAAAATTGAAAATTCTTCCTCATCCATGAAACAAACACATTCTTTTAACAACGGATACTTTAGTTCGTGATGATTTTACGAGTTTAAAATAAGAAATCGGACCCTCATCGCTAACCTTTCAGCGATGAGTATCTTCTGTGATTAACGAGTGTTGAAATCGACCTTGAAACTTCTGTAAATATATTTAGCAAAAATTTATTTCATCGTGATTTTCTTGTTTGCTCAAATTAAGAAATTAATTTTTATTTCATTTCAGTTTCAGCTTTACACCTTATTGAGTAATGGCTAAGTTGATGTTGTGTAGTTCAATTCTATTGATGTTTTATTTAGGTGTTTGTTATATACACGTACAATTTACTTTTGCAGGTCCAATGGAAGTGAGAGAATACCATAATTACCCTTCACTCGTTTATTAATTTTTAAAAATATATTTATGAAACCCTAATCTTGAATGCATAAACCCGTCTATGTAATGATTGAACACCTGTCTAAACTATGAATTACTTTTTCGTGAATTATAATATATATTTAAGAGAACATTATTGTCATTTCAAATTTAATTATGATCTACAAAAGTAAAGTGGACCTACATATAGAACCTCCCTTTATTTATATGGCTGATACGTGCATGTTCAGTTTACTCATTACAGGTCCTGAAAAGACAAAATTACTCTTCATTATTTCACTATAACCTCCATCTGCATGAATAATATTATAATCATTTCAAGTTAAAATCAGATTTACATCAGCAAACAAACATGCACGTATAATTTACTAGTACTAGATCATAACTTACTTTACCCCCTCCTATAACCTACTTTACATGGATTTTTTTCTATTAAATATAGCTTTCAATTAGCGTCATTATTTTAGAAACAGGATATAGATGTGAAGGGACTTGAATAAATGTGATGAAATGAAAGGACATGAAGGTGATATAATTGGTGCCAAATTTTGACTTGTCATCTGTTTTTGTCCAACAAAGTAGACAACAATGGTTTCATTTCTGGCTTTGGATATACGCACACTGTGCCAATTCATGCGTCCATTATCCATGCAATGCAAGGACGAGCGTGTCCGGAATTTTGTACAACGTACAATTATTATTCTTCTTGCTCCATTTTATTAGTGTGCTATATTTCAAACCCTATTCAAGTGCGTGTCACATTCTATAGCCACATTCATGATAAAGGGTAAAATGTGTAATATCACTATTCGCTCCGTCCCAACTACTTTTTCACAAACTTTTTGAATCATACTTAATCGCAGATTTTAATTAATACTACAGAGGCTCTGTACAGTTCAACTTATTGCAACACATTTCAGCATAACACAACACAACACTCATCAGCACATCACTTTTCAGCTCAATGCATTTAAACTCTAAATGAACACTATTTTTATATTTTGTAAAAATAATATTAATTAAGTAAACTTTTTAGTTCGTAAGTAATAACAACTCAAATGAACACTATTCATCACTTTCACCACTATTCAGTACAAGATCAGCACAGGACAGCACTGATCAGCACAGCTCAGCACTCATCAGCACAGCACAGCACCAAATAAGTTGAACTTAACAGGGCCAGAATGATTGTAGGTTGTCATTGACACTTGTGTTATAACTCTGAGTTTCTTGTGTATGTGTGATTATAATCTCCAATCGCTAGAAAGTGCTATTATAATGTCACGAGTTGATTTCTGATGGATTTCTGGCCGATCAACTTGGTTTAAGTTTAAAAGTACAATAGTACTCCTAGATTCCGTCGGTAAAATTGTGGTTCTCAAAGATTGTTTCTGACAGGACGAGTGAGGTGGAGATGCAGAACGTTCAGAGTTACAGAAGGCGGTGCCACCGTCGGTGTTTGAGGACTGCTGCTTGGCCATCGAACTGTGTTTACCAAAAGCCCCATCTTCAGCTGTCGGAAAAGCTCATCGGAGAGTTTGTATAGCCAGAAAAAAATCGCTCTTTTCAAGTCTCAAATCTATGATACTCAGACTAGGTCTCAAATCGCTCTTGTTAGGGTTATTTTTATCATTCTCATTAAAAAATTTCCGGAAATAATTGGTCAACGCCGGTCTTCAAGTCAGGGTCATCATTTTCTGGATTCAATGCCGATCCAAAATTACAATAGCACATTTCAAGAGTTGGAGGTTACATCTATACATAATTAAAAACTCAGGGTTATCTAAATATTTTATCAAATTAAATTTCGGAGAAGAGGAAAAAATGTCGCATTTTGTTCACTCGTGGGGTTGTTGATAATGCTGGAAACAATTAGCAAGACAACATGATAATGCTGCCCTCATATATGTGTCGGTCAACGGGATTAAATTGTTAAATCCACCATAAATTGTTGATATTAATCGGCCAACGATGTCGATTAATTGCTATATTTAATAGAAAAAATCCAAATAAAAGTAGGGTTATAGGTGGGAGAAAATTAAGTGTCTTACTATTTTATTCTTATAGTTTAAAATATGACGTAAAAGCATAAAAATGAGCTCAATTTATTTGATTTTTGAGAAACTAACCAAATTACAGGGAACAGTAATATCATTTCATTGATATTTTATACTACGCTGAGTAAAATACTGGACTGTGTATGGCACTTTAGAAAATTAAACATCCTAATCAGTCTACAGTGGAGTGTCCAAGTTCCATGCACGAATGTATATTTTGAGTGACAATTTATAGTATGAAAGGAGACCAGCAAAAGCGATGCATCATCCGGCAACTTGTAGGTGATGAAAAGATCGGTCATGTTCGGATAAAAGTTAATTATGAGAATAAATAGAAAACAAATGTGCACGCAATTAATTTCGAGATGTATCATTTATCAAAATGCTAAGGTTGAGTTCATTATGTAAATTGTTTCATTTTAATATATTATATTTTAAATAACTTCTGATTCAAAATTTAGTTTTTGGTGGATCTTACTTAGTTCGTTTAGACTTTCTCAATTTTAACCAATTTTATTATTTTGATTTTTTCAATGGTCAAATTAAGTAAAGTTGTGTTAATTACTTTAAGACTCACATTTTGCGAATTCTTAATTGAAACTATGTATTTTAGATCCCTAAACCCTTTTCACTAGACATAACATCATTTTTATTTTGTTATCTAGTGATTACCTGGCAGTGACCCAATTCTGAGTAGGGTAGATAGGCCTTGATTTATAATGAGATCAGTTATTGTGGAGCTCGAACAGGGACAGTCAAGTGATGAGTCATGTGTAGGATGGATTACCCGTAGACGGAAGAGAGCGATTTAAATAATACCATGTGGCACTATTCTAAGTAATTAAGTGATTTTTATTCATTCTACAAGTGAATTACATTTTCTCTTCCAAACCCTACCTCTCATCATCACGCCCGGAGATTCTATCATCGAATATCTTCGAGACTTTGTCTTACAAAACTGAGTAAATCAGAGTAAGAAAAGCGACCTCTTCAAGCCACCAAGCGGGCATCATCAAGTGAGATGAGATGTGTACAACTACTTTTGCCAATAGTTTTGCATTTATTTTTCATAGGTTGGGAGCCTAATTCATTTCCATCCGTCTTTTGAAGATAGTTTTATCAAAAGAAGTTGTTCTTTAAATTTTACTTTAACTGATCTTTGTTTTATGATGATGCAAAACAATATTAAAATCAAGAAAACACCAACTAAGTCATCATGTCAGTACATGCCATGATACGAACGTACTTGAAATGTGTACGTAAACATGTGATTAAAGGTGAAATCGCACATTATTAAAACCCTAATGCACACACTTTATTGTAAATTAGCAAAGGATTAATGCTGGAATTCACGTAATTAAATCACAGAGGCAGGATCCTGCCTTACCGGTACCGTAATCATGACTTTGTGAATAAATTAATCCAGTAAAATAAAAATTAGGGTGAAAATTAGAGCGGAAAGGAAACATGGATAATTAGGGACCACATATTTGGTCTCCTGTGGTTAAGTGAAATTTATAAATTAATTTGTTTGTTATTATTTGGGATTAGCACCAAATCTTTTGGTGTGTAACCATTTGGCTGTTCAACGAGATCTTGTCTCAAAATTAAAGCGGAATGATATATGCAATCCGATATTTTACTCATCATAATCGGAAATATCATTAAAATAATAATACCGTTCTCTGAATATTGCTAAGTTTCTCATGAGCGTATAAAATAGAATACTTTATATAAATTTATACAACAATTTAGACTGTAAGAGTAAAATATTAGACTGCATATAGTAATACTCAATTAAAGTTAAACTACTTTGTTACAGGTTCACGTGATGGAGTAATTTGCATGGAATTTACTTTTCATGGCGCTCGTGTTGAACATCAAGTACTAAAACTAATTAATCTCATAAAAATACTTATAGCTAAGCTTTTGTTTGATTAGACTTATTATATGATATGATTAGATCATTTGCATGTTCGTGCATGCATGCTATTGAATCATATAGCTCATTAAAGTTTGGTTGTTTGGTGGTTTTGGAGTAAAATGCGATAAATCTCGATAAAAAATCCATCATTCTTTTATAATATTTATATGGAGGTAATTCGCATATGTACGAGGGTTATATATTTAGTAGTTATCTCTCGATACTCAACAATATTTGAAGTTAATGAATTAAGTTGGGTGTCTTCTCTGACTTAAATTAGAAGGAATTGCTAAATATCAAAATTCCGCTACGCCTTTAATAATATCATCTTTGAAGGTAGTTGATACAACCATTTTATCATGAGATCCCCTAATTCTGCCACTGCTAACGATAAACTTTCCTAGTGAAAAGAATTTTCACACTACCATTGTATCTTATCACAGGGCATGTTCCTAAACCTATATACAACTAATATTTCAAGTAAGTTTGGAAATAATTCAATTTTTATGTTATATATAAGTTTATGATATCAATTTAATGTGAGGAAAATAAAACATAAAGTTCGGTATCTTTTCTGACTTTTGAAGGGATTGTCGAAAACCAAAATTCCACCACATCTTTGATAATATCATCTTTGGAGATTGACCGGGTTATATATTCTGAATTTCAGCCACACATTTAATATATAGATATATCTATATCACTTTTAAATATAACAAACTTTATAAAACACATAACATCATCAAAATATTTCTCCTCTCAATCCAAATTTATGATTGGAGTTTCGTAATCAAGCAATTATGCAGCACTTCAGCTAATTAAAGACATTGTTTCGATATATATCATCATTTTCGCTGCAAAATAATCCAAATGAACAACAGTTTAGCAACGTTTAATATCACAAATCATTTTTTGCTACGTAATCCTGACGAACACGAAGAAAAATATAAACAAATTTTGCCAATAAATACATAAAAACTGTGCCGACAAAGAGCAGAATAGCAGAGGGAGGATAAAGATGTGAAATATATACCAGAATAGCAGGGATTTCATTTGAGAATAATGTTGAAATTAATTTCACGGTTTTCCAGAACAGATCTTAGGAGCAAATTCAGTGATCATTATAAGCACAATCAAAACCATAAATTATTATTTCCTCGAGATGTTAAAACCTAAAATTCTTTATCCATAAAAATATGAAAAATATAAATATCTGATGCTGAATTTTAAAACGATAAAAGTCAACGGTCAAAGATCTGCATTACTGTCTCTGTCTCCCACATCAAACCCGCATTAATACTTACCTTACATTCTGCACTAATACTGGTTTTTTAATAATGATGAACCCTAACCCTAATTATAATATTCACACACAGGCACCAAGCACTATGCGTTCCACTTGGGTGCGGGCCTCAATCCCGTTATTTCTCCCCAGCTACTGAGCAAATCATAGTGTTCAAACTTCAGACAATTTAATGTCGGTAATGCTGTATGTAGTTCGATATCAATCCAAAATATGATATAACTTTATAAAAATACCTTCTTTTATTATGTTTATCGGGAAATTTAGTAATATTTAGGAGATTATGTTGTAATTTTCATGGTATTTTGGACTACGCTAAGTAAAATACCGGATTGTGTATAGTAGTTCAGTTTAATTTCAAGATATACTATTTTTACAAAATAATTAAGGTATAGAGAGAGTGAAAATAGAATTGGAATTAAGGCATTATCATGTTGAAATGAAATGTGTATTAACGTGTTTAAATGTGTAGTTTGTATTATACTCATCAACATATGTGACAAATATTAGTGTAATTTGCACGAAAAATTGCAATTTTTCTTCCAATTTTCAATTTGTTGATGAGACTGTGCACAACCTTGCTTTTACCTTTGAAAATGATCTTGTTATATCTTTATACCCCTAATATAATCTAGTTATGGTGAAATGAATAGATCCAAAATGTTAGGGTTTCAAAAGATAAAGGCATGCTTATGAACTTTTGAACTTGAGTGAAAAGTTCAGTTATTTTGAGCGGTAAAAATGAGGTTACATCAGTCTTTTTGCATACATCAGTCCCAGTTACATCATTATTACTTGTAAAAATGTCTCAAATAACTTCTAAAACTAGTTAACAACGCCATTATCGATTACATATATTGTTATCGAGTTCATCATGGTCTCAATTTTCAAAATATATTTTGATGGTACAAGTTACAACATAGCAAGCACTTGACACTCTAGTTTTGTTTATTGTACACTTATTATTATCTCTTTAATTTAAACTATTTCATTAGTATATCTACTTGGATAAACAAATGTGGGAACATTAAAATTGTCTGCCTTGTTAGCCGTCGGATCAGGTGACCGGTCGTGCGCATGGACGGTTGGTGGCCACTGGTCAACGGCACTCAGGCACCAATAATAACTCAGTTGACCGAAAAGTGACAAGAAAATGTGCGGGTAAGGACACGTGGCGGCCAGTTAGACTGGGTTTGTGGGGCGCCCCAAAAGAAAAAGCGGGGCTCCAATTAGATTTCTCGGGATCCTGCTGAGCTGGTGGGTTGACTTTGAAGAGTTCGTTTGGAGTTGGACCAATTATTGGTATTGCGTTTCAGACATCCTCCAAGCTAGACTCCTTGTTTTTGGGATCTATAATCTTGTGAATGCAATTTTTAATTCTTCACTTCTTTGTCTAAGTGAATGTTATTTAAGTACAATAGATAAGAATGTTACTATAATATCTTATCGATATCTTTTAACTGCAACATCACTTGATCCAAAGTATGATCTATATTTTTCAAATTGCTAATACGTCGAAAGACACGAACTATTCAAAGTATGATCTATGTATCCTATGAATCTCTCGTAACAGCAAGATCACTTGATCCAAAATATGTTCTATAGTATCCAAATTGCTAATATGTTCGAAGACGCGAACAAATTCGATCAGTAAAATCATATCGGGAACAAAACACATCGCTGAGAAAAACCATTGACACGAAAAATAAGATCAAGTTTTACTTATGAATGCTTGATCTTATCAACAAAATCGAATAACAACGTGAACAGCTCACATGTACACTTATTCAATAGGAAACTAATCAATCAAACTATTTACAATGTTGACAATTCACACTTATTCAACAGCAAATTAATCACCGATTGCTTCCCCAGTTTCCCGTAATAGAAAGATAGGGAAAGGAAAGGAAGGAGAGAAGAGAGAATTTTAACGGTTTGGGTTTTAGGATTTTAATTTTTAACCTAATACTATGAAATGAACTAAGTGAACCATATAGCAAATTCAAAACTCAATTTTTTGATTAACATCATACTAAAATATTAATATTGTAAATCATCTATCTGACTTTCTCGACTCTCTATTTTTATAATTTGAAATCGTCAATGATGGGAAAGTATTATTAATCCCTAATCTTATTATATACGATCAGATAGAAAGTCACATTCGATTCTATTTCTGTTACGACATTTGATCAAGAATATTTTTCAAAATAACACAAATGTTGATGGTTAGTTAAAATTTTAGAAAACAATAATTTGTTGATTTCTCCTTTTCTTCTTTCTTTGGGAAGACTTGTAATTTGTAGTGCACTTTCATGAAAATCTTGGTTGCCTGGCTACTCATGGAACGGTGCCATACATGACTAGGACTAATTTTACATGCAGGAAAATCTGCAACAATTTCACCTAATATTTAGGTGCAATTTTTCAGTTCTTACACTGCACGCTTTTGCTGGTGTTTAGTGTGTGACAAATAAGTCCCACATTTTCCATTAAATCACGGGTTTGTTTTCATTTAGTTAAAGTCAAATGATTATCTGTAATTTAGTTCTGCTGATTTACATTCTTCGTAGTTAATAATGGGTTTTTGCATGTGTGAACGAAATAAGCGGCACTAAATTACACGTACAACCACAATGATTTGATTAAGTGATTCGTGTATTACTTATGAATGAATCTGAAAATGCTACACGTTTTTTAAAATTTTGAAATTTTATAAATATACATTTAAGATAATATTTGTGTGCAAATAATTTAGTAATCGATTTTAAAATAATAATTAAAATTGTATATTCATTATAAATATTATATAAGTACATTATATTAGATATAGATATTATATATATATATTCAAGTTATTGTAATTATCATACAGACCCAAATTTTAAATCCGAATACTTTAATGTTGAAGTGTATATTTATAATATTTTTAAAATTAAATAATAAGAATATTTTTATAAATATTATATATTAAATCTTGATCATATTCACATTTCTTGTTAATATTAAATAATACGGGTTCATAAACTATTTTCTAATATTCAAATAATTAATTAAAATTTATTTTTTCAATTAACATATTTAGTGTTCAGCACTTATCTAAATTTTATCAAACAACTGCACATATTAGTATTTATCACTTATCATATCCAGAATTCAGTTTTCAGACTTCAGACTCCAATTTTCAGATTTCAATTTTATCAAACAGAGTCTTAATCTTATATTTAGCAAAGTCAAATTTGATTTTCTTCATTATGTTCATCATCGAGATCTCGATGAACACAAAGAACAGGAGACTTTTTGTCTTATCTTGACACTTGTAAGGGATTCGTTAAATAAACGGTACACACAAATTAGCATAAAAATTAAACTATCCCTATTATATAAAAAAATTTGAAGACATTAAACTCTCCCTTTGTGATGGTGGATTATTAGTACAATAATTATCCTTTTATTTGCTTCTGATTAGTACTTTCTTTTCCTTTTCATATAATATATATGCACATTATTAATAAAAACGTATATTAATAAATCATATAATAAGAATAGCCAGTGACCAAAAGAATCCTTTCGTTCATTATACTGCAGGATTCCGTCGGCGCTACCCTCCTCCATCTCAATCTGGACACTTTCATAATGGCCTTCTCCATGTCAAACCCATTCTGTGTAGGATTTGTCAAAACCTTTACAAATTAAATGTTCACGCACTACAGCAATATCTTCAAATATGGCGTTGTTTCTACACTTGTTGCATGGACATCTAACCCCTCCTATGCTATTCTGCCTAGAATGTCGCAACCCAACATTTAAGAAATTTTCCACCAAATCTAAATACTCCTTCGATAATCGAGCATTCTCGTTCATTATTCTTTCGCGGTCCATAATTCACAAATCGGACTAACAACTCCACAATACTACTAACCCACTGACTTTAGATGATAAACACATAAACTACACACTGCATTAACATAAAAATGAAAAGAAATCAAAATGCATACAAAAATTATGCATCAAATAAACCAAATTAAATAGACTGGCCAATACAATGCGCAGATTAAACCTTACCTACTCCAACACGGGAACAATGAGACCTCCAAGCAAAGTTGAACTGATCACCCTTCAATATCCACCTGTTTAAACCCTTTTAAGTTTTTTGTTTTTGGAGTTAGAACGGCCAGTTCAGATTAAATCTGTGACCCATACAGAGTCTCTTGCGAAATTGCTACTACCTCGCTCACACTTTTGAGTAGCCAGCGAACTCGTAATAATACAATCAACCTCACATGCACTGTACATGCACTGTACATTCTCAAATCTCATATACGACATATACAGTAGCGAAACCGCAACATCACTCGCCAAATCCTAGCGTCCAAGTTACGACACGTTGCATATTCTCGCCTGCTTAAATTAGGGTTTAGGCAACCTTACGAGTTCGCAACGGCCAAAGTACATACTAACGAGCTAAGTTACGATTTCGCTACATAGACGTTTAACTTACCACAAATGTTACGAGTTTGTAACAACCCTCTCCATTTAAGGCGGATCCTTTTTTCCACCTTAAATTTATACATTTTTACGTCAGAACTGATTTCCGCCTTCAACAACGTCTATCCGTCTTAAATTTCATTTTTTCCCTAACCTGAGATACTAGCGAGTTCGCAACATTCAAGCAAGGCGGAAAAAACGCGAACGCCTCAAACGCCTTAAATATGTGTCTTGCATCAACCCCTTCGTAGTAGGGACAGTTTCTATGGCAATTTATATCGCAATCGCCATGCAAAGAGTGCTCATGATAACCTAAGATATCAGAAAACAACTGACCTAGTTAATTACAGCTGATAAATTATGGTCTAATTTCCTGTTATTACGGTCTGATTACATGCATGCATGTAGTGCGGGTGTTCCTTAGTTTACCGGCACTCAGTTTCCCCGTTCCATTTCCCGGTGACATAAAATCACACTAATCCCTTTTACAGTGATTATTTAATCGACTAAAAACCTCATTAGTCGATTTAATTATGTGCAAATCGCTGATTATAATAATTTAAAATTAACGTTAATGTACGGTGTGTCCCATCAAAATGACAACTGGCGGTGATTTGGCGTGTGATCAACTTAATCAAACACAGCTGGCATCCCATGATTTAGTCGCTAATATATGTTTTAGACGCTAATGGAGTGTGGTTGTTTATTTAGCTTAACGACATTCTTATCTTATTCAAAGTTTTTCAAGCAATTTTGTCCTGTTTCATTGAGTTTATAAGTAGCGGTTCAATTCAGTTCAGTTTAATTAAGTTCAATTCAAAAAAACATAATTTGATTAAATTTTAATAACTTTAGACATACTAATTCTATTTTTAATATATTAATTTCACTTCAGTTCAGTTTAGATCAATAAAAAATAAACTCATACAAACAGACCCTTTGATTCGGAAACACTTTATATGACAATCTTCTCAAATGCCATGTCATATAGTACATATATCTTTTGTTTAATTAATTTTAAAAGAATAGAAAGAATATCAAATTATTACGTAAATGTATAAATGCACTATTTTCATGTCTAATTCAACTCATTGTCATCATTGCAACAAATTACAATATTTCATATCACAACGCCATTCAATACTGATCAACACTATATTAAATTAGCACAATACCCTTCACCACAGTATATTTCAACATATTTCTCGTTTCAACTCCAGTCAGGATATTTCAGTTTAACTCAGATCTAAGAAAAATTATATACACATTATGATTTTTCTCGTTTTCATAGTAACATAATAATAATTATTATAATTATAGTTTAGAAGAAGATTAAATTGAATGTAATTTGAATGAAGATTGTGTTTAACAATGTTGTAAAATTTATCCATATAATCTAGAATAGTTTAATGCAGATTAGTGGACGTACGTAGCTGCATTAATTTAACCTGTTTACTATACAGGTCCAGTTTAGTTCTGCAAGTACAATGAAAGTGGAAAAATATCATATTTACCGTTCATTCGTTTATTGATTTTTACAGATATATTTCTAAAACCCTAACCTTGAATGCATAAACCCGTCTAGGTAATGACTGAATACATGTCCAAATTATAAATTAAGTTTTCGTGAATTATAATACATATTTAGGAGGGACATTATTGTCACTTCAGATTTAATTTGAACATGCAGAAGTAAAGTGGACCTGCATATATAACCACGCCCTAATTTAATCACTTTTCAACTTATATCCGCAGATAAATACTTTTCACTAATTTTCGCCACAAGATCATAACTCTTTCGTTCAGCACGTCACCGATCAGCACAACACAACATTTACAGCACTCATCAACATAGCAAAATACTGATCAAACACAGCACAATTCAGTACATTACCATTATAATTAGGGTTTATACTGCATAGTATATATGACACAGGATTATGATATTTTGAGCATGATACATGAATATGAATGGATACGTATGTAATATATCTTAATTCATGAACATGAATTGATTAAGACAAGGGCATACTAATCCAGTCTACGTGAATAGCTGTGTATTGGGTCTACGTTATTAACTTCTCCGCGTAATGTTTATTACCAACCACATTACTATTCTGAGTTCATCAAAACGCTCTTATTTAATTATACACAAAATTTACATTTGTGAAAAATACATTTTAGATTAAGTTTAGTTACGTGAATTTCAATATATTTAATCATCAACTCCGATTTTATACGATAAGATTCTGATTCGGTAATATATATTCATGTAAACTATTCTCTTCTTACGAAGAATTATATAATAAGTAAGTTAATGACTTAATTTAAGCTAGTAAAACATTTATAATGTAATTGTTTTTGACGAAATTCGTATTTGTAGAGTTGAGACGCCACACCATCGTAAACTGAAGATAAAGAATTTGAAAAGTAATGCCGCAAAGACAAAACTCGATTGTCAATTGGGATTATTTGAGTTTTGACGAAAATTTGAATTATCGCGGTGCGTATTTGTATTTAAAGTTCCTGGTATATCCTCATTTACGGAAACTGCATTTACATTTAAATAAATATTGAGGGTATTACTGACACTTCATGAATAAATAAGGACTGTATAAATAAATACTGGACTGTATATAACAATACCCTTTTTAAACTATAATAATTATGATCCCAAACCCGATTCTATTAAAAATAATATAATTATATATGCTGTTTATCATGATTGATTATAAATATACATTTTATTACAGAAAAAGTATTTTTATATGAAAAGTACATAATATGTTTTGGATGCTTGGTTTAGTGTTTTCAACGCATCTAAAGTTTCGATCAAATTGTTTACGCTTGATAACACAAGTCCTCATATTCTTAGTGTCGTAATTGATGACGATCCCTAATTAACAAGATATAATGTACACCCCTTATTAAGCGATTTTAAATATGCCTTAAGAGAGTGTAACTACTAGTTTGCTTTGAATTTAATTTGATTAAATATGTCACCTTTTATAATCATGAATACTGTGGGCACTAGTGATCTTCTTCGATCAAACAAACAAAGAAGAAAATGAAATAGGGTACATTAATTTTCCAAGTTCTGATTTTACTAATTATGAACAAAACTGGAAATAAATTCAAATTTTGTACCGTACATTTAACAGTGAGGATAAGAAAATGGATTAGATGAACGTTTATTGTGTGCTTGGTACTTTTTTTGTACAACTATTGTTTTTTTTTTCTGGTAAATAAACGAATTAAAGTATGAGAATCTTTGTGGAAAAAGTTACTGAAAAGTAAAAATGAAATAATAAAGAAAAAGAGTGACAGAGAGTGTCCCCTGTGATGACACTACGCCACAAGTAAAATCACAAGTGTGCTTTCTTGAATTTTTTTTTAATTAGGTTAAACTCAACTAAAACCCTAACTTTTCAATTTTCACCCTTTTGGGTAAATTTATACCACTTTGCTAGTTGCTGGTATTATTGTTTGAAAAAATGGAAAAAATACTTATAAATGTAATTTATCAAATTACAGAATTATAGTAACTGTAAATTTTATATTGAGCGTAAAATGAATGGTGTAATCATAATTCTAACTGTAATTTCGTCTTGAACTAGTCAGTTATCCTATTTCAATAAACATCAATCGTTGCACAATTTTATCAAGCTTAAAAGCAACCAAAAAATATACACATATAAGGCATTGTCCACTTCAATTTTGAATTGAACTAAACTAAACTAAACTGAAAACTATTGAACTGAATTGAAAGGTGATTATTTTATGAGACAATAAACTGCTGAACTGAATGGATTCTGCTGAATTAAACTGAACTCAAATGTGTTGAAAGCGTTAATATAGGTTGAAATGGACATGGCCTAGTTCTCGAAAATATGCACGTTCATACGTCTAGTTCAACTTATTCTTAGCACCTTTCACTTTCACTTTAGTAGTTTATTCTCTCACATTTCAATATACTTTCAGCAGTTTTTTAAACACTTCTCAGCATTTTTTCAATTTCAGTCCATACCAGCGGGAACATGATAACTTGTGGGGGTTCAAAAATAAACTCTTCTCAAGGTATTATAACCTATAAAAATCGATACACATTATTGATTTCGAAAATAATAACATTCTACAAATATATATAATGACAGATGATAAGGTTTGCATATCCGCGCCAGAACTCAAACAGTGCCAATGTTTATCACGATTTGTGAATTCTAAAATAGCATAACTCGTAACGAATTTTGTTGCATTATAGAGTGCAACAAACTTGGTGTACCCAAAGTCCAATTTCTGACTCACCTCTCTGCAAATTTTGAACATTTTGGACGTACGTAAATGGCATTATTATTATTTAACGTTCTCTACAAATTATTATTTTTCTGGTTTTCTTAAATTAGAAGTCTACCGTCTTTTGAAATTTGCCGATCCTTTTGGATTGCGTTGTACGGAAGCATTATCGTTTTGTTCTGCAGAGTTCATTAGCAAATTGAAATTGTCATTTGAGGGTTGAAAATGGTGATAAGGTTTGCTTAAATGTTAGGTGAAATTCGGCAATTAGCGTGTTTAAAATGTATTTCTCCCTTTTTTTTTTCAATAGCTATGGATTTTAGAGTTATCATTATAAACTATGTTAGCACATGAAATATAGAATAATGACATTTGTTGATATGGCGTGTCACATGGTAGCCTCTACCATCGAATTTAAAACCATCGATTGAATCATTAAACACATGCAGCGTGAAAAACTAAAATTTGATTCAAAATCACTGACTGTACCATTAACGCCTTATCCAATTTAGTTTGAATTCAACTTATTGTTTCAGGCAGGTTATTATTTTTAGCATATTTCAACTTTTATTAGCAGAAACAATGAATTTTCAACACACAGTTTCAACTGAATCCACTCAATGTAAACCTAATTGGGCATGACCTAACTATACATGTACTACCGACACAGTTTCAAGAAATCAATCTTAGCTAATCCCTAACAAAGAAATTGCTCGGCTTTCTGTTATAAAAATTGTGAATTACCACTTGATTCCATTTCACGTACATCTCATATTTATTTCATATCATACGTTAATTTGTATCTTGTATTTCAGATCTTATCCCATATTCAGATCAAATATCGAACTTTAACGATATATGAAACTCTTTCATCAGCAAAGCGAGTTATATATATTATCTTCAAACGTTTTGCCTAAATAAAACTGGAAACCAGCATACTAGTTTCCTGCTCCTTGAATATTGGTCTGACTTTGTCACTGATCAAAAGACGGAACAAGTATTTTCAACACATGATTTCAGCTGCTTTCACTTAATGTAAACCTAGCTGGATATGGTCTAATTATACATGTACCACCGACGCAGTTCCCAGAAATCAATGTCAGGTAATCCCTAACAGAGAAATTGCTCAACCTTCTGTTATAAAAATTGTGAATTACCACTTGATTCCATTACACGTGCATCTCATATTTATTTCATAGTAAACGCTTGTATCTCGTATTTAAGATCTTATTCCATATTTGGATCAGATATCAAATTTTAACGATGTTTGAAACTCTTTCACCAGCAAAGTGAGTTATATATATATTATCTTCAAACGTTTTGCCTAAACAAAACTGGAAACCAGCATACTAGTTTCCCGCTCCTGATATATTGGTCTGATTTCGTCACCGATCGAAAGACGGAATAAATATTTTCAACACACGATTTCAGCTTCTTTCACTTAATGTAAACCTAGCCAGACATGACCTAACTATACATGTACCACCGACACAGTTCCCAGAAATCAATGTCATGTAATCCCTGACAAACAAGTGTCTTAGCCTTCTGTTATTAATATTGTGGATTACCACTCGATTTAGTGACAATTCATGTACATCTCATATTTATTTCGAATAAAATGCTTGTATCGTGTATCTCAGATCTTATCCCATATTTGGATCAGATATCAAACTTTAACGATGTATGAGACTTTTTCGCCAGTAAAGTGAGTTATATATATTATCTTCAAACGGTTTTCTCTGAATAAAACTGAAAGCCAGTACTACTTTTCCGCTCCTTGAATATTGGTCTGATTTCGTCACTGATCGAAACACGGAATGAGTAGATGTTGTATCAATGTAACAAAATATTAATGTGTGTCACGTAAAAGGTTGGCAATAATTACTCGTAGTTGCATAACAAAAAGAACGTGTTGGTGACAATGGTGGGAGGAGAAAATGGGAATGGGAAATTAGGCATAAAAAGAGATTGTGAACAAAATAAATCAAAAATACGTACCAAACGGTACACTGCTACAATTGTGAGAGGCAAATAATATGCACCGTGAAAGTGTTATGTCTTCATGAGTCACAAAAGCATGTTCTATTATGGCAAAACAAGTTATTTCCCCCAAACCCCCTCGACTTTCTCGTATTCCCATTACGACCCCAGAAAATTACCAGACCCCACCCCCACACATTTCCTGCCTATATAAACCCCTCCCCTCCCTCTCCTTCCCCCCACAGCCCAGAATTCCATTTTTCCTCTGCAACACAGTCTTTTTTCTCTTTCAATCATCGTCAAATCAAATCCCTAACGACTGATTCGCCGGAAACATGCCTGAAGCTCCGAAGAAACCCGACGATAGCACCGGCGGCGGCGTGGTGGAGAAGAACAAGAGAGTGCTGGAGTTCATCGAGGAGGTGACGATGAATGTCGACGCCGTCCAGAAGCAGGTCCTGTCGGAGATCCTGTCGAGAAATGCTGACGTGGAGTACCTCCGCCGCCACGACCTCGACGGCCTCACCGCCGACCGGGCCACCTTCAAGAAGGTCATGCCGGTCATCTCCTACGAGGACATCGAGGCTGACGTCACCCGCATCGCCAATGGCGACAAGTCCAAGATCCTCTGCTCGCTCCCCATCTCCGAGTTCCTCACCAGGTATGAACATATTCTTACACAACTCGAAACAAACCTTAACAAAAAAATGGTGTTTTTGAATTTTTGTTTTTCGGTTGTTGTTGCAGTTCGGGGACGTCCGGCGGCGAGAGGAAGCTGATGCCGACGATCGAGGAGGAGCTTGAACGGCGGCAGCTTCTGTACAGTCTGCTGATGCCGGTGATGAGTCAGTTCGTGCCGGAGCTGGACAAGGGAAAGGGAATGTATTTCCTGTTTATCAAGTCCGAGTCGAAGACGCCGGGCGGGCTGGCGGCCCGGCCCGTTCTGACGAGCTACTACAAGAGCTCGCACTTCAAGAACCGCCCGTTCGACCCGTATACCAACTACACCAGCCCGAACGAGGCCATCCTCTGCCCCGACTCGTATCAGTCCATGTACGCCCAGATGCTCTGCGGGCTGTGCTTGCATAACGAGGTTCTCCGGGTCGGGGCGGTTTTCGCGTCGGGTTTCATCCGGGCGATCCGGTTCCTTGAGAAACACTGGGAGACTCTCTGCAGCGACATCCGCTCCGGTAAGCTCAACGATCAGATCACCGACCCGGCTGTCAGGGAGGCGGTGGGGCGGGTCCTGACCCGACCCGACCCGGAGCTGGCGGACTTCGTCGAGAAAGAGTGCGGCGGCGGGTCGTGGGCCGGAATCATCACCCGGCTCTGGCCGAACACAAAGTACGTCGACGTGATTGTCACCGGAACTATGTCGCAGTATATCCCGACGCTGAATTACTACAGCAACGACCTCCCGCTGGTGTGTACGATGTACGCCTCGTCGGAATGTTTCTTCGGCATCAACCTTAACCCTCTCTGCGATCCCTCCGAGGTCTCCTACACTCTCATCCCAACTCTCGGCTACTTCGAGTTCTTGCCGATTCACCGGAATAACGGCGGCGTCTCCGTCCCCAAATCCCTGAACGAGAAAGAACAGCAGGAACTCGTCGACTTAGCAGATGTTAAGGTTGGACAGGACTACGAGCTCGTCGTCACCACCTATGCAGGTAACTATTCAATCAATTAAAAATCTTGTCTTTTTTCTTTCCCAGAATCTCAATCGAACAGTTAATTGAAAAAAAAATTGGTTTTTTTTTCGCAGGGCTTTATCGTTACAGAGTCGGCGATGTCCTGAGAGTTTCCGGGTTCAAGAACAAGGCGCCGCAGTTCAACTTCATCTGCCGGAAAAACGTGGTACTCAGCATTGATTCCGACAAGACTGACGAGGTGGAGCTGCAGAACGCGGTGAGGAGCGCGGTGACTCACCTGGAGCCGTTCGGAGTACACGTGGCAGAGTACACCAGCTTCGCTGACTTGTCATCGATTCCCGGCCACTACGTCCTTTACTGGGAGCTGCAGAGCGGCGGCGGAAAGGCGGTGCCGCCGTCGGTGTTCGAGGACTGCTGTCTAGCAGTGGAGGAGTCGCTGAACAGTGTCTACCGGCAGGGCCGGGCGTCGGACAAGTCGATCGGGCCGCTGGAGATCAAGATCGTGGAGCCCGGCTCGTTCGACAAGCTCATGGACTACGCCATCAGCCAGGGCGCGTCGATTAACCAGTACAAAGCTCCACGGTGCGTGAAGCACACGCCCATTGTCGAGCTCCTCAACTCCAAGGTCGAGTCCTGCTTCTTCAGCCCGAAATGCCCCAAGTGGACCCCAGGCCACAAGCAATGGACCATGAACTGAACTGAGAACTCTCTCCGGCGGCCGGAAATTGGAAGAAAGAACGGATTTTTGTGGTCGGAATAATTAGGATTAATCATCATCTTCATCGTCGGCGTCTTATGTAGGTTAAGTTAAGATAACAGTGCTCCCCATATCCCAGTATCGATCAATGTTGCTTTCATCTTGGAACCCTTTTGTCAAGTTTAACGGTTGTTTATTATGATTAGACAATTTTAATTAGAGCCTCTGTACAAAATGCTTTTTATTTTCTAGATTTATTTCTGTTTTATTTGCATGCTTTTGGTATTTTTTTCTTGGAAAATTTCAAAAGGGAAAAAAGTTGATCAATCTTTAGTGTTTAATCACAACAATTTTCGGTCGATTTTGCCACTTGAATCGGCACACTTTTCACATGGAGCCAAAATGATCACAACCAATGGATGTGTCATTCATGCAAAGAGAGCCAACTCTAACAAATGTCTAGTTAATTTTGTACATTTTTTGTGTGTTTAAGTTAATAACTTTGAAATGTTTTGATTAAAAATTTGGAAAGGGGACCTTCAAGTCAAATAAGTCGATATATGAAATGTCGATTATACGTTTATAATGAAATATTCGTAATGTTTGAAATGTCGGCGGAAGATTCAAAAGTACTGAATACGTGAAGATGAAGTATGTTAATACGATTATGTGTGAGTGTAAAATGGTGATCCTGGATACGTGAAGAAGAAATGTGTTGACAAATGATATATGAAATGTCGATTATTAATGAAATATACAAATTTACTATCTTTAAAATGTCGGTCGTGAATTCAAATCCTGAATAATTGGCGGAGAAGAGTGTTAAGAAGATTATAGAGCATAATTAATTTGAGTTTATGGGAGGTTGTTGACAGGGAAGTATGTGTACCTACTAATTTATGGCATCCATTGTTAATGTTCATGCCAGCTGCAAATTTGAATCAAATTAATATTGATTTTTATGGGAAATGTGTTCTTATTTCCAGCCAGGAATCCTGCCCACTGAAATCTCATGAAGCTAAAATTGGTGTAACTAGATAGAAAATGCATAATTGCATACACTTGAATATTCCATGCCCCCCATATGCTTTTCAATCTTTTCATCACTTCCCAAGTATGTAATGTATGCATTACTTTTTGGTGAAAAGCAATCCAACTTTATGTCCCTTATAATTAAGCTCAAAGATAAGCAATGTGACAATATCCATCCAATTCACCACCACTTAATCAACTTTAAAAATCCATTTTTGATTTAACTTTTCTCACATCTGCTTCATCATCAATACTTCACTTGAATCAAGTAGTCTAACTTGGTCAGATACCAAACTTCGCTGAGCGGAGGTCAGGTTCTGGAATCCATTCCAATATATTATTTCAAATTATTTCTCATCTGGATCCCTGGATCAAGTCTTCCGAAGTGCTCAATCAAGAGATGGGAGTTGCATTGACGGTGTTTAGAATAGGGGAGTATCAAAATCGGTGTAAGTGAGGATCAAGTATTAAGCAGGGTGAGGATCCCGCTCATTCAACGTACGATATCAGTAGAGTACAGTAGGATTAAATTAGAATAGATATATGATCATTGTACTAGACTAGGTCGTTATAATATAAAAAAGATATTTCACTTGCATAATTATTATACGTGTAAACATCTTATACTCCCTCTGTACTATCTCAATTTGCACATTTTTCTTATTTGGTTATTCTAGTTCAATCTGCACATTTGATGTTATTAGGGCATGTTTTCTCAAAAACTTATTTTTACTGGACTAAAATAAGTATGATTAGATTAGAATAGTATATGATCCTTGTACTACACTAGATCGTTGTAATATAAAAAGATACTTCACTTGCATATTTATTATACGTGTAAACATCTTATACTCCTTCCGTGCCATTTCAATCTACACATTTTTCTTATTTGGTTATTCATGTACAATCTACACATTTGATGTTGTTACAGTCGCGATGTTGCGTCCTGATGACGAAATGAGGTGAACCTGCTAAGAATCAAGAACTCTCAGTCAGGGCTGGGCGGCTAATTGCCGTTCCCGCTCCGATGCTAAAGTCAGTAGACTGTCCGGAGAGTGGGAATGTGTTTGGTTGTGTTTAGTCAACTTACCTCTCTTGTGTGATAGAGAGATCTATATAGTGCTGAAAAGCTGACCCTGGTCACATCAGACCACGCCGTTAGGTGGTCTGGGAGATTCTCCTGTTAGGGTCGGTAAAGCTGCTGTCTGCTGTCGGGTCTGACCCGATCGTCATGCATGATGAGGATGAACCATGCAGGATGGTGAGATGCCCGATCCTGACAGATGCTATTAGGGCATGTTTTCTCAAAAACTTAATTTTACTGAACTAAAATATACTTGACTGTTTCAGACAAATCGAATAAAACATGCCCTTACTCCCCCATTATTTTTCAATGTTACGATTCTATTTTGATTTGTTCACTTTACCTTATCATTACACTCTAGTTTGATTGTCACCATCTCTATTTTTCAACAAGCACTTTTATAATACTTGAACTTGTGATATGTGTCATTCATAATTAAATTGAGGAAATATTTATAGAAATTATATTTTAAAAAATTAGCCCAATATTGTGCAACTTGATGTAGACATAGAAAGTACAAGTATCCAATATTAATTTTCCCAAGTGTTGTTAGCACTTTCATTGTGTTATCCATTTACTAATTGAGTCAATTCGTTAAAAGGTAGATTTAACAATACGCCTAGGCTTTAAGAAATGATTATTAAATTGAAAAGTGGTATTGTACGTTAACTTTCATTTGCTTGCAAAGAAGTTGAATGAGGATAAAAAGGGCAAAGTGTCAATCGCTTATTTGTCAATGGCATCCATTTTCAACGGTATGGATTCATTCTCTCCGAGGATGAAATTGTAAATCAAACCCTAACTATTTTGACACATTATTAGAATTGAGAAATGAAAATAAAGAAATGAAATGAAATTGAGTATTGTTTAATAAAAACGCAGTCATGATATTAGAAAATGTTCAACAGTGATTATAATGAAGTTAACTTTTAAATAACTAAATTATATGTCTGAACTAGATTGATACCACATTTACTATTAATGATTTAGATGTGCAATCTAATACAACTGTAATACTGCCCTGAACCCTCAGTGATATCAACTTGATAATATCGAGAATTTCTCATGCAAATATAGATATGCTAAGTATAACACTATTTGATCAAAATATGTTATATTTATGTTTTCCAAACTGTCATTGTATTGAAGAAATGGAAACACAAATTCTCACACCATTACTAGAATAAGAAACATAAGGTGTATAACATAATCAAGAACAAAACACGATCCTTATAGTAACTATTCTCTGCAGTCCATTCAAATATTTTTTGGTTAATTTCATTTTTATGAAATATGATTTGATGAAATTCAACTATAATATTATCGTTTGTAATACATTCATTTTATTTCAGTTTAACAATATCAACTGTAACAAACAGACCCCTAATGAATACAATTTAAAGTTATTAGAGGATGAGTTTCAATTTTGCAACAGAGAACTAAAATGGATTAGATAAAATATGGAAACAAGCCAACAAGACACTTTCACCAGGACGTGAAAAAGAAACAGTTAGAAGCAACATACTGAGCTTGTATGAAGGTGATCAGAAGGTGGAGAATCGGGAAAAGATTGAAAGAGTACTACTAATGGAACAACATCAGCCCTAACTTTGGGCATTGAAGAGGAAGTGATAATGTAGGGGTCGGTACTGTCAGTGGAACGGCAGTTAAGATTGCTGAATGAGGTAGGAAGTTTACAAAGCTCTCTAGGGGATATTCAACAAAAAGCCTTGGCTTTGATGGGTACACTAGTCTTTTTTTTAAAAACCATAGTCAATTACTGGAGAGAATATATTCAATGTTGTAACTGGATTCTTCAAACGGGATGAGATGCCTAAAGATTTCAGTAAGCTTGTCCTTACTATAATCCCAAAAGTACAACACCCTCAAATAGCTTATGAGTACATGCCAATCTCTTGCTGCTCAGTTATGTACAAGATTGTGACAAAAATCTTGTGCAGTAGACTGAGAGAAGTTTTACCTTGTTTGATAAGCGAGACCCAGGGGACATTTTTTAGAGGGAGAAGTATCACTCACAATCTCCTCTTGGCTCAAGAGCTATTAAGCATACTAAGAAAGATATGTTCCCAAGCCGCATGATCAAAGTGGATAGGCAAAAGGCTTTTGAGAGCCTGGATTGGAAGCTCGTGCTTACTTGGCTAACTAAACTCAAATTCCTTGGAACCTTCATTGTATGGATCAAGACTTATGTAGAGGGATCCTCCTTCTACTTATCAATTAAGGGATGGTATATTGAATCTTTTGCAGGGAAAAAAAGGTGTGAAGCAAAGGGATCCATTATCACCCTTGCTTTTTGTGATTTGCATGAAATACTTTACCAGGAAGTTGCACCTTGCTTTTAGACACAAGCATATAGAATTTCATCAAAGATGTAGCAAGGTAGGTCTCCACATTCTATTGTTTGCTGATGATTTGTTGATCTTCTGTAGAACTTCTTTTACTTCTATGATGGTGTCAAGAATATTCTGAGAGATGTCTACAATACTATTATCCTGGCAATCAATGAAAGTAAATCAACGGTTTATTTTTCAAGATTTGATTTTCCAGATAAATTGGCATTGATTTCTGCACTTCAAATTCCATTGGGGAAATTCACAGTCAAATATCTAGACTTACCTTTATTAGTTGTGTTCTGGAACAAGGTTACTTGTACTCAACCAGTGGTGGAAAAAAATGAAGGCAATGAACACAAAGCCTCAAACTCATGCAAGTAAATTGTACTTAATTTAGTCTGTCTTGTTTAGTCTGAATAGCTACTGGGTAAGAGCCTTTAAAATCCCATAAAGTGTCAATCAAGAGGTAGGGAAAATATACACGGATTACTTGTGGGAGAGAGATGAAAGTCACAGAAGGGTTGTACCTATTTCTCGGGATACATTGTGCATTTCTCAGGATAAGAGGAATGAGACTTAAGGATTCAACTATATAGAGTAGAGCAACTTTATGCAGCATACTGTAAGACGCCAAATCCATAAAGGATGTACCATGGATTAAATAATTGCATGCCATTATCTTAGAGGTAATAGTTTTGACAGGTCAAGTCTGAATCAAGGGTGGCTGACTTGGTATTTGAAGGGCCTATTACACACCAGGGAGGAAATTGATCCCAACCCAAGGAAGTGTGCTGATAAAAGAGGCCATTTTAGCATTTCAACAACTTATGACTTTTTGAAAGGTGTGGAGCAGAAAGATAAATTGGCCGGGTGAGACATTCCAAGCTAATACCAAAGCACAGTTACTTGATGTGGATGATGATAGGGGAAAACTATCAACTATCATCAAACTGTACTCCCTGGGTATGCTGAAAGGTATTCAGATCAATTGTTGTTTGTGTGACTCTAGATAGTAGGAATCAGCTCAGCATTTGTTCCTAAAATGTTCTCTCTCCAAAGAATTGCAGAGAAGACTAGTCAATAGATTGGGGTGTAATTTCAGAGAATTGAAGAAGTTTTTGAGGGGAGCTGGTAGCAGGAGGATAAAGAAGAAATTTACCTCGATGGTAAGTTGTGCCTACCAAATTTGGTTGGGAATTAATAGAAGGATTATTCAGGGTGAGAAGAGATCTGTGGAGGAATTTAGAAATTAGTTGAAGTTTTCAGTAACCAGAATTTCAGCAGCCTGCTGACTGAGTTTAATTTTGATTAATTTAGGTGCTCTCTTCTGAGGATTGGAACCCAGTCAGACTATACCCTCTTAGCTCAATCATATCCTGCCCTTGAAAGGGAGGGATAACAAATCGTGCAAGAATAGGGGATAGTTTGGGATCTCAAATTTAGAAGATTGTACCATATAGATAAATTCTTTTCTAGTAATTTCTAGGGCCTAGAGTGTGGGATTTGACGTGTAAGAATTTTGTTGGATTGCATTGTATGCTCTTAATTGATCCATTTTAATAAGAAATAACCTCAAAGAGAAGATGATCTATGACGGTAATTATTCACTTTTATTAGATTAATATAATTTATCGTTTTTTTTAGGGAGGCCTATTGGCCTCTAATTACAACGACATAATCAATTACAAGGATCTTACAACTATTCTAACCCTACTCTACTCTAATCTATTATATTCTACTGATCCCGTACGCTGAGTTGCCGAGGTCCTCACCCTGATGATTTGAGTGGAGTGAAGATTCCACTTACACAGGCCTGTGGTGCTCCCCATGCTCTGGACACCGTCGATGCAGCTCCCGACTCGTTGTATGAGCACTTTGGAAGACTTGACCAGGGAGGTCAGAGGAAATGCTTGGGAAATGATGCTCTAGAGAAGATTCGAGTCTCTGACCTCCGCTGGGCGAGATTCTTATCTCTGGTCATGTGAACCGCGTGGGCTAGCCCATATGGTTATAATTTATCGTTGTTCACTTCAATTTTTACTTATTTTGTTTTAGTATTGGCGATAATGAATTAAAAAGGGGGAAAAGGAGACAAGTAAAGACTTTGGGCTAGTCAATCAAATAATTCATTGGGGATGGACGATAATGAAAGAAATACTTGTAATAAATGTAGAGATAATTTGGTAATTTATTATTATATATTTATAACAGAAATGAATGGCTCCATCATTAAAGGACAAGAATTTCACATCATTTCGTTATTGCAGTTATTCTTCTTGAAATTTTCTAATAATGGTCCATCATATTAGACTGATAGAAATTTTCATGCATGCGTTTTAAATAATTATAATAATAATAATATTTTATTTCATTAAAAATAAATAATAAATTAATATTTTTTTTGAAAACAAAAAATAAATTTGCGCATTGATGAATTTATAACAAAAAATAAAAATGCACTATACCAATCTTTTATTTTTCTTCCGAATTTCATTTAAAAAATGTTGAAAATCGACTGACAACAATTATAAAAAGTGGAATCGAATCAATCGGAAAACCTCTAAATATAAAAGCCATGTGCATTCAGGGGCGGATCCAGACGATAAAATTTGAGATTGCTCAACAGAACTGGGGTCGCTGGAATTTAAAATCATACTACACATTTATTCCGAGTTACAGTAATATAGTCTGTAATATAAATTATGGGGGTTACTGGCGCCGTCCCGTACAACCCCTAATTCCGTCGTGTGTACATTATTAAAAAAATACCGAAAAATCATGTGTTATATATTTGAAGGTTTTTAAACTTTCATCATCGTATACGTGTAGATCTCATTTATTTGTGCAAGTCTAGAAAATATATTATTATTGTTTACTATTTCAATTTAGCGGATTCATTCTAATAAGATCATTGTCGTTTTAAATTAAAATTAGACATGCACGAGTAAATTAGGCATGGCGTAAAATTTTGATCAACATACCACATTAAAGACAAAAATGGAGGGAAAATGGTAGAGAAGATGATCGGTGGCCACAAGGAGGGGAACGTATCGGCGGGGATGAACGGAGAAAAGGTAAGGCCGGGATTAGAGAAGCCGGGTCCGGACATGGGTCGGGCTATCCAGATAAGATAAAATCACAGAGAATTGTAGTGTGAAAAGGCAACAAAACTGCGACAATTGGTACTGCTCTCAACAAACTGCAGAAAGGAGAGAGACATCAGCAGGGACAAGTCCTGATTCAAAGACCCCCTCATATAATGCCTTCTTTCCCCTTTTGTTTTGTTTACGGAATTGTCCAGTTCAACTAAAACGAATATCGATTGAATTAAAAGATGCCAAGAATATAAAGGGTGTGTTTAGTTGGAGTTGATTTTGAGAGTCGTGATTTTGATTATAAAATTTTCAGAGTTTGACATTTTGTTTGTGTGAACTTTCAAAAATCTTGTTTGGTTAGTTTGGTATTTTGTAAGTTTCGAGACAAAAACAGAACTGGTTTAGCACTATTCCGCACTGTTTTAGTACTGTTCCGCCCTGTTTCACTATTTACATTTACAAAAATAAAACAAATCAAACAAATTTTTTCTATTTTAACTTGCAAAATCACATTTTTTCAAAATTATCACAAACCAAACACACCTTAAGTTTCTAAGTTAAACCGAAAGACGCTAAAGTAAACTAAAAGATTATAATACTGAATTACGCTAAAAGCGATAAGACTTCTTATCTTTCTTTGAAAAAAAATCTTCCGCTAACCCTGAATTCTTGTACAAGTCTCATTTTAATTCCGAATTCTTGGAAAGTCCTAATGTAACCCTAAAAATTGAAAAACATCTTATAATTACTTGTTAGATGGCATTATCAGCGTATTTCGACATCATTATCATTGAAAATTACTGAAATATTTCAATAATACTAGTGAAATTCACAAATAATGCCGTTCAAGAATGATAGTGTGGCGTTTTTTACATATTAATGATTATGATGGACTTTTCAAAAACTCATGATTATAACACGACTCGACCAAGAACTCAGGCTTATGGATAATTTTCTCTCTTTTTTATTTTGCTAGCAAGTCATTTTCTCGTTATTTTGTTTTCTGTACTCTGTTCTATGCTCTGCTAAAGTTTTCTGGTGAAATTTGGAGTAGTTTGACTGGTAGTACTATCATCCATCTACTATGAGTCATGAACTTTGTCTTCTTCCTTTTCCCATCATTTTTGTGTGATCCATCTCCTTCAGTATTGCTGCTGCGGTACATGTACTGCTATTTCTGGAACAATTTGATGGCACATATAAACTTTAATTTGAAAATAAATGATTCTGTTCCATCAAATTGTACACCTTTTTAATAACGGCTGGGAGGAACAAACAACTTTGCCGACGTTTGAAATAAGTTTTGGAGTGGATCTGAATGGAGTAAAATCATGGGGGGAATGATATTTTTAAAAGTGGCACTGTTTTTTTAATATCATTTCTTATTTACACGACTTTAAATTATCTCTTATTTGAAAGATATCACGAAACTCGTGCAAGGATGTCGTGCCGTGACTTCTTACTATATACAAGTTTTAGATACTCGTGCTTGCGGATTTCATACACCAAATCCCTTTCCTCGAAAAATCGAGTCATCAAAACTTTCATGTTTAGTTTTCTGAATATAAATCCGAAGGGATTCATTTTTTATTAACAAGCGGGGGGATGCTCACAGATTCACTACGTACATCATTGAAAAGTAAAACTGATATGTTTGTACTCTATTGATTATAATTGGAAATTTTTGTTATACACATGGATTGAGAAAATTTGTTTTTTATAGTAACATAATTATTATTTTAATTAATGATTAAATCGAACATAATTTAATGAAAATTGTGAGTATAAAATAAAAATGAGTGAACTTTTAAAAAATCCATCTAATATAGTTTAGTTGAATTCAAATGAATGCAGTTTAATCATTTTTGAACTCATCTCATCAGTATTCAACTCATATATATTTAATACTGTTCCTTTTTAAAAATTTGAAACCGTCTATGATGGGGTGTGTTTATGGGTACACAACCCTATCATATATGATCAGATAGAGAATTACAATTGATCATGACGCTAGAGCAAACAAACTTTCAACGGTACTACAAACAAAACTCCAATCGGAAAAATTCACATAGAGATGCAGAATCATTTTCATAAAAAACAGACCTCTCAAAGCGGGAAACCTGCATAGAGATGCAGATTGATACCCTATTGCAAGTTTCATGTGTAATAGATATTGTAAGCTACTATCATATGCAAGCTAGAAGCCATGAATGTACTAGTCTAAGTATCTATACTCCAAAGTGAATACTATCCTAGACGATAAATTTGCATAGAGATGCAAATAATTCTCTAGTTGATTCTCAAATTATATCTAGACTTGCCAAATTGAAGTAATCTCATCAAGTACAACAACTCCAAAATAATCGAACTGTGCAAATAAAAAATCAACTACCAAAAAATATGTAATTAGAACCCATCTTCTTTGGGAAAGCCACAATGTGGAGCTAGTCTACCCTACACCCTCACTAAATTTGCTCAAAATCGCCACCTCCAAGCACTAAATTGGTTGGATTTGCCCAAATTACACGAATTAGATTGATTTAGAGGGTAAGTAGCAAGGATAAACAAGGTTATTACCGGGATAAACAAGGTTATTACCAAGGTAAGTAGCAAGGATTTCTCCCAATTCCAAATCAGATTAGAATCCAAATCACATCAAAACAACTAAATAAAAATAAAAAAGCCACATCTTCCAACTAACATTACCAGACCCGAGAAGACCAAACCGACCCGACCCATCTATGCTGACCCGGCCCACTTGACCCGTTGATCCGACTGATTGAGTCGCACAGATGGATCTAAAAAAGATGAATTCTAACTGATGAGCAGGATGCGATTTGAAAGCAACAATTTCAAACTGAGGAACAATTTGACGCGTTGAGCTCGCTTTGGCACCAAGGAGCGTTTAGTCACCAAATATGACAATTTACTGAATGACTGGCGTCCCTGGTGAGCTCTCACCTACGAGAATCATGGCGAGAGTTCCCCTGATATATAAGTATTTTCAACTCTGTAACTTTTCGATAGAAGGGATATTGGTTGTGAAAGGTGGGTGATTGAGTAAGGTAGTACAGAAGACTAGTAAATAAAGATAAGGGGGAGGTCACCGGCCGATGGTGACACCGGCAGAGATCGATCAGAAGCAAGAGTGATTTAGGAGAGAGACGAGATCCCCTTTTATAGAGAGAAAAAAGTATCCATATGTTTTTAATACTATTCAGTACAAGATGAACACTTTTCAACTCGACATAATGCATCGCTCATCAGAACAGTACCATAACCATTTACTCTCAACTGAAATATGACTTTAATCTCATTGTTAATCTAAATTATTAATTTCAATTTAACCCTCAAACTAGTGAGTGATATCCAATATTAATAGGCGTTTACTATATGCAGGTCCAGTTTACTTCTGCAGGTCCAATAAAAGTGTAAAAATACCATAATTACCCTTCATTCGTTTATTAGTTTTTACAAATATATTTCTAAAACCCTAACCTTGAATGCATAAACCCGTCTATGTTATAATTTAACGCGTGTCCAAATTATAAATTATTTTTTCGTGAATTATAATACATATTTAAGAGGGACATTATTGTAGTTTCAAATTTAATTTGGACCTGCAGAAGTAAAGTGGACCTGCATTTAGAACCACCCTATTAATATGTCTCATTCGGTTGCACACACAACCGTATTTTGAGAAAATAAGATTACATAACTTTTGTAACGAAATAGAAAAAAGGCAATGAGTAGACAAAGAAACAAAACTACCTCATAAAAATATATAAGATATATGGAGAGACGTGTTCAAAGACAACACACGCGCAATTATTATTAGAATATCACGCACTAACAGAAGATCTTCACCAAAATACGCGGTACGATGACTATAATAAAGTATGAAAATTATAATGAAAAGTAAGGCGGTATTGAGAATACAAATAAAATAACTTGGAATATTGGAAATATAATGTTGATTAGGAATAAAAGTAAATAAATGATGCAAGTTGAAAGTAGTAGGTTTTACTTGTGAATTGAACTAAAAGTCATATGTAATTAAGCAAAAAATGAACTATAATAAGTAACAAGTGTGTCTTTTGTGTTATTTTAAATTCAAAAATTAAATTAATAAATAAATAGGATAATTCACAAATAATAGGATATGACATATCCACAATAGCATGGCCATGCACTTAAATTGGAAGAAAATGAGACCCCCCTTTGTCAAAATTCGGTGCGTAAAATCCGGAAAAAATATTCAGCTGGAGCTCAGCCTTGGACTCTTCTGGTGGGGGTCCGTAAAATCCCTCAGAATCTGCCACGTGTCTCGTTGACTTCGTATTATCTTCTTGGGTGAAGTCATGATCCCAGTCCCATCACCAGGGGATCCACGTAGCCTCTTTTCTGTCTACTCCATTTTCACGCTCGTTTTGTTTTTTACCTCTCCCCCCTTTTTTACTTTATTATTGATCTAATATTTATATAAGTGGCATAATAATTCACCTTTCTTATCAAATATATGAATTCTAATATTATTATTAAGTCATTAATTTTTTTATTGAGTAATAATTCATGTGATTCCTAATAACCATCTCACACTCCCCTCATCTTGAACTCATGATTTTGGATTAAGGGTGTGTTTGGTTGGACAAGTTTTTGCAAAACTTGGACTATCCAAGTCCAGTTTTGTAAAATCTTGTTTGGTTCACCAAATTTTTCAAAATCCTAAAAACCAATCAAACATTCTGTTTCATACTCACAAACTCAACCCAACCAAACAAGGATTTTGCAAAACCAAACTCTCAAAAACCCAAACAAAAACCTAAACTCTCAAGAACCCAAAACAAAATCCAGACTTTCAAAAACCTTGCGAACCAAACACACCCTCAGTGTTTTACGATTTGAACAATTGTCAAATTCAGTTTTTCTAAATGTTATAAAATGATCGATATAATTAAATTAGATGGTGTTCATTCCTAAGATCATGTCTATTTCAGTTTATTCTCAATATTTTTAGTACCTTTCAATTCAGTCAATATTTTTTCAGTTCTTACATTTTGACATCTTTCAATACATTTCAATTTAGTTAAAAATTTTAAATTTAATTCAGCACACTTCGGTTTCATTCGAAGTGAACATGTTCTAAGTAAGTTTTATTATTTTACTTATAAGCACATTCTTATCTACTCTTGCTCCAAAACAAAAAATTTGTTTATTGAAAATTGATCATGAGAATATTGAAATTGAGATCACATGCAGTTCAGTTTATTCTCGCCGCCTTTGAGTACTTTTTCGGTTTAAATATTACATTTAAGTTTTACCTTTTCAATTTAGTTTAGCTCATCAAAATATTCTCTTTCATTGTGCACCTTTCAAAGTCTTTTAATTCGGATCATCACCTTATAATTTGATTTTTGTTTCAATTCAGTTGAAACTGAACTTATTTAAACTGATTTATCGATAGTGTTTGTTAGAGTAAATCTCACATCTAAAACGAAGTGGGTGATTGTTCAGTATATAAGTCTGGTAGGCTACTCCACATATTGTCAATTGATTTTATGATAGAATCTCACTAGGTTTATGTGTTGGATCTATTGGGCTTATGTATCTGTCCACCTCCCAGTTTACAGACATAATGTGGATCACGATGTGGGTTCTTAATAGTGTTAAATATAAAAAGTAGCTAAACTAGAGTTAAGAATGAGGATAGAAAAAGTTTGCTTGCATCATTCCTCAAATTCTTATCCCATAGGCTTTAATTAATTAGGTTAAATTGTCTGCTTTTAGCTGTCATCAAAGCAAAGGCAATCAACATCGATCAAGAAAGTACCACAAAACGTGTTGCTTATAATGCTCACTGTCAATTGTCAACCTAAAGACTAACCAGTCGCTGGCCAATTGAATGCATGCATGCTTTTGAAAAACAGTGCACTAAGAACAATAGAAAGTTGTTATTTTAACCGTGTTATTATACGCAATTCCGTATTTTAATCTTGTATTTTAGAATGATATGAGTTTATGAAAATATCCTTATTTATCATGCTTATCGGTAAACTTAACAATACTCAGAAACAATATTGTAATTTTAATAGTATTTTTGGATTGTGATAAGTAAAATATCAGACTGTTTATAGCAGTTCAGTATTTTAATTGGAGAATGAGGGTGCATCAACTTATCAAGTTGGGGAAAATGGCATCAAGAATGTGGTCCTCTCCCCTTCATTCATCGAATTCTCTAGTGAGAGATTTGACACTATTAAATTCACTAATGCCTCCCATAATTATTACCTCTTTGATCTATACTATAATGTCATCTTATTGTGACGTTGTATTTGGATGTTGTGAAGTTATTGAGCCCCATCTCATTACTCATATAAGAGCATGGTTCAAGCAAGATTATGCTCGTTTTTTAAGTCAAAACCATCTAAGTGTACGGGAGGATTATTCACGACCCCTCAATCATTCAGTGATAAAAATATGTGATTGTGTTTGAATGAACCCGATGATACACATAAAATCATTTTGACATTTTTGTGGCAATTTGAGTGAGGTGCAGAGTGATTCCAGCATATTCGTACTACTGCTTTGCCTCAAGATGGCGACCGCATGTACTACTAAAAAAGAGATATATCATAAGAAAACTTAGATCTAATATGAGTTAAATTAATATTAGGTACTACTCCGCCTCAGGATGGCGTATGTTTTATAATATCTCTGGAAGATCCGACAATCTGCCAGAGATCAATCGAACCTTAAACTAGGGTTAAAAGATAAGTGCAGCAAAAGAAGAAAGGAAGAGGAGGTTTAAAAGCCCTCTAATGGATGCATAGTTAATGGCTAATTAACCATGGTTAGAGCGAGGTCTAGCTAGAGATAGGGTCGCTATAAACATATATCTGGCCATCTGGGGATGCAATAATGTGGATGGAAACCGAAGTGGGAGTTGTGAAGGTGACTGAAAATGATTTAAACAAACACACGAGCTAGGATGGAAAACTTTAAAGGGTGACAATGAAATGGCCTTGTGCTTTATCAGACAGTTTACCCATCTGTGACGCTGATTTCGAATGCGACACTTCTCTATCATAACAACTAATCGCCATACTACCGTTCTAATTAGTCGAAAATTACTATTCAAATTACTATTCACAAGTCAATCCGGTCAATTTTAAGGCAGATTGAGGCTTGCTCGAGTCTAAGAATAAATCCGCCACTGATCACACCCCATCTTTCCGCATGCTTCAAATTATTCTCATTTATTTTTTCCAAATTATATATAGATTTTCATGTTTCAAGGATATATATAATTAACCATTTATCAATTTTGAAAAGTATTTAAATACTAAAAACAAAACCCTAATACAAAAAAAAAAACCAATACAAAACAAAAATGAAGGATGAAATTATTAAAGTGTGTTTGGTAGAGGTTTTCAGCGGGCGTGTTTTGAAGCACAACAGTTTTTAGTGTTGGGTAAACTGCTAAAAAAATGCTTATTTTAGAAGTAAAAGGCATTTTTTGACCCCAACAGAAGTCAAAAGCACTCAATATTTTTAGAAGTACTGCTCTACCAAACACACTCTTAAAATACCTTCAAATGGTGGTTTGAAAACCCTAGGGATCGATTAACTAAAGATATAACATATATTATAGCTAATCATATACAATTCACAAAATATATGTTGGTAATATTATTGAAACGTTGCAAACGATTTAATTTCTTTTCCAAATTTTACTTGCATATATCATTGCAAACCATAAGGAACCATTTTCCTAGCTTCTCTGTTATTTAGTTTTTTCCGTTCAGTTTGGTTCAATTCACGCATGATAAACCGAAACATCATCTGTAAAAAATTCTCTCAATTCTCTAACGTTCGATTCTCCATTTTGGCACTGATTCAGCTGAATCAGCTCCACTATATCAAACCTCTCATGATTATGGTTTCCACCCACAAACCAAATGGCTCCCGAAATCAATAAAGATGCAGAAATTCAGAGCAAACAAAGTCACGGTGGACAGTGACTTCTAGGCATTTAAATTCTGAACTTGTTGCGTGTTGGAGACTAAAGATGGGGCTCTCAAAGTGATAACATTGTTTACTGTTGAGTTGGCTCAATCAGTTAGGGTTTAACATCATTTTTTTATCAGTAACTAAAGGTTTAAGATTCTTGGTTTTAAAAATGCTGCACTAATATTCAAAGCTAACGTCATGCAGTTCTGTGGTTTCACGGTCAAGTCTTCAACTGTAAAATTAGGGTTAGGTATATTAATCTGACTTTCTGCAGATGAGATTCCACATGCATCTTCAGCGGATGATTACGTACAAAAAGAATAACGTACGAAGATGGAGGTTAAAGCAAAGTGAGAGTCAAATAAAATTTACCTACGCATCAATCATTACTTGCAGAAGTCGACTTTAAGTGGAACGTATCTGTATAATAATCCGTCAAGAGTTTATATCAAGGGTGTTACTATATGCTTCAGTATTTTACTCTAATAATGTAAAATACGATATATATTTTATTGTAATTTCAGTAATATTGTAAAATACCGAACTGGTTATAATGTTTGAAAATTATGAAAGTGTAGCAAAGGTAAAATTACCCTTTCAAATTTTACACATGTATTAGCAATATCAAGAATATTTCAGGTCAAAATCAGATCTGAATTAGCAAATCGGATCTGTATTTATAATTTTTGTTAAAAAATAATAAAAATTTAAAAAAAATAATAAAATTTTTTTTTAACACAGGGTAGAGAAAAGTGTCGTTTATTAATCCAAAAAATCAATCAGATCAGAATTTGTGGAACTTTATTTCACACGTTATAATGCTTGAAACCGTATATATAGTTAGTTCCAAATTCTTATACGTATAAGAAAATTATACGTACAAGTAAAATGCATGGTCTTAATCATAAATCCAATCAATATAGACAAATTTGTCTCAGTTTTGAGACACGTATAATTGATAACCCAATTATTAGTAACTCTTAACTGTTTCAGTGACCATAGAATAGAAGGTTGATGAACAATTTTGAGAGAATTGATCTGCACTGATTTGGAATGAGATATGAACATTAATTGGAGTGATAATGCATCAACATCAAGATAGACAAAGTACTGCTATTGTCTTCCTAGCTTCTAATACTTTAATTTTATTAAGTTGATCTTGAATGTAACCATGTCATAATCTAGGAAAATGGCATGCTCACACCCACGGGTGTAGCGTAGGGGTTGGGACATCGGGTTTACTGTGATAGATCTAAGATTCGAATCTCTGCAGCGGTAGTGTAAGGATTTCTTCCTTATAAAATCCCTTGTGCGCACTAAGACAAAGAACGCTCACTGGGTCCTGCCTCTGGATTACCGTGAGTTATCTCTCCACCAAGGCCTGTGGTGTTGGGCGGGTGGGGCGTTCAGGGCGAGCGAATCGCCTTTTTGTGATAGAAAAATGGCATGCTCAGTATTAGACTATGGTCATGTCCAATTTAATTTATATGGTGTTAGGTTGTATTGTGCTAGCAGACGAATGTTGTACTGTACTGATTGGTGCTGTATCGGAGAGTTTTGATCTTGTGATGAAAGGTGTTATAGCAAGAAATACTTGTATGAGTTGAAAATTGATGAGATGATATGTAATAAATTCAACTACGCTTATTTGAATTAAATGATATTAAATTAGATGGATTTTTTTTGTTAACACTTCACTCAATTGTAGTTTATTTTACATAATTTTCATTAAATAATGCTCTATTTAATCATTAAATCAAATATAAAGCTAACATTACTATAAAAACAACATTTTTTAATCTTGAAACTTAACTAAATTGAAAAGTGCATATCGAAACTGAAACGTGCTGAAATGTGTTGAAAATGTTGTGTTGAAAAGTGTTGTGCTGATTAATGCTGATCAGTGTTGTGTTATGCTAATAAGTGTTATGTTGTGTTGATCAGTGTTGTGCTGCTGAAATAAGTTAAACTGAACATGACATACTTCAGTTTAACTTATTTTCAATATATTTCAAACACTTTACATTACAGATAAACACAGATCAGTACATCCACAAACACTGATTTAAACACCGTTTTGATATCCAAACAAGCAGGAAATCCCTGAAATTTTGGTTGGATTATATCTTAACGTGGACATTTATCTCTCTGTAAGTGTAAACTATTTATTGTTGTCTAGGTCAAATAATTGGAGGACAAATAATGTAATATTAACAGTGACTGAGTTGATTTTCTGGATATGAACAAATCAAGAATTGATAAATGATTGAGAAGCATGCATGAATAAAATTCTGGATTCGTATCATTATTTATCCAACGGATTCTTCTTATCAAAGCTTTTAGTTTTATATATGAGTGCAAGTACAAAGTATGTGACACAAAAGAAAAGAACCTGTCTCTTGATTTTGGCTACAAAAATTGGGGACTTATTAACACGACTTAATCACCATATTAATTATCTCCAAATCTCAGGATTTGGGACAATCTGACAAATAATTAAAACTAAACTGTATCATTAATATCAAATCAATTCCACCAACATGCATTACCAAGATTGGATACACTATCTGGTGTATACTTGGGATCTCACTGTGCACGTGATTTATTTGCTCGTACCCTAAACCCTAAACCCCAAATTATGTTCAACTCAATCATTTAATTAATTAAAAAGCTTAAGTTACTATTCAATTAATATTTTTCTCAATGTATTTTTATTTTGTTTTGAAACTTAGCTAAATTGAAATGTGGTAATTGAAGTTGAAGCATGATGAAATATGATGATTTGTGATGTTTTGAAAAGTGCTATGACAATTAGTGATGTGTTGTGTTGTTTAATGCTGATGAGTGATGTACGTGCTGATTAATGTTGTGTTGTGTTGAAATGTGCTGAAATAAATTGAACTGGACATGACTTGAAAATGAATAATTTCTTTAAGAGTTCAGAATGTATCTGATTATATGTGATTTTGTTAGATTTATATAACGTGTATTTTATAATATCAAAATTTCGACACACATAAGTTAAAAATGATTTTGAAATCTAAAAAATGTGAAAAAGTTGCAATTTGAAATAAGAGGAGAGGGAGTAGTAGTAATTTGGAGAAGCAGTGAATTTTGAAAGGAATTGATTCACCGTTATTTCAGGGTTACCTCACACGTGTTTGTACCCGAAAGAGATAGCGGGCGGATTTGGCCCACCCGACCCAACCCAGTTTGACTTTGACTGGACCCTTAATTTAAATGACCCACCCGCACGTGAGGGATATCCGTTTTCTGCTCCCTTGTCGGGCCTATGCATTTTAAAAACGGCCTTATCTGGCCCGTTACATGGGTCCAACACTATTACCCAACAGCACCAAATTGTTTGCCTGGTCGACATATATCCTCATTTTAAAGCTTTTTTATTTTATTATTTTTTGACTCCAATTTGTTTGTTAAGATTATTGAATGGCTTAATCTAATCCACAGAACTCTCCAAACACATCATAGGTGACATCACACGTAGTCTGGAAATATTTATTATCTCTGTATCAATCTAATCTGCATAACTAATTTTTCACATTATCTAAACATATATTTTTGATCAAAAGTTTCTTTATTTACTTAAATTATCGGAAAATTAAAATTTGATATTTGAATATTATGTGTTGTGATGAATCTGACGATTCCAAATATGATAATATTAATGATTACATATCTATTTAAATATGCGGTCAATGTTTAATAATAAATAGTGTTAAAAAGTGAGAGTGCAGATTCAAGTATAAATTTTGAATTTCTGAACTAAAATTTTTCAAATGTCTTCAAAATTTATATTATACTACAGACATACGTCGATCTGTTTCTCATTATAAAATACTCATCAACTGTTGATAAGATTCCGTCCCATAGTTCGCATTTACGCACATCCAATCAATGTACACCGTCGATTAGAATCCAATTCTTAACACATATCCAACGGACTTGAATCATCCTCCACTCACCACATCACCGATCTGCACCGTTATTATTTCCCTCCCCGCTACGTGCACTGATTGTAGCTAGGCTAATGGAATAATAATAAGAAATAAAGATGAAGCAAAATAAGCAGAATAAGAGATTGACCTACTAATGAATTAAAATAGGTCGGGCTAAAATGTAGCACGCTTTCAATATGGTAGATTACATGTTGTTAAGGAATATACTAGAGATAGTTAATTATGAATGTTAGGTCCTTTCTTGGGTAGGAAAAGGATTGTACTATGTATTATAGTTATCCCACATCGGTCACGGACAGCCTAGATGTTGCTGTCTAGAACTATAAAAAATGTAATTATCCTGTTGTAATAATTGCTTTTGATAATATATTTGAAGTGCCTATTATATATTATTATTATTTTATATTCTACATTTTTTCTCGCCGAACTCTTCCGATTTCGACCGAAATCCGGTCCTTGACTTTATCATTATTTTTTCTGCTGAACTCTTCCGGCCTTCTCAGTTTAACCAACTCCTGGTCTTTGACTATATTTTTTCTCGCCGAACTCTTCCGGCTACGACCGAACTCCTGGTCCTTGACTCTATCATTATTTTTTTTTGCCGAACTCTTCCGGCCTACTGTGTCCAAGTACAATGTGCATACAGCCTGTACCTTGCACTTGCGGAGGCGAGATGGACTGCGATGATTGCTGCTCGTTCACTCGAACCACCGACTCCTTCTGATGGGCTGGACTCTACTACTTTTTCTACTATTGCTGATATTGCTATTCTTGGAACTTATGAAGTGGAGCTAAATTATACTCTTTTTCTCACTGAGTTTTTTAATGAGATTGTATGCTCTTTCTGACAGATATTTCATGATCTTCTTCGCAAGTTGGGCATTCTTGATCATCATGCTCCAACTTGAGGGAGGGTGTTAAGGAATATACTAGAGATAGTTAATTATGGACGTTAGGTCCTTTCTTGTGTAGGAAAAGGATTGTACTCTGTATTGTAGTTATCCCACATCGGTCACGGACAGCCTAGAGGCTGCTGTCTAGAACTATAAATAGTGTAATCATCCTGTTGTAATAATTGCTTTTGATAATATATTTGAAGTGTCTATTATATATTATTATTATTTATTTTACACATGTGAACAAATGATGCTCCAATGGCAAAGATGCATCATAGTTGATAGTCACAAGCCTTATTTATAACCACTTTTTTCTTTCTTAGTATAAATTTGTATTTGAAGTTTATATTTTTAGATAAATTATAATGTAGAATTCACATAAATGTATGTATATCTATATTTTTAAAGACATTAAAAATCGAATTATACAGAAGAAAATACTAGAGTGTATATAACACCTTGATATAACACCAGAGGGTGTATAACACCAGCCTCATTTCGGATATGATGAGTTAAGAGAATGACTTGCAGCCTCGCTCTTTGCTTGTGTTGGTGAAAAATGCAAACATTGACTCCTTCCTAGCAACTCCAAACACAAGGCTATCATTCTGCTCTTTTTTAAGTTTAAACTTGTATAAAATTTTCTGGCAACTTCTTCTCATAAATTGGCTGCTGCACCTCTTGTTTATTGTTCAGAAATGATAACCTTCTCATAGAATTTAGAAAGCTAAGAAATTGCATCAAAAAGTGTCTCTTTAACACCTTGATAGCCTCTTTCCCAAGAACACAACATATGTCGCCACTTATCACCCATGTAATAGCTGTTGTCGGACATGAATATACAGAAACGTGCTTGTATATTGTGACAGAACAAGAGAAGGGAAAAAGTCTATTGTTTCAATTTTTCAGCTTAGTATCCTAGTAAAAGACAAAACTTGACTCCAGGCATACGCCAATGTTTAACACATGTTAAATACATAACCGTAAGTTTAGATGGCATGTTTCCATCTCCTAGCAAATTAAAAAAAAATTACATATGTATTTTACAGTAGTAGATGTGATGAGCAACTGCTTTTAACGATTCAAAATCTTCTTGCATCAATATGTTCTAAAATCAATGCAGGATTCGACATCACCTGTTTTGGGTGTCCATTTACTTAAACACCTAACTTTGCAGGGTGAGGATGATGGCATTTTGTTTGCCGGATTTCAACATCTTAAGTGATTTCAACATTATGTATCGTCTGAAAAAGATTTCAACATTGCATTGAAGAAACATGCATCAGATCATGAAGAAAAGACACAAGTTAATTTAGGATCAGAAACATACCAGAAGCATGAAATTGTTCAATGGGAACTTGAGGTCCAGTTCTGCTAGCTATATACTTTCTCCTGGGAATAAAAACATGAACATTCAAATTTGTAATCAGCATGTGCAATCATTATTAATCTCAATAACTTTCATCATCTCCAACTTTTTGAAGCAAACCATGAATTGCTCTTTCAAAAATGAATATATGTATAATGCACACTCAATGAACATATTTCTATACAGAGATGTGGCACCACAATAGTTTATGATCGTCGGGGATCCTACGTTATATATCAAATTGTGATGCCCAATTGCAGCTGAACAGTAACCAAGAGCTCCCCCTTTATTCATTATACCAGCAAAACTGGAAGCCTGTTTACGAAAGAAAAATACATTGATGTTAGTGTGGCGTGACCTAATTCCAGAAATAAACAACACCGATTTCCTATTAAATTTCAGCCATGTCTTTTGCTGAGAGTTTCACAAATAAAGCTCCAATATTTTCCTTGACACTATCGAGCTTAAGACAAATGAACCCATACCAACAATAGCTTTGGAACACACTGTAACACACACACACACACACACACACACACACACCACACACACACACGCACATATATATATATATATATTGTAAATCAGTTAATTGAATTACAACGACAAAAAAAAGTTACAAGCATGTAAGTTATCCTAATAAACATATAACATCCTATCATAAGTTTATAGTGAGAAAGTATCTTCAGAATTCCTTGTTTCAAACCATATACCCCTTTTAATCAGACGCAATATTATTAATTTGAACAAAACAAACTCATCATCAAAAAGTAAATATAGTTAAGAACAACAAGATATTATAGTAAGTTTAAAACTCAAGAAACCACCCTACAGAAACAACAGAAGAAAAATACTAGTACAAAAAAAAGATATCAAAGTTAATCCTGCTTTTTGATTCCCATACCAACAAAAGCATCTGCAACATCCTTAAGTAAAGCTCCAACATTTTCGCCTTCAAGGAGGGGAATAAGATCCTCAACATTCTTAAATGAAGTTTGATCAATTTTCTCGCCATCAACCTGATCGATGAGGGTTATAATAGCATGAACAACCTCTCTATTCATCTCATTACACACCATGTCTTTAAAACAAGTGACTCCAATTTCAGTTGTTGTAGGAAGAGACCTCCTAGTAACAAAGTTAAGATCAAGGTAACGAAAGCAGCGCGATAGCTCTTTAACCATGGTTTTATGATGTAACCATCTTTGAACAAGCTCTTTTAACATAGATTCTCCGTGCTTTTCACGCAAACAAGGAAAAACTGTGCAAGATAAGTATCCTACTAAAGTCTTCACATATCTATTGTAGAGCTGATCAGAGTAGTTATGGCGTGACTTTTGGGTACACATGTCGTAAACAGCTGTGTAAGCCTCCATACGACTTTTATTATACTTTTCTCCATTTTTCAGCTTTGTGATGACCTTTTCTACGATCTCCCATCCCTTCTCCAGCTCAATCGCTTGCTTCATCATCATAATTACAAAGTTTAATGATCTGGAAAAATCCTAAACCTTATTGACAAATAAGTGCTCCTTTTTACATTATGAACACGAGGCTCGAGATAAATAGGGAAGAGTTCGTTGTGAAGTTCGAATCCAATTTGAAATTGAGTATATTAAATCCCCTATTCACTCTATGAATGGGATAGTATAAAAAATATCCTTTTCAGGTTTTGATTTGGCAACTTTCGCGCTATTTGTGTGTTTTTGTTCGATTTCGCTTAATATAATTTAATCATCATTGTTTTTTTAAAGTTTAATACTATTTGAATCTTGAATATTTAGTCACTCTATACCATATTACATTAAGTTGTTAATGTACTATATCTTAGTTATCAAACTTTGTTGTTCGAAAGACATCTTTTTATTGTTCATCTGGGCAAGACCATCTACTAGATGAGATGCTAATGTTGACATTGATCGACTCAAGCCCAAATCAGATAATCTCAGTAGTGAGCATACCATGGTTCCAGTGATGAATTAAGCATAATTTCAAATTTTTATTCTAATGTTCTACACATGCATATTAATAAAGAATATAAATTTAGTTTCTGAAACTGATGCAGAAATCAAGGTCCGCCCTTGAGAACAATTTTCGGTTATTCAGTTCTACTAATATTATTAATTTTTTAGAAGATAATATGAAAGTGTAAATTTAGCTTTCTGTATATTCTAGTCAAAATTGAAGTCTTAATTTAGTGTAAGGGCAAAGCATTTTCACAGCATTCAAGTACAGATACTTTCTTATTATCAAACAAGTATATATAACTTCCTAACTTAAAATTAATTAGAATCAAAACATCGTTGGCATTCACAATAAATTACAATTGGTTTTACTTATACAGGCACAAAAATTATAACAAACAAACGAAAAAAACTCTCACACAAGTAAACTCTCTCTATATATATATATATAACCACCACGACTATAGATCACAAAGGCTCTTGAAAACTGAAAGAACATAAGTCTCTAATTCTCCACACCTATTAAAAAGTATTATTTAGAGACAGGGAAATTATGGGGTGCGCCAATCCAAGATGGTAAGAGCATCTTCAACGGTAAGTTATAATACATTGTAACTTACATAAATTCAAACTAATTAGCTAGCAAATTACAAATATCTCCAATGATTATTGTATCAATTCTTTCACTTTTTAATATATAATTTATTTAGTTCAGTAAGAGAAAAACTTACGAGAACATAACCTTAGGACTCCGATTCATGAAATAAATTATGTACTGATTTTATTCAAGTCAACTGAGAGGGTATATGGTCTGTTGGGCCGAGTTGTAATAGTTGCTCACTAATTTATAAACCGTCCAAATTCTCAGTTGAAATAATTATTCTTGCATCTGTCAATTTATAAAACCCTCAAGTTATTTGGGTGATGTCTGATGTGCAGACAGAGATGATAATACATTAAAAAACCTTTTTTCTAGTCATTAAATCATAATTCAGGGTGTCCGACCCTCTAGAATATGTGATCAAATAACTTAAATAAGTATAATTTCTTTTTTTTTTGAAATAAAATATGCTTCATTTCGATATTTTTGGAAGATGTAACTGGGAGAACTACACTAAGAGATCACTCTTTTTCGCAAATGTTGCAGTAGACTTGGCTAACTGCGTAATGGCACGCGAAGAACAGATGCGAAAGATCCCCATTTCTCATAGAAAATGGCATCAGAAACTCACTGCTTAGTAAAATTCTCAAACAAATGTTTGCACAATCATTAGTCTTTGTAACAAACAATCAGCATTCGTAGCTCGTTAAGGCCTGGTAAAACAATGTGTTTTACACAATGGTGATTCATAATGGCTCCAAGAACTCAGTTCAAAAATGAGGCTTGACTATCAGAGATTGTATCATACCTACCAATATCCATGGCTCAGCTGTTGCATCAACCTTGATTATGCCTTCAGCTTCATCGAGCTGAAGCAAATCTATCTGTGATTGCAAGAGCTTCGCAGGCATGAAATGGTTCCCTTCGGCACATCTTTTCTCTAGCCGAGAAGAAAGCACCTCTTCGGGAGCATCCAGAAGCACGAATTTGACCACACAAATGTTACATCCCGAGCAAGGATTGTAGTTTTTATCTGCACATCTCAGGATTTCTCTGTAATGCTGCTGCAGAGCTGAGCATCCCAGTATCACAGTATCTCCATTTGCTACACTGGTTTTCAAGCAATCTCTCAGTGTTTCAAGCCATGGAATGCGATCCTCATCTGATAGAGGAATCCCATTCTTCATCTTCTCTGCTCGAAACACGATGTTCAAACATCAACACGATGTACTCATCATATATTAAGAAAAAAGAAGAGTCTTAAGCCGTTTATAACCGACCTTTGTTAGATTCTGGATGATAATCATCAGCATCGATGAAACTGCAGCATAGAACATCAGCTAGCATTTGGCCTATTGTTCTGCAATGCATACATAAAACAGTAGAAACTCATTTGATTACATCATGAAGGTTATAGGGAAAAGATCAATCCATTATGAACACAAATCCGAGTCAGAATCCCTATACTATCTGATTTGATCATATAAGAAGCATCCTCTAAATCGCTATATTACATTTCCTTATATTCACTCAAGCCACTGTTTTGAAGTATGAATGTCAATCAAGCTCCAATTTTTAATGAGAATTTATTCAGTGGAGCGTTTTAATTCAAAGGGGCTTGCAATGCTGTATGTTCACACAAAAAAAAAGGGCGGCGATGCAACTTTCCGATTCATATCAATGTATCTTCTGACCAACATTAACTATTATGCAAATGTGCGATTTTAAGTGTTTTTTCTCCCAAACTACAACAGTTATTCGGAGACAAAGGGAGTACATATGTAGACAAATGAAGTAATGAAAATAATAGAATCATAAGAACAAAGATAATAGATGCTCCACATTCAGACATAGCTTAGATTAGGCACAGAAGAATCAAGAAAATCAGTGTCCATAAATATGAAACTTACGATTTCCCAGAACCGCTGACTCCCATGACAACAATAGCCTTTCCTATTGAACACCAAGAACAAAAAAATCCAACATTCAGACAAAACATGAAACAACAATAAATTTGATTGACCATATAATATATCACCTTCGCATCCAGGAGCCATTCTGGGACAATACAATAAGCAAATCTCAATCTGAAATCATAAGGGCACTGCAAAGCAATCAGATGCCACCCCAAAAAAAAATTTGTTTCTTGAATCCATTCTGATTATACTAGGATTCATAATTTGAGTTACTACCTTAACGCTGATACGATCGATATCGTTTTTTTTCGTCGTGTTATTGTCTGAAAAACCAGCGTGTGTATTGTTCCTCTTTTCCAGTCTGCAGATTAGTCTCTAAATCAATAGCAGTGGACAATCAAAAAGGTTTCTCTGCAACGGAAGAGTTCATATTTTATGAATACTGGTGGACCGAAATTATGAGACTACTGGGCTTTGCAAGTCCAAATTATTGCCTATATTTAATTTAAATGAACTTTTGTAAGAAAAATGGGATTAAATGGCCATGCAACAAAATGAACTTTCCTAAATATATTCCATGCAACAAAATGTAGAAATGGGATTATATGGCCAAGGTGGGTACCATAAAATGCACATTTAGTAGTTAACTTTGCTAAATTGAATAATTTTGATAGTAGTATGTTATGGAACTCGATTCCAGAGTTTCTCTTGTCAACCGTGTTGTTGGATGTTTTTCAGCACTTTAAAACGTTATTAATTTCCTTTCTAAAAATGGAGTGAATGAGTTTTTGTGTATAATATTAGAAAATAAGTTTGAAAGAGTAATAAAATATTTTATTGATGCTTTAATATAAAACAGAGAAATTTATAATTTAAAATAAATGATCATTAAATTCTTAATATTTAAATTTGAAATTAAACATTGATCATTTAATATAAAATGTTGATCAGGCCTTGTTCTATATCGATATTGATTTTATATATCATTTTAAAGTTATTTTTTGAAAAATATGAAGTAATAATGAAAGTTTGTGCCCCGCCTGACATATACAATGACCAAATCTTGTCTATTTTCTCTTGTATCCATTTCTGGTGAATCTGGGTGATACTTACTGAAACTTAAATTTGATGAGAAAATGTTCATTTCTGGTTACAAATTGAAATACCCAGGCATGGACTAGAGTTATAGCCTAGGGGTCAGTAGACTAGTAGATATCACTGATAAGTGGTAGCTGGTGAAATGTCCATTCAACCATAGAGACATGTGACAAAATGTTCTTTACAATTTTTGTTTTTTCATTTTGTACATGGGAGTTGTAGTGCTGAAAATTTCTCCCAAATAATAACAGTCGTGATTTACCTTCTCATCGATCCATGGTGTCGGGGATGACTAAAATTTCATCCGGTCTGAGAATTTCTTGTAAGCGCTATCAGATATTAACTGACGTATTACTATAACTCATGAACAATATTCTCATCAGTTGTGATACAGGTATTAATCAAATTTTCATTCAGTAAAAGAGTTCCACCAAAGCACCATACCCCTTCATTTACCTCCTCGTTAATCTATAATGTTAAGAGTCACAGAATGTGAATGCGTAGGTTATCACATTTTCTATAATGGCGCCATGATTTACCTTCTCAGTCGGGATTGACCAAAATTTTATCTAGTTAAAGAGTTTCTTGTGAGCACTATTAGATATTAACCGACATATTGCTATAACTCCTGAACAATATCTTCATCAGCTGTGATGCCGGGATTAATCAAAATTTTATTCAGTAAAAGAGTTCCATCAAAACACCATATCCCGTCATTTACCTAGTCATTAATCTATATATAATGTTGAAAGTGACAGAATGTGAAAGCAGAGGTTGTCACATTTTCTATTATGGTGCTATGATTTACCTTCTCATCAACTCACGGCGTCGGAATTGACCAAAATTTTATCTAGTTAAAAAGTTTCTCGTGAGCACTATCAGATATTAACCAACATAGTAGTATAACTTCTGAACAACATCCTCATCAATCGTGGTGTCAAGATTAACCAAAATTTGATTCAGTTTGAGAATTCTATCAAAACACCATATTCTGTGTCATTTACCTTCTCATTAATCTGTCATGTCGAAAGTGACGGAATATGAACGCGGAAGTGATCAGTCTCCGGTCTTCCTCCTCTTCTTCCTTTCCGTTAATGACACACTTGAATAATAATTATTTTGCTTCACACCGGACAATTATTCCCAGAATTACGCTGGTGTTTGATAATGAAACCCTTTTTAATCATTAATCTTAGGGTTTAATAAATTAAATCAATTGGGTGTGACAGCATTATTGGTCTCAGCTTTCTCGTGAAGACCTCAAAAAAAGGCTATAAAGTGGAATCCAACCCAATCATTCTCGTCCTGGAAAATATTATAAAACAATACTAAACGGCCCCTTTTGACAATAAATTAATTGTATTTAATTAAATTTGTTATTCTGTAGGTTACTTATTAATAATTTCTTGGTCGAAAATTTGGATTTCTGACTGTACTCACTGACACTCTGACTAACATCCGTTACATTGGTTTGACGTTTTATCTTCCGTTGACCATGCATGCACCGTACTTTTATTTTGTCGTTATTTACTGTTCTATGCTTAATTTCTGGGTTTTATTTGTATTTTGGATTTTAATGCAATTAATTATACATTTTAATTTGAATGATAGAAAATTCATAGTGGTTTGGATTTGGGTTTGTCTGGCATGAAGATGTACCATAATATTTATAGTTTGCGTTGCCCGGCCGTTGTCTTTCAGAATGGTCGGATCGGATTCCATTTCATCTCGAATTCAGAATTATTTACATAGTTTTTTGAGAGAAAACAATTCATAATCATGTAGAATTCAAACACTTCTAAGAAACCCACTTGGTCAGAGGTCAAGACTCGCTCAACTCAAGAGATGTCAGAAGTTTGAATCCCTTCCAACTCAACTCAACGGATGTCAGAGACTCTGACCTTCTTGGGTCAAGACTTCCGAAGTGCTCAATTAAAGAGACGGGAGTTGTATCGACGGTGTGCAGAGTAGGGGAGCACCAAAACCGGTGTAAGTGGGATCTTCACTCTATTCAAAGCCAGGGCGAGAATCTCGGTCATAGAGTAGCATAGAGTTAGATTAGATTAGAGGTAGGATCCTTGTATTGGAATAACTCGTTGTAATATCAAACAAAAATACTTCTAAGTTGGAGAAAACCGACCCTAACCCATGTCGAGAATATTGTGTGAATTAGTTTAGTTTAATTCGATGAATAAGTCGGAGAGAACATGCACTAAGACCTTATTGGCTTGAACTTATTAGTAGAGCAGTTCAGTTCAATTCAGTTTACTTCAGTTCAATTTTGTTCAACAAAAACTAATTTAATCAAATTCAGGTAAATTTAGACATGATGATTCTATTTTCAATACATTAATTATTACTTAAGTTTAGTTTATTTCAGTTCAAATCATTCCAGTTTAAATTAGTTCAATTCATTTAATTCAGTTCAGATCAGGAGGATAGAAGTTCAGAGAAACATGAGCTAAACCATCTAACAATTTTTGTTAATCACAAAGAATGTATAACTCTAATCTTCTCTTAATCAATTATTAGTTTGGGTAGGTAAATATTAGTTTAACTACCATGAATCCAAGATACAATTTCTTCAAAGAAACAAAACGGGTTGTTAAATGATCGTTATCTCGACATAAATTAATCACTTGGTTCCTTTAATTAAATCTTCATCTTAATTATATTAAATGCGATAACCTTTGATTATAATCCGACTGTTTACGACTTCAACCAATTGAAGAGCTACGACTAAAAACTAGGGTAGTCGTCACATGAAGCCCTTGAGGGCAGAAGTAGCTGATGTGACCGGGGCCGGTTAATAATGTTGGATCGTTTAACATTTAACCAATGTCTCTATATTCATGTTTTATGATGCCTTGATTATTTTAATACCAACATTTGGTGTTCAATTTTTTTACCTTTTTAAAAAAAATAAAAGCAGTATATTTTCATTTCGTTCTCTTGTAAAACGTTCAGAATTATTCTATACAAGAAATGTTGGGGTGAACCCTGAGAAGTAGAAGAGACTACATTATATTTAACAGGTCGAGCAATCATGCCTGAACATTTTAAGATCGAGTAACCCAAAAAACCAGAGTGTCGTGATAAACTCTGAATGTCATCAACAATCGAAATTATCTACATAGAGCAGAAGACACACAGATCATTTGAATAAGGGTTAAAGAGTCTCCACAGAATTTTACCATTGATGGTAAGAATTTTACCATTGATGATAAGATTGAAACATTTATACTCTACAATTTTATTTTATATTAATTTTATTTGAGCAAAATTTTATGGTATCTGTTCTATTTATAATTATTTCTTAGTGAATTGAAATAAAAGATCTATATCGATTGTTCATTATGAAAATTGGGTGAAGGAACTTGATTTTTTTAATAATAAAAGGAACGTACTTATCCGATAGACACATTATAATGTAAAAGAGCAGTGCCAATGACGCAATTTGTACATACATCAACAGCTAATAACAAAAATGAATTGTCAAACTATACCACCACATATACATTATGTGTAGGGTTTCATTGTGATATACGTTTCATAAGAAGTCGTAATTATTATTTATTATATCATAAGATCTTTTGATGGTAGTCATGAGAACAAAATCCCCTTGTTTCTTGAGATTTAAAAAAACCAACATGTATCTAATGCCCTTTTTAGTTGTTTTTTACCTCAAACCTAGTTTTTGAACTGAAGTAGACAATTAAAAGGGTGATAAGATCAGTAATAGTAGGATTATATAGAATTCAATATTAATCAAAAAAATTAGATTGATTAATCGGGACATGTTCATCTAAGTTCAATTCAATCAGGGAGAGTTTTGGTTTCAGAAGTTGCTGGTTTCAGAAGTTGCTGGTAGAAATTGACAAGTCACACGGAGTTCATTCTTATCATTTATGATGTTGTTTGGTGGCTACATAATGTGAGAAAAAATGCATGAAAGTTTACATGAGATGTTAGAGGTAGATGTGAGTTTGGTGCACTAAATTCAATTTTATTAATCATAATTTTTCAGATTGATTAATCGGGACATGTTCATCTTAGTTTAATGCAATCAGGGAGAGTTTTGGTTTCAGAAGTTGTTGGCGGAAATTGACAAAAAGTCATACGGAATTCATCCTTATTATTTATGATGTTGTTTGGTGGCTACATAATGTGAGAAAAAAAGTATGAAAGTTTACATGAGATGTTAGAGGTAGATGTGAGTCTCGTACACTAAATATAATTAGGTTCGTGCATTGTGAAGATGAACATGCGCATTTTTGTATCCCCTTAGTCCAATACATGCATTATTTGTTACTTAGTGTAAGTTTAAGAGACGCATATTGGATATACATGAGGGATTCGAACTTTTGGGATCATTTTTTAATTAGTTTTGCTAAAAATGGTGACGTAGGCCTGTTAAGACAAATTTACAATTCTGAACATTTTTCAAAATTTTGAAATAATATTTTTTTTCCTTAAAAGTTAAAATATTACTAGAACCCTAGATAGATATATCATGATTGAAGATATCAATATTGGAGGAAATTTTTTTAGCACAAAAGAAGTGAAATCATAAAGAAAACTCCTCTTCAAATAAACTAGGAAAATCATGCTTTTTCTCGTACTAAAAGAGATCTCTACATTTTAACTTGAGCGGGAGGGATTCTTGAATTTGATTTTTTCTTTCTATCAAACACAAGCAAACCCAACCTCCATATATAAACATCAAAGTTACAAACTTCCAACAACTTAAGAAAAGTTAGAAAACCCTACAAACAACAAATCCAATTCAAATTCGAACATAAAAAAATCAGAAATCAATTCAATCAGAACATAAACAATCAAACCAAATCCAATTCAATCCCGAACCAGAAATTTAACATAATTCAACCGAGCACAATCTTAGACCAAAACGCAGTGAAATCTTGAAAATATCCTTTGAAACATCCAAAATCTGAAATTTGAAGCATGGAGAGGGCGGGCATGATTTCATTGTTCGGGTAGGGATTTAGGCAAGGGAAAATCAAAATTTGACCACAGAAAAGCGTTCAAATATCGTGGTTCAAAAGGAAAAAGTATCAAAATAACCCTACGACCATAAGGAGTCAATGGGCTCATTCTGTTTTTTTTTTAACCCAATTCATCATGCCCAAATTGGAGGGTCTGTTGGTAATTCTAACCTGGAGTTTTAATAAACCCCTTGGCGGCCAATGGTCTTTTTTATTCATTTTACTTCAATACATATTTTCATCCAATTCAATTTAGAAAAATAACCTGAGAACAAGATAAATTGAGAGCTAAAATAAGTAAGAGTAAAAATAACATAGCTGGAAAAAAAAACATCTACACTTTCCTAATATAAAACCCAATCTTATCCAATCTAACACCACCCATCTCGCATTCCAATCCAGTTCTGCGTCTCTCTGCGTTCTCCTCAGCTACGACCAAGGTAACGATACATTCCACCATTCACGATCCATTCCACCATTCCATTTCCATTTTCGTGTAGTTTTCATTCCATATTTTTTATTTCTGTTTTCATTTTCGTGTAGAGTTCATTGCATCATGCCATTTTTTGTTTGTGTAGATAATGTTCTTAGTGTATATTCACTAATCTATTTCCATATTTTTTATTTGTGTAGAATCATGTGTAGATTAAGTTCTTTGTGTATATTTTCACTAATCTAGTGTGTATAGTATGTTAGTGTAGGTTATATTCAATTTTTCCATACTCTAAATAGAGTAATTTCATGGTTCGGTTCTTGTTCTATTTCATGGCAGATCAATTTCATAAACAATTTCATGGTTGGGTTCTTATTCAATTTAATGGTTATGATTGTGGAATTGCAGATGGGCTATTCCTGTGACCGTTCTCCAACTTGTGCTCGTCGGACCAAGAGCACAAGTATGGCTATGGACGTTATGTTGTCACCTGTGGAATGTGCAACAAGAAGTGTTATGGACCCGACGGTCAAAAGCACATCGATGGGTCTGCACAAGCCGGAAGAGATGCTGATGAAGGTAGGCGCAAGACTATCCTTGCCGCTATAGCCCATGCAAATTCCTAAAGGTAATGGAACACATGGATATCGACTCACCTAGAATTACTGGAATTCCTTCATCTGGATGTATGTGTGGGGAGAAAGTAGAAAACAGGTGAGAAGAAATCATCAAAAAGCATTGACATGGGCTCGAACTCTGCACCGTTGGTTTGAGAAAGACATTGGCCAATGGTCTTCATCTCTCAACAGACAACTTGCGGTTTGAGCTTCCATCTATTTCCCTTTCTCATCCATTTCCCTATCTCATTCAAGCATTCATCTTCTTCCTCTGAACCAAGCTTACACTTTTACATTTCCTCTCCTTAAAATTTCACTCTCAAACCAAAAATGAATGAGGGTGAAGCCGAGAGGCTTAGAATGGGGAAATGGGTTGTTGGATCCTTAGATAAAAATTAGATTTTTTGAATATAAGTACGGCCTGCAGCTAGGCTTACTCGGAGAATACAACACTTAATGACGTAGTGAGTTTTGGTTTTGATTAAAAATAACAAGGACGAGGTGCGGAGTTGGTCATCATGTTATGTAATGAAATATGGTTCCAACAAAACAAGATAATATATTTGGAGAATCACGGTAGAGTAGAGTTTATTTTGGCACCCGTGGTTAACAACTTGTGAAAGTTTACGTTGAGCACATGGATGAAGAGACAACCCCTTGCCGGGCTTTTTGCCTAAATATATATATTGCAACCACCAAAAAATGCAACGTTGGTCTATTTTGACACCGCCTTGCATTAGAGATTTGCGGGTTTCGGTGGAGTAATTTGGGATCAACAAGTCGGAATTGTTGCCTAAACATCTCTGGCAATCACAAGAAGGTGCAACGTTAGTCTATTTTGATGCCGCCTTGCATTAGAGATATGCGGGATTCAGTGGAGTAAATTGGGATCAAAAAGGCAAAATTTTCACCGCTTTTTCAATTTTCCAAATATACAAAATTTGGTTTTGGCTTGAAACTTTAGCACTGTAAGATGTCATTATATTTGTGTGAAATTTGAACCTACAACATGCATGTTGATTTCCTGGGAAGCACATTACATTTAATACATATGATAAACGTAGAGTCGAAATCATCAATCGAGTGTCATCTTATATCGCGGGAATTCAAAAGTTGTGCGACCATGATTCTTATGTAAGTTTTTTTGGTAGATATGAATGATAATCATCTAACTCATTTTCTAACCATTTTCATGAAATCGAGTGTCTTATTATTCATCACTTGGTCATCTTCTCCAAACTTTCATCTTCTCCAAACTATCTGTCAATCAATAATACACGATTTTAATAAAAGTATATCCAATTATATAGAAATATGAAGTATAATACACTCGTACTGCAAAAATGTAAATATACAGATGGTGACCAACTTAAAATTAAGAGACATCCTAAGTTCAGTGGCGGAGGCAGGTCTGGGGAAGTGTGGCATTTGCCACCAACTTTTTTTATTTTTATTTTTTTTCTGTACAAATTTTTTAAAATTATTACTCTGCTATTCACTTTTAAAAAAATACTACTAATACCCATAACAATTTTTACATATCTTATTTAAATTTTGGAGTTACAATTATAACTCTAAAAATATCTCTATGTACGCAAATTTTACCATACACTAGGGGTACATACCCCAAGTGCATTTTAAAATTTAAGAATGTATGGTTACTCTATGTATCACATTTGACAACCGTCTCTGAAACCGAACCATGAAAAAAAAATTACCACCCACTTTATAAATTCTGGCTCCGCATCTGCCTAAGTTATTGTAACAAATTGGATAAGAGTTGGTTCCTTTTCGTTTTATTCCTACGATTCCACAAGCAATTCCATTTAGACTAGGAATCAGAAACTTTCCATTCATTTATTCCTCAATTATGTGATTCGACATATAATTCCGTTCCGTTGAATTATCTTTTCCCTTTTTCCGTTCAAGATATCTGGAATCGGATTTCGCAACCGTTCAAACTCCCATCTTGGGATCTCTCTCAGATTCCTCAAAACCAGATAATTAAATCAACCGATTTTCTAGTTGCTTTGGATATGATATCTTGAGATAATTTAGTGAAGAGATTAAGAAGATAAACTCAGCAGTCAATAAATGCAGTAGATATTTTCAAATTAATTAAAGCATTAATCAAGAAGTCTTAACTAATGTATATACATTTTTTTGACTGAAGTTTCATTCGATACGATTACAACTGACCTTCAGAATCGTTTGATAGTAACGATATTTAAATAAAATTAGTTTGACAGTAACTATAATTTTAAGTTATTAGAAAACGTTCAAAATCGGTTGACAGTGCAGTGTGTAGATAAATATCAAAGCTAATTGTACCCCACTAATTGAATATCAAGGGCCAGCTTATGCCCTACTAACCAAAAAATAATTGATGAATTTCTACGTTTTTGTATTCGTAATCACCAAAAAATTCAATAATCATACGCATCCCACCTTCTCCCACAGTCAAATATATATATAATTATTAATCTTCATTGGAGCGTGATTTAGGTTTCAAATTTAATTGATATTTTTCAAAGTAACAGCTCCTTAATTTATTGTTGATTTTAGTCTTGATAAATATACACCTTAGATTATTATATAAGAAAGATCATATTGCACATTGAAAAGATCTTTTATATATATAATATTAAATTCCTAATTTAATTAAGACCTGTCCAGTTCAACTTATTTGGTGTTGTGCTGTGCTGATGAGTGTTGTGCTGTGCTGATGAGTGCTGAGCTGTGCTGATGAGTGTTGTGTTGTGCTGATCTTGTGCTGAATAGTGGTGAAAGTGTTGAATAGTGTTCATTTGAGTTGAAGAAAAAACACAATGTTTATTACTTACAGACTAAAAAGTTTACTTAATTAATATTATTTTTACAAAACATAAAAATAATGTCCATTTAGAGTTTAAATGCACTGAGCTGAAAAGTGCTGTGCTGATGAGTGATGTGCTGTGCTGAAATGTGCTGCGATAAGTTGAACTGGACAGAGCCTTAGAGACATCTATCAAGCATATATATTTTAAAAACTGGATTAAGTTAGGGTTTTTTTTCTCCAACTAATCTGATTATTTTTAAGTTCGATTCAGTTTTACTTAAAATTTTTGATAAAATTAGCGTAATTTAATTATACTATTAGTATTTTCAACACGTTAATTTATTTATATGGTAGTTCAGTTTAATAACTTTCAACTCTAATCCAGTAAAAACAAGATTCTATCTCATTTTTAGCTAAATTCAAATTGTATAATTCCAAGAACTAAAGATCAAAGACTTTTAAACAGTCCAACTACTCTACAAACTCCCTCCATATTTTCATATAAACCAAACTCCTTAAAAGCCTTTAATTCCTATAAACCCTTTACATCTCTCTCTCTCCATCTCCCTCACACAAACACAATCTCTCTCCATGGCACTATTTCTACTCCTCCCACTCCTGCTCTCCCTCCTCCTCGCTCCCTCCGCCGCCACCGCTGCGCCGCCGCTCTCCATCCACGATCTCCTGAAATCCCGCGGTCTTCCGGCGGGGCTCCTCCCCAAGGAGGTCAAGAACTACACGCTCTCCGACGCCGGCCTCCTCGAGGTCTATCTGGAAGCCCCATGTCTCACGAAATTCGACACCATGGCGTTCTACGAGAGCGTCGTCCGGGGGAACCTCACGTACGGTGGTCTCACCGGAGTCCAGGGGTTCTCTCAGGAGGAGCTGTTTCTCTGGCTGCCGGTTAAGGACATCACCGTCGACGATCCCGGCTCCGGTCTGATCCTGTTCGACATTGGACTCGCTTACAAGCAGCTCTCCTTCTCGCTCTTCGACGATCCACCCGATTGCAAACAGAACCGTGAGTACTCGGTTTGATATCTATTTATTTTGATCGGAGTTCTGTAATTCCGTTTAGTTTCCGATGAACTTGAAAAGGACCGTTTTAACCTTGCAAATTTACCTCAGGCAGTAAAATTTCAAGGATCTCAACCAAAGCATCCTAAGAGAGCCTATATATTAATATAGTTTATTTATCACATTTACAAAAGTTATTTATATATCTAGCTATAGTTTAACAAATATTAAAATTAAAGTTGAAAATTTTCAATCATTTCAATAGGAGTACTATAAACCAACTTTATCTTTTGAGAAACATGCCAAGGCCATGCTCTTTTTTGAGTTTTTCTTGTATATATAACTTGATAAAATTAAGTTTATTTAATTATATTGACAATTTTACTTCAATTCAGTAAAAAATAAAATCATTGTTTATACAATGTATGAAGATAATTAACTAGGTGGAATGTAAGTAGAGGAGATGAAAAGGAAATAGTATATACACAACAATTCTTTTACTAAGATGTGAAAGTGTAAGTTGTTCCCATTTCGGACCTGTTTGTTTGACCTTATTTTTACTGACTTGAACTGATGTGAAATTAATGTTTGAAATTGTATGTTTAAATTTACTTGAATTTGATCAAATTATATTTTACTAAATTTGAACTGAACATAACCATTCTACTCATAAACTCCGGCAAACCGAGTTATTTAGTTTTTTTTGGGTTGGGTAGATAGTTTATGATTGGTTTGGCAATTTTTAATAGTGTGACACCAAAATCACTACAATAGTGTGATGCCCATTTGGTGCGAGGTTTTGGAAACGGAAAGACAATTGAACAAAACCGAATGGGCATTTTGTTTGTATCTTTGAGGTTTAGAAAAATGTGCAAAAAGATTTGAAAGTGCGAAAAATGTGTGACATTATTTTGGGAAATGGAAATTTCTCATTATCTTGCTTGGTTTCCAGAATTATGAAAGGCCATGTGGCCTGGCTTTTATTTACTCCCATGACTCAATTTAATTTACTCATTTATGATGCAACTCTACATGTGCAATGCATCTCAACCTTATATATATATATATATAAATTCAGTTCCGTTCAGTTCATCGAAAAAATAAGTTGATAAAATTCAAGTAATTTTGAAATATTAATATCATTTTGTAATATATTAATTTTCATTTCAGTTTAGTTCTTCAATAAGAAGTCTAACATGTCTTTAATGTATTGAAAGATGATAGTAGTATGAAGTGAATTTTTATCGAGTTGTATATATCGGACCTAAACTTATATAAAATGGGGAGAACATGTCTCAATTCATTTTATTTTTCAAGTCATTATATTTCAATTATGATGAAATACGATGAAATCCTATTTGTTTACAATTCATTTTAAGCACTTTTGAAATTGTAATATTAAAAATCATCTATATATTTTACATGTATGGTAACTAAATTGTTGTTTCTGGAACAGTAACTGGAATAAGGAGTGCTCTTGGGAGAAAGGAAGGATATGAAGCGCAGAGGAGATAGAAGAAAGTGTCACTGTTTCAAATTTCGTAGCTATAGATAGCTTTTAGCGACAGTTTAAGGAAACCCCAAAGTATGGTGGTAGAGATGCAAATAGTGAAAAGTGTGGGGATCTGAGATGTAATGAGACGAGATTAGAAGGCTTGTTTGCTAATTTAATCCTCTCTTAGACGGTTTGAAAGCAAAGAATCCGGATCCAAGATCTTTGCGTAATTTCAATTTAGTACTGGCAAATCTTGTTTTATTACGAAGCATCCCGGAATCTTCTGATCTGTTCATATGTAACGAAGGAAGATGTCGAGCAAATTGAGACCATTTCTGTGTGAAGCAGGCCATCATATTTATATGAGATTGGTCCACCAAAACCTACTGATGTTGCCATGCCCTTGGAGAGCTTACTTTGTCATTGTTGATTGGACCATATGCATGATGTTGGGAGGTACTCCCGCCCGACTCAATCTGCACACATTATATGTTTGTCATAAAAATGTTATTCTATACATTATATCTTTTGAAGATCGAACTAAACATGCATTCACTTGGCCGCACTGGCAATTTGCTCTCCTGTTTACATAATAAAATTTTGCACTCTACCAACTAAAGAGCTAATCTTCTTGATTACAACTAAATGCACACTCATTATCAGTGATCTACCACCACTGCAAACGAAACTAATAATAATTAGTCTGCACCATTATAAAATCGCTTGCAACATGAAAATTTATGTTGGAAACTATCTAACTGTTCATGTGAAACTAGCACAGGGGCGGATTCTATGGGGTCCAAAAGGGGCCGGGCCCACCCCATGATTTTGTCCAGAAATAGCGTATATATACTATTCGTTCTTCCATTAAATAATATTTTAGAAAAAAAAATAATTGGTGACCCCTTTTCGTTTTTAAGGCAAAATATATTTATGTAAGGAGATTAGAAAAGTTTATAAAAATTAAACTTCAAATAAAAGTAATGGACCATCAGTAGGGACCACACATTTTATTAATTTTTTATTAGTATTTTGTTTTTATTTTTTTAATTTATAATTCTTATAAGATATCATAATAGTAATTTTTTTAAAGAATATTAATAATATTTCCTTAATCTTATAACATATCAGTAATAAGACATACTAATACCATTGGAATTGGTTTTTGTAATTTGATTTCAGTCGGGATTTCGTAATTTGTAATTTTTGTGATTAGTCCGGCCCCTTTAAGGTAAAATTCAGGATCCGCCCCTGAACTAGCAACGGTCACTTACAGTAAGTAATCTATAAAAATAATAGCTTCAATATTTTCTATTCTTACTAGGGTGTGACCCGATATTGAACATTTTCAATGCAGATATCGAGATCTGCAGATAATTACTTTATCTAAACTAATTTTGTCCATGATATTGCATGTTCAGTGTCGACAATAAACTCCGAATGATGAGTGATTAGTATCGTTTTCTAGTGATTAGTATCATTTTTCACTCAAATTGATGGTACGATTTGAATGGAGTATACTCTATGACATGTGTAAGCAAACGCATGTTCGTCTGAAATGGACGAGACGACCTATAGTCCAAGGCAGGTACTATTGAGTGTGGCATTATTTGATGCAAGTTATCAAACATTTGCAATGACCGATGGTTTCATGAAAGTTACACATTTTACTTTTTTTGATACTATTAATTTCAACATTATGAAAAAAAAATTATTTGGGTGAATATTCTTGCAATACTTTCTATCTATGCAGGTCAATTTCACGTGCCTTCTTAGTCCATTCTTATATTGAAACACCGACATCAATGTGCCATAAGAGTTAGGGTATTATCTATTTTACATACATTTCCCATCCTATCATCTCACATGCTCTCTCCGTTCCCGACCAAAATTTTTTAGTTGATTTTAACTCGGATCTCTGTATTTTATATATTGTATTTTAATTTTAGAGGATAAAAGATGAATATCACATTATAGTTATAGTTACATGTAGGAATCTAATAAGGGTAAATGTGTCTTTTCATAACTATTTTCTTTACTAGAAATGGAGAGAATGAAAGTGAAAAACTTTGGTTGGGACTAACAAAATATGAAAGTAAAAAGTTTTAAGTGGGACGATTGGAGTATTTTTCTATGATTTATAGAATCTTGGAATTGGTCATTATATATGTGCAGAAAAATTAACCTAACATTTGTATAATGTAAGATTTACTTTACCAAGATATTTCTCTCATTAATATATAGGAATAATTGTACATCGATACATATTAATATATAATGTTGTCATGGTTAAATTCACAATATATAACATTTTTTATCATGATGTAATGTGTTTGCAAGATACTACGATGAAAGATCCCTTAACAACAAAATTTGTGAGGTTTTCAATCACGATACAAGAATAGTTGCTACATTTCAATATATTAGTAACGGTTGAAGATATATTTATTTTGCGAGTTTTCCATTTTCAATATCAGATTACTTATGCATGATTATAATTATTTTCAATAATTTCAGAATTATAATTTCGACCCCGTTCACGTGACATTCAGTATCTTCATACAACATGTAGAAAACCTGAAAAGTATCACCGACGAAACTAAACTCGACTGTGTGAAACTTTCCTAAGGCTGTTTAGTGTGCTAGTTAGTAGTTATGCTAATCTTCTTGTTGTACATGTTTGTTTAGAAGATTGATAAGGGAAATATAGAGTGTGACACAATAATTAGTGACACTAGAGTGACCACAAAGGCATGGTGTAGGACACTTGATTATTGCGTTTCACTATTCACATTATTGTCATGGACCTATCTCAAAAAATAACAATTATCGTTAGGGACCCTTTTCTTTTACATGTAATATCAGTACATTTCACAATGGGATGTGTATTTCATAACTAGATTTTAATGAATGTAATTTTGTAGAAGGAGAGCTTAAGTTGACTGAATACTGAGCACAATATTAACATTACTCTTCACACGGTAATCCCTTCTCGGATCATCTCATTCCTCACTAGTTTCTAATTGAGTCTTTGGATTCATATCAAATACCGTCATTAACATTGCATGAAGAGGAAAGTATTGAATTCTTTTCGACACTTGCATAGAAATTAGAATGTACTTCTTTTGTTTCTGTCTAATTGGAACATGAAATAGTGTCTGTTCATGTTGCATGTTTGACCATCAATAAGTTTAGTAACATATATTAATTAACTCTTAAATTTTGATATCTAAAAAATGGATATCATAGAGAATTTAAAACTATATTATACGATAATAATATATTTTTACATATCTGTATAAATTGATGGTCAAACATACAATAATTTTTTATAGTATACATCTGAACTTTTCTCTTATTAAAACTAGTAAAACAACAACCAACCGAATAAACTAGCTTTGCCACCATGCAATGAACTAGCTTGTTGTTTGAAAAACGTCAAATTTCCAATTACATACTACTCAACCATCTTTTAAACAACACTTTTCTTATTCAATTACCTCAGTTTGAATAATAGATTCTTCTTATTTAGTACATTTACATTCATTTTTCTCCATCCAATTTACATTTCTTAATTTTCTCAAATTTCCTTTCCGTTTTAATATAGACTAAGTAAACCAACTGGCCTAACCCGGTTGAGAGAGGCATTGTCTCATTCAGGGGAGATCAGAGCCTCAAATTCCCTCACACACAATTTTCGATCATTTCTCCTCTGACCCTCTAGATCAAAATCTCCATGAGTGCTCGATCAAGACATGAGCTGCATCGACAGTGTCAAGAGCATGGAGTATCAAAGCCGGTGTAAGTGAGAGTTTCACCCTACTCTAACCGGTATGATGAGGATCTCGACCACTTAACATACGAGATCAACAAAATAGAATAGAGTTAGATTAGACCATTTATATGATCTTTATACTAGAATAGATCGGTTAAACGAGTGCATTTAAAAAAGCTATAGGCTGAGTATACTTTTTGATGGATCAATAAACAGTAAACTAGAGGCCAAAACACTTTCTCAACAATTTTGAACATTTCATGCTAGAAAAAATGGGCTTAACATTTAACTTAATTGGATCTCCTCACAGCCTTCAGATATAAGCCCAATAACATCGTCCAAATTTTGTGTTGATGCCAAAACGTCATGCTTTCGTCGTATTTGGAAAACTTAGGAGTGAAGGTTTCCGAAATAACCTTATCACATAGGATAATGTATAATACAAGACAAAATAAGAAGATCACCTCTAACATTTTAATCATAAAAATAGTTGACTTATTTGTACAAGTAATAAGTCATGTTCACAAAGTATATATGTTAAACTGAACTAATTGATATTGAATTAAATTAATGTATTTCAGTATAATTAAATTTAATCTGAATTTTAACAAATTAGGTCTTATTCATTTTAATTTATTCTTAACATTTTTTTGTCACTTTTATGTACATTTTAGTTCAGTTCAGTTTAATAATTATTCTCTCATAGTTTAGCAATTTTCAACGTTAATTCAGTTTAGTTCATATCAGTTAAAATAAACATGAGGCTACACTTTTGATAAATTAAATTAGACTGAACTGAAGTGAACTAAGACTTATTGTCGATCGTAACATTTCATCATTTGCATCAAGGTGTCAATGTTTACAAAACTAAACCAACAAGCTTTTGAAAATAAAGCACAAAATTAGATTGTTGCAAGATTAAGGAATAAAAATAAACATTGTTGTTAAAAAATAAAAGGAATAAAAATAAACATTTTCAAAATTTTGTTCTGATATTTAAAAATTCCACGTGGACGGAATACGAGGAAGAGGCTATGTAGAGAGTTTCCTGATCACGAAGACATCGGGTAGAAATACACCATTTTCACACTCAAATTCGCCATAACAATCACTCTTCATCTTCCCCAAATCTTCGCTAGGGTTTCCTGCAACTTTTTCATCCAGCAAAACATGGGCGGCGGAGCAGCGATGAGGACGGCGGCCAAGGTCGCCGGCGCAAGCATTCTCAACAACGGCCTTCGCGGCGTCGGATTGCCAGACAGCACTATCTCCTCCGCCGCGCGTATGGCGTCGCGTCCCATCGGTGGCGCGTTGTCCTCGTCGTCGTCGGACTCCGTTAAGAGGGCCGCTAGCGTCGGCGTTGATCAGGAGGTGCAGGCTCAGACGCCGTGCTGGGATATCAGCGAGTGGGTGATCGCCGGCGGGGAGGAGGATCTGTTCGGCGGAGATGTTGGCCCGATGCCCCGGCTTGTGTTTGGCGGAGCCCCGACGATTGAGGAAGCTAAGGAGGCCACCTCTGAGCTTAAAGATGTTCTCGAAAAGTATGAATTTTTTTCAGCTTCCGGTTCTTCAATTGCTTGTTTTGATGATACTTTTTTGAATTAATATGAAGTTTTGAAATCATCTATACTAGTTTTTCTGTTATCTAACTGCTTGTTTTGATGATAGTTTTTATGAATTGGTATGTAGTTTGATATCATCTGTGTGATTTTGTGTTGAATTGTCAGGTCATATCTTTCTTCTTCGCCATCATCTCCGATTTCACGGAGATCGCGATCAGGTGATTTGGAGACCAAGGCCTGCTTGACTAGTGAAGCTATTGTTGCTCATGCTCCGCCAATGCACGCATTGCAGGCATTCAAATATCTGAGTGAAAACACCCAAGCTCAGGTTTTCCCACTCTTCCTTCGAACTTTATTGATTTCTGTTGAATGTTCTTATAAAATATTAGGTTTTGCTTTTACAATCGTATGAATGAGTTGAGTTGTGTAGTTCTTTTGTTAACTGTGGCGTCTATGTCGGTTTTATTACATTACATTTCTATTGCTGCTGATCTGCTTTTGTTGCTTGCTTTTAAACTAAAACGATTGCCTGGGTTTTTATAACGATTAGAGCTTTTACATTACATTTCTGATGCTGCTGCTGTGAACGATTGCCTGTATTTTTGTTCTGAATTTCACTCTTGGAAATTTTATTCCTTTAGAATGTTGTTGCTTCGATTGCATCTGATCCAAATGTGTGGAATGCGGTGCTGCAAAATCCCGCTCTTCACGAATACCTCCAGGCACAGAATATCAGTAAGAACATCGTCGTTTTCCTTAGTGTCGGCTACTCAGCCACTGTTACTATCAATCACATAACAATCTGACTCGTTTTTCAGATGATGTGAATGTGGATGTATATGAGAAGGCTTCTTCCACAGCTAGCACCAACTCTCCCCATAACGGGGATGGATCATTTGGCTTGGATGATATAGTGGACTATTTGCAGAGCCTGAAGCATTCGGTGGTGGACATGGTGAACAACGTGGGCGGTTATTTCCAGGATCTGTTCGGGGTATCCAACCACGAGAAGGTGAAAGAACACCCGATGTCTGGCTTCCTTGATAAGGCTCTGGGACCCTCGCTCTTCGGCCTGGCTGTGATGGTTATAATGGTGGTTGTTCTGAGGAGAGCTTAATTCGCCGATGTTACAGTTCAGCATTATATGCTGGCCTAGAGAAGTCTTGAGATATTGCAGTTCGGTCTGAAGTTTGCTTGTATAGTTGCTTTATTAGAAGTTATTATTCTGAACTTTTGTTCCGTGCTCTTTTACCTTTTCGATTTCTTTGTGTTTTGAACAAGTTTCTAAAGGTATTATTGCACTTGTAAGCGTCGGATAGCTACTTACTAGTTATTTCTATCTGGATTTGAGCTTTTGCTGTTGAATCTCTCATATTTTGAGCAAGTTTTTATCGGATTCATAAGCCTTTTGCATTAAGTTCTCAGTGAACCTGTGGAAATTTCCCAATTTGTCTTCTTTAATGATGAATACAGGGGGAAATTTCCTGAATGTAGATCAATAATACTGTAATCTAACTTTTTTAAAAAAACAATTATCTTCAGAAATGCGAATGGTATCAATCAGCAAAGTTATGCTTTTACTAATTTTAATTTGTTATCGCTGGAACTCTGTTTCTCCAGACTGAATACATGAATAAGATGTCGAGTAGGAAATAAGTTGCTAGATTAACGTTCATCAGAGTATGGTTGGCTTAGGCAAAACAATGTTACATTCAGAGGTTCTGGTCCTACTATACGCTCATCGCTTCAACTGGGAATGAACATGATATCTTCTGGCTCCAAGTGCATCTTGCCTCTGTCACGCCTCACGTTTGGTCTTTTCTGGTCGGGTGTCCCCCGCTGCAAGCAAGAACAAAAGACCCCGCCCATATTAGAAGGATTTATGAATGCGGAGGGTATTTCAGATGATCTCATCTTACCTTTCTCAGAGCGAATGCAAGATACAAGTAGGCTACCTCCCATTCATCAGGCGATAGTGCTGAAAAAAACAAGAATTGAGTCGTTTCAGGATTATATAGTGGAACAGATTTCAGATGTTTCAACTATTCAGGCCTTTTATGAGAATCTGAAACTTACTTTTATCGCTATTGTGTTCACCTAGTGCACCGAGCCTTCTCATGAGGTCAATGAACTCGGGTTTCTTCATATATTCATGCACAAAAGCATGGGAGTTTTTCGCAAAAACTAGCTCCAAGCCGTACTACAAAATCAGAGGATAAAAGTTCACATGCAAGCTTCCAAATTCAGAAATTTTTGTTGTTTCCGGAGCCATAAGAAAAGCAGTGCAGATGATTCAAATCAAGCATTGATGAATAAGGAAAGTTCAAAAAGAACATGTTCATGTCCTCGTGCGAATCACACACCAAAGAAAGACAAAATAGCTTATTCAACAATCCAATCATACCTCTTCAGCCAATGCCTTGAAGAGAGGAAAAGGCACAATCCATTCAGGACAATCAACCGCGTCCTGAAAGCCAATTGTTCAATCTATTTCAGTGTATAACCACTTAACCCGAAAGCCCCCAAGATATATTATTAAAGAAGGAGATGCTCATGAATTACAGCAGTCAGTCCCAAAGCGACATGGAGTAGTAGATAAGTACAATGGCACAATGATTTAGTTCAGAAGAAATACCTCTATACCTACTTACTAGTTGGAAAAATTAGCATACCTCAAGGTGGAACTGGTACTTGATGCCGAAGGGAGCTGAAGCCTTTAATTTCTGACAAAATACAGGACAAGGACCAGTCAAAAGGATATACGCATATAAGTCTTCGAGAGGACTTGAAGCAGCATAATTTTTCTCACAGTAAAGATAAATCTACCTTTTCTGCATAGTCCTCGCCAAACTTTATCCAATAGACACTATTTCCAAATTTCAACCCTTCAGCTGCATTATAAACTTGTTTAGGTCAAACGACATTCTAAGTCGATCACTTATACAGTACATTATAGGTGATGAAAGCTTAAAATTCCAATGCACATATAACTAGGTAAGCCAAGTTTCGCCAATAAACTCCCCATTTCACTAATTCTGCTACTGGTTGTACCTGCTCATAATTTAGTGGACAACCAAAATGAACTCAAGAAATGAACTAATTGTTATTGTTTTATAAAACATGTTTATAGATGGAGGGTAAGATCATGCAATGAGAGAAGCTGCTTATGCAGATAAATCAATTAGAATTAATTTGATACATACTAAGAAAACTTGCAAAACTGAACTCAGTGAGAGGGAAAGCAGAAGAAGCATTCAAAGTCGTTGCTTTGTCACAACACATATCAATGAAAGTTGTGAAGTAGCAGTAAAACTAAAGGTGAAACGAAACCTTCTCTGAGCCTTTTGACAATAACATTGGCATCGGGCATAGTCCCAATGAAGACACCTCCAGGCCGTAGCAAGGCTGATACATTTGCTAAAGCCCGGCGTGCACGCGCCTCAGTCGACCACGAGTAATGCATGGCAAACTACAAAAAATGAAATTTCTATCAACCCCAAATCCAACTTATGCAATTGTACTTTTCAAAAAAAATGTAACTGCAAATTACTCCGAGCATGACATCCACGTAAAAATTTATGTAGTAAGTGTCAACGTTACTTTATAAATAAGTGCCATGAAGATGGATAGCAAAAATGCAGTGGAAATTTTGCAAGGAAGGAAAAACCACCATGGATGTGTATCCAGCTGGTTAGAGAGATAAAATTTATTATGAAAACACACTCAATAAGGATGGTGCACATTTACAGACAAATCAATCCAGTTGCAGATTTTCTAGCAAAGGCTGCTCACAAGTAAAGGAGGTCTAAACAGATTCAAGATATTAATTTCATGCCAGAACTCACACAGAAAATCAATCAGGACTAGTTTCATATCCGGAGAGGTCAAAGGCTGACAGGGACATCCAGGCAACAGAAAATATTTGAGTAGCACCCAACTTTTCACCATTAGTGCTAGAACTAAGTGCAACTTTGTATGTGATGTATTGGCTTCATGAAACTGCAAACCATAGCCTAATCTTTTAAATAATTTTGGAAGCATATATTTGCTTCAAGAGCCTTACGCTCCACTAGACATTCTATATGACCTTGATATGAAATTCAGTTGAAAGTTACAGGTCTAGAAAAATAGAGAGAGAGCGTACCTGACAGCTACAAAGATCAAAAGGGGCATCATCAGCTAGAACTTGATCCAGGCCAACCTGCGCCATCAAATTAAAGAAAGGGAATTACACAAAACGACAAAAAAGAGAGCTGATCTATGAGTACATACCTCAAAGCAATCTCCACAAATAAGCCTAGCAGGGAATGAATAACTTTTTCTACGCCGATGATCTGCATCTCCATTATATCGCAAACGGCAGTCCTCTATCTGTAAATATTTTGAATCAGTGAGACATTATAAGCCTTGTGCCAGCAACTAAAATTCAGAAAGAAGGAAAGTTTACCGAGCCATCAGCTATATCAACTCCAACATAATATCCAACTCTGGCTTTGTCCCACTTTATCAAATCACCGCCCTAGTAAATGATACGAAAGGGAAGTTAGTCTCTCAAACTCAAGAGACAAAAAGCATGATCACCACATGTTAGTATCACCATACATACCTTTCCACATGCAAGATCAAGAACTGCATCACCTGGCTTCGCATACAGCTGAATCAACACACTCTTGATCTACGTACATGAACAGAATGAAGCAAGTTCAAGTAAATCCCAAATTGAAAACACAGACAACAATTCAACAAACAACAGCACTGTTTCATACTCGTACCCAATTGTTAAGCTTCTTCAGCTGGATAATAGGACTCGATTCGCGCTCTTCGAGTGTCTGGTTTGTTCTCGAGCTGTAATGGTCAGCCACCTTCCTGGCTATTTCATCCGCATGAGCATCCCCTAAAAACAATAAAAACCCAATCTTTAACTCAATTACAGCTCAAACTCACACTTAACAGCACTTCTTCATCACAGCCAGCAAATGAAAGTTCCCATCAACAACCAAACTAAACGGGTAACATCAATAAAAAACCAATCTTTGACTCATTTGACAGCTCAAAACTCACACTTAACAGCACTTCATCATCACAGCCAAAAATTCAAAATTCCATGAACACCCAAACTCAACGGTGAAATCAGATGATTATAACAAAAGGAAAATGTGTTCCAGCAATCTTACCATCGGGATTGAGTCTGGGTTTCGACGGGGGCGGCCCGTAAGACCCCGAAGACGTTGATTCGTATCCTCGTTTCATTGAAAGGTTGAAGCTTTTTGGCGCAGAGATTGTGAACTTTGTGTTCGGGATGGGATGTGTGGAATTAGGGCGGTAGCCGGTTCGGTTTTTATATATGAGGCACAATCATTAATTTTTAATATTTTTTTGAGAAAATTATTTTAGTAATGCAGTATACTTTCCTAAAAAATTATAGTTCCTCAGATATAAGTGATTTTTATTGTGTAAACCCTAATAAAAATTTGTCATATCTTTTGGCTCTTGTTTTGTTTTGGGTACTACCATTTTGAGCCAAAAAAATATCGTTAACGTAACAGATCATTAAACTTATCTTATTACTGAATGAATGATGTGATAATTTGACATTCTAAACTGATATCATAATCGCGCAACTTATTATCGTTGCAGTAATCAACTGAAATCATCTTATTTAGTGAAAAACTAGTAATCGCGTTTATTGAAAAACATATAACTGAATCATCTTATTCAGTGAAAACTTAGTGGTCGCGTTTATTTCGCGTTTATTTGAAAATATACCAATGTCGATCATTTAAAAGTTATGGTTATGAACAAAATATTAGTGATCAATAAAAGCATGTAGGGTTTGTTGATTATATGAGGACACTTTTCAAGAAAGTTTTAAAAAAAATGCTAATTTAGGAAAAAAAAAAGTACAAGCTATTTAATTCATTTGATAAACAACTAAATGTTGTTTCATACTTTTTCCCATTCTAAAAGATGAGCATAGTTTCCATTCCTTCATAGTTACATTCCTACTCAAGCTAAGCAGGATCTTGAAGTAGTAGTATTTCTAGCTTCTGTACAGTGTATACTGTAGTCTGCTATGTACTCCATATCATGTCTGGTCTGTACATTCTTGTACACTGTAACCTCGTATCCACATTACTACTGCGAGGATATCAGCTGTCTGTTTGATCCCAGCATCTGTTTAAACCATTTAGCAGAAGACTTAGGTATCCTTGTAAGGTTGTTCTTGAAGTCGATGTAGTACAGACCAAACCGAACTGTGTATCCCATGTTCCATTCCCAGTTGTCCAGCAACGACCACGCGAAATATCCCCTGACATCACACTTGTCTTCCCTGCATCAAACACGGACATAAACAAATGACTAATCAAATAGTCCCTGTCTGAGAGAGCGAAAATACCTTATGGCGGCTGCAAGATTTGAGAGGTAGTCCCTGTGAAAACGGACTCTTTTGCTGTCTTTTAAAGCCTCTTCGAGCGACCAATGAGACGGATCATCCATACCTGAAAAGGAAAGATTTCAGACATGTAGTTTAAGGTTATTATGAGCATGATGAGCATGATAAAAGACTTGCCATTTTCTGCAATGATCATAGGTAGTTTAAGGTTTCTATAGGTAGTTTAAGGTTTCTATGAGCATATAGTTTAAGGTGGTTTAAGGTTTTCAGACAGCATGATCGCATAATAAAAGACTTGCCATTTTCTGCAATGATCATCGGTGGATTGCCGTATCTCTCCTTGACATGGTTCGCTACCTTCCTTATTCCCCACGGGACGATTCGCAGCCAAAAAGATGCCGCCTTTTCTCCTATCGGAACTCCATGTTTATGAACTAGGATCACAAAATTTCAGTTTTCATTTTGTAATAAGATGACTACCTAGTACTACGCTAGATCAACCTCGTACCTGAAGTTAGAACAGCTGAATCGGAAGCTGCATCGCGCATTATCAGCTTCTTGATTCCCGCTCTATCATTGCGTGCGTATAGAGTTGTGTAGTGGTTTATCCCCACAAAGTCCAATGAACCATTCAAGAAATTCGACAGTTCGGGAGTGATCTTTGGCAGCCTTTCCCCCACACGATCCTGCATCGAGACAGGATAGTTCCCGAGAAGAAGTGGATCAAGAAACCTGAGATTTACTTGTTTTTTTGAGTTATAATAACTAATGTAGTAAATATTTCAAATGCATGTATTATTTAGTAATTACCATCCAAGAGTGAAATCAACGGCTCTACTCGCAGCATCTCGATCCTCGTCACAATCTGACCTCGGTTCAAACCATTTAGAGTCGAGTGTTATGCCAATCTGGCCTCCTTGCCTTTTCTGCACATTTCAGAAGACGCTCGTATAAGGTACCTTGAAATAACTGAGTCAAAAGTATATCTTTTAGACTAATACCTTGAAGTTTCTATGGTAGATGTGATAAACGGAAGCGTGAGACAACAGCATCTTGTGAGCAACGATATATGGTTCAACATCGGACTTCCCTTCCCGGCAAAAAAGATGGCCTATGATAGAGCACCGCCCCGGAGCTTGAACTCCCAAGTCATAGCCTTGGATTGCAAAGCCCCGTGGCTCGTTGAAGGTTATCCAATTCTTAACCCTATCCCCAAATGCCTCGAAACATGTAATCGCGTAGTTTTCAAAATCCTTCCTGCAATTTTTCCACTTCAGTTTACCTAATCATCATCAAACTTCATAAAAAACTAAACTTTCAAGAAACTCGGGCTATACAAGATTCGATCGTTCAAGAATCCTCCATAAGCCTCCTCGAGTGCCAGAGGAAGATCCCAGTGGTATAAAGTTGCATAAGGCTGAATCCCTGAAGGAAAAATACAGCATAAACTTCTAAAGCCATTCTCATGGACATTTCATCGAACATTTCGACAGCAAAAACCAACCTTTTTCCAGCAGTGCATCGATGAGATTGTTGTAGTAATTTATCCCTTCTGGATTTGGTACACCTGTGCCATCTGCTCACCAAACAGTCCATAAACATATCAACAAAAAAAGACATGATTTTTACAGTAAAAAAAATCAAAATTTGTTCTTACTGGGGTAAATTCTTGACCAGGATATCGAAAATCTATATGCATCCATCCCCAAATCCTTCATCAAGTCTATATCACTCTGAAACATTTTCAAAGATTCAATAAATAGACAAGTGACATTTGTTCTTACTATGCGTGTCCTAATAGTCTTCCTAGGATGCTTATCTTATAATCTGCAGTTCATATGTCCTAATCAACTGAAGAACAAGATAGAAACCTGGAAACGATGATACTGATCAACTGCAGTATTTGCATTGCTGAAATCCAATATCCTCCCTAATTATTACCACAAAACAATATTTCCACCATCAAAAAAACCAGTACTACATAAAATCAAGAGAAAAAAGACAGCTTTTTTAAACAGAACTAACCTGGGAGCTTAATGAAAGCGTCCCATATGCTCAATCCCTTGTTCCCTTCATCCACTGCTCCTTCAAACTTGCATCAGACAATAAAGAAGAGAACATTAAAACATGAAACCGACATGAAAAGGTTGGAGAAACTTCATGCAAGAAGAAGATGATGATTACCTGGTAAGCCGAGGAGGCGGTCCCAAAGGTGAAGCCATGCGGGAAATCTTGCCTGGTTAGTGATTCAGAGGGGAGAAATAGACTTGTTAAGTGGAGAGCGATCAAAATTGTTCTTATCATTTGGGTTTGGATTTGAATTAATGGTTCTAATTTTGGGCTTTGGAGTATAATATAATACAAGGAGAAAGAGCCAAGAATCTACTAGTGTGGCTAAACTTGTAAGATGCAAAGGTGTAATATAAAATGTACATTTATAGATAAACTTGTTTAAGTGATAGAAACTCGAGGCTTGGTTTAGGTGTTAAGAAATTATTATTATTAACAAACTTATAAAGTGGTTGAAGCTTTGAAGCCCAGAAAATTGGATGAACATTGACTTGTTTTCTCTTTTAATAATCCTTTGCGTTTCAAGTGAGATTTAAAATGAAAAGTGAGGTTTGTCCTAACCTATTTAGTTAACTCAAGTTTTTTTTCTTCATCAAAAAAGAAAGGGAGAAGTTACTTCTTAATAAACTAAAACTGAATTTAACTGAATTAAATTGGACTAAATTGATTTTTAAAGTGAAAATTATTAAATTGAAAAATATAATTATTATGTCTAAATTTACCTTGATTATATCAAATTATATATTTGCAGAATAAAATTGAACCGGACTATGTTGAACTGAAGTGATCTGATCTACTTAAGCTCTACTCATTTCAACATATTTCAACACAACACAAAAATGATCGGCACAATACCTTTCAGTATATTTGAGTACGTTTAGGCTCCATTAAACACTTTCCAATTTAGCTAAGTTTCAAGATAAAAATGTATATTGACAAAAAATGTTGTTTACGGTAATGTTAGCAATATTTATATTTAATGATTAAATTGAACACATGAAAATTATGTAATATAAACTTAAATTGAGTGAACTTTTAATTTAAAAATCCATCTAATCTAGTAAAGTTGAATTCAGACAAGTGCAGTTCAGTTTATTTCATCATATTTCAACTAGTATCGACAATTTTCAACTCATATAAGTATTTTATGCTATTCAATACATTTCTACACTAATCAGCGCAACATGACATCATATAAATTCAACTGAATATGAACCTCCAGATAAAGTGATTTTATAATCTATCACCAACCAAGAACTCGGTGAATTCATACGAATACAATATATATTTATATGTAGAAAAACATCCTTTCAAATAAATATACCAAAATAATTTAACAAGAAACTAATAATACAAATATTAATGGTTGTAAGGTCTTGTAAACTCCAATTTAATTTTGCTAAACTGAATTAAACTAAATTTAATTAATCAAACTTTTGTATCATTCAAAAGGACCGACATGAATTTTGTAGGCAGCAGATGAGAACTACACGTCAATTTGAAGTCGCTGGACGGCGCGAAACCTAGCTATTGCTTACTGCTTCACGTTATAATCTGCATTCTTAGCCATACTTTGGTTAAAATACTACTATATAAGACGAAGTTCCAGAAAAATGAAGAACATATTATTATTCTGGATATATTAATAAATAAAGGTGTTCTTCTAGGATTCTTTATTCGAAATATTTTGTGGATAATGAATTATTCTAATTGAGACAAAAATACATATAGCTGTTTTTGTTTTTCGATTTCTACAAATCAGTCTCAATAGCCATCACTGATTGGATATGATTTTTTGGATTGGGATCGGATTTTTTCTAATTTTACATGTATTCGTTAATTATTATAACTTGATGAAGAAGTCGACTTCTGGAGATTTCGAAAACTATGATGCAAGAACGTGATGATGATCTGGTAAAACGTTTCTTAGCATTGGATTCGATCGACCTAATGTCCTAATTTTGGCTTCAATGATGAGTAATATTCAAAATTCAGTTATCCTTATAATTGGCTAATACTTTTTTTTAAATAGACGATCAAAAAATTGCTCAGCCATCTAATTACATCAAAGACTATCATTAGTCTCCATTATTGATAAATCTCTTCTTTATTATTATTATTGTTAATATAATTAATAATAACTTTCAATATATATATAATTAATAATAAGTTTCTTATAAGCAGAAAAAACAAAAATTTGCCGAAATTCATAGTGAGCTTGATGAGTAGAGAAAAAAAAAACATAACCCAAAATTCATAGTGACCTTGATGAGTAGAAAAACTCGTTTTAGGAACATCACACTTCCTCACTCTGATCTGGTGATAATCAGACCTAAGATCAAGTTTAGAGAAGTAAACTCCACCAAACAATTCATCTAGTAGCTCATCTATTATAGGAATTAGGTATTTGTCCTTGGTTGTTACATCATTTAGTATTCTATAATATACACACATCCTCCATGTTGAGTCCTTCTTCTTAAATAAGAAAAATTTTACTCATTGTTGCTATGGTGTATGACTTTATTCTCCAACATTTCCGTGACTTATCCTTCACTTCCAGATTTATAGGCATGAGGGTACCTATTTCAAGGTATCATATATGGCAGGATCCTCCACTTCCTCATTGAACAACTTCCATTTGACCACTTTCTGATGACTTTGAAGATGGTCCTCAATAGCTTGAACCCATTGTAGCATTTTGAAATCTTCAACTGTTTCCACCAAAGACAGCTTCCTTTGTTATTAGCAATACCAACATATGAGATCTTGAACTTACAACCCTCACTGCTTCCTTCTAGGATTCAGAAACAGACATGGCTAAAGATATTTTTGTCTTGACAAGTTGTAAGTAACCGGATCAGACCTGGAGAGCCAGATCATCCCCAATTTAATGTCATTACCACCCAAATGCATCACTTTCAAGTCAAATACAAACTTATGTTCCATCAATTCTCACACCACTTAAGGACACAATGTAGACCCCTTCACAATGCTGCCATTAGCAACTTTAACAGCAAATGGTATGGTTCTCATGGTACCAAATCCAACTTTCTTGATTGCAGAAGGATTAACGAAACTATCAGAATCATTTGTGTCTAGCAGGTTACTCACAATTGTCCATACAGCACACCATAAAAGGTCATAGTGTAGGGCATCTTCTCCTCGCTGCCAACAAACTTTAGTGAAATTTCATATTCTTTTGTAGGTTCTTGTTCCTCTAGCATAGCCAATAAGTCCTTAGAATGTTCCATCACCATGATTTCTCCAGGTTCAGGAGGAGCCTCATCTCCAATGTAGTATATTTCCTGCAATTTACATTTATGACCAGGAACAAAAATATCTTCACATTTATAACACAGTTTGTCGTCCCTCATATAGTTCTGAAGTTATGGAGAGATGAACCTGTCACTACCATTCCTCTCCAGTTTCCCTCCTTTCTGCAACCCCTTGTCTGATGGCTTAGGGTTAGGAACCTGATGAAAAAGATCTTCTGGTTTTTTTTGCAGCTAATTCCCACTTCTTCTCTTTACACATGGCTAACTCCATTGCGTGCACCAATATTTATGGCCTATGCATCATATTACCAGGCTTAAGGTCTTCTTTCAGACCACTAACAAAGCTGGAGATCAAATATTGCTCAGTAAGATTGGATTCTTGAAAGAGATAGCATTCTTCAACTCATAAAACTCTCATGCGTAGGTTCTAACTGAGAATTTTTGAAATAACTCTTTATACTCTTGAATTTCATCTTTCAAGGAAAAGGGGGCAAACCCAGTCCTTTGGGTTTTCACCAGAAATGGAATTAAATCCACTCTAGCCTTCTGGATTTCAGCACCCCTACCAAATTTATCTCTCCAATCTTTGTGATCCCCCATCACCACATTCCCAAACTGGTTGTTGACCATTCTAATGGTGTTTTTGTCAATCTAATATGCACTCTGAATCTAGCATCCGAGATTTTAGTTCTTGGATCCAATTTTTCTAGTTCAACATATACATGTGCATTTCTAGAATTAAGAGGACCCTTCCTAGACTCATGCAAACCTACTTTTGATTAACAATAACTGAAGTTCAGCTGCGCAAGGAAGGCGTAACCAACTCAAAGGAATGGTTTGGAAAGAAAGTATTGTGCAACGGTGGTGGTGATGCACGACTAGAACCAGTCTCTGCAACCGTTGGGTGCGGTGGAGTGGCGCGATCTCAAACATCCTGAAATTTCACGCGGATCATCTCGCGCAGATCACGATATTCACATTTCGACTCAAAAAATTGATCCTCAATTGTTCAGAACTTAGTTGACTCCGTACTGATGGATTGATCAAGTCTATCTTGAAGACCGCGGCTAACGTCGGCGACTTGATCCATATGTTCTTGAAGTGATCGGTTGCGTCGACGACTTGATCAAAACGATTGGACGTAGCAACAAAATGTGCCTCGAAGCGGACTTCCATCTGCTTCAATTTTGCGTCCATGGTTGTGAGCCGAAATTTGTTGGGCATCACATGTCAGCAGACAATTGCTCTGATACCTAATTGTTATGTTCCGATAGGGGCCCGCCATGATGATGATAGGAAAATGTGAATGAAACGGCTGTAAGAGAAATAGACACGAAGAAAGGAAAATAACATATGTTTATTATCACTCGTGTGCTAAGAAAGGAAAATAACATATGTGATTCCCCTAAATATGGAATGGGATTACAATTAGATCATACTTAATTTTATAACAGAATCGGGAAAGAAAGATGTGATCAGCTCAACCGCTTTTAATTGAATCTCTGCCAAAACCAATCAACCTTCATTAAGCTCGCAAAATGACTATCATGCCCCCTTCTACTTATACTTAATTATGGTACAACTTATTGATAATTTCTGATCAGTTCTTCCTTCATAACACTTCATAACAAGGGTATTGGCCTTGTTTTGTTTAAACTAATTACTCAATTAATTAAATTAATTAAACCGCGGGCCAAAGACTTGAAAAAAACAATAAAAGCCCAACAAATACACCGAAGTCCAACCCAATACAAGCCTAGCCCTAAAGCCCGATGAGGGTTTACAATAAAAGCACTATATAAAGATAAGCACCCTTTCACTTAAACCCTAGTTCGTCACTACCCAGAATACACTCTCCCTCTCCAAATCTCTCGCCGCCGCCGTCGTCATGGGTAGAGTCATCCGGGCTCAGCGTAAGGGAGCTGGCTCCGTTTTCCGATCCCACACCCACCACCGCAAGGGTCCGGCGCGATTCCGGACGCTCGATTTCGGCGAGCGCAATGGATACCTCAAGGGAGTCGTGAATGAGATCATCCACGATCCCGGTCGCGGTGCGCCGCTCGCTCGCGTCACCTTCCGCCACCCGTTCCGCTACAAGCACCAGAAGGAGCTCTTCATCGCCGCCGAGGGGATGTTTACTGGACAGTTTGTTTACTGTGGGAAGAAGGCGACCTTGATGGTCGGAAATGTGCTGCCGCTCAGATCCATCCCTGAGGGAGCTGTGGTTTGCAACGTCGAGCACAAGATGGGTGATCGTGGTGTTTTCGCTAGGGCGTCTGGAGACTATGCTATCATTATCAGCCACAACCCTGACAACGGTACCTCTAGGTATACTTTCTGACTGATTACGATATTTTTGTTGTTTTATGGTGTTTACTGGACTGTATATGGCTATGTAGGGGTTTGTTGTTTTAAATTTGCTTGTGTTTTTATGGTTATATGATGATTATGCAGTCTAGGGGTTGATGATTGATTGATTGTATGATTTTGTTATACTTTTGATACTAATCTTCATATGTTTGGCTTTCTTTTTTGTGTATGTTTGATCTGATTGTATTGTGTTGTTATTATATGCCTGCTTAGGTTCTTTTTGTAATGGTTATATGGTTCCCGATTTGTCTTGTGCTGTTTTTTTGTGTTTGATGTTGGCAATTGTGTAGCTAGAAACATACTCTGTTGGTATTTATATATGTATTTATGTGGTTGCCGTGCACGATGAATATTGATTTCATCGGTTTGCTTGGTTATTGATTCGATTGAATATTGAGCTACTTTGAGTGATTATGTGTTTGGCTCTTGATCCTTATTGGTGCATTGAATATCAAGCTTCTTTGAGTGAATATTGAGCTACTTGGGTTGAATATCGAGCTACTTTGAGTAATTATGTGTTTGTTTCTTGATCCATATTGGTTCATTGTGACTTGGTTATTTATTTTTGAACCGGTTATGGTGTGTGATTTGATTGTATATGTGAATGTAGGGTGAAGCTGCCATCGGGTGCCAAGAAGATCGTTCCCAGTGGATGCAGAGCTATGATCGGTCAGGTTGCCGGTGGAGGGAGAACAGAGAAGCCGATGCTCAAGGCAGGAAACGCCTACCACAAGTATCGTGTCAAGAGGAACAGCTGGCCCAAGGTTCGTGGTGTTGCTATGAATCCAGTTGAGCATCCCCATGGTGGTGGTAACCATCAGCACATTGGTCACGCCTCAACAGTCCGTCGTGATGCTCCACCCGGGCAGAAGGTCGGTCTCATTGCTGCTAGGAGGACTGGTCGTCTCCGTGGACAAGCCGCTACTGCTGCCTCCAAGGAGAAGGCTTAGATTCGGTCATGTGTCGTTATTCGTTGCTTTCATGTTTGTTAGTTCAATACTCTGTTAAGACTTTGAGAATGTTTTGGTGTAAGGGCATATGGACCTGTGGTTTTGTTTTCGTTTCCGACTTATTATTATCTATGATGACATTATTAGAGTTCTTGTGCTTATTTATTGATGGTGTTTGTTCTTTTTTATGCATCTATATGTATAATGGTGGTACTTGTTCATCATGTTGCATAATTATTCTAAAAAAATTGTTGTTACATGTATTTGTTGCCATCATTTTCATTCTAAATCAAATTATCTTTCCCAGTCTCTATGTCCAAACCTTGAGAGATATCAGATTGCAATCCATCTCCATTGGCACAAACGTAATTCCGTCTTTTTAATGCACCCACTCGAACAGTCTCCAGATTGACTGAAACGAAAATTAATGTATTGAATATGTAATTAGGATGATGAAATCTAAATTCATCGAATTATATTATTGCTGAAACGAAAATTAATGTATTGAATATGTAATTAGGATGATGAAATTTATCTAAATTTATCGAATTATATTATTGCTGATTTAACAGTTGCTTCTAAAGAAAAATTTCAAGTGCAGAGACATTTTGATTTTACAGGTCTGATTGTTTAAGTGCAGAGACATTTTTATTTTACAGGTCTGATATTGACTCAAAATGCCCCTAGTTTGCTGATGTAGGGCTTGAGTTTAGACCATAGTTGTAGTAATTAAGGGTAATTTTGTCTTTTCTGACCATTCAAAATCAAATTGTGCATGCAGCTAATAGTGACCGAACTAAATTAATCAAACTGAAATGCACTGAATTGATTGAACTAAACTAAACTCCAACAAACAGGGACTAAGTTGTATTTTTTTTAACTGAACTGATTTATTGATAAGATCAATAGAACATATGGCCTGAGATGCAATTTTTTATTATTATTTTTACTGCCTTTCATCCTAGTAAAAATAAGGAAGAAGAGAGGCCCAATTTGCAAATAGGGGGTGTCGTTTTATGTAAAAACAACGTCGTTCCAGTGTGAAGCCTTTAGCCTTAATCCTTGTCAGAAAAACCTCTCGGCAGCTCAAAGTCTTAAACCCTTTCTTCTTCCAACCTTCATCCTTAACCATGGCGATGAGGGCAGCGATCACGAGAACAGCAGTTGCGCCCAGATCTTTCAGAGCCCTGCTCTTCTCCACCTCGCCGTACTCCCCTTCTCCCGCCGCCGCCGCCCAGCCTAAGGTCGAGACGGAACCCTCCAACAACCTCTTCGTCTCCGGTACTTGTTCCTTTTCACTACTACATCATTTGATTGCTCCGCAGTTTGATGATTATCATATGCAATAACTCTTTTTAGATTGTAATGTTTGAAATTGATGCTTGTTTAAGTGGTTTCTAAGCCCCTAGTTAAAGAAGTTCTGGCCCTCCCTGTATATTGTGTAGTTTTGTAGCTTTGATGACGAGTTAACAAGAATATGCTGCCTAGTTTGTCGTCGAAAGGTGGAAATTGAAAGGGTGACTTTTGTTGGTGAATTTTAACAAAAATGGTCTATTTTGATTGAATGCTGCCTCTCTTCTTCCACATTGTTAGACTTTGTAATAGTTTACTTTCTAATTTGAGAAGTATATCCTGTTTCATTGCTTGATTCGACAAAAGCACAAGTTTAGAGTGAAGACTCTTTTTGGTGATGGATGTTTGCCTCCAGCTCTCTCTTTTATGGTGTATAGGAGTGTTCTTTTATATTGAATTACTCGTATCGTTGCATTCATATCTCCATTGCCAAGATAGTTTTTTTGCTTTTCAGGTTTTTTGCATCATTGATGTACATCTTTTTTACAAGATAGTCAGTAAACTTTAGATGGTGAAGTTTGAACCTTTATCACTTTATTTTGATGTACTAGTATTAATTATGGTTATGCCGATGTATGAAATTCTGTATCTTTGCTGACCGCAATCAACATCATGAAGCCTTTTTCTCATGCCATGATTTCTCAGTGAAGCACCACTAACAGTCGTGAAGCCTTTTCTTATGCCATGTTTATTGTTTCCCAAGTAACGCACGCAGTAGTCAAACCTTCACTGAAGCATTCATTGAGTGTCTAACGGCCTATCATATCCTCTTTCCAGTCTCCAATTTAGTTTTGTTACCATTTCCTCTCGAAATTTGTTTACTTTTGTAGTCCTTGAGTCCTTTTGTGATGTCCTGAATCTGTCACTCAGTGCTAACTTAGGATAGTAATATGCAGAAAATAGTCCATATTTGTTTAATGCAAAGCTGATTTCAGTGGTGTTCTGATTCATTGAGTTTTCGTGACTTGGGCGAGACTTGATAAGCCTATAGTGAGACGAGTGATTGACTCATGTGTTTATTAGACTGTCTTAATGCCGTTTCTATGATTTTTTATCCCATTACCGTCCACTGGAAACTATCTGAAGTGTCGATGATAAAAAGTCCAATGCTTGATTATTAATAATGTTATAAAGGCTCGATTTTCTTCTTTCAGGGCTCAATAAACGTACTGTAGATGAAGTACTTAGAGCAGAATTTGAAAAGTTTGGCGAAGTTGTTAATGGTATGTTGGTTTTCATCACAGTAACTTCATATACAAACTCCTTGTGGATTATGACATCGTCTTCATATATGTTTTACACAGCTAAAGTGGTGAAAGATAGGACAAGCGGGTATTCCAGGGGTTTTGGTTTCGTCCAGTACAAAACTGTAGAAGAAGCTACAGCCGCTAAAGAGGGCATAGATGGCACGGTATGTTAAATGACAGGAAACTTCTTTTCAACTGTTTAGTGGACCTGATTCTCGTCGTAATAACTTGCATTATTTTGCAGTTCTTGGAAGGCTGGGTCATCTTCGTGGAATATGCAAAAGCTCAACAGCAGAGATTTCTTCGGCCACAGCAGCAAGAGCAAGGTTCATATTCAAATGGTTTCGGCAACAATGATTTCCAGGGCCGCAGACAGTATTGAAGTTTTTCAACTGAATTTTAGCTTTCTTTTGCTCTCAAGCAGAAGTTCATTCATACTGCGTTTTGTAACGAGTTCTGCTACTTAAAAGACTAAATCCAGACATTCTTATTGAACATTGATTGCGCATATACTATTGTAATTCATGGCTGGAGGACCTTTATATTATTGAATGGACTTTCATGTTGTTCTATTTCTTGTTATAATTATTGAATGAATGTATGCTTATCTTTCAAATACTTCATGTTATATATCTTGGCATTCTTTTTACTACTAATTAAGGAAATACCCTCAAATATGCAATATTAGTTACATAAATCAATTTTTTCTGGTCATTTGTTTGTTTAATATATCAAAGCTTGGGATACTTTAAAATTACACATTCCAAGTATAATATTGCGGCTCACCAAGTTTGCCAACAGAAAGATGGTGCAGAGATCGATCAAGTTCGATGTGTGCACGACGAGGCGCCCCAATTCGCCCGGCTCATTTATTTTATTACATACATATATATATATATATATACATATATATATATATATATATATTTATTTATTTATTTAATTTTTTTTTTTTTTTTGATTGGACCACGAAATTATATTTTTTAAATACGAAATTATATATAAATACAAGTCTGAGGTATAATATTGCCAGATCGGTTGGGCAAAACATAATGTGCACACAATATCGTTTGTAATAAATTCTACAAAAATGGATATTTTTGGCGAAGCAAATCAAACACCTCCACACTCTGTGGACTCTGCCGACAGCAACACGACGGGGCTCTTCAGGTGATGCGGTCGCTGAATTATAAGCTACGTCATCGAAAAATCAGTGTACTACATGCATACGGTTTGGTATTTTAATTTTATCGAACAAAATATGATATGATTTTATAAAATTATTATTTATTATATTTGCTAGAAATTTTAATAATATTCAGGAAAGGATATTATAATTTTTTATAGTCATTTATCTGAATAAAATTTTGGACTGTATACATCAGTCAGTAAAAAAACTGAGTTATTTTTAATGCCCTATCTAAGACCAAATGCATTATTGTTCCAAAACAAGAAGCTTCTCTCTAGCTTGTTCCACGTGTATTGTGTTAGGGCTCCAAGGAGGATGACGACAGAGATAATAAAAAACCTTTCAGAAGGAGAAGAGAATTTGTTACCTGAAAGAATCCTCGGCGGCGGGCGGTTTTCATTATGGCACCTGTATAATGATATTTTTTTTTCTCTCAGACGCCTCATCTACCTTGGCTTTTGCAAACATATATATCTTTTTATGGCTGGACTTAGACTGCGCCTTTTATGCTCTTAACTTGGCACGCTGCGTTACTACATTGATACTCCAATCAGGATAACATTCATTGTGAGGAGTCACTAGAAATAGAAGCTCCACTACCTCACTATGATCGTTCGTTGATACATACTCTATTGGTTTGAGAGCTATAATGTCTAACATGTTAGGGTCAGCACCAACTTTATCTGTGGATGGTGATGCCAACAGTGCACCTCACCGACTATATAGAAGATACCAAATTTACCTGTTTTGAAGCGGTCTACGACACCAATTGGAAACCCAAAATTAGAATGTATGAGGGGGGCCAGCAATTGTTACTCCTGAGCAATAATGGCACCAAATTGAAACCGGATCCGAATGATATATTGGATGGTATACATCATAAGATTACCGTGGATACTATAGCTGTTATGTTTATAGAGCCAATCAGAATTGTGTTAGTCCAAGATGATTTGGAGAAAGTCATTGAGAAAGGGGGAAATATTGAGTAATCTCGTACCTCCCATATAAAGAGCTGGCAGACAATTTCTGCACATGGCCTATCTGAAAGTAAAGAGGAAAAGGTAAGTTCAGCTTACGTAATTGCTTCACAAAAGATTCGAATGGGCTAAATGAGAGAGAGGGACCAAGCCTAAGCTGCCCAAAGTTGGGACATCTTTATAATTAAGTGCCTCAACAACTCTCAATACTCACAGTTGGTCCATCTTTATCAATACTCTGAGAAAATGTTTTATCAATATCCCCGACGTCAAGAGTCTAACCACGAGCTCAACTACAAAAAAAAAACAAAATCACTTGGCTCCTAAATTTGTCTTCTTCTAGAAGCAAATGGACGATAGAATTGAGGACTTCATTGCTAGTAACAGACACTGCCTGAAAGCACCAAGCTCTTCGTGTTAATTTCAAATAACAACAACAGATGTATGCCATCTCTAAGACTTTTTTTTGAATCAAACAATTTTTTTTTCAAAATAGTAAATCTCCAAAAATTTCAAAAGTAATTACGCCGTATTCTAAAATGGACCTAAAAAGCAACTCAAACATTTAGGGGAAATCAAGTCAAATTAACACCAAAAGCTCATTTGTCCTACTGCTAATTGATCATAAATGGCTGAAAAATGAATTATGGAAGAAAAAAAAAGTTTCATGCAAAGGATAATGCATGTCCACACAAGAACTGTTGCTCCAAACTTGAATTGGATAAAGAACAAATGTTTATTTGCTAGCCCAAAGTAAGTCCAAGAAGAGAAAACCAACCAACCAAGTAAGTCCAATGTTATGCTGACTTTAAATTTCCTTACATATGCGGGAGTATGCCAAGTAGTACTTCTCACTCTCAGGTGGTGAATTTGACAATTTTTAAGAGTGTGATTTGTTTGACCAAGAAAAGGGACGATTGGTTCCTAGGGACTAGGGTTTGTACGTACTCCCGCGCTTTCCCGGTCTTCATTTTTCTACCGATTTCACATATCCATCACCAGATATTTGCCTTTAAATTTTACAGATCTGCCTTCGTTTGACACTAATAACACCAAAAGCTCATTTGTTCTACTGCTAATTGATCATAAATGGTTGAAAAAGGAATTATGGTAGAAAAAAAAGTTTCATGCAAAGGATAATGCATGTCCACAAAATTAGAGTAATGGGTTTTATACTTTATTCGTGTAGACCATGATCAAAATTTTATAATATACAAATAGCCATAGGTTTCTGAAAGTGTCTCTAATCATATAAAGCCAATTAGAAGATTAACACATATCTTATGTGTTAATGTACACCATGCAAACATTAGAAACTGTGCTGCAGACAATAGGTAAATATATAACAAATCTTTGTGAAGTACAAGCCCCACTCCTATCCCCATTTTTCATGGACACATGCCAACAAACCATCCTAATTTTAATTAACTCATGAAGATTTGAGTTAAATTCAGTTAAATTCTTTTATAATTCAGTCATATTTAACATGTTATTATCGTCCGTGATTATTCATTTACACTTACTACTCACGAAATTGAAAACAAGTTCATATTATTTTTTGTTAAATTCAGTTTACTAGTTATTATTTAGTTAAGGTCTTGTTTGCTAGAGTTGATTTCTTGCTGAACTGAACTGAACTGAACTGAAAAAATAAAACAATACTGAACTAAACTGAAAAATATTTAAAAAATACTGAACTGAACTGAAAAAAATTAAAAAATACTGAACTGAACTGAGCTGCTTTACAGAAAACTCTGGCAAACAGGCCCCTTATATTTCAAGTTTAGGGTTGACAATCATGGTTTTTTATTTTTTAAAAAGGATAGAATAGACTAAAACCATGACAAAACATAAAAAAGTATGATTAAAGACATTGAACCCTATGCGTAGTGTGAGAAAGGACAAAAGAAGAGAAAACACATAGGTCCCGCCTTGTTAAATAGGCTGCACTAATTCGCGTGCTTCTTCTTAGATCAGCTGCTCTCCTGTTGTCATTTCTCTAGTTTCTCCTCTGAATTCATCCTTTCCTGTAAACAGAGAGTGGGGGATGAATATATACACATATAATAATGGTGAGTTTTGGAGCAAATACTAAGAAGATCTATTGGTTTCTGGGAGGGATGTGAAAGTAAGTGAGTATTTTAGCCGAAAATTGGGGAAACAAAAGAGCTGAGATGATCTCTTGAACCAGTCAGCTGATTATAGAGCTGATGATGATGAATTATTGCTATGGTTTCTGTGGCAGAGAGGGAAGAAGGATGGAAGAAGGGAGAAGAGATTAGGGAGTAGATACCAGCAAAAGGTGCCCATATTAAGTAAGAAGAGAGGGATATTGGAGAAGGAGAAGGATTAAGCAAAAATAGATATGTCCAACAAAGTGAGCGGGAGCGCGAAGGGGAAGGACAAGATGCCTCCTCCGTCGCCGCCGGAGGATCCGAGTTTGGCACGGTATTATTTCAAGGAATGAAAGAGAAATACACGTAAGAAAATTTTACCTTTTTCTAAACTATTTATTATTTTAATTAAGTATTACTTATAAGGTTTAGAGATTTTGTGAATTATTGGGTTATTTAGATATGGCTCAATTTTCTAGATTGTTTTCAGTATCAAATATTATAAGTATAAACTTAAGACATTCTCTATGAATTAATCTCCTTGGCAACTCACCTGTGGCTAAATCAATGCTCCATATGGCAATAATGTTAAGCAAATAGACAATTTTGTAACAAGGAAAAAAATGTCTATAGAATTTCTCATAAGAGGACGCACCATAATTTTATTACCAAGAAAAATATATCAATGTTTTTTCAAAAAAGAAAAAGTAAAAAAAGGAAGAAAAAATTGTGTAAAACATATTAACGTTGAGGCAATAGTCTAACTCTTCATTTTAAAATAAAAAACGAGTCATGTTAGACCATAAGCCCATTTAAATAGTATGTTATGGTAATTACAAAATATGAAGGTCGAGGCTAGTGTTAATGTAACTAAGATTGGAAGAAGTGTTCTAAGATGTTGGATAGTGTTTGGGGAGCATGGATGTTCTTTAACTTCTATTTCAAGCTTGTTTTGAATGAGAAGTCGAAGATTCTGGGCGCGGAGTGCAGTTACCATATGCATATTATTTAATGAATTAAGAGAAAAAAAGGGGAAAGATTGGATTAAGAGGCGATGCAAAACACAGAGAAAAGAGGGGAAGAGTGGATGAGAAGGAGAGATAATACTGTGGTATGGGAAAAGTGGCGGGGCTTGATCAGGAATAATGGTAAGAATAAAGATGGAATGGGTTTTGACCAAGATCAATTGGGTTTAAGTGGACCCAAAAGAATGACATTTATCGGTACTATCTTACGTGATAAGGGTAAATTTATAAATTCATATGATCCAAAAAGGAAAAGAAATAACAGTTGGTCAAGACCAAACCCAAAATGAGAGAGAGGGACCAAGCCCAAGCTCAATCCCAAACCTAAGCCCAAACCTAAGCCCAAGCCCAAACCTAAGCCCAACCTAAAGCCTAAGCCCAAGCCCAAACCTAAGCCCAAGCACAAGCCCAAACTTAAGCCCAAAATGATAGTGTTTTATCAAGAGTCTAACCACGAGCTCAATTACAAAAAAATAAAAGGGAAAATTTTGATTAAGGACGGTATAAGTTTCATAATTTAAAAGTGGGGTGTAACTTTCACATAATTTCTAAAAAGGACGATAATTTATTTTCTCATATTCATGTAATTTAATTCTTGAATTAAAGACATGTATACTCCTGTTTAATTAGTAGTCTAAATTCTATTATAAATTTTGTTTAGTTTCATGGACTCTAAATTTGATTATAATAAATTAAATCAACACGGATAATACTTTTAATATTTGTTGAATTTCAGTTTAGTTCACATTCAAAGAATTCAATTCAGTTTAATTTTTCTATTCAGTTCAATTTTGCTAAATTCCATGAAGTTCATTTAATTAAAATGTTGATTAAAATAAATCAAATTCAGTATTTCATCCCAATTTTAATAATTTAATTCAGTTTTATTAAGTTTACAAAATTTTGATTTAAATTCATTTAAAAAGTATTTTCATTTTTAAACTAAATTTGAAAGAACTTAATGAATATAAACTAAACTAAAATTATACAAAATAAATTTCATTTATTTCAACTTCATAAAATATAATGAAATTGAACTGAATTGAATTTAATCTAAAATATTTAGATATTGCTGAAAATAATCTTAATTGAATTAGAGTAAGTTAGTGACCTCAAGCCAAACTGAATTGAAAAGAATTAAATAAAAATGAACTTAATTATAACTACAAATAGGGGTATAAATGTCTTTAATTCAATAATTAATTTACTTGAATATAGGCTAATAAATTACCGCCCTTTTTAAAAACTATGTAAAAGTTACATCTCACTTTCAAATTATGCAACTCATACCGCCTTTAATCAAAATTTTCCCAAAACAAAATCACTTGGCTCCTTTGTCTTCTTACAGAAGCAAATGGACTACGAAATTGAGGATTTCATTGCTAGTAACAGACACTGCCTGAAAAGCACCAATCTCTTCGTGCTAATATCAAATAACAACAACAACAGATGTATACCATCTCTACGGCTTCTTTTTGAATCAAACAAATTCTTTTTCAAAATATTAAATCTCCAAAATTTTCAAAAGTGATTACACTGTATTAACTAAAATGGGCCTAAAAGGCAACTCAAACATGTAGGGGAAATCCAGTCAAATTAACACCAAAAGCTCATTTGTTCCTACTGCTAATTAATAATAAATGGTTGAAAAAGGAATTATGGAAGAAAAAAAAGTTTCATGCAAAGGATAATGCATGTCCACACAAGAACTGTTGCTTCAAACTTGAATTGGATAAAGAACAAATGTTTATTTGCTAGCCCAAGCCCAAGCTGCCCAAAGTAAGTCCAAGAAGAGAAAACCAACCAAAAATAAGAATCAGTCCTGACCTGCGACTCAAAAGTCAAATGTTGTCTAACAAATGGAAAATGTATGCTACATTTTCTTTGTTAATGCAGTAAATGTCTTCACCAGATTTCGAAACCACACCTTTAGTAGCGAACTTCTTTATTATTTCTAACATTACCAAAGCAGCATAATTAATGAATAAAGTACTTAGCAGTCATATTTATTCTTTCGCCGTTGCTCGGACAGCTGCACAGGCATGTTGAACCGCTCAGCTCTCTTCATCTTCTTTTGAATGTCGGTCACCGGACCACCATCGGCATCCGCCTTCTCAGCTGCGGCGGCGCTTCGGTTGCGGATTTCGTCGCGGCGACGACGAGGCTGTCCTCGGGGCCGGCTTTCTGAGCAGCTTCAGTGGACTGGGGAGTAGCTAGGGCTTCAACTTTCGCGTTGGTTGCGGTTGCGGACGCCATTGCAGAGGGGGAATCTGTGAATTAGGTCGAAATTCCGATTAGGGGTTTGGGAATTTTGAAGGCGCGCGCTGGTGCTTTTCAAAATTCTTTTTGTTTTGAGAATTCCTCAACTCTTAGTTAATTACCAGTTCTGTTAATTACCATTTTAGTTAATCTCATCTTTCTTGTACAGATTTCAAGATTTCCAGAGATTGGTGGATGCGCATAAGGAGACAGGCTGTCAGAGATCCGGAAGTCTTTGAGTGACAAGAGTAGTAGGATACTAGCAGAAGGTGCCCAGTTGATTAAGCAAGAAGAGAGGGAAATCGGAGAAGGAGAAGGATTAAGCAAAAATAGATATGTCCAACAAAGTGAGCGGGAGCGCGAAGGGGAAGGGGAAGGAGAAGATGCCTCCTCCGCCGAAGGCGGATGAGTTTGGCAGGGTGTTATTTGAAGGAATGGATGAAAACTCCACGTAAGAAAAATTTATTGCTTACTATATTTACCGATTAATTTATAAAATTTGGGTGTTAAAATGAACTAAATTTTCATTAAAAATTTGCAGTTTTTTGCATTTAATCAATGCTCTTTCAAGGGGAAAAGAAGTAATGGTTTGAATTGTTATAGCAATGAATTTTTAAACTTTATTTGTGTAGACCATGATCAAAATTTTATAATATACAAATGCCCATAGGTTTCTGAAAGTGTCTCTAATCATATAAAGCCAATTAGAAGATTAAGTCATAAATTTAACACAAATGATCTGAGAAACAGCCAGAAAACTATGAAGAACATTCATTATCCTGTTGGACATACCCATTTCTTGGTTTCTTCATTTGTTTATATTTCTTTTTCTCTGCTTTTGTGCATGGCTAAAGAGTTCCTCCTTTTGCTGATTACGTTGATCCAATTTTTCCACATTTTGTTACCTCTCTACTTGCATATGGGCCAACAGCATCCATAAACTTCAGTTTTCAGTTAATAATAAAAGTCAGCACAAGCATTATTTAACACGTTAGAATTTGCTAAAAATAAGTAACACGTATTTTATTATTTCACTTACTTCTTCAAGAAAATCAATAGTATGTTATGGTAATTACAAATATGAAACATTTAGTCTTTTCACAAAATGCAGCAAATGTATAAAATTTGATTTAAAAGAAATGTTTGTCTATGTAACAACAGTATTATTGGTTATTTGTCTATTTAGAAAACAGCAAGTATGAAGAACACAAATGAGCCTGCAATGTTTATGAGGACAAAATCAAATGATAAAATTTGCGTAAACAATGCACTTTCAAGGGGGAAAACTTAGTGGTTTGAATTGTTATAGTAATGGGTTGTATACTTTATTTGTGTAGACCATGATCAAAATTTTAAAATATACAAATGCACTAACGGTTTGAAATCAATTTTTGATGACCAAAACATAATCATAATCTCTTGAAAGGAACAAATTAATGAATTTGCCCATTTAAATAGTATGTTATGGTAATTACAAAATATGAAACATTTTTATTAAATGTCACATAAAAGAATATAAAATGGTTTATTTAAATTTTGATTTATATTTAACATTGCAACTCTAGTTAACACATATCTTATGTGATAGAATTTTCATTATATTGTAAACTTATTTGTCAATCTAATATAATATAAAATGTTGAATTTCTTAATTCCTCCAGTGACTGCTTTAAATTTGTTTATTGACCATATCCTTCTCTCCCAAATTAATGAAAAAATTGGGCATCGTCACTGAATATATAATTCAATGGAATTTGGGACGAAAACACTTGTATAAAAAACAAACACGTTGTTTTTTAATTCTAACTCTGTACATATGTATTTATATGCATAAGGTGCCATCTCGACAAAATCAAGTACAATCACATCCTTAAATTTACCTGGTCTGATGATCCAGAGGAACTCCAACAGATGCTCGATGCACTCGACGTTTGGGTTCAAGAAATCTGTACAGAGAAGCGAACCATCAGAGGTCAAGAGCGATCAGTGACCATCTCTCCCGAAATGACACCTCGATTTGGGATAATCTCTTGCGATGACTCCTCATTTGGCTGGCCTATTTCCACCTCTTTGCTGCTGCTGCAGAGGTGTAACTGTTATATCAAGGGATATGCTCCGGAATTAACTATTGAGTTAAAGGAGGGAAAACCCACATCCCAGGAGTATACTCATGTTCATCTGTGGATGGTGATGCCAAGTGTGCACCTCACTGACTATATAGAAGATACAAAACTCCCCCGTTTTGATGCGGTCTACAATGCCGATTGGAATTTCAACATTGGAATTTTTCGGGGGGGGGGGGGGGGGGGATCAATTGGTACTCGTGAGCAAGCATCAAATTGAAGCCGAAAGATATATTGAATCTTAAACTTGTCGTGGATAGTGCAGATTAAGCAAGAAGAGAGGGATATCGGAGAAGGAGAAGGATTAAGCAAAAATAGATATGTCCAACAAAGTGAGCGGGAGTGCGAAGGGGAAGGACAAGATGCCTCCTCCGCCGCCGCCGGAGGATCCGAGTTTGGCACGGTATTATTTCAAGGAATGATAGAGAAATCCACGTAAGAAAATTTTACCTTTTTCTAAACTATTTATTATTTTAATTAAGTATTACTTATAAGGTTTAGAGATTTTGTGAATTATTGGGTTATTTAGATATGGCTCAATTTTCTAGGTTGTTTTCAGTATCAAATATTATAAGTATAAATTTAAGACATTCTCTATGAATTAATCTCCTTGGCAACTCACCTGTGGCTAAATCAATGCTCCATATGGCAATAATGTTAAGCACATAGACAATTATGTAACAAGGAAAAAAAATGTCTATAGAATATCTCATAAGAGGACGCACCACAATTTTATTACCAAGAAGAATATATCAATGTTTTTTCAAAAAAGAAAAAGTAAAAAAGGAAGAAAAAATTGTGTAAAACATAGTAACGTTGAGGCAATAGTCTAACTCTTCATTTTAAAATATAAAACGAGTCATGTTAGACCATAAGCCCATTTAAATAGTATGTTATGGTAATTACAAAATATGAAGGTTGAGGCTAGTGTTAATGTGACTAAGATTGGGAAGAAGTGTGCTAAGATGTTGGATAGTGTTTGGGGAGCATGGATGTTCTTTAACTTCTATTTCAAGCTTGTTTTGAATGAGAAGTCGAAGATTCTGGGCGCGGAGTGCAGTTACCATATGCATATTATTTAATGAATTAAGAGAAAAAAGGGGAAAGATTGGATTAAGAGGCGATGCAAAACACAGAGAAAAGAGGGGAAGAGTGGATGAGAAGGAGAGATAATACTGTGGTATGGGAAAAGTGGCGGGATTTGATCAGGAATAATAGTAAGAATAAAGATGGAATGGGTTTTGACCAAGATCAATTGGGTTTAAGTGGACCCAAAAGAATGACATTTGTTGGTACTATCTTATGTGATAAGGGTAAATTTATAAATTCATATGATCCAAAAAGGAAAAGAAATAACAGTTGGTCAAGACCAAACCCAAAATGAGAGAGAGGGACCAAGCCCAAGCTCAATCCCAAACCTAAGCCCAAACCTAAGCCCAAGCCCAAACCTAAGCCCAAACCTAAGCCCAACCTAAAGCCTAAGCCCAAGCCCAAACCTAAGCCAAGCACAAGTCCAAACTTAAGCCCAAAATGATAGTGTTTTATCAAGAGTCTAACCACGAGCTCAATTACAAAAAAACAAAAGGGAAAATTTTGACTAAGGACGGTATAAGTTTCATAATTTAAAAGTGTGGTGTAACTTTCACATAATTTTTAAAAAGGACGATAATTTATTTTCTCATATTTATGTAATTTAATTCTTGAAATAAAGACATGTATACTTCTGTTTAATTAGTAGTCTAAATTCTATAATAATTTTTGTTTAGTTTCATGGACTCTAAATTTGATTATAATAAATTAAATCAACACAGATAATACTTTTAATATTTGTTGAATTTCAGTTTAGTTCACATTCAAAGAATTCAATTCAATTCAATTTTGCTATTCAGTTCAATTTTGCTAAATTCCATGAAGTTCATTTAATTAAAATGTTCATTAAAATAAATCAAATTCAGTATTTCATCCCAATTTTAATAATTTAATTCAGTTTTATTAAGTTTTATTAAGTTTATTTGCTAGCCCAAGCCCAAGGTGCCCAAAGTAAGTCCAAGAAGAGAAAACCAACCAAAAATAAGAATCAGTCCTGACCTGCGACTCAAAAGTCAAATGTTGTTTAATAAATGGAAAATGTATGCTACATTTTCTTTGTTAATGCAGTAAATGTCTTCACCAGATTTCGAAACCACACCTTTAGTAGCGAGCTTCTTTATTATTTCTAACATTACCAAAGCAGCATAATTAATGAATAAAGTACTTAGCAGTCATATTTATTCTTTCATCAGTTTCAGCAGGAGACATGACTGAAATTACCTTCAACTAAAACCTGTAATTAAATTTTCTTCATAAGTATGTATACCATGAATGAACAACTGTAATTTACTTTGTACTTGTATTTTTTTATTTAACCCTTTTTAAATTCTAACTCTATTTAACCCTTTTTTTATATTATATATATATATATATATGCAGAAGGTGCCGTATCGACCAAACCGAGTACTTCTTTGTGTTTACATGGTCTGATGATTCAAAGGAATTCCAGCAGATGTTCAAGGCACTCCATGCTTGGGTTATTAAAACCTGTATAGAGACACGAATCATCAGAGGTCAAGAGCGACAAGTGACCATGTCTCCCACAGAGACACCTCGATTTGGGATAATCTCTTGTAAGGGCTCCTCCCAAGGCCGGCCTATTTCCACCTCTTTGCTGCTACAGAGGTGTAACTCTTAAATCAAGGGATATGTTCCGGGATTAACTATTGAGTTCAAGGAGGGAAAACCAACATCCTACGAGTTTACTCATGTTCATCTGTGGATGGTGATACCAAGTGTGCACCTCACCGACTATGTAGAAGATACAAAACTCACCCGTTTTGAAGCGGTCTACAACGTCGACTGGAATTTTAACGTTGGAATGTTTGAGGGGGGCGATCAATTGGTAACCTGAGCAATCAAGGCATCAAATTGGAGCCGACAGTTACATTGGATGACCTTAAGATTGCCATGGATACTACAGTTGTTATGTCTATAGAGCCAAGCAGACTTTTCTTAGTACGTGATGAGTTGGCGGCTGCCATTAAGAAAGGGGGGAAATATCAAGTTATATGGACATGCAATTTACTAGATAAGGAACTGGTTGTCAATTTCTGCACATGCCCTATCTGAAAGTGAAGAGGGAACGGCAAGGTCAGATTATACAACTGTTTGGCAAAAGATTCGAATGGAAAAAATGAAAGAGAGGGACCAACCCCAAGCCCAAGCTACCCAAAGTAAGTCCAAGAATAAGTCTAACAAGTAATGTATTCACTGCCCTTTTTTCCGAAGTGTGAAGCCCCTACAACGAATCTGATGCTTCTGCCTTTTTTTCTTCCGAAGAGTCAAGCCCCTACAACGAATCTGCTGCTTCTGTCCTACTGAATAATTGTTCCTTCAGTGCCTTTGTTCACTACCTTTGTTCGTGAGTAGTGTTATAGTTAGTCTGCCATTTTGTATAAATTTGTCGTATGAATTCGTTGTTGATTGATTAGGGTTTGTTTTCATATCTTAACTACCAATGGCACATCTTAATTGCCAAGAATATCAGTGTTGTTGGTTTCCATAACTGGTTCTCGTTATTTTGTCGGATTTTCACAGCCGTTAGATTTTGTCATTTAGGTCATGAATGATAAACTTTCCAGGTTAATGGTCTTGGTACAATTAATTAAGCCCAGTAGTCGTGAAACAATTTACTGATTTTCATGTGAATTCAGTTCACATGGAACTACCCTCTCTCTTAAAAATCCCAACCAAACATCTTAAAAATGTATATGTCCAACTAAAAGAGCTGGAGATCCTAAAAATCTACAAGATTAGAGCAAGATATACAACCCGAGCACACTTTGATAGGAGAAAAAGGACAAGGGGTGACAAATTAATCAGGTGCGATCACTTCAAGGCACATCGGCGATGATTCGGGCGAACCACGAATAAGGGTGATAATTTAAGCTAGTCCTTGACACATGAGTGACGATGTTCTGGGCGATGAGTGCAGTTACCAGATGCATATTGTTTAAAGAATTAAGAGAAAAAATGGGAAAGATTGGATTAAGAGGCAATGCAAAACACAGAGAAAAGAGGGGAAGAGTGGATGAGAAGGAGAGGTAATATTGTGGTATGGTAAAAGTGGCGGGGCTTGATCAGGATTAATGGTAAGAATAAAGATGGAATGGGTTTTGACCAAGATTAATTGGGCTTAAGTGGACCCAAAAGAATGACATTTGTTGGTACTATCTTATGTGATTAAGGGTAAATTTGTAAATTCATGTGGAATAAATAGCCCAAAAGGGGAAAGAAATAACGGTGAGGAGTTTGAGTTGGGAAGACCCAAAATAGAAAGTGTGAAGAGTTGGCTGGGACGGAGGGAATATCTACTAAGTAAGGAGTAACAATTTCTTTGCATTTTAGTCACAGTCTCAATCAAAACTGCACCAGGTGAGCTATTTACTATTTAGTGATCGAAAATTTGAATCACAACTTTGCCACCATATTGCTATTTGGCCAAGGTTTTACAATGCAAGGAGAACATTGGTTCAAAATAATGCCCTGCTGGACTTGATGAAAGATATATGTCTTGACTTCTGGAAGCCATGTCTTGGAGCCGGGCTCCTAATTATGTGATATCCCATTAGGCAAACACATGGGTTTTCAACCTGCAAATGAAAGACTAGCCATCCATAATTGTATCCAAGAGAACCTCGTAGAAGACATGCCAATTGCAACTAAATTTATCATCTCATAAGAGTACATGAGAGTTTCATTGAGTGCTATATATATCATTTTAAGTCATCTCACAACAACAATTCAAAGTTGCCCATGTATGCCTGATGCAGTGTTATAATTCCATAACCATGTAATTCAAAGCAAAGACTATGAAATATTCAATCAACAGATTAACAAATATCACTGGTTTATAACTGCCAACGTAATACTTACTTTATAGTATACTACTTGAAGTTCCCCGACTAGTCTTACTGGACCCTATCTTTTGAAGAAAGGCTGTAGATTTGGGGTGGGCACAACGGACGAACGGAGTTCGAGATGAGAAGAAGTTGAAAAACGGGTCACTCGACAATGAGTTTGTTTGAGTGGTATCATTTCTGGTGGTGAGTGACCAAGAGAAGTTTGTCTGAATGGTATTAATTCCGGTGGTGAGTGTCCAAGAGAAGAAGAAAAGAAGGCCTTAGGAAATCGGGTTGGTCGGGCTGGTTTGGGGTTAAATGAAATTGTAATACCACAGTCATGAATATGAACTTTTTAACCAATAAACTATCGATTGGCAAAGAAGAGCTTTCCTACATCAATCATTACGCCAAATTAGGATATGCTAAAACTGCAACACCATTGGTTTAGATCATCTCAAAACTTATAACACCTTAAAAGACACAAATTACTAACGGATACATGATCTATAAACCAGATAGTGCTGAACAAAACACGATCTGTAAACCAAATTGAGAGAAAGACACGACCAAGTCGAGAAAAAAATACTGACTTGTGTATAGTTGTTATTTAGAGTGTATATTTACGACTTTCCTCAAAAAAAGAAGTGTATATTTACGACTTACCATATATATCTTTGTATCGACTTATAAATCATGTGAATTTATATAAATACAATCATCTAATTCTACCGTATTCATTATTTACACTCCCGACATCTTACAAATTTGAACCGGTCTTTTTTGAAAATCCAAAAATTCAACCACATTATCAATTACCATTCCCTCTATATATGTGGCAATCGACTTGACGTTCAAACACTGTCGTGTACAAGAATGTGGCTCACCAAGTTTGCCAACAGAAAGATGCTGCAGAGATCGATCAAGTTCGATGTGTGCACGACGAGACGCCCCGATTCGCCCGGCACATTTATTACATACATATATATATATATATACATATATATTGATTGGACCACGAAATACATTTTGAAAATACGAAATTATATATAATACAAGTCTATGGTATAATATTGCCAGATCGGTTGGGCAAAACATAATGTGCACACAAAATCGTTTGTAATAAATTCTACGAAAATGGATATTTTTGGCGAAGCAAATCAAACACCTCCACACTCTGTGGACTCTGCAGACAGCAACACGACGGGGCTCTTCAGGTGATGCGGTCGCTGAATTATAAGCTAGGTCATCGAAAAATGAGCGTTGATATATGCCGTTCGCTATTTAAAATATGACATGAATTTATGAAAATATTATTTTTTTACATTGTTTATTGGAAAACTTAATAATGTGGTGACAGCTTTGTAATTTTTAATAATATTTTAGACTAGTCTAAATAAAATAATTGACTATTTGTAGCAGTGAAGACGGAATTGATCAGCTATAGTTTTGGATTATTTTTACTGAAGTGTTATGCGCGGTCCAATATTTTACTCAGCGTAACTCAAATATCAATGAAATTATAATACCACTCCTAAATATTATTAATTTTTTTAATAAATATAATAAATAAACGTATATTGTAAATTCATACCGTAATTTAAAATATAATTGTACAATACTAGATTATGTACAACATCATATTTTGAATGCCCTAGCTAGGACAATATGCATTATTGTTCCAACACAAGAAGCTTCTCTCTAGCTTGTTCCACGTATATTGTGCTAGGGCTCCAAGCTTGTAACACATGGCTCTTACAAATATGCCAAATACATCACACTTTATGACCACAAGTAATCATCTCTAACAAGAAGTTATTGTGTTTAATGAAACATCTGTCACAATTAAACTTGCACAAAATAAATATATTATTTAAACTAGGTTGATATACAGATTTGATCATACAAGAACTAAATATCGACATTTTAGCATAATTTGAATTATAATTAGGTCAGATTTACCATTTTTCATGAGTGTGCACATCAAAATGTTAGGGTTTTGCAACTTACAATAGATATATAAATTTGTTAAAGTTTAATAAATGTGCTCGTGTCATCACTTCAATTGATACCTAATAACGGAATATATTGGAAAAAAAATTAATACTATTTTCACTGCAAATGAAAATCTTTTTCGTTTGATTTTGAATGATTAGATAAAATATTTTGCAGTGTTAAAAAAAAAAAAAAGATATTTTGCAAAATTAATTGAGAAGATAAACACGAGATTAATTAGAAATGAAGGAATAGTTTGATTAGAATTAAGGTCACTATCAAACCTGACTAGACGAGATTACTTTAAAGTGCACTCACTTTGCGAAAAGTTCATCCTCAATTCTTCATTCTTCTTATTAATCCACTCACGAATCACCTTGATTTTATTGTTATTTTATTATTTTTCTACTTTCTTCGCTTTAAATAAGTATTAATCGAAGATACAAGGATCTCGAATGAGTTAATTTATTTTCTGTTATTTAAACAAAAGTCACACGAATACATAAAAAACGTTATATTTTTCTCGTGTAGATAAAAATAGAGAAATGATGGAAGTTGACTTACGTGTTGTCACGGCTGTCTCATTTGATTTTTATTTACAAATTATTATCTATTGTTAATTAATAAATGGATATAAGTAGCTTTATTATAGGCTACCTAACTAATTAATTTGCATATTATATCTACATTAATCTACATTTCCACGATTTCATTATCTTATCTCCATGATATATATACCTCAAATATATATGCACCCTCCCAACTGAATCCGCACATTTTTTTTTCTTCAGAAATGTTTCACATAATATTTGGCCATAAATTTCAATAACTACATTTGTGATACTATTGTTGCTGGATTCACAATGCACTTTATTTTTAAAGTATCAAATTTTTAAACATTGTTAATATATAAAAATAAATTAATAAATACTTAAATATGCTCTAAAAAATTGATCAAAATATGTGCAGATTCAACTAGTGCAAATGGTGTATATGTTTCCATCAGTGGCGGGATAGATCTATACCTACAATAGAACATACGCCAGTCTGCCTTCAAATCCGTCAACATATCTGTGATCAATATATTTCGACCTATCTGTTACTGTAATTTTTTCATCTGTGTGAACTCTAATATTAATTTCTAAATTCGGGTATTCGCGATCAAACACAGTCCGATGCCCCGACGTTTGATACGGGTCAGCCCGGAGAGTCCATCTGCTAGTAGTACTCCAACAAAGTGTCCCCGCTGGGCCCGCAATATGGATTAGTAATTAATTTCCCGATAAGGACAACTAATTGGATCAGTAATGGCGATTAACCACCACCCCTTCTTTTTTATAAATTATTATATCTCCCTCTCTTCATGCATATCCCACACACCACCAGAAAAGAGCCAAAAAATGACGAACTAGAATCTTCAATCCCCCGATCCCAGCAATTTTGTAGCGTGAAGTTCAGTGGGGAGACATGAAGTTTCTGCTGGAGCTGGTGGCGTGCTGCGGCGGCGGTTCTGGTTCCGGAACGACGGTGGTGAAGGAAGAGGCGAGACTTCTGGCGAGCTCTGTTCCGCCGCCGCCGCCATCATCCACGGCGGTGGCTCGACGGAAGAGAGGGAGGACGAGACCGAACGGCGCTGTCTCAGCGGTGGATTGGCGGCCATCGCTGACCGCGATCTGTGAAGAGAGCGTGCTGAGTGAGAGGGCGAAGAAGGAGAAGGAGAATCAGAATTCCGCCGCGAGATCGCCGGCGCCGGAGAGGAACCTGAAGCGGAAGACCACGTCGGCGCCGAAGCCTCGCTCCTATTCTTCAACCAGAGAAGAAGCCAGGTGGATTTCGAATTCTTGCATCAATTTCAGATCTGTGGAGAGTTTTGGAGTTTAATTTGGTTGTTCTGATGATTTGGTGTGTTTTTTTTTCAGGCGGCCGACAATTCACGCGGCGATGCCGACGTTCTCGCCGGCGCCGTTCATGTTCTGATCGGAGAACGGAGCTCTAGAGTAACGTGTGTACTGTGTACATAATTTCCGATGGTTTTGGTTTAATTAAGTAGCCGGAAAGTTTGGTGGTGGCTTGGGGTTTGTACCTTAAAAAGACTTGAGAAAGTTTGTACTACAAGGTACAATCTTCAATTACCTTCAATTCGAACAAGATAAATAGGGCTTGTATTACAAGTATGTTATTTTAATGTATAAATTTCAAAAGAATTTCATTATGCAACTTTAATGTTCAAAATCAGTTTAGTTTTGATAAAATGTGTATTCTTATCATATTATTGTTAACTTTTATTCTCTCCAACCTTTCTGTTTATTCAGTCACGTTTTGTTCATCTGATATATTTTTAATAAAAATTAACTTAATTTAATCATATCATCAGTATTTTTCATACATTAATTTTTAGTTCATTTTAAATTCATTTTAGTTCAATAAATCAATCACGAACGTCACAATGCTTGTGATTAGTAAAAAGTGTTGAATAATAATTTGGATTATTTTTGTTGTAATGGATATAATAATTTTAATACAAGTCTCCTCATCATACCCACGTTGATACTATATTCTACCACTTCAATCGCTATCCATTACCATGAATCATTATTAATGAAAAAGATAAAAACGACATCGTAGCCATACTTTGAAAAATTGACTCTTGACAGCCTCTTTATTGCCCAGTCTATTTAAAATGCTTTCAAAATATTTTTAATGCTGTTTGTATGTACATCCAATGAATATAAATTTTTTTTTTTCAAATTATATTAAAAGCATTCGGCATAACTGTCCTTTTTACCATCTTAATCACAAGGAGAGCGTCCATAGTGAATCTCATGTATATTTTGCCATCCAAAATCAACTGCAAGAATAATAACCTCTTCCATAGTCAATGGCTCAACCAAAATCGGATCTTGAATGTTCAGAATGCGTCTAGAAACAGCTCGTTTAAAAATTTCACATGGCTCCCAAGCAACTACACCAACAACAGCTCAATTATATATGCATCAAACCCGCATCAAAATGAATACACGGAATGTCCTCAGGGGGCCTATTCAAATGGCTTGGTAGCAAGGTATAGGAGATGAACATAGAAGCAGCTAACTCCCTTGGCCGGCTAAAAACGCCTTCAAAAAGTGTCCGGTTCCGTTGAAACCATATTGCATCACACATCACAACAAATGGTTCAATCATAGAGGATTCATTATTTTTTCATCATTTGACGGAACCACAACTCTCCATGGAGGTCAGAATACCTCGAAATGGTCTGCTAAAAACCAGCCGCTGCCCAAACCTCCTGAGCAAAAGTGCAGCCAAAATAGATACGAGGTGCTGTCATTATCTCCACCACATAAATGACAAACTGCAGCAATTACTAATGTTCGTCTTCTTAAATACTCAATCGTAGGTAAATATTCCGTAAAGAAGTGCCAAGCAAAATGCAGAATCCTCTTCGGAACATGAAGCAAACTAAGATTCCTCCAATACTGTTTGTTCTCAACCACTCTACCAGGATGAGAAGGGGTTTTCCACAGCTAAATGATACGCTCCTTTTACAATAAAGTTCCCAAACTTCGAAAAATGCCAAACCCACCGATCATTTTCCCTTCCACCTTGCAAAGGTATTGACTTGATAGCTGTTGCATCTTCAATACTAAAGTGTGCATCAAGCAACTCAACCCTACACCAGTCCGTGTGTGGGTCTATTAAATCGAAAACACGTGATAAGAAAGAAGGAATAGAAGTAAGGTTTTGAACATAAAAATTCTCCAACCTTGGCAACCAAGGATCCAGACAAATACTCTTATTAGACCCTACTGCAATAAAACGCTTACAGCCCAAGCTGAACAAGTCCAAGCCCTCATGGATACTCCGCCACACATGCGAAGGTTTAGATTCCAAAGATGAAGAAAAAAGATTTGATTTTTATGGAAATATCTAGCCTTGTATAAACCGGTTAGAAGAGAATTTGGTTGTGTTAGAATCCTCCATGCCTGCTTCCCAAGGAGTGCCACATTAAACGACTTTAGGTCACGGAATCCAACCCCTCCAGTTTTCTTGGAACGAGCTAGTACATGCCAAGCAGGGGTGGAACCACATGGCGGCGCGGGTAGGACTCGGCCTATCATAAAATTCAAAACACAGCCTATATTACTGTTCTCCGGTATAAAATTAGCCCTTTCCAGCCTTCGACGAGCCTCCAACCACCGCAGTCAAGCCACTGAGCCTACCCAAACATAATTTTCTGGTTCCGCCACTGATGCAAAACATAACCCAATGAGTCTCGTTGCCCTCGGAACCCCATATTCCACCAAAAGTTGTTAACTAAATGACGAGTGACGTGTTTATGAATTTATTCCATATTTGTAACGTCGTGGAAGGTTAAAATGCACGACATTTACCGTTTTATGTAATTTCTCAATTAGATAATTACATCTCATACGCTTTTCTATGTTCTTAACATAATTATAAAGACACGGAGTAGCTTATAGTCTAGAAAATTCCATTATTCGCTTATTGTCCGCATACATTTTGCACTTGGACGACCCAAGCTGGATAATTCCGCTGATCATGACTTCCTATATATATGTTGATTCAAAAAATCATCAATAAAATAAATATTGTAAGAGCCTTTGAATTTCTTCATGGGCATTTTTATCATAATTCATAAGCGAATGTTTTTGATTATCAAAAAAACTTTAAAACTACACATATTAAACCTTAAAACAGTACGGTGCCAAAAAAAAGTGCACCAGTTCATGTAATACAACTACAAGACATTTACCGATTCAGGCAAGCCACTCCTTTTCCCCACCCTCCAATCCGGCCATGGTGTCGTATAGCGGTTTATGTAGAGTCTCCGGCAAATAAAATGTCAGCAATCCACCCAAAATCCCGCACGTGCCGAATACCGCGAACGGAATCCCACCGCCCATCACCACCACGAACGGTGCCAGAATCGCCCCCATCTGTGCTGCCTGAGTAGCGCTCCCCAGCGCAGCATTCCGCACCACCGTCGGAAAAAGCTCGGTCGTGTATATAAACAACAGATTATAAGTCCCCGCCATGCCAAAAATGCCTAGAATTCCGCAAACCATCTGCGCCACCGGAGAAATCTCTGACCATTTCAGTAAGCAGCCCGCCACGCAGAACACGCCGCTAAACCACTGAGTTCCGATGGCGAGCGGTTTCCGGCCAAACCTGTCGAGTAAAACGGCCGTGAGCGCGTATGCCGGCAGCTCCGCTACCGAGTTGAGAAGCACGTTTAGGTAAAGGTTGGTTCCGAGGTTCACAACGTTCAGACTCAGGCCGTAGTAAACTATGGACACCAAGAAATTGATCACCACCGTCAAAAGCAACCGGATTCTGGTTACATCTGATCGGAGAACTTCGACCAAGGAGCCTTTCACCACTTCCTCCTTGCCGGAGTACGGAGAATCTGTTAAGAATCCAAATAATATATCAATATTACACAAATTACAAAAGCCACAATGAAAAACTAAAAAGTAGTGACTTTACGTTTTCAAATATTTTGCACAATTGATTAGAATTAATTCAGATACTGAGACACTCTCAGGCCGAATTCTTTATGGTTGATTTGAATTACATTAAATAATAATCTAAACTGATATGAATCGAACTTTATACTATCAAAATATATAGTCTTATAGTTTACGTTATTGATTGCTCACAAAAGTTGAAAACAAATATTTCGTTTTATCATTCCTATTTCCCTAACTAACGTTGATCAAAATAAATAAATTAGGTTAAATCTAATTTGAGATAATTATATTTTATAACTCAATTCAATTCAATTCGGTTAAAAATGAAGCCATGCATGAGATCTAGAAATGCATCTAGAAAATAGAAGTAAATGCCTCTATGATCACGTTCTCTCAAAATTATTTGTTTAATAATTATATTCAATTTTCAACTTAATTTAATTTAATAAAAGTATAATTTACTTAAATTTCACTTAATTAATCATTTATTTTTCATTTTAATTCAGTTCAAAAAAACATTACTACCTCAAGAAAACGGCTCCTAATAACTTTTGGTTTTACATGTTGTTTTGATTATTTATACATCAGATTAGTTAATTTGGTCTATTGAAAATTTGATAAAATTAGATGAAATTAAATCATATTAATTCAACTTTTAACACATTTAATTTCCTTACCGTTGCCAACATCTTCATCCAGGGCGAGCACAACCCCTTCCGGGAGAACCTTTCCGTTCACCTTCGCAATATCCCTCATGATCTCCATCGCTCTGCTCACTTTCCCTCTGATCATGCACCACCGCGGCGACTCCGACACGAAGGGCAGAACCACGACGAGGAACACGACGGAGGGGAGAGAGGAAGCCACGTAGAGCTCCCGCCATGACGTTGGAAATATGTACGCGATCCCGGCGAGGACTGCAATGCCGCCGGAGAAGAAGTAGAAGGTGGACATTCCGGCGAGGCCGCGCTTGGTGGGGCCAACAGGCTCCGTCGAGAGGACGAAGGAGCAGAGGCCGGCGCCGCCGGTGCTGAAGCCGGTGAGGAAGCGGAGGAGGAAGTAGAACCAGAAGGTCGGCGAGAGGGCGGTCAGGCACCCGAAAACCGCGTTCAGGATGCATACTACGATCAGTGAGCCTTTTCTTCCTAACCTCGAGTCTGATAAGTGCCCAAATACTCCCGCGCCTGTAAACTTAGTAAAAATACTGTGAGAAACATTGATAACTTTAATTATTTATAATAAAAATTATTTATTAGAAATTATATGTCATGGACAATTTAAAAAATATGACCTGATTATATTATTATTATATATACACTATAATAAAAATTGTGGTCAAGAATGGAAAAAGAAGAGTAGGAAAAAAGGGGATGAAATTCATAGTGAATCTGACAATTTTACGTGGTTAATATTTAATAACGTAATAAAAAAGTAACATTTAAAAACTGCATTTCTAACAATTTATGAAAGAATAATATGTTTATATATATGTAAAGTTTAATAACTTTAATTACAATAGTTTTGAATAAGAAATGATGGGGATATATATTTAATTGAACTATAGTAGTGCTGGATCTTATTGACAACATAATATTGAGGAGGTATTTTTTCATGCATTTTTAAATATTATTACACTATAATATTTATTGTATAGTAATAAAAATAAATGAAGATGTTTCAATCATGACGTTATATTAGTGTTTCAGTGCTGATAAATTGTGATAAATTATAGATTTCTATGACCGCCGATTTATTCTGCTGCAGACAAAAAAATGATCATCGATTCAAGCATTAATGGATAACGATCCTAAAATGAAAACGTAAGCCTCAAAAAAGTCGAAGAAATTTTCAATAAATCACAGAAAAATGAAACTGTTTATTTTGATTTTTTCTGCTTTTATTTTGTATAATCCAAATTCCAAAACGTCAGATAATCATTTCTCAGTCGACTTATGTGGCAGGCAACTTATAATAATGGGTCAATTAAAAGGTTAACAAAGTCTTTTCGAACTCTTCATTTTGTATTCAGCCAACACCTGGATACTTTCAGCATCTTGTCCTAATCCCACTCATAATAAATAAACGGAAAATAGATCGGATTTTGACTTGAAATATATTTATTTTATTAATACAAATTTGATAATAAATAATAATATTATGTTTTTTATATCTGTACATATACAAGTAAATTGAATCTGCATTTAATAGATCTAAATAAATTACACTTGCAAGTGTATACTTCATCATACTATCTTGTCATAATTTTATCATTGTAGATTTTAAAAAGAAAACATAGCATAGTTATCTATATCCATCAATCAGTGATCCGAATTAAGTTAATTAATTTAATAGAATAAAGTAAACTTTACTTTGAAGAACTGTAAAGAATTACATATAAATCATTATGACATGAGATTTATAATATCAATATATCATCAGCTAGGGCTGAATGAAATGGATATTGATAAAGCCTAAATTTAATGTTTAGCAATCTAAATTCCTATTCACATAATGTTCTTTTCGATTTAACTTAACTAAATTTAAAAATCTAAAAGTATTGAAAAGTTTTTATAAGTCTATATTGAAAATAAAATCAGTATAACTTAACTCATTTAATGTTTTTAAAGTTACATAAAATTGAACAGAAATACACAGATATCTTAAAAGTTTGTATGATTCACGTCTTGTTCTGTGAAACTTATCAGCAGAACAGTTAAAATCAATTTAGTTTAGTTCCATTCAGTTCAACTTAGCTCATATATAATTTGATCAAATTCAGAGAAATAAAGATATACTGCTTCTTTTTCAATACGTTAATTTTACACTTCACTTCAGTTCAATCCAATTTTATCCAGTTAAGTTCAGTTCAAGCAAACACGACATTATTCTAATCCTTTTCCAAAAAGCTACACTAGATAAGAAAACGGCCGCTCATGCGATTATTTGGAGCAAACCAAATTTGACTACAAGAGTGACCAAAGGTATATTCTTTGTACATAGATCCCATAGTGATAAGAATATGTACAAGAATACAGTTTGTATCTTACCATGTCACGTTCTATTCACGCTCCACTATGACCCGACCCATATTCTGTACATTACATGGTATTCTATGATTGAATTTTTGGCACAAATTTAGAAATGAGCAAATAGAATTTAATCCTAATTAATTATTATTAATCAACATTCAACATTATCCAAATTGAGATATAACGATTTTTAAGTAAATAGATATACAATACGTTACACAAACCCTAATCTTTCTATATGTAGTAAAGATACATCGTATCAATTTATTGCAATTAATTAGTTAACCTCTATTATGTTTTCTTATCCGAGTGAAAATATAAAACCATGCATTTTTTAATACTTTAAATAGTTAATTAAAATAACTATTATTTTTTGCATTTTTTTTAATTACAAAATTGTTGATAAAATAACGCATATTTAGAGACCAAATTTATCAAGAAATTAATTATATTAATTGGCAAAGAAATACTTACCAATCATGCAACCACCAAAAAACACGGCCTGAACCAACCCAACCTTGTATTTCTCACCACAAACCAGTCCGAACTCCGCCACCGTCGAACTTCCGGCACCGCCGATCCACTCCCACGATCCCGCCGGCAGATCGCACACGCTCACCGCCGAGTCGGAGCACGCGCCTCCCACGCATCGCCACCGGGGCTCCCGGTCGGCGAAGATCATGACCATGGTGTGGAAGGCCTCGAGGGCCCACGCCAGGCTCGCAAGGACAAAGTGTCGGGCTTGCCAGGGCCCGAACTCGCCGCAGTACTTGCTCAGCATGTCGTCGATGCATAGCTTCTCCTTGCGCGGCGGCGGCCGGAGGAGGAGCGCCTCCTTAACTCCGTTGTCGGACGGGGACATTTTTTCCCCAGACTATGATATACTAATATTCAGACTAATGAATGGGACGTGAGGATATGTCATATATATACTGCCAGAGAGATGAGAAAAATAATTGGATATTATTTTTGTTACAATTTTTATTTGCTACTATCATCATATTCTCTTATTCACGTTTCTATTTAACCACCTTTATTTGGTGTTATGATAATAATTTATTGAGACTATAATCAATTTTAATTGAATCTAAATTGAATCTCGTGACAAAGTTTTGCCAACATGATATTTCACGTGATAATATAATTTAATGATTTTTCACGTGATTATGCAACACTTTTAAGTTATTAATATTAGTAATACTAATATATTATGTCTAAATAAGTAATATTATTTTTTATGTTTTTTCTAAAAAGTAAAATTAATTTTTATGTGCAGGCTGTTTATTTTACGTGTATTTTAGGTGCAGGGAAAACTTATTTTTGCAGGTCCAAAATTAAGGTGAACTGTCTAAAATACCCTCGTCTAGTTTGTGAAGATGGTGATTGAAGTTCAAATCAATTGTATTTGAATTTGGTCCGCGAATAACAAGTAATTGCAATATTGGACATTAAAGTGTATCATAATTCTGGTCAACCCCCTACCTCAACGTCAAACAATATGACGTGTTGTCTACTTGGATTTATTTTGTATCAGAGTTTATGGTGGGGATAGAGAGGCCAGTGGGTGGGTGAACAAAAACGTGGAATTGGTGTTGGTTGAAAGGAAACACGACTATTGGAAGGCTAAGTTGATCAGTGGAGGGCGGATGGGGGTGGTAGCGTTTTGGGGCCGCGCCGCAGCAGTTGAATTGTCCGTTTGTGTTGGTGGTATATTATGGGGATTATCGGTAGAAATATACGAGCTAGGGGATGGTTTTTCAGAACCTCTTTTACCGAGCTATCAATCCACCGCGATTTTCCCCCAAAAACAAGGGACCGCCGATCTATGATTCCGGCATGGGCATCACTCGAATCACACTGACCAAACCTTGGCGGCCGTGGATTCAGACCGGGCAGCACCGCTGCGAATCACACTGACCAAACCCTGGCGGCCGTGGATTTTCAGAACGGGCAGCACCGCGATTTTCCCCCAAAAACAAGGGACCGCCGATCTATGATTCCGGCCTGGGCATCACCCGAATCATACTGACCAAACCCTGGCGGCCGTGGATTCAGACCGGGCAGCACCGCTGCGATTACAACCCGCCACCGCCGCCCGATTAAGTCACCGATTGATTCGGATCCACCACGGAATCGCCAACCAAAATCATCTGCTTTCTATCAATTGTAATTGGTTTCTTTCGCCTATCCATCCTATCTCTAACCACCTACTTTTTCAAAACCGACCCTGACTTTTCATCTAATCCGCACCTCACACCCACATAATTGCAGATGGACCCTTCGGCCAAAATTCGCAAATAATGAAGAAATATTCAAGGTGAGCCCTAGAAACTATACGAGGGCATTTTAGACAGTTCGCATTAATTTTGGACCTGCAAAAACAAGTCGTCCCTGCACCTAACAATGGCCAGTTACTATGATTATCTATAAATAAACATTCTGAATAATTATATGATGAGCAATATTTCACTTTTTGACGTCCATGATGTTACATCAAGGTGGCATATTCAACCATAATAATTTAAAGTACTGATTCACTAATCCAATTTCCATCTAAACTACTTTATTTATTAGATAGTTCTTAGAACATTTCTTATTCCGTTAAATATGGATACTTCTCAGCCATTCAATATGGATACTTGAAAGCCTCTGAATTGGCACTTGGTGTATTCCAGGTAGAGTCAGATTGTCCGATAACTGTAAAAGGCATACAGAATCCAGATTTCATAGATTGAAATTTTTACACACAGTGCTATGAACTCAACAAATTGATAGGTGCTCATCCACTTACACACATACTGAGAGAGGCTAACTGTGCTGCTGATTATATAGCTAACATATGTATTGATCAGCTAAATTGCCATGACTTGACATTCAGTGCATCTCCCAGCAGACTCAGGGCAATAATTCTCCTTGATAAGGCTGGCACTCCTAATATTAGATTCTAGTTCCAGGAATTTATCAAGAATGTTGGTACTGCTCCTTCTTTCTTTTAGTTTCAGGTTGAGGATGGAGGCACAGTATGGCAGCGGCATAATCCAAAGGAAAAGACAACAACATCAAAGCATCTGGTCTAGTTTCTGGGATAGAACTCTGGTGATAAGTCACAGGAACTCCAAACAGTCAACAAGTGACTCATGTATAGAACATTTTGTTTAAACTAGATTAGCAATTCTTTTGGCAATCTAGACTAGTACTATGGATGGACATTCTTGATTTCAGACTTTGAATGGGTAAATTGTGCTTTGACCTTTGCTGGCTCAATCACTAAACTGCTCCTTAAAGCTCTCTGGATCAAGAATGGTACTACCTTTTCTATAGTATTAGAAGCTCAGTAAAGCCACTTTAGGTTATTCTTTTCAATGCTTAGTGCATTTGAGCAACTGCTCAGTTCTGTAAAACTTATAAGCTAATGGATTTTTTTTTGGGTTTGGGGAGCCAATAAAATCCCCCCACCAATGGTGGTTTTAACTTTTTAAAAAAAATTATTCCGTTAAATGTTTAACTTTTATATCTCAATAATAAGGGTAATTTGGGCATAAAGTATTAAAATACAAACGTGCAAAACTAATTACGGGACATCTAATAGACCACTCCTTTTAAAAAATGGGCGGAGATAATTAGGATATTGAATTTTATTTAACCTTTAAAAGAGTTGTAAATATAATATAATATTCAATTACCACAAAATTCATACACCCATAAAATCAAATTCATAGTCATTAGCTTATATCTATCAACAAAATCTAGCTTGGCCAAAAAAACCAATGAAAATATAATCTTAAATTGACATTATAAACATTAAAAATTGAGATAGAAACTATTTAATTTATGGCGACACATCCTTTATTCATGATTTTTTGTTCGAAAGATGTGTCACATCTGTCCTCATTGATGAAGGCCTGATACTTTTTAATAACAGTAGTTTTTCGTTATCATTTTGTAATTATGTTCCTTTTGAGTTGATTATGAAAATAGTCTCTCTCTCTCTCTCTCTCTCTCTCTCTCTCTCTCTCTCTCTCTCTCTCTCTCTCTCTCTCTCTCTCTCTCTCTCTCTCTCTCTCTCTCTCTCTCTCTCTCTCTCTCTCTCTCTCTCTCTCTCTCTCTCTCTCTCTCTCTCTCTCTCTCTCTCTCTCTCTCTCTCTCTCTCTCTCTCTCTCTCTCTCTCTCTCTCTCTCTCTCTCTCTCTCTCTCTCTCTCTCTCTCTCTCTCTCTCTCTCTCTCTCTCTCTCCCTCCCCCTCCCCCTCCCTCTCCCTCCCCCCCACTTTGTGGCTGATCCCTTAGGAATCAAAACAGACATTGTTTTGAAGATCATCGGGTAAATGTAGTACTTTGAATGCAAATTGGATTATTAAGTCACCTTTCACGAATTTTCAAGGCTGAATATGTCAATTCAAAAAAATATATGAACGCTAAAAGTAAATACAAGTCATCAAATAGTCATTCAAAAAATCATGTACTTAAGTGGATTCAGACTATAAAGGAGGAGCTAATTGATAGTTTTAGAGCAAAATCATATATGTAATTTAATCCATTCATCATCTGGTAAGAAGTATAACTCTTCATCTTAATTCGAATACATTTTAACTTTTATACTGTGATATAAGGAATGTGTGGTTCATAAGGAATTTTAAGGGAGCGTAGATCTAAAATATAGATTGGTGGCTCTTGAGCAATTTGCCCAGATATGAAAAGTTTGGTTGTGGGATTCTCTTCTGTTAATTCCCGACAATTAGATTCGTCATATTTTTAATATTCACATGACCTTCTTTTGTGTGAAACTCCATTCCGTTCCCAAAATTATTTTATAATTACAGCTCTTGAAATGAATAAGGAAGATTAAACTATTTTAATTCTAACTCGAAAAATTCAGAAGTCTATAAATTATTTTTCATAATTTTTCAATTGTTATCTATGAAAAATCATTTCAAATATATATGAAAATATATACAAAAATACCTCGATGATTAATCAAGATTAATCATGACATTCTATCAATATTGTGTGTTACACTTTTCTCTGCATATTGAAGGTTAAAGTGAGTCAATTTTAGTTTAAGGTTTATACAAACATATATTAACAAATATTTCAAGATAAAAGCGAAATAAAATTGAAATAAGGTTTATTTTCTACTCTTTTTATGATTGTTGAATCTTTTAGCAAATCGCAGATATGAGAAATGTTATTAAATATACATGAAAGAGAGAAATATCATATGGGTATAGTAAAAAATCCAGTGAATAAACCATGTTCTTTTTACTGCTATTTTTTAAAAAAAAATAAATTAGATAATAGCACGAGTCTCAAAACTATTACGTTAAACCATTTGAACAATAATATATATTACTTTCTTTTACTACTTTATCCCAAATCAAACTCAATTTCTAATAAATTTTTACTACTACTTCATCTCAAATCAAACTCAAGTCCTAAACTATATTGGAATATGATTTTCCTAATCACATTTTGGTTTTGTGTAATAGATCTTACTATATATACAATATATTTTATATTTACGCAAATTCTTCACCACCAAAAGCTCACGACAGAATGGAACTCACAGTCGTCTTTCGGGGCACCATGAGAGGCCACACCGACCGTGTCACCGCCATCGCTACGAAATCCGAAAACTTGATCGTGACGTCATCGACCGACAAGTCCATCATCGTCTGGTCGCTCACCAAGGAGAGCATGACGTCGTACGGCTTTCCCCGGCAGCGCCTCACCGGCCACTCCAACGCTGTCCGTGCCGTGGCAATCTCCTCCGACAGCAAACTCGTCTCCGCCTGGGCAGACAATGATCTCCGTCTCTGGGATCTTGATACTGGCGCCACGCGCCACCACTTAACCGGCGACACAGATGGTGTTCTCTTCGTCACATTCTCCCCCGACGGTAGCCTTATCGCATCGGCCTCAAACGACAGCTCCATCAAGGTGTGGGACACCACCACCGGAGAGTGCCAGCATGCACACACAGATCGGGTGTCGTCCGTGCGGCCCACATTTGTCTACGGATCATGCGACGGCACCGTGAAGGTTTGGTTATGGGATTCCGATTCCGATAAATTTATCAACAAACACACCCTCACCGTGAAGGATTGGTTGTGGGATTCCGATTCCAATACATTTATCAAACATACCCTCACCGGCCACGATATGTGCGTTAACGCCGTCGCAGTCTCGCCAGACGGTTCACTAATCGCTAGTGACGGAGAGAGTAAAGTTGTTTTATGGGATTTGGTTGAGGGGAAACTTCTTTACATGCATTACGTTGAATCAATCATCCATGCATTGCGCTTCAGCCCAACTAGGTACTGGCTCTGCATAGCTGCTGAGGATATAATTCAGATTATAGATATTGAGAAAGATATCATCGTTAAAGAGATGTTGGTTGAAGAAGATGAGAAGGAGAATGGTGTGTACTGCACCAGTATGAACTGGAGCACTGATGGAGACACGCTCTTTGGTGGTTACTCCGACGGAATGATCAGAGTTTGGCAAGTGCAGGACTTGTAGTTTATTACTTTGGAACATGATTATTTATTATTTATAACACGATAAATATTATTTATAACATGATTAAATTATGACTGTAATGTATATGTTCAACAGATGCAGCTGAAAATCCTTGCTACGATTGGCCGTAACTGAAAGAAACCGATCAATGATATTGATGGTCAACAACAAGGTTTCAAGGCTGAGTTCGAACTTGTATCAGCCAATGGATCAGAAGTTGGCGCGCATTTTGCTCGTCCAATGAAGACAATATTCCAAATAATGAACGTATAAATAATACAGAGATCTGCATTATTTATATGTTAGGTGCAGACGTGCAGTATATATGTAAGAGATCTGCATGATCATGAAGCACTAATTTTTCTCGTTGGTTAACCTTTTCTTCTCATAAGAATGGGAGTTTTCTATGAATGAAATCTTCATCCAAAATGGCTAGCTCTTTCCCACTGTTTTGTTTTTGAAATCTTCTTTCTACCTATTAATAATTCAAAATTTGAATCGATCCTGCCCTGCAAATTATTCCCGGTGATGGAAATCTTGTTCTTCGTCATTATGTTGCAGGTTTTCTGGATAGTAGGATATTCCACCTTTCTTCTTCGCAGTCCATATTCATATTTAAAATACCTGATATATTCTTATACATGAGAATCACATCTACTTTTTGAATAAATAATAAGGATATTAATGTCACTTTACCTGACTGCATGTAACCATGCTTTTTTTACATAGTGATGTTTAATGAATATTCATGTGTGCGACAAATTTTGGATGAGTAGGCTACTAATGTTTGAAAATATGGTAAACGGAAATATTATATATACACAATTTTATTATGCTGTTACAATAAGACGTGTTATCAGTCAAATTATTTTCCTTTTCGGTTGAATATGTTTTATTTATATCAGTTTAAATTTAATTAAACGGTTTTTCTAACGAGTGCCCATGGGCACTCGTTAACAACATTTGATTCCTTTGTATTTCGTGCAATTTCTAGGTCATTTAATTAGACAAAGTAAATGCACATCTTTGTCAACCCAGTCATCATCGAATAAATACATCAATTTACTGTCATTATCGATTCGTACGCATAAGTAAATGCCTTTCCTAATTTACCCCTACTAGTCATATACGCCCACCATTCCCTCCAAAACTCTTATGCATTTTCCTTCCATTGATATGACGTTTTATGTGTGCAGCTGCTGTGGATGATACACATGAAATGAAATGGCGCCATTTCCTTCTAAATTTTGTATATTTTTCCTATCTCCATGGCGCGTGATCTGCGTACTTTACTTGCATTTTCCCTCCAAATATTTCTAATTCTATCCTTATATATTGAGTTGACGATTCATATACATATAAGCAGCTTTAGGAATCGATTGATTTTCTTTTTCATCACAATTTATTTGCAAAAATTACTCACTGATGTGTGGTTGAGTTCCATCTTCAAATTATAATCTACGACTTGGAAAACAATCGAGGTATGAATTTTAATTTCTATATATATATATATATATATATATATTTCAATCATTCATTTTTTTATTTCTACCTTGTCCAATTATTATTGTATAATATACATGCCGATGTAATGCCGATGTAATGTTTTGTTTTATTTCTACTTGTTTGGAATTTTATAAATCATTTTAAATTGTGAGGGAAAATATTATATAGTGGAGATAGGAAAAATATACAAAATTTAGAAGGAAATGGCGCCATTTCATTTCACGTGTATCATCCACAGCAGCTGCACACATAAACGTCATACCAATGGAGGGAAAATGCATAAGTGTTTTGGAGGGAATGGTGGGCGTATATGACTAGTAGGGATAAATTAGGAAAAGCATTTACTTATGCGTATGAATCGATGATGACAGTAAATGATGTGTTTATTCGATGATGACTGAGTTGACAAAGATGTGCATTTACTTTGTCTAATTAAATGACCTAGAAATTGCACGAAATACAAAGGAATCAAATGTTGTTAACGAGTGCCCATGAGCACTCGTTAGAAAAACCGTTAATTAAATATGATTTGATTAACTTCATCTAATTATCTACTATTTGAGTAGTTTCAATATATATATATTCTTTATACTTTGGTTCAGTTCAAGCAACATAAATTGACAAAAATACACACTACAATTATACTTCAGCCATGGACCATAAGCCGTTTCTTCTATTTTGAAACCCCGCTCCTCATCGTCTCACAAATATTGTAAGCCCTACAAATCTGATTTAGTGAAGCTTCTTCATCATCCGTCTTCCTTGCAGTTTCAATACCAACCAGTATCCAAGCATTGAAATTTCTTCTCTCCAGTTACTCGTCCCAATTCAGGAGTCTTAGCGGTTAGGCGGCCAAAATGAACTGAACTACTTCTATTGGAGATCCACCTCCGCTTCCGCTCCCTGAAATTCTCTTTCCAATGCACCGACATCTTGTTGGGCGCCGTTGGCACTATAGCAGTACTGAAATGTTTTGCCTCCCCATCAACATTCGGATCGCCTGCATCATCGACAAGCACACAAACACAGACATCCATTTAGCTAGCATACCAAAACTAAAACAGTCTTCTTGATACACTGGCTCTACTGACTGAAAAACTCAAAGCACAAATCCGATCCCCTGCAACACTTTTGCAATATCTAATGTTCTGGCTAGTGAACTCGGAATTGAATAGAAACCTAATGCCTAACAAATGGTTAGTGCTCTCTAAGGAGAAATAAGCCAATTAAGAGTAATCAAAGCAGAAGCACAACACTTTGCTTACCAGTTATCGAAAGTATCTCCGCAGAAAGCTGATTGGCAGATTCCTCTGCGAGAAATTACATAAAACAGATAAAAAGAAGCACAGTTCATGTTTCATCATAAACTCAAATCAGAAACAAAATTCGCAATTCTCACCGTCATCACTATCCGCAGCGGAGAGGAGCCTCAAATTGCCGGAAGAATTGTTGTTAGAGTGCGATGAAGAAGACGGCGCCAACTTGCAATTGAGAAGCTTTTGCTGGCGAATGGTCTTGTAGGTGGTGGAGGCGTCGATGGCGGAGATGTACTTTTTCAGAACAAGGTCCTTGGCGGACGGGGAGGCTTCGCCGGCGGGGGTAAGCTTCTTCACGATCCCGGAGGCCAGACGAAAAAGTTTGGCGAGGCCTTTTTTATGGCATGAAAAGTGTTTAATAAATTGCGCGAGTGTGTAACCAAAATTTGGGTCGTTTGGGCTTTATGGCTGGCCTAGCCTTGCTATTTCTTTCTGTAAACCGAAATTTGATAACTTGTGTCCACAAGCTGCGGGGCTACATTATTATTAGTGTAGAACTTTAAAGTGATTTACATGTATTTATTACATAGAATATTACTATACACTAGACATAAATAACAAAATAGAAAGGAATGAACTTTTTAAATAATTTGTCTGATCCCTGTCTTGATCTAAATAATTTTTGTGTATAAATTTCTCTCTATTTCCATTATTCTCATTTTTTATTCAAGTCATGTATCAAATTCTTGTTTGGTTCAATTCAAAAGGAATGCATGACAATGATAGTCAGAGTGTCAGTTATGATGGTTTGAAAGTTAGGAACGGTGGTCCGTGTGCTGGCAAGAGTGGTTGGTGTGTGGTGATGACGGCAGTCGGGGTGGTGGTACTGTTCTGCAGATGTTTCAGTAGGATTGGAGTCGGCCAGCGTAATGGTGGTGGTCGGTATCGCCCAAAACTTTCTCATCTTCTATAACAAGTATTAGTGACATCATCTCGCCATAGGTTATACACCAATTTCACTTTAAAACAATTTTTTTAAAAAATGAAAACAAGGGATGTGAAATGAAGTAAAATTTGCAAATATCTCTGATAAAACAGTAACAACTTTATGATTAATGGTCCTAACATTTAAAATTTACGGAGCTACAAACATTAACATTTGGACAATATGAGGTAGAAAATGCATCCTCTAAATTTTTTTTTATTGACCGGAACACTATTTGAAAACAAATTTGGAATAAGTTTAGTTATGTATTAACTAAATTTCAAATTTTATATTTAAAAAATATGTGTTAGGAAAAATCTAAAAGTATATCACACAACTTACTACTCATGTATTATGGTCTAATTTGCAACAAAATCAATGATGAATAGTAAGATACCAATATAGGAAGTGTAAATCTATAAATTATTTTTAATTTCATCATAGAATTATAGCAAGACCGTGTCAATCAAATTATTCTATATAGGTAAGGTGTTAACCACCATAGTTACTCTCCCTATTTCTCATCTGGAACTTCCCAGCAACATTTTATGCATTTCTTATCAGGAATGCTTGAAAGAATATGTTGAAACTCACTTTTATATAAAACATCACAATTATATGATGTGCCAGTCATAAACATACACAAACGGGATTAACTAATACTTGTATCAATTATGCGAGCCAAGGGGCTAAGTGGTGTGACATCTAAGAAAATAACTATTTATTTCCTTTAAATTAAATTATTAGTATTTCTAAATTTAATGTTTTATATCTATGACATTTGGTTTGGTTTAAATTATTAGTTTCATTACTATTTAATAATAAAATTTCATTGGGTGAAATGTGAAATAATGATAAAATCTGTGGGGTTGTAAGTGTAAATATGAAACTTAAATTTTACCATTATGGAAACAATTAAGGGAAATAGAAACTGAGGGAGTCAGGGAGGATAAACAATATTTCTTCGATAAAGAATCTTAATATACCTTCAGATTTTAGTTGAACGGTCTAGCAGGAAGAACCGAAGAAGGATGGCTAATTTTGGATGAGATTAATTGATTTAACCCAATTCTCTACTACAATCGTAAGTATAATTTTGTTCCTCAATCTCAATAATCGGTCTGGGTATAAAAAGAATCATTGCATGTGTTTGTCTGAAATATGTGCGCGTCTGTTTGGAAAATTCAGAACTTTTCTGCCCATTTGTTGCTGATTTTGTGTTTTTTAAGAATAATAAGGATTAAACTGTTGCTTTTGGATACTATTTGATTGAATCTTGAGCTCTTTTGAATTATTTATCTATGAACTCTCTTTGTTCCACCATTTTCCATGTTTATTTACCATACGATGTTTAGGATTAACTTATCTACTTAGTTAACTCTTAAGGAATTACACTACTGTTACGTCTGAAACATGTAACCATTTGATGTGTAGATAGATGGGAGTGTGGAGCAGAACGATGTTAACCAAAATATGGGAAGCCAAAATGAAAATAATCTTAGTGCTAACAATCAGAATAATCAGAGCTCCGGCTTAGAACCGAGCTGGTCTAAGTCTTAAGTCAAATATTCGATATGATAGATGAAAGCCAAAGACAAGGAGGCGAGGATCAGGCGCTGGAACGATTTCTGAAGTTCAATCCCCCAAAGTTTGACAGTGAGTCGGTTGATGAGAAAGCTAAGACTTGGTTGGACACTATTAGTGATATTTTAGATGATTTAAGATATCCAGAAGAGCGCAAGGTAGCTTTTGCTGCTTTTCGTCTGGAACAAGCCGCTAGGGATTGGTGGCGTGTGTTTCAAAGGAAGTGGGCTACTAAGGGCGCCCGTTATATTTGACAGAACTTTGTAACAGAGTTCCAAAGGAAATATAGTCCAGCGGTGATGGCAGATCGGAAGGAGGCTGCTTTCATCAAGCTCAAACAAGCCAACAACACAGTGGGTACTTACGAGGAGAAGTTCGCCAAACTATCTAAATATGCCCTGAGATGGTTAATAATACCCTGACAATCATTGAAGCATGATTCTTATGTTTCTGTTTACAAAACAAAATAATAAGAAATTTTCTTGCATAAAAAATTGCAATGACAAAATTCTGAAATCCATAAAATAAATGAACTAATGTTGAAACTTAAGAAAAGCATGATAGCGAGGCAAATTCCCTTCATCCTCCTTCTTGACGTGGTCCCCAGTAAAGTTAGTCCCACATTAAATATTAAACATTCTTGCACAACTATCCCATACAGGTATAGTAGATCCACCACTCTTTTCACATATCAATATCAATAACATCTTCCTTGAATGACCGTTCACGTTCCAGTTAAATCTATCCTTAACCTCGTTGTTTGACATACTCTTGAAAACATATATTAATTAGGACTTGTAATAATTTAGCTATATCACTTAACAAATCAGTAAAGCAAAAAACACATAACATTAACACTACCATTATGTCAAGCAAAAACAATTCATACAGAGCTGAAAACAGATACGGGACTGATGAACCACATGATCATTATCACTAACAGTTCGGTGGTAGTAAATACATACCTCAGAAAGGAAACAGATGGCGAAGAATGTCGGATAAGAAACACAAATTGACTTATAATTATAGTAGAAGTGGTGTGCTACAAAAGATTGCTTACCATTCATGCAATGAGGTCAACATATACAAGTATTTTGTACATACCTGAATCCCTAGAATATCTCAAGTTCTCAACTTTCTGTTTGACTAGGACTAATAACAGAACAACTAAATTAAGGGGGTGTTTGGGAATCAGCTGTTAAGTGATGGTATTAGCTGATTTGATTGGCTGATTGTATAAATGTGTTTGGTAAAATTAGCTGATAGATGTAGTTGTACAAATGCTGATTGCACAAAAATGTAGTTCAAAAATTATAAAGTTAATAAATAAGGCCTTTCAAATAAGGATTAAAGATGAACTAAAATAATCTTGAACGGAATTGTTGTACTTAATTTTATGAATTTCAAATAAGGATTAAAGGCAAGGACGTCTAGGGTTTAAGTACAGGATCGTGAAAAGTCGGAGAAGGCCGCAATTCGTTTTAGATCTCAACAACCGTTGATAGTCTGGAAAGAAGCGTCGGTGAGAAGAAGGCGTGATGGTGAAGTACATCACAGAGCATCTGGTTCTGGTCTTGTCCTTGTTTGTATGCGACAGGCCGCGCGTGTAATGCCTGGAGATTAAGATGCCCGAGGTCTGAATTATCAACTGCCTGCTGATGCCATTTCGCAACATTTAGTCTTTTCAGAAATGCATGGAATATTTTGTAATCTATGCATTTGTCTTTCACAAAATGCAGCAAATGTATAAAAATTTGATTCAAAAGAAATGTTTGTCTATGTAACAGTATTATTGGTTCTTTGTCTATTTAGAAAACAACAAGTCTGAAGAACACAAATGAGCCTGCAATGTTTTACATAACAAAGATTACATGAAATTATGCCTGAACTCCTTTCTTCTTCCTATATGTTGAAAAAGCATTCTCAGTCAGTGCCAAGCCGAGGCAGAAACCAGATTCCTGTCCTTCCATCCCAGCAGCATTGCACCGTCCCGCTCTACCAGAGTATAATGTTCCGAGTAACACTTCAGCAAGCTCTTTATCACAGAGTTGACGTAAGTACTCAGAGGAAACTGCCTGAATCCCGCCATCATGAACCTCGATTTCCATTTCCCTAACAGCTCGTGTCGCTCAACCCTCTCTTTCCCTTCACAGGCTATGATGTTCACCAAATCCCTTGCCAGACAGTGCTGCTCCACGTTGATCCGCTCCTTCTTGTCCCGGGGCATGGTGACATCGATGGACTCAAACATAGCAGAATAGTACTCCAAGGTCTCTAAGAACCTTGGGAGAAAGGGGGCTGTGTTCGTGTTCGATTCCTGCTCCACTAAAGTAACCACCTTTGGAGAAAGAGACTTCACCATTCGAAGAAGGCCGTCTCGAGGGTTGGTCACATCCACGCTTTCATCGGGGGTGTGATGAAGCTGCAGAGGGAAGTTCACGGCAAGGGCTTCTCCAGCTCTAACATCCAGCATCTCTTGAGTGACATCAGGAGCAAAAACTGGAACGGGATGGAACTCGACTGGAATCTTGAACTTCTCAGAGATGGCAGCCAGGCGTTTTCCAACCGCCACGAGGCCTTCACCACGCGCGTACTGGGAGACAGGGTCATCAATCCCGGTTATGCGAACATGAGGGGGCCCGCTGGGCCTTGCAGCAAGTGCCTGCAAGAGGGTCATCCATTGTGTGCCCTGAGCGATTTGGAAGTCCACGATGTGTATCCTGTCTTCATTTCTGCAAGCTTCGGCTATGGCTCCATTGGCAGCCATGTAGCCGAATTTCAGGTAGGGACATATCTCGTACAAAATATGCATGTAGGAGAGCAGGTCCCTGCCCACTACTGGCTCCTTGCATCTCAGAGTACGGTAGATGTTGGTCCCCGATGCCTCTTTCCTTGCTATCAAGCCTTCAATCATGTAAGCTCCTAGACGCTGAATCGGCTCACCACTGACATTGACCGCTCCACGCGCTTTCTCAACCAGTTTCTCAAAAATCTGTAGCTCATTATCATATAGTGCTCTAGCACATTCCATCAACAACTGCTTAAGGTTAGATGGAGGGATACCTTTCAAGGACATATCATCAATCGCTTTCAGACGCTTCTCCATGTAAAGATCATTGCTTGATTTTCCCAGCTGAGGCACATAAGTAAGCTGAGACCCCTGCATTTCCTGGCTCCAAGCCCTCGATCTCTGACCTGATGTCTGTGGGCGCTTGTTTTCACCCGGGGAGGGGTGTGTTGTTGTAGCTTCTTCTTCCATGAGGACGGTCTCCAGTTGTTGCAAAGTGAGCCTTATGTTCTGACCATGGTTTGCTTGAGAAATGAGCGGCTTTCCTTGACTGGATTCTTGAGAAGGACTCGACTCCTGATAGTAACCGCTGTAACTCGAGGAATTACAGGAAGGGCTGGGCTGAGAGAGATTCTCAGTGGAGCTATGCTGCTCTAGACCGTCACTTAATGTGGTATGAGTATCAGATTCAAAGTGAGTCCAGAATGGTGAATTCGGTGAGTTCCTCGAATCAAATTTCACTGAACCAGCCACCCTATTTGGTACTGAAGGAATGCTGGAGAAAGGAGAGTACGATGATAAGTCTGCACCAGTCAGATTATATCCGACAAACCGGCGTGAATCCATAACAGATACTGAATCAGCTGTCCTGTAATCCAGTTACTCTGACCAGATCATATTTTGGCCAAATCTACGCTCGATTTAGTAGCAAAAGACCTACAAAGTTCACAAATAAATCGCCATAAGGTTTCTGATGATAAATTCTCTGCCAAAGGGACGGGAAAATGGACATCATTGGTATTCTCCAATAAGAACAACAAATGGAAATAAATGATACGACTTGAACCAACCTATACAGCTTAAGAAAGAAATTCAAACAGCAGTTCTAATGTAATCGACTTTGAACACTTTCCATATAAAAAAGATTGGACGAATCTATTCAATGATACTATGAGCTCAGGCTCATATGATACGAGCACATAAACAAAGGAAGGAAATTTATTGTATTTTACAAAACAATAATTAGTAACATATTTTTTAGTCTCTCAGAGTGGACTCCTTTCATGGTACAGATGGAAAAATAGCCAGGTAAAACATATCATTCATATGACTGTGTATTTGTGGCAATCGAAGATCGATTAAATAGCAAGGAAATGCTCAAGCAAGTGAGCTGAAACCTTAAAACCGATAAGAAACTGAGATCGATAAAAAAAACACCACATAGACAAAGCAAGTGAGCTAATCAAGCATGAACCAAGAATACAGCACACACAGAAACACAAACACAACCTTAAAAACCGGTAAGAATCCTCTACTCTCTGCCTCCTACTTCTACCTAGGACATATGATGGAATGCTTCACAAATCCAACCTATAAACCTAGAAAAAACCTATGAAAACTCCAAGAAACTGCAAAAATAAAGAATGGTCTTTTTTTTTGCATTGACTTCAGGCTAAGAACCAAATGTTTCAACCTCAAACAATGCTCAATTTCAACTCCCTGACTAATTAACCAGGTCTCCTCCTTATTCAATCAAAGTAAATGGTGGAAATACACGACAAAATCAAACCTTTGAATCCCTACTCTCAAGCAGCGAAAAAGACTCCATTTTTACAACAGCCCACGCCGACAAATGAACATAACAACGTAATTACACAGAAATCGTGAAGGAATCAGTACCTGAAAACGAGAGCCTGGATGATGATCTTTCTGAATTGGGTTCTGGTTTTTGTTTTGGTTGAGGTGGGGAGGGAGATTGAATTGTGTGTGAATGTCGGGACCGCGTTAATATATAGGACGGGAAGATAACGGTAACGGAGACCAGGTTGAGTTGAATGTTGACGGATGTGGTGACGGAAGATTGGAATTGAAGCGTCTGTTACGCCGACCACACGCTTCAACATTCCCAGCGCTTTCAACTTTCTGACGCTGCGTGTCTTACACGTGCTCTTAGGGAGTGTGCGACACGGATTGATCTACTCAGCCTTGATTAATTAATGAACGTCTTTGTTTTCATCTGCTCAAAATATATATATAATCTGAACTCAAATTAAGGATTTTAAAATAATAAAACTGCATATCTCATTGTTACATGAGACTATCGTCATCCAAACAGATTTGTTTTAAAATAAGTAATTTTATTTTACTCTTGTATTGATTTCAACTGCACACTACTTTTACAATTTTACTAACGTTAATTAGTAATGTATATTTGATCATGATTTTTTATTAGTATGCGTGTGATAATTGAAATATCAGTTCTATAGACATTTTAATATGTGTAATATTGACGTTGAAACACACAATCTAACATTGAAAACATGCATTGGAAAATGTTATTAGTGTTCAAACATGATTTGAAAGGTTGAAATTACTCAAACATGCATCGAAAAGATTGACCAAAAGATATACATTTTAAATGGGAATGGAAAGTAACTAAAATTAACGGGCGCAAACAAAGTTGATGTAATGATCGACAACAACTCTTTCATTCGTGGAGTATCGAAGCAGTTGGAAGGTATATCTAACTCGATACTTGAAAGATTATTACTGTTGTGGCGGAGCTATCGGAAGCTGAGGTGGTACTGATTGGAAATACCTTGGAATTAATTCGAATGGTTTGCAGGGACGAGAATCATAGACGATGTTTGGAGCATAAAGTGTTTCGACTTGTAGAGCATAACCTAACCCACCATGTTTTTGAGTGCTGAGATCTTATAATGTTATAGTTCAATATCTTAGATATTCGAGAACGAGTATAGTTGATCGAGTTGGGACACACTGCCATTATTCATATTGTCAAGCGATATTGGACGTTTTTCAGTACTCTGAGTTTTTTATAATATAATTTTCGCTCCTGATACAATTTTTCCTTAAAAAATTTGAAAATAAACAAATATGATTACTCTCAAATAATATTTTGGTTTATAAAAATTTTTTGGACATAGGATGCTTACGTTGGTCAACAACTACAATTGTTCAATTTTTAAATTTTAAAAATATATTAGCAACAAATAATCAAAACCCTTCACGCGATCTGAAGCGAGTGATCTCCAGATCAGACAGCTGCGGCTGTGGTCACATGACGACCACGTGACGCTCCGTATGCATACCCGCTGTCTTTGGCGGTAACCCGTACCCACAACCCGACGACCCGACATCTGACCGCTGCGCTGTCCTTACTTTTAGCCAATGGGATTAAAGAAAGGTGACACGTGTGGTGTGCTAGGATTCTAGATTGACTATTTTGATCTGACGTGTCACGCGGTTAGACTAGATTCTACTTTGACCTTACTTTTTTCGCTCCAAATTTCCTGAATCCCAAAACCATGAACGCGCAAATTCCAACTTGCCAACCCCCATCATCAGTGAATAGTAAATATAAGTGATCCAACGATTACTAGAATCAAACATTTATTCTAAACCCTTTCTTTTTCATATTTATCAGAATCATCCTCATGTAAATATAAATATGTATTAGACAGGAAGCAATATATTATGTTAATATAACTATATAGTTGAGCCATCTATTGAATCTTTACCTGAACGGTTTAGGTATTTAGAGTTAAGAGTATGAATCATTGCCTAGACGGTTTAGGTATTCAGTGTTAACAGTATAGTTTGAACAGAACGTTATTATATGCAGTTCGGAATTTTACTATTATAATTCAAATTGCTGTGAAAATATCATCATTTATTATATTTATTGAAAACTTATCAATATTCAGGGAACAGTATTGCAATTTCAATCGTATTTTGAAGTACGCCGAGTAAAATACTGAATTATGTACAACACTTCCGTTCGAAAATTAGTAGCTAAGAGTAATATTGTACAACATAATTATGAACATGTATCAGCAAACAATTTTAGGTTGTGTTTGGTTGGAGAGAATTTTGAGACTTTGGGATTTTGTTTTGGATTTTGTAAGTTTGATTTTGCAAAAGTCTTGTGTGGTCAGGTTTTGATTTTGTAAATTTGAAACAAAATCTTTCTTTGATTCGGCAGGATTTTACAAATATAAATCAAAAATTGTAAGTCTGTACTCAGAAAAACAAAAGCCAAATTTGGGAACGAGAAAACATTTGAATTTTCTAAAACTATACAAATCAAATAAAAATTTTCAAAAGTAAACTTTGAAAGTTCAATTCTTCAAAAATCGGGTAAATCAAATACAACCTTACTCTCTTTATAAAGCTCCTATTTGAGAGTAGAAAATAGTGTGAATTATGAGCAATCAATATAACGGCATGATCATCCTTTTGAACGTACTAGAAAATTGCATCAAAGACATTCAAAATCAAATTCTCATTAATTTGTGGTAGGACTGGGGAGCTTGTTTTCTAGCTGATATTTTCACAGGGATGCCATCAAGTTCATACTACTCCAGTCTTCATCACGATCATGGATTTTCAAGATAAGAAAGACCCGTTTAGATTTTTTCTTCTATAATGTATTATATATATATATGTATATATAGATGAGTATGAGAAATTTTTTAAAAATAAAATAGATCTTGCTTTCACAAATCTGGAAATGTTGACTTGATCGTGTGAATTACGTACGCATGAATTTGCGGTCTTGCTGTTTTTGTTATTAAATGTCATTTATTTGATGAAGAGAGTTTCCAGATAAATTCTCACCATTGATAGTACAACAATTCGACAAGCTTTTCTATACACATTTCATGTGTACGTGATGCATGCGCGTACGTTGAGATGATGCATGGCTCTAGATTTAATCCTAATGGTGTTAATCATACCTGGATTTTAGGCGCAGGGCAGATCTGATATTGACTTGAAATACCGCTGATTTGCTGATGCACGTCTAGGTAATAGTATAAAAATGAGGGTAATTTTGTCTTTTTCAGACATGCAAAATCAAATTATCCCTGCACCTGACACTGACCTAATCATATGACCTAGAGTATTTTTTATGAATGATACATGAGTAGAACCAGACAAATCATATTTAAGGTTGCTTAATAAGGTCAGGGTTTGTCAAAATTTAAAATCGTACTATATTTTTGTTTCGAACTATAGTAATATAGAATATGTTATATATTTTGTAAGTTGTCAGCGCCGACCCGTGCAACCCTTGATTTCGTTACTGGATTGAATAAATGTATCATTGTATATTTGTACATCTTTAATATCGTAAAATCTTGATATAGATTTAATTGATCATGAGTATTTAAATAATAACAAAATTTATGATTTGAATGTTTTATCAAATTATTTATGATTTTCATGCATAACTAGAACTAGGCATTATACGGAGCGGCGACAGTAATCTCAAAATTTATATTATTAACTATATTAATGTATATCAGGATAAATATATAGCGTAAATTATACTGCATGACAGATATTCCTATTTATCATGGGAAGGAAATTAAGGGTTCGAATAACTTTTCTGGATGATGATGGAGTTTAATTGCTTTGTAAATTTGTTAATTCGACTTTAAACTTTAAAATTGATTTTATATGATCTGGAAAGATACATGAACTTATCATCACATCCACTTTTGTGTTTAAGCAAAGCATGTGAGGATGAAGGAATTAATTCTAATTCCCTTTAATTAACAACCTTTCTCATACATCAATTAAAATATTAATTGCTAAAATATGTAAATGAGACTAAATTGTGATTGTCTGAGTTATCTTTACTCATCATGCCATAATAAAAATACGTATATTTAATCAGCAGCTAATTATTTTATCATTTTATTATTTTATTAATTTCAATTAGTAGTTAATTAGTGAAGTTTCAAGGATACTGTAATACGCAGTGGCAGCACCACTCACAAGTTCGGATAGGTCTTGACCTATTTTAAAATTCAAAACTCGGATTAGATTACTGTTATCCGATTTTCAGATGAGTCTATTCGGCCGAATATCATTTACCAGCGTTTCTACCAAAAAAAAATTAATCATTAGAACCTATCTTAACATAAATTTCTGGTTCCACCGGCATACAACTTTTCTCATAAATCAATAATAATTAATTTATTACCATTCCAGAATGATAATCACTTTCAAGAATAATCATAAACAATGGATTCCTCACATGAATAAACAAAGCAAAAGCATTTAAGAGAATGTGAATCATGAGCATATAATTAAGTATAAAAGGTGGAATTTGTAACCTTATCTTAAGCAAAAAAGAGAGAGAGATTACTGATCATTTGAATTCACATGAACTGAGTCAATTATATTTAACCACTTTCATCATATTAATCTCGTGCTGGTTTTTATCCTTAATTTTATAATTATATAAAATCTACTATCGAGCAAAATATTATAATGAAGAAATCATTATTTAGAACAAAAAAAAAAAAAAAAACAGTCAGTCGGCAGCTACCAAGAAAAACAGGATTCTGGAAATGTTTTCTTGAAAATTAGGTCAAATGGGAATGAGAATTAGGTCCGGAATTTGTACGTTCCCACCAAATTAAATCACGTTTAAAACGTTTCTAATGATGTATTAGTTTCGCACATGTATCAGTATTAGGTCAGTTTTACAGCTTCTTAATTTACACTACTTAAAAACAGTTTCAGTAATTTTTTTCAACTAAATCTATATGAGGATTTACATATAGCTGATATATTGATTAATTTACAAAAACAATTTGTAGAATACGTTCAAAATTGATTGATATATAAAACGTTAGAAGTAAATTCGTCTTCATAAAATAATTCTAGGTATTTGGTTGGATGGGATTTTGGAAGTCTGGATTTTATTTTGAGATTTTGAGAGTCTGATTTTGAAAAACCTTGTTTGGTTGGGTTGAAATTTTGTGAGTTTGGAACAAAATTTTCGATTGGTTTTTAAAATTTTGCAAATCTGGACTTTGTGGCCAAAAATATGATTTTGTAAAAGTTGATGAACCAAACAATTTTTCGAAAAACTGTATTTTCAAAGTCCAATTTTCCAAAAACTCATCCAATCAAATGCACCCCTAATTCTATGAATCCAGAATAATACGCCTATTGTATCATAGGTCATCATTATTAGATCTTGCAGATCGTCAGCCATTATTCTATTAAACATTTGGCAATTATTATCAATAAAATATATTTTTTTTAATAATTATATCATGTATAAATTTTTAAATTAAACAAGCATTTCAAACAGGTCCAAGTAGTTTCAATTAGGTCAAATAGCTCTAACATCTAACAGCTAAACAACTGGTAAGGCTGTCACCTTCAAGTTACGAAACTTTAACTAAATTCAACTTTAAAAAATTATCATTTTATTATGACCATAACTGTAATATATAAGCTCCAAATTTGACATATTTTTGAACGAACTTTCTCTAGGTTGCTGAATCCAGTTTGCCACTGAACTTTCTTGTTTCACTTTTTGAAACTTTCCAGTTCAAGATTATTATAAAGTTGAACTATCGAATTCAGGAGAATTATATTATTGATCATTAATTATGATTTATGTGTACCTATCATTTACTTTGAGATTTATTTAGGAACATTTTTGGAACTACTTGAAAAAAAAGTCATGAACACCCCGCTGAATTATAAATGCGAAAATGACACGATGTGGCAAGGCCAACTGGATTTTGAAATATATATGTTCTTCTAGAATTGTTGCTTCGTTTAGAAAGCATTTGAACACAGAAATGTATACGGCAGAGATAATCTAAGAGAAATACGGGAACGGCAGAGATGGAGTTCGAGTCTTTCATAAAATTCAGTGGTTATCTCGAACTTATACTACCAGCTGTGAGTGTACTCATTCAATGCCTAATGCGTTGCTGCTTTACTTCATACCATTCTATTATAAATATGCATTACTGGCCTCTGCTCCCTTTCTTGAAACTTGCCTTTGCCATCATGTGAAAATACCATAGTATCCTTGGGCTATTTCTTTGTGTCATCGAAATCAACCACACAAATGTTATGATCTAGGGGTCTAAATGCAAAATTAGAAAAAGGAGGGCAGTTGTACAATAAAGGCAAAGATCATCAAATCGGTGACGGGAAGCTACTCTCTGCAAATTGAATGCTTAGATCAATATATAGCTATCGCTAGCAAATTGAATAGTTAGAATCATCTTTTGGTTGGGATCAATTTGATTGTATGAAATTTAGTTAGTTTTGTAACTATTTTCTCTCTTCGCGTTTAAACTCTTATACTTTTCTGTTTCTTTTCCGATCAAGATTCCGGCGGGCTCCTACCGGATCATAACAAAAAACAAAACTATTTTTGATTGGGCCAATTCAGCTCGAAAGGGAGAACACGTTGTAGAGTTTAAACGAAAGTGGACCATTTATGAACGGTGGAGTTGGGCTGAAATGGTCCCCAGAGTGGATGAAACATGGGAGCAAATAAGTGGTATGACCGTATGAGAACAGTTGCACGTTGTTCCCACGTGCTCTGCGGTGGAGTTGATTTCCAATTTTTGAAGCTTCACCGTGAAGCATAATAAAGCACACGAAATCCATTGATGTGAATTATAGTTTACAAAAAGTCTTTCCGAATCGTAATAAAATTGAGTAAAATATATTTCAGCTTATGGTCCAAGGAAATGATTGCTATAAGTTATAACCCTATAAGCAAGAAGAAATTGACCCTTATGTATCAGACATTCTACATACTATACGCAATCATATAATTTAAAATATTGTATGAATTTTCAAAATTATCTACACTTATTAATTTTATTAAAAAACTTAACAATATTTAAGAAACGATATTATAATTTTATTAGTATATTAGATTATAATGAGTAAAATATTAGATTATTTATAACATTTCAGTAATTTTAACATAAAAAGTATGATACTCCATCTTGAATGATACAAATTAGCTAGGGTTTTAACCATGCAAATATAGTCCCCGTGCAAATATTATGATAAGATGGCGTATCATAAGTTAGGTGAGATTGAGATTATGGACTAATGGTGTGTAATTGATTAATTTATACTTTTATATAAGGTTTTTTTTTTAAGGATACACTACAACGAACTAATCTAATATATGGATCCTATAGTTATCCTAGTCTAATCTTATACTACCATATTCTACTGATCAAGTATGTCGAGTGGCCGAGATCCTCACTTTGCTGCTTAGAGTGGGGTGAAGCTCCCACTTTGTTACACCCGCTGATGCACTTTGCCGCTTCGCACTTCATGCGCCAGTTGATGCAGCTCATGATACTCACTTGAGAACGCCACATGGGTAGGAGAATTGAGGAGACTGGAAGAAGCCACGGGGGCTTGTTGAAGGGGGGATTCGAACCCTGGACCTCTCTCCATCCAACACCTTAAGGGAAGGCTTTTGGCCAAGTGGGCTAGCCCACTTGGTTACTTTTATATGAGGTATTTCAATCTTAATTTGTTGATTTCTTTACAAAAATTAACAGTTAAAATCCTCCTATCGAGTTGATCTTAAATAGAGTTGTGTGCAATATAGTGTCATGCTATGTTGGCTGTTTAAAAGTGTTGAATGGTATTAAGTGTTTGTATGTATTGAAAATTAACGGGATGAGTTGAAAATTGATGAGATAAACAGAACTAAATTAATTTGAATTCAATTATATCTTATTAGATGGATATAGTTTTACAAAATTCAATTATTTTTAATTTATTACGCACAATTTTCTTTCAGAACATGTTCGTTATATTCATTTAAATAAAATAATGATGATGTTACTACAACATAATTTTTTTTGAAAATCGGGTTGAATTAACAAATGCTTATTAGAGCTAAAATGTGATGCATTCATCAGTTTTAATAAGTGTTGTGATTTGGTGACCAGTATCATTAGGGGTGGCATCAGACAAAATGTTTGAAATTCATAAATAGAATTGGAGGTTGACGGAATTCAAAACACAGTTATTCTGAATTACAGTGATGAATCAGACAAAACATTTGAAATTCATAAATAAAATTGGAGGGTGGCGGAATTCAAAACACAGCTATTTCGAATTACAGTGATACCTTCTAAAATATATATTTTGTAACCCCATGAAACCCTAGTTTCGCTGCTGAGTATTATATGTGCGGCGTTATCAGTAATGTAGTATAAAATGTATAATCGATTAACGTACCCAGACGGCTGCAGTATGTGGATGCATGTGGATTAATCTTATAATCTAGTGTATGAGGGAGATCATTAGTGTATAAACTATAAACTAATGATATTACGTTATGTCGTAAACGCCGTCGCAGCACTTTCTCCGGTCGGTTTTGCTTTGCCGCCGCCCGTCTGCATGTGGAGCATAAAACTAGAGTTTATTCAGTACATTTCCCCAGTATAAGCAGCTGGTCCCCTCTTTTACAAACAGTGCTTTTGAGTTGTTTTCCCATTTTTCTATCAAGTTATAATTAATAACATGATGTCCAGAAACCTTGCATCCATTATCTGCACTTTCTGTATTTCATTGAACAGTGTTATGAATATATAAATTATATAAGGCCTTACATATCTAATTAACGCATCTATGAATTAATATTAGGGTAGCCCTAGAGTGGAGAGACCTACAGTAGCAGTTAGTTCGGAAAATATTATCTATATACTTGTTCGGCAGATTCGAGAGCAGGCCAATGCCTACCCTAATCTAGATATAAATCATCCTATAAACTTATCTTACAGAAATTTTTACCGTTTTGTATTTGATAAATTATCAAGAACTGTTTATTTTAGAGAAATTATACATGAAGGTCCATATTTACTTAATGTAGGTCTGAAAAACACAATATGTGACCCTGAATTGTGCTAGTGCATCCAAAATATTATATTTTGGACCTGCATCAGTAAACATGGACCTGCATGTATCACTACTCTTATTTTATAGTAGAAGTATTTTTGGCCTAATAACTTTTTTTAAAGCATAAACTAAAAGTATCCATTTTTTCTTTAAAAAACAGTTTCACCAAACATGAACTAAATCAACTATTAAAATCTTAGGGTATTGTTTTATGTAGTTCAGTATTTACTTATACAACCTGTATTTATTCATAAAGCGACATTAGTATTCTCAGTATTAATTCAAAAGTAAATAAATTTTCATAAATAAGAATATATCAAGTAGTTTAAATACAAATACGGACTGCAAAGTAATATTGGACCGTACTTAATAATTTTCAAATTTTAATGGTGAAAATTATACTCTACATATCATTGTGTACTCCCTCCGTTCGGATAAGTATGTCTTATCGCACTATTCACTGTATCATGTTTGACCATCAATTTAGAGTATTACATCATTACAAATATAATCATGTGATATAGTTTTGGATTCTCCGTAACATGTATATTCAAAATATAAAAATTTTACCGTCATCTAATGTATGTAATTAAATTATCAACGGTCAAACAAAATTTAAAAACGGTTAACTAAGACAATCTTAGCCAATCGGAGGGAGTATTCATCGATGGAGAAATTAGGGGTCGTGTTTTCCTTTCCATCAATTGCAATTTATAATCAGGCCTTCTATACGCAGTCCGTATTTTGCTTATTTGCAGTCCGTACTTTTTTTAAATAATCATATATACAATGATTCTGATATATAACTGAATTGCAAGTGTATACAATAGAACTAGTATATATGATGTATATGTCTGATATAAATAATTATTGACCATATCATATATATCGAAGGCGTATTTTTATTTTGGACTGCAAAATAAGCAAAATACGGACTGCGTATAGCATGCCCCATAATAATTCGCTTCTTGCACACTCTATTACAAAAGTCATCACAAAGCTCAATGCGATTTAGTGGAAGTAGGGCAAACTAAAGTGAAATGCACTTTTGACAATATGGCTACCCTGTATTAATTTTAATTTTAAATCTGTATTTATAAATAATCGAAGACGAAAAATAATTCATGTAATTTAATATATATATATATGAAGCCCTTGCTAGTAGCTACCAATTATTGCAGTGCCACACGATATATGTTTTCTGGGAGACATTGAGCATGACTGTCCTTCACGTCTTCGAACTCTTAAAATACATGCATACTACGAATACGTATGATCTTAATCTGATAGTGCATGCATAGTAAGACATGAAAAACAAGTAATTAATTAATATATGCAAATTAATTAATTAAGAATCGTGTTATTTATAAGTTGTATTTTATTTTTACAGTGTATATAATGTTTGAGAAAAATAAATACGATCTCTTATCAGTGGTTGCAATTTGAAGTTATCAAACTAACAAAAATGATCATATCAGTTCATGATAAAATACGGACGTCATATCGTTAAACAAAATCCGAAAACAGGAATTTCGTTAATTAATATATATTTACTGCATAATCTCTCCGTCCCAACCAAAAGGTTTTACTTCTAATTTTTGATGTCCCAATTAAAGAGTCTTACTTTCAATATTTCCTCATTTGACAAAAAAATTAAAGTAAATTGTTTATTTTACCCTTAATGAATCTCTAATAATTAATTAACCAGCGTACTTATGAGGTGAAAATTGTTTTTTCCCATTCTTTTACTTTATGTATCCTACTACCATATAAGTTTTCTTAAGAATTGAGTCCCTATTCCCGTCTCCCGCGGACACTTTAGTTGGAACGGAGAGTATAAGGGTGTGTTTGGTTGGGTAAGATTTTGCAAAACTTGGACTATCCAAGTCCAGTTTTGCAAGTTTTTGTTTGGTTCATTTTTTTGAAAAATCCAACTTTACCTTACAAAATCCAAGTTTTGCAAAAGTCAAAGTCCAAATAAGATTTTAGTTATAAACTTACAAAATTCATTCCAACCAAACAAGATTTTTGTTTCAGACTTGCAAAATCCCAAGCCAACCAAACAAGGTTTTAGCAAATGCAGGCTTACAAAATCTCAAACAAAGTGTTTGGTTGGGCAAGTTTTTGCAAAATTTGGACTATCCAAGTCCAGTTTTGTAAAATCTTGTTTGGTTCACCAAGTTTCCCAAAATTCAGACTTGCAAAATCCTAAAACCAATCAAAATTTTTGTTTTATACTCACAAAATCCAACCCAACCAAATAAGGTTTTTTGCAAAACCAGACTCTCAAAATCCCAAACAAAAATCCAACTCTCAAAATCGCAAAACAAAATCCAGACTCTCAAAAATCTTGCGAACCAAACACACTTCAAATCCCAAATCAAAGTCCAAACTTTCAAAATCCACTCCGAACAAACACACCCTAACACTTCAATACTAGATCTTAGACCGTGATGTTGCATATCTGCATTGTTTAATCTTGTGGCTGGCGGGAACAATTAATCAAACCTAACTCAACTGAAACTGTACCAACACTGACCGGGAGTCTTCAAATACAATCAACTCAGAATATTATATTCTGATATATACATAAACACTCACCTAATTACTCACTAATCACATCATTCACATATAAAATCATTTTTAAATTATTAATTACATCCCAACTTCGAGATAAAGAGTAATTAATTTCTTTATCAGTGGAAAGTTTATTCGCAATCAGACGTGCAAATAGTAGCAAGAGAAAAAGGACAAACGGTCAAAATTAATTTGTCCCTTTCAGATTTTTTTACTGGAAAAAAATTGCCTTTTGTCTCTCATCTTTCCCTCTAATCTTGTTTGGATGTAGATTATTCGTGTGTGGCTTTCCTTCTTGTTCTTATGGCAACGAACCAATTTTGATATCCAATTCTCTATAATTTGAATATGAATTTGGATAACAAAGAAGTATAATATCATCATATAATATACTCACGCTCAATAATTTTAATTTGATTAAACAGTGTCAAGTACAAGTATTTGATGAGATTTACGATGAATGCAATCAAATACGTGCATCAAAAATTTATCTAAATTTACATTTATTATTATTATCTCGCTAGAGAAAAAATTTAACAATAACATTGGCAGAGGATCTTATTTAAGGAAAATTATCAACACATCATTATCTAATTTAATTGAGAAAAATATGGCGTGTGATCTTTTCCTTCAAAATATTTCGGTTTATGAAAGATGGAGAGAAACTACTCCAACATATCTCAAATAGAGGCGGATGTACATTTAGGCTAACTCCTGATCTCTCGTCGGCCGAACAGCCGAAACAACGTTGATGGAATGAGATTTAAGTCTAGTCGCTTTCTATAATTTAGCAGGGATGAGTTTTAAACTTGGCCAATTCTCCCATCATTATGTAACAACCTTTTTTTAGTCTGAGATAATATAATTTTCTAAATCCGTCATTGATCTCAAAAGATGTCAAATGGAGAAAAGAACTTACGATCTAAGCACATAACACAAAAACATGAAATTTTGAGGCATCTTTGATCACCTTGGTTAACACATCAACTATGCCAAATGTAGCAATCGGAACATCGTATCTTTTTGTCCAAATTAACCATCACAAAAGGACGCACGCAAAAATCATATTATGATCTAGTTTGTGATCCAATTAGTAACTTGTCGTGTAATTGGCATCAACGAAGAGTTATTTAATTTAATTAATTTTGATAAAAGACATTATTTGATGGCAAGTCTGTTCATTGGCGGAACCGGGGTTTGTCGTGGATGACAGCCGCAATCTCAAATTTTAAAATTGAAGGGTTAGTTTACTTTAATTCGGGTGGTAGTACGGTGGAATTATAAAGGAAAGCAACCTTCAATATGTCGAAACGTAATTATTCATCAATCATATAAATTTCGATCGGATTCCGTCACTAAATCTATCTATTAATTGGAATTAAGAAAAAGTAATGAGATAATTATTCACGAGCATCATGATCGTAGTTGCAAAGTTGATAACTAGTGAATGCACCGTTTCATTTGACTTCCGTTAAACAATTCCATGAGAATCGTCATCCTACATGAACAACCCCTCCACGAGTAGTATTCTGATCTCTACTTATATTATGTTGACCATCTAATTTAGAGATAGTTTTTACAACTTTTAAGAGATGTGTGATGCCCTAAATAGATGTGTTCTTGATCAAAAAGTTAGTGTAATTCAAATACTTAGATATAAGATGAGATGATTGAAATGGAGTTTTTATTGCCCTGTTAGAAAGTAACATACTCTGGATATTTGAAGTAGTTTGAAATTTGTAATTTGGCGAATCCCGCTTAAAATTTGAGAATCTGAAATGTCATTGTATATTATATACTAAACACATCAGTTATATAGAAGTTTGGAATAGTGGTATGGACGAGTTATGCACATTTAGATTGACGATTCTAATCTGACTTAGAATTAGTAATAGTTATAGATTAGAGAATATGTTCTCAATCAAAAGATTTTGCATGCAATAAGATGAATTGCATGGGACGGAATGATAGGGATGAACAAGTTCGGCAAACCCTTTCAGATTTCACAAATTTAAAATATAAATATATATTTTTATTTTAATAACATGATATCAAACAGTTCTAAATGGTTTCTAAATTCTTAAATTATGGCATTCATTTCCTTTTTTCGAATGATTTCCACAAATCCTAATATGAACATCAAATTCAAAGTCTATTTAACCCTAAGTAATATATATTATAATATATTAATATTACTCCAATAAAAATTAGTAAAATAAAATAAAAATAGTAAATGGGACAAGTATTCCATTTCCATTGGGTGGTTTCGTCATCATAAAAGCACCCCCGATAAATCACGCGCGTTATTTTCTCAAACCCAAAACCCGGCCCCACCAACATGGAATTTAAAATCCAAATAACAAATTCACTCAATTCCAAATCCATCAAAACCCCCGTCGATCCACCCGTCTTCCTCCTCCACCCTGTTCATATTATTCCCTCCTACGTGCCTGCGTGTTTTTTCCCAGCTGATTTTCGCCAATCCTCTCCAAAAAGTCTCTGATTTTCGCCAGTTTCCAGCAGATCATACTTTACAGAAGCTTTATTCTGCATTTTTTGTGATTCTGAATGTAAGCAAGAACCAGATTCCTTGCTCTTCTTCTTCTTCTTCTTCTTCTTCTCCACTTCCTGCATTTTTTTGGAGCATTGATTTTCTCTGACAGTTGTTTTCGTACCTCTACGTACTGGCACTGGTACAACTACTGGTTATAACTGCTCCATCTTCCGCCGCTGGGCATTAAACAGCGCCATTAAAGGTATTAAAGAGCTTTGTTCAATGGCAAGTTCGTTAGAAATGTAGCAATAATGATACAATGCTGTTCATATACATCTGTTCATTGTGAATTTTGATCTGGGCTTTTTGTATTTTCGAGCTGGATATTGTAGGATTTTCGTGTGGATTGGTGTTTTTTGAGGTGGATTCTTACTGATTTATCTGTTTTTTGAGGAATTTTGATCCAGATTGTAGTGTTGAGAACTTGAGCTGATGAATTTGATGGTGGAATTGGACTTTTCGTGTTTCTCTTATGTTCAACGCAGTAAATTTCTGGGTTTTTATGATGATGTTGTTCCTTGACTTGAAAATTATGAAATGTTTAGTGACTTTTAGAGCTTGGAAGAAGCCCACGCTACTGCAATATTGAAGACTTTCTTTGTAAACAAATTTTGGGTGGCTGTCACGATGTTTTGATTATTATATTCAACTTTTTTTTTCCCAGCTACAGAATATCTGGACTCACATTTTCATTGCTAATTGTATGAGGTTTAAGTTATATTGTGTGTGTGTGTGTGTTTCTTCATGAACTGGTCTGCTTTAGCTATACTTCTGTGGTTTTATCTTGGAGGAAAATCTTTGTTCTTTTATTGCTTCAAGTAAGTAACTGTACAAAAATGTCGATTTTACTTTAGAGGCAAAGTCGGGTTTAGCTTAAAAGGGTGTTGGTTCTGTTCTTCAAGCAGTCATCTGAGTGGTTGATTCTGATTTGATTCATGTAGATAATGGAATGTTTAAGTTGACTTGTTGCTTACCTACTACAAGAATTCTCTTGTTTAGGTGAACTCTGTGTAGGCCTGTGTCCAATTTTATTCTTCAGTTTGTACTTATGTGTTTGAGTATTTAGTGTGAAAGATGGTGATTCTTGGAGTTCATCGATTAATTTATTACTCTATTTAAACAGGCGAGGGTATGGATTATGCTTAGATTGCTTACTATAGAACAAGGAAGGGCATCATGTCGGAATCTACTGGACTGATTATTGGAATCTCCATAGGGGTGGTTATCGGAGTGGTATTAGCTATAGTTGGATTCTTCTGCTTTAGGTATCAAAGGAAACGTTCACAGATTGGGAGTAGCAGTTCTAGGAGGGCAGCAACGATTCCAATGCGTCAAAATGGGGCTGATTCTAGTGCGGTGTTGTCAGATTCATCGGTGGGTACAGAATCTCCTAAGTCTGTTGTGCAACATAACAATTCCTTCTGGCTCAGGCGACCTAAGAAGTCTAACGTGATTGCTGCTTCGGGCATAATGGAGTACTCTTACAAGTAAGTTCCCTATCTATTCAGGAAATGCTTTGTACCATTTAATCAGATACCATTTCTTATTTGTATGCACATTAGTTAGCAGAATTTATGGATACCCTATGCGTTTTAGGTTTGGTGAGTCTTGCTTCTAAATTTTGTTCACTATCAGGGATCTGCAAAAGGCAACTGCTAATTTTACCACGCTGGTTGGCCAAGGTGCCTTTGGGCCTGTTTATAAAGCTCAGATGTTGACTGGGGAGACTGTTGCTGTAAAAGTGCTCGCAACTAACTCCAGGCAAGGGGAGAAAGAATTTCAAACAGAGGTATTTTTAGTTGTGACCTAATCTTACCTTTCCAACCTGGTCTGCTGAAGCTGTTTTCATTGATTACTTATCATTATCTTCTCAGTCATGGAAAAAGATTAATCTGAACTTTTGGGTTGGATGAACTGGATGCATCTTGACTTGCTTCAGAAAAAATAATTAGAATATGTTCCAAGAGTCATGACAAACATTTGTTCCTGTCAAGACTCGACTAGATTGTTAAGTAGTTATTTGTTCTTTACCTCTCATCCGTGCTACCTATTAATTCACTTTCTCCTATTATACTTGATTATCAGGTTATGTTACTTGGAAGGTTGCATCACAGGAACCTTGTAAATTTGGTCGGTTACTGTGCTGAAAAAGGCCAGCGTATACTTATATATGTATACATGAGCAGAGGATCTTTGGCTTCTCATTTATACGGTAAGTAATAAATCTAAATATTGTTCAGTAGGTTTGTTCTTGAACCATTGGTGATAGATAATATGGCAACAAGATTTCTTTCGTAAAGCATAGACTCCTACCTGACCTTAGGCTGGAGAATGAAAGATAGAATGTTATGGATACTTATCTCTTAAAGTTATTTCAGGTGAAAAACTCCAACCTCTGAGTTGGGATTTAAGGATTAAAGTTGCTCTGGATGTTGCTCGAGGACTGGAATATCTCCATGACGGGGTAAGCTATTCTCTCTATACCTCTAGTATAATACATTATTATATGCTAATTTGAAGGCTTATTGAGCATGCTTCGTTATGTTCTACCTGTTTGCAGGCAGTTCCTCCTGTGATACACCGTGACATTAAATCTTCCAATATCCTGTTGGATGAGACGATGAAAGCCAGGGTATCTGATTTCGGCCTCTCGAGTGAAGAGATGGTGAACAAGCACGTCTCCAACATTCAAGGAACATTCGGTTATCTCGACCCCGAATACATTTCAACACGAACGTTTACCAAGAAAAGTGATGTTTACAGCTATGGCATACTGCTGTTTGAATTGATTGCAGGAAAAAACCCTCTTCAAGGACTCATGGAATACGTAAATCTGGTAAGCCTATAACCTTCTTCTGGTTCGATATCAATAACTCAAATGAAACAATGCTTTTTAGACTCTGAGAAACATTGATATGATGATCCACTCCCCAATCCTTTCGTCAGAAAGTTAAACTCTCTTTTGGTTGCAGGCAGCTATGAACACTGAGGGAAATGCTGGGTGGGAAGAGCTGGTGGATGACCGTCTTGATGGGAAATTCGATCCACAAGAGCTGAGCGAAATGGCAGCACTTGCGTATAAATGTGTGAACAAAGCACCAAAGAAGCGCCCTTCCATGAGAGATATTGTTCAGATTCTATCCCGGATACTAAAGATGAGAAGCCATACAAAGCATCATAAGAAGTCCTTATCAGCCGTAGCAGACGATGTTACAATCAACATCGATCTGCTAGAGCATCAAAGCCCTTTCTCTGCTCATCGGCGAGGGGAATCTATGGACAGCATTGCTGACTCTTGTGACACCATTTAACTTGTAAGGTATCTGATTAGTATATAAATAGGACATGCCTTCCCTTGTCTGTGATCTTACTGTGTGATTTTATCTTCTTCTCTATCCAACTTTTTGTACATTCTTGTGATTGACTGAAAAGAGAGAAGATTAGAAAGAAGGTCAAGTTGTGTTGAACCTGTTTGCAGCAATGGTGATGAAAATGAGATATTTTGATACTAGTTGAGTAGTTGACATTCTACATTGTTTGGTAAATCTATAAACATTCTTTTTGTACTAATAGATACAGTATTCTACACTGTCATAACCAAAACCTACTACAACGAAACCTACCACAACATATTTTATTTAGAATATTGCTATACGCAATCCGAATCAGAATTTTTAGCATGTTTGGTGAACCCAAAACTCTAGCCCAAATTCAGATTTTGCTTTAATTTGAATCTAATTCATTTTTTACTCGGAAATTCAAAGCTCAAATCTAATCTTAAGATTTTAAAATCTCAAAACCGAGTCTAACCAACTTTGAGGGCGTTATTATTCTATTATTCGCCTTTCCCCTTTGCAAACCCCCAATGCTATTTTGCTTCTAGTCTAAAGTAAATATAACGACTTCTCCTAATTTGTTTGAATAAAGCATAATTAAATTGAAGTAAGAAAAAATAATGTAGAAATAATAGCTGTGATATGACTAGAAGTACTCGTATGGGTGTAAGATTATTAGCAGTTTAATAATCTTATACGGTGGAACTTAAATATTATATAGAAAATTATATATTTCAAAGATATATGAAAAAACTCTTATAAAACTACATTTCTTCAAATTCACCGCAAATCAAATACACGTTCTCTCAACATTCATTCCAACCATACATATCCTCACTCCACATTTTAGAAATTGTGGGAAATTAAACCCTCTTGATTAGTTAACATTGTTCCACTTTCCTTAATCACAATTTTTTCATTCTTTTAACCTTTTCAGATGACTAAATACATTGAATTTTATATGACGTTGACGAATAATTTTAAATGTTAAGAGAGTATACACTACGTAAAAATAAAATAAAAATGTTGGGACTTAAATACTATAAAGAATATTATGCATTCAAAGATAAATAAGAAAAAGTTTCTAAAAATTGCCATAATAAAGAAAACGTGGAGTGCATCAAATCGATTTTGCGTAACGAGTAGTAGTACCATTCAACAAAAATGGATTTTATTTATCTATTTTTATGAACAATAAAGAATCGGGTCACCGGGTCGGGTTAAAAAATGATTGAGTAGATGAAGAACGCCCCAATACTGGAAATCTGATGTAATCCACAAGAACGTTACTTTATCTTCTCCGTAGCGAAAATGGCGGTGGCAGCTCTGCAAAGCTCCTTCACATCCCTATCTCTCTCCTCCAGCACCTTTCTGGGCCAAAGGCTATCACCTCCTCTCTGCCCTCCCCAGGTAACCTACTGTGTGTTTGTGTGTGTGTTTTCTCTTGTAACTCTGCATTGCTTGATTTTCATGAACATTTTCAGCTTTTGTCATCTTGGATTGTGTTTTGTGATGTTATCTTACTTGGTTATTTGGTGAAGAAGTGCTGGTTTGGTGAGAGTAATGTTGGTGTTGAAAGGAATTAAGAACTTATACCATGATTGTGAATTTGTGATTAGTGAGGATGGTTTTGTTGCTCTGTGTTCTTGGTGTTTGCAGTGTACTAATGACTTGAGAGAGATTTTTGGTTTCGGTTTCTGGTTCGGTGAGATGAGGTATTCTGAACTTGAAAAAGTTGTTTCTTTTATGCATTTCCCTGTTGATTTTGACTACATTGTTTAGATGGATATGATTCGCTAGCTTGTGTTGTTCTCGGGCACCATCACTTTGCTAATTTCAGTGTGAGTCGATGAACGTGACATTTTTCTGTGGACTTGCAATGCACTCCTGGTGTAAAAATTGAAAATTGTAAACAGTTAGCCTTAATGTCATAGTTTACGTATATGTAGTAAGCGAACTATAGATAAGTGGAGGTTATGCTGGAGTGAAAATCAATCCCATATCCCTCCATCAACGGGAATCTGATTTTTCATAAACCTTGGATTGTATTGTGTGTATCCTGAACTGGTCCCTTTGTCGCTTTTGACCCACTTTTATGCTTTTGTTCATATAAATGGTGGTGGTGTTCTGTGCTATTTGGAAGACTGAAACTTCCTTCTGGTGGTCTAATGCAGGTTGCCTCGACAACGACAGAGAAGCCCTTGTCCATCTCAGCCAAGGTTAGGAACTTTTTGCTATTAATGTATCCGAGTTCAGATTGTTCTTCTGTCATGTATGGCTGAATGAACAATATATCCAAGATTATTGTGCACTTTCAGATTTTCTCAAGTAATAAGATGTTTTTTTACCGAGCTGATATGGATTAAGTTTGTGTTTTCCTTACTCCTGTTTTCCATGTACAGATCAAACGATGGGAGAGAAAGGACTGCAAGCCAAACGGCCTTCCAGTGCTACAAAAGATGCACGTTAGACTCGGAGATACAGTGAAAATCATATCGGGACGAGACAAAGGTAAAATCGGGGAAGTGTACGAGATCTTCAAGCACAACAGCACCATTAAAGTGAAAGAGATCAACTTGAAGACAAAGCACATCAAGAAAAAGAGTGAAGATGAGCCAGGGAAGATCGTCCAGGTATTCCATAATGGTTTCTTTGCCATGTGCTAAACTTTTTCCTTATATTCATTCATGAATTGGTTGATTTCAGATCGAAGCGCCTATTCACAGCTCAAATGTGATGCTCTACTCCAAGGAGAAAGAAGTGGCAAGTCGGGTTGGTCACAAAATCTTAGATGATGGAAAGCGTGTTCGATACCTCATAAAGACAGGGGAAGTCATTGACAGTGCCGAAAACTGGAAGAAAGTGATGAAAGAGAGCAAGGAGAAGAAGGAAGAGAAGGAAGCGGTTGTTTCTGCGTGACAGCGGCAGAGCCTGAACTTCGCAAATGTAGCTAGACATCTCTTGTCTGTGTAATCTTTGGTGAGCTGGTTTGTTCCTTCAATTTGTAATGAAGAGAAATGAACAATTAAGCTCTGGAGCAACTTTGAGTCTATGCAAAGTGATTATTGATCTTTTTCCAATTTTAGACAAATGATTTTACACAAAACAAATATGCATTAAGCACAATAACTTGAACATTTGTGTGAAATGTTTTTTTAAGTTATCTGCACAATTTTTTTAATTAAAAGTGATTTGATGACTTAGTAGTTTAATTTACACAAAATGACATTTTTAACCTACTTTTTTAACTGGCCGTTAAATTCAGACAGTATTTTATTTATTTGCCGTCCGTATTTTTTTAATATAATTATATATACAATAATTTTGATACTCCAAATAAGCAAAATATGACCTCCATTTAGCATGTTTTTTTATGAAGCGTGAAATAATTGCTATTTTAATCCCAGACCTAACATTTGTTTTTCGAAAAGCACGAGCGTAACTGCCCTTACCTCGTGCGAAGAAAACTACAAAATGCACCGGACAAAAATAGAAATTCAAAGACTATGAAAATGTAGACAAAAATGGACAGAGTAGAATTTGCAAGAACTCATTATTTTCAGTTCAGATTGAGTGGAAGCCATGGAAGCTGAATCAGCAAGCTCTGTAACGTACTGTGTGACTGGAGCTACAGGATTCGTAGGATCATGGCTTGTGAGATCCCTCCTGCTAAAGGGGTTCACTGTTCACGCCCCTGTTCGCGATCTCGGTTAGTAAAAATTGAATCTTTTCCTTCATTTTGTACTTCATTGAGTGCAGTTTATTCAGTTTTGATATATTGGCAGAGAAGGGATTTGATCTTCTGAGGAAATTGGACGGTGGAGATCGATTGAGACTATTCGAGGCCGACTTGCATAAAGAAGGGAGCTTTGATGAGGCTGTGAGAGGCTGCCATGGTGTTTTTCATGTTGCAGCAAGTATGCAGTTTCATGTTCTGGATGAAGATAATCTTGGTAAAAATCTGGCTTTTTCTTCTTCTTTTAGGTCATGTTCTTTTTAACTTATCTGCATTTCAGTTTAATTTAGTCAATTTTGATTTGATACAGTTTAGGTTAGGTTTAGTAGCAATCAGACAATAAGACTGATGTAAATTTGATTGGAATTTGGTTTTTTCTTCTTTGTGTTTCTGGAGATGATTATGTGCAAAAGAATGTAATAGAGCCTGCTGTTAAAGGGACATTGAATCTGCTGAAATCCTGCTTGAAGAGTTGTACTGTGAAAAAGGTTGTTTTTACCTCTTCGATTAGTACCATGACTGCGAAGGATAAGCTGGGGAATTGGAGAGAAATTGTTGATGAATCTTGCAGGGTTTGCATTGATCATGTCTGGAAAAACAAACCGACTGGCTGGGTAATGCAGCGTTTTATTGATCCGGTTACAAATGTTTCTTCGATCTTCTTAGATTATGCTTAGTGTTTGGATCACTCTCCAGGTTTATGTACTGGCAAAATGCTTGACTGAAGAGGCAGCATTTCAATTCGCGAAAGAAAATGGGATTGATTTAGTATCTGTGATAAGTCCTACAGTAGCTGGATCATTTCTCACCCCTCATGTTCCGTCCAGCATTCAGCTTCTCTTGTCACCTATAACAGGTTGAAATTATCACTCGTGTTTCAGACTTTTATTCCCACTTCTCTCGAGCTTATTCTTACTGAACTGAACTTAATGAAATGAAAATTATAGCCAAATTATTTGATCGGATTTGTTTCTCTCTGCAGGTGATCCTAGCTTGCTACCGATTCTTGCTGGTGTCAACTTCAGAATGGGATCTGTTCCTTTAGTTCACATTGATGATTTAAGCCGAGCGCATATTTTCCTCATGGATCACAGTGGCGCGGAAGGACCATATTTATGCTGCTCGGGGAGTGTTCGAATGGCTGAGCTTATGGAGTACCTTGTTAGAAGGTTTCCTGGCTCCAATTTAAAGAGGTCAGTTTGATTCATGTAGCATTTTCATACTAAGGTTTGTTTTGAAGAGACTCGGAAATCCTAAATTATGCGAGTTTTGTTTTTCAGGGCTGATGAGGGCAAATGTGATTTAATCCCGGCTAAAATTTGCTCGAAGAAGCTGAGGGATTTAGGGTTCAACTTCAAGCATAGAGCGCTTGATGTCGTGCATCAAACTGTTGAAGAATGTTTGGCCTGTGAGTTTGGTTTACCTTCAAGTAGCTAAAAATGAATGCAAAAGATGGAAATGAAATCGAAAGAGAAAACCCTAATTTTTCGAGAACGGGGAAATGTAATTTTTGTGGTTGCTAGAGGAGTAATATCATGTGGTGTACATTTTTCTTGGTTGTGTGAATCAAATGTGCCGATCCAATAAAATTATACCATACTCATGTTATATTTTATTCACTGGTTCATTTTCACATTATAAAATTACTAGGATTTTCATCCCATAAAAATGAATCAGTTAATAAAATTTACCATAAATATTTGCCACATTATGGAACGTCACATTATTTGCCACCGTTTGCAAACCACATTGTATGGTACATTCTAACAACTTTGTGATATCATACACCTTATGACACCTAAAATATTTTTTGCATTTTTTTTTTTGATAACTTTGCATTGTTTTGACCCCTAAACAAAGAAAAAGTAAATTTATTTCACTCAATTACTTTACCACTTATCAATCTCATGAAAGTGTCAAACAAACTCTACTAGTATTTAAATTTTATACCACTACAAGTGTTTCTTATGCTTGTATTTAGAAAGACTAGCCAATCAAACCCGCGCTACGCGCGGGCGTGCGTTATTGGTGATACAGACTAAAATGACATGTTCTCAAAGCATATTCTTCTCCGTGCAATAAATCGGACTATGGTCGATGTTCTCACATCAAAAGCCTTCTTTCTTGGTTTGAATTCTGTAGTAAATAGGGCCACTGAAATATACTGGCCTTCAATTTTGAAATTTACTATCGATCAGTTTCAAATAGTTCTTAACTATTCTTTCTATTCTAGCACGTATGTTTAAACATAAGACATAGTTTAAACACTGAAAGAAAGAACACACAAATTGTTTACGTAGTTCGGTGATGAACACCTACATCTGCGGGGCCTTGCCCAGTATGAAAATCATCCACTAAAATAACCAAGATCAGTTACAATGTTCTCCAAACAATTAACTATCTAGGACTTATCTTAATCGTGTGGATTCGTGAGATCCCCTCACTTCCGGTCAGCAACTCCTCGTTGCTGTCTTGACCACTTCCCCTGAAGTATTAAGGCGTGTTGATTCCAGACTGCTGGTGATGGCAAAAACCTATTGAACTCCCTTCAATAAGCTGCTCCAACTGTAAAGCTATTCTGATCGGCAGAATACTTTCTCGTAAGATGGATAGTTGTTGATGCAGCTTTCTTCTCTATTTGTAGTTCGAGGTTGTGCCTCTGTGTTAGTCTTCACGATCCTTCAATCATGGCAAGGCTGATCCTATCGTCCAGCCAATCACAGCTTCATTTAGTCTTCTAGCTATATTCTACATCTATAGCTAAAGGATAAGAAATATCTTCTTTCCTTATTTAAGACTAATCCTTTCTAAGATACAACTCTATTACATATTCTCAAGCTAATCCAATCAGCACAAAATCAATCTTCACTTATCATCTTGATTTCTCAAATATCATCTTTGATCACATAAGAGTTGTACTTTTCCTTCAATACTCTTGCTTAGTTTCTGATTCCGATTCAGCAAGTGTTTAAACATTAGCATGTTTAAACATGATAACTTCTACAAAATAGCCAATCATATTATGCTGAGTCTTCTGGACTCTTCAATCTCCCCCTTTGGCATTTTGTGGAACCATAACACTTATTTTGATGCAGAGAAAGTAACTCTCTCCCCCTATCATACAGATCTTCATTCTTCAATCACATTTGCATCAATAAATCAGAAACATTTCAATCATATAGATCTCAAAGCTCCCCCTATCAGCCAAACATAGATAGAGCTATACATTTCATCAGTGTTCCAAAATAAATGAACACGACATCCAAAATAAATGGCCACCAAGGCATCAAAAACAATCAAATATTCTCCCCCTTAGGAACAGAAAATGTGCCAAAGTACCAAATATCCAGAACACAAAACAAACAATCAGAATGTAGCAAAATACTGAGTGCAAAAGAGAGAGAGAGAGAGAGAGAGAGAGAGAGAGAGAGAGAAATAGAGCTCAGAATGCATCAAACCCACTGGTCTCATCCTCAGTCTCTTCAAGAGCTTCCAGCTCCTCTTGAAAATCCAGCATCTTCTGTCTATGATATCGGATTAGCCCTCGAAACTCCTTCTTTCTCACAATAGCATAGTTCACCTCAGCTGGTTCCTCTTCTGAGTCTGCCTCTTCTTCCCCAGCCACTGCAGGTAGATCATTTCTCTTCCTGAGAATGGACTTGTTAACTTGTAAATCATCACAGAAAGTGATCTTATCATCTAGTCCATCAACTAAACCAGCATGATATAGCAAGCCTGTAATGAGGGCAGGATAGGTGATGTACTCATCAGATTTCTGATGCTGAGCCACTAGTAGAACCCTATCATATATAAACCATCCCAGATTGAAGGGTCTCCTGGTGCCAATGCAATACATCAGACATGCCATCTCCTCAGTCACAAGAGATACATTGGTAGACATGGCCCATAGATTAGCAACAACCCTGTACGGACAATAATATTTCTGGGAAAGATAAGCTGCCTTGAGAGTCTTGTCTGCACCCCATTCTCCAAGTGTGCCCCCTATCAGCTCCAGTGCTACCACATCATAATCCAAAGTAAAACCTTCTGGATAAGCACTATTTGGACAGATGGAATCATGTCTCCATGTGCCTAACACCTGATTGATTAAAAGAGCATCAAATCTATAGAGCTTGCCTCTAAGATAGACTTTTCTGTACCAGGCAGAATCTGGAGCACTGTTTGTTCCTCTCAGATTTGCATAAAATTCCAACACCAGAGAATGATTGGCCTTCATGCAGAAGTTTGCTGGTCCAAACATGTGAATTCTCTTCATAAAAGCCACAAAACCAGGATGTTTAAACTTCTCAGTCAATCTCTTTTCCACATGCATCTTCCTGTTGATCAACCCTTCATATACAGTCATTACTCTCCCGGAATAAAAGATATCATCCCAAGCATTTTCCAGCAGGGGATTGTCATCTGGAAACACTAATGGTACCTCAGCTGCCTCATCACCCTCCTCAGATTCAGATTCAGAGCTACTACTCTCATGATCTTCTGCAACTGGCTCAACTGTCTCATCATCCTCCTCAGGCTCAGATTCAGAGCTACTACTCTCATGGACTTGTGCAACTGGGTCTGCAAATGGTACTTCTAGTAGTGGGACTTCTTCAAAGTCCAGATTGAGCTCTGGAACTGCATCCCTCCTCTGCTCACTAGGAAAGACTTGAATAACTGGAGGAAGAGACTTCTTCCTCAACTTCTCCCTCTTCAACTCCTGCAGCTTCTCAAATTTTACAGTTAAAGGATGGCTATCCTCACTGTCTGGTGCTGTCTCTGTTAGAGGTTCCATCATGATTCTGACATTCTCCAGAATCCTATCCACATCCACTACCTGCTCAGCTTCACCAGGCTTCTCCTGTTCCACAATTCCTTCTACTGCCTGCTCAACTTCAGCATGCTTCTCCTGCTCAACAGTTCTTGTACTGAACACTCCTTGACCTCTCTTCCTCTGGTAAACCTGCTTAACAACTTTTCTTGGTGCTGCCTTTTCTGAACCCAAAGTCTGCTCAGATTGATTATCAACTTCTGAACTCTCATAAAAAAAGTTCAAGTCTGGTCCCCCTTCAAACTCAACCCCTACCCTAACTGTAGGATTACTTTCAAAAGCCTTCTTTCTTGGTTTGAATTCTGTAGTAAACAGGGCCACTGAAATATACACAATATTACTGGCCTTCAATTTTGAAATTTACTATCGATCAGTTTCAAATAGTTCTTAACTATTCTTTCTATTCTAGCACGTATGTTTAAACATAAGACATAGTTTAAACACTGAAAGAAAGAACACACAAATTGTTTACGTAGTTCGGTGATTAACACCTACATCTGCGGGGCCTTGCCCAGTATGAAAATCATCCACTAAAATAACCAAGATCAGTTACAATGTTCTCCAAACAATTAACTATCTAGGACTTATCTTAATCGTGTGGATTCGTGAGATCCCCTCACTGTCGGTCAGCAACTCCTCATTGCTGTCTTGACCACTTCCCCTGAAGTATTAAGGCGTGTTGATTCCAGACTGCTGGCGATGGCAAAGACCTATTGAACTCCCTTCAATAAGCTGCTCCAACTGTAAAGCTATTCTGATCGGCAGAATACTTTCTCGTAAGATGGATAGTTGTTGATGCAGCTTTCTTCTCTATTTGTAGTTCGAGGTTATGCCTCCGTGTTAGTCTTCACGATCCTTCAATCACGGCAAGGCTGCTCCTATCGTCCAGCCAATCACAGCTTCATTTAGTCTTCTAGCTATATTCTACCTCTATAGCTAAAGGATAAGAAATATCTTCTTTCCTTATTTAAGACTAATCCTTTCTAAGATACAACTCTATTACATATTCTCAAGCTAATCCAATCAGCACAAAATCAATCTTCACTTATCATCTTGATTTCTCGAATATCATCTTTGATCACATAAGAGTTGTACTTTTCCTTCAATACTCTTGCTTAGTTTCTGATTCCGATTCAGCAAGTGTTTAAACATTAGCATGTTTAAACATGATAACTTCTACAAAATAGCCAATCATATTATGCTGAGTCTTTTGGACTCTTCAAATTTGGATCTGGGCATCATGTTAAATATGAAGCTGGTTTAAGCTCATTGACTCCCATCTGACTCCTTCATATCATCAGGATTAAAGAACCACATGAGGAGCTAGATCAATTATACGATCATATTTCTATAAATAGAAACCAAAGTAATGAAACTAACTCTGGTGGAGCTCCAATCAAACAAGCAACACATTGTTCTGGAAGCCAAGTCCAGCCTCCAAGATGTGCTCATGAGTCATGACTCTGTTGGAAGTTCATTCTGTACCTGTTCCGGTATCAAGTGATACTGTCAAAAAGATGTGTTCAGTGGGAGGGAAAGAGATAAGTCAACAACAAGAATAAATAACAAAAAAGAATCAGAATAAGAATAAGAGAATTAGGATGAAGTTGATACTATCATAAACAGAAAAAGGAACATCAATATTACAAATCATGAATTACTCAATTCACGTAACTGATCATAGAAACTGTCATTTGCTGCAATGTTGATTGGTTCGAGAGTTAGTAGGGGTTTCCTTCGCCGTAATTCGTAAAATTAACATTGAAGTTTCAATAAACAATGAATTTAACTGCAGACGAGAAGGCTATGATTAGGAGTATGAGGTATGAACTAAAACCCCTCGCTAAAGACTCCTGCCTTTAAGCCTAAGGCTTAAAGACATGCCACGAGAAGAATCTGGCTCCATACCCAAGCAGCATATCCACAGGCAATGTCAGTAATGCCCGTAAATCCCTGTACTATATTTCCAGTAAGTAGATTTAAATTTCCAGTGCAGAGGAAATCAAAGCATTTTGATACATCTAATAAGAAACAGGTAATGATTAAACAAGAACGTGGTTTGTATTGTTGAAAAACTCACGCTAGAGATGAGCTTGGTTGCACCCATTAGTGATCGCTTCCCTAACTGGCATACCTGTAATGAAATCACCAATGCAGTCAAGCAAGGCTGAAGCCTGCAGAAGAAATGGCATATCACAAGTGTTTGCAGACTTACAACTATAATTACGTCATCTTTCCTGAATTTAGCCAAGACTTCTTTCACAAAGTTGGGATTCTTAGTCATGCCTGTTTTGGTGCAGGAAAAATGATATGTGTAAGATTCAAAAGTTCACAATTCATTCTTTCTACTAAGCAAGAGCTGAAAATGAGTGGTAACTGGTACTAATACTAAGAACAGAATCCACTGTTGCTGCTGCTGCTCACTCTATATTGCTCCACCCAGCTTGTTCTCTCATCATTCCTTTAGGTAGCTCTACTTTAAGTTGAAGAATTCATTAATTTGTATAGACCATTTGAATGATAAATTATGTGTATGAAATGTTTTAGTTATCTGCTCAAGTGACCTCATACTGCGGGGCTGTAACCTTATCACATGGTGCTGACTTTAAGGTTAGACATACAAAATTTGAGTTTGAAAAGTTTCTTAATTTACAGACTTGGACATGCCGTTCTGGGGTATCACAAGAAGACCAGAAGCTTCAGAAGAATGGATGGACATGGCACAACATTGAAATGAAATTCACACTAACCTACCTTGACGTCGAAAGTTTGAAACACTATTCTTACTCCCCCGCGAATACTCCGAGCTTGAGGTCGGTGCAGCAGTTGGGCATCTCCAGAAACACTGCCCCTCCAGATGACATGGCTGCCACCGAATCAGCCAGAGAGGCATCGTGCGGCGGCGGAGAAGCGGCTGTCTTTTCATATGCCACCCTCAGTGAATGGGTTATACACTAAAGTTTGAGAACGATTTTGGGAATCCCGAAAGTCTGTAGAATGTAAATAAGGAGAACGATTTGAAAGGAGAATAACAGAGAAATCTCTGGAGACAACTAAGGGGCCATAATAAAATAATAATAACTTACTGTGCGGAGAGGACGAAATGAGCAAAATAATATAAAAAATGGCGACGACGAATCGATACTGTAGCTTCGCCATCGACGCTTTATATAATTTAGGATTAGAGTGAATTTTATTTTTAGTCACTAAACTTTTATATTAAATAATAGTTTTTGGTCACTAAATTTTAAAATGCATTTTTTTAGTCACTGAATTAAGAAATGAGCACAATTTTGGTCACTGGATCAACGTTCCCGTTAACTTAATATTTCAGCCCCGTTTCTGCATTGTTGAAGAGGTAAATACAGTCCATTTAGTGTTCTTATTGAGATTCAGGAAAGAAAATAAAGATATTCAGTTTTAGTGTTATATTAGGAATAAATATATTTTTATATATTACATTCTTAGGTAGTAAATCATATATGACTCTATAAATATTGTAATAGTTCTCTTGTATTACTTGCCCTTTCATATACAAGAGTTTATTCTATTATCTATTATTATCATTATTATTTATCAGTTCTTTTCTATATATCTTGATGACCAAGTGAAAACGTTTTAGAAAAGTTTTTTTTTCAAACATTATGCGTTTTCTGTTTTGCTCTCGTCAGAACTCCAAACACTAATCTAAGGCAAAAATATTCATTAGTTTGGTTGAATGTTTGGGGAAAAAAGTCATTAGTTTTGATTTGGTCATCAAGACAAAATAAGTGAATAAACGCATGTGTTCTTTAAAATTACAGAAAGTATGTAAAAATAGTAACATAACATGATAATTAACGTAGTGATCAAAATTGTACATATTTATTAGTTCAGTAATCAAAAATATGCATTTTAAAATTTTAAAATTCAGTGACCAAAACTGTTATTTAATCAAAGTTTAATGACCAAAAATAAAATTGCCTCATGAAAAAATTATATATAGTGTATATATTTTCTGTTGATCTGTACTGTAGCTTTCTGTTGGGTAAGAGGGAAAGGGACAGTTGCAGAGGTGCCTACATCTCCATTAAAAGTTTTCAACATTTCTTTGAATTCAAGAACTGCAATCACTCAAAAATGCAGCCCTCTTCTGAGCTGTGCAATTAATAGATGAGGGGGAGCCTTTACCAGAAGAAAACAGCCCTCATTTAGTGCATCAATATCTTGCTTGATTATCAATGCAGTCAAGATCCAATCAGTGTTTAGATCAATGCATTTTCTAAATTTGAATTTACAAGATTTAGGATCCCCTATTTTGAGTGATATTCTGAAATGAAGTGAATTGAAATAAAAATGAGTTCGTAAAATTTTATGACATTTTTGAGTTTCACGGTTTACAAAATTAAGGACATGTCTAAAACTGTATAGACAGAGAGTTGATCTCGCAGTTTATTCACTTAATTCTCTTGAGTTCTGTATTCTTAAGCAAACTAAATATTCTTCTACTATCGTGTGTGTCTATTCTATCACGTCAGTTTTCATAACAAGATGGTAAGATATTTTATAAGTTGAGTGCTAGTAAAGGGTTCGACTTGGGTCGGCCTCTTATAACTGGTTTAATCATGGGGATAAAAACCATTACGCACGGCCTAAATCTTTTGTAGGATGGAGATTTGGCTCGACTCCACTATTAACGTGCGAGAATGTATTATGATACATGTATTCTTGCAGTATTTATAAAATTATTTTAAATAACCATATACATGTGTATTTATTTTTAGTTTATTTTTTAAATAAATTTTATATATTATGAAAAATATTCAGATAAACTAGGCAAATGCAACACAATTTGATACTAGATTTATAAAATTTAGGTTGTGACAAAAGTAGTACTAGAATTTCACATTTAAAGTTCAACCAACATCCCATATTCCTTCAGCTTTCACTTTCCAAATACAAACTAACAAAAATTTCACCAAAACAAAAGGTGTGGAGCCATTTTTCTGCTACGGTAGATTCCCCAAAAATATCCAAACAAATTGATCACAAAAAAAGAAGCAATGAAATAATGCCACTCAAAATGACAATATATTTCACAGGATGAAATGATAGGTCTAAATCATCACAAAATGCCAAGAAATTTGAATGTTTTTTTGCTTTTATTCTGAAAAATGCAAAGATAATCTCCATTCAAACATTCAATATACAATGCATCATTCATCATAGGATGGCACTTGGCATGTGCAAGATCATGAAATGACAAGCCATCTATATCCTGCAATTATGAAGATGCTCATCCTTAAACAGATCTATCCTCAACCTCTTTAAAAGGGCAATTGAAATTTGAACATTGCATTCATCATAAAATCTGCACTAAGTTTGTGCATTTCAAACTTACTACGACGCTAAAGATAATGAATAATGCGTTAATGCCAGCGATACAAAAGATCCCCGAGCGTGTTCTTCACGATTTGCAAATCACGACGAAGCAGGGAAGAAGGGCTTTCGGGTTGAGCAAGTAGAGCTCCTCGATGTTTGAATACAGACCGACTTTCCCCGCCAATGAGTCAAACCCTGTCTGACCAGCCATTTCTTGGATGTTCTCAAGAGGCTTGTGCACCCTTCCAGCAATCACTCTGCAGACTATCAATGCCTTCCTTATGTTAGGATTCACTTCATAGATTTCAATGGACTCGAAAGCGCTTCCACTCGTGGAAGTGGTGAAAACGCCTATTCCACTCTTGAGCTCCTTCTTAGTGGAGAAGCCGTTTCTTATTATCCGGCACACGCAGCACTTGTCTGAAATGCAAAGGCTCGAGGTTCCATTCATGCCGAGAGAGCATGAAATGGTTGTTCCATAAAACCTTAGCAGCTCATTTCCATCGGCCAGACAGCGAGGGTGTTTCTTCGGGAGCTTGCTTGCCCTGATCTTCACAATTTCCCTGTACTCTTCAAACCTTGCCAAAGTCTTCTGCATATTGTGAACTTTCAAGACCTTCTCGATTCGGCCACATTGGCTCTCGGACTTCACCCAGTTAGACCGACAGATTATTTCAACGATTTTCCTCGATGAATCTCCCTCAGCAAGTTCAGTCACTGCAGAATCATCACACACTTAATAATCCTTGTACTAAACTCAAATCAGTGTACACTTGCTACAAATGCAACTAAGTAAGAGCAAAAACCCTAACACATTTCAATAACTATGCATTCAACTCATTACAGTTTCATTAGACTAAAAGCAACCATAAGAATCTGTCAAGAATCTGACCTTTTCTTGGTACTTCCATTCTACCATCAAAAGAAACCTTAAAGAATGTAAAAGAAAATGGAAGACTAATCCAAGAAACTTTTTGATTACAAAAAAGCAAGAACTTTTAGCAGGATCCCACATTCAAGCACATGATACTAACAATTTCAGGCCCTCAAAAATGCTGATGATTATACATGATGCAAATTGCCATGGTAATACTAGTAGATAAAGTCAGCAGAAGAGAAAAAGGCAAAATCAAAAGGAAATGAATCTCACCAGCATGTTTAGAAAGGTGATGTGCTTCAAGAGAGTCAAACTTCCCAAACTGCTCTCCACACTTGTGACAAGTGACTGCAGAAACCCCATTCCCATTGGACTCCACCTCAAGGGATGCCCTTGGTTTGGGGGGCATCCCACCCTCCCTATCTGCCAGGAAAGATGCAGTCTTTCTTGGAGGGGTTGCAGGGCACCTGTAGGAAGGATTAAAGTAGTGCATTGTAGGGTGCCCTCCAGGACCAGGGGTGCCTGGCCTTAAAGTCCCAACATAATTAGCTGAGCCACCATTCTCACCACCTCCACCATTATTACCACCACCAGCACCACCACTTTCATGGAAACCTCCAAAGCTGGTGATTTTGAGCTCACAAGTTGAGTTACTGAGAATAACCTCATGAGTTATGGGGTTCAAGAAATCACTGCTACCTATGGATCTTGGACTACAGCTTGGGGGCTTCTCCATATGCCTCTTACTACCATGAATAACATCCTTAAGGTTTGCTATAGACCTAGAACAACCTGACCTAGGAGCTTTCTTGGTCAAGATTGAGCTCAGCTGCTTCCTAGTCTTTGGATCATGCACTTCTGATGGCTCTGATTTACAATGCAAAGATTTCTTCAAAGAAAACCACACTGTTGGCATCCCTTTCCCCTCCTTCATTATTTCCCCCAAAGAAACCTCACTCAATGCCTCATCTACTACAAACTCACCACCTAAAACTAGTCTTATCTAAAAAGGGCACCTCACAGAATCTCCAAAGCAAGAGCCTTTCTGCTTTTGCTGAAGCTAAAGGTACTTTTTATCCAAAAGGGCAGCAGAATTTCAAGAAACCATGGCAAAATAGAACTAAAAGCAAGACAGAATGCATGCAATCCAGCTATATATAATCAAAGCAACAAAAGAGATTGCCAAGTCCTTTCCTTTTTTGGGGCTACTGCTGAAATGAGAGAAATGAGAAAGGTAGTGAAACTCAAGCCAGAAAGGGGGGCTATAAAATGCCCAAATGACAAAGACTCAAGAAACAAGGAAATGGGGTCTAAGTAAGCTCTTTGAGCATCATGACAAGCTGGTCTCAGTGTGTGACTGTGTGCAGATTGCAATAAATGCAGAGGTAAAAAACTGAACTGGGACTGAGAGCCTGCGGCAAATGCAGTCAAGAATTCAAAACAAGGGCGACTAATTAATTTGAATTGAAAGGGCTCCTCAGAAACTCACAAGTACGGACAGCCATTTTCAAATGTTGATGTAAAAAAAATTTAAGGAAAAAGAAAGCTAAGCTAAACCAAATGGTATGGCTATGGATGGTCACATATTCTAAGTGAGTTGACAGGACACGAGCCAGATGAGTCGGAGGTGAGGGACCATACTTGTAATAATAACACAAAGATTCAACTTCTACAGTTCTACTCTTTCTTATTATCCATCTCTTTTGTGTACATAAAAATGTGAATTTGCAAATTTTAATCATGATGTCATCAGTGGGAGCTATATATATTTGTGGGATTTGGTTTTATGTTATGATTGGATAATTTTGATGTACTATTTTTTCATTGATAGTAAATAGTATATATAATTTAAAATGTACGAAAGTTCATAATTTTTATGTGTATGAAAATATATAAAGCCCGATTTAAGATGGGGCAGATGATGTTCGTTGATTCTTTGTTGAATCTAAATTAATTACAACAATCTAATTCACACATGAATCTGCCCTTATAAAATTACTAAGCAAATATATAGGATATCAAAGATCTAACTGCATATACGATGCTACGGTCTATGGGTGTTACATACTCCCTCAGAGTTTCAATGGCACTCTTCATTTTGGCTCAACGATCAAGAAAAGTGGCAGAAACTAGAAAGATAACCAACCGCAATATATTGAAAGTCAGTGTTAAATTAACATTTTTAATGTCTAATTTTCCCTTCAAAAACCCACTTGAACCGTCATGAGAATAAAATAATTTAGAATATATTATTCTTTGGTATATATAAGAAGATGTTAGTGATATTATTGAAACGTTCGCTTGCCATATTTGGACATAAAATAAGAGTGCCTGTAATGAGGATTTACCATAGTATCATTCATTGAAATTCGAAGGAACAAGTGTGTTAGTGTGTTCTAAATTGATTAATCCATGATGGATATTTTATGACCTCGTAATTACATAACAACATCTGCTACTAAATTAATTTAAAATTAACATTAAATATAGTTAAAATATTATATGAGTGTCGATGACATTGATGAAAAATCTGATTCAACAACTAAAACTAGAGCACGTATTTTCCTTGATAGCAATGCAAATGCACCAATCCATCCACAATTAGTCAACCTAATTGTGTTAAATTTCAGAAGTATTGACTTTTTAATGTCAACCAAAACCTCTTACTTATCGAGGTCGGCGGTCCTCGGTGTAATCGGTCCATTTGTTTATCTTTGGGTTCGTTTTGGGCCGTCTTTCACATTTAATTTGGCCGGACAAATTGTTCCCCGCCGGAAACCGCCAAGAACGTTATTATCCGCAGCGAACATGCAATGCAGAATTGCAGATATTGCGAGCTCTCGATCATCTCTCTTCTCATATTTATTCTATTTTAATGTCTCTCAACATTGCCATCGTGAACTATGTCGGAGCAAAATGTTATAAGAGCATCATTTATGGAGAAACCTATTCTCCAACTTTTCTCCCAAAAATTTCTCCAAAATCCATCCAAAAAACCTTATTCCACTATCATAAAAACTTTCCCACAATTTCTACATCATCCAATAAATGTCCCATTCCAATTTATTTTATTTTTTTGAAAGTAAATTCATTATTAGATAAAACTTAGAGCATTATTACATATTTTTCTACTAAGGCCAGTGGCCATATTATGTTCCTTCTGTAGGAAGAAACGATTGACCTTGATTACTGCAAATTCCAACATGGAATCCAGTAATCGCCTGATACTACTTATAATTCCTTTAATCGGTATAGGGGCCGACAAAGGATTTGATATGGCCTCTTTCAATATCAGCGAATCAGTGACCATATTGACCCGTTGGACTCCATTTCTGCTACCTGCTTTCAGTGCACGCCAACATGCCTCCGCTTCTACCTGTAACGGAGAAATCGCTGAGAAAAAGTCTGATCCTTGTATCTCAGCCCCTGTGTTCCAACCTGGTTTCCATATATGCCATCCACCTACACCTATTTTCATCTGTTCCCTGTAGGAGCCATCAACAGAGATTATACATGCCTGTGGAATGGCTTCTGGTACCTCATCCTTTTTTATGTCGTCCACTGACCATTGTTGTTGTCTTTGCAACTGTTGTGTGTCTTCAAGAGCTCCCACATTTTGGCTGTTGCGCCTGAGCTTTGATACAATTAATTGTGTATCAGCCTGATCTTGTTGCACACATACTACTGGGGACATATTCTGATGCTCAAAAACCTTAGCATTTCTGGATTTCCATATGTTCCATAAGAGCATGATCACATTTACCAGTTGTTGGTGACATTCCAATTTCTCTCTCATCAAACTAATCATTCTTTTTCATTTACATTATCATTATTATTATTATTATAAAAATATATAATTAACATAAATACTAAAATATTGTAATATGTGTTTAATATTGTGTATTTAATATGGAAATACAAATTTAGTTCCTATATATTCAAATTTGTAAACGGAATGTTTCTAAAAATTATAACTATATAATTCAAATACAAATCATTATTATATCTTAAAATACAAAAATTCCATATTAATAAATGTTCTCTGGATTTTAAAATGATTCAGACAACCATGTAAATAAACAAATAAAGGCAAGTAATTATATTTGGTATGAATTAAAAATGAAATCAGGGTGTTTGGAAATTAAGTGGAAAATGGATATACCACGTGATCCATTTTTTGCCTCATTTTCAGGTTTCTCTCCCCTTGTTGAGGTTATGTAGGAGTAACTTGATACAAAATTTCTTTGCTTGATTTAAGGAAAACTCGCTGAAAATTTCACCATAGTGGCTAAAAAACTCTTTGTCATGGCAGTTTTTTTGTTTAAAAAGTTGGCAAAAAATCGCCCATAACAGATGCTCTAATCAGCTTGTTAATTTTAAAAAAATTATAGTTCTAGCATTCTCAAAATTGTCGATCTAGTAGAATATAATTTTCGATTTGATGATGACTTTTTGATCAGATTTTAGGATAAGATGAAATTTTATTTCCGACCAAACTCGTAAAAGTTACTCTTTAGATGATGAAAAATATAGAAAAGGTTTCACCTTTTATCCTAATCACAGGTTTGATTCTCACTTTTTGAAAAAAAAAAAATACTCAAATCATTCCTACTTTTTTTGTTAGTTTTACCAATTTTGTTTGTTGACCTCCAATAATATGTCACAATTTTAGTCCATTATGGTTAAAGGTTAAATGTGGTGAAAATTACAGTAAATATTTACTTAATCAAAAATACTGTTAAACATATTCACATAAATTTCATGTAAGTATTTTTAAAAAATATGTAAAATTTAACGAATGTGTGACAATACAAGAAGAATTGGAGAACTGATTTATTAATTATGTATGTACTTTGTATATTGCACTTATGTGCCTAGGGTTTAGCTAGCTTCAGTATTTAGCTTTAGGCCCTTGTATGTAACTATATATAGGCATGCTTCTGCCTTATTCTAATCAAGCAATCAGATACAGTTTACATGGTATCAGTAGTCTGACGATCCTCTTTCCTTAAACCCTAGGGTTCTTAAACCCTTTCTCCCTCTCTTCTCTCTTTTGGCCGCCGCCTACTCCTCTCCCCTTCTCGCACGAATTTTTTTTTTTCTGCCTTCCCCTCTCAGTTCAAATTTTCTGCCTTCTTTTTTATTGTTCACACGACAATGGCTGCTACCAGGGATGATTCTCTTACGATCAACACGATGGTGCATCTTCTCAACACCAAGTTGGAAGCTTCAACCTACCTGCGATGGAAGAAGCAGGTAGAGTATGTATTCAAGCCTCAAGGACTGTTTGGCCATCTGGATGGCTCTACTCCTCTCCCTCTCGTTCCCGTGCCGCCAACGGCCGCCTCTTCCTCCTCCTCACCACCGGACTCTGCTATTTTTCAGAAGGAGCAGGCCGCCTACGACGCTGCCCTTGCTGCCTACAAATCCTGGATCGTGGATGATCAGAGACTTTGTAGTGTGCTCCTCTCTTCATGCACGGCTGATGCGTTGAATGAGATCACTGGGTGTACCACCGCTAAGGAGATGTGGGACACTTTCGCCAGCACCTATCAACACAGCACCTCGATCAGTGTTTTCAGCCTCAGACAGCAGGCGAATCTCCTTCGCAAGACTGGTACGATTCATGATCTTCATCTGTCTCTGATTAGAATTTTTGATCAATTGAGTGTTATGGCCAACCTGCAGATAACCGCGACAAGCTTATGTGGTTTCTCACTGCCCTTGGACAAGCTTATTCAAATTTTAGTGCACCTATTGCTGTTCTTGATCCTTTGCCTCCGTATATAACTGTTGTGGATCAAACCAAGGGCTATGAGGTTTTTTTGGCGAATTTGGAGAAAACGAATGTGCAGGTACAGGCTCCGGTGGGACCGGTAGCCTTCGCTGCGACTGCCCAGGCCGCCCAGCAGCCAGACGGTGGCGCGTGGGCTCACGCGCCTGGACAGGCCGCGCGTGGCGGCGGCGCGTGGTGCCCACGCGCGGCTGGCGGCGGCCGTTTTGGCGGTCGCCGTGGCGGTCGTCGTCCCTGGGCAGCTCCTGGAGGTCCTGGTATGTCCAGATCTGGTGTTTTGGGTGCTCAGATTCAGTGTTACACATGTGGAGGCTTCGGGCACATCTCTAAATTTTGTGGCAACTCTACGCAGAGTTATGTGGCTTCATCACCACAGTCTTATGGCCAGCAGCAGTACCAGACTTATGCTCCTCAGCTAGCACGGCCTCCATCTGCTCCTCAGGCTCTTGTTGCTCAGACTTATGCTGCTCCTGTTGCTCCTACGGCAATGGCCCCTCAGCAACCTGTGTATGCACCGCAGTACGTTCCGTACCAGGCTCCTCAGACTCAGCCCGCTACTGCTCCTACAGCCTCAGACTGGTATCTTGATTCAGGGGCTACCAATCATATGAGTGCCACTTCTTCGAACTTGACTGCCCTGGCTCCATACAATGGTAATATCTCTGTTTCTGTTGGTAATGGTGCTTCTCTTCCTATTACTGCTGTTGGTGTTGCTAGAGTTAGCCCTTCTATGCATATATATGATGTCTTGGTTGTGCCTGCTATTACTAAAAACCTGTTGTCAATTAGTAAGCTTACCAAGGAGCTATGTGCTGTTATTTCTTTCGATGACGAGTCTTTTACTATTCAGCACAAGCTCAGCAGGGCAATCCTGGGGCAGGGACACAGTGAGAATGGGTTGTACGTGTTGGACCGTGGTGTGACAGCACTTATTTCAGTGGTGAAGAAGAACAATAACAGAGCATCTTTTGAAGTTTGGCATGCTCGTTTAGGACATGTGTCCTCTGCTGCTCTATCTTTGTTGAACAAACATGGACTTTTGTCTTTTACTTCTGTACTTCCAAAACCTGGTATTTGTGAACCGTGTGCTATGGCTAAAGGCCACAAACTGTCTTTTGTTGAGAACCCCAGACGGGCTAAGAATGTTTTGGATTTGATTCATTGTGATTTGTGGGGGCCATCTCCAGTTATTTCGGGAAATAGTTTCTCTTATTATGCTTTGTTTGTGGATGATTATTCGCGTTTTTCGTGGTTCTATCCTCTTCGTCGCAAATCAGATTTCGTCGATGTATATTTCCAGTTTGAGGCATTCGTGGAGAACCAATTCTCATCTCGAATCAAAGTTTTCCAGAGTGATGGAGGAACTGAATTCATCAACAACAGGTTGCAGTCTCACTTTGGAACTCGTGGCATTCATCATCAAGTTTCATGCCCATATACGCCGGAGCAGAATGGTAGAGCAGAACGCAAGCACAGACACATCACGGAGATGGGCCTCTCCATGTTGTTCCATTCACACCTACCGCTATCTCACTGGGATGATGCATTTAGTGCTGCTGTCTTCACGATCAACAGGTTGCCAACACCAGTGATTGATAACAAGTCTCCTTTTGAAGTACTTTTTGGACGTTCGCCAGACTACTCGAACTTTCATCCTTTTGGTTGCCGTGTGTTTCCCTATGTTCGGCCTACATCTGAACATAAATTAGCCCCTCGCAGTCTGCCATGTATCTTTTTGGGCTACAGTGCACACTACAAAGGATTTAAGTGCTTGGATCCTGCTTCTGGTCGTATTTATATGACTCGTCACGCTCGCTTCGATGAGGGCCACTTTCCATTCTCGAGAGCATCCACAGAGACTCATTTCTCCTCTTTGGATGTCTCGTCCTTTGTTGACCCCACTGATCCTGATACTGAGACATCTTCTGTTGAGACCCTTCCACCACAGCAGCCTTGTACAGCATGTCATGAGCCTTCTTCATCTACATCAGCAGCACTCGCCGATGAACCTGAACCAGTCACTCCAGAGCCTTCTCCAGTTTCCTCGAGTTCCTCCGATTCACCTGGTGACTCAGTCTTGTCTGGAAATGTTACTTTGACTCCTCCTGCTTCCACAGCTCTACAAGTTCCGGCAGCCCCACCTACTCCTAGAGCTCACTCGATGGTCACTCGTCATCAGGATGGCACAAGAGTAGCTCGCAGTCTTGGACCTGATTTTGTGGCCACAGGTTTAGTTGCTGAGTTACTGGTACAAAAGGAACCGAGAAACTTCAAGGCTGCAGTCAAGGACTCCCGATGGGTTACTGCTATGAATGAGGAGATTGATGCACTACAGAGGCAACAGACATGGCAGTTGGTGCCTTGCCCTCCACATGTTAATGTAGTTGGTTCCAAGTGGGTCTATCGATTGAAGTACAAACAGGATGGCTCTATTGAGAGGTACAAAGCACGTCTGGTAGCTCAAGGATTCTCACAGGTTCCGGGGTTTGATTTTGATCATACCTTCAGTCCAGTTATCAAGGCTGCCACTGTCCGTACAGTGATTGCTATTGCTACAATGAGGAAATGGCCGCTTCATCAGCTCGATGTAAAGAATGCTTTTCTGAATGGTGTTCTTGACGGTCCAGTTTACATGGCTCAACCGGCTGGATATCAGGATCCTGCACGTCCTAATCATGTATGTCTTTTGAGGAAGGCCATCTATGGTCTTAAGCAAGCTCCTAGAGCATGGTTTGATCGCTTCAGTGCCTTCGTTAAGGGTCTTGGCTTTGTTGGCAGTCTATCGGATCCATCTCTGTTTGTGTTTACCCGTGGCTCAGTCATCCTTTACCTTCTCATCTATGTCGATGATATCATTCTTACCGGGAATAATAAGGTTGCTATTCAGAGTTTTATAGCTCGGGCTGACCAGGAATTCTCTGTCAAGGATCTTGGATATCTCAACTACTTCCTTGGCTTGGAGGTTACACCCACCTCCACCGGGTTGTTCTTGGGTCAAGCTAAGTATGCTGGGGATATTCTTCAGAGAGCTGGGATGTTGGATGCTACGCCGGTTTCTACACCGTTTCTTCCGTTATCTCAGTTACACAGCAGTACCAGTGGAACATTTCACAATCCGAAGTTGTATCGTTCTCTTGTAGGTGCACTTCAGTATCTCACCATCACTCGTCCTGACCTATCCTTTGCTGTCAACTCTGTGAGTCAATACCTTCAGGATCCACGGGATGATCATTTTGCTGCAGTCACTCGAATTCTTAGATATGTTCGAGGCACGCAACATTGTGGATTGACCTTCACTGCCGATGGTGTTTCGGAGATACTGGCCTACTCCGATGCTGATTGGGCGCGCTGCTTGGAGACACGTCGCTCTACTTATGGATATGCAGTTTTCCTTGGTGGTAACTTGGTCTCATGGAGTGCGAAGAAGCAACCCACAGTCTCTCGGTCAAGCTCTGAATCGGAGTACAGAGCTCTTGCGAACACTGCTTCGGAGGTAGTATGGCTGTTACATATTCTTCGAGATCTTCACTTCCCACTTCAGGGATCTCCGGTGCTTCTTTGTGACAATAACAGTGCTATCTTTCTTGCGGAGAATCCAGTTGCTCACAAGAGAGCTAAGCACATCGACATCGACTATCACTTTGTGAGGGAGCTAGTTAGTGCTGGCAAACTACGAGTTGGTCATGTTCCGACATCCTTACAAGTTGCGGATATCTTCACCAAGGGGCTCAATCGTGCGTTGTTTGACTTCTTTCGGTCCAAGCTTTGCGTCTCAATCAATCTGACGCTTCGCTTGAAGGGGGGTGTGACAATACAAGAAGAATTGGAGGACTGATTTATTAATTATATATGTACTTTGTATATTGCACTTATGTGCCTAGGGTTTAACTAGCTTCAGTATTTAGCTTTAGGCCCTTGTATGTAACTATATATAGGCATGCTTCTGCCTTATTCTAATCAAGCAATCAGATACAGTTTACAGAATGCTATAATTGTCCATCCAAATTGCATCTCTAATTGCAGCAAACCCAAAGTTTCAAACAATATTAAATAGTACAGGTTCATTTATAATTTTTTAATAATGTGGGATTAATGAAATAAAATTTTACAACTTGGGAACCAAATTTAATAATAGAACCACGTGGTGGCCATGGCCCATTTGGGCTCAAATATTTTATTTCCTGGACCAAGACGAAGACACTCAAATCCGGATTTATTTTAGTTTGCGCCCAAAACAAACCAAGAATATTAGGCCCTTTTCCTCTTTTTGTCTGGGCTGATAACGTCATAATAGAATATAGATGTGCTTTGAAACCATGTGAAAGGTTAGGGTGATGGCCTCTTGGGTTGTTTATAAGTAGGCATGATCGGTTTAACAAGATTATTATTCGATAATATTTACATAAATTTAGTTAATATTAGTTTTATAATAGACCGTCTATATTATACCTATAATATAGACGGTCTATTTTTGCAATTAAAATAGGAAAATACGGGGTCTATATGCAAAGGAATTATGGAAGCGGGGACCTTTCTGCAAATATGTGTTCTTTAAATCATTTTATGCAAATATATGAAATATATATACCAAATATATATATCCTTTTCCCAGATCACTGTTTCATTCATCGCCACCATCACAACTTTTCGTTCCTTCCACCGAGCACAGCGAATCCGCCGCCGCCGAGCACAGATCCTCGATCTGACAATGCGACGCTTTCCGATTATCCGGCGTTGGAGGGATGTGAACCGTGTAATCAACTCAATGAGAACTAGAAGCCAGGCTCCATTGCTGAGAGGAATTGCGGGCTTTTCAAGCCGGATTTCACGCCGGTTCATGACGCCGGAATCATGAAGCCCGGCGCCGGAGGCAAGGTAACGATTGCTTGAGATTTGATTTTGGTTTGAAATTTGAATTTGTGATGGGGAATCTCGATTTGGGAGGGTGTGGGCCCGGATGGGGAATCTCGATAGGTTGACGGAACATGATACCAAGCTCTACCTTAAGGTTTATTCACGCCTACCTTCACTTTCACAGTTTTGTATTTGATTCTGAAAAGTGTGAAGATTGTGGAAACTTGATTATTTAGTTTGAAAATTTATGTGTTTTACTATGAAAACTAGACTGTTTAATGTGATGTCTTTCTGCTTATAAAATTTTATGTGTTTATTTTGGAAACTGGAATTTTTAATGTGGATTCTGTCTTGTTATGAAATTTATGTATTTAGCTTGAAAACTAGACTGCTTAATGTGGTTTCTGTCTGCATGTGAAATTTTATGTGTTTAACTTGAAAATTAGGTTTCTTGATTTGTGTTGAAACTTGATTATATATTGTGAAAACTGTGGTGTTTGTAAAACTTGATTTTTTAATGTGAAAACTGTGATTGTGAAAACTTGGGTATTAAGGCTGAAAACTACAGTGATTGTGGAAACTATATTTTTTAGGCTGAAAATTGTGGTGATTGTAAAACTTGATTGTTTAGGTTGAAAACTTTGGTGTTTGCGAAACTTGATTATTTATTGTGAACACTGTGAAAATTGTGAAAACTTAATTATTTAGGCTGAAAACTAGAGTGATTGTAGAAACTTGATTTTTTAGGCTGAAAACTGTGGTTTTTGTGAAACTTGATTGTTTAAGTTGAAAACTGTGATGATTGTGAAAAGTTGAATTTTTAGGTTGAATACTTTGGTGAAACTTAACACAACATTATTTAACCTAAACACTCTAGTTTTTATGCACCTAAAATCTGATGTTTATAATATGGAAACTTGTCTTTCTAACCTGAATTATTTTGTGTTTACAAGTGTTTAAAATATAGAAATTATATTAGCTGATTTGAGTACATATTTTTGCATGAACAGTACCATGAACATTGCCGTGAATAGTGCGCGTGAATAGTACTGTGAACAGTACGTTTCCCAAATTTTGCAAATAAGGATCCCCTTCCTTCCATATTGTAATATAGTCCTTAGTCTATATTATAGTTATAATATAGACGGTCACTCCAGAGACAAACTCATTTAGTTATACTGATTTAATTTTTCAATACAATTCAATTTTAATATTTCAGTTCAGCAACAAATAACCTCCAAAGAACAGGGTATAATATTAAATATTTCAAAACATTAAATTTGGTGATCGAATTCAATCAGGCTACATTTGACTGATCTGAACCAATACTCGAGTTATCTAACCATGTAAACGACTATGAAAGATAAATTTTTCCTTTTAAGATGAACATAGGTTTCACTGATGTAACAAATTTTATTAATATAATATGTTAATTTGGTTTTCAATGCTTTACCATCAGTAGAATGTAAGGATTTACAAGAACTTGTTAATACTGGTCTTGTTCCAAATCTGAAGAAGAAAGTACCAAAAATTGTTAGGATATTAAAATGGGAGCCTCAAGTAGATGGATTAAAAATAAATGTTGATGCTTCATTTTATCAATGATGTAAATGGCTAAGGAGTAATAGTTTGAGATTTTTCTAATGCAGTTGTTTTGATTTGTATCAAGTTTGCCTCTACCCGTTCTCCCTTACATGCTGAGTTATTAGAAATTGAGTTAGGTTTTAATATTGAACTGGATTTAAATGCTCTGTTTATAATAGAAACTGATAGTTAATTAGTTGTGAAATGAATTGATTCTCCTAACAATGTTGACTGGAAAAGCTGTAACATTTGTGATAATCTGAAAAGAATGGGCATAGGACAGTGCATTAGACATATTTTTAGGGAAGGGAATAATGTTGTTGATTACTTAGCAAAGCATTGCTCTAAATTTCATGTCTGTGAGAATATTTTGTTGAATGCACCACATCTCCTAAGAGGTATTATCGCAGTAGATGCACTTTGCATTACTTCTGTAAGAATCACCTAATCTGCATTGTTGTTTCCTTGACATGTTTGAAGACCCAAAGAGAACACTCCTTGGATGGAATTGGAATTGAAGCAATTAAAACTAAAAACAAAGTCATGTACATTCATTTTCTATATTCTTTTGGAAGCTTTGTACTCTGCATGCCTTTTTGGATGTTATATTATATAAACTGATTTATTGACCAATTATCATAGGATTGGGGATCCTAATACATTACCCCAATAAATGGTGATTTAATTTTTATAAATAAAATAAATAAATATAACAAACTTCAAGCGTTCATATTACAACTCAGATTATGAGATATATATTATGCTTGTGTTATACTAATTGCCTGCTAATCTTTAAACATTGTCAAACCTGAAATTCTCTTTTGAGCCATCGAATATAACTTCAATGAGAGTGTGTAATTCCAATGGGATTCTTGCATCCTCATTCCTGAACGTACCAGTGGCAATCTGGGAATCTATGTAGATCATCAATGATGGTATCTGTACCCTAAATGCCTCATTCATTCCATGATAACAAGCTTTAACTTCAACTTGTGAAGCTGTCGTGTATTCAAAATGTACTACAAATTGTAGAAATTGCATAAATTACTTTCATGTTGAGAATGTGACTGTCTAAACTACTTTTTACACATCAGTTTGTGTCATATTCTGGTTGGGGATAGGTCGAAAACAATAGTAGAATATGTGTTCCTTCTCCGGTTGGAATCTAATGAAATCATGCTTCTTGTACAAACCAGTAAACATACTAACCAAAGTCAGAAAAAGGCCCAATGAATGTGATCAGAGGATAATAGGCTGCCATCATGGGCTGCTTCTGCATCAGGTGCTGCTATATTCCCTTCCCTTCTTTCATGCACACAATACACCAATTATCTCGCTCATAGTGTCTAATGTTCTCACTAATCAAGTGGCAATGTGTGTTGCAATACATACTAATCATGTAGAAAACACACAACACAACAGTATTAGCAAATAAACATGAAAAACATGCTAGAGAGAAATGGGATAATACCCCTTAAACTAACCACAATATTTTTGAATAACATAAACCGGTTTTTTATAATCACAACTTGCGACCTCTCTCTCTATCTCTCTCTCTCTCTCTCTCTCTCTCTCCGTATATATGTTTTAGAATCCATACACATTTTGGACCATAATTCAACAACTATTTATTAATATCAATATCAATTATGCGTCTAAGTGATAAGATTATACATGTTAGTAACATGGCCATGCAAAAGATGGCATGTTATAGTGTAACACAAGCCATAAATAAGAAAACCGTACTATAAACTAACCCCTCTGTCATCCCGTTGCCGCCTCCCCTCCCATCGCCCCGTCGCAACTATGGATAGGAAAAGGAAGCTAGAGTCTCTGGTGATGGATGATGATAAAGTGGTGAAGGATGATGAATTTGATCCATGTAATTTCACTTTCCTCTGCTTTTATTTCGTTTGTGAACTCACTCAATTGAAATTGCTTAAATCTTTGTTTCTTTTCTGTGTGAAGTATGGGGGATGATGTGGAATGGGGTTATGAAGTTTGGGGACCAGGAAGAAAATCCATCGGATAGCCGCAGAGGCGGGCTTTGAATTCAAGGAATTAACCGAACATTGTGAAGAATATCATGAGCACATCTATGATACCCTAATTCGATATTACCAAAGAAAGGTGAAGCAGGTGAGTAAGTTTCCGTTTGCCCATAACTCTTTGTATAAATGTGCATGTAAAATATAACATAAACATATTATCTCAAAAAGAAATTAGACAGCTATTCCAAAGGTCAGAATCTCACTTTTAATCTTACTTTGAATTCAGGTACCCCTTGTGGTGATGCCCGTGCATTGTTGAGACGGGTCGCATCTCTTACCTTTCTAGAGAGGCGAATTGAAGCTGGAACCCTGATCCTTGGACCTGAAATTCAAGAGTACTGATGCCACACTGTGAAAGGACGAGTGATGCCACACTGTGAAAGACAATTTTTGAATAAATGATCTTTACCCTACTCACATTTACATTGATTATCTTTAGAATAAGGACATATAATGGTAACTTAAGTCATGGATGTCCAATTTTTAAGGATTTAAATCTACTTTTAGTCGAGCAATATTTTAAATAGTATCCACATTCCACATGACGTCCCCCCCCCCCCCCCCGTTACCACGCATGTTTAGTAATAATATTAGTTGTCCCAACCATTTTTTTTAATAGTATATAACTTGAACCATCAATATTTGGTACCAAGAGACTTCACGGGACAATCATATGACATTTTACGTGATTACATGATATGGCAATATTTCGCTAAATAATGTAATAAAATACATAAAATTTAATGACATTTCACTAGTTTATTATATACCTTATATTACTTACATGTACATTTAATTACACAATATACTAGCAACAATTTCATTTTATCATGCACATTTTTTATGAATTTTCTCTCACTATTTTCCCTTGACTTACAAACAACTATCTGACGATCACTTATAATAGCTAATTTCTACTGAATTTCACCTCATGTTAGAACCATTGACCACTCCAAATCATTCCTTGTTGCTAGTTAACTAATCCCCACACCTTATTGAGTCTACATCTAATTAGGACTCAATGAACAATTGCGATTTGGCAAAACAAAATGTTACCTCAGTGCTTTCACTAAATGATCCCTACATCTTTTTTTTTCTTATTATTGAGAACTCATCTAATCTACCCCATAGTAAACATGTATGGAACCAAGTCTGTAGACCGTCATATCATATCCTACTCAAAATCTGTACAAATAATGGTAACTAAAGTCATGGATGTCCAATTTTTAAGGATTTAAATTCATATTCAGTCAAGCAATATTTTCAATAGTGTCCACATTCCAAATGGCTTCTTAGATCATGTCAAACATGCACAGTCTTTTGTGCTTATTTGATGGACTTGTTTTAGACTCTTTTTATAGTGTTTCAAACTGTACTTTTAAATTCACTTATTCTACGCCCCTTTTTATAAATGGTTGCTGGTATTAATGGATTATACTTTGATATAGTTGATGAAATAAACTGATGAGAAACTTTGTAACACGTAAACTTTGAAATAACTTTAAACATATATAATACGTAACATAATCGGTGAATCAATCCTTAACCTTGTATTTATAAATTATAATACAGAAACGGTGCTAGCTATTCTTACTAATTAAAGCAACACAACATAAATGTCAAATGCATTCTTTCTTAAGTATTATTTCGTTCGTTCTTAAATAGATACCTAGAAATCATAAATTAAATATAAATATTTAAAACTTTTTCTTTTAGTCGAACATTGTAAAAAATACTCAAAACACATCGAGCAACGTGCCATGGAGTCATGAATCATGATAGTTAATTTAGAAGTGATTTTGGATTATGATTTACGGAAAGTGCTCCTGAAGTCTATTCCAAAAACAAAAGAAACCGTATGTATAATATAGGAAACATAAAAGGACTAATGTGCAAATATAGAGGGTTTCAGGAACGCCTTAAAACAAATATTCAATAGTTTTTGAACCGGCATATTACCTGAAGCGAGTCTAATCCGTGAGAAAACCCGAAACTCATATCTGACCGTCTATCAGTATAACTAATCAACGGCCTACATCCACGATCCGAGCACTTTCCTCCTATTGGTCGACTAATCATACCGCCCACACTATATAAACACGGAACCGTCCCAATTATTCTCACTCCCCTCATAATTCTCTTTCCTGGCACCGGTTCCACCCAACAACTCGCAGCCCACGTTTCACTGTGTGCGAATTCCCCCCGAGAAATCTCCGTCAGAATCCTCATGGCTGGTCGTGGAAAGACTCTCGGCTCCGGCGCGGCGAAGAAGGCCACTTCCCGGAGCAGCAAGGCCGGTCTGCAGTTCCCCGTCGGCCGTATCGCCAGGTTCCTCAAGGCCGGCAAGTACGCCGAGCGTGTCGGCGCCGGAGCTCCGGTCTACCTCGCCGCCGTCCTCGAGTACCTCGCTGCTGAGGTAAATTTCGATTTCCCCCAATCAATTATTCAATTCGCTGGCGTGATTCGATTTCTAGGGTTTCTGATTTTGTCGATTTCTAGATCTCAGATCCTAATTTGTTGAATTTTGAATGCCTGAATTTGTTTTTTCAATACCAATCATGTGAATTTGAGTGTTAAGGGTTTCAGATCTGCTGAATTGAATGTTGGATGCGGTTTGGTTTCTAAATTGGGGATTTTTGGTGTTGTCTGTAATTGTGCAGGTTCTTGAGTTGGCTGGAAACGCAGCGAGGGACAACAAGAAGACCAGGATTGTGCCCAGGCACATCCAGCTGGCTGTGCGAAACGATGAGGAGCTGAGCAAGCTTCTCGGAGATGTCACCATTGCCAATGGAGGTGTGATGCCCAACATCCACAACCTGCTGCTCCCCAAGAAGACCGGCAGCTCCAAGCCCACCGAGGACGATTAAGCGCTCTACGAAAGACTGGAATTTGGTGGTGGTTTACCTAGTTGAGAAGTTATAATTGCAGTTCTAGAGTCGTTTTAAGGTGTTTCTGATCAGTAGTAGTGTTCTGGTTGTTTCTTATGATGAATGTTCTTCTTTTGGATTAGTAGCTTGATGTGAATATAAACTGAATGGATGGATCAGTGGTTCAGTTAGATTCTCTCATGTTCTTCAATTACATTCAATAGATTTGGAATTCCATCAATCTTCTTAAGCTTTTCATAATTCTGCACTTTGAATTCCTCATATCTTGTGTTTAGTATTTGGTCAAGATTGAATCTTTTTCACTTTTGGGAATTCTATGGATTCCATCTTGATTTTGTCCATCTTTTCTTGCACATTGGTGAACAAATATTGTACATCTGGATCTGTTCTTTGTCATCTTGATAATGGTTAACATCTTGATAATGGTTAACAACTTTAAGATTGTAGTGTGGTACAAAGAGTATGAATCAATTGAAAACAATGCATCAATTGCAGTAGCTGATGTTGTGAAAGATGGTCTTTTTAATGTGAAAGATGGTCCTCTTAATGTGAAAGATGGTCTTTTTAATGTGAAAGATGGAGTAGCTGATTAGTAGAGTTAGTTTGATATGGTTATTTCATACAAAATTTACCATCGGTATTATATATGATCAGAACTACAAAATATTTAACATCAGAAAACATTGTGAATCTAAAGGAGAACAAACTCGACGCTAGGATGCAGAGGTATCCAGTGCTGGAGCTGTTCTTCGGCACGGCTCCTAGCGCCCCGCTCTTTGTCAAACTGATGACGGTGTCGACCAGATATCGGTTGATCGCGAGGGTCGATGACGATCCTCTCGAGCACAACTGCATTTCGTAACAGATAGTTGACAACTTCAACTTCTGCTTTACGTCCATAGTATCCTAACAGCTCAACCACTTTAAGATTGTGTAGTGGTAAGCTTTTACCCTTCTTCTTTACTCGTCGCCTTCTTTGCTTTCTTTTCCCTTCCTTTTCTTCTTCTAGATGAGTCCAATCCATCTGAAAATTACATAAACATGTCATGATTCCGAGGCTTAACTGACAAAATCCGCTAGGAAATTCGCTTATAATGCCATTATTTTAGCACACAAAGAGCTCGATTTCACAAGTAACATGAATATCAGATTGAAATTCGGAATCAATAGTAGTAGATTGAAAAAAACTCTACCTTCACTACAAACTTCTCCAAGTTGGGTGATGACCTTATGAAACAAGCGAAAGGAATCAGACTATCATCACCATGACCTTCAACGACTAAGTTCAACTGTTTCAATCTGATCATCTCAGAAAGACCGTAATATGGTATTCCCCGGGGACAAAGAAAGTGTAATAGCAGCATTAGAAATCAAGGCAACAATCGGCGTAGCTAGTAAACGAGTAAACTGTACTCACATGTTTAACATCCAGACATGACAGTTGTAAGGTAAGAGTCTCCAGGGCCAGTAGGCAAGGAGGAAGCCAAGAAATCATCGTTTGAATTTTCTTCGTCTTACCAGAAATCCACACATTCGCTAACTTCGGTACATCCCTAAGAACCAGGTTTTTCGTAAAAATAACCTTCAGAGAAGCAAGATCAATGTCATGGATAGAGATTGACTTCAACCTCACACACTTGGAGATCTCCAGATGCTTGAGAGGAAGAGACGGGCCGCAAACCTCAAATTCACCAACCAAAAGATGCGAGCTTTCCACTGCCAGATGTTCAAGAAAAGGGCAGCTCCTCAAGAAAAATGTAAGCACTTCTCCCGACACATCCACGCTTCTAAAAGTCAGAGACCTGAGGTTCCTAAAGTCAGGCTCCGACAGTTTGTCGAGTGGCAAGGCATACGCCTTTTCATGACCACAACCCCTCTTGCCATCTCTCAACAAGTTCAATTCTAGCCTCTGTACTCTTCTCCCAAATGCACACGCTAACCACTTATCAATCGTATCTTTGAAGTCGTTGTGCAAATCAAAACAGATCCTCAATGTGTCCAATGGATGGGCGAATCGAGAAGAAGGTTAACCCACTTAACATACCTCCTTCTGCTCTTATTAAGCCTTATCAAGTGCCGAGTACCATTCCTTATAGCTGCAACTGTGTCCAGAGTTTCCGAATCATCAAAGTCAAGCTGATAAAGCAACTTCCATAGATCCTTCCATCGCTTTGACAGAATGCTCGTCTTATAAACTTCTTTAAGACTTATCAAAGAGAGGATAGACACGAGAATCTCACTCGGGAGCTCACTAATCCTGTCCTCCTTGAGTTCCACCTTTATCTTCGCACAGCAGATACGAAACTAAGTCAGTAATCAGACTGAAACTAACTAAATCATTCAGCAAATTTGTTAAAATTGCCCACCTTTTTACTTCTAACAATCTCCATTGGATCAAAGTTTGCTCCTTGAAACTTAAAAAAACTTCACAACCAAATCAAGAATTAGATCATAAAAACATGTCGAAAGCAAAAACCATCAACATTACATGATATTAGAGCTGATAATCAACTATTAGCTACAAATTAAAACTACTTCCGAGATTATAGAGCTTCTCCTAGGTACATATAAAAACCTTTGAAGAATCGAAACCAAAATGTAATTTAGTTTAATCGAAGCACATATAATCCAACTGTAAGAATTTGAAGAATGCTGCTTACATCGGGAAATTAACTGGCTCGGAGTTTAGGGGTTTCCTTGCCGCAGACCAGATTAAACCACAATATGGCGCGGTGAGGGGAAAGATGGGTATATATACCCTTCGGGTGGCGGTTTGTGAATTATGGATCCGAATAAGATTGGGCGGACCCTAGAATCCGATCCGTGTTTCCACCAAAACATATCAAACGTTTCCTGAATTGGATGTGTGTCTAAAGATACTAAACTTTATAATTTTTTTCACAACCAATATTTCTGTTATAGATTATTTTCAACTCCAATAATCACTTCCTAAATTCAGGAACCTAACTCCTTGAATTGGTTTAAGAAAGTGTATGTAGCTTCTTCTAAGAACTTTTGTCCATTTCTAATATATTTTAGATGCCATTTATATTTAAAACTAAATTTTATTCAGTTTTCATGTAGTGTTCTATTCCGATCACTGGTATTAGATAGATAATCAAATTCAGTTTGATTTAACATTATCATGTACATTTCCAAAGACTGTTTTATTCCATTCTTTAAGTTTTAGCTTCAGCCTCCTAAGTTTAACTGAGAAATTTAGCAGTATTTACTGAAATTTACCATTCCATAAATACCAGTATTTACCATCCAACTATTTTTCACAACCTCTAAAAAATCAGAATGAGTCAACCAACAATGTCGGAACTTAAAAGACCTAACATTGTTAACTAAACCCTGATTTTCAAGCTTGACTAACAAGGGAGAGTGATTAGACCCAACTCTAGACTCGACTCCTATGCTTGTATTAAACATGCCATGAAAAGTTGAGTTTATTAAGCCCCTGTTCAACCTTTCCCAAACTGTCCCTATAAACTCATTAAACTCCATCATAGAGTCCATATTGGGAGCTGCCTGTCCTATATATTCAAAAGAAAATCTCATGGCATTAAAATCCCCAACATATATAGTAGCATGGTCTCTATAATTATTCAATTCAGCTACCAAATTATGTCTAGCATAAATAAGACATGCATTCCATACCGATGAAGATAAATGATGAGTCATTTCAGTCTTTATATATTGATCATGCAATGATTGTACATTAACTGAAAATACATCATTCCATAGAATCCATATCTTGCCCCTAGGACCAGCATAGTAGTGATTGTAATCTAAGTGAAAAGCAATAGAAGAAATTTTACTATTGTCCACAAAAAGTTCAATGATAACAAAGCCAATTTTGTTCTTTCTCTTAATATTCAAGACTCTAACTTGTGTATTTTTTTCCTAATCCCTCTCACATTCCAGACACAGAAATTGATGTCAGTCATTTGATTAAACTAGGGATTTAGGATCAATTTGAGACCTTGTTAAAACTGTTTTCTGAGTACTAATGTAGTCTTTATTTTTGCCTCTTTTCTTTCTAGTGGAGACCAGTTGACTACTAGTATCTATGTGTGACTCAGTTAACAATTTTCAAACCTGCCCCGTTCCATAGGTTTAAGGAGGAAATCTCCTTCCTCTCTAGACTTCTTCTCTTAGACTACTGCATATTTGGTATGGGAGATATTCTATCTAGCATAATATGTTCATCAGTATAGAGGGAGGAATTTACTACCTTCACTACCTGTATGTTATTACCAGGCTCTCGATGCTTCAGGTTCATTAGCTTCTGAGCTTGAATGTTGGCCTGTATCTACATTCCTGTGTGAACCTGAAACAATCTCAGCATATTTGTTAGAGTTGACCAGTTTGTATTGAGTATAGGTTTTAATATATCATGTATTGAGTTAGGTTTTGATAAATAGTCGCTATATTATTTCTATATTAGTCTTGGAATAAACCGTTTATATTATATAGACGGTCTCTTTTTGCAATATAAATTATGCACGACTCCCTTTTTGCAATATAAATTATGCACGGCCCCCTTTTTGCAATATAAATTATGCACGGCCCCCTTTTTGCAAATTACTTTGGGCATGTTTTGTTTTCTGCAATTTCCCAATTCATGTATATATATATATATATACAGTTGAATCAGTCGTCGTTCCCAATTCCATTCTGATCGGGGCTCCGAATTTTTCCCAAATTTTCCATGCTCTCCCGGCGTTCTCCCGTCACTCTCCCGGCGCTCCCTGCGTTTTGTTCAGATCGGCGTTTTGATTGATCAGCTCCCGCACCTGGTAACTTCTCGATTCAATGATCATATCATCGATTATGCTTTGAATGTTAGGATCTGCCGTTTTTAGCTGTTGATCGGTTCTGTGATCTCTATGTATGCTCTGATTTCATGTCATGATTCAAAGTCTTGCTGAATTTTTATGTAGTGATGATGGAACTCTGTGTGTATTTGTATGTGTTCAAGCTGATGAATATTGAATTTTCGATCCTTTCTTCGTTAATCTTCTATACTTTTTAGCTCGTGATGCTAGAACCGTGTGTTTAATTTTTCCTAAACTTGACTGTTTAGGATGAAAACTTGATTGTTTAGGCTGAAAACTTTGGTGTTTGTGAAACTTGATTATTTATTGTGAAAATTACTGTGATGATTGTGAAAACTTAATTATTTAGCCTGAAAACTGCTGTGATTGTTTGTTTAGGCTATTTAGCCTGAAAACTTAGTTATTTAGGATGAAAACTGTATTGATTGTAGAAACTTGATTTTTTAGGCTGAAAACTGTGGTGTTTGTGAAACTTGATAGTTTAGGTTGAAAACTGTGATGATTTTGAAAACTTGATTGTTTAGGCTGAAAACTTTGGTGTTTGTGAAACTTGATTATTTATTGTGAAAACTGTGATGATTGTGAAAACTTAATTATTTAGCCTGAAAACTGTTGTCATTGTTTGTTTAGGTTATTTAACCTGAAAACTTGGTTATTTAGGCTGAAAACTACAGTGATTGTAGAAACTTGAATTTTTAGGCTGAAAACTGTGGTGTTTGTGAAACTTGATTGTTTAGGTTGAAAACTGTAGCTTTTAATGTGAAATTTAGCTGATTTGAGTACATATTCTTTGCGTGAACAGTGCATGTGAATAGTATGTGTGAACAGTGCCGGTGAACAGTGCGCGTGAACAGTACTTTTTCAAATTTTGCAAATAAGGACCTCATTTCTTCCATATTCTAATGTAGTCCTTGGTCTATATTATAGTTATAATATAGACGGTCACTCCAGAGACCGTCTATTTCATATATTTAATTATGTACTAGTGTAGACGGTCACTCCAGAGACCGTCTATTTCACATATTTAATTATGTACTAGTGTAGAATATAATAAAATATTAGAAAATGAAAAAGGAAACTAAAGTTAAAATATATGTACACTATTTGAGTCTTTAAAGATCAAAATCATATTCCAAAATGGATAGAGGTTTTTGGAATATTTTCTTAATTATTCTTGCCCAAAACAAATCCTTCGCCAAAATGGATATAGATTTTCGGATGGGGGTATAAAAGCAAAGAAACAAACCATCTTGCCTAGATCTACAAAGCAGGCCTTTCTTACATAGTTGATATATATATATACATATATAGATCCTCCTCTGCTAAATCCAGAAGAAAGGTGTCGATGATGATGGAGATGGAGATGGAGATGGAGTACAACGAGGTTAAAGGAGAAGTAGTGGATCCAAAGGTTTTCGAAGATGTAAGAGTGTGTATGGTGTTCGCAGATCCTAAGACTAATGCACCATTTCTCAGCAAGGGGTGGTCTGAAGCGGACAGTGAGTACGACATAAGCCTGTATCTGATTGAGGATGGATTGCTTCTTCAAACCGGATGCAAGATGATTGTACCACATAATCATTATCTGACCTCGGACGACCTTGTTCCCGACCTTGTTTATTTCAGCGGTCTTCATAGAATTCGTGATCTGACGAAAGACGAGCTTACTGATCACATCCTCAGATTCACCAAAAGGGCGTTTCGACTGCTGGATTTCGACACGAAGACGAGGATGTTTGTCAGAGCTAACCTCCACAGGGTCGTCGGATACCTGGTACAAAAGCTCGAAGCTGGGAATCTCAGGTTTTATAAGGAATATGGGTACGGACCAGAAGATCATGGTACGCTGATGGCGTTTGGGGACTTCACTGACCCCAACGTACCGAAGCTTCTGTACCCCATCTATGCGATGCGGGCTCTCCGTTTGAATACAATGGTTTGTGGATCCAGCGATTACATTCCTTGGAAACTATGTCTCCAAGAAGCTTACGAGCATAACAAAAAGCGGAAACGCGCGTAATGATATAGTAAGAGTTTTAGATGAATATCAACCACACTATCAGGCATTGGCAGAATCAAGGGTTGCAAGGGGTGTCTGGCTTATGAGCATAAAAATATATATTAATGTAATTCGGAAAAATATAGTACGATTTTGGATTCCAACAACCCCAAATATATTTGTCTGGTTCCGCTCTTGATAGGGAGTATAATTTAAAATACGCAGTCTAGTATTTTACTCAGCGTAGTCCAAAATACCAATGAAATAACATTACCACTCCTGTAAGTTAGCTACTTTCTCAAAAATGAAATAAGTTGAGGTTATTTTCGTACATTTACATTGTATTTTGGACTATAAGAGTAAAAAATACTGGACTGTGTAACAACACCCAATTTAAATTGTGTGATGTATATGTTTAAAATGAAAGGTTGACTTAGGGAAGGTCACACTATATCTCTCACGATTGGCCCCGTCGTGATAAATTTGTCTCATAGGAAGCTACACTTTGGAGACATGGCTATCCTTTGGGTCGCCAAACCGAGCTTCCTGATTGGACTAACCCAAATAATACTCCTCAAGTCAAGCTGCCGGCTTCCTATCTTGCTCTTGTTCAAGCTAAGAATCATGTCCATAGTGATCCTAATTCTCACCAGCAACATGTGGTTGGAAATGGATTGATGGTTCTACAGAATGCCATGAACAAGATGAACATCAGAGTTGCTGGACCACCAAACAACCCTTTGACGTGTAAAATAATAATTTTACTTGCGAAACAAATAAAATTTGACGTCTTTGAATTCGAACAGTGCGAAACAAATAAAATAAAGATACGAAAAAATAAATATAAAAGCCTAACTAATAGTCCAAAGGCATGGGGAATCTCAGTATCATAATTGAGTACTGCCGAAACGTACGCATGCATGCATGATATAGGTAGGCTAGCTGGGTAAAGACCATTTATTTATCATTCAGCTCTCTTTTTCGCCGGAAAAACATATCACCATAAATTTGTAATTGTGTATCATAAATTTAGCAGAGGAGAACACGGAGGTTAATAGCAATTGTACGTGATAATAAAGGTTGCATGTGGAGAAAAGTATTCACATGTCGGCAAAACACTTAAAACTAATGGTGATCAGTTTAAATAAAATAAAATACAAGTCCTTTCCGGACTTTGCCATGTCTGCAATATTCAAACAACTCCCTCTATAAATTAAGGCCAGCAGTTCCTCAGAAAACTTAGCTCTCTCAACTTGTAAGGTGAATATATTTCTGTCTCTCAACTTACTTTCTTTCTTACACACGACTCAATTTTCTCCCTAACAATCAACAGCCCTTCATCATCCATCATTATATCCATAACTTAGTTTCTTTCTCTGAGATTATATGGTCTTATTTTTCATTGGTTCAAATATTTTCAGGTGATCAAAATGTCTCGAAGAGGAAAGGAAATGACGAGTCATAGGAGGAAAGGTTAGACTATCATTTCTCCCGATTGGCCCAGCTAAGCTGAATTGGACGTATGGGAAACTACACTTCGAAAATATGGCTACCCTTTGGGTTTCTAAACCGAGCTTCCCGATGGGACTAACCCAAATAATATTCCTCAAGTCAAGCTGCCGGCTTCCTATCTTGCTCTTCTTCGAGCGAAGGATCATATCCATTCTGATTATGACACTCGCCAAGCGGTTGACGCATGATTGATTACTCGATTGGATGTCATGGAGAAGATGAACATCAAAGTTGCAGGACCACCACCAAATAACCCTTAATGCGTATATTGTTTGACCAGAAATGAAATAAGTCAATTGTTTGTATGGACAATTAGACAATTAGTTTATCTTTATTTATTTTCTTCAATGTATGTTCGGTTAAAGTTTCCTTGATTATTATTGCTTTTGTTGAATAGACTGGAAATATATATATCTACTAGGAGAGAAAAATATTTTAGGTGATTAAAATGCCTCGAGGAGGAAAAGAACTTCCGAGTCATCGGAGGGAAGGTCAAACTATCATCTCTCACGATTGACCCCGTCGTGATAAATTTGTCTCATGGGAAGCTACACTTCGGAGATATGGCTATTTTTTGGGTCACCAAAACGAGCTTCCTGATGGGACTAATCCAAATAATACTATTCAAGTCAAGCTGTCGACTACTTGTCTTGCTCTTCTTCGAGCGAAGGATCATGTCCATTCTGATTATGACACTCGCCAAGCAGTTGACGCATGATTGATTACTCGATTGGATGTCATGGAGAAGATGAACATCAAAGTTGTTGGACCACCATCAAACAACCCTTAATGCTTATGTTGTTAGGCCATAAATGAAATAAGTCAATTGTTTGTATGGATAATTAGACAAGAAGTTTATCTTTGTTTATTTTATTCCATGTATGTTTGGTTAAGGTTTCCTGGAAATATATATCTACTAGGAGAGAAAAGAAAAAGAGAAAAGAACGAGAAAAGAGAGAAGATAGAGAAAAAAAAGAGGGAAAAGAAAATAGAGAAAAAGAAAAAAAATGGGGAAAAGCAAACATATTGGGCCCTCCGTGTCAAGCGGGCCCCACCCCAACTTGCCCAAATGTGGGTTTTCATTTGAAAATCATGCCCTATTATTTTGGCCCAAAACCAATGCAAATACGACCAATATTGAAACAGGGGAGTTTTGTGGTTGCTTGGGTAGCCAAAAGCAACTCAAATATCACCCATAGTGGGTGCTCTTATGTCTTTCGTTTCTGCTGCTTAATTTGTCCACAATTTCTTATCAATCATCGCATTTTGGAATTGCTTACGTGATTTATGTTTTTTCTATGCACTAAAAATGAACAGATGTCTCTTGATCGCTATCTAAATGAAGCAGCTGATAGACTTGGCCTCATTCCATTCAAAGAAGGATCTGTGGAATCGATTGTGATTCTTATACATGCAGTGTACATTCTGCTCTCGTTAGAGGGCTTTATCCCCAAAAAACACAACAAATTAGCTATATTCAGGGCTATAAGGTCAGTTTTCAGGAAACTCAAAGAATTAGAAGGTTGAAACCCGGCTGAAGGAAATTCCTCGTCCGAATCTGAGGTGTAATTGAGTATTAACTCTGATAGAATATCACAATTATCATGAGGATAATTGTGATTGATTTGTATATATTTCTGGTGGGCTACTCCACATATTGTCAATTAATTTTATGATGGAACCTCACTGGGTTTATGTGCTGGACCTATTGGGCCTATGTGCCTGTCCACCTCCCAGTTTACAGACACAGTGTGGATCACGGTCTGGGTTTCTAATATGGTATATGAGCCCGAGGTTTGCGGCTTGGGCCTACAATCCAAGTGCAATGGTGTTACCATAAATCCAACATCGAAAATCGAAAGTAGGCGGGCCTTGCACTAGAGGGAGGGTGTTAGAGTAAATCCCACATCGGAAACGAAGTGGGTGATCGTTCTGTATATAAGTCTGGTGTGCTACTCCACATATTGTCAATTGATTTTATGATGGAACCTCACTGGGATTATGTGCTGGACCTATTGGGTCTATGTGCATGTCCACCTCCCAGTTTACAGACACAGTGTGGATCACGGTGTGGGTTTCTAATAAACTCAATGAATAAATTAATCAATCTAATTATTGAATAGATGTGTGGTTCCCAAATGTATTGTCCTCCTTGACGGCAACCATTAATGTAATCTGAACACTATTTCTGGATTATGTTGTTTAAATATAACGATTATAAACATATATCTGCAAAATAACCATTTTTCAAGTGTTGGACTTTTCAATGTTAATATTTGTCCCATATTTAATAAATTAAATTAATGAATAATATATGTGTGCAAGAATGAATGAACCCATACAATTAGCAAGGTTTTGTTCTTCCCTAATCCCTACATGTCCCACACTTTTCTCTCCCATCTTTCCATATATATTTACCCCAATTCACCATCTACACTCATCTGACTTCATACCTTTGAAAGATAGGAGAGCTCAAAAAAGATAATTATCTGGAGTTGAAAACTAGGTGAATATGATGTTTTTCATTGCTGCTGCTTAGTTTTTCACCTTTTGGGATTGTTAATGTATTTATGTTTTTCTATGCACAAAAAATGAACAGATGTCTCGTGATCGCTATCTAAATGAAGCAGACGCTAGACTTAGCCTCATTCAAGTCAACGATGGACCTGTGAATCGATTGTGATGCTTGTACATGCTGTGTACACTCTACTCTCGGCAGAGGTCTTATCCCCGAAGAACATATTTAGTGCTATAAGGTCAATTTTCAGGAAACTCAAAGAATTGGAAGGTGGAAACCCGACTGAAGGAAGTTTCTCGTATGAATCTAAGGTGTAATTGAGTATTAACTCAATGAATAAATTAATCAATCTAGTGATTGAATAGATGTTTGGTTCCCCAAATGTATTGTCCTCCTTTAACGGTGCCCATCAATGTAATCCTCTTATGTTATAAATAAATTACTCTAAGTTTGTTTACATTGAGCTTTATTATGAATGCGTTCGATCGTGTACTATCCGTTACTTTATTTTTACATATTATATATGAGAGGGGTTCCACTCTCTTATTTTTACTCATTGTTTTACTCAAAATCTCATCCATTCATTCTAATCTAATCTAATGGTTAAAATTAAATAAGCATCTACTAATTTACTACCATGGTTAATTATTTATCTTAATTTTTCTTTCTATTTTTAAACACTTCTCCTTTTTATCGGAATATTTTCCCTTCTTTTATTTTATCCTCCATGTAAACCTCCCGTCATCCCTCTTCTCTCTAGACATAAATCACGCCACCGCACACCACATGTACACCACCGCCTTCGTCAACCGGGCACCAACACTCATCACTAATCCCTAATTTCCACCACCGTTGTTTATCTTTACCGGCCGACCACCACCGCTTCTTGCACAGTTATCGCTTTCGAAATTAAAGCAGTCAACCTGCTGATCTCCGAAAACACATAACTGCACCACCTTCTGCCGATCACCTCCACCGCCAGTGTGCCAACACCACCGTTCGCTGGCTGCCGAGAAAAATGAAGGAAAAAAATGGCGATGACATTTTCGCCGGGAATTTTGAAGGATGAATTAGTTACTGATGAATTTCATAGTTTCATCGTTTGGATTTAAACATTTTAAAATCTTTCTTTTTTCCTCTCCCTCTCAGAACGGTACCCCAAACCAGATCTAGTTTTTGGCGGGGTGGCCGCCGGCGCCATCGCAGCCGGGCAGGTCACCCCTCCCTCCCCTCGACTTAGGCTAATCATCTATACCACCATTCCCAACCCAAAACCCAAAACCACCTCTTTTCATCGAAAAATTACATTTTTTTCCTCTGACTTGAAAGACCCATCTCCGAGCGTTTAGCTGTGTGGTTGGAGCAAGTGGGTCGCTACCGCTCAATCTCCGCCGCAGCTCGATCCCCGCCGTGACCCATGATCGCCGCATCGTCGCCACGTCTGGAATGCACAGATCTGATTTGTGTTCGCCGCGACCGCGCCGACAATCGCAGCGACGGATCCCCACTGGCGACCTACTGGCGCGAGCACAACTGACTCAGGATCAGCCGATGGCGAGAATGGCCGATCGAAGTGAAAGCGAGCGAAACTCATCGCCGACAAGACGCAAGTTCGCGCGCCCAGGCTTGGGTCTGGAGTTTTAGGGCCGATTTGGCCGGTGTGGTCAAGGGCAGTCGATCGGATCGGTCGGGTCGGACCGGTCAGCCGGGTCGGGTCGGGTCCGGTCATACAGGAGTGGAGCTGGCACAATTAGATTGAGAAGGCGGTTTTACTTCTTTTTTCCCCTTTTTAAAATTTATTTTCAGTCTCTTTTTTAGGGTATATGTTTATTGATGTTTGTACTAAAATATTGGATTGAATGTGATCTGCTAAGCTTAGTTTTCTGACGGGTCCTTTTGCTCAGTTAAACTTTGTTTAACTTCTGATCTAGTTAGTACATTTAGGAGAAATCTGAGTCACAATAGTTTGAATACTACTTTTGGCGATACTGCTACTAGATTTGTAGACCGATTAGGCTTTATGCTTATATCGTGATAGATTGCATTTGCTCTATTCAGTATTTGGCCACCAGCCAATCAGACCAGGATTAGTAGGGATTGCTCTAGTACCGATATTAATTTACACATATCTATTTTTAGATTTTTGTGATTTTATTCTTAATGTTGCGCTGTATACTATCACCTTATAAGAGAATTATTTATAGCAATTTCTAGTTAGACTCTTGATGAAACTTTCCTATTAGTATTATGGCTGGATATAATAACTCGGTATGCTTTACATACTACTCTACTATCCAACTTTGTGAAGACTTGCTATCTTCCGGTGGTCAAGAGGCCACCGGGCTCAATGTGTAGTCGGTTGAGGTTCAGGTAGAGAGTATTTATTATAATAGAACCGAGTTTTCTGTTTAGGCTGTGAGAAAGTGGGGTGGTGAATTCTTACGAGCTCTAGAATGCTATACTTGGTGATGTCTATACGCAGGAGAAGGAAGAAACTCTGTTTTTAGTTATATGTTGTTTCCGGCATCGATAAAGAGATGACTTAGTTATTGTAATATTTTCAGACTCTTCACTGATATCTCATTTTGCTTCTGATATTAGATCAGAATATAGCGTTCGGGCAACAAATTGCCACAGAAATCTCTAAAAAGTTTCATGTGTATCATTGGGTTTACCCAATCATGTAATTAAATCGTTTTTATGTAAGGTTGAGGAGCCGTGAATAATCCTCCCGTCCATTTGGATGGTTTTAACTTAAAAAAAAGAGTTGCTGATGAATTTGTATGTGACTGGGGATTGGAAATATACGAAAAGGGAAAAGGGAAAAGGGAACAATAATTTGGGGAAAATATAAAAGGAACGAAAGGTTAATTACTCATCAAATAAATTAATAAAAGGTGATTTAATCTTAATCGTTAGAATAGATTTTAGATTAGAGGGAATGATTGTGATTTTGAGTAAAAAGATGAGTGAAAATAAGAGAGTGAATGGAACCTCTCCCTATGTATATCAGCAGTTGAGAATATTATTATGGATAGTTTTGGAATCGAATGAAGTGTAAAATACTCTTGAAATTCAAAATCGATTACATACATGTTGGGTTTTTGATGAAAAATGGATACAACTATTTTCCAAAACTATTCATGAAAAGTGAATTTTAGTTTGGAAATGATTATATTTGGTTTCTTTTTTAGTTTTAGAATAGAATTAGGACATCACATTTTTCCTATTTTGTTTTATTGTCATAGCTATATATATTATAACCTTTGTCAGAAAAAGATGAGAAGAGATTTTGAGATTAATAAAAATTCAGTGTATGAGTTTTAACACAGTTTTCTCGGAGGTGTGATTTCCAAAGGATATTTATATATATTTTCCCTAGGTGTGATTGCTAAGGTTAATTATATATTTTGTTACGAAATCTTTTTACAACCACGATTCATCAACGCAGGTGTCCTGCATCAGTTTTATTACATGTTGAGGGGGTGTGATAATAGAAGAATTAATTGATGATTAGACCCTACACTATTGTATATTGCACTTATGTATTTAGGGTTTAGTTAGGGTTTAGCTATTTACTTTTAGGCCCTTTATGTATTATATATACTTACTGTAAAACCTAATACTATTCAGTCTGGGAAATAATTTTTACAATTACCTCTCAATTTTATCATAAATTATTGACATGGGCCCCGTTTGGTGATGAGAGTTTAGAGGTAGAGTTTTGTATTTTTACTAAAAATAGAGTTTGACCTGTCAAACAGCTATTTACCATGTTTGGTGAGAAGTTTTTCACCTTAGCGTTTGGGATTAAAACGCTACATTCTTGCGTTTCCAGTTAATAACAAAATAATTAAGGTAAAATTTCAATCTTATCCCCTCCTTCACGCAAGTTACCTTTTGTTTTCGAAAAAAAATTATTTTCTCCGAAAGGTAACGCATGCAAAATTTTCCGTACACATGAAAGTTAATTTGTTTGGAATTATAATTTAAATTGAACTCTTCTTTTCTGATGAATCTTTTTTGAATTTATCCTTTATTTGATGATAAAAAGAAAATTGAACTTATCTTAAAATTGAATTAATCATGAAATTGAAATTGTCTTCAAAGTTGAATAATCGTGAAATTTAACTTTTTATTAATTTAATACTTCAAATGTGATTGTATTTTAAAATAATTCATATAAATAAATAATTTCATATTTTGTACATACAATAAGCAATCATACTCGACAAAGAAATTGCTAACTAATATTGAATATTAAATTATACATACAACAATGTATTTTTTTGTCATTTAACATAATGAAACATCTAACAGCTACTTTTTATTTACCAAACACTTATGATACAAACATATAGTCAAAACAGCTAACCTATTCCGCTAACAGCTAATTGAAAACGCTAACAGCTAAATGCTAATTCCCAAACGGGGCCATAATCTACATGATTTTGGCATTCGAGAATTTGTTCTTATTTATAAAGGCAATTTCAGTAATTACACCTTAAATATATGGATCAAACGGATGACCCGTTTAACCCGTGGATTTCATCTGAATCTAATACATTTATTTTCGAATCATTCGTGTCTAACCCAATATAAATTATTTATTTTCGAATCATTCGTATCTAACCCAACATAAACCATACCGTATTTTGTGTCTACCTAACACCACTAAATTCGTCTTCGTCGTCTTCGGGTTCAGATCGGACTTGCCAGCCCTAATTGTATATAAACCCTGTTTCGTTCAGGCTAAATATCATCACGCAAGATTTTGATGAGAAGGGTTTTGCATAAATATAATGGCTATTCAGAAATCAATCATTCTGATGCCCAGCGGTCAAAACTGACAGTAAAAAAGAACATTACAAAGCTACCAAAAAAACGTGCAACTTCTCTAACTACTGATTTTCTAAAGGCATTTACAGTAACATTAGTCTGTCCTCTCCTGCAACAACAATGTAGTGGTAGTTTGCATTCTCTGCCCATATTTTGATCTCCTATGTCCTGCATTACCTGGATTTGAAACGATGAAGAGAACGTTCAGATTCTGACGTTAAAACTGGTCGGAAAATGGACATCTTTCAGTTTTCAGCCTTACCAGCTATCCATCAATCGTCATCTGAACTTGAATCACTATCGTCCACCCGCCTATCCATGATGGCTGGAAACAGCCGTTGGCGGGGATCTGGGGTGGTGTTGGTGTTGGTGTTGGGGTGTGGTGGTGGAAGTGGCGGTGCACCAGCGGCAGAATTCTGTCTGGTTGGTGGGGTCGGAGGTAGACCGGGGTTCGAGTTCTGGGAAGGCACACCTGGAAGATCCTCTCTTTTCTGAGATCTGCTCATAATTTTAGGGCTTTTCTCCACTTCAGTGCACACCTTTTCGAGGATTATCAAGAAGTCTCTCACAACGATGAATAATCTCAAACCCTCGTCCTTGTGAGCATTTCCATGGAAGTAATCTCCTGTGCTCTTAACAAGAGCCATAATCCTCTTCTCTTCTTCAAGCATTTTCATTACATCGCCCTCTGCACTCTCCACAAAACCTTTGAGTGTTTGGAAAAACCCATCGTCTTCTTCAACATTCTTCATTTCTTTATTCATGAAATCCCGGGCTTGGATAAGCCCGTAACCAAGTCTAGAAGCAGTTCTGGTCAAGGTCTCGGCGTCCAAACCAGCAGCCATTTTCACATTCACAAGTTCTTCTGGTAAACTTTTGACAACCTGCAAACCCAAACTTCTATACATCTCCTCACTGTTCTCTTGGGATGGATCTTCGATTAGATCATCAGACTTGAAACTGGACATGCTTCTCATCTCGGTAGCTGCACGCGAAGCTCTAATACCTTCGGTACGAATGATCTCCTGAACTACAAAGTGCAAGAGTGTCGTTTTCCCATCTAATCCTTTTACATCTGACAATTTCAACAGTGTGTCTAGTTTAAAAGCTTGTGCACCCCCGCGAAATGTGCCATTATTCATACGATTGCCCGTCTTTAAAACTGCTTCTAGAAGCTTCAGAAACAACCTGCTTTTCCGAAGTTCAGTGCAAGCAGCCTGCACCATGAATAGTTCACACATCATTTAGCATAACACGAGAGAAGAACTACATCTAGTGTTCTTATTATAAGAAAATACCAATCCAAAGTGAGGTCAATTAATTATTACAGCTTACCTCCAAAGTTTGAAAGGATCCCCTCAATGATGCTGACTCCTCCTCAAGAGTACCCATAAAGAGTAATGACTCTAATCTCTTATACGCATTAGGAATATCAACCAAAATTTTGAGGAAGCGCTCAGCAGTGCCAAGACGAGAAATATCGCCAGTGTAAAGTCTCAATTTCAGCTCTTCATCAGTTGTCGGAGCCGCCTTAAGCAATTCTTGAATGAATTCAGCAGGAAGCTCATTTCCTGAAGTAAATTAGTATAAGACTCTAGCACCATGAAATTTGACCAAAAGAATATTGTAGTTGAGCTAGAATGATACCAAAGTAGAAAGAAGTTTTCCATTCCTAGTTAAACTAAGGCCTCATAAACTTTTTTACTGTAGTAATTTGTGCAGAATAAGCGAAATTACATCCTAATTGGAGCACAGATAATTTGGTTTATGATACAATAAAGCAGAGAAAGCTACAGAAATAAGCTGTTGGAAGGGGAAATATATCACCTTCTTGAAGTGCATCGCAGATTTCTTCTGTAGTCACATTTAATGCTTTAAGAAGAATAGAAAGGTTCTGCGCCTTCCTGGGATCGATCAGTTGAATGTACTGCTTGGCAGGATCTTTCAATGCATTAGTTTTCGAATTATTGGTATTCTCAGCAGGGGCAAATCCAAACAAAGTCTCTATCATCTCCTCATTGAACCTGTTCACAGTGACATACAATTCATCACCCACAGTATAAAAGAAAAGGTCAACATCACAAAGAAGAAAAAGGAACTTACTGGAAGGATCCGGATTTTATTTGATGCCACACCATTGAGGTGTCCGGGTTAGCCATAACCTTGTCCCAAAAGAAAGGCTTCAGCTTTGCTTTAGAAGGATCACCATCAGACTCTGCAGAGCTTGATCTTCCGGGAGATGGCGCTACACGAGGTGGCTTGAGACCACCTGGCGGAGGTGGTGGACGAGGGCCATTCTTTCCAGGTGGTGGAGGAGGTGGAGGGCCAGCAGGTTTTGATGACGGCGGTGAAGGAGGGGCTGGAGCAGAAGGAGCCGGCGGCTGCGTTGGTGGAGGTCCTGGAGGAGCTACCTTGGTGTGTTCAAATGAGCTTATAATTGAACTAACTTTACCAGGTGGAGGCTTCAAATGTGGTTCAATCGAGCTGGATGCCATACCAGGTTGAGGTCTCAAATGCGGTAAATTTGCAGCAGTAAGACCAGGTGGAGGCTTCAAAGGAGGTACTCCAGCCATCCCCGCTGATGGGCGGTTTTCACCTCCAGTGCCATTTCCGGTTGAGATATCATAATTTGAGTTAGGATATAGAAGATCGTTCAAACTTGAACTTTTCTCTACTTTAGGAGTGAAGGACTTGTGTGAAGAGGCTGAAACAAATAAGTATGAGATGTCAGAACAGGACAACACCAAAGAAAATGAAAATACTGGATGAAATCATGTGATTTATACCTGTTGAGTAATCGCTTAAGCTCAAACTGAGAAGAGGTCTCTCATCATTTTTCCTATTCCCTGAACCGACCCCACAACAACTGCGAACACACACAAACAGAAGTGCTGCCAAAACAAGCGTCGATGCTGCAGCTGCAACTGCAGCAATCACAACAGTGTTATCAGTGCCGCCCTTCGCTTGTTGAGCTTTAGCAGATATTTGTGGGATATTACTGGCAGGAGCCTGAGAGATTGAACCACCAATATCTTTTGGGAAGAGTTCCAGAGCTGGAACACTAAATCCAGGTGCTGGTACAGGACCCATAGGAGATGGAGCAGGAGGGAATGTTACTGTGGGTGCTGGAGCAGGAGATGTTACAGTGGGTGCTGGAGCAGGAGATGTTACAGTGGGTAATGGAGCAGGCGATAATACTGCAGGAGATGGAACAGGTTCTACTCCGGCAACCTGAGCGAGTTTCCGTTGCTTAGAAGCAGCAGGCCAGGTCGGTATAAATTTCAGACGCTTAATATTCCAACTCGCTGAATCTCTCTCATTTCTAGATAACAGAAACATAAGATTTTGCTTCCTCAAACAGCCCAAAAGTGTCCTTTCGACCTCAGAGTCTGATGTTCCTACAATTTTCTGTGAATGTAATGACTCATTCAACTCCATTCTACAGGTTGCAAGTATCAACTCGGCCTACAATGAAAAAATGCAACAGATTGAATTAGGTAAAACATACAGTACACACGACAATTTGCATACCCCACTATCTAGATTCCTTATTCCTCATTTTCTTAATGTAAGCAATCTACCAGCCACTCTAAAATCGCAAGGATCATTATTCAAGCCAGTAATGACAATTATACCAATAAATGACAATAACCAATTCATCGTATATTAAAAAAGAGAGTATGCAAGTGTCACTAATTGAAAACGTCACGACATCAGCTTCTCAAAAAAGTGCACGGGATCATATCAAGAAGAAAAACTTGTGGCAAAACAAATTGAAACAAACTCAATATGCAAGTGCTACTAAGATTGAATTCATCAGCTTCAAACAAAATGGCACATTGAGCATTCATACAGCTGCAGGCTTAAAAAGATCATTTTTCATCAGCAAAATAAAAACTTTTGACCAAACAAATTGAAAAGCACTGAGTTTGAGTTAAGCTAGGAAAACAAGAACAGCATAAGAATAAAGCAAGAAGCTGTTTTTACCATTTCCTGATCTCTCTCCATCAATTCCACCAGCTTTTCAAGTGATGTTTCCTCTGCAACTCTCATTGTTCCTGAACCTACTACCACTACCAAACTGCAAACCAGAAGAACACACGCAGTCACACACAACGCCACTCTGAAACCCATCCCGAATCAAACTGAATCCAATTCCAATTCCAAATTTCATATCACCAAACACACAAGAATCCACCCTCTAGTCAGCTGGCAAAGGTCAAGTCTTGAGACCATTTACCACCGAATCCCAAGGGCCAACTTCGAAAGATCAAATTCTGGAATCAAACCCAATACAAAAACGATCCCTTTTTTTCTTCTTCCTCCTCCTCAGGGACGATGGCGAGAAAAAAACCTATTTTTTTCCAGAAAATTTAATGTGATGAGGCCCGGAACGTTGCCGGAGAATTGCAGGGATCAAAAGATGAATCGAATCGACGTACGGAATGTAATGGAGATTGGGCGAGCGCGTGAGTTGACCAGAGAGAGGGAATTTTCGGTGTCAAGAAAAGTAAATTCTTTTCCCCAGGAAGATACCGGACGAGTTTTCCTTTCCATTTAAACGGCCACTCTTTTTCATTCTTCAATCCCATTAAATTTCCCCCAAATACATTTTAGGAATGATCTTCTTCTTTCTATGTTTGAGAATCTACTTGCACTTCCAGATTCATGCAATATTATCTCACTATATTTAATACATACATTGAGGTTATTAATGTGATATTAGCCATTTTTGTCTCTACATAGAATAAAAAAGTGTAGTATGAAAACATATAATTTTTTCTATATTTTATAAAATAAGTTTATTGATGTTGAGAAGCGTCAAACAAAGATTATAATAAACACTTCCAATCTGAATTAAAAGTATAATCAAATTAATTGTCTGACACATAATATAAAAATAAGATTATAATACTCTCATCATTAATATGAATTAGTTGTCGCGAAAATATAAACTGATTACCATGCTTGTTAGTAGTACATGGATTTTCAACGTTTGCAACATTAGAAAAAAATATTTATAATAATGTGAAAGTCATTGTGGTCACAAGTTTGACCATTACACTTTTCATTAGATTTATAACCATTAATCATTAACATGTGAAATTCATGTTACATACTTGTCTTAGTACTTATAAACTTTTTAAAATTCATATAATATCAACATTAGTTATAAATTAATGACTGAGGACATGCATGAAGATGAAGAGAAGGAATTTTTTAATTTCGATGATATGAAGAATTCAAATAAATGGTAACTTTTTTACTAATTATTAAGTGAATAAAACATTTCAAAAACGTTACGCAATTCATTTGGAAGAAGATTAAAGACGGGAACCGCGTGAAGGAGCCGGCATGGTGGCGCATGTGGGTTAATGGAGTCGTGACTCGTTCCCACCACCCTGGCGCCCGCAACTTTTTATATTTTCAATTAGTACTAGTATAAAAAAAATACTCTTGGCGATGAACGAATATTTATTTTAAAATATTATATGCATATATTAACTAATAATAATAATTTAATTCATGAAAAATTACATACAAATGTGCATGACATTTTAATTTCTTACTAATGATATATCTCTAATATACCAAATATATTACCTACCATGTCATTATATTAAATTGATGAATTCTTCCGATATAGGTCTAAATGTTCAAAATGTTCACAACGTGAGAATGTTCACAATGTGAGAATGTTAATACAAACAAAATTGATAATTAATACATTTCACTGGATGAAAAACAATTATAGTTATTTATGGTGATGAATGATTAATTATGTATTTGTCGTAATAAATATAATAAAGAGACAATTATGTTGATTTATGGTGATAATGAAAGAAAAATCAGCTAACCTTTTTTAATTGAAAAATAAATTGAGGTAAGCTTAATCAACTTGAATTGAAATGACATGTTAAAATATCTGTAATAATTGATGCTTAGTAACAATGTTGATTAACTTGGCAGCAAAGCTGTGTCGTAGAACATAAATTGGAAACATATGAAAACTGAGAAGTAAAAAAGGTAAAAGAATTACAGAAAAATGTAATATACCTTTTTAGCTGTTAACTAATTTTGAACATAACAAAATTTCGTTCGTAGCTTTAAAAAACCACAACTACTGTAAACAAAAAAAACAAGAGCTAATATGGAACAAATCATTACAATGAAAAAGAGAAGAAGTAACAACTAAACATGCAAAGTAAATGATAAAAACTCGTAAAAGAAATAATAAGGAGACTCCATCCTCATTTTGAAGATATATTTTTATCAATAATATTAATACACCTTCGTCTTCATGCAGAAACATCTGGATCACATTTTGAAGAAAAAGATCTTTTCAGTATTTTGAGATATTTTGTAAATCATTCACATACTAAACAACAAACACACTAATTTAAGCAAGACATACATACATGAGAGATGTTTTACCGGAATTTAGAGAATATAATTTATAGAGAGAGGGCTAATGAAAAAGGTGTAGAGAATTTGGAAAGATATGATGTGAAAACATATGAGTCCATAAATGTAGCAACTTTATTAAGGAGTATTTGGAGTATATGGAATTTAATATATAGATGTTTCACTTTATTCTGGAGAAATTTTTGGGAAAGAGGAGCAGAAAATGATTTTGAGCAGATTTATTAAGGAGTAATTGGAGTAATTAGAGCATATTTGTTATGGAGCAGTTTATTAAAAAAATAATGTATTAGTTTTTCACGTTATCAGTGGAATAAAAAGTTTAAAAAATTCAAAAAGAGTTGACACATGTCAAATTGTAGTTGATTGTAAAAAATACTCAAAATGATTAGAAAATGACACGTCAGCTTACTTTAAAGAGTACTATAGATTCAAATTTTCAAAAAAAAAAATTATAGATTCCAAAAATTGTAAAAATACACATCATCAAATTTTCTTTTGTTTTGAAGAGTACTATACTATACTACATAGATAATGATTATTTAAATAGATGTTTAATATGGTGAATTAAGTCACTTTTAATTCTTTCAACCATTTCTTCTTTATAAATAAACGTTTTTAAAAAAATTAATGCATGATCATTAAGTGGAAGTTAAAGGTGGGATTATTAGTCTAACTAAAAGTAAATAATAATATTTATAAAAGGGAAAATAAGATGCTGATGTGTCAATTCCTCATTAATCCAAAAAATAATTCAAAATTTTTAGAAAATTCTAATTCATTCTCTTTTAAAGTATAGTATAGATATATATATATATATATATATATATATATATATATATATATTTTTAATAAAACTATCTCGTAAGCAGATGGAAATTTATTAGACTCCCAACATCTTGATAAAATGATCAGATTTGCAATTATAGTGATCCTATTCTATTAGAATGCACGAGTAAGTAACATTTTCAAAAAGGGATTAATTTCTTACAAGTTCTAAGTGAACTTATATATAGATACAGATTAATTTTCTAATGAAAATACTTCTCTGCATGAGAAAACTCATACGGAGATACGGGAAATTCTCCACTGTAAAACCGGCATGTAATATGTGCAAACTAGTAATATGCAAGCATGCTGGTGAAGTAATAACCTAAGTATCTAGACTTAGAATTAAGCACTACTCCTGTTGAGAAAATTCGCATAGAAATGCAAATTCATTCACTAATTGATTTATAAATTCTACCAAGACCGATCACACTAAAGTAATCTCAACAACTCTGACCCCTCCAAAAGAAATCGATATAGATAAATAAGAAATCAACAAAGGTATATGCATGTGATATGGATTTGAATACTAAAACGTATATGATGTGATATGGATTTGAATACTAAAAAAGACTTCCAGCTTTAGTTTGAATGCCAAAGTCTCTGCAATTTTTAATAGCTGAAATGGGTAAACTTTTTTCACGAGCTGCAGAGTTTTAAAAACTTATTCCCGAATCATCGTGACCACGACTCAATAGTTTACCTGTGAACGGTTCTAAAATTGTACTCCTGCAACGGCACCATGAACATTGACTGCTTCGTCAAAAATTGCATTAGAATGATTCGAATTTATTCCTCTCCCTCCCCAACAATTGAGCACCAACATTATTTATTTAAATGGAATATTATTCAAATATAATCATAAAAATCGACATGTTACATTCGTTGTAACATTTATTATTAAGATATCAACTTCGTATGAATCTTCGTTTAATCTAATTTAAGGTGTTATATCCAAAATCATTTGAGTCTAACTACTAACGGAGAAGGAGGATACCTTAATAGTAAATTGAATTATTTTGTAGAATTAAATTTTATTTAAGTTGAAATTATGAAAATATATCTGGTAAAATATTAAACACGACTTTAATTTAAAATGAATTTTGAGGTACAATTTTTTGTACACTTTTTGAATGTGAGGTGTACATTCCGAACACTTTAAAATTGTAAATTGAATTAAAGATAAAATATATCTCACCAATTCTTTTTGAATTTCCATCATATTTTTTTTTATAACAAACAATGTTATTAATCATCATCATAATTATAAGAGTTATACATAGCATATTCAGATTGAATTTCCATCATATTGGGGTAGCATTTGTCTATTTGACTCTATATTTGATAGATTCTCTTTTTTTAATATCGGAAGAGGGCCATTTTACCATCTTACATGATTCTTCCTTACGCACGATGACAAGAGTAAAACATTTCATTGCAAATATTTTGGTCTTACCCTATAAAGGTAGTAAATCATCATCAAGTTGCACGGCAAACATGCTCGTCCAACACTAATATAAAATGAAATTGAAATGAGATATATGCACTCATCTGATCCATTAAAAGAGATGAGCAAAAAAAGCACACATGGAACGACTTTTGCACTCAGAATGTACACATATTAAAAGCCAAAATGTTACTTTAATATTACTTTAGGTAACTTTAGGTAAGATATTTGTAAATTCTCGAATCTGCCTTCAAATAATGTACATGAAAAAACCTCGATTTCTCCAGTTGTTTCTTAACAGAATGACACTTTCTAACCACCTTACTTTCCTTACCCTGTAAAGAATTACGCAATAAATAGAAACCAAAAATATGTTCTTAACTTGGATCTAAAATAATTGAAAACAACATATATGGAAACACAAATACCTTTTACATGGATATAACGCGTTAGGGATAATTCGTTATACATGGATGTATCGTGAGGGATTCTCTTAAATTGGGTATATCATAAGGGATATATCATTATAAACTAGTGGAGATTCCTTACAGATGGATATATTGCGAGTGATAGTAGTTTTAACTAAGACGCGCTGCAAAACACCAACAAATTGATCAATTGAAAAAATTGAATTGAACTTTTGAAAGATGAAGAAGATGAAGAAGGTTGTATTGGATTTTAATGATTATTGAAGGTAGTTATAATAAGGTAGTCTTGGTCACTATTTTATGACTTGATTTATGGTTAACATATTTCAAGTTAATCAATAACTAAAATTAAGAGGTAACTTTATTGAAATATTTAAATTAATTTATATGTTAGCTTGCTATAGTACTATGGTAGATGTACTAGTCTTATGCATTCATTTTTCTCGGCAGATAATGTGGCCATCACATGAATCGGGAGAAAAATTCATCAACCCCTTGGTTGATCAACTATTTGTTTTAAAGATAAATTCATTGGTTGATCATCTATTTATTTTGTGAAGATAAAGTCATTTACATGTACTAAATCATTTAATGTTTTTTTTTCTATCCAAAGTTGAGAATACTAGTTTACCAATATTCTCAACGGTTTCAAATACCATATCAAAACAACATTCAAGCAAATCAAGAAAAGTTCACATCATTAATTCATTACACAGAACATCCAATCCATTGTCCTTGAAGCAAATTGATCCTCAAGTTCTCAATGTCACGAATGTTAATCTCATGGTCTTGCCTAGTGAGACAATGAAACCTTGTGTCATTCGCTTCCACAAGGCGCATTTCAATTATAACTTGTATGGTAGTATTTGCCAGCTCATTATCTGTATCCAAAAGTGCACGTAACAGTGAATCCAGTAAGTCGAGACAAGAAGCGTAATAACACCTGCGATATTCATTCACAATGATGACTCGAGCTTTCCATCAAAATTTCTCAACACATTGAAGATACTCAGCATCCGTCATGCCACCTCCTCTAGGTAGTGTAGATCCTACCACTCTTTCTAGAGCTATACTTCGTACACCACGGCCTCATTCCGTATCCATGCGGGCGAACCTGTCATCTCTTTTTTCTCTAAAGAGGCAAGTTAGTGTAGGATTACTGTTCTTAAGGCGAACTCTCTCTGTGTTGGTTAGATAGGTCTTTCCATTTTTTGTATGAATGACGAACAGACAATAACGGAATAAGATGCAGAGAAAGAGTACCCGATTTTTCCATCAAATTAGTAGGAATGAATTTTGTGTCACCAAAATATCTTATAATCAATAGTCATTGATTATTGTGTCAATTTTTGGGTGACTCTGTAGCGGATTAATAAGTTGAAATAATCATCATCATATTTCAATACTTATCGGTTACTCCGTTAAATTTTACTATGACAATAGCCGTACCAACTCAGGTAATAGATCCGTCCATGCACGATTGCATATCGTGAACTTCTTTCATATTTTTGGAACATGAAATTAATCGTCGTTTTATTCACATCTTGATTCTTCTCTTATGTACTGAATATGTCAGTTGATGATATAAAATATGTCAAAGTATTACATTTTTCAATAAATAATCTTGTAATATTCATCATGAGACTGTGCGTGCAAAGGATATTTTAAAACAAAACTAATATATCTTTGACGTGTAAAATAATAATTTTAATTGCGAAACAAATAAAATTTGACGTCTGTGATTCGAATAGTGCGAAACAAATAAATCAAAAATATGAAAAAATAAATATAAAAGCCTAACTAATAAGTCCAAAGGCATGGAAATCTCAGTATTATAATTGAATACTGCCGAAACGTACGCATACATGCATGATATAGGTAGGCTAGCTGGGTAAAGACCATTTATTTATCATTCTGCTCTCTTTTTCGTTGGACAAACATATCACCATAAATTTGTAATTGTGTACCATAAATCTAGCAGAGGAGAACATGGAGGTTCATAGCAATTGTATGTGATAATAAAGGTTGTATGTGGAAAAAATTATTCACATGTCGGCAAAGCACTTAAACCTGATGGTGATCATTTTAAATAAATTAAAACACAAGTCCTTTATGGACTTTGCCATGTCTGCAATATTCAAACAACTCCCTCTATAAATTAAGTCTAGTAGTTACTTAGAAAACCTAGCTCTCTCAACTTGCAAGGTGAATATATTTCTGTCTCTCAATTTTGTTCTTTCTTACACAAGACTCAATTTTCGCCCATGATTTCCCTAACAATCAACAGCTCGTCATCATCCATCATCATATCCATAACTTAGTTTTTCTCTCTTAGAATATATGATCTTATTGTTCATTAGTTCAAATATTTCATTGGTTCAAATATTTTTTAAGTGAATATTATGTCTTCACAAATTTTTATCAGTACTCATCTTTTGGGAATGCTCATGTAATTTACGTTTTCTCTATGCACAAAAAATGAACAGATGTCTCGTGATCCTCATGAATCTCATGAAGCTCGTGAACCTGTTGACGCGGTTAATAGAACTCTAGATAACTTTTCTACTAACCTTGGCCTCTTTCCGGTTAGGGATGGAGCCACAGATCCGGTGGTGATTCTTACACATGCATTGTACACCTTACTCTCCGCGGAAGTCTTTATCCCCGAGAATTACAACAAAGTAGCTATCTTCCAGGCTATACGGGCAGTGTTCAGGAGACTCAGGGATTTGGAACATGAAAGATCTACCGGAGGAGGTAGCTCGTCCCAAGCTAGGGTGTAAGAGTATTAACTCAATGAGTAAATTAATCAATCTAGTGATTGAAAGATATTTGGTTACCCAAATGAATTGTAATCCTCTTATGTTATGAATAAATTACTCCAAATGTGTTTACATTGAGTTTTGTTATGAGAAAAAAAATCCCAACTAAATCTCATCCAATCTGAGAAAGAAAAAGACGAAGAAGAGGAATCATGATGTGCTGTGGTGGTAGGATTTGCATGCTCTGCCTCTGCACGTGCTTGGTGCTGCTGCTGCTGGTGGTGGTCATCGGCTTCGGAGTTTTCCGGCACGGTTTCCAGAAGATCCAGAACCCCCTGCACGACAGTGATCCCAATTCCTCCGCCTTCTGCGGCTGCGGAAGAGGCGGACGGCCGTTCTTCATCGCCCACGCGCCACCACCTTATTCAGTGTCTCTCTTTCGATCGGGTTCCCCTAATTTCTTAGCGCAATGCTTTGTTCTGTTAAGGATTAATTGTTGTTGAAATATCCGTGGATTAACTTTTTCAGTATTTTGCCCAAAGTTATAATAAGGTAGTCTTGGTCACTATTTTATGACTTGATTTATGGTTAACATATTTCAAGTTAGTTAATAACTAAAATTAAGAGGTAACTTTATTGAAATATTTAAATTAATTTATTTGTTAGCTTGCTATAGTACTATGGTAGATGTACTAGTCTTATGCATTCATTTTTCTCGGCAAATAATGTGGCCATCACATGAATCGGGAGAAAAATTCATCAACCCCTTGGTTGATCAACTATTTGTTTTAAAGATAAAGTCATTGGTTGATCATCTATTTATTTTGTGAATATAAAGTCATTTACATGTACTAAATCATTTAATGTTTTTTTTTTGTTTTTCTATCCCAAGTTGAGATTACTAGTTTACCAATATTCTCAACGGTTTCAAATACCATATCAAAACAACATTCAAGCAAATCAAGAAAAGTTCACATCATTAATTCATTACACAGAACATCCAATCCATTGTCCTTGAAGTAAATTGATCCTCAAGTTCTCAATGTCACGAATATAAATCTCATAGTCTTGCCTAGTGAGACAATGAAACCTTGTGTCATTCGCTTCTTATTAATTCATACATGTTTTTCGAATTTGCGTTTGCAACGGAAGCGTACATTTTGAATCTTATATTTTACCTTTCAAATTCTTATTTCGATAGTTGTTATATTGCGCAAATCTTTCAGATTATTAATAAAATTCGTATTTCTATTTTTCCGTAGTTCTATCGATAATTGTCTTCTACTCTTTGCAGAAATAAATTAAAAGTTTTTTTTCTCCAAATGTTTATTTTATAAGTGGATTTCTTAAGATTTGGTCAAATCTACAATCAAGTTTTGACTTCTTTCCTTAATTATTCTTTAAACATTTTAAAAAATGGATTTTTAAAGAAAAATATGATAAGTTAATACAAGAATCAAATGCTAGATCCACAAACGTAAAGGCTCGTCATAAAAGTGATTCATTTATTTTTTAAATTATATATTTAAATTGAATATTTGATTCACATTTCGTTGGATTGAAATTGTCGACTATACTTAGATAGGAATAGGATCAAGTGAAAATATTTGACTACACTTAACGTAACATTTCTAAAATAAAATAAAATATTGTTAACAAATAGTACTAATCCCGACGGAAAAATTTGACTCGTTTCGGATCATTTTAAAAATTGATCATTTAGTTTAAGATATAAAATAATATTAAATTCATATTTGGTTCAAAATTGTTGACCCTTAATTTTGTGAAATTCATGTGGAAATGGGTCGGGTCAAAATTTCTGCCTCAAACTAGTTTAAAATAAAGTCATTTTGACATGAAATGAAAATGAAATGTTTATGGTAAAAGTTCACTGTCCTGATCTCATACTCAACTCGATTCAATATTACATTTTTTATTCTATTTATTTTTATTTATTAATATTAGTGACCATACAAAAAATTAATGTTCATTTAAATATTTCCCCATTTTTTTTGCTTTAATCACATTTTATAAGGTTTGCAACACAAAATAATAGTGTAAAAATAATGCACATACATGAAATGAATATAACAATATAATAATTAATTGAAAACTCAAAACCCACTTGTTTTTTTAATAGCATACACTATAACGATCTAATTTGATACATGAATCCTACAACTATCCTAGTTTAATCATATGTTATCATACCCTACTGACTCAGTATGTCGAGGTCCTCACATTGATGCATTAAGTGGGGTTAGGCTCACACTTGATACACCCGCTGATGTATTTCACCGCTTCCATATGACACCAAGAATGGCCGCTTCGCCGCTTCGCATATTTTTATATTAATTTTGTAATATCACTAATTTTTAATACATTAATTTTGATTTCATTTTTGTTATATTCTATTTAAATAAGTTATGAAGAACGATATCAAAACGTTCAACTCAATTGTGGAAGTTGCGACGAATTTGCATCATGAATCATATTGGTTAATTTACATTTGACACCAAGAATGGCCATGTGTACTCTGCTATGGTCATCCCAAGATACAGACTCCGATGGGCTTTATGCATTTGTTCTAACCCTAGGATTCCAAAAGAATTTTACTAATTTTTTATGCATGGTTCTAGCCCACAGACCTACTTCTAACCCTAGGCTTCCTAAAACAATTTTACTAACTTTAAATTAATTAAACTTACATTCGATGGTACATATCAATTATCTAATAATTGATTATAAAATTTTATGCTAAATCTCATATCACAATGATGATCTTTCCAACTATTATCACTGACATAAAATTTATTGAACATAAAATTTCACTCATCCTCTAATTATATGAAGTACGAACACGTGATATATAAAAACCAAAAATCACTTCTAGTTTGTTTAAAAAATCATTTTTAGTTGTTAAAGCATATCTTGTGAAATGAATCTATAACTTGAAATAAAGTTTAGCTCTTGTACGCTGCTTTGAAATTTGAAAGCAACCAGTGAACTGGTAAATATGAAGTGCTGAAATATATGTTTTATTTAGCGTGAACTTTGTTTTAATCCTGCAACTTATGTTGCTCCATAGTTTAGTGTCGTGTTTCTGTGCGTCGGACATGTATCAAAGACGACATGACACAAAATATGACATAAAGTTTTAGTGTTATTTTATCTATATTTACTTTAAAATTTTCATGTTCTCATATTAGATATGAAGATAAAACACAGCAAACAATCCGTCCGAGTAACCTGGCCTTCAACAAACTACAACCATAATACGCAACATTTATCAGTGAAATCAGTGAAGCCAGAGACAAATTTCAAACTAGAGCCATGGTCAAGATTATGAGCAAACTCTTGTGAATGCATGACCTCCACTCTGGATTGCCCATCCCTCCCAATTATTCAATACCATGTTCTATGGTGTTGTCCACATGCAGTACGGAAAATCTTGGAATTTGTGTTGTCCAATTAATCAATATCATGTTCTATACTATTGTCAATCTGTAGTACGAACTATCTTGGAATTTGTGTTGTCAAACTGGGGAGATGGGTTGAGTAAATCAGAAGCCAGTGTGATCGATAATATTTAACTTGAAAATTATTTTTAATTGTTTATAACAATATTTAAGCTCAAATTAACATCAATGATATATTTATTTAGCAGATTTCAACAAATTTCAACTCATTTAAATAAGTTTAGCAACTGGTAGCATGCAAGTCTTTTAGTAATATATTATAAATAATTTTTATTTTATTGAACTCTATTTGTAATAAGATTACCAAAGCGAATTCATAGTATGACGTTCGACGCACAAAAAGATAAGATTCAAATATATTGACTCGAACTTCAAAATAACATGGTTATATTTAGTATTAATAGAATAAATAGAAATTTATTAATCTGGATTAATGTGATTTAATTTTAGAAGCAAAGAATCAAGAATGAGTTCGTCATTCGAGCAGATATAATTTGAAACTAATCAAAATTAAAGCATTAAAACAAAACTTAACCAACATACATAATCAAGAAAAAAAAACAAATGAAAGCAAATTCTGGTTCCATTAATACTAAATAAAAATTAAAATGTTAACCAACATACATAATCGGAAATGAAACTAATCTCAACCAGCATACATAATAAATACCAATCTTATCCAAAATACATAATCTAAGGAGAAAACAACATGAAAATCAAAGTTCGGTTCAATTAATCCTCAGACAGTACTCCCAGTGTTGGATGAACCAGTTCCTGATCCAGTTTGTTGAGCATGTTCCAGTTCGGTAATCTTCCTCTTGATTACTCTTATAGCCCTAAATGTGGTAATTTTGTGTTCCTGGAGAATAAAGATTTCAGCAGAAAGTAGAGAATAGAATGCATGTATGAGCAGCATGATTGGTTCACTCGAAACAACTCCAGCTTCAGTTGCAACATTGATATTCATCTGTTGCATGAGTTGCAACAGAACATCCAATCCCACATCAATCTCTGTGGCTTTAGGTATGAGCAGTTGCTTGACTTGAAGAAGAGCATGATACGCAGCCGGCATTTTGACAGATGGAGTGTTATTTGGATCTGCCCCAGTTGGAAGCTCAAGTTTGACGCCCCGGAGGATAACCATATTTCTGAAAATAAGTTTCCCAGAGAAGGTATTCAGCCTCACTAGGAGCATTTAAAGAAATCATATTCTTACCCGTTCTCCTATGAACGGAAAATTCTTTTACTTTCGGCATTTTACCTTGAAGAGAAGGGTAAAAAAAAAAGAAGAGAATGGACAGAGAAGAACTAGGAACTAACTGGGAAACTAGGAACTGATAACTGAGAACTGGGAAGAAGTCTAAGGATAGATCGGAGGAGAGACTGTAAAGGTACGTAATAATAAATAGGGAGAAGAGTGACCATACGTTTTTTAAATTTTTTTTATTAAAAGAGCTAGTTAAATAGTGAGTAGATTATTCTTAAAATTGAATTTTTAAAAATTAAATAAAAGCACCATTCCTGGACAAATTTATGTTGAACATTTCAAGTGAGTCAAATTCTCTCTTTGATAAACGAATATATAAATTACTTGATGCAACGTTTTCAACAAATTTCTTCATTTCAACAAGTAATCCTAAATTTTGCTTTCATGAATTTGCAATATTTGTTTAATTTTATGAATTTATGATGAGCCGGTCATGCATTGTCTCAGTGACAATTAGGTTGAATAGTTTTCATCGTGTAAATGTTGGCCTGAAAGACAATGATTAAACCACAAATGGTGAAACTCGTGTTACCTTCGAGACTGAAATTCTAAAATCGATAATAGAATGATTAGTTTGTGGTACAATCAGAATGAAGCGCGCTCGTTCAAGCATTGTTAAACTCGATAATTCTTCTAGTGATCATAACATTCTAAATCACTCGCTTGATTTTATGCAAAGTAACATGTAATATAGGTACGAAAAAAAAGCAAAACCTAAAAAAATTGGATACGAAAATAGGTTGAAGATTTTTATATATATATATATATATATATATATATATATATATATATAAATAACATAGCATATGGTATATATAGTAGATTGGACTAAAAAAGACTAGACTATGAAACTAAATAAATATTATGTTGTGATTAGGAAAAAAAATGAAATAATGGAATTTGGTACAATTGATTGGCTGAGTTTAGCATCCATGTTTTGTTGTAAATGGAAAAGAATAATACTGAAAATAAGACTTCCCACTTTAGTTTGAATGCCAAACGCTCTGCCATTTTTAATAGCTGAAATGGGTAAAAATATTTCACGCAAGAGTTTTTAAAAACTTATTCCCAAAGTCATCATGACCACGACTCAATATAGTTAACCCGTGAAAGGTTCTAAAATTGTACTCCTGCAACGGCACCATGAAGCATTGACTGCTACGTCAAAAATTGCACTAGGATGATTCGAATTTATTCCTCTGACTCCATGCCCACAATTGAGCACCAACATTATTTATTTAAATAGAATATTGTTCAAATATAATCATAAAAATCGACATAATAGAATATACGCATCCACCCCTAGTCTACAATGTTCCTTCCCTTCAACACAAATGCCTACTCAAGCTATCACTTTATGATTTTAAACAGGCAAGCAGATAATGGAACCAGGTGTTTACTACTCAAATATGCATTTTTGGTTTTAAACAGTCTCCACATGACCCTTGCCTTTTTGTGTTTGCACAAAATTCTCGGTCTTAGTGGTGTATGTTGATGATGTGCTGGTAATTGCCCTACCACTATTGAAGAGGTGAAGACTTTTCTTCATCAACGGTTCTCAATCAAGGATTTAGGGATAGCAAAGTTTTTTCCTGATACTGAGATTGGCGGGAATGCTTTTGTTGTCTGTTGGTGCACCAACATAAATATGTTCTACGTCTCCTACAACAAGCTGGCTTTGCAGATACATACATCTGTTGCTACTCTTCTTCCTCCCGGTACACATCTATCTGAGGACAAGTCTCTTCTTTTGGAAGATCCAAATCTATATAAGAGGCTCATTGGGAAGCTCCTATATTTGAATTTCACCAAGCCAGATGTCAGCTTTGATGTTCAGCATCTGAGTCAATTTGTGTGTACTCCTACTGAGGCTTAATTCAGAGGTTTCATTTATGTTCTCAAATACTTGAGTGGTTGTCCTTAAAAAATGGCTCCTTTTTTCTGGCTCCTTTTTTACAATATTACTGTTCAGCTGGTTGATTTGTTCACCAAAACTTTAGCTGCTCCCGAGTTTTATTTCTTCCTTTCCAAGGTGGGATTGTCTCCTTTACCAATTCCATCTTGAGAGGGGGAATATAGAATATTGTACAGTTAATACAGTTAGCTCAAGTTAGAGTTAGCTCATGTCAGTTAGCTTAGTTAGTCTGTTAGTCAAAGTCACCTGCCAACTTTGACTTTACAATTTTTACTGCTAATTAGTTACTTCTTAGCTTAGCTAGCTAACCAAATCGGTCCACTTTATAAGAACATATCTCTATGTATATTTTGTGTTAATTCAATCAATACATTTTGGCTTTTTTTTAACATTTGAAAAGTTTATATAAGTAGAAAATGATGGCAGCGCCTAAGCAACTGGAGTTTCAAATAAATATACATAGTATGGTAGTTTGGGTGCTGGATATAGGTGGAAACTGGATGGCTGTTGCCTGAACCTACAGGTTTGAATGAGAGCTTAGAGGCAAGAAGGCAACATATTTGCAGTTAGTGGGGGCAAATTTACAAATATTTACAATACTATAAGGTAAGGTTCAGAAATTGAATCGGTTTTCATGACTCCCAAATTCTTGAAGAGTGTCCTTTTCATTAGATTACGGCTCAGGAATTGCAGAACATGGTTGGTTGTATTTGGAGATATATGTCCCTTATTTTTGCTCAATTGTCTTAGAAGTAGTTCATGCATATCACATCCTGCTTATGCATATGAATTACAGTTTGAACTTGCAATAGGGAAATAATCATCTCAATGTAGGCTTTCTCATTAAGTTGATTATAATTGTAATGTTTTGTACCTTCCTGAAAAGATTACTTAATCGAGACTGTAAAATATAGGACCATTTGTAATGTTATGTTCGATCATTTAAGGGGGAAAAAAGAAATGATAACTTGATAAAACATAAAACATGATTATTCGACTTCTCTTATGCCTTTTATGAAGAACCGTTTTGATTACCATTATATAATAAGAATAATATTAACAATAATAGTAAAACTAACTAAAAGTGACCACGTAAAAGTAAAATTATTGAAATATCATTATTGCCATTCCTTGAATATTATATGACTGCGGACTATGCTCGAAAGAAGTTGCCACAACCAACCACCATTTCTCTGACTGCATGTATGCTAAAATGGCATGGGATTCTGTTGGTTTGCTCCAACAGATAACATATTACATCATGCAAATGGGAGACATCTGATTTAGGAGAATGATCAAGGAGAAAGATGATTCATTTGCAACTTTTTTGGTAATGGTCTGTGACGGCATATGGTTTCAACGGAATATGCAAATTTTCGAACAGACTCACCTCGGCGCTCGTGTCATGTAGCTCGCTCCTTAGCGAACTATGTGAAGTCGTGCCCCTTGCTTGTTGATGTCTGGGATACTCTTCCAAACTTTTTGTCATTCATTTTTGTACGATTTTCAGGATTTGAAATGAAAGTTTTATTTTGTTAAAAAAATATGAGTATGGATATTGTATAATTGCACCACCTTAGTGGGATGAATTTGAGGAAAGAAAAAAAAATAGATGAGAAAAATAATTTACATGTATAACTCGATTTATCCAAATAATAGAAAAATTACATAAATTGCATATGTCAATCTTGGTTGTGATTTACAATATCATAATCATCACCATTCTCGATTTTGACGGGCAAGTACTCGACGCAACAAGAATTTCCGGTTTCCATGAGGTGATCACTGAGTTTTTCTGCAGCTAGAGCAGTAAATTCGAAGTCATGTGGTTCGGAAGGATATAAATAACGCCATGACATCGGTATCGGTTCATCGACCAAGTGAAAGGGAGGTAGGGGATCAAGTAGGATGTGCTTAAGATTCCGGGATGTATTTAAGAGATAGCGAAGGAACCGATCCTCGGATGCAAGGGCTGACCAACCGAGGAGCTGAACCTCCTTGAGGCATGCATTCAACTGAGGAGCGTCAATAGGATGAACAACAACATCATCATGAGATCTTTTTTCAATCTCGTACCTGAGTGTCAACTTTTGAAGACATGGGCATGCATGAATGATGTCGATGACTCTGTCCATTAATTCTATGTCAGCACCACAATATTGGTTGGTACTGAATGTGAGTTCAAGTTCCTTAATACTTGGGAACTTGAGAATCTGATGGTCTCGACATTCCTCATGCTCGCATATCTGCTCCAATTCGGCATGCAGGCTGTGCAATTGAGGGGCAAGACCTAGAAGCTCCCGAATCAGCTTTCTACAAAATCGACCTCCTAAATACGCATCTCTTAGTTTGGGAGCAGTTTCTTTAAAGTGTAATTGAGGTTCACTCTTCGCCTCGAATGAGTCGTGTACGAATGATTCAAGATTTGGGCGCTGAAAGAATGTGGATACTCTTCAATTTCGTGCACAGATTAATCTCCAGCTCCCTGAGTTTAGGGATGCGTTTGGTAACTACGAGCTCGGTGATTGGTACGTCTTCCAACAATAACATCTCCAGGTTGGGAGAGTTTGAAAGCAATTGATCAGCATGAGAATTATCCAATGAAACGGACTTCAAAGACAGGCTGGTGAGTTTGTCCCAGCTGTGGTTGAGTGCAGTTGGGGGAAATTCTAGCAACCAATCGTGGCATTGATAAGGTATCGGATTGATGACAGCTAAATCAAGACTCTGGACTCGTTTACAATTTGCAAACTTGAGCCATTCCTGGAAGTTATGGTGTTCAAATTCAAACTCCTTCCTACGATGAAAAGCTATCCTCATGTGATCCACCTTCCCAGCTTCGTGTTTGTTCAACACCCCTTCATATTCATTGCCAACTGTGATTTCCAAATCCAGATTCCCACACATTCTCCATAGGTTTCTCCATCTTCGTGAAACCGTACTGCATATTCTTGCTGCTTCCTTTGTCTTCAATCTGCTTAGTATATCCACCAATATTTCATCTGGCATGTCGCATATTCCATTTTCATCCACCATTCTCCCTCTCAGTGTTCTTGCTGCTAGTACTTGATTAATTCTTCTAATGACTCTAACCCCACTCCCACCGGTCTATTTATAATGCCTAATAATTCCGTATACCATTTGGAAACAGATACTATACATGTATCAATAAATCCATATCCATTTTGGAAAAAGATAGTACACATGATACTTATTTAAATCTGTAGTTTCTTCATCAAATCATGTTTCTGTTTGGAAAAGGATTTATTTTATTTTACTAATTCATTCACTTTATTTAAGAGGAAATGTGAATTAATAAATTAAATTCAGTTTGATTTATGCATACTAGTACCGTTTTTAATACGTTATTTTTAACTAAGTTCAATTTTATTTATTTTTGTCGATTACATTCAAGTCAATTATGAACAAATAAATAGGAGTAATCGAACATCCTTTAACCATAGATAAAAATAACAAGAGAAGAAACTATAAAGAGAAATACTTGTACAACGTGAACTTGTGAGTCATGATCTAATTCTTTTAGCTTTTTCGACAATAATTCTTTTAGCTTTGATTAGACTCAAACTAGAATTTAGGTTCATTTTTAAATACAAAATTAGGTCATGCTTTATTATAAAACTGCTTTTCTAATTGTTTCTAAACCATAAAATCCTAAATTATATTATTTTATAAGAAAGTTTATAACTGCTTTAATAATCATCATCTTTAAAATAGTACCCCTATATTAAACATTAAATAATTATGCTCTTTTTAGTAAGAGTGAGTTGCAAAAAAATATTCAAAATATCTAAAAGTCTCATCTAAAGTATCTAAATTATTTTTGACTCATTTTACATATCGAAGCTCTCCAAAATTCTCATTTAATATATCTAAACTATTTTTGCTTCATTTTACATACTCAAACTTTAATTTTGTTCCAAACTTTACATACTTACATTAACGCAACTCGATCTTATTATTATTATTATTATTTCATTAATTATTTTTTTATAAAATTTCATATTATTATTCATTCATCGTATTATATTAAATTAACACTGAGAAAAATACTTTACAAATAATCAAAATACAGCGGGGAATAAATCGCCGCGCGATGGCATGATTAGAGCGGACATAAAAACTTCCATTTCCAAGACATGATGAAGAGATCATACCATAATGTTGTAAAACATCAAAACTAGTTATAAATATTAAACTGAACTTACGCAATGTAGATCAAAATACTATTAAGATTTTAATACCATCTTTAAATATTGCTAGTTTACCAATTAATATAATAAATAATGATATTACAGTAAATTTATACCGTATTTTGAACTGTAAAAGTAAAATATCAGTTATGTATATCAATATCCTTATTAAATAGATCTTATAAACTACCTCGGACTTTGCAAACAGTATGGATAATTTATGGAATTTATGAATTAAAATGATGATTGATTTTATGATTGACTTTATACTCGTAAAATTGGCTCTTGCAACCAGATCTTCCTCTTTGTTCCCTTCCAGGCATGAAGGCAATTGTACTTCTTTACAGGCTCCAAATACCTTCCATCAGAATTTAATTTCTGATGCATTTTTGTTCAGTTGGTTTTGGTTTCTTAGTTAGGATCGCTTTGTGTTTTGTTTATCAATTCCGTAACAGGTCATGATTTGATCCATACAATGTTGTCATCATTTTAGCTTTTGTTTGACTTAAACTAGGCATTTTTTTGTAAAGTTATGAGCTTTTGGCATAATCTAATTTGTAATCAGTTTCAAAACTATGCCTATTTAAGGCTTCTTATTCGGGTCCGGGGAGTCTAATAAAATACCCTCCACCTTAGAATGATTTTACCTTTAAAAAAATATTTTATGATTGACTGAACTTTGACTTTATTTTTAAAAAAATAACAATTTCAAAAAAATAATTTGTGTAAACAACTCTTATTTAGTGATAGGTATAAAAGTCTATCGAAACGTTCTGGCGAAGTGGTTATCCGCGCTAACCGGCAGAGAAGAAAGGCTCTGTCAAATTCAGCTTATTTTTTGTACCTTGCAGTTAAGTTAACCTAACTTCATCTTTTTTCAGCAAACTGCAGCGTACTTCAGCAAACTATATCGTGCTTTAGCTAACTGCAGCTTGATTCAGCAAATTTCAGCTACATGCAGCTGGCTTCAACTAATTGCAGCGTACTTCAGCTACATTAAAAAAAACTTCAATAATTTTTTTGAAAGGGAGTCATTTTTTATTAAATGTCAATTATATATATTTTTGTTTTGATTTATCAAATAAGGTTATTTTAATATGTATAGTTTAGTACTCGAGAATAAATCAAATTAATTTATACTCGAAAGTAACAATTTGAGCAAATATTCCCAAAATGCATATTGGTTGCATCCATACTAATCGCTATCATTTGATCGTTCAATTTCACTAGTATCACCACCTACCAAATTTCAAATCTGTTCAGTTATACCTTCACGCACTTCTACCATAACACTTTTTCGATGTTCATCAAAATAGTGAAATCACTAGTTCCTTGTGTAGGCCCGTGATCTCTTGTATTCGAATGAATTTATGAAGCGTGAAACACGCAACAATAATTGATATTTGATGACAATTTTCAATTTGATGCATTCTTTTTAGCACTTTCCAAGTACTTTTCAACTGTGCAAATGCATCTTCAATTTTCATTCAATGAATAATATCATTTGTTAAAATGCTCCGCCTTAATTACCTCTAGGTGGTGCATGTCTAAATTATGATACATGTTTTCTTGCTTTTGTACCGGATACATGAGATTTTAGGATGATTCGGATGAATCTTATGAAAGAGAAAAGAGATAAGTTTTGAGATTTAAAATGTTTTTTTTAAAATATGTAGTGCATTTGAAAAAATAAAGGTGAAAAATAAAAGAAGTTAATAAACTTTTAGTTATGTGCTAAAATTTATAAGATTTAAAATAAAATATTTTAAACTTATTTCAGCGAACTTCAGCCAATTTCAGCTAACTGCATCTTGCTTCAGCTAAGTTAAACTACCTGCAGCGTGCTTCACCTAATTTCAGCTAATTTCCGCGCAGTTCAGCTGAAAATAAGCTGAACTTGACAGGGTCAAAGTCGGAATATTCTACTTATGAGCTTACATATTGTTGAATTAAATTGAAATATAAGTAAAAGTGGATATATTAAAATCAAATTAACATAAATTAATTTACTGATAAATTCAAAAAGATATATAATAAAAAATGATAAAATTAGGTAATTTTAACCTAATCATCAAAATAAAAAGATAGAGCTGGCGGTGCCGTTAATGTTATGATTTGCAGCGCCGCTAACACATAAGTCCGTCTTTATCATATTCGGTTTTAGTGCTAAAAAATTATCGTGACTCTTAATTGTTTTTTAGTTTAATTTTTTTTCCAAATTCTTAATCTTTTGTGAATGCTTTTCGATTAAACCTCAATTATAACGAAAATATATAATATGAAAATTTTAGATCTCTCAATTTTTCTCCAAGTGAAATTGTTTCTCAATACTTTTTAAATTAATACAAATATAACGAATATATAAAATTTGAGGCCCCTAAATTTAGGACTGATCTTATTGTGTCATTTGATGATCATCATCATCATCATCAGATACGGCCTCCCGGACGGCCTCGATGCAACAAGAACTGCCGGTTTTCAAAAGGTGATCATTGAGTTTTTCCGCAGTTATGGCAGCACATTCCAAGTCATGTGGAGACGAATTACAAAGATAGCGCCATGGTATCCCTATCGGTTCATGAACCAAGTGAAAGGGAGGCCAGGGATCAAGTAGGACGTGCTGAAGCTTTGGGGAGGTATTTAAGAGATAACGAAGGAATCGATCCTCGGATTCAAGGGCGGACCAACCGAGGAGCTGAACCTCTTTTAGGCATTCATTCAACTGAGGATCATCAATAGGATGAACAACACCATCATCATAAGGACGAGGCATTTTTCCGATCTCGTACCTGAGCGTCAACTTTTGGAGACATGGGTATGCATGAATGATGTCGACGACTGTTTTCATTAGTTTTATTTCAACAGCACGATATTGGGCGGTACTGAATGCGAGTTCAAGTTCCTTAAGACTTGGGAACTTCGGAATCTCATGGTTTTGGCATTCCTCATGGTTGCACATCTCCTCCAATTCGGCATGTAGGGTGTGCAACTGAGGGGCAAACCCTAGAAGCTCCTGAACCCGCTTTCTACAAAACCGGCCTCCCAAGTACGCGTCTCTTAGTTTGGGAGCAGTCTCTTCAAAGTAAAAATGAGGCTTACTATACCCGTCAAATGAGTCATGTATGAAAGACTCAAGATTGGGCGCTGAAAGAATATGGATGCTCTTCAATAATGGGAGTTATTAATCTCCAACCGCTTGAGTTTAGGGATGAGTTCGGTAACCATGAGCTCGGTGATTGGTAGGTTTTCCAACAATAATGTCTCCAGGTTGGGAGAGTTTGAGAGCAATTGATCAGCATGGGAATTGTCAAATGAAACAGACTTCAGAGACAAGCTAGTGAGTCTGTCCCAGCTGTGGTTGAGTGGAGTTGGGGGAAATTCTAGCAACCAATCGTGGCATTGATAAGGTATCGGATTGATGACAGCTAAATCAAGACTTTGGACTCGTTTACAATTTGCAAACTCGAGCCATTCCTGGAAATTATGGTGTTCAAATTCAAACTCCTTCCTACGATGAAAAGCTACCCTAATGTGATCCACCTGTCCAGCTTCGTGTTTGTTCAACACCCCTTCATATTCATTGCCGACTGTGATTTCCAAATCCAGATTCCCACACATCCTCCATAGGCTTCTCCATCTTCGTGAAACCGTACTGCATATTCTTGCTGTCTCCTTCGTCTTCAACCTGCTTAGAATATCCACCAATATTTCATCCGGCATGTCTTTAATGTAGCATATTCCATTTTCACTTCTCGCCCTTTTCGCCATTCTCCCTCTTAGTCTGCTTGCTGCTAGTTACTTGATTACTTCTCCGGTCTATTTATAATGCTCAACAATTCCGTAGTCCATTTGGAAATAGATAACGCATGTATAAATAAATCCATATCGATTTTGGAAAAGGATAGTACACATGAACATGATACTTGTTTTTATATGTAGTTACTTCAACAAATAGTGTTTCTTTTTGGAAAAGGATTTATTTTGTTTTTTCTTATTTAGTTATGATCAAACATGAATTAATAAATTAAGTTCATTTTGATTTAGACATATTGTTATTATTTTTAATACTTTTTTTCAAATAAATTTAGTAGTGTATTTTTGTCAATTTCGTTCAAGTCAATTATGTTCAAATTAATTGGAATAATCAAAAATCCTTTAACCATAGAAGATTAAAACACCAAGAGAAGAAACTATAAAAAGAAATACTTGTGTTTTGTCAGGGAGCTGGGCCGAGAGCCCACTCCCTCTTTATTGGGCTCTAGCCCAAATGGAAACCCTAAGGAGGCTCCTCCTCATGAGACTATAAAAGACAAGGAAGGGTAAGAAGAAAAGGGGTCTCTTCTCTTTCTCTCTCTCTGGGATTTGGATTCTCCCTCTTTTCTCCTCACATATCCATCTCTGCCTCCTAAAGCCATCAAAGCTTACTTAGGCATCGGAGCGGGCACGGGCAATAGCCCTCCCGCCCTGAGTGATGTCATGTTATGAATTTGCAGGTACCCAGATGATTTGCTCACCGGAGAGGGACTACCCCTGGACGGGATCATGGCCCGTCCGTCGTCTTGACAGTCGGCCCGTCTGTCGGCTCATCAGTCGGCTCGTCAGTCCGCCCGTCAGTCTGATTGACAGGTGTCCAGATGCTCTGCTCACCGGAGAGGGACTGTTCCTGATGGGATCTCGACCTGTTCACCCGTTAGTCCGGCCGTCAGCCTGCCCGTCGGTCTGACGCACAGGACCCAGACCTTTTCCGGCACTGTCTGCTATTTAGGGAAATTTAGGGCCGTAACATGTTTAACGAACTAATGGTAATTCATAATCTAATTCTTTTAGTTCTGGACCCAAACTAAAATTTAAGTCCATTTTTAAATATAGAATTAGAGATCATATCTTATTATGAAGTCGCATTATCTAATAGTTTGTCAACTGTAAAACTCTATATTATATTATTTTAATAAGAAGGTGTACAACTGTTTAATCACCATCATCATTAAAACAGTATCCCTATTATATTAAACATTAAATAATTACTCTCTTTTTATTAATAATTTCAAATCTTTCCACGATTTAAACATGAATTTTCGTTTTATACATGATATTATTTTGTACAATTGCATTAATTAATTTCTACATAAAAGCATGCATATGCAAAAAGTACTACTGGATTAGTTGATGCTTATAACTAACATATACTTAAGTATGCCTTATCCCTTTTCCTTGTTGCCTAAAAGTGCACATATTACAGATCACAAAGAAAATTATAAAACAAACTCATCAATCATATATATATATAAGCTCATAAGTTACTGTCATTTTTATAGATCATATGAAAGTAATATTATAATTTTGAAAATTTTACCGTTCTCGATCAAAATTTTCTCTTATAAATATAATTTACATAAAATCAAGTTGATGGAATCCATCCTATACCATACTTATAGTAAAAATTCAATATGTATAGATTTAAATTAAATAAAATTTCAAAGTTGAAATTCAATATATATTTTGTCTAGTGTAATGAAAATTGAGATATAAGAAGTAATTGATCTATAAGCTGGGAAGATCTGAGAAAGCTCTCGAATCAGCAGCGGAATCAGGAATTTATGTCAGTGTAGGTTTAAATGACTGAAAAAATTTCGAATAGAAACACAGGTAAACGAAGTTCGGCAGTGTAAACTCGTTCGGAAGTCGAAAAACTCTAAATCCGATCGAAAAACAGTAATATAGCTACCGAAACCAAAATTTTTAAAAGAATAAATTATATGTTGAGTCAGTTCTGAATGGCCACTGTGTTTATATTAAAAAACAATTTGACAGAAATAAAATGCTATGAACACTATGATCGATCACCATCGGCAAAAAAAATTCACACTTGCTACCAAAAAAATAAATCATGTTTTTATTTATTCTCTCTTCACACACTAAGTAAAGTTGACTGTGAATTTGTGACAGGAATATATGGCTCCATTTTGTGCTCAAAATGTACGAGAACCGCTAATTTGAAGATCTATCTTTTGACAAATTAAAATAATATTCGCTTCATCTTTAATTTCATATATTCCACAAGAATTTATTCTCCCACTTCTCCAATTTAATTTATTTTTTTTAAAACGTAAAAGCAACAAATTCCCTGGCAATATTATACATAACACAATCAAACAAAATTACCACAATTTGCAATACATTTTATTTTATTTTTCTCCTGGGATGACCAGCAGTACGAAAAAACTTGTTGAAATTTTATTTGAAGACGAGGAGCCCAGAAAATGGAGTTTTCCGCTGAAAGAAGATGCATTTTTGACGTTCATGGAGAAGGAGAAAAATCCAGGAGTGTTTAGAGATGGATCTCTGTTCAGTCCGAAACTGTTCGGAAAATTCTTCGATCCTTCCGATGCTTTTCCACTGTGGGAATTCGATGCTGGTGTTCTCCTTTCCGGCAACATCTCCGGCTCCGACGAGGCAAGAATCGTTGATTGGTCTCAAACTGATACACGCTATATTTTAAAAGCCGAATTGCCAGGTGAGTGTACATACTTATGCCCTATTAATAATTTCGATAGGTTAAGTTACACTCGGTTCATTATGCAAGTCTGATTTTTGCTAATATTTGTTTGATTTTTTTCGCTATGACCTAAACTTTTTCAATCTGAATCACATATGCACGATCGAAAACTGTCTCTACACCTAAAATTCCCGTAATTATACTCTCATTATACTTTTCATTATACTAGTATGGGTAAATCGCGCTATGCGCGGTTTTTTAGTACAATATTTTTGTGTAATTCGATGACATTCAACTGCCAGATATTAGCGTCAGAGGAATATACATCACTCAAAAGGATGCCTCGGCTGTATTTTCGCTATAGAAATTCGAAATTTAATTAGTACTATTACGCCGTATTTGTGGGAGGGTGAGATCAAAACACAGCAAAACATTAAATTTGCTCCAAAATATAAAAAATTAAATAATAATACGAATCTATGCAATCCCCCTACTTCTCAGCAATCATTAATTTATACTCTTATTTGAGTTCAGTTCAATTATAACCTCTAGAAGAGTCCAAATCATAATCGTATATAAAAAAGGAAGAAGTAGAATCATAATCGAAAGCGATCGAACGAATAAAAAGAACAAAAAGGTAAAAAATATTATACAAAACATTGAACCAAAATTTGGACCAAAAAAGAAGACCTAGTGAAAAAGTGTATATTTTGATTAATTTGTTTAAGCTTTTGTTTAATTTGTTTCAGATGTATGTAAAAATAGCATCCAGGTGAATGTGGAGGGTGAAAAAGTTTTGGAGATTTGTGGAGTGTGGCTGACGCAAAGAAACTCCATTTCCAGGGATTGGAAAGCAGGAAACTGGTGTGAATATGGATATGTTCGACGGGTTGAGTTGCCGGAAGATGCCGATTGCCGGAAAATGGAAGCAAGTCTGATGCATGATAGGGTGTTGGAGATCATCATACCAAAAGGATCTTGAAAAATGTGTAATTCAACCTGAATGTTATTTCTATAACATTACATTTTCAAATTTGTGTAATATGCTTACCTTCAAACTATAAATTAAATATACTTACACTTAACAAAACTATATCACATCATTATATTTATATCGATGTAATACTCTAAACTGATGGTCAAACATGTTACAGTGAATAGTGCGATAAGACATACACAGCTGAACGGAGGGAGTAGTCGCGACACAATGTTGATTTGGCCAATTTTATCTACCCAATAAATAATCAACATCCTTTAATACAACATCATACAAACCAGATGTTTTGGCCCAATCTTTTAATTACGAGTCACCAATCTTTTAATTGGGCTATATATATCAGTAAGTAACAACCAATGTACATCTAAAATGTATGGATTCAAGCATTGTCTTAAAGTTGAATTCTATTGAAATGTATATAAAAAATAAAAGTAATAAAAATAACATCAGTTAAAATTAGCAATACAAATATGTAATTAAATAGGTGAAAAGAGGAGATCACATCACCTAAAAAGTGCCACTGTGCATTGTTTTTAACGGATTGATTTGGAAAGGTTCATAAGAATTAAGAAATTAAAACTAAGTGGTAGTGTTTGGCCTTTAATTAACTTACCTTTGCGTTGGGATGAAGCTGGAACAAGAACATATCTGAATGCTTGACTCTTTGGCAAGCTACAATTAGTTTACACAGTGTGTTCATTAGTACCAAACCATTTAAAAATATAATATACATAAGTTTAATTTGGTGGGAAATTGGTGAATAATTTGGGGTGTGTTTGGTTGGAGTGGATTTTGAGAGTCTAAACTTTGATTTGAGATTTGGAGAGTCTGAGATTTTGTAAGTCTGAATTTGCTAAAACTTTGTTTGGTTTGTTTGAGATTTTGTAAATTTGAAACAAAAATCTTATTTGGTTGGAGTGAATTTTGTAAGTTTATAACTAAAATCTTGTTTGAACTTTGACTTTTACAAAACCTGGATTTTAAAGGCAAAACTTGGATTTTGCAAAAAAAAATTAACCAATAAAAAACTTGCAAAACTGGATTTGGATAGACCAAATTTTACAAAATCTTGCTCAACAAAACACACACCGGGTAGTAAAGGGAAAGGAAAACAACTGCAGGTCAAAATCATGAGATGGGAAAACTATATAGAGATGGTGGGATTTATTTTTTAACGAAACAGGGTTGTTCCCATAATATTTGAGATCTGGTGTTAAAAAAAATAATAGTGGTACTTAATTGTTTTTCCGTTCAATTTTTTTTTATTTTTTAAACGTTTGTAAATGTTTTTCAATTATAACTCAATTATAACATAGTATATATATAATATAAAGAATTAAGATCCCTCATTTCTTCTCCAGTTCAATTTGTTCTCAATTCTTTTCGATTAAAGAAATATATGATATATGACATTTAAGACCTGTCAAATTTGGGATCAGGTACTATCACCCGTATCGCACGGGTCAAAGGACGGTACTGAACGAGGCCACTGCGACGACTCTAAAAGCAACTTATTATTTGAACAATCAAATCGTTATCAATGAAAGAGATTTTCATGCTCAATTCAGATTCAAGCGAGTTTGTTTCGCACATATCTTTTTTAAAATCGACACTTTACATATATTTTCACACTTTGTTAAGAGTTTCAGTGAATTTTATTTTTGAGTAAAAAATAGCGAGAATACAAATCCAACACACTTTAATTAGGTTCGATCTTGCTAGTTATGAGATCTTTTGGAATGCTACATGAACAAGTTTGGCATAAAATCAGTGATTAAAGAGGTAAGCAAGAAGCCTCTCATGAAAGGTAACAGAAAAGGAGTTGAAGAATGACACAATGCACCGATTCTTGAATTGATTTTCCAACTAATTTGTCTTTTGAATTTATGTATTTTTGCAGGCGCTTTCATGTGACCAATATGCATTTCATTTGTTTAATTCCATATATATTATTAGTCTTTTGATTAGGTCAAAGTGAAAACCATTTTCGCACAATTGTCACTTATCAAATTATGGCTCATAGTTTAGTGTAGTGTTGAACCAATTCCAAATGAAGAGAATACAATTATGCAAGAATATTATATGGTATTTCTAAGTTACTATGAATATTATATCCAACCAATATTTTGTGTAGAAAATGTGTTTTGTTACTAAGTCTTAGGGTCCACGCAAGTTTCAATTGTAATTATGTCTTATTTTCCTGAGTTTATTTATTTTTAATTAAATTAAATTGAACTAAACTGAAAACTGGTGTATTGAAAAATAATATAATAAAATTGAATTGAATATTATCAAATTGGATTAAATCCGATCCATGGATAAATTTAGGAACTCCGGAATTCCATGATAACAATCATTTTATTGCAAAGAATATCATTATTCAAATAGATGTAGTGTTTTCAATTTCATGTTAGCATATTCAAATTCATATCAAAATAGTCCAGTTACCCACTTTTTAACATTTGCAAATTTTCTGTTGATACATGGTCTAACATGCTGGCCTCTGTTTCATTGACCTTCCTTTTAACTCTATACGAGACATGGTTTCCTATTATTTGACACATACATGAATGAAGGCCATCAAAACTGCATGTAACTTTGATTTTAAATTATGGTCATTAGATTTTCATCATAGAGCATGACTCTCTCGATTCTATTTCTATGATCTTAAATTCAATTACTCCTCATTGAGAGTTGTTCACTCTCTGTGATGAGATCGTCATAAACATAAAAGTCAAACGTATTCATACCTTAAGGCATGGTAATCTAGCTGCCGACTCTCTTGCAAAAAATTAGCACTGTCATCCAATTCCTCATCAACCTACTCTTGGGATGACCTTTCTTTTGATATCAAGGTCATTCTGCTACTTGATAAATTTCAAAGTCCTTCAATCAGAATTTAGTTTTCTACTTGTTGTGCTTTTCAGTTGATGGGATTGTGCAGTTGCTACTCTATCTAGTTGGTGTCGCTTTGGATTTTGTTTGACAGTTACCTAATAGACTCTGACTGATTTCAGTAGCGCTCTGTCTTTTTTCCTTCTTCTGCAATTTTGATTAGACTAGCAATTAATATATAAAGTTATATGCTTTTTTAGGTTAGTCATTTCGTTTGTTCAATTTTTCAACCATTGGATGTTATAAGCCTATTATGGCTGCTACAAGGTTTTGGGAGTCTAATAAATTTCCCCCCACCTTCACGGTGGTTTAACTTTTAAAAAATAGTTCTGTTAACATGTATCTGATTTATTTTAACTTCATGATCGATTGTCGAGTTGGGTCTACGAGTTATTTTCGGTAGGTTCAGGTTATATCAGGACGGGTTAATACCTGATCATGTATAATTCACGTCCACGATACTATAAGGCCGATAGGATTGTGTCTCTGCTTCCGACTTGACCTAGAAATTGGGGTTAATACTTGACTTTTAACTAAACAACGATCAAATCTTATTAAAATTTTTATAATTGTTTATAATTATATTATGCGAGCAGTATTAAACATTATTTAGTTTAATTTCTTACTTCGATTATGGTTCACTAGCATATTAAATCCAAGTTATTGAGGAAAATTAACTTTTATGTTGATTTTGAATTTAGACCATGTCAAGTCAGGTTAGGTTAGATTCGGTTCGGTTCAGGTGTTGATCATCAGATCGGTCGTGTCGAGTTATATTCATGCCGAGTCGAAACTATTTTCACTCGAATATAATCTTATAATCAGATTATTTCAATCGTGTCGAGTAAATACGACATAATTTGACATACCAAATAGGATTGCATTGACATGCTACTTGTAATAAATAACAATATCACACCAATTGATATACAATTGATTATAAACATGATGGAGCCAAGAAAAGGTCAAAAGTACCCAATCCAGAAATTCCAATAGCCTCAATCACAGGGACAAAATCGTCACGGAAAATCCCAACGAGCTTGTCTCACAAGACCGCCACATTCCATTTCAAAAAATTCAAAATCCTTTACCCTAAATCTGATATAGCCCCCACAACGCTCCACCCCAGCAAACCCCCCAATTTACCAAACTGCCACTGCCCAAAAATTTAAAAATAAATTAAACCCAAATACCCGAAAAAGATTAAAACTCGTTATCTGTCGGAGCCCCGTTCCCTTTTTAGCTTCCTGCGTTTCAAAGCAACGGCCCGGATTCCTTCGGATACAATCCTGGCCCCACAAAAACAATTTTTAATTTTTAAACAATTTCAAAAAAACGAGAAAAAATAAAACCCTTTCTACTCTCTCCCCTCATTTGATTTTTTCACACAGTCACACACTGAACTTTCTCTCTCTAGAATCTCTGCATTCAAATGGCACCCATCAGGAACACCAACATTCAGAACAAACCCCCAATCCCTTCTTTCTCATCGTCTTCAACCTCGACCTCGCCCAACGTAATCCCCTGAAATCTCTGTGTTTTTGTGTTGTTTTTTCCTGAATTGATCGGTGTTTTTGTAACCGATTGTTGTGTTGATTTGCAGAGCAAGTACGTTGTGGATGAAGAGACTGTAGAGAAGCGGAGGAAAATCGGGAACAATAACAAGATGCCGCCGGCTAATTTATCCAACACTCGGGCCGCTAATCGGCAGGCGCTGGCGGAGCGGAATGGCGGCGCTGCTGGAGATCCGCCGCCGGCGAGCGGGCCGCCCAGCACGGCCGGGTCGGATTGCAGCGCGGCGGAGTATACGAAGGAGAGCGTGGAGGCGCTGCTGAGCGAGAGGCTGAAGGTTAAGAATAAATTCAACTACAAGGTTAGTGCTTTTGAAATGATTGTTGATTGGTTTGAAATGGGGTTTAGGGATCTCGAAGTTTGTTTAAATTGGTGAATTTTTGGCTTTTGTGTTAGGAAAAATCGGAGAATATGGGGGAGTTTATTAAGCGGCTGAAGGAGTGTGTGAGGTGGTTCCAACAGCTGGAGAGGAAGTATGAAGCCGAGATCGAGAAGCTGAAGGATTTGTTGGAAGCTAATGAGAAAAGATGCAATGAAATGGGTTAGTATAATTGGTTAACCGCAAGGGAATTAGGGATTTTTTTAGTTTGTTTGTAAATTGGCTAGGGTTTTGATTTGGCTTACTTTCAGAGGAGCTTATGAAGGCGAAGGAAGAAGAGTTGAACTTGATAATAATGGAGCTGAGGCGGAATTACGAGGCATCACAAGAAAAGTTTGCAAAGGAGCAATCAGAAAAGCTTGTGAGTATAGGTGCAAATTGTTATATATGATTTTTATGGATGCTGATCAACTAAGTATGGTTATTGTTTTGTTGTTGGATGAATTAATAGGAAGTGATGGATCTTTTCGCTAAGGAGAAAGAAGCTAGAGTTGCTGCAGAGAAATTACAGGTCACTCTTGAAGAAGACCTTAAACGAGCTCAGCATGACAATGCTGAAGCTAATCAGAAGGTAATTTGTTGTGGGGTTTACTGGATTTGAGTTGTGAGGTGATGAGCATTAGATTTTAAAACTAACTGATGGTGAAATGTTTTGTTAGATTCAATCGATGAATGATATGTACAAGCGGTTGCAAGAATACAATACTAGTTTACAGCAATACAACAGTAAGCTTCAGTCAGAGCTTGCGACAACTAATGAATCGCTAAAGCGAGTTGAAAAGGAGAAAGCAGCTGTGGTGGAAAATCTCAGTACTCTAAGGGGCCACTATACATCTTTGCAGGAGCAGCTTTCAACCTCCAGGGTAATTTCTCTTCTTTTTCTTGGTTTTGTTTGTCCATTATTGTAGTCTCATAACAGGAAATTTTAAGCAATTCCAGTCTTTCATTCTAACATGACTTGGCTATAGGCTTCTCAAGAAGATGCTGTTAAGCAGAAAGAAATCTTGGCAAGTGAAGCTGGATGTCTCCGGAGTGATATGATAAAACTCAGAGAAGAGCGTGATCACCAAGCTGCACAGGTCCAGGCCTTGGCTTCAGATTTAGCCAAGTGCCAGGAAACTTTTGGCCAATCCTCTGCTCATTTAGATGCTATGACAGTAAAGTCAAATGAGCTTGAGGTCTCTCTCCCTCTCTCTCTCTCATTCTCTCTGTTGGTATGTGAACAATCATTTGTGCTCAGTTTTTTCTGTTTCTCACTTCAGGCAAGATGTTTGTCTCAAGCTGATGATATAAGAAGACTTCAGCAGCAGCTAGCTTTTGCTGAGAAGAAGTCAGTGGTATGATTCGCTGGCTATAACTTTTTTTTGTCAGGGTCGAGAGTATAAGCTGTAGTTTTGACACCCTCTTTCTTTCTTGCAGATGGCTGACATGTCAGTTATGGAAACAAGAACAGAATATGAAGAGCAAAAGAGGTTTATCTCGGAGTTGCAAAACCGCCTTGCTGATGCTGAGACGAAAATTGTAGAAGGGGAAAAACTACGAAAGAAGTTGCACAACACTATACTGGCAAGCCTCAAACTTTATGCCCTAAATATAAATTCTTGCTGTGAAATCGTAGAAACTGACTTTTTTTGCTGTTCTAGGAATTGAAAGGAAATATTCGAGTGTTCTGTAGAGTGAGGCCTGTATTATCTGATGATGATGTTACAGAATTAAAAGTTATTTCGTTCCCCTCGAGTATGGAACTGCTTGGGAGAGGCATTGATCTTACTCAAAATGGTAAGTTATCAAAAGTCATTTCATACTAGCGTTGCAGATTCGCTTCTCTCATCTTATCTAACCTGCTATTAATGCTTTTTTTCAGGGCAAAAGCATTCTTTTACCTTTGATAAAGTTTTTCTGCCCGATGCCTCTCAAGAAGATGTTTTTGTTGAAATATCACAGTTGGTTCAGAGTGCCTTGGATGGCTACAAGGTGATGTTTCACTCATCTAAGAACAATTCTTGGTTTTCTTGTTGATTATTGAATCATTGGGTGATACCCTTCTCGTTGGATATAGTTGTCACTGTATTAATGTATGGGTCCATAGCACTAAGTCTGGGATATTCTTCAATAGGTTTATTTCAAAAGTTCACTCTTGCTCCACTCTACCATCATATCCTTGAAATTATGCCTACAGATACTACTCTCCTTCTCCATAGTGTTTAAGTTCAATAAGTTCAGTTCTTATATTACCATTCTGCGAACTACATATTACATATGGCCATGCCTTACTATTTTTTTGGTTTTCAATTTTACTTGAGCCCTGTAAAATTCAAATTGCTACTGTATATAAGAATGACACGCTGGATTGGCCCTTGTGGGAGTAGGGGTGGCATAAAGTGTTAAATGTGTTATGAATGATAAGATTACATGATATTTATATACTTCAAAACTCTTCTCTAAATTCTCTGCTCTTTCAGGTCTGTATCTTTGCCTATGGACAGACAGGGTCGGGCAAAACATACACAATGATGGGGAAACCTGGTAATTTTGATCAGAAAGGATTGATTCCTCGAACCCTGGAGCAGGTATTTGAGACAAGGCAAACTCTACAATCGCAAGGGTGGAAATATGACATGCAGGTAAAACTTTGTTTCTATGCATGTTAATGAGTGCTTATCTTCACCTTCTAAGTCAGTGATTTTTACTATCATATCTCAGGTTTCAATGCTGGAGATATACAATGAAACAATCCGTGATCTTTTGTTGCCAAATCGCACGGGTTTTGATGCATCAAGAGCAGATAATAAGCAGTATGCAATCAAGCATGATGCAAATGGAAATACATGTGTTGCTGATTTAACTGTGGTAGATGTTTGCAGCAGTAGGGAGGTCTCCTATCTTCTAGAGCGTGCAGCTCAAAGCAGGTATCACAAAAGACTCATTTTGAAATTTACTAATGAAATATGATAGCTTGAATGTTCGGTTTTTAATCCAGAGTGAAGGGGAAAAATCTAGTAGAGTAGATCTTGTTAGCAGAAACCTTGAAGATGTGCATGCATTTGCTGTTTTAAGGCACACTTGTTTTTTCTATCAAAGGTGCTCAAACTCATTTGCTGGTTTCCTCCTTAGGTCTGTTGGGAAAACCCAAATGAACGAGCAGTCTTCACGCAGCCATTTTGTATTCACTTTGAGGATACTTGGCGTTAATGAGGTATGTATTAATCGAGTAATGTGGCTCTTTCCCTCTCTCATAATGTGACAGAGATGCCAGATAATGAATTTCTCATGAATTTGCTTTCCAGAGCACAGAACAGCAAGTACAAGGGGTCCTGAACTTGATAGACCTGGCTGGTAGTGAACGTCTCTCTAGAAGTGGAGCTACAGGGGACAGACTAAAAGAAACTCAAGTATGTGTATTTCGATTTCTGATCATTAATGGATTCTAGTTCCCTCAGATATGTATGGGTTCCTAATGATGATTTTGTTTGTGTATGTACAGGCTATCAACAAAAGCTTATCATCCTTAAGCGATGTTATATTTGCCTTGGCAAAGAAAGAGGAGCATGTACCTTTCAGGAACTCAAAGCTCACTTATCTACTTCAGGTAAACTTTAAGCTTTTGTAGAGTGAGAATAAGTGGGTATATCAAGGAGTATATGGATGTATGTTGCTTCTATATTCTGTGGCTCATTGCAAAGATATGCTATGAATGAACGCGATGTGCCACATTCTGTCTGAACTGCAGAATGTGCTTGCTTTAGCTATTTGATATCGTACTCAGCTATGTTTTGATAGTTTTAGTAGAGTGAAAAAATAAGTGGTTTTATCGGCTAGTGAGTGTAGTTTTTATTTTCTGTGGCACATTGCGTTAATGTTCAGTGAATCTACTGCAGATCCTGACCTTGTTAGGGAGACATCTGAGTTTCTGGTCTACCATATTTTTGCTTCATTTTTGCTGACTTTAGCTATTTGGTTTCAGCCATGCTTAGGAGGAGACTCAAAGACGTTGATGTTTGTCAACCTTTCGCCAGACTCTGCATCCACCGGGGAATCACTTTGTTCCCTGCGGTTTGCAGCCCGTGTTAACGCTTGCGAAATAGGGGTCCCTCGCCGTCAAACCAGCATGAGAAGTATAGATTCACGGCTGAGCATCGGCTGATTTTGAGAGGAGAGTCATTGTTCTAGTTTTTCTTTCTAGTTAATTGTGTGATCATCATCACTACTGTACTGGTGTGATATTTGGTTATGATTTGGTGGATTAAAATTAGCATTTGATTAAGTTTACTACACAACCTAACAACATATCCTCCCTGTAATTTGTATAGCAGGCTTTGTAGTAGCAAGAGCAAAAACAAGGCTTTACTTTAGCCTTTTTTTCACCTTTTCAATGACAGATTATAAAATTTGTACTATGTCAAAGCTGAATTACATTATTTTGTGATACATTTCCCTATTCTACTGCATTAAGCCATTCTCACCATCACTTCATTGAGTATTCCTGCAGTCTCTTGATACACCGATCTCGTCTGAGGAAGATCGTCCCCTTTCACCGCCTCCAGTAGCTGCAACACAGTACAGTACATCACATACATACATACATACATGTACATATATAAGTTGCAGAAAAATACCATTTCAATGTTGTTGAAGAGGCGATTTGCGAGATCAGTGAGAGGCTGCTTGTCGCTGTTTGAAGCAGCTGTGATAACCTCGTCGAAATCAAAGTACATGATGGTCGACTTCTGCTTCAGATACCTTCTTACATAAGTCAAGGTATCCGGTCCGATCAAATCCTCCATAGCCAGAAGATCAAAGGCATATCTCTTGAGCCTATGCATTCTGTTCTTGGCTCCAATGTTAGCAATGTAGATCCCCTTCTTGATGAACGAGCGAGTTCCGGTTTCTTCATTAGTAATCTCTGCAACATTCAAAACTTCAAACTCAAGAACAAGCATCAACAATTTAGTTTAATTTAGTCACACTGAGTCTAATGCTCACTGTTTTTGGCTGTCGGGACGGGTAAAGGACCGTCGAGCCAGTACTCGGCCGCCAGGGAGACACCGGTGGTGGTGCCGAACAGTGCAAGAGAGGCAAGCCCTACTGCTAGCCTTCTGGTGGCCATCAATGGCGGTTTCTCTTGGTTTTCATCGTTCTTCTTGGCGGGAAAGTTGATCAATGCGGTTCGTTTTCGGGTATTTTCGGCATCTTTAGGCTTTGGAATGGCTGAAAATGCTTCAAATACACCGCTCAAATTCCCAGCTCTTGCCATTGTTATGGAGTGATATGAAATATTAGCAGTTCAAAAAAATGGCTCTGGTTTGTTTTCAGTCATCGTATTATTTGCAGTTTAGTTGTGACCACCCAAAGGATATCCCATATTGGATAGAATCTGGCAACATTTTATGGCAAACTTTGCAGGTCTATTGATGCTTAATATTACTATAGAATTATTACTTTGGTAAAAATTAACTATTATTTGTTTTTTTTTCTTTTTTCGCTAGTATCCCAAGATCCCAACATACCAAAAATTACAATAAACGTGTAACGTTTACACAAAACTTAACACATTATTTGGTTAAAATGTGATACGGCAACTTAATCTACACATCCATATGCCTAGCCATTGTGAATACTCTTAGAAACAATTATTACAAATAATATAAATCAATCTAATTACACATAATGTGTCTAGTGTTCTTGTTTAGCTATTCATATGCAGTAGTTTGTGAATGGAGGATTATAGATGAAGAACAGTATTCAATTGCAGCAGTTTCTTCAGCAAATTTACAGCAGTAATCAGGTCTTTGTGGCGAACGCAGTAGAGAATGACCATCAATCCAGTAGCTTGAGTTCTCAGATTTCTTTAGCACGTAATCTTTGAATTTAGACATCCAATTCCTTTTGATGTACCAATTTGGTAGTCTTAGGGAAAAATACGCATCTCAACTCGTCCATCTTTGATTTTGGATGGTGGGTTGTTGATATATAAGCATCGTTTAGTCAGGTAGATCCAATGTATTTTGATGTTAGTGTAAACATTTAATTTTAGCCCCTCTAAATTAAAATAAGAAATACAATAAATTTAAAGAGGGACTTTCAGAAAATTAGTAGACCCAAATTCAGAGAATAAGACCCTTCTAGAAATTAAAAGACCAAAATTCAAAGAAAATAAGCCTTTCAAAAAATAAAATAATACTAATTTTATTATAAATATATATATATATATATATAATACATTTAAAATGTTTTTGGGCTCTGTGCGGAAGCACAGACCGCACTACATTAGATCTGGCCCTGTTGCTCAACAGTGTCATCTGACTATTTTGACTCTTATTGCAATTGATGGAGGTCACCGTAATTCCTACATAATCACATTTTCATTATTTCATTTACTTATCGCCGGAGATAAAAGAATTTTGCCTTTTAATTGCAACCATAGTCTCCACAAAGGATACCGCGGAAACAACCACCGATCTGAATGGGGTCTTAGGATTTGCAAGTCATCAGTGATATGGGAAACAGAGAACGACATGGGAATAATGGGAAGAAATTTTTGGTTGGTGATGAGGGAAAAACATGATCTGAATGATACTAATTCAAATGAAAAAGATATTGAACGTTTGTGATACAATTATATAATGAAGACATAAAAGAGTATATAAACCGAATTTTTATATAGAACATAAAATAATCAATACCTAGTTTCTTAGCGAATCAATCATCCTCTCGACTTCTCCAAGTTTGGCAATGATGGCTAAATCTAAATCTTTTAGATCTTGAGCCTCCATGCTAGAAATCTTCTTTGACCCCTGCAAAACACACCGCATTAAGCCGATGATCTCTTTTTCTCGATTATCCCTTCTCATTTTACTGATTTCTTCCTTCATCCATTCAATTCTATTCTTTATGCTTCCCTCAGAATTCAAATCCGGATTCATTATTTCAGAAAGGAATGAATGAATAGAGTACTATAAATGAATTGTTAGACATATCGTGTACATTTGTATAAAATATTCACGCACCTAAAGAATTTGTCGTTATTCATTTTGATAAGCAATGGTTTTAATAAACATAAATAAATAATGCACAATGTTGATTAAATTGACAAACTGAAAAAAGTAAGTCTCCTAAAAGTTATTCTTTATGTAACTTTAAAAACATAAAAGTTTCATATTTAAATTGAAAGATTCTTTTTAAGAAAATAAAACAATTGCTAATTTTATAAATAAATTAAAAAAAACACACACATATATATAATACATTAAAAAAATATTTTTTGGCCCCTTCAAATTTTAGGCCCTGTGCGGGAGCACATGCCGCACTGCACTAATTCCGGTCCTACATCTAATTTGTATAATTTGGTGGATTCCATGAGGCACTGATTATCTTTGTTTTTTGGCTTGTCCCTTCTAAAATACATCCATTTTTTTTAAAACGAGAATTTTAGGCACATGTACATTTTAATTTTGCAGGTGTAGGCCATAATATAATAACGAAAGGTGATTTTGTCCGTTCCAACTCTACAAAATCAAATTATCCTTGCAGCTAACGAGATGACCCATATAAATTAGCAATGGATCTCTAACAAGACTTGAATCTATTCTATTTTAGAATAATCACTGATATTTAAATCTTTTCCCAAGGAAAAAAAAATTATAATTTAAATATTTAATATGATATCGAAACATAAAAATTATTTTGTGTCTTATTACTTCAATTCTTTGTTGAATTATAATAATTTGAAATATATTGAATTAGAGTAAAAAAAAAATAAAAGTATAATTACACTATATGAAAAAAATTCAAATATATTAGAGAGAACATAACTCAGACACGCATAAGAAATGTATCACTCAATATTAATGGAATGTATTTACAAATGTTTACCCAATTTTAATGCAATGTATTTGATTTGGTGCATCCATCAAATATTGGCTTGATACATCACCTGCTATTTATACTCACAGATACTACACTTGAATGTTTTATAAAATAGTAATAAAATGCATTTAGTAACTTATATAATGTTCTATGCGGAGTATCTAAATATTTGTACTTCATCCGTCCCATCTGAATGTATACTTTTTTAGAAAACAAATGTTTCGGATCATGTTTAATCATAAATTTCAATAAGTATATTAGTATTAAATTTATCAAATAAGATATTGCTGGATTCACAATGCACTCTATTTTTGAAATATTAAATTTTTAGGCGTTGTTAATATATGTAAATAAAGTTATCAATGCTCAAACATGTTCTGAAAAAATTGACCAAAATGTGTGCAGATTCAGCTGTGACAGAGGATGTATTTTAATTCAGAAAATATCGATTTTGAATTTTTTTGATGTACATTCACTATAACGGTCTAATCTAGTAAAATTATCTTATACCTATCCTAATCTAATTATTCTCTACTCTACTGATCTCATACGCTCCCCTGCTATTGACATAGTCGATGCAATTCATATTTCTTGATCGAGTACACTCGTAGATTTTGACCAAAAAGATCAGACAAAAATGATTGAAAAGGTTGCGCTTCATCGGATTTGAGCATCTGACCTCTCGTAAACGAGGCAAGGCAATTTGGACAAATGGGTTAGGATAGTTGGTTGATTTGGAATCTTAGTACAATGAAGGAATTTTGAACCGTTAATTAATCTTTTCCAATCTTAATAATTTTTTTAAAATATTCAAACATCATAGTTTCTCAATGTCAACTTTGCTTCTGACTTCCCTAATCCATGTCCACCAATAATTCCCCTTCTATCAGAAGATCGACCAATATTTAATTCCGTTTTTCTTTAGGTTTTGAAGCTGAAATTGTATTGCAACGTCCATTCTTTGACAATTTGGTAAAACGATAATATTGAAAATTCTCCAACATCCCAACAATTGGATGAATAAATAAACAAAATAATAAATGAGATGAGAGGCATGCCGTTTTGCTATCATTTTCCTAACTTACGTCTCCCTCACTGTAACATATGTAATCTAGTGGTGATTTTTCTTGTATATTAAGTTTTTGTGTTAAAGATTATGATAAATCATAAATATAAACAATTTAAAACAACTTTATTATGTTGTTTTAATCAGTGTTATGGTTATGCATAACACAATACCAATCAAAATGTTCTAAAATAAACATGGTTGTAAGGTTTACCTAACTAATAACATAACATTTTACTTGTCAATATTGATGAGTGTTGATGAGTGTTGTGCTGTACTGATCTGTGCTGATCGGTCTGAACTGTGCTGATCGGTGATGTGTTGTGCTGATCTTGTGCTGAAAGTGTTGAATAGTGTTCATTTGGGATGAAAAAAAAGCATAATGTTTATTACTTAATAAATAAATATGTTACTTATTTAATATTATTTTTACAAAACATAAAAATAGTGTCATTAGAGTTTAAATGCGATGAGCTGAACAGTGTTGTGCTGATAAGTGCTGATGAGTGCCGATGAGTGTTGTGCTTTACTGTGCTGATGAGTGCTAATCAGTGATGTGTTGTGCTAAAATGTGCTGCAATAAGTTGAACTTGACACGGTCTAAATCTAAGCTAATCAATACTAGTTAGATAAAGTTTACGTTAATCGATTGGTATCAGTTTTTATTCCTATGATCGAAGTCATATATCCTAGACATATAAATATTATACTGGCTGGTTCACTTGAGAAGCTCTAAATTTGGTTCTCTTGAGAAGTTCTAAATTTGGAAATATATAGTATAAATATAATTGGAAAGATAATTTTTAAATAAAACTAAGCCAAACATAATAAAAGAATGAAGATGTATTGGAGTTGTAATAAAAATTTCAAATTGAACTAGAATCAATAATTGATTATAGAGCCAAGTTGATGACGAAGTGATCTATAATATGAAAATGAAGTTCATATTAGTATGATGTCTATAAAATATTATAACTAAAGTGTGTATTGTTACAGATCATTTTAATTTTTTATTACATTGTAGCTCATTAATTTCCATCTAGTAACTTATATATAATATGGAGGTGAGAAAAAGTCACACCTCAATAGATAACTAGCTACTACTTATATTTGCACTTCAAGATGAGATAACATCCTTTTAAATTTAAATTCATTTATGACCAAATAAGTTAGAGATAACATTCTCTTAAATATATTATTTTATGTAAAAATTAAATATTTACTAATTAATTGTTTGAATAAAATGTTTTGTTAAATTTTCACAGTTAAGCAAAAATGACTGACTGCTATTAAAATGATCATCATATAATATGTTGGATATATAATAACATACTATATTTTTAATTATTATTTGTTTATATTTTATTTTACATATTTAGTAAGATATTGATAGTCAAAATCGATTCAGTTTGATTTTGAAAAGTCAAATTAACGCTTTAACGGGAAGGGTGGAATATAGTTTAGTCAAATTCAGCTCACAAAAATAAATTCAAAGTTTCCTATAACAGACGTGTTTTATTTTATCACTTCTCTGTAAATGGGAAAGATTTTTGCTCGTACATATAATAAAATTCTTGCATTAAACATATTTCAGCCTATTTTGAGTATCCAAATCCTTCATATTAATCATCTTAAATTTCTTCTTGAGACACAAATACAACATATTTTTTTTTTTTTATAATAATAATTATTTTAAATGATATTATTTTATAATAGCAACAAACATGATCGAGGTAGAGTGTTTTGCTTAGATATGCAATTTGATGCGATTCCCAACTTCGCATTATTAAATAAATAAATAAATAAATATAAAAAAGACAATTATTTCCTTACCTTTTGAGTTTGAGAGTATATAATAGGCAAGTTTATATATATTCCCCCCTGTCGCAGTCAGATTCCATTAGCCCCTTTAAAACACGCCAGAATTTTCCCCCAAATTTTTTAACCTGATTTCTATCCTTTCCCTTTTCTCGGCTACCTGATCGGAAATGGTGTCGCCGGAGACAACCAATTGGCTGTACGAGCTCGGCTTCGGCGAAATGGCAGGGGCCGATGTCAATTTCCAGGCCGCGCCGGTTACAGGCTTCCAGTGGCCCATGCCTGCGTTGAACGGTTCGGCTAATGTTAGGTAAACCCGGCCCCATAAATTTTGAAACTTTCGTGTGGTTTTCCCCATTTGGATTGGGAATCTAGGGTTTCGTCATCACTGTTATGTGCTTCTGTTTTGCTGACTTTTTTCACTCTTCTGGTGGTGGCCGGTGGCCGTTGACTTGTGCCTTTGCTGGAGTTTTGGTTTTTGTATATATGCATGCTGGTGATTTTAAAAAGATTGTGTTTTTTTTTGCTTAGTGAAAGCTGCATAAATTGGCCTTTTTGGTTTACTCTAATCGAAAGTTTTGATCTTTAGAGGTTAAGGTATGGCAATTGACTGTTGTATCATTTTAGGGGTTAATTTAATCTGCTGTGTCATTGTTCTTATTCTTACAGCCTCCCTGTCTTATTGATCTGAAAAATGGTTAGAGACTGGAGATGTAGCTGAGGAAGGTTGTTAATAATGCGTAGTTTTTAGTTTATTAGTTGTGGCAATCTACAGAGTTAGCCTAAATATATGAACTGAAATTTTTTGGGAATTATAACTGGGAAATCACTTGAATTGCATATGATAACTAGTGGAAGAGCCCAATGAGATGGTTTACAGCTTTCCCTATTCCGTCTGAGGGATTTTCTGGCTCAAGAAATACATGGCTAGTTGATGAAATGCGTGCATTTGTATAAGTGCTGACTATCGATAGAAGAGCTGTTTTTCTCGTGTGTTGAGAAACTGATAATTAAAATGGGGGTTGAGCTGATTCAAGACATGATTTTGTTATCTTCTTCTCAATAGGGTCAATGTTTTTTGCTCTTCCTCTACCCTCTCACACACAAAGGTTGCATCTTTTTGACAATTGGCATTTGTGTAGATTCTTTGCTGTAGAGAATTACAAACTCCGTTGATCTTATGTAAGGTTATTGATGTTGTTTGATTATGATCTTACTTTGTTTTTCTATTTTAGTTTGGAGATTGATGGCTCACTCGGAGAATCAGAGAACCAAAAGGATGCTGGCTCCAAGAAGCGGTAAATTCTTTTTCACCATGCTATTGAAATTTGAAACTTCACAAAATTGTTTTGAGGCTTTATTGGTTGCCTAAAAATGCATTGCCTCCTTTTCCTTCACTTCTGATAAAAAGCCTAGTTTATTTGTGTCACTGTTACCTCCCTCTGGAGAGTTATAAAAGATTTAAGGGGAAGAAAGTGCATATCTTTAGTTTCATGTGTTCGTGCTTTTCTTAGAATTTCATATTCTGGTGAATATTGTGGGTAGGAGAAAGAATCCACTGACTTAAAAGTGGCACTGACATGAGAATGACGAGGGCAGTTTAGTTAAAGTGAACTTTCTCCTCTGTAATGCATATTACTATAATATGAATGGTTGAAGTTTTAGAAAGTGGTTACTTGCATTTTAGCATGAATATTCTTTTGTTTTCCAAAGTGTTGCTCACTGATGTCACAAACTATCTGTACTTTTAAGTTTATTTTTGGTTGAACTGTATAATTGCATTGATCTTTTGGTGCATAGATTGTTCTTTGAATCTTTTGTATAATAAAGCACCAAGGAGGGGAATTTGGTATGTTTAAAGTAAACAAACATCGGCAGCAATTTTCTGATACCTTTGTTGCAGGCCTAGAGCTGAATTATGTGCTACGTCAAACTCAAAAGCTTGCAGGGAGAAACAACGGAGAGACAGACTAAATGATAAGTGCGTTTTTTCCTTTGCTTTCTTGTACAATAAGTTAATCCCCCACGCCTTCCTTGTCCTTCCTCATACAAATACTACACATATAGGTTTGTGGAACTGGGGGCTCTGCTTGAGCCTGGAAGGCCTCCTAAGACAGACAAGTCTGCCATTCTGGTTGATGCCATTCGAATGGTAGGTCAGCTGCGAACTGATGCCCAGAAACTGAAGGACTCAAACCTCGGTCTTCAGGAAAAGATCAAAGAACTGAAGGTCAGTTTTACTGATTCTTCCTCACTTCAGCTATTTGCTTCTCTTGTATTGCTATCTAGCATCTAACCTACCTTAAATATGTAGACTGAGAAGAATGAGCTCCGTGATGAAAAGCAGAGGCTAAAGCTCGAGAAGGAAAAGCTGGAGCAACAACTGAAGAACATGCCTACTCAACCGAGCTTCATGGCCCCACCAGCTATGCCTTCACCATTTGCTCCTCAGGTTCAAGCTGCCGGCAACAAGCTGGTTCCGGTCATCAGCTACCCGGGAGTTGCAATGTGGCAGTTCATGCCTCCAGCTGCCGTCGACACTTCTCAGGATCACGTGCTTCGTCCTCCAGTCGCCTAAGTTGGTGTCTCCCAATGCATATAGATTCGAACTTATAAGGATATGGCTTTGTTGATTTGCATTGTGGTCTTGTCTAGTGTTTCCAATTTGATTGACTGTAATAGCTTTTGCTCAACAATGGTACTACACGTCTTTGTTGGATTGCTATAAATTTCTTTCTGGAATTTTTAGTCTATACTAGTTTTGTTTGCTACTAATTGTAATTAATTAATTTAATAATTTATCATAGCATTACTCCATCCTTGCTTTTAAGCTTAAAAAATGGTTTAGTTATCTTGAAAAAAGAGTGGAAAAGTTCAAACATAATTTAATTGTAATGCTTAAAAAATGTTTTTCCTACCGAAGAGCTTTATAATGAAATCTAATGAATTAATGAAATACACACCTATATACAACTTAATATTTAATATTTAATTGGCAACAATTTCAATGTTTAACGTATGATTCCTCAATAATCCAAGATCACACGGAACATGGGACTGCTCTTCATAAAAGATTGAAATCTAAATCATAGTGGTGATGGTACTATATTAATTCAAACACAACTTTTAAGTCTTTTTTATTTCTTATATCTTTTTTACGGAAGTATTTTAGCTAAATTGAAATGAAATCACTAGTAAACTATAGCAAAGATGTTACCGACAATATGGAGGATTTTTTTTAAAAAAATTCTGATAAAAGACAATTATATTGCTACTTTTAGAAAAACACGACTAATTTGCTAGTATTAATGAAATTTGATGCATCAGTGGTGATAAGATTGTAATGATATCGAATATTAGTAAAAATCTGATTACATCATTGGTGATATAATCATGATGTAATTCTAACGTTTTGATAAAATCAAATTCATTAATGAGATTCATCCACTATTAATAATTTCATATTATAGCGTCGATTCTTATTTAGTATTTGAGAAATTCCTATAAAAAATAAACCAAATTTGTTTAAAAGTGTCAAAAATTATAAAATCCACCCTCTCCAAAAAATAATTTAAAATAAAAATAAAATCAAGACTGTGAGGTTCCTAGTTTGCATTGCATGTATGTAATCAATCTTCCTTATCCAGTAGAATCCAATTCCAGATTTCTGAGAAAAGGTTCTTGAAGATTACAGTGTCCAAACCATGGCTCTCAAATTACATGTAACATTTTCACCTCCAATTCCTTCAAATCTTGTGTTCACCAGCAAGCATTTCCCCTCAAGAACAGCTAGAATCACATGTTGCATTTCCCCACCTGGCTCCAAAGATGAGGCCATAGCTCAGGCCAAGAGCTCCCTCTGCTCCGTCCTAGAGAAGCCGCTCAACCGGAACCCCAAACTCGCCGGGAAAATTAAGAAACCGAAGCAGCCCAGGTTCCGCGTTGAGATTCCGGTCATTGATGATTCACCGTCTTCTCTTGTTCAGCTTGCTCTTCAGGTGTTCGGAGAAATGCCTATCAGAACGAAAGGTCCCAAAATCAGGATGCTGATCATCTGGCCCACTGAAAGATTGAAGCAAGATGGAACTAAGGCGTTTGAGTCTCTTACTGGGAATATTGCTGTAGAAAGTACTGATCTTTCTTCGGTTTACGAGGCGGGCGGGGGAGCTTTGAGCTCAGCTGATGTTGGAGTGTTTTTGGCGCCAGAAAGTTCAGACTTGGAGGTTATTGAGGCTGTGGCTGATGAGCTGTATCTTAAACCAGTGGTCTTGTTTAATCCCAGGTGGGGTTCTGAGGAGGAGGGTGATTTTGAGGGCTTTGAAGGCTTTCTTGGCTCATTTGAGGTGGTGTATTCATTCATGGGGTTGGAGGTTAGAGGGATTCTCAGTAAGAGAAAAGGTGTTATATTGAAGGTTCTGAGAGAGAAATGGAGTGTTTTGGTTGAAGAGGATGGAAGATTTAAAGTGGCTTCTAGTTTCAAAACTCGGCCGTCGATCGCTGAAGTAGAGATTGTTTTGTATAATCTAATGGCTGTCAACTCCCCCATCACCAAGTCTGCCAAGTTCTTGAAGGATTTGGTTTCGAACGTGACTGGCAAGAAATAGGTGCATTTTGCTGAATCATGTTTTGTTGTTGTGTTTAACCAGTAGTTAGCTTTTGTTGTTGATTTTTGTGCTCATCGTGTGTTGTTCGCCTTTTGAGTTTGTGCCTATGAGATATGTGATCCCATTTCTTGCTTTTTGTATAATGTTGTGAACATTGTGAGATGAAATACAGAATGAACCAGCCAAGATGGCTGTGATTGAATCTATCATATACTCAGAACCAATTATCAAGAAAATAGCTTACATCCATTGAACACCAAAACTTCAGAAACAAGAAGGTAGCCATTTTAAGCTTTTCAGAGGGGTGTAAGATCTCCTCCGTGCGAGGAAAACTGCCCACCTCTAGCTTGGAAGATGGCCCTTGACTTGCTTTTGCTTATATACAAACTGGCAGGTATCCCTTTCCCTCAACTCCATTTTTAATACTCTCTAATGTTGCATACTTTGATAAATTTATCAGAGAAGTTTATATATTTGGTCCACAGAGGCCGGAGATGAGGAAATGCTATGTCTAGCCAAGGCTTTGCTCTGCCGTTAAAGTGGATAACGCCGGCATTTTCAGCAGCAGAAACAGTTGTGTTTTCTTGGTATCCCAGTCCTAGCATGTGCCAGAAGGGATCAATAGCATGGACATGGCCATGGAATGCTATTAGGCCAGGTGGTAATGTTCCTAACTGCCACAAACTCAAGTCTGATTTCAAGTTCTGGCAATAAAAAAGGGAACATCAGTTGTTTGATTTTTCTGTTATATTCCATCTAAAATTTGATGCAAAACATGTTATTACCTGATCGAGCCAGCGATGGTATGTCTGGCTTATGTCAGTCTTCCTCCATGCTTCCAGATCGAAGATATTCATGCCATATGCCCAGGCACATTCGTTAGGATTAAAGTTTTCTGCTATTAGTGGATGGGAAAAGTTTAGATAGCTTTTGAATTTCTTCGACATGACAAATTTATCCTCCCCTTGGCATGTTTCTACTGCTCCATTCACTTTTCCCTCCATGTCAATGTCCCATAGAGCCGAAAGATCAGTCTGGATCACTATGTCATCATCAAGGAAGACCACCTTGTTGAGGCTGGGATAAAGCTGCAAATGAATTGCATATAAACGTAAGATTCTCTATTTTTACTTGCACTATTATCTCAGGTATAATGGTATAAGAAATTTACCTCAGGCAAGTGAATCCTTATGTGATTCATTGGTGAATTGTACTTGGGACTGAGTGCTTGCAGCTTTGCCGCAATCACATGAGGCTTCTCAGTGTTGTTTGCCACAATAGCTGATGATCCTCCTCTAAACTGCGACCGCACTTTTTGGTCTTTCTCCATTGCTTCCAGGACCGGGATCTTGCCCTTTGTCAACCAATCAAAGTGATGCAAACCTTTAACCTCAATGATGGCCGGTGTCAAGCGATGCAATGAGAACCAGGCTTGCATTGGAGAGTATGTCTTTCTGTCGGTTATTATATGGAGGACAACTCTTTCAGGGCTCAAAGCATTTTTCACAAGTGATGCTGCAACAACCGAAGCTGCAAGAACATTATCCGAGGCCAGAACAAAGTGGAAATACGAGTTATCGACCAGGGCGGGGACTAGCTCTGCTGATGGGAGCTGGAGCCGAGCATCAGCGTTCGTGGAGTGCTCATGAGCTAACCTTAGAGCAAGGCAGTACAGCTGCTTTGGGATGCCACTGGATGCCACGTGGCGATACAGGTATTCTTGAATCTTTGCATTTCTCGTTCTTTGTTCTAGGAGTATGACCTGTGAAAGTTGAATGAGCATAATCACTAGTCTGTGAAAAAAAAAAACTGTCTTTCTCGACGTGATTAACTGATTATCTTATCTTACCATTGCTTTAAGCTTCTGTGCAAATGCTTTTGCATCCGGCTTACTGTAACGTGTTTCTGCAATGAAATCCTCGAGTGTTTGAGGGATATCAGGCCCTCCTCTTAGCTCGTCTTGGTTTGTAGGCTCCTCTAGCACTTGATATATCACCTCTGGGACCTTACAGAAAACAAGTGAAATTTAGTTAAGGTGACTGGTTTACATGGAGAAATCATATACAAGTATCCTGGGATTAAGTAATTACAGCTGATTCTGTTCTGCTTCTTCCGAGAATTCTTGGTCCTAGCCTTTTCCCTAGGCATCCTGCACAGGATGGATTTGTGGGAATTAATTAATTGACACTAATTACTATGAACATGAAAAGTAAAAAAATAGGATATCTATTTCAGCATCTAAACTAAAGCTACATAACAAGAAGAAACATACACTAGGAAACATCCATTACTATGAAGCCTTTCTCATCTAAGCCTTATTGATTTCAGATAGCTTTTTGAGGTTTTCATAATTGTCTTACCTATTCCAAAACATCAAACTTTAATAGTGATCAAAAGCCTCATTTCTCAACTTTAATTAAAAAAAACAGTTTTTTGGCTAACTAAATAATCATGTGATACTCCTGACTGTAATCATGAGTATTTTCAGTTACATGCACACATTCTCAACCTTTTCTGGTCAAATTCAAAAATGAAATCTTTATCATATCATACCAATTGTAGAGCACTTGGATTCTCCGTCGATAACATCGACGGCGGTGAGGACAAAGATGAAGCGGAGGATGAAGGTGAAGAAGAGCAGGGAGTAGAAGACCATTCTGTAGGAGAATCTCCTGGATCCCACCTTCACTTTGATGAATTCTTTGAACCCTTTCGCCGGCAGCACGGTGACGTGGCGCAGGCTCGGCGAGATATGCAGCTGCATTGTTCTGCGAAAAATCGGTCTTTTTTGCAGAAAAATGCAGTCTTTTTCTTGTAGCTGGAGGTCAGGCAAAGACTGCTGAAGGAGAAATGGTGCAAAAGGGAGGTTATTTTAAGGGTTGGTCTCAATAACCTATTCACCTAACCTTGCTTAGCATGAGGGACAGATTAGTATGAAGTTTTGTTTCAAGGAAAAAGACATGGGACTAAGAGAAAGATGAGCTGAAAAAACATGGTAAAAAATAACAAAAACAAGGTTTTTTTTTTAAAATTTGTTTGTTGCCTAGGTTTGCTTGGATTTGGCTCCACCTGAAGTTTTGAAGGCTTTGAATGAACAAAATGTGGTTTTGATGGGAACAGAGTTTCTAAACTGGACAATGACTGGGATTGTGAAAGGTTGTTGGTCTGTTGGGAGTGAAAATCACAGCAAGATTGTGTATTATAATTTCCTAAATAAGCAAGTTTATTATTTTTTTGTATTAGAAGAAGAATATATTTTTAGTTTATTATTTTTGGATGAAATTAATTTCACCAAATTTCAGATCTTACACAACAATAAGTCCCTGATATTCAGTCATAGTTTTCGTTCAATCTTCGGATGTATAGGGGATTCGCTTGATTTTTTCACACTTGCCAAAAATAAATTAAATTCATATAAAGATCTTCTGATCCGTTTTGATTCGTTTTTGTTGTAATTTGAATTCGTTCTCACGAATATGCTTAATTTCAAATTGAGAGGTTTGAAACTACCGTTTCAATTGTACGTTTTACTAAAACTGGCAATAGTTTATTCATGTTTTTTGTATCCAACAATTTTGGATATATATTAGGAATTTGAAATGATAGTCTTGTATTTCAAAAGAAAAAAAAAGAGGCCAAATATTGAGTGAGTTTAGTATGTTTAATGGTAAAAGTTGCATATTGAAGAAATAATTTGAGAGTGAAGCGTGTTCTCTATAGTTTATGTACATAATTTTTTAAAAAAATTTACGATTTAGTATTTTTCAAGTTCCTTTTAGTTTTAATGGAATAAATTTTTTTAACGAAATTCAAACTATTATTAATTTTGTCACATATACTTTTTATTTCAGTTTACTTCACCAAAAATGTGTCATATTTTAATCAAACGATTTTAGATGTGTTCGGGAAGTTGAAATGATAGTCTTATATTTCCAAAAAAAAAAAAAAAAAAAAAAACTCCAACAATTGAGTGGGTTTAGTATATTTACGGGTAAAAATTGCATATAGAAGAAATTTATTTGAAAGTCGGGCTATAATATATCTGAATTCTTTTAAGTTTTGTAAAAAAAGTTTAGTTATGTTCAGTTTCATTTTAATGGAATAAAATTTAATGAAATTCAATTTAATTTAGAAATACTATTATTGTTTTTGTTACATTTATTTTCATAATTTATTTCAGCAAAAATATGTTGTTAAGAAGTGAATTTTAATGGAATATGATGATTTATTATTGTTTTTGTTACATTTATTTTTATCATTTTCAGCAAAAATATGTTGTTAAGAAGTGAAAATACCCTCAATGAAGTTACAGCGGCCACGTGTCTTTTCTAGTTATGACAAAATTAATCATTATATTTGATGGAGGCATAATCCAGGACCACAATTGCATCCACCTATTAAGAGCAATTAAATGAGTAAATGTTAATTTCATGTTCCAAATACAATATTGGTATCCACCATCACTTAAATTATTTTTGCATTTTAAAGATTTTAAAATTTTTAATAAATATTTGGGTAATTTTAAGTGGACCTAAAAAATTTGGGTGGTATAAATTTTTTTAAATTATGCTTCTTTTGTACAATTAAGTATATAATCTTTTTATGATCACATGCAAGTTATAATAAAAATCAAATATACTATTAAGATGTGATTCATGTGTTGTGTCATTTGGCATACTCTTTCTAGAATATGTATCTCAAAAATATGTACCTCAAAAGTTATCCTTGTTTAATTGGAGACTGCTTGCTAGACGAATTCCTATGGCAGACATTTTACAGTAACATATCTATAGGGGAGCCCTATTTGCAAAGTCACATTCCCTATTTGCAGAGCCCAAATCTAACAAAAATACAAAATTGCCCTTAATAAATAATGGTACATTTTCTTTAATTTTGACCCACTTGTTTCACTTAATTTTATTTGGAAAAATTTCAGAAAATTTTTAAAAAAATTTGAAAATACCTAAATTCTCAAGAACACCATCCTCTGCTCTGATTCACGGTATGGGTACCTAGAGATCTGAAAGGCCGCCCCCCATAACCCCAGATTCCCCTAAAAAATCATCGAAATCCGACGAATTTGGCCGCCGATCGGGTGAATCAAAATCCGGCCGAAAAAGTCAACCATCGCCGCCACCGCCGTGTGTGTGTCATCGGAGGAAGATAATGATGAAGAGAAAGATGACGATGACAATGGAAGGCATTCAAGGATGCTGCAAACGATTACGGGATTGCCTTCTAATGCTTTTGATGGTATGCTGAACTTATTATTTTAATTGTTTTCCCTTATTTATGTGTTGAAGGTTGTTAATCTGAAAGGCTGAACTTTTATAATAGTAAAATTAGACTAGCATCACAAGCTCTGTGCTGAGACATGGTTCAAGATTAAGGGCAACACGTGGGTACCATTATCTCAATCTCCCTTCTAATCTCTTATGCTTGTGTTGATTGGATTTGCTGTTGAAAGTTCCCAACTTTGCTGCCTAGAAAGTTTCCAACTTTGCTGGCTGAATTATCTTTGCTCTTGTTACTTGTTGGTTTTGTGAACCTTTTAGAATGGGAGTAATGCTGTCTAATATGGCGTTGAACTGATGCTAGTCTAATTTGATGGACTGCCATATGTTGTTCTGGTTTGCTGTTTGAGATGATCTTGATCTAATATGATGGCTTGATGCAACTTTTAGAGCTGACATAGGATGGTCTAATTCAGATAAGATAAGTTTGTCGAGAATATGTTGGAGTCTATTCTGCCTTATATTTACTGCTCATATCTTTCAAATCCCGTTAAGGAATTAGATTCTGGAGGGTTTTTCTACAGTTTGTTAGTTTTCTCAGATTTATGCATTGCACTTTAATGCATAGATCACATCAAATAATCTGCTACAATTTTGCTTAGTCATATAGAGTTGGAGTATGTCTCGACTTAACTAGTGACAAAAGTAGCATAGGATGTGTGTGTGTGTGTGTTTGCTTCAAATTATGTGCATACGGAATCATAAGATCAGCCTAATACATTTCCCATTCTGTGTAATATATTGTTTCAGAGATGAGAATCTCGCTTTGCTGGAGGATTATGCTATTTGGTGACATGCTTTTTAACTGTCATTTTAGAACCCTTAGTATAATGTCCTGATTTGATGATGGTAAAATTTCCTGTTATTCCCAAGTTTCTAGATTGTTGTGTTTGTGATAGTAAAAATGTGATCAAAGTGTTGCATTTGGTGTTCTATAAATTACTGTTAAGAGCGTCACTATGACATAATTAATAATCATAACTGATAGATTTGGAACTAAAGAGTTGTAAACTCTTTCCTCCCAGTCCTTCTCTTTAATCAGAAGAATGTTATTATCTTTGATTTCTACAAGTGTCGAGTAGCTTTGTTATTCTCCACTGAAGTATAAACATGAATTTGCAAAGAAGATAGGTGTTGTTTTTGCTGCTTTCTCCCCCTTCTATGGACTCGAGTTTTCATGTTTTATTCATCATAATGGTTTGTCCTTTCTTGTATATATGGCTAACGAGCTTCACAGATTTCTTAACTCCGTTCATATGTGCCATTTTTGCAGGACTTGTGAGATATGTGGAGCTACAGCAGTCAACATCGCGGGAGAGCAGACGATTAGTTGGGTAGTGATTACATTGATGTTCAAAATAATTTTTTTGTGGGAATTTCCATGATAAAAATTATGAAACACACTTGCTTAGAGAGGCCAGCTATCAGGATGGGATAGCTAATACTCAAACTCATGGTTAGTATTTTTCTTGATGCAGTTTTAGAAGTGCTTGCATACTAAATTGATGCTTAGCAGTTGAAAGTTGTAGACATTGGAAATTAGGGCCCTACGAAATGGAGGTACTATTCATAGTAATTTTCTGAGTTTGATGAGAACTTGTAGTCTTGTACATTATATATATCATAGGCTGGCTGCCATTGCTTTACTTTGTGATGAACTTATATGTTGAGTAGATATTGGTTGCTTCAATTTCATTTTGTATATGGAAAGTCAATTAGCTCAATGGTAGAGCATTGTGCATTTGCACAAAGATATGGGTTCGAATCCCTTATTGACTGGAGAATGGAAACATTGATACTGAAATTATATCTTATATTGAATTCCACCAATAGAACCATTGAATGACCGGATATATAATCATACTTTAGGCACTCAAGAATGTTTGATCAAACCAAAGAAAATGCTCAGCTGAAATAAAAGTCATATATAACGGAAAAAAATGAGCAGCAAGACACACAACTGTGTCTTTACATACAACTTTCAGCCAACTGCGTATATGCTTTACAAATGCACAGAGCAGGTTCAGCCACAACTGATGCAAAGAGATCAGATTCTACAGGTTCACATCCAGAAATAGATAATAGCCTAATTGTATAATCAGTGTGTCAGAAACATATCCTTGAATTCCTAATATTTTATATCGCTCAGGATATTGGATTACGTTTCAGATGATTAATGAGACTCTGAGCATCTCCAGCAGCAATCAAGTTCTATCTTTTCCCGAATGATTTTATCTTACAATGTATTCTGATCCAATAGCTTAGAAGTTTATGAAGTATCAAGAATTAAACATAATTAGATAATGCACTTAGCAGAGGTACTGTTGGTGGAATTCAATACAAGCTATGGAAATTTCAGCATACCGTTTCCATTTTCTAGCCAATGAGGGATTCGAACCCACATCTTTGTGCAAATGCACAATGCTCTACCATTGAGCTAATTGACTTTCCATATACTCAATGAAAATAAAGCTACCAATATCTACTCAACATAAGCTTACTTGTATACGAAGTAGTAGAGGCCAAAAAACACCCAGCAAAGTAGTGTGAGAATCCAGCAAATCACAATAAGCCTGCACCCAAAACAAGATACATACTCTAATTATTATTTTATTTAAAAAAAACAAGATATTCTAATATGGCCTTGAATACTTACAGTCGCAATGTTCTTGGTAATTTCAGAATCCCAACAGCTGCAGAGAAATTTAATAATCAGTTAATTTCCAAGAGAAGAAACAAAAACAAGTGTTGATTGGAAGTGTGTGCATACCCGAAATGGCAATTGAAGCCACTAAATTAATTGATATAATCAGACAGGTTACTATGTACCTGCAAGAAATTGAAACAGATTGTCAGAAAAATGAAGCAAAATTGCAAGTAATGGAGAGCTGGTTTCTTTGTTTCATACACTATGTTGAGACCCTTGTCAATGGCGGTGCGGTTCTTCTTGGCCTGTCGGCGTATATCATCCGCCTGCACATCAAGGCTGATGGAAGTCGAGGTCAGGAAATCGGTGATCTCCCCAGTCTCATTCAATGAAGCCAGTTTGTTGTTCATATCCTTCAATGCATCAGTTGTGTTGTAGAGTGTATTTGGTGCATCATCTGCTGTGTCAATCAGAATGTCCACCACTGTTTTGGCTCTTGAATGGAACTTTGCCACCCCACCAAGCACAATCCCACATCCAATTCTGCAACAAAAAAACACATGCTTAGTAGGATTCTGTGTATAAAAAAATCAGACACATCCAAAACTCCAACTTACATGGCCAGGATTGTAAGGATGAGTGCTACAAGAACAGGCCAGAGATAGAATTTCCGGTGACACGGCGATCCGTTCTTCCTGAGCTCCGCTGACACTGCTGCTGCGCCTGAGCAACATGCCGGAGAAGTTCGCTCAGAGAAACCCCCACCTCTTCCATAAACGATCCATGGATTCCGACGAAGAAGATGATGATTCCGATCAGGACCCGGACCCGGAATCCCCCGACGAGCTCCCAACTCCGCTCACCTCCTTCAAGCGGCAGAGGACCAATCAGAACAATAGCCGCCAATCAGCTGCCGCGAAACCACCACTGCAATCCAACAACAGGGAGAAAGAGAAGGAGAATATAACTGCCTCGAACAGCTCCGGCGAGAACAAGAACTGGGGAGGAGCGGTTATGGAGCTCACACAGGCGATCGTGAAGTTTGATGCCAGATGAAATTAAGTGGAACAATTGGGTCAAAATTTTAAAAAATGTATTATTATTTATTGAGGACAATTTTGTAATTTTGTTGGATTTGGGCTCTGCAAATAGGGGATGTGGCTCTGCAAATAGGGCCTGTGATTTTATATCATACATCAATATGTTGTTTCTGCAAAAATGAATCAGATGACTTGCAACATGTTTTTCATGATTTGCTCTTTCATAAACACTCTCTATACATTCTTCCATCATTTTTTTAAATCTAATACCAGAGACATTCTCATGTCTATGGGATAGATGTTTCTACTATTGGACTATAAATGTGAAATATGATCCACATAAAACCCTGATCAAACTGATGCCTCTTTTCATTAATTGAGTTGTATGGTGTGGAAGAAATGTTTATTATCATGATAATATTGTTCCCAGATTACATGCGATGAAAAAACATTTACTTAATCTCTTAGCTCTTGCAAAGTGTTATGAAAGTACATAAGTTACATTAGAAGCCTTCTGAGGCTATACACGTTTATAGTGAGCTAATAGAATTGGCTCATGTGGCTAATTCTATTTCAAGAAACCAAACTTAAATGGTGTAGGGGAGACTTCCGACAGTTTCATTTAAGATGAATACTGATGGATCTTCATTAGGAAACCTAGGCCATGCTAGTGCAAGAATGGTAAGCAGATGTTTCTCATGGAAGGTGGTTATTGTAAAATCAGTTTATCTCCACAAAAGGAATTGAAGCTAAGGCCTTGGCACTGGTTCAAGGACTTCAACTAGTTTTTTTAGAAGGAATCGAAGCACTGAAAGTTGAGGTGGACTCTCTAGTTTACTAAAACTCATCAGAATAGAGTTCAAGATTCCATGAAAGATTGAGCCTTTCATTTAAAAATTACAAAGTGAGTTCATTTCCTTATCCTTTAATCATGTTTTGAGAGGCTAACTCTGTCACTGATGCATTAGCAACATTGGCCAGTAAAAATAGAATGAATTCAACTTTTACTCATCAAATTTTGTTAAGAAACATAAAAGGCTTAATATTACTTAAAAGCATGTTGCTACTAGGTGCTTACTGAACAAGTTTATGATTACACTAGGTTGGTTGAGGATCGTCTTCATACAGATTGCTACTAGGTGCTCTAGACTTATGGAAATTGGAGATTGATCTCCTCTCAGAGATTGTTACTAGTGCTCTAGACTCCTGAAGATTGATCTCTTCACAGTCACATAGTTCCAATCTTTTGATTATGTTTGATCCCTTACAAATGGCTAAATTGTGTTTTGCTTTGCGATCACTAACTAGCTCCACATAGTGAGTCCTCTCGTCTGCTAAATTGGGTTTCGCATAGCGATTTCTAAATTGCTTGTGAGAGTTGATAAAGATCTTATACGAATCAAATGTTTTACTCTATTCTATTCTATTCTAAGTATCAATAATATATGAACTATAGAATGTACATTTAAAAAATAATAATTTCATATTGTAATTAATATCATATTAAAGGGTTCATTTGTCTAAATCTGTCTAATTTAAAATAAGAGAGAACCTTGGCTAGCACGGTTCTATCATAACTTTTTGATAGGACCGCTCTTTATTTCACATTTTTATGCGATAAGTTTATTTGTTAGTATTATTAGACTCTTAATATGATACATTTAATATTCATTTCAACAAATAATTCATTTTTTCAAATGTTGTAAAAATTATTATACATTTCCTTCTATTGTTTATATCATTAGTTTATTTTTATTGTATTTTTCACCACTTACTAATTAATTTAATCATTCAGATATAGTAAATGAATTAATTGAGTTAGAATGACAAACAAAGTCACAAATACGCAAATTAATCTAATAAACATATGAAAAATCATACGTTCTAATGTAAAGTTATGGTTCATAGTAGGACGGTCTCATTTATATTAAAGTAAAGTAAAGTTAATTTTAATTTAATGTCATTTGGTTGTTTTTACTATACTTTTCAGAAAAATCAAGAGTGAGACATTAAACATAGCCCAAATTCAAATAGTTTTTCGATTTTGTCACTTATTTTTTAAATTTTTTTTGCCACAGACTTGGATGTTTAACTAATGCATTTCTTTCAGCTGGCATTAAATTAGTATTTCAGTTGCAAATTAGTTCAATATGCCAAGTCAAAGCAAAAATATCATGACCCAAGGAACTGCAAGACTTTTTCATTCATGATTCATGAAAACTGATATTATTGACCTCAGAGATCGGGGACAGAAGAAGTCTAGCATACATCATTGTTTCAAACCCCTCCCATCAGAATCTAGCCATGGAAGTATTAGGAGCTCTAGTCAGCTCCCTGCTTGCTGAGCCCTGCAGAAGAATTTTTCTGTCAGTCCAATCCAAAATCAAGAAATCCCTCCATTTCCAGCCCTACTTTGATCATCTTGACCGGCAGATGGAGGAACTGGTCAAAACAAGAAGCACAGTGAAGCAAGAACTTGAATCCTCCCAGAAAACAGGCCTAGTTCCCAGAGTCCATGTTCAAGAATGGCTACAAGAAGTCAGCAAGTTGGAAGCTGAAATCACAGCCATGAAGGAGGGAATCAAAGAACACAGTGGAAGAAACTGCGTCAACTTTCGCTTTCTGAACTTCAGATTCAGGGGAGAGATAAGAGCAGTGGTGCTAAAAATGGCTCTGAAGGTCAAAGGATTGATTGAAACTGGCAGTTTTCCTGATGGTGTTTCTGCTCCAGTTAGGGCTGAGTATATCCCTGGAGCATGTATCGAAAACCAGTCTACTGGCGCGCGAAATATCGCTCGGGTTATGGAGTTTCTGAGCAGTGAGGATGCTAGGAGGATTGGCATATGGGGAATGGGTGGAGCTGGGAAGACAACCTTAGCAACAAATGTGAACAATATGATGAAGAGGGCTTCTTGGCTGAAGAAAGAGCCACCTTTTAGTGTTGTTATTTGGGTGACAGTTTCAAACAAGATGGAAGAATTATCAGATTTGAAAAGGGTTCAGAGGCAGATTGCAGACAGGATGAAGATGACGGTTCCCGATGATCAAGTACTGGTTAGAACCGCGATCCAGCTGCATGAAAGGCTTGAGAAAGAGAGGTTTCTATTGATTCTTGATGATGTTTGGCATCCAATCAGTTTAGACAAAGTAGGCGTTCCTCGGCCTGAGGTTTCTAGAGGAAGCAAGATTCTGCTGACTACTAGATTTTCTGAGGTTTGCAGGTCCATGATGACTGACAGGGTGTTAAAGATTGAGGTTTTGACAGAAGAAGAAGCTTGGGTGCTGTTTCAAGAAAGTGCAGGAGAAGTTGTTGATTTAGAACAGATCAATCCGATTGCGAAATCACTTGCCAGAGAATGCTGTGGACTGCCTTTGGCTATATGCCTTGTCGGTGCATCGATGAGGGGGAAAACCATGGTTGAGCTCTGGAAAGACGCGGTTTCCACTCTTCACCGGTCTGAGCCTGTGAGCAGAGGGATAGAGAGTAAGGTTTTCAGCCCCTTGAAGTTAAGTTATGATTCACTGCCTGATGAAAAGATCAAATCTTGTTTCCTTTTCTGTTGTTTGTATCCCGAGGATCATTTTATCGATGTTGATGAGCTCATATGGTACTGGCTAGCAGAAGGCTTGCTCGATCTCGATGATCACTTGAGCTTAGAGCATGCAAGAAACAAAGGTATAGCCATAATTGAATGCCTGAAAGACCATTGTTTGCTGGAAAATGGACACAGAAAAACCACTGTTAAGATGCATGACATAGTTCGTGATGTCGCTCTATGGATAGCTTCATCCAAATCAGTAGTCAAGTCTGGATTAGGATTGAAAAGGATGACAAAGGAGAAAGAACAGACCTTGAAGTCTGCCAAAAGGCTCTCTTTCATGTTTAACAATATTCATCTCCTACCTGAAACCTTCACCAGCTGCCCTCTTGCAAGAGCTTTGCTTCTCCAAGGTAATGATTCTCTAGATCTCATCCCCGATGATTTTCTGAAAGCATTTTTGTCTGTCAGAGTTCTAGACTTAAGCGGCTGCAGTTTCAAATCACTGCCTCAGTCTCTCAGTTGTCTAGTTGATCTTCGAGCATTGATTCTCGCTCAATGCAAATTCCTACAAAATATCCCTTCAGTTTCAAAGCTAGTAAAACTCCAGCTTCTGAACCTGCAAGGCACAAATTTAACCTCATTGCCTGAAGGGATGGAAAGATTGACAGAGTTAAGAGAACTAAACCTATCTGAAATCAGAAATTCGATTTCCATTAGGTCAGGAATTATAGCTTCTCTGCATAGCCTTGAAATCCTGAGTATAAGCAGGAGTGCTGGGAAATGGTTATCTGAGTCTTTGATGGAGGAAGTACTATCACTCGAGAGATTGAGCTCTTGCAACATATCTTTGTCTGGAGTTCCCTGCAGCATTTTACCAGGGGATCCTGTGTTTGGCCAGATCAAGAGGCTTGATAGATTCATGATTCATGTCGGCCACGGCCATCCTGGATTTGATTATGAAAGTAGAAGGAAGGTTATCATTCGGGGTTTCAACTTTACCGAGGAATGGACTGGCTGGTTGTTCTGCAATGCAACTTCCGTTGAGCTGGTTCGCTGTGGAGGGCTGAACCATATGTTTGAGAGCATAGCAATGCCATCTGCTGGTAGTTTTGACAGTTTATTTAAGCTGGAAATCGCTCATTCTAACAGTACGTTTGATCTGATAACAAATGGACATATTGAGTTTGATCTCCTACCCAACCTGGAGATCCTTAGCCTCCATGATCTCCCTGTGGTGGTTGAGTTTACTCCATTTGCAGGATTTCTCAGACTCGGGTTTCAGAAGCTCAGATTGATTAAAGTAGCAAGATGTTCTAACCTAAAGTTCTTGTTCTCTCTAGGAGGAGTAATCCCTAAGAAACTTGAGAACCTGGAAGAAATCAATGTCGATTCATGCGATGAATTGGAGGAGATATTCAAGACTGAATCTCCTTCTTTCACACTCGATGATGCTGTTCCGAGGCTTCAGAAAGCACGTTTCAGAAACCTTCCCAAGCTATGTTTTGGCAATGGCGATATGATTCATTGGGCAAGAACGGATAAAATAGAAGTGGTAAATTGCCACCGTTTAAGAAGAGTGACAGCTCATATGCAAAGTTTCAACTCTTCTAAAGAGATCTGATTTCAACAATGAGCAACTGACCTCTATTTATCAGGGATACTTGGTAAATATTTCGACAATGTAGAATAAAGCAAGAAAGTTTGAAATAGCACACTTGAATTGCCTTCAAAATGTTGTAAAATGTACTACGGTTAGTATTTACAAATCATGACTAGCCAACGCATGTTTTTTATTCTGTTACTTGCAAAATGGCATAAAAAGTAGCACATTCTTCAGTTCCTGATGTGCTTCAGCCAACGCCATCTTGCTTTACTCATTTTCGCCCACATCATATAAACAACTGCACGAAAATCACAAAGAAAATTAATAAAATCACACGAAACTTGCACGAAACCTGCACGCAGCACAAACATGCACAAAAACTGCTCAAAAGAATCAACAAAAAATAGAACAAGATAATGCCAATATCATCTCAATCCACCACTTCCATACACAATGATGAGGGTGAAGGTGATAAGAAACACAAACACCAATACATAAGTTATTTGAGGTGAGTTGGATGTTATCATATCTAAAGAGAAAGATGGAAAATTTCATGGATTCTGGGAAAAACTATGGTGTTCAAACTTCCATGGGTTTAATGGATAATGAAGGAGTACGGGGTTTAAGAGTTCATGGTTGATTGATGGTAACGTAAGGTGTTCAAGATTTCATGGGTGATGAGGAGTATGGTGTTCAAGACTCATGGACAAAATTCACATTCTCTTATCCTCCTAAGAGTTTTCTATAAGGAGATATGTTTTGGATGTTCCTGTGAAGATGTTGAGGTATAGCTGATTGCATGTAATGTGAGAACTAGAGTTTGGAGAGATTTGGTTCGGATGCTGCACAATAACTGCTCAAAAGCATCAACAAAAAAATAGAGCACGAATATTGCACGCACAAAAATGACTATAGGCAATTGCACGCAAAATAAATGACTATACATAAGCAATTGCACGCACAAAAATGACTATAGGCAATTGCACGCACAATAATGCACAAACAAAAACAATTTTTTTGGACCAACCTTTAAACAAGGTCACTTGAAAAACCAGTGAGAGGACTCTCCTCTTCGAGCCCAGATGAACTGTTATTTACAAAGTCAGATTTTTTCAGCGTCACTGAGTCTTCTCTATTATATACAGTCTCAAACTGACAAATATCCGCAATGGGGTGGCCGAGATCATTTACAAAGCCCCCGTTGCTTATGCCTCCTGGCATCGCACTCTCATGCCAACCTAGTCCTTCAATAGAGTTCACTGCAGTGCCACCACTGGTCATCGTGTCTAAAGAACTAGAATTGTTTTTAGACACTACAGGGTTCTGACACAGCAGTTCTCCATCATTGGGTTTATTTATCACTTCCCTAAATCACGAAGAAAGAAATAAAATTCAAACACAGAGATTACTCTAGTGGACTATATCATAGTAGAAGTCTAGGTGATAGGCAAATGAAATCGATGACATATAATTAGCACCCAACACAATGGAGATTTTTCCAAAAAGAATATAACAGCTTCTACTATCTACCTTCAAATCTCAAGCAAAAGATTGCCAAAACCAATCGAATGACAGCCAAGAAAGCTCAAAAGCAAATCAAGGAGAACTAGTAAAGCATCTGAGCTAACCTTCCAGGTTGGAACTTGGGAGCTTGAAGATTATCAAACACCGGGACTAACTCCTTACGGCTCACTTCTATTGCACGAGTAGGGATTCTTTCGATCTCAAACTCCCCAGTTAAAGAAGCTTCATTGCCCTCATCTCTTGCCATGGCATGAAAATATACCTGTCAAGAAACATCACACAGATTAACCTCCTTCATAACTAGTACATATATCACAATAATAACAACATATTTGTTCATATAAAATAAAGGTACCTCTGCTTTGGTCCACAGTGGGACCTGTGGAGGATGCATTACCAGCTCAGCTTCAGATATATACATCTGGTATCTTTCCTCTGAAGCTGTCTTATCTTTTGAAAGTGTATCTCTAACCCCAGAAGAGACACCTTTCTTGATTCCCATTCCTTCGGGATATACCTTCCTGCTATCTGAATACCCATTCTCACCATATATGTCAATGTTCTCCTCCCGCTCTTTACGATTATGTTTCTCGTGGATATTCCACTTTCTTATTGCTTCAATCACCAACCCTGAATCACTGTCAACAGATGAATCATAGGCAGTGCTCACCCCTTGGACAGACATCATAGAATCTGAGCCAGAAGGAACTCGCATCTCGTAGTGCACTAAGCAGCCAGGAGATGAGAAAACCAGCATATGACAATTAGTCTTCAAAAAGCTAGTATCTGGATACAAATAACTGTCTTTGCAGTAGTGGAAGGTTGCTGCAACAGCCCCACACAGATTATTTGTCCTTCCAGTTGCAGCCACAGCAGCACCAGTTACAGTGTTCCTCCAACCATTGCTTCCACTTCTTATCCTGCTCACAACACAGAGTGTGACTGGAGATGCAGAACTGAAGCAGCTTGGTTGATTAGGAACCTTCATTCCAGATGAATAACTAGCGGTTCTTGTTAGAGTACCATATGCACCAGCTTTTGGAACTGAGAGGGGTTCAGGGTGTCGATGCCCTTCTGACCCACCAAAAGGAGAAATCGCAAAAAGATGAGACGTCCCTCTTGAAGAGCTGATCATGATCCATTCGCTATCCCGGCTAAAACTGATGTCCTGTATTAACTGAAAAATGGCATAAAATAAGGTATGTGAGACATTGACACCCCTATTATAGAAAAGCAAACACTAGAAGAAGACTCCAGGTCCAGCAAAACTTGAGTACTCACAGCATTAGTGAAACCACGCTGCAGCCTGTAAAGATGCACGTGAGAGGTCCCGGAACCATCTTGTGGTATCATGCGGAAAACATTGATGTTGTGGCCATGGACTGAGGCTGTTACAAGAAGAGTGCCACTGGGATCAAAGCACAGTGAGGAGATTGGGCTAGTGTGCGCTCTAAACTGCGAAATAACAGTCTTGTGAACTGTATCCTTCACAATCACCTGCCAACAAAATATTGGGAGCAATAAGACAGCATTATATGTGCAACGTGCAGACCTGAATAACTAAATAAATGTGCAACGCAGATAGCTAGGAAAGTGGCTGCAAGAGTTACAAGTTCATTGAACACATACCATTCCAACATTTTCTGAATCATCCAATCGCCCATCAATAACTCCGGGAACAGTAGCACGAGCATTCCCAGACTGTGAATTAGTTCCATCAGGCAATATCTCAGAGTAATACCTGGAGAGCTTTTTATATCCCATATCCCCAAGGGTCATGATTCCAGTAGCTAGATGCTTGCTTGATTCTCTTGCATAATGAGCAACCAGGCTCCCATTTGATAAAGGCCCGGGGAATCTATCAGCAGCAGTTAGTTCTTGTGGGCTTAATCGTCCAGTATTTGAAATATCAACCGGACTCCCACTATAAGCCACCCAACGTGGGCCAACTGCAAGAGGACCAAAACCAACACCTAATCCACAACCTGACGGAACAGGATTTGTGAGAATATTATGCTCCATTGCCAATGTTGCCGCATCAAAAATATGTACCTGAGACCAAAATAGAAGATATACTGATTAACTCAAAGACACAAGACAGAAACATTGACCACAACTATTTAATAAAAGAGTAAATACCTGTGATGCTTGCAAAACAGCTATAACTCGAGAACTGCATCTGACCAGATAAACAATTGATCTGAACTTCAGCATATCCACATAGGAATGAGATCTCAGTGAATAGAATTGCACAACAGTGGGCATAACAGTCCCATTAGGTAACTCAGGGCCACCCTGGGTGGATCCATTATAACGAGTAGATTCCTGAACGCTACTCCCTCCTGGGAAGCTCCCATTAGTACATATAATCATCACAGGACGACTATCAACAAACTTATCCTTGGGTTTCTTAGATGGCAGCAGCTTAGGCAATATTTGCATAAATGAAACAGGACCATCTCGCCTGGATACCACATTACTCACATTGTTTACATCATCAACATCCCAAACCTGGAAACCATGAGGATAACCAAGCAAAAGAACTTGTATGGAGACACAGCCATCACATTCTAGATTGTCAAAAGCAGCCCAGTGTACCTAAGATATAAAAACATATACAGCAAAATTTAGCTTCCATATCGGCTACATAAAGAAAATCAAATATCACTACAAATGAAAAGACATATGCTGCAAACATGAACTTCATTTCTGCTACTACAGAGATCGCAGCAACAGACTATCACTATGAACATGGGTTCACATAATCACCTCCATTATTATAACAGGCATGAACGATACACGACAGGAGGCCATGATTTTCTATTTAAGAGCCAAATATGAACAAGTTCATACGTAAAACTACCAACTCAATCCTATGAAATAATAAAGGCAGGAGGAACCTTTAAGAAAAGAGGGTAGTTCCACGTGAATTGAATTCACATTAAAAATCAGTAAATTGTTACACGACCACTGGGCTTAATTAATTGTACCAAGACCATTAATCTGGAAAGTTTATCATTCCTAACCTAAATGACATAATCTACCGGCTGTGAATCCGACAAAATAACAAGAACCAGTTATGGAAACCAACAAAACTGATATTCTTAGCAATTAAGACATGCCATTGGTAGTTAAGATATGGAAACAAACCCTAATCAAGTAACGACAAATTCATACAAAAAACGACAAATTTATACAAAATGGCAGACCAACTATAACACTACTCAGAAGCAAAAAATAGTTCCTTTTGCCCGATTGTTCCACATCTTGCTTTGTTATTTGTAACTCTTTGAACTATAGAAAGTAAATGCGCAGCAGATACGGACAGGTAGCGGATCTGGTTGCATAAAAATGTAATCTTATAGCTAGCTTTCTCAAGTGATGAACAGAAACAATGTGAAAGGGGCTATTTACATACGTCTCGCACTGATTTTATATCTACGTAATCAAAGATAAAATATTTTCTAACACTTCTCCCATACTACAAGATACCAAACACAACAAAGTAGAGTGCTGAGCATAATATTAATGTTCAAGGAACTAGAACATAACCCTAGATAGTGTATTAGCAATCCATTACAGAACCTACATGTTCAAAAATTTCTACCAAAATGTAAACTTCCTACAGGTGCTAAGCCGAAAATTTCCTAAAAACAACCATAAACTCGGTTCAAGAATCACAGTGTCAAGATATCACAGGCAAGCTCTAATCACAATCATGTCAGCAAGCAAAGAAATTCAGAAGGAACAATTCTTCACCTGATCGCGAGTAGAGTCCGAATCCACAATAGTAGCAGAAGCAGCAGATGCCGCAGACTTCACTGACGAAGCTACAGAAGAAGCTCCAGAAGAAACAATCCTGAAGTACCCCGAAAGAGCCCGGAATGAACTAGGTATGATCCCTCCTCCCCCACCCCCACCCCCACCGCCAGCACTCCTCATCTCCAATCAAGAAAGAAAACTAAAGACTTTGCTTTCTCCGCAACCCTGATCATAAGTTCCCCATATGGCTCCCCATATATACCGTCCAAAAAAAAGCCAACTTTCTCTCAAGCTCACAGTTGTCTGCCTCCAACTCAGAAAAAAACACACAGTCACACAGTACTAGAAATCAAATGAAATCCTCGTCGCCTTCTGAAAACTTCCTCCAGCCGTATGAAATCACACCCACGCACGCACTCTAGCTAATACTTCCAAACCGCAACAACAAATCCTTAAAAAAAACACTTCTTTTGTTGCTTATCCGATGATGACGATGATCATACCAATCCTAGTTACACAAAGTCAGCTGTTTTTTTTTTCCCTCTAATTTTTGTATGTACCAAGAATTCAACTACCCAAATCAAAGAACTGAATCCTAGCAACTAAGCAATAAAGAATTTGTACAAAAAAATGAATCAAGGAATTTTTTTTGGTGGTAAATAAACCAGAGAAATTTGAATAGTTAGGGTTTGTTTGTTGTGTCGAGAGAAATTAACGTGAGAGGAAGGGGGGGAGATTGAGGGATCGGATAATGAGTGTGGGCGAAGATACAATTAATATCTCTCCTCTCCTCGATCACGTCTCTATCTTCTCTGTAAATTAACATGAAAATTGTTTTCCGAATTCAATATTAATTCGAGTTCCAATTATAAATTCATTTATCTATTGATTGTCTCATGATTATTATAATTTATTCATTAATCAAGTTTACTGTAGTCTTTTTCACCGTCCAGTGTCAGAAGCATGCAGAATATTAACGTGGTACGAGAGGATAAAATTTCCAGAGTAGACAAATTCGATGTAAATTAATCTTTATTTTTTACTATTCATTTATATATTTTTCAGTTTAGTTTTACTTTTTTTTAATTACAATTCAGCTTTCATACTTGATAAAATTAAATTTGATTTAATTGTTAAACTTGTTATTAGTTTCAGTTTTATTTATGTTCAATGTAATTTAGTTTATCAAAAATAAGATTCGAAGAACAAACTCTACATGTTCTTTTTATATATAAAACCCATATCTATCGATTTAAATTTTGTGTTAGTTCTTAGGTAATTATTAATTTGCATCAGTTATTAATCATATGTTACATATTATAGTGAAATATTCAAAATGGTAAAATTTATGATATGAGTATTATATTTATTTACTATTATTAGTAGAAAATAATATATAGCCTTATCTTTAAAATAAAATATTAAGATAAGGCAAGAGAAGTAGGTTTAGAATGATACCATGATTTTATCCTTAAAATGTAAATTCATTTTGTAGACGTTCTGGAAAATTATCAGAATTTTTTTAAAGAAAATGTTCAGAATTATTTGACAAAAAAAAGTGTGAAGACGTTTATAAATTGACATCTAAGTCGCTCGTTTTTGCAAAAGAAGTAATTTAAGTGTATGAAAAAATAATTTTATACTAGATAATGGTTTAAATAAAATCATCACAGTAAAGTAATCACTTTATGACAATTAATTTTTATTTTGAATTTATCCATGTTGAGTACTATTTAGTTTTGCTTGTGATTACGTTGTTTAATTACTTATAAGATAATACTTAATAGTGCACTATTGAGTTACGCGATTCCTAATGAATAAAGGGAGAATGTTTTTCCAACAATCCATCAAATCTTTCTGGAAACAAAAACGTATGAATTATGTGTTCCCACTTCCCATTTTGCATCTTTTATTTGTTGTGTTTAGGCTTTCGTGTTGCTTTCATCTTTTATGTTCACTTACTTACAAGGTAGAAATGCATGAATCGGTAATGCAGATCAACTTTACTAATTGCATGTCGGAAAAGATAAAATTATTTTTAATAATTTTACTATTATCTAAATTTGTATTAATAAATTTAGAGACACGTCATATTAAAATTATATCTATATTAACAAATTAAACATGCACATATAATTTCAATTGATAATTCGTTTGATTTGTTGAATTCACGCCCGAAAATTGAAAAGCATTTCACAAAAGGAAATCAAAGGGAGAGAAAATAAAAGGGAATCATGAAACAAAACCTGAATGTATTTGGTTTGTTCAAAATAAAAGATGATAATAGTCAGGGAACATGAACTTATAATGGTGGGTATAAATAGTAAAAATTTAAAATTATACTCATTTTAATTTCAACGGTACTTACTGAATTGAAATGTGTCGAAATTAAAATTTGAGTGTTGCTAAATAATGGAATGAGGGTGTAAATAACCTCACCAATCAAAAAGATCGGTGAGTCATAGTGGTGTAGATAGAAAAATGTCTATTTACACTCATCCATACTATTTTCTCTTAAACATTTTATAGAAGTATATCTTTCATGTTCTCTTATGATTTGCTGCAATATTTTGAATTCCCAGAGGTCCATTACCACTATCACATTTGAACTCATTATTCTTAATTTTTAAATCTAACCTTATCAGAATGAAAGTTTTCCTTGTGACTTTTAAACAAACACATGACAAAATAAATTTTGATAAGAGTGATTTTAACCTAGGAAAACATGTATCTACTACTAAAATTGATCCGGTAAACGACACTCTAGAATGAAACATGAAAATTTTCCATTTAAATATCTAGGTCTCATTTTTAAAGGTAGTACTTACTGAACACTTTCTACTTCTCATTTAAAGGCTGGAAAATAAAATTGTCAACTGGAAGAATAAGTATCTATCTCCAGGAGGTAAGTTTACAATGATCCAACCATGTCTATACTCCATCTCCAACCATGTCCAACCATGTCTATCTCCAGGAGATATGTTTACTTATTAGCTCACTGTATTCTATGGAAAGCACGCCGTAGCTTCCACATGCAGTGCAGCCGATGATGAAAATGTGTTGTATTTTTGAGTTGGAAGGAGTCTTATGTGACCGGTTAAATAGACTAACAAGTCGCATTCTATTTTTTATTTGTACATAAAATTTTATCCAATGTAATTACGCAAGGACAACATTAATTTCGTAATCCGTTAATAGACTTGTGAAAGATTGATGAGGTTGGTGCTCCAAGTTTGAACTTTCCATCTGTTATGCATCCTCTATGACTATGTACCTTACAATTGTAGCATCTCTACATCTTTCTTGCAACACCTTGTCAAAAGCATCCTTTTAATGGTTTGATGATTTTTTTTTTTTTTTTTTGAAAGAATGGTTTGATGGCTCTTCAATTTGCTACAATTGAACAAAGGTATTTCTTAATAATGAGATGATAAAATTACAGGTGTTTCATACGCAGTCCGTATTTTGCTTATTTGCCGTCCGTATTTTTGTTAAATAATCATATATACAATGATTCTAATATATAACTGATTTGCAAGTGTATGCAATAAAAGTAGTATATATAATACATATATCTGATATACATAATTATTGACCATATCATATATATCGAAGACGTATTTTTATTTTGGACTGTAAAATAAGCAAAATACGGACTGGATATAGCATATGCCCCTAAAATTATCAAACCATAATGGTATACCAATATATTTGGCTGGTATCGTTTTTAATATGTGTGTGCCGATATGTATGATATAAAAAGTATTTCTGACAATATCCCGCGATCCAATATTATTCCCCTCATTAACGCCTGAGATCGCCTCCCGCCGAAAGCCACTTTAACACTCCTCCGGGCACGTGACACCCGCGCTGATAAACTCCGGTGGCACGTGCCACCTGAGAATTCTCTCCTCGCTCCCATTCCGCCGCCGCAGCCACCGCCGATGGAGTCCATTCTGGCGGTAGCTCTGGAGTACACACTCAAGTACTGGCTCAAATCGTTCTCGCGCGATCAGTTCAAACTGCAAGGCCGAACTGTGCAGCTCTCCAATTTAGGTATTTCCAGTGGTTGATGAATTCTGCAAATTCAAGATTTGTGCAGTGCTTATCCAAATTCTGTGTTGCTGCTTTTGTAGATATCGATTGCGATGCTTTGCACGCGAGCGTTGGATTTCCACCTGCCCTGAATGTTACCACTGCCAAGCTCGGGAAACTCGAGATCATTGTAAGCATTTCTGTAGTTCTTTACGATTTTGAGCTGGTGTTTTAGTTAGTTGATTGTGGATTCTTACTTGTAATTGTTTTGAAAGCTTCCATCGTCTTTGAGTAATGTGCAAGTGGAGCCAATTGTGGTGCACATTGATAGGCTGGACCTGGTATTGGTGGAAAATGACAACTTTGATGCTGCTGCGAACTCCGGCAGGTATGCCTGTAGAGTTAATGAGATGGAGTTTTTTTGGGGGTCTTAAAAATTAGTCCTTCTAATATCTGTATTTTTTCTGTAGTGCTCACACACCAACCAGCGCAATGAAGGGAAGTGGTTATGGATTTGCTGATAAAGTTAGTTTCTTTGCCTTGTTATTATGCTGATTTCCTGTTCCAAGAAAAATGATTTTACACTTGATCGTCACTTATGTGATCTGATCAATAGCATATGACCTTTTCCTGAATTTCATGTCAGTTTATTCTTAGCCCCACTTATTAATGGAATAACATGATGTTTATCTCCTAGCTTAGCTTAAGTGTGTTGTGGTATTTCTCTGATTTTTCATCTCCTGTTGGTCTTGTTTAACCCATTAGTCAGTTATTGTATAAAATTCTTCTTGGTATTCAGACATCCATGTCACGTTTGTCCCCATGGCCTTTTTATGGGATTCTCCTTTCAATCTCGGCTGTTCCTTACAATCTTAGATTCATAGTAGAGCATTCAGTATATTGCAGCGTGCATAGATTCAGTTCACACTTCACAGTCTACACAGAAGTTTTTAAATACTCTGCTTCAGCTGTACTTCACCTCACAGTTCACATTAAACAGATTGCTGATGGAATGACTGTGCAAATTGGTACTGTGAATCTTCTACTGGAAACTCATGGAGGTGCTCGACGTCAAGGTGGAGCTACTTGGTATTTATGAGAATCTATTCACTTGCCTTAATAATTTGGGATATAAGTATTGCCCTTGGTATCTGATTTCCCTATATATTCTCTATGCTCTTTAGGTATGTTTTGCATCCTATCGCAGATTAATCATTCTCAACTGGCCTCCTTGTATTTCCGAAACACATTTCTTATGTTTCTAATACATTATCTCCATTACACATATTTGCTATATGTGATGCAATTCAGGCCCTTGGCATATATAGGCCCCTTTCTCAATTCATGCTACTTTTGTTGATAAAGTACAGGTTTCCTGTGCTATATTCTTATGAAATTAAGGGAACACCGGAAGCATTTCAAAACATACTTTAACAAGAATTAATATAATAAGCCCTTATCATCTGTTGGTCCTTTTTCAACTTAACGCTTTCTAGGGATTATGTATTAGTTCTCTTTGCTAACCTCTTAGTCTTATGACAACAAGGATAATTCAGCCTCATTTTGTCGTAAGTTATAGTTTTGTGTTCATTTGCATGGTATTCTATGGCTATTAAACTAAAGGTTTACTTAAAAAAGAAGTCAGGACAAATCTTTCCTAGTTGCATGATTTTACTTTATTTGAAGTTGATGAAGTTCTGCATGCTATTCTTCTTTGCTGGAGTGCCCTTCCTTATTGATCTTTATGTAGGTATAGATTAATCTTGTAACTCTGCAATATCATTTACTTTACACCAACTTGTTAGTGTGTTTCAACAATAACTGGATTGGTGTTAAAATATAAATTGGTAACAAAGGCTGCACGTACAGAAATCCACATGTTTAAAATAACAATAATGTTGTCTATTTTCAATATCGACAAATTTGAGAAAATGTTCAGTTATTGCTAATCTGAAATTCTTTTCATTTCCTTTTATCTAACCAGGGCACCACCAATGGCATCTATTACCCTCCGCAATCTTGTACTCTATACCACAAATGAGGACTGGCAGGTGGTCTTCGATACACCTTTGCTTTGTATCTCCCAGAAAATGAATACCTTCACTGACAAAGATACTGTAACAGGTGGTAAATCTAAAGCAAGCACGGGCTTTTTCCAACAATAAGAGTTCTATCTATGTCTTCAAGGTAAAAAAAGAAATCATGTTGCTCAGTCTAATTATAAGAATCGTACACGAGGAGTCCTCAAATATGCACCTAAGTGGTTTTTATTCATACTCCAGTTCTGTAAATTAAATTTGTTAGAAATTTGCAGTTTATATATTTACTGTATTTTGGTTGCAGAAACTGGAATGGGGATTTCTATCTGTTGATCTCTTGCCTCATCCTGATATGTTTTTGGATATAGCTTTCTCTGAGGAGGGCTCTAGTAGTAAAGATGACGATGGTGCAAAACGAGCATTCTTTGGCGGTGAACGCTTTATTGAAGGAATTTCTGGAGAGGCTTATGTAATATATATGAGAACCATTTCTTAGATAACTTCACACTTTCCGTTACGTTTATTATTTTTTCCATACTTTATTTGATTATGACTTCTGTTAATGAACTCAGATAACAATCCAAAGGACAGAACTGAATAGTCCCCTTGGGCTTGAAGTTCAGCTACACGTCCCTGAAGTTGTTTGCCCTGCTCTGAGTGAACCAGGCAAGTGTTAAATTCCCTGCACTTTTACATTGTCGTTGTTAGGCCTTTCATCTAGTAGTGTCATACTTTCTTTACTGTGGGCAGGGTTACGAGCTCTTCTCCGCTTCTTCACGGGATTCTATGGCTGTTTGAACAGAGGAGACGTAAATCCTAATGTTCAAGTAAGACGTGTTGGTCCTTTCTTTTTCACAGTAGTTTACTTGTTACCAACTGTTTTGAAATATTGAATGAATCTTTTCAAGAGTCATCTACTGAACTATCCTTCTCTACAGCGATCTACAGAAGCTGCAGGGCGCTCTTTAGTCTCTGTAATCGTTGATCATATATTTCTCTGCATAAAGGATTCTGGTTAGTTTACATCTTTTTGGCTTTTTGCTCAGGCTGTTTTAGTACACTTTTGAACCATTTCTTTGGCTGCGTAGAAACAGTTGCTTTAGCAATGTTATTTGTTAGACTTTTAAGTGGAGTCTTCTTAAAGGTTTTCCATAACTTGCAGAATTCCAGCTGGTGATGCAAATGCAGTCACTTTTCTTTTCTCGGGTATGCTCTATAGTCAGTTGATTGATTGGTCCCTTTTGATTCAGCCAACTTGATGTCTTTTAAGTTAATCATCAGATCCTTATTCTTGTAGGCTAGCATCTCTGATGGAGAGGAATGTAAATGCTTGACACGTGTTATGGTTGGTGGGTTGTTTTTGAGGTTAGTAATATAATGTAATTTATTTGAAAGATACTTTATGTTAACTCCAAAAACGTGATTAAAAGGCCTGAGGCCTTTTAATTTGTCTGATACAAAACTATCGATTTTAAATGGATGGTAGAATAAGTGCACTTTGAATTAATTTCTACAGCTATTTAATTGTGAGAAGGTTGTGATCGACGTTGTTCATATTCTGCTTCATTTTTCTAATCTATTAGCAATTTAATCCCCATATTTTAATTTCTCCTAATCCAGAATCTTTTGTGCATGTAATGCAGAGATACATTTTCACGCCCTCCATGTACCCTGGTGCAACCATCTATGCATGTTTCTTCAGATAACATTACACCCATTCCTGGTTTCGGTACTCTCTAGCTTCATATTTTGCTGATGCAGTTCATATTTTCCTTTTGACCTTTGTAGACCTATCATGTAATATACTTGTTTGCCTTCTGTTTTTTTGGTACAGCTGAGAACTTCTGTCCACCAATTTATCCTCTGGGTGATGAACGTTGGCATTTGAATTTTGGCGTCCCTTTACTCTGTATTCACAGTCTTCAGCTCCAGCCATCCCCAGCCCCACCAAATTTAGCTTCCCAAACAGTTATTAACTGCCAGCCAATGATGGTAAGCATTTAAACTGATTTTTTAAGGATACCATATGATTGTTTTATTTTATGCACTTGTTCTGAATAACTTATGGTATATCAGATCCACCTTCAAGAAGAATCCTGTCTTAGAATAACTTCTCTCCTAGCCGATGGTGTTACAAGTGGTCCTGGTTCTGTTTTACCAGATTTCTCAATTAGCTCCTTGTTTTTTAATATGAAAGGGTTAGATGTTACGGTTCCTCTTGATAGTCAAGAACAAAAGTATGAAGCTGGAAGTCGTCCCACTGGTTCACAAAGCTCTTTTGCTGGAGCGACCCTTCAAATTGAAAACTTGTTCTTTTCCGAATCACCTTCACTGAAACTCAAGTTATTAAACCTAGATAAAGATCCTGCATGTTTCTGTTTCTGGAAAGGTCAACCTATTGATGCTAGCCAAAAGAAGTGCATGAGTGGTGCTACTCGCATTAGTCTATGTTTAGAAACCAGCAGTGACTCAACTGGACCTTCAAGCTTGTGGACATGTGTTGAACTAAAAGGCTTTTGCCTTGAAGTAGCTATGGCAACTGTTGATGGAAGACCGTTAACAAATATTCCACCCCCAGGAGGTATTGTAAGGATTGGAATAGCTTGTGAGCAGTTTTTGACCAACACTTCGGTTGAGCAACTATTCTTTGTGCTGGATTTCTATGCATATTTTGGTCAGGTTAGTGACAAGATTAGTTTAGTTGGAAAAGGCAAAAAGGTTGTGCAATCACAAGGAGAATCTGTTGGGGGGACACTTATGGAAAAGGTTCCTGGTGATACTGCTATAAGTGTAGCCTTGAAGGACCTGCAACTAAGGTTTCTGGAAAACTTTGCAGCGGACTGTCATGGACTACCTTTGGTCCAGTTTGTTGGTGAGGAATTATTCATTAAAGTTACTCATAGCACATTGGGTGGTGCCATGATGATTTCCTCTGTTATACAATGGGAAAGTGTAGAGGTTGACTGTGCAGATGCTCAGACTGACGATAATGCCTTGGTGACATCAACTGAAAACATGGTAGTGTCGGAAAATGGCCACCCTCCACTGAGAGCTGTCTTTTGGGTGCAAAACCAGAAGACCCTTCATTCAAATAGCCATTCAGTTTCTGTTCCATTTCTGAATGTAAAGGTGGTCCATGTGATTCCATTCAGTGCACGGGATGTGGATTGTCATAGTATAAATGTGTCAGCTTGCGTTGGGGGTGTCCGTCTTGGTGGAGGAATGGGTTATGCTGAATCTCTTCTTCACCGATTCGGAATTCTTGGGCCAGATGGTGGTCCCGGAGAGGGTTTGAAAAAGGGGTTGGAGCAATTGTCTGGCGGGCCTTTGGCAAAACTCTTCAAGCCATCACCTTTCATGGATGGGTTTAGAAATAGCATGAAAGGTAAGCCTTTAGATCTTTTTATAGAATGATTTTGGTACAAATATTTGTCCTGTGTTGAGTTTGCATTGTATTTATACAGGTGCAAAATTTGAAGATGAGAAAGAGAACAGCCCACTGCAATTGGGTGTTCCGGATGATGTGGATGTAGTAATAGAGTTCAAAGATTGGTTATTTGCTCTTGAAGGTGAAGAGACTGGAGAAAGATGGCAGGTCAATTCAAAAGTTGCTGGCCGAGAGGAGAGAAGCTGGCATACCACATTCCAGCAAATGATGTTAAAAGCGAAAAGTAGCCCAAAGCATGTGAAAAATGAACAGAGAAGATCTGATGGAATTCAAAAGTATCCTGTTGAGTTGGTCACGGTGAGGACTATTCTCTTTGTTAGAGTTGTATTGCATGCATATCCAGTTTGTAGTTTATGTTGATCTGTGTGACGAGTGCAATAGTGTTAATTCCTCGGTGCATTAATTAAGCCCCATATCATGAAAATACATGCAGGTTGGTCTAGAAGGTCTACAGATTTTGAAGCCTCTAGCTAATAAAGGAATCAGGGACAATGGTGAACCGGAAGAAGGACAAGTTTCTGGGACAAATGGAGTAAATGCTGAGGTTGACATAGGAGTTTCTGAAGATGAAATTGATGACGAGGGAGCCAATTGGACTTTAAATAACCTGAAATTCTCCGTCAAGCAGCCGGTATAGCTCTTTGGACTTCAAATTTAACTTACATGTCATTGACTTTGGTTTGTCACGTGACACATTTTCAATCTTGATAGATTGAGGCAGTTGTGACTAAGGATGAGCTGCATTACCTTGTCCATTTGCTAAAGAGTGAAGTTGAGTCAATGGGCAGAGTTGCTGCTGGAGTCCTACGGGTGCTTAAACTAGAGGGATCAATTGGCCCTACAGCAATCAATCAACTAAGTAATCTAGGTAACACCATATTCTTATGTTTAATTTTGGTTCTTGGAATTACTCTCATTGATATACAGTATAGCTCTTTGTAGGTGAACAATACATACAATTCTAGCCTTTTAGATTAGGCTGTGAAACTATGAATAGCTCATTGTTTGAAATTTGCAGGAGTTGAAGGTTTTGACAGGATTTTGACCCCAGGTAGCCCTAGCATGAGTTCGAGCAGGAACAGTAGCCCTAGTTATAGACAAAACAGGAACAGTTTCAGCTCATACATCAGAACTAATGGTGGGACCCAGAATTTAAATCTGGACTCGACACTGTCCTCTCTTGAGGAAATGGTCTTGGATTCAAAGGCAAAATGCGCCGCTCTCACTTCTGAGATTGGCAGTCCTGATTTTTCCTCTGAGAATCTCGAGAACGTGAAGCAATTGAGTCAGAAACTCGAAAGCATGCAGAAATTGTTGATTCAGTTCCGGTCTCAAATATGAGTGTTAGGGACAAATAGATCCCCAGCAGTATATCATGTACATTTTTTTCATATAGATATCAGATACATATAAATTAATCTTGAATTCAAGTTGGCAAGTGTATAAAGGCATCATATCTACTGAGGTTTTTTAGCATCCCTTGTTGAGGTATAGGAAGTTTTGTTGTAAAATGATGAAGCAGAAACCAGAAGTTTGCTGTACCCAGATATATTAATTAGTACTATATTGGTATTTGAATAAATAGGATATTGTATCAGTTGAAATCTCAATAATCTCAGTGAATTCTGTTTCATCTTTCAAACATCATGTCAAATGTACAACAATGGATTACATCATCCCGATACCACTCAACTCAAGTACAAAGATATAAGGTAAATCTAGTCACGTAACTAATCAGTAGCAGCTCAAGAACTGGCAACAACATCCCAGCGCCAAATTGTACCATCCTCACAGCAGCTGAGAATTGTGCTGCATCGTTGAAAAGTATATCATTTTAACCAGGCAAGATGTAAGTGATAAAGAATTCAAACCAAGGAGAATATGGTCGGATCTTACCTTCCATCATAGGACATAGCAGTCTGTCGAATTGGGGACTTGGACTGCAGGTGTATCAACCTGAGAATTGTGTTTTGTTAATTGTAATAATCAAATACATACAACATAATCCATATACATAAATAAATGAAATATCGAGTACTAGCACAAGTAAATGAACCTAGAAATGACGACAGGAGGGCTGGTTTGAAGATCCCATACATATATCCTTCCCTCTCGGTTCCCTGGAATATTTTGAAAAAAAGGTAATAACTTTGAAAGATGTGAAGCGTTCAATTAACAACATCCTTTTTGTCCTAAGGAATGTTAAAAAAAAAAAATTCATTCGGCCACACATTTCTTAATAAAGCTGGAAATAGCTGGAACTCAGAGTTACTTTGTACTTACCTAAAGCTACAGATTTGAAACGGTAATCACACGAAAATTTGATGAACCAGATATCGCAATCAGGAACTGGATACTTATGAAGGATGTCAGTAGAGCCCTGAAATATTAATCAATGGCCACAGAAACATCAGAAAAAAATGCTTTTACATCCATAGCGTATTCATTATATATATTATAACCTCCCCAGGAGAGTTTTCCTTCGTCTTCGGTTCCCATAAAGCGATTTCGCAGTCAACGCTCTGAAGCAGAGGAAAATTTGCATCAGTCCAGAAACAAGAGACTAGATTAATTAGGTCCAAACACTACTGTACAGGTCCTCTCTATTTCTGTCATCTTCCAAAAAATATTAGTTTGGTGCATTAAAGGAACCTACAGAACTCAACCTAAGCTAGTTTAATATACTTTAAGATTTCCAACTTTGTATAAAACCACAAGTTAATTATTCAACCTAGCTACTTTGATCCCCAAATATTCATCCACCATCATTCACTTTTGAATCAGACTAGAGAGAGGCGGCAGGTGCCACTAAGTTCAATTCAATGTTGAGCTGTTACCTTAGATAAAATGAAGTCCCCAAACCACCGATTGCAGTCAACGTAGTTGGAGTGAACCGAAGCTATGAATATCTGGACAACAACAAAATAGAAAAATGTCAGAGGTAATTTAAGGTAAAAAAACAAACATTCAACTGAACGATAGAACCATTAGCAGCAAAAACTTACTGGAAACTGGACATATTTGGTGGGGAATTTGGAAGGCAGATCTGTCCAAGTAAATGACTTCTCCACATACGTCCAGAACTCTGCAGCAAGAGAAAAAACAATGCATTTCCACTAATCAAATGATGCAAGGGGGTTATACTGGAAGGGAGGGAAAAACGGAGAGAGGGAGGTACTAGTACCTTTCATTGACCATATTTTAACAGTGTTGTCCATTCCACAGCTTGCAATGCGGTAGATGTCAGAGGGATGAAAATCCTGAAATTGCAGCACAAAGAAGTGATAAAGGCAAGAAACGAATATGATTCACAATAGATGAGGGCCATAGTATAAATTTATACAGTACCACACTCAGGACTTCATTTCGATGACCCCCTGCTCCAGCAAAAATAAGAATGCATATTCCTGTTTGCACATTCCAGAGCCGCACAGATTCATCCTGCAATAATCAGTATGATTGATGAATGGCACGAACTTACGATATACAATCTCATCATCTTATAGAAGAAGGGGGAATTAAATGAAGGAACTAGTTGATAAATCAGACGGATTTGAAGAGGCCAGTTTCATATATGTGCTATTATGATACTCACTTTGGATGCTGAAATCACTAGTGATGGCTTCAGAGGTTGAGTCCTGATCTCATTTATAGAGTCCCCATGACCAACAAAACTCTGCAAACATAAAGGCATTTATTCAGAAACAGGACGAGATCAAGATGTCAAATATTCCTTAACTGCAAGCCAGGTTACAAAGGTTAATACATGTGCAATCAGGCATCAGAAGAGAATAGAAAAAAATCATTAAAGTCACACAGATCAAAGCTGGGAGTCTCAACTAACACTACATAAACTAACATATCTAGAGATTCAAGAACAAGAAGAGATGAAGATTTCATATATTCCTTAACTGCAAGCCAATAGCAAAGGTTCACACAAGTTCAGTCGGGAATCAGAAGAGCATAAGAAATCATTTAATGAAGCTCATAGAGATCAAAGCAGGGAGGAAAACCATTCCTTTGGGATGCAATTTTTAAGTTACTCAAGTACATAAACAAGGAGTTCAGAAAATCTAGAGATTCAAGAACATGAGGAGATCAAATATATATTCTTTAACTTCAAGCCAGGTAACAGAGGTTAACACATGTTTAAATCTGGCATAAGATGAGCATTAAGTAAAGCATGCAATTCATGATGCTTCTACTGATCAAAGCAAAGCTGGAGGAAAACCCATTTCTTCCACACACAATTCATTCTTAACTTACTTAACTAAGACTGCATAAACAAGGACCCAGGTAATCTAGAGATTCAAGCATAATATCACGCCAATAAACATTCAGACGAGATCAGAATAGCATAAAATAAAGCACGATGTACATATCTATAAAAGCTGGGACTTTTGCATGCAGTTACTCAACTAAGGCATAAAAGGAGTGCAGATAATTTAGACATTCAAGAAGAATATGACGCCAGTAAATGTCCAGACAAAATCAGAAGAAAGCATTTCGTGATGCTCATACAGGTCAAAACTGGGAGCAAAACCATTTCTTTTGCATGCACTTCTCAAGCTACTCAACTAAGACTACATAAACAAACAGTCCAGGTAATCAATTCAAGAACAGAATATCACGCTGATAATATCCAAACTAGATCAAAAGAGCACAAAGTAAAGCATTTTATGATGTCCATATAAATCAAAGTAGGGAGATTTTTCTTTTGCATGCAATCCTCAAGTTACTCAACTAAGACTGCATAAACAAGCAGTCCAGATAAACAAGAGATTCATAAGCAGAATATCACACCAATAAAAGTCCAGACGAGATCAAGACATCATATAATCCTTAACTGCAAGCCAGTCAACAAAGTTAATTAACACATGTACAACTACACAGTACCTTATGTATCTTCTCATTGCCAGCATCAATGACTCTTATTATGGAATTAGCTCCTCCAGCTACCAGCAACGGCTCACCGCCATCACCCTTGCGAGCCCAAGAGACAGTGTAGAAAGATTCATCTTTCTGATCCCAAAAGCACTTGTAAGCACCACAGCCTTTAAAAATACACACACACACAAACCACACAACAGAAATTCATGAATTCGACGTGCTTACATCTTCATCAATGTAGGATTGCAATACTGCAATCACTCCACCTTCCAGACATTGATAAACTGTCACCTAACAAAAGGGCCACAAAATCAAAAACTAGAATTAAAGTAGTGAAAAGTTAGCATCTTTATCATCCAATTCCAACAATCCAGCTCACGTGAGTAAAATTCAACAAAAATTCAAACTCACTCGATTGCCGCCAACGGTGGCGAAGACGTTGTAGTAGCGGGAATCGATGAAATTGAAGACGACGGCGTAAATTGGGCGTTTGCCTTCCTGGAGCCTGTTGGTGACTCTGTACTCAATCTCGTTCTTCTTCGACGAGGAAGACAACGACCCCACCACTGGTTCCAGACCCAACGGAGTTTTCGCCATCTTTTATCGCCGTTATTTATCGGGTGGGGTTTTTTTTCCGGCGAAAACGACGTTTTCAGGTGAGGTTTCAAACGTCCCCAAAAGAGTTTTAAAAAGAGCAATTTAGTTCTTAAATTAGCATAGTGGCATGGGAACTAATCGGCCTGTGAGCACAAACCTAACTAGGTTGGTTGCGCCACGCATTGCGCGCAGCGTTCTTTACTATCAAAGCCACGCATCGCGCGCAGCGTTCTTTACTATAAAACATGCCATCATAATCTGTCTCGCTGAATCTTTATTTACAGTGTTCAAACTCATGAGTTTTGATAAATTTTCACTTTATTTTGTCCATCATTTCCTGATCCATAATTGAATATATTAGTCTTGGAATAGACCGTCTATATTATTGTTATAATATAGACGGTCTCTTTTTGCAATTAAATCTGAACGCGACTCCTTATTTGCAATTTACATTTGAGCGGGTCCTTATTCTGTAAATTCCAAAACTTACCTCACAAATATATATAGATATTTTCTTTTATTTTTTGGCCCACTTCGTTCCAGAACCCCAATCCCAATCTGCTCTCAAAATTTTCCCCCAATTCATTCCAAAACTCCATCGGCGATCCAATCTTTGTCCCCCAACCGTCATTATTCCGGCGATCTCCGGCGCAATCCGACGTTCCAGTTCTCTACCGCAGGCGTACTTCACCTGCTCGTTACTGAGATAGTAATCATTCCAATTGCTCCGGCCAACTTCCGGGTCCTCGCTGACTCAAATCTGGAGCTCCAGACCCGCCAGCGTCTCCATTGAGATCACCATCGATTCCACCGCCACGTCGACCAGATCTATAAGATTTTGAATGCTCAGGCGGAGATTGACCGGGGAGTAGTTCATCAGAAGGCCGTTATCACGGTGGTTATTCACTCCGACGAAGGTGATATCCGGGTCGGATAGAAACCGGTGGAGCGAATCCGGCACGCGTGGCGCGTGGGAGAGCTTGAAGATGAGGCAGTGGTGGCCGATGCAGAGCTGGATCGTCGCCGGTGAGTTCTAATCTGAAAAGTGTGAATACTGTGGAAACTTGATTATTTAGTTTGAAAATTTATGTGTTTAATATGAAAACTACACTGTTTAATGTGATGTCTTTCTGCTTATAAAATTTTATGTGTTTATTTTGGAAACTGAAATTTTTAATTTGGATTTTGTCGTTTTATGAAATTTTATGTGTTTGCTTGAAAACTAGACTGTTTAATGTGATTTCTGTCTGCATATGAAATTTTATGTGTTTAACTTGAAAATTAGGCTTCTTGATTTGTGTTGAAACTTGATTATTTATTGTGAAAACTGTGGTGTTTGTAAAACTTGATTTTTTAATGTGAATACTGTGATTGTGAAAACTTGGTTATTAAGGTTGAAAACTACAGTGATTGTAGAAACTATATTTTTTAGGCTGAAAACTATGGTGTTTGTAAAACTTGATTGTTTGTTTTTATTGTGAAAACTTGATTGTTTAGGTTGAAAACTTTGGTGTTTCCGAAACTTGATTATTTATTGTGAAAACTGTGAAATTGTGTTTACAAGTGTTTAAAATACATAATATATATTGACTGATTTGAGTACATATTCTTTGCGTGAACAGTGCCGTGAATAGTGCCGTGAACAATGCGCGTGAACAGTGCCGTGAACAGTGCGCGTGAACAGTGCCGTGAATAGTACTTTTTCCAAATTTTGCAAATAAGGACCCCCTTACTTCCATATTATAATTTATTCCTTGGTCTATATTATACTATAATATAGACGGTCACTCCAGAGACGAACTCTAATTGAATAAAGAAAGTAGAATAAAGATAAATTTATTTATATTCTGATTTTTGATATATTTTCACTTTGTTTTGTCCATTATTTTTTATCTATAATTGAGTGAAGGAAATAGAATAAATATCGATTTGCTTAAATTCTGAGTTTTTGTCTGAGTATGGCGCGGTGGGGAAAGGTCTTGTCGGTATGGATAGCTACGTTATCCACGTGACCGGAAATGGCGCCATGACGACCAGTGGAAAATCTAGAAAATTTATCGATGATTGCTGGATAGCACTACCCAAAATGCATCACCAGTTAAATGAGAAAAATAAACACAAATTGATGTTAAATTTAAATATGTTAGAGTTACAAATCTTTTGACAAACAATTAGATATGGAAATCTTATGGTAAGTCATAGCTTATTGTGTATTTAAAAATGAGCCCAATAACTAATTTGGACCCAAAATATGAAATATTAGGTTCTTTACCTTACCATAAGTCCGCATTACACAAATGTTTCTCAAATATTTTAAATATTTGGATATATGTGTTACTCATCTTATATGCAATAAGATAATTGACACTCCATTTGAAACTTATACTGGCTATACTCCTACACTAGGATTTCACTTGAAAATTTATTGTTGGCCTTTTTGAATAGACTCCTTTTGACCTTTTTGAGTATACATGTCTTAAAGCTAAACATGCATCTAATGACATTTGAACACACAAATAGCAATTTTTACCAAACAAATTTTATCCAGAATCTATACCTCTACTCGCATTACAGACAATTGAAACTCCAGTTGATAGTCGTAATCGACTACTTTCTTATAGATGAGATTCTTTCAATGAATTGATCTCACTATATTTTAAAAAAGAAAGTACGTTCTATGTTCATCTTTTAAGGTTTGGTTCTCGGTTCTACCTCAACTTGAAACACTATTGTTCTCCTCCTGCGCTGATATTTCTTTGATACATAGATTCATCAATAGTTAATTGGTATTTAAAAAAGAGAGTTAATGGGTATATTAACTATGAGTTATCTTTCTTGGAAATTTGGCTCCCAAACTTGACATTTGTGACATTCTCTTTTTACATTTAATTATGAAAGGGAATAAAATCCGTGTAATGATATTTTGGTAATTATATATATGAAAGAAAAAACTGATTCAGATAGAAAAAACTTGGATAATTTGATGAGGTTTATGATGCTAAAAATCGTACTAACATAAATTAGTTTGGGATATAAACGTGCCAAAGTAAAATGGTCTTGTACACCGACACTATTAGAGTTTCACAGTCCAATTATAAATAGCATCTTGAAGAAAAACACTATAAATAGCTGTGGCATGCAAAGTGCAAAACCTTATCCTAACCAGTCCAACTGAATTCAGTCACTCCACTTCCATGGCTTCCAATGTTATCCAGCTTCTCAGACATGCATATTATTTCCATTCAGTTCATTCTCAATCAAAATCACCAGTATCTTTATCCACCTTGCACCCCAAGCACTCAAAACAATCTACACTGAAATGCTCTGCAGATAACTCCCCGGTTTCAGAACCTGGTGACGAAGAATCATCGTTCCCTTCCCCGTCTCCCAGCTCACTAGCAACCACCAGCGCAGAAAAGTTCCCAATCGAGAAGCGGAGGAGGTCGGAGATAGTCCGTGAGAGACGGCTAGGGACGGGCCTGGTCAGGCCAGAGCCCCAAAACTTCGAGATAGGGTGGAAGAGGACGGTTCCTATCAACACCGAGCAGCCTGTCGGTTATGTGGTGATGGACTTCTTGGAGAAGCTGGAGGGGCTGATGGGGAGAGAGTTTGGCTCGGTAGACCTGTTGGCGAAAGCTGGAGAGATCGTTGCAGAGAGAGCCAGGGAAGAAGCTGAAGTGCTGAGAGATGAAGGCAAAGTGGAAGACAGGATGGTCACTGAACTGAGCAGAGTCTTGAAACTGATGGAGATGGACCTGTCCATGGTTAGAGCTGCAGTGAAAGAAGAGACCTTGAATGAAAGACTAGAACAGGCTAAGGCCAGATGCAGGCAAGCAATTCTTGTTGCTAAATCATTTTAATATATAGTATGTTTGATTTAGGGAGAATCAAAACTATTTTCAATTCATGATGTTTAAAGTAGTATGAGAATCAAAAATTCTGCAAGAAGATTTAGGTATATTATGCATTGTTGTAGAGTTTCTTTCTATAAATTCCTCTATTTTGAGTGCCAAGTAGTGTAAATGATGACTTAAACGCCAGTCTGATAGGCGATAAGATGTGAAAATCCGGCATAACATTAACCAGGTAAATGTAATTGCTCAACAGATACAGATTTATACACAAGTCAAACTACCATGAAAATATTTCTATGCAACTTAACAAACTTAATAAAGGAGTTGGTGAGTTTGGACAAGCAAATCCTTAAACCTGAACATCCCCACGAAACAGCCCATATAGATAAGCTTAGTTACGGTGTAACACTTTGCATTTTATATCACTGAAGATCAGATGCCAGATTTGAATGTGTCATCAAGCAGAATGATACAACCTAAAATCATCTGAAACATAGTATAAGGGAGCATGGTTATCCTTTCTTTTTCCTTGATTAACTAAACAAAAGAATTTGGTACACACAAATGCACTAGCAGAGATAATATCCTAGTAGTGTAGCAAATCAGTGGCTCGAGAAGAAAGATTACATACCCGTGCGTTCATTTCAAACAAAGTCAAAATTTTAAATGCACCTCCCTACTTCTTCTTCTTCTTCTTCCCTTTCTTAAGGCACATCCTTCTATACATTTGCTGACATGCTCGAATGACAATTTTAACATGAGGATCATCAAGTTTAATATCAGGATCATCTATTGGTATTTTATCCAATAGAGCGGAAGCAGATTTGTGATCTCCCAATAGCAGAAGGGCCTGATACATCCTCAAGTAACTCTCCCAATTGTAAGGTAGACCAACTTCCTTGTACTCTCTCCAAATCCAGTTACAAGTTTTCAAATCCTTGGCGTTTACAGAAGCTGAAAGTAGGAAGTCAAGAATTTTCCTTGAAGGTGGAGTATTAAATTCCTTTTTCATAGTCTGAAGCAAGTCCATAGCAAACTGCATATCAGTTGGCTCGCTCTCAGCAATTTGACAAAATAACAAGACAAACGTGTCTCCTGCTTCTTCTTCAACCATGCCAAATTTATCTTTTAGTTTCTTCAGCAAATCTACAGTAGTGCTCAGGTCTTTGTGACGAACGCAGTAGAGAATGACCCTGTGGCAACCATCAATCCAGTAGCTTGAATTCTCAGATTCCTTGAGCAGCTGGAGCATTTTGTTTAATTGTCCTTCTGAAGACTGGAGATGTTCAATCAAACAAATGGCAGCTTTTGGTTCCAAACTACAGTCAGCTTCCTTCATTTGAGAATACATGGCAAGAGCATCTGACATTTGCCCATTTGAAGCAAGAGAGGAAACAAGCACACTTTTGATTTCGTTCAAGTTGTTGGCCTGTATTCGATCATCCAAAACTACCTGCTTAGCCTGATCAAATTTCCCAAATGCTGCATATGCATTAATAAGGGCCATGTATACGTGTTTTGTGACATAAACTCCAGACTGCTTGATTTCTTCATAAATTGCACCTATATCCTTCTCACTGTTGCAGTTAACTAAAAGGTAACTGTATGTTTGAGCATCAGGCTTGATGCCTGCAACTTCCATCTGTTTGAGAACTCTCACTGCACCCTGAATGTTTTTCTCACGAAAGTATCCAGCCATTACGATATTGTATATGCTTGGCGTTGGGATCAAATTCAATTTCCACAGATCATCTATCATACCATATGCAGCTTCAAAATCTTTCATTTTTACACTCAGATGGATCATCTTCCTGAAAGTGTCTGCATTTGGTTTCAAGTCATGACAGCGTATCAAGGAATAAATACGACGGACCAAATTGTACTCCTTGCTCTCGTCAAGGGCATCCAATAGCGAATGACATGTCTTCAAAGACAAGGTATATCCAACTTCAAACATCTCATCCACAATATCAAGCGCCTTGTGGACCTTAAGCACTGTACAACAGCTTCGTATTAGCTTCTCATACGGGCCCGACAAAGGTACCATCTGTACACTTGCATGCAGATTCTTGAACCTAAAAATGACATCTTCAATAGGCAAATTTGGGTTGCTAACTGCATAGTCGAAGATGAGGCCTGAAATATAGTCAACTCCAATGTCATTTACTTTTAATGTCGCAAAGAACCTCTCAGCAACAGACTCTAGCGAAAGCTTCCCTAAAGATTTAAAAACTTCTCTCAGATGCTCCATAGATGAAACCTTTGATATGTCAAAAGCATCTAACAGCGGCACAAGCTCCTTCACTCGGCCACCATCACATAAAGCCCGGAGATAACTTTGTAAAAAAGAAGTCTTGACTTCATCATCATACAGTGCAAGATTGTCCAAGAGCTCCTGTATTTTGTCTTCATCTCTGACTTCAATGTAGAGAAGCATCTCATAGTAAGGGAAGCTAGGAAGTGAATTTTCATCTTTAAGAAGCTCGCAGAAGTCATGAAACTCGCGAACCAAGCTGTAATCAATAAGGTACTTAAGGCATGGACCATAAGCCCTTTCTACTATTTTGAAACCCCGTTCCTTCATCATCTCAAAATATTTGTAAGCCTTAAAAATCTGATTTAGTGAAGCTTCTTCATCATCTGTCTTCCTTGCAGTTTCAATACAAAGCAGTATCAAAGCATTAAATTCCTTCTCTCCAGTTACCCGTCCCAATTTAGAAAGACACTGAATGGTAGTGGCATCAGGAGTCTTAGCAATCATCTGGCCAAAACGAGCTGAACTCCTTCTATTGGAGATCCACCTCTCCTTTCGCTCCCTAAAAATCTCTTTCCTATGCACCAACATCTTGTTAGACACCGTTAGGTTCCAAGACGGCTCCATAACAGTACCGAAATCTTTTCCCTCCCCATCCAAATTCGGATCACCTGCATCATCTACAAGCACACAAACACAGACATCCATTTAGCTAGCATACCAAAACTAAAGCACAAATTGGCTCTACTAACTGAAAAACTCAAAGCACAAAACCAATCCCCTGCAACACTTTTGTGGAACTGTATACAGTTATCTAATGTTCTGGCTAGTGAAGTCGGAATTAAATAAAAACCTAATGCCTAACAAATGATTAGTGCTCTCTAAGGAGAAATAAGCCAATTAAGAGTAATCAAAATGCAGAAAGCGAAGCATAACACTTTGCTTACCGGTTATCGAAAGTATCTCCGCAGAAAGCTGCTTGGCAGATTCCTCTGCGAGGAAATTACATAAAACAGATAAGAAGAAACGCATTTAATATTCATAGAATCAAATAAGCAAAAAGATTCGCAATTTCACCATCATTACTATCCGCAGCGGAGAGGAGCCTCAAATTGCCGATGCCAGTGAAATCGCCGGAAGTATGGTTGAAGGAGTGCGAAGAAGAAGACGGCGCCGACTTGCAATTGAGAAGCTTTTGCTGGCGAATGGTCTTGGAGGTGGTGGAGGCGTCGATGGTGGAGATGTACTGTTTCAGAACAAGGTCCTCGGCGGACGGGGAGGCTTCGCCGGCGGGGGCGAGCTTCTTCACGATCCCGGAGGCCGTACGGAAAAGTTTGGAGAGGTTTTTTGCAGGCATGAAAAGTGTTTGATAAAATGCGCAGAGTGTGTGACTGTGTGAGAGAGATTATGAGCCCAGTTTTTTCCTGAACTCATTCCCTCGTCTTCATTCATTCCTTATGTTCTTCTAAGCTTTGGGCTTTTTGGCTGGCCTGGCAGTGTATTTTGTCATGGACCGTAAGGCGTTTTGGGGGGCAATATAGAGAATGCAATATTTATACTTATACAATATTGTCCACCCGGTTATACAGGGGCATCGCTAGATGCGGTCCGTATTTTGCAGTCTAGAATAAAAATATGTTTTCGATTTATATACTATGGTCAATAATTATGCATATCAAACAGATGCATCATATATATTACTTCTATTGCATACACTTGCAAATCGGTTATATATCATAATCATTATATATATATATATATATATATATATATATATATATATATGATTGTATAACAAAAATACGAATTGCAAATAATCAAAATACAGACTGTATCTATCAGACCAGTTATACAATGATAGTCGGATTGTTATTCTTGCTAATTATAGCATATTACACATTAATAATCTTAATTAACTAAACATAAACTCATTTTGTGTCCTTATTATTGGTGCATGCCGATTGACATATATTTAATGTCATCGTCACACATGAAAAATGCTGGATTTGTGAATCTAATTTGGTTTTGAGTGAAAGATATTGCGGGGCCTTTACGTGTTGTGTGCCTAGCTCTCCCAAATAATCACCATTCGAATTAAAAATATTATCCAAATTAATTTGCAAAGAGAGGCCACTATATATATACCCGATGGAAAACCATATGAGAATCTCTATCAGAATTGATTTTAAGATATGGCTGAAAATCAAGATCCTAATCGGAGGTCAGCCAACTATCATCCCACAGTTTGGGGAGACCATTTTCTTGCTTATGAGGATACAAATCCCCAGGTTAGTCATTCAGGAAGTGTTGATTTATCTTTGAAAAACTGATCGGTTACCTAGTATATTTTTACTCAACGTAGTCTATAAAACTATTTCATTTACAATACTGCTCTCTGAATATTGTTAAGCTTTCCAATAAGTACAATAAATGAGGATATTTTACCATATTTTGAGCTATATTTTACAATAAAAATATGAGGGCTGATAGGTGCATGTCCAAATGGATTATGCAGGTCAAAAAATGTGATTAAATTACCTAATCGCCCTCAAGAATTATTTTTTTCTCAGACTTTAACCATAATTTTACAGGAGCATCTCAGACATTTATCATATTTTTGGACTTGAATAATCTGTTCAGACCATCACCTAAAATCCCTGTAAAAACATATGTTGTATCATTTTTTGAATATGTCTACGCATGCATGTTATTATAGGAACGTTTTTGTAACGAAGAACATGAAGAGCTTAAAGAAGAGGTCAGGAAGAAGCTTATGAGATCCTCAGACAAATCTTGGCAAAAGCTGAACTTTATTGATGCAGTCCAACGTCTAGGGGTTTCTTACCATTTCCAAACTGAAATCTATGATTCACTCAACTGTTTCTACAAGATCTATGATCATCAAGCCTTTGATGACGATGGTGATGAGAATGAAGAACTCCATATTCTCTCTCTTCGTTTCAGATTACTCAGACAACATGGTTACCATGTTTCCTGCGGTTAGAAATAGAAATTTACCACTCAGATTCTATAATTATCTTATGAATTTTTAATTTATTAATCAACAATATTGAAATGTGCAGATGTGTTCGACAAATTTTTGGATCCTGAGGGAGAGTTTAAGGGATCTTTGGGGACCAATATCAAAGCAATGCTGAGCTTGTACGAGGCTGCAAATTTTAGGGTTCATGAGGAAGATATTCTGGAGAAGGCTCTGGATTTTACCATCTCCCAGCTCCAGTCGATCTTGCCGACTCTGAACGCTGTTCTTGCGATGCAAGTCAGCCGAGCTTTAGACATGCCGATTCAGAAAACTTTGACTTGGGTTGGAGCCAGAAAATTTATGTCAGTTTACCAGGAAGATGAATCACACGATGAGATTTTACTCAAATTTGCAAAGCTTGACTTCAAACTCGTACAGAAGCTGCACCAGAAGGAGCTTTGTGACATAACAAAGTAAGTTATACATATCTAATTTTAAGTATTTAGGATCTGTTTGCAGGAAGTTATTTCTTACTGATATGAAAATAATGTACTACCTCTGTCTCAATTTTTTTTGCATAGTTGACTTTTCGCACAATCCAACACACATCTTTGACCAATCAACAATATTTTTATTTACTTACACTATCGGGAAATTAAAATGTGATGGTTGAATACAATATGTTACGATTAATCTAACGGTATCAAATATGTTAATGTTAATTATTATATATCTAGTTAAATACGCGGTCAAAGTTTAATAATAAATAGTGTCAAAAAGTCAGAGTGCAGATCTAAGTGAGACGGAGGTAGTATTAAAAATAGTACTACTTTCTATGACTAAATTAAATTGAATTCAAATTATATTTTCACTAAATTGAACTGAACTGAAATTCAGATAAACTCGAGATCTACCTCCCTAATGTTTACAATCAATGTTTTTACATCTATATATTTATCAGGATTCTGGTATAGGCATGTATACGTCACCAATCAGATCGCGATACGTCATCTTAAAACAATTTATAATTGGGCCATGTATATTCGATTATTGTTCAGACAGGTTATGCATTAGATGTTAGGGTTTTGAAAATTTACTAAAAATAATTAAAACTAATTAAAACATTTTTATTGTACACGTGTCATATTCTTTTTTTTTTTGAGGAACACGTGTCATATTCTTATTATTGACCGATGAAGGTTATAATAGAATCATTCTGATAAATGTTATTCTCAATTTTTTTAATAAATAAGTTCAAATTAAACACAACATTTGAATAGTATTATTTATCAATTATTAATTAGATGGTGGAAAGGCATAGATTGTCCCGGAAACACACCATTTGCGAGGGATAGAGTTGCAGAGTGCTATTTATGGCTTTTATCAGTGTATTTTGAGCCAAAGTATAGCTTTGCTCGAACTACAATGGCCAAGGTTTTGTCACTGACTTCCATCATAGATGATATTTATGACGTTTATGGAACCCCAGATGAACTCGTCATCTTCACTGATGCAATACAAAGGTACCAATATTTCAATTTAATAATGTTTATATTACAGAAAATTCAAATATATATATTACAAGAGATCTAATTTCATAAATAATTATGTGTTACAGATGGGATATTAGATCTTTGAATGATCTGCCACCATACATGAAACCATGTTACGAAGCCCTCTTGCATCTTTATTCTGAAATCGAAAGTTTGTGGCACAAAGACAGGCAAACCAAACATGGTGAATTATGCAAAATCATCGGTACGTAATTATAATCGAATGAATGTATTGGCTTTTAAGTACGATTAATAACCTTTTAAAATATAAAAATAATGGATAATAATTAAAATATATATTGAGAAACAGGGATTTTAGGTGCATGTTCAAAAAATGTGGTTAAATGTCTGAAATACCCCTGCAAAATCAGAGTTAAAATCTGAAAAAAAATTCCGAAGGCAATTGAGACATTTAACCACACGAGAATTGAACCAAGATCTCTTCATATATGTAATTATCCTTAATTTAGTAATAATGTTACCGTTTTCAATACATTTATATTTTACTTCAGTTTACTTTAGTTCAATTTTGTATATTTCAGTTTGCCATGTAGTATTTTCATAACAAAATGGTAAAATCTTCATTTTATTTTCCCTTCCAATGGACTTTTAGTTATTTATATGTTTTTTTAAAATATTATAGATGCAAACATTGGTGAGAGCCTACCATGAAGAGGCAGAATGGCTTCACAAAGGGTACCTGCCAAAATATGAGGAGTACATGAAGGTGGCTTTAGTGACAACAACATATGCAATGTTGGCAGCAAATTGTTTGGTTTGCTTGGGAGATATTGTCACTGAAGACTCCCTTATTTGGGTTGCAGATCTTCCACTGATCCTCACATCCTCAAGAGTGATTTGCAGGTTAATGGACGACATGGTTGGATATGAGGTGATCTATTCTCATTTTTACGGAATTGAGTTGAACTAACTTGAAATATACTAAACTGAATTGGAATACAAATGAATGTATTGAAAAAAAATTGAATTAAACAAGATTTCATCAAAACTGGACTGAACGAAAATATAGTGAACTGGACCGAACTAAATATTCATATAAACGATAAAAGAATCCCCTTGTCTCCTTCACTCATTAATATGTTTTTTCCACCGATAATTTCATCTTATTCTATTAAGGAAATTATAAATGTGTATCTTTTATGCTAATGTAATGGAGAATAACATTTATCATTTATCAGATGATCTTTATCAGGTATCAATAAGAACATATGGATTTTAGGTGCAGGTCTAAACGGATTATGCAGGTCTAAAAATATAGTTAAATATCTGAAATATCCCTGTAAAGTTAGGGTTAAAATCTGAAAAAATAATTCATGAGGACAATTCGGTCATTTAAACACATTTTTAGACCTGCATAATTCATTTGGACCTACACCTATCATCCCTCTAAAAATATGACACGTGTACAATAGAGATGTTTTAACTGGTTAAAATATTTTAAATAAAATTTTAAAACGCTAACCATGAATGCCACCCGCCCTAGTAAAAATGAATACGTGGCTCAATTATAAATAACTTAAAAATGATGTGTCGATATCTGCTTGGTGTCTAATACTGTTCATACGAGAATGATCCTGATATATATTAAACTGTAATCAGATTTGGTTACGATTGTAACAGGTAGAGAAAGAGAGAGGAGAGCTAGCTTCGGCGGTGGAGTGCTACATGCAAGAACACGGTGCTTCACGGGAAGAAACGTTTGTTGAATTGGAGAAACAGATAAGAAATGCATGGAAAGACACCAACAAAGGATGGCTCGAGGGTTTAGCCGCCGGAAGACCGATGCTGGTGACGGAAATCATCCTGAACCTCTCAAGGTTTATGCATCTGTTGTACAGGAATGAAGATGGCTACTCCAATGCTCATCGTGTGGCTAAAGATACCATCACTCTCTTGTTGGTTGACCCCATACAAATATAAACCAAAACCCTCCATAATTATAATAAATAATAATTGTTACTATTATATTTGTATTTGAAATTATTAATTTGTGTTGTGGTTTTGGTTTTGTACAAACATACAATATTAATTGTGGGTTTTTTTTTTATTAAAAAACACTGTATTTAAATATATCCCCACTCTTATAATAAGTTTCAATTCAATCAAAGTTCGGTCCAGTTCAGTAAAAAATAAGTTCAGGCAAACATGCAGTTAGTCTACGTCTCATTTAGGAAACTTTAAGTTTTTGTACATTCATTTTTTTACACCAATAATACTATAGCATTCATCTTAGATGACACGGACATCACAAATTATACCACACATGGGGTATATATCTCCAGATACATTCTAAAGTTTATATATATATATACACACACATGGGGTATATATCTCCAAATACATTCTAAAGTTTATATATATATATATGTATATATATATATATACATTTTTATGTGTATAAATTGTGCATTGTAAATTTTTATTTATAATTTTTATGCAGAGAAGGCAGCGCCTCACCGGCCACTCCGTCAACGACGTGGCCCTCTCCTCCGACGGAAACTTCGCCCTCTCTGCCTCCTCCGACAGCGATCTCCGCCTCTGGGATCTCAGCGACGGCACACGCCGGCGAGGCTCTCTCCGCTGCCTTCTCCGCCGACCACCGCCAGATCTTGTCCACGTCATCCGACAACACCATCAAGCTCTGGAACGCTTTAGGTGAGTGCGAGAAAACTATCGCTAACGAGAACCGGGCTTCGTTCGTCCTGTTCAGCCCCAGTCTCATCCCCGCCGACGGACTCCACGACCAGACCGTCGTCTCCGGTTCGGGGAACCGTGTCGTGAAGGTTTGAAATCTGAGTAACTGCAAGCTGAAAAGTACACACTTTTACCTACGCAGGGCGCGTGAACGCTGTTGCGGTCTCACCCGAAGGTTCGCTTTGCTTTAGCGGTGGAGTGGACGGAGTTGTAAACATACGGGAAATGGTGAACGGTGTTGAATTATACTCGTGGATCGTTGGGTCTGTCATATATGCGTTGTGCGTGTGCCCTACTAGGTACTGGATTTGCGCCGCCACTAAGGATAGCATTATTTATGTATTTGATTTGGAGTTTAAGAGTATGGTTGCTGAAATTAAGGTCAGTGAAGATGACAAGGAGAAAGGTGTGTACTGCACTAGTATGATCTGGAGTTCCGATGGAAGCACGCTGTTCGGTGGTTGTACCGATGGAGTGGTCAGAGCTTGGCAATTGGTTGAGCCAAGTTATTTGATTAAGTTATTTGAGGCTAATGATTAAGTTATTTGAGGGTTGCACTCAAAATATCTAATATCAGTTTAGTTTTGAAAAAATATGATTCAGTTATAATATTATTATTATTTTAATACATTAATGTTACTTTTCTATTCAGTTTATAGAGATAATGGGCAAATGTTATTCAATCACTAAGACATGGAAGAAGTTTATCTGTCCATACGTTTAGTTTGATTTAGCTTACGTAAAAAATAGTGTCAACATCTTGTTTGAATATATATATTTTTGGTGTCATGGACAAAAATATGATTAAATTTCATAATTCACTCAGTTAAGTTAATTTTGTGCTATTTTAACTCTGTACTAATAGAATTTTTATTATAAATAAAATAAAATAAAATGAACACAAGTTAAAAATCTGCTTCGTTGCTTATTTTAAAGCTAGCTTTGCTTATGAAGCTCAATTGTTGTGGTATATCTGCTTCGTTTTCACTCTGGCATCTGTCTTTTAGACATTAAGCATTATGGAGATCTTATAAATGCTACTAACAAACAGTAGGTTATCATAAAGCATTCAATATTACAGAATAGAAGAGCCATGAATACAGGTACAGCATCACTTTATTTTCACTCTGGCATCTGTCTTTTAGGCGTTTCCAGTAGTGGTTTCCATGGAACATAATCTTGTGGTTTTGTAAAAGTGATACAAAAGTGGTAATGGTAATCATCTATCTATCTACTCTGGTGGAAGGAAATTACAGTTTGAGATATTTATCGGAATATCACTTCTACTGCTGACTGTTCTGATTTCCCTCACTTTACAACGATGTATTACCCTTCTATTTATATACCTCAACCCTAACTAATCTTCCTATAATTACTCAACCACCCAACGTGCACTACTCACGTTTCTCAACGCATAGGCGGACTAATTCACCTATAACTAATTCTACAATATAGAATTTACAATCATGTTGCTTTTACTGAGAACCTTTACACGTCAAAGTTAACTGCTTTGACTCAATCTACTCAAAGTAAATAGTAACTAATTTGATTACCCCACGGGTAGATCCAAAAAAAATATCATGGAGGGATTGGTATTGGGGATTTCACTGATCCTGAAAAGCCGACTGCTCTGTACCTGGTTTATGGACAGCGCCCTGTCCTATGTATAGACCGTGAACCCCAAGTCTACGTTCCCTGGAAACCATGCCTGGAACCATCATCAGAGGAAATTACTGGGAATAAGGAGGATGCCAAAACGACGTGTTTTAGCCAGTGTTTTTAAACTCGATCGTCTGAGAAATAGCGAGTTCATCTGTAATCAATCTTTATGAGTTTCTTTCAGAATGGTCTTAATTAGTTGTCTAAGAAATGTCCAAGGTTCTGCTCTTTAAAGTTCTCCTGAACATTTTTATCTTAATTATGTTCACTTTTTTTTGTATATCCTTATTGTTAACTTTGTTCTAGAGTACTATTGATAAGATACCCACAATGTTTACCTGATTTATATGAGGCCAGATGAATATTAAAGCTGTCTCAGAACGCTCTTACTTGGGTGGGTAATAAATTAGCACGTGACCTGGATTTCTCTTATTTGAGGAGGTTTGAGTCATTATCGGAGGAGTGGCTTTCTGTTGCTTGAGGGGTTTTAGTTAGTATTGGAGGAAATTACGGGTTTAAGGAGCAGGTCCAATATTGATGATTGATTTTTGCTTAGCTAGTCAGATTCGGATTAGCTGAGAATGTTGTTGGTTATACAACCACTATGCTTATAGATCCTTTCTTTCTCTACTTTAGTTCAGGACTACAAAGACGGTCTTTTTTAGTTTTTGCTTCTGGTTTATGACCCGAATAAACCTTCGGGCATCATGTTGCTTCCACTCTAAGTCTGGAATAGCCTACGGGCATCATATTATACTAGCCCACGAACATTTCAAATTGCATTATGCGTCGAGGAGTTTTCAATAATTCTCGTCTAAGCCTTAAAAAAAAATTGTAGGGAAAGGCAAAGTTTACCACCAATATAACGAATAAATTCTGCAAAACCTAACTCATTGACATCTAAATAAGTTCTGCACCAGCATGAATTGGATCTTCATTTGTTTTGACCACGCTGTTTACATATGCATTTGTTTTAATATATTTTCCTTCAATAATAATATTTAAAGTTAAGTTCTCGCTTAATCTGCACAACTCTTGTTCGAATAAATTCATTTGCTCTGATTTATACAATGTAAATTTGTATTTGATTATATCTTCAGAAGCTGGAAATGCTGAATCATAGAAGATAAGATTATCTTACCGTTTCCACCTGATGGTTCGCCTTTGCTGTTTTGCGACAATAACAGTGCAATCTTCGTGGCTCAAAATCCAGTTGCTCGCAATAGGTCAAACACGTTGATATTGACTACCATTTTGTCCGGGAATTGATCAGCGCAAATTCCATGTTAGTCATGTTCCTACCTCACTCCAATTGGTAGATATTTTTATCAAGGGACTGACAAAGCCACTTTTTGAGTTCTTCAGGTCTAAACTTTGCGTTCTATCAAACCCAACGCTTCGCTTGAATATATATAGCCCTAATTATTAATTTGAACCAAAACATGAAAAATTAGATTATTGTCTTACCATAAAGTTAACTTATCTCATAAACCCCTCGGCTCGATCAATCATATCAAGCGTAAATGCGAAGTACTTAATTATCATACCCATCGACTCGATCAGTCAGATCAAACTAGTTTAATTTGTGAAAATTGGATTACTACTATTATTAGAAACAAGATTATGATGGTTGCTTTGTGTTAATTAAGACTCGATCATAGAATTGTCATCATTCATTTTCAACTTTGATCTTTCATTTTCTGGATTAAGTTTCCGTGGACGGATGGATCAAATGAAAAGATGTAACAGTAATACATGATATAAACTCTTGTTTTAAAGAATTGATCATTCATTTGCTATATATAATTTGCTGTCAAATTCATTAAATTTACTACGATGATTCGTTTGGTTCAGAGACGTAACTTGATCAAACTTTATTGAATTCTTCATTCACTTTCAAGAGTTTGTTGCGTGAAGGATAAAATTTAAACGGTGTACCTGGCCATACTTATGATACATGTCAAGCTGTTCTATAAAGTTGCATATTACTTGTTGGTAAAAATATGAGGTACTCATAAACGAATGCATGCACTCGGGTCGTCCCTGTAATATTGGGTTTAAGGTAAGTATAACTTCCCCTTTAAGTATATTCATTCGATAATTTTTTTTTAAAATTTTATTGTAAATAATATCAATCAATTATAACGAACAAATATATAATAAGAAATTCGAAAAGCGTCGAATTCAGAGATGTACCGTTTTAAACTCACAACGCCAAGCAGTGATTTGCTACATCTGCAACACTACTTAATTTAGAGCATGATCTATGTTCTCAAAACTACTAACACTTTGAAAGATACAAATCACGGATAGATACGCAATTTATAAATCAAATTGAGAATATTACACTACATGTATAGTACCGCGCGAATTGAGAGTGAGACATGACATTTATAATCAGGTCAAGAATAAAACATCTACTTGAAGAATCAGATCAAACATTATGGACTCAAAATGTAATCTCAAAACGAAGAACAATACAAGGTGGACAATATCAACTTATGCAATAGCGAAACTAATCAATGTAGACAATCATACTTATCAAATTACAAAACATAATAAACATGATCAGCCGTTCCTTCTCCATTTCCACTAAAAAGATGGGAAAGAAGATGAGAAAAATAGAAGAGAGCATTTTGGTGGTTAGAGTTTAGATTTCAGGAATCAAGGTCAAAGATGAATTTTTTATACATCAACCAATAAACTCATGTTTGTAAAAATGTGGAAGAATTTACATATGTTTATTAGAATACTTTGTGTATTTCTAAATGTTTGTTTGTTTTTCTAACTCAATAAGATCAAACGCTTGAATGAACTATTAGATATATATAAATAAATAGAAGTATCGCGATAAGACTCTATTCCCCTTAGTTTATTTATTGTTGAATCAAAGTAAACTAAATTTAAATAAACTTAATTATATTGAAACTTAAATATAACATCAAATTATAAATTCGATTGAGAGTGGGTGGCCTTATAAATACGGCCTTTTTTATGTATCATCACACACAACCTGATAACATATCTGAATCCATTTTTCCGGTACTTTACACCCAAATGGCTACTTGCGCTCCAACTCAAAAGCCTGTTGACTCGTCGGAACCTCATCGCCGTTCCGGCAACTACTCGCCGAGCGTTTGGGGAGATTATTTTCTTAGATATGCTTCCATCTCTGAGGTAATTATTCAGAAAACTTACAATTTCGATTTCTAAAACAAGATCTATATATGACTGCAAGTATAATATCAGTCTTTTTTAGATGCATCGATCAGAATTGCATGCTAATTTTCAATATTATTTGGAATATTTTCGAATTTAACAGGAAAATTACCAGGAGGAGAGGCAAGAACACGAGCGTTTAAAAGATGAGGTGAAAAAGCTGCTAAGATCTGAAGCATCTGAGAAATTCGAACTGATTGACACCATGCAACGACTTGAAATATCTTATCATTTTGAAAATGAAATAGAAGCAATGGTTCCATCATTGTTGGAGCAGTTCCGGCAAGATGATTCCGATGATCTTTACACAGTTGGTCTTCGTTTCCGATTACTACGACATCTAGGTCACCGTGTTTCTTCTGGTAGGAAATACTCCGTTTGCTTGTTCACATGCTTCCATAAAAAACTCATTCACCCATTTGCCCCCCATTTTTAAGGACCTCAAAATATTATATAGTAATCATTTAAAATTATTCATTTCAATTAAAATAGTAAAATGGATATTTCTTTAATTAGTTCACATTTTAAAAAATTAATCTTATTTATTATATGAAGTACTAGCCCCAAAAATATATTAAATATTTTTGTGTTACCATAAATTTACGATGAAATGGTCACACCCAAAGTGTTATATATATATATATATATATATATATATATATATATATAATGACAATGCAGAATAAAATCAAAAGCTTCATTATATGAAATAAAAGGATGATAATCAAGCTTTCTGTATTGAAAAACAGATGTGCTGAAGAAATTCAAGGGTCCGAATGGGACTTTTAAGGAGTCGTTGGTATCCAATGTTGAAGGATTGCTGAGTTTGTTCGAAGCAGCAAATTTCTTGGTTCACGAAGAGCATATTTTGGAAGAAGCTCTGAATTTCACTACTTCCAAACTCCAATCCATGTTGACGGACCTTGAGGACGTGATTTTGATCTCAAGAATCAAGCATGCTTTAGAGTTTCCAATTCAAAAGACAATGTACAGGATTGGAGCCAGACAGTTTATATCTGCGTATGAAGAAGACGGATTGCATGATCAGATTTTACTGCGTTTTGCTAAGCTGGACTTTAATATCGTCCAAAGGATTCATCAAAAGGAGCTCAGCACTCTAACAGAGTACAATTCATATCCCTACTATTTTTACTATTTTGTGTTTTTTTAAGGTTTAAGGTGTATTTATATTGTTGACCTCTCCTCTTAATTTAAAACCGTCTCACCATAACTTATGATGAGACCAACGAAATCGTAAATCTCTTATGTGAATATCTCACCAATTTCATTGTTAATAACATTCTTAGATGGTGGAAAAGTTTTGATATTACAAAAAACACTCCGTTCGCCCGTGATAGACTTGTGGAGTGCTTTTTATGGAAAGTGTCGCAGTATTTTGAGCCAAAATACAGTCGTCCCCGAATAATGATGACCAAAGTAATTTGTCTGACTTCTATAATGGATGACATCTATGACACATATGGAACCTTGGACGAACTTGTCCTTTTTACTCAAGCAATAGAAAGGTAAATCTGCACTGATCTGTGTTAAAGAAACACTCTGTCATTTCTTCATTCATTTTGTCGGAATAATTGGTCAAATTATATTGTTTTATCATGTGTGTAACAGCTGGAATATCAGCGCCTCTAATGAGCTGCCATCATACATGAAGCCTTGTTATGAAGCCATGTTAGAAGTTTTTACTGAGATACAAGAGGGATGGCTCTATCCATATGAGACCATCCCAATGACTTATGGCATATCATCGGTATGTGAGGGTTGAAACATAAAAGAAATGAATAAGAATGAAGATTATTATTTAGGGCTGAAAGAATACTTTTTTTGAGTACATTACAACGGCCTCATAGAGTACATGCATGGATCCTAACTAAACCTAATCTAGCCTAGTCTACTGATCCGTACGTCGAGTGGTCTGAGATCCTCACCAACGCTTTGAGTGGGGTGAAAATCCCACTTACACCGTCTGGTGCACTTCATGCGCCAGTTGATGTAGCTCTGGTAACTCTCTGATAACTCACTGCTTTTGAGCTGAGCACGCCTTGGAGACTTTTGGAGACCAGGAGAAGCCCAGGGGGTTGAACTGGGGGTGGGGGGGTTTGAACCCCAGACCTCTCCTAGTCAAGACTCTTAAGAAGATGCTTTTGGCCAAGTGGGCTAGCCCACTTGGTTGTCCACTTGGTTAGAGCTGAAAGAATATAACTCTTCTAATATTGCATTACATCGTGTGTGCAACTCATGTAAATGCTAAAACTCCTAGTTAGGATTAACTATATTAACTTCCTAGTAAAAAGAATTAACTATATTAACTATCAGTTACACCTACAGAATGAAGGATATTTTTATAAAATGTGACATGTTTATTCAACACTGAATAGGTGAATGTTGAATTGGTATTAATTACACATGGTATTGTACTGTGTTGATAAGTGGTACATGGTGTTATGCTGAAAAGCTCTAATCTTATGCTGAAAAATGCTGATTTACATTGTAAAGAGTTGAATGCTAATAAAAGTTGAATTTTCTCAATTGATGTTTAGCTTTCTTGAAAATTGAGCTAATTTATTAAAGAGAGTTTCTTAATTAGAGCTAAAAAACGGTAAAAATATATTTAAAAATGCCGTTTTGAAATGTGTTGTGATATGCGTTGATCAGTGTTGATCAGTATGACTACAATAACCAGTGTTACGCAGTACTAAAGCATGCTGAAAATAAATTCAACCGTGCCTCGTATTCTATGGATTTCTTATTAATAAAACTACTAGTTAATTAGGTTTGGTATATATTTATATATTTGATTCAAATCCTAATCCTAATATTTGTTATCAGTCAATATGATCAAGACAATGATATTGGTTAATTAAACCTTCATTTGATAGATGAAAACACTGGCACGACATTACTTTGAAGAGGCAATATGGATTCACAATAGCTACCTTCCAACTTTTGAGAAGTTCATGGAGGTTGCACTTGTCACCACTGCATATGAAATGCTAGCAATAAACTCATTGGTTTGCATTGGAGATCAGATTGTGCGTGAAGATTACCTTGCCTGGCTCCAGCGAAAACCCGTAATTCTAAAAGCTAGCACACTGATCAGTAGACTGATGGACGACATTGTTGGCCATGAGGTATTCTCTCCTTTTCAAAATTGCTGAACAAATTTAATATCTTAATTAATTCATTTAGTTTTAATTTCACACATAAGTTTTGAACACGTGCAGGAAGAAAAAACAAAAGGAGAGACAGCCAGTGCCGTAGAATGTTACATGACACAATATGGTGCATCTAAAGAGGAAACATTTTATGAATTTGACAAACAACTTACAAATGCATGGAAGGATATAAACAAAGGATGGCTTGATGGATGTGCTTCTGGAGTACCCAAATTTGTTTTGGATCGAATCATCAATCTTTCAAAGTTTATGTACTACTTTTACAGGGGAGTTGATGGCTACACACATTCTTCCACCTTTGCTAAGCACGTTATCAAGTCGGTGCTGGTTGATCCAATCAAAATATAACATCATATATATATATATATATATATATGTGTGTGTGTGTGTTTTTGTGTGCATTTACCCGTATTCGCAAGTTCTCTTCTTTTCGAAAAGTACCGATGCTCCTTATCTTGTGGATATTAAATGCTAGTGTTCTTCTATGTATCATTATCTGATGTAAACTTATTCCGGATCATGTTTGAAACATATTATATTACAAGAAATTTTATACTAAAATGCAAATTAAATAAATATTTTTAAACGGAAAAAGATAGGACAAAGAAAATGTTAGACAGACTGTTATTTCTGATGACGAGCAATATCTCTGTTTCAAAGGTGTACTGAATATATAATAAAGCACGTGGATTGGAAAAGTTATGAATATTACATTTCCCCAGACTTTTTTTGTTGATAACATTAACAAACAAAAAAAAGGAAGACCTTATAAAATTTTATAATTAGCTAAATAATTATCTAGTTGTTCCAAGTGTTGGTTTTTTCAAAATGATCCAACAAAATTTAAGTTGACAAAGAAAAATAACCGTTGACTATTTTTATTAATCTATTGTATCATTAGCTTTGATCAAGGTATTTAATTACATTTTGAAACAAATTTGTGTTATCTAAACAGTAAACACATTAAAAGTAGTCCATTAATAATCTATTATAAAGGCCATTTAATAATTGAAATTTACATCCAGATTACCTATACCGCATGCATGTGCCATTACAATTTATACATTCAATCTAATAAAATTACAATACTGATCTCAGATATATTATTTGTTATATAATAGCAAAAATGTCAAAAATCTTGGCCATGCGATGAACTTCTCGGAATTGCAACCCCACTTATAATGTATAACATGTTTATAATATTCTCCAACACATTAAACGACACAAACAACAACAACAAAATACAACATGTTTATGAGTTATTAATTAATTATAATTGTCAAAATTAAGAAATTTTGATTAAATAAATAATTAAATTATAAATTAACCTTTTTTCATTATACCAACCAACTCCACAAAAAAGATAATATTATTGAAATTACGGGAAGATTTCTAAAGTTATTTTATCGAAAATTTTATCTACATTTATCATGCAAAAGAGGGACAACGTGATAAACGATGTATTACTTGGTCGCAATCGGCCCTTAGAACTTGTCTGGGTCAAACAAGTGGATTGTAGCAAATCGGCAAAACCTTAAATAAGACAATTAGATCGAAGTTTCTCTCATTAAACTTTATTCAGATTCCAGCTAGCACGAAACAAGCTAGTTAGTAAATGATATTTTAATATTTTCGGTGCGTGACCGGCGCGTCTTAAATCAGTTATCTGTTTTCCTATCACATCAGCGCTAGAAAGATTCCTCTTTGACATTTCCGACATTCCTCCCTCAGTAGGCTCGGTCCTAAACCTACGCAGGTTACTTGTTTGCGTTAGACCTCTTGTTTTATTTATAAAAAGGCCTCATTTTTTTACAAAATATTGTGTGTAAATATATATTTTTTTATATATTTTTAATTTTTATTAGAGCTTTATTTTATTTTAAAAGAGTTCAAATCTGAAAAAAAATATATTTAAATATTTGTAAACTTATAAAAATTAAAAAGTAAATAAATAAATATAAAAAAATTTTAATTTAAGGACCTCAATCTTTTATATTTTGTTTGAGCCCTCCGTATTCATAGGACCGCACTGTCCCTCAGCTCCACTAACCGGGAAAACTTGTACTTGTTAGATCAATAGCTGAACTCGAAAGATCTATAAAAACATCTGCAACATTAACCGGCGCGATGGTATCAGATGGCCTGACTCCAAGATCTGATTTCGACTGAAAAAATAGTTATATTTTCCGGCGAGGTGGGATGGCTAGAAAAACTCAGAATCATATTTGATCGAAGGGGACATGGATTCAAGGTTTGGAGAGTTAGTTTAGAAGTTTTATTGATAGGGGTGTGACAAAACTTTTACACTTTTATATAAATATTTTATCAATATCATTAATATATATGATGATTATTGTCACAATTACCTCAACAGCTCTATGATGATCAGTCATCAATACCACTTCGACCGTCACTACTGCGACAATGTATAAATAAATGACCGTTGTAGTGAGATAATCAATCAACTAATTTCTCATGTATTAACCATAAACTAATTTCTTAAGAAGAAAATAAAAATTTATTTGCATTCACTTGCCTATTTAAGTTTGAAATATAACATCAAGTTTTGATCTCGATTCAAAATGGGTGGCCTCTTACGTAATTGCTCGGACTAAGAGGTACCTTTCTTCCCTTATAAATAAAGCCTTATAAAACTGATCCAATACAACCTAACTATATATAACATATACAAATCCATTTTTCCGGTACTATACACCCAAATGGCTACTTGTGGTCCAACTCAAACGCCCATTGACTCGCCGGAGCCTCATCGCCGTTCCGGCAACTACTCGCCGAGCGTTTGGGGGGATTATTTTCTCAGATATGCTTCCATCTCTGAGGTAATTAACTGGTCTCACAGTTCCAATTTCGATTAATAAAACAAGATTTATGACTGCAAGTAATATATATCAGTCTTCATGCTAATTTTCAATATTTGGAATATTTTCGAATGTTGCAGGAATATTACCAGGAGGAGAGGCAAGAACACGAGCGTTTAAAAGATGAGGTTATGAAAAAGCTGCTAAGATCGGAAGCATCTGAGAAATTCGGACTGATTGACACCATGCAACGACTTGGAATATCTTATCATTTTGAAAATGAAATAGAAGCAATGATTCCATCATTGTTGGAGCAGTTCCGGCGAGATGATTCCGATGATCTTTACACAGTCGCTCTTCGTTTCCGATTACTACGACAGCTAGGTCACCGTGTTTCTTCTGGTAAGAATCACCGTGTTCACATGCTTAGAAATTACGTACTCATACATATATTCATAGATGATCTTTTGACTTACGCACATGAGACTGTTTCAAACAATTTTTTCTTTTTTTGTTCTTTGATTCATTATGTTTTATATCTCTCTTAAACTACCGCTCTCTTGCAAATATGGTTTTATGAATAAACCATCCATGATAGAGCTTAAGCAAAATAATGCAAATAAATATAACTTAGAGTGCAAATTAATAAATTCTTGTTATTGCATGTGTGAAATAAAAGTCAAGCTGCCTACGCTATAGTACATTAACAAGCTGGAATATTAAAATGGTGCTCGCAAGATAACGGAATTGTATCATATCTGATTCAACAGATATTTGTCAAACTCAAAGACATTATTGAATGAATTTTGGGCTATTAATTTAATCCATTAATGAATGTATTGAATTGTAGATTTGCTGAAGAAATTCAAGGGTTTGGATGGGACTTTTAAGGAGTCGTTGGCATCCAACGCTGAAGGATTGCTGAGTTTGTACGAAGCAGCAAATTTCCTGGTTCACGAAGAGCATATTTTGGAAGAAGCCCTCAATTTCACTACGTCCAATCTCCAATCCATGTTGCCAGGACTTGATGACTTGATTCTGGTTTCAAGAATCAAGCATGCTTTTGAGTTTCCAATTCAAAAGACTATGAACAGGATTGGAGCCAGACAATATATATCTGCGTATGAAGAAGACGGATTGCATGATCAGGTTTTACTGCGTTTCGCTAAGTTGGACTTTAATATCGTTCAGAGGGTTCATCAAAAGGAGCTTTGCTCTCTAACAAAGTACACAAATTCCCTCTTAAATATTTCCTAACATTTTTAATTTTCTGCAATACTTAAGCTCCTTACAAATGTATTATCAGATGGTGGAAAAATTTGGATGTTAAGAAGAACACTCCATTTGCTCGAGATAGACTTGCAGAATGCTACTTATGGTTGATGTCAATGTATTTTGAGCCCAAATATAGCCACTCCCGCACTATGATGACCAAAGTGATTTCTCTGACATCGATAATGGATGACATCTATGATACATACGGAACCTTGGATGAACTCGTCGTTTTCACCAATGCAATAGAAAGGTATGCAAGCAGTCTCTCTTTATAAGATTTAGTACAATTTAGTTTGTCGAAGAAATAGAAAAACAAAGTAAAATGATGCTACATATGATGTGCTGCAGATGGAATATCAGTGCATCAGATGAGTTGCCATCATATATGAGGCCTTGTTATGAAGCTTTATTAGAAGTTTATTCTAAGATGGAGAAAGGATGGTCTGTCCCAATGACCTATGGCATATCATCGGTATGAAAGCAAGGATGGATGCTAATTTAATGTTCATGTTGACTAATTCATTTTATAGATCTTTGGCGAGACCGTCTCATTATAAATGTTGAGATCGTATAATTCAGCTTATTTGGACACAATTGAATTAAACTGAACTGGATTTAATTGAACTAAGTAAATGTTTTGTATTCATATAGTAGTATTACACTAAATTCAGATAAATTATATCCAATTATCTTTCATCGTGTCTGAACTGAACTGATTTGAACTCGGGTCGGGACCATTAATATTTAACTTTTCATTTGGTAGATGAAAACATTATCAAGGGCATACTTTGAAGACGCAACATGGATTCATAGCGGCCACCTTCCAACTTTTGATGAGTTCATGAAAGTTGCACTTGTTACTAGCGCATGTGATATGCTAGCAATAAGCTCTTTAGTTGGCGATGGGGATCGAATTGTTCATGAAGACGACCTTGCTTGGGTCGCAACAAACCCTCCAATTTTAAATGCCGGCTCAATTATCAGCAGGTTAATGGATGACATAGTGGGACACGAGGTACATTTCAATTATTGTTTATTTGACAGAATTACCTTGAAAATAAATGAAGTACAATTTGTAATTATATGATTTGAATAAAAGAAAAAACAATATAGATTGTAATTTGAGTAAAATGACGGGATACTCTTGAATTTTTGTAAAAGTATTTTTGTATTTCCAAATTTTAGAAAAGTGCTCTCATACCCTTGTATCGAAACTAATTTTGTAAGTTGTACTCTAGACTGATCAAAATGAATTTTTGGAAACAGGAAGAAAAGAAGAAAGGACAGATGGCCAGTGCTGGGGAATGTTATATGGCTCAATATGGTGCTTCTAAAGAGGAAACATTACAAGAATTTGAGAAGCAAATTGCAAATGCATGGAAGGATATAAACAAAGGATGGCTTGATGGTTGTGCTTCTGGAGTGCCAAAATTTATTTTGGATCGAATCATCAATCTTTCAAAATTTATGTACTATTTTTACAGGGGAGTTGATGGCTACACACATTCTTCCACCTTTGCTAAGGACGTTATCAAGTCGGTGCTAGTTGATCCATTCAAAATTTAACATCCATGCCAAATTCGTGTATGTTTGCCTCTCTTTCTCGAATCTCCTTATCTGTGGGAGATTAATGTCGTCAGTGTTTCGCTATGTATGTATTATTTAGCGGTTGTAATAAACTTATCTCAGATCGTGTTTGAAATTTATGTAATATAATTTCTTTTCAGAAATTTGATTGTTATTATTATGTATATGAAGTGAAAAGTCTTTTGCTTACCAACCTTAAATACTGATATAGATATGAGATGATTAAGTTAAACATTAAATGAATTTCAGGCTACTAATTTTATCCATTGAATGTATTGAATAACAGATTTGCTAAAAGAATTCAAGGTTCTGAATGGGACTTTTAAGGAGTCGTTGGTATCCAACATTGAAGGATTGCTGAGTTTGTACGAAGTAGCAAATTTCCTGGTTTAAGAAGAGTATATTTTAGAAGAAGCACTGAATTTCACTACTTCCAAACTCCAACCCATGTTGTCAAACCTTGATGGCTTGATTCTAGATTCAATAATCAAGCATGCTTTTGAGTTTCCAAATCAAAAGACCATACAGGATTGGAGTAAGACAATTTATATATGTGTATGAAGAAGACGGGTCTCATAATCAGGTTTTACTGCATTTCGCTAAGTTGAACTTTAATGTCATTCAGAGGGTTCATCAAAATGAGTTTAGCACTCTAACAAAGTACGAAAGTTCCCTCTTAAATATTTCTTAACATTCATAATTTTATGCAAAACATAAACTCATTATAATGTATTATCAGATGGTGGAAAAATTTGGATGTTAAGAGGAACACTCCATTTGCTCGAGATAGACTTGCAGAGTGCTACTTATGGTTGATGTAAATGTATTCTGAACCCAAATATAGCCATTCCCGTACTATGATGACTAAAGTGATTTCTCTCACTTCAATAATGGATGACATCTATGATACATACGGAACCTTGGATGAACTCGTCGTTTTCACCAATGCAATAGAAAGTTATACAAGCAGTCTCTCTTTATAAGATTCAGTTTTGTCAAAGAAATAGAAAAAAAAAAGTAAAATGATACTACATGTGATGTGTTGCAGATGAAATATCAGTGCCTCGGATGAGTTGCCATCATATATGAGGCCTTGTTATGAAGCCTTATTAGAAGTTTATTCTGAGATGGAGAAAGGATGGTCTGTCCCAATGACCTGATCGGTATGAAAGCAAGGATGGATGCTAATTTAATATTCATGTTGATTAATTCATTTTATAGATCTTTGGCGAGACCGTCTCATTAATGTTGAGATCATATAATTCAGCTTATCTGGACACAATTGAATTAAATTTAATTGGACTTAATTGAACTAAGTAAATTGTATGTATTCATATAGTCGTAGTACACTAAATTAAGATAAATTCTATCGAATTATCTTTCATCATATATCTGAACGGAACTGATTTGAACTCGGGTCGGGACCATTAATATTTAACTTCTCATTTGGTAGATGAAAACATTATCAAGAGCATAGCGACCATCTTCCCACTTTTGAGGAGTTCATGAAAGTTGTGTTTGTTACTAGTGCATGTGATATGCTAGCAATAAACTCTTTGATTGGCGATGAGGAACAAATTGTTCATGAAGACGACCTTGCTTTGATCGTAACAAACCCTCCAATTTTAAATGCCGGCTCAATTATCAGCAGGTTAATGGATGACATAGTGTGACACGAGGTATATTTTAATTATTGCTTATTTTGATAGAATTGCCTTGAAAATAAATGAAGTACAATTTGTAATTATGTGATTAGAATAAAAGAAAAAATGATATCAATTGTAATTTAAGTAAAATGACGGGATACTCTTGAATTTTTGTAAAAGTATTTGTGTATTTCCAAATTTTAGAAAAGTACTCTTGTATCCTTGTATCGAAACTAATTTTTATAAGTTGTACTCTAGGCTGATCAAAATAAATTTTTGGAAACAAGAAGAAAAGAAGAAAGGACAGATGACCAGTGTGTGCTGGGGAATGTCACATGGCTCAATATGGTGCTTCTAAAGAGAAAACATTACAAGAATTTGAGAAGCAAATTGCAAATTCATGGAAGGACATAAAAAAGGGATGGCTTGATGGTTGTGCTTCCGGGGTACCCAAATTTATTTTGGATCGAATAATCAATCTTTCGAAGTTTATGTACTATTTTTACAGGGGAGTTGATGGCTATACACATTCTTCCACCTTTGTTAAGCACATTATCAAGTCGGTACTGGTTGATCCAATCAAAATTTAACATCCAATACCCAAATTCATAAGTTTGCCTCTTTCATGATGCTCCTAATCATCTGTGGGAGATTAATGTCAATGTATTGCTATATATGTCTTGTTATATCGGTCCGTAAACTTCTCTCTGATCATGTGTGTAATTAAGTTTCAGAAATTTGATGGTGATTATATATTTTGTATATGAAGTGTGATGTCTTTTACTTACGAACCTTAAAAACTCATAAAGATCTGAGATTTTATCTGGTACGAAGAAGAACAAGGGAGGAGAGAACCTTAAAAACTCATAAAGATCTGAGATTTTGTCTGGTACGAAGAAGAACAAGGGAGGAGAGAGAATAGAACAAGGGAGGAGAGAGAAGAGAAATACGAGTACGTAATTAATTAAAGAGAGAGTTTTAGGTAGGACGGTCTCACAATAATTTTATGGTAGGACCGTTTTTATTTCACATTTTTTACAAGTTAAACTTATGTTACTGTTTTGTTAGACTCTTAACATGATACTTTTAATTATCTATTTTTTAAAAAAACTATTTAAATGCTGTAAATTTGTCTACATAGTTAGTTGAAGTGTTTCGGTCACTAGTTCAATTTTTTTTATACATTCCTCCGTTTGCTAAGTTTTTAGTTCATTTAAATATTATAAGTGAACTAATTGTGTTAGAATGACAAACAAAAATTACAAAGATGCAAATTATCACCATAAACATGTGAGAACTCATTTGTCCTACCCAAACCTTATGGTGAGACGGTGTCACCCAAGACTCTATATTAGTTAAATTCGCCTGGAACCGCACCAATCCATCTAAAAACCCTAATGCCAAGACTCAGAGAGGAAACAAACCGTGGTTAGAGTAAAGAAACTGTGGTTAGCTGGACCACGGTTTATATTTTGTAAAACCTCAATAAGTAAACCTCTGTTGAAGGTTTAGTTTCTTCAAATACTATGACATGTATGACTTATGAAATCCTCATTCTCATTCAAATAACAATGTATATGACTTTATTTTATATTTTTTATAGGTTAAATTTATGTGTTTATTTTATTAAACTCTTAATATAATATGTTTAATTAATTCTTTTAACAAAAAATCATTTTAATGTTGTAAATATTTCTATATAATTAGTTTAAGTGAATTCTTATATATTTGTTAAGTTTTTTTGTTTATTCATATATTATCGGTGATTAATTGTGTTAGAACGACTAACAAAGATGACAAAGACTTAAATTATCACTGTAAATATATAAGAATTCATTAATTCTAACATAAATTTATGATGAAACTTATGGTGAGACTGTGTGACTATATCTTATGTTATGATTAATATTACCAGACAAAAAAAAGAATACATATAACACGGATATTTAAATTTTGGTGTGATCATGTTTGGCACATATATGTTCTAATGTTTGGCGTGCGTTTAATATGCTAATGTTTGGCATGCATTAATATGTCACCAAACACAATGTTTGGTTGGCCATGTTTTATGCCATCTATTTTGATTGTTACAAATTTAGAGTCTCAATTATACTATTCTTAGAAATATTAGGCTGTAAAACGCGCAAATCACTGCAATCGGTGGTCCCGTTTGGCAGCAGCGTTTTGCTCTTTTTGTCGAAAATAAAATTTGACTGGTCAAACAACTATTTTATATGTTTGGTGAGAAGCGTTTTCCATTGAACTTTTTGGATGAAAACTCTTGTTTTCAAAACTCTCAAAAAAAGAGATTTTTTGGATGAAAACTCTTGTTAATTGGATAAATATTATAAATTTTCCTTTCTATCATTTCTTTTATCTTAATTAATATTCTTTTATCCTTCCTTTTGTACGTAACTTTATTTTTGAAACTTTTGTTTGAAGGTATCACGTAATAACTTACATTTTTGTTTGTACATAACTAATAATTTTGGTTTGTAATAATTTTTATTTCTATCACTTTTATTTTTAAATAATTATTTTAAAATTTTAGAGTTTAATTTAAAAAATAAATATGAACTCTTATTTATGTTAGTGAATATCATTCAAAAGAAATACAAATAAATATGGATACAAGTACTAGAAATATTTTTCTATGCTTCAAAATAAAAGTCACACAAAAATAAAATTTATAATTTAAATTATGTTGATGTTCATTTCTGTCATTTAACATAAACAAACAACTAACATCTATTTATCATTTTTACCAAACAACAATCTAAAAATTGTCAGTCGAAACAGTTAGTCAAAACATCTAATACATTCTGCTAACAGTTAACAGCTAATACAATCCGGTAACAGTTAACAGTTAACAACTAGTTTCCAAATGGGGCCGATGGGTTTCACATACACTAATCAGTAAACTTAAGTTTATAGAAGAAAAATAAAAGACAGTTTTGCATTCACATAAACTTTTTAGCTCATGTTTGTGTGAGTTTATTTTTTGCGATCTAAATTAAACTGAACTGAATTGAATTGAACGGAACTGAACTGAAATTAATGTATTGAAAATAGAACAACATGTCTAAATTTATCTAAATCCATCAAATTTTATTTTACTTAAATGAACTGAACTAAACTTATCTATTTATATGATTCGGCAACCGGGTCAATAATTTGTACCAAATTCTGGATGATACTGTTCTATCATAATCTTATGTTTAGTATAAGACGAATGATTTCTCATTTATTTATCATTACTATTTTTTATTTGTAACATTATTTGTTTATCCAACTCAATGATCTCATTTACAATATTCGAGAATATTGATAAATTAATAAACAGATAAAGGTACAGTAAAATAAACATATTGACACGAACACTTGAATCTATACTCTATAAAAATATTTACGATATTTAAATATCTGTTATCAACATAAATAAATAAAAGTATAGTAATAAGAGTCTAAATAATAAAACATACACGTAAAATAATCTTATAAAAATTTATTGATTTATAAATAATGAAGTCTTAGGCCCTGTTTGCTTGAACTTATAAGTAGAGCAGTTCTGTTCAATTCCATTCAATTATATTTAGTTCAGTTCAGTTTAACAAAACAACAATTTGATCAAATTGAGGTAAATTTTAGACATGCTGATTTTATTTTTCAATTCATTGTTTTTCAGTTGAATTCAGTTCAAATCAATTTAATCAGTTTAATTAATCTCAGTTCAGTTTAGCTTAGTTCAGTTCAGTTCAGTTCATATCGGGCATGTTTAATACGCCTGAACTAAACTGAACTGATTTGAACTGAAAAATGCGGAATGGAACTGAACTAAAAAATACTGAACTAAACTGGAAAATACTGAACTGAACTGAACTTAATTGAACTGGACTAAATTTAAAAATACTGAACTGAACTAAAATTCCTTTGATTTTTTCGATAAAATATATTTATGTTCAATTTTTTAATTACAAAACAAACCATTGAAATATATCGAATTGACATTAATTAACCGAACAAAACTGAATTGAAGAAACAAATTACTACATCGATATAACTAAATGACCTACATTTTTATCAAATTATACATCATCGAAACTGAACTTAATAAAATGATCCTAGATATTATACATAATTGAGATGAAGTATATTGAACTGGAATTTATTGAATTGATCAATTGATGGAAAAAAATCAATGTATTGATATAACCAAATTTTTCTATATTTTATTAAATCATATTTTATTAACATCAAACTTAATAAATCAAACCTAGCTTGATAAACTGAAATGAACTGAAGCGTACTGAATCGAACTAAACCGAATTTAATTAAGCTCAACTAATTAACAAATGTATGCTTTGACATATTTAAATTAGCAAAATTTTATCAAATCATATTTCATCAATTCTAAACTTAACTAATTGGACCTAACTTATTAAACTGAATCATACTAACCTGAACTTAATTGAATTGAATTGGAAAAAAAAATCAATGCATTGATAAAAATAAATGAAGTTGTATTTGTCAAATCATATTTCGTAAGAACCGACTTTAATAAACTGAACCTAACTTAATAAACTAAATCGAACTGAAATATATTGAACTGAATTTAATAGAACAAACATAATTGAAGAAACAAATGAATGCATTGTTTGAAACCAGATCGATATTGTAACCAAATCAAATGGATATAGCAACAAGAATTGGATAATCTCTACCTAATGTAAGAGAAAGTGAAACTTAAGAATAAAAAATACAACTGAATTGAACTACAAGTAATTAATTAACTGAAATGAACTGAATTTTCAATATAAAATTAAAATCGATAAATTATATTTTCACTGAACCGAATAGAACTAAATTTTATTTTCTCTGAATTGGATTGAATTGAATTGAAATTAACATATAATTTGTTTTAAAAAGTATAATTTATTGAACTGAACTGAAACATACTAAGTTAAACTGAACAGAAATGAAATGAATTAAAAAATATTGAACTGAACCGAAATATTGAATTGAGGTGAAAAATATGCAGATAATATATACTAAACATGCCCTAGGTTCAGACAAACGGCCCTAGGTTTGGTATAACATTAAATTATATATATATTCGATTGAAAGTGGGTGCCGTCATCGTACTTGCTCGGAATAGTAGTACACCGTTCTCCCCTTATAAATACGACCTTACAACACAACCTTAACATATCCAAGTTTTCTTTTAAAAAAAACATATCACAGTTCATTTTTCCGGTACTTTACACCCAATGGCTACTTCCGCTCCAACTCAAACGCCTGTTGACTCGCCGGAACCTCAGCGCCGTTCAGGCGACTATTCGCCGAGCGTTTGGGGGGATTATTTTCTTAGATACGCTTCTATCTCTGAGGTAATTATTTTATGACTGCAAGTAATATCAGTCTTTTTAGATGCATTCATCAAAATTGCTGCATGCTAATTTTACAGGAAAATTACCAGGAGGAGAGGCAAGAACACGAAGATTTAAAAGATGAGGTGAAAAAGTTGCTGACTTCTGAAGCAACTGAGAAATTCGAACTGATTGACACCATGCAACGACTTGGGATTTCTTACCATTTCGAGAATGAGATAGAGGCATTGGTTCCATCGTTGCTGGAGCAGTTCCGGCAAGATGATTTCGATGATCTTTACACAGTCGCTCTTCGTTTCCGATTACTACGACAACTAGGTCACCATGTTTCTTCTGGTAAGAAATACTCCATTTGCTTTTTCACATGCTTCAAAAAAAATACTATTCATCCGCTCGCCCCGATCTTTAAGGACCTCAAAATATTATATACAGTAATCAAATAAAATTATCCATTTCAACTAATATAGTAAAGTAAATTTATATTTAATTAGTACTTATTTTAAAAAATAAATCTTATTTATTACATGAACTAGCCCCAAAAATATATTAAGTACTTTTGTGTTACCATAAATTTACGATGAAATGGTTAATTACACCAAAAGTGTTTTTTATATATTAAACTGATATTTAAAATGATAATGCAGAATAAAATCAAATTTTCATTGCCTTCTGTATTGAATAACAGATGTGCTGAAGAAATTCAAGTCGAATGGGACTTTTAAGGAGTCGTTGGTATCTAACGTTGAAGGATTGCTGAGTTTGTACGAAGCAGCAAATTTCTTGGTTCAAGAAGAGCATATTTTGGAAGAAGCCCTGAATTTCACTACATCCAAACTTCAATCCATGTTGCCAGACCTTGAGGACGTGATTTTGGTCTCAAGAATCAAGCATGCTTTAGAGTTTCCAATTCAAAAGACTGTGCACAGGATTGGAGCCAGACAGTTTGTATATGCTTATGAAGAAGATAGATTGCATAACCAGGTTTTACTGCGTTTCGCTAAGCTGGACTTTAACATCGTCCAGAGGATTCATCAAAAGGAGCTCAGCACTCTAACAGAGTATGATTCGATATCTTCACTTTTTGTGTTTTTACGAAATTAACTTGAGGTTGGAGGTGTATGTATATTATTGAGCTCTTATGTTAATTTTAAACCGTCTCACCTTAACTTATATAAGACCAATGAAATTTTAAATCTCTTATGTGGATGTCTCACCATTTTCATTGTCAATAACATTCTTAGATGGTGGAAAAGCTTGGATATTACAAAAAACACCCCGTTCGCCCGCGATAGACTTGTAGAGTGCTTCTTATGGAAAGTTTCACAGTATTTTGAGCCAAAATACAGTCGTCCCCGAACAATGATGACCAAAGTAATTTGTCTGACTTCTATAGTTGATGACATCTATGATACATATGGAACTTTGGATGAACTTGTCCTTTTTACTCAAGTAATAGAAAGGTATATCTACACTGATCTGTGTTAAAGAAATACTGTCATTTCTTCATTCATTTTGTTTGAATAATTGGTCAAACTTAATTTTCTTATCATGTGTACAACAGTTGGAATATCAGTGCCTCTAATGAGCTGCCATCATACATGAAACCTTGTTATGAAGCCATGTTAGAAGTGTTTACTGAAATACAGGAGGGATGGCTCTATCCAAATGAGACAATACCAATGACTTATGGCATATCATCGGTATGTGAGTGTTGGAACATAAAAGAAATAAGAATGGAGATTGTTATTTACGGCTTAAAAAATATAACTATTCTAATATTGCATTACTCATATATATATATATATATATATATATATATATATATATATATATATGTAAATGTGTGTAACTCATGTAAATGCTAAAACTCCTAACTAGGGTTAACCTATTGAATGAAGGATATTTTTATAAAATGCGACATGGTTTATTCAACAATGAATAGGTGAATGTTGAATTGGTATAGTATTGTGTTGTGTTGATAAGTGATGTATGGTGTTGTACTGAAAAGCTCTGATCTTATGCTGAAAAATGTTGATTTGCGTTATAAAGAATTGAATGCTAATATAAGTTGAATTTTCTCAATTGATATTTACCTTTCTTGAAAATTGAGCTATATTAAAGAGAGTTTCTTAGAGCTAAAACGTGATAAAAATATATATTGAAAAATATCATTCTCAAATGTGTTGTGCTATGCGTTGATCAGTGTTGATCAGTTTGGCTACCATGACCACTAAAACATGTTGAAAATCAATTCAACAGTGCCTCGTATTCTATGCATTCCCTACTAATAAAACTACTGATTAAGGCGTGGTATATACTTATATATATGATTCAAATCCAATCCTAATATTTGTTATCAGTCGATATGGTCAAGACGTTGTCATTAGTTAATTAAACCTTCATTTGACAGATAAAAACACTGGCACGACATTACTTTGAAGAGGCAATATGGATTCACAGTAGCTACCTTCCAACTTTTGAGAAGTTTATGGAGGTTGCACTTGTCACCACTGCATATGAAATGCTAGCAATGAACTCTTTGGTTTGCATTGGAGATCAGATTGTACGTGAAGATGACCTTGCCTGGCTCGAGCGAAAACCCGTAATGCTAAAAGCTAGCACACTAATATGTAGACTGATGGACGACATTGTTGGCCATGAGGTATTCTCTCCTTTTCATAATAGCTGAAAATAATTAATATCTTAATTAATTCATTTAGTTTTAATTTCACACATAAGTTTTGAACACATGCAGGAAGAAAAAGTGAAAGGAGAGATAGCCAGTGCTGTAGAATGTTACATGACACAATATGGTGCATCTAAAGAGGAAACATTTCATGAATTTGACAAACAACTTACAAATGCATGGAAGGATATAAACAAAGGATGGCTTGATGGCTGTGCTTCTGGGGTACCCAAATTTATTTTGGATCGAATCATCAACCTTTCAAAGTTTATATACTGCTTTTACAGGGGAGTTGATGGCTACACACATTCTTCCACCTTTGCTAAGCAAGTTATCAAGTCGGTGTTGGTTGATCCAATCAAAATATAATATATATATATATATATATATATATGTGTGTGTTTTTATGTGTGTGTTTGTGTGCATTTACTCGAAATATTCGCAAGTTTGCCTCTTCTTTTCAAAAATTACTGATTCTCCTTATCTGTGGGAGATTAAATGCCAATGTTCTTCTATGTATTAATATCGGATGTAAACTTATTTCGGATCATGTTTGAAATATATGTGTATTTTGTTTTCAGAAATTTGATTGTTATTATTATGTATATGAAGTGTTATGTCTTTTTCTTACAAACATTAAGGATGTGTTTAGTTTAGACTTTCAAAGTTTAGTTTTGGAAATTTATGATTGGTTTGTGTAATTTTAGAAAGTCCAGATTTTGCCTCTCCCATGTCTGATTTTTGTTCTTCCAAGTCCAGACATTAGTCCAAACAAGTTTTTGATTTTATACTTACAAAATCTCATTCAAACCAAACATGGTTTTTGCTTTAGACTTGCAAAATCCTGACGAACCAAACAATGATTTTATTTCAGACTTGCAAAATTCTGACGAACCAAACAATGATTTTATTTCAGACTTACTAAATCTCAAACCAACCAAACAAGGTTTTTACAAAACCAGACTTGCAAAATCTCAAACTCTCAAAATCGCAAAACAAAATGCTCACTAACAAAACACACCCTAAAAACCTTAGATTTCATTTATTTGAACACATGAGATTTTGTTTATTTGAAAAAGAGAAGGGGGAGGAGGGAGAAGAGATCATATAGTAAAAGTTAGTAGTAAAGTGGAACAACATCATCTGAAAGTGCGCCAATTCCTCTAAACCCTAATGCCAAGGATCCAAGCAAAAAACCGAGTAAAGAAATTGTGGTTAGCTGGGCAGCGGTTTGTATTTTGTAGAACCTCCATGAAAAAATAAGGAAACCTCAGTTGAAGGTTTACTTTCTTCGTAATACTATGACTTTCAATATCCTATTTATTGGAACTTATAAGTAAAGTAATTCAGTTTAATTCAGTCCAGTTCAATTTAATTCAGTTTATTCCCGTTCAGTTCAGCAAAATGATCAAATTCGGATAAATTTACAATTACTGATTTTATTTTTCAATATATTAATTTTCACTTCTATTCAATTTAGTTCAGTTCCGATCAGTAAGAAATAAATGCAGTCAGCAAACAGGCCCTAAATCTCATTCTCATTCAAATAGTATTTTTGACTTATAAATTTCATTCCAAAAAAAATCATTCCTTAATATTTTTCTGAATATATATATATATATATTTTCAATTATTCAGATATATTTTAAATGTCTTGTCGACCACGCCTCAGAGTATTCCCTTCCTAGATTATTCCCCAAAACCTATATATAATATTATGAAATTAAATTAGTGGTTTTATAATTAACTTGTGTCGACCAAGCCACAAAGAGTAAAGATGATGCGGAGATCTTTACTAGCGGCGGCGGCGGTGCTGAAGGGCGCCGGCGCCCGGACCTGGTTGATGTCGTCACGGACCTTATGGTCACAGTCAAAGGTGATACTTTCATAAAAAATCTGCAGCAAATTAACTGAGTATATTATTGGGTCGATCGATCGATGATGATCTCAATCTGCTGTTATAATTTTATCTTCCCGTTTCTGTGTCCAATATTATATATTATCTGCATATATATCAGAAACAAATCTGCAGACAATGTGAATTATTTTGATTAATTAATGCATTTGTATGATTATACTGATGATGTATGTACGACGTCAGGCATCAATGGGTGCGGATCAAACTGTGCTGCTGAAGAAGTCCCCCAAGGAGGAAGCCAGCAAAGAGTGGTATGCACCTAAAAGTCATAATCCAGTTCCGTTCAGTACATTTATATTTAACAATTCAGTTCAGAATAAATTTAGAAGAACAGTAACTCAGTCATATATTAAAAAGTACTTTTTTAACTGAATTGAACTGAGCGGGTTTCCAAACGAGGTATATATGCCCTCAAATCTGTCGGACAAGGCTGTGAACAGTAATTTCCGACTAAGTATTCCTGTAGCGTCTCGGTGGATGCCTACCCGAATATAAATTCCTAGATCCGCTGCTGCATGCACTAACATGAGAATAACTTGTTGGTTTTGCAGGTTATATGATCATCAAATTGCTAGACATAACGCATACAAAACCGCACATAGAGAAGCCATGAGAGCCAAAACTATATATGATAGAGCCAAGGCTAGACACGATAGAGCCAAGGTTAGATATGAAGAAGCCAAGGCTGAATATATTAAAGCCGAGCCTTTACACAGTAGAGCCATGGCTAGGAGTGATGAAGCCTGGGCTAAATACCAGGGAGCCAAAGAAAGATATCAGAAAGCCGTGGCTAAAGCTAAGGTATATTCCAACTTGACGGACACTTTCGCCATGCTTACGGTGGTTGGATTAAGTATGATGATCTCCCTATCTTTCCGATAAATTGATGATGACACTTGTGATTTACACTAACTGTTGGGTTGAGATTATCATTTACCGTTTCTTGTCATAATTTAATTAAATGTTATACAATTCATCGTACGTAATATAAGTTGGTAAAGTATCTTGAAAGTCTAACTCTCTTGTATATATGTTATGGAACTATCGCTATAAGTTTAAGTTCAAATAACATATACATTTTTTAAAAGTAAATTTATACCAAACCATATATATTTCAAATAAAAAATGCAAGAAATTATAATGTAAGACCAGGAATTGGTTGTGCCGTGCGATGCACTGCACGTCATTCTTAATCACCAACTTTTATTACGAATTAATAATAATACGTAAATTATTTTAACTTTAACTAAATTATATGGTGATGAAATGAGTCTTAAAATGTTATGACTTGTACGATAGTGTAAATTGCGCGAAAGTTGAAAGAATGTATTGAAATTCTAAAATATTTATCCCCAAATTAGATTCTTCTATCCGGCCATTTCATTTTGTGGGCAAAGAAAGGTGGATGTTTCATGTAATGTAAGACTCGTCTGAGACGAGACGTCTCTCTGGTCGAGAACATATATATGACCCGTATAAATAAAAAATAATAATAATAAATTAAAAATAAAAACTTGAGATAATGAAAATAACAAAATAAACTATAAAAATATTATTTCATTCTTAACCGGCGAATAAGAAATTGTATTAATTGAGGTTGTATTAATTAACGAAATGTGAAGTATCTAATAAATATATTTTTATAAAGATTTAAGAAATTGTATAGTGATCGAGAATAGAAGACTATGGGATACCAAAATTGAATGATATTTTATTTTTTTTGAAAAATGAAAATCTTATTTCAAGCCTCTGGAAAACGTCCAGAATCGTTTGATAAAGCAAAAGCGGGCATATAATCCCAAACTATTCTAGCAACCACACCAATCTTTGCATGAGAAGCTAGTTGGTGAGCCATATTGTTCTTTAATCTAGGTATCCAGCAAGGAAATTTCATTTCAAGAATTTCCAACTTCCTTCTTAGCCTACCTATCAGTTCTGCACACTCAACAGGGGGTTGATCAAGCTCTCGAATTGCTCTGATTATTACCAAGCAGTCGCCTGCTAAAGAAGCCTCTCGAAGGTTTTCTTCCGCCGCCAAATCTAAAGCTAGTTCCAAACCCATGGCTTCTGCGAATATGGGATCCGAAACACTTGAGCATTTCATAGTCATGGCTTTAATGAACTGCCCATTTGCGTCCACTGCAACAACTGCTAAACCCGCACATCCATCCTTTATACCTGCATCAAATGTGATCAGAGGACCGCTTGGTATTGGCTGCAGTAAGGAGGCTTCCTCAAGATCGGCCGAGACGCGTTCCGGCCAGCCAATTGCTTCATGGAACTGTTGGAGGTTTCTGCTCACAGACACAGCTAAAAATTCCGCTTCTGCTCTCTCATCCGTGAATGTTCGATTATTTCGTTGCAGCCATATAGCGTCACTTAGCATAAGGATGAGCTCTGCTATTTCATCCTCCGACTGTGTGAGCAAGCGTCTGAACCAATTCTCGCCCCTCTGGCATCTCGAGCGCTCAATATGGAGTGATAAATCCGCCGCCTCCCATAGTCTATTGGCAAACTCGCACTCAAAAAATAAATGTGCAGAAGATCCATCTTCTATTTGGCAGAATGGACATGCCAATGGAATACTTAAAGTATAATTACGAAATTGAATGAAATTAAATGGACTATAGTTACAAATTTACCAAATCAATTGAAAATCAGAGAAAATCAGGAAGCATTTACGAAAATAGGTCTTAAATAACAAGAATGAAACATTGTAGAACAAAAAAATATCTTAAAATATCTTAAATAAAAATAACAAAAGATAAAAAATTATGGTATGATTGGGAAAAATATTCTAAATAAATACAATTATAACTAAAATTACAAAATCACCCTCTATGAAATACAATTAAATACACTATGAAACATTATATTCTTAGGCCCTGTTTGCTGAAACTTATTTCTTGCTGATATGAACTAAACTGAACTGACTGTTTTTGAAGAAATTACCGTACTGAACTGAAAAAACTAAAAAATACTGAACTGAACTGAAAAAAAATATAAAAATGTTGAATTGAATTAAATAATTATAAATATAATGAACTTAACTGAACTGGAAAAAATTAATATATTTATTTGAACTGAATTGAAAAAAATAATAGTATTAACTATTAAATACATAAAACTATATTTTATGAACTATTACAGTGAGACCGCAGCAACGAAAACGGAAGATGCTGATTAAATATGAATATATATTATCTATAAATAAATATATAGTTATTACATGTAATTTTCTTCAATAATTTTAACCATGTATAACAGCCATTCAATACCATTTATAATTTTTCCATGAATATGCTGAATAGTAAGTATACCAAATTTAATTTAATTAAATGGACCAGAATTATATAATTATTAACCAATTCAATTGAAAATTAGGAAATAATGATGAAAACGGGTCTAATTGAATCTTAATGATACATATAGAATCAAATCAAACAAACGAGAATAACATTCATCCGGATGATCCTGATATAGCCCTTATCAGGCACCAATAAGATAATGACATGTGTACAATTGTAATGTTGTAATTGGTTAAGATATTTTTAGTAAATTTCTAAAACACTAACCTAGAATGCCTAAACTCGTCTGGGTAATGATTGAATGCGTGACCCAATCATAAATTAGTTAAAAATGATGTGTCGCTATTTAATTGGTGCATGATTTTGCCTAAATTAACTGCAAACAAAATAGTAAATTAACATAATTAAAAATAGTAGAATAGTAAAATTATGGTATGATTGGGAGTAAAAGTTCAAATAAAAACAATTAAAACTAAAATTACAAAATTACACTCAAATTAAATCCTAATTAATAATTAAATTCTAGTTAAATACACTACGAAACCAAGAGTTCTTATTAGCGCGTGAGTAAAGGATAATCATCATTCAAACAATCAGAATTGAATTGGCTTCATAATAAATATTACACAGTTACATCCTTCATAATTTTGAATCTTCTTCTGCACAGAAATTCTCCCAATAATAATTTACCTCCTGTCAATTTTAGTATCAATAAACTATAATAATGTCAGCATCTGAAACTTCCTAAGTTCGAATTTCACTGTTTAAAAGCTTGTTGTATACGAGCACTACAAGTCGACAATTACATCAAATTTAATTCTATTTACCCGTCTAAAAAACAATTGTTACAAAATCAATGGATCTTATATTCAATTTTTTGATAAAATGGATCTCACATTCTTCAAAGTATGTGTTCTTCAGAGCATTCCATGCTGAAGTATATATATACAGTCTGATATTTTATTCGGCAAGAATCGTTAACATGCAACTTTTCTGATTTCATTCCTTGTAAACTTGGTCCATGTAATACTAAAAAACCTTTAATGGAAACCATTTGACTTGAGAATCACCCTAAATGGCAAACAGAAAGGCAAATAAATCTTGTTTATTCCTTGAACACTTTTAGTTGTGACATTTGTCCAAACTAGCATACATTTCACCAAACAATGACAGATGGTTTCTTTATACTTAACATTGTACTCATCATGTGAATCAATTCAGATTTCCATCAATTTATTTTATTGAGAGATAAATCTCTTTTATTCTGTTTTTTGGAATCCATACTTGAACAATTCATTCATATTTCATAGCCAAACTGTTGCCATGTTACAGAACACCAGTATCAAGCCAAAAGGCTAACTTCTGTCTGAATATGACATATTCTCAGAAATGCATTCTTTAATCTGTCTTTGTTTCACAGCATTGTGACTTCTGTTTACTGCTATGGTCTAAGTATCGAAAAGCCGATTGAGTTCTGCCAGAACATCAAACAAGAGGATTCTCTAGCAGAAAATATCAGACAAAGGAAAACAGTGGTTTGTCTAGACTGGTTCAGACTTCGGCCGGCTAGTGTTCATTGGCAGTTGTAACAATAAAATATACGACGATGTAAGCAACAACAAAGATATACTATATATAAACATAGCAGAATGAAAGGAGCAGTATGAGTTGTACCAGAGAGTAGTGGCTGAAATGGGAAGCAACAACAATGGCATGTTTCGGTATGCTGATGGAAAGGACAAACTTCTGATGACTTTAGGAACCTTAGGCAGCATGGGAGATGGCCTGCAGATTCCTCTAATGATGTTCGTTCTTAGCGATGCCATCAATTCATACGCGAATCCAAATGCAAAGCTCACGATGGATGTCGTGGACAAGGTAATGAATCAAACCAATCCATTGTTATTTGCACCCGAAAATCATTTCTGAACCTCGGTTTCTTGCAGTTTTCACTGAGGCTGCTCTATGTTGCAATTGTTGTAGGATTATCTGCCTTTGTTGGTATGCTTATGCTCTCCCTTGAGTTAGTCTTCGGTTTTTGCCTTTCGTGAACTTGTTCATTTAAACTTGTTTTTGTAGAGGGGCTTTGCTGGGCTAGAACTGCAGAAAGACAGACATCGCGAATGAGGCTGGAATACCTGAGATCCGTGCTTCGACAAGATGTTGGTTTCTTCGATACACAAGGCGCTGATTCTTCCACAACTTTCCAGGTTGTTTCCACCATTTCTGCAGATTCAAATGCAATTCAAACAACCATTGGAGAGAAGGTAAGAAAACTTTAAATCTCAGCATGAAAATCATCTCAACATCTAAAAGAGTTTCATGTTTCTAATAATAGATACCTGATTGCCTGGCCTACACATCATCTTTCCTCTTCTGTGTCATCTTCTCCTTCATGCTGTCCTGGAAGATCACTCTGGCTGCCCTTCCTTTAACCCTCACCTTCATCGTCCCGGGGCTTGGATTCGGGACCCACATGATGGCCGTGGCGATGAAGGTGATAGAGTCGTATGGAGTGGCAGGAGGGATAGCAGAGCAAGCCATTTCTTCGATAAGAACCGTGTATTCATACGTAGCCGAGAATCAAACAGTCGAGAAGTTCAGCCAGGCTCTCGACAGCACTATGCAGCTAGGAATCAAGCAAGGCTTAGCAAGAGGGCTGATGCTGGGGAGCATGGGAGGTATTTACATCAGCTGGGCATTTCAGACATGGCTTGGATCGATACTAGTCAGCAAAAAGGGAGAGAAAGGCGGTGACATTTTCGTTGCAGGCTTCAACATCCTCATGGGAGGACTGTAAGTTCCTTCAAATTTGATTTCCCCCCATATTTTCAAACATGTTTTCTCATGTTTTTTTTTCTCTATCAGAAACATCTTGACTGCTCTGCCTAATCTCACTGCAATCACTGAAGCTAAGGCTGCTGCAACTAGGATAACCGAGATGATCGACAGGGAGCCAACTATCGACACAGAAGACAAAAAGGGAAAGGCTCTATCACATGTAAGAGGAGAGATCGAGTTTCGAGGAGTCTATTTCAGCTACCCTTCGAGGCCTGATACGCCGATCCTTCAAGGCATTGATCTTAGGTTTCCACCGGGGAAGACAGTAGGCTTAGTCGGTGGCAGTGGTTCTGGAAAGTCCACTGTTGTTGCATTGCTTCAAAGGTTCTATGATCCCATCGAAGGCGACATTCTTTTGGATGGATATAAGATCAAGAAGCTTCATCTGAAATGGCTGAGGTCACAGATGGGGCTGGTTAATCAGGAGCCGGTCCTCTTCGCAACTTCCATTGCAGAAAACATCCTATTCGGGAAGGAGGGAGCGTCTCTAGAAGACGTGCAAAATGCAGCCAAGGCGGCAAATGCACACGACTTCATCATCAAACTACCCGAAGCCTATGACAGTCAAGTAAGGCTGATTCTAGCTTTTCTTCACAGTTATGCTTATCCTATATCATTCTTGAATGATTAACTTTCTGAAAATTCTTCAGGTTGGACAGTTTGGAGTTCAGTTATCAGGTGGACAAAAGCAGAGAATAGCGATAGCGAGGGCGTTGCTAAGGGATCCAAAGATCTTACTGATGGACGAAGCCACGAGCGCTCTAGATACTCAGTCCGAGAGCATCGTGCAGAAGGCCATCGACAACGCATCTCAGGGGAGGACGGCTATTGTCATAGCGCACCGTCTTTCCACAATCAGAATGGCTGACAAGATCATGGTTATGCGATCAGGGACGGTGGCTGAAACCGGCACACACAGCGAGCTCATGCAGATGAGCGGCGAATACTTTGGAATGGTGCAACTGCAGAAACAAGCACAGACACAGCCACAAACACCAGACAACGACACGGATATCAGCTATGACTATTTCAACGACAGAAGTCTGACTGGAAAGAGCATAAACCGCAGTCCCTATGGAAGAAGCATCAACCAGAGCCCTTACTCGAGAAGGATCCCAGCAAGCCCTTTTAGTGTTCCAGCTTCTCCAGCTTATGGCCTTAGTCCAGGCTTTTCCAGGAGCGCGCCTTTTTCCACCACTCCATACTCTGTGCAATATGAGGACTATGACAGTGAAGATGAGCGCTATGAACACACGGATAACCAGGCTCCTTCTACGTGGCGGTTACTGAAAATGAACGCCCCAGAATCAGGCAGAGCCTTTCTTGGATGCATCGGGGCTATCGGGTCAGGATTGGTTCAGCCAATAAACGCGTATTGCATAGGAGGAGTGATCTCAAACTATTTCCGAGCGGATAAATCAGAGATCCAATCACATGCTAGAACTTACACCTTCATTTTCATAGGCCTTGGAGTGTTCAACTTCGGTGTCAATGTCCTGCAACACTACAGCTTCGCTATCATGGGAGAAAGGTTAACAAAGAGAGTCAGGGAGATGCTGCTTGAGAAGCTAATGACTTTTGAAATAGGGTGGTTCGACCAGGATGAGAACACTAGTGCTGCAATTTGCGCTAGGCTATCGACTGAAGCTAGCATGGTTCGGTCCCTTGTCGGTGACCGAATGTCACTACTCGCTCAAGCATTTTTTGGGGCGACTTTTGCTTACGCCATGGGGTTAGTCTTAGCACCGAAGCTAGCCTTGGTAATGATGGCTGCTCAGCCATTGCTCATCGGTAGCTTCTATGCCAGGACTGTTCTTATGAAGAGCATGTCTTCAAAAGCACAGATTGCACAGAAGGAAGGAAGCCAGCTAGCAAGTGAGGCTGTGATCAACCACAGAACTATAACAGCTTTTTCCTCTCAGAAAAGGATAGTCGGGCTCTTCAAACAGACGTTAGAAGGACCGAGGAAAGAGAGCACAAGACAGTCATGGTTTGCTGGGATTGGCCTCTTCAGCTCTCAGTTTCTAGCTGCAGCTTCTACAGCGCTAGCGTTTTGGTACGGAGGGATGCTCCTAACCGACGGGAAAATAACAGCCGAAAAACTTTTCCAGTCATTTCTAGCCCTACTTTTCACTGCTTACATCATTGCAGAAGCAGGAAGCATGACAAAAGACATCTCCCGGGGAAGCAACGCTGTGCGCTCAGTTCTATCAATTATAGACAGAGAGAGCGAGATTGATCCCGACCCTTCAAGAACTGGACACGACGCGACTAAAACAAGCATCAAGGGCAATGTTGAACTAAAACATGTCCACTTTTCCTATCCATCGAGACCTGAACTAACTGTTCTAAAGGGGTTGAGCCTAAAGATCGCTGCTGGAACCACTGTAGCCCTAGTCGGGCAGAGCGGGTGTGGGAAATCGACAATCATAGGACTGATCGAGCGATTCTATGATCCCCTCAAGGGATCCGTGAGCGTTGACCAGAGGGATGTGAGGGACTACAACTTGAGATCGTTGCGCAAACACATAGCTCTGGTCAGCCAGGAACCGACCTTATTTGGGGGAACCATCTATGAGAACATCGCATATGGCAAGAGCAATGCCAAGCAATCTGAGGTCATGAAGGCTGCCCAGATGGCTAATGCTCATGAATTCATAAGGTACGCTATCAATTTCTACACATTCTCATCACGAACACAAACACACACACACACACACACAAAACTAGACTTACAATTTCTTGATTTGCAGTGGAATGCAAGATGGATACCAGACCTTCTGTGGAGAAAGGGGAGCTCAGCTATCCGGGGGTCAAAAGCAGAGAATTGCATTAGCTCGGGCTATACTCAAGAACCCGAGAATTCTTCTGCTGGATGAAGCAACCAGTGCACTAGACAGCGTGTCGGAAAACCTGGTCCAGGAAGCGCTAGAGAAACTGATGGTGAAGAGAACCTGCATTGTTGTGGCTCATAGGTTATCGACAATCCAAAAAGCAGACACTATAGCAGTGATCAAAGAAGGAAAGGTGGTAGAAGAAGGCTCACATAAGGATCTGCTTTCCTTGGGGCGCAGTGGTGAGTATCACTCTCTTGTCAAAGCACAGGGCGGCAACTCACCCTTTCGGTAAATTGGTGCCTGAAAACCTGAAACCTTGTAGTATGGTGAAGAAGATAGGACAGTGAATCATTCACCAAAATAACATTTCATATACAACTAGGTGTATCGGTAAAAAGTTAGCTACTATGTTGCCAAAATCTTGATAAATGTTATATCCCATGCAAACTTTGAAGACTATTTGTAGTCTATGTTCTCACAAGACACGTTTCTTAACTGTTGTAGCAGGAGATTTGTGTCAAGAAAATACAACTCAAGAAACCTAGTTTACACTTTCCATCTATGATGTGATAAGCATGATTAGAGAATAAAGGCCATCGACTGTTTATTCCCAATTGCAGTAATATCAAGGGTCTTATTAAACACGGAAATTTCCATTTCTATACCCATTCTGCACTCAAAATTGAAGAACAACAAAATTACAATAACACTACTGTCATGCAAGACACAGCTTTGAGAAGTACAATGTCGAAAAAGACCTCAGGAATTAGGAATTGTGACTACATTTACATAACCTAACACAAAACCCTTACCTTCATTACAAATTTACATCACCGTACAATGAACCTAATGAAGTTCCAGATCAAAGATAGTATAAGAATTCAATGGAGAAATAGTTAGAGATAAGATAATAGAGGGTCCATGATGGTATACACAAATTTCAAAGGAAAAGCATCAAAACTATCGAAGAGGTCTAAATATTGATAAAAATACAAACTTTTCAAAAGAAAACGAGTATCTTTAGAAACACAAACCTTTCGTGGGCGCACTTCTTGGCAATTCATTCTTGAAGAAGTCTTCTCTTCAACCAAAATCATCAAACACCTAACTTGCACAATCTGTTTCAAACACATTCAACTAGCCAAGCATATAACCAATGGTCGTTGAAGGACAAAACTAAGGGTCAGCCAAGACCAGAAACACTAGAAAATTGCTGAAAATTGCACGATAAAAAGCTTATATGGAAATAAAGGAGAAAACAACAACCGAGTGAATTTTCAGAAAAAAAAAATCACATTTCATATACAATACGTTAAACCTTGTGCTACAATGATGTTATCTACATCCATACTAATCAAGCAAACTGATCTAAACACCAATAGTTCAATACAGCGACTACAATGTCTACAAAGAACGTGATTCAGCCTAATTTACACTAAACTGTAAGCATGATCAACCAAATTCTGCAAATTACACCTACAAAAGCAGGAAATAAACCATCACCAGAAGTGCAATCAGCACAGGGCGGCCGCGAATCAGCTCCGGCGAAGCAGACTTGAGCCTGACTCCCTTCCTCCTAACTTTCCTCCCAGAGCTGTTGACATCCACATTAGCAGCCACCACAAGAGTATGCCTCTTAGTATACCACAACATAATCTTGTACCTCACCCGGGTCGCGAGCCCAACCCGGAAAGTCACTGGCAACTGGCTCGACACGTTGGCGTAGGCAGCCTCCCACGGCAGCCCGCGGGCCTCCACCGTCTGCCTCCGGCGAGCCTTCTTCTCGTGGCCCTGGTAGAACCTCGGAACCGTGTAATTCGCCACCGCAGCGCCGCCGTTGAAGAAGATGGTGATGTTGATGTCGTCGTAGCCTACTCCCTTGTCCTTCATCTCGTTCTTGAGCCGGAGATCGAAGTAGACCGTGTGGTTGGCTCTCGCGGCGGTGGAGTTGTCAGAGACGTTGAGAGAGCGAACGTAGAAGTCTTCGATTGAGCAGGACGGCTTGGTGCCGCGGAGGCTAAGCCACAAGAAGAGCGCTGTGAGGCCGGAGGTGAAGATGAAGCTGCAGCAGCACCGGCAGCATCCGCCACCAGCTCCGCCGCCGTAATCTGACATTTTTCCGGCGAATTCTGATTGTTTTTGAAAGTTTGAATTCAAATGGAGTGCAAGAATGAACAAGAAATGAGTGGCTCCTGTCTTTTTTAAAGGGGAACCGAACACTGGAACGTGTAGACTGTAGACTTACTTTTATACTTTATGAAATTCTCTCGAATTTCATATTATTGGTACACAGAAATTACAGAGAAAATGTGCTCATGGATCATAATAATCCAAAGTTCATGGGACGGTTATATAATAACAAAAGAAAGGTAGTTGGTAGTTAATTATAAGAAAATAATTCCAACAGAGACTGTAACAAACATGAATTTATTTTATTATACCACTCTTATAATTGAAATTTGAAAATATTTGATTCTGAAGACCGCGTAAAAATAACGTGTGTGATCCACAAGTTGACCAAACTAAGAAGTAACAAGTCATTGTCACAATAAAATCATAATAATAAGCCACCGTTTGTTTCCGGTACATGTGACTGATCACTGATGTGAGAGTTTAGAGATGAAGGCAAATGGCAAATGGCAAATGACATACAATTGTCATATTTACACAAGTTCATGGAGCAAGTAGCAGGATGTTTACTCGTCGTCCTTGTAAGGGTATTCCTCGGGAACTTGCTTCAGGAGTTTCAACTGCATCTCGAAAGCATCATCCCCTCGGAGCATGTCTCTAATCCAGGTGACTTCAGTCTTCATGGACACCTGAGACGTGACAGAAAGGGGAGACATAATCGGGTCAGGAACACAAGAAGTTTTCATATTAACATCTCTTTAAGAAATTTCAGCAGATTTTGGTTTTATGAAATTATAACAACTCGAAGTTTCATATTAAGACTCAAGTTTCAGCATGCCTCAGAAGCGCAAATTAAATCAAGATTTTAGACTCTTGAAATGTTGTGTTCAACTATGACCAGTGTGTGCAACAACAAAGCTATATTTATTGTGAAAGAGAAAATTATTTACAGTAATATCCGTAAATAAACATGAGAAGTACAGTTTCATCTAACATGTATAAATATATCATCTCTAAATGGAAAAGACACAGTGGTGGGGGTTTTGATCAGTGAATCAATCACAGAGCCAAAAAGACCCATATTCAACCCTAATGAGCAACAGTACTCATGTCGATGAAGACAAGCCTAACAAAACAAATAAAGTTGGAACAAATATAACAGCCACAAGCTTGAATAAAATTGGCATTACAATAAATGTCAATAAAAAGAGGAACTAACCATCTCCAAAGCTCCTCTGATGACTCCACTCAAGATGTTGCAGTAGTACAGGCCTTGACAGGTATCAGGAAGTTCAACAAAATCTACCAAAGGGTTGTCTTCCAGGATCAAACTGCATGTTGTACCTTCGGTATCCCAATTAGCCACAGTTGCATTGACCCCTAGGAACATTTTGAAAGCAACCTGTAATCCCACAAAACTTTGTTGATCAGCTGAACATAATCAAGGAATTTCTGAACTATTTCCCCTCACACAAACAATTAATTTCTTGAAGCAGGAGATCACAGAATGACAAGAAATGTTCTTAGCATGGCTCACAGTTTCAGTGAGCTACTATTCCAATTCGCTAGGACTAGGACCATGGTGTCAAAGAGAAAAATCTAGTCAGCTAGAGTGGCGCCGCGATAAGGATAAGACATGATCATTTCTATTCCTAGACGCCTCCCCACCCACACCACCAACAGGTATTATAAAACTAATTATTATCCCAAGACATGATAAATTGTGGAGTACATGGTATTCGTAAGCAAAACAGAAAAGTAAGAGGAATGAAAGAAGATTGATCTTGTTGATCTACAGACAGAGCCAAGAGCTTATTAACATAGTTCAGTTCCAGCAAGCTAAATTTCTGATGTACTACAGGCACAGTTGCGGAGAGAATAATCACTTCAAGGATAAGACAGTCACATTACCTTCACATCAATTAAATCCATAATCTATATATAGTTAGTAGCTACAACCGCTAAATTTATACCTAGAGTGGTAGGTTGACAGTATGTTGCAAAACCAGTTTAATTCACATCCTAAAAGGAATAAATTGTGGAGCACGTGATATTCGTGAATATCAAAATGCAATCAACAACAGAAATCGAGAGGAAACTTCCTAATGCATTATAACGTGGATTAGCGATTTATCAAAACTATTAAAGTCACAAATTCAGAGTGTAAAGATTAAGTATGAGCCCTGCTAGTTAGTACCTAGAGTGGTAAGTTGCAAAACCAGTTTAATTCATATTCTAAAAGGTGCTCATTGATGTTCGTAAATATCGAAGCAGATTATTAAAGTCACAAATTCAGAGTGGTAAAGATCAAGTACAAGCCATGCTTCGCAGACATAAAGCATCATAAACAATAGAAATTACAAGCAGGTAGCTTTGTACCAGTTTTAAACGAAAATGAGACACCTTGTTTCACCATACTTCTGCTAATTCCAAAATTGTTGCTTATTTACATGTATCATTTTCAATTTCAACATTTTAAAAAAATAAGAAACCCAAACCAATGAAATGCATGTAAAGAAGCAAAAGCTTCTAACTGGCACCTCATTTATAAACAAAATATGGAATCCTTATAAAACAAGGTGTTTTTTTCCCCAAAGTTACTAAGAATAAGATCAAAACCACTAAGAATAAGATCAGAACCACATAGAACTAACATAATCTTATTCCTGAAACACTGAACCATGGGTGACGACATTTTTTTAAAAGACTTTATAAGATACCATCCACAAATTATCAAACAAGATATTACATTTACAGCTGATGAGTGATAATCCCTCATTATAAGAAGTTTGTTGATTAAAATCGATTTTGTTGATCAATTTTGCACTATAAGAAGTTTCTGTATACTTCCCCTCACAAAAAATATCGACTCCAAGAAAGCCAGAGATGCACAGAATCATACAAGTTTTATCAGTTAGCTTCAGTGAACTAAATTTCTAATGCACCACGATGGGACAGGCACAATACTTTGTTTATAAAACCAAAGATACCAATTTACGTTCATTCAAAGACATGGCAATATTATTAGGTTGACAGTCCATACGATAAGTTGCTGAGCAATGCAGTAAACAAAAACAGAAAAGTAAGAGGGAAGGAAACAATGTCGATCAGACCTTGGCAATGACATCAGCAGTTTCTTTGAAATCAACGCATCTAGACACGTTGGACTTAGCAAGGAACTCGTCAATCAACCGAATACCAATATTATACCCCCTGCAAAATCACGAACGAAACAAATCCTAAATCAATCAATTCCACGAACACATAACATTTTCTATCATACACTGCTTTTAAACAACGAAGCAAATTCAAAACAGATGAAAATGATCAGTAATTACATCTGATCAAGCTGCTTGTTAACTTCCTCCACCTCCTCCAGATCCGTGAGCAGCTGGCGGACGATTGCGCCGTAGGTCAGGGTGAAGAGCTCTGCATTCTGCATTCAAATCCATGATTGATTAGAGTTTATTAAACTGAATGAAAAGGCTCAGCGAATCTTTGGCTGTGGATTTCACTTACCACTCGGTCTACGCTGGCGAAAATGGCGTCGCCGGATCTCGGTGCGACAGGAGCCATCTGAGAGCCTGGAATTTGTTGCGAGGAGGTCTTTTCCGGGAGCTGCTACGGCTTCACTGAGTGCAGAGCGTTGGAGGATCGGGGCAGAGTGAGATTCGTGTTTTGGGACGAATTATTGTTGGGCTTCAAATCGACCGCGGGCTGGATCGTCTTTTGTAATGTGCTTTGAAATTTGATGTTGGGTCGAATTATGTTGGGCTTGTCGGGTGGATGCAAGGAGGAGTTGGCGTGGGTGAAGTGCGTGGAGGAAGGGGATCACGATAAGGAGGACATCGTGGAGAAGAGTTTTGAGCTCACTTCGAAATTATTTATTTTTGAATTATTTTATAAAACTAGTAAATAGTTGTATACATCTATTGTACGTATTAAGGCGTAACTAGTAAAATATAGGGCGAGATATAGCAATTCACTTTATTTAGAACTTTATCTCATGAACATGCTAATTATTTCACATCAAAAGCATAAAATCAGTACAATTTTGGGGAATTAATATCACAGCTCTAAAGCAGTTCATCAGCTAACAGACTAACTAACTACCACTCTTCTAGAATGATCCACCTAAGGGATAGTTCTATTTTTCTAACTATCTTGGCTTTACACTAATTGAGAGAATGAAATGCATACTCTCTGTTGTAGCATCCCTTTCTTCCTTGCGTAACGCTTTAACCCCGCTTCTTTCTGTTATTTACACACAAGCCCCAAAAATATTCTATATTTACATTAAAATCCTTGGATCCTAACACTCCCTCCCTCCTCCTTAACTTCAAACTTGTCCTCAAGCTTGTATGAATGAAATGATTCTGCAGTACTTGGAATTTTCGACATAGCTATTATCTCTTCTTGTACATCATCAGTCTTATCGTTGGTACCCGATCTTGAGGCCATGATCTCAAAACACATGTAACTGTAAAAAACCTGTCAAGCTTTAGTGAACCTCCATGCAACACAATGCTTAGTTCTTAGATTGGTAGCAATGATGAGACGAGCCAGCGACCACCATAGCCAAGTTATCATATGGAAAATGATAGAATTGAGCGGTGTGCAGAAAATGATATATATATCCTACCATTTGCTTCTCATTGATAATAAAATCCATCATGCAAGAGAGAACTCATTGCGCCTACTCATACACTCACACTTAGTACTTGGAGTTCTTTTGCCGACTTAAAACTCTGACATGACATTTTCCTACGCTCAGCTCACAGCTCATGTGATTTGATTTTGTTTGTATTTATCAGCAATTAATTGGGTTATGCTAGTATCGGAGATTGAAATTAACATGCACGTATTTTAACTAATTTTGTAAATTTATGTTTTTTTAATTGAATTGTATAAATTTATTATCCCAATTATTTTTCTCACACCCCATGAAATTCAAACAAGTGCAAAACTCAACAATTAATACCCCTTTAAAGCTCGGGGCATTTGTGTACGCGGAAAGCCCAACCGTGTTGAAACTCATTTAGAAATCGCACACACTCAAACCCACCCCAAACCCAAACCCATATTTTGACGGTAAAAATGGCACTTAAGGAAGCAGTGGCGATTAGGGTTGTGCTTATGTATTTATCGTTCAATACAGTGTTGTTCATCGTCGTTGCAATATCCATGGCGTTTGATTTGCTCATCGCGCTTTCAGTGGTGATCACCTAATACGAGCAACTATACCCCGCCCATATCTGATCAGTCAGTTCCTGCAACGCCTATAAAGTCATGTGGTATGGGCTCTATCTGATTGGACTTCATAAGTGTTTCCATTCATTGTCTGAAAGGGTGAACATGTGGAGGAGGGCACCGTTTGCAACCTTGCACGCGCACCGTTTCATTCGGGCTGAAGGCATAAGGTATTAATTCAATGCCGGTTTTCTAGGATATAATTTGTTCTCTTATTTTTCAATGCAGAAATTTCATTTTGAGTTAAATTAATTATTTTTCATCCAATTTTAAGTATCGATATCTCTTTCAATACTGATTAGATTTGAGTGTTCAAATACTTAATTTTATAGTACTCGCCCAAAAGAATCCAAACTCACCGAGCACTCAATCTAAATCATATAAGATGCCCCTCAAAATCAAGCCTAAAAAGATCGAGAAAAACCTCAACTCCCATATAAGCACATACCATTCCGTCCCAACATGTTCTTCACACTTTTCAGTCAAATTTTTTATGGTATGCTTAACCATATATTTCAATTAGTATATATTTAATAATATCTTCATTTGAGATATAATATTGGACTCACAATGCACTCTTCTTTAAAATCATCAAATTTGTATATATTAATGATTAAACATTTTTCGCAAAAATTGATAGAAAAGCGTAAAGAACAGGACGGGAAGGAGTAGTACATGGTTGGAAAACATATTCATATCCCAGCCATACTACTGCATAAAATATATTATCAACAGTGTTGCATTATTGCCATTTCAAAATAAAAGAGACCCACAAATTGGTTTTTAAAATATATTATGATGATGATGGTGAGGCTAGGAAGTCACATCTTCTCGTGAGTATCAACAACAGATTCTGGGGTCAACAATGCGCACTCCGATGGCTGCCATTTCGTCGGTTTCTTCAACGGTAACTTTGGCGTTACTCCGTCACCGAACGTACCAGCTCCGTTACTTTAAGATAACGACTCCTTTTGATTTCTTCGGTTTTCGTTTTTGTTGAAGATGGCTTTCATCGTTTGCTTTGATGATACCAAAAGTATTCCATACCGTTTTCTTGTTCATGATGCAATGTTTATTTTATTTGAAAAATTGAGTTATAACTTAATCATAGAAAAATTACGTTCAAATTAAAATCTAGACATGAATTAACACATCAGACATGTATGTACGTATAATTTCTGAAATTTAACGAGTGTAGACTGAAATTGAGTTACAATTCATATCATTTACTTATACTCATTTAATCGCTTTTTTATGCTTCAGTTTAGTTTAGTAAAATTAAACTTTATAAAAATTGCTATTTGTAATCAATACTTTTTATAATGTATATTTTTACTTATTTTGTCTTAGAATAAATTTTCTTAATTTAAATTTTAGAAAATAATTGTCTCGATATTTAAATTTAAACATATTTGGGTGTGTGTCAAAAATAAATTGAAGTAATTATTTATATACATAGTCAAACTAGAAAATTTATTCCGGAATGGAGTGAGTATTTTCAATAACAAAAATATCTGTAAAATGACAATATAACTTATTCATAACACGAAATTCACTTTTTATCTTCTTACAATGAAACTTTTAGGGGTTTGTTATGTGCAGGTTCAATTTATTTCAACGGGTTTAAAAGAAGCAGAAAAATATTATAATTACTCTTCATTAGTTTATTAATTTTTATAAATATAATTTTAAAATTCTAATCTTAAATGATTAAACAAGTTTATATAATGATTGAATACATGTTAATCATATTATTTCATAAATTATAATATATATTTAAGAGATATATTATTACCACTTCAGATTTAATTTGGAACTACTGAATGAAACAATTCCAGCATATCGAACCACAAAATAAAATCAATAGTGTGCGTTAGATTGGGAACTTTACAATCAAATTTCAAATAAAGTTTTGAAAGGTATGAATTATTCTTGGGATATCAAATATTTTTAAATGTACTTTGAAAGTAGTACTAGTAGTACAAGGCTCCGTCAAGTTCAGATTCTTGCAAGCAGCTCCAAGCAACAAGCAGCTCAAGCAACTCAGACAGTTTACTTCATCCGATTTGAATTTTTTTGAAAAGAAACAAAATGTTTTGAAATTTAGGTACTAAAGAGGTTATTTTAATTATTATTAATGAAATATTGTTTATTTGAACTTGTCTAATTATATTTAAACCACATACGAATATTCATCCGTAAATAATAAAATAATTCAAGCAGCCCAAACCGTTTCAAGTAGCTCAAGCAGCTCCAAATAATTTCAAGTAGCTCCAAATAATTTCAAGTAGCTCCAAATAGTTTCAAGCAGCTCCAAGCAATTTACTAACAAACAGTTTCAAGCAGTTCAATTGGACAGATATATAATTCGTTTGAATGATAGTGGCCTTCTTTTAATAAAGTAAAATGGATGATGGGGAGAGTCATTATTAAATATTGATATTGAGTCGGCTACTCAATCGAGAGTGCTAGACTAGGATTATATTATTTCTTTCTTTTGTTGGTGAGAAAATGTACAGGATTAGATGAACCCACCACCACAAGAAAGAATCTAAAAGGCAAAACAAATTATTCAGAACGTTATCACTACGGCCACTGCCGTTGGGAGCGCGTGAACTCACTCTGCTACCTGATTTTTTTCCCAGAAATGGTTCGACTGTGCACTTGTACAGAAATGTACTGTCAGCTCTATAATGCCCTAATCTGGTAATATTGATAAATACTACTGTAGCAATAACGTCTTTGAATTCAGGATCCTTCTCCCTCATGTATGATTGGAAAGCTTCAGTCACATCTAGTAAGTTTACCTTTAAGAATATTTATCTTGTAATGCAAATTATTAGAAAGTTTTACATTTTCCTTCCCAAATTATATTACACGTAATTTTTTTCTTTTTCGATTCAGATGTTTGACTGTGAATATATTAGCTGTGCACTATATATATGGAACACAAAAATTTGATGAATGTTATACGTTAGGTCGAACCATTTTTTAGGAATATGTTAGGTCGAACCTAATGATATAATATATTATAATATTAAATCAATATATCTATTCAAAAATATAGCCAGCGTTCAAAAGTAATAGTGAATTGCAGTTTAGTCTGAGATAGAAAAAAACACAGTACTTTCGTGTGTTTGGTTAGTAAGAAATTTTGAGAGTTTAGATTTTGTTTTAATATTTTGAGAATTTGAGATTTGAGAGTGTAATTTTGCAAAAACCTTGTTTGGTTGGATTGTGATTTTATAAGTCTGAAACAAAATATTCGTTTGGTTCGTCACAATTTTGCATGTCTAAAACAAAAAACATGTTTGGTTTGATTAAAATTTTGTAAGTATAACCATGTATTGAAAGTTTTGTAAGTCTGGGATTTGTGTAAGTATTGATTTGCAAAAACTAGATTTACAAGAGACTAAATTCTAGTCTTGGAAGAACAAAAATCGGACTTTGGGGGTGAAATTAAGACTTTCAAAAACTACATGAACCAAATAAAAATTATTAAAACTGGATTCTGAAAGTTCAATTTTTCAAAACCACCCAAACATATTCTTATATACTTTATCTCACTCACCTTTTAACCAAATATATTTTAAAATATCAAAATGTTCAAAATTGTTTGTTTGACAAAAATAATATCAATCTGCAAAATATGCCCTCCTAAAGTGTCAAATATATTATTGTGACCCATATATAAAGAGTGCACGCTTTTATTGCCCCTATAATAATTTACATATTTCACGGTCCATGAAAATTGATTTACTTGTATACTTGGGATAGTAATACTAGGGAAAATTCTCGCAAAGAGTATAATAAGAGTTGAAATTTCTATTTAGGGCGTAAAATTTTTAATATTCCTACTAAGGGCATTCAATTACTTTTAAGACAAATTTACCTTTTTATTCTTATTTTAAATTTAATTTTACTTAATTTTATCATGTAAATTTGTCGTTGGGAGCGCGTGAACTCACTCGGCTACCAGATTTTTTCCCCAGAAATGGTTCGACTGTGCAATTGTACAGAAATATACTGTCAACTATGTATATGCCCTAATCTGGTAATAATCAAATACTTCACTGAAAGCAACAACGGGAGGAAGTTGAGATGGTAATGTTTGGTGCAGTTGATGAAGTGTTGAAAAAAAGCGATGTTATAGGGAGTGAAATCAATGATTCCCTAAATTATTTTCAATCAACTTTCCAACTCCAACAATTCCTACATTATAGAGATTCTTGACTATAATTAATATATATTATAATTTCCTTTTTTTAATTTTCTCCTCAATTACATCGCCGATACCATCTTCTCTCATCTAAACTCCAATCTAAACTCCATGTGCGTCTGAATCACCGGCCGCCGAGCTCCGTCAACGATTCTCCACCACTTCTCTAGCTCCATCAACGATTCTCTGACAGCCCACCTCCTTGGACTCGATCACATTCATCCTGGAAACAGTATTTAATTCGAAGCGGGTCAAGCTAATTTGTTTGAAAACGGCGTTGCTCCGCGCAAGCCCCACCGCCATGGATTCTTTCATGGATTGCTCCGGGAAAGCCCCACGGCGTTGCTCTGGATCACATTCTTTCACTCGCCGTTGTCAATGGTGACCATGGCATCGTTGTTGAGGCGTAGCATATGTCAAAATATTGGGTCATCAATTTAGAGAAGTGATTCAAGAGGATGATGAGAGATTTATTAATATTTTAATCCAAACACATTCTCTAAAATTTTCCTTCTCTTTCTACAAATCTAGGGAATCACTTCTCTCTCTACAAGTTGAAGCATTGGTTTGGGGAAACTCTTGGAGTACAAAATACCCACATAATATAATACACCAAAATCTCTATAATATAGTAACTCTTGGACTTGCCCTAATAATACACCAAAATCCATATAATAGAGTAACTCTTGGACTTGTCCTTAGGGTTCAGGATGTTGGGATTGTTGTGGTGAATTGCAGTGTTTTTTGTCCAGCCCCCTCTCTTTCTGCCATGATTGTGAACCATTATAAGCTCAGACAGAACATTTTGAGCTATGATCTCAGTGGTATGGGATGCAGTGTTGGGATTATCTCAATTGATCTTGCCAAGTAACTTTGACAGGTCATTTTATGTCACAATTCTTATTTTATGATACTAACAAATGAAAGATTTTTTAAGATCTGTTCCTGTTGAGTTTATTTCTTGCTGAAATGAACCGGACCAAAGTCAAGCGAAAGTTTTACTTCATAAAATTATATTTTTACCGAGCTAGATTGAACAGAACCAAACTAAGCTGAATTGAATGGAAGTGGCAGATCTGTCTAAGGTCATGGTAGGTCAACTGACCTACCATTTTTGGAAAAAATGAGTTTCTTAGGTATAGAATTTTTAAAATATTTTTGGCAATTTTGACCTACCATATTTTAGTGGACAATTATGTTAATTTATGCAAAATTTTATAATTATGTATTTTTAATTGCTAAAAAGGACCTATCAAGATAAAAAGTTTACCTCCCTTCTAAACTGATCTACTGTTAAACTCGAGAGAACATACCTTAGTCACATCTACATTAAACATGAGACTAAAGTGAAAAATGTACGGACTAGTAAAACGTATTAATTATATTTTGTTTACTTGAAACTGAACTCTTAATATCTTAAATGAATTATAAAAACAGGTGCATCCCAACTCCGATGCACTGGTGGTCGGCGTGGAGCCATTGTCTCTAAACGGGTACTTTGGCAAAAATGAGACAATGTTAATGACAAATTGCCTCTTCAGAATTGGAGGGGGAGCAATCCTGCTATCAAATCGATCATCGGATCATTTTCTATCCAAATACCAACTTCTTCACACAGTGAGGTCACATTAAGGAGCAAATGATAAAAGTTATAACTGCATATAACAAAAAGAGGATGATGAGTTTAAGGAAGGTTTTGCATTGTCTAAAGATGTTATGATTGTTGCAGGGGAGGCTTTAAAGTCTAACCTAACCACATTAGGTCCATTAGTGCTTCCAATTCAAGAACAGTTACGATTTTTCGCCTCGCTCATCGCGAAAACTGTCCTCGGAATGAAAAGGGCTAAGCTCTATGTTCCCGATTTCAAACTCGCATTCGAGCATTTCTGCATCCATGCCGGTGGGAAGGAAGTTCTTGATGCAATTGAGAAGAACTTGAATCTGACTGAGTGGCATGTGAAGCCATCAAGAAAGACACTTTATAGATTTGGCAACACTTCTAAAAGCTCTTCGTGGTATGAATTGGCCTATTTTGAGGCTACCGGGAAAATTAAGAAAAGTGGTTGGGTTTTGCAGCTTGCATTTGGTTCTGGATTTAAATGCAACAGTATTGTTTAGATATCATTGGAAACTGTAGATCAAGATGAAGAGGGAAATTCATGTACAGATGGAATTCATGATTTTCCTATCCAAGTTTAAGCCTCCAATAAGCAATGATAGTGGTTGGAATTGACTGTCAATTATGAAGTTGTATTTTATTTGCATGTCAAAAAGAAGTGTGACAAGAAATTTAAGAATACATGTTATTAGGTGTGTGTTATTTATTTGTTGTGAGTTATACTTTTTATAGATTGTTTGTGTTATGCATTCACTACAATGTAGAATATATGCTCTTTATGTTGCCCATGTATTCATCTCATGTCTCTTGATCGAGCACTCTTAGAGATTTGATTCAGAGATTCAGGGTGAATTTTTGTTTGAAAGTATTGCTTCTGGGAATTCGAAACCCTGACCTCCGCTGGGCGAGGCAAGACCTCCATCCAACATATATTGTTATTATTATTACTACTTCTAATAATATAATTCCAAGTACTTATGGTGATGCATGGTTACCATCTTGTTATGGCAAGATATGATATATTTTATTTGTTAAATTTGTTTAAAAAATCAAACAAATAAAAAATAAATAATAAATAAAACCATAGATACTAGCTCACACATAAAACTATCCACAACATATATATATCAAATTTGACGTTGTGTTTGTGATTTTAGATAATATTTGTCAGCAAACCCTAGAATGTAATGCATAACACTGCTAATTGAGTGTGTGTGTGTGCGCGCGCATGTGCTGTTAAATACACCTCGAGTTTATGTATATGTGTGTTTTAGAAATACACCTCGAGTGTGTGTGTGTGTGTGTTTTTTTTTAAAAAAATATACTGAGTGTGTATATGTGTGTTTTTTTGAAAACACCTTGAGTGTGTGTATGTGTGTGTTTTAGAAATACACATTGAGTGTGTGTATGTGTGTGTTTTTTGAAATACACCTCGAGTGTGTGTATGTGTGTGGTTTAAAAATACACCTTGAGTGTGTGTATGTGTGTGTGTGTTTTAGAAATACACATTGAGTGTGTGTATGTGTGTTTTTCTAAATACACCTTGAGTGTATGTGTTTGTTTTAGAAATACACCTTCCAAAACACACACATATACACACACTCAAGGTGTATTTTTAAAACACACACAATAACACACACTCAAGGTGTATTTTAAAAAACACACACATACACGCACTCGAGGTGTATTTCTAAAACACACACACATACACACACTCAAAGTGTGTTTAAGAAACACACACATACACACACTCAAGGTGTTTTTAAAGAACACACATATACACACACTCAAGGTGTAATTTTAAAAAACACACATATACACACACACTCAAGGTGTATTTTAAAAAACACACACATACACGCACTCGAGGTGCATTTTTAAAAACACACACATACACGCACTCGAGGTGCATTTTTAAAAACACACACATACACGCACTCGAGGTGTATTTCTAAAACACACACATACACACGCTCGAGGTGTATTTTTAAAAAACACACATATACACACACTCAAGGTGTACTTTAAAAAACACACACATACACGCACTCGAGGTGCATTTTTAAACACACACACATACACGCACTCGAGGTGTATTTCTAAAACACACACATACACACGCTCGAGGTGTTTTAAAAAAACACACATGCTCAAGGTGTTTTAAAAAAACACGTACATATACACACACTCAAGGTGTATTTTTAAAAAACACGCATATACACACATTCAAGGTGTATTTTAAAAAACACACACATACACGCACTCGAGGTGCATTTTTGAAAACACACACATACACGCACTCGAGGTGTATTTATAAAACACACACATACACACGCTCGAGGTGTTTTAAAAAAACACACATGGTCAAGGTGTTTTAAAAAAAACACACACACACACACACTCAAGGTGTATTTTTAAAATACACACAAATACACACACTCAAGGTGTTTTAAAAAGACACACATACACACACACTCAAGGTGTTTTAAAAATACACAAATACACACACTCAAGGTGTATTTTAAAAAACACACACATACACGCACTCGAGGTGTATTTCTAAAACACACACATACACACACTCAATGTGTATTTAAAAAACACACACATACACACACTCAAGGTGTATTTTTAAAACACACACAAATACACACACTCAAGGTGTTTTAAAAAAACACACATATACACACACTCAAGGTGTATTTTTAAAACACACACAAATACACACACTCAAGGTGTATTTTAAAAAACACACACATACACGCACTCGAGGTGCATTTCTAAAACACACACATACACACACACTCAATGTGTATTTAAAAAACACACACATACACACACTCAAGGTGTTTTAAAAAAACACACATATACACACACTCAATGTGTATTTTTAAAACACACACAAATACACACACTCAAGGCGTATTTTAAAAAACACACACATACACGCACTCGAGGTGAATTTCTAAAATACACACACATACACACGCTCGAGGTGTTTTAAAAAAACACACATATACACACACTCAAGGTGTTTTAAAAAAACACACATATACACACACACTCAAGGTGTATTTTAAAAAACACACACATATACATGATGGATGTCTACGACACGCACTTGATCACGAACCCAACTCACGAACTGATCTGCAAAACAAAGCCTCGGGTGTCCCGAGTATAGACACTCCGACGCTCAAGTTAGTATGAGGCGTAAGGCGTATTGTATGTAGTATGAGATAGAAAAGGTGTACCAAACCTTTGGGTATTTATATGGCTACAATCCGTAGATCACCAAGATATGTATTTATGGTAGTAATACAACTCTTATGGGAATTGTAGTTGTATTACCATGTATAGAGGAAGTATATTTCGGTCATGGTTGTATTACCATGTTTAGGAGGATGTATATTCCTTGTAGAACATTCATAATATACGCATTCCTTGTAAGGATTAGGATTGATGGACCTGTGGATCCATCCTTCGCGTAACTCGAGCCCACAACCCTTCTTGGGCCCTGGTCCGAGTATGAATGAGACCCGAATACGAACCATGGACTTATCAATACACGCACTCGAGGTGTATTTCTAAAACACACACACATACACACACTCGAGATATATTTATAAACACACACACATACACACACTCAATGTGTATTTAAAAAACACACACATACGCACACTTAAGGTGTTTTTTTAAAAAAACACACATATACACACACACACACACACTCAAGGTGTATTTTTAAAACACACACAAATACACACACTCAACTTAGCCTTGAACAAATGGAGAGAGTTATAAGCATGGTGGCTGAGTAGTCAGTGGTGATATTCAGTCGGAGCAACTGTGGTACCATAAATTTTCAGTTCCGGCCCCCTTTCTTCCTCCTAAAATTCTTCAATCCATGAAAAGAGGGAGACCCTGTATATACTCTTTTTGTCCACCATTTTGTTCTACTTTAATAACCTTCGATTGAGTAAGAGACCAATGGCAAAGAGAGCTAGATCAGATGCATCATCAACGTTTGTCGGGCTGAGACAACTTTCAATGAAATAGATCAACGCCGACTTGCTGACGAGCAAAAAACTACGATTTGTAATCGACCCGACCAAGAAACTAGCGGTGTAGAAAATTGTGAAATGTGTGAAATGTTTACTCATGTTTATCTGATCATTTATCATGACATAAGTAGTCTAAAAAATTTCTCCATACATTTGAGAGTTTAAATTTAAAATAAAATATAGCTTCTTTAAATTATAATTAGTTTTAAACGAGCATTTAATTAGATGCACAAAATGTGTTCGAAGAGTAAAATTCCTTATTGAATGATTTTAAAAAAATCGGATAAAAAATATTCATTCTAATATATTTTAAATAATTAACATTATCATCTTTTAGAAAAATCATAAATTATGTCATGCACCCTCAAAATAAATGCAAGTGACTATTTTGCACGGTCATTTATTTCGTGCGTGCAAATGATATGTGCACTTTTTTTAGAAAATGCAGAATTTTTGGTGATTTCATTTTTTGTAACTGAATATTTGTACAATCATATTAAATAAATTTGCAACTAGTGATTTTAATTTGCATTCTTTAACTGCTTCTTTAGCTATCTATCAACCTAACTTCTTTCGCTCCTCCTACGGATTATTTTGATAGTGCTTTTTGAATTTGCTTAATAGAGAGGATTTCCTCTACCTTCTCTACAAAAAACTTTAGTTCTCTTTCTCTTGCTTCAAATGTTCTTCAATTCATGAGAGGAGGGAGGCCCTATTTTACTTTTTCCGTTCTCCGTTTTTTTTCTATTTTAATAACCTTCGACTGAGTAAGATACCGATGACAATAGAGAGTAAGATCAGAGGCATCATCATAGTTTGCTAACCACTTGATCAATGGCCCGAGAAATCTTTCGATGAAGTAGATCAACGTCGACTTGCCGACAGGTGAAAAACTACGATTTGTAATCGATCCGACCAAGAAACTAGTAATGTAGCAAGGTTTTGTGGGTTGAAGCGGGTGGAGATCATAAAAACTACATAAAATATAGAAAACTACAGAAAAATATATTTAATATTATATTTTAAATCATAAAAATTTAGAAAATTTCGTTAAATCCAACCGCATCATGGATTAATCACGATATAGGAGGGCGCCTAGTCAACAAACATCATCTTTAAATTCAGGATCCTTCTCCCTCATGTATGATAGGAAAGCTTCAGTCACATCTAGTAAGTTTGTCTATAAGAATATCTATCTTGTAATGGAAATTATTAAAAATTTGTATTTCCTCCGTCCCAAATTAAATTATACATAATGTTTTTTATAATGTTCATGCATATGTGACTATTTTAGCTACGTAGTACATTTAATGAAACACAAAAAGTTGATGAATATTATATGCTGGTCGAACCTAATAATATACCATACTATAATATGAATTAATAAATCTATTTAAATATATAGTCAGCGTTTAAAAAGTAAATAGTAAACTATACGGTTTAATATGAGATTAATTTTTTTTATTGCACTCACCTTTTAACAAATCTTTTTTAAAAGATTAGAATGTTCAAAATTGATTGATAAAAATAATACCAACTGTAAAATATGGCCCCTAAAGTGTTAAATATATTATTATTTTTGTGACCCATAAAAAATAAAGAGTGACCAATTTATGGTCCGTAAAATAATTTGCACATTTCATGGTCCATGAAAATTAATCTGCATGTATATTTGAAGCAGTAAATACTACAATTCTATTTTAATAAACAGATTGACGAGGACTTTTTCCAACTCACACACATATTTATAGGTTGAACGTATACTCATAAGAACTGTATAGTTCCTTTTATACAACGAGAATCGTATAGTTAATTGGGGAAGTGTCCATCAAAGTTAAATCTTAGGACTGATTTGCCGCTGCACTAGGAGGATACGAGATAGCTCTCCGTGTCACCGGGGATCACACCTCTAGGATCATAGAGAAAGAGAAGGAAACAAGATCTCGTCGCATTCTCCGCCCTAAGATCTCTACTCCAGCACCACAGTTCGTCGCTTCATGGACATACCTATAATATTCTCCCCCGATGACCGCCACATCGCGTCAACCTAAAGCAACAAAACTATCAGGTTGTGGGACACAACTACAAGCGAGTGCATGCACTTTGATGACAATGTATATACTAACGACTGCGGTTTACACACCATCATGATCTGTCCGAGCGGTTGGGTGTGCATGATCGATTGATATTAGGAGGCTGTGAAGATGTGAAGTTTGATCGATGGTGATAAAGGAGAATTCTTCTACTTATGCGAAGTTGGGGTTGATGTCATGTGCTTCTACCCCACCAGATAACTGGCTCCCCAGTGGAGATAGATGCATTCAGACTTTTGATATATTATATCAGTGTGACGGAGTTTAAAGTTGGAGATAAGTATGACGATGTCTGCTGCTCCAGTCTTAAATGGAGTGCTGATAGAGCACATTTTTTACGTGCATGCACAAATTAAGCGGTGGGAGTCTGGGAATCGCGCAAGCTGATGCTTTCCTACTAGTGTGGTAACTATTCAAATAGTGTTCGGAATTTCAAAGTTTCATTTAATTGATCATCATGTGCATGGTTTCGTTGAATGATGGAGTTACTAGCCAATCCAGCTCAAATTGTATATGGGATTAATTGTATATGGGATTGGTGTCGAGTCTTCTAAATCTTAGCCCCTTACAAGCATCTGAACCTATACACTTTATTATTAGTTCATTATGAAGTGTGAACTATCATATTAAACAATAATCACCATTTGACTGTCCAATTTAGTATGGAAAAGTCCCTCAACGAATGCCGGAAAAACTCTACACGCATTCACACTTTCCCATCTCCAATAAATTCTGGGGAGAAAGGGAAACGATTTTTAATCGTCTCTATTGATTGATCTTCTTGAATAAGTGTGGAATCTACATACGAAACGTTCAGATCTTTAAAATCTAAGACTTTTAGTAAGTTGTATTTTCTTTTGCGATGATTTTTCTAGATCGAAACTCTAAATCAATATGTAAATAAATGATGGGGCCCTTTCAATTCAACTTAATTTGGTTTTTGGAAGCTTGGATGATTGGTTATGTGTTTTCAATGTGTATATAGTTTGGATCAAAATGTTTACACTTGAACAACACATGACAATGTATTCGTGGTGTTAGGGATGTTAAAGATCCTAATTACCTAGGTAAAATTATGCTTAAGTGCAGATCTCTTGTTAAGCGGTTTATGACTCTCATTGGAGATTTGGTATAACATTGAGAAGGTGTTACTACATTTATTGGATCTCTTATTTGCAATAACATAATTAGTTTGTTTGGCATTTAGTTGATTAAGCTTATATTGAATGTCGATCCCATTACTGTAGTCATATTTGTATGTTTCTGAACATTTTGAATGATATCGATTCAATTTAACACAATTGAATAATAATGAAAAATAGTAGCATGTTGTATATATATAGAGTAGAGTCTTGGTAAGACAGTCTCGTCATAAATTTATGATATGATCACTCTTTATTTCACATTTTTATGAGATTGATTTATATGTTTGTTTGATATGACTCTTACTATTAAACATTTAATTTTTAATATGTCTATATAGTTAGTTCAAGTTTTTGTATCATTAATTCTAGTTTATTATATTTTCATCCGTTTGCTAATTCTTCAAACTTAGTTAAATTTTGTACATGAATTAATTGAGTTTGAACGACAAACAAATGTCAAAAACATACAATTACACTAGAAAATATATGAAAAATAATTTGTCCTACCATAAGCATCTGGTAGGATAGTTTCACTCAACACTTAGTAATTTAAAATTCTCAATAACCTTGAATAATAATAAAGAGTGGTGATACATGCAAGTCCATTTTTCCTAATGCACGTCTGAAAAATATAATATTTTGGGTGCACAAGCACAATTCATGGGCCACATATTGTGTTTTCCAGACCCGCATTAGTAAACTGGACCTGCATGTATAATTACTGATAATAAATAAAAGGAAATTTTTGATTAAGTGCGGTATATATTTCATGATTTGAAAATAGTGTAACTTTTACATAATTTCTAAAAAAGACGGTAATTTATTAGCCTATTTTTATGTAATATAAATCTTGAAGTAAAGACACTTATACCCCTATTTTGTAGTTTATTTTTTATTTTAAATTCAGTTCAATTTTGTGAACTTTAAATTTGAATAAACTCAATTCGGCCCTGACTAATATTTTAATATTTTTAAAATTCAATTTTGTTAATCATCAAATTAAAATGTTAGCTAAATTCAATTAAATGTAGTTTTTCATCCCAATTTTCATAATTAAGTTTAGTTTCATTAAGTTAGCTCAAATTTAATATAAATTCACTTCACTAATATTTTTATATTTTTGAATTGAATTTGAGAAAACATAATGAAACTTAAATGAAACTTAAATGAACTAAAGTTATAAAAATCAATTTAATTTATTTCAACTTCTTAAACTGTAATAATTGAACTTAATCGAGTTAAATCTAAAATACTCAGGTGGAGCTAACATTAAATCTTAATTGAACTAGAATAATTTAGTGAACTCAAATCAAACTGAATTGATTTGGTTTGAATAAGAATAAACTGAATTATACCTACAAAATAGGGGTACACATGTCTTTAATTCAAGATTTATATTACATAAAAATAGAGTGATATATTACCGCCCACTTTGAAAATTGTGTAAAAGTTACACCCCACTTCTAAACTACCCCACTTCTAAATTATGAAAAAAAATTTGAGGAAAAAGTTGCTTTCATTGATTCAGGGTTCTGGAAAACGTCCAGAAACGAAAGACAAGAAACTCAGAGGAGAGTTCCAAGAGTTACAAAGTAGGGGACATGTCTTAGCATAGTTTGCTAGAGAATGAGCTATATGATTATTGCTTCTAGGTACCCAGTAGAGTCCCGTGCTAGGGTCATGCTCCAGCAAACTCCTTATTCTAGCTATAGCAGATTCACAATTCACGGCACATTCAATCTCACCATGTACCATGTAAATAACCTGAAACGCGTCTCCCACTATGTTTATTGAGCCAATCATAAGGGCCTCTTCACGAGTCAGGCACTCGGCCAGCGCTGGTTCCTGGACATTTGGAAACCTGTGAGCATAAGCCTTCATGAACTTTCCGTCTGGTTCGAACACTACCACACCAATGCCTGCGTTGGATTGGAGAATTCCCGCATCAAAGTAAACAGAGTGGCTCGTATCTGGTGGTCGCAGCAAAGCAGCCGGTAGCAAAGCATCAGACTGTGCATCCCTCCATCCTTGTGCCGCTGTGTAGCTCCTCAGGCAGGCAGTAACCGTGGCTGCCATTTCTTTGTCCCCCATGTGGATCTGATCGAAGACCTTCCGGTTCCGTTGGAACCAAATACCGTCGCAAACTACCAGAATTAAGCTGCAAAACCCAACATCATCATCCTTCAAGAGATTTATTACCCAAACATCGCCGCGAGCGCCGGCTAGCTCTAGTACTTTATTCAGCAAGCCAAGTGATGACCTAGCCTCCCTTGCCTAGTTACATGCAAAGAACAAATGAGTAGCAGTATCTCCATGCTCCAAACAAAGAGGGCAAGTTGGCTCGATATCCACTCCACGAGTCCACAGATTGGCCACAGTGGGGAGAGAATTCGTACACATTCTCCAAGCGAAGTGATAATAAAACCGTACACGAGCCTTATCAATATTTTCCCTAAATAAAACCATAAGAGATGGGATGATTATTTACGCCTCATTAACCCGAATTGAAATATTTAAGTACACAATAAATCGTAATTTTTTTTGTGGGTGTTTATCAAGAAATTACTTATATATTTTTAATAAATTCATGAAGGGAAATAGTAATTTATGAGTTTGTAACTGACGGTCCTCCAACCACTTCGGTTCAAGGTGACTAGGATATAATATAGTCAAATACAAGTTAGTAATTGACGGTCCTCCAACCACTTCGGCTCAAAATAGCTAGAATACAAATAGTCAAATACGAGTTGGACGATCTCCCAACCATTTAAGCACAGAGTGTCTAGGATACGAATAGTCAAATATGAATCGGTAAACTATCTTCCAACCACTTCGGTTCAAGGTGGTTAGAATACATATAACCAAATATAAGTTGGTACTGATGGCCCTCCAACCACTTCGGCTCAAAAGGACTAGAATACATATAGTCAAATACGAGTTGGTAACTGATATCCCCCAACCATTTCAGTACTTAGTGGTTAGGATACGAAAAGTCAAATACGAGTCGGTAAACTATCCTCCAACCACTTCGGTTCAAGATGGCTATGATACATATAGTCAAATATAAGTTGGTAACTGACAGCCTTCCAACCACTTCGACTCTAAATGGCTTGAATACAAATAGTCAAATACGAGTTGGTAACTGACGATCCCCAACCATTTCACCATAAAGTGGCCATGATAAGAATAGTCAAATACGAGTTGGTAAACTATCCTCCAGCCACTTTAATTCAAAGTATTGTCCTTACGTGTCACTAACCTTTATGTACGTTTTTCGTTCAGTTTTGACAATTTAAGATTGTATGAAAATTTATCTAACTTGCAAGAAGTGCGAATCAAAGAAATTCGGCTAACAAAATCTACAAATATGGACCATAAGAATCACCATATTGAAATGAATATAGAAAATAACACATATACAAGTATTAAGATAGATATAATCAAAATGTTATACCAAAAATACTTTTCTTTTGGTCCAAGAACTTGTATATGCATCTTAACTGCGGACAAAATGTCTCAACAATGCGTAATCAAGATGATAATATTTCGATCGGATTGAGTTTAATAAGTTTTGTAAGTACAAAATCAATATTCTCACAATGTTCATGTACAGTTGAATTATATGGTGTTGTGATTAAAAATTATTACTTATGTAAGATAAAATTTAACACTAGTATAAACTTGGTGATTATTTACATGCAATTAACACAATTTTTTAATTTATTTTTCAAAACCTTATCTAACAGGTGGAGTAGAATTGGTAAATTGACATGTTTCACAACATTATCACCAAATTAAAATTACAATATATTTATGGAAAATCCAAAATCAAATATTTACCATAAAAATTCATATATACTACTAAATGAGGAAGAGATATTTTATCCACCTGCCAACAAACCCATCCAGATGCGCGTGGGCTTTGGATTCCCAATACGAATAAAAAATCAGCCTCGGAATCATCGCCACCACACAAAGAAAGTGATAGAATAGTATTCTACGTGACCAAGTAGAATACCACAAGGAGAGGGAAATTAAATTAAAAATTAAATCAACTTGCCACCTTCCTTATTTGCCGTGTAATTTCCCGGTTAGTTGAACCTAGACGGGGTCATCCTGCACACGTGTCCCGTCCTGATTGGCTGTGCGGAAGGCAATTCCGTAATTAGTCGGTCTTCTCAGCTTTAAATAGAGCCCCCGGGATACCCATCCTTCACACATTCAGATAACAATTCCAGTTCGCCTTCTCTAATCCTATCGTCTCCTCCCCGTTCGTTCAAGGTACTGATCCGTCTTCGATCCTTGATTGCTGGTTTCTAGCGTTGAATTTGCCTGTTTTGTATGCTGTTCTAGGCCTGCTTTCGATGTATTCGATTAGGTTTGTTTGATTGTAGAGATCGATTGCATGTTTGGTGGTGTTTGCTGGACTGATTCGTGATTATGATTCGTCTGCTTTTGATCTACGATTTTTTGAAAGCTGATTGTGATTTGGTTGATTATTGAATTGAAATCATGTGATTTTGCTCGTGGAATCCGTCTTCTCTGGAGTTGTTGTGCTGTTAGATTGATTTAGCTGCGTTTGCGTTTGTGTTTTTGTTCAAAAGCTGGTTTTTGGATGGAAATCATGAATTTTAACGGTTTTTTGCTCATGAAAACTGTTTTCCCATGGCATCTGGGTTTAATTTGTTCAGATAGGTTTAGCTGTGATTTGTTTTATCTCAGTTCTTGTGATGATTTGTTCTTGTTGTGTCAATTTATCTGCGTGATGAAGTGCATCGGATTGATTCAAGTCAGTGGTGCTGATATAGGATTTCTTGCTGTTGTTTGCAGATGCAGATCTTCGTTAAGACTCTTACTGGCAAGACCATCACTCTCGAGGTCGAGAGCAGCGACACCATCGACAATGTTAAGTCCAAGATCCAGGACAAGGAAGGGATTCCTCCGGACCAGCAGAGGCTGATCTTCGCCGGCAAGCAGCTCGAGGACGGCAGGACCTTGGCTGACTACAACATCCAGAAGGAGAGTACTCTTCACCTTGTCCTCCGTCTCAGGGGAGGTATGCAGATCTTCGTCAAGACCCTTACTGGCAAGACCATCACCCTGGAGGTCGAGAGCAGCGACACCATTGACAACGTCAAGTCTAAGATCCAGGACAAGGAGGGTATTCCCCCGGACCAGCAGAGGCTCATCTTCGCCGGTAAGCAGCTGGAGGATGGCAGGACCCTGGCTGACTACAACATCCAGAAGGAGTCCACCCTTCACTTGGTTCTGCGTCTCAGGGGAGGTATGCAGATTTTCGTGAAGACGCTGACTGGCAAGACCATCACCCTGGAGGTTGAGAGCAGCGACACCATTGACAACGTCAAGTCCAAGATCCAGGACAAGGAGGGTATCCCCCCGGACCAGCAGAGGCTTATCTTTGCCGGCAAGCAGCTGGAGGATGGCAGGACCCTGGCTGACTACAACATCCAGAAGGAGTCCACCCTTCACCTTGTCCTCCGTCTCCGTGGTGGTCTCTGAATGTCTCTCTGTTAGCTTTGCTGATTCCGGCCGAGGCCGATGAAATGTTTGTTGAATCTGGAACCATTTTATGTCTTCTGTTTTCTTGTATGATGGGATCGGTGGTGGTGTTCTTGTTGTGAACTCTTTTGTATGGGATTTCTTGGTGGTGTCAATAAAAGTTTCTCTTTTGTTCAATCTTTGCATCTTTGATCTTGTTTTTACATATGATTTTGTGAAATTTGAAGATAATAAAAAGATGATCACTTTGGAATATCACTTTGCTTCTACTGGGCAACTGATTAGTTGCTGGAAACTGGCATTTTTGTTGATACAAAGTACAGGAAATCTTTAACATGAACACATAAGAAAGGGAATTACTTTGAATTCATAAAGTTAGTTTCTTTCTGTCATTGAAGCAACATTCATATTGTTAGCATATGCTTGGTGAGCCTGAGAAGAACACGAGGCAAACGCGGGGAAGAAGGTTGCACCTCTCAGGAAGGTTAACAGCAGCTCGAACAACATTCATCTTCTCTTCGCCATGATCACACTGATTCTGAAACAGCTGATTCACCGTCTGCTCAATGGCCGTGCACCGGCACTCTTCATCCAGATTCTGCAACTCATCGCAGCAACCGCTCAGCATCTGCTTCTCAAACTCGTCTTCTAACGGTTTGCTACCGTCTTTATATGCAACAGGCTTGTTCTGAAAACCGGATAAGTAGAACTTGCAGCCGTAGAGGGTGGGCGTGTCGCATTCGTCCAAGGAAAGGTGGCTGTGGAAGTGATCATCTCCGGTGGCGGCGGTGGAGTGGTGGATGAACAGAGATAAGATGAGAAGAGTAACGGCGGTGATCGTCGTCATTATCAGCTTATTTGCCATGTCTGCAACTTAAGCAGATAGGGATGGTGAGTTTCGAGCTACAAATGTCTCCGTTTTGCCATACTTTAATCTTTTATTTTTGTTAAGTTCCGTGTCTGTTAAGCTGATATGAATTTGTGATGTCATGAGTATACTATGTGTGGGATGAATCCATTTGCTGTTACACAAATGCACAGCTGTATTATAATCAATAATAAGATGTTGCTTAAAAGTTGAGAAGATGTATAAAAAAACACCGACTTGAGAAATGTCACGAGATAATGCTCAATAAAAAGAAAAGCAAAGTATCACATCCCACTTGTGAAGTTATGGCAAATTAGGAGGGGATTCAAGAAAGAACCTACAATCTAATTGTTATGCTAAAATTTATAAATTTATGTTATATATCACACAATTATAATATAATCTGTAATTTTATGTTTAAACATATCTTCTATCTCACCCAATTTTCTATTTTACATAAAAAAATTATCTCAAATAACTGCCAATTCTTGAAATTCCATCTACTTATCTTTGGCAGAAATGTCATTTCGAGTTTTCGACCATGTTGTATTTTTAATATTTTTTTAAAAAACAACCTAAGAGGTGGTGGAGATTATATTAGTCTCTCCAAACCATCAAAAGCCATGTAAATGACTAAAATACATCCCATATTTGGGAAGAGGTGGAGAAACATCCACAAGTATGATCGTACTTCAAAAAAGTTCGTATACTACATAATGATATACATTAACTACAAACTAGAAGAGGTGATGTTTAAGTAGTTTGAAACCTATTAATGAATCGATAAGGCGAAACACAAGGAAGCATCAAACTAATTAGACTACTTCTCAAAAGAGTAGCTTGTATCCTATTCATGTTTGCTGCTATCCAGGGTAGCTTGTCCTTCATCATGCTTCCAAATCAATGAGTGCAATCTTTAAACATGTACCATTTGCAGACAACAAAATGAGTAGCATCCATTCAAGAAATTGTAAGTGATTGTGTACCTGCAATATCCAGACAAATAATACCTCTGATATGACTGCGGTAGTTGTAGTGTTAGAGAGTTAGTCATCTGAGTAGAGTAAGCTGATCAGGCAATTGCATTAGCTGCCATATTAGCCTTCCTAAGGACATGATCAATGGCAGTACTAGCAGTAAGTATAATAGAATATGCAAGACCATAAACAGTCCATGTAGTAGAAGTGGGATTTTTGATGATAGAGACTGCTATGATGCAGCCTGCCTGGTCGGTTCGGATAGGCCCCTGATCCCCGATCCTGCAAGACAGAACCCCGGGAGGTACCCGAGGGTAGACCCTCCGGCGTGATGATGAAAGATGGATCTCAGGAGAGAAAAAGGGTAATCACTTGAATCGTGAGAAGATACTTACTTGGTATAGTGCTGAGAAGCACTATTTATACAATACCCATGCTCTCCGAGTGGTCCATGCTCCGAGTGTCTTCTAGCGTATCTGTCCCTATCCGAGTTGTACGAACCCGGATACTGCCAAACTACCTTTCCTCGTAACGGGCCGAGCCCATATTACTACTGGATAATTGGGCCTGGACCTGGTATCACCACTAGCCCCCCGGAAGCCGGTTCTTTCAACCGAGGCTAAGACCTTCCTGATCCGAGGGCGGAAGGACTGGCTTTCTGTATTCCTTCCCGACCCGACAATGATGAGGTGGGCGCACCCTTTTCGAGGACACTTTATTATCGACTATCAATTTTCACGTTTCTCCACTTCATTTAATCATTACTTTTTCATCTTTTTCTCGCCCCCTATAAATAGGGCCCTTCATCGATCACTTTCACCTATTGCTTTCATATTTCAAAATCCTCTTTAACTCCCAATTTCTAATCTTCATATTCTCTCTCCTATTCAACCCCATGGCGAGCAATACCGCACAATCCGATGCCCAGCGTCAGGACGTCATCACCTACTCTCTGCAAAGCACCACCGCTTCCTCCGTTGCGGTTTTTGTTGGCTCATCGGCGTCCTATAAGTCGATCCACCTCTGCCATAATGTGACTTCTTTTGGTCCCATATTCAAGCGCTCCAAGAACCGGGAGCAGAGGGAGATAGACAATGCCCGGAAGCCCTTACTGAAAGCTGATGTCTGGACTACCAAATGCCTTAGCGGTATGGGAGTTCCGATACCCTTAGTTGCCCAGGTGGCCGCTGTCTCGGCCGAAGAGTCTGTGAAGTCGGTTCTGTGCATTCCTCGGATCCACTTCATGTGGGGTTTGAGCCTTCCCTTCCCTCCATTGTACGCTCGGTTCCTGGAGGTCTACAACATCTCCCCTGCCCAAATGCACCCTAACGTTGTTGCTGTGATGATGGGCTTTCTCGTAAGGAGTCTTCGGTGTGGGATCGACCCATCCTTTAACCTGTGGAAGTCCTTTTATATGCTCATCAAGTGCCCCGGCAAGGAAATGATATTCACCGTCCAGGCGCGTCCCGAGGTCCAAGACTTCATCCTCGGCAAGAAGGATTCAACCAAGAACTGGCAGGAAAAAGGCTATGTGACCGTCAACTCGGCGCTATATGAGGTTCCTGCCTGGAACTCCGAAGTTGTTGTTGACGTCCGGGAAGCATTCCTTCCTGAGACTCAACGTGCAAACCATACTACCCTGTCCTCGGGGACTTTAAATCTGGACCAGTGCTGGCTGGCCGGTAACTCCATCTACCTCTTCCCTCGGGTGATATATCCGGAGGGCGCTTTCCGGGATAGCCGCTGGATGGTTACCTGGCCGGTTCTAGGTATGCTCCTTTCCTTTTTTATTTTGTTGTTCTTACTCCCCGTTTTGAATGGCTTCGTTTAACTGTTGTTTCTTGTAGCTCCGACCGTGGAAGATAACCCCCGGGTCCCCATTCCAAAGAAGAAAGGGACCAAGAAACCAACCGCCACTGGGGCTGGGGCTGACTCCGAGGTAGTCAAACCGGACAAGCGGAAAAGAAGCCCGCCCAGCCTCACCAGCAGGAGAAGCCACAGGACAAGGGGATCCCGGTCCTTCCCCAGCAACAGAACCCACTGGCTAACTCCAGCCAGCAAGCCAAAGAGAAGGCAGGGGAGACCGCTCGGAGTCGGCAGGATGATCTGGCCTCTCGGCAGGAGCGCCCGGGGGATGAGAATAAGACAAATGGCCCGGATCCAAACTCTACCCCCTTGGTCCTATTTTAATTGTGGACATTACTTCTGAGCCCGAGGACGGAAAGGGGAATCAGGAGGGGCCAGTGACCGGGGCAGTGGCCCAGCAGGAGTCCACTCGGAACCCTACTGACGACAACACAACTGCTGACCTGTCGAAGCTCCCTGTTACTCCTGTGCCCTTTCCGGGGTCCTCGCTCGGCCGGGGACTATCTATGTTTTCCCCAACCAGGGATGGTAGGTCCCCGGTTGCTAGATATACCACCATCTCTGCCCCAGAGATTCCTCCCCCCTCCCTTCGTTCCTGCCAAGCGTAAGGGGGATAACAGAGACCATGGTATCAAGAAGCCCCGGACGGGTGATTCCCGGACCCCATCGTCTTCCCGCGCCGACACTCCTCCTGCTTCGTCTTCCAACCCGAAGGTAGCCGTTTTTATTATTGTTTTGCTTTCTTTTCTTTCTACTCTTTCTTTTTTTTTTGTTTGCTGAACCGCCGCTCTACAGGTTCAGCTTCTTAGCTTTGAGTTTGCCAACTCTTCTGATTTTCAAGCCGCCCTTTCCTCCTTCCTCGGGCGTCACCTCGAGGGGAAGGAAGAAGAGCTAAGGGCCGAGAAGGAGAGTGAACTTCGGGCCGAGAGGGAGACGTCGGCTCAACCTCGCGCCAGGGTGAGCGCTCTGGAGGAGGAACTAGAAGCCGCTCGGGGGGCAGACTACAAAGGGCGTCTAGAGTTCGCCGAAGCTATTGTTGACAAGGTCCTGGCGAGCCAAACCCTGTCGCTCCGTCTGACCGAGCTGAATCTCGCCGCCAACGCCCATCAATGCCACAATACATACATGCAGGTTCGGGGCTGGTTTCCTCCTTCAGTCAGGGCCTCGTTCAAGAAGAGGTGGTTCAATCCGAATGCCGAGGCTCAACAAATTCATCTGGTGAACACTCTTCAGAAGGGTGGTATGAAGGGTCTCTCTCCCAAGCTATGGGATGCCCTTCGGGAGAAACGGATGTCAACTGAGGACGTCCGGAGCTGGTCAACCGATGTGGTTCGGCTTTCAAGGCCCCTTCCTCCTGCTCCGGTTTCCGAATCGGACCTGCCCGAAGATGAAGACTTCACCCAGTACTGCACTGTGTACGGGCATTACAGAGGCTTATTCGATCCGAAAGACCTCGAAGCAGAGCTCCCATCCTCTCCGCCGGTCCAACCTAAGGACCTATGGGCTGCCGGGGCCCCTCCCTCTCCTGATCTGGTTTTTTCCGAGGAGGATTCGGATAGCAGCGATGGCGGGGATGGCGGGGATGGCAGGGATAGCAGGGGCGGAGGAGTCCCCGAGAATGTTAGTTAGATTTTTCTCTTTTTCGTTTTCAGTTTTGTAATTTTCTTCCCGGATCTTCAACCCCGGACCCTCACTCTATTAATAAAAACTTCCTTTGCAATTTCTGTCAACACTGGCCTTGTCTTTATTATTTTTTTTGCCTTTTCTTATATGTTCTGATTCCATCCTGTTGCCACCAGGATCCTTCCCGAGTCCTCAGCCCCCCAGTTCCTTCCCAAGTTTCAGCTGGAGCCGGTTGTCCGAGTCTGACTGACCTTCTATCCGAGGAGGGCTCGGTCCCCTGATCTCAGAGTTTTCCGATGTCGATTGCTTGATCACATGCCTGCTCCAGATTCAAGAGGACTTCGGTTCCCTGCCGAAGTGCTACAGACTCGCTTTTGAGAGCATCGACAAAATCCTCGAATTCGACCTTGTCCTATCGGAGCAGGAGGCCCAGCATCGTAATTTCCAACTTCGGATCCAGAAGGAATTGGATGAGGTATGGCACGACCTCCGGCTGTACTACAGCAAGTGTATGAGGATGCAAAGTACAACCGATCTTCGGAAACATGCGACCAAACTTGAAGTGGAAAACGAGAAGCTCGCAACCAGGAACCGGACTCTCCAGCAGCAGCTTGTATTAGTTCACCTATCATACCATCTGCTCGGACTGCGTCAGGGAGCGGTTAGCATTCCCCTGCTGACCGACGTTCCCCGGGCAGTTGACGATCTGATTGCCTGGATGGAGAGCTCTGAACGAACCTCTGGCGTCTGGGCAGCGGCCTATCAAGCCGCAATTGATTGGAGGAAGAACATTCTGAACCGGATCGTAGTCCCTCCCTCTGTGTCTCAGATACCTCCTCTTGAAGATATTGATTTGGCTTATGAGCGTTACGAGCATACTCCTGAGCTCCTAGATCTGGAGGCTTCCGAACGACGCTTGGCAAGACTCCGAACCATTGCTGCCCGGTTCCGCGCTCAGTTTCCTCCTTCAGAGAGTACTCCGGCTCCTGATCAACTTTCCGGTCCCTCTTCTGCCTCAGGCTCTCATTCGGCTCGAAATGACAAAGGGAAACAAAAAGCTGCTCTAACTGGGAGTAACTCAACCAGACCGCGAGTGGGGCAGCCTCCAGTCCGAATAGGAGGCCGAGGTGGTCATGCCGGCGTTCCCCAGCCTCCAGTCCGAATAGGAGGTCGAGGTGGCCGTGCCGGCGCTCCCCACCCTTCAGTCCGAGCAGGAGGTCGAGGTGGTCGTACCGGGGTTCCCATCCCTACTTCCAGATCAACCGCCGAGCCGGGGGGTGATGGAAGCGAGAATCCAGATCTTTCCCGGGATCAAGACGAGGAACAACGCATGCTGGAGCAGGTTGTCCAACGGAGCCGACGCGAGACCTGGGGAGGTCCTCCCGGCGAAGCCTCTTCGTCGGGGGCCCGTAGATAGGATCGTAGATAGGATCGGACTTCATGTCCTGTTGTAACCTTTCATTTTATTTCAGACATGTATAATAATTTTCAGTTTATGACATCTCTTTCAGTTTTAAAACTCTAATGCGCGCATTCATTCTCTTTAAAATCAGTCAAAAGGGGTACACCCTTGTTACAAAAAGTCTCTGTTTCCAGGGTACTTCCTACCTACCCTTCGGTCATCCGACCTCTAGGTTTCTATCCCGGGCTCCTGCTGCCGGGGATCTACCCTACCTAGGCATTTAGTGCCAGAGGCTATTCTACCTAGGCATCAAGTTCCAGAGGCTATTCTATCTAGGCAACAAGTGCCAGAGACTATCCATAGAACCGCCTGAGGTTTGCTATGTTCCACCTTCGGGGGACTCCCTTCCCCGCTGGATCCTCCAGCACATAACTACCGCCCGGGTGGGCTTCTATCACCCGGTACGGTCCCTCCCAGTTGGGTGCCAGCTTGCCTTCCGGCTCCTGGTGACTCTTGTCATTTCTTCTCATAACTCTGTCTCCTACCTTGAACTGCTCCTTCCTTACTCTCCTGTCATGATACTTCTTAACTTTCTCCTTCACCTTAGCCTCGTGCAAGGCCGCCCTCTCTCTTCTTTCTTCCAGTAGATCCAGATTTGTTCTGATTTTCTCTTCATTCTTTTCTTCGGGGACCGGCTCGGCTGTCCGAAGACTGGGGATGCCGATCTCAGCCGGGATTACTGCCTCGGATCCATACGTCAGACTGTAGGGGGATTCTCCGGTTGCCTCACTTTCCGTAGTCCGATGAGCCCACAAAACACTCGGGAGCTCGTGCACCCAGTTACCCTTTGCTCCCTGTAGCCGGGCCTTAATCCCACTTACGATCGTCCGGTTCGTCACCTCCACCTGGCCGTTAGCTTGCGGATGATAAAACGACGTCAGCTTCTGACTTATCCCATATTTCACACACCAAGACTTGAAAGGATCGTTTTCAAACTGCGCTCCATTGTCGGTTACTATAGCCCTCGGAACTCCGAACCTGCATACAATGTTCCTCCAACAAAACTTCACGCAGGTAGCCCCTCGGATATTGGTTAAAGGTTCTGCCTCAACCCACTTAGTGAAGTAATCTATGGCCACAATCAGGTACTTCAAGCTGCCGGGGGCAGTGGGAAAAGGTCCGACCAGATCCAGTCCCCATCTGCTGAAAGGCCAGGCACCTGTTATCCCCATCATCTCTTCCCTGGGTATGTGCACTAGTGGTGCGAACTTCTAGCACTGAAGGCATGACCGAACCCTATCCTGCGAGTCCTCAAACATGGTAGGCCAATAGTACCCCATCCGTAAAATCTTCCGGGCCACAGTTCTGGCTCCTTGATGACTACCATTCAGGCCTTCATGAACTTCCCGGACCAGGTACTTGCCCTCCTGCTGTTCCACACATTTCAACAATGGCTGGAGATAGCCTCTTTTGTACAGTGCCCCTTCCTGGAGTGTATACTTCGGCGCCTTGACCCGGATTTTTCTAGCCACCACTCGGTCGGCCGGGACCTCCCCTGTCAGAAGGTACGCTCGGATCGGAGCCATCCAAGAGTCTTCTGGCACCACCTCCACTGCCAGGATCTCATCACCCTGTTCGTAACTTCTCCTCTCCAGTGTCTCCCTTCTGAGAGGCACTTTCTGCCCTGGCTTCAACTTCGAAGATGCCAACTCGCTCAACGCGTCGGCCTTTTCATTCTGTTCTCTCGGCACCTGCTCCAGGCTGAAACTATCAAACTGTCGGATCATGGGCTGGACCAGCTCCAAGTACCTCTGCAAACTTCTTTCCTTTGCTTCGTATTCCCCCTTCACCTGCTGAACTACAATCTGAGAGTCGCTGAAGGCCCGGATCTTTCCTATCTTCAATTCCCGAGCCAGTTTGAGTCCTGCTACCAACGCCTCATATTCTGCCTCATTATTTGTGGTTTTAAAGTCGAAGTGTAGCGCATAGTGGTACTCCTCTCCTTCCGGGGATGTCAACAATACCCCGGCTTCGCTGCCTGCTGCATGTGCTGACCCGTCGACATGCAATGTCCATCCCGGGCTTGCCTCGGGCACTTCCTCGGCGACCCTGTCCGATACAACCATCTCTGTTAAGAAATCTGCCATTGCCTGGCCCTTAATGGCTTTTCTCGGCTGATATGTTATCTCGTGTTCCCCCAACTCTATGGCCCACTTCATCAAACGTCCAGACGTCTCTGGCTTGAGCATCACCTGCTTCAGGGGGTGGTTGGTCAGGACAACAATTGGGTGGGCCTGGAAATACGGGCGCAATCGTTTTGAGGCATAGACCAGCGCCAACACCAGCTGTTCCAAACTTGTGTACCGAGTTTCCGGACCCTGTAATGCCCGGCTGACAAAGTATACCGGACATTGTCTCCCGTCATCCTCTCGGACCAATACCACACTGACAGCCGATGCAGACGCGGACAAGTATAAGAGCAAGTTCTCCCCCTCATTCGGCTTAGAGAGGGTCGGGAGCCGGCTCAAATGTTCCTTCAGATCCCCGAACGCCTTCTCGCACTCCTCCGTCTATTCGAACTTCTTCGCCTTCCTTAATATGTTGAAGAAGGGAAGTTGTCTTTCAGCACCTTTCGACAAAAATCGGCTCAAGGCTGCCAGGGAGCCCATCAGCTTCTGCACTTCCTTTACGTTCTTCGGCGACTGCATCCGGCTTATTGCCTCCACCTTCTCCGGATTGACGTCTATCCCCCGACTAGACACCATATAGCCGAGGAACTTCCCAGCCGCTACTCCTACCACACTCTTCTCGGGGTTCAGCTTTAAGTTGACCTTTCTCAAAATGCCGAACATCTCTTCCAAGTCTTCTACGAAACCTGGATAGCTCCGGCTCTTTACCACCATGTCATCAACGTATAGTTCCATGCTTCGACCCAGCTGATTTTGAAATATCGTGTCTGCCATCCGCTGGTACGTCGCCCCTACGTTCTTCAGGCCGAACGGCATCCGCCTATAACAATAGGTGCCGAACTCTGTGATAAAAGCTGTCTTCGGCTTGTCCTCTGCCAGCATTTGAATCTGATGATAACCTCGGTACGCATCGAAAAAGGCCAGAGCCTCGTACCCGGTGATGGCCTCCACCAACCGGTCGACTGGGGGAAGGGGGTAACTGTCTTTCGGGCAACACTTGTTAAGATCGGTGAAGTCGATACACATTCTCCAGGACCCATTTGGCTTTTTGACTAGCACCGGGTTAGCTAGCCATTCTGGGTATATGATTTCCTCCACCACCCCGGCCTCCAGCAACTTCAACACCTCCTGTCTCACCACCTCGGCCATATCTCCTGCTAGAGCCCTCTTCTTCTGTCGAATCGGCTTTAACTCCGGATATACATTCAGCTTGTGGAGGGCTAACTCCGGGGGTACACCCGTGAAATCTCTCTCTTCCCATGCGAACACATCCTCATATTTCGAAAGTAGGGATCGTAGCTCTTCCTTCACACCACCTGGCATCTTTCTCCCGACTTTGATCCTGCCTCGGCTCCCGACCTGCATGTCCTCCACATCTCCCGGACCTACTTCTCCCTGCACTGCTCCAACCGGGGCCTTCCTAGCCTCTTGGAGGGCTGTGAGCATGCAACTTCTGGCCGTGGACTGGCTTCCTCGAACCGTCGCCACCCCCTGACTGGTTGGGAACTTCATGGTCAAATGGTACGTCGAGTAGATGGCCCTGACTTGAGCCATCCATGGCCGTCCGATGATGATGTTGTATGGGGACGGAGCGTCTATAACCGCGAAGTTGCACTGGACCGATGTCTTCTTGCTCCTGTCCAGATCATCGACCACCGTTACTGTTAAGGACACCACCCCGAAGGGATGCTTTGTGCGGCCGGTGAAACCTGACAAGGGAGAGGTGCTCGGGCGAAGGTTGTGGCGTCCTATTCCCAGCTGGTCGAAGCAAGAAGCAAACATGATTTCTACACTGCTTCCATCATCAATGAACACCCGCTTGACCGTGAATCCTTCTATCTCCGCTGTGATCACCATCGGATCCGTGTGGGGCGTTAGACTGGGCACCGGATCCTCATCCGAAAAGGTGATGGCCTCGGTGGGGCGCAGTCTCTTCTCCCTGTCCTCACCAGCCGGCACATACCGACTTCAGGCCTTGGCCGCTGCGTGGGACTGGGGCCCATCACCTACTTCTCCATGAATAACATTTATCATCCGGGGAGGGACCTGGTTGACTGGTTCCGGGGCCATGACCAGGGCCGCTGCTCCCGGCTGGGCAGCCGGTGCAGGAGCCCCTCGCTGGTTATCGTTCCGCGGCCTGTTCCTCCAATTCCTCTTCCTCCCCCCTCCGGCCTGCTGCCCAGCCGCCGGACGCTGGTTCTCCTGGCTCACACAGTCTCTTAACTGCCCTCTCTCAATCAACTTCTCAATCTCCACCCTTAGGCTTCGGCAGCCATCTGTTGTGTGTCCATTAGATTTGTGGAAAGCACAATATTTAGCTGCATTGGCTGGAGTCGGATTTCCCGGTATGGGGGCCGGGTCTTGAAACAGGTTCCGATGAATTGTTAGGATTTCCGACCGGGTTTTCGTCAGGGGAGTGAATGTTTCAGCCCGAGGGGGGTCTACCCTCGGCCTTACTGGAGCCGGGCCTGCTTCCCTCCTGACAGGATCAGCGACCCGAGGCTTATCACCTTTTCCAATCCCCTTATCCTCGAAGTACCCTTCCTCTTTCCTCTTTTTGCTTCCTTCGAGAAGCGAGCAATACATCTCCACCTCAAGATCCAGCTGATGAAAAGTGGTCGGGATATTCTCCATGAGCTTTGCCCATAACACCTCATCTCTCAACCCTGCAATGAATCCTGCTATCAGGGCCTTCACTTGAGCGTCTCTGTCAATCACCTTCATAGAATCGTCCATGTACCTCCTGTGGAAACCCCGAACTTCCTCCTTTGCCGACTGCCGACTATAAGCCACCTCGGCCAAAGGGAGGTACTTCTTCCTTTTGGTTTCGTATCTGTGCATCAAAGCCCTTGAAAAATCATAGTAATTTCTAAAACTTTCCGAGGGTTGTGCCTCAAACCATGACAAACAGCTTCCCCTCAGATACGAGCTCACCAGCTTGCACATAAGCTCCTCCCGGATGTCGCGTGTTCCCATGACATTATGGTACGTCCTGACAAATTCCTCCGGATCCGTCTCCCCGCTGTAGGTCGGCACCCCCTCCGGGACTCTCATTCCCATCGGCCAGGGGAAAGTGCTGATGTAACCTATCCAGGGGGAGGTAGGCCTTCCTCCATTCCTTCCTATCAACCGATCCAACCTCTCCTCTACCGAGTTTGGAGCCGCCGGGGCCCGGTCTACGACTACTGGGTATGTGCCATAGGTTCCTACAACCGGGGCTGGCAGGGCCATGGCGTATCCGGCCATCGGTGCTTGGCTCTGCATCCACACCGGTCCTTGAATCCCGGGGGCCCAGCCCCCCGAGGCTCTGGGGGGTTGGGCGTAATACCCTCCTGATGCCGGGGGGTACCCCTGATATCCGTGTTGAGTCATCCCGTATCCTTGAGCTCCATGCCCAGGATAGCCCCCACCTTGACCATATCCTGGCACCATAACGGCTGGTTGCCCTATACTACCAACCTGCCTTTCCAAATCTATAACAACCGGGGGTCGAAGACTCTCCTGCCTGTGGACGGCAGGGGGTCCTCGGCTGACCACCTCCGCGGCCAACAGAGGTAACCCCGCAGGAGGTCCCATCGGGGTCGGGTTAGATCCTGACCCGGGTTGAACCGGGGGAACCCGGACCTCCGTAACCGGAGGGTTCGACTGTTCTTCAGTCGGCTTCGTTCCCGATCCCGATCCCTGCTTTGCTGCCAGCCAACGGCGGTACTCCTCCTCCTGTGTGGCCGCGAATTCCCTTCTGTCGCGGTCGTCCTGCGTCATTTCCGGTTCCCTTTCTTCTTCCGGCTCTGACTCTCCTTCAGAGACGTCTGGATCCGAATGCGCCGGATCCTTCCCCTTGTGCGCTCGATCCCTCATTTGGCGCAAGGTAAGGTCCTCCTCTACTGCTTCCGGTCTTCTTCCTCCTCTGCCTCTTCGTGGTGGCCGACCTCTAGGCGGCATCTTAATGCTTTTGTGAACAAAGATCGTATCCCACTGGGCGTGCCAACTTGATGCAGCCTGCCTGGTCGGTCCGGATAGGCCCCTGATCCCCGATCCAATACCTGATCCTGCAAGACAGAACGCCGGGAGGTACCCGAGGGTAGACCCTCCGGCGTGATGATGAAAGATGGATCTCGGGAGAGAAAATGGGTAATCACTTGAATCGTGAGAAGATACTTACTTGGTATAGTGCTGAGGAGCACTATTTATACAATACCCATGCTCTCCGAGTGGTCCATGCTCCGAGTGTCTTCTAGCGTATCTGTCCCCGAGTTGTACGAACCCGGATACTGCCAAACTACCTTTCCTCGTAACGGGCCGAGCCCATATTACTACTGGATAATTGGGTCTGGACCTGGTATCACCATGCTACAAGGAAGTCACTCTCAATGAATCACTGACCTAACATAGCATTAACAAAATGAACTCCCTGTTGGATAACTAGTAATTCATTTCTAATGGAGAATCTGCTCTTATAAAGTGTGTGATAATGTGCCGTATACCGTCCACGGAGTTCTTAATGATCATTTCTAACCAGCCCTTTATACTGCCCACAGAGTTCTTAATGTTACAATTGAAAATTTTAACAGACAAGGCGAACATGATCATATGTAAGAGTTAGTTGGACGATCTCATTCCACGATGGTGGTTAATAAGGCGAAGAATGATTTAGAGACAAAATAACTACTAGAAAATCAGCATAGGAAAACTTATTCTTTTACTCTTTGTGATCCAATTTTGTATATTCTAAACATTAAACCAGCAATCTGATTGCCCTTGGGTTTCAAACTCCAAACTTTGAACTCCTTATAGCGAAGGAGCGTTGTTGTTTGCAAATATATTTTTCATAAAATCGTCCCATCCCATACAATTGCATGTCTTGAAAGGGTGACGAAAAATAAAATTAAAAGTTGCCTTATTTAAAGTTGCCAGAGTACAATTAATACTACTAGTTGATTTATTCGTGTAAGAATCGTTTTTAATACTATTTTAATAAAAACATAAGTTATGTACATATTTTTTCTGAAATATATATCTCACCAGAAGTTTGATATTTTATGAGCAATTTTATGTCGAAAAATAAGTTTCCACAATAAATATATTTGGGATCCAGCCTATTCATAGAGGCAATATTTACTAATTTAGTCTTTAGTTATTTTTAGAAAATCAATCATTACTAATCCGCAACATTTATTAGCAATGTTTTCTTAACAAACGCTTTCCTTTCTTTTTCGAGAAACTCTCGTCAAACTCCAACTTTCCTGACTTTTCATAAGAGTCTTTATACGTTTTAACTTATACAGTGTACCTTTTAATTTGAACTGTAAAATTTGTTATTTGAATTTTATTAATGTTTTATTGTAAATTCATGAATTTTTGCATTAAAACATGTTTTACTATATGTTCACTTTGATAATATCAATGTTTTAACACAAAATAGTATCACATGACCTTAAATATATAGTGGTAGTTCCATAACAATTAGGAAAGTCGGACTTTCTAGAGACTTAGCTTTCTTCTTATCTACGTATAAATATTTAATAATTTTATTTCACACGTTATAATTTTGTTATGAGATATTTTTCATTTTGCAAAGATGTAGATTAAAAAATGCATAATCAATCATATATAAACTGAAACAATTAAATGAGAAACGTATTTAGTATTTAAGAATTTTACATCATTTATTTTTGTTTTCAAAGTATTCAAATTCTCCATCTATTATTTATATATATATTTTATTATTATATTTCATAAAAAAATGTATATATATATGATGTCGGCTCTCTGAATAGAAATTTCTAACTCCGCCCCTGATCGACCTTACTTGTTTTTATATAAAAATAATGACAATACATTTCCTCTAGTCAAGTTTTTAGCACTGAAATACATAACCCTATGCCATTTACATGTTCAAAACTAAAAAAAACAGCTTATCCAATATTAGGAAAATAAATGAAATCAAGCTATGATTAGACCCTAAAAATTCAGCAACAAATATTTACTCATTTTAAAATACGATGGTCTAATTGATATTGCAAAGTACAAATGATACTATCGTGTATAACGATGAAACCGAAGGACCAAAAACTAATTAAACTTGATCAAACATTCGACAAGTAAATATCCAACGTGCGAATTTACCGAATAGTCCATAGCTACACAACACTTCAAGGGCACCTAGCAACCTGGTTATCGTAATTTCCGAACCGCCCTAAATTAAGGGCCCCACTTTGTGCGGCTGTTTATAAAACTAATTTCACGAGATCCGCCTTCCTTCTTCTCTGCACTGACCTGCTTTGATTTTCTTCACCTGCTCAGACTTATCCTTAATTTGGGGGCTCTCACAGATCGCACCCGACCCGAACCCGAAAGTGCCCCGAAAAGCTTGTTGGATCAGGTAGCTTCCAGCCCTTCCCCGATCATGCTAGATCTGTTGAATTCGATCATGAATTTCCTGGTGTTGAAAATGCTTTTAGGGATCCGTTTTATGTTTTTGATCATGTTGGAATTGCTTGAAGAAATTGTTGTAAATTCTTCGGTTATTTATGAGTAATTTGGGGTTTATTGATATGATTAGCGTTTTTGTGTTATGGAGATGTTTAGATTTATGTGTGTTTTGAATTTGCTGGCCGATTGAAGATTGAATACTTGAGATGAATAGTTCTGGGCAGTGAGGTTTATCTGTTTCATTTTATGTTTTAGCTACATAGATACTGTGTTATGTGGTATCTGTGATATCTCATCTATTTACCTTTGCGAATTCGATAGAGCTGCACGTGATTTGGTTCCAGTGTATGTTGATCTGAGAAAGCGTTATTTTGTGTTTGTGATATCTTTTAATTACCATTTGCGAGTATGATTAAGCTGGATGTGATTTGGTTACATGTGTGGCTAGTTATCGATGATGTACATACTTTGGTTTGAAACAGGTCTGAGCATTTGAGCTAAGCGAATTCAGTTACGAGTCTTTCTTCCGAGATCAAAGTTTCATGTCTGACCTCGATTTGCAAACTCCAGTTGCAGCTTTTGGTATGCTTGCTTATCTTCTGCTCACTATATTATACAGATTGTGCGTTAATTTCCTGTTTCAATTGAGTTTTGATGTATTTATCTGATGTTGAATAGATCCTTTTGCCGAGGCAAATGCTGACAACTCGGGTGCTGGGACAAAGGAGTATGTCCACATTCGTGTTCAGCAACGCAATGGCAGAAAGAGTCTGACAACTGTGCAAGGTTTGAACAAGGAGTACAGCTATAACAAGATACTCAAGGACCTCAAGAAGGACTTCTGCTGCAATGGCACCGTTGTGCAAGACCCCGAGCTAGGCCAGGTATTATGCTCTTTTATTTATCTCACCCTCTTGGACTGCTAACGTGATTAGTTGGTTATGGTTAGTCTGATCCCTTCTATTCTTGTCTAAAGGTCATTCAGCTCCAAGGAGATCAGCGAAAGAAAGTCTCCGAGTTCCTCACTCAGGTGTGGCCTCAAAACTATTCGATTTTGTCTCTATGTGCCTGTACACAGTTCAGTAGTTCACTTATTCTAGCTTGGAAGTTTATCATATATGCTTATACATCCATCTTAGTAATGCTAAATCATGCCCAGACTAGACTAGTATCCTCAAGTATCCACATAGAGTGTAAGTAGGAACATTTGTTTGAGAATCAGATTTTTTTGTTGAAGGATTTGAGAGAATCAGTTCGCTAGAGCCATATTAGCATTTGGACCCTGTAAAGATATTGATTTGATCCTGTAGTTTTGGCTCGGCTACTTAAACAGACGTTTGATTTGTTTTTCACAGGCTGGTATCGTGAAGAAGGAACAGATCAAGATTCATGGTTTTTAACTGCCAGGATCTATCAAGACAGTTGATATTCGCCCAGTGCCAGTGTCAGAAAAAACTGCTTACTAGTATCATCATATATTCTGTGCTGTGAAACAGAACATCTTAGTCATCTTTATGTTGGTTTGATACAATCAGTTACTTAAGTTTTATCAGTATTTGGCTGTACTGAGTGTTTGTAATGGGATGCATATCGTTGCTCGATTTCATGTTTGATATTTCATGTTTGATAACAGTTGCCCTTTCCGTTCCTTGCTCGCAAACTATGATCTGACTGGGGCAAATACCAAAACATCACGTTTTCTGTTTTATTTTTCCTTTTACTTTACGCCCAACAGCCGCCTTTTATTGTATACGTATTTTCGTTTGGTTTTCTTTTTCCTTGTTTTAAGTTCTCATTTTTCCCCTTTTTAAATCTATTTATTTATTTGAGTTGGTCTCTTGAGTGACGGTCACTATATAGTGACGAAGGACTATACGGAATATGGAAGAAACGAGGTCCTTATTTGCAATTTTGACAAAAATGTACTGTTCACTCAGTCTAAAAAACAAACATTTTAGTTTAAAAATAGACGTTAGCAAACATATCAACACAGTTTAAAAAACAAGCATTTCATTCTAAAAAACAACCCGTTAAGCGTGAAATACAAGCATGTTCTAAAATACTACCTGTTTGGTCTAAAAAACAAGCATTAAAGGGTGAAATTCAAGCATGCTCTATAAAATCTTTTTTTTTTTGCTTCAAAATAAATGAACTCTGAAAAGCAACCTGTTAACTGTGAAATGCAAGCATTCTCTAAAAAACAACATGTTAAGTGTGAAATGCAAGCATGTTCTAAAAAACAACCTGTTTGGTCTAAAAAAACAAGCATTCAAGTGTGAAATTCATTGCATGCTGAATGCAATTTGCATAAATTGCAGAAAAATCCCGTCCCAAATTTCTTTGCATATAAACCCCGTCACTTCCAAATCTAATTTATTTACATTAGTTATGTTATTTTTTGTTACCTAGTTTTCAATTTAATATTTTTCTCCGTTTTTTAAATATATAGTTGCTATATTGTTTTGTTATAATTCATCGAACAAATATTATTTAAAAAATAAAAATTTAACAGTGCAACAATATAAATACTTAAAGTGATATAATTTACACAATTAACAACGGATAAAAATATAAAAATATGTTTTCTTAAAGGACATGAAGGAATATTCTTTTCGGGGAAAATCTAGAGTTTGAATCATGAAGTATATACACTGTTCCAATTGTAAAATAACCGTAGCAGATGGAAAACAGAGGAAAACCATTGGACTTGAAAACTACGTCCGGGCGAAAAAAATTCTTGAACTTTCAAGTTGAAAAACTGTAACTTAAAACTATCTTCATTTACATTCCTGTGACCTACATGAAAAGTAAAATTATTTGACGGCAAATTTGACTATCAAAAACTTTTGTTACGCATATAAACTAAAACTAAAATTTTGATATATGAAAAATACATGTTTAAGACCTTCCAAAAATTATATATCACATGATGATACTACTACTTATATAATATTTCTAATTATTTGGTCGAACTTACAACAACAAAAATGATGAATAATAGTGCGGCACAAGAAGGCGAACAGAGGGAGTATCAATTAACAGTTCCTGAGAGTTGGTGTATACACGAAAGGCTTGGACCAATGAAATTCGTCAGATGTCCTAGACATTTTATGCTTGAGTGTAGCAAAATCCAGATGCATTCTCAAGGTCTCTGTCTCCACATCGAACACATACAATCCACGTTTAGGGTTAGAAATAACTAGCTGATTTCCATTGTTGATGAGAACAACCGGTTCCAAGTGCTCAGGTTCCTGCTGATTTCTCCAGTAAGGCCGGACTTCGAGGAACATTTTCATGTAATGACGAATGTGAAAAACTTGCGTCCGAGATCCGGGACTCCATATTCCTTCATCATCCACACGTCCAGGTATTTGTCCGAGTAGTGGAATAAAGAAAGACAGCCACCCAAAGATAACATCTTGGATGGCTTATACCCATCCTTAAAGATTATGGGCAGCCGGAATCTACTGAATTTCTGAGTCGAGAAATTATAAGCCAGTAAAAGACGTCCTCCAAACCACCAGTGTATGGAATCAGTCCCCTCTACATAAACCGGAGGCGGAAATTGGTCGTTGTACTTATATCTGCCTACCAGATATTCCCTTATATCAAATTCGGGAATCCAAGATTCCATGTTTGAACTGTATATCTTAAATTCAATTCCTGTCGTCGAGATCAGTATAACTTTAATGTCGTCAGTTACAGAATCATGCACCAGAAGGAATCTATCTTCGGGATCTATAGGTATTCTGGAGATGAGTTTCTTCCTCAACGGGTTCCAAAGAATCAGACAGTCCACACGCGGTGCAGGTTTTTCTTTTCTGGTGATTTTGGAGATGTATACTTCGTAGCAAAGAATTCCCATGCATGAATCCACTAATCTATAGTGGACATGGCTCGATCTGTCATGATTCATTGAGGGCGGGATCAACTTGTGGATGATATCGGTGTTGGGAAAGTCCACGAGGTATTGATCCCTAGTTACCTTCTCATCTTGATAGCTAACGAAGTCAAGATGAAAGAGAAGTTGATTTGTTTTCAATGTATGACTATGAAGGAAAGATGGACTGTCAATTAAATCTCGATGAAACTTTGATAAAATGCGATATTTTAAAACATCCTCCGCTGGAAAATTTAGCAATATTTCGTACCACAACTCTTGGGGAAGTTCATGTACAATAGCCGTGTCCATGTTCTTAAGTTTTAGTAAGACAATGACTATGAAGGTAGAGAATTGTGGGAAGAATAATCATATCATCACACATATATAAAAGGTGGAAAAGTTAATTATTATCCTATTCCCATTTGGAAAAGTTGTTTCATTCTTATTTATCAGATATGGTATTTATTAGCTCAATCATTCAAAACACACTCCCCGTTCCAACCAAAAAGTATTACTTTTTATTTTTGAATGTCCCAACTCCCAACTAAAGAGTCTTATTTTCAATATTTCCTCATCTGACAAAAAAGAATTGAGTTAATTGTCCATTTTATCCATAATGAATCTCTAAAAAATTAATTGATCCACATACTTATTGTGTTAAAATAGTCTTTGTCATTTTTTAGCCCATGTGTCCTACTGCCACATTATTTTTCTTAACAACAGATCATCCGTCCCCGCAGACCCTTTGATTTTTGGGACGGACGAGTATATAGTAAGCAAGAAGTTAACTTGCCGAAAAATCAAGCATTGCTTTCCATATTTTGATTCTCTTCTAAATATTTCAGTTCATCTCAATATTTCTTTATCGTAATTACTGAATTGATCTTGGATTGTGACCAAATTAATCTGACGACAATATTACATTGCTTAAAATAAATATATCTTTAAACACTATCCAAACTACAGAACTTTTAAGAATAACGATGACAATTGAGTCATGTTATAATATTCAGAACATGATATAATATCAGACTATCTTCAACAAAAAATTCAAACACTTTGCTAGTCATGTTATAATATTCAGCAAATGATATAACATCAGACTATTTTCAACAAAACGGACAACAACAAAAAGTCAAACACTTTGAGAAAGTTACTAAAATCGCTAGTTTAGCGAATAAATGACAAAATGACAAAATTAGTCGTTGTCCTACTCTAATTAAGGGTTCCTGAAGGTTGGCGAAAATACGAAAGGCTTGGAAAAATTAAAGAAGCCGGATGTGTTTCTTATCATTTTATGCTCGAGTGTAACAAAATCCCCATGCATTCTCAAGGTATCAGTCTGGACATCGAACACATACAATCCATGTTTAGGGTTAAAAATAACCAGCTGACTTCCATTGTTGATGAGAGCAATAGGTTCTAATAAGCTCCAACACTGCTTGATGTAATGGCGGATGTGAAAGAGGCGAGTCCAAGATCTCTCGACTCCATATTCCTTCATCATCCACACATCCAGATATCGCTCAGAGTGGTCGAGAAAACAAAGACAACCACCCAAGGATACGATCCCAGATGGCATATGCCCATCCTTCAAAATTTCACGCAGTCGAAATTTGCTGAAGATATGAGTTGAGAAATTGTAAGCCAAAACCAGGCTTCTTTCAAGCCACCAGTGTATGGAATTAGTACCCTCTACATAAATGTGAGATCCCAAATACTTACTTCCACCCAAAAACTCCTCTAAATCAAAGGTGTGAATCCAAGAAATCAAGTTTGAATTGTATATCTTAAAAGACCTCCGTCCATTCAAGATCTGTATAACTTTGATGTCGTCAGTTACCAAATCATGTATCAAAATGCAGTTCATCATGGGCAGATAGTTTTCATCCTCACAGGGTTCCATAGGTAATCTTCGGCAGATAGTTTTCACTCATAGGGTTCCAAAGGATAAGACTGTCAAAATATCCGGAGAAGCAAATTTCGTAGCAGAGAATTCCTATGCAGGAATCTAATAGCCTATACTCAGGGTGAGGTTTTATCGAAGGTGGGATCACCACCGTCTTGTGTATGGTGTCGGTGTTTGTGAAGTCCACCAGACAATAATTCTCACCCTCATCAATTTCATCAGGACTATATACCCACAAGAGAATTTGATTTGTTTTGGACGATTTCTTGGTATGATTCTCAAGGAAATATGGACCGTCGATCAAATCTCGATGGAACTTCGATAAACGACGATATTTTAAAACATCTTCAGCTGAAAAATTTAACAATATTCATGCCACAGATCTTGGAGAATTTCTGAGCCCATCTTCTTAGGGTTTTAGCAAGACAAATTGCCGATGAGAATTATTGAGGGAAGAAAGTTTTAAATTAAACCTGTTATTATCATATATATGTATATATATATATAAGGTAAAAAAATATTAACCTATTCTCATTAAGAAGGAGTTTAATCCTATTTTAAAAAATAAATTATACGAACAGATTCATAGTGTATTTAATTAGGAGTTAATTAGTGGTTAATTTGTAATTTTAGTTGTAATTGTATTTATTTTTAATATTCCCCCATCATACCATAATTTGTTCTTGTGCTATTTTTCGTTGTGAAATTGAACGATTTTGTTTGGTTCTACATATATCATTCTTATTATTTTAGACCTATTTTCATAATTTGTTTCTGATTTTCATTTGATTTGATTACTTTTGTAATTTTAGTATATTCAATTTTGACATATACTTCCTTAAATATGGTTATCAATTCTCTATTACTATATCTTTTTTTTAATTTAAACCACTACTAGAGTGAGAGAAATTAGATTAGGCTTCCCGAACCAAAATGTGACCATAAGGCATAGTTTTACAGTGAAAGGCTAATTCCAATGTACCATAATCCTTATCTCAACTATTAGAGCCTATTAGTGATCAATCCGAAACCAAAACACAAAGGGGCACTAAAGTATAAGATAAGGAGTATGAGAAAGCAGGAAAATATAATAGTGATCTGTAGGTGAGTGCAGAAAGGAGGTCATACCCCTGTAGCAGTTGATAGCATCTTCTTCCAAAATATGATGAGACAGCCTAGGCTGATGTAGACTAGACTTTGAGAAAATATCAGAGAGATCCAATCTGAATGAAGGTAGCTGATCTTTGTCAAAGAATAATAGCCCTTTCTTTAGGTGGAAGATCAGACCAAGAACAGAAGCAAAAGTTCCCTTTCTGCAGTGCAAGTTTGGCACAAAGTCAGTTGCATAGTTTCCTTATCCGAGTGTATGGATTATCTTCACTCGATGGTCCTGTGTGCTAGATCACATAGTTGGAATAATTTCCAGTGAGCAGTGATGAGGTTCAGTATCATGGATATGCCATTGAAAGAGTCAAATTTTATTATAAAACTGAGGTTACAGTAGTGGAGGCTAAAAAAGTAAACTACATCAATACCATAGGTAGGCTTACCACTAGTCTAATTCTAGTCCTAGTTGGTCTGGAAACTACATGGATATAGTTAGCAGAAGCTAATTCCGGACGGTCCGCTATATAAAGATGTTATATGGTGTGATGTTTGATGAGCTCTCTTTTCAACGTCGTTAGTTAAAGTGAATAGAGCTATGGTCAAAACAATATTTACAAACCTCTACTATGGATTTCACGTTAAGAATACAAGAATTGTTTGGAAAGAAAAGATGGTTAAATAATTAAGTTAAATAAAATGTGGACACACAAAAACATGAAATCTAATCATCAATTGTATCAGCACAACATTTTGAATCATTTCCAGAAACAAATATCTGGAATTAAAATGGTGATTGAGTATATTCAATTAACATATAAAATAATTTCAAATATTATACGTTGTAGTACAAACACAGTTCAAATAACATTAAATCATAGACTAAATTGATTTTTATACTCCCAACATATGTCAAAATATCAACTTTTAACCCAACATTTAAAACGCACAATTTATAGCCCCAACATAAAAATATAATTAATTTACAACCCTAACATATAAATTGAGAAATTATACATGCAGGTCCATGTTTACAAAATGCAGGTCTGATTTAACACAATATATGGCCTGAATTGTGCTTGTATCCAAAATATTATATTTTGGAGCTGCATTAGTAAACATGGACCTGCATGTATCACCACTCTATAAATTTGATCAATTTATAGCCATAAAATTATATATTTTTAAAAAATCAACTTTATGTTAGAATTTTTTAGTCATTTCATATTCATTTTCATTCTCTTTATTCAAAACTTAATATCTAAAATTTTAAATAAACAAAAATAATCCTGGAAAAATACAATGAATATCTGAAAATTTGTTCTGTGAGAAATGCATATTTCAAAATTAGATATGTATAAATTTTTTAAGAGAATTTGAAAATCGATTGAATACAGATATTTAACTTTTCAAATTATCTTTTTTCAACAAAAAATGTATTTAAAAAAATACAATTTCGTAAATTAATTCCAGAATTATTTTTGGTAATTTTCTAACATTATTTATGTTTTAAACGTTTTTTTAGATATAATTTTGAAAAAAGAAAATTAAAATAATTACAAATTATAAAAATACCCTTACAAATAGTTGAATATGGTTATGAGGTTATAAATTGATTAGATTTAAATGTTGGGGTTATAAATTGATCATTATATATACGTTGGGGCCATAAAAATTAATTTAATCTAAATCATATGTTTTACGCATATGTTTCAAATAAAAAGTTCAAATAACATCAGATAAGATATTTTACACAAATGTTTCAATCCCAAATCATGATTTTGCCAGAAAATCTGAACACAAATTTTAAAAAAGTGATAAACTGGAAAAAAACTGAGAAATATAATATTCCCTTATAAGCATCTTATGGCTGATGATCAGAAGAAGAACCCACAGTCAAATTGGTGTCTGCCTGCATATTTATCTGCACCAGTTTTATTATGAACACCTTGCTTAATAAACACAAATTATAAACGTTAGTTTAAAACAAAATTATATTTTAATAATATTTGTGCACATGTAATTTGTTTGTTTGATTACGTGCATGCACGTATCATGCACAAACTATTTGTATGCACAGATTGTGCGTGCATAATTATATGAAAATGTATTCCTTTCATTAAATAATAAACATGTGATTCATTTATTTAAATTAATAGTATTTATATAAAATTTAATTCAATTGTTGTTTTGATAAGCTAGGAAGGTTTTAGTTTTCTAAATCTGTCAAAAAATTACAAGCTAGGTCAGATAGGTGTTGAACACATGTGCAAATTGTATCAATAAAGATTTTACACAAATATTTTTTAAACTTTAAAAAGGGAAGTTAATTGGGAAATAACCAGAATTTAGGAGTACCTGAATCTAATAGGTGCAATCAACTGAAAAATGAGGGCTTCTCCCTCCTCTATATTGTGCACTATTCGTGGCTGGGACATTTCTGATCGGAGAGATATTTTATATAATATTTCTTTCCTTCTTCATCTTGCAAAGCAATGACATAATCTTCTCTTGGTAGATTGAAATGAAAACGTTTTGGAAGAGACTGTATATATAAGTGAAATTTACCAAGAAAGCAAATAAATTAAAACGACATATATAAACTCTAACATATATAGAGATATATGGATCACCCTTTTTGTGTGATCCATAATGGGCAGTGGATCGAGTCATTCTTTGCGAAGCTGGGGAACTCAAGTTTATTATTTCGCGAACTGCTTCAGCTAGTTTCCTACTTGAATTGGAAACATCCATTTGAATCCTGCATTGACGATAAAAATCGTGTTTAGTTTGTTGATAGATGAAAAGTGAATAGACAGTAAGACATAAGAAGTTGTTAGCAACTTTTAAAATTAGATTGTGAATACAAAAAGATGGTCGATGCTGAAGTATTCCTATTTTTTAATCTTATAAACACACCATATCTTGTCTATTAAGGAGTGAGATGAAGTTAAAGGCATAACTATGCTAATTTCTAGAGAGGTGCGCCATGCGCGTGCAGTAACGCGTGCACTAGCGCGTGCGATACACGGGCGACACTTGAAAATCCCAATAGCAATTTACCGTGATGGGCATTCCCCTTAAAAGATTAAGTTAATATCACGTGACCCAATAAACCACATATCACATATTACACTGATAATAACATATACTATACTTGATCTTAGCTAAAAGGCCGCTAAAGTTATCATTCAATATTAAAACATTAAACTGTGTTGATTCTTAATTAGTTAATTTCATGTTGCATCCAATATTAAAATAAGGCTGAAATCTGGTTTTTGGGGAAAAAAAATCTATGAATTGGACATGGAGTGAGTTCTGTGAAGCATTACAGAAAAGGTTTAATGATTGTGGTGGTAGAGATGTTGTAGAAGAGTTTAGCAAGTTGTGCCAAAAGAATTCTGTAAGAGAAGAAAAGTTTGAGGAGTTAAAAACTTTAATGGAAAATCTAGACTCAAATCTGTCTGAGTCTTATATCATTTCCAGTTTTGTGAGTGGTCTTAAAGAGGAACTGAGAGCTATGGTAAAAATAATGAAACCTAAAGATCTAGCTACTGCAGCTGAGATAACAATGTTAGAGGAAGGTCATTTGGATATCTTGCAGAAGAAGCACAAACCTAGTTATAGTGGAGGTCATCAATTTAACAAGCCTTTAGCACCAAGATTGCCTTGGAAGGAAATGAATACTGAGAAGAAGGTTCAACAGGGTAGCTATAAGAAACTCACTCCACAAGAAGTGCAATACAGAAGAGACAATTCTTTGTGCTATAAATGTGGAGAAAAATTTGGCCCTGGGCATACTTGTAAGTTCAAACAAGTAAATGTCATTTCTGCTACTGGAATTTGTGAAGAAAATGATAAAGATATTTGGGTGATGGAAGATGATGCTGAGGAACTCAAACAGTTGGCTGATGAAAATGAGGAAATGGGAATAAATGATATTGAGCAATGCAAATTACTCTGAATCTTTATCATTCTTTGCTACTATAAATGCTCATAGAGTTAACTTTCTATTGGACACTGGAAGTGCTGGCACATTTATAGATTTTCAATTGGTGGAGAAGCTTGGTTTGGAAGTATATCCTACTAGGGGATTTGTGGTGACTGTAGCCAATGGTGAAACTGTAAGAGGTTCTTTCCTAGCTCCAAATGTACATTGGCAGATACAGGTACATAAGTTTAACTTTGATATCAAAGTTATGCATATGGGAGGGAACATGGAGGTGATTCTGGGAACTGATTAACAGTTCCTTAGAGTTGGTGTATACACGAAAGGCTTGGACCAATGAAATTTGTCAGATGTCCTAGACATTTTATGCTTGAGTGTAGCAAAATCCAGATGCATTCTCAAGGTCTCTGTCTCCACATCGAACACATACAATCCACGTTTAGGGTTAGAAATAACCAGTTGATTTCCATTGTTTATGAGAACAACCGGTTCCAAGTGCTCATGTTCCTGCTGATTTCTCCAGTAAGGCTGGATTTCGAGGAACATTTTCACGTAATGACGAATGTGAAAAACTTGCGTCCAAGATGCCGGGACTTCATATTCCTTCATCATCCACACGTCCAGATATTTGTCCGAGTAGTGGGATAAAGAAAGGCAGCCACCAAAAGATAACATCTTGGATGGCTTATACCCGTCCTTAAAGATTCCGGGCAGCCAGAATCTACTGAACTTCTGAGTCGTGAAATTATAAGCCAGTATAAGCCTTCCTCCAAACCACCAGTGTATGGAATTAGTCCCCTCTACGTAAACCGGAGGCGGAAATGGGTCGTTGTACTTATAACTACCTACCAGATATTCCCTTATATCAAATCCGGGGATCCAAGATTCCATTCTTGAACTGTATATCTTAAATTCAATTTCTGTCACCGAGATCAGTATAATTTTGATGTCGTCAGTTGCGGAATCATGCACCAGAAGGAATCTATCTTCGGGATCTATAGGTATTCTTCTGGATATCAGTTTCTTCAACGGGTTCCATAGAATCAGACAGTCCAAACACGGTGCAAGTTTTCCTTTTCTGGTGATTTTGGAGATGTATACTTCGTAGCAGAGAATTCCCATGCATGAATCCACTAATCTATAGTGGACATGACTCGATCTATCATGATTCATTGAGGGTGGGATCAACTTGTGGATGATATCGGTGTTGGGAAAGTCCACGAGGTATTGATCCCTATTTACCTTCTCATCTTGATATCTAAAGAAGTCAAGATGAAAGAGAAGTTGATTTGTTTTCAATGTATGTTTTTGAAGAAAAGATGGACTGTCGATTAAATCTCGATGAAACTTAGATAAAGTGCGATATTTTAAAACATCTTCCGCTGGAAATTTTAGCAATATTTCGTGCCACAACTCTTGGGGAAGTTCATGTACGATAGCCGTGTCCATATTCTTAGGTTTTAGTAGGACAATGACTATGAAAAGGCAGAGAATTGTGGGAAGAATAATCCTATCATCACATATATATAAAGAGTTGGTCTCTTGAGTGACGGTCACTATATAGTGACGAAGTACTATATTGGAATATGGAAGGAAGGAGGTCCTTATTTGCAATTTTGACAAAAATGCACTATTCACTCAAGCGCACTATTCACACTCGAACTGTTCAATCAGTCTAAAAAACAAGCATTTTAGTCTAAAAATAGACGTTAGCAAACATATCCACACAGTCTCAAAAACAAGCATTTTATTCTAAAAACAACCCGTTAAGCGTGAAATACAAGCATGTTCTAAAAAAATACCCGTTTGGTCTATAAAACAAGCATTCAAGGGTGAAATTCAAGCATGCTCTATAAAACCATATTTTTTTGCTTCAAAATACATGAACTCTAAAAAGCAACCTGTTAACTGTGAAATGCAAGCATTCTCTAAAAAACAACCTGTTAACTGTGAAATGCAAGCATGTTCTAAAAAACAACCTGTTTGGTCTAAAAAACAAGCATTAAAGTGTGAAATTCAAGCATGCTGAATGCAATTTGCATAAATTGCAGAAAAACCCCCGTCCCAAACTTTTTTACATATAAACCCCGTCACTATATAGTGACCGTCACTTCCAAGACTAATTAATATATAAAAGGTGAAAAAGTTAATTATTATCCTATTCCCATTTGGAAATTTTTTTTATTCTTATTTATCAGAGTCTTACTTTCTATTTTTGGATGTCCCAATTAAATAGTTTTACTTTCAATATTTCCTCATTTGGCCAAAAAAATAAAGTAAATTGTCCATTTTACCCAAAATGAATCTCTAAAAAATTAATTGATCCACATACTTATGGGGTTAAAATAGTCTTTTGTCATTTTTTAGCCTATGTATCCTACTGCCACATTATTTTTCTTAAGACTAGATCATCTGTCCCCACATACCCTTTGATTGGAACGGACGGAGTATATAGTAAGCAAGAAGTTGACTTTCCGGAAAATCAAGCTTTGTTTTTCATGTTTTGATTCTCTTCTAAATATTTCAATTCATCTAAATATTCCTTTATCGTAATTACTGAATTGATCTTGAATTGTGACCACATTAATCCAATGACAATATTACATTGTTTAAAATAAATATATTTTTAAATACTGTCCAAACTACAGAACTTTCAAGAATAGCGTTGACTGTAGAGTCATGTTATAATATTCAGCACATGATATAACATCAGACTATCTTCAACAAAATTGACAACAAACAAAGTCAAACGCTTTGCTAGTCATGTTATAATATTCAGCAAGTGATATAACATCAAACTATTTTCCACAAAACTAACAACAAAAAAAAGTCAAACACTTTGAGAAAGTTACGAAAAAAATCACTAGTTTAGCGAATAAATGACAAAATGACAAAAAGAGCCGTAGTCCTACTCTAATTAAGGGTTCCTGAAGGTTGGCGTAAATATGAAAGGCTCGGACAATTTAAAGAAGCCGGATGTGTTTCTTATCATTTTATGCTTGAGTGTAACTGTGTAACAAAATCCAGATACATTCTCAAGGTGTTTGTCTGGACATCGAACACATAAAATCCATGTTCAGGGTTAAAAATAGGGTGGTTCTAAATGCAGGTCCACTTTACTTCTGCAAGTCCAAATTAAATCAAAAATGACAATAACGTCCCTCTTAATTTTTTACTATAATTCACGAAAAGTAATTTATAATTTGGACACGTGTTCAATCATTACATAGACGGGTTTATGCATTCAAGATTAGAGTTTTGGAAATATATTTGTAAAAATTAATAAACGAATGAAGGGTAATTATGATATTTTCCCACTTTTTTTGGACCTGCAAAAGCAAATAGGACCTGCATATAGCAAACACCTACAAATAACCAGCTGACTTCCATTGTTGATGAGAACAATAGGTTTTAATAAGCTCCAACACTGCTTGATGTAATGGCGGATGTGAAAGAGGCGAGTCCAAGATCTCTTGACTCCATATTTCTTCATCATTCATACATCCAGATATCGCTGCGAGTTGTTGAGAAAACAAAGACAACCACCCAAGGATTCGATCCCAGATGATTTACCATCCTTCATTTTTTTCAAGCAGTCGAAATTTGTTGAAGATATGAGTTGAAAAATTATAAGCCAAAACCAGGCTACGTTCAAGCCACCAGTGTATAGAATTAGTACCTTCTACAGAAATGAGAGATTCCAAATAGTACTCCCTCTTCCACCCAAAAACTCCTCTAAATCAAAGCTGTGAATCCAAGAATCCATGTTTGAACTGTATATCTTAAAAGACCTCTGTCCATCCAAGATCAAGATCTGTATAACTTTGATGTCGTCAGTTACCGAATCATGTACCAAAATGCAGTTCATCATCCTCCTCCTAGCTTCGGGTTCCATAGGTAATCTTCGGCAGATATTTTTCATCCTCACAGGGTTCCATAGGATCAGACTGTCAAAATTTCCGTAGCAGAGAATTCCCATGTAGGAATCTAATAGCATATTCTCATTAGGAAGGAGTTTAATCCTATTCAAAAAAATAAATTATACGAACAAATTCGTAGTGTATTTAATTAGGAGGTAATTAGTGGTTAATTTGTAATTTTAGTTGTAATTGTATTTATTTGTAATATTCCCCCATCATACCATAATTTGTTCTTGTGCTATTTTTCGTTGTGAAATTTAACGATTTTGTTTGGTTCTACATGTATCATTCTTATTATTTTAGACCTATTTTCATAATTTGTTTCTGATTTTCATTTGATTTGATTACTTTTGTAATTTTAGTACATTCAATTTTGACATGTACTTCCTTAAATATGGTTATCAGTTCTCTATTACTATATCTTTTTTAAAAAATTTAAACCACTACTAGAGTGGGAGAAATTAGATTAAGCTTCCTGAACCAAAATGTGACCATAAGGCATAGTTTTACAGTGAAAGGCTAATTCCAATGTACCATAATCCTTATCTCAACTATAAGAGCCTATTAGTGATCAATCGGCATCCAAAACACAAAGGGGCACTAAAATATAAGATAAGGAGTATGAGAAAGCAAAAAAGATATATAATAGTGATATGTAGGTGAGTGCAGAAAGAAGCTCATGCCCTTGTAGCAGTGGATAGTATCTTCTTCCAAAGTATGATGAGACAGCCCAGGCTGATGTAGACTAGATCTTTTGAAAATATCAGAGAGAGATCCAATCTGAATGAAGGTAGCTGATCTTTGTCAAAGAATAAAATAGCCCTTTCTTTAGGTGGAAGATCAGACCAAGAAGAGAAGCAAAAGTTCCCTTTCTGCAGTGCAAGTTTGGTCATAAAGTCAGTTGCATAGTTTCCTTATCTGAGTGTATGGATTATCTTCACTCGATGGTCCTGTGTGCTTGATCACACAGTTGGAATAATTTTCAGTGCGCGGTGATAGGGTTCAGTATCATGGATATACCATTGAGAGAGTCAAATTCTATTATAAAACTGAGGTTACAGTAGTGGAGGCCAAAAAAGTAAACTACATCAATACCCTTTATCTCAGCTACAAGAGGGGTAGCCGCAGAGGTGCAGAAGGATTGAGCAGAGATAAAAGACCATTTTCATCTCTTAGAACCGTGCCAATCCCACCCACAGATCCATTCCGGGAGGCATCAACATTTAGCTTTAAATCATAGGTAAGCTTGCTCCATACCACTAGTCTAATTCTAGTCCTAGGAGGTCTGAAAACTACAAGCATATAGTTAGCAGAAGCTATTTCCGCCGGTCCACTATATAAAGATGTTATATGGTGGGATGTTTGATGAGCTCTTTTCAACGTCGTTAAAGTGAATAGAGCTACAATCAAACAATATTTACAAACCTCTACTGTGGATTTCACGTTAAGAGTATAAGAATAGGTAAACAAAATTGGTTTGAAAGAAAAGATGGTTAAATAATTAAGTTAAATAAAATGTGGAACACACAAACAAATGAAATCTGTAATCCCACATCGGAAATAAACTGGGTGATTGTTCAGTATATAAGTTTGGTGGGTTACTCCACATATTGTCAATTGATTTTATGATGAAACCTCATTGGGTTCATGTGCTGGACCTATTGGGCCTATTTACTTGTCCACCTCCCAGTTTACTGACGGATCAATTATCCCCATTATCAATTGTGTCAGCACAACATTCTTGAATCATGTCCAGAAACAAATATCACATTAAACGTTGTAGTATAAACACAGTTCAAATAACATTAAATCACATGTTTTACGCATATGGACGTTTTACACAAATATGTTTCAATCCCAAACCATGATTTTTCCAGAAAATCTGAATCCGAATTTTAAAAAAGTGAATATCCCCCTGGAGCTCGAAGTATCTGATAAATTGGAAAAAACTGAGAAATGTAATATTCCCTTATAAGCATCTTATGGCTGATGATCAGAAGAACTGGTGTCTGCCTGCATATTTATCTGCACCAACTTCATCGGACATGCTCAATTTTATTATGAACACCTTGCTTAATAAACACAAATTATAAAACAAAATTGTGCACATGTGATTAAAACAAAATTGTGCACGTTAGTTTAAAACAAAATTGTGCACGTTAGTTTAAAACAAAATTATATTTTAATAATATTTGTGCACATGTAATTTGTTTGTTTGATTACATGCACATATCGTGCACAAGCTATTTGTATATGCACAGATTGTGCACGCACTAATTATATGAAAATGTATTCCTTTCAATAAATAAACATGTGATTCATTTAACTAATAGTATTTATATAAAATTTAATTCAAATTGTTGTTTTGATAAACTAGGTAGGTTTTAGTATTCTAATCTGTCAAAAAATTACAAGCTAGGTAAGATAGGTGTTAAACACATGTTCAAATTGTATCAATAAAGATTTTACGCAAATAATTTTTAAAATTTAAAAAGGGAAGTTAATCGGGAAAATAATTAGAATTCAGGAGTACCTGAATCAGGTAGGTGCGATCAACTGAAAAATGAGGTTATCTCTCTCTTCTATATTATGCACTTCAGAGAATGTTTTCCATCCATTGCTGAGATATTTCTGATCAGAGAGATATTTTGTATAACATGTCTTTCCTTCTTCATATTGCAAAGCAATGACATCATCTTCTCTTGGCAGATTAGGATGGAAACGTTTTGGAAGAGCAAGTAAGCAAATAAATTAAAACAATATCTAAAAACTCTAACATATATAGATATATGGATCATCACTTTTTGTGTGATAGATTTGTGAATTACCAGCCAAATGGGCAGTGGATCGAGTCATTTTCTTTACGAAGCTGGGGAACTCAGGTTTAGTATTTCGCGAACTGCTTCGGCTAGTTTCCTACTTGAATTGAGAACATCCTTTTGAATCCTGCATTAACGATAAAAACCGTGTTTAGTTTGTTCATAGATGAATAGTGAATAGATAGTAAGGCATAAGCAGTTGTTAGCCAATTTTAAAAACTAAATTGTGAACGCAAAAAGATGAACGGTGATGAAGTATTCGTATTTTTTAATCTTATAAACACTCCATTGAAATTTTGTCTATTAAGGATTGAGATGAAGTTAACGGCATAACTAAACTAAATTTTTGAGAGGTGCGCCATGCGCGTGCATTAGCGCGTGCAGTGGCGCGTGCAGTGGCGCGTGCGATACTTGAAAACCCCGAAGCAATTTACCGTGATGGGCCTTCCTCTTAAGGGATTGAGTTAATATCACGTGATCCAATAAATCACATATCTTAGATTACACTGATGATAATATATACTACACTTAATCTTAGCTAAAAGGCTGCTAAAGTTAGCATTCAATATTAAGACATTAAATTATGGTGATTCTTAATTAGTTAATTTCATGTTGCATTCTTAATATTAAGACAATATGAAGACATTAATTCGTAACAAATAATTTTTATCAATCTTAAAAAGTCGGATAACTTTGATTCAAACAAAATAATACACCTTACATTATTAAACTGTTTCTAACTTACCGCGTGGCTCGCGGTCCATCGTGCTAGTGTATTAGAAAATTTATAAATTAAAAAAAGAAACTACGTAGTAGTAGTTGAAATTATCGTTTTAATATTATTTATTTAATTAATAATTTTGTAATTGACGAAAATAGTATACTCCTACTAGTACCAGAGCACAGATATAAACGCTGCGTTTCATCCCCTTTTCCCTCTAAAATCCGAACACCGGCATCGGTTTTCTACCTCCCGGCAAACACTCTACAAATTGTCACACAGTTCAAGGTGCGTATCGCTTCGTTGTGCGTGCTCAATTCTATTCGCTGCTTGTGCCCTAAACCTAATCGTGAGTTTGTTGATTTGATTGCAGAAAAATGGAGGACATAGTTGTAGCTCTCCTCTCGATGTTTCTTCTGCTAGCGCTGGTGCCTCTGTATCTGTGGAAGCGGCGCCTCGATTCTCGCACTGCCGATCAGCCGGCGGCGGAGGAGGAGGAGCCTCTGGTTCGTGAATTCTAATTCGATCGTGTTTTTGAATCGGTAGTCCTGTTTTTGATGTTTTGTTCGTCTGGATTGTGCAGGTGAGGCAAAGAGCAGGAGTTGTTCGAGGCGGCGCTGGTGCCGGTGCGGCACGGAGAATGCGGAGAAGACCTGCTGCTTCTGGTGCTAGCTCATCCTCCGCTGCAGCTACTGTTGAAGGTTTGTCTTGTTTATCTGTGTGTTTGAATTGTGGTTTTTGAGTGTGTGATTACTTGTCATATAAGCTGAATTAGTGTAATGAGTGGCTCTTGTTGATGATTGTGGATATAGAGAATGCTGATGAGAGTGATAGTGACGAAGATGCTGAGGATGGTAACCGTAGAGTGTCAAAGAAGAAGGAAAAGAAAAGACAGGAGCGTGAAGCTCAGAGGCAGGTAATCAATTTTTGGCATTTGATAGTATTGTAGGATTTGACATTTGATAGTCATTGTAGGAGAATGTTAACTATAAATTAGATTGATGTAGTATATGCTGTGCTCACGCAAATATGTTAAGAGACTGATTATGAGATTTTGTTTGAAGGCTGAAGAGGCATCACGTGACTCTCGACGCACAAAACAAGATCACTATGAGGAGATGAGGAGGAGAAGAGATGAAGAACGAGAAGCTCTCGAGCTTAAGCTGGTTGGTTGAATGTAACTTGTTTGATTATAAAAGAGTTATTATAATATGAGCTTAAGTGGTGAATTTTTTTCTTGGCAGGAAGAAGAAGCGAAAGCAAAGAAGGCAAAGGAGGAGGAAGCTGCTGCTTTAGAATTTGAAAAATGGAAAGGGGCATTTTCAGTTGATGAAGAGGGCACGGTAGGAGATGGAGCTGAAGATGGAGGCCAGGACTTGCTTTCAGGTTTCGTGGACTACATTAAGGTACTTCCTAGGGCTGCTCTTTTCTTATTTTAGTTCTGCTCAGTTACTTTTTAATAACTTGGATTACTCTATTTGTACAAAGTATTTAGAAGTATGCAGGTTGGATTGATACTGTTGCATTATTTTCATGCCATCTGCTAGTTTGTTAGTAATATGAACTATGGGATAGTCAAAAACGCGTGTGAAATGAGAATGAAAACTCATCTCCTATTTTGATCTTGCAGAAGCACAAATGCATTCCTTTGGAAGATTTGGCTGCGGAGTTTAAATTAAGAACTCAGGTAATGTACTTATTCCAGTATATCCTCATTTGTGTGATGGCAGGGAATGAAACTGAATGGCTCTGTGTAGTTCTGTGTGAATTTGATCCTTTTTCATGATTATAATGACAGAGCACTATTCATAGTTGAGCAATAATGCTTTTGTGTGGGTTAACCATCATCTAATGATTCATATTGGAGGAGGAAAAAGCATATTGCGGCTTTATATATTCATCGCTTGTAGCTTTTTACCTAACTTTTAGATACCATTTCCTCATCTCTTCCTCTCTTTCTTTGATGTAGGACTGTATTAAGAGAATCACACAACTTGAGGAAATGGGTATGCCTTTATCAACTATCAGCTGCTATTAGCATTCTATTATAACTAGGTTTGGAAAGAAGTAACAATGAAATTTACTGTTGCCGTATCAGGGAGATTGTCTGGAGTCATGGACGATAGGGGCAAGTACATATACCTGTCGCAAGATGAGATGAATGCCGTTGCTGATTACATTAAGCGCGAGGGTAGAGTCAGCATCTCGCTTTTAGCCAGCAAGTCCAACCAATTCATAGATTTGGAGCCCAAATCCCAGTTGGTAGATGACCCGAGTGCTGTAGAAGAAATTCCCGTTGCTTGATCCTTGATATATTAACATAAATAGGCATGACCTAAACCTATGAAAATCCCCTAATCTATGGCTTAGTTTCATCTTTTCTTTTCGAGTTCTGTTTGATGTATACACACCAGCTGCTAAATGGAATTGAAAACAACTATTTTTCTGTTTCTGGTGTCTGTTTGATGCTGAGGTTCCTTGTGTTCCCTAGAATTGAGGAATATCATATACTAAGTGTGGAAAATAGAGTTGGAAAATAAAATAGAAAATAAATTTGTAGAGTGAGTTGTAGTTGATGCATTAGTTTTCTCAGGTAGCGAAACAAACGGGGAAACTAGAGGAAGGAAATGTGTGTGAACTGGTCAAATTGACCTGTGTCTCATTTTAATGGTAAATGGCAACTACTTTAACGGTCTCATAAATTGTCATATTCCCTGCTTTCTTCAATTTTTTCCCCTACCTATCACCTCCTGCGCCGTGTGTTACCACGCGGCATTGGCCGGTGAACGGTGAATCATTTCTTTTACCAAACCATATAGTTAAAAAAGCCAGAATACCTAAATACAACCAAACAAGGTTGAAGAAGAAGAACAGGTAAACGAGAATGCATGCTCCATGGAGCACGTGCTCCTTCATTATCCTCATCATCTTCTCCCATAGCCTGGTGACATGCAGGGCCCAATCCCTCGGCGACTACAATGTCGCTGGCGGCGGTGGTGCTAGCGGAGGGGACCCTATGGCCCCGCCCCCTGCCCCGAAGGAGTTGGATGACTGCAATGGGATCTTTGTCTCCTATGACTTCCTCGGGCGGGAGAAGCTGTACCCGCACGTGAAGAACATCACGGCCCAGGCGTGGGCGTTCAAGGCGCAGCTGACGGTGATGAATGCCGGGGCGGTGGAGCTGAGGGGGTGGCAGGTGCACGTCGGGTTTCAGTACAATGAGCTGCTGGTTTCGGCTGATGGCGCCATTGTTGTGGAAGGGGAAGGATTCCCTGTTCGGGTGGGGAAAAATGGGACGATTTTCGCAGGGTATCCCGTGTCTGATCTCAAGACTGCCATTGATACAGCTGGTGATGAAACTCAGATGCAGGTTCAGGTCGATCTTAAGGGCACGCAGTTCGGGTTGAAGACGGGAAATCCCATGCCTAAGAACATCAAACTTGTCAATGAAGGCTTCAAGTGTCCTGCAGCAAAGCGCAAAGGTATGGTGTCCTTTCAAATGATCTTTCTATGAATAGGAAAATCTTTCTAATAGAATTATCTTTCAAATGTAATGTTGTATGGTGATTCACAGGAACTTCCATGAATGTGTGTTGTGTAAAGGACCCGAAATTCAAGCCAAAGCTCAAGAATGTGTTCTTGCCTCGCAAGACCGGAGATCTGACCATTGTTTACGATGTGATGCAAGCATACGAAAGCAAGTACACGGCTCAGGTCACGATGGACAACGTCAACCCTCTCGGCCGATTAGACCAGTGGAACCTAACATGGGAGTGGATGAGGAACGAGTTCATCACCACCATGAGGGGTGCCTACACTCACAAGAAGGATACTTCTGACTGCATCTATGGCCCTCAGGGAAGGTAAAATTCACACCTTCTACTATGTGACTATGTGTAAAATTTCAGGAGCAAAAAAATTATAAACTGACACTTTATAACAGGTACTACAAGGACTTTGATTTCAGCACAGTGATGACCTGCAACAAGAAACCGATTATCTCAGACTTGCCTCGTGAAATGAAGGACGATGAGAAGATTGGAAAGCTACCATTCTGCTGCAAGAATGGTACACTCTTGCCAGGATTCATGAACAAGACTGAAGCAAGAGCCATTTTTCAGATGGAAGTGTTCAAGCTCCCTCCAGATTTGAACAGAACTGCACTCAACCCACCTCAGAACTGGCAGATCACTGGCCTTCTGAACCCCACCTACAAATGTGGTCCTCCCATCCGGGTTGACCCGACTGAGTTCCCCGACCCGAGCGGCCTTGCCCAGACATCTGAAGCCATTGCCAGCTGGCAGATCACCTGCAACATCACAAAACCAAAGCCAAAGGAGAACAAATGCTGTGTTTCATACTCAGCCTACTATGCCGACTCTGTCATCCCATGCAACACGTGCGCGTGTGGCTGCGATGATCAGAAGCCTCGCTGCGATGCAAATGCACGCGCTCTCTCGCTCCCTCCCGAAGCCCTGCTGGTGCCATTTGTGAACAGGACAATGAAGGCTAGAGCATGGGCTCATTTGAAAAGACAAAAGCTGCCTACTAAACTCCCTTGTCCTGATAACTGTGGGATGAGCATAAACTGGCATATTGATTCAGATTACAAAGCAGGATGGACGGCGAGGATGACACTGTTCAACTGGGAAGAGGTTAACTTCCAGGACTGGTTTGTCGGAGCGCAGTTCAAACGATCAGGACCAGGATACGAAAAAGCGTACTCATTCAACGGGACTAGGTTAACCAAGCTGAACAACACCATTTTCATGAAAGGCCTTCCTGGTTTGAACTACTTGATGGGAGAGGTAAACGGCACCCGCCCCGGCGATCCTCGTATCCCCGGAAAACAGCAGAGTGTGATCTCCTTCAACAAGAAGCATATGTTGCAGCTGAACATTCCGGGCGGGGATGGATTTCCGACGAAGCTCATCTTCAACGGCGAGGAATGCAGTCTCCCGACCCGGTTACCTGAGAAATCAGGCGGGGTTCAACGCGCTAGGTTCAGTCTAACGCCGGCGATTTTCATCGCTCTCCTGACTTTCTTGCTACTAATATAAAGGTTTACATACATAGCTAGTGAGTTAAAGTTTCTTTACAGGAAAACAAAAAAAAAAGAGAAATGTGGCTGATCTTTGACCTAATTTGCATTTTGTTGTACCTCAGCGTTTAGAGCTGGGAATGAAGTGGTGCTTGGATTGGTACAACGTTAGGTGTTTGATGTTATGGCTGTGGGGGTGAGTTGTTGTAACAGATATTGGACAGAAAAATCTATCTTGTGAATGCTTCTTCTACCTATAACTGAACTCCTTTTTGTTTGAATTCCCAACAAAGTTACTCCTCCTTGTTTGAAATTTGCAGAAATACGTTATTTGATTAACTGGCAAAGGTAATCCTTGTTCTTAAAACTCGGCTATTATTTGTATTTATTAATATACAATAGAGAATGCCGGCATAAAATTTTATATATATATATATATATATATATATACTAACTAAACTACGTAGTTTTGTAGCAGTATTGTGGTGGTTTTATTACTAAAACGACGTAGTATTATAGCAATGTTGTGGTTTTATGGTATTTATTATTCAAGGAAAATTGTTATCCATTAGACTAGCAAGGTTAATTCGAACGTTGCGCAAAAAATTTAAATAAAAAATTTATTTAAATTTAGTGTTATGATTTAAATAAAAATCTACACATTGGTTAATTTATATGTGTCATCCCAGTGATCGCTCTCTTGGTCTGCTGGTTATATCTACTCACCTTTATTTGATTTCCTCTATGATGTCTATCTTTTATTTTCATCGGGCAAAAGGAACCTTTTGAAAGTTTTTTTCCACACCAATTCCTCATGCTTTCTTTAGGCTCTTAATTTTTTTTTAAAAAAATGTACTGCTTAACTGAAAATCTTTACTATTAGTTATCCAGAATGCTAAGAAACTGAGATTTCGGTGACTACTTCTTGACGATCCAAACCAATAAAATAGGTACCAAAAGAAAAAAAGAGAGCCAAATACATCTCATTAAAAATGTAACATTAATAAAATTGCATTATTTTGTCTGTTCTATACTATAAAATCTTACAGAAAACCTTATTTTGAAGTGTAAATTGCGCAAGTTAATTATATCATGTATGCATGATAATATTATGATATATAATTGAAATTTATATATAATTAAATATGTAGAAAACATATGTTTCCAAAACATTTGTCTTTTTATTCAATTCAGCACGTATTATAAAGTCAGTTTGGGTTCAGATTAGGGAGAGTTGTACAAATCGTGTCCATTCCGTATATATTGAGAATGACGCTTAATCATGGACGTTGTTATATACAGTCCGTTGGTTTACCTTTATAGTCCCAAATACGGTATAAATTTATGAAAAATATCCTTATTTATTATGTTTATTGAAAAGTTTAACAATATTTAGGAACAAAATATAATTTTAATAGTATTTTAGAATATATTGAGTAAAATAACCGACTGCATATAATAAATCAATTAATTATCTATGATCATTATCCCGATTGATCATTTCATAGCCGTTTTATGCCTTCAATAAACAATGTTAATGAACCCCGTTGCGGTCGTACTTGAATTCCCCCAAGGCTTGTGGGCATGAAGTATTGTCGAAATTACAAGTCGAGAATAATAGATCAGAATGCTACAGAAGAAATATCAATATGGCAACTTTTATATATATTCTCTATACAGTAAAGATATCTCATTTATAAACAAAACCCAATGCATTCTTTTTCACTAAAGATCCCAAACCTAATCTAAATGTGATCAGGATAATAATATTAATTAAACAAAACCCCAATGTATCCTTTTTCACTAAAAATTAAAACACCAAATCCAATCTAACTGTAATTAGGATAATAATCTTAATGCATCATATCATCCCGAATAAGAAATATTCGGGATGTATATATATTGATATTATCCCGATCGCTCAACATGTCAAAAATACAAGAAGATGGTCGCCCCCGCGGCCGTAGCTGAGTTCCCCCAAGATTTGTGGCTTGAAGTATTGTCGAAATTACCGGCCGAGAATGCAGTAAAATACCGCCGTTTATCAAAGTTCCACAGGGATTTGATCGACAGTCCCAGTGTCACCCGGAAGCATAACGAGATATCCAGAGTCAAAACACAGATCATATTATTGCTAGCTTTGTGCATGAAAATGGCAGCAGCGCCGATCACCTTGTGGACATGACAACACCAAACAAGATCCACCGATTGATCCCTCCTGTAAACACAGGAAAGCGTCGTCGTGATACAAAGTGTAAACTTGTTGGTTCTTGCATGGGAATCCTTTGTTACGAAGTACTAGGAAGCAATGATTCCTGCGATCTCGTCTTTTATAATCCTTTGACTAGACATTCTCGAAGGATCTCTCTTGAAGGTAGAGAGCTAAACCCAGATACATGCGTTTTATTTCATGAAAACGAAACCGACGACTTGAAAGTGCTGATAATGCATTCACAGATGACTTCCTTTGAAATATATAGTTCCAATGCTGATTCCTGGGTAGACAATGTTAGTTTCCCGGACATAAAAAATGTGAAAAGTATGCATTTTCCAGTTTTTGTCGAGGCTACTAATTCTGTATACTGGTCGTTCTTTAATAATGGCTACCGTTATTCTGTTGTGGGTTATAATCTCTCAACTCAAAAGTTTACAGATGTGATTCAAACGCCTGAAGAATTCTTCCAGATATTTTCACTAGGGGGTAAACTCTGTTTATACCATGGAACACCACGTGACTCACATCGTGTCAGAGTGTGGAGAATGAAGGATTCCGGAGGCGAGATATCTTGGAGTCGGCCTTTTACTATCAACGATGTCGTGAATATTGATCTGCAACCACAATTTTCCATCAACAAAGGACGCCAATGGGTTATCGTACAAAACCTATCTGGTTCTAAGCACGGAAAACCTAAATACAGACTGTATTTGATGGATGTGAATAAAGCGAGCAGCGTACAGACCAGTACCTTTGATTTGAAGATGCAACTCGATTATCTGGCGCTGATAGACTCAGATGCTCTGCCGGATTATAAGCGATTATTAAGCTCAGGACATTTTGTATTAACGCCTACCCTCCGGGGACCCTAATTAGATAGTTGAATGATCTCAAAATGTCAAGTTTATTCAACAGTTTCCTGATATCGAGTTTACATTCGATGATTTGGAGGATCCAGTGGTATGTTCCCGGCATGTCTGCAGTCCACCAACAGAATCAACAACGGCAGCAACTTTCCGACCACCTGTTTCAGGACTCGGACATTTTAGAGATCCCCTATCAAGCTTCCTCAGACTAGATTGAAGAAGAACTTAATTTGGAAGCTCTTTCAACAGTGGACGGAGTTGGATACATTTTTGTAGTTTGTGCATGTATATAAATCTTGTATCAATCTAGGTTTTAGCTAGATTGATAAACTTAGCAGTGTTCTTGGATTCGATCCTTTGTATTAAATCTGATAGTATGTCTGTTTAGTGCTCTCTAGATACAGATCACCAACACCAAAGTATTGCATTTTGAATGAAAATTTGGATGATGGTAATTTTGTTTTTATTTATGCAACTTTCTTAAGATGGTTATGTTACTGTTTAAAAAGATGTTTACGTCAAATCAGAATTGAAACAAGTTATAAAAGACAAATGATAGTATTTATGTTTGCAGTACAAACTTGTAGGTATTAGAGCACTTACAATGGTAAAGTTTAAATTTGGGCTACATACCCCACTTTGTCATAAATCCTTAGATTTTTCAGTTTTCAACTCACAGTCATACAGCCTGCCACGTCATCATATTATGTACACATCATATATTTTTGAACTCCAACAATGTTTTTTTAAAATAATTTTAAAACCAACAAATTTAGAGTTATTTAATTTAATCGTATCAAACATTTTAATTAATTTCAATATTTATTTTATTCATTAATTTTTAAAAATATTAAAATGAATGGCTACATGCATGCATGCAATTTCAGAAATTGCACAGGTCCTACATTTCATGCATGTTAATTATTTCTGCTGAATTAAATTGAATTGAATTGAATTGTGACCAAATGAATGATTACGAATTAATAATATAATAATATAATAATAAATACAAATTACAATAATAATAATATATACTATTAGTAATTAAATTAAAATAAATTAAAATAGATATATGTAAAGTTATAAAAATAAATATTATAAGTTAAAAAATCATTCAATAATTAGTGTTAATAAAAATGAAAAATAAAGGAAAAATAAATTAACGCAGGAAAAGAAAATATTGAAGAAGGAACATGAAATAATCACGGAGAAAATCTCCTGAAAGTCCTACTTTCCTAGAGAATAGGAGCTACGGGGTCAAAATGGAAATATTGGAAACATTGGGGCCAGGACGCGTAAATTGCAGAAAGTAATAGGCCAGCAGCGTGCAATTCACGTGACGACCAAATTCTTCCCCCAATTTTCCCCCAATTCTTTCCCGTCACGGCTCCGGCGATTACTTTCCTCCAAATCTTCTGATCGGATCGAAGATATGATGACTAGCAATCAAAATCCGGTAAGTTTCGTCGATCATTGTTGTAAGATTCATCTTTCTTCGAACTGAAATCGTTCATGAACCGTAAAATTGCAGGTTGAAGGTGAGAAAGGGATGGAACTTGTTGAAACAGAATTGATTGATGAACTAGTTGGAGAGGTGGTTGAAGAGATGTTTGATGAAGAAGAAGGTCAATTGCAACCAATTGAAGGTACAGTTTATAACCCCAAACATTTCAACTTGAAGACTAGATTGATTTTGCAGCAAACCTGCAAATACTTGAGTGATTGAATGTATATAACACTAACATGAGTGATGTTTCAGTTTATAACTCCAAATAGTTAACACATATGCAATTAGTTTTACATAAACCTAGTTAGTTGATGTCATGATATAAGTAGGGTTTTAAAAAAGATAAGTCATAATTGTTTTATTCTATATGTCCAATGTTTAAAGCTAAAAGAGTTGATTGTATAACAACAATGTTTTAAATTGTGTGGATGAACTGTAATGTTTTAGTGTATAACCATTATCTTTTAAGCTGTGTTTTAAAACTGCAATATATTACAATTTTTTTGCAGTCTATAATCACAATCTTTTAACATAGTGTGCATGTGTTTTAACATAGGAATATGATGTTTTATTATTTGGTGAGAAATTGCAGGAATTATGGATGAAGAATGCTTAGAAGGAGTTGAAAGAGACTCACTTGTTGAATTGGAGATGCTGTACAAGAATCATGCTAATGCACTAGGATTTTGTTACAAAAAACACACGCAGAGAGTGGTGGATGGTGTAGTAGTGGAAAAGTATTATGCATGCTCTCATCAAATAATGTGTGTATGGGAACCTATCCCACACAATTTCAAAGAAAAGTGTGTGGGATAGGTTCCTTTCCAAATATGCAACTCCAACAGCAAGGAAGGACTCAATCGTTTGGCGTCAAAACATGCTTCGGAGTTTCTTTCAATTGATTACAAAGAGTGAGGGCAACCTGGACGCAAGAAAGCTGCTAGAGGACGCACTTCAAAGCTCGACAAGTGCTGTGTTGTCAATACTGCCTACCAAATCTGTGGTGGAACAACCGCTTATGCTCACTGAGTCGAGTAGTGCGGTGTCTGAATCGACTAGTGCTATAACAGAAGAACCTGCCAGCCTGCATGATCCATTGATTGCGAACACTAAAGGAAGGAAGGGTAAAAGACACAAATCATGTTTGGAGAAGCATGGAAAGTCAAAGAATGAGATTGGCACAATAACACCAAAGGCACGGTTGTTTTGAGATTAGTGATTATGCATAGCTGGTGTTGAATTATAGATTTTGTAAGAATCAGGAGAAACATGCAATGTGAGTGGAATTTTAGTTACTGTGTTTTTTTGTTTGAATGGTTACAAACATGATCTGTTTACTTAAGTTATGGATGTTTTAAGTTACATGTACAATGTTTAATATTTCTTTGGAGTTGCAGTTGTTATAGAAAACTTTCAAGTTGTGTGTATGACTTTCACATAAACTAAAGTAGGCATTGGTCACATTACACTTAAAAATTTCCACTGGTTTCTAAACAACCTTTTAAGTAAAAAACTGGAACTTATAACTTAAATACACAATCCTTCATAATCTCTGTCTCTCTGTCAGAATCTTTGTTTCTCATAATTTGTTGTTTCAACTTACACTGGTCATATTTCACACTATTTAAGCGACCTTTGAATCTTTTGATACTTTGAACTTTTATATTAATTAAAAGTTGTAGGTACCTTTTAATTTAAAAGCATAAACTTGTAGGTTACAAACACAAATGTTGTAAAGTTGACACACAAACTGTCATACTAAAAGAACACCTTTCAACATAAGAATGGGACTTTGTAACTTAGATATTCAAACACTTAAAACATATGAAAAACAGTTGATGAAACAACAAAACAAACACTAAAAAGTTTGATTAAAATGTGCAACACATTCATATTAATCAGGTCAAGAGCCTGTACACCAAAAGAGGCTGTCACTATCATTGAAACTAAAGTTAAACCAAATGTTTAAAAGTAGAGATAACACCAAAAGAGGCTGTCACTATCATTAAACAAGCTAATGCTTGGTGCTGCTAGGGTTGTCTGGTGTGTAAAAAAGTTCATCATCATCAGCAAACAAATTGAAACTTGGCATTGTATCAGCTAGTTTCTTCTTGTAGCTTTTCTGGAACTCTCGAGCTTGAGTGTCACACCATTCATGAAAATCTGGATTAGCAAAGAATTCCTGGCTGCTTTGTGAACCTTCAATAGTTGAATCATCATCATGAGAGGCAGCATTAGAAGCAGCAACTTCACTTTGGAACTTCATGTAACGCTCATGATACTTGGCAACAGCAAGGAACATATCTCTTCTTAAAAACTCATGTGCTTCTTGAGGAGGCTACAAAGAAATGCATTAGTTAGTATCCAGGATATGCATATAAGAGATATATAAACAAAGATGAAATACAAAAACAACTACCTTAAGTCCAAGTTCTTCAACAACAACAAACATAAAAAAACCCTAAACCCTAAACGCTAAACCCCTAAACCCCTGAACCCCTGAACCCTTCAAGTTACATGTAAAATGTTTCATTTTACAAGTCAACTGTTTCATGCTAAAAAATAACACATATAAGCACAACAAGCATCTTCAACAACAACAAAACATAAAAAACGCCTGAAAAGTGAGGAACAGAGAGCGAACCGTCGTCAGCATTCAGATCTGTAGATGCAGGCGGATCAACGTCATTCTTAGATCTAGTGACTTGCTTGTCCTTGTTAGCAATAGCTGTTAATCGATCAGTAAAAAAACATAGTCAGAGCTACACATCAAATATGATATACATCTAATGTTTCAAGTTACATGTCCAATGTATAATCAAATAAGACAATGAAACACATGAACATAAAATAAGTTTAAAAAGTTTTACGATATAAATCAAATGTTTCATATTACATCTCCAATCTGTCATCATAAAATATTATATGTTTTATGTACCAGGATACATATAGAATGTTTCATGTTACATGTAAAATGTTTCATAATATATGTCAACTGTTTCATGCTAAAAAAATATCACATATAAGCACAAGAATATAAGTTTGATGTTATATCCGCAATGTATCAAGTAACAATGCTATTCTAACATATTACACATGCATCTTCAACAACAACAAACATCAAAAACGCCTTAAAAGTGAGGAATCGAGAGCGAACCGTCGTCAGCATTCAGATCTGTGGATCCGGCCAATGCAGATGCAGGCGGATCAACGCCGGCTCCAGAGGCTCCGGCCAATGCAGATGCAGGCGGATCAACGCCGGCTCCAGAGGCTCCGGCGACTACCTTCTTCTTCTTAACCATAGCTGTTCATCGATCAATGACGGGGCGATTAGAAAAACACAGTTAATACAGGAATCGATCAATTAATAAGATTCAATGGGATCAAATGAGCATACCTTTCAATAACCCGATCGAAATCCAAGCAAATTAGGGGCGATTAGAGGCAGTTAGGGTTCGTTGCGGCGGTTCGTTGCGGCGGTTCAAAATCGCCAGAGAAGAGAGAGAAAAATTAGAATGGAAAATGAAGGGGCAGGTGGGATTTGGTGGCTTATATACACGCATAGTTTATGTAATTACAGAAAACCCCCGAGAAAATAATATTTGCACAAAAACCCCGTAGTTCCTATTTGCTCCAGAAAGTCCGTCTTTCTGGAGACTTAGTAATAATCACGTGGCTTAGGAGAGGGCCATCACAGTGCCACATGTCAATGGCCTGTTGGTCAATCAAAACAGATCATGAGTTCCATTTTTACAGCCCAACAATTTTTCTCTCTCCTGAATTTTTTAAAAACTCAACTAAAAGTTTACCATTGTGAATGGAAATTGGGTTTTTTGGTCATAAAACCTTCTCAAAAAAACCCCACTGTAAGTGCTCTTAGTAATGCTTCGCTAAACCTACTTAAAAAAAAAAAGAAGTAATGCTTCGCTAAACTTGTAGGTATTAGGCCCTGTTTGCCCGAATTTATTTCTTGCTGAACTGAACTGAACTGAAATGAAAAAAAAAATACTGAATTGAACTGAAATTTATTTAAAAATACTGAACTGAACTGAAAATATTTAAAAATATTGAACAGAACTGAAAAAAATAAAAAATACTGAATTGAACTGAAAAATAATTAAAAATACTGAACTGAACTGAAAAAAATAAAAAAATACTGAACTGAACTGAAAAAATAAAAAAATACTGAACTGAACTGAAAAAAAATAAAAATACTAAACTGAACTGAATTGAACTGAAAAAAATAAAAAAATACTGAACTGAATTGAAAAAAATTACAAAAGGATATTTGGCACCTTTTATGGATCCAAATGCAAGGTACCATTTATCAGATTTTCAAAGAAATAGAAATTTTAGAGGAATTTTGGAGCAATTTAACTATCGACATTCTTCTCTACGAAACACTGTGGAAAGGTCATTTGGCAACTTAAAGAATAGGTGTCGCATTCTTAAGTCGATGCCTTAAATGAAGGAGGAGTGGCCAATGACCATAATAATAGCAACAATCACGCTTCATAATGTGAATGGAAAAACTTGGGATACCTGTTGTAAAGCATGACGATAATGTTCAAGGAACGGCGGATAAGGAATTGCTCAGTTCTCAAAAGGAAGGAAGAAATGAATCAAGTTCAATTGAATATAGCAACAAGAATTATGCAGTCGATGCCCTCATGATGAAGATACTAAAGCGAACTAAATGTCGTTATTTTGAATTGATTTGGCGTGGTTTGAAACTGAGTTGATTTAAATTAAAATTAAATGCATGACAAAAGAGTAATATTGCTTATGAATGTTTATTATTTTAGACATACTTAAATACTAATAGTACACCTACATTAGGCTGAATAAAATTAACAAATTTAAAAAAACTGATTTGAATTGTTATGAAATGAACAAAAAGTAAATATAAGAAAAATAGTGTGACTAAATTAAATCATATTTTGAAAAAATTAATTTTCTGATCTGATCTGAATTCAATTGAATATAAACTGAACTGAATCGAAAAAACAGTAGAGAGCTATAATAAGAATATATATATGAAATTTACTGAAATGAAATATAAAAATATTTATCTGAACTGAAAAAATAAAAAAAATATTTAACTAAACTGAACTGAACTGAAAAAAACAAAAAAATACTGAACTGAACTGAAATATAAAAAAATATTTAACTGAACTGAAAAAATAAAAAAATACTGAACTGAACTGAAAAATATTTAAAAATACTGAACTGAACTGAAAAAAATAAAAAAATACTGAACTGAACTGAAAAATAATTAAAAATACTGAACTGAGCTAAAAAATAATAAAATACTGAACTGCTTTACAGAAAAACTCTGCCAAACAGGCTCATAGTTAAGCTTTAATGTTTTTGACTATTCAACTCAATTCTTATTGGGGAATTTGTCCATATAATTTTTTTTTGAGGAAAAGGATGAATATTATTAAACATTACGGGAGTTTATATTAAAAAGTCTCCTACCTAATTTAATAGCTAGATTGTGTTCTATCATAAGATTACTTCTATGTATCTTAATAACTCGAAATTTTAACATAGATTTCAGTAGCAAACTTATACTAGAAACTATAGACTTTATTTCCAGAGGTGATCTCCCAGAATCTGCTATCGAATCTGCCAAGATTATTGAATCTGTGACTATGTTAAGTCGACGACATCCTTGTCTGCATGCAGATTTTAAGGCCCTCCAACAAGCTCCCGCTTCAGTTTGAAGTGGGGACATAGCCGTGAAGAAATATGTCCCTTGTGTGTGGAGATCTTTCGGCCAACCAGGCTTCCATAATCTCCAACCTCCTGTGCCAAGCAGTTCAGCTTTCTTGAAGGATCCATCAAAACTAAGAACACATGCTTCCTTAAGTAAGCTCTCCACTTCCCCAGCTTTGATGCTATCCACCGTTATGCTATTTGTGACAGGCTCTCCCCTTGAGCTAGTTGTATCAGCAGCCCTCATTACATCTGCTCGTGCTCTCCCTCTACTCAGCATAATCTAGCACTCAGCCTTTGCTTGTTCCCAACTCCAGTTTGATGGTTGTAGCGCCTGATGAAAGACTTGATGATTTCTCTGTTTCCATATCTGCCATAAAATAGAGATATATTTCACAAATCTCCTCCTCTTGTGTGTTCAGGATGATGAGTTGGAAGAACCATGTGGTGAAAGAAGTGCCTGAGCCTTGTATTATGATTCCAGCCTCCCTCCAAATCCTTTCTGCCTCTGGATAGGCCAGGAACAAATGTGTCTCATCCTCCACATAAGAAGAGCATCTACTGCAGTTGCTATTGTCTGACAGCTTCCTTGTTTGCCTGTTTTTTTGTGTTGGTAAACATCCCAATACTGCCTTCCACAGGAATGTTAACATTTTATAAGGCACATTTAGATTCCAGAACTTAGACCGAAATTTCCTGGCTTGTTCTGAAACTCTAATGTGATGTGTTCCACCTTGGGCTTGACTCATTACCCCTTTTTTGTATTTTATTCCCCATTGGTACTCCACCTCCAAAAAGGAATGTCCTTCTCATTTGAATTTATATGGAGTGTCATGATATGAGGGATAAACTGGCTAGAAAAAATGTTCCTTATGAGTGGCATCCTTCATGTATTGGACTGTTGATCTATCAGGTGCTCCACTCTGAGATTAGTATGGGTGGATACAACTGCAGAATTCTGTATGGGATTTGCAATGGATGGAATCCAGTTATCATGAATCTTAATATCCTTCCCATTTGCCACCCTCCAATGTAGGTTGTTGGTTATTAGATCAGCTGCCCAAACTATAGATTTCCAGCCCCATGAATCACCAGGCTTCACCATTACTGTCCTGATGGAGTCATTTCTCAAATATTTAGCCCTGTATGTCTGACAGTAAATAAGATCCTCCCTTTAAAATGTGCCAAGCATGTTTGGCTAGGAGGGCTTTATTTAGGCTCACTGATGACCTGAGACCTAGGCCTCCTTCATGCTTTGACTTACATATCTGACTCCAAGCCTTCCAATGTACTGATCTCCCACTCAATGAGCCTCCCCATATGAACTGAGTTGTCATTGCATCTAACTTCTTTAGAATGCTTACAGGAATTCTGAAAATCCCCAGTGGATAGACCGCTAAGGATTGCATGACATGCTTTGCCAGAGTCAGTCTGCCAGAGAAGTTTAGGAGCTTGACCTTCCAAGATTCATATTTTTGCTCTACTTTCAAGATTAAGGAGTGAAAAATCTGTGATTTCCTCTGATCAAAGATGACATTTGTTACCAGATATGTTCCACCAATACCTTCCTTTTGTATGTTCATTCTTTGCCTTATGGACAATTGCAAATTGACTGGAGTATTAGGACTAAATTTCATGGCACACTTACCATGATTTAACAGTTGACCAGAAAATGTGACATAATCCTCCGGGATGCCTGCCAAATCTTCCACTTCCTGCTGTGTGCATTTGATGAATAGAATGCAGTCATCTGCATACATTATATGTGAGATCACATGACCCCCTCTTGAAACCTGAACTCCTAGGGTTGGATTTTGAAGTGTTTTCCTTTTCAGCCATGTAGACATGTATTGCTGGCATATGATGAATAAGTATGGAGATAAAGGGCAGCCTTGTCTTAGACCTTTGTTAGGAGAGAAAGACTGACCAACCTCACCATTTACCTTTATTTGATAAGTGACTGTTTGGACAGAAAGCATGATCAGGTCTATCAGAGACTGTGGTAGTAGTATATGTCTGAGAGTTGCCTCCAGGAAATTCCATGAAACCCTATCATATGCTTTACTCATGTCCAATTTTATTGCAGCCAATCTCATTTTCCCTTTTTTGTGCTTTCTCATATATTCCATTACCTCATGAGCTAGCAAAACACTCTCAGAAATGTTCCTCTCAGGCACAAACCCATGTTGGTTATCAGAAATTACTGAACCAATATGTTTCTTCAGCCTGATTGCTATCATCTTTGCTAGGATTTTATACTTGACATTACAAAGAGATATAGGCCTGAAGGTGTTTTAGGCATCTTTACCTTAGGAATGAGAATGATGTGGGTGCAGTTCCAATCCACGGGGAATTCATTGGTTTGTGTGATATGAAGGATGGCTGAGTTCACTGAATCTCCCACTATATTCCAGTATTGCTTATAAAAGCCAGCTGGAATATCATCTTCTCCAGGAGCTCCCCAAGATTTCATACATTTGACAGCCTCCCACACATGTGATTTATTGAAAGGAGCACTCAATTGTTGAACTTGAGAAGGAGTTAGTACCTGTTCGTTTGCTTGCATGAATTCTTGAACAGTGTGTGCAGGCAAAGCTTCAGAGTATGGTACTTGTGGATAGACATAGACCTCTTTAATGTGATCATTGAGGATTTGGACAATCTTGTTATTTTCTGTGTTCCAAACTCCATTGGTATCTAGGATACCTTGAATAGTATTGACTTGTTTCCTCCTGGTAGCCCAACTGTGGAAGAATTTTGTATTCTTCTCCCCAAAAGCCATCCAATTAAGTTTTGTCCTTTGCTGCCAGTATTCAGATTACCTTTGCTCCAGCTCTTTCTTCTGTGTGATTAGGCTCTTAATCTGGTAATGATTTTGATGCAGACCTGAACCTGCATGTGCTTTCTCTAACTGCTCTGATACTTCATTAAGTTTTTTGTCCATCTGACCAAATGCTCTTATGTGCCAGTTACACAAATGAGTTAATGCCACACTGAGTTTATTGGTCAACACCTCCACAGTGTTCAAGTTTATGTGGTTCTGCAGATTCCATACTCTAGTTATGATCTGATTAGGAGCTTCCATTTGTATCCACATTGCCTCATATCTTTTGGTGCTCCTAATCCTTTTATTCTGTGGCTGTAGCTCTAGCAGTATAGGACTATGATCAGACTCAGTGAAAGGTAAATTATTTACCTTTGCAGATGGCCATAAACTCTCCCACTCCTTATTAGCAAAATCCCTATCTAGCCTTTCTACTATTGTGTGTGGTGGATCCTGATTGTTAGTCCATGTGAACCAAAGGCCTTTAGAGCTTACCTCTTGTAGTTGATGCTTGAAAATGAGCTTGTGTAACTCTGAATTCAGATGAGATGGAACTGGAGAGCCTCCTCTCTCGTCCCTTTGATCCAAAATCTGATTAAAATCCCCTACAACTATAGTTGGGAAACTATTAAAGTACTGCAAAGATGATAATACATTCCAAAATAAAGGCCTTTCTGAAGCAGATGGTGGCCCCATAAACCACTAACAGGCACCATTTCTGGCCATTTGCAGTAGAAACTAAACAAACTAAGTAGTTCTTATGAGCCTGCTCAACTACTAATTCTACATTGTCTGCCCTATTGAGAGCTAAACCCCCAGATCTACCAGCTGCATAAACTATTCTAGTATTTCTAAAATATGAGTTTTCCTGCCTACGAGCAAAAGCATTCTCATTGGCCTTTGTTTCTAGTAAACAAAAGATACCAGGCCTATATCTATTTAGCAGCTGATTGATCTCAGTGAATGTAAGGGTGTTGTTACAACCCCTACAATTCCACACTATGGTCCTCATGGCTGATTGGGTGGTTGATTTGGTTCAACCACCGGAAAACCTTGTTGAGTGGCCCTTCCCTCAGCCACCTGCAGCAGGGATGGCCTTCTGGAAGACACCTCCTCCTCTCCACTGCTGGTTGAGTCTTTATGATCTTCTTCCTTGACAAGCTCCAAGACATCTTCTAGCTGAGCCTCTCCAACAGCATCTGACTTATTCTCATCCTCATCTGAAGAAATGACTATAACTGAGTTGGATTTTGGATCCATTGCACTTGTCTACTCCGCAACCTCCATGTTCATAGTGTGTCTCAGAATGATCCTTCTGCGTTTTGGGGATTGCAAAGCTTGCTCTGACATTTCCATGCTTCCACTACCTTCAGATCTAGCTCTCTTCCTGCTTTCTTGTAGTCCTCTCTGAGTGATTGGTTCTGAAGATGCCCCGTGAACCCCTCTGACATACCAGTTATGTGTCACCTCCACTGCATTTGTATGAATCTGACTTGGCACCTCTGTTATCTCTATCTCCTGAGGTGGCACTTCCTCTAGATCCTTAGTTTCCTCTGAATTTCTCACCCTTGAAGGATCGTGTTCCCGAGATTTCTCAGACTTGGACTGCTCAGACTTTGTATCACTGTTGCTAGCTTGTGGAACTGGCCTTGATGATTGGCCACCCTTCTGATCTACCTTCATTTTATTTTTTCCTTTGCCCTCCTCATCCTCATGTTCTTGTCTTCTTCTTTTTGGCCTTCGCTGTCTCCCAATGACTGTGGCCGGGCCCCTGCTTTGTCTGGAAGACTCCAAGTCTGATTCTTCAGAGGATGAATCTGAGTCCTCCCCATCCGAGGAGATGACCACCACTTCATTTTGGTTCTCTGTTGATTGCTCCGGCTGCAGTTCTTGAGGGCTAATTTGTAGTAGAGGAGGAATCTCTGAGATGGCACCCCCCATCCTGGGATTGCAGACGCTCCATTTACTGTGACTCTCAGATGCATCATTTCTGGATTTTCTTGTAAAGCAGACATCATTAGTGAAGTTAATGTCTCCTCAGCTGCTTCCAATGCCCTCAGATCCACTGTAACCCTTTCCATTTCTATATTGACTTGATCCTGGACGTCCACCATTCTCTGTTGGGCAACTGTAGTCTCTATTTGTGGGCCATAAACTTCATTGTCAATTAGCATGTCTGTCAGTGGGTACGGTGAATTTGACCTGATCCGTACTGGATTCTCCAATTCCACTCCGAAATAGGGATCAAAAGTCTGATTCCGATGTTGAAATGGATTCCCTTGAATTCGATCTCCAATTGTCAATCTCCTCCCATTTCCAAGCTCCACTCTCATAGAAATCAGGAACCCTTCCTGTATGTCTCTTTCCCGCATATATCTGTATCTGAGCCTTCTTGAATCCATATAATCAGCTGGCGCATTAGTGTTGCGATGTCCCCTTTGATGATTATAGGCTCGAACATCGCCATCAAACATTTGCCTTCGGGGATCATAGACAATGTTCACTCCCCTCTCAGCAAAATGGGACCTCACCTTGTGCTCAATAAACTGATCCAACACCACATCACTTTCAATTGGACAGTTGTACATAAGGTGACCAATCACACCACATCTTCTGCAGAATCTGTACACCCTTTCATACTAGACATCTACCCATATTCTTCTATTCTCCGGAGCTCGCACATATTCAAGATCTACATAAAACCCAGTGACCAGTGGCTCCACCGGCACAATCCACATTGTCACCCTTAGAAAGTTAACATTCATTGCTGGCGGTGGCTCTATCTCAACATCAATAACCTCCCCAGCCATATTTGCAGCCTTAATCGCTGCCATTGGAGCAAAGCATTCCGCTGGTAAGCCATGTAACTGCACTCGAACCTTTACCTTTTCGACCTGTACATCTCTTAAAACTATCCCCGACCCCCATCTCCTAAAGGCTAACAACCCCCCTGCCACTGCAAAGGGGCTGCGGTGCAGAATTGCTAACGCTTCCTCCCTAGTATCAAATCAAACTACAAAGATATGTTGGTATCTATGGATTACCTCTACAGTGACCGACCAGAAATTTCTGAAATTTCTGAAATACTGGTAATTTTGTTTTTATTTTTTGCAACTTTCTTAAGATGGTTTTGTTACTGTTAAAAAATATGGTTACGTCGAATCAGAATTGAGACAAGTTATAAAAGTGAATGATAGTATTTACGTTTGCAGTACAAACTTGTAGGTATTAGTTAAGCTTGAATGATTTTGACTATTCAACTCAATTCTTGTTGGGGAATTTGTCCATATAATTGTCCTACGTATACATCTAGCGAAACACATTTCTTATGAATAAAAAGGGCAAGAAATTGTAAAAAGACATAAAGGTTGAATTATTAACTAGAAATTCGTCGTTCTTTGGTTTGGTTGCTTGAATAACTTGAGTGTATTAGACTTCTTTTATAATGTTATTTGATGTTTAATTACTGTACTCAACTTCGATCGTGATTTAACTAATAGTCGGTGTTTAATAGTTGAACTTGTTTCATTTACACTAGATATAGGCCTGGCAATTTTTACCCGTTACCCGCAGGTAAACGTGTAACTTATTTTTTTACTCATATGGGTATGGGTAAAATATGGGTATGGTAAAATACGGGTATCGTAAAATGGGTAATTTAAAACACGGGTCCAAACGGGTTGGGTAAAATAAGGGTCTAACCCGCGCGTTTACCCGTTTTACCTGCGGGTTTTTACCCAACCCATATTTTATCTGACCCGTATTTTATCAAACCCGTTTTACCCTTATTTTAAACGGGTAAAAAATGGATCATACCCATATTTTCATATTACCCATTTTACCCGACCCGTATTTTACCCGTATACCTGTTTGTCAGCCCTAACTAGTTCTATAGTGTTCTCTTTAGATAATAAGACTATAAAGGACTTTCTATATCACTTGCAATATATTAAGATCAACTACTTACTACTATTTTACAAATTTTCAATCTGATCATTCATAGACCATTTTAATTCTCTTTTTAAGATAAATAAGTGGTGGGATGGTTTGGCATATGCTTGTCACTTTGGATTAGTTGTTATTTACGATTTTATTAATTAAAATTCCATCAGAAGATGTTGAAATGATGTTGTAGCTCTAATTAAATTGGATCCATAAAAATAATTGTAGATTTAAAGTAATCATTTTAAATGAATAGTGAGATTGAGTTTTTCATCTATTTACCCTTTACATAAGAAAGTGCATCATTGGATACAGTGGCGGAGCCAAGATTTTATGAGTGGGGTGGCAATTTATGTCAAAAATTTTTTTTCATACTTACTACAATTCTTGTAAAAATAAAATATAAATAAATGAACAAAAAAATGTCATTAAAATCAAATACATACCATTAATATTACAATAGACATCGAATTATACCATTAAAAAACTACAAAACACTAGAATTACACCTTAGAAGAAACATTATCTTGGAGCAAGTTTCATTGCAGCATATTACAAAACACTAATATTAAAAATTTACAAGGTACACCGCCTAGGAAAAGGGTTCATTTCATCAAACCTTTTTACAATTGCATCCATGTTAACATCCATAAACAAATCCCTCTCCAAATAAGTAACTAAATTATCATCCAACAATTGATCTCCCATACTATTTAGCAACTTGTTCTTGATATAAGTCATTCCGGAGGATCGGAAGCAAACACCAGCTCTCTGGAGGGGTTATCGCAGTTGCAGAGAAGGGAGAAGGGGATAGGGTTGGAGAATTTGTGTTTAATATTTGGGACTTTTATAATTTATAAGGGTGGGAATTAATGAAAATTATTAGAAATTTGATGGTTGTTATAGCAATTTTTGAAAAGTAGTGGGGCAATATTTATAATCTTCAAAATCATACCATATAAACTAAAAAATATATATTTTCCTTTGCACCATGCTCACCTCCGCCCCTGATTGGAGTTGACAGCTGGAAACAGCTAGTAGTCAAACAAATTGCCAAACAACTGACAACCACCAACCAGAACTCGTGATTAAAAAGGTCGAGTGAGAGTCAAAACGAAACCGTCAATCAAATACATATGGCCAAAATATAAACGACAATCAAATATTTTTAAAATGTGTTTAAAGAAAGATACAAAATATATAATTAAATTATCTTTTAGGGGTTTGGTAGTATTCTTGGTGTTGTGCATTATATAAGTAATCTAACATCAAGAGTAATAAGCGTAGAAATTTTATGACTAATTAAGTTTCTATGGAGGTATAAAGCCATCCAAGAGCAGTTTAATAAGAGATTTATATTTTAGCCGGGATTCAATCATACATCGTGGCCCGATCGAACACAACAAGAAAGCAAGTCAATTGACGGCACAATTATCAGTACATCTGTTTCTCAAAAACCGAAGGTTAGATTCTTTTTTTAATCTATTCTATGATTCACACACACACATATGTCAAAAGTTTGTGTATCAGGCGTGGTTAGAAACGATGTTTTGTTGTTTTGAATGGATTCTTTAGCATGATCTTTCTAGCTTATTAATTTATCAGTTTGTTGGAGATGATTCATGGGATTCACCCCAAGAATAAACTTTTACTTTTGGAATTTTTTGTATGAACTTGATCTAAATTAGATGGAATGCTAAGTTTTATAAAAAAAAAATTACTTTTTCAAAAACTATACGAGATGTGTCTTGGACACAAGATCCGGTGTCCGCTCAATTTTCTGGGCACAAGATCGATGTGTCCGCTCCATTTGGTGGACACGAGAACTATGTGTCCAATCCCGGTGTCCATAGAAATGTGTCCATAGGCTATACATATCATGATTATGTCCACTAACCAAGGCGGATACATTTTATGTGTGTTCTACTACTGTCACATTATTGTCGTGTCCGACCTCGTGACCACAATTATTTTGTTTTTTAATTAGAATAGAATTTTGAACGCGTTACCTTCTTCTTGAGATTCATTACAGAAATATAAACTTTTTCTTTTGAACTGTATTTTGGAATAATGAGAAAGGGAAGTTAAGAAGTGCAGGGGGAGTTAAAAATTAAGTAAGGGGTAATATAGTCTATTTGTATATAAATTGGGATGGATGAAGCAAACTAAGTACTGCATGGAGCAGCTCCGCTAATTATCTCTAACATGGTTCAATTTAGTTTAGTTCAATTTAGTTTAGCAAAAATATAAGTTGATAAAATTTAGGCAAATTAGACATGCTGATTGTATTTTCAATACATTAGTTTTCACTTTACTTTAGTTCAATTCGGATCAAGATAGTTAGAATTAATCTCAGAATAATAGGCTTAAATGTCATTTGATATTTACTATTTTTAAATAATTATAATATAATAAACGTAGAACTGTTTCTTTTATTAATTATTTTCATTGTTATTATAGTTGGTTCTTACCATTTCTTGGTCAATTTTCATATATGGCACATGTAAGATCACATAAAATGCCTTTTTGTAATAATACGCGTACTTGTTCATAGATCATCTTTTTGTGTTGATAATTTAATTTCAAAAGTTGCTACAACTTTTTTTGTCTAGTCTATGTTTATCTATCAAACAAACTACAACCTCCTTCGTCAATGCAGGATTCAAATGGATGTTTTCAGTTCTAGTAGGAAGCTAGCTGAAGCCGTTCGAGAGAAACTGAATCCTGAGCACCCATGTTTCGTGAAAAAAATGACCCGATCTACTGCCTTTTTCATGGTAATTCACACATCTTCAAACAAAATGATGATCCATATGTTACAGTTTTATTATTAATAATATTTGTTTGCTTACTTGGTGAATTTTATACAGCCTCTTCCAGAATGGTTACATCCCAATCTGCCAGAAAAAGATTCTGTCATAGCTTTACAGGATGAAGAGGGAAGGAGGTATTATACCAAATATCTCATTAATCACAAATATCTCGGCAATGGATGGAAAACATTCGCTGAAGTGCATAACATTGAGGAGGGAGATGCCCTCATTTTTCAGCTGGTTGCACCTACCAGATTCAAGGTACTTCCTAAATTCTACTATTTTTCACATTCTTGGGCATGTTTAGTATAGTTTATGTGATTATTTTTAATTTCAATTCAGTTTAGTTAAGTATTTTCAGTTCGATTCATTTTTTATAAATGTGAATGGATGAAATTCAGCTTAATGTAGAAATACTATTAGTATTTTCGATACAACAATATTTATTTTTTATTCAGTTTAGTTCACGAAAAATTAGTTATAGTGAGCATGCCCTTAGTCTCCCGTTCGAGAGTAACTTGCTATCTTTTGGTTGAATTTTTTTATGCGTCCGAGAATAAATTTTTATTAGTTTGTGTTTACAATTAGGCCTGTCAAACAAATCAACGTATCCGACGGATGATCCACGTCTGTTCACTATATACATTGAATAAGACTTATTGAGTAATTGACTTATTGGATAATTAACTTATTGGATAATGACTTATTGGATCATTTATTCTTTGGATAAAATTTAAATGGATAATGGATAAAATTAAAATGGTTTGGATAATAAGTTATCCATTGGATATTTCTTATGTAAACTTGTTTTGAGTTTAAATTTTTAAATGACCAAATCCTGACATGCCTAATCCGACCCGGCCCAACCCAACTTGAGTCCAACCTACCCGACCCGACCGACCCAGACCCAACTCAAACCCAACCTGGCCCGCCCGACTAGATTCGAGTCCACCTGACCCACTCAAGCCCGCCCAACCAGATCCGAGTCCGTCCACTATCCAATCTTGTCCAACCGACTCCAACCCAAGTCCGTCCAACCCGACTCCAACCCGGCACTATCCAACCCTAAGTCTAACTTACAAACCTAACCCGAACGACCCGAACCAATTATATTTTACAATTTGGTCCGAAGTATTTTTAGATTGATCCAATTCATGAACGCCCTACTTGACAATAGAACATGCAGAAATTTTAAACAACAGAACTAAAATGGTAGTGATTTATTAGATCATTATCCAATGGATCACATGTATTGGTCCGGCGAATAAAATAGATAATGATCTGTTCCACTATTCATTTGATCCATTATCCAATGGATCATTTAGTCCATTATTAGGCATGTCAAACGGATAAAATGGATTTATATATGTTCCATATCCATTTGATCCAAATGGATTGATCCATTATCAAATAAAGGGCTATGGATCACGGATCAATCCATTTTATCCGTTTGACAGGGCTAATTACAATATGTGTTTGTTATAGAAATGTCAATTTTCAAGATTTGTGTAAAACTAACATTTATACTTGTGTTTACTATGCAAGGTGTACATAATAAAGACAAGCATGTCGGATGAACTTGGTGCGGCCCTAACGTTGATGGATCTGAAGGCAGACACCAATGATATTGTGGGTTCTTCTCGTCAGCCTGGAGATGCCTAGGGATTGTTCCAATCTATCTAAGGATTTTGTGGAAAACCCATGGTTTTATATTGAAACATTTGTTGTGTAAAACATCTTATATGATGTTATTTGAACTTATTTTGTACTGCAGTATGCAACTATAATTTTTGATATTTATTGACGTTATTTCCTGGATATTTGTTCCTGGTAATTAAGTTAGCTTGATTGTTTAACTTTTTCTATCAAAATTATTTTTTAAACTATTTTCAATATATGCTTAGATGTACAAGTTTAAGAAAACTTATCAATCTCAATAAAAGATCTAACTGAAACAATGTTAAATAAATCCTCACAGTTCATCATCTTCATTTGATAAAAGGAATCATTGTTATGGTAATGAAAATGTACAATTGGTATAATTGGCACCATTCTTGAAAGTGCCAAAAAAATCATTTGAAACAACAAATAGAACAACAATAATAATACATGCACTCAATATTTGAGAATGCAAAGGTTTCTATGTTTTGAAGAATCAGTATTCCTTTATCTCATTGTCATTGCTTCCTGGCCTGCATCAACATTAAACCAATAGTGAGAACTGATAAGACACCAAAAAAACTAACACAACAGAAATTGTCCTAATAGCATATGAATACAAAAGGACAAATCACCTTCAAATATTTCTTGTGAAGCTTCATAGCACCAGTGCAGGCCTTTTTTGCATCCAAATTTCCGGTAATGTCATTCAATATCTGAGTAAGAAGCCACAGGTGGAAGTTATGAACATAAACAGAGAGCAAGATAATCTGTATCACTTATCTCTCATCGAAACCTCAATGCATTATATTTTGGACAAGTGGAATTTCGAAGATTATCAGCCTCACCTTAACAACATCATCTAGTCCACGAGCTTCTGTCAGTAACTTGGGACTCTTGTCTTTTAGAACACTAGCTACAAGAAAGACAGAAATGGGAAGAGGTGCTTCATCGCTTTTGCTTGCATTTTTCATGTTGTCTCTCTCATATTTCCCGTAGTTTCGAGTTGATTTGGGTTTTCCTTTCGACCCTTCAGATCTTTCAGCAATACCATCAGGCTCCTGGTATGCACAGAACAAGTCTGGATGATACTCCAGCGCCCACATCATCTGTTATGAGAAAATTAACATTTTGAAGTATCGGAAACCTTGGGTTTTTCAAGTACTACGTAAACGAAGAAAAGTTAAAAATGAGAAAAAAAAAAAAAAGATTGAAGATTACCTCCCATAGGTATAAAGAATCACAAAAAGAGAATTCTCTACGAAATAATACCATAAGCATTCGAAATGCAAACAGATAATCACCTCCACCTAGGGTTTCTGCATACAGAAACAAAAGAAATCTCGTCAGAACTCACTAGTCAGTTATGAGTATTGTATCTAATTATGGGATACATAAAAATATAAACAGCTATTAACACGGCACCAGTTAAAAGCCTTTCAGACCTTCATATGAAAAAAATATATATATAAATTCATTTCACTTAACGCTAGTTGAATAAGTAGCAAAGAGTATAGGAGGTAGACCAGATATCTTAAGTAATTCACCTGACTTCCCCACACAAGAAAGCCATGGTAGCAACCACTTGTTGAATTGAACTCACGTCCAAATGAAAAACATATATCTGAAGTGGTAACAGGTGGTTAAAGAGAAGGTACCTAAGTGCTGATGAAGCTTAGGATCAATAATTTGAGTAACTGAAGCCAGACTGCTGAGTTGCGTTTCCACTCCAACAGAGCTCTCAGTGCATCTGAAATTTCCTCGCTTTTTAAGTTGCAATAATAAGGATAAACTCAATCAGTATGATATCATCTTAGATTGCAACAAGACAAAAATATAACATAGAATACATACTAATCTCCGCATCAGCCGTTCAAAGCACCAATATGCATCAGCTTCATCTTCCAGAAGCATTATCATAGGGGAGCAAAGATCACTCATTCCTGCTCAGCATGCACATGGAATATCAGAACTGAACAAGTAAATAGTGTGGAAGAATGATTATGACAATTGACTTGTATACTATACTCCGGGTATTCACCTTGACAATAACCAACATCAATGTCTGTCCAGGCATACACAGCTAAAATGTCCCAGAGTTTGGCCAAGTTACTTTTAGTTTCATAAAACACTAGTGTCCTATCCGTCCGGTGCACATCCAGCCCTGAAATGGGTATCAAAGGAAGGATATGTTGATGAAATCAAGTACCAGCAGGACACAAAATCGTGAAATATTTTTACAAGAATTAAGACAAACCTATTTGATGTAGTGTAAGTTTCCATTGAACTACCTTCTTATCTTTTGGGTCGTAAACAGAATCTGCAATCAACGAAATCAGATACTTTTCTTTTGGTATGTATCCATAAATAATTAAAAAGGGAGCCAAGAATTGCTGTACCCTTTCCATGGTTAAGTGCTGCTATGTCCAAGTTTGCCTCTTGAAGCACTAAAGGATCTTGAATGGGTTCACCATCTTCAGTGATAATGGGTGCTGTAACGAAGTTGCCACTCCCAATCAAGGGAAATATCTGCCTGCACTCTTCTTTCAAAATGGCATATTTTGTCCTGAAATTAAAAGATATTTAGTAATGAACTTGGTATGCACATAAAGGTTCAAAACAAAGGCACGCAGAATAAGAGCAAGTCCAAGAGATTCTCTACTATCGGAATTTAAATTGATTTCAGAGAATTTGAAAATGGATCATATGCTTGATATGAAACAAACGTAAAGACTATTGATTCTCTTTCAATGCCTTTTTAAAAAAGTTATAGAGATATTATCAAAAACACATTATAGAGATGCTGTTAGAGTTGCTCTAAGATACTACAGATTCCATAAAATAAAATCCATCACAAAATGAGCTCCATGAATAAATACCTTTTACGATTCCAAGTCTACTGAGCATTGGTGTCCAAGTTTGTATGCACTATTAAAACACTATCCATAATAAGATAACCACTAACTTTCCCACTCAGACGGGACAGGTCCAATTTCTTATACGTGAGTTATTCTCATCTATGAGCATTAATTAGGATAGATTGCCCAAAACCCGTTTTTACCGACCAAATCATCACGTATCAGAATGCAGCTATGGTTACAACTCTTATGCGGAAAAATAAAAAATAAATTGTTTTTGTTTAGTAAGTTGAATAACTTGAAAGGATGGATTCTGTCATGCTACTGTAAATGGAAAAGATCAAAGTACCTACGAAATTTCCGCAATTCCTCTCGTTCCTCAAATGTGCTCTTTGGATCATAACAACCCAAAAGAAACTCCCAAACTTCACCTCTAATTGTAGGGTGGACTCCCTGTCAGATTTGTAAATTGCCACAAATTAATGAACATGATGAAACAATTACAACAGCCAGAATGAGAAATGAGAAGACCTACCCCACGCTGAATGCGACTAAGGGTTTTGCTGATATCAAGATAACCTTCTGGAGAGAATGCAGCTTGCCATTTCCGCACACTTAAAGTCCTCCCAGCCTATATGAGCGAATAAACAGGAAAACTTAAAAAATGAAACAGACAAAAACAATCATTGTATATTCATAATTCTAAAACTTAACTCAGCACCGAGAAACTTGTACCCCCTAAGTAACAGCTACATTCATATTGCCATGTTTCACAAGTTCGGGGAATGCTAAAGTACATGTTAGCAACACGATTCTTATCAAAATATTTGCCCCTTCATCAGCAGCATCCAAGAAACTAAAAACCATCTTCTTTTCAGATACTGGCAACGTGCAAAAGGACATAAATGCCTAATCAACATTCCAACTGTCTTATCTCACAGCCAAACTAAGCAGCTCTAATCAGCATTTCAACCGTCCCATAATTAACAAAATGATCCTACAGCCAAACTAGCATCCCTAATCTGAGAGCTTCCACACTAACTCCGTCCGACCATAAGACGCACACTTTGACTACATGGTTGACTCAAAAATAAATGCCTCAACATTATATGCATCCCTCCTCGAATCATACATGGCTGGTATTTTGAAACATACATAATCCTAATCTTCCAATTGACTATAGGAAGTGATCATAGGAGCAAAAAGACTAAATTTTTATCCAAAATGTCAAACTTTTTCAGCAAAGAAACATACCTTGATCCGAAACTTGCTTTTGGGAACATCTGTGCATTCAGGCCGAACCTGATAATAATTGTCAGCAGGAGCTCCGGGGTCCCTCCACATCATCTTGGCGCTTCAAAAAACCAGGGAAAGAGCCCCTAAGAGCAAATCTTTCTGCAAAAAAACGAGAAAAAAAAACACCCCAGATCAAATCTCACAGCCAAACACACAGAAAAGGCATCAGAATTCAAGAATCACAGCTAGCTGACCTTGTATTCCCTTCAAGATGATAATATCTGGCTGGGTAAGGAAGGCTAGAGGGAGCTGAAGGGCGTGCGATTAATATAACCTAAACCCATTGTTGTTCCGATGTTTCCTTTGCCAGAACCGTTGAATGCGTTGTTGTTAATGTGTCAAATCAGCGTTTGCTGTCTGGTTATGGTTGTGGTGGCGAGAAAGGCGAGGGATCGAGGGATTGGTGTCCACTCGCCTTCATTCCCGGGAAAATATAGGCAGCGTGGCCTCACGTACCCGAGACAGCGCGTGGAATAGGTTTGAAGTCTTGGGAAAACATGTGGAATGGTGTTCTGTAGTCAATGAAGCTCAAAAGGGAAGACCACGTCGTATTAAAGGGTGCAAACAAATATCTTTGATTTTCTGACTCATTCCTCTTTCTCTTGGATTTATCCTAGTCCTTAATTAACCAGATAATCAATAATTAGGAGTATTTTATCTTGTTAAAAATGATTTCACTAGCTTAGATTGAATAGTTTTGTTTAATAGACTATTTCAATTGATTAAGTTTTGAATGTAGGAATGGACTCATTGTCGGTCCTAAGAATATAGAGGACTAAAGCAAAATTTAAAATTTTAGGCCCTTAAATTTTAAATATATATACTATTATATTATTTTAAAATATTATCACATCTATTTAGGTACGTCTTGTTTGTAAGCTAAAAAACATGTAAACATATCATATTTCCAAATTTAAATATTTAAAATCAGAATTAATATTAGTAGGAATAGTATAAATTTAAAATATTCATATTTTTACACTGCACCATTTCTAAAATTGAGGCCCTATATTTTAAAGAAAATATGCAGGTTCACGCAAGCAAGTAACCTGCGTACGTTGAGAGCCGAGTCTGAAAGGGACCTGAGCTCATCAACAATCATTTGAAAATGTTAAAACAATACTGAGATATAATAATGTTAATACATCTTAGCACTGCAATCATTAGTTTAATGTATTTCGGTCTCATTTATACTTGCTCATTAAATTATAGTAATTTTTCATTAAGTACTAAGCTTAATTGATTTTCTATGTGTAGCAATCATTTGACCATAACATAGTATAATGCATATTCAATGTATAGGGGGTGAGAAATCGTTAACGAGATTGGTGTGAAGAACGTGACCATCAACCAGACAAGTATGGTGAGTTGCGATTCAATCATAATATCGAGTAGTATTATAAGGGAGATTCAATCATTTATATGGTCGATTTAGAGTAATATGTAACTTTGAATGTAGAGTATATTTGAAACGAGGAAATTAAGGTGGAATTCTAGAGGCAAAATAAGGGATGTAATTTGGGACATGCTTAAGAGGAATCAGGGTGAAATTCTGAAGACAAAGTTAGGGCATTTGATTGGTGAGTGACATTCATCTTAAAATGACAAAATCGCAAGAATTATGTGCATAAAATAGTGGCAGGATTAAGTGTGACAAGAATTGAGCTGATTTAGTGGTAGTAGTAAATGGAATAACATATAAAAGTTGATTTATATAACAAGTGATTGCATATTTTCTACTAGACCAGCTACATATACATATTCGATTCTCTATTCACTCACGCTTGGCTTAGTCGGACAATTATTATATGATAATGCGTCTTTCTAAAAACTCAAAATGTTGATCAAGGTTGTATATGTTGGATCACCCTATCTTAATACTATACTTTGAATGTAATCTTAACCTACCTGACCACCACACCTAACTTTCTTTACTGCCCAAACAGATTCAATTTTACTGCAAAAATTTTTATTGCACAAGCAGAGTAAATGATTACATTTTTTCATTAATCTATTACGCTTACTACTATATTTACGTTTTCTTGTTTGCTTAATTTTTAAAACAATTTTGTGTCGTGTGAATCATACTCACCTTCAAAGTAACAATGTCAAGTATGGTTCAAGTTCCGATTAGAGTCCGGATCTATTGAATCTACCACTATTTATTCAGGTTGACAATTCATTGGATGATTTTAGTTTTCAAGTTACAAGTATCACTATTCGGATCATATTATCATATCTTACGAATAAGGTATTATTTTGTCATCGCTAAAGAATGGGCTTGGAAACGTTGTCCTTATAATATTGGCATTAAAATTTTCTAATCCTCCAAAAACCAAATTTTAATTTTACAAACTATTTCAAAAATAAAATTCACAATAAAGGGCTAAAACAAAGAATTTGTTGGATCTCAATTCACCTTGGTCTTTAGAAACAGGCCCAATTAAAGAAAGCAGTGAAAGAATTATGGCCTTTGATGGTATTGCTATTGAACCCCAATGATATTTTTATATTTATTTTATTTTATTTTTTGTAAATAGAAAATAATGAGTAATAATGATATTGAAATGGGTTCAACTAGTACAACTCTTTGATCATGTGGCCTTCCTCTTCGTCGGATTTATTAATTAGTGACAAACAAAAGGCTTCATCAGCACGTTTTTCATTTCTTTGCTTTTCCCATTTTGGTATCAAAAATATTTATTACTAATTTTTTTGGTGTTTTTAATGAAAATTCACAGCATATAACCTACAACAAAATACAGTTTGCATTAAACGATAAAATATTAACATAAACGCATAAAATACAATTGTCGTGTTACTACTTCATTTATGTGTTATAGTAGAAGAAATTAATAAGATTTTTTTAAATAAAAATACAGTTGCCATGTTACTAGTACGCAACAATCGATAATATGAACGCATAAGATACCATTGTCGTGTTAACAGTTAAAAGTCATCACACATTTATAAATTAAAGCAAAACAGATTGATAATTGCTTGTACTCTTTGGAAAGTATTACCTATGAAAAGCTTGAATTTTTCAGCTACACCTTCAAAAATTAGTTGTCAGATGCCAAAACTCAGAGTAGAGATCTTGTTAGGTCAAGCAAAGTATAGATCCTCAGAGTATTCTCAAACCAAAAGGAAAATTGAACAAAGAAGAAGTGTATATGCTTTGCACCAGAGACCAAGAAATCCAAAAGATAAAGTATAATCACAAGAATCAAATTGCACAGTTTCATTTCCCCCCTACAAATACCACAATTCTTGCCTCTTTCTACCACACCAGAAAACCATCATTTCTTGCATTGTAACTTCATTTCTACAACCTAGGCAATACACAAGGTTTTGTGCTGCAAAATGGCCATGAAAAATGCCCTAGGACTTCTGTTTCTAGCCCTAGTTGTGAAGGGCAGTGCCTTCCAGTTCAAGGTTGGAGGTCCTTCTGGATGGGCACCCCCTTCTGATCCTAACACCAACAGCCATAACCAATGGGCTGAGAAGAACAGATTCAAGATTGGAGACTCCCTGTGTAAATTCATCGCCGCCTTCATTTTCTCTTTTACGCTACGTATAGTAAAGCTTAAATCAAGCCTCATTGTGTAATACTTGCCATTTTTTGCAGTGTTTGAATACTCAGGAAGCAGTGACTCAGTGCTATATGTGAGCAAGGAGGACTTTGACAATTGCAAGACAGATAATCCTGTTCAGAAGTACTCAGATGGGCACACAGTGTTCATATTTCAGCACTCTGGACCTCACTACTTCATCAGTGGTGTGAAGGATAACTGCCTCAAGAATGAGAAGCTGGTGGTGGTGGTGATGGCAGCTCGTGGTGCATCAGCTCCAGCTCCTTCAACCGACACTGCGACTTCTCCTCCTTCTCCTCCTCCTGCATCACCGGCCCCCACATCTGAGGAATCGCCGTCTCCTCCATCAGAACCTACCCCTGCTCCATCCCAAGAATCAACTCCACCTCCTCCTCACAAGAAAAATGGTGCTTCTTCAATGGTTGCCGGCTTCATTGCCACCATGGGAGCTTTTGCTGGATCATCATTCCTTCTGTTTCTCTAAGCTCCTCGGGTTTGCGTTTTTGAGTTGGTTTTTTCCCTCACGTGTCAAGAGGGATTATGATTGTTTTGTATCTTTTGTGTGATTTGTGTTTTTTCAACAAGTTCTTTGCCTTTGAGTGGCAGCATTATTTGTAAACATGTACACTGGACAGAAATGAGGAATAATAAGAAACTGATATTTGAATTTTTTACAACTCTGTATTTTGTTGCTTAACTTTCTGAAGCTAGAATATAAACAAGAATCCAGAAAGTAATGATTTCTAAATGATAATGCTTTCTGGAGCAAGTTAAGCATCAAATCTTCTAGAACACTCTCTCGGTAACTATCCCCCCGAAACTTGTAATGCGACAATATGCCGAATGGCTTAGGGTACTATAGCCGACAGGCAAGTGAACCATTAAAGATGAAACTAAGGAGGCCTTAATCTAATGCACTGGCCAAAAAATAAACATGCTTGATTCACTTTAAACATATAAGAAGTTGAGACAAATGAGAAGAGAGAATGGCCAAACGCCTTTTCATTTTAGCCAAAACTGTATCACATATGTCAAATGATAGATAAGAAGTTCCCTTTCGCAGCCATGAATGAAGGTTTACTACACCTACATTTCTCATTTCTAGAACCAGATAATAGTAGTAATCTAATATAAAAATTCAGTCAAATGTGATGTTCATACTTTCCCTAAACAAACTAGTTTCACATTTTTTTTCTTGTCCTCAATAATTTTTCCCTAGTTCAACTTTCTTCACAAGTCTCAATGTATTGTGCAGAATTCCGTCCACTATTCCAGCAACCTGAAGCAGTAAGGAAGGAGCAACATGAGACTGAGAATTCCAGGCAGTATATCCCCATTATTTTTCATTTTACCTTGTCTTATTTCTTGGGGGGTGTGGTGCAGTGACAATGTGAGAATATGCTTGATGGGGAAAGTTGGAAACATAAAATGAAAATCACAAGGGTGGGAAAGGGAGAGAACTGAAACGCACCGTGAAAACACCACCAATAATGGCACAAACATTGGTTATGAAATGTGTGAAAGACTTCGAGTTTTCTGTGATCAAGACCTGATGGAGGGAGAGGCACAAAACAAGGAATATGTGAATATTAACACCATCAATGTAATAATTGTAGAAGATTAAGTAACGGGAGCAAACACCAGTTTGATGGTGGAGGAGCACAAGTAACATCAAGACACATTTTGACTGAAAATGAAAATAAAAATGAATATAATGTCTGCACACACCTGCATGGGGGATAGCTCAAAGTGAAATTTCGCAACAGGAAGATAAACATGGTGGGCCAAACTGCTGTGTGCTGTGTATTCATACTCTTCCGCAAGTTTGTAAGACCTTGTCATCACTTCGGTTTTAACCACTTGCAGAAAATGCTCAATCTGCACAGCGACAAATCCATTATAACAGTATTCCTCATCCACCTTAAATTCTATTTATATAAAGCCGGACCAAACAAAGATTAAGCAAAACAATGTCTTCTGCATTCTCAGTTGATGTAAAGTCAATAAAAATGGAACATTAAATATCTAAACAATATGAAATTTTAACATAAGTTACTTAATTAACATAAACTAGTTGAAAAAGCACAAGTGTAAAGGTACATCTATTCAGCATATGTATTTCAAGAGCAAGTCAATCAATCACAGATGAGGAGTTCTGAAGGCGAAAAGAAGATAAAGCAATTTTACACCACAGAAGCTATGAAGGGAACACAAAAAGTAGTTGTAAAAAACATAGAAAAACTTACAGTAACATTTGCATCAGAATCACTTGGGTTGGAGATGAATGAGAGACCACTCAATTTGTCATAGCTTCGGAAAAGATAAGGTAGCAGTCGTTTGACATCACTCATCTGTTTAGGAGTATATGACTTCCCAAACGAGAAGTGGGAAATCACATGGGACATGTTCATTTTAGTGATGTCAAAGGAATGAGTGGCTGAACGAGCAGAAATGACAAGATCTCCAGGAACCTGCCAATGGCACATTTAACAACATACAAGTCAAAAAAGCCTCAACAGGCAATACATGTCCCAGAGACGCAAGCTGCCAAACTTGTACACCACTAACACCAGACTTTCTTGGAGAGATGCTTACCTTTTTGACACGTACAAAGCCTTCAATTCTACAACCTCCTGCTTGAGGTGCTGGTCTTTTTGTCTCGTCAGTTTTAGATTTATCCTCCAAGGCAAGTTGTTGAGGGTGCTGTGAAACAGATTTAACTAGGTTTTCCATAGTCTGCGAAATCAGAAATTCGGTTAATACAAGAGTTAATTGTGAAGAATAACATATGATTCTTTGCATTATGATGCAATCTAGCAGCTGAGGTTCAAGCCAATTCTAATTAATTTAGATGTACGTGAGTAGATATTTATTTCTCAGAACTCCTAAAATTTTAATACCTGGAATAATCTTTTTCATAAAAAAACTTTCAACATAATGATATAGTGGCATTTCTTACCAGAACCAGGGTTTCAGTATCACGATCCCCATAATATGACTCGTGCTCATGTTGTCCATGATCATCCCTATATTCATATACAACATTACCTTGTTTTAGAAGACAAATAGAAATTTGAGTTTAACTTCATCATGCATATCAAGATGCAACACTTTAAAAGAGTATCCTATATCCTATAGCTTGACTGCAGATGCATTACTCCAAATAAATATATAACTATGAATACACATAATAAGCATTGGGAAAATTGCTTTGTGAAGATTGCAGTAGATTGAATTATCCCCCTGAGCAGAGTATAGCTAATATAATTAAAAATCTAGAATCTAGACGATCCCTTCCTCAACTAATATAAAACAATTTCAATATACAAGACCTAAAGAAGTATCTAACAGCTCGACGACCAAAAGAAGTACAAAAACTTAGTACAAGACAAGTACCATTTACCTTAGATCAGTTCCTTTGCGGAAGATGCGAATTGATGGGTAACCCTGTATGTGATGCCTGGAAATTCAAATTAAACGTTAAGTAGGATAATCTACAATAGAGGAATTTTGAGAGAGTGAAAAATGTAAAAGCATGATACTTCAGAAAACGATTCAAGCCAAAAATAAACAATGTGCTCTGGGTCCAACAAACCAGGATATATAATATATCAACCAAAAGTGAACTTATTTTCAGTTTCAACAGAATTTTATTATAACCATAGCTGAGAGAGACCAAATTTATTTTGTTAAATACAGACCACAAAACCTTGTGAACAAGATGATATGAATGGCCTTTGGGGAGACTTTCACAAAACAACATAATAATTTTTTAACTGCACAAGTGCCTTTGACCTAAAAGCTCAAATCATCAATAGTTCTGACACAAAATCATCTCTTTGCAAAACATAGAGATACTCTTTTCTAATGGACCAATATGAGAATTGGCGAATGAGATTGCATTGGTTAGAAACACGGGTAATTCCTTAATTAAAAATAGAATACATATAAGAGTACCTTCTGCATAGTTCCACTTGTTCAGTGCAATCAACCTTTCCCATAAGAATTCGTCCATCTGAATCTGGATCATACCTAAAATGGGATATTTGATTTAACAAAAAATGTTATATTATACTCTGTATTTTAAAGCTCCAGCTGTATCAAATGAAACAGGAAATCATACCTTTCTTTTATAATAGTGGCAGCTTTCTCCCATGAAGGTTTCTACAGAATAAACCAAGGATTGTGAAGATAAAAGGAAAAGTTCAGCTTAAGAAACAGACAAACCAAAGATTGTGAAAATAAAGCCAGTACCAGGCGGTTACTCCAATAGCACCAAGGAGCGTAAAAATTGACGACCAAAATTGGATATCTGAGATAAATATATGTTACAAAGAGTGGGAAAAAAAACATGACGGTGAGGGTAAACTTAGGCAGGTTCATTCCACTCACTGGTGTGCGATTTTGTCAAAGTTAGGGCCATGAAGTGTAACAGAACCTTCAGCATGTTCTTCGTCAGTTTCTAAATCATGCTTAATGTCATCTGAGATTGGTCCTGAATGAAATTCAGGTCCTGTAGGCTTCAAGTTCGAATCGATTGCAAACTTCCGGATCGTTTTAGTTATATTCAACCTATTCTGCAAATAAAGCCATATGATCATACTCCAAATTCAAATTATTGTTTTTATTTCAAAAAATAAAAGTGCATGGAAAGAAATCGTACATAAAAATACATAATGAATATATGTTTGTCAAGAGTAAGGAACAAAACATTACATGTTGAGACAAACCACAGTTACAAAAGAAAAAAATGGGGAAAGAAAGAACTTACCGTTCCCAATGTATCACTCACATCAACAGAAGCAAACTCACAAGAGAGTGCTGGAAAACTGCACGAAAGAATAATTAATTTAATGCAATTCATTAGCTTAACTAAAAGTCTAAAACTCAGATAGATGAGACCATACAACCATTTAAAACAAAAAATTGATTCAAGTTAATAAAATGGTACAAAGATGACTATACACAAGAGGTCCAGAGGTCCAGAATAAAAGCGTAGCGATTGGCGTCTACTAAATTAAACAAAAATATGTGAGCTCTGTAGTTGATAATACAAGCAGCCCCCTCCAAAATCAACGAGAAAGATGTAGAGGCCAGTAAAATTTGCAAAAACAAATTATGTTGACAGAGAGATATGTTCAATTATTTTTCATCAAACATATAACTCAGATCAGATATGGCACCACATATACAGGAGGACAGATTTTAAATAGTCCAGGGTCAGGCAAACAATGTAGGATGAAGAGCCTTGCCTCATGTTGAAATCAATTCTCAAGAAATCCCCATCCGAGCTATTGTCAACAACGATCGACGTAGAGGTGCTAACTGCCATGTAGTCACCTAGTTCCTGTAAAACCAAAAATCAAACCCCAGTTAAATTCCTTCAGGAATCCAGAAATAGCTGATTCAAATTCCATAATACTAAAAACAAAACCAATACAAACATCTTTGCTCACCATTCCAAACAAAAAGATCATGGCAAAGGCTGCTATGATGGACAAACCAGCACCAGACAGTGACGCCTCAGTCAAATCCCGTGGAATTTTCCTGCAAGTTAAATAGAAAGGAGCTATGATAAAAAATCCCATCCACCAAAAACATATATTTCTGCACAAAATACAATCTTTTATACTACCAAATCACTAATTCAATCAAATACACTAATCATGATCAATCTACTGGCACTCATCAATGATCATAGACCAACCCCTTCAAAATTCATCATGAGAAAAACCATGAAAACCCATTTGCCTATAGGCTGCAAACTGATTATTCATCACTCAGGAAATGCAAAATCAACTACATTTCATCGGTTTGCAGGGAGAACTAACCGGTAAAAGTCCACGGATTTGAGCTTGCTGCTGGAAATCATGGTGGCAGATGGAACAGATCTGGCGAAGTGGGGTTTTGACTCTGCAGATTGAAGATTTCTGCACCGTAATTGCGATTTGCTTAGTCAAGGTTTTAAGAACTATTGCTGGACCAAGCAATCGCTAGCACTTCACTTCACTACACAGCTTGCTTTTTATAAATCTAATTATGTTTAAATTTTAAAATAATATAATTTTTGATACTCATAATCAAGATGTGAGAGTCATATAATATTTCAAAAATCCAGATATGTTATTTATTTTTATTAGGCCAGCAAAAATGGATACTGTTATAACTCCTTTTAAAAGCTCCTAATATTTGGAGTAATTAGCAAGATTAGACGTTACTCCATAGTCAAAAATGTGGTGTAAATCCATATGACCAGAATTTTATTTTGATGCATTGTATAATTGATATTTTCTCCGTTCCAACTGTACTTTTTGAGTTTATCAGACTAATCATGAATAATTGTGATTATTGATATTTTATTTTGTAGTTTTGATATTATAAAATTACAAGTTAAAAAAAATCATACTACTCTTATAACCCTCTAGTAGTGATCAAAACAAAAGATGAATGCTCTATCTACACATAATTTATATTTTTTCATTTTTTTTCCTAATGAAAATCAAGCCACCAACATTAAATTAGTAGAAAATTTTCAATTACTTGCAACAACATCCAATTCACACCTTACATTAAATCTGATTTCATAAAAAAGTGGAGGGGATCTAATACAATCTTGTTTAATTTAATATTATTACATGTATATGAAAACTTTAGGGAAAATATATATTTATTGTTATAGAGTATTTTAAGGAAAAGAGTAGGATAGTTTTAGTAAGATGATCCATCACTTTTATATTCGGTATCATGTGCCTATTATCATGTGCCCGTGTATGGTACAATATGTTAAATTTTAATAGTGTAACATAGAGCACGGTTAATGTAAATCTCTCAATAAAAAATATTACTGTCACATTGCCACGTTAGACTTTTTTTTTTTGAAAAATAATAGATTTCGCTTATTCAGAATTTTGAAAAATATCCAAAAACGAAAGAGAGGAAACTTGATAGAGAGTTCCGAGTATTATAAATTAATGGACACGTCTTAGTATAGTTCGCCAGAGAATGAGTTATGTAATTCTGGTTTCGAGGTACCTAGTAGAGTCCCGCATAGGATGAATTCTTTAACAAGTTCTTGATTCTATCTATAACAGTTTTGCAGTTCACGGCATATTCAATGTCATCGTACACCATGTAGATTACCTGTAAAGCGTCCCCAACTATGTTTATTGAGCCGAGCTGCAGTTCCAGGGTCACCATGAGAGATCCTTCCAAGGCCAAGCATTCTGCCAATGCTGGTTCGCCAGCGTTCGGAAACCTTTCAGCGGAGGCCTTTAAGAAGCTGTCGTCGGAGCCGAATACCACTACACCGATGCCTGCTTTTGAATGGAGAACACCAGCGTCAAAGTATATTGTATATCCAGTCCCTGGTGGTCGCAGCAAGGCCGATGACAGTAGAGGGTTTGGATTGATCTTCCCTCCACCCCTGCGCCGCCATATAGCTTCTCAGATTCGAAGTAATAGTGGCAGCCATTTCCTTCGCCCCAACATGGATATGGTAAAAAACTTAACGGTTTCACTCGAACCATATTCCGTCACAAACGACCAGCACAAGATTGTAGAATCAACGTCATCATCATTTCAAGAGTTCTCGAATCCATGTGTCGCCCCAAACTCTAATCGAAGCTAATACTTTGTCCAACAAGTTGAGCATCGTCCAAGCTTCTCTTGCATAAATGCATTCGAAGAATAAATAAATATTATTGTCGCCATGTTCAATAGACAAAGAGTGCATGTGGCTTAATATCCACTCATCTAATCCGCAACTTAGCAAGGGTGGGTAGTGAGTCCGTGCACATCTTTCAAGCGAAGTGAAAAATATGCTTTGGGACTCGAAACATCCAAAATTGCTTCCAGAAAGTTTGCTCCATTCTATGCAACGTCAGGGCCGAGATGTACTGTTGTGCAGTTTAGGCATGCTCCACCGCGATATGATACGTCAATTTCACCGTATAGCTTGCAGAGGTTGTAAAATTCCATATCCACATATCTGTTGAGCTCAGATAGCGAAGTGGGATCTCCTTGATCTTCACTACATTTTATGGTACAAATAATTCTTCTAGAGGCTCGACTCTCCACCAATTGGTACTTGTATCAATGAGGTTTACCACCTTAGAGAGATGCTCCAGTATGTTAGTTGGATTTCTCACTCTTAAATAACCATCTCTGGGATCCATGGGTCATGACACATGCTCGTATTTCTCCCACCGCCGATCCTCATTCTGCCCCAGTCGAATAAAGTTCATAACTCCATGGATACTTCTTCAATACTAGGATGGTCTATTATTAAAAGCAGCATAGAATATATCGCAATTACTGAAGTATTTCGCCTCAAGGACACATGCGAGCAAAGAGTGAGGTTGAGTAATTCACCTCCAAGCCTACTTGCAGAGTTATGGCAGATTAAAAGCTCCAAGATCCCTTAATACGATTCCGCCCGTGCCTTTGGATCTTGACATTCTCTTCCAAGACACCCAAGGGATCTTCCTCTCTGTATTCGAACCTCCCCACCAAAATATACTTAGCAATCCATGTATTTTATCAATTTTAGGCTTAGGAAGTTCGAAGCAGCTCATCGTGTAGCTACATATAGCTTGTAGGGCAGATTTGATAAGGATCTCCTTTCCCGCTTTAGAGAAAAGGTCTGATACTCTATAATTATAAAATGATCTTCAATCCAAGCATCAATTGAAAACTCAACATTATGTGTCAAATGACGTGGATTGAAGTACAAATATACCCTTCATATATTGATACTCACATTGACGCCTTTTTTTTTACAACTTTACTTAATTTTGAAAGAAATATATAATCATGTGGAATTGTGTAGAGAAAGAATACTCGGGAAATATGAGTGGAGGATACTTGAGAAAACTTCTCATACAGAACCAGATTAATGACATGTATAATTAATTCATGTAGTATTAATCGTTATTTTTGAATGGAAACGAAATATTATTGTTCGGTGAGAACGAAAAATGACTATATATTTACGAATACTCCCTTAAAAAATAACATGATTTGTTTTCAATCATGTACATTTTGCTTCAAAATTTTTCCAAGGAGGTGGATGATAAAAGTGATAATGATACAATGCTGAATTAAAAAAATGCTTAAAGTTTTCATGTATGGTTTAAGAGGGTTGATAAATTGGCACTGTATATGCCGTCAAATTTAATGCAAATTAAAGTCTCTTTAATTGGTATAATTTTAATTTTGATTTTATGAGATTCGAAGATTTTATAAATTAGAAAATTTTGGAACGTTTGTATTTTTTATTTAGAGTTCATACTACAACCTATATATTTATATTTTTAAAATTCATTATTTTATTACATGAATAAAAAAGTCAAAACTTGAAAGAGGTGGTTTTAAAAATAAAAAATAAATTTACTGTATAATGTGATTTGGCGCCCCTATCCGGAAAAACATTTTAGAATAAATAAATCTTTGCCGCTCCGATCATTGTGACCTGGGCTTGGAAGCTATACAATATTTCCCAGTAAAAATGGTGGTCGCCGGAGCTATGCTCAGAGCTCTCAGAAACCATTCAGTTCCTTCCCGATCAACCGCCTCTTACAGATATGTAAGCCCCCATTTGATCCTCCTTGAATTGTTTTAAGTTATGAGCTTGATTATTTGCCCCCCAGTTCAATGTTTTGTGGCAGATGCCCAATTTTTAAAAAGTTTGTTACTTTATTCTAATTGATGTGAGAATGATTCTGAAAAATGTTTTTTTTGGGTGTAGATTAGTACTTTGGTTTTAGCTGAACATGATGGGGGCTGTGTTAAGGCTTCATCAATTAGTGCTGTAGAGGCTGCAAAGTCATTTGGTGAAGAAAATACAGTGTCCCTTTTGCTTGCCGGGTCGGGTCCCTCCCTTAAAAAAGCTGCTGATCATGCTGCTTCTTGCCATCCTTTTGTTTCTCAGGTAATTTTGCTGGATTCCCTTTGTTTCATTTGATTCCGTATCTCGACTAAAACTTGATGTATGTTAAAATTGGCTGAGTTGACTTGATAGAAATTGGCTTGGTTAGTATTTCCTGTCCCATTTTTAGGTCATTTGGTTTAAAAAGATGACTGTTGGATATGAAAATTGCTGTATAGGCTTGAATGTTTTTCCTGCAGGAATTAGATTCTTTGTAAGTTGTAAGTTGTAAGTTGTAGCATGTAACGCGTCAATTAATTTATACAAAATCATAAATATCATTGGTCAGAAATGTTTCTTGAAAACCATGAAAAGGTGAAAAGTTGATGTAAAACTACGGCAACACTAGTACTGAAATGAAAGGCATTAGTGTCTACGTTTCAGCCCATGTGAGACTGTCTTCTTTGTTATGCTTATGTTTAGTCTGATCATATCTTTAGAGCTATGCAACTGTTTGTATGAGTTCCTGAGCTACGGATAGCACTCGATGATATCTGACATGCTTTGGGATAATGCATTTCTTTCAATACATTGCTTTAAAGATTTGCTTACATTTTATGCTTATGTTTTGGTCCAATCATTTTCTAGAGCTATGCAACTGTTTGTATATGAGTTGATGATAGCACTCGATGATATCTGACATGCTTTCTAATAATGCATTTCTTTGAATACATTGCATTTTAAAGACTTGCTTACAATATTTATCTAGTTATAATTTCTGGATAGGAATAGAGGAACCCCTCCATAACATTTGGCCAGACGTAATGCGTTGTTTCTGAGATTTCAAATGGAAATAAGATGCAGAATCTGATTTGCTTGACATTTTTCTCAGGTTCTTGTAGCTGAATCGGATAAATTCACATATCCATTAGCCGAACCATGGGCTAAACTAGTCCAGGTAGTTCAGCAGAAAGGTGGCTATTCACACATAGTAGCTTCTTCTGGTTCGTTTGGGAAAAATATACTACCTCGTGCAGCCGCTCTATTGGACGTGTCCCCAGTAACTGATGTTACAGAAATTAGAGAATCTAATCTTTTTGTGAGGTATTGTTGTCCTTCTCTAGTTTTATGATTTGTTTCCATTGATCCAGTTTGAAACATTATGTACACGTTCATCTCTTCTGATTCTGATGTGTACTTGAGATGTTTTCAGCCTTAATGTCACATCCTTGTCCCATTTTCTTCCATGGCCGAATCTAGTATCTCATCAAATATTTACAGTCATTACTTGTCTTTTCCCAATACTTTGTTAATGCATTTCAGAGTTAGAATGATGGATATTACTCTGTTACAGGCCAATTTATGCTGGCAATGCTCTATGTACTGTTCGGTACACAGGGTCCAACCCTTGCATGTTGACCATCAGGGCTACATCATTTTCGATGAACACAGTCGTTGTTGATTCAAGATCTAAACCTGCATCAATTGATCAGGTGGACCTCTCAACCATAAATGAAGGTTTGTTAATGATTTTGCAATAATGGCATTTCCCGTATATTAGAGATGCAATAATGATTTTACACCAAGGTTCAAACATTGAATTGAGTAGCAATGCAAATTTCTGATTTTCACTATCTTATCAGTACATTATATAAATAAATTATCATCTTGTTTTGTCATCACAGGTGATGATGCAGTGAGCAAATCGAGATACATAAATCTCTCATCTCAAGAAACAGAGCGGCCAGACCTAGGGAGTGCACGAGTCGTAATTACTGGAGGTCGAGCTCTGAAAAGCGCTGACAAATTCAAAATGATAGAGAAGCTCGCTGAGAAACTCGGGGCAGCAGGTTCCTCAGTGCACATTTCTGTGATTTTTGTTTTACTGTTCTGATATATTTTACTTACATGGGACCCAATTGGATAGCAATTACTACAGTAAAAAATCCAATCTGCATTTTGCTGCATTAGAAACTAGTATTGTTCTTATACATCTATTAATATTTTGCTTTTGTTACATTACAGTTGGAGCTACTCGTGCTGCAGTTGATGCAGGATACGTTCCTAACGATCTTCAGGTAATATAACGGAAGTACTCATAAGAATCAAAATCTCGTGAATGCACTTATTAGGCACTGATTCAATGGATCTTGGGGGAAACTCAGGTTGGTCAGACTGGAAAGATCGTGGCACCAGACCTCTACATGGCATTTGGTGTTTCTGGGGCTATCCAGCACATAGCAGGAATGAGGGATTCTAAAGTCATTGTCGCTGTAAATAAAGATGAAGATGCACCAATATTCCAGGTCAGATTCAGATTCAAATCTCACTTTGTTAGGTCATGCATATATCAAGATTATAATGCCAGTGATTTTCTACTAAATTTGATGCACACACAGGTTGCTGATTATGGACTAGTTGGCGATCTTTTTGAAGTGATTCCAGAGTTATTAGAGAAGCTTCCTGAGAAAAAGTAGACCTGGTTTAACCATCTAGATGGCTCAGATAGGTTTCAATACCATACAATATTCTCCGGTTCATTGATGCATTGTACCATTTCTGTAACCTGGAACTGTTAATAAATGCCAGTAACCGCCAGGATTCTGAAATGTGATAGTTTTATACAAGTTCTTTCGGGTAGCAAATAAAATGGATCATTGGATCTTTTCATCTCAAAGCTACTGGCTATGATGTAAGGGGAAGAACAAAAAAGAGTAATAAAACAGGATTTTAAGTTAAAGTTTGCTGTAAGATTGAATGATCCTTTCTTGAACAAAAATCTTCTAACTTCTCAGTTTATTTGTCTTAAAAGCATGATTTTACAGGCTCTATTTTTCTCACGACACGATTTTTTGCAAAGCCTTTTTAAATATATAAATTATGTCGTTCTATGGTATGCCATCAAGAGCGCATCTGGTGTAGTGGTATCATAGTACCCTCCCACGGTACTGACCAGGGTTCGATTCCCTGGATGCGCATTTTTTATTTAATATTTTTTTTGCACATTTTATTAACTAACTACCTGCTATTAGTAAAGTGATTATATGTCACTTGCAACTTCTTTATTTATGTATTTGAAAATTAGAATGTTAATAAAAACATAGTATTATTTTAGTGACAACATGTAGATTTGAAAATGAGAATATTTTGAGGCAGGATAGTACTGATTATTCGGTTTATTAAAAAATGCAGTTGAAAGCATCTGATTAGCTTTGATAAAAATGGAAGAGCTATGACCAAAATAAAAGGCTAATTAAAAAATTGGCAAGTGACATTTTTTATAGGTCTATCCATATTTTTTGTTCATCCAAGGTACATAATAAAACAGAATTATGAAGGCTTCACAAAAGTTTATATCTAATTGACATCACATCACCATCAAATTCGTTATCCGTATCCCTTATCTTTTTAATGAATTATAATGTTTTAGTATTGAAATAATTTTATTTCTGTAACTGTACTAAAATGATTATAATGATATTGACATACTAATCTCAATATAAGGTTTGAATTGACGAAAATGACTAACAATTTTTTTTAAAGCTAACCAGTGAAAAGCATTGTGATCATAATTGTGTAATCTATTTCAGCTGTTTTTCACCGTATTTTAGTACAACAACGCACCCTTATTGGATGGATATTGTACATTATAAAGTAAAAATTAGTCAATTAAAACTTCACAAAACGTATTAATCTATTACGTTTTTATAGAGTGATCGCTCACTTACCCTCTCTTTTCAAAAAAAACACTCCCAAACCGAGATCAGATATATTTTGATGGAGGGTGGCCAGGTAGGCTATCTCCGACGCTCCACGCCGATGCCTAACCTCACTCTCCACCCCATACCTTATTTTCCTTTCTCTGAACCGCCCAAATATCTATCCTTCACCGGAAACCATCTCTTTTCACTCCAACCAACTATGATTTTGTAGATTTACCGATTAATCACATACATAAGCCGCCGATATGAAATCGGAAGAGTATGGGTTCATGGTTTTTTTGTCGATGGACAGGAAATGACTCAGACGCCGGTAGTCAAGTTTCTTCAATCTGGATCTGACCGGAGATGGAACTCCACCCTGGACCCGATCCCAGGCAATGCAACTGACAAGGAGATGGCATTCTTTTGCTTATCAGAAAACCCAGGAGAACTCGAAAAGGGAGGCATCGACCAGATTTGTCAAGAGACTACTTCAGTAAGGCAGACGCGCTCCGCCGCGTGAGTGAACAAGCTGGTGTTTCATCGCGTCACAGACGCTTCGCTGGCGATACACACTCCATCAAGTCGGTCAATGCATCTTGGAGAGCGCGTACACTCTACACGCCATCAACAAAAGCAAAATGTCATTCATGGTTCTCCAATTTGAACGTGAAAGTAATTTGTTTCTATTCTTTTTATTTTTGTTAGATGAAATATGTTTCTCAATTGGGTCTTTTTGTATAAATGTGTGGACTAGTTTATTGAGTATCATTGTCAAGCCGATGTTTTCCTTGTAAACGGCTTGGCCGCACTATGGAAAATCCTCCCAACTTCTAGTCTCTACTCTATAATCTATATACATAGGAGAATCCAAGTCGAATTATTTTGACAACTTACTTCTGGCGATTCTGTGACATGATCTAGACTGGTAGACTTGATTAATTCGGACTAAACTGTTCGGATTGGTGCAAGTTATTGATACTTTATCTGCCACATAGTTAGATACTTTCGGGAATTAGACCTTAGGATGTTCAGAAATATTTCATCGCACTTTTCATTTTACGGTACAACGTGTATCCGCGCTTTAGATACAGTTTAAGTTATCAATTTATTATGTAATCTCACAAATTGCCTCCTTTTGAGGAGAAGAGTTACTAAGATTTGGGGAGACTGATAAATATCCCTCCACCCACGATGCTATATCTTAAAACAAATATTACGTTTTTATTGTTAAAGTTAGATTAGTTGAACTTAGATTAGTGTAATTGAGTTCATTTCATCACTTTTTAACACATTTTTTAAAATTTCAACTCACATTATAACTCTTTTCACATATAACAAGATTTTTCATTTTAAGATCAGTGTGCTCTTCTCACATATCAATACATCAGTTTTCAACAATACCATTTTATAACAACCGGACAATATCGAAATATTGGTTTTCAAACGTAATTATACGTGCATGTCTAGTTTACTAATGCAAGTATGAAAAACACAATATGTGACCTCTAAATTGTGCTAGTGCGCACCCAAAGTATTATATTTTTCAGACCTACATTAGTAAATATGGACGTGCATGTATCACCACTCTTAATACATTTATGTATAAAGATAGCTAGTCATACTTTCTCAAGTGAAAACTTTTGATGTTTCGAGGTCTTGAATATATAAGAGGGGGTGAATGATCATTCATTCTTTACAACGTTTATAAGTCACCGGGCTTTAGCCACTGGGATAACGTTATAAGATCTTGAAACTTCAATCAACCACATATAAATGATAGTATAACTAATTAAATAAAGTAATTCCTCAACATGGACAAAGGAACTAAGCATAGTCCCCTTTTCTTGAGTTCTGATTCCTGCTTATTTTTACCATCATCATCTTCATCAATCGCACTATTTTTCCTGCCATTCTTACCCTGAATAACCAAAAATTAATTGTTCATCATTTTCTATAATGTACAGATCGAAAAATAATATGTACAGATGAATTTAAGAAGTTTAATTACCTGGGGATCAATATTCACCTTATCCTTCTCCATTTGATTTAAACCCAGCATTTGATTAATCTGTGATATCTGTTCAAAATTTCCATTTCATAATCCTCGTCACGAAACTTATGATAAGACGGTCTCAGACGAGATTAAAAAACGAACCTTGGGACTGTTGGCAGGAGAGCTAGCAGTATCTTGCAAGTCATGATCATCACCAACGTTTGGTTTTCTCCTCTTGAAACTTAGTTGCCTCCCATTAACACATCTGGCAGAAGTAAACGCAGCGGCCTGCAACAGTTTTCGCCCGGAAGACGACGAAAACGCATCTGAAACCTCAAGATCATCATCATCATGATCATCATCACCTGCACTTTCTTGATGATGATCATCATGATACTGGAAATCCTGCATGTAGAAAGTCCAAGTGCTTTCTTCTGGAGATTCATCCATTGGTTGCTCATCAACAATGGCAGAAGAAATCATGGGATCATTATTGTTCTCCATCTTCTGTGAAATATGTGGACTGGAGATAAAGAGTTAGCTAGGTGTAAAATCATCTGCCAGAAGAAATGTGTATATATACAGTATATATGTGGAGGAATGTTTGTGGGATGCAAGTTGAGATGGTAGTTAAGATGAGAAGTAGGCAACTCAAGATTTTAACATATACATTGGAAGGATCTAATGATATTTTGATGACCTTAATTAATAATGGAGGTTGTTATATACAGTTCGGTATTTCATTCTTATAGTTCAAAATACAGTATAAATTTATGAAAATATCCTGATCACTTTATTATGTTTATTGGAAAACTTAGCAATATTTAGAAAAAGACAGTATTATAATTTCAATTATGTTTTGCACTATGCTGAGTAAAGTATTGGACTACGTATAACAGTTAAATAATTAATATATAATTTGTGGCTGCTGCATCAACAAAGACTTTCTAATAAGTCATACCTCATAAGTCATATAATTTTCAATGTTGCAAATTTTCTTCCCCCTTTGAGCAATGTCCTTTGAAATAATCAACATATGCCATCAATGATTTGGACCCATATTTTTTCTTTTATATTTATTTTCTTGCTCCTACGTATTTATTACAAGTAAAGTACGTCACTATTGATTAATTATAGGTGTAATATTGTAATAATAGTAATTTATTAACAATGTATATCAGTTAATGAGTAGTATTTGCAGCTTGTAATATCAAATACATGTTTGGTTTCTGGTAGATTGGAATAAGAATGAGCATAAGTAAGGCTGTTTGACCATATATAACTGAAAGTTCTTTTAATATATTTTAAATATTTAATCTAGTTCACTTCTCATTGTTTGATTTATATGATTTTAATTTAAATGTGTCATTATGATTTTTAGTATATTCAATTTAGTTCTATTTAGTACACGAAATCTCTTGTATATATATGTCCGAAAAAAGATAATAAATTCTGTTAGAAACCCTGGATAACAGACAAGATATGTTCAACAACGTACAAGTCCAGTAAAATTCCATCGTAAAATCAATTTGCAATATAAAGAGTGATCCACCAAACTTATATACTTAACTTTTCTAACACACCATTTTTGATATGGGTTTAATCTCAACACGAAATCATACCACAATTTAATGAAGTAGTTAATATCATTGATCTGTCAAATTTTTTAGCTCTTTCAATATATTAATCCATCATTTACAAATCATTTATTAAATAAATTTCTGAACCCGCCACTATATATCTAAATTGCTACTCGGTTGAAGATTTGCATTGTAAATTTTCACTGAAAAGTCCATACTCTTCTGACTTATGTTTAATTGTTTATATATATACCTTATCTTGCAAACAAATGTATGGATTGCTTCGGCAACGCTCACATAACGTCTGCAATTTAGTAGTCCACCATTGTTAATTAAGTTCAACCCCTAATTAGGTGGAATAACATGTAGTCATGATTGACTTTACTTGCAACTAAGACTTAATTAGTACATGATTTGATGATTACAAGGATCTATCATTTGACAAACACAAAAAATACCAATATTAGTTAATGATTGGTGTATATTCTCTCCTAAATTTGATCGTTCTCCCCATTTCCCAAATTAACCTCATGATTGGTTGGTTGACAATAATAATTCCATTCAAAAAAACATGTTACAGGCTGATTTAGTCCATGTCCAGTTCAATTTATATAGAGATGTTCTATACTGATCAGAGATGTACTGTGTTGCTAGTGTCGTGCTGTGCTGGTGAGTGGTGAGCTGTGCTGATCAGTGCTGTAATGATCTTGTGCCGATCAGTACTGTGATGATCTTGTGCTAAAAGTGTTGAATTGTGTTCATTTGAGTTGAAACGTGCTGATATGAGTTAAAATAGTTGAAATGTACTATTAAATTAAGTAAGTGCTAAAATAAACTCAACTAAATTGAACTGGATAGTTATCATAATTTGCTCATTTTTATAGTATTAACATGTATCGAATTAGTTGAAATGAGTGTGAAACATAATTATAGTTTCATCTGCATTGGATGACAATGATTATCCCAACCGCTTATCTCAAACGATTAGCGATGATTACATGGATGTCATTAATTAGTTATGTGCTATTATATTATTTTTTCAAATAATGTGCAACTCTTATATATTTTAGTTCCATGAACTTATAAAATAAGTTGCACTATTATTTAAGTGCAAGTAATAAAAAATAATATTTATTACTCAAAAAATCACAAATTTACTTAATTAATATTAATTTTACAAAACATAAAAATAGTGCTCATTGTAGCTTAAATGTACTGAGTTGAACAGTGATGTGCTGATAAGTGTTGTGCTGTGTTGATCAGTGATGTGTTGTGCTGATCAGTGATGATGAGTGTTGTGGTGTGGTGAAATGTGCCGCAATAAGTTGAATTTGGTAGGGCCTTAGTTTCGTTCTCCCAACTTATTTTTGTTGAACTCAACTGAATATAGTGAACTGAAATGAAATAAATATTAAGATATTAACTATATATCCATTAAGTTGATTTTTATCAAAAATCATGTTACATGAAAAAAATCGATATAAATTGAACTGAAATTTTTTTGAGAGAGATAATGCCCGCCCTCAAAGAGTTGATGACTTGTTCTCCCAACTTATTTTGTCAAAATTGAAGTGAATTATATTAAAATGATTTATATTAAAATAAGATATATTGATCATAATTTAGAATTGAAGTAACAATTAATGTAATGGTAATAATTATAACATGATCAAATTAACCTAAATTTTATTAAATTATATGTTATCAAAACTGAACCGAGATTTGAAAAAAAATAAAGATAGAATTAGAATAACCCCTATAACTATATTAGATAACATATAACTCAAATAAGTTGTACTTGTACAAAACATGCCATTAATTACGTACATGCATAGTAAAATCAAAATAAAATGAAACAAAAAGACTAAAAATGAATTGAGTGAAAGTTAAACTGAACCGAACTGAACTGAACTGAATTGAACTGATCTGGACAATAATTGGAGGAAAGAGAATAACTTAAAGGCAAGTACAAAGATGAATGGCAGGCATAGAGGTCACATCTTCTTCATACCTGAAATGGTTGCACGAGTCATAGCTCGAAAAAGACTCCATGAATAGATCATCTTGCAAAGTTGATGGATCATCCCAAACCTAACTTGTTCTATTATGTTTTCGACTGTCTGTCTTTTGCCACTGAATCTCAGCCCCCCCATGTCTTCCAGTCTCTCTTCTCACTGAAACACACAGTCACACACACTAAAACGGTGCAAAGAAAGCTTGTATGATTGCTGTTGCCATTTCAACCATTTTCCCAGAAATGCACACTTGCATGTTACTCACTGCTTTGTTCCACGACGCTCTAGTATAGCTAGGGAGGGAGAGATGAATAATTGAGGGCTAGTGCTTGTGCCTGCGAAACTCGCTAACGATTGATTTTTATGATTCCAACAAATGTCGAGAAAATGGTTTACTGTTAATGGACGGATCTACGTAGAGAGTTGGTATGGCTCCGAATAGCTAATAATTATGGGGTTTTATAGGTCCAGTTTACTAATTCATGCAGGTCTGAAAAAGTCAATATTATCCTTCACTATTTCTCATGTCTAGACCTGCACCAGCATAATTCAGTGACAAATATTGTCTTTTTCAGACCTGCATTATTGAGCTACAGAAAATTTTAACTATTTTAATGAACTTATTAATTCGTTATGGAGTCATACTAAAATTTGACGGAGTAGTGTATATTGAGCCGTGGTAATATTTAACTATTTAACTATTTTTATTTATTAATTTATTATTAGCATCACTTTTAGTGTTATTCAATCATATGTTAAAAGATTTTCTAGATCCGCCATATCACTGACGGTCATGACAAATACATTTGATTTATCATAGATCATAAATTTTAATACTATAACTATTGTAAGAGTTTTTTAATAACTTTGCGTATTCTCTTCTTTTCTCTAAAGTTTATATAAAATCGGGTTTAAGAAAAAGTAGGGAAGAAAACATCTAGGGTCTCCTCTCTTTAACATTTTATTTTTCAATTCAAGTTTACTTTTAATGAAATAATATAATTTAGTCCAAAATATAGTCCCAAATTGCATGAAATAACTTAGTCAGAAAAAAGTTTATCAGAAACATATTTACCTAAATTTAAATGGTCATGTTTTTCTTTTTTAAAAGAGTTTATTGCTATTGTTTAAATGTCATCATCATGTCTACAATAATATAGTTTCAAATAATATTCTTGTATTTTTTGCATTCAAAAAGTTTTTAAAAACATAACCTATTACTTGTCGAAGTTAAAATATATAAAAAAACAAAATGGAGTTAAAAAGTAAAAATATCATTCTCATTTATTTATATAGAAGAAAAAAAGCTATAAGAACAATTAAAAATATAATCGTGGACTACACTTTTGTACCTTCTCTCCTATTCGATTCAATCCAACGTTATCAGTCAAACGATATAAATCGACCTAAAAATACAAATTAATCAAAGAATTTCATATTCGATCTCATAAATACATACAAAATGTTAGTCAACTGCAATCAACTATTTAAAAATACTTGAGTTTATCTTAAGAGAATTCATCACTTTTGAATATTCTGCTAATTAATCAAGGTTGGGAATTATAGGCTGACACGAACAAATGTTGCAGAAAGTCCTTAAACAGGCCATGTTCTTATTTATTTAGTGATCAAGGAGATCACTTTCTTTTAACATGTGGGATCAGTTTACATGTATATAAATTTTCGGAAACACCAAACATATAATGCGTTGCTATACACAATTCAATATTTACCATTATAGTCCCAAATACGATGTGAAAGTATCGAAATGAACTCAACTTATTTGATTTTTGGAAAACTAAAAACTTTGCAGGAGGTGGTAGTGTCATTTTATTGGTATTTTGGAATGCGCCGAGTAAAATAATGGACCGCGTATAGTAAATCGGAATATATATGCATGTTTGGATAGTAGCAGTAATAATTACCTTTCTTCAGTTTTACCAATTAACATAGATATTTTATTTAAGATAAATAATATCGGGAACATCATTTCTTAATATGAATAACATTTATCAAGATGAGTTTCCTGATATAATTCTTATCAGGTACCAAATAAGAATGATACGTGCACAATCGCGATGTTTTAATTGATTAAGATAATTTAATTAAATTTCTAAAACCCTAACCTTGAATGTCTAAGCATGTCTACGTAATGATTGAATAGGGTTAAAATCATAAATTATTTTCTTAAAACATGTCGCCGTGTAACAGGTTCGTGAATCATAATATGTATGTAAGAGAGATATCATTGTCATTTCAGGTTTAGTTTGGACTTGCTGAAATAAACTGGTCCTAAATATAGAACCACCATATTTACCGACTGTGGCCAAAATAGTGGAGGTGTTTTTTATATTTCTGTTTTTTACTGCTATTTTTTTATATTCGATTTTAAATAATAAGGTACTTGTCTTTTAAATGAGGTTATTTTTTGGGGTATTTCTTTTTAATTTTGTTTTCTCTGCCAACCTGGTTTTATTGGTGATCTATTTTATGCAAAACTTTTTTAGCTTCTGATGTGATCTCTAGTCTATGCTAGAATATTGCTTAGACAACTGAATTTTGGCGCTTAGACATGATTGAGTTTTAATAGTTTGTAACCCATCCAACTTAATTCATGTTAGTACTTGGCTAAATGGTTACACATATCGTCCAAAATGAATTAATTGGGACCAAATCCGTGTTGGAATCGGTATAACTTAGAAACCGCACTTAAATACCAATCGGAATTGGAGTATTCTTTAGAAATATATATACTTGAGTTTTTTTTGCATAAGTAGTAACCTTTATCTCCGAAACTAATTCCCAAAGAAAACTAATTTTACGACTAATACTTCTGTATACACGCCGGGGACTAATACTTCTGTATACACGCCGGTGAAGGACGTCGCGGATAAGATGAAGCCGTTCCTGAGCTTTGGGTACCTGAAGCAATCCTTCCAGAAGGGTCTGGACAAGTACCACGCCAAGTACATCCTCACCGACTCCGTCACCCCGCTCTACCACATATGCTTCGGCGGCATGATCTTCTCCTACCTCGTCGCCCTCCCCGAGGAGCGCCGCCACCTAGAGCACGCCGAGCACGCAAAGATGCACGCCGCTGCTGCCCAGGGCTCCTCTAACTGATCAGCTATATATGTGTGTTTTCTTTCCGGTTTTGGTTTTTTAGTTAGCCTTGTGATATATGTTCTTTTACTGCCATTGTTATTTCACTCAAATGAAGTTAGGAATTTGCTACAAAATTCTCACCCTTTCATGCTTAGACATGTTCTAAGGTTTGAAGTACATATCTTGGCTTGGTTTTGTTTTCTTAGTGAGCATTGTGATGTTCTCTTACTGCTATTCATGGGCGGAGGCAGTTAGGAGCATTGGAAAAAACAAAAAATAAATAGAAAAGGAGAGTTAATTAATTTAACAAAAATAAATTAATACTAATTATAAGGCACATAAAAACAAAAACAAAAAACCAAAACACAAACAAATTATTCAGAAACAAAAATGGCACACAACCTTTTACCATTAGAAAAGAAAAAGTATTTTTCAAATCTAAATCAAAGCAACATCGACTTGTTATTCAATAAATTTGGTCAGTTTTACCTCAGCAGCAGACAGAATCATTTGTTCCCCTGCGGAACAAGGTAGCTAAAATTAAGAAGAATGCTAGCTGAATTAAAGGCATGTGTTCGAAATTAAAGGGCATTGTTACATGCAGTCCAATATTTACTTATGCAGTCCGTATTTATTTATGAAGTGCCATTAATACCCTCAATATCTATTCAAAAGTAAATGTGATTCCCATGAGGATATATCAGAAATTTTAAATACAGATACAGTTGCGAAAGTAATATTGAACTGCATATGCTCGCAACTTGCACGTAATGTGCACGAAGAATATAAAATTATGCATGTCATAATCACCAATTTATTTGGTTATTAAATGTTGAACTGAATTAATCGAAACAAAAAAATTATACTATAGCAATCATCATTTTTAAAACACTACATTTATTAGTTGCATAGAAAATGAATTTTTTGAAACGATCAGTATTGAAAAAGCAAAAAAAACACCCTCCTTTTCTTATCTCCGTTTTCATGCCATTACAGAGATTCCAGATGAGTTAGACTTTTCAAACTCCACCATTTATGATTTTGACAGGTTTCCAGAGAAGTCAATATGTTATTGATTTATGATAACATATATTTTTAATTGATAACTTTTAAGATTTTAATTTACACACCTAAATAAATATATTACTAGTCAAAGTCGTTTCAGTTTAATTTTTGAAAAATTAAATTACGACGCTTTAAATAAATAAATATATATATATATAAATGTCTTAGAGTACATCGTTCCGCGTGCATGCGTACGTGTGTACGAATGACGTGCACGAAGAATGCATGTTATGATTTAAATGAAGTAATTAAATTGATCTATTTTGTCCTTTTAAATCGTACTATAATTATAATTTCAAAGTGCGTATCTTAATTTATTGATTGAATATATTCTCTAAATCCCGTAATTAAAACCAAAGCCACATTGGAATTAGTATTTTTGGAAAGTGTATTATACAAACCAAATCCGGATCCGAACCGGTTTTTTTTATCAAAGCTGTACAAACCAAATCCAGATTGGAATTTCAATACGAAGGTATAAATCTACATATTCAATAGCATGAGTGCCAATAATTTTGACGGATTGGTGAAGAATCAAAGAACTATAATGGCGAAAAGACTGAAAAGTGTGCCTTGCATCATAGAAGCATTGCCGGACGAAATGATTGCAGAGATTCTGAACAGGTTAGATTTGAAAGATGCGGTGAAAACATGCACCCAATCACGAAGACTGAGAAACATATGGAAAATGCGCACAAATGTTGATCTGGACTTCACGAACACGAAATACGATGAGAAGATCGTTAAAATACTGAGCAAGAATCTTCATCATCTTGATCACATCAGGATTGATTTCAGACACTACAATAGAACCAGAGACATTAATCATGTATGGATCGATTTCGCAAATGAAAAAAGAGTTCGTCACCTTGATTTGCATTACTTTCCGCCAGCTGCTTCAATTGCACCCAAGTTTTGGGATAGACTCACGACTCTGTCTCTCAAGTCAGTTACGTTTGAGAACTCGGACGTAATACAACTGTTATCAAACTCTCCCAACCTGGAAACTTTGCTGTTGGATGATATTCGATCCCAAGAATACTTCGATCTAGAGATTTGTAATGTCCTTAAATTGAAGAGGTTGGAGATTCATAATTGTAATGGATTAATCGGAATCAGTGTTATTTCAACGCCTAATCTCGAGTCTTTCAAGTACACAGCCTCAGAATCATGCTATGATAGTTATGATAATGACATGAGCCTTTATTTTGAAGAAACCCCGAAATTGGTAGACATTTATTTGGGAGGTCCGTTGTGTTCGGAATACTTTCGAATGTGCGTCCCTGATCAGTTGCAGAGGCTTTGCCTAGATGCAGATGTTCTTTGTGACTGTGGAATTTGTGACAACAATTACTGGAAATATTTTCCCAAATTTAAGACTCTGAAACAACTCGAGCTCAGATTCAGTTCCACAGATGATGAATACAACGAGCTGATGGGTGAAGTTCACGAAGCCATAAAGGGATGCCCCTTCCTGGAGAAGTTGACACTCAAGTACGAGATCGAGATCAAAAGAGAACGCAACATCTGCTGGGACGATTACGAGGCCGATGATCAACACCTAACTCTGGGTGATTGCCTTCAACATGAATGCCTAAAAGTGGTTGAAATTCTGGGTTGGTCTGGGCTGGAAAAAGAGGTTTCCTTGATAAACCAACTCATCCACTTCACTCCCCTTCAAGTCCTCAAGCTTGATCCCACACCTCCCCATAAGACTGAACCATTTTGGCACGGAATACATTCTCCTGTACGAAAGTTTGAGCATGAATTTGAACTCGCTACACTTGCCGCTGACAGACTCATTCGCTCTCTGCACAACAAGCTAGCTAAAATTAAGAAGAATGCTAGCTGAAATAATCTTCTTCAAAGAATTATGTACATATGGCGTCATCAATCTTAGGTTTTTTTTGAGAAAATAATCTTAGGCTTTTTGATCGTCCACATTTTCCGATACTTAACTTGTTTCTGTCCCTATATCTAGGGTTTGCATGGAAAGTGACGCCTGGTGCAAAATGGAATGGCGGGGAGGTAAGAATGAACATACGTCAGTGACAAATGTAGCTAATTAAGAACAATATTTTATATGGTATTCCAGTTTTATCTAATTATTTTTTAGTTTAATTAAGTTCAACTTCTTTTACTTTAGTTTGTTTCAGTTTAATTTTGATGAAATACAATAATTTTTGAATACATTAATTTGTATTCTGACCTGGAAATTGATCAATTATATTCTGACCTTTGATGAAATACTCAGAAACTAGATAATAACATTAGTCTTCAAATGTTCTTTTTGTTGACTCTGAGGTTTCACTTCTTTCTGACATGTGCTTACACACAATCACTCTCTGGAATGAAAATTTTCAAACCCTAGAATTAAATTTCATCTCTTCCAGTCATATAATTGATGGGTTGTCCTGATTTTGGTCTATATATAAGTTCGTTATCAAAAACCAAAAAGATTACATGTCATATTTTACCCAGTATTTTGGTCTGGGTTGTGTGGAAACAAAGATGTGCTTACATCTATGATAGCAAACCACTAAATGTGGTTGATATAAATTCATAAAATTGCTGTATAAATTTTCTTTATTCACACTCAATATCCTAGTTCTGATTTATTCACACTAAAACTTTTGTACCAAAAAAAATTAAAGTCATCAAATGGAATACACCTGACAATGGATTTGAATTGAAGTCTCATGCAACATGCCTTAATCTTACAAAAAGCTCAGTGGGTGGCTTTGTAGTAAGGAATAATTCTGGATATGTAAGATTGATGGGTATTCAGAAGTTTATGAGGCATTAGTGACTGAACTAAAAGCTTGTACAATGGGTATTGAGATGTGTGTAGACTACTAATAATTGAAATTGATTGCTTTCAGGCTTTTTAGAGATCTTGAACATGAATAAGAACATTCCCTGGAAAGCTGAGATAATCGTCTGGTTTATATGGGATCTGGTACAAGGTAGAGATGTGGTTTTCAACCACATTTTCAGAGAGCAAAACCAGGTGCAAATGATACACTTCATTCAACTCACATGTTACTACACAGACACTCTTCAGCTGCAAAGCCTGAATGTTCAGCATTAATATTGAACGCATCCCAACCTCTTTTCTCTTACAAATAAATCTCAGGGTATTATCGATGGACAGACAAGTTTGTACAGAGTTAAACTCCAAAAGCATTGGGAATGCTTTTCAAAAGAATAGGCTAAGATAAAGCGCTATACAAAAGAATGTAGTTATGTTTGTTTTTTAGGACCTATTATAGAATTGATAAGCAAAACTCAAAACGATCCCAAGAAAAAACATAACCACTCAGGTTATTATTACTAGTGCTGGATCTCTTTTCTGGTTCAGTTTTAAAAATTGGATCCAGCAGGTGAGTCCAGTAGCTTCAGGTTTGTGTATTGCTTCAGTTTGTTTGTAAGGTGCCAGTGGGTGAGGGCCACTATCAAACTTCTGTATGTGTATGCATCTGCAATTTAAGATCAGACATAAGAAAATGAGAGTAGTATCAATTCAAGGAGGGTGCTACCTTAATGCAGGTGTACACTCCTTACCTAGAATGTATAAACCCCTAATAAAGGGAGGCAGATGTTGTATAGTATTAAAACTGGCAGAAATCTTAGAGATAATTGCATGCCTAGCCAGTGCATCAACAACAGTATTGCTTTCCCTAAAGACATGCACTAAATTCGAATCTAGCAAGGCATGTGAAATGTCATGAACCAAAGTATAGAGTTTCCATGGGGCAAGGTTAAGATTTTTGATCATCTAGTTGCTTGTTTACGGTCAGTTTCATATAAACATGATAAGTTCATATCAGTGCTAATCTTGATTCCCAGTCCAATTGCTAATCATTCTGCATGCAAAGGGGAATTGACTGAGTAAAAACACTTCTAGCAGCAACTAAGTTACCATGTGAATCTCTATTAATAATCATAATTCCCATACCAGTATCATGAGAGGTCAGCCATGAGGTATCAATATTGACTTTAAAGTTCACAGCAGGTCTGGTCCACATGGCTTTTATAATATTAGGTTTTGGAGATTTCAACCATTTGGGAAAGTAGCCGTTGTTAGCAAGGTCTAGGTCATGAGCAGATTGGATATAGAATGGCTTCATTAGTGGCAAATGAATCATATATCATAGCTTTTATTTCATGAAGGATTCTAGAGACAGAAGGAGCAACATTATCTAAGATAAATCTGTTCCTAACTTTCCATAGGAGCCAACATGAAAAAAGAGCAGTGTTATAGATCATTAAGGACTGAATGGCTGTTATTCCTGGTCTAGATAAGTAGTAGGAAAATTCTAATGCATTTGTTTGAGAAAGCAGGGGTCCTGATACCAATATAATTGTTCACCCCTTCCCAAATCTTTTCAGCCACTGACACTTGTTAAAAAAAAGGTTCAAAGAGTCCAGATTATTGCAGAATTTTTTTTATAGCAGATGCATTTGGAAAATGTATAGCAAAAATAAAATGTTGATATTCATTTTGTTCAATGAGCATTAAATATACAGATATACAGTATACACATACTGATATATGAATCCATTCCATAATGATTTTCAAAAATATATATGTCCATTTCAGTATTTTAGATACATAACTATTATATTCATATAGTATCTTTATTGATTGTTTCATTAATTAATATGATAATAACAATTTTAGTTATATAATCCAATTTTACCGTTCCCACCCTCTCTCATTATAGTTCATTGCGAACCAAACTTTTCAACGAAAATCACGTTTTATAAAACATACAAATCAATTTTATTTCTATATAGAGATTTTATCACATTTTACATATTATATGAATTCATTTATTTAGTTACCATTGATTTTTCATGCCGGAATTTATCTTAGTCTAGTAGAGCTGAACATTAAATATTAAACTATACAATGTATGAATATGGATCCATTTAATTTTGGATTACACACAAGTCCTATGTTATAAAGATAAATTATCTTAAAACTTATCATGTAACACATTCTCATTTTCAGTTTTAAACCTAGAGAGAGAACATAGAGCGAAGATGGCAGGAGATAGGCAACTTGATCTTTTGACTCCTCAACCTTACCGGCACGAAGAGCAGTCCCCGGACGAGAGTTTTCCGGAGGAGGAGCGGCCAAACAAGAGTTTTCCGGTGGAGGAGCGGCCAAACCTCAACGAGGGCTTGTCTGAGGTAGAAGCCATTCTTCAGAAGAGGTTCCAAAAGGTACACATTTTTTCAATTGCTATTTACTCTTCTGCATTATTGAAAAATCACGTTATTTATTCATATTGTAGCTAATTTTTGTATTTCCTTGGCTATTTTTTTTTATTATAAATAGGGCGAAGTGCAGTATCTGGTTAAGTGGTGAGTTTGATTCTTCATCTCAATTATTTAAATTGAAGTGGTTCTTACTATGGGCGGATCTACAACCAATCGTAGGCTGGCCTCCAGCCATACTAAAAATTGACGGACGAGTTTAGAATTATTAAACTACTAAAATCTTTAGTTATTGCAACTTATTTGTCCGTCACTACTAATGGCCTATCAGTATTATTCAGTCATACCTAAATAACTTTTCTAGATCCGTCACTGTTTGTTATTGCATGTTTTACCTACTTTTGACCCTTTTTATCATTGATTTATGATTATATATTACAGGCGTGGATGGCCGGAGACAATAAATAGTTGGGAGCTACAGGCGAACCTACGATATTGCTCCGATATCATCAACTCATATGAGGAAAGGTTTGGTTTTGTATTCCTTTTGTTTATGTGCTACAATTGTTTATCTCACTATATTTCATAATTAGTGTTTACATTCAACTTTTTATCCAGAGAAATTAAAGTTTATGTGCAATTTTAAATTACATTTTACTTGTCTCAAAATTTAGCATCTTCAACAAAAAAAAATTCATTTTGTATATGCAGATTCAATGGGATAGGTGTATATATTTGTGTTAATATATTTCTCTTTTCCCTTTTTCTATTGGACATGAAGCTTAAAGACTAGAAAAAAGTCGTCTTCTCACAGTCGCGCGGAGAAGTGCAGCATCCAAGCCTCCTCGCATTATTTGCCCCCCTACTCCAACAGACGATTCACTAATTAACATTGAGGGAAATGTAAGGGACGAAGTGTTAAACCCTAATTCTGATAGATCTGTGGATATTACAAAAGATGAAAATCTGAAGATTATTGAGCTGAAGGTTTCTGCAGCTACGAATAGGGACACAGCTCGTGGACAAGTGCCTAAAGAACCCGGTCCGCCCGGTCGCCTTATCGGAGCAAAGAAAAGAAAACCAGGCATTGTGAAGAGGTTCAAGCCGGAGGAGGGCACCAGCTGTGTAGATGATAATGATGATCTATTGGCTCTCAATGCCATTTGTGACCTTATTAAGGACACCTCTGACACTCCAAAGTTCAACAACAGTCCCATCATTGAGATTCTGGAGCCAATTGGCGCCACAACCCTCAAACTAGACAGCAAAAACAACACATGGATCTATTTCCTTGCAAAGAGGTTTGTGTGTGAAAAATAACCAAATTATTCTTTCAATGTTTGAGTTAAGGTTTTGCTTGCTATTAGTTGGATTGCATAGTCATATAAATCTTTGCAGAGCTGATGGAAGTGAGGTCACGGTTGATTACAGCTTCTTGTGGAATAATTATCCAGATATGGTAAATTATTTGCTCTTATACATTTACATTTTTTATCAACATCTTGGAATCTGTCATTACCTGACTGGAAATATTATGTTTTACACAGCTGATGAACTTCTGCAATGCGGGTGCTGGGTACAATGCTCCTACATGAGAGTTTCATATGCAGCAGTTTCACTTCAATCTTGTTTAATGTGGTGGATGAGATGCATGATATTCCATAAATATATATATATATATATATATATATATATATATATATATATATATATATATATATATATATATATATATGTACCGCTCGCAACTTGCACGTCATGTGCATGAAGAATATACATTATGCATGTTATAATCACAAATTTATTTGGTTACTAAAAATTGAACTAAAATAAATCGAATCGAAAAAGTTATACTATTGGAATCATTATTTTTAAAACTATACTACATTTATTAATTGGCTCTTTAATTAGGTGATTTTGACAGGTTTTCATATAAGTTAATATGTCAGTCTACAATCATATAATATATTATCGAATTTATGACATATATTTTTAATTGATAGTTTTAAGATTTTAATTTACACACCTAAATAAATATATTAGTAATCAAAGTCGTTTCAGTTTGATTTTGAAAAGTTAAACCAGAAGCTTTGAATGTATTTATATGTTTTTTGTTAGATAAAATAGTAATAATTCGTGTAAATGTATATATAATGTGCATTTTTCTGATAAGCTGAAAACCACTTGAATTTGTTACAATGTAGCCATACAAAAATTATAAACAAAGCTAAAAGAGAAGAGAAAGAAACTTCTCCAAGATGACTGTACATAAATTTCAGAATTGAAATATGCTCCAGAATACAATGAAGATAGATTCGACCAAATGAAAATGTAATACAAACCAAAAGAAGCGAAAATAAAAATACAAACCAGCAAATTTGTGGACATGCCTGACAAAGTTAATCGACATCCGAAGTCATCACACATTTAAATGCGGATGTTCTTTGTGACTGTGGAGTTTGTGACGATAAATACTGGAATTATTTTTCCAACATTTAAGAATCTTAAACAACTCGAGCTCAGATTCAGTTCCACAGATGATGATCACAACCTACTGATGGATGAAGTTGACGAAGTCATAAAGAGATGTGAACATGAAGTTTGTGATCTATGACTTATCCTGCTGATGCATGCTTGTTTCTGGAATGCTAAGACGGATGTAAGTTTGAAGAGTAACATGACAGATTCCAAGCAATTTGAGATGGCAGAAACAAAGTTTAGGGAATTGAATGGTGTCAGCTTAGGATTCATCAAAATCTGCAACTTTGTGGTGTCAGCTTCTTACTGTGTAAGATCATGTTTCAATAGCATTGAAAGCTGTTTAAATATGAGAGAATAAACTTTTAAATTAGGCTAACAGTCGTTGAAATGTGTTCATCATGAAAGTGATACGAGCTTGCATGGCGACAGGACTAACGTACTATTTACCGCAACCGACTTTAACGAAAAATGTGCAAACCCTAATAGGAATTCCTTGCAATTAAAAGGCGCTAGTGCATATTCCTGACCTAATTTCACATTTTATTTTGATAGTTAAAAAAAAAGGGAGACCTATAATAATTTAGGTCACATCGATCCTTCCACCATATTCATCTTATAACCAGTGGTGGAATTAAGAATTTATTTCAGGGTAGGCTAAAAAAAACAGAAGGCATGCAGAAATGCAGGTTTAGAACTGCCATCTTGTAGGAGGCCGGAAAAATCAAAATTTAACAATAATATAAGCTACATTTCAAGGCTCAGGCCTACCCGAGCCTGTGCGTAGTTCTGCCACTGATAATTACAACATTTACTTCCATCGTGCCTCATATTTGAATTCGTTAAATTCAATATAGTAAAAATATATAATATGAGAAGTTTTCAATAAAGAGTTTCGGTTGAGCTGACACGGGTATGATTAAATGCAGTTAAGGAATCTCAGCCTGATGTTGCTGGTCTGATTGCAGAATGCTATATTATCTTGTCGTTGATATTGTAGTTTTTTTACTGTTACTACTGATTCAAAACGATAGTGTTCTTTAGCCGATCGAGTCTGGTAGTTACTGTACATGAGCCTCCCTGTTGAATTAGCGACGGTTATCAACGTGTGCTTCTGTTTTAATTTGACTGGGGAAAGAAATAAACTCAAAAACCGACTCCATCTTGGGAACGGAATTAACTGAAAGTGATTGCATCCCAGAACTCTATACTTTTGCCTGCGCCGTGGCAGGACTTATCGCCACCGTCGCCTTTGCAGGACTCATCATGATCCGGTTATTCTTTCTACAACAAGGTTTCCGGCTATTTTTATTCAGATTCACAAAGAAGAAATTTTGAACTTGAAAGAGAACAGCATTTTTACTCTTATTTTTTTACTAATCTTTTTTCGTGAAACAAGCTTTTGGGGCAATTATTGTTTAGTCTGTGTTTGTGTGTAAAGAAGGGAAACGATAGCCTTTGACGGATTTTAATAAATAAAAGCACGTTTCAAATCGTGACTAAAGTGGTTAAGCAAGGAATCATATGAACTCACTTTAATTTCACTTTATATATACTAATTGCTCAATCAAACATAATCAAACTTTGTGAAACTTGTTAGCTCCGTAACGAATAGTTTAGGAGATCGAGACTTATGCATTAAAAACCTTGCCTGCTAGCGGTCGATCGAGATTTATTGCGAGAAACAATGGTGCTGCGGTCGCTTATGTTTTCACCGCCACCGCCACCACCGCCACCTTCCTCAGAACTGTTCAACTCGGCCATGTCTAATAAATGGTCGGACGTTGTTGCAATTTACCGTAACGATCCCCAAGTTCATGCGGAGGTATCGAATTCCGGCAACGGAACAGCACTGCACATGGCGGTGTCGAATGGGCGAGTGACAGAAGTTGAACAACTCGTAAAGATCATAGTACAGTACGGACCAGAGCATGCCAAGAAGGCCCTAACGGCGGTGAATGAAGGCGGGAACACGCCGCTTCATCTAGCGGCGAGGCTTGGAGAGACTCCGATATGCAGGTTCATTGTTGAAGAGGATCACGGCCTGGTTGCGTGCCGGAATCACGACGGCGAGACTCCGTTATTCCTCGCGGTTCTTCACGGTAACAGAGAAGCTTCCTCCTACCTGTATTCCATCTGTAGAAATCAACCGGAAAATTACTCTTTCTGCCGGAGAAACGATGGGGAGACCATTCTTCACTGCGCCATATCTGGGGAGTATTTTGGTAATTTCTTTTCATTACTTTTCATTTAGACCTTGCTATAGTTTAAACCCCAGTTTAAAGATTTTAAAAAAATAAAAAGGTTGTAGATCTTGATTAAAAACCCTAAATAATTAATTCATATGGACATTTATTTCTATCGTAATAGTACTTAAATTATGTTATTTACTTCAATCTAATATGAAGCAAACTTTAAAACACAATTATAGTTTGAAATACACTCTCATTAGTCATTACTATTATTAAAATAAAAATAAACGAATAACTTTATGCCTTTATTACCATTACAACTTTTAAGCCTCTATTACGAATAACGTTTAGCTGAATTTCATCAAAACTAAGTTGTAAATTATTATATTAAAATGAATCGAAGTGAAATACTGAATTGAAAAATATTCAGATTGACAGCACTAGAGAACGATCCCTGATACATATTGTAGTGCAAATTTGAACTTTTTTTTATATATTTCACAAATACATGTATTTGTACTACAGATTATACATCTTCTATATATATGATTTAATTAAACACTTCTTTTATATGATTAATGTGATGTGCAGATTTGTCCTACCAGATAATTCTTCTTTATCCAGAGCTTTCCCATTGCTTCAACGAACAAGGTTTATCTCCCATGCACATTCTAGCTAGCAAACCTTCGGCCTTTAGAAGTGGATGCCGAATGACTCGGTTTCAGAAATTTATATACCGGTGTAAGTTTGTGTGTGTATAAATAATTAGCTGCATCGCAACTTTATCCGTCATGAATCACCTAAGAGGAGCATTTTTATTGGAATAATTAACTCACATCGGAAATAGAGATCTGATACGTGTAGGTTTAATTTACTGATTGCAGTTTAAACTAAGCAAAATTACCTTTTTTTAATTTTACTATGACCTACACTTGCATTAATTAGCAGTACCAAATATTTTAAGTGAAAATCAGATTTGCATTAGTAAATTAGATCTAGGGGTGTAAATGAGTCGAGTCGAGACCGAACAGGGGTATGCTCAAACTCGACTCATTACATATTCTTCGAGCTGGAGCTCGAGATCGAGCTCTTTCGAACATAAAAATTGTGCTCATGACTCGACTCATTAATTTTTTGTGTGCTCGAGACCGACTCGCGAGTTTAACGAAATTCGAGTTTGAATTCGAGCTAAGTGAGCTCGTTTAACTCAAAAAGCTCGATTTCAAACCAATTTAAGTAATATAGCTAAATAAATTTTAATAAAATAAAATACAATCATTAAAAAATCCACAAACACATGAAATATATTCATTTATTTAATAAAACATCAAATGGAAGAAGAAGAAGAGTTAGAGTTGGACTTGGATTTGAGGTAAAATTGAAAGCTTAGCGTGTATTACAGTCATATATACCTTATTACTTAATTTAGATTTTAGATTTTTAATTATTTCCAAAGAAACCCCTAAATTAACTATATATTTAATTATATATATATTTGCTCAATAACCTCGTCGAGCTTCTCGAATAAAAATTTAAAAACTCAGACTCAACTCGTTACATCATCGAACGAGACCGAGCTCGAGATCGAGCTTGGTCAACCCGAGCTCAAGATCGAGATTTGACCGAGTTTCTCGAGATTTTCTCATGAACGACTCAACTCATTTAATTACACCCCTAATCAGATCCGCACGCATAATTTCTGTATCAATGTTTCCAGGTACTTGTGTGGATACGCGGTATGCTAGATTGCCTTCACAGCCAGTGCAGCATGAAGAACTCGCAAGAAAACGAAGTAAAATATTTCCTGAAAACTATCAAACCTGTTTAAATTTTGTTTGGATATCGAAGAAAGTTGGTAAGTCATCAAATTAAGGGGCGTTCTCTCCTAAACTTACTTTTTTCTCGATTGAAATGAATTGAACTATGCTGAAAATTAAAGTATTGAAAAATAAAATCAGTATACTTAAAATTAACTGAATTTCATCATACTTTTTGTGACAATACAAGAAGCATTTGAGGACTAATTTATTAATTATGTATGTACTCTGTATATTGTACTTATGTGCCTAGAATTTAGCTAGATTCAGTATTTAGTTTTAGACCCTTGTATGTAACTTATATATAAGCCTTATATTGCCTTATTCTAAATGCCTTATTCTACTTATTGAACTATACTTATCTACTTATATACTTCAGAGAACAGGGCTTATCTAAAGTGGCATCTTTCTATAGTATTAATTATTTTTCTCCGATTGATATAAAATGTGATGGGTATAATGATCAATTTAAGTCCCACATCGAAAATGGAGGAAGTCATTCCTATCCTAATAGTTCCATGACATTATTATGAATGCTTTTGGGGATTGATCCAATGTTTAATAGGTACGAGTTTGCCATTTAATAAGATACTCTTTTATATAAAATCGTCTCTCTTTCATTTTATATTTCACAGCGTTGGGCAGAAGAAATAGTAACCCTAGCCAACAGCAAGATGATGAAGAGGATCCCAACGGGCAGGAACTTCATTACAGACCTCAATGTTCAGAAGTGATTCATGAAGGAATGGAAGCTGGAGGACATCATACTTTTCCTCCAATCTATGATACTTGCTATGAAACAGTCAAGTTTCTACACATGGCGATGTTAAATATCTTCGGCATCTTAGGTAAATAACCTCAACATTCGTCATTTCAATTAATTAATAGTAAGTGCCGTTCCTAATTTTTTCGAGACCTGAACGGAATCAACAAACATAGGCTCCAATATATTTGTAACATAAATTTAATATTTTTCAAAATACTCTACTCAATTTATCTTGGATATTGTTGAGCAAAAACACAATTTAATCAACTTTAATTTGCAAATACAAGATTTGTATTAAAAAACTTTAAAGATATTATGGCACGGAATCCCTTTATTCTTATTATTTCTGTTTTTATTATAAAATTTGAGGGCTGACAGGTGCAATGGATTATATAGGTCTAAAAATGTGGTTAAATGAACTAATTGTCCTCAAAATTATTATTTTTTTTCAGATTTTAACCCTAATTTTGCAAGGACATTTCAGATATTTAACCAGTTTTTTGGAGCTGCACCTAAAATCTATGTGAAATTTCTATATATAGCTATATACTGTCCCCTTTTTAACCAAATTTGGAGGAGTCAAGCAACGAAATAACTTGCTTCCTTATTAGCCGGGCTCTGTAAATACTCTTCCTGATGAATCAGGAATAAAAGAAATACAGAAAACAAAGGCAAGAAAGCAGAAGCACGCATGGTCTGAACGAGTGTTGACTGAACTTCTTAACCATACATCTAAGCATGCATACGAAGATGACGGACGGAATCCACGTCGGAAACCACCTCTCAATGTTAAAGAAACGACGTCGCCTTATGATATCACAGAGAGTGGTCATATTACCTTCTCAGACTCCGGAATCACTTCACCGCCAAACATAGAGCCTGCTGATGGTCTGATCTACGTATCCTTCCCTTAAATTTTATCATTAAATTTTTTTTGTTCACCATTGTGTTGAGGTTAAACTCATACTGGAAACGGCGTGAATAAACTTCAGTATATAAGTTTTGGCGGGCCAATTCACATATAACCAGGGGCGGATTCATGTGGGGGCTCGTGGGTGCTGAAGCCCCCACTTGCGAAATAGTTAGGGTTAATTTTTTTATTTTTTTTACAAATATAGTTATATTTACCTAAATTTATTACATTTTTACTAAAATTAACACTAAATTCACTCACTAATTTATATAAGTATATTATCAGTTATGATGAAATCTCACTGCAATTGTGTTTCTGAACCTATCTGGGCCTTGTATTTTATTTCCGATTTATACATGAGTCGTTATCTCCATCAGAATTTCTAATACCATGTATAAATCCCATGTTTTTGTTCTAGGGGAAATCAGGACTCCCATCCTAATCGCTGCGAAAAACGGCATCGTGGAAATGGTTAAAAGTATTCTGCAACACTTTCCGGTAGCCATCAATGACATGGATTCGGAGAAGAAGAACATAGTGCTGTTGGCCGTGGAGAACAGGCAGCAGCAGGTTTACAAGTACCTGTTGAACACGAACATGATGAAGGACACTATATTTCGTAAAACTGATAAGGATGGCAACAGCGCCTTGCATCTTGCTGCAAAACTACCAGAACGACAATCGCTCAATCATGATCCTGCATTGCAGCTGCAACAAGAGATTAAGTGGTTTGAGGTATTCTTTCTTTTCATAATAGTCTAAAACCTATAAATACATACAGTTCAGTATATTACTCTGTGTATATATAAAAAAATATTATTTTTTATACATTACAATTTTTTCCATATATTAATATTACAAATTCAATATTTTTAAATAAATTATATTGTAACTTTTCTGAAAACATTTTTGAAAAGGAGTTCACAAAATTAGGGCATGGAACATTCTAAACCGTGGATGACAAAGTCTTTTGACGATGTTGACTCTTATTTGATTTTTCAAAATTGATTTTCATCCCTAATTAATAACATGAATATAATAATTTAATATGTTATTGAATATGTCATAGTAGGTTATACATGTCTTTATTTATAACTATTTTAGATGATGAACACTTAAATAAAATGTTTACCCTCAATTCAATGTGAAGTCTCATACTTATACTCAACATATTAGACCAGATTAAACTATATTAAGCTAGTATAAATTCCATAAATTACATACATTAATTTCAAGCCGTGATATTATTAATTTTAATATGTTTATTTTTGTTTCAGTTCATTTTAATTTAATTCAGATCAGTTCGACAAAAATAAGCGGGAGAACATGCTATATATTATTCAGTGAATCAAATAATATTATTCTTATATAATAAGTTTATTCCTTGGTTTTGTAGTATGTGAAGAAAAACCTGCCCGGGGGCACCAGTGTACGCATTAACAGAGGCAAAGAGACGCCGGAAAAGCTTTTCATACAAAGGCATGAGGTCCTCGTTGCGGAAGCCGCCAAATGGCTGATCCACATCTCTCAGTCGTGCTCCTTCGTGGCGGCGCTCGTCGCCACGGTGGCGTTCGCGACATCAGCCTCGGTTCCCGGCGGTTTCAAGCAAGAGAAACGAGCGCCGGCGGCTTTAAACGACGAGCCTGCGTTTTACGTTTTCGCAATATCCTCCCTACTGGCGCTCTGCTTCTCCGTCACGTCTGTGGTTATTTTCCTTTCCATTCTCACGTCTGGATTTCAGATCAAGGATTTCCACACCAGCTTGCCGAGGAACTTGCTCACGGGCTTGTCGGCGCTCTGTGTATCGATCATTGCCATGGTAGTTTCATTCTGCGCGTCCCATTTCTTCATTCTCAGGGATCAGTTTGGGCACATGGCGTTGGGTATTTATGGAGCCGTGGCTTTCATGCCGGTGGTTATGACGTTTTTGCTCATATCAAAGTTTCCCCACTCGGTTGATCTTATGCTGGCTACCTTCACTAACTTTCTTCTTGTGAATCCTCCGGTTTCAGAGCAAAGCGACGAGATGATACTTCCATGACAAACCCTTCTTCTTTCCGACTCACAACTAGATACATTTCGGATGGTGTTTTTGTAGTTGTGCATCAGTGTAGTTCTTAAATTTACTGGCCTGCTAGATGCAGTCCGTATTTTACTTATTTGCAGTCTGTATTTTTATTATATAATCATATATGTAATAATTTTGATATGTAACTGCTTTTCAATCGTATGCAATAGAAGTAATATATGTGATGCATATGTCTTATATACATAATCATGGACCATATTATATATATATAGAAGGGTTATTTTATTTTATTTTTTGAACTGCAAATAAGCAATATATGACCTACATCTAGCATGCCACTAAATTTATCATTATGTAAAATATAATATGCACGACTATTATTATTGATGCCATGAAATGAAGCACACAAAAACACTTGAGATTTATATATGTACACAAGAGAAATGATAGATGATTTTTTTTGGCTTTAGATAGTGCATGCGTGCCCAACATAGGCCCTGTCCGTTGAGCTGTTTGTTAATTACCTGCTAGAACTGTTTTATCTGCTTGAATTATTTTATTATTTATAAATGAATATTTGTATGTGATGTAAATGTAATTAGACAAGTTAAAATAAATAATATTTCATTGATAACAATTAAAATAACTTTTTTAATACGTAAATATCAAAATATTACTTTTCATAAAAATACAAGTCGAGCGGCTGCTAAAACTGCTTGAATTGTTTGGGTCTGTTTTAACTGTTTGGAGCTGCTAGATGATTGGAAGAAACTGAACTGGACAGAGGGCCATAGTCTCAAGTTCAACCATCAAAACAAAAGGAAAGCCTGTGTTTAATCATGAAACGTGTTTAAATAATGTGTCACTCTTTGTATTAATAATAAAATTTACTAATTTCGTCACCAATTAATAATGTGTCACATTTTCATACCTGTCACAAATTACTTAATTTGTCACAGTTTCTATTATGGGCTCATCATTCTTTCCTAATTAATGCAACAATTTTTTAAAAAGCGCCACACATCTTTTTCATGCTATGAGGGATATTTAACTTTATCAGACTAACACGTAGTAAACTTTAGTTACGTGCCTGTCAGGAATCTGCCAAACCGATGGAGATCGTATCAATGTCGTAGGGCTCAAATTAAGCTTCTTACTTCCTCCATCCGTTCTCCCTAAATGACACTTTAAATCTGGGTAAAATTTTTATCCGCATTTAGTTTTCAATTTATACCAATATATAAATAATTAAATATATTATGAGAATAACATTCATCCGGATGATCCTGATATAGCCCTTATCAGGCACCAATAAGATAATGACACGTGTACAATTGTAATGTTTTAATTGGTTAAGATATTTTTAGTAAAGTTCTAAAACCCTAATTTAGAATGTCTAAACCTGTCTGGGTAATGATTGAACACGTGGCCCAATCATAAATTAGTTAAAGATGACGTGTCGTTATTTAATTGGTGCCTGATACTGCCAATATCAGGATGATTCTGATATATATTAAACTGATATATTATTGTATAATATAATTTTAGATTATTCGTAATATCTATTTTCTAGATTTAAAATTTTAGTAGGAACGTTATAATAGTACGATTTCATAAGAGACTTTTATTACCTCCGAAAGGTTTGTCATCAGATTTTTCCTGATAATTAATATGGTCAAACATGATCCGAATACAATGACTACAATGCGTGAAGTTTAATCTAGGACTAAAGTGTGCATGTGTGTGTATATAGTAAGAGCTAGGGAGAGGATGATGATCATCTTTATAAACTAGCAGCAGAAATGTCTACCTCCAGTCCCAGCTTATCAGAAATCAAGGAGAACTTATTTAAGAATATCAACAGAGAGAACTGGGAAGAAGTGTTCAACATACACAAAAACCGCCCCGACACGCACTGCGCCAAGGACACCAAGTCCGGCAACACCGCCGTCAACATGGCCGTGCTGGAAGGCCAAGACGGGGTGGCTGAGAAGCTCGTGAAGCTGATGAAGGAACACGGCGGCGCCTCCGAGGCGCTGGGGACGGGTAACGAGCGGGGCAACACGCCGCTGTGCGCACTACGCGGCGGCGATGGGGAACGTGCGGGTGTGCAAGTGCATTGCGGAGGTGGATCCCGGCCTCATCGGCCGCCGGAACCACGACGGCGAGACGCCGTTATTCCTGGCGGTGCTGCACGGCGAGCAACTTGCGTTTCTATGCCTGCATTCTATTTGTATGAGTGCACCAGAAGGGACGGTGAACCCGAACACCTATTGCAGGAGAGCCGATGGTGACACCATTCTTCACTGCGCCATAGCTGGAGAATATCTAGGTAAGAATGAAGATTTGATGAAATATAATTCGATAAGATTTAGGTTATTGGTATATGGGTGTTGCTTCAGGTTATTGGTATATGGGTGTTGCTTCGTCCCTGTTTTTTACTTTTGTAGTTCAAAATATTAGTATGAATTTACGAAAACGTATCATTTATTATTATGTTCATTGAAAAGTTTAGCAATATTCAGGGACAGTATTGTAATTTCAATGGTATTTTGGAATACCCAGTGTAAAAATACGTACCGGACTACGTATATCAATTAAAAATATAATTTGATAAATTTTAAGTTATTTAAACATTCTATGGCTATTTTATGGGTGGTTCTATATGCAGGTCCACTTTACTTCTGTAGGTCCAAATTAAATCTGAAATGACAATAATATCCCTCTTAAATATTTATTATAATTCACGAAAAAGTAATTTATAATTTAAACACATGTTCAATCATTACATAGACGGGTTTATGCATTCAAGATTAGGGTTTTAGAAATATATTTGTAAAATTCCCACTTTCAATGGACTTGCAAAAGCAAACGGGACATGCATATAGCAAACACCCTATTTTATACATTGATTTCTATTTTAGTCCAGCTCGGGAAAAATGGGAAGAATAAAATTTAAAAAATTTAAAATTATGAAGGATAAATACATGTTATATCATAATAAATTATCAAATTATAAAAGATAACCGTCCATTTTTTATATGGTTACAGATCTGGCATATCAAATAATTCATCTGTACCCGGATCTTGTCAACCGGGTCAACGAACAGGGATTTTCTCCACTGCATATTCTAGCCAGAAAGCCTTCAGCTTTCAGAAGTGGAAGCCATATCAGGCGATTCAACAAGATCATATACCTTTGTGAGCTTCTATTCTTGCCCTAATTAGAAGCTTAGAATTACTTAATTAAAATTAATAGAAATAGAAATAGTACTTTTGAATCGCTTCTATCCGTTAATATTCAGGCATATTTGTGGATGAATTGGTGCCTCAACCATTTCCTGGACAGACACCTATGTTTGAAGACGCCGGGTCCGAAAATAGGCCAAAAAAGTTGCCGGAAAACTCAGAAACCTGTTTCAACTTTGCTTGGCTCTTGAACAAAGTATTTTGCTTGATTGGTGAGTCTTCAAACAAAATGGACCATCGGAATGGCCAATCTACTCGTTATTTTCACTACAACCGAAGATCTTCTGAATTCCTAACTTTCTTGACTTTCCATTATAGTTTTTATACGTTTTAATTTATACATTGTACCTTTAATTTTGAACGGTATATTTGTTACTTATAAATTTTAAAATTTTATATTAAAATTTCTTGAATTTTTGTATTAAAACATGTTTATTTTAAAATGATCGATGTTTGAGCACAAAAATATATTTCAATACTAATATTGAAATAATGGATACATAAAAATGTTAAAATATTTGCAAAATGGTAGTTTTATATAACATGTAAGAAAGTTTGGTATTTCAAAAAATTTCACCACTTTTTTTCATTTTCTTTTATAGTATTGGGTAGAGGAAAGGGCAAATCCAAGCTGAATGAAGACGAAGAGGATCCAAATACCCAGAAATGTTGTAACCTAACTGGAGGTGAGTTATTTAATTTTATTCTTTTTCATCATAAATTCTATTAGGGTCTGTATATATTAATATTAACACATGCAATATCATTAAAATCTATTCAACATACTAGTTAAATATCATCGCGCGTTGCGCGATAAATTTAGGTATTTAACGTGGAATATTTGAAGGTTTATTTTTCTTATATAAAATTAATCATGTGTGGAAATTAAGAATCCTACAATTGTTGATGATTTTTTCATACTTAGATTTCAATAAAATTAGTGATATTAAATTTAAAAATTATTTCTTAATTTAAGGAGTGCTTCTTAAAAATTAAAATATAAAAAATTAATTAAAAAAGTGGTAATAAAAAGTTTCATTGGAGATGCCCTAAAGAAAAAATGTAGAGATTTTGGTGCTGTTGCTCAAACACTAACCATACTTAAATAATAAATTGAATAGGATAAAACGGGAAAGTCTAATAAAATAAGTTTATATTAGGCTGCCATTAATTTAGTTGAATTTATTTGATTCATTTTAGTTTAAATTAAAGTATACCAACATAGTATAAACAATAAATCATAAAAATTGAAAAAGAGTGAAGTTTTTAATTGGGCTAGAAAGTGAAGCATGCATGCATGTAAAAGCATATAGATAGCACAAAGAATAAAAATTTGAGAAGATCTCCTGAACTCCCAACTTTCCGGACTTTCCATGAAAGTGTTTATACATTTTAACTTATATAGTGTAACTTTTAATTTGAACTGTATTTTTTGCTACTTGAAAATATTAAATTTTTATATGAAATTTCTTGAATTTTTGCATTAAAACATGTTTTACTATATGTTTACTTTAAAATGATCGATGTTTTAACATAAAAAATGTATCATTTAAATTTAAATACATAGCGGTAGTTCCATAACATTTAGGAAAGTTGGACTTTTATGTCACAATTATAGAAATTAGATATGAGGGGTAATTGTGTAATTTCTGGGTAGAATTCTTGGTCAGCAGACTGAAGTCAGCTTTGACCAATTCAGTTGGGATATATTCCCTTTCGGTTAGCCTGGGAATTGATTCATTCATTCCTAATATTTTGTACCCACCCACAGAATCTGTTGCTTGATTGTTTGTAACCGTTTCCATGGCCATTCTGTGCCTTTGAATTGAGTTTCTTTACCCATTGTTCTTGACAATTGGTATCAGAGCACGGCGGTTCTCGGCGAAATGGCGAAGAAATCCGACGAGTTGCGACTGGTGGTGGAGACAGCGATTCAGAAACTGCATGAGGAGATTGTGGCTCAGAGAGAGGCGACCCGAGAAAGGGATGCGAGGATGGACGACAAGCTGGATCGAGCGATTGAATTGGCGGTTTCGGTGGAGGCAAATCGGCGTTTGATGGAGAAAGATCTCGAGCAGATTCAGCAGAAACTGGAGGCACTGCAGTGGGCTAAGGGAGGGGTTCCGGCGGACGGAGATAGCCCTCAGGGTGGTTCAGTTGCAGTTACTCATGGTGCTTGAGATGTTGACTGTCCATCCTGCTTCCTCCCTGCGACATTTGGTCCCTCGGAATCATGGTTATTTTGAACAGCAGAGATCCAACAGGGAGTATGGTTATGATGATGGAAGAGGTTACAGTAACAAGTCTAGAAGGGTGGGGAACACTGGTCCTAGAAATTATGCTTATCACATGGAGCTGTCAACTGAGGGAGATAGCAACTTTGCCATCACTGAGAAGAAGGATTCTTCAACCAAGAACTGGACCCCAGACTTTGACACTACTACCATGCCTCCAGGTTTGATCCAAATCTTAACTGAGTTTTCTGATATCTTTCATACTCCCACTACCTTACCACCTGTTAGAGAAATAGATCACCAAATCTTGCTAAAACCTGGTGCTGAGCCTTTTAAGTTGAAACCTTACAGATGCCCTCATGCCCATAAAGAGGAAATTGAAAAGCAAGTACAAGATCTGAAGCAGAATCAAGTTATACAGGACAGCCTCAGCCCTTTCTCATCACCTGTGTTGTTAGTTAAGAAAAAAGATAACACTTGGCGCATGTGTATAGATTATAGGAGGTTGAATGATATGACAGTCAAAGATAATTTCCCCATTCCAATAATAGATGAGTTATTAGATGAGTTGAATGGTGCTACTGTTTTTACAAAATTGGATTTGAGATCTGGTTATCACCAGATTAGGATGAGCAAAGAAGATGTGGCCAAAACAGCTTTTCAAACTCATAGTGGCCATTTTAAATTCCTTGTAATGCCATTTGGTTTGACAAATGCTCTTGCAACATTTCAGGCCTTAATGAACAAGGTTTTTCAGAAATTTTTGAGGAAGTGTGTTTTGGTGTTTTTTGATGACATATTAATCTACAGCTCTAGTTTGGAAGAGCATTTGCTACATGTGAAAGCTGTTCTATCTATTATGAGAGAGCACCAGTTGTTTGCTAAAGGTTCCAAATGTGTTTTTGCCACTAATTCTGTTGAATATTTGGGTCATATCATATCCAGTAAAGGAGTTGGAATGGATGATAAAAAAGTTTCTTGTATTCTTAACTGGCCCTATCCTAAGAATATTAAAGAACTCAGAAATTTTTTGGGTTTAGCTGGTTACTATAGAAGGTTTATTGCTGGCTTTGGAGTAGTGTGCAGACCTCTACACAATCTGCTAAAGAAAGATAACTTCTGTTGGAATTCTGAAGCTGCTGCTGCCTTTGATAAATTGAAGCAGCTCATCACTTCTGCTCCTATACTCAGACTGCCAGATTTCCAGCAACCTTTCATTATTGAAACAGATGCCTGCAATGATGGGATGGGAGCTGTGTTACTCCAAGAAGGTAAACCTATTGCTTTCCTTAGCAAGGCTTTCTGCCAAAAAAATAAAGGTTTATCCACTTATGAAAAAGAATTATTGGCCTTAGTTATGGCAGTAGATAAGTGGAGGCATTATTTGACTGGCCACAAGTTTATAATTAGGACTGATCACCAAAGTCTAAAATACCTATTGGAGCAGAGGTTGCATAATGCTATTCAACACAAATGGATGACTAAACTTTTGGGGCTTTCTTTTGAAATACAGTATAGAACTGGTAAGACCAATGTGGTGGCTGATGCTTTGTCTAGGTTATCTGTCCCACAGGTCTTGGATGATACAGTGGAAGTATCTTCTTTGCTAGGGAGGGGTGAAACAAATAATGTGCTATGGGATCACTACTCAGATAGTGACAGTGATTCAGAAATGGTTGCTGAGTTATGCTCTCAAGTTGGTTCAGTGGTCCACAAGACAGATGATACAGTGTTTTCTGATGACTTTTCAATGGTCCATACTTCTGATGAACAAGTTGGAAGCAGTCCAGTGATTAGAGAAACAACAGAAACAACAGCAACTATTAAAACAGATACTTTAATGGGGGAGTGTCACAGGAAGGAGTTCACTACTTCTACAATAATTCCTACTTGGTTACAACAGTTGGAGGAGAGTTACATTGGGGATAAAGAGGCTCAAGAGTTAATTGCTAAAGCTTTGCTTTCTCAACAACAGAACCTTGAAGATAGTAAGGTTTCTTATACTAGTGGCATTCTGAAATTGGAGCATAGAATTTATGTTGGTAATGCTCAAGGGGTAAGGCAAGATATATTATCAGCTCTACATTCATCTGCTATTGGGGGCCATTCTGGTCAAGGGGCTACCATTAAGAGAGCTCTGTCAATATTTGTGTGGCCTGGAATCAGAAGTGATATTATCACTTTTATCCAAAAATGTGAAGTATGTCAAAGAAATAAAATAGAGCATTGCTCTTATCCAGGTTTACTTCAGCCTCTACCAATTCCTTCACAGTCTTGGAGTCAAATATCAATGGATTTTGTAGAAAAGTTGCCTTTATCACAAGGATTTGACACTGTTCTGGTTGTGGTTGACAGATTAACCAAATATGCTCATTTTCTGCCACTAGCTCATCCATTTACTGCAAAACAGGTAGCCATATTATTCCAAGATGAGATCTTTAAACTCCATGGAATCCCTGAATCTATAGTCAGTGATAGGGATAAAATATTTACCAGTCAATTTTGGGGAGCAGTTTTCAGCAAGTTAGGAGTACAACTCAAATTCGGTACTGCCTATCATCCACAATCCGATGGTCAAACAGAAAGAGTGAATCAAGTTTTGGAGAGTTATCTCAGATGCTTTAGTGGAGAGTATCCTGGCACTTGGAAATCTTGGTTGAATATGGCTGAGAGGTGGTATAATACTTGTTATCATACCAGCCTTCAGATGTCACCTCATGAGGCTCTTTATGGGGTAAAACCTTTGCATTTGCCTCTTGGTAATATGACTGACTCATTGATTCCAGCAGCTGCTGATCTTCTCAGAAATAGATCAGAAATTCAACATAAACTTCAACTTCATCTCAAAGAAGCTCAAGAGAGGATGAGGTTTTATGCTAATCAGAAGAGATCTGAAAGGAGTTTTGCTGTTGGTGACTGGGTTTACCTCAGGATAAATAAGCACAGACAAAGTTCAATCCAAAATGAGAGCTGGGATAAGCTTGCTGCAAAATACTGTGGTCCTTTTATGATTGAACAGCAGATTGGGGCTGTAGCCTATAAACTCAAACTCCCTGCCAGTAGCAAGGTGCATCCTGTTTTTCATGTTTCATTACTGAAGAAGTATGTAGGTACTGCTCCAACCATTCTCAGTACACCACCTCCAGTGGTTGATGAAGAAATCACTTCCTTGGCACCTCAGAAGATTTTACAGAGAAGATTGGCCAGAATTGGGGAGGAACACTTGGCACAATGGTTGGTTTTATGGAAAGGATTGCCTATTGAAGAAGCTAGCTGGGAAGATGCTGGAGTTATACAGAATTTGTTTCCCAGATTTAAAGTGTGATATTGGTTGACTTTACTGATGTTTCTTGTCTGTGGAACTTGGGGACAAGTTCTGTGTTAGAGGAGGGGATTGTCACAATTACAGAAATTAGATATGAGGGGTAATTGTGTAATTTCTGGGTAGAATTCTTGGTCAGCAGACTGAAGTCAGCTTTGACCAATTCAGTTGGGATATATTCCCTTTCGGTTAGCCTGGGAATTGATTCATTCATTCCTAATATTTTGTACCCAGATTCTGTTACACAGAATCTGTTGCTTGATTGTTTGTAACCGTTTCCATGGCTATTCTGTGCCTTTGAATTGAGTTTCTTTACCCATTGTTCTTGACATTTTAAGAGACTTTGCCTAAAATTTTATGAAATAAATCCAAAAAATGGTCGGAAAATAAATGGTCTGTTAATCACAAATAACTTCTGCTAAATTTAAAATATTAAACTGAACTGAAATGAACTAAAAAATTACTAATAATACATCTGAATTAAACTAAATTTCATCAATTTCATTAAAAACTGAACCGATAAATACTGAAAATAAATCAAATAAAATGTACTAAACATGACTAAGTAAGTAAACCACAAACCCATAATTATCATATCAAAAACTACTGTCTGGAAATCATTTATTACCATTCACGTGAATATCTGCTATGAAAATTTGCTACATTTATTACCATTCACATGAATATCTGCTATGAAAATTTGCTACAGACACTACTCCTAATTGCTATGATGTACCATTTGAAACATTTTATGATACTAAAAATTTATTTTGACATTTTTCAAATTTCTTAAAATAGCAAAATGTAATTGCATTATATTATTTTAAAGAATGAATAAAAATATTTTGTTGTCAATTAAATATATGTTTTCATTATTGAAATATTATAAATAACTAATTTTCAATTTAAATGGCAAAAAAATAATTTATTCCAATTTAAAAAAGTAATTTGATCGTGTAATCAATTTCTTGTTTATGAATATATAAACATAATATTCATATATCATTAGCAAATTTAATATTATTTTTGTCTCACCCAAATCAGCACAGATGACTTTTCACACTATCCAACACACATCTTTGACCAACCGTATCTTTATTTACTTATATTATCAAAAAATACAAATTTGATATTTGAATACTGTATGTTGCGATTAATCTAACGATACCAAATATGATAATATTCATAAATATATATCTATTTAAATAAGCGGTCAAAGTTTAAGAGTAAATAGTGTCAAAAAGTCAGAGTTCACATTAGACTGAGACGGAGGGAGTACTAAAAAATAGGAATAAAATTATGAAATACATTGGGGCAATATGTGTGAACATTAACACTTCAATTAAACAAAAATAATTTACAGATAATTCTATAATTAATTTAAATAAATTTATATAAATTAATTGATGCCCGGATGTTTGATAATACTGCGAACAACCTGATCTTGTATTGTCGTGAATCGTTTTCCTTGAAAAGCAGAAGCACCAGAAAAAATTCGGCATTTTTCCAAATCAATCAAAATTTATTTCACTTTGAATCACCAAAGATCTATTATCGTAGTCAGATGTCCTACTGAAAAGTATGAGCAGCAGAAACATTCGTATTTTGCAAAAAGAGTCAAAACACCACTTCACTTGTATAAATTAATCGCAGTAAAATAAAACAGAGAAACTTTCAAAAAATAAATTTACTTCACTTGTATACAATAATCACAGTAAAATAAGAAAGAGAAGTTTTCAAAAAATAAACTTTGACAGTGAATATCAACGTGAGACATCATGTAGTCTACTTTTAATCCTACAGCATCAAACAAATTTTCCTAGTTGCACTTGGCTTACCACAAGTATTATTTATAGCACCAGGCAATGCATGAGGTATTTTACTATTATAATCCTCGCCATTCTTTTGTGTCCTGAATGTGTATCCATCCATTTCATCAAGGCTCTCAGACAAGTAAAAACACCCAAGGCTGTTTTGTCTTCTTTCAACCTGAAGAAAGATATATACTGAGTGTCACAGTCCTGCCACAAAAACAGATAATCATGCACACTTCGATGTATAAACTTTTAAGCAGAGATGTTATCAACTTAATCAATGTATATAAAAACTATGCTCAGCTACTAACATACAATTAAAATGCAAGCTTGGTTTTCATGGCTTAAAAGCAAGTTATTATAAATGTAACTTGTATTCATATCAATCAACGTTGTTAATTGTGTTATTAAATACTCCAACACACACACACACACACACACACATATATATATATATATATATATATATATATATATATCAAAATACAGGTTAAAAATGGAACACATTTTCATAAAGAGAAAGTTCTTAGCAGAGGCTTACCAGCAACCACTCAAACTTGTCGATTCAAATCCCAAAATATCAGATATCCGAGGATGCGTCGAGTAGCCTGGATTCGAAGAAATCACAGTGACAATATCCGACGTTAAAAATCCACATATGTTATACCTCCTCCTTTTGTTTCTAAAATGCCACGATCGATAAAATCTGCGGCCATCTCAGAACAATTCTCTTAAAAGTTAGAAACTCATGTTCCTGCATGCTATCACACACATAATCACCATCATTATTTAAACCTTACAAATCCTGGAAAATCAAGATACACATAGTCACCCATCATTATTTAAATCTTACAAATCCTGAAAAATCAAGAAACAAACCGTGAAATCAACATGCAAATTATTTTTGAACTACAAACGTATATAGACGTGAAATACAAATTAAGATGGCAGAATGAGAGTGAGGTTGCAGAATGAGAGATTGAAACATTATATAATTAATCAATCAACATAATTGTAGATAAAAATATATACAATCAAACCATAACATTCAAATGAAAGAATATTGAAATATAATAATACCATAATTATATAATAAAATATACGCAATCAAACCATAACATCATGGTGAAATAATATTGAAATATAATAATACCTCAATTACACCAAAAAATGTACACAATCAAACAAAAACATGCATATGTGGTCAAACCAAAGAAATAATACGTTGTCAAAAAAAAAAAAAAAAAATACGTAGGGGAAACTAACTTTTGAAAATGGAAATTGCGGTGGGCATAAAAGAAAAGTAGGAAAATCGACAAACAAATATATTTAATATATTTACTATACTTAATAAGATTTATGATAATTAATTGAATTTATTTACGGTATTTTATGATAATTAAATTAGCATCACATGTTTAATAAATAAACCAAAAAAAAATGTATGAAAATTGTAGGCGCCGGAATATGGTGATCTTGCGGTGGTTATGTGGTGGTTTTCATCAAAACTACGTAGTTTAATATTTTTTATTAATTTATTTATTGACCGGAGCAATAACTCTTCTAGTTCCATTTAGGATAATTATATAATATCAAATTTAGATACTAATATTAAGTTATATATTCATAATAACGTTTTTTTTTTCGTGTTTCAGAAGAGGAAGAAAGCATGGCAGCAATCCATAAAAATGGGCATCATCTTTTTTACATTACTTGCTGTGAAGCAATCAAGTTTATTTCCAAGGCATTGCTATTCATCTTTGGCTTAGGTATAAAATCATTTCAGCATTTAAAAATTGGTTTTTATTAGGTGACCGCAATGCATATTATAAACGCAAATCGGTGCAAATATTGTCATTTCCCCTTATATATATATATATATATATATATATATATATATATATATATATATATATATATATATTCTTCCAATCATTTTATATTTGGGCATGATTAGATGCAGTACAGTATCTATTTATGCAGTCCGTATTTATTCATGACATTAATATCCTCAATATTTATTCAAAAGTAAATATGGTTCCCATAAATAAGAGTATATCAGGTATTTTAAATACAAACAAGAACTGTAAATTAGTAATGTAGGACTGCACCTACCAATTCACTTATAATTTCATGCAATATTACATCATTTGATGGATTCATAATCAGGTTCAAGAGAAGTACTGAACACCTTGGAGAGAAAGAAGAAACATGTGTGGTCTGATCAGGTGTTAGATGAACTTCTTAAGCGAACCTCATGGTATGAATACGAGCATGATGGTCGGCACCCGCAGCGGAATTCGGTGTTCTTCGGTGATGACGGAACTACTCCTTACTCGGTTAAGGATGGTGGTGATGACGTCACATTTGCAGATTCTGGTTTCATCTACTCACCGCCTCCACTAGATGATGATGATGATGAAACCAGGGGTACGTTCATATTAATAACCGAGTACAATACCATCATATATATATATATATATATATATATATATAATCAATCATACACGTTCTATATGATTTACTCTCTTGTGTTTTGGAAGGAGGGGGAAAGCGAATGTGGGAATTAAGTACAGAGACAGCCATTCTCATTGCAGCCCGAAACGGCGTTGTAGAAATGGTGAATAAAATTCTTGAACGTTTTCCGCGGCCATCCATGACCTGAACTCCGACAAGAAAAATGTCGTCCTCTTGGCGGTTGAGAACCGGCAACCGGACGTTTACCGGCTTCTGCTAAAGAAGAGATTCTTAAAAGATGCCATATTTCGTAAAGTTGACAAAGATGGTAATACTGCCTTGCATCTTGCTGCAAAACTTCAAGAACATAAATCCTGGAGTATGCCGGGATCAGCTTTAGAAATGCAACGGGAAATCAAGTGGTACGAGGTAATAAGTTCTTGTTTTCACGAGGGTGTTTATACGTTTTAACTTATACTACTGTTTAACTTTGGTTAATTATGTACGATAGTTGGTCAAGAAATCCATGCCCCCATTGGGCTCCGGTGGTACACGTTTCAACAGCAAGGGAGACACTCCGGAAGAGCTTTTCGTTAAATCGCACCAGAGAGGCGTTGAGGTTGCCGCAGAATGGTTTACTCGTGCCTCTGAATCATGCACTTTCGTGGCGGCGCTGGTGGCCACGGTGGCGTTCGCGACGGCAACCACCATTCCCGGCGGCGTAAAGCAGGACATCGGAACCCCAGCGCTAGATCACGAGCCGGCGTTTTACGTCTTCGCCATAGCCTCGCTGGTGGCGCTGTGCTTCTCCGTCACATCAACGGTCATATTTCTGGCCATCTTGACGTCGGGTTTTCAGATCAGAGACTTCCACACCAGCTTGCCGAGGAAGCTGCTCATGGGACTGGCTACGCTCTGCGTGTCGATCGTTGCGATGATGGTTTCGTTCTGCGCCTCTCATTTCTTCATTCTTAAAGATAAGCTGAGCTATGGGGCGTTCGGGCTGTACGCAGGCATGGCGTTGATGCCGGTGGTGATGACGTTTTCGCTCATATCGAGGTTTCCTCACTCGGTTGATCTTCTGTGGGCTACCTTCACTAATCTTCCGATAGTCATTCCACTGCCTGAGAGGACCGATGAACTGCTTCTTCCTTAACGTTTTCATATATATATATATATATAAATATATAATAATGTCATGAAAAAACTACAAGTGTTTTTCTCCCAAATAAATTGTTTTCTTTATTTTTTGGGGAGATACTTAATTGAGAGCCAAATAAAGTATGGAGGAAATAAAATGATCTCTCATATCCAATGGAAGAGAATGGCATTGGAGTGAGATCTATCCACACCATAATTAAGACCTGTTCAACTAAAAACCATGGTGAAAATTCCAATAAGGGGCCACTTCATGGTCTCAAATTTTATGGGCACTTCCACTCTCATATAGGACATCTCCTAAATGGAAAAGGATTGCACAGATTAATTTGACAGTTGAATCCTTGACAAGAGTGGTGCTTGGTACTGGTTCATGCAATTTATGGATTGCAAATCGGACTGGATTTGGACCTTTGTGTGATTTCATTAACCCTAATCATACCTCTATTCATACAATTCACGGACAACTAATTAAAACACTGCGTTTACAATCTATTACAACTCTTCCACCTAACATCCTTAACCGGAAACTGGATGCAATAACTCCAGAGAGGATAGATTAATCTGGAAACCTAGTTTCTATAGGAAGTTTACTTTCAAATCTGCATCAGCCTCTTAGGGCATAGAGTGGTACTTTCCGGTTACTCTCAAAACTGCGGCATCCTAAAATTCAGAAGGAAAAAAAATCATGATTTTCATGCGGAATTTAACAAATGTATTTTCACATTTTTCAGACGTGTTAACAAATATATAATTCACATGTCTTCAAAATGTCCTTTTTGTAATAACTCTGATAAAGTAGAACATTGCTTCACAAATTGCCCCATAGGTCTTAAACTACGATGTGCTTCTCCGTCACATCAACGGTCATATTTCTTTCCATTTTAACGTCTGGTTTTCCGATGAAAGATTTCCACATCAGTTTGCCGAGGAAGCTGCTCATGGGATTGGCTACGCTTTGCCAGTTTTTAGTGATGTTGTAAGACGAATATATTGTATGTTTATGTTACACATATAGTGAACTCTTAAAATTGACGTAAAGATTCAAACTTAGACGCTGGTCTCTTGGAGTAATATTTTCCCGCTGAATAGCATAATTGAACTTAAATGATTTCAAATATAGTTAGCTAAATTAATAAAATACATTCATTGCAATATTATTTCAAAATTAATTGAATATTAATGAAATTGATAATGATAAAATAAACTATGGAAAAAATATTGAGAAAAAAAAATCTAAATACATCATGATTAATTAGCTGTGTTAATCATGGTTGTATATTATTTTACATTTCGGATGGTTTTTTGTAGTTGTGCATTGTAGTTCTTAAATTTATCATTATGTAAAATATAATATGCAAATTTTTTTACTATTTTGTCACCAATAATGTGTCAAATTACTTAATTTGTCACAGTTTTATTATGATCTCATTATTCTTTCCTAATTAATTCAACGAATTTTTAAAAAAGCTGTCACTCATCTCCATGATGCTACGAGGGATATTTAACTTTATCAAACTGTCACGTAACAATTTGCTTGTGAGTAAATTAATGTAGAAAACTTTAGTTACGTGCCTGTCAGGAATCTGCAACCGATCGGGAGGTTAAAGCTTTGCAAAGAAAAGAAAAAGGAAACTAAGCTTAAAGGACACATAATTCATTAAGATTTAAAGCTGTTAACGTTGTTGGTGTTTTGGAAAAACAGAGTACAAAGATATAAAATTTCAGGTGATATGGTCTCACCATAATTCTTATGGCAGAATCAATGAATTTTATTATATTTACAATAATAATTTACGTTTTTATAATCTTTGTTGGTTGTTCTAATATATTTAATTCAATGATAATAGTTAGATAAACTAAAAAACTTAAAAAATGTACAATAAAATTGAACTATGAACCGAAACATTTGAACTAACTATATAGACATATTTACGATATTTAATTTTTTAGAAAAATAAATAACTAAAAGTATATTATTAAAGAATCTAGGGTGTGTTTGGATCGCAAAGTTTTTGGGAGTCTGGATTTTGTTTTGAATTTTTGAGAGTTTGAGTTTTTGTTTGGGATTTTGAGAGTCTGGTTTTGCAAAATCCTTGTTTGGTTGGGTTGAGTTTGTGAGTATGAAACAAAATCTTTGATTGGTTTTTAGAATTTTGCAAGTCTAGATTTTGGGAAACTTGGTGAACCAAATAAGATTTTACAAAACTGGACTTGGATAATCCAAGTTTTGCAAAAATTTGCCCAACCAAACACACCCTAATAAAATGAATACATAAATTTAATTTTTAAAATATAAAATAAAAAAGCGATCATACCATAAATTTATAGTGAGACTGTCCTACCCAAAACTCTCTGAATTGCTGGTGTTTTGGATGGTTTTACTAAGGGAATTGATAGGTTCAATCTAATATTACTTTTGCAGTCTGTATTTGTATTTAAAGTATTTGATATACCATTATTTATGATAACCATATTTACTTTTGAATAAATACTGAGAATATTAATGTCACTTGATAAATAAATACACACTGTATAAGTAGAGATGATGAAATTCTTCGATCTCTATGAAACTTGTTTGGCTCACCAAGGAATATGCCTTGAGGGGGAATTAATTAAAGACGAAGATGCATGTAATTGTATACTCTATATATAACTAGTTAAAAAACATTAATTATATCGGCACCTTTCAGTCCATCAATTATTATGCCAATTAGCTCTAGGAGTTGGATCCCGCCGTGGCGAGACACAAGGGTACAAATTGCTGCGGCGGCAGCTAGAGGGAATTGGGAAAAGGTGGTTGAAATGTATCGGGACGATCCAGATATTCGTGGAGTCCAGAACAGTTTTGCACGTGGCGGTGTCGGATTGGCAGGAGGAGATTGTTGAGAAGCTAGTCGAAGCGCTTGGACATGGACCACATGATGATACAGCTCCAGCTGTGCTCCTGGTGGCGGACGAAGAAGGGAACACGCCGCTTCATCTGGCGGCGGCGATTGGAAGCGTTCGAATTTGCCGGTGCATTGCTACCGTTAACCCGGCGGCTCTGATTGGCTGCCGGAACCATTACGGCGAGACTCCCTTCTTCCTGGCTGCTTTTCACGGTATGAATCATGCTTTCCTCTGCTTCCAGTTAATTCTGGATACCGAAATAGGATATTCCTTATGCCGGCGAAGCGACGGTGACACCATTCTTCACCGTGCTGTCATGGGCGAAAATTTTGGTAAAATCCTCCATCCTCTAATTTCTAAACTATCTTATTTCACTAATTTTCTTCGCAATCCCGTATTTTACTCAACGTAATTTAAAAAATCATTCAAATTATAATCAAAATTGCTTGAAGAATCCTAAGACGGATGCATCAAATTGCTGACACCACAAAGTTACTACATTTCCTGCCATCTCAAATTGCTTGGAATCTGTCATGTTACTCTTCAAACTTACATCCGTCTTAGCATTCCAGTAACCTGTTTAGCTGCTGCATCCAGGAAATGCAGTTTAGGGAATGGAAATTCATCAAAACAAGTTAGTTTTGCTGAGTTTTATTAACCAAAGTTTCAGAAGGAACACAGGTTCCAACAGCTTCTGATGTTTGGATGGCGTGAGTTTTGTTCGTCCTGCTCATTTATTTTATGTTGATATTAATCTCTATTTTGATGCATTTTGTTATTTATTATTTGGCATTTTGCCAGTTTTAGAAATGGTCAGATGATGACCATTTCATTAGGAACTTCGTATGCACGTAGACATAATTTCAGCACGTGCCCTAATTGTGCACGTTGCATGTATTTACACTGCACGTTGCATGATTTCAATATATATAGGCACTTTTTTATTTGCTTTAATTTGCTAAAAACAATAACAAAATCTCAGAAATAAGGCATCACTTTCACTGCACCAAAATTTCTTCAAGGGAGCTTGATCACCTTGTAAAGATTAGATCCAGGTTGAAACCAGAAGCCGGCATAAATTGCAACCCGATCCTGAAAAACGGCCGATTCAGGGATCTTCGCGTGATGCTGAGTGAAAGGGTTGTACAAATACAGGCCTCTTCAAACATCGGATCTTCCAGGTAGAGGATCCCGAGAACGCTGAATTCAGGCATGGATGAAGAAAACAGAGGATTGAGTTTTCTGATCAGCTTCTCACCATTTCCCTGATTTTAATCGTCGGGGGATTCAACGAAGTAGAGCTGATTCTTGCTGATTAACGTCCTGGATAGATGCATAGCTACGAGCTCGGGATCATGGGAAAGTTCTTGCCAGGATTTGCAGGCGAACCTGGATTGAATCAGGAATTTTGCTGGAAGCCTGGAGATTATGTCTAGGGCTACTTCTTGAGGGAGAGAATCCATGGAATTCCAAGGTTTTTCTTTGAGTTTCTTGGCTTTGGTTTCTTCATCAGACGCCATGGCTGCCCGGAGAGCTCAAAGTCAAGCAAAATAATCAAAAAAAATGAAGGGTATATTAGTCTGCGTGCGTGCGTACGTATGCCGTGCACGTCAGATATCAAATTGTAAAACTGAACATATATATGTGATAGGATTAATAACTTAATTGTTCAAAGATATATAAAGGAACAACTTTCCCAAGTTGTATGGAACTACCAATATATAATTAATATCAAATGATACAATTTTATATTAAAATATTGATCATTTTTTGAAGTAAACATACAATTTAACATATATCAGGATCATCCTGATATTGGTAATATCAGGCACCAATTAAATAACGACACATCACCTTTAACTAATTTATGATTGGCACTAATATCAGGCATTCTAAATTAGACGGGTTTAGGCATTATAAATTAGGGTTTTAGAAATTTACTAAAAATATCTTAACCAATTAAAATATTACAATTGTACACGTGTCATTATCTTATTGGTGCATGATAAAGCCTATATCAGGATCATCCGGATGAATGTTATTCTCGTAAACATATAGTAAAATACGTTTCAATGCGAAAATTCAAGAAATTTTATATAAAAATTTAAAAATTTTTAGTAACACAATTTACAGTTCAAATTAAAAGGAAGGTGTACTGTATAAGTTGAAATGTATAACGATATTCATGAAAAATAGGAAAGTTGGGAGTTCAAGTCAGGAAAGTTGAAAGTTCGGGAGATCCATACCTTCTTTCTGCATGCTCTCTCCCAGATTCACCCATAGCTCATATATAGCTCCCATTTGTCGGTCGCAGTTTCTTGTTTATCCTCCAAATGTTTCCCTGCCCTAGAATCGGCTCAAATGCCAAACAGCTAGAAAGTGAAGACATCCTACAACAATCAGAGTTCTGAGCTAAGGAAAATACCTAGCACATTAATACTGATTACGTGCTTCAGAGTTCTGATCATTCCAATTAAGATACCTAATTAAGGACGTAATCGGGATTTATTTCTTCAGAGTTCTTAAGATACAAATCTGATAGAGGAATCCAATCTCAGAAAGAAGTTTGGTAAGCTTAAACTCCATCATGAAAATGAAGATGTAGATCGACAGACCTGCTGTCGATCGGATATTGTCGCAATGCAGCAAGAAGAGAAGAGTTAAAAAGGATCGATGATCCTTTAACTTCTCTTCCTGGAAATATTATCTGCACTTACATCTAATCTGGCCTTGAAACATCTGAAGCTGTTCGAACCTGTACTTAATTTCTAAATCTTTCTGATATATATTTGATTTCCTTCCCATGCTATCAGATTTCTTATCAACCTGCCAATGCAAAAACAAAGAATAGCTTAAAATAAGATTTCATCTTATAGTTCACATATAAGAAATTATAAAGTGCTAACTGATTTCGTCAAAAATATCTCAACATTGATACTAATTAATGTTGAAAATACCTTTTATTTTTCTATGGAAAATCAATTTATATAGTTGAGATTGAATTTGGCCCTTAAAAATTCTTCAGCTAAATTAGTAAAATATATTTCCTGACTTTATTGAATGAGAAGGTTGATTTTGAAGTCTAGAAATGTTTCCGCAGCATCCATGCCAGTTGTTCATCAAACAATGTTTTCGATCAATATATATGGACCTTTAATTTGTGCAATAAATACAATGGTATCCATTTTGTTTTTTGACACTTACCATCATATATAGCTGTATATATAAATCTGAAAAAAAATCCACATGAATATAATTCAGACGGTCATGTATATCATTTCATTCTGAGTGTGAATTTTGCTCCTACTCATCTATTTTATGTTGGTATTTTGTTATTTACTATCTTGACATTTTACCAGTTTTAGAATTGGTCAGATGATGACCATTTCATTAGGAAATTTAGGGTTTAGGGTATGACACCTAGACATAATTATTTAGCACGTGCCCTAATTGTGCATCTAGACATAATTATTTTAGCACGTGCCCTAATTGTGCGCGCTGCGTGCATTTAGACAGCACGTTTCTATTTGCTATAAATCAGCAATAAATCACCAAAATTTCTTCTTATTTTTTCATAACCTTTCGCTCGTCGCCATAAATATTAAACTGGTGAGTAGTTTTCAATTAGGGTTTTTTAGGTCGACATATCGTGATTCCGAAGGATATTCTACTAACGGCTTTGTCCTCCGGTTGCCGTACCTAGCCAGATTTACTAGGTCTCTGGCGGTATCAATCACCCTAAACCTTCATCATCACTAAAATCCTCGGGGGGGTGGGGATGATGTTTCTGCATATGTCTATTGAGTGATCTGCGGGATCCTGTGATCTTTTCAACAAGAAAAATCAGTTCATACAAATCAAACAAAGGGAATTAGAAAACCCATAAAAAATTTCAATCTATTACTAATTATAATGATACAAGGAAAAATGCAAGATGATTTGATGTTAGAAAGTATAGAATTAATAGCAAAAATAATCAAGAAAATTAAGAATATATAGTTTGCGTGCGTATATATGTATGCCGTGCGTGCACGTAACCTATCAAATTGTAAAATTTAACATATATATGTGATAGGATTAATAGTTTAATTGTTCAAAGATATATAAATTCTCTAGCTAGGTTTATTTATTTATTTTTCAAATATTACGTGCGGTATATTTCATGCGTGCGTGCGTGCATGCCTTATAAATTTTGTTACTTTATTTGAGACGCTAACTGACTAAATTATAGGAATATAATTTGTTTTTCAATTAAACGTGTTTTTAAACTTATAAAATTATCCTCCGCAGTCCTCAAACACAAAAACCACCATAAAAATATCCAAGATGGGAACTATACATACATATATATATATATATATGTATCTATCAAGAAGGTCATATACATTATAATTCATGGGTTACCTCAAAAGAGTGAGATTTGTAAGCTTTAACCGGTTGTTTTTTTGGGTTTATTCCGACTCTGTTGGTTATTTATACTAATGTAATTTTCTTATTTGCGTTAGGTTAAATATGTCCTCATCATGATGTCCTGGCGTGAAGAATATGAAGAGTTTTTTTTTTGAATTAATTGATACATAAAAGAATACGAAGTGTTAATTACCCCAATAAACAAACCCCAACCTATTCCATTAGTGAAGGTATATTCCAAGAGTTCTGTGAAGCTATATTTCCACAGATGGAACTCGATCGATCGAGGTTTCTTAAACTCTGTTCTTGAGCTTATCAGCGATGCAGATCGGATTGGCCTTCTCCAAAGCCAGGCGTCCAGACTTGTTGAAATCGTGGAGGCAAACGTGGTCCTCGGGATGCCGATGCTTGATGCAGAAAGCCCTTCATTCAGGAATTGTATGCATGTTTCTTCTCACCGTACCCTACCCAGTGGAGATTCCCATTCAGGAAAGTATTAAACGCCTTGCCATCAACTACATATATACGGAAGGTTTACATGACTCATCATCTTCCCACTCCCCAAAACCTATTGTTCTCTTCAACTGCACCAACCTAACCAGCTTGAAATCGCAGGTGGATTCATCGAATCCGAATCCGAATCCGAATCCGAATGAATGCGAGTATGGTTTTCCATGGGAATTAGAAAACGTCAGATTTGGGCGTAGGAACTTGCTTATATATACTTTAGGGTTCCACAAGATCATATATAACCGGATCACATGGAAAGAACTCCATGGAAAGGCAGATCAATCCATCACATTTCCTAGTAATAATAATAATAGATCACATACAAATGTTTATTAGCATACAGTAGATCATCAAATCCTACTACTTTCTTGTTAATTTTCAGTTTCACAGCTAGTAATTTTCAGCTAGTTGCTTGAAGGATAATCGATTATATTTTTCTCAGTTGATATATTCGATATTTCTCAGTTACTAGTAAAATATGGAGAAACCATAACAAAATATTACTAGGTGAAATGTAAAGTAGTTGAATCAAGTATATAATAGTGTTTATAACGTTAAACTTAATATATATATAGTGCCATTATCAAGTCCATTAATTTGCTTAATTATTTGGAAATAGAGAAATATTCTTTGCCAGGTGAAATCTTGCTATATCATATATAGATTTATAATATAACCATTCTTTACTTTATATATAGTTTTATGAGATAGTTTATGTTTTTGTTTTACTTGACTCTTGTTACGATACTATTAATTATCAATTTTGCATTAGTAAAATATTTAAATATCATAAACATGATGTGTAGAAATATTTTAGATGAACTAACTAAGTTAGAAAGAGAAATAGATGTTACAAAATTACAAAAAAAAATCAATCCATAATAATTATAATGATACAAGGAAAAATGCAAGATGATTTGATGTTAGAAAGTATATATAGTTAGTAGAAAAAATAATCAAGAAAATTAAGGATATATAATCTGCGTGCATACGTATGCCGTGCACATAAGATATCAAATTGTAAAATTAATAACTTAATTGTTCAAAGATATATAAATACTCTAGCTAGCTAGATTCATTTATTTATTTTTCAAATGTTACGTGCATATATTTCACGCCTTGATATTTTTGTTGCTTTACTTGTGCACTCTCTCGAATTGGAGACCCCCAGCTGACTAAATTATACTCCCTCTGTCACACAGACTAAACTACACACTTTTTTTATATGGATGTTTCATGTTAAATTGCCCATTTAATTTTCTTATTTAATAGACCTCATTCATTTTCATCCACTCATTTCACTTACTTCATTCTCAAACTCAATCTCATCCATTCATTTTACAATCTTTAATATTAATCTCAAATTTTACCGTTTGTGCAATATAGCTCGGGACAAAGGGATCAGAACTCCTTCATCTCAGAATAGTTGACGCAGAAATTCACTATCAGCTGGATGAACTGCTTCTGCTTGGCGGGATCGGCATACTGACCCCTTTCAGCCCTCAGGACAAAGACCTCTTTGCTCAAATCCAGGAGGAGAATTTCCCGGGCCCTCTAGTTCTCAACTAAAACCTTGATTTGTTGAGCCAAAGCCTCTTTCTCGGCCCTCTCCTTGGCGGTCTCACCATGTAGTTGCTTGATCAGCTCGGGTGACCCACTGGACCTCTCAGCAGCCCGCACTTTCAGCTGCTCTGCCTCTGCCATCTTCTCTTCTGTTGTACGCTCCAAAGATTGACATCGGGCATACAGTGCCTTAACCGAGCCATATAAGAGCTTCACCTGTCTGTCTGAAGTCGCGGCGCCTTTCTGGGAGATGGATAAAGACTGAACATGAAAGTCAAGATATGAGGAACAACATCTATCGGAGAAGGAAGCTAAGTCAGTCTAAACGCAAACCTGACTGATCTTCGAAAATTCCTGAAGTATCTCGGACTCATTCTCCGAGACAGCTGAGGAGGCAGGACAACATATTCCTCGAACCTTCTCAGAGGCTCGAGATCGAGCTTTATCCTCTTCGTTTTTATGTTTTTGGTTTACTTGACTCTTGTTACGATCGATACTATCAATTATTAATTTTACAATTTTAAAATATTTAAATATCATAAACATGATGTCTATATAGAAATATTTTAAATGAACTAACTAAGTTAATTAGAAAGAGAAATAGATCGTTACAAAATTACAAAAAATTCAATCTATAACTAATTACAAGGAAAAATGCAAGATGATTTGATATGTTAATTAGAAAGTATAGTTAATTAATAGCAAAAGTAATCAAGAAAATTAAGGATATATAGTCTGTGTGCGTACGTATGCCGTGCACGTAAGATATCAAATTGTAAAATTGAACATATATATGTGATAGGATTAATAACTTAATTGTTCAAAGGTATATAAATATTTATTTATTTTTCAAATGTTACGTGCGGTATATGTATTTCATGCGTACGTGCATGCATGCATGCCTTGATATTTTTGTATATATTTGAGACGCCAGCTGACTAAATTACTACATTCAATTAAACGTGTTTTTAAACTTACAAGATTATTTACAAAAACTAACCCTAGTCACAGTCTTACAGATCGTCCACAAATTTAAATTTTTTGTTTTTAAATCAAAATTACCATTGGTGGGGGTTTTATATTGGCTCCTCAAACCTTAAAATAAAGCTTAAAGCTTAACGTTTACATAACAGTCTTTCCTAGATCAAAACTAGGGCAAAATTAAATTTACATATGTCAGAAGTTTGTATTGGATAAAATTAATACCAGCCCCCCTCCAAACCACCGAGCAACTTAGTAATCGTCAAGACGAAAATCAATTCTGCCAAATAGTGGAGAGGGGGGTAAAAATTCCAAAAGATTAAAGATGAGCTGTTGTTTCCTCTGAGATGGTGCTCCTGATTGCAGTCCCTTCCCATCCATTCCTTGTGTTGTTTGTAACCATTGGACACCTTCCAATGGCTCTTGGAAGTCTGCAAAAGCACTTATATCAGCAGCATCTGAAGCAACTTATATTAACCTATTCTAATGTTTGCAACTCCCATCCTATCCAACATTATCAGGCCTTTAAGAGTGTATGGTGCTGTGTCCATAGAAATATTAGTAACATTTGAGCTCTGTATGTTCATTTTAGCCAAGAAATCTGCTACTGTATTCCCCTCTCTGAATGTGTGTGTCACAGTTATACTTTCTGTCAGATGATGAAGTTCATGACATAGACTATACAGTTCCCAATTGGCCAGATTGGGATTGCTGATGCATCTACAAGCTTGCATGCAGTCTGTCTCTATAGAAAAGGATGGGTGGTCTTGCCTCCCAACCTGAGTAGCTAAATGGATGGCTAACAGTTCTGAGTGGAGGGGGGAGGAGGTTGTGACATATTTTGTTTTCATTGCAAGGACCTCCCCATTATTGTTTCTTATTACTATAGCTATACCAGCTCTATCGGAATGGAATGATGCATCTGCATTTATTTTAACCCCACAATCAGGTGGTTTCCATTTTATGGATCTGATGAGCTTTGGTTTTTTCTGTCTGAAATATGGAACCAAACCTATGTGAAGAAGATGTTCATGTTTCCCAGCATTTCCAACCAGCGGAAAAGCTGTGAAAATGAGGTAGACCTTCTTGGCAATGCTACTGAGTACAGCATGGTTATTGCATTGCTTACTGTAAAAAAGAATGTAGTTCCTTCTAGTCCAAATAAACCAAAAGGCTGTAAATAGGGTAGTAAGTGTCACCTGTGTATGAGTTTTTGATGGTCCCCTATAGCTAAGATATATAGAATGTTATTCTATGCTTAAGAGACTGAAAATATGGGACTGGGACTTGAAGAACTTTATGCACAAAATCAAAAACCTCAACATTTTCCACACAATCATTAAAAAGTGATTGATGCTATCTGAGTTGCAACATAGGGGACATTTTGAAGGCAAATTGATATCCAAACTTGCTCAGTATGTCATCAAAAGCTAAGAGACCATTAACCATTCTCCATATGAGTATAGACATCTGAGAGGGTATAAATTTATTCCATACCTTACTAATGTGATGGATATCCTGTGATGTGGTCCTTAGTGCAGCATAAGCAGACTTTACTGTGAATCTGCCAGTTGCTTCTGGCCTCCAAATGAGCTTGTCCTTATGATTGTGAGATATTGACATTTCCTGCAATAAAGAGAAATCATTGGTAGCCAAATGAGGCTCCAGAAGGGGTAAGTATAGCTCTTTATTCTGACAAAATTCAGCTATTGTGAGTGAAGGCTGAGGCACTGATTCATCATCTGGCCATTTATAAAATGGGGCTCCTAGACCAGACCAGTTGGAATCCCAGAATGGAGATGAACCTTCACCTATGATTACCATGGACTGAGAGTTGGCAAATTGTGTGATAGAACAGGTTCTTTGCCATGAGTGTGAGGTTTTATAAGAAACAGGATGTGACCAAAGAACTCTGTCCATATAGCCTTATTCTCCTGGAGCTTTCACCACAGTTTGCATGAGAAAGCCTTAATGATTCCCCTTATGTCTTTGAAGCCTAAACCATTTTCATCCCTTGGCAGTGCCATTTTGGCCCATTTTCTCCACATTTTCCTCTGTCCATACTCAGATTGACCCCAGAAGAATTTTGCTGCCATTACTTCCATCTTCTTAATCACTGTCTCTGGGGGCTGCAAAATTGCAAAAATATGAATGGGAATGGAAAACAGAACATGATTTAGAAGGATCATCCTCCCAGCCTGAGTGAGCCATCTGTTCTTCCAATTGCAGACAGTGTTCTCCATTCTTTCCATCAGAGGTTGGTAATTACTTTGTTTCTGCCTGTGAAAACTGGTACTCCAAGGTACTTGAAAGGTAGTGATCCTCTCCTCATTCCAGTCTTTTTCTTGATCACTCTCAGTCTGATGGAGCTAACATTCTTATGAGTGAAAAATTCTGATTTACTGTAATTGATTTTCTGCACTGAACTCATTTCATATGTCACCAGAAACTTCTTCATCCTTTTCAGATTCCTCTTAGAAGCCACAGTGAAGATGGATGTATCATCTGCATACATCAAGTGTGAAACTGACTGGACTCCCCTTGGCATTACAAAATTTTATATGTACTGGAGTTGCATTAGGTGTTTTAGACCTCTTGTGAATGCTTCAGATACCACAGATAATATAAGTAAGGTGACAGAGGGTCACCTTGCTTTATTCCTCTGGTTGAATGGAAGAAACCAACTGCAACTCCATTGACAAGAACAGAGAACCAAGCTGCTTCTTTGTTTTGCATTATGATCTTGACCAGTAAACCATCAAATCCAAACTTAAGAAGAATAGAGTTTAAAAATCCCCATGAGACTCTGTCAAAAGCCTTCTGCATATCCACCTTAATGATGATGTTCTTGTGTTGTGGATTCTTGTTTAGGAGCCTTACCATCTCTTGCATCTGTAAGGTATTATCAGCAACATCCCTCCCCTGCATGAAGGCAGATTGCTCTAAAGATACTATGCCTGGCAAAAGTGGTTTGATTCTCTCCATGATGATCTTGGAAAAGACTTTATTGGAGAAGTTGGAGAGGCTTATGGGTCTAAACTCAGAGAAACTACTAGGGTTCGGGACTTTGGGTATTAAAGTTAACCAGGTACTGGCCATAGCTCTTGGTATATATCCTCCTGCCAAGCATGAAATCATTTGCAGCATCCATAAGGTCCAACTTTATCACTTCCCAGCATTCTATATAAAAGTGTCCACTGAATCCATCTGAGCATGGGGCTCCATTTTTATTGAGGTCAAATACAGCATATTTCAGTTCCTCCATGGTGACTGGTCTCAATAAAGTATCATTTTGCTGTTGTGTGACTAGGGTTGGTATAACATCCATAAACCTTTGGAGATGTTTCCCTGAAATACAGTGAAATTCCTCATTCAAAAGATTTTGGAAGAAGAAAATAGCCTCCTCATGTATCTTTTCTGGTGCTGAAACCCACATTCCATTTCTGTCTTTTATCTTAGTAATCTGTGCCTTGACTCTCTTTTCCTTGACCACATGATAAAAGTAGGATGTGTTGGCATCACCCTCCCTAATCCACTTCACATTGGCTTTTTGCTTCCAGAAAGAGTGGTGCTCAATCTGTAATTTGGTGAGCAGTGCCATTTTCCTGTTAAGTTCTATTCTATCAGCCTCCATACCCGTGGTCTGGTATCTCAGTTCCATATCAGCCACATCATTTTCTGCTGCCATAAGGTTGCTGTTAACATCCCCAAATGCTTCTTTATTCCACACCCTGAGCACATTTTTCAGCCTCTTCAATTTGCTAACCACTCTACACATGCCTTCTTCATTGCATTGGCTGTCCCAGCTTGTATTAACTATCTCCATAAATTCCTTCCTCTGCAGCCACACTGAAACCTAAAGGGATTAGGCATTTGTACTTCTGAGCTCTGAACAGAAAAGAGCATGGGATTATGGTCTGAGGTGAGTCTACTTAAAATCTGGATTGAACTATGGGGAAATAATGCATTCCATTCTACTGAGCACAGCCCCCTGTCAAGTCTTTGAAGGAGAAGATCCTCTTTGGTTCTGTTATTAGTCCAGGTGAAAGGGTTGCCTACAGTCTGGATTTCTAAGAGTGATTTGGCAGTGATCATGGCATTGAATTCTCTGATGGCTCTAACAGGAGGAGGGTTTTTGCCTTTCCTCTCACTCACAGTAGCTATAACATTGAAATCACCAATAAGAGCTATAGGTCCAGGGGGGATATTTTTTAATTTCTCCCACAGAGGTTCCCTAAGTTGTCTAGTAACCTTAGCATAAACAAAATAGCAGCTCCAGACAGTATTGAAAGCATGATCAGAAATGGACATTAATAAAAATTGATCTGACTGATCCACAATATTGAGAATGAAGTTGTTATTCCAGAATATCCATATTTTAGCTTCATCAGCTGGCATGGCATTTGAAAATTGTAAATCAAATTGTAGACTGGTTATATTTGAGCTAATATGCATGGGTTCAATTATGCATAAAATATCTATTTTGTGTGCTCTAATTAAGGTTTTAAGCCTAGTGACTGACTTTTTATAACCTCTAATGTTCCATACAAGCACATTTCCTATAATTTTGTGACTAATCATATTTTATTTTGCTTAGACTTTTGTGATGATCTAAGCCATTGCTCAACTGTAGAACCATCAGGCATGCCCTTTCTCATTTTCTTTTTAGGCTCAACATGCTTATGTTCTACATTGGAGTTAGAAGTAGTACCTGTTTGTAACATTCCTGCACTGTCTTCATCTTTTTATGTTTCTGTGGACCTCCATTCTACTTCACTTGTAGCTTCCTCATAGTTGTCTGAGCTATCTTCCTCCTCCTTGAGCACCTGAAATTTGTTAGAAATAATAACCTGGGCTGGAGGCTGGTAAGGAATCAAAGCCATCTCATTCTTCTTTCTGTAGTTATCTTTCCAATCTCTAATGCTATCTAGGTCATCATATGAATAAAAGGATACCCTTGATGAGTTACTTGCCCTCTGAAAGATTGAAACTGTTTTGATTGGAGTAGCAAGCTGCATGTCTGGTTGTGCTATAGTGTCCACAGTCCTCACTGGATTAGTTTGGGTGATGCTTTGTACCACTATGGGGGGCTGAGGTAGCTCTGAGGTATCATCCATAGTTCCATTACTTTGTTGGGATTGTAGTAATGAATTTTTCTCCTCTCTTGACATGCCTGGCCCTTGTGCAACTTCATTTTTCTTGCTGTTGATCTTTCTCCATTCCTCATGGGGGGCTGAACCTGTTTGTTGGTGTTGATTTTCCTCAGTGGTTCTACAATCATCCCTCTCTGATTTGGTCTTTTCCTCTTAAGTTCCGGATGCAAGAATCCACAGTTGGCATCATCATGCCCTATCCTTTTACAGTAGGTGTAGTAACGAGGCACATAATCATATTCGATATTGCACTCAACATTTTTATTTGGCGTTCCTATGATAATTGATGACTGTAGAGGTTGAAGAAGATCAACCTCCACGCATACCTTGATAGCTGAGGGCCTCGACAGTGTACTGGTGGCTGAGTCCATTTTTAGGAACACCCAATATCATTACCAATATCCTCAATAGCTGAGCTGTTATAGAACTGGATCGGCGGTTTGTGGATGGTAGCCCAGACCGGGACAATGGAGGATTCTGTGTCGGTGGAGAAATCTGGAGACCATTTCAGTATTTTCATCGGGAACCCATTGATGTTGCAGATTGCTCGCATCCAAAACCGCTGGAAATCCTGTTTGTCTTCCATTCTGATCAATACATGCCGGAAATCCAGAGATCCATCTCCCGTTGATGCCCATTGCTTGAAAAGCTGTGTGCACCTGTTCCATGGATGGCTTTCCGTTGGTGAATTTGCCGATAAGGGCGTTGGAGTAGTGATTGGCGAAAGTTTCGACCGCATCCTCAGCATAGATGCAGGCAATTTTCCCGTTGATTCTGTGTGATATCGGTTTGATTTCTGGGTTGGACGGGAGAGAGGTATATAAAGGTTGATTTTTTGGAGCTAGTGCATCCCAGAATGATTTTCCGGCGACAGAATCACCTATCCACGGCGGAGACCCCTCCATGGGGTGACCGTTATATGAGCGTTATTATGTCAGATGAATGATAACGGCTAAAAAAGGTAACTGTTTTGGTTCTAGATTGGGGGCGCGTGTAGTATACTTGATGAGAGAGATCAGAGAATTTTTTGGACTATTTGCCAATTTGTTTATCCATATAACATTTGTCCACAAATTTTAAATTATAACAAATGGTGTATATCACTCTTTTTGTATTTAAGCAAATTGCAAGAGCTAGCTAGGTAGTTATATGATGATACACCGACTGAAGAAGAGATTGTGAAAGCTCTGAATCGCCGCAAAATTCAATTACCGGCTGTTGTTGAAGATATAGCTGTTCAATTTGCCAGATAAGAAAAATACGTATACACTATTTCATAAATCACAAATGTTTCAAACATATATACTAATTTGTTATTGCAGGATGAGTTTGTGAGTGCTGACGATGATGACGTGTGTGCTGTGAAGTGGATTGTGGCCATATCTTCCATATGCATTGCATCAAAGAACTAAACCTAGTCACAGTAAAAAAATCATTCCCTAGTCTTACAGATCCTTCACAGTCAAACAGAAAAAGGGAACTATTAATTTAAGAAGGGAACTATCAAGAAGGTACAGTACTGGACAAAAGCAGTGTTAGATTAAAAGAAGTTTATTAGTGGTTAATTATTGCACTGGGTAAACGTTAATTCGTACTATATATATTATAGAGGACTTTTTTACGTGCAGGGATATATTGATTTTGCAGATATGATATTGTCTTGAAATGCTCCTGCTGGTTTGCTAATGTAGGTCTAGACCATAGTATGATAATCAAGGGTAATTTAGTCTCTTTCAATCCTGTACAATCAAGGTTCTTATTTCACTTTCACATTCATTGAACCTCTCATACTCCCATTTCATGCATACAATATATATACATGCCAATCTTTGAGAATCTGAAGTATGCAAAAATACAAGAATTCTTCAGTGCTCAGATTGAACATGACTCATCGTCTTCCACTCCCCAGAACTCAGCTTGAAAACCCTAATCATCGGAGGAGTTCCTAGTTTCTCCGTAAACTTATTATCCACCCAATATATGAGCACCCATTCTTTTCTTAAACTACACCGACCTAACCTGCAGCTTGAAGTCGCAGGTGGATTCATCGAATCCCAATCCAAATGAATGCGAGTATGGTTTTCCATGGGAAGGAAACGTCAGATTTGGGCGTAGGAACTTGCTTATACGTACTAGGGTTTAACACGATCATAACTGGATCACATGGAAAGAACTCCATGGAAAGGCAGATCAATCCATTCACATTTCCTATTATCTGATCACATGCTCTGTAGCAGTAATAATAATAGCTCATACATACAAGAGCAGATCATCATGTTGAATCGTGAAATATTCTTGTACAATGATGAGTTATAAGTTATATATGTACCTACTATATAATATATTCAAACATTTCAAATGAGCTCTGAATATACAGATTACTTCAGAGTTCTGATAATTCAAATTAAGATTCCTGAGGACGTAATCGGGTACATTTCCTGAGAACGAGGTCATAGGAAACAACAAAAATAAGGTCCTCCAGATCTCATGAGAAAGGGGATCTAGACTAGAAATGATTCCAGATCTAGACATAATGATCTGATAGGAAACAACAAAATTAAGGTTCTCCAGATCTCACTGCGTTGTTGAAGTCTAGAAATGTTTCTGCAGCATCCATTTGTTCATCAAACAATGTTTTCGATCAATATATATGGACCTTAATTTTGTTTTATTTTGGCATTTTGCCAGTTTTAGATTCGGTCAGATGATGACCATTTCATTAGGAACGTTGTATATATGCATATAGACATAATTTCAGCACGTGCCCTAATTGTGCACGTTGCATGCATTTAGACAGCACGCACGTTGCATGATTGCTAGATGGGAACTTTTCTATTTTGCTTTAATTTGATATAAATAATGACAAAACCACCAAAATTTCTTCTTGTTTTTTCATAATCTTTCAATTTTTTCGTTTGTTCGCTCGTCGCTATAAATATTAAACGAAGATTTATCTGCAAACTGGTGAATTTTCAAACCTTTTTCCTTTTGAGCTAGATCAAGTGTTAAAACAAACCTTCTTGATATTTGACACGGGGAAATGATTCCAACTGATCATAAACTTACATTTGCCTGCATTTCTTCAAATTTATGTCAGATGAAGAAAGATCATAGTCTGACTCATCCGAGATGTCCATATATTCATAATCCTGCTGATCAGTGCGATGTTATCAAACTAACCTCGACTGAATGCACAACAAAATAAGAATGGCTCGAGTTGCCTTCATTTGCAAAATCCTGCAATATCGATTCTCCAGGATTTATATATATATGCATGCACCTACAAACCAATAACCAATAACCAGTGATTAGTAATCTTAATAAATCATTATTTAAGCCACATAGAAATTAAGATTCAAAAAGTTAAGATACAAAAAGTTTCAATCTATAACTAATTTTAATGATACAAGGAAAAATGCAAGATGATTTGATGTTATAGAAAGTATAGTTAACAGCAAAAATAATCGAGAAAAATAAGGACATATAGGCTGCGTGCGTGCGTATGCCGTGCACGTAAGATATCAAATCGTAAAATTAATAACTTAATTGTTCAAAGATATTTAAATAATTTAATGGTTCATTTATTTATTTATTTTTCAAATGTTATGTGCGGTATATTTCGTGCGCATATATACGTGCATGCATATGCCTTGATATTTTTGTTACTTGTCCACTCTCTCCAATTTGAGACGCCAGCTGTCTAAATTATTACTCCCATGTCCTAAATTAAAATGTACACTTTCCTTGTATGGATGTCCCACCTTAAATTACACACTTAATTTCCTTATAGTAAACTTCATTCATGTTCATTTCATTATTTTCACCTGCTTCTTTCTTAAATTTAATCTCATCCATTCATTTTACGATCTTCAATATTATCAAATTTTTACCCTTTGTGCAATATAGTTCGGGAGTAGTGGTTAATTATATGCATTGGTTAAACGCTAATTTGTACTAAATATATTATAGAAAAATTTAAGTGTAGGGATATTTTGATTTTACAAATATAATATTGTCTTGAAATGCCCCTACTGGTTTGTTAATGTAGGTCCAGACCATAGTATAATTATCAAGGGTAATTCTGTTTTTTCCAACCCTGCACAATTAAATTAGAGTGGTGATACATGCAAGTCCATGTTTACTAATGCAGGTCTAAAATATAATATTTTGGATGCACAAGCACAATTCAGGGCCACATATTGTATTTTTCACACCTGCATTTAGTAAATATGGACCTACATGTATAATTTTTCTTAAATTATCCGTGTGTTTGAACAAGCCCCACATACACGGAAATACATCGATTCCTGTATACCACACACTATCGAATATCCATTATATCAACGACAAACCTAATAAATAATCGCACTATTATCGCTAATATAAGCACACACCGTACCAATTATATACGTATCTGTATAATGGAAGATACAAAAGTGATAATGGTAATCATCTATCTACTCTGGTGGAAGGAATTTACAGTCTCGAGATATTTATCAGAATATTTCTCCTACTCTGTTCTGATTTCCCTCTATTTACAACGATGTATTAGAGCATCTCCAACGCTGGCTGCTATTTAGTAAAATTCTATGGACATGTCAGATTAAATGAAGCCCAGCCCAAAAAATATTCTCCAACGCGAGCATCAGTTCACGCCCTCAATTTGACGTGTACAACATATTTTCTGCGGCTGTCAAGTTGACCCTCTAAATTTAGAGGCTTGATTTGCTGCCCTCCCTCTGCTGACTCAGCAACCAATCCATCTTCTTCCCTTCTCCGTCTCCCCACACTAGCGCAGCGGAAGCTCGGTTGGGGGCAGTTCTTCACATCTTCACTGGTATCAGCCTACGAGCTCTGAGTTAGGTTTCGGTAGCAGAGTCCTCATCATCGTCGGCGCCGCCGTACGCGGTGGCGGGGCTACGAGGCCGGAGCGAAAGGGCCGGCGAGGAGGGATGCAGCGAGCAATTGGAAGGGCTCCGACGAGATGTAGATAAAGGAGACGACGAAGAGGGAGGTGGATAGACATATGCGGATGAGGAGCGAGTGCTTGAGGAGGGATTAGGATTCCGGCGAGATTCCGTCGGATATTCCCGATAGGGATTTGGATTACTTGACGAATCTGGGTCGGGCGTCCTCTTCTGTGTATAATGAGATGCAGTCAAACAATTTCGTTGTTCGGACTAACTTGCAGTTTGGTGGTCTTCCCACGAACGTTAGTTCTGCTGAGATTGCTTCATTAGAACTGCTGCTAGAGACAGGGCAGTTGTTGATGTAGAGGGGGGCAATGACTAGTCCAAGGAATGTCGGTACTATGGGTAACGTAAGCTATGATAATTGGGGGGAGTCTGGAATAGGGGATAATAGCCATCATACAATACATCTACTGACATAGATGATAACAGCCAGTTTAATGGTGTTCAACATGGAGCTGTTGTTGTGGATTCAAGGGAACTTTATCACAAGTTTAGGGAAAAAGACCCTTCTCTCTCTGAGAATTCTCTCACCCCGTCTTTAAATCAAGAAATCAGAATTTCACTTGCTGCTATGATTAAACTTTTGAAGGAGTGATGATCATTTCAACATGGGTTGGACACACGTACATGTAGGCTTATCGCACATGACATGACTTGCCACCAATATTTGAGTTATGCCGTTTTCCTTATCAGCAATCTTTTTGTTCTAAGAAGATAGGAATCTAGCTCAAAAGTAAGTTGTGGTGCTGGAGTAATGATTTTTGACGACTGTATGGGTTTTGCAGGCTCTGTTCATTGTATATATTCCCAGAAGGAAGATAAGCTGGAAGAAAGGCAAGCAAAGAGAATTGTATATGGGTGTAAGATGAATATAGATGCCTTGTGAGCTGAAGTTTCATATCATCTTTGTTCCTTTTCATTTTCTTGCTGATTCTTCCATGTAATACAAAAGTGTAACTGTTCATAAAATATGCATGTGAACATTAATAAGTGGGTTGATCAAACTCATTTGCTTATATAGTTCTTGGATATTCTTTGCACCATGTTTCTCCATTTCCCGTGGTTACGATGTTGCTTGGTGGCCACCGTGTTTCACTATGAGACATGGTAGTTTTGAAATCAAGAATTTGGTTTTTTTTTTTTTTTTTTTTTTAAAGTTGAAATTCCATGTCACATTGAAACTCTATTTTTAACTTTAGCATTGGAGATGGAAAACTTAAAAGGACATTCAATAAAATAGACATTGATTACATCATCTTGAATATCCATTCAAAATATGCCATGTGGAGCAATTGACACTCAAAATTGAGACTTGCATTGAAGATGCTCTTACACCCTCTATTTATAGACCTCAACCTTAACTAATCTTCGTATAATTATTCAACCACCCAACATGGACTACTCGACGTTCTCAACGTATAGGCGGACTACTTCACATATAACTAATCCTACAATATAGGATTTACACGTCAAAGTTAACTGTTTTGACTAATTCTACTCAAAGTAAATAGTAACTAGTTTAATTACCCCCACACCGTGCACCTAGCGATGGTCATTATCATAGATTCATAGTTGTGATAATTCGATATTCCTTTGAGAAAAACATTCATCCGGATGATCCTGATATAGGCCTTATCAGGCACCAATAATATAATGACACGTGTACAATTGTAATGTTTTAATTGGTTAAGATATTTTTAGTAAAGTTCTAAAACCCTAATTTAGAATGCCTAAACCCGTCTGGGTAATGATTGAACACGTGGCCCAATCATAAATTAGTTAAAGATGATGTGTCGTTATTTAATTGGTGCCTGATATTGCCAATATTAGTATGATCCTGATATATATTAAACTGTATTCCTTATACCTGCCGGGTTCATCTATCGTCAACAATAGGATGTCATTACTAACATTGTCAATGCTAAGAAGAGATAACTCAATCATCTTGTTAATTCGTGTAGACTCGATTATTCACTTTATTTCCATTGAGGCATACAACACGACTACATATATATATATATATATGTTATATATATATGTATATATATGTATGTATTCTACGTCATGCATTGTTGCAGGAATAGTATTTTATTTTGTTTGGGGATTCTGTTGAAATCTGCAGAGTACTGAGCAATGTTCTGTGAAAAGGAAGAGTTATATTTTAGTTAGGGCAATTAATGGGCAAGAGCAACGTTTGAATAAAACAGGACGACTTTTGATGAGACACCAACATGCATGCAGCATAGTTCGCAAGAATAAAAGGCTAAGAAATAAACAAACCGGACCTAAATGTCTTAGTGTTAATCGATCGCAGCACCAGAGTACTACAGGCTTTAGATGATTGAATGGGAAAGCCATAGATATAATTGCTCCTTTTTGCTTTCAAAATTGATGTTTGTTCGGTTTGATTTGATTGGTTGGTTTTCATTTCAGTGCGTTGTTAAGATTTACGGTGGCAGCAACATAAATTTCACTTTTTTTCAGAAATCCTTCAAAATGTTTTTACTTTATCTGCTGATCTAACGTTATGCGTTCTGCTAAATGTTTTTAGGGTTTGCATCAGTTTTTATGTTATTTGTTATGTATTTTATTTGCTGCCCCACATTATGGATTTTCTGGTCAGTTTAATGTTACGCATTAGGGCGATGTTTTAGGGTTTATTCCGACTCAGTTGGTTATATCTAATGTAATTTTCTAATCCGCGTTAGGTTAAATATGTCCTCATCAAAATATGTCCTCGATCGCGTTAATGATGATGTATAACTTTTTGAGTCTTGAACTCTATTCAGGTTTTACACTTGTCTAGACTACTTAGCTAGGACATGAAGAGTCTTAATTAATTTTATTTTGCAAGAATATGAAGATTTATTTTTAATTTTTTGTGAATTAATTATTACATAAGAATACGAAGTGTCAATCCTCCTATAAATGTAAAGGTATATTCCAAGAGTTATCTTCATGTTAATCATCCTATGTTAGTACATAAGGCCCTGGTAATGATTTTCATGAATATTTTTTCTTATAAATTCAATCCGTTCACAAGGAGAGTAGAAAGATAAGTATTGAAATTAAACATCTTGTACTGTAATTCTGAACATCCCGCAGAGTAGATGTATTTCACCGAACTGCGTTAACAACCCAGTGGAGAGTCTCATTCAGGAAAACTAATTAATGACACATAATTTACACATAATTTCAGCACGTGCCCTAAGTGTGCACATTGCATGCATTTAGACAGCACGTTGCATGATTAAATATGAATAATAACAAAACCTCAGCAACCCGCATCACCAAAATTTATTGTTTTTTCATAACTTATTTTTTTTTTATTTCGTTTGTTCGCTCGTCGCCATCAATATTAAACGAAGACGTGAGAAATGAACACCGGACTCCAGACTGGTGAATTTCCAATTAGGGTTTCTTAGGGATCCGTCATCCTTAATTCGACAAACTCCACATTTACTGCACACAAATGACAGTAAACATGTAGATCACAGAATCATTTAGAACACAGCCACCAAGAACAAGTAAAAAAAGCTTTTTTGATATAAACCTAACAGGACAGTATAGAACAAAAAAAAAACAAAATCCGTAAATTAAGATCCAATCAGGGAACAGAAAAATAACAAGATTCATTAGCATTATTAGTCATGCAAAGGTCTATTCTTTCTGGTACATTGTTTCCAATAAATATAGTCTGCGTGCGTTCATATATATGCCATGCACGTAAGATATCAAATTGTAAAGCTAAACATGTGATAGGATTAATAACTTAATTGTTCCAAAAAAATATATGAATACTGTTCATTTATTTAATTTTCAAATGTTACGTGCGGTATATTTCATGCGTGCGTGCATGGATGCCTTGATATTTTTGTTGCTTTACGTGTGCACGGTCAAATTTGAGACGCATATAATTTTAAATGTGTTTATAAACTTACAAGATTATTTATAAAAATTCAATCACAGATTAACTATATACATTATAATTTAATCTCAGATTCTTCCAGCTGGTCATTTCATGGTTTACCTCAAAAGAGTGAGATTTGTAAGCTTTTTCCGGTTGTTTTAGGGTTTATTTATTTATAATGTAATTTTCTTATTCGCGTTAGGTTAAATATGTCATGGCGTTAATTTATTGATGATGATAATTTTTTGGGTCTTGAACCAGTCTGAACTCTACTATATTCTGATGTTACAGTAATTTAGACTATGAAATCTTAATTTTATTTTGTAAGAATATGAAGAGAGTTTTTGTTTTTTTTTTGTGAATTAATTGATACAAAAGAGAATACGAACCTCAATAAACAAACCGGCCCCAACCTATTCCAGGAGTTCTCTTCTGAGAAAGTTCAAATATTATTTTTAAACTTGACATAGTCAAGGCATTTGATAGAGTCTCATGATCATTTATTCTTTTTCAAGGATTAGACATTAAGCTAAATACTTTTGATCAATTATAATTTGATTACCGGGCCTACATATATACTTTGCAAAGACTTTTCCCGTGTCATTATTCTCTTTTATTTTATTTTCATGTCACTTTAGTTTGTATATTTTTAAGATATAGGATTAAAGAATATGATTTTTTTGGGTAGTTTTTATATGGTTTGATCGAATATGTCCGTTTAATAACTACTAATTATTTTTTACTAGTCTTATTGCTCAGCTGAAATCTTATTGAGGTTCGGTATGATTTTTAGTTGGTCAAGAGAAATTCAACTCAAGATATATTCAATACGTTTACTGCGCGCAAAAACAAATCAATGCATGTACAGTTATCATAATAAACAATTAATTATAACTTTTAGTAACAAGATCATGTTAAATCAATCTGATCGATGGATCGAACGAGATGTTTCCAAAAATATTGTACAAATAGTAAAACCTAGCTATATACTGATCTACCATGATCCACGTCCACAATAGTTCACCCTGCATGCAGAATCTACGATATCCTGATATTCTAAAACTAATTTATAGCATTGTTGGATAGAGGAAAGTTTATTTAACGTGTTTAATTTAATTTTATTTCACATGGGAAACAATTTCAAAAGATTGTGGAAATTTTTATACATCAGGAGATTAAAAAAAAACCTCAAACCATATAATGGCGTGAAATCTCAGGAAAACAGTTGAATTTCATAATCCTCAATAGTTAGTTTCACGTGTGTAGAAAGAACTGAATTGAATTGAAAATTAATATATTATAAATAGAATCAATATAATTAAATTAATCTGAATTTTATTTATGATTATACTTAAATAAATTACTAATAAATTCGAGAGAACACACCCTAATTAAGCACAATAAAAATAGATTGCATCGATCAACATGATGATGATATAGCTTTACAAAACCAACATATTTTCAAATATATATATATAGTTTGGTTCATTACACAAACAAATCGATCATATCTACTACAACTCACTTGATTAAACAAATGGAACGTACGTACAAAGATTAAACCTAGAATTATTACATGAGTCCATCATCTATGACGATTATCTCATCCACTGGATGAGCTGGATCAGAGAAAATAATCATTCTCCGGCGCCAAGTGGGAAAGGGTTTTTCAAATATTCTTGCATTTCCTCAACTGCGCTATCTAGGTAATCCGCCCTTGAACCTTGTAATTTCTGTCCAGGTAAAGTCAATTGTTGATCAGCATCAACATGCTCCGTTGCAGGCAAGGGTTTCGATAATAAATCCAACATTTCCTGAAAATCAAAATTTAATAAATCAGAGTCTGGCACCACATCATTCTGGGAGACCTGATTCGCATCATCTCCCATAACGACGTCGTATCTTTCTTGTGTAATCTCGTAACAATTTTCTTCCCGAATCTCACCAACATCTTCTTCATAACTTGTGATCTTTTCATCATGACAGGTCGATGGGATATTCTGAATATCTTCTGGGTTTTGATCATATCCCTGTTGATTGAATATTTGTTGTGGATGATCAACATGCTCCGTTGCAGGCAAGGGTTTCGACAATGAATCCAACATTTCCTGTAAATCAAAATCTAATAAATCACAGTCTGGCACCACATCATTCTGGGAGACCTGATTCACATCAGCTCCCATAACGACTTCGTATCTTTCTTGTGGAATCTCATAGCAATTTTCTTCCCGAATTCCACCAACATCTTCTTCATAACTTGTGATCTTTTCATCATAACAGGTCGATGGGATATTCTGAAGATCTTCTAGGTTTTGATTGAATATTTGTTGTGGATGATTAAAACCTCCATACATTTGGTTTTCTTGGACCACTCTCAAACCTTCCCCATAATCTAGGGTTTGTTGTTCCTGATCTACACAAGTCTTTTTCTTAAACTTCCTGCCCCTATTCTTCCCGTTGACATGGCACGATTTCGACGTGTCCCAGATTATCCGATTCAAAACATAGTTTGTGGTTTCAATCCCGATCTCTCTCAAAGATTCCTGCGACAACGTCATCTCGTGCAGGTACCAGTAACCCTTACCCAACGCCGAGCTCTCATGATCAGGATCAACAGCATACGTCAGCATCTTGTAGTGGCCAATAACTTTGTTGTTTTCCAATATTGGATACAATTTGGTTTGTCCATCCCAGGTTCCATTTCCAGCAGTTCTTGATGTCGTTTTTGCCTTTGTTTTAGAAACCTCGCTGATGACGTAAACAACCTTCTTCTTGTGACCGGAGTCATCATATGAAGTCCATAAGCCACTGTTTAGATTGCTCGTGATGTCTTTCAAGGCCTCCCAGGGCTCTCTCGCATACATGTTTCTCTCAAGAACGAAGTCCGTGCCCATGTTCTTGCCCTCCACCTTGTTCTTCAGAAAACAAATCAATTCTTCGTTTGTTGGTTTGAAACAGAACCCCAGTGGAAGAAGTCTTTTTTGAGTACACTCCATCTCCGCCCTTTTTGATGTTGAACAATTCTTCAACTAAAAGAGGATTATGATTCTTGAAGAATATGGAAGAAAATTAGGATAGGTGAGAACTCCAGTATTTATAGAGGTTTAAAGTTGCATTTCCACTTCCACCTAGAGATGGGATATTTAATTGATATTTTCATTAGTTACTTTACTACCAAGGCAACAAACATACGTGTATTTCCAAATTCAGTAATTTTGATGATATCTAAAAAATAAATTTGGTTAATAAATAAATTTCAATAATTATGCCTGGGTTCAGATATGTTTCTATATGATCTAGTTTTTATAACTTGACTTACTACAACCAATTTTACAAAAACTGTAGTAAATAGTCAAAGTTCCATTTGTCGAAAAGTCCAGTTTTCCACCATAATTCAAAAATAAAATTACATTGGATGGTATAGTATATTTATTTGATGACTAAACTCCATCGAAATATGACATAGTTCAAGTCTTTGATTTCGACCCATGCATAAAAAACTCTTAATTATCTCTTGAAGGAACCGTTTGTTGAGATTGAAGGTAATTTTAATTTATTTCTACTAAAGGATAAAACAGAAAAAAGAGGCTTAATTATATTAACTTCTTCTTTCTTCACCAATATAAACTCCTTCTCCTACCTTTGCAACAGTTCAATTATAATATGTGACACCAATATTAAATTAGAACACAACATTTTTCATGAAATGTATTTAACCTAACTGAATCTAGAGTTTCACTGTCAGATGTGACAATGCAATTGAATGACGCCAAGGAACCGATGATGAAGGTGGAATTAGTTCAATTTCGTTCCATATTTAAATTCGACCCGTTTATTTAAATCAGTTTAGATCAATTTCATTCATATTTGAGGCATGTCGAATTACACAAATGTTAAAATCCAATTCCAAAGTGTAAAGTAACAATCTTAGGTACATAATGCAAGCATCATTATAAAAGCCTTGTACATAAGAAACCCTAATTTTCTAAGATCTAAACATAAACCTAAGCCAACATTTCTTCCCACTTAGTACATGAGTTAAAAGAGAACCCCATATTATTATCGTACTAATTAAAACCCAATCAAATTAAACTATAAAATACTCTCTACACATTAATAGAACCAAGTTGGATCCCATCTTCTTTGGAGTCATCACTATCTTGATCTCGAGCGTGGACTTGAATTGGCTTCAAAGTGTAAAACTTGGCACACAAAATGTAGTAAACCAAGTTCCCAACTTGGAGCAAAGTGATCACCCAATAAAAGTACTCCAAGTTCCCCTTGTTCAAGTTATTATCCGGGAGCCAGTTCGACCCGTCGGGCCGAGCACTAAACTTGTGAATCACAGTCACAAGAAAAGTGCTCGTATAGCTCCCGGCTGATATCGAAAGCCAAAACAACGCCGTGGCGGTGCTCCTCATGCTCTCCAGCGACTGATCGTAGAAAAACTCCAAATGTCCGATCGACATAAACGCCTCCGCGATCCCATGCAAGCTGTACTGAGGAACCAGCCAGAGGACCGATACCGGTATGGTTTCGGATGGCTCGTCCGTCAAACCATGCTGAGACGCCGTCGTTTTGCGCTTCACTTCAACAAAGCCGGCCACCAAAGTTGCCAGGACTGAAATGAAAAACCCTATCCCCATTCTCGTGAGAAATGTCATGCCTCGATCCAGGCCGTTGGATCGGCGGATGACCGGAACGAGGAGGCGATCGTAGACGATGATTGTGAGTAGCATTGAGGTTAGGGCGAAAACGTTCATAGATCCAGCTGGGATTTGGAAGGAGCTTGTGATGTGACGGTTCATGGTTTTTGCTTGCTGCAGAGAGAATGTGCCCTGCTGAGCTGCGGCGGTGATGAGGAGGATTCCGGCGGCCCATATGGGACCCATTCTGATGATGGACTTTAGCTCCTCCACGCGGTGTACGGTGTTGAGCCGCCTGCCCGCCATAGGTTTGGATCTTTCTCGTTATCCTCTTCTGTTACTATTGCTGCTTTGTCTAGAAACCTAATCATCATCACCAATGAAAAAACGAATATCATAAAAATAGATTAGTACAATTTGGCTCAATTTAATTTAATAAATGTTAGATTCATTTAATCAGTTCAGTTCTGTTGAATTCAGAAAATCGGAAAAATAAGTTAAAGAGAATTGAACTTTATTTTCAGTTATAAATTCTATAGATAGACACTCCCAAGATAAAACCTAATTTCGTAATACTTTTGACCAACTAGGCTAGCTCGACCGTCACTTTTGTATTTTAGTATTTTAGTATTTTAATAAGATCGAGTTTAACTACGTTTCCTAGCTAAATTATACAAATTCAGTTCAAAGATATTCCAATCGATAAAGTTTTAATATCTATATTTAGACCAGATAATTTAACGAAATATCAAGAAAATATTAAAATGTAACAGGATCTGAGCCTAGCACTCTATCATGAGTTCCATAACGTAATTATATCTTGCATTTTATGCATTATCAATTGTGCATATTCATTAGGTAATATGTCTATTGGTGATATGGGCTCTGGCCCATATCCAAACTTCGGCCCAGAGAGTAGTCCGGTCCATATGACATCATCTAGAATGGCGTTATCCGGGGACAAGAGGGACATGAATATGACCTGTCCCCGGATAAGGACAAAAGGACAGGACCACTGCCTCTGGGCTAGAGGCTGGCCACTCACACCTATAAATACAGCTTTGGACTTGTGGAGAAAGGTATGTTCCATCAGATTAAACTCTCTCAATATATCCTTATTCTCTCTCCTATTCAAAGGCCCCTCTTTCATCATCACGCCGGAGTAGCTATCCTCGGGATACTCCGGGGCGTTATTTTGCAGGTCTTTAGGTGAGAGCGCGTGGAGCACGGACAAAGCCTCATCCGGACCGGAGACTCATCTTGTACCCGGACCGGGACAGGAAGCTGGTAGCATCAGTTGGCACGCCCAGTGGGACAAAAAAATATTTCCAGTTACAAGTTACGTTCATGCCGCGCGGACGACCCCGAAAGAACCCTCTCCCGGCGGAGGAGGAAGCGGGAGGAGGGCCAAAAACTAGAAAAGCCGCTACGGTTAGAGCTCAAAAGATAGCGGCTGAAAAAGAACGAATTCTCCAGGCCAAGCAGGCGGCAACAGAGGCAAGGGCCGCGGCTGAGGAGCGGCGACGACAGCGCCTGGCAACGGAGAAAGCGAAAGGAAAGAAGACGGTTCCCGAACGGACTCTGGCGGACATACAGCGCGAGACCAGGGAGCGACTGCGAGCCGCACGGGAGGCGCGGAACCAGAACCAGTTTGGGGACCAGGAGTTGTCAGAAGGGGACACTGACAACATCGAAGGAACGCCGGATCCGGGTCATCCCGAGGGATCCGACTCGGATGACGCCGAAGATTATGAGCCGGAGGAGAACGATCCGGAAGGTTATAGCACGGAGGATGATGCTCAGAGCCGATCGGCCCGACCCCGAGTAGGACGAAAGGCCGGAAGGGAGGAGCGTAAGCGTCATGATTCCGGGCTTGGAGGCAACATCCTGAGGACGAACATGACGGAGTACCAGCAGTTCCAAGAGTGGAAGGCGGCTCAACGAGTTGAAGCGGACAAGCCACCTCCGGAGCAACCAATAGTGCCAAACCCAAACCTATTTCCGGGCGGACATCAACAGCAGACCGCTGGTTTGAATCCGAATGCACCACCTTACTGGAAAGCACAAACTCAGCAAGGGTACGGGACCCAGCAGGGTTACGGGATGGGTGCACCCGGAGGCCAACAGCAAATGATGTTTGGAATGCAACCTGCCAGAGGGCCCGGAGGTCAGCAGCAAATGACGTTTGGAATGCCACCTGCCGGAGGAGGATTTCCCGGAGGTTTTGGTTTTCAAACACCTTTCTGCCCGGATTCCATTGAAGACCGACTGAACCGCCTCATCGGACGGAATGGGATCGGACCTCAGTCACCTTGGGTTCCGGAAGTATTGAGTTTCAAGTGGCCAGCCGGAACCAAGGCTCCGGACAGACTTCCAACCTACAACGGAGAAGGAGATCCGGAAGAGTTTGTCCACACTTATGCAAGTATCATGATTGCTAGGGACATTCCGGAGGAGTTGCAGTGTAAAATGGTGCCTTCGTATCTAAGAGGTAACTGCTTGACATGGTTCAAGGGTCTGCCGAACGGTACGCTTCGACATTTTTGGGATTTCGCCATCACTCTGGTCCGGCGCTATTCCGCCATGAAACACACATTTGTAAACCTTGCCACAGTCCTGGCAATGAGGCAGCTGGAAACAGAGACTACTTGGGAATTCTACACCCGGTACATAGCTGCGACGATGAAGGTGGTGGACCGGCACTTGCAGGAGAAGGCCATTATCCACAACTTTGTCAACGGGCTGAGGGACAACACCTTCTACATCGAGCTCATGAAGAATATGCCTACATCATACTACCACCTTCAGTTGGTGATAGAGATGCATTGTACGGTGCACGATGCCAACCAAGTCCGGATGACAACTGTGGGTTTCTTCGAGCAAAGGTCTCTCACAGTGACGGGGACTCAAACCACTGCTGCACGGACTCCGGCCCGGACCGATCAAGCCAGACGAGTACCCGCCCCGGCAGCAGCGGCACCAGCACCGGCGGCTGTTGCTCGTCCGACCTACACCTCTCTCTCAAAGACCCGTACGGAGATCCTCGCGGTTCACTGAGGTCTGTTTACGGATCCGCAACCCATTGTTGGCGTACCGGCACCAGCAAATGCGGACAAGTGGTACGAATTCCACAAGTCACATGGACATACCACGGAGGGATGTAGGGCGCTCCGTTCGGACATCGAAAGGTTGATCGGAGCAGGTCAGTTAAGAGATTGTGTGGCGGGAGAAGGACGGCCGGCACAAGCCCTAGCCGCCGCAGCCGGGCAGGGTCGGAAAAGGAATTGGAGGAATAATCGCCCCCGAGGGGGAAACCAAGCTAACCCGGCAAACCCGACACCGAGACAAGCCGCACCAGCACAACCCCCTGCTCAGCCCCGGATGATCAATGTGATAAACGGAATTGTCGGAGATGGACTCTGTTCTATGACGGCGATCAAGGCCAAAAGCAGATACGTGCCCCCGGGTGAGATACAAGAAAAGAGGTTCAAGCCAAGTGAGACTATCACCTTTTCGGATGAGGATTCGGTACCCCCACAGGTTCCTCACTCGGATCCGATGGTGGTAATAGCTGATGTTGAAGGAGTGCTGATCAAACGAGTGTTCGTAGATGATGGTAGTAGTGTGGAGATCATGTTTGCGGAATGTTTTGATCAACTCGGAATTGGGCGACAAAATTTAAAACCGTGTCAAACCCCCCTTTCAGGATTCACCGGGCGGAACGTCCATCCGCTCGGGGTCATCCCTTTGAAAGTCACCCTGACGGATTTTCAGGATCCGACAAAGCGGGCAACGGTGGAGTGTAATTTCGCCGTCATTGATGCAGTTTCTCCTTACAACATGATCATTGGAAGACCGTGGCTATCGCAGGCACGGGCCATCTGTTCGCCTTTCCACTTGATTATGAAGTTCCCCACCGAAAACGGTATCGCATCCGTCCGGGGACACCAACAAACCGCCCGGAGTTGCATGTTGACAGCCATCAAGGATGCCCGGTCCGGGGAGGGCCAGCCCAAGCTGTCCGCCTCAGACAAGGGAAAAGCCAAAGCAGACTTGGTAGGAGCCATCCATGGAGAAGCACCATCTTATGAAGTGGAGGACATGATGGTCGGACATAAGGGAGTAGTCAGTGTGGGGAAGAACATGCCGGACGATGTGAAGGAAGAGTTACGACGCCTGTTGGCAGAGAATAAGGATATATTGAGAAGAGTTTAATCTGATAGAACATTCCTTTCTCCACAAGTCCAAAGATGTATTTATAGGTGTGAGTGGCCAGCCTCTAGCCCAGAGGCAGTGGTCCTGTCCTTTTGTCCTTATCCGGGGACAGGTCATATTCATGTCCCCCTTGTCCCCGGATAACGCCATTCTAGCTGACGTCATATGGACCGGACTACTTTCAAGGCCGAAGCCTGGATATGGGCCAGAGCCCATATCACCAGAAAGTACTCCTAAGTCCTAACTATATATATATATATATATACATTATAATTCAATCTCAGATTCTTCCAGCTGGTCATTTCAAGAGTTACCTCAAAAGAGTGAGATTTGTAAGCTTTAACCGGTTGTTTTAATTAGGGTTTATTCTGACTCCGTTGCTTATTTCTAATGTAATCTTCTTATTCGCGTTGGGTTAAATATGTCGTCACCAAAATATGTCCTTGGCGTTAATTTATTGATGATGATAATTTTCTGGGTCTTGAACCAGTCTGAACTCTACTATATTCTGATTTTACAGTAATCTAGACCGCTAGAATATGAAATCTTATTTTTATTTTGTAAGAATATGAAGAGTTTTTTTTTTTGGTGAATTAATTGATACATGTATAAGAGAACACGAACCCCAATAAACAAACCCCAACCTATTCCAAGAGTTCTCTTCTACTAGATAGCAAGGCCCTGGTAATGGTTTACGTGAATTATTTTTCTTATGAATTCAATCAGTTAGTACTTCATTTTTTATATATGAACTATATATATAACATGAGATCTTGTCTATGCATTCGATTGGCAGGCTAATAAGAAATCTGATAGCATTGGAAGGAAATCAAATATCAGATGATCGAAGATTCGGATTGTTCTCACGCATGATACTTATAATAATGCAGAAAGTTAGAGGCTGTTCGAACCTGTGTTCTATATATCTAAATCATGGGTGATATGAAATGAAATAAAAGCTTTGATTAAAATAGTTATACTGATATGAAATTAAAGAAAACTAGGAGCATAGAAACTAAATTGATCTATTAAACCACTGGAACTAATAGGAACTTCCCTAATTTCATTAGTTAAACACCATTCAGTGCAAACTACAACCAAAAATATCTATTACATTTTGTTTCCACAGATGGAACTCGATCGATCGAGGTTTCTTCAAATTCTGTTCTTGAGCTTATCAGCGATGCAGATCGGATTGGCCTTCTCCAAAGTCAGGCGTCCAGACTTCTTGAAATCGTGGAAGCAAACGTGGTCCTCGGGATGCCGATGCTTGATGCAGAAAGTCCTTCCGCAGGCACACCGGAATCCGGGTAGTCCGGTGAACTTCTTGGCGCAGAAGCTGCATCCAGGAATCTTCTTCTCCGGTGGAGTGGCGGTCGCTTCCGAGGAGGAGCGGCCGAGATTGATACGAGGGAGCTGGAGGCGCAGCTCGCTTAGATCGTCGAAAGAACAATCCATGGAGAAGTGGATCTTGATTTCTTCTTGCGGAAACTGCTTATGAATATGGATTGTTTACTTACGTCTGGCGGCCTGGTATTTATAGGAAATGATAAGCCACTCCAGTCGCTTTTGGAACTCCCTTTTCCCTCCCGGTTCCGGATTCTCTTTGTGTAATATCAATTGGTTAACTTTCTTGCTTTTGGATTTTTCCCTTTTCCACCTATAGTAATAGTAGGCAGCCCCTCTCTCTGCAAAGACAGAAAACAAACTCGACTTACATCCTTCAGCACCTGGTTTTCAGCCATCGTCACTTGCTCATTCTCTTCATCCACACACACTGGTCATCAGGCCTCTGTATTCCTCCACATCAACAATGACATCCCGGCCGTCTGTTTGTACGAGGTAATAATTATGCAAATAAATCCGAGTCCATGAAGTTTCATCGCCGTATGTTTCCTGATTCTTCGGTGCTCAGATTGAACACAAGAATTGCATCTTTCTTCCTCCGTAACCTACCCAGTGGAGATTCCCATTCAGGAAAGCAATAAACGCTTTGCCATCAACTATATACGGAAGGTTAATTTACATGACTCGTCATCTTCCACTCCCTATAGAACTCAACTTGAAAATAAACCTCTCAATCATCGGAGGAGTTCCTAGTTTTTCAGTAAACTTATTATCCAGCCAATGAGCACCCATTGTATAATTGATGTCTGTTAGGTGCACTTACTTTGATTTAATTGGTTGGTTTTGGGTTCACTGCGTTGTTGTCGAGATTTCACTTATGTTGGATCATTTTCAGAAGAGGCTTTCTTCAGAAATCCTTCTTAAATGCTGGAAGCATTTATAAACTACATACAAATGGCCCCAAAATTACGATGATCTCATAGTTGCCCAGAAACTATTGCAATCGCTGGATTGTAAAGTTGAACATATGTGATAGGATTAATACCTTGATTGTTCAAAGATATACTCTAGGGTTCATAATTATTTATTTTTCAAATGTCACGTGCGTGCGGTATATTTCATGCGTGCGTGCACGCATGCATGCCTTGATATACATGTTCAATCCTGGACAAAAGAAGTTTTAGGATAAAAGAACTTTATATTTGCTTTAATTTGCTAAAAATCATAACAAAACCTCAGCAATAAGGCATCATCACCAAAATTTCTTCTTGTTTTTTCACGTCCGTTATATTTCATGCGCAAACGTGCATGCATATATGCCTTAGATATTTTACAATAATCAAAGTAAAACTGTGTAATGGTCCATGTTTCTTGTTTGCAGCAAACCAGCGATGGCAAGATAAGGAAGCAGATCGCTTGGTGAGGCTGAAGACTTTGAAGGTATGTATAAAACTGAGATACTCAAACAACCTAAACCCTAACTGTAAATGATGGTTCCTATATGCTTGCTTTGCAGAGGAATCTGAAGAAGATTGTCAATGAAGCAGGACAATTAATATGGTCCAGTTGGCAAAGGACAATATAGTTTTATGAGATAGTTTGTGTTTTTGTTTTACTTGACTCTTGTTACGATACTATTAATTATTATTAATTTTACATTAATAAAATATTTAAATATCATAAACATAGTCTGCGTGCGTAAGATATCAACTTGTAAAGTTATATCAAATGGTTCGAAGATATAGATACTCTATAGGGTTCATTTATTTATTTTTCAAATGTCACGTGCGGTATATTTCATTCGTGCGTGCGTGCATGCATGCATGCCTTATATTTTTGTTGCTTTACTTGTCAAATTTGAGACGCCAGTGTAATTTGTTTTTACTATGCTGCATTTAATTAAACGTGTTCTTAAACTTACAAGATCATTTATAAAGCATTTACAAAAATTAAGGGTAATATCATCTTTTCCAGTGGATTACACAATCAAATCGTCCGTAATTGTCCATGCACCTCACGATCACCATTATCATAGTTGTGATAATTTAATCCCTACACCTGCAGCTAGGGTTCATCTATCTTCAACAACAATTCTTATACCATATCACGGTTGTACGTACACCCACCTTTAAGTAAAAAGATTTATACCATATACTATTTATAGAAAATATAAGTAAAAACATTTACAATGCACAATTATACACATAAAAATGCACATATATGAATCTTAAAATGCACCTGGGGATACATACCCCAGATGTATGGTATAATTTGTGCTTCAACAATAGGTTGAGAAATGAAATAGCTCTCTGTGTTCTTTCTAATTAATTAGCATCATATATATAGAGATTTTTTCTAATCAACAACAATGTTATTTGCTAAAAATATTCTTTTAGTTATGTGGTTGCAATCAGGTGTATGGTATAATTTGTGCTTCAACAATAGGTTGAGAAATGAAATAGCTCTCTGTGTTCTTTCTAATTAATTAGCATGATATATATAGAGATTTTTTCTAATCAACAACAATGTTATTTGCTAAAAATATTCTTTTAGTTATGTGGTTGCAATTTTCAATTAATTAGTTTAGTTTTTACTCTTGTTCGATTACTCATTTCATATGAAATAAACACGACAGAATTTTACATTATATAACTATTTTTTGAACTATACTTACATAACTGTGAATATTTAAAGTTTAACTAATTAAGTATTTGATTTTATATAGTGAGGTATACATGTTCATTATCATGAATCTTAAAAATATATAAAGTGATGTATTGGTCCATATAAAATTTTTTGGTCCAAAATTTTAGCTGGATTTTCTCACTCGGTTAATTAATCTGTTCCTCCCACACTCCGATGTATGCCCTGGCACAGGACACGAAGCACTTATTAGACCTGAAGAAAGCGGGCGCTACCGATGTTATCCTTGAAAATGCAGAGGTATTGTAATATACTAAATTGGATTCATTTTGCAAGTTTTTTGAACTTTGTAAAATTTTGCTGGCCGCAGACAAGTTTTCTTGAACACAATGTTCTGACTTCTGAGATCTCATGATGATGCAGAAAGCTGTGGAGAGGAGTTACCAGAAAAGATGTCGCCTCTAAACATCAGAAGCTGTTCGAACCTGTCTTCTATCTAACTCATCACAGATCTCACTTGTTTCGATGGATTTCCAATTCCAGAAACTGCATTTCTTGGATGGTATTCAAAGTGTGTGATTCCTAAGATCTCATGCATGAATTTAAGAATTGTAGATTCCTAAAGTTTTGGAATGTAATGGATTTTCCAGAAGATGCAAATGGCAAATGGCATATATTATTTAAACTACGTAGTATGAGGTTTCATATAACAACTTAACATATATAAGAAGAACCATTCCAGTAATGTAGTACCTTCAGAGAAGCCATGCAGTTGTAGGGAGAGGAGAAAGGCTCTTCTGATGGAAGTGGAGACTACACAGAAGATGGAACAGTCGATGTCAACGGCAATCCTGTTCTGAGATCGAAAACCGGGAGATGGAACGCTCTGTTCCTTCATTGTTGGTAAGCCCTCTTATCATCACCACTGTCAGAGTCGTGTTTCTGATGCAGTCTAGTCTTGTTTGCAGGCTATGAAATCATGGAGAGGATATATGGCTTAATATATGGGATTGCTACAAATTAACTTGGTGTTGTATCTCTCTGACAAGCTTCATGAGGGCACTGTCAAGCAGTCATCAAACAATGTCACTAACTGGATTGGGACTGTCCTCTCATTGGAGCTTACATTGCAGATGCTCACCTCTGCCGATACTGGACCTTCATCTTTGCCTCCGCCAATTACCTCGTGGTATACATGTTATCCCGACCTTATCTACACTTCATTTCAGTTCAGTTCGATAAAAATATGATTTGATAAAATTCAATATATACGCTAACTTTTAGCTCATATTGAGTTGTCATTAAGGACAAGCATAGGTAGGTTCCTAGAGTGGTTAACATGAAAGTTAAAAATATAAGAGATATTTGTATTTACAATTCAATTTAATGAAGATTCAACCTAGTGAAAAAAATTTTATATTTTCTCCATTAATAGTTGACTATAGTATACAAGAACAAGTGTGCATGCAAGAAATTTCTAGGTGTTTGCTATATGCAGGTCCTGTTTGCTTTTGCACGTTCAAAAAAATGGGAAAATACCATAATTACCCTTCATTCGTTTATTAATTTTTACAAATTTATTTCTAAAACCCTAACCTTGAATGCATAAACCCGTCTATGTAATGATTGAACACGTGTCTAAATTATAAATTACTTTTCGTAAATTATAGTAAAAAATTAAGAGGGACATTATTGTCATTTTTTATTTAATTTGGACCTACAGAAGTAAAGTGGACCTGCATTTAGAACCACCCAAATTCTAATACAATAATAATTTAAAGTATGTAAGTTCACACTTCATTATAAACTATTTATGATTATATTATATTTCCTCCATTAATATTTGACCATAATATATAAGTGTGCAAGAAATTTTAAATAAAACTATATTTGAGTATGTATTTTATGATGAATCCAAACAATATATTACACGATTATAATCGCATAATATAGTTTTATTGTTAAAGTTGGTTCAATTAGACCTTAAATTAAGAGGCCTGATAGGTGCAGGTCTGAAATTATTTTGCAGGGCCAAAATGACAGTGAAATGACGTCGTTAGCCTCAATATGTATCTAGGGCACGGATTAGATTTTGGAAGGACTAACTGGCAATTCAAGAGCTAAGGACTTTGGTGCAAATTGAAAATTTGAAAAGAGCATAATATAGACCCCATTTGGTAAAAAGGGGTGTAATGAAAAATCTAATTTTGAAGTCTCCCCAAATCACATCTATTTTCATACTAGACGAAAGCTTCGGGTGGATCTTTTGTTTTTTTCGGGTCGTCGGGTCGGCCTGCCAGAGATTGACGATTTGTGCAACCAGAGTGGGTTATCGCGAGGCCGGTGAAGAGCAAGTGATATTCAACACGATTCGGAGTGATATTCACCATGCGGGTAAGTTTAATCGGTTGGGTTTAGATATCTGAAGGTATTTGCTAAGCCGAAGGTTCAGGGTATTTGAAGGTGTCAGGGTGGGTTGATTGGCCGGAGTTGGGGGCTCTGTGTTGGTGGGCTGTGGTGGTGTGTCGTATGTCGGTGTCGGTCGAATTTCGCTTGAAATAGGCCGGGAAATATCAGTGTCCCATGGGTTATGTTGTGTCTTTTATTGTCGGGGTGGGTAATTAGGTTGGCAAATTGCCTGCTGAGAACGGCTGAGTTGGGGTCGGGTCGTAATTGGGACCGCGGCGTGCATCTTTGTCGGATTGAACGGACCATCAATTTTTCCGGCAGAACGTGAATCGGAGAATCTGTTAGAGGTGTGTAGAGAAGATCTAGGTCTTTGAAAACAGGCCGAGGCCCAGTTCATAGCAAGCCTGGTTTTGGCCCGTTTGTTAGGCTTAGGACTTCTTCTGGTCAAAGAAAACCCTGAAGACTAGAGTAAATTACGTTTATACCCACGGAGGGTGATATAAAGGTGTACCTGCAACGTTATAAAGGCAGTAGGGAGGCAGAACTGACAAGTTAGGAAATTTCGTGTTTACTCTGCTTACTTTAGCAGACCTAGCGATAAGACAAGGCAAGTTTAAAGTTCAATTATTATCTTTTGCATTTCTATTTTAAATCAGCATGTCTGTGGTACATAAGGCTTTGTATTACATTTCTTCACAGTTTGGCTCGGATCAAAGTGATAGAGATATTTGGAAGTAAGAATGCATGAATATTAATTTTTTTAATTATCCTCATTTTTCCCATTTAGGGTCAGATTGAAGCCATGGTGTGATTTTTCCCTTCATTTTTCAGTTTTATGATGAAGCCATGGTTGGACATTGAAGCTGGAAGCTGAATAAGAGGTGAAGAACCTGTGCATGTAAGGCGATCTGGGTTAATGAAATAATATGTACTTAGATTCGTTCTTTTTTTGTGTAATACATACTTTATTTGTTTGATGTGTGTGTTTTTCATGCTCAATGGTAGGCAACGCATCTGAGGATTGAGGGTTTTTTAGTTTGGAATTCCCTGCTGTCAAGAAAAGTCATCATGGGAGAAGTAAGTTTGTTGCCTCTAACCATGTTATCATGATTTTTAATGAAAATGAGCATGCACAATGATTGTTGAAGCTAGTGTAAACTTGAAGGGTTTCTGAAGTTTAATTAACCTGGTGTTCAATGTAGTTGTTGTGAAATAATTTAAAACAAGTTCCTTGTTTTGGTTTAATGAAGGTGTGATATATTGGATAATTTAATCCTATAAAATGTAATTACTTTACACCAGATTAAGGGTTATTCATATTCTAATTATGTAGTTTTTACATAATGGATAAATAGACAATCATTATTGATATTTGGTAAGAGTTTGTTTTCCACTGTAATTGATGATGAGTTGGTTTGTGTGTAGGAAGGGTTGTGCCCATTTGTGAAATTTTTGAGAGGTTAATTGTTTCAATTAATAACATGAATAGGTCTGAAGTCTATTTATTCTCACTGTACTGCTTGTGTGCATGAGTAGTCGGTTCATAGCCTGCATGATTAGTCAGTCAATGCATGTTTTGGCATGATATGCATTTGCGGTGATTTAAATCCTACTTATGAATTCAGCTTAGGTGTATAAAAAAATGTCATGTTTAATTATTTTTTTAAAATGATAAGATAGATTTTTAAAACAAGTGTTGTTCATCCACAACATTTCCTCGTACTGATACCACAAGTCGGTAAATGTGTGGTTATGATTAGTAGTTATTATGTAGAAAAGATGACATGTAATGAATTTTTGTGTGCGAAAATGTTCATGAGAAATTTTTAACTGGTTCTGAAAAGACAGACATGTAGATCTGCATAGCTAGAAATATGAATTGGTTCTGCATAAGCACAAGTTTTCTGATGGAATTTATTGAGCTGAAACACACAATTAGTTTTATAGGAAATCTGGTATAAATTTTTTGTCATTTGGGTACCTGCAACAGAATAAATTTAAAATGACTTATAAATTTAATTTTGAATAAAAGCCGGTGGATATCATGGTGCATTTCATGAAATTACAGATGAGGTACAAATTGATCCCATTGCCATAAAAGTGTTTAATTTAAACAATGTTACTATAGTGGGCTCAAATCACTACAATGGATGCTTTGTGTGGATTAATTTGAATTTTATTTTGGTGTGCAGAAATTATTAAATGAATGGGTGTCTTAACATCATAAATATGTATCTGAAATTGGTTGCAAATTCTGAAAACCTGCTGCTTGTTTGTCTCGTCGAAATTATTGAAAAATGCTTTTATAATTTCAAGTGCTGGAAGTGAAGTTAATTTGCGTAAACAGTATCATTGATGATTTTTAAAAGTTTTGCAGATTATAAAATATTTATCTTATTTTGTAATTGTTTATATGATTTGTGGCGATGTAATTTTTACATTTTAAACAATCGATATTTTGTTTTGGAGTGATGCAGGTGGTGTACACTAGTTCTGACTTTACGGAGTATATGTCCAGTGCGCTGAATGGAGTTGATTTTGAGCAACAGGAAGATGCCTTTGTTTGGGCTCAAAGCCGGGCTAATGAGAGGTTATTCAACATCATCAGATCATCCAAAAGAAAGCGTTCTGACGGTTCGTATCACCACTACTTCGCCTGCGAATGCACTGAACGAGCTGAGTCGAGTGAGGCAGCAAAGAAAAAGAATAGAAAGAGGAAATGTATCTTCTCAACCATGGTGGAAAAGGGACAGCGTGTGACAGCCTCAAAAAGAGTGGGTTGCAGATTCCGTGGGGTGATCAGAAAGGAGGCTGATGGAAGGTACCATGTGCAGGTATTTGAAGGTCACCACAATCATCAGCTTACATACTACGTTCAGGGTAATGTGGCATACACTCGGTTGACGGACGAAGACAAACAGAAAATCAGGGAGATGTGGTTTGCTCACTGCGCCCCTAAAGCCATCGTTAAAGCATTGCAGTTTTCCGAAGATGTGAAACATGTGCTGAAGAGAGCTGTGTACAATTACACCTCTAGTTTGAAGAAAGAGGCTGCTGCCGGAAGAAATCCAGCAATGCAGTTCCTGCAGCTTGCTCGAGAGAGAGATTATTTCACTCGGTGTGTTGTCGAGCCCGGTACTAACAAGCTGAAAGGTAAATGCTAATTCAGTAATGTCTTATTGGAATTTTCTTAGTGCATGGATTTGGTGTAGGTTGTTCATCATGTTATATTACTGATTGCTAGTTCCTCCACATTACTTGCAGATATGTTTTGGTCTCATCCTAACGGTAGGCAGATGTTGCGTGTGTACAGTACCGTGTTCTGCGTTGACTCAACGTACTCCACGAACAAGTATGGGTATGCGCTTATTGAGTTCATCGGAGTAAGTCCCACAAATCAGAACTTCACCGCTGCCCAGGCACTCTTGCAGCACGAAGACAAGCATAGTTATATGTGGGCTATGAGATGTTTTGCAGAGATTTTGGGAGACCTTCAGCCACAAGCAATAGTTACGGACAGAGAGCTGGGTTTGTTTGTGCCGATTGCTACAGTGTTCCCGCAGTCCCATCATATGCTATGCATGTTTCATGTCAAGAAGATGATTAGAGCTAGGGCAGTGAAAGCTTTGAGGTCGGGTAAGGATGCAGATAGAATGTGTAATGGTGCTGTGAGGATGTTGCTTCATTCGCCTACGTATGACAAGTATTTGGAGAATGAAGCAAAGCTGAGACAGAAATATGGCTGGGTCCGTGGGTTTATGCGGTACATGGATGACACTTGGCTAGTTCACAAGGAAAAAATAGTGCTAGCATGGACGAATGGTGTTAGGCATTTTGGTAATACCACAACCAATAGAGTGGAGAGTGCTCATTCAGCATTAAAGGGGTGGATGTCTTCATGCAGGGGTGGATTGGACACTTTGTTTGAGAAGACGCATGTGGAGGTCGAGTCGCAGATTGATGAGATCAAGTGCAGGCTTGGGTGGAGTCAGTCCAAAAACCTGATTGGATATAGTGTGTCTCCATTTGCTCATCTTTTGCGCCGCGTCTCGCACCACTGCCTTGATGTGCTGAAGAAGGAGTGCACTAAAATGGGAAATTGCACACACGCATTGCGGACGACACATGGGCTTCCGTGTAGATGCGACATGGATGAGCTGCGCTTGAAAGGACAGTTTATTGAACCTGAGATGGTAGATGTTTTCTGGACAACACTAGCCTACGACGGAGAAGCTGTCGATGTCCCCCACCCGATGGATCTGACTCAGATGATTGAGGAACTTGGAGAACGGGATCCCGCTGACCAGAGACGATGCATAGAATTTTTTCAGGCTGAGATGCACTTGGAAGAAGGGGAATATGAAGAGCCAGTGATCAAAGTTAACAAGAAGGGCAGACCATCAAAGAAAAAGGGAAAGATTACCAGGCATCTTTCAGGTTGGGAGCACACGGACAAAATGTTCAGTTCTAGCCAGACCACTGAGGCACTGATGAGAAGCAAAGAAGGTTAGTTATATTTTTTAATCAATAATAAGCTTTGAATTTATTATAAATTTCTGTTAAAGTTAGAATTAACCCCCCCCCCCCCCCCCATTTCGAAATATACCAAAGTAATGGTCAAGTAATTATGTGTTCTGTGGTTGACATGCTTGGTTTTGTTGCTTGCTTTATGATGTTATGGTGGTGGGTCTTGTTTATATGATTGACAGTTGAATGAAACATAACCTGTTATTTTCTTGTCAAATTGCTTATGTGAAAGATGAGGAGCTTGATAAGGTCGGAGGCAAGGATGTGCCTGTATTTGTAAGAGAATATCTGGTGGGAATAGAGGATGTCGAGACTGATGGCAATTGTGGGTTCCGTTGTGTTGCGTTAAGGTTCCTGAAGTCCCCAGATTCTTACTTGTTAGTGAGGCAGTTACTGATTTCAGAAATCAATGGCCACAAAAAAATTTATGCTAAGGTGTACGATCGCGTGGACGGTGGGTTGAAAGCTGCAAACAGGCGCCTAGAATGGAGGGGGAAGAAATGCCCCGCGAGTCACTGGATGCGAACACCACTGGATCTATTCGCCATCGCGCAAGTCTTCAAAGCCATAGCGACTGTCTATTCCAACAATGACTGCACCACGGTTCTCCCTTGGAGGGGCAGCATTGAAGACTACGATGATCTTCCTGAGATATCTCTCATTCTGAGAAGGGGCAGGTTGCACTTCGTTCTTGGTCATTTCTGTGTGGATGATGCTTATGTGGCTGATAACCCGCTACCAAGGATGCATCCCACTTGGTTTCAAATCCGTGACACCAGTCTAAGTGCGTGGGAGGATGTTTATGCTGAACGGATGAAGAGGTTCCAGTACCTCCAAGAACTTCACAGAGATCATTCAAAGGAGGATCCGACTGCCAGCACCATTTTTATTGATCCTTGATTAGTTTGAAATCAGAAAGACAAGTTATTGGTGAACATGGATAATAACTGCTGCTACTGTTTTATTCATTTTCCTCTATGTTGCGAGACTCGTTATCAAGTAATATTTGGTGAACATGTTGGAAACATGAAGAATGTACAAATTATTGCATTTTAATGTTGCTGATTAGCATTCCCTGCATTGTTCTATTTGAATAAGAAAATTCACGGTCTGTTAAGTGTCCTATTTTTTCCATCCTAGATAATATCAGAAAATTCAATCATGCTTTAAAATTGAATTATACAATATATGATCAAATGTCATATATGACATTCTCCATAATGAACACATTCAATATTAAACATACAAAGAAGGAGGAATTAAAGAAAAATACCAGTACTTGAAGCTTATATTGAAAACAAGAAAACTCCATAAATCAAATATGTATAGCACATGATTTTTCAAAACATAAAAACATTGATAAAAATTAAACATAACAACAAAAGATGACAACATTAGATTGACTAAGAACAGACATGAACGACAGGATCAACGCTGTCTAGTAGAACTCCTCGAGCTTTATTATGCAGCACATCTAGAGCGGTGGAAATCCAGGTGGGGGTACAAAGTAGTCCCCAACTTGGAAAGTTTTGCCCTCACCTTCGATCAGCAAAACGTATCCATTTTGCTTTTTAGCGGCTTCTCTAAGTTGACTCTCATTCTCGTCATGTGCTTTGCGCATGTCGGCTTCCATTGCAGCTACAGCTTCGATAATTCGCGCACTTATCTCTTCAATCCCACTCTGGAAAGTATAAATAAGTAAACAATAAATTGTCGGTAATTTGGATTATCATGCATAAATTTGTATTTATATATACATATACATTGACATACCCGATCTGATTCTCTAATGATGTCATGGACAGACTTGCAATTACAACCATGTTCCGGGAATGCCCTGTTGTTGCTGTTTTCGGCTGAGTTGCTATTTTTCAGCCACTTAACTGCATCTTCCTCGAAATCCTTTTTAATTGATTCCAATTCTAATAATTCACATAAAAAGAGCATAGAAATTAATTAGATTGTGCATTTAATTCATAGTTCACCAATTGTGAAATTGTAAATACTACCTGCCATTGTTTCAGCCCTCCTCACAGCAATGGTGTGTTCCATCTTGGATCTCAACTCCTTCAAATATGCATCCAAAGAATCCATCACACCACTTACTAAATCAGAAACAAATTAAAATGTTCTGGTTTGATTCATGCGGTACATGCACATTGCATTATAAGGGAGCTGCTTTGTGCAGGGAATATTCGGACCGGACCCATACTCTGCTTTACTAGGCCACATGTGAATGTAAAGTCTATTCATTCATGGTGCAGGTCCGAATTAAAAAGTAAGAATCTAACATGGTTTTCTACAACAATTCACGCAATATTATTTGCTTTGGAGTGTTGCTTGGTATCAAAGATTAAAGCAAAGTTGGCCTGCATGTTTAGTCACTTCTGGTATCTTTTTAGCTGCAAATATTGATTCTGTTGTATTCTCAACTAATGTACTATACCGACATCAATGGAAAAAAAATGTGGTTACCCAATATTAATTACAACACTGCTACTAGTATTTATGTGATAGGGTTCATATCTGTAGCCACTTAAACAATTAAACCTAAAAATATAAAACACTACATTGATTTGTATGGCCTCAAAATATATCAATTTACCAAGTTTGAGCTCCAAATCTGAAACTATGTTACTATAACAGTCTAGTATTTAATTCATGTAGTAAAAACGATGGTGTAAAAGTGGGAAAATTGACTTCTAACTTATTTGATTTTTGTAAAATGAGGAATCCTCTAGGGGGCGATAGTGTCATTTAATTTGTATTTTGAACTAATTCGAATAAAATACTTGGCTGCGTATCATAATTTTAAACGCACAATTAGTATCCCTAAATCTATAAAATTTAAAATAATATAATTTATGTTAGGTTGTTTTAAAATAATATAATTGTTTTAAATCAATTGAATAATAGATATGTAAAATATTATTTTAGAAATAAAAATTAAAAATTTCGTAAAATAATTCCTCATATATTGTTTATAGTTTTGTGACATTATTGATGTTTGAAACGTTTTGTTGGATATATTTTTGAAAATAGAATTTTAAATTAAGGGTGTATAGTAGTGCCATGGTGTTGTAAATGTATACAAACAAAGTCTGGAAATAAGAGTGTATACTAATGTTGATCCACATTGACGTCATTTAAATGTTTTTAATTTTCCCAATGCATTTATAAAACAATGGTGTTTTTCTTAGGTTGTTTCAAATTATTCTGTTTTATGCTATGCATAGAGCTTGGTTGTTGAATTTTACAATTTCAAGCTGAACCTAATTCAAAACATCAACCTGTAATGACCAATTTATTTTAAAAAAAGGACATGAGATTCAACGTTATACTGTTGTGTTAAATTGAGGACTACACAAGATAAAACATACACACAGATTCATAGAGGCTACTCAATCCACCGTACCCTCATTTGTTCATCATAACTGCCATCAAACAAAGCAAATTGATTGCAGTGGATACAATATTCAGCACAGTAAGAGACCAAACAAGGCGCGTGCATCGGCAAGCTCGTTCAGCTCTTTCAGGCCGATACCTCAGAGGTGGCTGCTCGTCTGTGGCAACATTAGCCTCGGTTGTGTCCTCCCCGACATTGACGCCACCTCCTCTTTGCCGAATGACTGTTCCCGGCTGCCTTGAATCAACCACCCACCTATTCCAGCCATGATCACTGCATCCGTAATACAGGCGCCCAGGATTTACATCTGAACGTGAAACTAAAATGGCGGTTATTTTTCCACAGCGCCTGCAAAAAACACTTTCCGGCTTAAGATTAGTGACTGAATTTGATGAGCTTGACTGAGCCATGAAGATTAAATAAGAAAAGTTTTTAGTTTCACAGAGAAACTTTGCTTCTGATTGAGACTTGAAAATACAGATTGGTTTGAATGTGTGGCCGCCTGAATACCACATAGGTCTCATCCTATTTTATAGTGCTTTAGTTGGGAAAAGACAACCAAGTCACGCCACCACCCCACCGTGACATATACATGTTGTACAAATTGATACAGGTGATGATTTTTCCCTTCTTTTCTTAATGAATAAGAATTGATTCAATATAATTTACTCATGACATCCAATAAGATCCTAGACATAAAAAATTAAAACAATGAAATTATACTTTTTTTGATCTGAATTGAAACAAATAATTTTCGCTAAACTAAGTTGAATTATTAACATTTATTATATTTACATTTATTTCAAAGTCAAATACTGGTCCAGCCTAAACTGAAACATATTTAGATAAGGATCTAGTACAACTTTCGGTCACAAATTAGTAAACGCGTGGTAAATTAGTATGCAAGGGGAGTCGCGGATAACATTATCCGGTAGACGTGGGGGAGCATGGGTAACATTAGGGTAAATGAGTATAGTCGAGACCCAACAAGGGTTATATTCAAACTCGAGGTGGTAAATAATATAAGAGCTTGACCTTGAGATCTAGCTCTTTCGAACATAAATAACTGTGCTCATGACTCGACTCATTAACTCAAAATGAGTGAACAAATGTAACTCACAATTTTAGATTTATAACCAATTTAAGTAACTATATGAAGCAGTAATTGGAGTAATTGTAATATAATATGTAGACGTTTCCCCTTATTCTCGAGTAAAAACATTCGGAAAGAGTTGACACATGTCGAATTGTAGTTGATTGTAAAAAATACTCAAAATGCATACAAAATATACAAATTATACCATACACCTGGGGTATGTATCCCCGGGTGCATTCTAAAATTTTATTATGTGCATGATGATGTGTATAATTGTGCATTGTAAAGTTGTTTTCTTACAATTTACAAAACAAAATATAATATAGTTCCAAAAATTGTGAAATAACACATCATCACCTATACTAGATTTGTTTCGTTTTGAAGAGTACTATATTATACTACATACATAATGACTATTTAAATAGATGTTTAATATGGTGAATTAAGCCACTTTTTAACCATTTCTTCCTTACAAAAAAACATATTTTTAAAAATTATTACATGATCATTAAGTGGAAATTAAAGGTAGGATTATTAGTCTAACTAAAATTTACCCTTAAGATTTGTTACAGGGAACATAAGATGCTGATATGTCAATTCATCATGAATCCGTAAAATAATTAAGAATTTTTTTAGAATTCTAATCCATCCTCTGTTAAAGTATAGTATAGATGATTACATGTGTTAAAAATTCATTTACAACATATGATTATACTAAACTGTTATTGATTATTTTTTATAAAAATCAGTAATTGAAAATTATATTAGCAAATTTGATCGATCATTCAATTATCCGGGTGACACAGATAATTTGCCCCGCCCCGCGGATAATTTGACCAGCCCCGCCCCGCGGAAAATATGAACTAATATATGAGATAAAACTAATAGAACATCAAATGGTGGGAGGTTAGTAATGCGGCCAGAAATTTACAAAATGAGCACACAAAGTACTCATGTAAAAGAAAGGCGATTTTAGATTATGTTAACAATAATATATGTACATTTGGATGTCAACAATATGGATAATTATTAAGAGGTACTTAAATGGACATGTAGATGTCAACAAAAATCAAACGCTTTTTTACGCAAATTCCAAATTGTGGTACATTCCACTGATAAATAATATTCTGAGTAAGGTACGGCTTCTAATGCCCAGAACCTCAACAAAATAGGCCAAAATTAGCAAAATAGTATATGTTTTCCAACTGTTACCAACCAACAACAAGCACTCTCAATTAGCTCTTATTACAGAAAATTCTTGGTGAGTGCTTTTCTCCCAACAAACTCCTCGCACTGGTCCAGCAGATCAGCCCTTCGCCGGTTTTCCTGAGCAAGCAGAATGAAGCACGCATAGGAGACTCGTAGTTGAATCTTCACCTTGTCCTGCAATATTTTTAGGAATGAAGCTGAATCACTCACCACTCAAATGGATTGAAATTATACTAGAATCGAAGGCAATTAACAACTTGAATGGTGTGAGGAATGGGATACCTCTAGCAATGGCATCTTGTGTAACGAACATTGTGTACCGTCAAACTCTTTCATCATGTACATGACACATATACCACGGTCGCTATATTTCTGCCTCTCGCTCCACAGTGGAACCAACTGCTCATAGTGAAAACCAGTGTAATGCGCCAACTTCTTCATTGCCCTTTTAGTCTCCAAAAGATGGCAAAAAGTTGAACCCTAACATGATCCCAAATCAAATTTTGATGCAGGTCAACATAAGCCTATTCATGCAGGTCTTTCTTCAAACATTATAATGAAAAATTATTATTAGAACTCACAATGAATTGACAGAGACTCATAAACTGAGTGCTGCCACTCCCTCCCGTTCTAGGCTCAATGCAATGGATTTTCTCAAACAAACAGTTTATGAATATGAGAGAATAGTCAGCGTCACAAACTACAGGAATGTAGACCTGCACATGTGTAAATATTGATTAAATTTTAGAGATTAGATGAATCAAAAAAATTTGAAGTTGCATCACAGTATTAGAAAACCATAGACTAAGATAACAACTACTTACGTAGATAGCTTCACCAATCTCCAGCTTCGTGTCGCTAAGCCAGGCCAGCCAAGTCCTCAACACCTGATGTGGGTTTAAGGAATCCATGGACTGAATCGAATAGGTTTATTAGACACTGATTTTAGCAAAATAATACACAATATCACATTTCTTGTCTTACCAATCGAACCGTGCCGAGGCAAATCTTTATTGTTCATCCTTTCCTAATCCAGAAATTGTTAAGCAACATAGCAAACACATCTAAGGTGGCCATGCTTACCCCTACGTAAGGTTCAAGGGTCCACAGATGTGCTCGGTTAAGTGCAGTAGTACCCACCTTGTTCGACTCGAACATGATAGGACTGCTGAACAAGAATTAATATAGAAAATTAACGGATTAGTGTATAAATGGAAATTGCACAACTTTTCATCACACAAATAAATGCACCTATGAAATGGAATGAAGCTTACCCTGCATGAACCTCGGCTAAACAGAAATCAGCAATCTCCAGTTGATGTTGCTTGAAATCGTGGCTGAAGGTGCACACCTTTTGGATCAAATCAGATGCATACTTGGGAGGATAGCTGAACTTCCATGTGCGCCAAGGACTGGTACGTATCTCGTCAGACATATGCAAAGGGTCCACGGGAAGAACAACAGGGTTTGCATTTTGGACATTCCTTGGCTCACATCTCTGACGCATATAGTTCCCCACACCCCTATTCAAACGAATCCTATTGCGAACCGCTGCAGATATTGGACTAAAAATTTTCCCCTTGGTTTCCTGGTCAGAAACACCAACTTCAGTTTGAATTTAAAAAATAATCACAGCTTAGTTACACATTACAAATCTTGGTTGCAGTAGGTCAAAGTATAAGTGCAGGACCGTAGAATTGGATTAAAAGAATTTAATGAACCAACCTCAACCCTTACAAGTTTCTGGCCAGCAGCTTCAGTGGTAGGGGCAGAGTCTCTGACACATGGCCTTTTGCGTGGCGGAAGTTCAACGCTAGTTTTTGAAAGTGGTGTCGCACTGCCACCTGGCACATCCAGCAGCATGCCTCCCTGACCACAACCATCCTTTCCTCCTGACGTGCCGATGCCAAGATAAAAGGCATTCAGGCTCTTCCACTTTCCATATTCGTCTGCGAAGTCAAGTCAACAGGGTGAGGCCAAAAATGATACGGTGTGGTCCAGAATCATTCAAAGCATGAAAAGTGTATATGCTAGCTCGTTAATAAAGACAATATTCCACAAAAGGAAAGCTTTTGAATGGAATGTTCGATTCAACTACATTTTCCGCAATCAATACATGAATAAGGACAGAGCTAAAACAACATCGTATCAGAAATTAGTGCCAACCATAAAACAATCTACCTTTTTCTGTACGACATGAGGGCTTAAAAAATTTCTAGAAACAAACTTAATCACAAGCATATCAAAATACCGTAAACATGCATCTCCCGAAACATTAAAAAAAGGGACAACCAGTGTAAAAATCATAAGTAAAGCGACAGAACCAACTCACTTTGAGCTACTGAGTTCTCAGTGCTCTGAGCGCCGGCAGAATCTTCAGCAACTGGTGGGATTAGGTCGTCAGTGGTGCCGGTGGAAGCAACGCCCTCCGTATCCCCGTTCTCTGTCGTAGAACTCATCTCCCTCCCGTCGGCTGTTTTTCGTGCGTCTGGACAGAATAGATAGCGGAAAATTAAGGGTTGCTCAACTGTATTCTGATGAGTTGTGTTGTGGAGTCATGGTCTTGGACCTTGTGAAAAGTAGAACGAATTTAGTTTTCTGTTTAACTTCCCAACGTGCTTTAAATTCCACCTTTAGTCTTCCCAAATTTACTGTGCAAAAGCACCCTACTACCATCATTATTTTTCAAAAGTTACATTAGCCAAAATTGGGCAGGTTAGGATCTTTAAATAATATAATGTGTAACACATAATTATGCCTATGTGAGAACTGCGTAACAAATATAAATGTAAGGTTTAATCAAAATTCAGCTTCTATACTTTTATCTAAGACCCTGTTTGCCACTGTTTTTTACTCGTGGTACTTAACTGAATTAATGAATGTAACTGAATAAAAACAGAGTCCTAAAGTGCACTAAATAAATTTAAATATACTGAACTTGATTCATATTAAAATACATTGTACTGTGTTGAACTGAAAAAATATAGCTATACTAATTTGGACTTAATAAATACAAAATATATTGAATCCATTTTACAAATACAATAATTACTTTGTAATCATTATCAAAAATTTGATTTTGCAGGTTGGTAAAAGACAAAATTACACTCAATTTTTACACTATTTCGAGTGATAGACTTCTTCTACCAAATGACATGTCGTGTTTTTTAATGACTACATTTTTCAATTACTTACTTCAATTACCAACGAACGAAGGGTAATTCTGCTATTTTTCCTTTTTTTTTAGACCTGCAACATAATAAATTGGACCTGCAAAAGGTAAGAACGGGGTGGCAGTTCCACTTTATTTCTGCATGTCAAAATTAGATCTAAATGACAATAATATCCATCATGTCAAAATTAAATCTAAATGACAATAATATCCATCTTAAGTCTGTATTTTAATTCACAAAAATATAATTTATAATTTGGACACGTGTTTAATCAATACATAAACGTGTTTATGCATTTAAGGTTAGGATTTTAGAAATATATTTGTAAAACTAATAAACAAACGAAGGGTAATTATGGTATTTTTCCATTTTTGTTAGACCCGCAGGAGTAAATTGAACATACATATAGTAAAGACCTTATTTTACTAAATTAGAGTTTCTACCTCAATGACTTGATGCATATTTCTCAAGTGAATTATAAATTCATAATTCATGTAAGTGCTAATGTTAGACCCGTTACAAATCAATTGAAAATTACATGTACGATTGATATCATATTCATCTTCATTTACGATTGATAATGAAACATTCGACTTTCATATACAAATTTCTAGTATAATATTACATGTATTAGAAATCAATTGAAAATTATAAACAACGCATAAGTGATTGGGTTGTATTTTATTTACTTATATATATATGTATGTTATTTGTGTGATCGTTCTTGGTATCAGTAGCTAAATTTCTATCCGGTTAGGCCGATGAAGCATTAACAATAATTTATAGGTGATGCCTAAACGTGCTTAATAATTACTTTGTATGAATTCCTAATCCTTCTGTGTGCATATTTGATTTCTGAATTGCTTGAGACTTGCGCAACCTTAGGTTATTCAGGATAGTGCCAATTAAATTCCGCTATTTATCTTTATCTAGTGGGTAGATTTAATTAGTGGCGAAACTAACAGCAGATAGTGAGAATAATGGGTAGATAATTTGTGACAACTGTTTTGATTATAAATTATCTGAATCGGGTTTCTTTTGTGCTTAATGCTGTTAAGATATTAAATCTAGGTCTAGGCTGATTCCAACTAGGTTATATCTTAATTAGAGAAGTAGACAGTTTATAGCTGATCCTTGCTGGCTATCGAATAACTAAGAAGAAATTGGATTGTGTCTTGTAGCTGATTCTCGGCAGTCTATAACTGATTGATTCGTGCAACTTAATTAATTATTGTACCCGGGATCGAATAAATTATATGTTAACGTGGATTTGCCTGTTACCGGATTTCATCGCCTGATAAAGTACAAGAGTCTTTTGCATTGTTTATTTGAATTCGTATTTGCATTCATAGTGTAGTTTAATTTAGTTTTAATTCATAAAAAAACAAATCTCTCTATTTGAAGCGTGGTTGCTAACCAAAATTTGATCTATAAAAATAAGAATTTGATAACACTGTTCCTCGTGGGATCGACCTTGCTTTCGTTATGCTTAAATATAAAATTAAATTGTGAGCAAGTTTATTTGGTAGAAAAACGACCTATCCAATAAGACAACCCTGGACCCGGCAGACCATAATCGAGTATGATTTAGGGTCTCAGTTTTTAAGACAAATCGAGTATTGGTCTAGTATTGATCGAAATTATGTTTTCATGGGTGGGTTATGGATCTAGCTAGACCCTGCCCAGATCCGACCCATGATCATCCGTAACAAGCTGTAGTTCTTGTTTGCACATTAGGGCTTATGGTGCATGTGTTAATGTTCAAGGCTTACAGTTCAGGTAATATAATGTAATAACTATTCAATTTCTTTAGTGTAAATGCAAAGGCGAGACACTAAACAAGCATAATCCCTACACTAATCACACGCGATCGACTCGATCGATGCGAACTTCTCCAATATCTACAGTTCCAGAATTTAGATAAATCGTTGGAGACGGTCTAAATAATCATGTACTACAAGTACTTACTTCATTAATCAAAAATCATGGTTTACAACATCATCATTAAAATTTGGGTTTAGTCGAACTAATCGCAGTAATTTCCCAAATAGTATTCATCATGTCTATTATAAAATATAATAACGTAGTCATTTAAATATTAAAGCGGTTATATGTATATGGTTCGCATTATGGGGCTTCTTTCGGCCTCTAATAAATTTCAAAAATTATTGTAAATAATCATTCATAACCTCAAATTATTGTATAATTTCATTACTGATGCTACTGCACTTAATTAAACCTATGCTTGTAGCCTTCATTTATATGGACAATAGACAAATAATTCGGTCCACACTATCATATTTTGCCACACACATTTTTACACGCTTTTGCATTTTTTTTTCAGTTCAGTTCATGTAATTTACTTATCTGTTACTTCTATTCATTATTTTTTATTTATTTTCATTAAGTTCAATTCACTAGATATTACCTTCAATCATTTATTTAAAAATTATTCACTACATATTTCCATATATTCTTTAACTACATAATTACCTTTAATTGACCATCTTACTTTAAATATACACAAGAATTTCCTTTTACCACATTTTTTAACACTGCGATTCATTTAATTACCTAAAACAAAACCTAATAACACCCTAACACAAATTACATAATCCGACTGGATACAAACAACAAATTACATTCCTTTTTCTCACAACAAAGACAAAACATCTCAACACAAAATGTCTACGACATCACCCAGCTAACACATCAGCTTCCAGTCAAAACACTACTTGAGTGCTTCTTTGAAACCACCTTTCTGCACATGGTTTTCTAAAGTCTATCCACTCTCACATAATAAACCAAAGGATCTGTACTTTCTTCCGAAACGGAGCAGCCGTCGCTGTGCCACCCTACAGCTCTCTTCAACTTCGACCGACCCGACAAGTCCCTTACACAGCCCACTCTACCACCCTATTCATGTACCTTCAACCATTTTTAAACTTCACCCCTCCCAAGCTTCTTCATCTCTCCACACAAATTCAATCCACCGACGCTTTTGATTTTCGGCCACATAGTTCACGATGTGGATCTCACCGCCTCAACTTATCTGACCATTACCGCTGTTGGTTCTTGGTCGGAGTACATCGAATTCACTCATTTTTAGAGACCATGCATCCATCAATTTTTATTTTTACTGGAAATTGAATTTCTGGTATGAATCTCCTTTGTTTGTGCTTTGGTTTTAGTTTTGATTTTGAGTTTTCAGTTTCAAATCACTATTTCAAGTCATACAAATTGATTATAATTTACTTAAAACAAATCAAGCTAAATCTTCAGGTCTTTTGATGAACCTGTATTCAAATTTTTGGTCTTTTATGAAACAAATACTTTGGTTTTTTAGTCACGGTGGGGGTGGGGGGTTCTCAACATGACTGTTGACTGTTTCGCCGAAAATCTCCTCACACTGGGATTTATAAAGCTTGCTTAGGATCCTCTGTACCTGCACGTACCTGCACCACTGTACCTGCACGCATAATTTATTTTCGTGAGTGTTTTTTTCAATCTATGACATGAGTAAAGCAAAATCTAGCAAAAGATTGTCTTGAATCTTCAACTGCAATATCACTTTTCCCTGCACTAGCACTTTTCCCTGCACTAGCACTTTTCCCTGAACTGATAAAATAGCTCCATGTCGGACCTGCAAAAAATGGACCTGTGCAGAGACGAAAGTCCCACCCACTTGTTCCGACACATTTTCATGTTGCGTGTTTCAGTCCTCTTTTCCATTACAGTAGCTTCATTAGCAATGCATCTTGAATTATAAAGAATCAAACTTTAACCCCAACTACTACATTATACACATTTTAATTTTACGCATAAATCGCTATTAATATACCATTTATATTTTTCTTAGCTACATATTTTAACAAAATCACTAAAACCATCAAGTAAATGGAATATGTTAGTATTATAATTAAAGGACATGTTAGATGAAGTTTTGTAAATACTAAAAATGGGATGTATTTAGCAGTCCACTAATTATTTAATTGATGCTAAATTGTTTTTTATTAACATAAGTGTTTGAGTTTGATGAGAAAAATACTGAGAATGCCATGTTTAAAATCATTTGGTTTTTGGAGCCAAAAAAAAGGCTATAAATACAGCACTTTCCCTCCACAAAATACCACACCTTTGCAAACGAACTAAATTTCATTCAATCATGAAATCCAACAACATTCCACAAAAATCATCCAAGCCCTCCTCCTCCTCCACCATGAACAAATCCAAGCCGACATCATCTTTCAAGCTCAACCCACTCTCTCCTAGGTGCTCTACTTGTGGCCATTTCAAGCAAGCCAAAAGGTTTTACAAACCTAAAAATTCCACAAAGGGAAAGGGTGTTGTTTCACCTAAGCCAATACTCATTACCGTCCCGGATGACATGAAAGATGACAAAACTCCTATGATCATTATTGATGTTTCATCGGATGAGGATGTTGAAGCAACCCCTACCTTCAACACCAACCACACTCTCCCAAAGCCGGCCCCAAGAAAGAGGATGACCAACATGGAATGGACCGTTAGCAATGGCCGCTTCAAGTTTGGCCCTAAAGATCCGGCTAAAAAACGCGGCCCTTACAAGCATTCATTGATTGGCAAGAACGTTCCCGAAGTCGAAGTTGTTTGTGAGCCCAAAAAACTGCCTTTTGCTCTAGTTGACGAGGAGGATTCCGATTTCGATCTAAATGATTTCGCTTGGGAGGACTAATCATTGTTCTAGGTGATCGACTTAGTTGGATGGGGGAGTCTTGTGTTCTTAGTTTCTTTTGATTTTGTGTTTCTTTTCATGTTGCATTTCTTTAGCATTTCCCAACTAAAGTTGTATTTCCTTTTTATTTCATCCTCCCATGGTAACCATCCATCTTTTGTTGTACAATTAGTGACCATTTTCATAATGAAATCTTTTCTTCTTTACTATAAATTTCTAATATTACATTTTATGTGCCTTACAAATGTGTAAATTTATGTATACACATCAATTTCAGGTAATGCCACCACAAATAGTCACATACAAACCTGTTCCTTATATACAATTTGTGTGTCAAGAGTTGTAAATAACTCAGGGGTAGTTTGGTCATTATACAATTATCAAAGAATAAGCCGGAGGGCCATTACATTGGGTTCATTTCAGTGTGCTGCGGAGGGCCAAGCCCAAAACCATCTTGTTCAAAAGCCCAGGTAATGACATCAGATCTGTCATGAACCTGCAAATAGTCCAAGGACATAATGGTAACTTCCCATTAGTCAACAAGTCAATCTGGCCGTTCTTGGCTGTAGACGGAGAGCTCAGGCAGTTCGTTATTCAGTTGGAAACCGCTTTTCAGTTGCTAATCAGTTGAGAGAAGTATACAAATAGATAGTTGGGCATTTGTAGATGCATCAGATTGTTGAATTTGATCAGAGATGTTAGTTTGTAATCATAGCTTAGTTTTTCTTGTTTTCTATTGTAAAACCCCCAAATTTCGCCTGACAGTAAGCAACACCTTTCGGAAACGGAGAGATTTTCCGGTGACCGTAGCCGAATATGGACGGCGTCTCGGTCACTAACTCTGTCAGAACGTACGACAGACTGATTCCGAACGGATTGCCGACTGAAAACGTGATGCTGTGGCACAGGGCGGTTAGCACTTCGTTCGCCGGAGAAGGAAAGCTCCAAATGCACAGTACCCCGAGAATAGTGAACAATATTGGAAACTGAAACAGCTAACAAGAACATTCAAGCACATATGACCCGGATCCGAAATATTTGGATCCGAAAAACTAGTATTAAATGAATTCATTCTAAACGTGACGGAATTGCACATATGTCAGAATTATTATTTTTTTCCGAAATCCACATATTGCAAAAAAGCCCAAACTGTAATTATACATAGTTTGTGGGTTATGTTGCAAAGTTGAACTTCCTTTTACCAATCAAAAATCCAGAGCTAAACCTAGGGGTATACAAGACATTTGTTTACTTTTTTGGACCTGCATAATAATTTGAGACCTGCACCTAAAATTTCTGTAAATTAAAGTCGAAGTATAATGGCTATTTATTACAGGGAATGTGCCTACTAACCTTAGCAGTGTCCCTGAAATCACTCCGGCCGCCACCATGCAGCGGTGAGAGCAAAGACGGCGCGTGCCACAACAACGCGTCACACCTCCAAATCGGAGTCTTCTTCGCAGCGCTGTACATCATCGCTGTCGGAACAGGTGGGACAAAGCCTAACATATCCACGGGAGCACCACAAGCTCTCATTCTTCAACTGGTTTGTCTTCAGCATCTTCCTCGATCGGCACCCTCTTCTCCAACACCTTCGTCGTCTACATTCAGGACTTCTCATGTTGACTGACCGCAGGCCTGGCCATCTCCATACTCATGTTTGACTTCTGAGATCTCATGGTGATGCAGAAAGCTGTGGAGAGGAGTTACCAGAAAAGATGTTTGAACCTATCTTCTATCTAAATCATCACAGATCTCACTTGTTTCCATGGATTTCCATTCCAGAAACTGCATTTCTTGGTATTCAAAGTCTGATTCCTAAGATCTCATGCATGAAAAAATCAGTCTTCTTCTAATCAAATGCACATTACTCAAATAAAATGGTGGCAGGATGCACTTATTCTGATTCCACTGGCGCTCTTTCTGTGCTTTGTTGAGATTTCAGGTGGAAGCAACATAGAGTTCACATTTTAGCTTAACCGATACTGGTGCATTTCTTGAGATTCGAGATGCTACAAATATTATCCTCTTCCCCTATTCGATTCCGAATTGAAGCGGGGAACTACATACGCTTTTGATTCGATTTTATTTCGGTGATTTTGATTAGAGATTGATGATGAAAATCGGATCCGTTGATTTAGATTTAGATCTCATGAGGATATATGTTCATCAAAAGTTGTTGTTTTATTCTCTTTGAATGTTTTTACCCTTAAGATGTTAATTCAAATTCGCTAAATATGAAAAACCTAAATCACCCTATAAGTTTCTATATTTTTATTTTCCATCATAAAATAATAATAAAATCCGCAGATTTAGAGGATTTCAGTTCTTCACTCAACTGCGGATCTTCTTTTGTTTCCTTGAAATATCTGAATATACAGATGAGCTTTGAATTGGGGTGAAGCTTTTGGATTCATTACATCATATTATAAGAGTTATACTTTCGAGAATCGATCATCTAAGAGTTATACGCAAAATTAAAGGTGTAAATATATTAATGCAAAACTTTGTGCACGTGATCCGCATGATACATGCACGTTAATGCATGTGCACGATTATATATAAGCGCATGTTCAAATGGATTATGCGGATTCAAAAATGTGGTTAAATGATCCAATTGCATTCATGAATTCCATTTTTCAGATTCTAACCCTAATTTTACAGGGGTATTTCAGACATTTAACAATATTTTAAAACCTACATAATCTGTTTGGACCTGTGCCTAAAACCTCTGTATATTAAATATGTAATCGATAAATATTTCTTTGAACACATTCATAGATTGAGAAAGAAAGAATTGAAATATGGTAGAGGAATGATTGGGAGAGATGAACCATTTGTTTGAAAATGCAGGATACAGTAACAAGTCTGATTCCAGTGTATGGATCAATGGACTCTTTTGACGATGCCTTTGACTGTAATTACTAACTACATATATAGTCTATTGCTTATCACGATCAAGAGATGTTGGTTGATGTAATTGTATTATTACTGTTTTATTTAGTTAAAAATTAGCCCTTGATTTACAATTTAGTTAAATAAGACTTTGTCTTAATTTAATTTTGTTCAATGAATTAGTATTTGATTAGACATATTGCACGTAGTTTATTTATTTATTTATTTTTACGAAGAGGTTGCACGCAATTTGTTCTATCATAATATGAATATAACGTGCACAAAGTAATGATTATTTTTTGACAAGGTTGAAATAATTTTTAAAATTAAGCAAATATAACGTCATCATTCAAAATTCATAAACAAACGACTATTAGAGTGGTAGGATTGTATGCATGTAGTTCATTTGAACATGCATGCACGCATCCTGCACGTCATTTTGAATAATATAAAAAGATATGCTCTCTTCGTCTTTATTTTTATTCTATTTTATCAGTCAAATATTTTATAGCATGTTTGAATAACTTTATTTATTATTAATAATATTTTAATAGTTTATCACACAAGGAATCTAACATAGTGCAAATTATGATATTGTTAACTATGTAATATAAATTATTAATGGTTAAATATGAAATGTCTTTTTTTTACTATTCAAGTAATGTCTTTATACTATGAAATGTCTATATTAGTATTACACTTTTTAACTGGGCTTTTCAAACTTTTATTTTTTACTATTTGGTTCTTCATTTACCTTAGGTAAGGATTGGAATTGCAATAAAACTGACAGATTATCGAATAAATTGAAAACATCCTTCACTACTAAAGCAGAGATCATGAAATGAATTGCATATTTTGGTACACCCAATATGTATACAATTTGACAACATCCTACAACTTTACTGCATCATTATACCTATAGGTGCCTATGAGTTCCAGTTTTTGTCTGCAGATAAAGTTCAGACCTGGAATATTGCAGGGTTATACATATGGGCTCAAAATGAAGTCTCTCGGTTCCATTTCCTTCATTGGCGAGGATGTCTCTCGAGCGTGTCATTTTCCCGGAAGAATATCAGAAAATGAGAAATCGTGAACAAGAGGACCTGCAGCGAGATGAGGAATATAACTTTCCAATTTATCAGTAGACAAGAGTAGCATGCGGAGAGATGAGTTACCTTCTTGCTGCCCCAAAATATAGAATGGAATATGAGCAACCATTTTCCTGCCACCTTCTTGCCAATTCACAGTACCAGGATTCTGTGAGCAACCACTTGAAGGTCTAGGAGGACCAAGGACTGACAAGCACAATGCAGGTTCGTTCATTAAACCAAGGTAATCATGTGCACGTCTCCATAGCCTTGCATCTGAAATTCGTGAACGTGCTACCTGTTGCATGGATACCAATTAATCATATTGAATTTCAGCAATAGAACAATGATACTGTCTAGGGGAAATCAACCTGAAAAGGCTCACCTTTGCCAAGGAAACTCGGGCTCTTGGTACAAAGTCACGATGATAAGTAGCAAGCTTTGCTATAGCTGTCACGACAAAGCATAGAAGCCTTGATTGTGAAGACTTTCTAAACGTTGAACCACCAGACCCAAGTGCTGATTCATGCAAACTCAGTCGACTTCAACAAAGACAGTCTAAATCAAGGTTTTGATAAAGACTATAGAGAAATGTACTAGAGAGAGTTGCTTATTGTGCTACCTGGAAGAAAGGTTTTCGTACAAAAGCAGCTCCAAGCTTTCAAAAAGTTCACGAGCCACTTCTTTATGGGCTTCACCACCACCTCCATATTCACCAATGGCCCAACAAAGTTGTAATGCCAGCTCTGTCTGCAAAACAACCAAGTAGTAACTTTGTCAAATCAAATTTCAGCAGAGACCACAGTTTTAAATCCAAGACAATCACAGCGAAAGCTCGTACCTTTGCAGGATGGTCATAAGCTTCTCCAAGCTTGTCCATTATTGGTTTCTGCAGAGGTTTTACGGCACAGATAGCTCAAGTCAGACTCAGGAATAAAGTAGAATGCGACGTTTCAAGGTTCCCAATGAAACACAACGCTATACTGGTAATTTATCCTGTTGGTTCTAAGCCTACCTAACTACTATGTTTCCAAAAATGAATATCGAGCCTTGTAAGCTATCTATGCCAATTATAGCATGAGGGCAAACGAAGCAGTTATAAGTCATATGAAGCTCAAGTTATGATTTTGGTGACACGTATGACGTACCTTTAATAGGGCAATAAAGTTAGGAGTTCGGCGAAAAGTGGCAAGCATGAACTCCAAAAGTCTCTTTTGAACCTGGTTTTGGAGAATACATAGAAGATCAGTAATTTCATAACTTGCAAATTCAGAACAAATACCATTTTCAATGCATTATTATCTTTCTTGTCCTTGACAGATGTACTTCTCTTATAAGCATTTTTAAGATGAGTAAACAAGATAATACCTCATAAGAGAACACTTTGTCTGGAAACAGTGTCGAATATCTTGCCATTACAAGCGGAATCAGAGCACATACCAAAGCTGCAAATTGATATTTAAGATAAGCAAAGGTTTTTCCAGTTTGACAAAATGGATACAACCTTAGTAGAAATAAGTTTGATACTTTTGTTATGTTGTTATTAAAAACTAAGAATCAAACCAATAGAGAAACTTACAATCATTAGCTTCAGAAATTGCCATTGAAAAATAAGCATCAAGCAGACGAGGAGTCAGTCTCAGGGCTTGCTTCAATCTCTCAGACGGAGGAGTAGTAACTGCTGCCTGTAGGGAAGCAGCCATCGCTGGGGAGGTCCAATGACGTTCCTGAGAAATCAAATAATAATCAAGAACAGGTCTGGAAGTAGCTTGTATTACATAAGGAACCAGAGTCCTTCCATTCAGAAATATCTATTAACACTCATTCTATATCTTCATAGCAATCTTCTCCAAAAAAATAAATATGAATGGGATAAGTTCAAGATCAATACAAAAAATAAATGGGAAAATGACAGAAGAGAACACACCGCTAAGCCATCATTCTCATCTTTTAGAAGTTCAAGGAATAATGGATCAGACACAGCCATTGTACTGCTATCCTCGGATTCAGAGTCGGCCCCCCCATCTCCAATAGTTCCAGTATATGCTTCATCCATTAGAGCAAGCAGCATCTGCAATGAAGAATGAATGGTTCACTACTTCGCTCCACTTTTTATTGATACAAGACTTTATTCTTAAATCTAAAATATAACCTCCGGAGCTGAACTCTTCTGCATTGAAGCTATACTGCTGCCAACTAATGTTCCAGAACCTCTCTCTACCTTCTCCAAGGACACAACAATAACTGGTTTAAAAATAAAATAAAAAAGATTATGTCATACATTAAAGAGGAAAGGGATACTTCACTACATTTTTAAACAAACATCAAAGGTATTCAAAAGAAAAAAAACATCCTAGAACAAAAATGGGAAAGGATAACTTACTTGGAAGATCAACAAGTGATGGGAATAATGGAATAAAAGAACCAGCAGATATTAATCCGGGAAGTACTCCAAGAAAAGATTTTTCCAACCTATATCACAATAAAAAGACCCATGACTAATTTTGATGCATCACAGAAAGCAAAAAAATAAATTAACAAGAAAATGATGCATCTGAAAACCTAACAGTGGTCACTATTCTAATGAGAGAGCCCACAACTGGACAAGTATATTTAGAATAGTGAAACCCTTACCTCTCTCCATTCCAAGCAATCAACTTCAATAATAAGGGAAAGAACTGCAAAAACATCAGGAGGTCTTATGATAAAAATGTCTTCCACACTGACTCAAACATTAACCGTAAGAGAAATAGAGGTGAACAAAAGGTCCTGACTACTACCTGAGGAAGCAGAGTGGGAAACGAACTTAAGAGCTTCTTCTTATTTACATTAAGAAACTGAAGGGTTGCTTCAGCGACAACAGGATCTGCAAACTCACTGCAAACCACATGGTACACTAATTAAGCTTATAAAACAACATGATGAAAAAAGAAAGATTGTTAATGTAAATGCGATGGGTAGCAATTTATTATCATATTAAATGCATGCTTAAGTCAAAAGCAAAAAAATCGTAACTTTCAGTTGTCAGGCCTCTATAATGAGCCCTCGCAACTAAGTGCCAACAAAAAACACTTTGAAAATAATAAAAGCACATGCTCACCGGCTTAAACATGACTTGAAAAATGTTCTTAGGCTAGGATCAGCATCATGTAGGACCACATCCCCATAATCCAGAAAAAATTGGAGGATAGCCTGCAATTACACCATAACCAACCGATAAATATATAAGCATTAGAAAGTAGGATATCAAGAAAGGTGGAAAATCAAAGGGGGAAATGATCTCCACAACAGTTGAGGCAAAAAACAATAAACACACTGAGATGCTCAACATGCAAATTGAACATCAACGAGCGCTAAAAGAATAATCATAACGAACATATCGAACAGGTATATCTACATGACTAGCATTGCACCAAAAGACAAACTGATCAAACAAAATGCATGAAAATATAAACAAGTTATTCAAAAAATGGAACATATACATGAGCATTACCAACAGCAGCGGGGCAACGGATGATCGAGACTGAGAAATCGACGTGGAGCGCTGAAATATCTTGCTGAGATGAGGAAACACCCGTGCGATCAAATCCTCCGACTTCTCCTTTTTACACAGTTCACAGAGCCTATTCACCTGAAAACCAGTAACAGCACCATCAACTACATGCACATTGCATACACAGTAAGCAGTAAATAACTGGAATCATCATTGAAGAATCTTACGGAGCTGAGCAGCGCAGGATCCGAGGCCGGATCATTGGCGAAATTAGAGTCCCTTGCAGCAGAAGATAGCGATCGAAGATGGATTTCCCACTCTCTGTCACTCATTTTTTTTCTGCAAATCTTTCAATTCAGAAATTTATCTGTGTAATCCAGAAACTCCCTGTTCTTCAGTTTCCGGTTTCGGATCTTTTGACCCGACCCGCTAATTGTCTTTGTGATTGATTTACGAATAAGCCCTGGGTTACATGTCTAATTCAAATTTTACCCCAAAGCTTTCGATAACATCGATAAGATGTCCCTAACAAAACATTCGATTAAGGCCCCGATCTTATCTGTAGAATAGTTCGATTCAGTTGCTTTCAGTTTAGTTCAGTTTGATATAATTTAGTTTAGTTTAATTCAGTACAGTGAAAATATAATTTGATCAAATTTAGCTAAAATTAGACATATTATTCTATTTTCAATACAATAATATTTAGTTTAGTTCAGTTCGGTTCAATTCAACAAAAAAAATAAACTCAGGAAAATAGGCTCTATACCTCCTTTTGGTATTCAAAGTAATTTCTCAATTGGTTATCTCTTAAAAAGTTATCCAAACATAAAATTTATAGTTTTTTTTTCACTTCAGTTCAATATTTATTTTTTCTCAATTCAGTTCAATTTATTTATATTTTTCAGCTCAATTCAATTTATATATATTTTTTTCAGTTTAAATTAATTTTTTTGATTTTTTACATTTCAGTTCAGTTCAGATATATATTTTATATTTTTCAGTTCAGTACATTGATGTTCGAGATTTTATTAAATAAAATTCTCTACAAATGTTTCAATTCAAATCAAATTAGTCAAGTTATTTTTTTAAAATGTGATTTGATGCTATATATCCAAATTAGTTTAGTCATACTATTTTCAATATATTTATTTTTACTTCATTTTAGTTCACTTCAGATCAAATTAATTCAGTTCATTTAAAATCAGTTTTAAAGTTCATTAATGCTATTCAGCCTAATATAGGTGTCTATTACTATTTTAGGACATTTACTTCTAAATCAAGATAGCTTGTTCGATCAAATTAAATCAAGATAGCTTGTTCGATCAAATTAAATCAAGATAGCTTGTTCGATCAAATTAAATTTTTTCAGTTTAAATTAAATCAATTAAATTTTTATAAAATATGGTCAAATCATGTTCAGCTTAATTTAAAAGTGTTGTTACACTTTTTCATACCTTTAATTTTAATTCATTTCAGCTAAGCTTATATCAGATCAAATCAATTTAAAAGTAGAACGGGAGAGCGACTAAATTAAAATTTTAGGTCATAATGGAAAGAATAAATTCACTTCAATTATATATGAACATATGTAATTTAATCAATTTCAGTTTAATATAACTTTGTAGAATGATGATTTCCTCAAAAAATAAAATTAAATAAGATGTATTCCATCATGCGTACGTGAATGCGAATTTTATATGGTATATTAAACGAAATGAATTTATAACCCACGTTTCCTTTTCAGTTTGGGGTTTAGAATAAAACAGAAGCTGTGAGAAATCCTATTTCAAATTGGAACAAGCCAAACTTATCCTTTACAGCGAAGGATTTAAACATCATCATATAAATACAGACCGTTCAATTTGGGTTTGGATTATTTCGAACAGAGTCTATATAAGTAGCCCTAGCAGCAGGTACTCCTCTTATTTACATTCCTCCAAAACTCACCATCATGATGAACAACGATAATCTCACTTTGGACGACGCCCAGAAATTCAACCGGCATCTCCAGAAAACCCTGCCGGTCGAAACCTACAAGAAATACTGCGAATTATTGGACGGTTTTATGAAACTCGAGATCGGTTTGCAGGGTTTCGTTGACGGGGCTATGGAGCTGATGAAAGAAAACGAAACCCTAGTTCAAGATTTCCAGAAATTCCTTCCGAGCTCATCGGATTCTCGTTCTCCCACCACCTCCTCCGTAACCGCCTCTCCCGCCGCCGTAGAACAGCCGGTGATTAAGAAGAAGAAGAAGAAGCAGCAAACTTTTCTTCAGAAAAGAAGGATATGGGAAATAACCGATGACAAGGAAAGGAACGTTGTCTGCCACAAATTTGTGGATAGGGTTAGGGCTAAAGCAGATCCCGAGGCTTTCGATGTTTTTCTCGACATCATAATTGATTTCCAGAAGCATAAGGACATAGATAGACTGAACAGCGAGGCGTGTGAGCTTTTCAGGAGCCAGCCTGAGTTGCACATTGAGTTTTCAGTTTTTCTAGCTGATGCTTATGAAGAAAAGGACCGAAAAAAGAGCATAGTCATGGCGAACAAAACTTTATCAAATGAACTCAAAATTCCTGATTTCCTTGTGAAGTGGAATATGGAAAAGGTAAAGGAAAAGGACTGCGAGAACTCGGAAGCTCCTGCCAAGAAGAAGCAAAGGAGGGCATTAATATTGCCACCTGATGAAGAAGAAGAAGAAATGCATCTTTCTGAATCTTCTTTGAAGAAGAAAGAAGAAACAGTATTTGAAGAAATGGCAGAATTTAAGCATCTTTTGGAGAATATTTCTGTGAAGAAAGAAAGGGAAAAGGTTGAAGAAGAACAGGTGCAATATTCTTCAGAACTTCCATTGGAGAAGAAGCGCGGTTTAGATGATATGCAAGCACTGGCTCAGGAGTTTGTCAGCACAGAGGTCGAAAATCCGGTGTGTCGAGCTATAAAGTATGAGAAAGAGAGCAACATTGTCAGCACTGATTTGGTTCTTTCTGTTCCAGTTTGTAAAATTGGAGTGTATTAAGAGTTAACCAGGAGGATGAGTCAAGAACACAAATTAGCATAGGTTTTTCTTTTCAGTTTATAGTGAAGCACTGTAATTAATTTCTATTTCTAACCAGCAATGTGTAATAGTTATTTATTATTTATTATTATTAGTATATCAAATCGAAAATATATTTAATTACATTAACATGAATATATTCTCGTTGAATAGAATCATTTTTATCTAAGACTATGAATTCATATTATATGTTATTCAGATGTCTGATATCTGATATGAATTCTTAGCGGCAGGCCGTATTTTGTTTATTTACCGTTTAAAATAGAAAAATACGTCTTCCACATACTATGTTATGGTCCATTTTTTTAAGGCTATATATGATATGACTCATAATTATGTATATCACACATATACATCATATATTACTTTTATTATATATAATTACAAATTAAGGATATACAAAGTTATTTTAATAAAAATACAGAACACGAATAGGTAAAATGCAGACTGCATTCGACCAATGGTCTATTAGCTTGGAATTTAGGTGCATGCATAAGGCATAACTTGGAATATAGGTCTTTCTTTTGCTTTTTTTTTTCTTCTTTTGTTTGTTTTTGAAAACAGACTTGGTCATGGTCAACTTTGAATACCCAAGTAGAGTTGTTTATAGGTTGCTGTTATAAATATCTGTGTCCAGTCAACATTGATTTAATATTCTGCAAGAAAATTCCTCACCTTTTGGCTTCCTCAAGAAGTCTTACTCTAACTTTTGTACGTAGGAAGCTTACTAAATCAGTCTTACATATATCTAGGCCAACTCTCAGGAACAGCAAAGAGTCAGCTAGCTCAGGTACGAACAATATTTGCTCAAACATTTGTTGAATTTAAGCTTTCTGTCTCGTTTATTAACTCATTATTGTTCTGTTTTACTGTATAGATTATTGAAGCTATGGACTCTAGTAGAATCAGCAGTTTACCTGATGGAATTCTTTCTCATATGTTGTCCTTCCTTCCGACCAAATCAGCTGCACAAACTGTGGTTTTATCGAAGAGGTGGAAGCATCCATGGCTTTCAGTAGCTGTATTAGATTTTGATCTAGATTACAAAGCTGATGTTTTGAAGTTCACACAGTTTATGGATAGACTTATTGCAGCTCGTCGGAATATGAGCATTAGGAAATTCAGGCTGTCGTGTTTTGCTGACCTCGATCCTCAATCAGTGTGTTCGTGGATGAATGCTATTTGTATGCGTGATGCTGAAGAAGTCGAGCTAAACTTAATATGTTCAGAAATGGTGAAATGGAGCAACCTGAAGATTCCAGGTGAATCGATCAAAGTTATGAAGCTCGGGTTTAGTATCATGATTGATATCTCATCTGTCATTTCTTTTCCTAGCTTGAAGACCCTTTGTCTGAATCAGGTACAGTTTGCAGATGAACATTCCATTGCTAAATTGCTCTCGAGTTGCCCCGTGCTTGAGAATTTGCAGATTGAAAGGTTTGAATGGGATGAAGTTAAGAACTTTGTCATCTCCGTGCCTTCTGTGAAATGGTTGGATTTAAACTTTGCTCAGCGAATGGATCACGTGGATTCTGGCTATGAAATTGAGTGCATACTTCAGATTGATGCTCCAAATGTTGAGTATTTTAAAATCTATGACATAATGTCGGATTCAATCATCGCGACTCCCATGCCCTTTGTGACCGAGTCACACCTTTCTATCAGCAAATTACTAGAATGTGGTCAGACCGATGATCAAATACGTGACAACGGAAACAGTGTTTCTACACTGTTTCACAGCATCTCTAATGTGAAGAAGTTAACAATTGCAGAGTTCACAATGGAGGTAATACTAATATTAAATCTCAACTTCTGAATGTTCTTGATTAACTATATATGAACATCTTGTTTTTGTAATATCTTGTTTGTGTAGTGTTTCCTCGGCGCTTCTGATACAAGACTACCGATATTTCATAACTTGCTTCACCTGGAGGCGACACTTAATGATGTAGGAGGAGATAGCGCGAACTTGCTGCCATCTTTGCTCGAAGCATCTCCAATGTTAGAGACTCTCATTTTGCCCAAGGTAAATGAGCTATATACCGTACAAGTTAGAAAGCTAGAATTCATGATTCTTAATTCTAACATTAAACTTCTTTGCTTCTCTAAGGGGATGAGGAGTCCATGGGGTGGCTATGAGTATATATGGAGCCCTCCAAAAGATGTGCCTCAGTGTTTACTTGCTACTTTAAAAGTAGTAGTGATTCGGCGAATTACAGGCATGGATGGAGAGATAGAACTGTTGAAATATTTGCTCGAAAATGCAATGGTTCTGGAGCAGATGACCATCTCGTGTGAAGAGTACATCGTTTCGGGTGGACCATACGACAATGTATCAGAAAAACTTTCAGCTGATCGGTCACTCGATGATAGATTTCCCTATAGACATGATCTGATGAATTGTATAAGGGGCTCAGCTAGCTGTCAACTTGTTTTGCAGTTTCCTGAGTAGTTTGAATAAGTGCAAATTTATTCATACATTATTATAACTTTTATTTAATTTGATCGATTAAATCTTGTGTTCATATAATGTTTGCACGCGATTTCGTTAATCATCTTGACGTTTTGTTCTTGATTTGGTGGTTCTTGTGATTTGTTGTTTCTCTGTGTTTTGAAGGGTAGTGTTTGTGGATCTAAGATCCATGTTTTGAAGTGATATGCAAAAGGCATGATGAGCTTCTCTTTCTCAAAATTATTTTAATTAAAAACTATTTTTACTATTTTCCATCTTTTTGCAAACATTTTCCATTTTTAAATATTCTTTTCATCTCTTATACTTTTTCCTTTTTCAGAATGTTCTATTATTTTTAGAAATTTACAATAAAGTAAAACTATATATAATACACATTTGTTTTGATGTTTTCACAATTAAAATTTATAATGGCTATATTAGTGATTTGCAAATTCTCTTTAAATACCAACTATTCTAAATAAATGTCATGGAACTACGTATCATTATATATTTAAATTCAAATGATACATTTTTGTATTAAAACATTGGTAAAACATGTTTTAATGCAAAAAACAAAGAAAATTTCATTTAAAAATTTGAAAAGTACACTATATAAGTTAAAACATGTAAAGACTTTTTTAAAATGTTAACAAAGTTGTGAGTTCACTAGAATTTTTCAAGTAAGTGTTAATTTTACACATGTTCGTTTCACAAAACGTGTGCCATTATATGTTCCCAATTTTTTTCATTTAAACCTTCAATATAAATATTTAATATTAAATTTATTAATTGTTATGAATTCGATAGCACATTTGAAACTCCTACAAGTTTCCTTTTCCAGTTGGGGTTTTAAACCTTTTCGAATTGTATTTAGATTTGCTAAATTAGTCTATTTAAATAGATCTAGGGCTCAGACAATTAATCCGATACATATAAATACATCAAAATCTCTCTACGAACCGATTATCTTCCGACGATGAACACCGGCAAACTTTTTATGGAACTTTTCGAAAGTAACGAACCAGAAAGGTATCAAAAGTTCTTACGTTTGTCGAGATATTTTACAGAAAAAAAAATCGATTATCGAGCTTTTTCTTCTGAAATTAAAGAGTTGATCAAAGGGAATGAAACCCTGATTCAAATTTTCAACAAAATCTATCCGACGCCGGGTTCTTCCACCACCTCCCCCTCCACCTCCACCACCGCCGACACCACCGCCACCGTAGAAGAACCGGCAGCTGCCAAGAAGATCAGTAAGTCGAAGAGAACTGTGGAAAAAATTAGCCTGGACAGGTCTATCAATGAGAAAGTATGGGAAATCACTGATCTTGAGGAAAAGAAAGTTGTCTGCGAGATGTTTGTGCAGGAGGTTAAGAATAGAGTGAATAACAAGACTTTTAGGGGTTTTGTTGATCTCATGGTCGATTACGAAAAGCATCGGGACATTGATAGAGTGTACTGTGAAGTTTGCGAGCTTTTCAACGACGAGCCGGGGCTACACATTGAGTTTTCAAAGTATCTAACTGATGCTGTTGATGCCAGGGATCAACAGAGGGAGGAGAAAAGACAGAAAGTAATTGCTCGAGAAGAAGAAAAAAAGTGCGTAAATTCGGAAGTTCCCCTCAAGGAGGCAAAAAGAGCTCTGAGTGATGAAGAAACAACATCTAAACTTGCTAGTAATGGAGAAGAATTGGATTGTTAAGCATTGTAAAAGATTATTTTTTATTTTTGCTGACAATAAATGAAATGCTTATTGTTTTTTGTATTAGATCTTGTATTTTTCCCATTTCAAATTTGCTCTTGTGATTTGTTTGCTCAATTACTTGTTTCTATGTCTGTTTTAGGTACTGAAATATGAATCTTCGCGCCGGTGCATCTCCATTCTTTTGTTTTTGCATTTCAGATGTATGATTTATGTTATCAATTTACCAGAAACTCTGCAGAAGTTCAGATTTTAAGGCCTAATCAACTTGAAATTTGGGTGGATGAGAATCACCATCATTTTTATCCATTGTTTGACGAAGTCTTTCTGCTATTTTGTTTTTCTATATAAAACCAAGACTTGACAATATATATGAACATTCCTTGCTCTTGCCTTCCTCTAGAAGTCTCACTTTTGTACCAAGGAAGCTAAGGAGTATTATATATATGCCAACTCTTATGTTTCAACATAGGAATAAGAGTTAGCTCCAAGGTGGTAAGTGCAATTTGCTCATATATGATGCATTCAAGTTTTCTGACTCATCATTGGTGTTTTGTTTTATTTGTATAGGTCACTGAAGTTATGGACTTGAATTTTCCCCGGAATTTTGCAAAGATTCAGACACTGAGAACTGAAAGGCAAGACAGAATCAGCAGTTTACCTGATGGAATTCTTTCTCATGTGCTGTCTTTCCTTCCCACCAAATCAGCAGCACAGACTGTGATTTTATCGAAGAGATGGAAGCATCCCTGGCTTTCAGTAGCTGTGCTAGATTTTGATCTGGATTACCAAGCTGATGCGTTGAAATTCACACATTTTATGGATAGACTTTTCAGAGATCGTGGAAATTCGAGCATTCGTAAATTCAGGCTGGTGTGTGTTGCTCATCTTGATCCTCAATCTGTCTGTTCCTGGTTGAATTCTATCGCTATGCGCGATGTTGAAGAACTCGAGCTGAATATAAATTGTACTGAGGTTTTGAAATGGAGCAGCCTGAACTTTGCAGCTGAATCAGTCAAAGTTATGAAGCTACATTGGAGTATCGATATTTCAAGACTACCGATATTTCATAACTTGCTTCACCTGGAGGTAACCTTTACGGATTTGGGATATGATGTCGCGATATTTCTGCCATCTTTTCTTGAAGCATCTCCAGTGTTACAGACTCTCATGTTGCCTTGGGTAAGTGAATTATTACAAGGCTTAAAATGATGGTTTTCTAGTAGATTTTCCTACAGACATGATTTGATGAATTGTGCAAGGGGCTCAGCTAGATGCCATCTTGTTTTACAGTTTCCTGAATAAATTTCTTCCATTTAGAAATGTATGCCTTTGAATAAGCAGTTATACCATGGTAACTGTATGCAAAATTTCAAGAACTTTGTTTTCATTGATGAATAAACTTGCAGTGCAATACATTCATACCAATAAAGTGATGTTCTATGCTAATTATCTCAACACTAAAAAAGACATTTACAATTAAATAACACTATGAAGAATCAAGAAACAGTTAAGCCATCTAGCTTCATCATGCAATGGTACTTTGTCGGTGCAATAACGCCAGCCCTTCTGCACAATTCCACGACAGCGGGAGCATGGCCATAAAAGTTCCGACCTTCATCCTTGAGCACCGGAGGATCCTGAGGGCGCTGGCACCACACTATCTTCGGAGGGACCAAATCATCCAACTTAGCCTGCCTCCAAAAGTGCTTCCCATGCCAGCTCTCGTATTTGAAAACCCCACAGAGTCGGGCCTTGTGGCCCGATGGCCCCACATGAACTTCCGAGCAGTGCTCACAGACTTTAACAGGATAGACCAGCATCAGCTTCTTAACCCCAGCCTTTAATCTCTCCCATGCCTTGAGAGTTCCACTGGCGATTTCTAAAATATCCTCATCGGATAATGACTCTGGTTCAACAGAACATTCTTCAGTAATGCTATCCAATTTACAATTTCTTAAGCATTTTTCGTTGTCTTGCCCATAAGCTCCGGCTTGCCAGCACAGCTCCACAAGAGCAGGGATGCGGTCATAATCAAATCTTTGATCATGTACAATCACTTTCTGAAACATTGTGTGCAAATGAAATGCTTCCACGGGTAATAATATGTCCTTCAGTCCACCAGTGACCCATTCATGAGAATGAATCTTTGGACGACGCCTAAGACCCCCACAAGTTCTAATCATATGGCCACTCTCTCCTATGTGTACTTCTGAGCAATGCCTAAAAAAGAAGACCAAAAACAGAACTTTATCAAACATCAATAGTTTATCTGTTTAGTGCTTCAAACTAATATGTAAGAATACGAAAATACGAAGAATGCATTTCAAATACAAGTAGCTGTCTTGGAATGACAGAACAAGGAGCAAGTGAAGCAATAATAATCGGCTGTTACTTGATTTTGGGGGTAATAATTCACATAAACACACATGCATTATGGGAGACCAGAAGCCTTTCAAGAACTACATTCTGTAGCACTATAAATCAAAAGGAAACACGGAAGCTACCAGGATAAGCAAATCATAAACTATAAACTGTACAAGGTTCTAATACAAAACACTTTCTGCAACCTCAGGAAATGTGAAATTTTGGGAGCAAAAATGGCAGGGATAGACCTCATTCTACAAACAATCGCTTTGCTATAACTATTTTGAAGGCAACCCATTCTAGACCTATTTTAAAGTCATATGAAGATACGCTGAATGCATTTTGCACACAAGGGGTTGTCTTGGGATGCAGAACACGAAAAGAGTGAAGCAATAATGATCTGCTTCGCACGGGTTTCTAACCTAGGTATCAGAAGGCCTCTTTGATGACTATTATGTAGCACTACAAAACAAAGGTAAACATAAATGCATCTAAAGGTAATCAATAACTAGTCCAGACAAATCAAGAGATAGTGCAAGGCTCTACCCTCAATCGCATCAAACCGAGATCACCAATATCCAATCAACCCTCCCAACCTCGATAATTTCTAGCCACTGACATTCCTATAACAACAAAATTCAACAATTCTTTCACTATTTCTTTGGTGCCAATCAAAAAACCACATAAATAATATAGCATAACACTCAAAACCCAAATCTAACCAAGAAATAAGTGAAGTGCATAATGATTTTTGCATAAAGTTTACAACTGAACAACAATTAAAGCACGAATCTTTTTCAACACATGACATGAGGAGGAGAAATTACTTGCATGAGAAAACGGGAAATATCTGAAGAAGCTTGGCCACGCCTCTGTAGAGCTCGATTCTGGCATTGACGACATTTCTGGCAACAGGAACCATTGCTCTGACCGGATAATCCTTGGCCCGATTCTCAATTCTCTTCAGAATCATAGGCCGTAGCTTCTCGAAATCGACCCCTTTTCGTGGTTTCGAGCTGTAGAATCTGCGGCTACAAATCCCCATAGTTCTCAGCCCCATTTCTGATTTTAACGGCCGTGTGCTGCGGCGGCGACGGCGGTGGAGTGGTGGCGGAACGGAGTGGCGGGGGCGGGGAGATTGAAAGAGAATAGTACAAGAACATTTGACTGGGCCGTCGGATATAATTAAATTATAAATATAATACAAGGATCTTTAAAATCAAATTAAACAAAATAAAATCAATTTAACACAATATGCCCCCTTAATTCTTTGCTAACTCAATGTGCTGACTCTTATTTTTCGATAAGATACTGTTTTAAGATATAATCATACGAATTGCAATGTGATAAAGTGTGAAAATATTAGGGTTATGCATCACTTTTGAAAATTTTGGAGCACATTAATACTACATAATAGTGCAAAGAGACCTTTGATACTCTTTCTTAAATTGAAATTATATTGTTTTGCATTTTGCAATCTTTGATTAATATGGTGCAACATATAAAGCTAATAATTTTACATGATGATATACTGAAACTCGTCATCGTCGTTCAAGTTACTATAAACTTAACACTACTTTTGGGACGTTAATTTATTGAATATTTATGATTACTGAGCAATATCATCATATTTCATATTGCTAATTACGTGATTACTTTTGTTGAATGATCATCTTTGGCCACTATCATAATTTCATAATTCAAGCAATCAATAATATAACTTAACAATTTAATCAACCAATATCTGATCTGAATTTATGCGTAGATCTGAATTTATTTCCATTGCTAAGAAAATTTTCAATATTCCGAAAGATGATTACTTTAGTCCAGCTTAGATCTTCGTCGCATGGGAGGGTGAAATGTTAAATTTGTTTTGATTATGAATCAGCGGTCTATGATTTGAGAGGGTCTAGTAGAGATTAAAAAAACGATTGTGATTAGATGGACAAGAAATTATGTGAGGGGTTTAGACTCATTTACCTAGGTTTTTGTGCTCATACAAATTTTCAGTGCAAGAAGTGGAGGTAGTGGTGGCGAATAATTAAATAAAATCTGAATTTTATAGGAGTAATAATAAAGGATGTGAAATTTAACATATATTTTGCTCCGGCAGTTTTCGACAATCTCAACAACCTATTCAACTATATACTACTTCAACAAATGATTAAGATGATTTTTGATAATGTTAAATGTGAACGATAGAGGAGAAGTTGTTCATCCTTTTATCGTGACATGCAGATGCTAGAATTTTGAAGGCCGGACATTCAATTTGAACTAAATTCCTCTATTGCAAAGTCTCTTGAAATACAACTTTCCTAAGTACTACTGTGACATTACCACTATGTATTTCAAATTCAATTTCATACTTGACTCCTGCATATGACATGGCAGAGGTTCCTTCCTCATTCGTGAGGGTAAAATAGGAGTTTCGAATCATTTTAGCACCTGCTTTTGCAGATATGTGAGTGTGAGCTTTATATAGGGTATAGTATACACCTTTGTCATGTTTGGAGCCTCCCACTTTATACCACTATTTGACTCACCTAGCTCTTCTCCAACCAATCTCCTCAGAATCCACTCTCTTTTTTCGCTTGAAAGATATAACTTGGCTATAGTGCCAGTTAGATACGATAAGTCGATAACAAAGAAAGCTTTTAACCAAGAAAAATTTCTAAAAACGACAATTATGATATGCATTTTTGAACTACTGAATAAATTGTCATATTTCGAACAGACCTGACCCTTGACTATACTTCCAGTTAAATACGATAACAAGGAAAACTTCAGCCAAGAATAAATTTTGAAAAGATAGTTATGATATGCATTTCTGAAACACTGAATAAATCGGTCATAATTTCTAGTAAAGTTGAACCTTGACTATATTGCTAGTTAAAATACGATAAGAAGGAAAGGAAAACTTCAGCCACAACCACAAAATAGACATGTATAATATGAAGTTCAGCCATCATAAATATCCACAGGAAAAGTTTCGACTTTTTTCACGCGAAAACTTTTTCGGTAAGACTCATCATTTTCAACCTTTGAGGAGGCTTTCCCCAAACCCACAATGCAATTTAGATATTTCCTTTGCTTTACCCCTTTCTCCGCCATTTCTATGATAGCTTTAGACATCTTCTTCCACTCCCTTATCAAGCTCCTCATTTTATCCCCAAAATTTTCCCTTTTGTAAAGATGTTGTTACCTACCATGAACTTTCCCACTTTATCTCTTATCGCAATGAAGCGCGCCAAACCAGTTACTGCCATTGAGTTTGTAGGCCAAAAAATAGATATTTTCTTTATGTATCAAAAATGAAATTGTAACATTAAGTTTCCTTCTTTCTCCCACAATCTTGTATATGACAAGAGGGACATCTTTATCCTTGCAAGTCATTGCCACAGTTCCAATAATTGTCCCTGATTCAGTATGTGTATCCACCAATTTCTCCAACGAGATGTAGAAGTTCCCCTTTTTTACCTTGATTTTGTTTCCTTTTCCGATGACTAGGGTTATCACAGTCAATTGAATTTCCTTATCTGTTAAGGTTAAACTTTATGTCTCCTCCTCCTCTGATATGGGATTCTTCGATGATAATGCGGGATTGTGAACGTTGTTCGATATAGCTTCCGAACAACAACTCAGGGATTAATCGATCTAAGAAATAGGGTTGGAGGACTGGGTTTTTACAGACTTCTAGGGAGTTAGATTTTTTTTTTCTTTTTTAGACTTCCGTGGCTATTTTTTATTTTAAAAAGTGTTGGTCCAATAGAGCATGATCCGGCCGACAACGCTGGCCCATGAGAGCACCTGCCCATAATCAATCCACCGCAAAGAGCGGGATATTATCGTTGCTCTGTGAAACCAGCCTCGCTCAGTACTCTCCGCTCGAAAGGCCTAGCAATTTATACATTCGCACAACCCATCGCGACTGAGCTCGGTACAACTATGTATTTAAACTCAAATGTTACATTTTTGTGTTAAAATATTAATTATTTTAAAGTGCACATATAGTAAACCATGTTTTGATGCAAAAATTCAAGAAATTTTGTCTATAAAATTTAAAATTTTCAAATAACAAAATATACAGTTCAGTAAAAGGTATACTGTATAAGTTAAAACGTATAAATGTTTTCTTGAAAGGTTAGAAATTTTGTGAGTTTAGAAGACATTCTCATTCTCTATCATTAAACAATACATGAAGAAATAAATAGAGTGACACAAAATATTTTTCATACAGATATTATATCGTGTTTTGTTTTCTCCTCTAATTTCATTTAGATTTTAATCTAAATAAATCAAATCAATTTTAAAAAAATTAGATTATAAATTTATTGACTTGGATTGAACGAGGTTAAACTATATTGTATTGTATTTAAAATATAAATAAAATTGATCATTATTTTACTTTTTTGATGTAAAAGAAAAAACGCAGAATTGATTCTATTTACGTTGAAGAAAAGAATATGCTAGCTATGGGGTTCGAACCCATGCGTGCTATTGCACAGAAGATCTTAAGTCTTCCCCCTTAACCTCTCGGGCAAACTAGCTGGTCATACTCCGAAAATATTAAATATTAATATAACACAATTAACTCTACTACGTTTTAAAAGAGCATCCCATTTTTTCAAAACATTAATAGAGATAAACATACATATAGATAATCAATTGTTTTTAAGGTAAAAATATCACTATAAAACAATTAACTCAACTAGTATTTTTTAAAAAAGAGATAAGCATATTTTCAAAAAATCAATAGAAACATCAACAATAAATAGAAATAATCTATAATTATTAAGTTTTCTATTCCTTTTCGGATTCCAATTGTGAAAAAGGAATTAGAATCCAAAGCTTATTCACCATATTTTTCATATAAATATAATTCGTACCCATAATTTTATTGATCCATATAATAGTCATCAGTTCAACCCTAAAACCCCATTCTGCTCAGAATGTCAGATTCAAAAATTTACCAAGTGGCAAGAAAAAATTTACCACCTCGTTTTGCAACTCCTCCTCCTGGCTTCTGCACAGCCAAGCAGGAGGAGACAATCAACCGCGATTCAAAGTCGATTTCAAAATCGAGCTCCTTATATTTTGTACCACCGCAAGTGTTGCTTCGCGGCCCCGAAAATTCAGTTGATCGGAAGAGTAATGGTAAGGTGAATTCCTTGCCGGAAAAAGATGTTCAGAAAAACGCAGCCACTGTGGACAGTTTTGTCGATTCATTTTTCACCGGAGAAGAAACCGAGGATGTGGTGCATATTGAGCAAGTACTCTATGGTCGGAGCAAGAGGAAGCCAATCCCGGTTTTTGAAGCTCTTCGTCGTGGGGAATTTGAAGAACGGCTTGATGATTAGGGTTTGTTAGCTATATAATTAGTTTTTGAAGGAGCCAATATTTATTGATTGTATTTAGATTTGTCTAATAATTGACTTTTTATATTTGGGTTGTTTTGAATAAAGACCGTATGACTAAAATTCTGATATTTACGTTTTAAATTTGAAGGCTATTTCAAAACAAAATATAAAAAATCGAAGGGATCGCCGGCCGCGGAGTCGCGGCCGAGCCGATCACCTCTCCCTACCTCTAGTTTAATCAAAGCACCACATTCTCACCTCAAACCTGGAAGTTAAATCACATCGACAAGCTGCGCCCCCCGATCAGATTTCGTCATCGTTGCTCGACGTTGGTGGATTCCGACAATAGTATCCATCCAGCGTCGACGTACGTAACCACCTCTGAACGAGACGTTAGTCCCAATTTTTAGAAGGCAACAGTGAGCTTTGCATGCTGGCGGAGTTGTGACGGACTGCCGGGGAAGTTAATCTACTTTGACCCGACTCAGTTTACCCAGATCTGACGGTCCAAACCGATTAGATGCGCAGAGGAATGTGACGATGCATCACCACGATGAAACAGGAATGGGATAACTCTGTCAGACGTGCGGGCACGCGAGTGTCTCCCCACGCGCCGATGCAGGTGTGCGTGGAGTGCACGCGCCGCGCACGCGAAAGATTTGGTAAAATTTAATTGTTATATGTAAAGTAAGATATCTTATTTATTGCGCACCAACTTCTTAAATTCATAACTAGTTAGTCACAACTATTTTTAAGTTTGATTTCATCAATTAATTTTATTCAGTCAACTTGCATTAAAGTATACAAGTATAGAACCTATGAGCATGAACTTGTGTCATTCATGCTACAAAAATCTTATTATTCTATAATACTTTTATTTATTTATATTGATAAAAACTTTCATTTTTATTTTGAAAGCTAAGAGAGAGAATATGGCTGCGGACAAAGGTGATGTGCGCGAGGTTAATGAATCAGTAGATCTTATCAGTCTGTTCAACCTTTCAGCACAGTATGACTATTTCTGCCGGAATCCCCTCCCATGTATTTCCAAGTCGCACTATCTTGATGATGTGGTGGGAGACCCAGAAATCACCAATGAAGGGCGGTTGTTAAGAGACCTCACCGGAGTCGGAAAGAAATTCGGTGCAGGTTCAAATGTATTGCCTTATTAAAAAGGTCAAAAGTATGCCCTATGAAAATATTATCATAAAAATAAAAGATGCACGAAATAAAAATAACTAAAATATTATAAAATTATAAACACGCACGAGACCCGCACGTCATAAATCATAATAGTTTACATGCACGCAATTTTCTTGTAGAAAAATAAAATAAAATACGTTTTTTTATTATCATCATTCTTAATTTTGAAATGCGCATGGTTTAATTTTGAAAAGTGTGCCTTACATAATCGGAAACATTATAGATGTTTTTGAGCAGGTTGAAGACGAAAGAGGCAGCGAAAACATGCATCTCAGAGGCGGAGCCAATTAGGAACAAGGGTAGCAAATGCTACCATTTTTTTAAAATAAATTTTTTCTGTACAAAGTTTAAAAATTTATTATTTTGCCATCCAATTTTTGAAAAATACTACTAATACCCATAACAATTTCTACATACATCATACTAAATTTTCGGGTTAAATAAAAAATCCCAAAATTTATTCATCTATCTCATGTCCGCCCTCTCCATCGAATCTTAATCCCCAATCAGATCAGGTCTCAGATTCTCCGTTCTGGTTGTCGGCTCGCCCTTCACCAATCAACCGCCGTCACCAGTCGCCTAATCAGCCAAGGACACTACGAATCATCGGCTCGCCCGTGACGGTCTGTCGCGCTCGCGTAGTGACAAGCATTTGTGATTCATCGCCGACTCGCCGGTGTGGACCTCGCCCAATCGGTGACTCGGCTCCGTGACCTTGTTCAGGATTTGTAATTAAATTAACAATTAACCTGCTTTGTTTTTATATTGTTTGGCCGCCCTAACCCCGATTCCTAACATGCTTTATATTAAGAAATATATTAGGTGTTTTTATTTTGGTTATCGGATTATTTATACCAATTAGCAAAAGAGAGAGATTTTCTTGTTGGATTGCTTTCCGCGTAAGTTTCGCTTCCTTATTTATATATTGTGTACATATACTTTTGTTAATAGTTAAATAGTAACTCATATAAGTACATAATTTTTATCTAGAACATGAAGAAATTTCCCAATATTAAATTATGTATTTATATTTCAGAATGAAGAAGAGAAAACAACAAGTACAAAAACCCATTTCTAGTTTTTTTCCCCAAAGCCTCGGGAGATAGTTCTAGCCGAAAATCCCCTTTAGAAGAATCAAGTCAAATAGATACTTCCCCAACAAATGTTATTTCCTCGCCTTAAGAAACTTTAGAGATTCTGCTTCAAAAGATGATGAGTTTATTCAACCCACTGATGGGAGAATTACTCAAGACGATATTGACAAGCTTTTTCAAGATCCGGAAAGAAGAAAATTGATGAGAGAGTATCATCCCAGTGATAGAGTGCTTGTTAGCAGAGTATATGCTGGAAGAGATCTTTGTCAGCCTATGCATCACGATTTCCCTCAAGTGAAGTGGCGAGTAGTATGCGAAGATTCAAAGCTCACTATCTCACATATCATAAGAGTTGACTTGAGTTTAGTGAAACAAGAGATGCGTGTTTCTGTTTTCCTTGTTATATGTTTTCAGATGAAATTAACGATGCAGATGCTTCTTCAAGGGGTTTTACTTATGGTGGTTTCATAATTTGGGGAACAAAACAAATGCATATGAGAGGCATATTGGTGGGTTTGGGAGTGCTCATAATCAAGCCGTGAGAAAGATTGAGCATTTCAAATCTGAAAAGGATTCCCTTACTACTTGTTTAAATTGGCAATCTAAAGGAGTTCAAAGTCGAGAGACGATTAGATTGGATGATTCGATTTTATTTACCTTGATATATATTTTATTATGTATTTATCTTAAAATTAATGTAGAATTTCCTAAAAATCCAACTTCCCCCAATAAGTTACGGAACAACTAGTATAAATTTAAACTCAAGCCTTATCTTTTTGTAATTAAAAATATTCATCTAACAGAAAACAATTTCTAGATCAAAATATAAGAAATTTAACATAAAAATGTTTATTTTGTTTACTTTGAATTAGACACGGTTCAAATTTTAAAATAGACTTTTGTAAAAAGCTAGGTTATGCAATTTGGTCTTGCATGTAGGAGATCAACTCTAATAGTTTAAATTATTTATCATAAAATGAACAATTAATGCGTAAATTGAAAATGTGAAATCTATTTTAGCCGTTCATCAGTAAAAAAATAACAATCAAATGTCTGAATTATTTGGATTAAGAAAGTTATACTTAAGTAACAAAAATAAAAAGCATATTCATAGATCCCTGGCATTAACTGCATCAGCTAGATAACCTGAAAACTCGATGTGCAACTCAGGCTGGTTCCTGAAAAGCTCACAGACTTCATTGCTCACTCTATCAACGTCCTTGTGTTCTTCGTAAGCCTCCATGATATCGAGAAAACCCCAGAAACTACTCTGATTTTTTGCTCTATGTTTAAGGCTATGAATAAACTTGTTGCTAGCATGTTTCTTTTCTTCTTCATCAGTTATTTCCCAAACTCTATTATTAAGAACATAGGTACTGCTAAATCTACTTTGTTTAGTTTCTTTTTGCTGCAAAATGTCTTTTTCCAGCAACCTCTTTGACCTATAAATCTTCTTCTCCATGGAAGAGGCTGGATATTCTTCAGATCTGGTGGATGAAGAGCCTCCAGCTTCTTCAAGACATCGAAATAGGGCGTTTGGTTCGATTTCCATCGGCGCAGAAGCTTGTAAATTTGATCTCGAGTTGCAGAGATATATAAGTATGTGGGAGAATGAATGTATGGAGTCACCTAGGTTATATATATGTAGACTAATTTCGTATAAATCCAAATACGATTGGATGGTCTACAATAATGTTTAAAATCCAAAGCTTAAAAGGAAAAATGAGTGGTTGTTCCAATTGGGAAAAGGAATATCTCCCACAAATTCAATGTATTTTAAAAACCCAAACTGCTGAATAGGTTATTTCATTTGAGATGTTATTTAATTATGTAATCAAAATCGAACTGCATTATATTAAACTGAACCGGAATATATTGAATTGAACGGGAATGAAGCGAACATTATAAATGTATTGAAAACAATAATAGTAGAGGATGACAGAATTGAGATGGGAAAAAATAGTAATATATATAGTTCCATATCATGAACCAAAATGAAAACAAAAAATAAAACTATCATTTCTGAGCAACAGTTTTGATGCCCAGAAACAATTGAAGAAGATCAACAAAACTGATGGCAGAAGAAGCAACACAATTGTGTGCATATGGACAATATATATATATATATATATATATATATATATATATATATATATATATATATATATATATCCAGATTACAAGCGGACAATATGAGTCATTCTGAAGCACTGAAGATATCATCTAATGGTAAATAAAGTTTATTAGCATCATATAAACAAAAAAAGCTAGAAGGATATCTTGTATGATAGTAATCCGGGATCAAATCAACAAGAAACTGGAAAACGGGATGATATATATAGTCAGGTGGTTTTCCAACTCGAAACTGCGCCTCCATCTTACTCGTGTTGTTGTAACAATAAACATCGTTTTCTGCAGTGTTGATCAGCACCAGCTCAGCTGCACTAGCAGTAGACAGGTTCCCGTTTGAAGCAACGAAAGCCGCCTTATCTAGATCGAGTTCCCGAGGATGTTCTATGAAAGGCTCATTCCATCTCAAACCCTCATCATCATCCATAACATAGCAGTGAAGATGCCTGCACTTTTTCCCGCGTGATTCGATACAAAATCTATTAGAGACACTCCACAAGGACACATCCAACCGATGCCGGTGTTCCAAGGACTGAGCCCGGAGAAAAGCTTGATTATCAGGCAGGCCGAGATTGATGAAAAACCGACTAGGAAGTTGAATCTTATGAAACTTTTCCTTGCTGAAATCAAACAAAGCTAGGAAATTATCGTTTCTATTGGGCAAAATCCAACAGAGGAATCCTTCATTAGGGATTATTATCTTCATTTTTGCACGATTTTCAAAATCCATTTTTCTACCCCCGAAAATCTCCCAATATATGTTGGCATGTAGTCACCACCCTTGATCAACTCCCACTTCGATGATGACGATGAAGTTGAAGGTCTCAAGGTCATAATATGCGCAATCACCGTAGAATAATCACCCGGTGTCAATCTCAGCAGCTTGTATCTTCTGCTTGTCGGATCGTAACCTAGATGCAACTCATCATGATCAGGCAGATGAGGAAGATCGGGAACCCTCATCCTCTCTCCCGTACAAACGTTGTAAATATCCAACCATCCACCGCCACGAAGTACTTCAACGCATAAGATGCCGTTCACTACTCGGGTAAATCTGATGCCGGAACTGAAACCCCCGTCATAGAAGTCAAACGTACACAAGGGACTAAACTCTTCTTCTCCTTCTTCTTTGCCGGCGCGACGATTGGTGGAGTAGTAGTACACATTTAAAGCCTCCTTATTGTTCTTTCCGTGCGGTTGACGCCGGTAAAGAATCATGCCTCGATGACGAGCTCCATAAACGACCTTAAAATGACGACTTCCGATGATTGATCTCCATGATTTGCAGACGCACTTGCACCGGCCTATTTGTTTTCCGGGGAGCCTTATCAGTAATTGCATCACAATATCGTCTGGAAACCCAGCATCCGTCTTCCTCTTTGAACCGCCCATCTGCTAATTAATTAAACCCCAGATTTTCAAAATTACAGTTATTCATATTTAATCATAAGTTCATAACCCTAGACATGATTCCAATCAATTGAAAGCACCGAAAGCATAAAAGAAATCATAATAAGTACCTCTTGATCTTGCCGATACCTGATCCACAGTGGAGGGTAAACTTTTCTTTCCAGGAGACGTATAAATTAAGGTTCCATCGCAGTTTTTCCGTATATATATTTTTATACCAAAGTATCGAGAGGTTGGTTCCATGTAGAATTTTATACCAAAGAAAATTCTTAGAAAAGTAGGATAATTGAATAAATTTGGAAAAATCAAATTAATAGGAAGATTAAAATCTCAATGATTATATCCAAAATAAATTTTTTGAGGAAAACGATTACATCCAAAATAATATTTTTGAGGAAAATGATTATATCAAATTAAATAATTAAATTGTGTGATTTTAAATTCTTACATACGTTATCTCCTTATGGTTCCCATAAGTGATAACGTTTTCATATATTTCATCCATCCTTATGCAATATTCTGCAAATGACTTCTCACTTACTAATGCTACTTTAATTTATTTTATTCCTCCTACTGCACATGTTAGTATTTGATACTATTTATTTTTAAACTCTTAAAATGCATTTGAATAGAGTATTAATAATATAAATATCATATTTGATATTAATAAAATCATTATGAAAATTTTCAAAAATTTTAATATATATAATATAAAATAAAATATAATCACAGTCAAGTGTCCGCATTGAAAAATAGATCAGTAAGGAGGTTGGACGGAAAAGGAGCGGTTGACTATATTAATTACTTCAGATTCTCAGCCTTACAAAAATGTCATATGAGAATTTATTCTCATGAATATATAGAGCAATAGTTCGACATAATGAATCAATTCATTCAACAAAAACAAAAAAAAACCAAACAAAGCCGAAAAAAATCATTCTGAGATAGCTTTGATGCCTTGAAGAACAGCGTCAAAACCAATCGCAGAAGTATGCAGCAACAGAAATAGTAACTAAAGAAGTGATCAAGAGCAGCATCAAAACCAGTTGCAGAAATAACATCAGCGAACGGCCATCACAGCAATAGTCCGAGAAAAGCACAGATCTGTAGTCCAAAATAAGATCTTATCATGAGTTCCTTGCAATGATTTTTTGCTTCTATATTGTTTGTTTAAAAGTTGCAAATATAATTTTAAAAAAGTCATTTTTACCAAGTAAGCATTGTTTAACTTAACGGTGACCTGGTATATATACATATGAGAATAGAACAAAAAAGTTTAAATTCACAGACAGATGGAACACAAAATGATCAAAATTCTCAGCCATATTAGTAACTAACCTTGTTCGTTTCGACTCAAAAAAAATTGAGCTGGAATTCCCAATCTAAGGCTAACCAAACTTTCTTTCTGCATCACTATGGCCCCAAGATGAATATCTCTCTCAACATCGATAAGTCCAGAAACGCCATGTTTCCTCAGCTGATGAGTATCACTTTGAAGGTTGCACGAAGCCAAGTAGCCAACTCTCCTTCTTCGGTTTCAAAAAGTAGCATATCTTCATTCCAACAAGCTAAGAAGCGCGGAATTTCCATAAAAGGTCCAATGCAGAATCTTTTCTTCCACGACTCTTTTACACCATATTCCTCCATCACCCAAATCTCAACTGAGCAAGGAGCTGTTCTCTCACTAATTACAGCAAATGCAAGTTAATCTTCCAAAACTAAAAGACCAGATTCTCTAATTCCACGAGGGAGCGAAATGTCTACCATTTCCTCGCTGCTCAAATCAAACGAAAGGATGATAATTACCCCCACGGGAAATCTAAATCCCACCCTCCAATGAAGAATTCCATCAAGAAACAAACCGCCACCATCAAGAAGATAAGCTTCATTGATGGTCAATACCTTCAAAGGATGACCAATACCTTCAACATTGATGGTCGGCATGATTTCATGACCAGCTTCCCTCCATGAATTAGAGCCCGAGTAATAAATTGAGGTATAAAAAAAGTTCTTGCCTGTTTTGAAAAAATTGAAAGCCAGGATGGAGACTATCTTATATTCTTTCCTATATGGATCAAATCCAAACCCTAAACTATGCGCATTCCAACCGCAATCATAACCATCAAAATAAGGGCGACCTGGAATTCTCCAGTATTCACGAGTAGCGGGATTACACAGATAGATCGGAGATTCACAGGTATCATCGAAAAAATCCGTTGCCATATTGCATCGAAGGAAAGTATGACCTAGAAGGATAATTCCATTGCAAGGCCTCCCAATCCCAATCTTACTATGTGGAAAGTAATCTGCCACTCAGATTCCCATGGAAAATGTGAGATATTCTAGTCATCTTTCTTTTTCTTGTTTGTTTATTTTCTGCAGTTATTTCTAGAAAATAAAGATGCTAATTAGCATCCGTAGGAAGTAGATATTTTTCTTTCCTTTTTCCGTAGGAATTAGATTATTACGTTTCCTTCTTACGTAGAAATTAGATTATTCAGTTTCCTTCTTCCGTAGAAGTAGATTATTTCGTATTTTTTTTTTCTTTCAGAGTTTGTGTATATAAAGGATGATATGAATAGAAAAGCAGTATCCAGTTTTCTTCAATCTTCTCTTGGCAGGTTATAGTGATGCTGATTTGGGCGGAGACGTCAACGATAGGAAGAGCACGACGGGGCTAGTTTTCTTCCTAGGTCAATCTCCGGTGAGTTGGCAATCACAGAAACAACGGGTGGTGGCACTCTCTTCGTGCGAGTCAGAGTATATTGCAGCTGCCACTGCCGCTTGCCAAGGTGTTTGGCTTAGTAGATTGCTTGGTGAAATGCAAGGTGAACAGCCACAAGCACCAACGTTATTGGTGGACAACAAATCGGCAATCGATCTTAGCCGAAATCCTGTGTTTCACGATCGAAATAAACACATTGATATACGTTACCATTTGATTAGAGATTATCTGGAGCAGGGCGATATTGACATCGACTACATCAACACAGAAGCTCAGCTCGCTGATATCCTGACAAAGCCTCTCGGACGAGTTCGTTTTCAAGAACTTAGGGGCAGAATCGGAGTTGCAGAGATAAAGTGATGACAAGATTATGGGGGTGATTTGTGAGATATTCTAGTCATCTTTCTTTTCCTTGTTTGTTTATTTTCTGCAGCTATTTCTAGAAAATAAAGATGCTAATTAGCATCCGTAGGAAGTAGATATTTTTCTTTCCTTTTTCCGTAGGAATTAGATTATTACGTTTCCTTCTTACGTAGAAATTAGATTATTTAGTTTCCTTCTTCCGTAGAAGTAGATTATTTCGTTTTTTTTTTCTTTCAGAGTTTGTGTATATAAAGGATGATATGAATAGAAAAGCAGTATCCAGTTTTCTGCACAACATCATTGTTCTTCTTTCTCCTCTTCTCAGCTTATCTGTGTGAAAGCTAACAGAAAAGAGGGGAAATCAGAACAGCTAGTTCGACGAACTTGGAAGAAAGACAGCTTCGTGTGATTTCCGTCAGCCATCTCGCACTGCTTGAGCACAAGATAGTCGTTTCTGTTACTCTGTGACGGATGGTTTAGATGCGAATCGATGAACCGAGGGCTTTCGATCAAATCACGCCAACCTTTGCAAACCCATCGGAATTTCAGCAAGGACTTGACTGGCAAACGTAGAAGAATCTCGTCCTGGAGGAGCTCTTCCGGTATGTTCATGGCAGATGATGGCCATGGATTTTTGGAAGAAGAATTCATAGATTTCACTGAGTTAGGGTTTAAAAAATGGTTTAGGAGGGTGAGGATTAAATAGGTTTACGATCCCCACGTTAATTTTTTTTTTGAGGAAAAGATATATATTAGCTTTGACGATTCATGTTACATATTCGTCTACTCAACCGACTTGCTAATTTATGTTCTGCTACCAGATAATTTCTGCTAATCTTAACTACTCTAAATTCCATAAAGGACTTGAGAAGATTACATATGCTATAGAGAACAGATTTGATTTCTAGTGGCGCCTTGGTAGGATTCTGGATAGATTCTGCTAGGATGACTGAGTCTGTTACCAAGTTAATCCTTTTGCACCATTGTCTAAATGATGCTCTCAGTGCCCTCCAACACGTTTCAGCTTCAGCCTGCAATGGGGTTACCACTGTGAAGAAATCAGTACCTTGAATACAATTCTCTGTTGGCCACCCTGGTTTCCAAATGCGCCAACCTCCTGTCCCTAATTTCTCATTTTTCCTAAATGAACCATCAAAGCTTAAGACGCATGCCTCCTTGAGTAGATTGGGATTCTGACCAAGCTTGATTTGGTCCAATGAAAGATCCTGATTTTTGTTCTTCCGCACTTGTTCATGAGTGCCCTCAGCCATTTCCTGATGCATCTGGCTTCTCCTATCTCTGATCATAATCTGAAATTCAGACTTTGCATGATCCACACACCATTGTGTTTGAAGTAGTGTGTTGTGGAAAGCCATATGATTCATTTGTTTCCATATCTCCCATAGGACAGCCATATGATTGATAAGTACCTCATCTTGACCTGTATTAGTGAATAAACAGAAAATCCATGAGGTGAAAACACTGTTTTGCTGTTGCTGAATCAAACCTGATGCATTCCATATTCTTGATGACTCTGGACATGTGAGGAACAAATGTGACTCATCCTCTATTGTCATATTGCACCTGTTACAAGTAGAAGAGGTAGATAGTTTCCTCTTAAATCTGTTCAACTGAGTAGGCAGACATCCTGATACAGCCTTTCATAAGAAAGTAGTTATCTTGTAAGGAATATTGAGATTCCAGCGTCTTGCCCAGAACTTCCTTGCCTGATCTGACAACCTAACACCATGTGAACCATTCTTTTCTGAATCATGGCAATGTGTGATATCCAGTCTTAACATTATACTCGCCAAATTTTGACCATCTCCAGTATAGAGTGTCAGCAGCTGTGGAATCTAGGTGTAATGCTAAAATATGTGGAATTGTCTGAGGTAAGGTGACATAGGGCATCCTTATCCGAGGCCTTTATTTGGTGAGAAGATTTGTCCCACCTCCCCATTTACCTTGATCTGATATGTTACTGTCTGGACACATAACATGATCAGATTTATCAGATACTGGGGGATTTTCATGTGTGTCAATGCTCTTTCCAAAAAAATCCAAGACACTCTGTCATAAGGTTTGCTCATATCTAGCTTTATGGCTGCCAAACCCAATCTCCCTTGCTTATGTTTCCTAATATACTCCACCAACTCATGTGCCAACAGTACACTTTCAGAAATATTCCTTCCAGGCACAAATCCATGCTGATTTTCAGATATTAAGAAACCAATATGCTTTTTCATTCTGATTGCTATCATCTTTGCAATGACGTTATATTTCACATTATATAATGATATAGGTCTAAAGTCAGATGGAGTTTTTGGTAGTTTAACCTTGGGGATGAGGATTATTTGTGTACAATTCCATTCAACAGGAAAAGAATTACCTTGTATAATGCTCAGAATTGCTGAAGCTAGTGTGTCACCAACTATACCCCAATAATTCTTGTAAAATCCTGCTGGAATACCATCTTCCTCAGGAGCTCCCCAAGATTTCATACTTTTCACTACCTCCCAGACATGTTTCTTAGTAAATGGAGCCTCTAAGTCCTTTATTTGACCTTCTGACAAAGTTTGATTATTAGTATGAAGAAAGTCTTGCAATGATCCCATATCAGACTGAGGTGCTTGTCCTTGTAGGTGTGTTTCCACTTCATGTTGGTAAATATACACCTCCTTAATGTGTTGGCTCAGAATCTGACTATCTGTATTTGATCAACATTCCAAACTCCATTATTGTCCATAATACCTGGGATAATGTTGGCATGTTTTCTTCTGGAAGCCCATATGTGAAAGAACTTGGTATTTTTCTCCCCAAACCTCATCCAATTAATCTTTGTTCTCTGCTGCCAATACTCTGCTTGTCTCTGTTCAAGTTCTTGTTTCTGAGCAATCAATCTCTGGATCTGATCATGGTTTAAATGAAGACCTACTCCTGCTTGTGCTCTACCCAGCTGTCTGTTAGGCTCTTTAGTTTTTTGTCCATTTGACCAAATGACTATCTGTGCCAGTTGCATAGATGAACCCTAGAAATCTCAAGCCTATCAGATAATACTTTAACAGGATCCATACCAGAATGATTTCCACTTAATGCTGCATCCCAGACTCTTGAGATGATTTGCTGTGCAGGTTCCATGTTCACCCACATTGCTTCAAACCTTTTCAATCCTCTTGATCTTCTTGGCTGAGGTCTTAGTTCCAGAAGAATCGGACTATGATCAAAATTTGAGAAAGGGAGGTTATTAACCTTAGCATCAGGCCACATGTTCCTTCATGTTGTGTTTGCAAAAGCCCTGTCCAGCCTCTCTACAATTGTATTAGGAGGAGCTTGGTTGTTAGTCCATGTATACCACAATCCAGTTGAAGAAACCTCCTCCATCTGATGTGACTTCAAAAGAGTGTGTAGCTCTGAAGTAAAATTGGAAGGCACTGGACTTCCTCCCCTCTTGTCTTGTTGACTCAAGATCTGGTTGTAATCTCCAACCAAAACAGTAGGAAACAAAAAAAAGTAGTGCAAAGTTGAAAGTGAATTCCAAAAGGAAGGTCTATCTGATACAGAAGGTGGGCCGTAAACTAGTATAAGGCACCACTTCTGATCATTTGCCCCCGAAACCAAACAAACTATAAAATTACTACTTATCTGATCAAACCAAAAGAGAGCTAAACCCCCCAGATATACCAGCTGCATCAACTATTCTAGACTTCCTATAGAAAGTACTTTCCTGCCATCGGTCAAAATGACTACCACTGGCTTTTGTTTCTAGCAAACATAAAAGATTAGGCTTATAACTATTTAGTAGCTGATTGATCCCTTCATTGTGGGAGCGCTATTGCAGCCCCTACAGTTCCTCACAACTCCTATCATGGCTGGTGAGGTGGTTGATTTGGCCCAACCACCTGAAAGCCATCTTCTCGGGCATCTTCCCTCGCTCGTTGCAGCTCTGATAGCCTTCTGGAAGACACCTCTTCCTCACCAGAATTGGTTGAAGTCAGTGGATCTTCATCTTTGAGCAGTTCCAGAAATTCCTCCACCTGATCTTTCTTTGCTAAATCATTTTGTGTATCCTCTTCTCCTAAAGCAGCTGTGGAGTCACAGGAAACCACCAGAATCTCTCTTCCCATTCCCTCTTCCATGCTCTGTTGATCATCCTTATCCAGACCTTCTTCCTGATTGAGCTGATTCACCTCTCTGAAGACATGGTTGAGAATAATTTTCCTTCTTTTTGGAAAGTGCAGATCAGATGGTGCTGCCTCCTCCAGCTCATTGTCTCCTGTTGAATCGGCTCTCTTCTCACTTCTTCTCCATGAGGCTTGTGTAATAGGCTCAGAAGTAGCTCTATCAACACCCCTTACATTCCAATTAAAAGTCTGTTGGACTGCAAGTAGGTGCTCCTCAACAATTGGAACTTCTCGTATTCCCTCCAGTTTCTCATGAATTTTTGTTGGCCTTGGAATCCCCTCCACTTCTTGTGCCTGTTCCAGATATCTTCAATTTTCACTGGCCTTGAAGACTGACCAACTTCAAAATTAGGCCTCCTCCTTAACACAAACCTTGTGTGCTTGCTACTTCTTTTCTTGATCCTTGATTTCATCCCCATCTTCTTCTTCTTTTTATCTCTGTTGTTCCCATCTTCTTGGTCCCCTCTTGGTCTCTTCTGCCTCCTATGTCTCCTAATCACTATGGCAGGTCCCCTAGTAGATCTAGAGGAGAGTGATTCACTCTCTGAGGAGTCAGAGTCACTATCATCTTGTGCGTCAGGTCCCTGATTTCTCCAATCCTCTCCACCAGTGCCGGCCCTAAGTATTTTAGGGTCTGAGGCGATGTAACAAAGTAGGGCCCTCGATATTAAAAAATATAATTAATTTTGTTACTATTTTTAAAAAATACAATATTTTAAAATAAAGTGCAATATTTTAATTAAGTAGTTCAACTCTACTTGTATTCTTAGAAGCAAATTCACTAATCAAATTTTTATAATCAAATTCTGTAACTAATTCATGTTCAATAGAAAATGTAGCTAATCCACTCAATATATCAAAACTGACAAACAAATATAGCATAAGCATTCAAAAATTGTCTAATAGCACATATGACATATTTCCTATCATTTTTATTCTTTAGCCTCTAAAAAAAGACATCATGTATACTAATGCATAATGTATATATATTAAAGTAATCAAAACACAAATTTTGCACATCAAATTACACTGTATACCGCACACACATGCCACATACACAACCTTTTACGAATATAATATTTATACTCAAGTTCAATACCAATTAAAATTATTCAATCAAATCAAGATTAACAAAAAACACAATAGCAAAATTGCACAAAAGTAAAATATGTTTGCCCATCTCATAATTGATCTTTTATATATTAGATATATTGAAATTGAGATTTTGGGTGTTTATCTCAATAGAAGAATGAAGATAATTTGAGCATGATTTACATAAAAATGATCGAAAAGTAAATAATAAAAATGATCTCCATCCAGACTTCGAAAGATGAAGCCTTCTGCATAAGTGAAGAACCATTTTTTCCTTTTTGATATTTTTTAAATATTAAATTCGTTTTATATAAAAAAAGGCTTTGAAAGGCTGTTTTTTGTTTTAAAATGGGCCCAAATAAGATTTGGATTTTAATTAAAAATAAGCCCAAATACTATTTTTTAATGTATAATCAGTTGTAATTTTTTAAAAATTTGGGCCTAAAAAATTAGTTGAATTTTCGGGCCTGAGGCGCAGGCCTCATTGGCCTCACTATTGGGCCGGCCCTTTCTCCACCCTCATGTACTGGCGGTGGAGGGATTTCTGAGATAACTCCACCCCAACCTGGAATTGCTGAGGCTCCTCTGACAGTAACTCTCAACTGCATCATATCTGGATTCTGTTGAAGAGCAGCAGACATTATTGCAGTTAGCGCATCCTCAGCCGCCTCCAAGTTCCTAAGATCCACTGTTACTCTCTCCAATTCCATCCTCATTGCTTCCTCCAATCTGTCTTGATTTCCTACCCAAGCACCCAAATCTTGTTGCTCTGATGATTGTAACTGTGGACTATATCCCTGACCATCTATAAGCATATCTGATGGGGAAAATGGTTTGTTGGTGGGCCCTTTGGTTGATGTTCCACTTGCTCCGCGAAATAGGGATCAAAAGTCTGGTTTCTTGGCTGAAACGGATTTTCTTCAAGCATGTCTCCAAATGTGAATCGTCTGTTGAACCCAGGCTCCACCGTCATTGAGATTAAGAAACCAACCTGAACTTCCCTATCTGACAACTGTCTATACCTCAGTCTTCTGGAATCCATGTAATCAGCTGGAATATTAGTATTCATATGGCTTTTTCGATGATTTTATGCCCTTACATCCCCATCATACATCTGCCAATTCAGATCATAAATGATACCCACACCTCTCTCAGCAAAATGAGACCACACCTTGTTCTCAATGAATTCATCCAACACCTCATCACTCACAATCGGACATCTATTCATTGGATGCCCAACCACGCCATATCTCCTACAGAATCTAAACAGTCTTTCATACTTCATCGTCACCCAAATCCTTCGATTCTCAGGAGCCTGTACATACTCTAAGTCTACATAAAACCCAGTCACAAGCGGCTCCCCTGGCACGATCCACATAGTAGCCCTCAGGTACGACACATTCCTCGCCGGCGGAGGTTCAATCTCCACATCAATGATGTCACCCGCCATATTGGCTACCTTAATGGCTGCCATCGGAGCAAATGCTTCAGCTGGCAAGCCATGCAGTTGAATCTTGACTTTAACCTTCTCCACCCTTACATCCCTCAACACAATTTCAGAGCCCCATCTCCTAAAGGCAAGCATTCCCCTCGTCATTGCATATGGACTACGGTGCAGAACTGCCAGCGCCTCCTCACGAGACTCAAATCTAACAACAAAGAAGTTACCATGAGTATGGATTACCTCCGCATTGACCGACCAGAATCGTCTGAAATAGTTATCCAAATCATCCTCAGTAAAACGCCTGTTATCCAGCCAGTATGCAAGCAGACAATGTTGCTCCACCGGCACTGCCTCTGCTATATGTCTGCCCTTGATAAAGACATGACGCCTCCTCTCCAGGTTGGCAACGCATCAAAATCCACTCCTGCCGTTGCTGGTTCCCTCCTCTCTTCCGAATATTCTGAACCTCCAGGGGAGAGAGCTCTCTCCAACGAATTCAGTGATTGACTCTCTTCCATTTTTAGCGAGAAGAATCGCTTGGAAGTTAAAAAAAGCAGGAGAATATTTCTGGCTACTTTCTATGAATATGGATCTTGATGATGATTACTTATGAAGAGAATAAGGTCTCTTTCCATGAGTATTTATAGCCCCCTTCCCTCTTAACATCCCATCATCTTCCTGATAACTTAATGCGTCTGAATTGAACTTTTGTTTGGGAGTTCCAACCCTTATGATTATATCTTCTAGAATCGATGAGTGTGTCTGTGATTTCATTTAACTTCGCCCAGTGAGAAAATTAAACATCCACTAACCTCGTGCTTATCTGACGCCTTGGGAACTCACGCAATTACTGCAGCACGCAAACACCACTTTTGATGCATAAAAATCGACGCCCTTTTTCTCCGCCCAATCCCTGTAATGTCCTCCGGCCAATGAGCTCCGAGAATCTTTGTAATTCCGATTCCTCCAAACCAAACCTTGCTTGAAAAACCCTCCTTAGAAACGTTTTGCATGTGTAAACCAAGACTCCCAAAACTTTCCTGACATATTGAAAAGACAAATCCCTAACTTTTCCTGTGATAATCAATCAGATCGGTGGCGATTTGATTGACAAATGACCAGAAACTACTCTCTGTATTCTAGAGAAAGAAAGTAAATTCTCGAGATTTTTATCTTGTGAAATTCCCTATCATCCCCACGTTAATTTGATAGCGATGATGAGTTTGTTTATTATCAATTTTATTTTTTTAAATTTGGATCACCTCTATTTTTACCAAATAAGCTAATATGGACATGTCATGTAATTAGTCTAGCATTGTTAAGAAGTAAACACACACACTCAAGGTGTATTTCCAAAACACACAATACACTCAATGTGTATTTAAAAAACACACACATACACACACACACACTCAATGTGTATATAAATAACACACACATACACACACTCAAGGTGTATTTGAAAAACACACACATACACGCACTCAAGGTGTATTTGAAAAACACATAAATACACGCACTCAATGTGTATTTGAAAAAAACACACACATACACGCACTCAAGGTGTATTTGAAAAACACACACATACACGCACTCAAGGTGTATTTGAAAAACACACAAATACATGCATTCATGGTGTATTTGAAAAACACACACACACGCACTCAAGGTTTATTTGAAAAACACACACGCACTCAAGGTTTAATATTAGTCTTGGAATAGACCGTTTATATTATAGCTATAATATAGACGGCCTATTTCTGCAATTAAAATAGGAAAGGCGGCTCCTCTTTTGCAATTAATATTTACACGGGTCCTTTTTAGCAATATAGGGAAATTGCATCACAGACTCTCCTCCATAAATATATATACCAAATTTCTATTATTTAATTTTCTCATTCCTTCTGAAACCTCTGTTCCTAATTCCAAACTTTCGTTCATCACTCGCGTTTCCAATCTGCATCGAACCGGTGCAATCGATTGGGCATTAATCCAATCTCTGATTCAGGTATTAATCCAACTATTTGTGTTATTCGTTGTAGAAGCCAAGCTCCATCTCCTCGGCGTTGCAGTCGAGGGCCCTCCAGATCCAGGATGAAATGAGGGCGGGGCGGCGGTGGTCCGGGAAGTAGTGGAAGGACAGCCGGAACTCGCGCAGAGGGATGGATTTGGGGTGGTAGTGGAAGATCCGGGTGATGCGGTTAGCCATGGCGATGTGCTTTGCTGGGCATCTGTAATTGGCTTCGTCGAGGTAGAACTTGAGGATGGGGATGAGATTCTGTCTTTGTTATTAAATTTATGTGTTTAGCTTGAAAACTAGACTGCTTAATGTGGTTTTTGTCTGCATATGAAATTTTATGTGTTTAACTTGAAAACTAGGCTTCTGGATTTGTGTTGAAACTTGATTATTTATTGTGAAAACTGTGGTGTTTGTAAAACTTGATTTTTTAATGTGAAAACTGTGATTGTGAAAACTTGGTTATTAAGGTTGAAAACTACAGTGATTGTAGAAACTATATTTTTTAGGCTGAAAATTGTGGTGTTTGTAAAACTTGATTGTTTAGTTGAAAACTGTTTTTATTGTGAAAACTCGATTGTTTAGGTTGAAAACTTTGGTGTTTGCAAAACTTGATTATTTATTTGTGAAAACTGTGGCTTTTGTGAAACTTGATTGTTTAAGTTGAAAACTATGACGATTGTGAATTTTTAGGCTGAAAACTTTGGTGAAACTTGACTATACTTAACACAACATTATTAAACCTAAACACACTAGTTTTTATGTACCTAAAATATGATATTTATAATATGGAAACTTGTCTTTCTAACCTGAATTCTTTTGTGTTTACAAGTGTTTAAAATACATAAATTATATTAACTGATTTGAGTACATATTCTTTGCGTGAACAGTGCCGTGAATAGTGCGCATGAACAGTGTCGTAAATAGTGCGCATGAACAATGCCGTGAATAGTGCCGTGAACAGTGCCGTGAATAGTGCTCGTGAACAGTGCCGTGAATAGTGCTCGTGAACAGTGCCGTTATTAGTACTTTTTCCAAATTTTGTAAATAAGGACCTCCTTCCTTCCATATTTTTATTTAGTCTTGGTCTATATTATGCTATAATATAAACGGTCACTCCAGAGAACAACTCCAAGGTTTATTTGAAAAACACACACAGACACGCACTCAAGGTGTATTTGAAAAACACACACATACACGCACTCAAGGTGTATTTGAAAAATACACACATACACGCACTCAAGGTGTACTTAAAAAACACACAAAAATACACGCACTCAAGGTGTACTTAAAAAACACACATATACACGCACTCAAGGTGTATTCGAAAAACACACACATACACGCACTCAAGGTGTATTCGAAAAACACACACATACACGCACTCAAGGTGTATTTGAAAAACACACACATACACACACTCAAGGTGTATTTGAAAAACACACATATACACGCACTCAAGGTGCATTTGAAAAACACACATAGACACGCACTCAAGGTGTATTTGAAAAAACACACACAAATACACGCACTAAAAGTGTACTTCAAAAACACATATATACACGCACTCAATGTGTATTTAAAAACACACAAATACACGCACTCAATGTGTATTTGAAAAACACACAAATACACGCAGTCGAGGTGTATTTGAAAAACACACAAATACACGCACTCAAGGTGTATTTGAAAAACACACACAGACACGCACTCAAGGTGTATTTGAAAAACACACACAAATACACGCACTCAAGGTGTATTTGAAAAACACACAAATACACGCACTCAAGGTGTATTTGAAAAACACACACATACATGCACTCAAGGTGTATTTGAAAAACACACACATAAACGCACTCAAGGTGTATTTGAAAAACACACACAAACGCACTCAAGGTGTATTTGAAAAACACACACAAATACACGCACTAAAGGTGTACTTTACTTAAAAAACACAAAAATACACGCACACAAGGTGTATTTGAAAAACACAAAAATACACGCACTCAAGGTATATTTGAAAGACACACACATACACGCACTCAAGGTGTATTTGAAAAACACACACACGCACTCATGGTTTATTTGAAAAACACACACAGACACACACTCAAGGTGTACTTAAAAACACACAAATACACCCACTCAAGGTGTATTCGAAAAACACACATACACGCATTCAAGGTGTATTTGAAAAACACACACATACACGCACTCAAGGTGTATTTGAAAAACACACACATACACGCACTCAAGGTGTATTTGAAAAACACACATACACGCACTCAAAGTGTATTTGAAAAAACACACACATACACGCACTCAAGGTGTAATTGAAAAACACACACATACACGCGCTCAAGGTGTATTTGAAAAATACACATACACGCACTCAAGGTGTATTTCAAAAACACACACATATAAGCACTTAAGGTGTATTTGAAAAACAGACATACACATTAAAGGTGTATTAAAAAAACACACACATGTACACACACTCAAGGTGTAGTTATAAAACACACACAAATACACATTCAGGGTGTATTTTTAAAACAAACACATATATACACAATCAAGGTGTATTTAAAAAACAAACACATATATACACAATCAAGGTGTATTTAAAAAACACACACATACACACAACCGAGGTGTATTTAAAAACACACACACGTACACACACTTGAAGTGTTTTTAAAAAACACACACACTCAATGTGTATTTTCCCAAACACACAATACATACTATACACACACTCAAAGTGTATTTGAAAAACACACATATACACATCTTCAAGGTGTATTTAAAAAACACACACATACACACCTTCAAGGTGTATTTAAAAAACACACATATATACACACACTCAAGGTGTATTTATAAAACACACACAAATACACACACTTAAGGTGTATTTATAAAACACACACAAATACACACACTCAAGGTGTATTTAAAAAACACACACTTACGCATACCCGAGGTGTATTTCTAAAAAATGTACATATACACACACTCGAGGTGTATTTCTAAAACATACATATACACATTCAAGGTGTATATAAAAAACACACATACTCACACAATCAAGGTGTATTTCCAAAACACACATATACACACACTCAGTATATACAGAACCAAGGCAGATCTTTCCATTTTTTACTAATGCGAGTCTAGATTAGGGAAAAAGTGCTCAAACATTTTGGTCACAACAATATCAAGTCATGTCAAATCATACGATGAACAAAAAAACTGATTAAATATATGAATTTATATAATTCGAGATTTTTGCTTTCATAGAATTGGAGGAATATATACATCAAAATCAGACTCATCATACTCAAGATCTGACCAGTTAACAATCCGCGGTTGATTTTCCCATTTCAAGTGCGACCATTAAGCCGAGCGTGCAGCTGGAGCGGACTAAGAGCCAGTTGGAAGCTAAAAAAAAAAAAAGAGGAGGCGATGGAATAGAAGTGTCGTGAAGCAGACACTAGTGGAGAGCCAACCCTAAGTAGTTTCGGTCATTATCGAATATGCCCATATTTAGAATAAAAGGTAGGATAAGATTTGATTACTCTATTAGGTTTTTTATTACTATTTAACCCGTTTAATTTGAGAAACGAAAAGAGAAATTTCGCTAGAATAAGTGTCTTTTTCTGCACGCACGACGATTATTCAGTTAGTAGATATAATTTAATATAATTAATATATTTACTATTTCAAAGTGTATGATTTTTTTGCATTCTTCTTGTAGTGGGAATGAAAAACACTAACATCAATGCTTACCTCATAGGTTTAGAGCCAGTTTGAAACTTAAAAAATAAAGGAGGAGACGCGGTATTTTTTAACCCTCCACCGCGACATCTATGGCGAGAAAGCAAAATTCAAGGAGGCGATTGTTTTTTTTGAACACATGCACAGACATACCTGCAAAATAACGATTTAGTCGACATCAAGTATGTTCGTTATTGAATGAATTATTCTTACAAATCCTTACAAACCAAAACTTTAGTGAGAAATGCAGAAAGTTTACAATAAACAGTAGCATAAATGATCCAGATTAAGTTACTTAGAACAAAGGTTAATTCAAAAGTATAAAAATAAAAATAAAAACTGCATTCAATTGCATATATGGTTGCTCCAAAATCTGTTGATCCTCATTCAAATCAGGCCACCACACCTCCACCGAACCCAGCCAGATCCTTCCCTTTTTACTCTCTTACTACTGCGAGTATGGATTTAGGGAAAAAATGCTTAAACATTATAGTCACAATAATATCATGTCATGTCAAATCATGCGATGAACCAAAAAATTGAGTAAACATATGAATTTATATAAATTTAATTGTTTACTTTCATATCATTAGAGGAATATATTCATCAGAATTAGACTCATCATACTCCAGATATGACCAGTTAACGATCTGCGGGTCTTCCCATTTCCAGTGCGGCCATCGAGTTGAGCGTGCAACTGGCGCGGACTAAGAGCTTGTTGGAAGTTAAGAAAAAAAAAAAGGAGGCGCTGGAGAAGAAGTGTCATGAAGCAGCAGGGTAAAAACACTGGTGGAGAGCCGGCCCTATGGAGTTTCGGTCATTATCGGATATGCCAAGATTTAGAATTATGAAGTATGATAAAATTTGATTACTCTGTTAGCTTTTTAATTACTATTTAAGCATTTCAATTTGAGAAACAAAAGGAGAGATTATTCTAGAGGAAGTGTCTTGTTCCGCACGCACGATGATTATTCAGTTAGTAGAAATTATTTATTATAATTATAATATTTACTAATTTCGGTGTATGATTTTTTTCATTCATCTTGTGGTTGGAATGAAAGACACTGACATCAAAGATTCCATCTTAGGTTTAGAGCCAATTTGAAGCTGAGAAAATAACGGAGGAGGCGCGGTATTTTTTAACCCTCCCGCGACATCTATGGCGAGAAGCAAACTTAAGGAGGCGATTGTTTTTTGAACGCATGCACAGACATACCTGCTAAAAAACATTCAGTCGACATCAAGTATGTTCGTTTTCTAAATGAAAAGTATTACAAATTCTTACAAACCAAAACTTTAGTGAGAATTTTAGAAAGTTTACAATTAAGTTACTGATTAAAAAGTTTAATTAGAAAAAAGTTTAATTCAAAAATAAAAAAAAAAATAAAACTGAAAGTTGCATTCAGTTGCATATATGGCTGCTCCAAAATATGTTGATCCTCATTCAAATCAGGCCACCACACCTTCACCGAACCCAGCCAGATCCTTCCCTTTTTACTCTCTTCCAACTGCGAGTCTGGATTTAGGGAAAAAATGCTCAAACAATTTAGTCACAATAACATCATGTCATGTCAAATCACCCGATGAACAAAAGCATTGAGTAAATATATGAATTGATATAAATTGAATTGTTTAATTTCATACCATTGGAGGAATATATTCATCAGAATCAGACTCATCATACTCCAGATTTGACCAGTTTCGATCTGCGGGTCTTCCCATTTCCAGTGCGACCATCGAGCTGAGCGTGCAGCTGGAGCGGACTAAGAGCATGTTGCAAGCTAAGAAAAAATAAAGGAGGTGCTGGAGAAGAAGTACCGTGAAGCAGCGGGGCAAAAACACTGGTGGAGAGCCGACCCTAAGGAGTTTTGGTCATTATCGGATATGCCCATATTAAGAATTAAAAAGTATGATAAGATTTTATTACTCGATTAGCTTGTTTATTACGATTTAAGCCGTTCAATTTGAGAAACAAAAGGAGAGATTTCGCTAGAAGAAGTTTCTTGTTCCGCACGCACGATGATTATTCAGTTACTAGAAATAATTTATTATAATTTTTATATTTACTATTTCGGTGTATGGTTTTTTGCATTCATCTTGTGGTAGGAATGTAAAACACTAACATCAATGTTTCCCTCCAAGGTTTAGAGCCAGTTGGAAGCTGAGAAAACAATGGAGGAGGCACAGAATTCTTTAACCATCCCACGACAGTTATGGCGAGAAAGTAAAACTTAAGGAGGCAAAATATTCAACTGGAGAAAATCAAAAATTCGAATCACTTGAGCATGACTTTTTCAACGAGAAGATGAAGGCTTTTCAAGAAGCCCCATGAACTCAGCACCATATGAAGTGCTTAGGTGTCCTTGTGTGTTTCTCTTCGACCGGCAAGGTGTTCACGTATGGCATCCCGAATTTCACCCATGTGATGAATCGGTATGATCATGTCGGTGTCGCAGGTCTTACATGTTCCTTAGTGTACCCAAATTTGGAGATGTAGTCTATCGCGTTGAGAACTGCACGCTTATAAGCGACACTGGCATCAAGGACGTGTTGTCTTCCGCTCTCATCCATGTTAATGCACTTGAACACCAGCCACTCTGAAAATCTTGGCTCCATAAGACCTATCTCAAATATGGGATTTACATGCAAAGGAGTTGGTTCCATAGGAGTAAGGTATTCTTTCATCCCACCTCTAATAATTTCACATCTGATAAACATTAAAACAAAACAAAAATCATATTGTGTTTTTTCATGCATTCAATGTTGTCTAATTAGTGAAATTCATGAGATTATTATATGAGATGAGAGATTTTACTTGAGTTCAAGAAATCCACTCATTTCAATAGCTTCACAAAATGCAACTTCCACATCACCTTGAGAGAAATGCATGTCTCCAGTGCTCAAATTAGCTCCTTCAACAAACACAGGAAGGTATATCTTCGAGCCCCGACTTAGATTTTTGATGTCACAATTCCCCCCATTTTCCCTTTCTGAAATAGTCCTTGCAGCTTCATTTGCAATCTTTTCCCATTCGAGAGTTCTCTCTTTGACCTTGCCAAGAACGCAGCCTTTTGTTGACGGTACGTTTGTCAATGGCCTAATGCAAAAGCTCGCACAACTTCAGAGATTCAAGGCCTGTTTCAACAAGACCTCTCTCTCTTTCATTCCATATGTTCAGTAGCTCCATTGATGGCGTTATTCCGATTACACCAAGGTGGGCCAAACCTGGGAACTGAACGCCTGAAATCAATTTTAAAAACAGCCAGCAACTCTCAAGTATCATTCATATGATTAGTACTTGATGGCAGGCCGGCCCAATAGTGAGGCCAATGAGGCATGCGCCTCAGGCCCGAAAATTCAACTAATTTTTTAGACCCAAATTTTTTAAAAATTACAACTTATTATATATTTAAAAAATTAGTATTTTGGGCTTGTTTTTAATTAAAATCCAAGCCTTATTTGGGTCCATTTTAAAACAAAAAACAGCCTTTCAAAGCCTCTTTTTATATACAACGAATTTAATATTTAAAAAATATTAAAAAGGAAAAAAGGGTTCTTCACTCACGCAGAAGGCTTCATCTTTCAAAGTTTGGATGGAGACCATTTTTATTCTTTACTTTTCGATCATCTTTATGTAAATCGTACTCAAATCATCTTTATTCTTCTATTGAGATAAACACCCAAAATCTCAATTTCAATATATCTAATATATATAAGATCAATTATGAGATGGGCAAACATATTTTATTTTTGTGCAATTGTGCTAATGTGTTTTTTGTTAATCTTGATTTGATTGAATAATTTTAATTGGTATTGAACTTGAGTATAAATATTATATGTGTAAAAGGTTGTGTATGTGTCATGTGTGTGTGGTGTACGTGTGTGATTTGATGTGCAAATTTTGTGTTTTGATTACTTTAATATATATACATAATGCATTAGTATACATGAATTCTTGTTTTAGAGACTAAACAATAAAAATGATAGGAGATATGTCATATGTGCTATTAGACAATATTTGAATGCTTGTGCTATATTTGTTTGTCGGGTTTGATATATTGAGTGGATTAGCTACATTTTCTGTTGAACATGAATTAGTTACAAAATTTGATTATAAAAATTTGATTAGTGAATTTGCTTCTAAGAAAACAAGTAGAGTTGAACTATTTAATTAAAATATTGCACTATATTTTGAAATATTGTATTTTTTTAAAATAGTAATAAATTTAGTTATATTTTTTAATATCGGTGCCCTATATTGTTACATCGCCTCAGGCCCTAAAATACATAGGGCTGGCACTGCTTGATGGACCATTGATCTCATATAAAAAGATGCACATAAGTTTGAAAGATGATGGAGTAATTATTATAACAGTACTTTATATGTAATAATACTGTTTTACATGGTATCTGAGGAGAGTATGCATATATTCCTTCAAAATACCAGATTGCCTTAGTTGCATGAGGGAAGTGATCAGTGAGAAAACCACCACCATTATCTCTGTCAAATGTGGCAGTGAACCCCATTCTTCCCCAGGGAGAGGTCCCAGGTTGCAGATTTCAACCACGAGAGATCACCCGGTTTAGCCGGATTTCCATCTGCATCAGTCACTCTGATCGTCCCGCTAAGGTAGTTTACTTGAATAAAAAATATGGTTTCATAGTTTGCTTATATTAACAGTTAAATACTTGAATAGGTTATCATGAAAAAGATTTTTGAAAATGAGCTGAAAGAAATTGACTAACAATGGATTCGTCGATGTGCTTGATATCATGAGTTGTGTACTCTTTTGTAATCCCACCATCACTGCACTCCATCATCTCCACCCGGAAAAGTTCTCCAGACTTAACCGTATCCGGGTGCCACCGGTTGTGGAGGGGAACATTCTGCGCCTTCGGCTTCTTCTTCGAGTCCATTGGAAACACTAGCCTTGGCCAGTATGAGTATGAAGGCATTAGATGTTTTGGTGAAAGTTATGTATATCCAGTTTAGTGCATTGTGAGGAATTTTATAGCCTAAACAAAATCAAAATCAGTCAGACAATTATTCTTTATATTTTGATGTTAGATTCATTTCTGAAGTCCTTCCAATTCCAATGTTAGACAGGTTAAATAATCAATCAATATTATAGAGTATGAGGTTAAAAAAAAATTTATTCTACAATATTACAAAAAAACTTCACCAGTATTTGTCACCATAACTAAAACTATCTTGCTTGCTTATTCTTTTAAGGCTAACCAAGCTTTCTTTGTGCATAACAATGCCTCCAAGATAAATCTTTGTCTCAGTATAGCTATAAATTCTATTCTTCCTCAGCTTAACGGGATCTTCATGCAAATCGCACCAAGCCAACTTCTCTTCATTGATTTCAAATAGCAGCATATCATTGTTCCAACAAGCTAAGAGGCGCGGCTTATACATGAAAAAGTTTACTTGCATCTTCATTAAGGGTTCAAGGCAATATCTTTTCACCCAAGACCCTTCTTCATCATAATTCACCTTCATCCACAGCTCAAGTGAATAAGAACGTTTTGTACTAAACCCTACAGCCAATGCCAGGCGATCCTCCAGCACCAGAAGAGCCTCGGGGTTCCCTTCGATTCCACGAGGAAGAGAGATATCGCGCATCAACTCATCACTCGTGTTGAACGAGACAATAATGACCTTGTCATTGGGAAACCTCATCCTCCAATGGATGCATCCATGGACAAATAAACCACTCACATCGAGAACAGAACCCGTGACGCATTTATCAGCGCGATTTAGATTCATGGGCTCTTCTCTCTCCACCACATTGATAGTTGGCATGAGACTTTCGCTATACCTCCATGTGACAATACAAGAAGAATTGGAGGACTAATTTATTAGTTATGTATGTACTTTGTATATTGCACTTATATGCCTAGGGTTTAGCTAACTTCAGTATTTAGCTTTAGGCCCTTGTATGTAACTATATATAGGCATGCTTCTGCCTTATTCTAATTAAGCAATCAGATACAGTTTACACTCCATGAATTAGAGCTGAGATGGTAGATCCAAATTCGAAACCCCATCCTAGAATAATTACAGCGGTCTGTTTTCCAAAGCGAGACAACCTTATACTCGTTGGTACAACGATCATATCCAAAACCTAAACTATGTGATGGAACAAAATACTCATCATATTCATCATAGTAATAGGGAACTCCGGGAAGTTTCTTGAATTCACGAGTAGCTGGATTGCAGAGATAGATATCAAAATCACGATAATCTACATACGGAGAATATCGGTTGGATATTGAGGGATCAAGAAAAGCTTCACCTAGCAGACAAAGGCCATTGCAAGGTCCACAAATCTCCATTTTTTTGGGAAAAAATTCAAGAAAATTACGGTCAGCAAGATTCAGTCTTCTACCGACATTACTTCGAGAATAATAGGACAGCTTGGTACGTCTGTCTCTAGGATGGCTTCGCCTGATCATGGCGTAGGTCTGCTGAGAAGGATGGCTGAGATGCAGATCTATAAAAGTAGGACTTCGGATCAAATCACACCAGTTTCTGCAAACGCATTGGAATTTTAACAAACTCTTGACCGGCAATCTCTTAAGAATATCAAAAACAATATCTTCAGGTATATCTGTGGCAGATGATAGGCACGGTTTTTTGGAATCATTCATACTGGGAGAATAGGGTTAGAGTTAGATCTAGGGTTTAGGAAGACAGGGATTTCATTAGTATAATTTTTGACGAATGGTTGGTGTATATAATATAGGGAAAACTCCAACAAATCACAAGTAATATATGGAAAGGTTGTATAAGTCAATAACCTATTAATTCTTCATGTTTTGGTTCATTTTTATATATGCAACAAGTAATGCCTTATCATAAGACCGTCTTATTTACTTATTTATCTATTTAAAGAGAAACCCTTGTAAAAGGCTGTCCCGATCCCGGTTAAACGGACTTGCAAATTCCGGTAAGCTTGCTATAAATAAAATCGTTTCTAGTGAACGGTTAACAATCCCGAAGAAATTATTTTATAAAATATATAAGAGAGAGAAAATACAATTTCAGTGATCACACACAAAGGATATTTTCTAACTACTATCAATCTAAGCTATATACTCATCAGAGAAGGATTATGGTCTCTCGTCTGTAGCTTGAATGTTCTAAGGCTTAATTGCACATCTGCCCTCAAATAAATCAAAGGTAGTTCCTTATTAAGTCTATTTTTCAAACCAGAAATTAGTCACTGTAACAGAAATATAAAAAATTAAATTAAAAGACCTGATTCCTTAAAAAAATCGAACAAACTTTTTTCAAAAATATAAAAATAAAAATGTAAGAACTCGTTAAGCATGCACCAAACAAAACCAGATCGATCAATGTTGACTTAATTAATTAATGTTGCTTTCACAACATTCTCGTTTAAATATTTTAACAAAACATTAATCTGTTTCTCTGACAAAATAGTCATTGACATTTACAACATTCTAGTAAGAATATACTGCGTATTAAAGTATCAAGATGTATATAAACTAATTATTTCAAAAGCTACTTTTAATAAAATAATATGTTTGAACGATATTAACGTACTACATATTTTGAGTTGGTCAAACTCAAAAAGAGTACTTTTCACGCACACAAAATTAATAGAAAATAAACATTTTTTTGTCACTTATAAATTCAATTTCTTAATTGTGACCCCTTAATTTTAGATTCGTGCTCATGTGAATGAAGTATCATTTATAGTATATCCATTAAGAATATTCCAACATGTATGTTGTTTAGATGATTCTTATATTATTCCTTTCTAACTTGTAAATTTTCATTTTATAAACGATCATGACCATATATAATACAGTTTAATATATATCAGGATCATCCTAATATTGGTAATATCAGGCACCAATTAAATAACGACACATCATCTTTAACTAATTTATGATTGAGCCACGTGTTCAATCATTACCCAGACGGGTTTAAACATTCTAAATTAAGGTTTTAGAACTTTACTAAAAATATGTTAACCAATAAAAATTATAATTGTACACGTGTCATTATTTTATTGGTGCCTGATAAGGCCTATATCAGGATCATCCGGATGAATGTTATTCTCTATATAATATAGACTATTCTTTTTAACTGGTAAAAATCTAATCTAAAGCAGAGAACGATCGTGATCAAATATATATACTCAATTGTAGTGCACCTATACAATGTTCTGTTGAACATTATCTCACATTTCAATTAGCAGTGCTCCAATACAATGTTCTGTTGAACATTATCTCACATTTCAATTAGCAGTGAATTCGAAAATAATATATATTTGTGAGCTGGTAATTGAATAAATTTGGTAATCTGATTCTGATATTGTCTATTTAAAATAAAATATTATTTTATTGTTATAAATAATTAGGTTTGTTTACCCAGTTTAATATTTATCTGGAATATTCTGATATAGGCATGTATCACGCACTAATCATACAGTGACACGTCATCTTAAAGTAATTTATAATCGGACCACGTATTCAATCATTACCCAGTCGGATTTAGGTATTCAGGGTTAGGGTTTTAGGAATTTACTAAAAATATATTAACCAATTAAAACATATTTATTGTGCATGTGTCATATTCTTATTGGTGCTTTATAAGGGCATATCAGGATCATCCATATGAATGTTATTCTCTTATTTATCTGCAAAATACAAGAAACAATATACATAGCACAATGTAGTCATTTGGGGATTGTGTTGATGGGGTTCATGTCGTTTCTCGGTGAGTGTTTTTGGGAGAGAAGATAATTACTATAGAGAGTTATGAGATGAGTTGGTATACTCTATAATACTCTCTGGAATTATACTAGTGGATTCTCTGGTGGATGTAGACCAGATTTGGTCGAACCACGTTAAACTGGTGTATATACTTGTTTATGTATCGTTGTTGTCAAATGTTCGTTAATCGTGTTCCGCTGCGGTAGTACTACTTACTGACGATTGAAATTGGTGCTGGAGGAAGGGCATTACATTCCCAACATATCCTACCTCTTTAACCAAGTCAAAAATGTGGCAAGTCTCTCCATTCTTCTAGATCAAGTTTTGCCTATTAAAAATATCATTTGAATTTTATCATTTCTAGATTAATGTAACCACTTCGACCCAAATATTTTCTAAATGTCGTTGGTAACCATCGAATTGCTTTTCCTCGTGTGGGTCCTGTTTCAATATGAAATTGATGAGTCGATCTGCCTATACATCTTGCTTTTAATGTTATATTGGAAGTTACTCCACGATTTGCTTGACGTAAAATAGACAGTGGATTTCTTCTATCTTTGTTGAATCTTTTTCAAGGCTCGATGGATAAGTTGATGAGCCAATGATTTTTTTCTGTGTTTTAGAATACGGTTAACTAGCATGTTAACTAATCAATTACGCTAAATTGGATCAGATTAGGCAGTTTTTTCTTCTACATCGCCTCGATGTAACATGAGCATAGAGGGGTTCAAAAATTCATTTTATTTTATAACGGCTAGAATTACTTATTTTGTCTTTTTCCCTCATATTATAGGGTGGATCTCAAAAGATATGAAACTCAGACTGTACATACGACTTTCATAGAATATGCTTTCGGCAGAATTCTATATATATCTACGGGATCGAGTATAGAATTATGTTTACTCACTTAAAATTGAGTAACTCTTTCCTGTTAAGATTGGAAATTCTGTATTTTTCATATTCATACGATTGATCCTCGGGTCTCCAAAATAGTGTTGGAAGATGGAATACATGATATGGTGTTTAATCTTTTAAGAGTACCTTCAAGGATGAATGTGAGAAACATTCAATTGGGTTAGCCGGAAACATTCATCATACGGTACGACACAATATCAACTAATCTAAAAAAAACTAGTAGCTCATAGAAAGTTAGGGTTGTCGAGCATTATATTATAAAAAGACCTCGATTTACAATAATTTGTTAGAGGGTGTTCATGGTTCTTGTGATAGGAGCAGCCGTCACATGCATTGAATTGGTTGAAACATGTAAGGCATTCCTTCATAAAAGTGAGCAAGTCATGCATTAAGCGAAGTAAAATCTTGCTTGGAAGCGCGTGTTACGGGATCTTCCACAAAAGAGCATAAATACTATTTTCAGGCGGTTGAACATGGACGGGAGTGCGCGCCGCATTTGCATAAAGGATGAATTTAAGAGTGAGGACATTACTAATCTCCATAATTGTCTCAACAGCGTTCCCATTCACATAAATGGAATCAGGGCGAACGCATCAACGATCTTAGTGGTCTCATTAGCATTGGGAGGCGTTAGGCGGTTGAGAGGCGGTGAGAGCAGATGTGGCTAACTCAAGGACGGTGACAGTATTAGCAGTGGTTGACTCAACGATTCTGACGGTGAGCAGCGATTAAGTGATTAAGAGCAATGGCGACGGTGATGCTTACAATGGACCTGAAAGGAAACATCGATGGATTCAAATGAAACAAACGACCGCTACGATCGGAAGGAAACAACAAAAGTTTTTCAAACAAAAGAATTGTAAATCCCAAAATTCGTTTTAATTGCTGCTTCTGATTTAGTCCATAATAGTGCAACTTGTAAATCTTCTTTAGTGTTGTTTTCAAGACTCTAACAGTCAAATATGTTGAACTTTGTTAATGGTTTCCAGTAGAATATGTGCCTCATTGTAATAAGATTGTAATAAGGTAATTTGAATTGTGGTGTCATAATGTAGTTTGTTAATGATTTACAGTAAGATATCCTTAATTTGCGGTGGCTCATTGTGAAAAGATTCCAATAACGTAAATAAATAAGTGGAATATCAACGTATTTAATGGTGGTGCATCACAGCATATCATTTGTTTGATTGCATAAAAATTGTTGTTTCATTGAAGAAAAATCAATAAAATAATTAGGTATGGAATTTGGTACACTATCAACACAAGAGGCAAGGCGTTAACATTGAGGAACACCAATTCACAAAACCATCCCTTCATCCAACGGCCATTCATGATCCACAAAAGCTCTTCTTTCTCCCTTTAAACTATTCTCAATTTGACCCACTGTTTTCTAGCCATCACCACCACCACCACCACCACTGAGATTTTTATGTACACACACTCAACTTTTCTCCTCTCCTACTACAAGTCCAGTCGTTTTTCCTAAACCTGAACCAAAAAACCAGCCTGATACGTATATAAACCTTATTCTGTACGTAAAAGGTTTGATATCTTCATCAAGAACTCCGATCTTTCAGCTCGTTTCCAGCTGTTTGACTCTCGGATCTTCCCAAGTTTGAAAGTTGTCAACTTGTACTAAAAAACCCACCTCAATTCTCCCACCAGTTTCTTCCCCTGCACAATGATGATCACCTCCCTGCGCCAACCGACGGTGAATTTCACCGGCACCGATGCCATTTTCCGGCCAAAGTGTTCACCGTCGCAGCGGCTCTCCGTGCTCCCGCCACTGCCTGCACGGCGGCGCGGTTCTGATTCCGCTGTTTTGTCCCTCTCGAAGCCCCTTTTCGTTTCCAAGGTTGAGTCTTTTGGCGATCATGAGAAAAGGAGTGAGAAAAAGGAGGTGGTTTTGTGCAGGGCCTTCGAGGCTGATAAATCGAGCCCTGTGGAGCCATCGGAGTCGGCGAGGAAGGTGAAAATTGGGGTTTACTTTGCCACCTGGTGGGCTCTGAACGTGGTGTTCAACATTTACAACAAGAAGGTTTTGAACGCGTACCCTTTTCCATGGCTGACGTCGACCTTGTCTCTGGCGGCGGGGTCCCTCATCATGCTCGTTTCTTGGGTTTTGAGGATCGCTGAGGTCCCCAAGACTGATCTTGACTTCTGGAAAGCCCTTTTCCCTGTAAGCATCAAGCCTCTCTTTTGTTAGGGTTGTGTGTGAATTGTGATTAGCTGCCTTTTGTTTTTTTCTGTGTGTTTTTGGATGTTTCCTGTGATTGGTTGGGATAAAGATTGTTTTTTTTATCTGGGATTCAATTTTCTTACACTTGAGTGTCTAATTGGGGGCTAGTTTGATTATAGCTGATTATTTTGGTGTGGTGGTTTCTTGGTTGTAGGTTGCAGTTGCACATACAATTGGGCATGTGGCAGCTACTGTGAGTATGTCGAAGGTAGCGGTTTCATTTACGCATATTATCAAGAGTGCTGAGCCTGCATTCAGTGTGCTGGTCTCTAGGTTCATCCTGGGAGAGACGTTTCCACCACAAGTTTACTTGTCCCTCCTCCCAATTATCGGCGGCTGTGGGCTTGCTGCCGTCACTGAGCTGAATTTCAACATGATAGGTACGAAGAGTATGAGATATCGAGAGGTTTATTGATTAATTATCCTAGTGTTTATCTTGTTCTTGTTGAGATGTTGTGAGTGTAGAAAATCTCTATTTAGTTCATATAGAATCATACAAATTGGGAGACTCATTTAATGGAAACCAAAAATACAGATTTTTGCTGATTATATCGCTATAAAAGCTTTTCAACTTTTCTTCGCATAATTCTGCTTTTACTACTCCAAGATGTCACATTTCTCTTGCTTTGCTTGTGCTGGAGTGGTTGCATCTTAAATGCTGGTGCAACTTGATATGGCCTGATTGGGATGCTTTAAATTTTATTGTTAGCTTTGGTGGTGTTGTAAATGCTGTTGCAACTTGATGTAGCTTGTTCCCGTTGCTTTAATCTTCTTGTTGCTTGCAACTACAGGATTCATGGGGGCCATGATATCGAACTTGGCTTTTGTTTTCCGTAACATATTCTCGAAGAAGGGAATGAAGGGGAAGGCCGTGAGCGGAATGAACTACTACGCTTGCTTGTCGATCCTTTCTCTCGTATTACTCACACCATTTGCTTTTGCTGTTGAGGGACCCCAAATGTGGGCTTTGGGATGGGAAGAGTCCGTTAAAACAATCGGACCCCAGCTGATCTGGTAATCAAATGAAAGTTACCTGCTCTGTTTTGTTCTTGCTATCTTCTATTTGTTGTTTGTTAGTCTCTCCAGCTCTCATATTGAACAGCTAAACGTCAATAACTATAATCTTTTAGATGAAGACAGGTCTTAAACCATTATTATTCTTGTTTTTCCTTGTTTCTGAGAAAACTAGGAATAGAAATACTGTCATGTTATCCAAGTTACAAAATTCAAACCGGATCTTAACAAATAGTTAATTACAACTTTACAAACCTCGTTCTGGCCTGTGAAACATCAGACATCGATCGGGAAACTGTTTTTGACTTAGGATGCAATTTGACTGATATTCTTGTTGTTTGTCGTGCTAGGTGGATGGCTGCCCAGAGTGTGTTCTACCACCTCTACAATCAAGTGTCATACATGTCACTGGATGAGATCTCTCCTTTGACATTTAGCATTGGAAACACAATGAAGCGTATTTCTGTCATAGTCTCGTCCATCATCATCTTCCGCACACCTGTCCAGCCTGTCAATGCCTTGGGAGCTGCTATCGCAGTTCTTGGTACTTTCTTGTACTCACAGGTAGACTTCCGATCTCCTTGGCTGATATATAAATGACTTATCTGGATAGAACACTAGGAATCTAGGATCTGTTAAGTTACATCGATGTTCATGTGATAAATTTTTCTGAACTTGCTGTGCTTTGGACAGGCTAAGCAGTAAGGAGTGAAGTTTGAGTCTGGATGGGAGCTCAGGGAGCGTAGGTTACTGCGAAAAAATTTCAAGTTTTGTTCCGGATGAGCTGTGGATAAGGGAGTCTAATCGAGCTGCTCTGAGTGAAGATCCAGGTCAATTAGATGGACCGATGACTTAGCTTGGTGTGTAGATAATATTAATAAGGATATAATAATAATCTAAAGATGGCCTTGGGTCTTATACTGTATGTTTTAGGAGATTGTACCATTTCACCTTTGGGGTTGATTGGAAGGAAACCAAGAACCTCCTAAATAATGTGGGGAAAACTGCTATTTTGTTGAATGAATGGATATATTATGAATTCAAAAGTTTGCCAAAATCTAGATAGTGAAGATGTATCAGAATATTTTATGCATTTGTTTCCGTTCTTGGACCCCGAAAACATGTCTTCCAAGCCCTAGAACGGAAGCATATGCCTAAAAATTTCTTGATATGGTTTAGCAGGTAGCAGTGATGCAAATAGATGCTTAAAATGAAGAAAATTAGACTGGAAAATGGAGAAAGAACATGTTCTCTAATCATTCTGAGCTTTTCGCTAACCGCTTACCTGTGAAGAGCAGTTGAAACCAGAGAAGATGCATGCCGGAGTTATTAGATGCCATAAAAGGGCAGCATGAGCTCAAGGCTAGTTCACCATGGATAAGAAGTTGAAAAATGGTTGATTTGTAGAAAACCTATCGATTTAAAGCATTATTTGAGATGATTTTGGACTGACTGGGATTTTGAAGTTTGAACCTTGTGTTGAAGATAAAGCATTCGCGGCTGTGATCAAATTTAAACCTGCTATATGAAGACAAAACTGGTATTTATCCATAGTTTTGCTTGCAAAAAATGCAATTTTTCAGATTCATTCAGATAAAATCTAGAAATGATGAATTCATAAACCAAAAGAATTGTTCTTTGTATCATAATCATATAGTAGTTGGTATTTGGGTAATACAAATATTGTTCTACAACAAGCTGAGTTTCTAGCATAGTATAACATAATTCTTTTGACCTGCAAAACCTGTTTTAACCCCTTTTCTCGGGTTAAAGCCTGAATCCTTATTATAAGCTGCAGTATGCAATGGATTTTAACATTCCCGGAGAAAAGAAGAAAAGACCGTGTTTTAAAGAGTACAGACTAGACGCTCAAAAACTCCAGTTGGTAGTACAACATCGATGATGATATCATTTCAGAGGCTGAGATGGTTGATGGCTGTATGGACGTCTTTGTCCCCTCGGCCACTGCAGTTGAGCACAACCTTGGTTCCATCAGGGAGAGTCGGGCACAGTGTCTCTAGATATGCGAGAGCGTGGGAGGTCTCGAGAGCTGGGATAATACCCTCCAATCTTGACAGTCTCTTAAAAGCTGCATAAACACATTCAAAAGGTAAGCATCAATGGAAATAAACAAACACACGTATTCTTATTGACCTAATTAGAATATCATTTACCTTCCAAGGCATCCTCATCAGTGACGGAAAAATACTCGGCCCGTCCAATGTCCTTCAGGAAACTATGTTCCGGTCCTACTCCGGGATAATCAAGACTGTTTTGAACAACAAACAAATGCAATATCGGGGAATTAGTATGACTTTTATATTTTCGCCAAGTTATCAGAAAAAAGAGTTGATGTTCTTACCCAGCACTAATAGAATGTGGCTCGACAATCTGCCCATCCTCATCCTGTAGTAAGTAGCTCATTGCCCCGTGTAGTACCCCGACCTCACCTAGAGTCAGAGTGGCAGCATGCTTTCCGCTCTCTAACCCGAAACCAGCCGCCTCAACACCAATAAGTCTGACGTCATTATCATCAACAAACTCGTGAAACAGACCCATTGCGTTCGAACCTCCACCAACACAAGCGACTAATATATCAGGTTTGCCGCCCCATTTCTCCAAAGCCTGCTTCCTTGTTTCTTTCCCGATGATGGCGTGAAATTCTCTCACCATCATTGGGTATGGATGTGGCCCCGCAACCGAACCAAGGATGTAATGCGTAGACTCCACATTGGTCACCCAATCCCGAATTGCTTCTGAAGTAGCATCCTTCAAGGTAGCAGTTCCAGAATGAACTGGCCTAACCTGTAAGAATTAAAATCTTTAGCTATCAGTATCAAGTAAGGAGCAATTCATCCCAACACACAAAAATAACGCTATACTCAACAACATAAGATGGTATGAATGATAAAACAACTAACTTGATATCTAAAAACCTCTAATATAATTCATCCCCAGACCAAGCATAGCACAATGATAGACCAAACTCAGCAAATATTAAAAAAAATTTAATAATAGTGAACAAAAACTAAACCAAGGAAACTTGTTCATGTAACTCAAATCACCCTAGTCCCAAAAGAAAATGAAAAAAAAAATGGAACAAGAATATAGAACAAGATTATACTAGGCAAAAGGCAATTGAAACAAACCTCAGCTCCAAGAAGACGCATTCTGAAGACATTGAGAGATTGTCTCTCCATGTCTTGAGCTCCCATGTAGATGATACACTCCAAGCCAAACCGAGCACAGACAGTTGCAGTCGCAACACCATGCTGACCAGCTCCAGTTTCTGCGATAATACGCTTCTTGCCCAACCGCTTCGCCAACAAAACCTGACCAACTGCATTGTTGATCTTATGCGCCCCAGTATGGTTCAAATCCTCTCGCTTCAAGTATACAAGAGGCCCTTCACCATTCGGCCTTTTGTAGTGCTCAGTAAGCCTCTCAGCAAAGTACAGGGGAGTTTCCCTCCCAACATAGTCCTTCAAAATCCCAGCCAGCTCTTCCTACACTCTCAAAACAAACCAACGTTAGAAACCTATAAACCATAGCAGATGAATTCAAAACAGTACAAAAATCTCAACTTTGAACCATAAATTTGAATAATTTTAATCATCACTGCAGAAACCAAATCAATTTAGGTCTGTGCAGTTCTCAGATATCAACCTTTGATCATTACTAAAACATATAATGGAACCTTAAAATCACATCCCTGATGTAATTCCATGAAAAATGTATGCTTCAAGGAAAAAAATCTTCCCTTTATGATTATTTAGAAAAATAAAAACTCTTCCTACACAGCTCATGGATTCAGAACAGCATAAAGTTAAAGCATTTGAATAGAATTGGTAAAGACACGCATAATGGAACCTTAAAATCACAACCCTGGTGTAATTCCATTAAAAATGTGAACTTTAAGAATTAAAAATCTTATTACCTGAAACTCTTGATCAGAGGAGAGGGATTTGAAGGCCTCCTCTAGCTCGGTGAGCGCGTACATTAGCGTTTCCGGGACATACTTGCCGCCAAACTTTCCGAACCGGCCAAACGAGTCGGGGCGGAGGTGAACGGTGGATTCAGGTCGGAGCTCCGCTGCCTCTGTTGTTGCAGCCATTGGTCGTTTGGTGAGGGTGCAGAAAACAGAGGGGGTGGGCTTGGAGTGCGAAGAAAATTGGATCGCCGGAGATTGGTGGGGCGCGGCAGAGGAGGGGCAGAGGAAGGTGGTTTTCGGGGTAAGTGTGGCGGTGGAGAAGGCGGCCATGTTAAATCTCTCGGGATATCTCTGTCAGAATGGTCCTTTTTGGATTGGTTTGTCTAAATGCAAAATGCAATATATATGCTAAAACAATTATTTAATTCAAAGTTACTCAAATTTATTTATTAGGATTGAATGGATTATATAGAGACAGCAGAGTTGGGGATGGAGAAGATGCTATATAAATAGCAAAATTCCTTTCCATTCCATTTTGGATTTTGCCTAGTTTTTTTTTAAAGGGATTATGTCTAATTTCGAATAAGTTAATTTTTGGTTAATATTTTCCCATAAAGGGATTGTTAGAAAAATAATTGGATGACCCTATCTTATCTAATCTTATTAACTGCTAATAATTTTGTCATAATATGAAAAAATATCTTACTTTAATCCGCACTCTAACTTTTTGATAGTATTAATTATTAAACTTTGATTGCATAATTAAATAGATATTTAATTATTAATATGATCATATTTGGTGTCGTTAGATCATTCGCAACATATAGTATTCAGATATCAAAATTTAATTTTCCGATAATATAAGTAAATAAAGATACTCTTGGTCAAAGATGCGTGCTGGATAGTTTGAAAGCCAACTGTGCAGATTAGGCTGAGACAGACATAATACAACAATTGAAATCTAATTATTGATATGTTTTATTTTATTTCTTTTAATTATTTTATTTTAATCTTTCTACCATGCACATTTTGATTGATTATAATTATAAATATATCACATACAGTCTCATTTAGGTTTGTAGGGACTTAATGTTTTTATTAACAGACTTTACAGTGTCGCATTTCGGCTATCATAATCTTTAAGAGAACAATCTGTTTCTACTAGTCATACTTAACTAACGATGTGTTATCACGCTCTTGTTGAGCAGCCACATCACCTTACCCAACATAATGTGCCACATATTATGCCTGTGGATACACTTTTTTGGAAGATGTTATGGAAATTCAATATACATAATCAAGCACTACACTTAGCGTGGCGGTTTGCTACTGATTCTCTACCCACAATTGAATATTTTCGAAAGAGAACCATGAATGCTTCAGCGGCGTGTCCTTTATGTGGAGAAGAAGATGGCTTTTTAGCACACTTATTTTTCCGTTGCTTTTATACTTGGCAAGTATACACCACCGCAGGCTTTATGGAATCAGGTTGTAGCATCGGAGAGGAATCGTGATGAACTGTGGTTTCGTCAATTGTTGATTGATAACGATATGGCCACCTCGGAGCTCTTGCTTATGTTATGTGACGCTATTTGGCATTAAAGGAACAAGGATTTGTTTGAGCATGAGCACTTGAATGGGAGGATTCTTGCAGGAACAGTTGCATGGACTCAATGTTCATTCCTCTTTTCCTCATATTAGGATTTGTGGGGCAAGCCCCTTGAATCATTCTCCAGATTAGGAATATCATGTTCTCTGGAATGTAAATATGCCACAGCTACTTGCAAAAAACTTCGAGCTCCTTGCCCTCTTCCCCTTGTTATATCCCGATGGTTGAAGACTCCTTCTGTGTTCCACTGCAGCATGATATCCTGACCTAACCGTGTAGGCTCCCAAAACTTCCTTGTCCTATACAAGGTAATCCTTTCCACAAAAGTCATGTTGTGGGATATGGATCTTAATAATCTCCTTTATCACACCTTCCTGGAAAATCGTTCGTAATAAGGGCATATTCCATTTCCTCTGTTCATTGATGGCATCACTGACTGTATAATTCAATATTTGTAGAATACCCCTATCGTGTCTCGTTGGGTTTGTTTTCTGTGGATCTAGTTGTCCTGAATGCTGACTTCAGTTCTAGATACTATTTTCCATTTCAGGTGTGGTTTCAGCAACTCCACTCCCCATAATATGCCCCTCCAACCCCAAGTATCACCCTACTTTGGCTTAGTTCGTATGAAGCCTTGTCTAGAGCAGTATTTAGCTAGAAAGAACCTTGCGAAGAAGGACTCCTTGTTCATAAGAAGAGACCACGCCTGCTTCCCTAACATAGCTTGATTCATCTGGGTTGTGGTTCTCATTCCTAGCCCTCCCAAACCTTTGGCTTTGCAGATAGATTTCCATGCTTTCAGGTGAATCTTCTTGCCATCCAGATCCCCAGCCCATACAAACCCTGCCATTTGCTTGTCAACCGCTTTTTACCACCGTCTCCAGTATTTTGAAGGTTCCTATGGTATACTGAGCTAGACTTGTAAGGACATGGCAACAAAGCGATACCCTACCCATCATTTATAGCTCACTCCTTCTCCTGGTCGCGGTTTTTGCAATAACTTTCTGTAGCAGACCTTTGAACAATGCCATTTTTGATCCCTGGAAATTCATATTGTGTCCAAGCCCAAGATATTTCGACTGTAGGAGATTTGGGTTTATATTGAATATTTGCTTGAACAATGATGCCATATGTTCATTCGCATTTGGACTCACCAAATATGAGGATTTCTCGAAATTAATCATCCGTCCCGAGTAAACTGCGAACAGATTTATTGTCGACGCTAGTTTTCTGACCCCCGGCTCCGTACCTTCCACGAACAGGGAATGTAAACTTAAAAGCGAGTGAGAAAAAAAAACATCCATCATATTATTTTCTCAAACAAAAACTAAAAATGCTAATATAAACATTGAATAAAACTAGGTGTTTGCTATATGCAGGTCCTGTTTGCTTTTGCAGGTCCAAAGAAAGTGGGAAAATACCATAATTACCCTTCATTCTTTTATTAATTTTTACAAATATATTTCTAAAATCCTAACCTTGAATGCATAAACCCGTCTATGTAATGATTGAACACGTGTCCAAATTATAAATTACTTTTCGTGAATTATAGTAAAAAATTAAGAGGGACATTATTGTCATTTCTGAATTAATTTGGACCTGCAGAAGTAAAGTGGACCTGCATTTAGAACCACCCTAAAACTACTAGGGTTTTTTTTTGAACGGATAAAACTACTAGGGTTTAATAGTATGAAGTTCATAATTTTTTTAAATAGGGCTACTTATGTAAACTTGAATATGGGCTTCTTCAAATTAATTGACCCAAAATAATCTAGCCCAGATCGTAAATATGGCCTAGCAAAATTTAACTGAATTACCCGCACTTTCTATCAGAACTGGTCAATCGTCTTCTTCAGTGAGGTCTGCAGAAGAACCCTACCGGCGGTTCACAAAACATAGTACGCACGTGCGTCTTGCGGCGGCGTGATTCAGCTTTCCAGTTCTACAATTCCGCCACATTAAGGCGGTCAGCGTCTCGGTAATTTCATCAATTCTAACGCTTTCTTCGTTTAATTTTCAGAAATTTGATCTTGAATGCTGAATGATAGGATGAATTTGTGATTCTTGTTGTTTTCAATGTGTTTATATGCTCGAAAACACTTCTGTAACGGGAAATTGTCCAGGGAAACATGATGCAGAGTAGTTAACCTAATGGGACGCCTAGATGAACTGAAACAGTGGCAAATTGTAGGAAGAGAGATAAGCGTCTGGTTCGAATAGTTTCATATGAGGTCTGTGTTAACAAGTTAGTCATGGGTGTCGTATTAATGCATGGTACAAGAGAGATTAACATTATTGATGGTGAAAAATTGTTAGCGAAGTTTGAAGAGGGGAATAGCATATATGTGTTATCTTTTACTCGGTTAATGCTGCAAGTATGTTCGAGTGATTGTGGTGGCCAAATGCAATAATTCTAGTGCTTATCTGTTTCATTTTTCGAAAGTTTATGTTTTGAATGATTAGGTAAATTTGTGATGCTCGTTATGTTGTAAACTTGTGATGCTGTTCCTATGAAGTTATTATTTCACTGTTAGTCTGTGATGACTGATACTGCTGCCTGTTAAATGATGATTTTGTAACCATGAGTCTATCACTTGTTTTTGTATTCATAAAAATTGCATCTTTAATGCTGTTATGGGCTATGTGTACCTTTTGATTAGATATAAAAGGTGTATTTTTTTTTTGCAATATGGATGCGTTTCACAAGCTGAATTCAGTGAAATCTTTATCCCTTTCATATGAATAATCTGATGTTGCTTGTTGTTAAGTGTAATGATAATTTCGATTATCAGGTGCCCATGTAGAGCCTTAACTCAAATTAATTAGAGCCATAAAACTGTATATTTGTTGATCGAGCTGTGCTTGTCGAATATATATTTATCACACACGATGACATTGCAGAAATCCTTTACCATGACCATAGAGACGTCTGTATTTTGTGTGTGAGTGTGTTGCTGGATTCTGTGTGAGCTAGTCCTTCTGAACTACATCACGTGCTGCCTTCCATGTGCTAGTTGCTTTTGTTTGGCTTTTGTTAGCAGACCTTTAAAATAATCATAGTCGTGAGGCTTTTTTAATTTCTTTAACTCATCTCTTACCTACAACTATGTATTATACCTGTTAGGAATTAGGTTTGGAAGTTCTATATTCTGACTCATGTTCATCTGGACAATTGATTGATTTCAGCATTAAGATTGCATGGGCCGCAATGATTCAGAGTCACCTCCAAGAGTTCGGAGGTCACCTCGTAGAAAGACTTCTCCACGGAGGGAAATGTCGCCACCACCTCGACAGAAGAGTTCTCGAACCTCAGAGCCATCAGTGGCTGAAAATGCTCACAAGAAGTCTAGGTCAAGATCTCCTGAACGCTCACCTTCTCCGAGGACTAAAAGGCTAAAAAGAGCTCAAGCCGAAAGAGAGGCTACAAAGGCAAGTGACAGGGGTGACAAGGAACCTCATGGGGAAAGGGATTCAAGGAGGGAAGTGTCAAATGATAAGATCTCTCTCAGGGAAAGGGATTCAAAGAGGGAAGTGTCAAATGACAGGGCCTCTTACAAGGAAAGGGATTCAAAGAGAGAAGTGTTAGATGATAAGACCTATCACAGGGAGAGGGATTCAAAAAGGGAAGTGCCAAATGACAAGGCCTCTCACAGGGAAAGGGATTCAAAAAGGGAAGAGCCAAATGATAAGGCCTCTCACAGGGAAACGGATTCAAAGAGGGAAGTGTCATATGTTAAGGCCTCTCACAGGGAAAGGGAATCAAAGAGGGAAGTGTCAGATGATAGGGCTTCTCACAGGGAAAGGGAATCAAAGAGGGAAGTGTCAGATGATAGGGCTTCTCACAGGGAAAGGGATTCCAGGAGGGATGTGTCAAATGATAGGGAAAGGGACTCGAAGAGGGATGTGTCAAAGAGTCGGGAAAGGGACTCGAATAGGGAAGTGTCAAAGGATAGGGAAAGGGAAAGGGACTCAAAGAGGGAAGTGTCAAAGGACAGAAGAGCCCCACGTCCAGGAAGGGACGAAGTTGGTGATGTGTCTTCTAGATCCAGGCGTGATCACTCGCCTTCAGTGGAGTATCACCATCGGAATCAGCACAGATCTAATGGAGCTGATAGAAGAGAACTCAATGAGGTACTGGTGATATCCATTGCCTATTAGTTTTCTAGTATAATTTTTACTCTGTTGCAGTTTCTCACCTATTAGTTTTCTTATTGATTATATCATGGTTTGGGAGGGTCCAAGAAAGTTTGCGTATGCTCTTTTCTTAAATGAGAGGATAAGACATAAAAAGAATAAAAAAACGTGCATGTATGTAATTAAAACCATATCGCTTCTGTTAACATGATTGAAATTTTTGGTTTTATGTTCTTCAACTTTAGACCGTCACACTTTGTTTCCCTTCCACTGCAGTAAAAGTAATTGCACATTCTTTTCTTTTATTCCTTTTTCAGGAGACGAACTTAATGGACTCTAATGATCAGTGAGTACTTCACCTATCTGAGAATTTATTTTGGCATATCTGGCTGGTAAGTATATGTTCTCATAGCTGGTAATATTTATTTGGGCAGGAATGAAGATGACTCTGTTGCAAAAATGAAGGCTGCTGAAGAAGCTTTGGATAAGGTTGTGCTCCCACATTCTTGGAGTTTGTTTATTAAATACTTTCAAATAACTCTTCTTAACAAATGTTTATTTTCTTGATCTGGCAGCAAAAACCATCATTTGAGCTGTCTGGGAAGCTTGCTGCTGAAACTAACCGAGTTAGAGGTGATTATTGGATTATTTAGATAATTATTATGATGAAAGCTTGCCATCTATTTTCTATCTAATTTTTATCTGGGGTTGCATATGAGTAGATGAAGCGACATTTTCTTGTTAGTTTTCCCGATTGACTATATCTACAATTGCTGTATGACTAATTCACAATTTCAAGTAACATTAACTGTGAACATTTGGAGTCTATGTATGTCTCTCTCTGATCCTTTAGTTGTTCTTTGAAGGTGTAACGCTGCTATTCAATGAGCCACCAGATGCAAGGAAACCTGAAGTAAGGTGGCGCTTGTATGTGTTCAAGAATGATGAAGTATTGAATGGTAATTTCATGTAGACATAATTTCAGTATATGCCTTAGTCACTTTCTCTCATATGATTTTTAAAAGAACCTATTTTTGGTAATTTTGGCAGAACCCCTTTATGTACACCGGCAAAGTTGTTATCTCTTTGGGAGAGAAAGAAGAGTAGCTGACATACCTACTGACCACCCATCTTGTAGCAAGCAGCATGCTGTTCTTCAGTATAGGTAAATGTTGAATCAAGTCATTTCACTTCTACTAAATTAGCTGATAGTCTTGTTGCAAGTATTATTTTTTTCTTCTCATTACTTGGCATCCTTTTAAGTTTTTGTTTGTATATTACAGGCAAGTTGATGTGGAAAAAGAAGATGGTACTTTTACTAAGAAAGTGAGGTACATATCTTTAGCTATCTTTGGATTTTTGCTAGATTAGCATTGTTCTCTCTTTAGGCAAATATTCTTATCTCTGTGATTCTGCTCTTAATATATAGGCCTTATGTGATGGATCTCGGCAGCACCAATGGGACTTTCATCAATGTAAGCATTGGTAGCAAAGCAACGTGTCTTTGAAGAATATGTCTCTAAGCACAATGTTGCTAACTGTATTGTTGTTTCTATGCAGGGCAATCGTATTGAGCCTGAAAGGTTTTACGAAATATTAGAAAAAGATACGCTAAAGTTTGGGAACAGTAGGTAGGTGCTATGAATCTCTTAAAATATTTTTTTCGCTTTGCCATGGTCTGTGTATACCTGCTTGGCATATTCTTCAATGGTGCACTTCATTCATCTATATTCAATTTCCTCTCCTGTTTGATAAGTGGGGAAAACTGAAAACTGTGTTGATTTTATTACCCTAAAGTAGTAATGTGATAGAGGGGGATATCATTATGTTGCTACAAATTGTGATTTATTTGCTCCTTAATTCCATATGAACTGCGAGTAACAGTCCTGCACTTTTGTGTTTTTGCAGCCGAGAGTACGTAATGTTGCATGAGAACTCAGCCCACTGATGGATCCTTCATCTTGCTTCAGCTCTGTAGAGGAATTTGAGTGCTTCTGCCAATGGCTATCGAGCATTGAGGAGAAAAGTATACACCAACTCTGCTTTTAAGCCACAATTCTTGGAATCATGGGCTGATGTTTAAGTCATAGTTCTTTGAATATTTGTCTTGCTCGTAATGTAGTTAACTGTGCTGACAAGATAAACAATGTTTCATGTTTGAAATATTTTAATAAACATATGTGAACAACTTTTGGTTCATGAACAATTGTTACAGGTGTAGTTTTTTTTTTTTTTTTTTTTTTTGACAATATACCTGTGCAGTTAGAAATGAAGGTATACCATAAAAAAAAAGAACATTAATGCACCAAATCTCATAAAACAAAGATGTATTTGAACTAGAGTACAATAGCATCTGCATTAAGGCTACATCCAAATCTATGAAGAACCCTATTTTGAACCATCTTCTCAGTCAAAAAGCCCTTTTCACAACTACCATGAAATAAAACGAACTCGAGGGCTTGTAAGACTACAACAATATATTTACAAAAAGGTCACTAAATAGTCCTCATAAGTGAAGCTCCAAGACAACAAATGAAAGAACATTAGAAGTCGATGATGGGTTCGCCAATGGTCAAGTTCCTCTCCACAGTCCATGGCAAGTTGAAGAGCTTGGCCATTATAAACTTGAAAATCTTGTTCACATTAATGTTGTGCGTCGCACTTGAGAAGAAAAGGGTTGCCTTCATGGCCTTTGCATATGCTCTAGCCTGAAAAAGAAATGCAAAAAAAAGCAAACTCAACCAAAGATCGAAAAGCGCATTCTTGAATTTAACGTGAAGAAAAAGATTTGGTTTTTAACTTTCTTTACATCAAAAGAGGTTCTTTGTGGAAACAGATGGAAAAAGTTTGATTCTTTAACGTTTGTTTGTTCCTTTACCTTGATTCTCAACACTTGTCCTCACAACATTAACAAATCATAACAGCAAGATAATCCCACTAAGCCAAACCCAAACCACACCTTTCCCCTTTTTTAAAAGATTGTGTTCAATTTTTACAGTATGTACTGTTCACAAGTTCTATGTGACTACAACATATGCAAGTTTAGGACGCGGCAAGAAAAAATATGTCTCGAGCAAGTTGGATCACATGCATCATGCCATCACACTCTTTTCCAGTTAGAAAAAAAAAAGTGCTTTCTTACATTTTACTGAGTTGAATTAATTCAGTGTAGCATTTGCTTACCTGAGTTATGACTGTCCATTGAATATCTAATGGAAGCTGGGCAAAATCATCAAACTTGGTTCCAATAAGAACGGGAATCGCAGTCTGCAAAGAGTCGGATCATTGCTCGTTAGATGAACCAATTTACATCCTACAATCTCATAAAACTTGTAACAAACAGTTAATTTACGACTCTAAAAGCTCAGGCCATTACAAACGCTTATTTCTTAAACCGACCATTAAGTCGAGACATTTTCTGAAACTTCTAGGATGGTTAGAAACTTCAAGAATCAATAAAGCAAGGGACCAAGAGACTGAATTATTGATAGGATGGAGTTAAGCCCATTAACACAATACCTAAAGTTCACTGTTAAAGCAGCTCACCATTTACAAACATCATTCAAGTTCCAACAACTTGAAGTTGCAGGGCCACAATGACCACTTCACCAAAAAAATGCACATAAAAGTTCTACCTAAGGCAGTTATTGCTGTTCTAACCTCTTTTCCTTAACAACAATTTTTCCCTGAAAACACAAATTTGAATAAACAAGATTGAACTTTGAAGTTAAGTACCTGATTCCACTTTCTTGCTTCGGTATACCATCCAATCACACTGCGATACATTTAAAACAAAACATGAACAACGGAGCAAGCTTGAAAGCAAAAACAAAGTGCCAGAAAGTGCGAAAAAATCCGTACTTGTTCAATGTACAGCGACTGGTGAGATCAAACATGAAGAAAATAGCGACCGAGTCCTTGCAAGCAATGGGGACCTGATCAAGTGATTTTGTATCACCTGCAAGTTCATAAATCACTGTCAGAAAATTCATTGCAGTTACTGAACCAATCAAAACAAAGCAAGAAATCTTAGCTTAATTACCATTAACATCCCAAATCCTGAAAGCAATCCTTGCTCCTTTAACAAACAGCATCTTGTTCATTAAATTCAAGCCTTCCATCTCCAGCCCTTTCATTTCCTGCTCATCACCTATATACTTTACCTGCACCATTAAGCGAAAAAAAGCCTAAATTCAATACAAATAACTTAAAAAACACACACAAACACATAGAAAAACACACACTAACCACAAAACTAGTCTTCCCAATCTGGGAATCACCCAAAAGGCTAATCTTCAAGCTGACCAAATCATCCGAATCGCCATCGCTGTCAAAGGGGTTCCACGCCAGCTCCGGCACCTCTCCCATGTCCGCCGGAGAGCTGAATGGCGCCGTTTTCTGAGAGATTCTACTGTACCTCGCCGGCGGCCGGCCAACAGAGCAAGCGAGAATCTTCTCCCAAATGAGCTTAAAAAACTGCTTGAAAACAGACACCCTGTCAAACAGATTCCACCTGATGTTCACGTGAACTATCTTCCTGTAAAGCCTGGTCATCTTCTTCTCCGTCTTCTCACTCATTCTCGACGCCATTGGTACAAAACATGGCGGTTTTCCACAGCTCTGCGAAACCGGCCTAATGGAAAAAAGCCACGGTTTTTAAAAAACGTGTTTTTTCCCCTCTGTAGCTCTCTGTAAAACTTGGTTTTGGAAGTTGGAAAATCAGATGGATTTATCAAAGGGAACGAAGGGCGGTTGACCGGTACGCCACATATAAAGTACCAAAACAGTCCAAGTTGCCGGCTTCTTTGGTTTCTACGTACTGTGGGTATTTTGGTCTATTGTGGTGTCTGGAGCTCTCTGAGTTGCTTTGGTTTATGCTGCGTTTTATAGAGGTTGGTTTGGTGGTGTTTGGTACAAGATTGAGGTGATTATATACCAAATTTGGAGAGTTAAATAGGCATAATGAATAATTAGATTCTATAATAAATAAATAAATTTAGTTTATGAGAATGAAAATTGAATGTGAAAAATATAAACCTTATCTTATAGCTTTGTTAATAGATTTTAATATTAATTAATGGAAGATTTTGTGAATTTAGTTAGCAATTTTCTGTTGTGCTGATATTGTGCGAGTCATATCACGTTTATGTTCCTTTGATTTAATCTAACGTATGTAACGTTTACCAGTTACGTAATTATACTAAAAAAAATGCAAATTGCGTGATGGTGTTTGGTCAAACCGCGTTTACAGTGCCCGAATCACGTTTTTGTCAAATCTAATGCTGTGCTGATATTGTGCAACTCATATCACGTTTATGTTCCTTTGATTTAATCTAACATATGTAACGTTTATCGGTTATGTAATTATACTAAAAAATACAAATTGTGTGATGGTGTTTGGTCAAACCGCGTTTACAGTGCCCGAGTCACGTTTATGTCAAATCTAACGTATCTAACGTTTATCGGCTATGAGATTATACTAACAAAATAATTAAACACAGACCGCGTGATATTGTTTGGGTCGAACCGTGTTTTACAGTGTGTAAATCACACCATGTATATGTCATATTGGTTGAATCTAACGTATTTAACGTTTATTGGTTATGAGATTATATTAACAAAAAATTTAAACACAAACCGCGTGATGGTGTTTGGGTCAAACCGCGTTTACAGTGTACAAATCACGTTTATGTCACATTGGTTGAATCTAACACATTTAACGTTTGCTGGTTATGAGATTATACTAACAAATTCTAAACAAAAACCACATAATAGTGCATCAAAATTTAATTTGTTTAATGTATTATCACTTATTAATTATTTATTAAGATATTTGAGCCACAATATTTTTATTATGTTTTACTATTTAATTTGAAATAATGTATTATTGCTCAGTCTATTAGTTTTTATTTCAAACAATGCGATAGTATCCAAGTCTCCAACACATTTATGGTAAATGTCGCCTTAAATTATAAAATTTAACACATTGCAAAAAAAAAATTATACAAAAACGCAGGCACATTAAAATACACGCCCCAAAATCCACTTAAGCTTTTCAATAGATTTTGTTTGAAGATGTTTGCAAGAACTTCTCTTCTCGCTAGTGCAAGATCACATAGGTCGGGATGCGCAACAAATGTGTATATGGAGAGTGTGCATAATTTACCGTATAGTTGTCAGTTGCAAGACAATATAGAGGCTCCGGTAGGCCTAGACCTACCATGAAATCTGGTGAAGAGGTGTAAATTACTGTTGTCCGGCGAGAATTTTCCAACGGGAGTGATCCTACGCTGCCATGCGCACGATGAACCTGCATTTTGTTCTATTTTAAAAAAATTAACTTACTAGAACGACGTCGTTTCCTAGTCCATAGGGATAAAAAATATTTTAAAAAAATATGAAAAAGGAAATTTGATTGGTCTGAATTAACCAATCTCTAAAAAACAACAAAATCCAATCGGTCAATCTCATTCTAAAAAACCGTTTGCCACTGCTCATTGGTCAGCCGTCAGCCACCCACCGCCCGCCATCCCCCTTCACTGTCATTTGAGACAAACCTAAAACAAGTTTTGGTTCCACCACTGATAGTTGCCACATAGCATAATGTTATTTTGTGATGGATACATATACCTTATTCGTGAGACCAATGGCTAGTGCATCTGATCACGCCCATATGATTAGTCATATGCAAGATAACTTGGAATCAATGTTTGGGGCACATCTACGTAATTGCAAGTAATTGGAATAACTGAGATTTTAGGGTAATTTTGAAATTTATATACATATTTATGTTTTCGTGTGAATGAGTTTATTTTATACTTTTTGTTCTCTGTATATTAGGCACAACATTACCATGAGTCTGAAGAATATAGACAACTGGTGAGAGCTCTATCTGATAGAGATTATTTTGGCATTTTGTTTGCCTCTTCACATGCAAGGAATGCAAGAAATATATATTATTAGGCATGCAATTATGATAATCGGATTTGGATATATCGATAATGGTGAACTTGTCTACAATGGTCAAAACAGAGGGGGTGCGGAATTTGGTTTTGAATGGTTCTTTAAAATCATGGCGACTGTGTAGTTGAGACTGAATACATCACCGGGAGAACAAGATTTGATGAAGATGAAGATTGTTTGGGACAATGACAAAAATTTATGTTAGAAACAATGTTTTTTTTTGTCAAAATTATCATAGTTATAAAATATGTCCTCGTTCATATACATAGCTATAAAATTATTAAAAATTATCTTCATTAGGGAAAACTATTACACTCATGTCATGTCCTCCCATTGAGATCTTCCACCGCCGCCTACTACAACCGAGATCATCAAGACGAAGAACATGATGACTAACTCAAATAAGAAGATGCTTGAGAAATCCAAGAAGAAGATGGACTTCAAGACTGATGAGCATGTTGAGATTCCAGAATTCTACTATGGAGAAAGATGAATTTGACGGTTTTTCTCTTGCTTGATAAGGACTTGATTTGTCTGAATTTGTTGAAAGGTCTATGACTGTTGTAACTAAGAATTCGTCTTATTCTAAGGCCCGAGCTCTTGAAGTCTTCAAATTGTTTTCTGAAGCTTTAGAGGGTTCTCTTTTGAAGTAGCTAAACCTTTTAAATAATGCCTTGGGCAAGGCGGGAATTAGGGCATTTATGATCTCCCTAAGTCACAGACTAGACTTGAGGAATTCCGATGCTCTTCTAACCGTCTAGGACGTACAGGATCCACTGCTCTTGTTGAAACTCCCCAGGTTTGCACCCATCTCAAGAAACTCGATTTGAGTAGAAACAGGTTCTACCTGGAAGCTGCCACTGCACTGAGCAACTCAATTCTTCAGTTTGAGAATCTGAGGGAAATTAGTCTGAGCTACATGGTCTTGCACAATGAAGGGGCATCAGCCATTGTCAATGCCCTAAGAATTTCAGCTCCTCAGCTCCAAGTCTTGGAGCTTGCTGGAAATAGATTAACAGACCAATGTGCTTCTTTGATAGCTACGTGCATGGCTTCCAAACAACACCTCGTGAAACTAGATTCAAGCATAAATAGTATTACAAGATGATGGTGATGTTATGATAAGTGAGGCTCTAAAGAATGGTCACCAAGAGTTGAAAGAAATTGATATCAAGTGCAATTGTTTGACGATCGTGGGAGCACGGGCGATTGCTCAGTTTATTATCAACAAGACCAGCTTTAAGGTTTTGAGTATTGTCCAAAATTTCAGAGATCGCGAGGGCATCGATGAATTCGATGAGAATATCATCAATCAGGTGATGTTTGACTACTACATGGACGTCATTCCAGTGAAGTTCGTTAAGGAAGATTGAGGATCGAGTTCAGAGATTGAATGACTAATTTTCAAAATAATATAGTAATAATTTTTAATTTTAGAGACATTTGTGTTTGAATTTAATCCCACTTATAGGATTTGGATTTGATTTGTTTCCGGAATTTGGATATGAAGTAATCATTAATTTTTTAAAAAAAATTCACTTATGTTGTTTTCTAGAGATAGCTTACCCATTCTGAATAGAAATATTCATAGCTAATATCGGGAGCTAATATCTTTCTTTGAACCTTTGTCCAATCATAAGGACGCTAGATTCTTAGATCTTCGCTTATTTCGGTAGTGGAGGAGCCAAGGTGACGGAAGCTGGTTCAGACTTGACCCCAATTATCGAACTCCTTAGATGATTCTCGTCTTGCCTTTTCCTCTTCATCCTTTGAATTGAATCAAATTCCATTCTATAACTCCTAACACTTAAGTCTTGAATAATGGCGAGAGTTTTATTAGGTTTGATTTATCATTGTCTTGTGTTTGAATGACATTGCTTGCTACTGATTGATATTTAATCTATGCACTTTTGTGATAAGTGAATGTTGTTAAGATTTTACAATGATGATATAATTTTCACTGAGCTAGTGTAACTTACCCCACACTTTACACTATGTTGTTGCAGATCTCTAGCTAAGGGATAGGATGAAATATATGATGGTTTGTTAGTGAAGAATGTTGAATGCTAAGAGCTTTATTATGATTGGACAAAGTTCATTGGGAAATGTAAATGTCATTTCATTGTATAATGAAGTTTATAACTTCCACTACAAGAATTAATTTGGAATTTGTGTAAAAGTTTAAACATCATAAGGATGATTTTAGCACTTATACTGGATCACTTTAGGTGGGGGCGGGTTTAGCGTGACCCGATCTTGTGTTGGGTAAGTTTAACTCGATAGTTACTAGCGTTTCTCTTCTTATAAGGGTAAGACGTGTTTTCTAACATTTCCATATAATTCTCTTACCATTTCAAACCTCTAAAAATCTCTTTCAGAAAGCTATAAACTCCTTCAATATCTAACTGGAAGCAAAATATAGATGATTAAAATTAAAATACTTAATTTGAACACGAGCCACAACTAAAATAACTGAATGAAAAATGCACATATATGATTTTTTTGACATAATCTATTTTTGTTATTCAGATTATAATTTATTTTTTTATTTGAATTCTTACTTGTTTCTTATTTTAAATCTGTTGTGAAAAATTGTCACCGAAAATATATTGATGTGTCTTGTGTAAATGGTTCTTCTTACACTAAATAGTGTCATCACTAAATAAGACTGCATGTATAACAGAGATAAAACGATGTCATTTTTGTTAAAACAGATTAAATTGGATGAAAAATCAAGATGATTTGTACATAACACGAGACAGAATATAGAAAAATAGAATTTGTATTTGGGAATCGGGATCAACGAAGTTAATAAGAAGAAATTAGAGCATCTTTAGTGGTAAGCAAGATGATGATGTAGCTTGACTTGCCATGTCATATTTTCAAGCAAGTGGCTTGTCAAGCTAGTGTTTCAATTAGTGGTAAGGTAGCTTGAATATTGGCTATTATGGTCTCATATATGCACAATATCTACCTAATTCTATTGAATTAGTAATGTAGGACCCATACAAGCTAGTTGCTTGTGAAGGCAGCCCTTCCTTGAGAAGGCTAATGACGTGGCAAAAAACAATGGTAAGCAACTAGTTTAACTATTTAGAAAAATTGCAAGCAAGTCCAAAAATTCAACCATTGGAGATGCTCTTATAGTACTCTAAACTATAGAATGGATTGCTGATTGATCGTAATTAACTTGGAGAATATTCCTCTTCTTGTAAGCTAAGCATATAGTATATATGATGGTCCACGAACTGGGATTAATCTGGCAAAAGAAGTTGATAATGTAGTTTAATATCATATAAACAAGAAAAAGAATCTAAATTTGATCTAGATCGATCTACTATCAGATTAAACTTTACTTCCTTATAGTTTACTCTGAAGAATAAACAACAAGTTAAAAAGCTGCTTCATCACATTTGCTTTATGAAAGGCCGTCGTGGTTTACAGATTACACTTTCTAACGTTTTACCTGGCCTTTTTTCATGCCAGTAACTTTTTTTTAATATGATAGTTATATTTAATAGTATTTATACATGAATACATGATGCATGATATCATATATCATTTGAACGATTACGTGAATAAATATTTCATTTCTGTCTAAAGATCTCGTTTATAATTTTGTGATTGTCTTTCAAAGTGTTTTAAAAAGAAAGTATGAAACGGTCCAGTGTCTGATCGGGGTGCAGTGTGGGTCGTGCTCCCGCACAGATTACGAAATTAAGGGGCTTAAAAAAAATTTAGGTGTATCATATATATGTGTATTTTAAATTTTTGAAAAATGTAAATATTGGAGTTATTTTTGAAGGATCCTTTTCTCTTTGAATTTGGATTTTTTAATTTTCTTGAAAGGTTTTTTCCTCTTTGAATTTGAGCCTTTTAAAAACTAACATGTTTATGCAAAGTCTCTAGAAAGTCCGACTTTCCTAAGTGTTATGGAACTACCACTATATATTTAAGGTTAAGTGATACTATTTTGTGTTAAAACATTGATAGTATCAAAGTGAACATAGTAAAATATGTTTTAATGCAAAAATTTATGAATTTACATTAAAACATTAATAAAATTCAAATAACAAATTTTACAGTTCAAATTAAAAGGTACACTGTATAAGTTAAAACGTATAAAAACTCTTATGGAAAGTCAGGAAAGTTGGACTTTCAGGAGACTTTCTCGTTTATCTTACTAATTTTAATATTTTGGATAAAATTACATTAAATCCCAATATATATTATTCTCAATCAATCAATAATATTATTATATTTTTATTATAAAAGAGTTTAGAATTTAAATTTTTTCACCGTACCTCAAAATACGTTAGAACGGCCCTGGTAGGATGATTGTACTTGATTAAATCGTTGTAATTAATATATATATATATATATATATATAAAGTTAATTAGCAATAAAACATTCACACTCCAATATACTATTTATCATGATTTGTTAAAAAAATTATATAAGTTTAATTTAAGTGAATTGAATTACGTTGAAATGTCAATTCAGTTAAAAACACACATAATCTAATCTAAAGTCTGAATTGCACTTGATCGATGTTCGTAACCCTAAACCTAATTAGTTTTTTTGACATAAATGTAGCTCATCATAACCTGTTTGAAAATTCTAAATTAAAAAAGTTGTGGACTTAAATAGATGAGACAATAATAAAGCTTGATTTTGACACTAATGATGCTTTAGGGTTTATCTTTCTCAACTTAATTGAATAGATCAAATTATACTTTATCGAAATTTAACTTATATAAAATGGAAAAAATGCCTATAAAATGAAAAACACATGCCACCAAATTATATGTTTCGAATTAAATTGAATTCAAATAAAACATAATAAAATCAAATTATTCAAAATTTTATCAAATCATATTTTATCAGATATAAAAAATACTTTATTCGAGTTGGGAACAACACGTCGTGACTTGTGAACTCGTAGTAAAGAAACGTGAATGCTTAAATAGATGAGACACTAATCATGGTACTATACATTAGATTAATTATTCATACACGAAAGGGACCAAATTTCCCACACGAGTACGTATAATTGTCGCACACATTTCTGTGTCTATATTTGACGACTTATAGTTTGGCATGATGCCCCTTATCCTAAATTAACTATATTCATCGTGACGTGACACAAAAGGCTCTAAGTTAACCAACTCATAATTGATAATTGTTGAGAAACTCTCCCGAAAGTCCAACTTTCCTGACTTTCCATAAGAGTCTTTATACGTTTTAACTTATACAGTGTACCTTTTAATTTGAACTGTAAAATTTGTTATTTGAATTTTATTAATGTTTTAATGTAAATTCATAAATTTTTGCATTAAAACATATTTTACTATATGTTCACTTTGATAATATCAATGTTTTAACACAAAATAGTATCACTTGACCTTAAATATACAGTGGTAGTTTCATAACACTTAGGAAAGTCGGACTTTCTAGAGATTTAGCTAAACTTTATATGCTCCCATGCAAGAATGATCGAGGCCGGTTTAGGTCTAATTTACCGAATCCGGACCTGACTCGTAAAAAAAGTATAAATTAAAGATAATTTAGTAAAATCATATATGACATGAATATTATACATAAAAATGTAATATTATGATATATTAATATATAAATGGGTCTCAATATGAATATGAATTTGAGTATGAGTTTGATATTTTATATCGATGTCCATTATTTAAAATCTAAATCTAGATCCGATCCAGATTCAATGGGTCTAAAAAATTTGGATCTATACCCAACCCGATGTTTCTAAAGTCTAAGGTTCTTGACCGGTTTTTAAATCCACGATCATCCCTACTTTCGTGTTGTGTGGCTAAACATTTTTTACAATCAGCTTTAGTCACTCTTAATTAAAAAAATTTACTTTTATTCATTCCTTTTTTATTAAAAAAATAACTAAAAAAAATGCACTTTTAACCTGCATAGATATTTACATAAAATTATAATTATAAATAATATTCTAATTTTATTCTTTGAAAAATAAAATATAATATGTAAAATATTATCTTCAACAAATCTGATCCAAAATCAGTTAACAAATTTTGAACGAGACGGAGGGAGGTAATATATATAATATTCATATTGCACATTGAGGTAACGCATGTAGCCTTTGCTCATTGGACGAACTCCAACCACTGAACAAATTTCTTAATTTGAACTTTCGTTACAAAGGCAATAATGGGTTGGGTGTGATTCGGAAAACCAAGCAAGCCCCATGCACCAAACGATACTATAGTTGCGATAAATTAAGAAATAGTTTTAGATTAGTATTTAGGTGGATGATTCCGATCAGTATGGAACTTTAAATAATTATATACTGCAGCTAGGTTGTTGAATTGTAACTGTATTGTGTAATACACTGTGTTATGTTAAAGACGGTTGATAAGTATATATGTTAAAAGACGTTGAAAAGTATTGAAAAGGTCCAAGTATAAGTATATATTTATATATTAATCAACGAGTTTTGTAGAAGAGATTGCGGTGAAGTTTGCTGTAAGAAATTTTTAATGGGGAGTGATATCGGAAAAGGCTTAGCCATTTTGATGATATGTGATAGTATTTAGATGCAAAGAAACTAGACAATATTTACAAGATAAGGTAATGGAGTGTGAATTTTAAGTTGTTTATGAGTATATGTTGATTTTATTATATAATCTTTGATCTGAGAGAATTTCTACCGAATTTATGAAGAATTCTCTTTTCGAGATCATCGTCAAAAAATCTCTTTTAAGACTTTTAGTGTCGTCTATCAACGACATTGTTTCAATGAGGTCGCAAAATTACTCTCTAATGCGCTAATTACATTAACACAGTCGATAAAAACCTGCACTTTGGGTACTTGTAACTTCAAGCTTTTAATGTCGTCTATCAATGACAATGCTTCAATGGGAGTCGCAAAATTACCCTCTACTGCGCTGATCACAGCACACTCGATAAAAACCTTTACTTTGGATACTTGTAACTCCAGCGCTGCCTCCATGCCCTTTAATATTGTTAGGGGCTCTGCCTGAAATGGTGAAAACATGTGTTGTGTGATAGAACTTTCTCTCTTCTTGTGATTGCAAGTGTCGTACAAAAGCCATGCTACTGATCCATCACCTGTATCGGGGTTGAAAGCACCATCTGTAATAATTGTCCATACCATGCCTTCCTCTGAGTGAGGATTCCTCTGGACTGTCAAAACCCCTGTTTCGATGGTCTGTGATTTTTGATGAGATTTCTTTATTTGCTCATACCGGTTAAGAGTTTGACTCCAAATGATGTCAACTGTCATTGTCCGTTGCTTCCACACTTACAAATTTATTCTTCCATGTCCACCACAAAGCTCTGGGAGCTCCATATCAGACACACTCATAATCCATGCATTCAACCAACTGGCCATCTCCTCACAAACCCTTGAGAGATGGAGAAGAAAATGAAGGTGGATATCATTTAATTTTACAGGAAGGAAAGAGATGAAGCTAATCAGTAGAATTATTGAACAGTAATGATAATCTAGATGACTTCTAATTCATTCAACTAATTAGTATAACTTAATGGTATCAAACTGTAAAGTTAGAAATGTTAGTTGGCATATTTTATGAACGACGGTTTTGACATTATAATGTCTGTCAGCAGTTTTTCAGAACTTGACATTATAATGTCTTGCGCGCAGAGTTCAGAAAACAAGAAAAGTCCAAGTTTATATGGCTGATCAGAATATTATGGTATGTTAATATTCAACCGTGTTCATCTACCTTCTCGGGTTGTTTTAGATATTTAGATTGAAACATGTGAGGAAAGAGAGATAGTTGAATATGATCTTTTCCTAACTATAATTATATTAGAAATTCTTTTTTTACATTTTCTAGATTATGGGTAATATAGCAATTAGAATCAGAAAAATTATGAGAGAGTTGGATCCGGCATAAGATGGAACACAACCAAGCACTATAAAAGAAGAACCCAATGTCATTATTCTACATCGATTTAGAATGCATTGAAGCAGAGGTCAAACCGGGTATTGAGGTTTTGCACTACAGAATCGACGGAGAACTTGAGCCAAGTTCTGAGATTCGCTGAACTGATTTACAACGAACGACATCGTTGATCGTTGAAGGCACCTCGTTTTTGGAACAACTTGAGAAGTTGCAATATTAGCTCACACCATATATATGGTTTAGTAGTAAAAGTGTTTCGTACTGTTACCGAGCATTGTAGTGAGTCTTTCAAGTTGGGTAGAGCAGCCCCGCATATGTACGTGAATTCCACCGAACTGCTTTACCAATTGCAGTGTTCTTTAATTCCGCATTTGACATTATCATATCGAACTGTGTAGCGACATTATAATACCAAAACACTGTAACTGAACATTTGATCAAATTTATGTATACTCACATTTCACAAACCATTAACAGCTACTGAAAATCAACCATCAACAACAGGTTATTTTCAATTATAAGGGTATAGGCTATAGTACAAAAAGACTCCAAACAGATTCCTTGACCTTTTTTGTTCGTTGATAGCTACGGTTCACCATACAAGAAGGTTTGTATTTAACTAAATTGTTGGACTCGTGTAGTCTTTATCGCGTGCCATTTATTTTGTGACAAAAACAGCACAAATAATAGGATTTGTCATTCTTTCCACTTATGTCGTTTCTCGAATTATTGATTGTTTTAAGCTTATTCAAGTAATTAACTAGTGAAGGTACGTACAAAATGTTGTTTACTAGTCAATATTACGATTTCCAATTATTGGAACGATTAGAAATTGATATATGACTATATCATGAGGTTTCAAGTCACAATCAATATATTTTAACGTTTTTAATTTTAAAAAGTATCAATTTTTGCATTTTAAAAGTTTTAATCATTGATCTCTTTTATCTATTTAACATGTTTGAATGTAGATTGATCCAATTAAGATAAAAGGGCAAAAAATGAACTCTAAAAATCATTTATAAACGCGTGGTTCTTCACAATAATTCATATTTTATACGTTTTTCTTTCACACGTGTATTTATTTATATTTTAATTTATCATCAATCAACAAGAGCGTGTATTAATGTTTTTTTATGAATTCACTACAACAACCTAATCTAATATATGGATCTTACAACTAACCTTCAACTATTCAACTCTACTGATCTCGCACGTCGAGTGGTCGAAATTCTCACTATGCTGTTTAAAGTGGGGGTGAAGATCCCACTACCTACACCCGCAGATGTCCCTTCTCTTGACACCGACGATATACCTCCCGACTCGTGATTGAGCACATTGAAGATTTTAACCCATATAAATTTGAAAAAATGCTTCATATGAAAATTGTTATTTCTATGGGATTTGAACCCCGACATCCACTGAACGAGACACTATCTATGTTCAACTGAGTTAGCCCATCAGTTGATTGTGTGTATCAATGTAAGTTTACAGAAAATGTTGGTTTCTTGTATGATGTCGATAGGGTTAACTTATGGTGAAGGTTGACTTGAACCAAGCTCCATAATTTAAGTGGTTGAATTGTTCTTTGCATAATCAAATGAAGTGCTATTCTTTTCTACCAGGATATATATTCGGTGGTTACCCTTCACCATGATCAATATTCAAAGGCAATGAATGTGGAGAAGTGTGTTCGTAAAGAAACGGGTATTCTAGTTCGTTCAAATGATATTATATTTTCATGCAAATTGTACCTTAATAATCTGATTTGATGGATTTGAGTAAATTTTAATTTTTGTAATTTTTCAGAAACGTATTTATATGATTTAGATTAGACAATATATCGAACTAAGGCTACAATTGTATGCAAGACTAAGCTGAAAGATTAGTTTTCTAGTGATCAGCAAAATTTAGGTTTAATTTACTAGACATATGAAGATGGAGAAACAAATGATTCTTTATGGGATTTTTATTTAGTATTGAAAATTTCCTGCTATAATTGTTTCTAAATGAAAAAAATTTTTAATAAAATTTGCAACTTCTTGTCACACACAGACATTTGTTTAGGGATAGGATCGTCAATTCACCATATAATCTTAAACCACTTTCCGGTAATTTCTTTAAATTTAGAATGGCGCAACAAAGAACAATAATATTATAATATATTTTCAATACTTGAACGACATGTTGCTGCTTTTAATCATTAGCGATATATGATTAGTGGCATTTTACAACCATTGTAATCATCGAGAATTGTGGCATTCCGATCAATTATGAGCTCATTAGAGCTTCCTTATGTTCTCTTCTCATCAACCCCTATAATTTCTATAGAATTTTGTAGTTTTCGTATTTTACCATTTTCGCCTTTGATTCATTGTGGCACTTCTCAACGTCGAAACTCTACGAATAAAACTGAACTTTCAGCCCGACATCCCGTCTATGTAAAAATTTGTTTTCCAGAGAAGGAAAGCCCAGTCACCTAAGCCCAATAATTTGCGTAAACCTCTCCGACGACGTTCTCTTCCCAAAACCCCGCCGGCTGCCACCACTCACCACGGCGGCGCCACCCAGAACAATGACTTCAGAAATCGAAATAGTCGAAGAGAGATTGAAGTCGTTTTTCGAACAGCTGAAAACGGAATGCGGCATCTTCGAAAGGATTATGTACAAGAACAAGAATCAGCACAGAAGGTGCTCTTATTTCCAGTACCTGCTCAAGGTAGCAACTAACTACTTTCAAGCTGTGTATGTGTGTTTTGTGTGTGCTTAAGGGCTTAGTGATGGTGGTTTTGATGACAGGTTAGAAGGGATTTGGGGCTCCTGCAAGCTACAAAATTGGAGGAAGTATTGAATTCTTGCTTTTTGGTGATCAATGGTAATAAGCCTAAGCAAAAAGTAAAGATTTTGGATAGGTATGAATAGATTAGGATTATTTATCAGCCATTACAATGTCTGTGGTAGTTCAGTAGAGCATATGATTGGTAGTAATTAGAGCTGAAGTTTTTCAAGATGTAGAATTATAATTCATATGTTTGTGTTTTTCCTGTATTAGCTTGAAGGCTAAGAGGAAGTCTGATAGTGGAAAATTCAACTTCTTGGAACGGCTTCTAGGAGCTGCGCGTTTGCTATCGCGGGTATGCTTGGATTAGTTCATCAAATTTCTCTTTGTTTCTCCATTTTGGTGTTGTTACTATTATGCCAAGATACTGAATTGTTTGAATAATGTGAAGTGCAATCTTATGTGAGTTCTCTTTTCGTTTCACAGATGGTGGAACCAATGCTGAGGGCAGCAACGTATCCTTTTTGTTGAGATTTTTTCAAAGACCACACAGGATATTGTTGATGATGTTTTTTTTTGTGCATTACTCACATCGCGGTCTACAAGTGAACTATTGGATTTAAAAATTCATTAGAAACTAAGTTTTGAGATAGAGATTATCTGCCATTTTAACAAAAACCATATATGCGGACACACTAATTCCTTTGATTTCGTATTTGGATTATGATAATAACATTACTCTAATTACCTCTTCTATTCAGTGAGGTCTTGATTGATTATGTATAGTGTACATTTAAGCTAGAGTTCCGATTTCATTGTTGATCCTATGAAAATTCTCACTTTCTGTTGTTTTTACTCAATTGCATCAAGCTGATTGCGTAGCAGAATATTTTTCATCTGTTTGTATTTTTCCACTTAACTATCAACAGAGAGATATCTAAACTGCTTGCCCAGTCGTTCTTCTTGGCGTTTTCACTGACAAATTTAGCGCTGCTCTCAAGATTTCGGGTCTTGATTCAGCAAGTGCGTGATCTTTACATCTCAACAGTAATTTAAACAATTTTTTCTATGAAATCCTGTTTTCAGCCATATATGCCAGAAATCGCAATAATGCTAACTGCTAAAACAGATTTTCTTCGTTACAGGTGGCAGTGATTATCATGTTTTCTTGGTTACTTTGGCTTTACCTAAGTAGATGTTCTGCCTGCCATTTGTTAACTTTTCTGTTTATGCAGATACTTCTGGATGTGGTTTTTGTATACAATACAGTATTTCCTATATCTCTAGCAAAACAGTCTGCTAAAATTACTGAAGGAGGTCTTGAGGTTTGTCCATCAGTTATTTTTCAGTCTCCATTTGCATAATTTAATGCATATTAAATAACAGAGAACAAATATTCTTCTTTTCTGTGCAATAAGGCCGATTTGTAATTTTTCCTTATGGATGGAAATCACAGGTATTCAGGGATTATTATCCCATTAAAGACCAAAACCTCATAACCTTGAAATGTGTTTGGGAAGCTGACAAGTTTGTTCTAGTAGAGGAAACAAATGAAAGTGAAGCCAAAAGCCAGGAAATGCTTAGCGAAGAGGTTTCGGTTGCAATACAGTACCAGAGCGTCGAGGTTCTGCTTAGAGGTATCTGTCTGTACTATTACTCCAATGCCATTCTCATCTCATCTTCTCAATAAACTGTAATATGTCAGATGTAAGCATGTTTGTAGTATGGATGATGAAGCTATCCTAAAACTGATTTCGTTGTGCTCCCTTTTCTTTCATTTTTTTTTTCTAATTTCTTTAACTAAGGCACAAGTTAATGTGTTTTCTGCATATGTGTCCTTACCACTCCCCTGATCCCGTAAAACCTAGATGATTGTTGTCACTTTGGGTAGTGTCTGTTCCTCTTCTGTTGAAATTACAATTGAAGAATAGGTATTTTTCTCTCATACTGCCTGCAGATGTGTTCTATGTTTCCAGTTTTTTTCCAAATGATATGGTATTCAAAAATAATACCATAGTACTAGGAGACACATATTTCTTCTACCGTGGCTGTACATTTCTCAGTCTATGACTGGACACTGCCCTGGACTCCATACTTGTATGTTAGTTAATTGGTTCATACTCACGCACACCAGATATATTTAGTTTAAACTTTTATTCAAAACTATAGAACCATGGATTGCACGAGTATCTTTTGTTTGGCTCAGAGATTCTTTTCTGGTTCTTTTGAATGCATAATTAGGCTCCAAATTGTGCTAATAAGTATAGCTATGGGTCCTGCTATTTAGTGGTGGACAATTGCATTAGTTAAGTTCTTATTTTTTCATGGCAAATTTCCCGTTTGATGTTTGATATATTGATCCTCCAACAGATAATGACAGTGATGAAGTTGAGAATGAACTGGCTACAGAAATAACCGATCACCTGGAAAAGGACTCGGGTTGTTTGGGTGAATCTAGCTCACAGGGCTGTGAAGAGAAGCCTGGTGCAGTAAGCTTGAATATACCAGCAAATTCAAGTTCACCGCTGCAGTCAAATCCATTAAAACGCAAGGCTGTTTCGAGGGAAAAAGTTGCATTCTTTAAAATTGCACGGCCTGCACCATCAACTTCACAAAAATCGAACTTTGATGTCAAATTAGGAGACAAAGTTGATGAAGGAAAGGAGGATCCCTTCTTCAGTATACTCACCGGTGACAATAAGAAGAACAGTATTTTCTAGAAATAATGCCATTTTCAATTCCCTTTTCCCCCGGGCCCCCCTTATCAGTTTCTTTCCAGTTGTCTTTCAGTGGTTCCAAGTTCTAAAATATGCAGTCTGTAGATTAGATTTTAATTACAATGTACTAAAGACTAATAAAATTTCATTTTAGATAACAAACTTCATTGAATTGCAGTAAACTAGGAATTGTTTTCTTTGGGTGTGCATTAAAAGAAGGCCAGATCTTTTTATTTCCTAGTCATTACTCTTTTTTGCTTCAGTTTTGGGTGCACCAAAAACACCACATAATTGGCAACTAGTTGGGGATACGACAAGGGATTTCAGACAGGTGTCTGGGCAACCTTGTACAGTGTCTATTCTCGGGGTCAGATTAGCTGCAGCTCTGAATCCAAGTTTAGTTCTTGAACTTAGGTAATGGTGTAGACTGCAGAAAGCCTGAAGCTTGAAGTTTGAATGGTGATGGTAATGGCAGTGGTGTATGCTGCTGTACCAGTGGCGGTGGGAAAGCCTTCATCACCACCTGAAGTGGCCAGCTCCTCCCTATCTCGATCTTCCGTGAAGTCATTGCCCAGGCAAGTACTAATATCTGCATAATTTTTCTGATATTGTTGAAATATGACTTTGGTATGCATAATTTTCTGTCCCATGTTGGCTCGTTGAAGGAATCTATAACCACATTAGTTAGTTGGTTTTTGAGTTGGAGCCTTTAAGATTCATTGCTGATGATATTCAAGGAGAATCCTTTTTTTATGAAATTGTTGATTAGACCTTTTTTAGTGAATTTATGCACGAGGAACTCTTTCTAAACGTTATTTTATTTTTCCTTGAAGGAGAATGCCATTAAAAGGAATGACTAAATGCTGTTTGGACCAGGGAATAACAAGAAATCCCGAGTTTAGACAAATACTATCAGGTGTTGCTGCTTCAATAATTCTTCTCTCCCAAACAAACCTGGTTAGTTCTTTTGGCAATGTTTTCCCTTTCTTTCGTAGTTCTAATCAGTTAACAAGTTCTAAGTGTTCAACGAACATACAAGTTCTCACCCGAGAAACATTTGTGTGCCTTAAGGTTCAGAAGCTATCATGATTTTGGTTTCCATTTTCCAGGTTTAGATATAAGGTTTCAGAAGCATTGAAAGTGTGTTGTCGTAGTTGTCTATTTGCAGATAATAATTGAGAACCTGAAACACTTCCTGCTCGTTTGTAAATACAGGCTGCTGCAGAGAATCTCTCTCAGAATAACAATGTATGTCAGCTTGCCGGAGCTATGGACAAATATCCATCTCTTCCATTAGAACAGGACGAAAACAGTGCAAACATGATGATGACAATGATGATGAGGGGGATGACAGCTAAGAACTTCGACCCCGAGAGATACGCTGGAAGGTGGTACGAAGTGGCCTCACTGAAACGCGGATTTGCAGGAGCAGGTCAAGAAGATTGCCACTGCACTCAGGTAAAAATGGTCACTTTGATGGACTATTATCACTTATTTAGCAAAATTTTCGTCTTTATTTATAATTTTTTATTTCAACTTTAGGGTGTTTATACACTCGACAAGAAAGCCGGGGCGATTCAGGTGGACACTTTCTGTGTCCACGGAGGACCCGATGGCTACATAACTGGAATCAGGGGAAGGGTTCAGTGTTTGCCAGAATCCGAGGATGAATTGGAAATGAAAGAAATGAATCCCGATGGAACTGATATGATCAAGGGCAAGTGTTTTCTTAGGTTTCCTACTCTCCCGTTCATCCCAAAGGAGCCCTACGATGTACTCGCTACTGATTATGACAACTTCGCCCTTGTTTCCGGGGCCAAAGACACAAGCTTTGTTCAGGTACTAGGCATTATCAAAACTATTCTGAACCATCTTTTTTTCTCATCAATCTGAACCATCTTTTAACTTTCTTATTTCATTAATGTTGCAGATATATTCAAGAACACCTAATCCAGGCCCCGAGTTCATCGCCAAGTACAAAGAATACCTAGGAACATTTGGATACAATCCATCTAAGATCAAGGACACGCCACAGGACTGCGAAGGGATGACAGACAGCAAGCTAGCAGCGATGATGTCCATGCCGGGAATGCAGCAGGCTCTAACGAACCAGTTTCCCGACCTGGAATTAACTTCTGCAGTCCAGTTCGATCCACTCACAAGCGTTTTCGACACTCTAAAGAAGCTCGTTCAGCTCTACTTCAAATAGCTAGAACTTTCACTGAGCAATGTGTAAATTGATCATACCACTCACAAGAGTTTTCGACACTTTGAAGTAGCTCATTCAGCTAAATTTCAAATAGCAGGAACTTTTGTAATCTGATTCTCTGAACAATTTGTAAGTTTTGATCATACTTGATTAAAAAAAGTGAACTCATTACAAAATCTTTCCAATCATGCTTTCTGAACAGAAAATCCTAGGATGAAGTTCTTGATCTCATCATTGGCAGCCTTATCGAGCGCAGTTCTTCCTTCAGCATCTTTCACACTGTAATCAGCTCCAGCTTTCAGCAGCTCCTCGATCTTCGGTAAATCGCCTTCTCCGGCAGCCATCATCAGAAGAATGTCCACCGGATGTATCTTCTGGCTCAGAAGCTCGTACATTTTGTCATACGTTCCCTCCACCGCCAGCATTCCCATGTAATTAAAATACTGCAATAAAACACAAAACGTTCAAGATCCTCCTTAGCATTTCAAATTTATTACAGAAGGCATTCAAATGGATGACCTGTTCAACGTCGTCTTTGTCGAAATCGTCACGAGACTGGCTGCCGTAAATTCCGGCGCCCTCGGAGTCGACGCCGTTGCTTCCGAAGCGGAACCAGCAGGTGGTTCTTGACTCGCCGCCGGAGGACTTTATTCCAGTGGGGCGGCGCCACCCCAGCCGTGACCGGCCGGCGAACTGGGAGCGGAGAATAGGGGCATTGTTATTACAGGCGGGTTTTGAGGAAGTTAAGGTTTGGTGGAGGACGCAGGATATTGAAATGGAAGCCATTGTTGTTGCAGAAGAATCAAATCCCAGAAAGCTAAAACCTTATCATTAACGTATCTGAATGAAGTTTAACTGTATATATTAAATTTCAACAGAAACCAATCACAGCCATCAGAGTGGCGCAGCGGAAGCGTGGTGGGCCCATAACCCACAGGTCCCAGGATCGAAACCTGGCTCTGATATAAAAGAGTGGCTTCCATTTTTTCCTTTTGTTGCTTTTTTTAAATTGTTTACCCAAATTCCTTTTTATTATTTGTTGGCTTTGTTACTCATTACCCAAATTCTTAAGTACTCTCCGTATGTTTTTGATTTGTTGGAATAGGACATTTCCCAAAAAATTTTGTTGCATTTTAATTTGACAATAAATTTGTACTACTATATAATGAGTACTAATATTATTAGTACAAGACATTTTGCACAAAACTTATGTTGCATGTTTGATTACAATCTGTAGTAATAATAATATGGTACAATATAGTTTTCGAATTCACGTAACATGTGTTTTTTGAATAAAAAATTCTAAAGTTAATTATTATGTTATAATTAAAATTATCGATGGTGAAACATGTAATCAGACTAACTTTACTAGATAGGAAGTTGAGCAAGCAATAAGGGCAATGAAATCAAGGAAGACCCCTGATTTGGATGGTATGCCAGTAAGATTTTACAAGCATCACTGGGAGGTGATGGGATACCACATGTCTTATGCCGTGCTAAAAATAATTGAATGGACATGATGTGCCAAAGGACTGGAATCAGACTGTCAATATTCTCATCCCTAAGAAGAAGCAAGCTAATAATTCAGAGGATTTTAGATCAATTTCACTATGTAATGTGAAATATGAAGTTATTGCAAAGCTGCTTACAAGTAGATTAGCAGGACTGATAAATGAGTTGATAGATAAGGCACAGTCAGGATTCATCAAAGACAGAAATATATGAGAAAATGTCCTACTTGCTCAAGAGATACTGCATTTTTTGAAGAAAAAGAAAGGCATAGTTGGGGTTGCAGCTGTAAAATTAGACATAAGTAAGGCATATGATAGAGTTTCATGCCCTTTTTTGTTTGCTGCATTGACTCAGATGAGATTCCCTTAGTCATGGATCATGTTAGTCCATCAATGTGTCACAATTGTCTCCACGACATTGAGAGTGAATGTGTATAATTCAGATTTCTTCCTTTATCCTCTTTACCATTCCTTGCTAGCCAACAATACTAATCTGCAATCATACAATCAACACTAATTTTAAGCAACGTGTGTGGATTCAGACCTGGCAAAGGAGTGCCATAAAGTGACTCATTTGATGTAGATGATGATTGCTTGTTGTTTGTGGAGTGTAAACATAAGTTCATCAAAAAGTTAGCAAGGGACATTGATCATTTTGCAAGATATGCTGGATTGAGAATTAATTTTGCAAAGTCTGGAATTCTGTCTAACCCTAATACTGATCATTATACAGAGCAATATCTCAGGGATACTTTGAATATTCAAAATGTTGGGATTGGTAGCAAGTATTTAGGGATGACTCTGGATTTTACTCAAAGGAAATGTGTAATATACAAAGAGCTTATAAGAAACATTAGAAGTAAGTTTGACTCGTGGAAAAATAGGCTTCTTAGTTTAGCAGGGAGAATCAGTATGACAAACCATGTATTATCTTCTCTGCCAATATACCCAATGGATAATTTATAGATTTCAAAGACTATGTTGGATAAATAGACAGAATACTAGCAAGATTCATTTGGAAATGAGATATGGAGGGAAAAGGGATTCATTGGATGTCATGGAAGAGAGCGCGCCTTCGAAAAAGTAAAGGTGTGCTAGGGCTTAGGAGTGCTCTCTAGATGAATCGAGCTCTATTAGTAAAACATGCTTGGACTTTTTTTGCTGAATAAGAATTCTTTGCTACTTCAGATCCTCAGTCAAAAATATTGCAAGGATACATCTTTTTTGGAGGTGAAGGAAAGGAAGCATGATTCATGGGGTTGGAAGGGTATTTTATGAGGTAGAGATTTCCTAAAGTCAAAGTGGAAATGGAGAATTGGAGATGGAACAAAAATCAGGTTGCAAGACAACTGGATTGAACATTAATCAGGGCCATTGATAACAAGGCCATATGCTAATATAGCACATCTTAATATGACTGTAGCTAACTTATTAGATCAGGAAAAGAATTGGAATGTACAGCTCATACAATCTATCTTTACTGAATCTGAGGCTCGGAAGATTTACATAATGTATGTTCCTAGACATGGAGATTGCATAGATCAGATAATATGGCCATACCATCCAACAAGGATTTATACAGTAAAGACTAGTTACAGATGCCAGGATCAAGACCATAACATGAGGGCCTAATCATCAGCACAGGTGAATCCAAAATCGGGAACATTTTGGAAGATAAAATTGCCTATGAATGTCTAAATGAACATATGGAGGGAAATGAAAAATACTCTATCAACAGCTGATAACCTGAAGAGGAGAAAAATAAAGTAAGAAAATTACCGTGTCAGATGCGGCAGAAACCTGAAAGAAGACACAGACCACTTATTTATGCAATGTGAGGAGTCAAAAAAAGGGTGGAGAGCATCTTCACTGGATTTATATTTGATGTTGGGATTCAAACAACTTTCAGAAACTGGTTTTAGAATTGGATTTGCATAGCACCAGATATGGAGATCATCATTCGCACATGTTATATGTTATGGAAATATGGAGAATGAGAACTAGCATGGTGTTTAGAAACCAGGATGAGGACATCATACATGTGCTAACTCAGAGTCAATTGTATGTACAGAGCTTTGGTAGAAAAATTCAAATCATTGAACATATAACACCTTTGCAGGAAAGATCACAGATAGGAATGGTGGCTATATCATCAAACCAATGTAGTTCAGGGAATCGGTTGAGCTTTGATGGGGATTTTGTGAGGAAATCAATGTATGGCTCAACTTCATGGACAGTGAAACAGTTCAATGGAGAGGATGAGATTTAAAGGCAAGGAATGCAATTCATTTTCTAGCATCTTCTCCTTTGCATGTTGAGGCAATAGCTTGTTATAATGGATTGGTTGCAGCATTAAACCTTCAAATTCCTAATATTTCAGTCATTAAAGACTCCATTACATTCAACAGCTACTGTTGAATGAGGTTATGATGCCACCATGGGAGTTGCATATATCAGAATATTGAGGTCAAGTTTCTTGTCTTTTGAATGTTAAAAGGTTAGCAGAGATATGGTCTAGGAGGACCATATCATAACTAATAATTTGAAATGTAATATGTACTGTTGTAATGTTTGTTAAGATAAAAAGTGTTATTACAAAAGATGTAACGGTATTTTTGCACTATTCCAGAACTAAAGATAAATGGGGGAGTATTTAATTAACTCAAAAGTTTCAAAATGCTTCTTTTTTACCCTTGTGTCCGAAAATTGTACCCAAGGGCGGATCTCAAAATTATACTTAAGGGGATAGGAATTACACATACAAAGAAAAGTTTGTAATATTTATTACTTTAAACTAGCTAAATATCATCGTGCGTTGCACGATATGTTTAATCTTTTTATGTAAATATTATGAACAAACTTATGAAGATGAGGATGAAGTGTGTTAAAGAAAAACTATTTAAAATAATTAACAAAATGATAGTGGCAAATTTCCAAAGATTATGAAATTGTCAATATATATATATCGTAATTGTCAGGTCATTTATCAAAGGTAATTATTATAAAATAATGTATATTAAGATCAAAATGTAAGAAATTTATTTAATATTAATTTAATAGATAAGTATTTTTATAAGTACACATTTTAAGGATTAATGCTACCGATCCATGCATAATTAACATAGAAACACTATAATCTATATTTATAGTCTAATATATTTATATAATCTATGATGATCTTGTAGTAATACAGAATATTTCCATGCATATTCCATATATCGCACATTCATGTTTTCCTTTCGCAGACGTGTTAATTAGTATGATGGACTGAAATTACCATGTAAATTAGGATTTTATAGGTGGAATGGGTTGTATTTGAAAAAATAAAATGCGGAAGTTATTGTATCATTATCGATGAAGAATGAAAATTATAGTGTTTCAACCGACAAAAATTGTAGTTATCTAATATTTCAACCGACAACAATTGCAATTAATTAATTGGAATGTAGGGAATAAATTGAGATGAAGTTGAACTGAATGGAACATTTGTCTCATCTTTTTGAGATGGAATGTATAAGTATTAAATATAAAAGGTACATATATAACCGTATAAAATATGTGTTCTTTAAAAAAGAACATAACCATATATATTTATTGAATGAAAGAAACCAAAAAGGAATATATATATATATATATATATATATATATATATATATATATTGTAGATGTAAAATATCACCGTGATAATATTCAAATACTCAAATAACACTTATTTGCAAAACGCAAAGGAGCATATTTTTCTTTTTTGAGTTAAAGCCAGAGTAGAGTGTATTATTACAATGACTTCAGGTTTGAAAGTAAAATTTAACTCTTTTATTAGAAGCGTGTAAAATTTGTTGAGAGAATATCGTATCAAATTACAATTTTAAATATATTTATTTTCGCATAATTTGTGAGTGAATGAGATCTAGTATTGCTATTTCTAGACACTCAGTAGTCAGTATATAAGGAAGCTTAGAGATTGCTTATACAAATTCAAAAAACAAAAAAAAGAAATATATAAAAATGATAAGCACTGAAATATGGTGATTATTCAAAATATGATTATTAACAAAATAAAATAAATCAAAAGTTAAAATGGGATTGATTAAGAAAGCTAGAAACATTTAATTGTAATTAACTAAGACTGGCCCACACCATATAATTGATTTAAATGTCAATCAAATTAGGGTACGATCCATGTATTCCTTTTCTCTCAGCTTTTCCGTTTCTTTTATTGTTCTTATTACGAATCGAAAAACCATAGAACCGGATATCGGAGATGAACGAAAACTAACAACGCTACTTCGCCGGATCTTGTTGGAGGGGGGCCAGGTCCCACAGAAACGCCCCCGCACCTAACACTTAACCCTAATTTTGGAAATTGTTTACCGGTTTAATATATATCAGGATCATCCTGATATTCGGAATATCAGACACCAATTAAATAACGACACATCATTTTTAACTAATTTATGATTGAGTCACGTGTTCAATCATTACCCAGACGGGTTTAGACATTCTAAATTAGGGTTTTAGAACTTTACTAAAAATATCTTAACCAATTAAAACATTACAATTGTACACGTGTCATTATCTTATTGGTGACTGATAAGGCCTATATCAGGATCATCTGGATGAATGTTATTCTCATTGTTTACCATAAAAATTGTAATAAATAGTACTAAAATTAAAAGGAGTGATTTCAAAATTGAACGAATAAAATGTGGATTAAAGTTTCGAAAATAACCCAAACGTGTTTATAAAAGTTTGTAGTTTAGGAAATTGCGTACAATGGAAAATAATTAATATATGGTAATAGAGGAGGTAAAACCATAATTAAATAAAGAGTACCAAAATTGAATGGAAATTAGATCAAAATTATGAAAATAATTCAAAAAATACCAAAATTAGAGAAACTTTGCGAAAATTACAAGTCTTAAATTACCAAAACAAAGAAAGCAAAACCAAGCAAAATAGGATTAAAATTTCAAAAATAGATACCATAACTAAATATAAAGAGAAAGTCTCTAAAACTCTGGTATGTTGTGAAAAATACCAAACCAAATAAAAGTGGACAAAAACTACAATATTAATCCTTTAATTACCAGACTACAAATAATGTATATAACTATATTATTGTGTGATCATGATGATTAGGGAAATATAGGAATATCCTTTTATAAAAAGGAATCAGTTTTTTAAGAGAATAGAAATAAAGGGAAGTATAGGAATATCCTTTTATAGAAAGGAATCAGTTTTTTAAGAGAATAGAAATAATCCTCCTTAAAAAGGAACAGGAAATCTCCTGATCTTTGAGTGCATATATAAAGACCCTTACCTGCCTTCCTGATTACATCAAATTCAAAAACTATTGTGTTGAACAGAACAAAGTAAGAAGAGCCTGTAATTAGTTATGTCAGACAACAATATCCTAGAATATGATAAGGATATCCTTGCAGAAGTTCTTGCGAGACTACCCTTTTTACCTTTGTTTCGATACGAGCGTGTGTCCAGATTATGGCGCGATGTGATCCATAGCCCTTCTTTTAAAGAGATGCATCGCAGAAAAATCTGCACTCCCACTCCAACAGTTTACGATATCTCCAAGATGGGGATGGTAGGAATTATTGGTGCAGACGAAGCTAAGATCCTCCTAAAACCGCTGATTGAACCTGGAAATCCTTACACTAACATATGTTTGAGCAAAAGAATCTTTAACATCGAGGCAGCTCAAGTTGCAGCACCTATACTTTCATCCATGAAACATCAACTTGAAGGACTTGATTTGTCTGAATTTGTTGAAAGGCCTACTATGTTTGAATTTGTTGTATCTAAGAAATGGTCTTATTCTAAGGCCCGAGCTCTTGAAGTTTTCAAATTGTTTTCTGAAGCTTTAGAGGGTTCTCTTTTGAAATATCTAAACCTTTCAAATAATGCCTTGGGCGAGGAGGGAATTAGGGCATTTATGAATCTCCTTAAGTCACAGACTAGACTGGAGGAATTTCGATGCTCTTCTAACCGTCTAGGCCGTACAGGATCCACTGCTCTTGTTGAAGCTCTCCAGGTTTGCACCCATCTCAAGAGACTCGATTTGAGTAGAAACACGTTCTGCCTGGAAGCTGCCATTGCACTGAGCAACTCAATTTTTCAGTTTGAGAATCTGAGGCAAATTAATCTGAGAGACATGATCTTGCACGATGAAGGGGCATCAGCCATTGTCAATGCCCTAAGAATCTCAGCTCCTCAGCTCCAAGTCTTGGAGCTTGCTGGAAACAGATTAACAGACCAATGCGCTTCTTTGATAGCTGTTTGCATAGCTTCCAAACAGCATCTTGTGAAACTAGATTTAAGCATGAATAGTATTACAGATAATGGTGCTGTTATGATAAGTGAGGCTCTCAAGGATGGTCACCAAGAGATGAAAGAAATTGATATCAAGCGCAACTGCTTGACGATCGTGGGAGCAAGGGCGATTGCTCAGTGTGTTGTCAACAAACCCGGCTTTAACCTTTTGAGTATTGTCCAAAATTTCAGAGACCGCGAGGGCATCCATGAATTTTATGAGTTGGAAAGAATGTTCGATCATCCTCATCCTCCTCCATGCAGTTTCGAAGATGAAGATGAAGATGAAGAAAATTTATGGGGATGGATGAATAGAGCTTGATTGTCTTTTATATCTTGTTAGAATTGAATTTGATTATTATTTAATTGAATCTATACTGGAATAGTGTTTCTTGAGCTCACTTAGGCTACTGCAATGTTGCTTGTACTTTTGCTATTCTGAATTTTCTGGGCACCTTTGATAACCTTTGATTTGTGAACTAAAAAATAAGAAGAATTTTAACTTGATGCCAATAACTTGCAATTCTGGATTTTCTAGGCAGCTTTTAGTTACCCTAAAACGAAAAATGTTTCATTATAAACTTCTTCGTTGTGGTTCGAGTTTTAAAAGAAAATTAGATTAGAAAATTAATTTTAAATTTCTTTAAACTTTAAGTAATTAGCCTTTCATGAACTCTAATTCCTTATTCATCACATCATAATAAGAAAACTTTGTATCCCTGAATTTCCAAAAATGCCCGTGTATCATTGAGTGAAGTTGACTTCCTAATTTAATCACCAAAACATCCAAAAAATTCAAGTTTGATATTTTAATGTCATTCAAATACCAGAAACATATTATATTGAATTACTTTAGAACATTTTAAGAATAAGAATAAGAATTAGTAAGTAAAACTTCAATCAAGAGGTACGCAACACTTTATCAAAACTCAGGGATACATGATCTTATATACAGAGTATTCTGCTCTTTTTATTTTCAACCAATTTCTTTTCCTTTTAAAATAAATAATTTTAAGAACCCTCCCTCTGTTTCTGGTTTGTTGCCATACTAGTAAATTAGTACTCGTGATATACAAGGTTGTAAATTCTATAAACTTGAATATCCAGTGATTATTACTTCAGATAGGGAGAAGTTGTTTACCATCAATTTTTGGAGGGAATTGATGAGATAGATGAACATTCAATTACAACCAAGTACAACTTATCATCCATAGATTGATGGGCAAACTGAGAGAGTGAACCAACTATTTGAGCAATACTTAAGATTTTTCTGCGGGGATAAATTAGAGTTATGGAATGAGTGATGATTGGGTACTACTGAGTGGTGGTATAATACAACTTTTCACTCCTGCATTAATATGACACCATTTGAAGCCTTACATATATGGTGTGAAGCCAATAGCCCTTCCTCCAGAATTGATGACTGATTCAGTGATCCGAGCAACTCATAATTTTTTACAGCAAAAGGATCAAGTACAACAGCTCCTCCAGAAGCATTTAAAGACAGTTTAAAACAGAATGAAGCAGCTTGCTGACCTCAAAATATCAGAAAGAACTCCGCTCATGAGATCATTGTGTAGGCTCCTATGAGCAATCTTCTTCTTCTATTTCCTCAATTCTCTTGTAACCGTTCTTTCTGTTTATAATTATATCAATAAATCGTTATACTTTTCTGATCGATCAGAGCTTCGTTACAAATAGTTCGTCTGAATCAGACAGTATTCTAGGGCTATAAATTTTATATTTGGTAGATCTAGGGGCCATGAAAAACACTTTATTCTTTTAATTTTATTATCCCGAGTTAATTTTACCGAACTTGATTAAACTCTATTTAAATAAATTTAAATATATAGAACTGAACTTTTAAACATAAGCATATTTAACATAAATGAAATAAAATTTGAATTCCTTAAAATATCATTGTATGTGGTAGAAAATATAAAAACTTTTAGTTAAAATATAATATACTGAACTGAACTGAATTGAAATAAGTTTAAATATAATCATATGAACTAAACTGAATTGAAAAATAAAATAAAATATTTAACTAAATTGAAATATACTAATTTACATAAAAGCTGCTTCATAGAACAATACCTTAATTTGAACTCAAAAATTTTACAATGCCTCATTTAGACCAATAATTGTGTTCCTAATCCAAATTTGGTTAGGTATATATTAATCCTTTTAGAAAAAGGAATAGGGATACTATACTAATCTTTGAGCGTATAAAACCCTTTCTGCCAGGTTCCCAATTTCATCAAATTCAAAAACTATTGTGTCAAACTGAACAAAGTAAGCAGAGCCTATAATTAGTTATGTCAGACTACAATATCCTAGTATATGATAAGGATATCCTTGCAGAAGTTCTTGTGAGACTGTCCTTTTCACCTTTGGATCAATACAAGCGTGGGTCCACATTATGGCGCGATGTGGTCAATAGCCCTTATTTTGAGGAAATGCATCGCAGAAAAATCTGCACTCCCACTCCAACAGTTTTCGATATCTCCAAGATGGGGATCAGTGGACCTATTTGTGCAGATGAAGCTCAAAAACTTCTGAAACCGCTGAGTGAACCGTGAAACCCTTATACTAAGATATGTTTGAGCAAAACAAGATTCGGCATCAAGGCAGCCCAAGTTGCAGCGCCTATACTTTCATCCATGAAACATCAACTGGAAGGACTTGATTTATCTGATTTTGTTGAATTTAGCTATTGTAGGGACTATATTTCTTATATGTTTGTTAAAAGGATAGATGTTGAAGCTCTTGCAGTCTACAACTTGTTTTCAGAAGCTTTAGAGGGTTCTATTTTGAAGAATCTAAACATTTCACATATTGTCTTGCGCGAGGACGGAATTAGGGCATTTGGGAAGCTCTTTAGGTCACTAGAAAAACTATACCTTATGGATAATGAGATAGGGATGGAAGGCGCTGGAGCTTTTTGTGAGTTAATGAGTACTCATACCAATAATAAACTTAGGGTTCTTTGGTTGAATCACAGTAGACTTGAAGGTGATTGGGCTATAGCCATCTCCAAAGTTTTGAAGCGTTGTCCAGGTCTAGAGGATTTTCGATGCTCTTATACTGCTCTTGCTCAATGATCCGCTTCTCTTGTTGAAGCCCTTCAGGTTTGTACCAATCTCAAGAACCTCGATCTGAGTAGAAATGACTTCTGTCTGGAAGCTGCTACTGTACTGAGTAACTCAATTCTTCACTTACAGAATCTGAGGGAAATTTATCTGAGCCAGATGACCCTGCAGGATGAAGGGGCATCAGCCATTGTCGATGCCTTAAGAGTTTCAGCTCCTCGGCTCCAAGTCTTGGATCTTGCTAGAAACAAATTAACAGACATTGGCGCTTCTTCGGTAGCTGCGTGCATAGCTTCCAAACAGCACCTCGTGAAACTAGATCTATGCATGAATAACATTACGGATGATGGTGCTATCATGATAGGTAAGGCTCTCAAGAGTGGTCACCAAGAGTTGAAAGAAATTGATATCAAGTGCAATGGCTTGACGATCGTGAGAGCAAGGGTGATTGCTTTGTGTTTTATCAACAAGCCCGACTTTAAGCTTCTGCGTATTGTCCCATATATCAGCACGGATATGCTTGAGTTCGTTGAGTTGGAAAAAATGTTTCCAAATTGGTTCCGATGATGAAAATAATCTATAGATTTATTTCTTGTTAGAATGGAATCTCTTATTATAGTTTATTGAATCTATGTTGAAATAATGTTTCTTGATAAATTGATTCTTTGGAATATCTTAAGTGCCCTACATAAAATTTATTAAGAGTTTCAAGGTTTATTAAAAAGTACTTCTTATAATCTAATTTAACACATTTGTACTATAAATTATTAGAGCGGGTTATGAAACACAAACTAATTTCCTAAACTTTCATAAACATATTATATTTTAGCTAATCATGTCTCAGACAATAGAGGTGGTTTTTGAAGGCATGATGTTGTATTCAAGAAGAACCTAAATTGTGACTATTGCCAGAATGAGGGTCACCAATATGGATACATGTTCAAGATAAGGGATTTCCTGTCTGGTGGAAGGGTTCAAGAGATCCTAAAGTTAAAAAGTGTGGAAAGGCTTATGCTCATCTTTCATAATGAAGCTTTGATGACTCATCTTCTCAGTTGGGTAGCAATGTTCAAAAAGTTGTAGAGCATCCAGGAAATGGAGGTTCTGATGGAGGAAATCTTAGGTCTTTGATTCAACAGGAACTTGGACATTTTATGAAGGGAAAAGGCAAAGCTGATGAAGATCATGCCATGATCAACTTTACTCGTTATGAAGACTTAGCAGGTATGAGTTCTTTCAATGCTTTAAGTTTTCTGAACTAAGAACTTAATGATATGCATGGATAATAGACTCAGAATCCTGTATGCATATGTGTCAAATGAGAATATCTTGATTCATATGAATTGTAGAATGAGATTACTCCAGTTTATCTGCCTAATGGATAGCATGATAAACATGTTGGAAGTGTTAAACTGGATAATAAATTTTAATTGACTGGCTGTCTACATGTACCTGGTTTTAAATACAATCTCTTACAGTCAATAGGCTAGGCAGTAATCAGATGATGGGGTGATTGTTTTATCCTAATGTGTGTTAGATCCAGGACCTCAAGACTAGAACACTTGTGGTAGTTGGAAAAGTGGAGAGGAAATTGTATATAATCACTAAGGAGTCTTTTGACCAGCATAGAATTTAGAGAGCGGTGGAGGATTTAAAGAGTTACTTTTCAGCAATAAGGATAATATTGTGATTCTGCATAGATGTAATCATGTAAAAAGTATTCTTAGAGTAGACTTTGGCATCAAAGAATGGGCCACTCCTCTCATGCAGTTTTACAACATTTACCAATTGACTATTTTTCTTTTGAAGACTGCTATATACTGTGAAGTTTGTTCTTTAGCCAAAGAGAAACGATCGAGTTTCCCTATAAGAGATCATTGTGCACAAAACTGTTTTTGATTTAGTTCTTATGGACATTTGGGGTCCATTTAAACAGAAGTGTTTATGTGGTGTTGTGTTTTTCCACACCATAGTGGATGATTTTTCAAGAGGCACTTGGACTTTTCTAATGTCTCCAAAAGCTCAGAAATGTCAAAATTTTCAAATCTTTGTTCAAATGGTTCAACCACAGTTTTCTGTTGCTGTCAAAACTATAAGAACTGATAATGGCTCAGAGTTTCTAAGTAAAATCTTTCAAGATCACCTCTCTCAATAGGAGAATGGAGTGGTGGAGAGAAAGCATCAGCATCTACTTCAACTGGCAAGAGCTTTGGTTTTTCAGGATTCTCTGCCTCTCAACTTTTGGGGTGAGGCTGTCTTGACTGCTACCTATCTGATCAACAGACTTCCTAGTAGCATTCTGTAGTGGAACACTCCTTATGAGCTATTGTATAACAAGGCACCTAATCTACCACATCTCAGAGTTTTTGGTTGTGGGTGCTTTGCTTCAAACACTGTTCCTGCAAAATCTAAGTTGGATCTAAGGGCTAGAAAGGTTGTTCTCATTGGATATGTTGCAGGATAGAAATTATACAAGTTAATTTTAAGAACTTGCTGACATAAATATTTTTTGTCTAGAGATGTCACTTTCTATGAGTCTCTTTTTCCTTTTACTAATGCTTCCCAGAAGAAAAATGTGGTTGTTTTACCCCTTCCAGTTGCTGAACTGGATCCAAGTTATGTTGTTTCCGTTTGGATCCTCCACCTACATTTACTTCTCATTCCAAGACTCTTCAAACTATGTCTGCTCTTTTTTCCCCTCACATGAACAGTCAAATTGCAGAAGTTTTTAATGATGCTTTGATTTTTCCCCTGAAAACTTTCCTCCTTTGCCTCTAACATCTGGACAAAAGGCCTGCTTGGATGAGGGATTTTTTTGTCAATAATGTCTCCATATATATAGAAGTTACAGAACCTAATTCATATGATGAAACTGTTAATGAAGGGGAATGGATTATGGCCTTGCAGAAGGAGCTACATGCTCTTGAGTTGAATCAAACTTGGGATGTTGTTCTTCCTAAGGGTACGAAAGATGTGTGTTGTAGATGGGTTTACAAGAATAAACAGAACCATGATGGCTCCGTCGAGAAGTACAAAGCAAGACTAGCGACTAAAGGTTCTACTCAGATGTTTGGTGAAGACTACAGTACTGAAGTGTTTTCTTCAGTTGCAAAGGGTGTGACTGTTAGAGTTTTTTCAGCTCTAGCTACCTCTGCAGCCCCTTCCTGGTTATGATGTACCCCCTCCACATCATAAATGTATGTTGAAGAAGTCTCTCTATGGCTTGAAACAGGCCAGCAGACACTGGAACCAAATCTTCACTAAGAAATTATGCAGTTTTGGTTTTCATCAATCTCCTCATGATTGTTGTCTTTTCCTCTTGAAGAATGGTACCAGATTCTTAGTAAACATAAACATATTGAACTGAACTTTTAAACATAAGCATATTTAACGGAAATGATATGAATTTGAATTCTTTAAAATATCAATGTATGTGGTAGAAAATATAAAATATTTTAGTTAAAATATGATATACTGAACTGAATTAAAATAAGTTTAAATATACTCATTTGAACTAAACTAAACTGAACAATTAATAAAAATATTTAACTAAACTGAAATGAACTAGTTTACAGAACAATACCTTAATTTGAACTCAAAAATTTAACAAAGCCTTACTTAGACCAATAATTGTGATACTAATCCAAATTTAATTAGGAATATAATCCTTTTAAAAAAATGAATATGGATACAATACTAATCTTTGAGAGTATAAAACCCTTTCTGCCAGGTTCCCGATTTCATCAAATTCAAAAACTATTGTGTCAAACTGAACAATCTAAGAAGAGCCTCTAATTAGTTATGTCAGACTACAATATCCTAGGATATGATAAGGACATCCTTGCAGAAGTTCTTGGGAGACTGCGCTTTTCACCTTTGGATCAATACAAGCGTGTGTCTACATTATGGCGCGATGTGATCAATAGCCCTTATTTTGAGGATATGCAATGCAGAAGAATCTGCACTCCCACTCCAATAGTTTTCGATATCTCCAAGACGGGGATCCGGTGACCTATTGGTGCAGATGAAGCTCAAAAACTCCTGAAACCACTGTGTGAACGGGGAAATCCTTATACTAGGATACGTTTGAGCAAAAGAAGCTTTGGCATCAAGGCAGCACAAGTTATGGCGCCTATACTCTCATCCATGAAACTTCAACTGGAAGGTCTTGAATTATCTGATTTTGTTAAAAACACTAAAGATGTGCCTTATAAAAGGACCAAGAATTATTATAAAGTTGTTAAAGAGATTGAGGCTGAAGCTCTTGAAGTCTTCAACTTGTTTTCAGATGCTTTAGAGGGTTCTCTTTTGAAGAGTCTATACATTTCACATACCGTCTTGCGCGAGGATGGAATTAGGGCATTCGGTAAGCTCTTTAGGTCACTGCCTAGGTTGGAATTCCTATACCTTATGGATAACGAGATAGGGAAGGAAGGCGCTGGAGCTTTTTGTGAGTTAATGAGTACTCATACCAGTAATAAACTTAGGGTTCTTTGGTTGGATGGCAATAGACTTGAAGGTGATGGGGCTATAGCCATCTCCAAAGTTTTGAAGTGTGTCCAGTTCTCGAGGGTTTTCGATGCCCTTCTATTGCTCTTGCTCAAGGATCCACTGCACTGGTTGAAACTCTTCAGGTTTGTACCAATCTCAAGAATCTCGATATGAATAGAAACGACTTTTGCCTGGAAGCTGCCACTGCAGTGAGCAACTCAATTCTTCACTTACAGAATCTGAGGGGACTTTATCTGAGCCACATGGCCCTGCATGATGAAGGGGCATCGGCTATTGTCGATGCCCTGAGAATTTCAGCTCCTCGGCTCCAAGTCTTGGATCTTGCTGAAAACAAGTTAACAGACATGGGCACTTCTTCGGTAGCTGTGTGCATAGCTTCCAAACAGCACCTGGTGAAACTAGATCTAGGCGGGAATAAAATTACGAATGATGGTGCCATCATGATAGGTGAGGCTCTCAAGAATGGTTACAAAGAGTTGAAAGAAATTGATATCAAGTGCAATTGCTTGACGATCGTGGGAGCAAGGGCGTTTGCTCAGTATGTTATCAACAAGCCCGTCTTTAAGCTATTGAGTATTGTCCAATATAAAGGTAACGATCGAGAGGGTATCTGTGAGTTCATTGAGTTGGAAAAAATGTTCAAGGAAATTCCCCTATCCTCTAAACTATTCCCATTATGAAAATAATAACATTTTTTTGGATTAAACCACCATTGGTGGAGGGATATTATATTTGGCATCCCCAAACCATTTAATTGACATAAAATAAAATACAATGATCTCCTCTATGGGAGGCAATTTGTAAGATTATAGAGAGGTTTCTAAAGATATAACAATTCTAAACCTTCTCTGTATATGGAGCAGGAACTAAAGCCTTAGTAACTAGATACAGCCATACTAATTCACAGCTTCGATAGTGCTACCTAAAAAAGAGATGAAAAGAATGATTCCTAAAAGACCGACACAAAAGCGTCAAACTGCTTTGACAGACGTAATATCCCTAATTTGAAACATAAAGTCTGCACTAAATGCTCAAATCTACAAGTGTATGCACAGAGACGCCGATAGTAACTTAGTAAGTACCACGACTTGGATTTCTCCTCTACTGTAACTGCACACACCAAAGCCCAAGGGGTCTTCCCAAAGTAAGAGGGAGGCGACAAACAAATGGGCAGAGATACTCAATAAAAATATCAAAGCAATTTTGCAAAAAGTCAGAGTTTCATTCATCCATCTCATAAAATCTAAAAACTCTAAGAAAGCAGCAAAAATAATCAACCCAGAATCTTGTCCAATAAAAGCATCGATAAAGAGACATCACCAGAAGAAACTTGCATGGCACATGAAAACCCTGCGTAGCGCGCTAGCATCCGTGTAGGGCAACCGGTGAAGGACACACTGGTATGCCTGGCCGCGGCGCGTGGAGTACCGGCATCGGCATTGAAAGACTGGATGAAATCAACGACACCTGATCAGACCAAAACCTGTCATCTCAACCTAATTGGGCCATCCCCAGTTGAAAACCATCAGAACATGTTCTGCCCGAGCCGAGCCGAGCCGAGCCGACCCGACCGAACCGACCGAACCGAGCCAAAGCTGAGCCGAGCCCAAACCAAGCCGACCAGACCCGAGTCGAAACAGTCAGACCCAGGCGGCTGGGTGTTCAAACACCAGGTACCCGTACTTCTGGGTACCCGTACAACCGGGTACCCGTACATGCGGGTAGTTGAAAATGCGACCCGTGACCCGTCCCGGAAATACCGGGTACCCGTACAACCGGGTACCCCCATTATGCGGGCCGGGTAATCGGGTACCCTATTTTATTTTATTACTTATAAAAAGTGCTACAAAATATATTTAATTATTTAATAATAAATATACTTTATCAGTATAAAAGTCCAAAACTAATTAAATATTATTTAATATGAAAATATCAATAAAATTATGAATAATTATCATTCGAGACAAATTAGTGGATTTACTCCAAGGCATTTCGGGATGCGGTTGTGCGCTTGTGTTGAAGAAAAAGTAGCAATATCAAAGCAAAAGATTAAATGGTTGGAGAGATGGATTGGAAACTTAAGAGGTTGAGTCTAGTTAGGATGAATTGGTATTTAATTTTTTTAAATGTCAATATTAAAAGGTAAAATTACAATTATAATTATAATTAATTAAATAAATACATATTATACCGGGTTTCCGGGTACCCGGAAAATGACACATATGTGACCCGGACCCGGATCCGGTAATTTACGAAATTAACGGGTCGGGTACCCGTCCGTAAAATATAAGAAAATACCCGGTTAATTTATACCGGGTCGCCGGGTCAACGGGGCGGGTATGCCGGGTCGGGTATTTTTGAACACCCCTACCCAGCCGCCCCGGTATTACCCATCCTGGACTCGCCTGCAAAATACCACTGCGATCACCGGGAAACTCCAGAAACGACCTCAACTGTAGGATCCAGCTGTCTGCTCCTGCGGATCGGATCCGGATTCTGCGTTATCCCGCCTTCCGGGCCGGGCAGATCAGCCGTTGACCGATAGTCGGAGCCCCTCGGGTGTCGGCTCGATCGAGTTCTGCGGCGGGATCCAGTCGGCGTTTCCGGCGAACAGAGGCGACTCGCCGGGCATAGACGATTCCGGGCGGTGGCGACCCGCTCAAAACCGCCAGTGAAAAGGTTGTCGGAGATTCAAAAAAGGATGTAGTTGTTCGATTCAGATGGGGTTTTGAATTGAGGGTTGGGGGTTAAGGATGGTATAGTATGATTATAAGGTGGGAGGGGTGGCCTGCTCGGCGGCGAAGTGCCGGCGGCCACCCCGCCAGTTTTAGATCTGAAAAAGTGCTACTGTTTGGGAAAGAGAGAGCGTTTCTCTCGAAACTCTTTTCTCGTGAGAAAATGTAGAGTTTGAAAATAATAACATATTATTTCTTATTAGAGTGAATATTTACGAAATATATTATTTCTTGTTAGAATGAATATTTTACATTTTAGCATAAAAATCTTCTCAATTTAATTTTGTACATTCTTATATTTTACCTTGTAAAATATATCTAAACATTTTTAATTAAAATGTATTATAAATTTTGAAAACAGTGGAATTTTTTTAAAAAAATTGAACTTTCAAAAGAATTTGTTAGCTTATAGTACCAATATGTTTTTAATTTTCAAAAAAATTTAGACACATAAATTTCCAAACTAAACTGAACTTAATCTTAAAATATATAGGTTTTGAATTTTGACTTTAATAAAAGGAAAAGAAACGGAGTGTGAGAGTATATATATAACATCATTTCAAGTGTCTCAAACCTTTTATTTTTATTAATCAACATACGATTATTTGTTCAACTTATTCCACACATATATTTTCATGTTTAATAGAAAAATGGATCAAGAAGATAATAATAAGGGCCTTCTTGGGACCTAATTATCATAGGACATTCCTTAGGTTCCTCCATTTTACACTGCTGAGGAAGTTGTCTAGCCTTCTCAACCATCTTCTGATCCTCATCCTCCCCCTTCTGGCCTTCACCGGCTTGAACTCGGCCGACGACGTGCTGGATGGCCTCACACCGGCATTCTGCGTCGAATAGCGCGAGCCGACTGCAGCACTGCTTCAAATGCTCATGTTCTTGTTCTTGATCATCTCCAGATTGTTGCTGCAAATACAGCTGGCATTGCATCAGCTCCTTTTCCTTCTTTTGTATCTCTTCTCTGCATTTTTGTGGCTTTGTCTCCTCCGCGATGGTGGTGGTTATGGTGGTGGTGCGGAAGCTGGAGACTTGTACGACTGTAAGAAGGGCTAGTATGGCGATGACTGCAATAATTTTCGCCATTTTGGAAATCTTATGTGTTTGATAGAGTGGTATTACTATTTATAGCTAATTTTAACACTTTATATATGGATATGTAAACGATAAGCAGGAATGCAACTTCTACCTGCATTACAATGTCTAGATCTAATCCATAGCAATCTCTTGGATACTTGAGAGCTTTCTTGAAAGTTTTGTTTTTAATAAATGTATAATTTCCTTTCAACTCATCTAAATTATCCATTTAGAGATATTCGATAAATTTGGAACAATACAAAGAAGATTAGCATGACATCTGTGTAAGGATGCCACACAAAATTCATTTAAATGGATCATCAATGTTGTTATTTTCTTTTTAATTACTATCATTCAAGAATTAGCTGCTCTAATATTCACAATTTTACAATGGGTATAATTGAATATTAATTAAATCTTTATATTATAATGATTGTGGATCGCCACTTGATTTAAATTTTTTTTTAATCAAAAACCACCATAGGTGGGGTATATATATTTTGACACCCATGCCAATCATCAAAAGGTTCAAAGAGCCAAGTCCATTACATGATCAGCCATACTGATGGCTCAAAAATGAAAGAATTGCTATTTAAATTTTTTACTCTAACTATGCACCATCTAAACCTTCGAGCATTTTAGTGAACCATCAAAATGAAACACAAGTTTGCCAAAAGGTGAGGGAGCTAGAGCTTAACAAAAAAAGGATGTGATCTAAGCTTTCTTTCAAAAAGGACGGTAGAGATTCCAACTGCTCCATGTGCTCCCATTGGTCCCCTATCAATGGGTCTTCATGTACCTGCAGTGATAAACATCAGTAGCTTCTGAACTTGTTGCTAAGTCATTCTTAAATTAGGAAGCCCTGCTTTGTCAAGTATAATTAGGTTCCTCAGAATCTGGGGGCCTCATGCTAATGCATACCAGTAGTAACAGAGTGGCATGCACTATACTTAGCAAGATAGTCTGCAACTAAATTGCCCTCTCTGTAAACATGTTATATTGCATGATCATTTAACTTGGAATGAATGTGATGACTTAGACTCGGAAATTCCCAGTTAGTTAGAGTGGGGGTTTTTACACACCTGATTGCATTTATACAGTCACTTTCCAAGGTATATTCCTGGAATGAATTAGGCCACCCACAATGGGATGGGTTTGGGTGGTGTTTGGGTGCCCAAACTGCCCGAAATGCTAAGAGAGCCCACAATGGGATGTGTTTGGGTGGTGTTTGAGCCAAACACAAGGGGGATGGGTTTCACTTCAAAACCCAGCATTTGAGAAATTCGGGTGGGGCCCGCCTGACAAGGCGGGCCCAGCAAGTGGGGAACTGTCTTTTTTTTTCTTTTCCCTTTATTTCCGTTGTGCATTTAAAATCTATTTTATATGTGTAATAATTGGTCAGACTAGATTAATATTTAAGTTTTTCATTTTTAATAATTGGTCAAACTAGATCAATATGTATGTTTTTTTTATTGTAATGTAATCATCATTAATTACCTGTTCGTTTATCGAATTCAGATGGGATATTTTTTTTACATCGGTTTTACTGATATTTTTTTAAAATCTTTTATCAAATATGTAAAATTATTTTAATTCACTTTTTGTATATATTAGTTCGAATATGTTGTTCAAAAAATATTCATATCATGAGCACCATAAATTATATATGCATATTCCAAAACTAAAATGAATAAATATGTTGGTAAAAAACATGTGAGTTCCATGAATAGTTGCTGAATAGTTGTTGGGTTGTTTTTCTAGTGTGGAGATGGGTTTGAGGTTGTGTTTGAGTGTTGTGTATGATGAGTTGAATAGTTAATTTAATAATATTTAAAGTGTGAAATACAAGGTGGTTGTGTTTGGGTGATATTTCCATTGTGGATGGCCTTAGCTATAGAAACTCCAAACTCCAATGCTAGGAGCCTAGGAGTTCAGCATGCAATGGTGTAGATGATGTACAGTGCTTAAGATCCATCCTAATGACACTGCCATTTCTATCCCTAACTACCAGTCCTAGACCTACAGAAGATGTAGAGTATGAAGCATCTACATTTAGTTTCAGTCCCAAATCTGGTGGGATCCATCTAACAGATCTAGCTATTTTTGGTCTTTTCTGTCTAATAAAAGGGACAAGGCGTGTTCAAAGTAGATCTGCATGCTTCTGAACACTTCATGATAGGAGGAAGGTTGTAAAAATTAGAGAGACTTTTTTTGCTACCTGAAGCAGTACAACATTATTGGTATCAGTCTTATCCTCAAATAAAATTTTGTTTCTCCTAATCCATAAAAACCAGTATGCAGTTATTATAGAATAGACAAAAACTATTGTGTGTGCTTTTGAGGGGCCCTTATGTGATAAGTAAAATGCAATCCTATGCCTGAATGATATGAAAGTGGGAACTGGAGTCATAAAAACGGAATGCAAGAAATTCAGTATGGCCATGTTTTTCTCACACTTTGTTAAAAAAGTGATCAATTGTATCAATATGTCCACAAAGTGGACATTTTGAAGCAAGTTGTATCCCATTTTTAACAAGTATATCATCAAAGGGTACTAGGCCATTCACATTCCTCCATACAAAAATTGACATCTGCACTGAAATGAATTTACTCCATACCTTTCTTATTGAATGATCTTATTGAATGAGTGTCTTCCTCCTGACTCCTTAAGATCTTGTATGTGGATTTTATTGTGAATTTCCCATTCTATTCTGGTTTCACACAAGAGTGTCTTCATGGGACTGTGTGACTTCTGTTGCCTGTAAAAAAACAAGTAAATTGGTAGCCATATATGGCTCCAGTGCAGGCATGACCTGACTTTTGTTAGCACAAAAATTAGCAACATTAAGTTTTGGGAAAGGCAGAGGGACCCCATCAGGCCATTTGTAGTTTTAAATCAATATCAAAAAATAATATTTGTTTTAAATGTTTGTAAGTTTTGTTGAAGATTCTGACTCTCTCTAATTATTTAATATATTCAAATAAATGTATCGAAAAGTTCATATTCAACACCAATGTTTAGTTTTATTTGATTACAATGAATTAACATATTAAATTTCCAAAACATCGGCACTTTTTCTTTGGGCAAACTCTAACAAAATGCAGCTAATTAAAATCTATTCTAATTTCTAGTAAAGTTAATGGAATTGTCACCTTAAACATGGTTGAAACTTGTTGAATAATGAGACTTAGTTACTTAGCTTAGTCTCTAAGTTAGCTCAGATTAGTTTAGTCTTAGCTCAGTTGGCTTAGTCAACCAATCAACCAGTCAAACTGGTTAATTTGTCGGTTAGTCAAACCGTACAGTTATTTTTGTTAATTACCGCACAGTTACTTTTTAGTTAGCTAAGTTAGTTTCTTTTATGTTAGTTTTCCAATCGCCTATAATAAGGTTGGATCTTCCCTGTAAGCACATCTCAATCAATACACAATATTCCCCAGAAATGTCAATTTTTCATACTTTTGGTTCGAACAGGGTTTATAGTTGATATCAAAACTATAAGAACTGATAATGGCTCAGAGTTTCTAAGTACGAACTTTCAAGATCACCTCTCTCAAAAGGGGATTCTACATCAAAAGAGTTTTGTTAATACTCCTCAGCTGAATGGAGTGGTGGAGAGAAAGCATCATTATCTACTTCAACTGGCTAGAGCTTTGGTTTTTCAGGCTTCTCTGCCTCTCAAATTTTGGGGTGAGGGTGTCTTTACTGCTACCTATTTAATCAACAGACTTCCTAATAGGATTCTGGATTATGAGTTGTTGTATAACAAGGCAACTGATCTACAACATCTTAGAGTTTTGGTTGTAGGTGTTTTGTTTCAAACACTTTTCCTGCAAAATCTGTTTGATCCTAGGGTTAGAAAGGTTGTTCTCATTGGATATGTTACGGGCCAGAAGGGATACAAGCTTTATAATCTTGCTAATAGAAAGATTCTTGTGTCTAGAGATGTCACTTTCTACGAGTCTCTTTTTCCTTTTACTAATGCTTCACGGAAGGAAAATGAGGTTGTTTTACCCCTTCCAGTTGCTGAATTGGATCCAAGTTCTGTCGTTCCCGTTTTGGATCCTCCACCTACGTTTACTCCTCATTCCAATACTCTTCAAACTAGGTTTGCTCATTTTTCCCCTCACATGAATAGTCAAAATGCATAAGCTTTTAATGATGCTATATTGATTTTTCCCCTGAAAACTTTCCTCCTTTTCCTTCAACATCTATACAAAATGCCTACTTAGATGAGGGTTTTTTTGGTCAATACGGTCTCCGTACCTCTAGAAGTTACAGAACCTAATTCATATGATGAAGTTGTTACTCAAGGGGAATGGATTTTGGCCATGCAAAAGGAGCTAAATGCTCTTGAGTTAAATCAAACTCATGATGCTGTTCATCTTCCCAAGGGTAAGAAAGATGTGGGTTGTAGATGGATTTACAAGATCAAACAGAACCTTGATGGCTCCATTGAGATGTACAAAGCCAGGCAAGCGGCTAAAGGTTATGCTCAAAAGTTTGGTGAAGACTACACTGGTAGTCCATTCAATGTCTCCGGCTATGCAGAAGTTAATATGGACCTTACCAGTTTCTCTGATACTAGTTGGGCAGCTTGTAAGACTTCCTAAAAGTCTCTCATTGGTTTTTATGTTTATCTTAGAAATGCTCTCATTTCCTAGAAAACCAAGAAACAATCTACCATTTCCTGCTGCACTGCTGAGGCTGAGTATAGAAGCATGGCTACAACCACTAGAGAGCTTCAATGGCTTACTTATTTGCTGTCTGACTTGGATGTGCCTATCTACAAGTCCATTCCTTTGAACCGTGAGAATCATGCAACTTTACACATTACCTATAATCCTGTTTTTCATGAAAGAACAAAGCACATAGAGGTGGATTGTCATGTTGTTGGGTACCGGGTTTTGGCTGACTTCTTAAATCCTCAGTTTCTGTGCACTCAGCTCCAACTAGCTTATTTCTTCTGCTCCCAAATTTTCTCTTCTACTTCACTAGTTTGGAATGTTTTCTAATATAATTCCAGTTTGAGGGGAGTGTTGAATAATGAGACTTAACTACTTAGCTCAGTCTATTAGTGAGCTTAGTCTTAGCTCAGTTAGCTTGTCATCAGTCAACCAGTCAAGTGGTTTAACTGGTCAAACTTTCGGTAAGTCAAATTGCACAGTTATTCTTGTTAGTTACTGCACAGTTACTTTTTAGTTAGCTAAGTTAGTTGCTTTTCAGTTATTTTTCCTATTGCCTATAATAAGACTTGATCTTCCCTATAAACACAGATCAATCAATACACAATATTTCCAACTGTTCTCTTTAATCTCTCAGCTCCACTTGTTCTTATTTTGATATAACTTGAAATGAAATGAAGATGAAACTGAATCCTAACAGATTAGAAATTAAGAGCTATCTAAAAAAATAATAATAAGAGCAAATGACTAATTAACCACCTGTTACCTAATCATGAAAGCCCAATGACTAACCACCAGTACAATAAATTAAGAGCAAATGAGGACTTGTTGTTGCACCAATTTTATATGGCCTCTGAATTTTCATAAAAGTTTACTAAAAAAATTGAATACAGAAGCACACCCTCCATGATTTATGACCATTATTTACTACATTTAAATCCTCAGCAACAACAGCTTTTATTTTTTTCATGATTTCCTTGCTTACATTATTCAAACTACCAAATCTTTTTGAATCATTGATGCAGTCAAATTCTTGTTCATGATCTCCACTTCTTATCTTCCCTATCAACACCAGTTCCGTTCAATTCGATTCAGTTTAGTATATAATTCAGCTTAATTTGATTTGCTCTTCTTGTGATGAATAAAGAGAATTCAACTTTAATCAGTGAGCATCCCTTTCTTTCTCTTTCCCTTCTCTAAACTTATATAGAAAAATATGCTATATCTGCATTTGTCTGTGTCAAACCATAAATTCCCAAACTGAAAGCAATGGCAAGAAATTGACCACTTAACATGTAAGCTGTGATTTCTTATTCACATGAAGTGTGCCAAGAGTGTCACATCCTTCTCATGACACTTAGAAATTGGATATTGATACAAACAAAATGGAAGAACCAAACAAACTGCCCAAATGGGGAAAATTTCACATTTCACTTTTCTCACTAACATCACACTCACCAGCAAACTCAGCTGAACAATAATGTACCATTTAGGGTACCATTTGCTTGATTGCATCTGACATTTAGAAAAACAACCATGGATTAAAGATTTAAAACAAGACAAATAAAGAAGTGGTTACAGGATTTGAGCAAATTGTCTTTAATGTTCTTTAACTAGCTGCACATGATTACAATGAACATATCTCCACCCATCCCAACCAACCTTAGATAAAGGATATAAGGCAGGCAACTCAAGTTAGAAACACAAAACACAAGATGTTAGAAAACCTAAGCCTCTCCAAAATGCCAGCCAATTCTCCCACCAAGAACAATACACCAGAAGCTCCATCATCAAGCAGCAGCAATGCCTTAACAATTCCAGCCAAAATCACCCCAAAAACTACCCCTGTTGAAATAGGTACAAGAGGCACTGTTGGATCCCTCATACTGCGAGAAATCGAGTTCTTCAGTCAGCTCGAGTTGGGCTCTCGAGAAAAACTCAAAGACATGCCTAGCTCCACCAGGATCAAGATTGGATCTCTGCCCACTAAGGCGATGGCAAATAATAAACAGAAGATGAAGAAGAAAGCAAGCAGCAAACTCATCCCAAGCATGTGCAACATGATAGAAGTGGCTGAACCAGCTTCGAAGTCGGGATTCTCTTACAGGAATTTGAAGGCTGACACTAATAAGAGCCTGCGCATTTAGATGATGCTCTCAGAAAGCTTTGAGAAACCGAGTTTTCTCAGGCGATTCGTTATAGGACTCACCCAAGCTCTCTCAGGGCTCCCACACTTTATGTCTACTACATCAACCATGTAAGACAGCCTTTTCTCAGGTTTTGTTCTAATAGGAGTACCATCTATAGAAATGTTCTCAGAGTTAAGCATAGGAATTTTATTACTCTTTCCGCTGTACTGCTTCGCCTTAGGGATGATTTCACGAGTTTTTAAGTCTGTACCTTTGTTTCTACTACTGCTTGCTGCTTTAAGCTGAGGTCTAGACTTCACTGCATTCCTCGTAGAATCACCATTGCGAAGAGGAGCACGGTTTGCAGGGGCAGCACTAGTCTTTGCGGAAGACGCTGAAGGTGTCAGAAGAACAGGCTTTAAGGAGTCCAGTTCTCTTGACACAAGGGCACCAATTGTTCCAGTAGTTCCAACTCTGATAGAGCCTCCACCACCCCTCATAGTTTCCAGTGTTCCAACCATTTCTTTACCTGACTCAGACATAGTAAGTCAGTTCAGTAAATGGATCCAAGAATAATAAAAAGCATAGTTATAGCTTTACTCAAACATCACAATTATTTTTACTTGTCTTATCATATTCTAAGATTTAATTAATATATACAGAATGCTGATGGTGAGCAGGAGTAAAACCCGAGTCTTTATAACTAAACAGTAAACACGAAGCATCGGTGGAAACGAAAAGATCAATTATCTTTTCTGTACTGTACATAAACTTCATTAGCCCAAGCACAAACAGAATGATGATGATGGTAAACAGAAGTAAGATACATGTCTTCATCGGTAAGAAAACTAAACATGAAACAAGAATACGAAGAAGGTTGAAACAAAAGATAAACTGTGAAGAAGCAGCAAGGAAATGCAGCATGAACTTCATAATGCAAAACTAAACAGACCTCGTGAAATTTGCAAGCGAAATCAATGGTCGAAACTACCAAGAAATTAAGAGCCATTCAGTACCAATGGCCAACAACAGACATTGTTTAGTTAGGACAAACATAGCTGGCTAATTAAACTTCATAAAAGATCACATTGATCAATCATCAATCCATGAATTTGTATTAATGCAAAGATATGGTTAGCTCAAGTAAGGGGGGGACGACTTTCATAAAGAAGAACACCTAACAGAACTCCCTTTCAAGTACAGATAATCATAGTACTACACATTGCAAGATCTTAAAGCATCCAACTTTACAAATTTATCCAAAAACCCCCCAAAAAATTAACTAAAATCAACCCAGAACTCATACTTCCCCTCAACTCTATGCAAAACATTACACCATAATTTCATCAACATTTCATCAAAATCAAGCCATCAAATTAAATAAGTTATCAAAAACCTGCAGATCTAAAAAAACTGAATCACTCAAGATAAAATTCCATTTACCGGATGTTGTAGCTTTGCAGCAGCTAAGGTAGTCCTTCGAGCTTTGGAAGAAAAAGGGCCAGAAGATATATGGAGGAAGAACAAAATCCCAGCAAGCAGTTACAGTTTACAAATGCTGGAAAGAACAAGAAAATGGCTTATAATAAGCAATTAAAATACTGTTCTTAACCTCTTGTGTCACTTTCGGAAATTGCATGAATCATGATCAAAAGTCCAACTTTTTACAAGATTAAGCTCTCCTAACTCATTATGGTTGATAAAGATTGAGTTTTGACGCTTTTGATGATGAAAAGATTGCATTTTTAAACCTGTTTTAGGCATAAACAAGAAGAACAAATCATTGTAAATTTGTTTGAGTGCGTGTGTGTATGTGTGTTGGAGGGTTGACCAGTCCACCGCAGGTTCATCAGGCAAGATCCGACAACAAATCCATACTGTTCGAGTAATAAAATGTTAATTGCACAACGCTCCTCTTTGTCTTTTTTCTAGCAGTAGGGCCCTTCCAAAAGGTGGACTTTTTTTTTAACCCCTTTGGAATCATTTTGAACTGGGATTTGCTGTGAAATTTAAAAATACGAAAATTATTTAACAACGACAAAGTTCGAATGGGAAATGGACCCAGATTGGACCGTTTAAGTAGCCTTTTGCTTTTGGCATATTTGGGCCAAGATAAAGCTTTTAAAACATTTGGATCTGGTTCTTGCTGTCATTTGAGATGGGTCTAAAATTGCACAAATGGGGACAAGTGATGTTTAATCACAGGGTTAATGTTTTTTTCATTGCATGTTTGATCATAACAAAATTTATTTATTTGCTACATGATTATAAAATTTTGATATTTATAAAATATATGTTACATAAAAATTTTAAAATGATATTATATGATAATGTTATTATTTGTATACTAGTTTCAACTGATGGTCAAATTTGCAAAAAAAAAAAAAAAAAAATTTGAGTACTAGATACAAAGACATGGAGGAAGTACACGACTCAACAATCACCATAGTGTGGGTGTTAATTAAGCTCCAATATATGAAACAAAGTGTATATTAGTAATAGTTTTGAGTTTTGTGCTTATTATACAGTGAGTAGCTAATATAATCTAGATTTAAGAAAATGATTGTCTCAAAAGAATATTATTTCCTTTCTTTAGTTCACGAAACTTCCATTATTTCATTTCATTTGCCTCTTATGATTGATTATGTATTTCAAGAGTTACATTATGATGGCCTTTGTTTTAAATTATGATCGGGTTTTTTCTTATGATATAAAAAGGAGGATTAACAGCAAGTGTGTTTTGGCTTGTGGATGCAGGAATTGATGGATAAAGTGAAAATATATTTATCATGTTGATGGTCTTGATGTGGGAAATTTGGATAAGAAAACAATGGAGGAAAGACAAACTGGTCTGATTGGAGGTGTAATAGTCGCAGAACAAAAGTTTTCCACGCTTGATAAGGCTTGACTTTATAAACCATTTATGTAAGAAGCGCACTGCAAACTCCTCAGTGACTAGAGGATGATACAACAATCAAGTTTGATGCTCATTTCAAGAGGTGGAAAATTGGGTTAGCGGGATGGTCAATCAAATCTCTAAGGAGAAATAGTCAAAGGTAGAGCTTAGATTTCTTCATCTGTACTTCTCAATTGCAAGCATAAGCATATGAGAGAAATCAAAACAGCGGGCAAAGATCAATCTCGTTGTGTTTGCACGCTAACATATTTAACAATCTCTGCGACGACACTCAATAATGTGGAGTTAGCGCCTTGAGAAATAAGGAACACTGTGAATATAGAGTACCTACAGTTTCAATGATGTCTCGTACCCTTTAGAATAGTTAGGACTTCTGCTTGAAACATTGAGTGTATAACCTTTGACACACTACCCGCCCTTTTCACTCGTTGTCTTGAAAAGCATGCATATGTGTATAATACGGGCCATAATACAAGTTTTTCTCATTTCACATTCCAAACACAAATGCAGTCATACAAGAACAACTTATATCCATTTCAAATGGAAGGATATGATAGTCGAAATTGGAGAAAATGTAATGGATTATCACTAATCAAACACCCACCATTATATATGGAACACTTTACTATTTACTTGAATAATCATCTGATAAAACTAGTTAAAGAACCCTTTTCAACAGTTTAATAATAGCATGTCATAGACTTCTTTTGCACTTTCATTTAAAAGTGAATATCAATTTTTTGTATTCTAGAATTATATGAAAAAGTTAATTTTTTAAAAAGAAGCCATACATTTTTCAGCCATCCACTTATTATAATTTGTAATCACATTTAAAATCAATCACACCAATTATAATGTTTCAACTTGCCAATATCATGTTTTCCATGAGCTTTTACACTTCTTTGCCTTTTTTTTTGTCTCAAAATGCATATCATAACGCATACTAACCTCAAAATGTATATCATAATGCATACAAGTATCGATGCATATCATATGATAGAGCAAAAGTAAAGTAAACATAAAGAGTACACACGAGACAGAAGTCTAAGTCTAACTAGTCTCTATCATAGAGTCTAGTAATAAGTAATAAATGAGATAATCAACAAATCATAGTCATGATCTCATCCACGGAGTGCCAATCCACAAAAGAGAAACATCACTGATGTTTGGTGATGCTTTCAGGCTTGCGCATTTTCAACTTGCAGAGCAATCTGCTCCTTTGTGCGCGCCTCAGATCTTAGTTTCTTTCGCTTTCTTTCAGCGCAATCTTCCTTGTGCCTGAGTCCCACTGGGCTAGTCACTTTCCAGCCACATGTGTCGCACTCTCCATATGGATGAGCTTCACGGGTCTTGGTATAGATTGGAACGTCAGTGTAGACATTCCACTTCTTTTCCTCTTCACCATCCTGAAGTTGAATGCTTGACAATTGAGGAGAGCAAAACGATGGTTGTTCCGATGAGCTAGCTGTGCGTTTGGTGGAGAGTGTGTGGCTTTACACTACTTCTTTTTTGCCTCAATTTCACTCAGATATGCATTTATGTGGATCAAGACGGTTTCCTGCAAATGTTCCCGATTTTCCTAGGCAAAAAGGCGGGATCCTAATTCCTAACCCAACAAAAAAGGCATGTGAGAATTTTGCAGTTGTATGAATGTGAGCTGAAGAAAAATACAGTGTTTATGCTGTAAAACGCAGATATAGACTATGGAATGCGTGGGTATAATTAATTAAAATAATGTATTATTTTATTAAAACAGTTTTTATATAGAAATAGAACGACATTGGCTGTAATGGACTTTGACCGATTCAAGTAAATCACAACTAAACTAAATACCTTGCGAAAGAAGTCATAGTTAGCATAAATTTCATAATCGTTCATCGGTTTGGTCCCTGAAGAAGAAGCACCTTCAGGATATGGAATGGGATTATCAATATCCATCATCAGTCTCCATCATATTCATCTCCCAATCATCCAGATCTTCATCTCCCAGATGTATTTCCCACAAAATCTATTTCAACACCCTCATCTTCATAATACCACCGTAATTTTTGTAGTTTTTAACATAATAAAATGGGAATCAATAGATACATTCCAACATAACTTATGCAGTCTGTATTTGTACCTAAACTGCCTAATATATCTTTACTAAAGTGGTTCATGATCTAATGTGTTTGGTTTCGTGGATCTAATTTTTCGACGTGTTTGCATCCCCTATCGAAAATGATATAAAATCACAAATACGGGGAACGATTGAATATTTATACCTTATTAATATAAGGGTATTTCTGTCAGTTCAAACAAAATATAGAATATTGGACTGTATAAGTAAATAATTTAGTATATCATATCATGGTCTTCTTTTGCACTTTCATTCAAAAATAAATATCAAATTTTTGTATTTTAAAATTATACTACAAAGTGCACATTGAAGATAGTAACTAAATTGTAAATTCAATTCATTTTAAAAAAGGTAAAAATTGACTAGTTGAGTGAAATTCCTACTATTATTAAAAAAATTAAAAAGAAGAAGAGATAAGAAATAAGAAAAGTCACACCTATTTAAATTTTCAACACAATCTTGTGCAAACATTAAATTCAGTTTCAAATATCCAAAAGTTCACCAAATCTGGATTCATAAACTCACACTACTCTACCACCAAAGCCTCCAATGAAACGAAAGCAGCATCAAATTCAAAAAATGTATATACTTCTCACAATCCACATGACATCGTACCATCTTCATCATTGACCTAATCATCACCAGATCTCCATCTCCATTTCCCCCCTTCCCTTGCATTTCACATCTTCACCATTCCCAGAACCTGAAGCAACAATGAGTAGCAGCACCAAATCCTCAAAACCCTCAACAAAACCCCCCAACCAAGCCACAACGCCGGGGAGATCGTCGTCCCTGTCGTCTCACCTGGCAATGGTTGAGCTCAAGCAGCGGATTCTCACCTCCCTCTCGAAGCTCTCCGATCGGGACACCCACCAGATCGCCGTCGACGACCTTGAGAAGATCATCCAAACCCTCCCCGGCGACGGCGTCCCCATGTTCCTCAACTGCCTCTATGACGCCGCTGACCCCAAGCCCGCCGTTAAGAAGGAGGCGCTCCGCCTCCTCGCCGTCGTCTGCGCTGCCCACGCCGACGCCGCCGCCACGCACCTGACTAAGATCATCGCGCACATTGTGCGGCGGTTGAAAGATGCTGATTCTGCTGTCAGGGACGCGTGTCGCGACGCCATTGGGTCTCTCTCGGGGCTGTATCTCGGAGGGGGTGCTGGGGAGCAGAATTCCGTGGTGGGGCTGTTTGTGAAGCCGTTGTTTGAAGCTATGAATGAGAATAATAAAGTGGTGCAGGGCGGGGCTGCTTTGTGTATGGCTAAGATGGTTGATTCTGCTTCGAATCCGCCTGTGCTGGCGTTTCAGAAGCTGTGCTCCAGGATTTGCAAGTATCTGAATTCGCCTAATTTCATCGCCAAGGCGTCTCTGTTGCCTGTTGTTTCTAGCTTATCCCAGGTACGCTTGATTGTTCTCGTGTTTAAAGTTGAGTTCTTGAGTGTGCATTGCAATGTAGTATGTTATTAGGCTGTTGTTAGTTTATGCGCTGTTTAAGAAGGAAATGAAGTGCCTTTTAGTGAAATAGTTATGTGAGTGAATGGTGGAGACTGAGTGAGACTGATGGAGGTTTTGCTAAATTAGGGTATTGAGGCAGACTAACCGAAAGTGTGAATCTTTATTAAGAACAAAGGGAATTCTATGAATGTGTGCGTGATTTCCATAAGTATGCATTTGGTGCTGTGGTTTCCAGAAAGTGTACTCGTCTGTTTGACTATAAAATACAAATTATTCTGATTTGATTGCTGTGATAGTTGTCCATATTCCCTCAGTGAACTGGATGATAATGCATTTGGTGCTCTATGTTTTCCCGGAAGCATTTACTTATCCATTTAATGAAGCAATCTGTATTGTTACTATTGCATACTCATTTGGTTGTCCTAAGCTGAAATGATTTTCCACTTCTTCAGTATCTTTTGAATAAATATTCAGGCTGTTGTTAATGGTCTGAATCATATGCATCCAGACAACTTGATGTGAATACTTTGTGACATGAAACATTATAATGATGGGAGAAGTTGTTTTGGATCTTCAGGTAGGAGCTATTGCGGCACAAAGCATTGACTCTTTGTTGCCAAGCATTCATGAGTGCCTTAGCAGTTCAGATTGGGCAACTCGCAAGGCTGCAGCTGAAACATTGATTGTTCTGGCTTCCCACTCGAGCAGCTTGGTAGCAGAGAAAGCCAGTTCCACACTGACTTTGCTAGAGGCGTGTCGGTTTGACAAGGTATGTCTCTATACATGTTCTGTCTAGACTTTTATCCGATTTGGGGGGAAAGGCTGTATTAATTTTCTTAGCAAAATCAGAAGTTGGTTACAGAATACAGCTGTGAACCGTTTGTTGTTTTGTTCAAACGTATGAGTTTAACCTATTGGTAATACTCATGAGCATTATGTGTTTGATTCTGCTATTTCATGCATGTCATACTGTCATTCTCCTATTTCCTATATTATGAAAAATATGCAAGTGTTGGAGTGGATTTAATCCTGCAATTATGGATCTGTGAAGTGTGTTTTGATTTCTTTCAAACTGGTTTTCAGATAAAACCTGTCAGAGACTGTATAAACGAAGCTTTGCAGCTCTGGAAGAAAATTACAGGAAAAGGAGATGGAGCTTCTGATGACCAGAAATATGCATCTCATGGTGTGCTTGAATTTACTATTTATGCCATCTCTTCTGATGTTCTTTTCTTTTTCTTTTTTTCCCTAACTATTTTTGGTGTAAATAATAATATTGTAGATGGCGAAACATCAGAAACAGCTGACATCTCTGAAAGAAGCCCTCAAAATTCTGCCCAGAGAACATTAAAGGGTTCACCGAATGGCTCATCCTCTAAGGATAAAGCCTCGGGTAGCAACATTATGGATAAGGCAGTAGGAATACTGAGGAAGAAGGCGTCAACATTGACGGACAAAGAATTGAATCCCGAGTTCTTCCAAAAACTCGAAACTAGAGGGGGCTCTGATGATTTGCCAGTTGAAGTAGTTGTCCCACGCCGGTGCGCCAGTTCCTCAAATTCTCAGAATGAAGAAGAGTCCAAGCTCACGGATTCAAGGGAAAGGATGAGGAGTGGCAGTCAGCCAGAGGATGGTTATACAGATTTTAGATACTGTAGCTCAGAGAAAGGAACTACTGGCTTGAATTTCAGAGAACGGGATACTGATGATACAATTGACCAGAATCAAAGAGATTATGGAAGCTTTTCCAGAAATGTTGTTCAGTCTGAGAATTTCACAAACAACAAAGGAAATTGGCAGGCTATACAGAGGCAGTTATTACAACTGGAGAGGCAACAAGGTCATCTGATGAACATGCTGCAGGTCAGTTTGAATATATAAACTTCGTATAATGTTAGAAATTTCACACAAATGCCAATTTTCTCTAACTTCTGATTTGTCATCGTAGGATTTCATGGGTGGCTCTCATGACAGCATGCTAACTCTTGAGAACCGCGTTAGAGGGCTCGAAAGAGTAGTTGAAGACATGGCGCGGGATTTGTCAATATCATCAAGTCGAAGAGGTGCTAACTTTATGACTGGATTTGAAGGATCTTCCAATAGAAATATGGGGAAGTACAATGGCTTTTCTGATTATTCTAGTGCTAAGTTGGGAAGTGGGGACAGGTATGCACCTTCTGATGGCAGGCCTTCTAGCATTAGGGGTAGGGGTCCTTCTTGGAGGGCTGATGTACCTGAATCTCGGGATTTTCACTATGGAAGAAATGGGCAGATGGGATCTAGGAGGGCATTTGATAGCAGGTCACCTAGGTCTGAAAACGACAATGACCAACCGGGAAGTAGGAGAGCTTGGGATCGAGGAGCAGGACCCATTCGGTTTGGTGAAGGACCATCTGCAAGAAGTGTGTGGCAAGCTTCAAAGGATGAGGCGACCTTAGAAGCAATTAGGGTTGCTGGTGAAGATGGTGCGTCTTCTAGAGGTGCCAGAGTGGCAGTGCCTGAAATGATTGCCGAAGCTGAAGATGGTATGATGCCAGAAAGGGATCCTGTGTGGCATTCTTGGAGCAATGCCATGGATGCTCTTCATGCTGGAGACATTGACGCTGCTTTCTCTGATGTCTTATCCACACGAGACGATACCCTACTCGTGAAGTTAATGGACCGGACAGGGCCTGTCATCGACCAGCTGTCGAGTGATGTGGCAGTTGAGCTTTTACAAGTCATCACACAGCTTTTTCTGGATCCAAATCTGCATGACATCTGCATTTCTTGGGTTCAGCAGGTATGTGCAATGTAGACTTTCATTGTTTCCTAGTTGTTGCTTTTGTCCTACGTCTGTAGGACATGTATGTGTATATGTATTGATAACGTCCTAATATGTGTTTCTGATCTTGTTTCTGTTTAGTTGCTGGAAGTTATGGTAGATAATGGTCCTGATGTGTTTGGTATTCCGATGGATGTGAAAAAAGAGATTCTGTTGAATTTGCACGAAGTTTCATCGACGATGGACTTGCCAGAGGACTGGGAGGGGGCAACACCGGACCAACTTCTGTACCAGTTGGCGTCTGCGTGGCAAATTGATTTAAAGCAGTTGGAGAAGTAAACATTTGATTGAATCTGGGGGTTTGGGAGAGTACATTTTTGTATTTAGTAGTATTTTTTAGTATGATTGACATTAATTCACTCAAAAGGATTGACATTATATAACTTGAGTTTGGTTTGTTTTGCTAGTTAGTGCATCATGAAATGTGAAAGCAGCTGATCTTTAAACTTTACTTGTTTTTTACTAACTTGAATTGCTCTCTTTTGAGCACCATTTTCTTACATATTTTGCATGAATATTTCCCAAGGATTTCTTAAATGGTGAATTCTGGCTGAGAAGTAAAACATGAAACAAAAGCAGATAAATTTGAAAAAATTGAAACTAAACTACAATTTTTTTAAAAAAAAAGAAGTGTACTTTCAATCATTTTAGATCAAGGGCATCCCTGATCTAGTTTTGAAGAGCTTTTAAAAACATTCATCCGAGTAGTTAAGGTTATAAGGGCCAATGACATATACGAACAACACATTTCTAGTTCATCCTACTCACAAATTAACACAAAGGCAAGGAAGAAGTAGCATACTACATAGATCTACATGCCTACATCTTACTAAAGAGGAGTTCATTACTAGACTCTCCCACACGTTAAAGAGAGAGTGTTCTCTACAAAACTGTGGAAGAGGATGTCAAAGCCCAGAATGCCGACACAGAAAAATAAAACCTAGGTTGAAAATCACAAATCTACATACAGCTGCACGAGGAATTTTCTATGTACAATTTTTGCCTTCCTCCACACCGAACAAGACAGCAGGAAAGGGGTCATTTAGACACCCATCATCAGAGCACGGGAGGCTCTTCAAGGGGTGGAATAGTAAAATCACCTACTTGGCAGCATACCAATTCTGTGCACACTTGGCATCGACAGCCAAATCCACCTTGAGAAAATTCTTTCCATCAAATGGCTTTGACATGCAGTCGACCACTATGTCCTTGGCAACCTCTGCTGACTCAGTCGGGCCTTCAAGGATGACTTCATCATGAACCTGTTCCAAGACGAGTTTCACTTGGTTGGCATAGTTTACAAATATAGATTCCTCAAATTACTTGAAATTAAACTCAGTATGAGATACGGGTCTTATATATCACAAATTTACAATCATGTATCACTTTATATATATGTCACTCATTATCTTGACATGTGTATTTCCACTAATATATGCAAATGCGCAAATGAAGTGGATGTACACATGTTAAATCCCGAGCCCTCATTTTGGACTATTTTAATTGTCGCAGTGGAATTGAGGATAAGTAACATGGCAAGAGAAGATTCAATGACTAACCTGCAATAGCAGCCTCCAGCCAAGCTCCTTTAACCGGGCATTCTTCGATATCTCCAACATGGCACACATCGCAACATCTGCAGCACTTCCCTGTTGCAATTTGATGAGAAACATGGAGAACTCAGTAAGAAGTTAGTCAAAGAGGAGGCCTAATGTCAGATTGATACTACCATGAACACGAATTAGTAACAAGGGAAAGTTGGTAAATTTAAATCAGAACCTGAACAGGTGTGTTGATGGCAGCTCGGTCTATGTGACCTCTCTGTGCAGAAGTGGAGCTTCTTTGAGAAGGGAACAGCCGAGCTCTGCCCAGCAATGTGTGAACACGTCGGGTTTTACGAGCTTCAGCTCTACGTTCTTCTTGCCATTTAAGCACTTCTTTCCTATCACTATACCATAAATCAACAGTATTCTTTGCTTCCTCAACAGTAACCTGATAATAAAGACGATAAATAAGGTGGGTAAATTAGAATGCAACTAATATTTTATTCCAATATGCTGGTCCACTAAAAAAACCTTCACCACCTAGTTGAGACAAGTTTATTTAAGTGCCATAACATTCCAAAAAAAATAGACAAAATAAGTTAATGTGTGCAAACAGACCTTCCAATCGCGAGAGAGACCAACTGCTGTTTTCCCATATGCAATGGAGAAGTTGAGCATCTTAGCTTTCCTTCTTTCAGAAGCAAAGGCATCCTAGAAAAACGGAGAGAAAAATTAAATATACCATACTGAAAATTTTCTTCAATACACTGGCTAACATGGAAGTCCATTTGAATGGCTAGCGCAGCAACTTAATACTACCATACCTTTAGCAAGGGAACTGGAGGTTTATCTTCACCAGGTTGAGGATCCCATTCAAGAAGCACACGCTTCTTTTCAACAGCCTCACGGATATGTGGATACATGTTCATAGCTGTCCGAGAATGGAAGTCCCCACCAGCTTCGAAAGCATCCATCATACTCTTGCAGTTGGCTAGATGTGCAAGAATCCGAAGCTCCAGCTGAGATTATAAGACCCAAAGAAATGAGAAAATATGAATATGCTCCATCATTAAATATTTTTCATGCATATCAACATATGGTAAATTGTTTTACCTGCCCATAGTCAGCAACTATCAGTGAGTTTCCAGGTGCAGCTATAAAGGCTTGACGAATCTTATACCTGTCTTTCTCTAAAGCGGGTTGGTTCTGTTCAACGTATCATATGGGAAACAAAAACATGCTAAAAGGTATGAGACAAGAAAACATTTGAATCAAGATCATAAGCTGCACTGAACAAGCAGGCAGGTAGGGTGGAGATTTACAGAAACATATTTACATCAGGCTATTAAAAAGGGAACCTACAACATCAGAACAACTGTGTGACACCTTTTTACACATCAAAATCGGTTGTTCAGTAGTATCAACAGAGATAGAAAATTTTAAGACCATAATCACATCTGAACTTTATGTCAAGACAGCTAGAGTTCAAAAACAGCCTCGGCGTGTCGCACAAATTTACAAAACAGACCTGCAAATTAGGTCTCCTGGCTGATAGTCGTCCAGTTTCTGTGTTAATGTTAAGTGAACAGTGAACCCGACCATTCCTGCCTGATATGTGATTTCCCTGTGAGAAGGAGAAGCATAAGTATCACTAACACAGTGTTGGGGACCAATAACAACTTACATGGAATAAATGCTGTAACAAAGACAATATTTTAGTATGTAATCCATGATGATGCAATACCAAGCACAAGGAGAGAAAATGTCACACACCCTTCCACCACCCCCCACCCACCACACAACATGATAACAATTATTGGTCTGCTACCTGCCATCTGGCAGTGCAGCAGTAAAAAAAGCATCTCTAAAAGCTGAAATTTTCCAAGGAACTAACCTGCAAAGGTAGGATAAAGTTGGATATCAAAGAGTCTATTGAGCAGCCTTCACACAAGGCAGATATTGCATGCTTGGCTTCAATGCTTTTGTCTAATTCACTGGGAGAACTAGCTGACTGGTCCATAAGATCGCTTTCATTTGATTCAGATACTCCAGTGAAATCATCCGACAGCAACTCAGAATTTTCATCCAATATATCATATTCATCAGCAACATTTCCAGCAAGTGCTTTCAGTGCAACTCCACTAACAGAGGGCCAGCCACTCGCTGTATATATGTCTGTCTTCATGGGCTCATCAAAAATCCTATGTAGAGTAATGGTGCGAAATTTTGTAGGAGCCTTCTTTCCTTCTTCAATTATGTTGTCAACATTAGGGACTTTAAATCCCTTCTTGATCGGGAGAGTCTCGTCAGAATTCTTCCTGCAAGTAAATATCACACAAACATATATTATGTACATTATTATCTTTTATGCAGATACATTAAATATAAAAGAAATCGCAGGATGCAATAACTCTTGCCATTTCTCATAACAAGTTGATTATCAGTTTAGCCAGAATTAAAGAGAAACGATAAGATTGTAAACCATGAAGCAATAGGCATGCAAAAAGTTGGAGGCAACATACTTGTTCTGAATGCCACCGAAAAAGAGTTGGCGAAGTTGTGTATCACTTCCCACATTCATATATTGAGCATCAGGACAATACTTCGTTGCCCAACTGCGAAACCTCTCAGCAGCAATCTGTTGTTCTGACTTGGCCACTTTCTCAATTTCTGCAAGGTATTCACGATCAACCAACATTCCCTCTGCTTCCATTTTAACTAAAAGCTCCCCAAAAGGCTGCCAATACTGTTTATAGAATTCAAACATTGATCCTCTTGTTTCTCCATCCATTCTCCACTCCAGTCTAGATAGTTTAGACTTTAAACTCTCATAGAGACTATAAGTGCTTATTGAATCTAATGCAGAGTAACAAATCCAAGGTATGCGCTCAGAAGTTTGCAACTCTTCCACAGAAGGAATGGTGACAACTTTGCCCTCAGAACCATCTTTCTTTAGTTTTCTCCTACCAAAGACTGCTTTCATTGAAACCTTACCAATTAAATCTTCACCAGGGCACAACTTTGCATCAGACATAATCCCGAAATCACCGCTGAGAGCCTCCAAAGAATACCCACCTTTTAATCTTCTGGATGAATCCCACAATCGTGCCATGTGCATTGTATCAGCGAAAAAGCCAGAGACTTCGATCCCGTAGTTCTCTATAACATGGCTATCAAAACTATAGTTATGCCACACCTGCAAAGATACAAGAAAATATATAATTGCATAAAATCGTTCCAAGTGAATGACAAGCAACAAAGCAACTCGACAGAGAATATCATAAACAGTGACCTTACCTTTTTGATGGACGGGTCCTCAAAAAATGGTGCAAATTCAGCAAGAATGTTCTCGCCACCACCATCAAGCACGTCAACCCAGATACAAGACTTGCCACCACCAAAATTTGCTGAAGGTCCACAATATATACTAAAGCAAATAATCTCTCCATGATTAACTGGCGTTTCCTGCTTAACATCGATCTTCGATACCTAAAAAATATACCAGAAACAGTTCAGATAAAGCTAGAATTATATCAATAAGTAGCAGTGATAAGCTAGACACAAAGAAATTAATTATAACTGTGCAGTGGTTTGTTCTTTCAGCAAATTATTGTTAAGCTAACAAATAACTCAAGTAGTAAACATACTTCTGTGTCACAGGCATGGACCAGATGCCTGTACTCATTTGTGAGCATAGAGACTATCTTCTTAGCTGCAGGAATGGTATCTACCACCAGGACCTTGTCATAAATTTTACACAGCTTTTCGTTGCGATCTGAAGGGACGAAAGCTCCTGATTCTTCTGAGTACTCTACATAGGTTTCATTTACATCATTAGCATGAACAGACTCTTCAGTAGCCACATCCACTTTTATCATGGGATGAATGCCTTCATTCAAGGAGAAAGGCTGTTCTACAAGTAGAGATGGTACAGGACCATTAGCCTGAGAAGTCGAGTTCAACTGCCTTGTCATTGGATTATTATTCCACTGCTTATTAAAAGAGGAACTCCTTTCCTTGTCTAACACCATTCCTTGCAAATTTGACACAGAAGGGAATCGTGCACTTGATAATTCATCAGTAATATCACACTCTGATGCAATTTGACTCCCAGTTTCGAAATTGACTTGATTTCGAATCACAGAAGAAGTGGAATCATGGTTGTTTTGCCTAAAACCATTACAACTTCCATCTTGCCAAATCATGCGCTCATTTTTGTAAGCAATCACTCTTTTTCTACAGTCTAGAGCCACGTCAGCCCAGCTACTGCAAATAGGAGTAGAATAGCCCCGCCCATGTATCTTACTCCTGCCCGAAACCTTCTCAAGAGGACCACCACCAACTGCAGGACGGTTTGGGTGCCTAGTATGACCTGACTGAGTTTTAGCTTCTTCCAGCCTGAGAATTACAAAGATATTCAGAGCAAGATAATGGAAAACTATTCAAACAACGAAAAAGCAAAGATATTTACACGACTCAAACGATTAACAATGCAGAAAAAATCATACTTTCCCTTGCAAATGAATATGTAACATAAACTCCAACACATCTCCAACATTGCCCATACATAAATGCATAAATACTTGAATGTATCTATTAGCAAAAGCAAACACTGCAACCGAGCTTCTCTCGAACTGTAAATTGACAGTTAACCTTACATGCTAACTAAAAACGGCCAAAAACATCAACTAGTCACTAACTTAATCAAGTAGAGACCCTCTACACAGTACATTCTACACACTTCTCTGTTTTCACTATTGATTTCGACAAGCATTTTCAAAAGAGCTAAAAAAATCAAATCCACTTCAACTTCAATAATATGAACTAGCTCTAAAACCCATTTCAGGTCAGAACCCAGAACACCAAATAGAGTCATCAACCTAAGCAAATGGGGTTCACTGTCTATTACCTGTGGAGGCCTTTGCTGGAAGCAGCCCAGTAAGGGCGGGAAGCTGAGAAAGAGTGTGGGCACGAGTTGCAGAACCAGAAGTAGGGTGGTCGGAGCGTCGGCTTAAAAGGGGCGGAGACGGTGGACTGAGCGGTGAACGCCATTGCTGCAACTCCTCTACCAAGCTTCTGGCTTGCGCCACTAATTTTACAGCACGAAACTGCCGTCTTGAGGGCCTTTTCAAGTTCCAATTTTTATTTCACCTTTTCACCGCCAGTAAAGAGACGAGGGTTTTAGAAAGGGGCTCTGTTACTGTTACTGCAGCTTGTTCTCTTCTGGGACGCATTTCTTTTACAGAGAGAACGTGGAGAAGTACAGAGCCAGTGTGTGAGTGTGTGAGAGAGAAAGTGTAGAGGTGTTTTGGAGAAGAAAGCTGAGGTTAGGGGAAGGGTTTAATGTTTTAATCCCTTTTTTTGCGGAAAAACCCCTTTTAATTTTGTTGTTTAGACCTTAATTTTTGGAATACCGTATTTCTGTCCTTTTGACTCAGCTTGACCACCCAAATTGTTGCTCTAATCTTTGGAGTTGTTTATTTATTTCCCGCCCCTCCAAGAAGAGGGAATATGTGTTTCTATCCTTTTATCTTTGAATGTGAACATTTTACTGAAGTGGTATAAACAATCCGGTATTTTATTCCGTATAGTCAAAAAATATCATTAAAATTACAATACCACTCCTGACTATTGCCAAATTTTTCAATGAACATGATAAATGATAATGTTTACGTAAATTCATGGCGTATTTTAGAATATACAAGTAAAATACCGAAACTGTATGTAACAATAACCAAATTTTATCACGCTTGAGATGGTTAAAGAGGTCTCAGATCAAATTGAATTGTATGATTTTCATAGATTTATACATCAATGATATAAAAAAATTAAATCAGATAAATTAGTTCATCACTTCTGAAATTCACACTGCTTTTAATGTGATAATAATTAATAAGTGATACTTATTTGTTGATGCAGATGGTGAAATGTGAGAGAAATGACCAGTCTCTCGCACAATATACTAAGTCAGGTCCCTTACTTCAGTATTTAATACTAGTTTCTCGTCTTTTGCTTCTTAACGATCTTCAGGATCATTTTTGAAATCTTGTACTTTTCAAAAATAAAAGAGAGTCAGAATAAAATAATAAAGAAAAAAGTGTTGTTGTACCCCCAAGTATTCAAAAAAGTGCTAATGTACCCCTAAGTTTTTCAAAAGTGCCACTATACCCTCAACTGTATTATTTGGGCAGATTTTTCTTTTGCCAAGTGTAAAATGTCAAGAATACCCTCACTATTATTTAATGGTAAAAAAATTTTTTTAGCGAAAATGCCCCAACCAAATCAATGAATAATCCTCCCCTACCTAATTATTCATCTAATTCTCGCTTCCCTTTTTACATTCAACCCAGTTAAGAAAAGCAATCCAAATTCATACCACCAGTCACCGTTACTTTATCGGATGAAAGCGTTTGAAGTTGAGGGGACCAAAACCACTGTAATCAGAAATTAGTGTGAGCCGGGGGACCGAAACCGCCACACCCAATAATAATTAGCGTGACTAACTCAAGGTGGCGAGATTATGGTAATTTCACCAATGTTTTCAGTTTGTTGAATTTTTGGATAAAACTGTTAACTTTTTTTTAATACTGGCCTGCTAGATTTAGTCCGATTTTTGCTTATTTGTAGTCCGTATTTTTGTTATATAATCATATATACAATAATTATGATATATAACTGATTTGCAAGTGTATGCAATAGAAATAATATATATATATATATATATATATATATATATATGATGCATGTGTCTGACATTCTTAATTATTAATCATATCATATATCAAAGATGTATTTTTTTGGACTATAAAATAAGCAAAATATGGACTGCGTCTAGAATTGCCCCTTTCAATAATATTGTGCATTTATTTTGTAATTCAGTGATATTAATTTCTTGAATTTTTTTTTCGTGCCCATGAGCCTTTGGGTCAAGGGAAAAAAAATCCAACAAGTGAGGGTAAATTTGTCTTTTAATTCAAAATGGTGTTGAAAATGGGCTTTAGAGGCACACTTTTTTATTCAATATAATAATAGGGGTACATCAGCACTTTTAAATTACTCGGGGGTATATTGGCACTTTCTTATAAACTTGGGGGTACATGAGCTTTTAACCCAATAATAAAATAATGTGGCAGAGAACAAACTTGGAATGTTGCTAGTAATATACTAATATATCAATTTTATAAGCTGCTAATTATGAAGAAACTATGAGGCCAAAGTTGTGATTTATATACACAAGAGTCTGTCATATGATCAAATGGCTTCCCCTTGCAAAAAAAAAGAGAGAAAGATGGTTTCAGCTTGATGCTCATCAAGACTATTTACATGAATCTGCATTTTAATCTCAATCTCTTCTAGGCTATTCGTCATCGTCATCGTCATCGTTGCTCGAGCAAAGAAACTCTAAAGCTGTCACCACATCGCTTATCAACGGCCGAACTGTCGCTTCTTCTTGCAGGCACATTGCTGCAATGGCAAGTGCTTGATACAGTGACTTCATATCCAGTTGCTCTCCTAACAAAGGATCTGCCATCAAGTGAAACTTCTTCTTGTCTTTGAACAATGGCTGTGCCTGCTCTCCACAATCAACAAACCCTCAGAAAAGAGCCTACATTTTGGATTAGGGTTCCACACAAAACAAAGTTTGGCGTGTGTGTGCGCGCGCGAGAGAGAGAGAGAGAGAGAGAGAGAGAGAGAGAGAGAGAGAGAGAGAGAGAGAGAGAGAGAGAGAGAGAGAGAGAGAGAGAGAGAGAGAGAGAGAGAGAGAGAGAGAGAGAGAGAGAGAGGCAACAGTGTGGACATGAAATGTAAGAAGTTTCATTTTGAAATGAACTCACCCATTGAATTAGATTTTGTTCTTCGCTTGGCCTTGAATTGTCGATGACTCGCCTTCCTGTGATGATCTCCAAGAAAACAACTCCAAAACTGTACACATCAGACTTGGTAGATAACTGGCCTGTCAAGGCATACTCAGGCGCACAATAGCCGTAAGTTCCCATCACCCTCGTAGAAACATGATCTTTATCGCCCGTTGGACCTAGCTTCGCAAGTCCAAAGTCAGAAAGCTTCGGGTTAAACTCTTCATCTAAGAGTATGTTAGAAGCCTTAAAATCACGGTAAATCACCGGGGGATTAGCCGTCTCGTGCAGGTACTCCAGCCCCCGGGCCGCTCCCTGCGCGATCTTCATCCTCGTGTTCCAATCAAGAGCCGGTTTCTCTGAACTGATATCAAGAAGATGATCTTCAAGCGAGCCTTTCGCCATGCATTCATACACTAATATCCTCTGGTTACCATCACAACAATATCCAACTAACTTGACCAGGTTGTTATGATGGAGAAGGCTCAGCATCAGAACCTCAACAAGAAACTCGCGATTTCCCTGAAAACCGTTCCTGTCTAACTGCTTAACTGCCACATCCTGAGCAACGTAAATCGTGAGAAACAATGTAAGCAAATGTTAGTACAGACATGGTACATGGTACATAGTACATACCATGTTTCTGTCCTCAAGACGGCCTTTGTAAACCCGACCAAAACCCCCCTCGCCAATCAAACCCGCGGGGTTGAAGTCATCAGTGACCTTGCATAAATCTTTGTATGTGAAAATCTGAGCTGAGATATTCTGCTTTCCTATTTTCTCTATTTCCTCTTTTATGTATTGCTTCCTGCTGCTATCTGAACAATTACAAATGTTTGTTTCTATCATACATTAAACTTTGATTAAAAAACATTAAGGTAATGAAATGAATGTCAGAAAAACATGCTCTGACATCAAATGTACAAGGATTACCTGTTTTTAGTGAGAGATTAGCGAACGAACCTAGAGTCCTTTTTTCATCTTTGCCACCGAAGCTCCTTCTGAAACCGTCAATACTGTTTCTCATAGAAGCCTTGCTGAACTTTTCTCGTGTCATGCAACACGAAAAGCAGATCATCTTTTTCCTGTCTTATGTCAGCCCTATCATATTCAGACACCAAACACATGAAGCTGGAATGTGTAAGAAGGAAATCTGATCAAAACAAGAGGATGACTCCAACCCTGAATCAAGGACAGGAATTATTCGATTAGTCCTCGAACGGGCCAGTTTTTCCTGATGGCCTCTCAAGAAATTTTTGTCAGGGCAAAATCAATGTTTTTCCAGACCTGGGATGGATGTTTGTCAAAGTGTCAGAAAATCTCCTGATCGTACAAAAAAACGGCTGAAAAGCACACTAAATTTTCTCCCATGTTCCATGAACCAATCTTTTCATCTCCATGTAATGTGGAGCTGTTTTTCATGACAAACTAGTTTTCTGATTTGTTTTGTTTTTCTAAATGCAGACAATCTTCCTTGAATTTCTCTGTGGTCATACGTTTGATGCACTTTTTTAACGTTAATTTTCCAAAACAGCAAATATAAAAGGTCCAAAAATGCACCTATAAAAGACTTTAAGACCATGAAAACAATGCAAACATAAGGGCAAAATCTTGTCATACGTTTGAGAAATCAAACTGCTTAGAACTATTTCTAGAACTGAAAGTTTAGCAGTACTACATCGAGAACTGAAACATAGATCTGATTGTCTACATGTAACAAAAAGGTAACAACAATTGAGACTCTCTTTAAGGATTAAACACTTGGCACTTCCTTTTCCTTAGGTGGATAACAGTCGAGTAATTGGTATCATCCTCGGGTTCCTCCTTGACCTGGTTAAGGATTTTAGGACAGCCTGCTGCACGATAGTCTAAACTCTGAAAGAATGCTGACGCAGGAACAGGTTGATGATCTTTCTCGGCACGAGGGAATCCAGGGGGGACAGCAGGAATACCATCATAGGATTGATTAAGGATTCCAGGACAGGCTGAAGAAGGAGGGAATCCAGGGGGAGCAACAGCAATATCCTTAAAGGCCTGGTTAAGGATTTTAGGACAAGGTGCACCAGGAACAGGTGGATCATGTTCTACCTTACAAGGTAACCCGGGGGGAACAGCCTTGAACAAAGCCAATCTTCTGCAGACAGCACAACGCTGTTTCTCCTGTCCTGACTCGTGCTTCTTGCGACAGATGAGCGGCTTTGCAGTCCTGCGCCGTTTCAAAACCCCCGGAAAAGACTTGACCGGAACAAGAACCGATCCATTCCACCATTTCTTATACCTAAAGCTCCAGTCTCCTTCAAACAGCCTGGCCGGGAGATACAAGGAGAAGTCGGTAGGAAAAGGCTTGCAGTAGTCTTCCCAAGCCGATGCAGCACAGTCGCTCGGGCGAGGAATCATGGGAGGAAGGTCCTGATCCAGCCCGAACTGCAAAGCCACGCGGTGAGGCTGGTAAGGCTCATTCCCATCGGTTCCAACCAGAACACTCTCCTCCAAACACCTAGCGTAGGATTCAAACGCTGATTCGCTCAAAAGCACCCATCTTTCCTCTTCTGTGTAGAACTTTGGAATTGACCATTCATCTATAGCTAGACAGTAAGGCCTCCAGATGAAAACATCCCCACAAGTGTTGATAATCGGCCTCACATTCCCGATATCCTCCCTCCCCAACCCGTCCCATCGCTTAGCCCTAACCTCGCCGGCTTTCAGGACATTCGGGTCAGGCCGGAACACCAAGAACCTCTCCCACACCCACAGCTGAACCAATTGGAACGGCGCCCAAAGGCTAAAGTAGAGAATGTTCTTATCATCATCTTCTTGTGAAAGGGATGCCACATCCATTGTTACTTTCAAAGTTCCTAAATCCCTATAGATATTCGCTAGCACGGTGGGGGCTAGGGCAAGCCTCACCCCTCTAGACAGATTAACAGCAATGGGAAAAACATGGTCACCTATCTTATCAGCCTCGTTTCCAGGCAACACAAACCTCGAAATCCATAGACATAGAAAAGCCTCATGCTCAATTGAATTACCAGATTTCATAAAGTGATCTAACCAGTTTTGGTGGCCTCGCAGGGAAGCCGGGACCTTTCTCAGTTTCCTCTCAGCTTCCGCCATGGTTGCGCCGGAGACAGGGGAAAAGGCGGAGCTTCCCAGAACTGAAAACCCGGCAAGAACCAGCATGTCCTCCAGAGTAATCGTGGCTTCACCCCAGGGGAAGACGAAGGTGTTCGAATCAGAGCACCACCTCTCAGCGAATCCATTGATTAGGTCATCGTTCCTGAAAAACACACACTTTGAGAACTGTATAGCGTCAAAAATCCCAGCTTTTTTCCAGGAATCCTGGTGTCTGGCCTGCAATCGTTCAACCCATCGTCCCCATTTCACCTGCGGGTCCTTCCAGCCATGGAAGTCAATGGCCATTGGCCAGCTGCATCTGCGAGACAGAAAGGGCTGTTGAAAGCTTGAAGAAGCTCCCATGGCAGCTACCGTGGGCTTCAAGAAATGAGCTTTCCTCTTCACTGCAACACCACCAGTGGCACCATACATAACCTCTTCCTTCTCTTCAATCATCTCTCCACAGTTGCTCAGTAAAAAAATCTGTCAAGAACAAAAAAGAACTGATTTTTTTGGGGGGAGAAATGTGTCTCTGTTCTGTTTTTGTGCTTTTTGCTACTGCTAGTACAAGGTATACCAATTAGCAGAGAAACGAATTTCAGAGAAAGGTGTGGCCTTTTTTGGTACTAAGTTATTCTGAATAAAGTCAAAAGATGTTGCTACTCTATTATTTTCTGTGTGATAATAGTTCTGGGATTTTGAAGTTATGATTCATGCTATCAAGTTCATATTATCAAAATCTTATGAATTAAATTAAATTATATCTAATTTATTTGATTAATATTGGTTCCCAAATTTTTGGTTACACCTTGACTTTTTTTTTGTCATCATCTTCATCATTTAATAAAAGTTGCAGTAGGACAAAATGGTACGAGCCTTTTCCTAGAAACGAACAAGTAAAACTTTTTTTGGTTCCAAAGCTTTAACCTGAATTTGAAGAGAGAGAACAGACAGCCACACAATTTGAACTAGCTTTGTCACATTATTGAGCCTATACGTATTCACTTTAAATGGAATATAAATATTACATTAAAAGTACTTATTCCATCTAGTCCTTTTTTTTAAAAAAAAAGTTTTAATAATAAATCAAGTAATAAATTTTCAACTCAACTAAAAAGAAAATAAGGGGAAAAGATAACTACACAAATACAAAAAGAAAAGCACTAGTGTTGGAAAGAGATAAGAATGTGATAAATAATAATAATAATATTTATAGAGTCAGATATGACTTGCTATATAAAAATGTAATATATAAATATATTTATTTCTAATATAATTAAGATTAAAATTGAATACATTTATTTTCTTTCCTTAATCTCACGAGGAAAGAATTTAATTTGGTTGTTGGGAGTTAACTCGTAATAGCTAGAAAGATATGAATGAAATTTGTTGGAAATAACACCTTGGACAATCAAATTGCATGATATTATATTATATTTATAAAAAATTTGTGATACATACATATATATGTTGTATATCCAACTCAAATAGAAAAAGATAAGATGAAATTTACTGTTGGGGTACAGTCAATCCTGCAATATTGGGTGTGTTTGGTTCGCAAGATTTTTGAGAGTCTGAATTTTGTTTTGGGTTTTTGAGAGTTTGGGTTTTTGTTTGGGATTTTGAGAGTCTGGTTTTGCAAAATCCTTGTTTGATTGAGTTGAGTTTGTGAGTATGAAACAAAATTTTTAATTGGTTTTTAGGATTTTGCAAGTCTGGATTTTGGAAAACTTGGTGAACCAAACAAGATTTTACAAAACTGAACTTGGATAGTTCAAGTTTTGCAAAAACTTGTCCAACCAAACACAACCTTAGAGATTTAACAAAAACAAAGTGAAATGGGAGGGAATACTAAAAAATATTTTATAATACATAGTACAAATTAACGTTTAACCCGTGCATATAATTGACCACTAATAAAGTTCTTTTAGTCTAACACTGCTTTTGTCCAGGACTGTACAAAGCAGTATATGGGTGTGTTTGGTTTGCCATATTTTTTAGAGTGTGGATTTTGTTTTGAAACTTTGAGAGTTTGGGTTTTTGTTTGAGATTTTGAGAGTCTGATTTTGCAAAATCCTTGTTTGGTTGGGTTGGATTTTGTGAGTATAAAACAAAATCCTTGATTAATTTTTAAGATTTTGCAAGTCTGGATTTTGGGAAACTTGGTGAACCAAACAAGATTTTACAAAACTGAACTTGGATAGTTTAAGTTTTGCAAAAACTTGCCCAACCAAACACACACTATATGTTTATAAAATTTGTGCATTTCTCTAATAAATAAAAATGATTTTTCAATATGAAATAGTGTGTACATATTTTTCTTACCAGGCAAATTGAACATCTATCTTCAACAACAGACGGTAATCGAAGTTCGCGGCGATTTAAATTATCAAGGCAACAAAAATAAATAAAATTTGACAACAAAAATATTTGACATGCATGCATACGTAATATTTGAAAAATAAATAAACGAAGCATTAATTAAGTTATTTATATATGTTTGAACTATTAAGTTATTAATTTTACAATTTGATATTTTACAACTTATATACGTGACTTGTAATATTTTCTGTTAGATCATCTTCTTGGCGAATCTCTTTCTGATATTTGATTTCCAGGTCTGAACTTTATCTGCAGACAAAAACTGGAACTCATAGGCATCTATAGGTATAATGATGCAGTAAAGTTGTAGGATGTTGTCAAATTGTATACATAATACGCAATTCATTTCATGATCTCTGTTTTAGTAGTGAAGGATGTTTTCAATTTATTCGATAATCTGTCAGTTTTATTGCAATTCCAATCCTTAACTCAGGTAAATGAAGAACCAAATAGTAAAAAATAAAAGTTTGAAAAGCCCGAACAGTTAAAAAGCGTAATGCTAATATAGACATTTCATAGTAAAAAGACATTACCTGAATAGTAAAAGTAAGACATTTCATATTTAACCATTAATAATTTATATTACATGGTTAACAATATCATAATTAACACTATGTTAGATTCCTTGTGTGATATACTGTTTAAATATATAAATTTGTAAAATATTATTACTAATAAGTAAACAAACATGCTATTAAATATTTGACTGATAAAATAGAATAAAAATAAAGACGAAGAGAGCATATCTTTTTATATTATTCAAAATGACGTGCAGGAGGATGCGTGCATGCATGTTCAAATGAACTACATGCACACAACCCTACCACTCTAATAGTCGTTTGTTAATGAATTTTGAATGATGACGTTATATCAGCTTAATTTTAAACATTATTTCGACCTTGTCAAAAAATAATTATTACTTTGTGCACGTTATATACATATTATAATAGAACAAATTGCGTGCAACCTTTTCATAAAAAAAAACTACGTGCGATGTGTCTAATCAAATACTAATTCATCCAACGTGACTGTACCTTCTTCATAGTTCCCTTCTTTTGTTTGACTGTGAAGGATCCGTAAGACTAGGAAAAATAATTGAAAAACAATAATATAATTATTCATATTCTGGATCTAAATAAAATAATTAGGTCCATTTCAGATATATAAATAATATCCTATTGCATGTAGTTGATGGTAGTGCCGATCTCGTCCTACGCGCCGTCGCCTGCGAAGACAGTCGAGAGAAAGACTCGCGTAATCAAAATATTCAAATTTAGCTACGACTATGATGCCAGTAAAAACACACTCGTCAGAGTTTGGGTAAAAAATATATATATTTATAATCAATTTTATATTAAATATAATTCTCAACTATACTGCTTTTCATAATATAATTATTAATTTATTTGCAGCATGATGCTGAGGTGGTGATGCTCTCGACTCTGCTGAGATGCAGCTTCCCCATCCCGAATTTACAAGTGAAAACAATAATAAAATAATAGTTTATACATTTTTTTTGAGTAAAAATAATCTTATAAATTTAAAAACACGTTTAATTGAAAGAGTGTGCACAAGTAAAGCAAAAAAAAAAATCAAGGCGTGCATGCACGCATGCATGAAATATACCGCACGTAACATTTGAAAAATAAATAAATGAACCATTAAGTTATTTATATATCTTTGAACTACAAAGTTATTAATTTTACAATTTGATATCTTAAGTGCACGGCATACGTGCGTACGCACGCAGACTATAACCTTTATTTTCTTGATTAATTTTGCTATTATATTTTTAACATCAAATCATCTTGCAATTTTCCTTGTATCATTATAATTTGTTATAGATTGAAATTTTTTGTAATTTCGTAACATCTATTTCTCTTTATAATTAACTTGGTTAGTTCATTTAAAAATATTTCTATATAGACATCATGTTTATGATATTCAAATATTTTATTAATATAAAATTAATAATTAATAGTATCTCGTAACAAGAGTCAAGTAAAATAAAAACATAAACTATCTCATAAAAATATATATGAAGTAAAGAATGGTTATATTATAAATCTATGATAGCAAGATTTCACCTGGCCAAGATTTTCTCTATTACTTGTGCTCAAAGCCTGCACTGGTAACGAAGCTAAATCAGTTATTGGTCAAGCAAAAGAATTCCTTATGTGCCAAAATTTGCTAGTCAGTGTTAGCTTTCACACAGATAAGCTGAGAAGAGGAGAAAGAAGAACAATGATGTTGTGCAGAAAACTGGATACTGCTTTTCTATTCACATCATCCTTTACATACACAAACTCTGAAAGAAAAAAGGAATACGAAATAATCTACTTCTACGGAAGAAGGAAACTAAATAATCTAATTTCTACGTAAGAAGGAAACGTAATAATCTAATTCCTACGGAAAAAGGAAAGAAAAATATCTACTTCCTACGGATGCTAATTAGCATCTTTATTTTCTAGAAATAGCTGCAGAAAATAAACAAACAAGGAAAAGAAAGATGACTAGAATATCTAACAAATCACCCCCATAATCTTGTCATCACTTTATCTCTGCAACTCCGATTCTGCCCCTAAGTTCTTGAAAACGAACTCGTCCGAGAGGCTTTGTCAGGATATCAGCGAGTTGAGCTTCTGTGTTGATGTAGTCGGTGTCAATATCGCCCTGCTCCAGATAATCTCTAATCAAATGGTAACGTATATCAATGTGTTTACTTCGATCGTGAAACACAGGATTTCGGCTAAGATCGATTGCCGATTTGTTGTCCTCCAGTAACGTTGGTGCTTGTGGCTGTTCACCTTGCATTTCACCAAGCAATCTGCTAAGCCAAACACCTTGGCAAGCGGCAGTGGCAGCTGCAATATACTCTGACTCGCACGAAGAGAGTGCCACCACCCGTTGTTTCTGTGATTGCCAACTCACCGGAGATTGACCTAGGAAGAAAACTAGCCCCGTCGTGCTCTTCCTATCGTTGACGTCTCCGCCCAAATCAGCATCACTATAACCTGCCAAGAGTAAAGGTCCAGCACTTTTTCCATATGAAACTCCGAACTCTAGAGTTCCCGCCACATAACGTAGAATATGCTTCACTGCTGCCATATGCTCAACTCTTGGCTGCTCCATGAATCGGCTAACATAACCAACTGCAAAAGTAATGTCTGGCCGAGTATGAACTAAGTACCTGAGGCTTCCCACCAAGCTGCGGTAGTCCGTGGCGTCCACCGGTCTCCCGTCTCCCGTCTTGCTTAGTTTGAGTCGTGCCTCTATTGGTGCCGCGCATGGATTGCACTCTTCCAGTCCGGCCTTTTGTAAAAGCTTCTTTGCATAAGATGATTGGCAAAGAGTGACCAAACCCTTCCGTTGTTGCACTTGGATGCCGAGGTAGTAACTCAGTTCGCCGAGGTCGCTCATCTCAAATAGATTCGTCATCTCCTTCTTGAACTTCGTCAGTTCTTCGATTGAAGTTCCGGTGATGATCAAGTCATCAACATAAACTCCAACTAGCAGTTGCTCCTTCCCGTTGTTCCGACGATATACCGCGTGCTCGGCTTCACATCGTACAAACTCCAAGTCGCGAAGACTCTTGTCAAGTTTGGCATTCCAAGCCCTCGGAGTTTGACGTAGTCCGTAGAGAGCCTTCTTAAGCCGAAGAACCTTGCCTTCGTTGCCTTGAATTTCGAAACCCGGCGGTTGCTTGACATAAACCTTCTCAATCAGATCACCGTTGAGGAACGCGGTCTTGACGTCCATGTGGTGGATTGGCCACCCGTGGTGTGCAGCGAGCGCGATCAGAACCCGCACCGTCTCCATTCGCGCAACTGGAGCGAACACTTCCTCGTAGTCCACCCCCTGCTGCTGCACGTAGCCCTTTGCCACTAACCGCGCCTTTCGTTTCACCATCTCCCCGTTCGCGTCCTTCTTGAGCTTGAAGACCCACTTAAGTCCGATGGCGCGGTGTCCTGGTGGTAGATCGGTGAGGCGCCAAGTCTGGTTTGCCTCGATGCTTGCAAGTTCCTCCGTCATCGCCGTTCGCCATCCTTCATCCTTCTCGGCTTCAGCTAGGCTCGTTGGTTCATCGACTGTGAGAAGACAAAGCTCCTCGTCCTCAGTTTCAATCTTCTCGGTGGCGTTGAGAAGGTCCTCCATGGTTCGATACCGTCGTTGTGCCTTAACTCCGGAGGATGGTTCCGATGCGTTTGCCGGAGGTGACACAAATTCCACGTTTGGTGGTGGTGATGCACTTGGGGTTCTCGGACTTGACACCGGAGCTTCACTTCTAGGCCTGCTTCTGGTGAAATTCTCATCGTCCGAATGAAGGATTTTCTGGGCTGGTTCGCTACCTACACCAAAAGAGACAAAACGGTCGAAGTTGGAACCCTCACCATGCCCGTGGTTTTGTTGCTGTGTCGATGTGGTCCAGTCCCATGCCGTGTCTTCATCAAAGACGATGTCGCGTGATACTTTCACCCGGTCTGTGGCAGGATCGTAGACGCGGTACGCCACAGTTCCAGTTTCATACCCAAGTAGCACCATCGGCTTGCTCCGGTCCTCCAGTTTCTTCAGCCCTGGCTGCGTGGCCTTGACATGGGCGACGCACCCAAACACCCGGAGATGGCTCACGCTCGGCCGGCGCCCGTGCCATGCTTCGTAGGGTGTCTTGCCGCTGACGCTCTTCGTGATTCCCCGGTTCAGAAGGTAGACCGCCGTTGTCACTGCTTCTCCCCAGAATCTCATCGGCATGCCTTTGGCCTTCAAGAGGCAACGTGCCATGCTAACCACCGTTTGATTTCGTCGTTCGACCACGCCGTTTTGCTGGGGCGAGTATGGCGCCGTTGTTTGTCGATGCACACCGTGGTCGGCAAAGTACTCGCTGAGTTCTTGAGACGTGAACTCACCTCCACGATCGGTCCGCAGCGTCTTCAACTTGCACCCGCTTTGTCGTTCGGCTGCTGCCACGGTCCTTTTGATGGCTTCCGCCGCTTGATCTTTCGAGGTCAACAAGACTATCCACATATATCTACTAAGATCATCTACCATTAGTAGAAAGCATCGTTTACCTCCAGGAGTTTGTGGCTCGATGGGTCCACACAGATCGGCGTGCACGAGCCCAAGGCGTTCGGTCGCTCGGTTCTTGGCTTGGCTTGGGAACGAGTTGCGTTTCTGCTTCCCGACCAGGCAGGCGTCACACAAGCGCTCAACGTCATCGAGCAGCGGGAATCCGTCCACCATCTTGTTCCTGGCCATGCGTCGAAGGGCCTCGAAGTTCATGTGGCCGTATCTCGCGTGCCATCGCCACCCATCCTCGCACCCATGCACCGCAAGGCACACTGGTCGTGCCAAACTCAGATGAAGGAGGTAAAGGCGCCCTTGGCTTCTTAACACCCGTGCGAGCAAGCGTCCGCCTTGATCCCGTAACGTGAGCCACCCGTGCTGGATCCTCGTGTCGTAGCCGTCCTCATCCAGCTGGCCGAGTGAGATGATGCCGCTGTGGAGCCGTGGTAAGTAATACACATCGTCCAACTTTAGGTGCTCGCCGTTCCGGCACGTAAAAAGGATCGTACCAGTGCCTTCTATTTCCACGGAGGTGTCGTCTCCCAGTTTGACCGAGCCTCGTACATCAGTGTCTAGCTCGGAGAAGAACTCCCATCTTCCGCACATGTGGGCACTCGCACCGGAGTCAAGGAACCATGCCGTGTCACTCTGCCCGGGCTCCTTCGTTGACCGTGCTTTAGATCGCGTCTCGTTGAGCAGGACGTGCTTCTTGGTGGCTGAGTTCCCAATCGTGAGTGAGTGAAGCCTTGCTACGAGGAGCGTCTGTTCGTCCACTTCAGCTTGCACGAGGTTGGCACGTCCCTTTCGTTCGCGCCGTGGCTCGGAGCAGTCCTTGGAGATGTGGCCAGCGTATTTGTTACAATTGTAACACTTCAAATTCGTCAAGTCTCTGTCACCGCTCACCGCCCGTTGGCTGCCGTCTCCCTTGTGGCTCGGTTTCTTCCCTTTCTGAAAACCCTTGCCTTTGCCTTTGTTCCCGGAGCTAGAGCTCGGTCCTCGTGCGATCCATTCTTGCTCCGTGAGAAAAACTTGGCCGTTGGAGTTGTTCGTGGTGTTGATGGAGCACCGATCTGCTGCTGACCTAAGCCTGCCGATGAGTTCCTCCACTGTCATGCCATTCAGATCGAGCAACGTTTCGATCGAGCAAGCGATTTGGGCGTACTGGCTCGGCACCTCCCGCAAGAACTTTTGGACCACTTTGATCTCTTCTAGAGATTCACCTAAAGAACGAAGGTTATTGACGATACCTGTAATCCGCATGCCGAAGGCGTCGAGTGACTCCCCGTCCTTGAAGGCGATTTGCTCAAACTCCTTGCGTAGACGTTGTGCCGTGGCCTCACGCACTCGATCCGCGCCGACTCGCATCATCCAGATTGCCTCCCAAGCTTCGTGTGCCGATGTTTTGACAGCTAGCGCCGGTACCATCTCCGGTGGCACCGCCCGAATCAAAGCCGAGAGGGCCGCCATGTCTTCCCGTTCGGACGGTTCTCCAACGCCGGAAGTGGCCTCCCATAAACCTTGTGCTCGTAGGTTTATCTTCATCACGAGGGCCCATTCGATGTAGTTCGTTGCCGTCAACGTGGGGTACACAATGTTGGCGCCAAGGTTGGTACGTTCTTGGATGACACGTTCGTGGATGACAACTTCGCCGCCGTTGCCGCGTCGTAGCCTGCTGCGTCCTCGTCCTCCCCGTGGTTCCGTTCGTGCCGGTGATCTCGATGCGTCCGCCATAGGATCGTTGAAACTCTTGATACCACTTGTTAGCTGTCACACAGATAAGCTGAGAAGAGGAGAAAGAAGAACAATGATGTTGTGCAGAAAACTGGATACTGCTTTTCTATTCATATCATCCTTTATATACACAAACTCTGAAAGAAAAAAGGAATACGAAATAATCTACTTCTACGGAAGAAGGAAACTAAATAATCTAATTTCTACGTAAGAAGGAAACGTAATAATCTAATTCCTACGAAAAAAGGAAAGAAAAATATCTACTTCCTACGGATGCTAATTAGCATCTTTATTTTCTAGAAATAGCTGCAGAAAATAAACAAACAAGGAAAAGAAAGATGACTAGAATATCTAACAGTTAGTAACTTATACTGGCTTGTGTAGAGATGAGGAGATTAGTGTGTTATCAACTCATAAATTAGTTCTACAACTTATAATCTACTCCTTTATTATTGATGCTTGTGTTCCCGATTCTTATAATCCCTCGCAGTCATCATGCAACGAAAGCTTAATTAATCAAACCAGAAATATGCAGAATTAAGAAATTTGGCAGAACTACTTAAACACAGAAGTGTTCATGTATATGTGAAGAGTGCAGAAGTTTCAGGACGATATTGTTGGCTATTTTGTAGAAGTCACTATGTTTGAACATACTGATGTTTAAACACTTGCTCCAGCAGAATCAGAAACTGAGCAACAGTGATTGTGATGAAGTACAACTTGTGTGCGATCAAAGAAGATATTCGAGCGAATCAAAGATGATATTTGAAGATATATTCAGCTCCGATCTGATTAGATAAAGAATATATGATAGATTTGTATTTTAGTTAGGATTAGTCTCAAATAAGGAAAGATTATATTTCCTACGGTATAGCTATAGAAGTAGAATATAGCTAGGAGACTAATTGCATCTGTGATTAGCTAGATGAGAAGATCAGCAATACCGTGATTGAAGGACAGAGAATATCAATACGACAGCACATCATGGAGCTATAAATAGAGACGCAAGCTGCGAGAAGAAGCATCGAACTTAAGAGAAAGTATTCTGCATCCAGAATCGTACACCTTAATTCTTCGGGAGGAAGAGATTCAGCTTCAACGAGGTTGAGATCGGAGGGAGTTCGATCAAGGCGAATCGGTAGCAAGGGGAGCTTGCAAATTCACAAGGAGAGTAGAAAGATAAGTATTGAAGTCAAACATCTTGTACTGTAATCTTTCGTGTGACAATAGAATCAGAATTGGAGGACTGATTTATTTATTATGTATGTACTTTGTATATTGCACTTATGTGCCTAGGGTTTAGCTAGCTAGCTTCAGTATTTAGCTTTAGGCCCTTGTATGTAACTATATATAGGCATGCTTCTGCCTTATTCTAATCAAGCAATCAGATACAGTTTACATAGTATGCCTGACGATCCTCTTTCCTTAAACCCTAGGGTTCTTAAACCCTCTCCCCCTTTTCTCCTTCTTTGGCCGCCGCCGCCTCTTCTTCTCTCACACACGCACGCAAACAATTTTTCTGCCCTCCCCTCTCAGTTCAAAAATTTTCTGCCCTTTTTTTTGTTGTTCACACGACGATGGCTGCTACCAGGGATGATTCTCTTACAATCAACACGATGGTTCATCTTCTCAATACCAAGTTGGAAGCTTCGACATACCTGCGGTGGAAGAAGCAGGTAGAGTATGTGTTCATGCCTCAAGGATTGTTTGGCCATCTGGATGGCTCTACTCCTCGCCCTCCCGTTCCCGTGCCGCCAACGGCCGCCTCTTCCTCCTCCTCACCTCCGGACTCTGCCGTTCTTCAGAAGGAGCAGGCCGCCTACGACACTGCCCTTGCTGCCTACAAATCCTGGATCGTGGATGATCAGAGACTTTGTAGTGTGCTCCTCTCCTCATGCACTGCTGATGCGTTGAATGAGATCACCGGGTGTACCACCGCTAAGGAGATGTGGGACACTTTTGCCAGCACCTATCAACACAGCACCTCGATTAGCGTTTTCAGCCTCCGACAGCAGGCTAATCTCCTTCGCAAGACTGGTACAATTCATGATCTTCATCTGTCTATGGTTAAAGTTTTTGATCAATTGAGTATTATGGGCCAACCTGCGGATAACCGCGACAAACTTATGTGGTTTCTCACTGCCCTTGGTCAAGAATATAATAATTTTAGTGCACCTGTTGCTGTTCTTGATCCCTTGCCTCCGTATATAACTATTGTGGATCAAGCCAAGGGCTATGAGATTTTTTTGGCAAATTTAGAGAAAATGAATGTGCAGGTACAGGCTCCGGTGGGACCGGTAACCTTTGCTGCGACCGCCCAGCAGACTGCCCCGGCCGCCCAGCATCCAGACGGTGGCGCGTGGGCTCACGCGCTTGGACAGGCCGCGCGTGGCGGCGGCGCGTGGGGCCCACGCGCGGCCGGCGGCGGCCGGTTCGGCGGTCTTCGTCCCTGGACAGCTCCTGGAGGTCCTGGTGTGTCCAGATGTGGTGTTTTGGGTGCTCAGATTCAGTGTTACACGTGTGGAGGTTTCGGGCACATCTCTAGGTTTTGTGGAAACTCTACGCAGAGTTACGTGACTCCATCACCACAGCCTTATGGCCAGCAGCAGTACCAGACTTATGTTCCTCAGCCGGCACAGCCTCCATCGGCTCCTCAGGCTCTTGTTGCTCAGATTTATGCTGCTCCTGTTGCTCCTGCGGCAGTGGCTCCTCAGCCACCTGTGTATGCACCGCAGTACGTTCCCTACCAGGCTCCTCAGACTCAGCCCGCTACTGCTCCTACAGCTTCAGACTGGTATCTTGATTCAGGGGTTACCAACCATATGAGTGCCACCCCTTCGAACTTGACTGCTCTAGCTCCATATAATGGTAATATCTCTGTTTCTGTTGGTAATGGTGCTTCTCTTCCTATTACTGCTGTTGGTGTTGCTAGAGTTAGCCCTTCTATGCATATATCTGATGTCTTGGTTGTGCCTGCTATTACTAAAAACCTGTTGTCAATTAGTAAGCTTACCAAGGAGTTATGTGCTGTTATTTCTTTCGATGACAAGTCTTTTACTATTCAGCACAAGCTCAGCAGGGCAATCCTAGGGCAGGGACACAGTGAGCATGGGGCTGTATGTGTTGGACCGTGGTGAGACAGCACTTCTTTCAGTGGTGAAGAAGAACAATAATAGAGCATCTTTTGAAGTGTGGCATGCTCGATTAGGACATGTGTCCTCTGCTACTCTTTCTTTGTTGAACAAACATGGATTTTTGTCTTTTACTTCTGTACTTCCAAAACCTGGTATTTGTGAACCGTGTGCTATGGCTAAAGGCCACAAACTGTCTTTTGTTGAGAACCCCAGACGGGCTAAGAATGTTTTGGATTTGATTCATTGTGATTTGTGGGGGCCATCTTCGGTTGTTTCGGGAAATGGTTTCTCCTATCATGCTTTGTTTGTGGATGATTATTCGCGTTTTTCGTGGTTCTACCCTCTTCGTCGCAAATCAGATTTCGTCGATGTCTACTTCCAGTTTGAAGCATTCGTAGAGAACCAATTCTCATCTCGCATCAAAGTTTTCCAGAGTGATGGAGGGACTGAATTCATCAACAACAGGTTGCAGTCTCACTTTGGAACTCGTGGCATTCATCATCAAGTCTCATGCCCATATACACCTGAGCAGAATGGTAGAGCAGAACGCAAGCACAGACACATCACGGAGATGGGCCTCTCCATGTTGTTTCATTCGCACCTACCACTGTCTCACTGGGATGATGCATTTAGTGCTGCTGTCTTCACTATCAACCGGTTGCCAACACCAGTGATGATAACAAGTCTCCTTTTGAAGCACTTTTTGGACGTTCGCCAGACTACTCGAACTTTCACCCATTTGGTTGCCGTGTGTTTCCCTATGTTCGGCCTACATCTGAACATAAATTAGCCCCTCGCAGTCTGCCATGTATCTTTTTGGGCTACAGTGCACACTACAAAGGATTTAAGTGCTTGGATCCTGCCTCTGGTCGTATTTATATGTCTCGTCACGCTCGTTTTGATGAGGGTCACTTTCCATTCTCGAGAGTATCCACAGAGGCTCAATTCTCCTCTTTGGATGTCTCTTCCTTTGTTGACCCCACTGATCCTGATGTAGAGACATCTTCTGTCGAGGTCCTTCCACCACAGCAGCCTTGTACGGCATGTCATGAGCCTTCTTCAACTACATCAGCAGCAATCACCAATGAACCTGAACCAGCCACTCCAGAGCCCTCTCCAGTATTCTCGAGTTCTTCCGATTCACCTGGTAATTCAGTCTCATCTGGAAGTGTTACTTTGACTCCTCCTGCTTCCACAGCTCTACAGGTTCCAGCAGCCCCACTTGCTCCTAGAGCACACTCGATGGTCACTCGTCATCAGGATGGAACAAGAGTAGCTCGCAGTCTTGGACCTGATTTTGTGGCCACGGGTTTAGTTGCTGAGTTACTGGTACAGAAGGAGCCGAGAAACTTCAAGGCTGCAGTCAAGGACTCCCGATGGGTTACTGCTATGGTGAGGAGATTGATGCACTCAGCGGCAACAGACATGGCAGTTGGTGCCTTGCCCTCCACATGTTAATGTGGTTCCAAGTGGGTCTATCGATTGAAGTACAAACAGGATGGCTCTATTGAGAGGTACAAAGCACGTCTGGTAGCTCAAGGATTCTCACAGGTTCCGGGGTTTGATTTTGATCATACCTTCAGTCCAGTTATCAAGGCTGCCACTGTCCGCACAGTGATTGCTATTGCTACTATGAGAAAATGGCCGCTTCATCAGCTCGATGTAAAGAATGCTTTTCTGAATGGTATTCTTGACGGTCCAGTTTACATGGCGCAACCAGCTGGATATCAGGATCCTGCACGTCCTAATCATGTATGTCTTTTGAAGAAAGCCATCTATGGTCTTAAGCAAGCTCCTAGGGCATGGTTTGATCGCTTCAGTGCCTTTGTTAAAGGTCTTGATTTTGTTGGCAGTCTATCAGATCCGTCTCTGTTCGTGTTTACCCGTGGCTAAGTCATCCTTTACCTTCTCATCTATGTCGATGATATCATTCTTACCGGGAATGATAAGATTGCTATTCAGAGTTTCATAGCTCGGGCTGATCGGGAATTCTCTGTCAAGGATCTCGGATACCTCAACTACTTCCTTGGCTTAGAGGTTACACCCACCTCTACCGGGTTGTTCTTGGGTCAAGTTAAGTATGCTGGGGATATTCTTCAGAGAGCTGGGATGTTGGATACTACGCCGGTTTCTACACCGTTTCTTCCGTTATCTCAGTTACACAGCAGTACCAGTGGACCATTTCACAATCCGAAGTTGTATCGTTCTCTTGTAGGTGCACTTCAGTATCTCACCATCACTCGTCATGACCTATCCTTTGCTGTCAACTCTGTGAGTCAATACCTTCAGGATCCACGGGATGATCATTTTGCTGCAGTTACTCGTATTCTCAGATATGTTCGGGGCACGCAACATTGTGGATTGGCCTTCGCTGCCGATGGTGTTTCGGAGATACTAGCCTACTCTGATGCTGATTGGGCGCGCTGCTTGGAGACACGTCGTTCTACTTATGGATATGCAGTTTTCCTTGGTGGTAACTTGGTCTCATGGAGTGTGAAGAAGCAACCTACAGTCTCTCGGTCAAGCTCTGAATCGGAATACAGAGCTCTTGCGAACACTGCTTCGGAGGTAGTGTGGCTGTTACATATTCTTCGGGATCTGCGCTTCCCACTTCAGGGATCTCCGGTGCTTCTTTGTGACTAAAACAGTGCTATCTTTCTTGCGGAGAATCCAGTCGCTCACAAGAGAGCTAAGCATATCGACATCGACTATCACTTTGTGAGGGAGCTAGTTAGTGCTGGCAAACTACGAGTTGGTCATGTTCCGACATCCTTACAAGTTGCGGATATCTTCACCAAGGGGCTCAATCGTGCGATGTTTGACTTCTTTTGGTCCAAGCTTCGCGTCTTAGTCAATCCGACGCTTCGCTTGAAGGGGGTGTGACAATAGAATCAGAATTGGAGGACTGATTTATTAATTATGTATGTACTTTGTATATTGCACTTATGTGCCTAGGGTTTAGATAACTTCAGTATTTAGCTTTAGGCCCTTGTATGTAACTATATATAGGCATGCTTCTGCCTTATTCTAATCAAGCAATCAGATATAGTATCCATTTCGTACTAGTGAATTAATTCTGAACTGGGCTAACGCCCCGCAGAGTAGGTGTGTTTCACCGAACTGCGTAATCATTTCTGGTGTTCTTTACTTTAATGTTTAAACATACTTGATGAAGTAGATAATATTAGAACACTACTATTCTGATAGACAGAAATTTCAATATGAATATCAGACCTATATCAATATCAAAAGGCAACTAAACCCTGGCCAAATAATCAAATATATAAACAAACTCTCTAGAAGACACCCAAAATCAGAACATGTGATAATTTATTCAATTCACAGTTCACCCTTAAACCCAAGTTTCCATGTAAATTGACATATATGAAGCGTTCATTTTAAGAAGGAAGAGTTATCATGTCGTTCAGGGACTTTGACTGGAGACTCAACTTGTGTTGCATGTGCAAGTAAGCAATTTGTGGGCTGATGCCCCACAGCTCGCTGACACGATCGGTGTCTCAAAACACGCCGCGCCAGTCAGACGGTGCTGAGCCGGTCGGTCCCGAAAGCTGTTAATACGCGGATCTTGGCTTCGTTAGTGCAACAGAACAAGTAACATCTTCGTATTAACGGGATCTGCGAACGTGAAATGGTTCTTCGGATGGGTTCATGGCTATACGGTGAGGTACATATACGGAACAAGAGTATGTATTACGCGCGTGTTATAAAAACATACGTGGAATGTTACGTGGTGCTTACTTGGTCAAAAGAGTGTTAAAATGGTCACTAGGGACTGTTATTTTGATTATTAGTTTTGAAAAGAAAGTTATCCAACAGATTCGATGTTATCCAACAGTGCAGTTGTTAGGTTATCTGCAACTGGCCTTGGCGAAATGAATAAGATGAAGGTCACTGAGTTTTGGGTGGGCAAATTAACAGTAAGAGACTAGCTACTTGAATATATACAAATTAAGGCAGCTTGTTACTAGATACATTTATAAGACCAATACATCACTTTATATATTTTTAAGATTCTTGATAATGAACATGTACTCTCAAACGTTTAGTTATTTAATTAAACTTTAAATATTCACACTTATGTATAAGTATAGTTCAAAAAATAGTTATATATAATTGTATGATATTTGACATTAATAAAAACTTAAAATAATTGTATGCTATTTCATTTATCTGTCTTTGATTCTTGGGAGTTACTGTTTACAGCCAAACACATGCAGGTAATTAATTAGGTCCTGTCCAGTTCAACTTATTTGGTGCTGTGCTATACTGATGAGTGTTGTGCTGTGCTGATGAGTGTTGAGCTGTGCTGATGAGTGCTGTGCTGTGCTGATCTTGTGCTGAATAGTTTTGAAAGTGTTGAATAGTGTTCATTTGAGTTGAAGAAAAAATATAATGTTTATTACTTAAAAACTAAAAAGTTCACTTAATTAATATTATTTTTACAAAACATAAAAATAGTGTCCATTTAGAGCTTAAATGTGTTGAGCTGAATAGGTGCTGTGCTGACCAGTGCTGTGCTGTGCTGATGAGTGCTGTGCTGTGCTGAAATGTGCGGCAATAAGTTGAACTGGACAGGGCCTTAGTATCTCACCAAAAGCCGTCCTGTTTTATTTGAAATAATAATGATGCATGTTAGTCTGCAACTGCAATTAATGCAAGTTTTCTGGGTTTAAGCTCTCATTTTGGTTTGATTTTGTGTTTTTGTGTGTTTTGCTTGTTAGATTGCTATCAGCTCCTGAAGAACATAGCGGAACAGCAACCCAGTACGAGTAATCCATCGAGTGATGCTTCTGAGCCTCCAATGTACGTGATTCTTGTATTATGGAAAGCTGTTGAATTTTGATTCGCTTCCTGTCCATCCATGTGCCTTATGGTTTGTGTCATGTGTTAATGTTAGGGCTTCAAGTTGTGTTTTTTAAAAAGCTTTATTTTGGTTTATATTTTACATAATCATGCAACGTGCTGTCTAAATGCATGCAACGTGCACAATTAGGGCACGTGCTGAAATTAATTGTCCATTGGCTCTTTAATTTACTCCATTCTGGGTACAAAGTGGAGCGCGATCTTCAGCCCGCTAGGACACGTATGCCATATCTAAAACATTGGCATCCTCGGACAGAGAGGTACTTGTAATTACCAATCAACATGTTTAAAACATATCTAAAACATGTTTAATGTTTAACAAGATTAAACATTAATTCTAACTAATTAATCTGAAATACAAAAAAGAAACATATATACTTGTAATTACCAATCAACAGTAAGAGACTAGCTACTTGAATATATACAAATTAAGCCAGCTTGTTACTAGATACATTTATAACACCAATACATCACTTTATAAAGTGATAAGATTCATGATATAATGAACATGTACTCACTGTATAAAATCAAACGTTTAGTTATTTAACTAAAATTAAAACATTCATAGTTATGTATAAGTATAGTTATACTTCAAAAATAGGATCTTTAACCAAGACTTGTTACCTTCTCAATGGTGTGGGGATCATGCAATCTCTGAGTGCAAAATAATGATTGACAGAAGAAGGATGCAATCAGTTTGGAGTCAGGAGAGTGTTCCAAGATCTCAAAATCAAGAAACTGACATTCAGGAGCTCACTTTAGATGAAGTGAAAAGAGGTAATTGTCCTCAGCTCTTCCAGGAGGCTTGTGTAATAAGTTTTGATGGCTCGTTTAGGAAATCGCATTGGTTGGGAACAGGGGGCTGGAGAATTTGGAAATCAGGGTGGCCATTACACTTGAGCAATCAAGGGTCAGATTTCTTTCCAGCTGCAACTCCTTTACAGGCCGAAGCTGAAGCATGCTGGCGTGCGTTAAAAGCTTCTATAAGGCAGGGACGTCGAAGGATAAATATGGTCATTGATTCGGTAATCCTAGCAGACTCAATAACCGAGCCAAGGAAAACTCCTTTAAAAATCAAGTTTGTGGTATCATGTATTCGTAATACTTTAAAGTCTTTGATAGATTTTAGAATAATCAAAATTAGTAGGAATTATCTTCAGGTTGAACATAAATTAGCAAATGGTTTGATTAGAAAGCTTTGTAATGTACACTCCTTAAATTAATATGTATAAATCTTTCTTCAAAAAAAAAAAGTATGATATTTGACATTAATAAAAACTTAAAATAATTGTATGCTATTTCATTTATCTGTCTTTGATTCTTGGGAGCTACTGTTTACAGCCAAACACATGCAGGTAATTAATTAGTGTCTCACCAAAAGCCGTCCTGTTTTATTTGAAATAATAATGATGCATGTGATGGAAATAATTCCCCTTTGTCAGAACATCTAATGTGAAACGTTGCTCGATCTTGCAAATTAATTGTCTGTGCCCTAACTAAATATAACTGAATATTCTACAAACAATCACGTGCATATCACGTGCACATAAAATATACCGCACGTAACATTTGAATAATAAATAAATAAATAATATTTATTAGTAACAAAAGTTAAAAGTCAGGTATGAATAATATTCTGCAGGCCCAAAATTCCAGTAGTTTAATTATCATCACTGTTGTTGCTGGTTTTGCAAATTTTTTGATTGAGTTTAAAAATGTAGTAGATGAAAACTAAACAAGAATCATACAAATTATTTTTCAATCAGAGAACTTGGAAAACCGCATGTTTGTGCCTGTTGTGTTGTATCTACCTCTCATTTTCGCCACGTGCTTAATTTGTGTGTACTATGAGAACGCAGAATGATTGAGGCCAGAAAATGTGAATCTGCGCTCTCAACAAAACCCTAACTGCTGCCATTGGATGAGCAGCTTTTGAGGATCGAGAATGCTCGCCTTAGGGAACAGGTTAGCTTCAATTCGTTTCAAAATCTAAATTCACACTCTTTTCCATCAAATAGGTCTCATTTTACTTTTATAAATATTCAAAATGCTGATCAAATTGATCAAATGAGAAGCTGCATTTCAACATATATTGCTTCTTTCCTCTCTCAGACAGACAGGATTTCTGGAGCATCATTTTATATATATCAAATTAAAGAAAATAGAAAAGTGTCTATATAGCAATTATGCAACGTGCGTGCTGTCTAAATGCACACAGCGTGCACAATCAGGGCACGTGCTGAAATTATGTCTATATATATATATATATACAACGTTCCTAATGAAATGGTCATCATCTGACCGATTCTAAAACCGGCAAAGCTTAAACTCCGCCAAGAAGATGATATATAGAAGACTTGCTGTACAAGGTTCTCATGATATGGAGAATAATGCAGAAAGCAATTAAAGTTGATTAGAAATAACAAAAACACTGATATGCAAAACCTAAAACATTTAGCAGAAGGCATAATTAACGTTAGCGCAGAATGTATGTAGAGATCAATGCAAGATGCATGCATGCCCACAATTTGAAGGATTTGTGAAGAAAAACTCTTCTGAAAATGATCCATTAACATAAGTGAAATCTATGTATAAATGAATGTGACTCAAAGAAAAGTTTGCTATAATAATGCTAATTATAGCTAAACGCTAACTGATAACTAAACTCCCTGATCTCAATCGGAAAGAATTTAATTTTGTTGTTGGGAGTTAACTCGTAATAGCTAGAAAAGATACAAATGAAAAGGTACAATCAGATTGCATGAGCCCTATTTGCAGAGCCCCATCCCCTATTTGCAGAGCCCAAATCTAACAAAAATACAAAATTGCCCTCAATAAATAATAGTATATTTTCTTTAATTTTGACCCAATTGTTCCACTTAATTTCATCAAAACTTCACGATCGCCTGTGTGAGCTCCATAACCGCTCCTCCCCAGTTCTTGTTCTCGCCGGAGCTGTTCGAGGCAGTTATATTCTCCTTCTCTTTCTCCCTGTTGTTGGATTGCAGTGGTGGTTTCGCGGCAACTGATTGGCGGCTATTGTTCTAATTGGTCCTCTGCCGCTTGGAGGAGGTGAGCGGAGTTGGGAGCTCGTAGGGGGATTCCGGGTCCGGGTTCTGATCGGAATATCATTTTCTTCGTCGGAATCCATGGCTCGTTTCTGGAAGAGGTGGGGGTTTCTCTGAGCGAACTTCTCCGGCATGTTGCTCAGGCGCAACAGCGGTGTCAGCGGAGCGGATCTGATCGGAACCCCCATCGGAACCCTAAGGCTCCATAAAAAGAGTCTCGAACAGCTCCATAAACATTGATTTTAAGAAGACATGAACAATCAGGAGCAAAGAAATCTTTTGAAGAAGCCACGGATAATCAATATTTGTAAATTTGAAGTCGTTGGAAGATCCTGTGTAATTACCAGCTGACTATCACCGTCAATTATTTTATCCGCGATCACTACGAGGCTATGTCGTGTGGCAGGTGTCAAATGATGCCAATTGGGAGCTATCTCAAGCAGCTGGTAAGTAATCTACCTAGAATTCAAGCTTCCATTAAGTTATTAGACATAGTTTAAGCAGAGGACTATGCATTCTAGAGAGTAAAGCAACGAGAACCGAGTATATTTCAAGTCCAATTTTTTATCGATCCTAAAATATATGTTATTGCCAGTACTAAATAATGGTTGACAGAACTTACATGTTTCTAAAGAACCAAAAAAATGCAATTTTTTTCAAGGATTGAATCTTATATCATGAACTCGGTAAAAATTTGAAATGTACTTACAGGTGAACAGAATGAGACGGAGAGTACTGATAAAAGCAATCAGCATATACTTCTGAAAACTTTGCTTCCAATTGCTGCTGTGACAATCCTCGTATTAGCCTTCATACTTTGGCGCCTGAGGAAAAGACTGTTTATGAAGAAAGGTACTTTACTAAGCATTAACATTATTTTGGAGATGTAAATAATTATGTTTGGATGTTTAATATTATCATTTGGTGGTTAATTTTTGTGTGGCAGTCAATCAAAACAAAGAAATGGAGGATAGGCCACTCTCGAGTATGGATTGTATACTCACAGTAATGAGTCTTATTTTGCACATGCTTTTAGTTTCGACGATATTAAGGTAGCCACTAATGACTTCTCAAGTGAAAATAAGCTTGGTGAAGGCGGATATGGCCCTGTTTACAAGGTAATTCTGCTTTTCTTCTTCTTAAAATGCATAGTTTTAACTTTTACTGTTTACATTTAACTTCTATCACAAAATGAAAGAAAGACACAAGATTTTTTTGAAATTCTTTCGTTAGGAAAAATTTACTTATTATGAAATATTCTTTTTTAGGGTACACTTCCGAATAGGGATGATCATGGGTCTCGGACCCACTCCAGATCCTGCAGATTTAGACCCTGTGGGTCGGGTTTGGATCCAAAAATTTTAGACCCATCGGATATGGATCGGGTCTGGATCTAGATTTCAATAAACGGGTATGGATACGGATATAAGGTATTAAGATCCAGACCCGGATCCATATCCATATCCAGACCCATTAACCTATTATAATATATAATTAATAATATATTATTATTATGTGATAAATATATATGTAATATCTAATACTATTCATCTTCTTCTCTCTAATAATAATTATTATTATTCAAAATTACCGATACCGATACAATATAGAAAAAGGCAAAAACCTTTTATATAGTCTCAAACTCTATTCTGAAACACCTTATCGCACAAACTCTAGTTCCATACTTCCGTGCGCTCTACTTTTCTGCGTTCTGGCCAGTTAGCTTCTTAGAACATAGAAGATATCGTTTTTTGTTGCACCTACTACATTATTGTACTAAATTACGATTTTGATCTTAATAAATTGATGTATTTTGATGTTTATTGTGATTGATAATTCATATATATATATATATATATATGCTAACATTTGTGCTTATGGTAATAAAAATAAATAAATTTGGGCATATTCGTATTCACTATGAAAATCTCAAACATCTATTTAAAGAATTTGTCGATTTCTTAGTAGACCCATTTATGACCCGTTTAAGACCTTTAAACCCGTAAGACCCCGCGGATATGGATACGGATTTTAGAATTTTAGACCCTGCGGATATGGGTCGGATTTGGATCCGATATTTTTTTTACGGATCGGGGCCGGATATAGCTAAATTAGATCCAGACCCGCCCCATGATCATCCCTACTTCTGAATGGACAAGAAATAGCAGTTAAAAGACTCTCGGAAACTTCTAGACAAGGAATCGAAGAATTCAAAACAGAAGTGCTACTTACTTCAAGGCTGCAGCACATTAACCTTGTGAGAGTACTGGGACACTGCACAGAAAGGGAAGAAAAGATGTTAGTATATGAATACATGCCCAATCAAAGCTTGGATTTTTACATCTATGGTCAAGGGCGGAAGCATGTGTAGACCCTAAAATTTCAAACACAGCCTATTATACTGTACACCGGTGAAACGTTTGCCTTTTCCGACTGCCGGCGACAAGGCCCGGAGTTGCAACGTTTTAGATGAAGTCCTCTGTTCCGCCACTGACTGCCTGCGAAACATGTTTTTTTATTATTTGGGCCTACCCCAAAATATAATTCTGGTTCCGCCACTGTCTATGGTTAGTCTTTCATCCTACTTTTAACAGCTAAATCTGCTTCATTTCCTACATTTTTTTAAAAAAATAACGATGGCTGCTTATCTTTTGTGTAGATCGTGTGAACCGGTGTTTCTTGAATTGGGAAAAACGGGTTCATATCATCGAGGGAGTGACTCAAGGGATGCTATATCTACAAGAGTATTCAAGACTTACTGTTATTCACAGGGACCTTAAAGCCAGCAATATTCTATTGGATAATCAGATGAAACCAAAGATATCAGATTTCGGAATGGCAAGAATGTTCCAAAAGGACAAACTTGAAGCTAATACAGATCGCGTAGTAGGAACTTAGTAAGTAAACACTGAAATTCTCCGGTTTTTCCTTTTCAGATAAGTTTTATCAATAGAACCAGCCTTAAGGCATCCAAAAAGACCAGCCTTTTCCATTAAAGTGGAAGGAGCGAAATCAACGACATCATCATCAGCTGGAATAATGGACATCGGGACTATAACAGAAGTAGTTGGGAGATGATAGTTTAGAATCATGTTAAGTTTATAAGCATCCTATATAATTTCGCTGGCCTTCTCCTAAAACAGAAGCTGATGCAGAAAACATGGGAGCATTTTTCTAAACTAATATATAATTTAGTTGGTAAACTGGATTTTATTTCATGCCATTAAATCATGTCATTCACTTCCGTCCACTTGTAAACTGCACTTTTCTGCTCCACGATGCTCAATTAATCGAGGCTACAACCATTCAACACAAACCGGAGCAATATTTTAATCTAACGCTCTTAGCAATATTTTGAACAGTACATCCACTACTTCTCCAGATGAAGACGAATATAAGCTAACAACATTCTGTACCAACTTCTTGACTTGTTTTTTAAAGCCTGGTCAAGAACAAATTAAATCAAGTATCAGCAACATCAACGTTTCCATCAGTTCAAAATACAGAATTTTTCTCAAGTTTCTAACATCGACATAAACTAAATACCACGGAGAGGTTAACCATATTTGGCAATTTACATCATTCCATTGAGTTACATGACAGACTTTACAAGCCTAAAATTGCCAGTAACACCGATTTCCATCTTATACTCAGCAATTCTTTATAGAAAACTCAACTGTCTCACTAGCTTTTCTGTGACAAGCCTATCAACACCAGTCATAATGTTGCAACATTTACATGGCCCAGTAAATCACATTTCTACACTTAATAAATATAACCACAGTAAAATGAGAGGAAATGAATGCAACAGACTTCTAGTTATCCATTACAAACAACCATATGAAGAACTGAAGGGAAAAAACAAAAAAGGTGAACGCCAAAAATTACTTTTAGTTTTCCCTGGAGAAGCATCCTGTCTAGAAGTTCTCTTTGCTCTCAAATAAAAAGCAAGGTCGTATAACTTGCTCTCAATTTCTAATCTATAATTAGTATTTGGATCCCCTCGATCTAAAATGGACTCCGTCTGAGGTTCCCAATAATATGCTTTCAACCAATCAACAGCCTAAAAAGATAAATAATATTTATGATAAAAAGCATCGATAATAAACATAGTTGAGAATGATAGAAAAGAAAAGATAGATGTACCTCTACAGAGGCAAGACGGGCGAGGTGAAGAGATGGGAGACCACGATGAGATCCCTCTACAAGAAAATAAAGTCTCTGATTACAAGCACTTAAATTTACAAATATCTATAAGAATCTCAATTTTATTTATGAAAATTCCCGAAGTAAAAGTCTAGAGGTTTGAGAACTTTTAAAACTACTGGAGACAATGAAACTCAATGCAATATTATTTGACTTCTATATGCAATAACATATATGCACTGACATACAAAAGTCTTTGCAAAAATGAAGGATTAGCAAAGAAAATAATAAAGTATCAAAAATTGCATACCATGACGAATATCAATCAGCAGACGAGGAAGACCAATAGCTTGAGCAGCAGCAGCGATAGAAGCCTTCTGGTTTTTGCGTTTCCTCTCAACTAAGTAGATTTACAAGCCTAAAATTATAAAATGTTACAATTCAGGCATACAAGTTATAAGGGTCATTCGACAAAGTATTACTAATATAGCCACAATACACATACAGATAAAACTGGAAAAACTAACCTTATGATTGCCATGGAATATAACATCGCAAGAATTTCCTCAGAGTCTACGGTTTCTCCAACTGAGTCATTCCTACAGCAACAATATACAAAAAATAACATCACCAAACAAACAATAACAGGACTACTTAAAGATTACAACTTTCAAATAACATTAATACTTGAAGATTACAACTTTTGAATAACACCATTACTTGAAAATTACCTAAAAAACAGATCTTTCTGCTGAACTTCAATGATGGACGCAGTAACTTGAACTGCTATCGGCAGGCATCCTCTGCTCCTCCAAGTCGATATCTGTCGATTCCAAGATCAGTTAAGCAATGCAGAAAAGTAAATGAACAAAGTAACTATTTTTTCATTACCCTTCTGATGGCTGATGCAACCGACTCTGGGGAAGATGAGAAAAGTGATGTTTTTACAGATTCCCATTCATCCCAGCTTATCCATGGCGCCAATCTATACCTGGGGATGGTTTGGCGGGTAATCCTATCCTGGGGGGTGGTTTGACGGCAGATCGAGTTCAAGACCGACAAGAAACAGGAAGAAGAGAAGTCCTAGATTGGCAAGTGTATCCAGTAGTCAGGCTTCGCTTCGGGAAAATGGTATCAAGAAACTTGTGGCTGCGGCACACTCCGTTCAACGGTAGTCTTTGTGACCCTCAAAATTGAATGCCTTGCAGCCGCCGCCTATAGCGGTGCCACCGCGGTCAGCGCCGCCTCAATTTCCACCTCGTCGCCAGTAGTTGCTGCCGGCGTCAAACCGTTCCGCGTCGTGCCTGACAACGCTGCCGACGATTAAAAAAAGTCCCTAAAAACAGCTTGGGCAACCCTCATCCCACTTACACATGCCGGCGGTCGGGTCGACGAATCGGGTCGGGTCGGCGGTCGTCGATGAACTGGGTCGGGTCAGCAGCCGGATTGGGGCGGTGGCGGCGTTCCGGTGGGCAAGATTGGTGGCGCTGCCAAGGTTTTGATGCCAGATGAAATTAAGTGGAACAAGTGGGTCAAAATTAAAGAAAATGTACTGTTATTTATTGAGGGTAATTTTGTATTATTATTAGATTTGGGCTCTGCAAATAGGGAATGTGGCTCTGCAAATAGGGACTGTGTTATATTTATAAATATTTTGTGATACATATATATGCTGTATAAAGATAGGATGAAATGTATTGTTGGGGTACAGTCAATCCTGCAATATAGAGTTTTAACAGAAAAAACAAAGGTTAATTAGAGTACAACCTTAAATCAGAGAAACAAAAATATGAGATTATTTGCCAAAAGATTATTCAAAAGGATGCACGTCAAGGAGCTTGGAAGGTGCATGATGGTCTGCTAAAGCTGGTATTCTATTATCACTTGTCCCAAATTCATAACTCAGAACCTTCTTACTGCTCATAAAACCCAGATCCTGTCTGAGAATAACAAAGTAGGAAATGTGAATGTGAAAACAGATGAAGGATTTATGAAGAAAATCTCTTCTGAAAATGATCCAACCTCACAATACACACAAGAAATGAATATTTCTGCGTAATTAAGATGAATTAAAGATTCTAACTGATTAATTTGAAATACAAAAAACACATATATACTTTGTAATTACCAGATCAGCAGTAAGAAACTACTTTGAAACATTAATTTAAGATTCATGATGATCTCTATATGATACTAATTATAGGCTTTATAATCATCTAAAGCTTATACTTTCTTTATTTCTCAGCCTTTTATTGTTGCGAACTACTGTTTAAAGCCAAACACATGCATCAAAAAGCCGTCATGTGCATGCACGCATGAAATATACCGCACGTAACATTTGAAAAATAAATAAAATGAACCTAGAGTATTCATATATCTTTGAACCATTAAGTTATTAATTTTACAATTTCATATCTTACGTGCACGGCATACGTACGCACGCAAACTATATATATACTTAATTTTCTTGATTATTTTCTTAATTATAGAAATGGAGGAGATTAATTAGAATGAAGGGAGAGGGATCCATCACCACCGAACAAAGATTGCAGAATGATGAGGATGTCCGTCGCCATTATTTTTCTGTTCCAAACATAAAGACCGTATTTATTTCAATCAACGAATAAAATGTCGTTGTGGTGACGATCGAGCGAACGAACGAAAAAAATCGAAAGATTATGAAAATACAAGAAGAAAAAAACAATTTGGTTAGAAAGGGCGCTATTTTTGGATCTGTTTGCATTTCACCTAAATGAGAAAGGAAATAAGCTGCCATGTTAGTCTGCAACTGCAATTAATGCAAGTTTTCTGGGTTTAAGCTCTCATTTTGGTTTGATTTTGTGTTTTTGTGTGTTTTGCTTGTTAGATTGCTATCAGCTCCTGAAGAACATAGCGGAACAGCAACCCAGTACGAGTAATCCATCGAGTGATGCTTCTGAGCCTCCAATGTACGTGATTCTTGTATTATGGAAAGCTGTTGAATTTTGATTCGCTTCCTGTCCATCCATGTGCCTTATGGTTTGTGTCATGTGTTAATGTTAGGGCTTCAAGTTGTGTTTTTTAAAAAGCTTTATTTTGGTTTATATTTTACATAATCATGCAACGTGCTGTCTAAATGCATGCAACGTGCACAATTAGGGCACGTGCTGAAATTAATTGTCCATTGGCTCTTTAATTAATTTACTCCATTCTGGGTACAAAGTGGAGCGCGATCTTCAGCCCGCGAGGACACGTATGCCATATCTAAAACATTGGCATCCTCGGATTGATCAGAGAGGTACTTAGCATAGATCTCTAAATACAAACAGGCCCTTCTGAAATTCTCCTTATCAGTAAAGTTGCATAAGATGCTAAGCTCTCAAACAACTATGTGAGTACTGTACTATCATCAAACAACTGGTACAATAAGATATAACGATAAAAAGGTAACACGAGATCAATAAAGAAATTTGATCATGCCTTAAACAACGGTCTGGAAACTTGGGAACGTTGCATTGTGGACGAAAATTCGATCGAAGCTTCGAGGATCAGTTGATGTGATGATAGCAATTTAACAAAGATCAAAACTCCATGCAAACTCCAACAGCTGATCAGTGGTCATAACTGCAATGCTTCCAAAGTCGACATAAATGAGGGAGTTAGGGTTTTTTGTGTCCAACCAAGGTTCTTCTTTCCACAGGTTTGAGCCTAAGAGGGCAGGAAGCCTAGATTGGAGAGCTTTTATGACATCGTGTTCGAGGTCATCAAAGGTGATCAGGACAAATGCAGAGCCTTTATGGATTCTCTCGGTGTGTTGCATAATGAACTTGATCAACACCTCCATAGGCATTATCATCGTCCCCGACAACGATCCTTCCAACCAGCAAGTTTAAGATATTTCTTACATAGAATCATAAAATATCTTCTGAAAGTGCACATCAGAATGATACATCATAATCACTAAACTCTGGATTTCAACAGGAGCCTCCATATTTAGACAGCCCTTTAATATTTCTGTTCCAAAGCATATATGAATAAAATGATAACAAGATTAAACATTAATAATTAGGTTTAAACATGGCCTGTATACATATATTATATTGTATGCATGAAATGGAAGTATGAGGTTTTATGATAAAAAAATCCATAAAATAAGTTACCATGGAAACATGTAGAGATTTGTGGAACTTGTCAAGGAAGAGAAGAGTACTGAGACATAACTTGAGATTTAATTTGCTTCAGTGACGGATTTGTGATGAAAAACTCTTGAGAAAAAGCACTGAGAAAGAGCGCCATGTATAAGTATAGTTATTTAATCAAACGTTTAGTTATTTAATTAAACTTAAAATATTCATAGTTATGTATAAGTATAGTTCAAAAAATAGTTATATATAATTGTATGATATTTGACATTAATAAAAACTTAAAATAATTGTATGCTATTTCATTTCTCTGTCTTTAATTCTTGCGAGCTACTGTTTACAGCCAAATGAAATAATAATCATGCATGTGATGGAAATATATAATTCCCCTTTGTCAGAACATCTAATGTGAAACGCTGCTCCTGCAAATTAATTGTCTGTGCCCTAACTAAATATAACTGAATTTTCTTCAGTTTTAATTGTCTGTGCAAATTAATTTGATTGTGCAGGATTGGAAAAGACAGAATTATCCTCGATTATTATACTATATATATGGTTTATACATATATATATATACCTATCAGGGGCATTTCAAGACAATATCATATTTGCAAAATCAGTAATTGAATGCACTAATTAATGCAGTATAGTAAAAACAAATTGCATTCCTATAATTTAGCCAACTTGCGTCTCAAATTTGACAGAGTAAAGCAACAAAAATATCAAGGCGTGCACGCACGCACGCATGAAATACACCGCACGTAACATTTGAAAAAAAAAAAATATACCGCACGTAACATTTGAAAAATAAATAAATGAATGATATTTATTAGTAAAAAAAGTTAAAAGTCAGGTATGAATAATATTCTGCATGCAGGTAGCTTAATTACCAGTTGTTGCTGGTTTTGCAACCAAATAGATTTTTTGATTGAGTTTAAAATGTAGTCTAATATTTTAAGATGAAAACTAAACAAGAATCATACAAATTATTTTCAAATCAGAGAACTTGGAAAACACAGAATTATTGAGGAATGAAAATGTGAATCTGCGCGGCGTGAATTGGATGAGCAGCTTTTGAGGATCGAGAATGCTCGCCTTAGGGAACAGGTTAGCTTCAATTCATTTCAAAATCTAAAATTCACATTCTTTTCCATCAAATAGGTCTCATTTTACTTTTATAAACATTCAAAATGCTGATCAAATATATCAAATGAGAAGCTGCATTTTAACATATATGCTTCTTTCCTCTCTCAGATAGACAGGATTGCAGCTAAGTATGTTGGAAAGCCTATGCGAGCATCATTTTATATCAGGCCTTCTATACGCAGTCCGTATTTTGCTTATTTGCAGTCCGTATTTTTATTAAATAATCATATATATACAATGATTCTAATATATAACTGATTTGCAAGTGTATGCAATAGAAGTAGTATATATAATGCATATGTCTAATATACATATGTCTGCAATTATGCAACGTGCGTGATGTCTGTCTAAATGCACGCAGCGTGCACAATTAAGGCACGTGCTGAAATTATGTCTAAATGCACGCAGCGTGCACAATTAGGGCACGTGCTGAAATTATGTCTACATGCATATATATATATATATATATATATATATATATATATATATATATAACGTTCCTAATGAAATGGTCATCATCTGATCAATTCTATAAAACCGGCAAAGCTTAAACTCCGCCAAGAAGATGATAGAAGACTTGCTGTACAAGGTTCATATGATACGGAGAATAAATGCAGAAAAGCAAAAATTCATTACAAATAACAAAAACATTGTACTGATGCAAAACCTAAAACATTTGAAGGATTTGTGAAGAAAAACTCTTCTGAAAATGATCCATTAACATAAGTGAAATCTATGTATAACTTCTACAGCAATAAACATTTGCATATGAGCTATTATTATTTTGGGATTCATCAGTTATATATGCAAGGATTATGCTTACTGCTTTGTCTTCAAGAGTTTGTTTGAATTGGAAAATCTTTAGCAGTTGAAAATTAGTCGTTGCCTGTTTTGTGCTTTTTCTCCTTTTCAAAATTGAAAAGGAGAAAAAGCACTATATTAAAAATAATTCCATACATTAAAAAGCACCAACTTTTAACAAAATATTTTTAAAATTTATTTGACGATGTTAGTCAAATAATATATATTTTTGATAATTTAATCAAACAAGAAATTTAAAAAATGTTAAAGAAAAAAATAGATAACACATGTATATGCCTATCAAACACTTCAATGTTATCAATTTATAATATTACGAGTTCTCTGCTTTAAATGTTTATAATATTACTGAGCTGTTCATAGGCTTGCACTAACTTTGGGGTGAATCGGCTGTTAGGTTTCACAGAAGAAATAGAAAGCAAACAATGCTATGATTTTGGTGCAGAAAAATATCTACGTTTTCTCCTTCATTACTTCCCATATATACACGTCCAAAAAGAAAGAAAGTGGATCCGATAATATCGAATCGTGCTAGTCGTGCTAAGTCACGTCTAACAAAAGAAACGGAAACAACCTACGACTAGGCTAGTTCAAAAACAGAACCAAAACAAGAAAAATAATACTGCTAAATATAGACTAGATTACTAAGGCAACAAATCACCCCCTAATTTTGTCAGTATTCAGCCTAGCTTAGCAACTCCTATTCTGCTCCTTAGCATCTCAAAACGGGTACGTCCGAGAGCCTTAGTTAGGATGTCAGCTAGCTGTGCCTCCGTGCTCACATGATCAATCTCAAGCTTACCTTGCTCCACATAGTCGCGAATCAGGTGGTATCGAGTATCAATGTGTTTACTTCGTTCATGGAACACGGGATTCCGACTGAGGAAAATTGCTGATTTATTGTCCACCATTAGCCTTGGTGTCTGCGGTGGCTCGTCTTGTAATTCCTCAAGCAACCTATTGAGCCAGATTCCTTGGCAAGCGGCGGTAGCAGCCGCGATATATTCAGACTCACAGGAAGAGATCGCCACCACCCTTTGTTTCTGTGATTGCCAAGTGACCGGTGCTCGTCCGAGGAAGTAAAGGACTCCTGTTGTGCTTTTCCGATCGTTGACATCTCCCGCCAGGTCTGCGTCACTGTAGCCCATCAACCTCAGGTTTCCACATCCTCTTTTGTACGAAATTCCGAAGTTCAGCGTTCCCGCCACATACCGAAGTAGATGCTTCACAGCAGCAAGGTGGTCTGCTAGTGGCTTCTCCATGAAACGGCTAACGAAACCCACCGCATACGCGATATCTGGTCTCGTGTGGACCAAATATCTAAGGCTGCCAACTATGCTCCGGTAGAAAGTGTCGTCGACAAGCTTCCCGTCGCCATCCTTTCGCAGTTTCAACCTTGCTTCCATTGGTACCGTGCAAGGATTACACTCCTCCATTCCCGCCTTTTCAAGTAGCTTCAGAGCATATGAAGCTTGACTTAGAGTGATCTCTCCGTCTTGCTGCTGCACTTGAATCCCCAAGTAATAGCTTAGATCACCAAGGTCGCTCATGGAGAATAAGCTGGTCATCTCCGCCTTGAAGTGGGTAACCCCCTCGATCGACGCTCCAGTAATTATCAAATCGTCGACGTAAACACCGACGAGTAGCTTCCTTTCCCCGTTACCCCGGCGGTAGACAGCATGCTCAGCTTCACTACGTGTAAAGCCAAGATTTCGAAGGCTCGCGTCCAGCTTTGCATTCCACGCTCTAGGTGCTTGGCGAAGTCCATACAGAGCCTTTCGAAGTCGAAGCACCTTATTTTCTTCACCTCGGATGGCAAACCCCGGCGGTTGATGGACGTAGACCTCCTCGATCAAATCTCCATTGAGAAACGCGGTTTTCACGTCCATGTGATGCACTGGCCAGCCATGGTGAGCGGCGAGAGCTATCAAGACTCGCACCGTTTCCATTCGCGCGACTGGAGCGAACACCTCCTCGTAGTCCACCCCTTGCTGTTGTACATATCCCTTCGCAACTAGACGCGCCTTGCGTTTCACTACCTTCCCGCTCGCATCCTTTTTGAGTTTAAACACCCACTTCAAACCGATAGCTCGTTGTCCGGGCGGCAAAGTTGTGAGCCACCAGGTTTGGTTAGCTTCTATACTGGCCAGTTCCTCCTCCATCGCAGCTCTCCAGCCTTCATCCTTCTCGGCTTCAGCAAGGGAGGCAGGTTCGTCGGTGGAGAGGAGACACATGTTGTCTTCTTCCACGTCGACGGTCGTGTCGGCCAAGTTCTCCAAGGTGCGATATCGGCGTGGCGCTTCTTCACCTGGGGAGGGTAGCGATGCATTCGTAGGTGGAGACACGAACTCAACAGTCGACGTCGGCGCCGCTGTTGGAGTTAATGGTGTGGCCTCCTCTCCAGCATTAGAAGTTGATGCAGTTTCCACGCCTATTGAGCTAGAGTCTGCAGAAAATGTCACAAAGTCTTCAACAGAGAAATTCTCCACAACATGGTCATTTCTTTGTTCACGCTCAGGTAGCCTCCAGTCCCATGCGGCGTCTTCGTCGAATACAACATCGCGTGAGATCTTGACTCGTTCGGTGGCTGGATCGTACACCCGATAAGCAGCCGTGCCCGGTTCGTATCTGAGCAACACCATCGGGGTGCTCCTGTCCTCCAACTTCTTCAGGCTTGGATGCGCCGCTTTCACGTGAGCCACGCTCCCAAAGACCCGTAGATGAGCAACGCTTGGCCGTCGTCCGTGCCAAGCCTCGAAAGGAGTCTTTCCGATGACGCTTTTCGTCGTTCCTCGGTTGAGCAGGTACACCGCCGTCGTCACGGCCTCTCCCCAGAATCTCATCGGCACTTGCTTGGCTTTCAAGAGACAACGTGCCATTCCGACGATGGTTTGATTTCAGCGTTCAACCACTCCGTTTTGTTGCGGGGTGTAAGGAGCCGTAAGTTGTCGTCCTATTCCACGATCGGAGAAGTATTTGCTGAGCTCCAACGATGTGAATTCACCCCCTCGATCTGTGCGCAACACCTTTAGTTTGCATCCGCTTTGCAACTCCGCTGCGGCCACTATTCTTTTTATTTCGTTGGCTGCCTGGTCCTTTGTGGCAAGCAATGAAATCCACATATACCTGCTAAAGTCGTCCACCATCAGAAGGAAGTAACGTTTACCTCCTGGAGTGGGCGGCTCGATCGGACCACACAAGTCAGCGTGTACTAGTCCAAGTTGATCAGAAACACGGTTCCAGGCTTGATGAGGAAAGGGAGCGCGTTTCTGCTTTCCGGCCAAACAAGCATCACACAACTGATCCACGTTGCTGATTCTGGGAAGTCCGTGTACCATATCCTCGCGTGATAGCCGTCGTAGTGCTTCAAAATTAACGTGACCGTAGCGAGCATGCCAACGCCAACCATCTTCGCTCCCACGTACCGCAAGACATACGGGTTGTGCTAAGCTGAGGTTGATAACATAGAGCCTTCCGTTGCCTCTTGGAACTCGTGCGAGCAAGCGGCCGTCTTGATCGCGAAGCTTAAGCCACCCATGTCGGATATGAGTGTCATAGCCGAGCTCATCCAACTGCCCCAACGAAATGATGCTACTCCGTAGTCGAGGAATAAAGTAAACGTCGGAGAGGGAGAGATGCTCACCATTCAAACACTTGAAGAGAATTGTACCTCGTCCTTTGATCTCCACCGATGTATCATCGCCTAGCTTGACTGATCCCTGGACATTTATGTCTATTTCGGAGAAGAGTTCGCGCCTCCCGCACATGTGAGCACTTGCTCCAGAATCCAGGAACCAAGCCGTATCACACTGGCCGGTGCGCTTTGTCGATGAAGCTAACGAGCGCGTTTCGTTGAGAAGGACGCGTTCTGCCATGTCCGTGACTCGCTCCCCAATCGTGAGTGAGTGTAGCCTCGCGACAAGTAGCGCGGTCTCTCCCTCTTGCTCCTGAGTAAGGTTCACTCTCTCTTTACGCTCGCGTCGTGGCTCGGGGCAATCGCGGGAGATGTGACCTGCAAACTTATTGCAATTGTAGCACTTCACCCTTGTCATGTCACGTTCTCCGTGGTGTGTACGTCGGCTCTCGTCGCGGCTAGGGTTTGGTTTTCTCTCCCTTCGACTCGACTTCCCTTTGCTGCCCGTGGAGCCACCTTTGCCTCTTGCGATCCATTCTTGTTCCGTGAGGAGGACTTGCCCACTGGAGCTGCCCGTGTTTTCGTTTGTGCAGCGTTCAGCGGCTGATCGGAGTCTTCCAATCAATTCCTCGACGGACATCTCATTCAGATCTAGTAGGGTTTCGATTGAACAAGCGATTTGAGCATACTGGCTAGGTACCTCGCGCAAGAACTTCTGGACCACCTTGATCTCCTCCACCACGTCTCCCATTGAGCGGAGGTTGTTGACGATTCCGGTGATGCGTAGGCCAAACGCGTCCAGGGTTTCGCCGTCCTTGAACGCGATTTGCTCAAACTCTTTTCGTAGTCGTTGAGCCGTAGCCTCCCTCACTCGGTTTACACCCACACGCATCAAACGGATGGCCTCCCACGCTTCTTGGGCTGAGTTCTTCACCGCTAGGGCTGGCACCATCTCCGGCGGCACCGCCCGTATTAACGCAGATAGAGCAGCCATGTCCTCGCGTTCGCTTGGTTCTCCATCGCCGGACACCGCCTCCCAGAGGCCTTGCGCCCGCAAGTTGATTTTCATCACCAACGACCATTCGATGTAGTTCGTCGGCGTGAGGGTGGGATAGGTTATCGTTCCGCCAAGATTTCGTTCCTGCACAATTCGTTCGCGCACGACCACCTCGTTGCCGTTCCTCCGATGGGTGCTCCGGCCGCGATTCCGAGCCCGTGGCGGCGACTCGGACAAGTTCCTCTCGGCGGACATCGTCGCTGGATCGTTTTGTGCTCTTGATACCAGATGTTAGGTTTCACAGAAGAAATAGAAAGCAAACAATGCTATGATTTTGGTGCAGAAAAATATCTACGTTTTCTCCTTCATTACTTCCCATATATACACGTCCAAAAAGAAAGAAAGTAGATCCGATAATATCGAATCGTGCTAGTCGTGCTAAGTCACGTTTAACAAAAGAAACGGAAACAACCTACGACTAGGCTAGTTCAAAAACAGAACCAAAACAAGAAGAATAATACTGCTAAATATAGACTAGATTACTAAGGCAACATCGGCGACAAGGATGCTGAAAAGTAAAGCCCTACCTTCTTCCCAATCAAAGAACTCAGTTCCACTTATAAAAATGTCATCTTTATTATCATCTGATGAAAACACATAACTCAGAGAACTGAATTCAACCAAAAATCTCATCTTTATAACATTGCAAGGAGAATCTGTACACTTATGTTTCTTATTTGATCAAGTCTGGTGGTCAGACAGCTTCTGTTGTTGGATAGGCTAGCAGCTAGGTTTCTTTTTGTCAAATGTTTATGATTTCAATTTGAATTGTATTTGAATTTGATGGATTATATTGGCCAAAACCTGAATATATAAAATGATAACAAGATTAAACATTGATAATTAGGTTTAAACATGGCCTGTATATATTGTCTGCGTCAAATGGAAGTACGAGGTTTTATAATCAAACCAAGAGATAGCTCCAAAGATTAATACACACAAGAAATGAATAGTTCAACGTAATTAAGATGAATTAAAGATTCCAACTAATTAATTTGAAATACAAAAAACACATATACTTTTTGTAATCACCAGATCAACAGTAAGAGACTACTTTGAATATAAACAAAGCCTTGTTACTAGATACATTCATATGACCAATATATACATCACTTCATATATACATTTTTAAGATTCATGTGATCTTTATATGATACTAATTATAGGATTTATAATAATCTGCGATAGAGGAACCCTGAGGGTATAGGGATTGAATGATAATTATGACATACTATTTTTTCTCAATTTATTCTTGAAACTAATTAAGCAACATTGAAAAATGTGTTATAATTAGAGTTGAAACGTGTTGAAAGGTATTGTACTGGTTAGTGTATAACTAAACTGAACTGATTTACTAATAAAGTCAAGTGAATTATTTGCTATGAAAATTATAGCAATGAGTTTGCTTTTGTCCAGGATTGAACATATATATATATGTATATATATATAGGATAGCCGTATGGGACGTTCCCATCTTGGATTTTGTGTTTGAGGATTAGTTTTTGATCATGCCCAACAGTTACTTTATAATAGAGTTTTTAGTCAAATTTACCCTATTTGCCTATATTATGGATTCCAACAGATACTCTATCTCATACTCTAAAATAGAGATATGGTAAAATTGAAAGATTGAAAAGGCATATGGGCATACTTCTTTCATACTCTAAAATCAAATGTTATCATTGATTCTTATCTTTTCTTTTCTTTTTTTATTCTATACTTTCTTAATCATTCATATCTTTACACACATAAATTTATTAAAATCATAAATTTGCAAATAAAATAAATACTTTCTTTGCCGGATCTTATAAATAGAGAATTTAGATTAATTCAATTCAGTGCAATTTAGTTTAATTCAGTTCAGTAAAATATAATCTGATCGAATTCATATAAATTTGATCATAAATAATTTGATTATTTTTTATTCTAATTTTCAAAACATGAATTTCACTTCAGTTCAGTTCAATTCAGTTCAATTCAGATTAGTAAGAAATAAGCTCAGACAAACAGACCCTAATTGTGTGCTATTGGAAATCTCAAACAGAATTAGATATAGCTATTATTATTTTATGACAATAAATTCATGGAATGGTAAAATAGAGCAACTGTTGGATGAGGACAAAATAATTATGGAGTTTTTGGAATTTAGTACTATATTATAGAGATTGCTCTAATGCTTTATATATAATCCTGTAAGTTTAAAAACACGTAGTACGTACGTTTAATTAATGGATATTAAACGGAATGCGGTATATATAGTAAAAACAAATTATATTTCTAAAAATTTTGTCAGCTGGCGTCTCAAATTTATACAAAAATATCAAGGCATGCATGCATATGCACGTACGCATGAAAATATACCGCTAACATTTGAAAAGTAAATAAATGAACCCTAGAGTATTTATATATCTTTGAATAATTAAATTATTAATTTTACAATTTGATATCTCACGTGCAAGGCATACGTGCGTGCACGCAGACTATATCCTTAATTTTCTTGATTATTTTTGTTATTAACTATGTACTTTCTAACATCAAATCATCTTGCATTTTTTCCTTGTATCATTATAATTAGTTATAGATTGAACTTTTGGTGATGAAGAAATAAGGCATCACCAAAATTTTCATAAGAAATCCCTCTCTTATTCCTATCATGATTTTAATATCATTAGAAACTAGACTGACAGAGCTCTAATGAGACAATTTAAACTATAAATTACATTAACATTTGACCCTTCAACTGATCACTCAGACATATAGTCAGGTTGGCGCAGCTTCTATGTTTTCTGATATTACTATGCATGCTCGATACCTTGATAAAATATAATAGAAATAAATAATATAATATATAATAGATCAATATATTATAGAAAGACAATTATCAAAAAAAAAAAAATTGGTGATGCCTTATTTATGAGGTTTTGTTATTATTTATAGCAAATTAAAGCAAATAGAAAAGTGCATGCAACGTGCTGTCTAAATGCATGCAACGTGCACAATTAGGGCACGTGCTGAAATTTTATGTCTAGATGCATATACAACATTGCATGAGATGGCAACCGATCGAATGATATACAACAAAGTCTAAGCAATTTGAGATGGCAGAAGCAAAGTAATAGACAAAAACTTGCATTAACTTCTAATTTGGTCAAAAATTCTGATTGAAAGAACAGAGGCAGAACGGTCGAGCAAAGTACTGAGACAATATAGAAACAGTTAGGCCGGAAGGCACTGAGAATGAGAGATCTCAACCGATCTCCGGTGTTAGATCAGTTTCCGGTGCTAATTAACAAATCATCTCTCCTACTAAGATCTGAAGCTTCTGCTTCTCTTTGATCTCCGGCCATATATGAGCACACATATATGAGCACACATATCTCCGGCCATCTATTTCAAGGTTTCTAAATTTTTTTCAAGCTTATAATCATGCAATCGAGTTTTCTCAGACGTCAAAAGCTTAAGCTAATGAGCTTGAGCTATACCAATTAAGTACATGCTGTATTGTTTATGTGTGAAGAACTCAAGTGGAAATCAATTAATCCTTCTTTGTTTATTCTCCCAAAATACTGTTCTGTTTCTTGAGTTTACTTCAACAGTCACTTATTTTTACTCAAAATTATACTCATAGTCCTGACCGTTACATATACTCTAATCTAATCCCCTTTAATAACCCACTTTAATTATACCACGGCTTGGCTCAGCCGATTAACTAATAATTTTACTTTCCCACTTTTACCGAAATTCTTTTTCAATCTTCCTTTGCAAAAGATAAACTCTTGACTAATTATTTCTCAGACTTAGTCTTTATTACCAAACTAAACTCTAATTAACTCAACGGTAAAATGTAGTAAAACCTATCAACTAATTTTATTACTCCAACACCATTCATGCATCAATTCAAAATGCACATGCAGAAATAAAAGCCACATTATAAACATGCTAACAGATAATTAACGAACATTCTTACATATATATGCTTATAAACATGTTTATATGCTTGTAATCGGAAGTCAAAAACTGGAAAATTGAAAGTATCATTTTATTTTTGGTAAAAGTGAAAATATAAAAGAATAACAATCGACTTGAGCCAAGCCATATAATTAAAGTATATATATATATATATATATATATATATATATATCCACAATGATAATGAATTTCTGTGTCTGTGTCGTATTGAAACACAAATAAATATGAACCTAGAGTATTTATATATCTTTGAACAACTAAGTTATTAATTTTACAATTTCATTATTTTACGTGCACGGCATACGCACGCACGCAGACTAGCTATATATCCTTAATTTAATTTCTTGATTATTTTGCTATTAACTATACTTTCTAATATCAAATCATCTTGCATTTTTACTTGTATCATTATAATCAGTTAAGACGAAAAATATGAAAACTAATTTGAATAACAATAATATCATTTACTGCTGTTTGATTATTTTGGTGATGAGATGATGGATACTTTAATGTTAATTTAGGGACCAATCGCTAGAGCAACAGATAACCTAAACCGATAACGAGTGACGATACACACTGAGAAGCAGATGGAATTTGTGTTAGCACACACTGAAGAAAGACGCTCGAGCGAGTGTTGGCATCCACAAATGAAGAAGTTCGGGTGCGTATTGGCATGTGCGGTCATCCAACAGAAGTTGGATGTTGTTTTTAGTTGAAAATGAGATATCATTGTTGATTATGATAATTGCAGAATCTTTTGACGCTACAAAACTTTATCTAAACTCAATTTTGATGCCGTTTTCGTCTTATCAGTCAACGGATGAAATGTTGCTGCGGCGAGGAGTGAAACAAACGAAAAAAATTAAAAGGTTGAGGTTTTGTTATTGTTTATAGCAAATTAAAGTAAATAGAAACGCGCCTATATTAAAATCATGCAACGTGCGTGCTGTCTAAATGCATGCAACGTGCATAATTAGGGCACGTGCTGAAATTATGTCTAGACGCATATATACAACGTTCCTAATGAAATGGCCATCATCTGACCAATTCTTAAACCGGCAAAATGGAAAAATAATAAATAAAAAAATAATGCAGCAAACTCACACTGGGAATGAAAAAATACATGGCTGTCTGAATTATATTCATGTAGGGTTTTTTCAGATTTAGATACAGCTTTGATGGTAAATGTCAAAAAATAAAATGGATACCATTAAATTTATTACACAAAGGTCCATATTTATATATATTGATCGAAAACGTTGTTTGATGAACAACCGGATGCTGTAGAAACGTTTCTAGACTTCAAAATCAACTTTTTCATTGATGAATTATTATTAAGGTCCAAATTCAATCTGAACTATATATATAAATTGATTTTCCATTGAAAAATAAAAGGTATTTTCAACATTAATTAGTATCAATAACGTTGAGATATTTTTGACGATATCGGTTAGCACTTTTATTTCTAATGAAATAAAAGATGAAATCTTATTTTAAGCTATTCTTTGTTTTTGCATTGACAGGTTGATAAGAAATCTGATAGCATGGGATGAAAATCAAATATGAGAAAGAAAGACACCGGTGGTTATCCTGAGTCGCATATCCAGACAGCCATCTCCTGTGCTAAGAAGCACGGTCTGGAAATGAGGATCAGAAGCGTCGGCCACGATTTCGAGGGAAACTCGTACGTTTCTCAGAAGCCCTTCTTCATCCTCGATATGTTCAACTTCCGATCAATCTCCGTTGACGTCGCGGCCGAAACCGCCTGGGTCGGCGGCGGCACAACCCTTGGAGAAATGTACTACGGAATCTACGAGCAGTCCAAGAGTGCGCTCGGTTTCCCCGGAGGATACTGTCCAACCGTGGGAGTCGGCGGTTTCATCAGTATAAATATATAAATTTGGTTTGGTGTGTAACGTACGTAAAAGGTGGACGTACGAAACAGTGTAGTGCAGAATAGGTTTACTGCAAAGGTTGCTCTTCTCATTGATTATTGACGTATATAAATACAGGGATGGTCTAACTATAATCCTATAATATCTCTAACTTGATACAGCAGGATTACTGCGTATATTCTGAAAATATTCTACGATTTTGTACAACGGAAAATATCTTTACTAAGTCAGAGACAGTAAAGGAAGAAGTTTACGGTAAATAGGATTTACACTTTAATACCCTCCCACAAGCTCATGTTCGGGCACGAACAAGAAGCTTGGAGCGCAAGTCTTTGAACTGGGAAGTACCAACAGCCTTAGTAAACACGTCAGCCACTTGATTGGCAGAGCTAACATGCCGAACAAGAAGAGAGCCATCCTGAACCTGCTCACGAACGAAATGAAAATCCAGCTTGATGTGCTTAGAGCGGTGGTGAAGAACGGGATTAGCAGTGAGAAAGGTGGCACTCAGGTTGTCACATAAAACGGTGGGAGGACTAGGCTGAGGTATGTTCATTTCTTTGAGCAGTTGCTGGAGCCATATCAATTCAGCAGCAGCAAAAGCGATGGCCCTGTATTCTGCTTCAGTGCTGGAGCGAGCCACAGCCCCTTGCTTCTTGGACGACCAGCTGATCAAATTGCCACCAAAATAAACGCAGAAACCATGCTGGGAACGGCAGTCATCCGGATCAGAAATCCAGCCGGCGTCGGTGTAGCAGACAAGGCGTGTATCCTGTGACGGGCGAAAGTATAGACCAGCAGCAATGCTGCCCTTGAGATAGCGGAGAATGCGCTTGACCGCGAGCCAGTGAGTAGTGGTTGGCCTATGCATAAACTGACAAACCCGATTTACAGCATACGAGATGTCAGGTCTGGTGATGGTAGCATATTGCAGCGCACCTACGATGCTCCTGTACAGGTGCTGATCCGGAAAATCAGTACCAACAGCTGTGAGCCGCGACCCTGGAGTAGCAGGTGAAGAAATCGGTTTGGCTCCAACCATGTCGCTGCGATCCAATAGATCCAAGATGTATTTCTTCTGGCAGAGAAGTAGACCAGATGGAAGATGCTGAACCTCGATGCCAAGGAAGAAATTCAGACAGCCTAGATCCTTCAAGGAGAAGACCGAGTTCAGATAGTGAACGAACTCATCGATAAACTTGGAGTTTGAGCCAGTGATAATCAAGTCGTCAACATAAACCAAGACATAGATTACATCTCGGCCATGAGACTTGATGTAGAGAGAAGTGTCAGAGATACACTGTCTGAATCCATGCCGCAATAAAGCTTGACTGAGCTTTTGAAACCACGCACGCGGAGCCTGTTTAAGGCCATAAATGGCCTTCTTGAGTTTGCAAACAAAACCGGGAGTGGAAGAGGACACAAATCCTGGTGGTTGTTGCATGTAAACAGTCTCCGCTAGGTCACCGTTAAGAAAAGCATTGTTGATGTCAACCTGGCGAAGAGGCCATTGCCTGGTGACAGCAATGCTAAGAACCAGACGAATAGTAGTGGGTTTGATGACAGGGCTGAATGTGTCAAAGTAGTCCACACCCTCTTCTTGGTTAAAGCCTTTTGCCACAAGACGAGCTTTGTACCGCTCCACGGTGCCATCCGCCTTCTTTTTGACCCTGAAAATCCACTTGCAACCAACAACATTAGCAGTATAGGGCTTTGGAACCAAGTCCCAAGTCCCATTAGTCAATAAGGCATCATACTCTAACTGCATTGCTTGTTGCCAATGAGGATGTTTAGTGGCTTGAGCAAAAGTTTTTGGTTCAGGATTGGAGGAGTCGCGAACGACAGGATATTTGGTGGCAAGTAGAGCTTTAGGAGTGAGTGAGTTGGTTGCAACTCGAGTGACCATATGGTGTTGAGATAGTTCAGACGGCCGGAAGTACGAGGGGGCATGAGTATATGAGACAATGGACAAGGAAGATGTAGAGTCTGTGGACTGAGGCTCAGGTGATTGAGGAACTGACTCGACAGAATTGTCAGCATTGGAATGAGTAGGAGTAGACTGAGACTGATAATCAGATAGAGGTTGTCCAGACGAGGAGGACAGGGCTGGTGACTGACATATGGCGATGGGACCAGGGGAAAGAGCCTCGGCTGTAGGAGACAAATGCATGGAGAGGGAAGGCTGGAGGGGACCAGACTGACGCGATGGTGGGGCCAGGATGTCGCGGGCAGAAGGGAGTGGGGTAGTTGGGTCAACAGGTGCAGACGGAAGGTGGGTGGTGGGGACAAGAAGCTGGTCAGAGAGTGAAGGCTGTCTAGCTGGCTCAGACGTGGAGGTGGGGGATTGGGCAGACATGGCAGGTGATGGGGAAGGGGGGACAGGTTGACTTAAGTCAGTGGGACCAGAAGAGGGGGATTGTGATTGGTCAGAAGGCACAGACTGCACAGGATTGGACCGAGAGGAATCCAGCAAAAATAAATCATAAACTGGAGGATTGTCAGAAGTAGACTGAGCAATATGATCTGGATACGGGAACTGAGACTCATCAAACACTACATGACGAGCAATGTAGGTACGAGATGTCGGAACGTGAAAATACAAATATCCTTTGTGTTTAGCACTGTAACCTAGAAAGATACAAGCGACCGACCTAAACTCAAGTTTATTTTTATTGTATGGTCTTAGATAGGGGTAGCATAAACACCCGAAAGATTTTAAAAAATTATAATCAGGATGTCGCTTGTAGAGACAAGAATATGGTGATTTGTGAAGAAGAGTAGGAGTGATGGTTCTGTTATTTAGATAGATGGCTGTATGAAACGCTTGTTCCCAAAATTCTATAGGAAGATGGGAATGAGCTAACAACGCCAGACCTTTCTCAACAACAATTCGGTTTCGTCTTTCAACGGCACCGTTTTGTTCTGGTGTATGAGGACAAGAGACACGATGTAAAATACCATGAGTTTGAAGAAAAGTAGAGATGTTTCGATACTCACCACCCCAGTCAGACTGAAAAGCTTTAATTTTTGTGGAAAATTGTGTTTCGACCATTGCTTTAAAAAGTGTGAATGCATTAAAAACCTGTGCTTTGGTTGGTAAAAAATAGATCCAGGTAAATTTAGTGCAGTCATCAATAAATAACACAAAATAGCGATTACCATTCAAAGAAGGAACATAAGAGGGTCCCCAAACATCCGAATAAATCAAATCAAAGGGATTACTAGATGACACATGGGAAGATGACAAGTGCAGACGACGACTTTTGCCTAATTGACAAGCACTACATACAGGCAAAGCTTTATTATCAGAAGTTGGTAAATGGAAATCAGCTAGTTGACGACGAAGGACAGACTCATGAGGGTGAGCGAATCGACGATGCCAACAAGCCACAGATTCACGTTCACTGAGGAAGACTCTAGGACTGGAGTATGACGATGAAGCTGGCAGACGGTACAGACCATCTTCAACTACCCCTCTTAGGATTGGCTGACCCTGGAGACTCTTAACAAAACAATGATCAGCATGCAATTCAACATAAACATTGTTGTCTTTGCACAATTTTGAGACACTAAGAAGATTCTTGGAAATTTTAGGCACAACAAGAACCTCTTGAAGAGTGAGATTATTATTAGCAACATGCGATGTAGAAAGAGCATGAGTACCGACATGAGTAATGGGTAGGGACTCACCATTGCCGACGACTAAGTTGTCGTTGCCAGTGTATGCAGCCTGAAGATTGAGAGCTCCGAGATCCGATGTGACGTGATTAGAAGCACCAGAGTCCACGATCCACGGATCAGTGAGGGCAGAAGGGCTGGTGTAGGCCACGTGTGCCTGCTTGCGAGCTGGATTACGCTGCTTCTGACGTTCCGCTGATCGACGATTGGTAGGTGGATAGTCCACATCGTTGAAGCGGTTGTGGCAGTTCCTAGCAGAGTGATAGGGCTTGTCGCAGATTTGACAAACAGTGCGAGGTGGATCACCTCCATCAGTAGGTAGCTCAGACAGCTGAGCACGAGTAGGGCCAGAGCGGCGATGAGCCACGTGAGCCGAATGAGAGATCGCATCACATGATTCAAGAATACGTTGCTCTTCTTGAAGGAGGAGACCAAGGAGTTCGTCAGAAGAGACAGAGTCTCGCATGCTGATGGCGGTCTTGAAGGCGGCATACTCAGCACCCAAGCCAAAGAGGACGTATGAGACGAAGTCATCGTCGGAGATAGTGGAGAGACATTCCGCTAGAGAATCGGAGATGCCACGTTTCTTCTCGACGTATTCCATGATGGACATGGAGCCCTTGGTGAGAGACTGCAGCTGCTGTTTGAGATGGTTTTGGCGTGCACGGGTTTGAGACTGGAACATCTGAGACAGCATGAACCAGACATCAGCGGCGGTGGTGGCACGAGCGACATGGCCAAGTAACGGAACTGTGAGTGTGGTTCGAAGCCAGAGGAGGACGAAATTATCATTTCTTTTCCAGGCTTTGTACTCAGGATTGGCCTTCGGTGTAGCCGAATCAGAAGAGGAGTTACCGGCCGAGGCAACAGTCTTGGCCGGGGTCTGATCGGAGAGAAGATGGCCTTCGAGCTCAAAGGCTTCAAGAGCCGAGCGAACGGTGCCTTTCCACAAGGAGTAATTTGTGTGGTCTAGACGAATTGAAAGAGTGGGGGAGCTGGAGGGTAGGGGTTGTTCCGCCAGCGGCCGCGAGTAGAATTTGTGAGGAAGCGGAAGACGTATGTGAAGCCATCGATAGGTACGGATCGTTTGGCTAGTCTTATACCATATAAATATACAAATTTGGTTTGGTGTGTAACGTACGTAAAAGGTGGACGTACGAAACAGTGTAGTGCAGAATAGGTTTACTGCAAAGGTTGCTCTTCTCATTGATTATTGACGTATATAAATACAGGGATGGTCTAACTATAATCCTATAATATCTCTAACTTGATACAGCAGGATTACTGCGTATATTCTGAAAATATTCTACGATTTTGTACAACGGAAAATATCTTTACTAAGTCAGAGACAGTAAAGGAAGAAGTTTACGGTAAATAGGATTTACACTTTAATAATCAGCGGTGGCGGCTACGGTTCCCTGACGAGGGAACATGGTCACGCAGCCGACAAAGTTATCGACGTAAAAATCATCGACGCAAGCGGGAAGATTCTCGACAGGGAATCCATGGGAGAAGATCTCTTCTGGGCACTACGAGGAGGCTGCGGTTCAAACTTTGGTGTCATCCTTTCTTACAAGATCAACCTCGTCGACTTTGGTGTCACCATCGCGAAAACCACCGAGCAAGACGCGGCTAAGCTCCTCCACAAATGGCAGTACGTTGTTCCCAAACTACCCCTCAAGCTCACCATCTCAATGGTGATTTTCAGCTCCATCTCACCGGAAACCGGAAAACCAACCGCTTTGGTTCTGTTTTCCGGCCTCTTGTTGGATTTAATCCAAACCTTCTGAGCTATTTACACATGCAAATGCATGCATGTCTTTTTTGTTGTTTCTGTCTTATGCATATTTAGTAAATTAAGTTGGTTTGGTCTTTGTTTGTCTGGGTTTGACCGAGATCATTGGAATTATGTGGGGAGTGCATGTAGTGCATATCAGTTGGGTTTAGTTGCATGAAACTAGGAGTTTAGTTACAGTAGTTTCAACTATAAGTAGAAGTCTGTGTAGCAATATTTTTTGCATGCATTTTTCTTTGAGCAATAATACAGAGAAAATTCCCACCACTTCCAGTTCAATATTTTGCTTTCAGTTTGCTTCTGTTTTTCATCTTGTTTTCTACATTTGGTATCATAGCACAATTAAAAAATGGGGATTGGAAGCAGCAGCGGAGGATACGTACTGGAGTCGCAACAGATTGTGGAGAGGCAACCAACTCGTGAAGGATTTGTTTCTCTACAATATCCTATGCTTACTAGAACCAACTATGCAGCATGGGCCATCAAAGTGAGGGTCTATATGGAAGCTCAAGGCGTTTGGGGTGCCGTCGAGCCCGCGGCTGGTGAAGTCGTGGAACCAAGGAAGGATAAAATGGCATTGGCGGCCATTTATTAAGGAATTCTTGAAGATGCATTGATGGCGATCGCGGAGAAGCGAATTGCGAGGGAAGCTTGGAGGACGTTGGCGGCCATGCATCTTGGCACAAAACGTGTCAAGAGTGCTCAGGTACAAACCCTTAAAACTGAATTCGAGTTGCTCCGTATGAAAGAATCGGAGTCTCTTGATGATTTCGCGATGAAATTGTCTGCCATTGTGAATCGAATTCGGACTTTGGGGGAGACGATGGAAGAGGAGATTGTGGTGAAGAAATTTCTCAGAGGTGTGTCTAGGAAATTTGGGCAGATTGTTTCAACCATCGAACAGTTCGGTGACATCACTACTATGCCCCTGGTTGAGGCGATTGGTCGACTCAAAGCACATGAGGAGAGTGTTCGAGTCAGTGAAGGAGATGAAGAACACCTTCTGTTGACCCATGCCGAATGGTCAGCACGTACGAAGAAGGGGGGAATTGATTCGCCATCGAGTTCAAGAAGCCAAAGCTTCGGGGGAGAGAGAGAAAGATGCTTTTGTGATGAAACAGTAAACATAGGATACAAATAGGAAGATTATGGGGACTTGGAAACAACTAGGAAAGTCGCATTCCCTGAATGCGACTTAGATTTATTTATAAATTTGAAAGAAAAATGATACTCTTGACCTGCGTGGCGACTGGGATTACGTGGTCTGGTCTGCGTGGCATATAGTCGCATTACAGTAATGCGACTTTGGTCAAATTTCAGTCAACGAAAAGCCCGGTCTGGAAGGAGAAAAAGGGCCGAGACTGAAAAACAGAAATCCAAACAAGATTGGGCGAGAAATAGATCCGGTTTTAGATCGGGGACGGTGAGTGGGAGACTCCGGTGAGTGACGGGGATGGCGAGACGGGATGGCGAGTGGGGGACGGTGGGTGAGTGACGGGACGGCGGGTGAGTGAGAGACTCCGGTGAGTGACGGGACGGCGGGTGGTGGACTGGGCGGTGTGGGTGACTGACGGGCGGGTGACGAACGGGCGACGGACGGGCGGTGTGGGTGAGTGACAAGGGCGACGGAGGGGCGGTGGTGGCGAGTGGCAGGGCGGTGTGGCTGACGGACAGGGAGATCTCGACGGGCGGTGTGGGTGAGGGAGAGGGGCGACGGACGGGCGGTGGTGGCGAGTGACAGGGTCAACGGGCGCAGCGGGACGACGGGCGGCATAAACTAATTTTCCGGCAAGGGTAATTATTTACTTATTTCATTTTACCAATTCATACAAAAGTATAATTGTTCAATATATCTCTGTAAAAATGGGAAAAATTGAAGATCCAAAACCCCATAGCTGGATTCGGGAATACATATGAACTTGATTTAACCGGCACCTGCTACACTATATGAAATATATGTTGGATGCTTCATTACATCTCTACTGTTTCAACTCAAATTTTTTAACCTAAACTGATGCATTTGAGATGCATTTGAGATATTATATTAATAAAAACTTCAAACTTGATTGTACTGTCCAGTTTAGCTTTAAGTTTAGGGTTCAGTTTCTAGGTTGAGGTTCAGCATACCTGCTTTAGTTAGGAAAATGGATGAGGATGTTGATTTGAATTTTTCTTTAGCTGCTCACTGTATGATGGATGGTTATTACTTTTAGGTTCTTTTCTGGATACTTTTGATAGTATTACAAAGCATGTTCTTTTGTAATGTTCAGTCAGCGTATGCATTGGCGGAGGAGGTGAAACCTGGTGATATAGAGGTGGCTGGTTTGTTGAGGGGAAGGGAATGGCTATTCTGTCTCTCTTTCATTTTGTTTTCGTTATCTTATTTGTTCAACAGATACATGTAGAAGAAATATAAGTTTTCTGGTGCTTTGAAAAGTCAGGAATTAAAGGCATCACTAGTTTTACCTGAGAAAAACCAAGTGATGAGGTGATATTTTATACTAACCTTTAATAATATAGTGAAAATAGGAGCAAGACAACATAGAAATTGTACAATTGAGGTGTTGATGCTAACCTGCAGGGTTGATGCTAAATGATAAAGTGCATCAGAAAGTAAGACTGGGTAAAAGTGAAGCACAGAACCGACATTCTTGCATGCTCTCTCTCATGATCTGTGCATGTATCTGCAATATCTATCAATTGAGTTTGAAGCGTAGATATGTACAATATTAAGATAGTTCTTTCTGCTTTTTCTACAGGTATAGGCGTTATATTTCTGCAGTTGAGGAAGCATCAAAAGATGTTTTAGCCATTCTTAAAGACAAGGCTGTAAAGGTTAGCTTTTTGTCTTGTATATATATGTGTTATTGTTCTTTAATTTGGTTTTATGAATTTTGTGGCTGTGACATGCTGTTCGGGCTTTAGTTGTATGTTGCCGATTCTGTGTTCTTATCATGTGCTGATATTGTGATAGATCATTTATGCCTTGTTGAAAAGCAAAGCAGAACAAGAGCGGTCTTTACTTTCTGCTTTAGTAAATAAAGTAAGCTCATTTTTTGCATCGAATGGGAGTGATGGCTCTCATTGCTCCTGATGTTCCCGGTGTGAATCGAGACAAGTATGTGTGCCTCTGTTGTGCTAGCATTTTCAGTTGCATTTTGATTTTAATGTATGTTATAGAAGGGTTATGTTTTGGTTTTGTTCAGGTGTGTCAAAATGGCGATCGTGCACGATATTGCAGAAGGTTAGAATGTATATTTATGCATTTACTCTATATCTGTGATTAAGATAGCTGGAGTTGAATGCTGTATCATGTCCCTAACATGCTGGATTTATTTTGGCAAAATTTTTGTACCCTCTTAGTTCTGTAACATCTGCATTCTTACTGCGTGGTTGATCTAAGCTGCACGCTTCAAACCACTTTGAACTGTTGTCATTCGTGTTCATTTGTTAGCGATTCCTATTGTTAGCGATTCCTATGCACATTATTATACAAAGAGTTTTGCCTTTCGTAAATCAATTACTAATTTGTGTTTAGGATTCAGTTTCTTAGCCTGAGCCTTGAGATATTTACTCTCTTGGTGATAAAATGAGCTTCTTTCAGTTGAGGGAAGCAAAAGGGTTTTATTGTATAGATATATAGGGATGAAAAAAAAAATCTATATCTCCAAAAGCGTTTTACTTCCCCGCAGCCTCAGGTTTAGTTCTTACACGCCTCAAGTTTCTGTCTTAATTTGAAGCTGTAAGTACTAGTCTGTCTACCTAGAAAAATTAAAATTGAAGCCAGATGTTTAGCTCTTACACGTCCTGCATGATTAGTCAAAAGACAGGAATTGAAATGGAAAATGAGTAACACGTTATGAGCAGATATTTTCTTTAGCCGCCTCAGGTTTAACTGTGGAGTCTTTAATATAAACTTAAAGTGAGCTTCTTTTGGTTGAGGGAGGTAAAGGATCCATTGGCTGTTTTAGTATCTCAGATGCAAAGAACAGTCTTTTCCTCTCTCTTTTTTTCCAAACTCTATTTGTCTTGACTTAAATCTCTTTTACATGTGGTAATAGGTGTGCAATTCTAAATGGAAATTAGTGGTAGTGCTAGTGCCTTAGATAAATGGAAGCAAAATTAAAGCAAAATTTTTAGTTCTTACTGTAGTTATTTGCATGACTAATATAAAGAGCTGTTTGATTGGAACGGAAATGAACTGCAAATTACGAGTAGATCTTTGCTTTACCAAAATGCTCCCTCAGGTTCAAATATGGAGCCTTACTTAAAGGAGTATAGTTATCGTGAACTTAATTTATTGCCTTGTTGGGTCGTTAACTTCTCAGAATTTTCTGATCATTTTGCGGAGGTTACTATAAGTCACCTCCATTCAGCGTAATAACAGCATCCGAGTTCAGGATTTGCATGCTGCATTTATATGTGTTTCATCTTCCTTTCCCATTTTGTTTACATTGACTTGTTTCATCTTGTTAATAGCTATTGTCGGTGATATTACTCCCTGCGATGGTATTTCCAAACTTGGAAGAGTAGAAGGGAGCGGGAAGCACTGGAGCATATGTGCAAGCTTCTGGGTTTATCTTAAGTTTAGGGATCATTAGTTTATCTTAAGTTTCACATACATTCTTCCTTGACCTGTATGATGGATTTTATGCTACATATTCGTATTGCAGATATTAGTAGTGTAGGATGGATTTATAACAGTGATTCAAAGCATCAAGCTTTAATCAAAATTTTGTCAACTATTAACGGGTGATTGATGTGAACAATTTGTTCCTTTAATTATTCTTTAGCGGAAAAAAAAATCATCCCAATTTCACTGAAATATAACAATTCAAATGCCAGAAACACTCACTCCTTGTCTTGGTACGATTTAAACTAATTCTTATTTTGATCAAAGAGCAGATTTTAATATTTATAATAGATAAATGAAAATTTAAACTATAAAAACAATTCAACAAATTCAAAAAAATCATTAGGATGTCTTTAATTAAATAATTATATTATATGAGTATAATTTATAAAGTTACAATTAAAATAATGAAAAATTAGCACAATTTAAATAATACGGTGAAAGTCGTTTTAATTTGAAAATTACAAAAAGTCGTATTCAGCGAATTAAGTAAAAAAAAAAAATGCAAACTCACATTCAGCGAATGCGACTTTAATTAAAAATAATTAAAACCTCCACTGTGATAGTCGAATTTCGTCAGTAATTACAAATTAAAAATTAAACATGCAAAGTCGCATTCTATAAATGCGACTTTATTTAAAAAAAATAAAAAATGCAAAGTCGCATTCAGTGAATGCGACTTTAATTAAAAATAATTAAAATCCCCGCTGGGTCAAATTTTATCAATAATTACAAATTAAAAATTAAACATAGAAAGTCGCATTCAGTGAATGCGACTTTATTTTAAAAAATAAAAAATGCAAAGTTTAATATTTAAAATTTAACATAAATATTTTAAATTTAATATTTAATTGAAGTCGCATTCGCCGAATGCGACTTTACGACACGTCAGCACCCACGTGGCGCCATGTCGCTCTCACCATTAACCCGTCAGAAAATGAATTTGCATTTAAAATTAAATCAAAGTCGCATTCACTGAATGCGACTATCACACTGGTTTCCATGTTTTCCAAATCTTCCCTATTTTGTCTATGGTTTTGCAAAACCTTCCTACTTTAAGAAAGCTCTCTCGGGGAGACTCTCGTGGACAGGGATCTCGCAGAAGAGGTCGCGGTCGTGGTCATAGAGGTCGCGGTGGTGGTCCTGATGGCAACACATCGCAGCGCCAAGAAGAAGGAGGCCATGGAAATGGTGGAGGTGGTCGAGACAAGTCCAAGATCAAGTGTTATCGGTGTGGTAACTATGGGCATTATGCATCGGAGTGCCGAGGCAAGAAGCACGAGGAGGAGGTGAACCTTGTGTGTGCTCAAGACGAAGAGCCTGCACTTATGATGGCGATGATTCATGAGGATGATCAGCATGTTGTGATGCTCAACGAGCAGAAAATGGTACCATCTTTGTATGTGGGAGATGGAGCTCGAAATATGTGGTACTTAGATAGCGGAGCAAGTAACCATATGACGGGAGATCGAGCAAAGTTCAGAGAACTCAATGAGAAGATCACTGGAGATGTCAAATTTGGGGATGGATCGACCGTGCAGATTCATGGTAAAGGAGATATCATGTTTCAGTGCAAAAATGGTGAGCAACGCATTTTGGAGGGGGTGTATTTCATTCCTAGCTTGACAAGTAACATTATAAGCATCGGGCAGTTGACCGAGGCAGGTAATAATGTTTTCCTTGTTGGTGATTTTCTGAAATTGTACGATCGGTGCGGCACATTGGTGATGAAGGTGCAGAGATCACCAAATCGCTTGTACAAGACATCCATTCTTGTATGCAAGCCGGAGTGCTTCCTTTCGAAGATGGATGATCCAGCTTGGCTATGGCACGCTAGGCTTGGTCACGTGAATTTTCCAGCACTTGGAATAATGGCGCAGAAGGAGTTGGCTGTAGGAGTACCGAGAATTGTGCGGCCGAATCGGATATGTGAAGGTTGTGTCATCGCTAAGCAAGTAAGGCTTCCATTTCCAACTCAAGCAAAATATAGAGCTACTGATGTTTTGGAGCTCATACATATGGACTTGTGTGGTCCTATCTCGCCGGAGACATTGGCCGGGAGTAGATATTTTCTTTTGTTGGTTGATGATGCTAGCAGGTACATGTGGGTGTACACGCTAAGGAGCAAGGATGAAATTTTTGAAAACTTTAAGAAGTTTAAGGCTTTGGTGGAGAATGAAACCAATCGGAAGATTCGGACTTTGAGGTCGGATCGTGGTGGTGAGTTCATGTCAAAAATGTTTGGGAATTTATGTGACAAGGAAGGCATTCAAAGTCACTTTAAGGACCCTATTCTCCTCAGCAAAATGGTGTTGTAGAGAGGAGAAATAGGGCTGTTCTTGACATGGCGAGATCGTTGCTTAAGAGCATGAATGTACCCGGGAGAATGTGGGGCGAGGCTGTAAGGCACGCAGTGTATCTTCTCAATCGGCTTCCTACGAAAGCTTTGGGTGCTACTACTCCGTACCAAGTCTGGAAAGGTATGAAGCCGAATCTTTTGCACTTGAAAGTGTTTGGTTGTACTGCACATGTGAAAGTTGTAGGGCAGCACTTGAAGAAGCTTGATGATAGAAGTGCAAAAATGGTGTATTTTGGTGTTGAACCTGGAAGCAAGGCTCATCGACTCTTTGATCCACGCCGGGAGAGGATTCAAGTGAGTAGAGATGTTGTTTTTTATGAAGAAAAGCCTTGGAATTGGAACCAAGATGAAAGAGATGCTCCATTTTATTCACCGGAGTTTACAGTGAATGAAATTTCGGTGTCGACATCACCGAAACCAAGTGTCACAGAAATAGCACCAGAAAGCATTATGCTGGAGTCACCAAGTATTTCTCCTTCTCCAAAGACGCCGACCTCGACCACAAATAAGTCTGTGCTTGTTTCACCTGGAGGTTTATCATCTGCTTCGTCAGACGGAAGGTTCAGGAAGCACCGCCTCTTGGATGATGTGTACGAAGCTAGTGAGGAGACTACGCTTGAGGTGGACAAGCTGCTCTTAATCGGGGCTGAAGAACCAGCTAGCTATGTTGAAGCTGCAAGTGAATCGGAGTGGCGCGAAGCAATGATTAAGGAGATGGAATGCATTGAGAAGAACCAAACGTGGGAGTTGGTTGATCCACCAAAAGGCAAGAAAGCGATCGGTTTGAAATTGGTTTTCAAGCTGAAAAGGATACCGATGGTAAGATTCTGAAGCACAAAGCGAGGCTAGTTGCTAAGGGGTATGTGCAGAAGCAAGGTGTAGACTTTAATGAGGTGTTTGCACCGGTGGCTCGACTTGATACGGTGCGGCTGCTTATAGCTTTGTCAGCTCAGAATGGTTGGGAGCTACACCACCTTGATGTCAAGTCAGCGTTTCTCAATGGCGAGCTGCAAGAAAAAGTGTTTGTGAAGCAACCTGAAGGCTTTGTGGTGAAGAATCAGGAGCACAAAGTATACCGCTTAATTAAGGCGTTGTATGGATTGCGGCAAGCGCCTCGGGCATGGAATATTCGACTGGATGGGAGCATGAAGAGTCTTGGGTTCAAGAAGTGTTCTCAGGAGCAAGCGGTGTATACAAGAGGCAATGGAGATACTAGAATGATTGTTGGTGTTTATGTTGATGACCTTATTGTTACAGGAGAAAATGTGGCAGAAATTCAAAAGTTTAAGAACCAGATGATGAATGAGTTTGAAATGAGTGATCTGGGCTTACTTTCATACTATCTAGGGATTGAGGTGCAGCAAGGGAAGGCTTTTATTTCTTTGAAGCAGACAGCTTATGCAAAAAGACTTTTGTCTCGGTTTGGTATGTCGGAGTGCAACTCGGTTATGTATCCGATGGAGGCAAAGCTGAAACTTGACAAAGATGAGAAAGGGCAACTTGTGGATTCAACGGAGTATCGTCGCATAGACGGTTGTCTAAGGTACCTCACTCACACTAGACCAGACCTTTCTTTTGCAGTAGGTTTGGTTAGTCGTCACATGGAACGACCTACAATGAAGCATCAGCAAGCGGTGAAGCATATTCTTAGGTATTTGAAAGGTACCATTGAATATGGACTTAGATATGAGAAGGTGTGTGGTGGAAACATGCTGGCTGGATTTTCCGACAGTGATCTTGCTGGAGATGTTGTTGACGGGCGAAGCACGGGATGTTGGTGTTAACTCTACTTTTGCTGCATTTTTGTTCTTTACTATTTTGGCAATTTGTGTTTTAGAATTGGTCAGATTATGACCAATTCATTAGGGAATTAGGTAGCCATCATGCAACGTGCTGCATGTATCTAGGCATGATTGCTAAATAGGCTCCCGTTTGTTGCTTTATTTTCCTATAAATAATGACCAAGAACTCAGCAGTAAGGAATCACCTTCTGCACCAAAATTCCTTCTTGTTTTTTCATATTTTTTGGTTCGTTTCTTTTGTTTGCTCGTCGCTGCAACAACAAGTGGTATCAGAGCTTGGTGTGTGATCCAAGACTCAAGAGTTTGGTGTTTGATCCAAACTCGGTCAAAGCGTTGGTGTTCGATCCAACCTTTGCGTGGTCGTTCGGTGTTCGATCCGGTTCGACGTAATGGCGGGACGAGGAGCAGGAGGAGCAGGAGCTGTTGCTGACAAGAACAAGGGAGAGATGTCCACACCGCCGCCTTCAGGATGGCTGAAACTCGGCGGAGTAGGAGAGGCACGTATTGTGGAACGAGTTATCAGGGAGAACGAAAGTGTGGCACACTTTCCGATTCTCACTCGAACCAACTACGCAGATTTGGCGATTCTCATGAAGGTGCAACTACAAGCGCAAGGCTTGTGGGAGATCGTGGAAGGTGGTCCGGGTGATCAACGTGATGATCGTAGGGCTATGTCGGTGCTTCTTCGGGCCGTACCGCAGGAGCTCGTCCGAACACTCGGAGTAAAGTCGACGGTGAAAGAAACTTGGGACACGCTTAAGACCATGCGGATTGGGGTGGAGCGTGTTAGGGAAGCCAAAGCTCAGACTCGTTGGTCGCAATTTGAAAATCTCGCTTTCAAGGAGGGCGAAGGTGTTGAATCGTTTGGCATTCGGCTCACCGCCATTGTTAACGATTTAGAGGTCTTGGGGGATCCGGTGACGGAGCACAAGGCCGTGCTAAAATTTTTGCGTTGTGTGCCCAGGAAATACAAGCAAATGGCTATGGCCATTGAATCTCTTGTGGACTTGAAATCACTGTCCATTGAAGAGCTCATTGGGAGGCTCTTGGTCGTTGAGGAGTGGGGAGAACTCGATGATTCTGCCCCTGTCCGAAATCAACTACTTCTCACTGAAGAAGAATGGAAAGCACGACAATATAGTCAAGATATCGAAGATGGCGAAGGATCAAAGCCACAAGTTTGGAACAAGGCGAAGACAAGCAAAGGTGAAAACAAAAAGGGCACTTGTAACTATTGCGGTAATCCTGGACATTGGGCGAAAGAATGTCGTAAGCAAGATCGAGAGCAACAAGCAAATCTTGTGTGCGTCGAAGTCGAGGAAGACGACGAGCCAATGCTCCTCTAAGAGTGATTATCGTCGGAGTTTGAAAAGCAGAGTTTAAGGGGGTGATTTGTTGGTGTTAAACTCTACTTTTGCTGCATTTTTGTTCTTTACTATTTTGGCAATTTGTGTTTTAGAATTGGTCAGATTATGACCAATTCATTAGGGAATTAGGTAGCCATCATGCAACGTGCTGCATGTATCTAGGCATGATTGCTAAATAGGCTCCCGTTTGTTGCTTTATTTTCCTATAAATAATGACCAAGAACTCAGCAGTAAGGAATCACCTTCTGCACCAAAATTCCTTCTTGTTTTTTCATATTTTTTGGTTCGTTTCTTTTGTTTGCTCGTCGCTGCAACAACAAGTGGTATCAGAGCTTGGTGTGTGATCCAAGACTCAAGAGTTTGGTGTTTGATCCAAACTCGGTCAAAGCGTTGGTGTTCGATCCAACCTTTGCGTGGTCGTTCGGTGTTCGATCCGGTTCGACGTAATGGCGGGACGAGGAGCAGGAGGAGCAGGAGCTGTTGCTGACAAGAACAAGGGAGAGATGTCCACACCGCCGCCTTCAGGATGGCTGAAACTCGGCGGAGTAGGAGAGGCACGTATTGTGGAACGAGTTATCAGGGAGAACGAAAGTGTGGCACACTTTCCGATTCTCACTCGAACCAACTACGCAGATTTGGCGATTCTCATGAAGGTGCAACTACAAGCGCAAGGCTTGTGGGAGATCGTGGAAGGTGGTCCGGGTGATCAACGTGATGATCGTAGGGCTATGTCGGTGCTTCTTCGGGCCGTACCGCAGGAGCTCGTCCGAACACTCGGAGTAAAGTCGACGGTGAAAGAAACTTGGGACACGCTTAAGACCATGCGGATTGGGGTGGAGCGTGTTAGGGAAGCCAAAGCTCAGACTCGTTGGTCGCAATTTGAAAATCTCGCTTTCAAGGAGGGCGAAGGTGTTGAATCGTTTGGCATTCGGCTCACCGCCATTGTTAACGATTTAGAGGTCTTGGGGGATCCGGTGACGGAGCACAAGGCCGTGCTAAAATTTTTGCGTTGTGTGCCCAGGAAATACAAGCAAATGGCTATGGCCATTGAATCTCTTGTGGACTTGAAATCACTGTCCATTGAAGAGCTCATTGGGAGGCTCTTGGTCGTTGAGGAGTGGGGAGAACTCGATGATTCTGCCCCTGTCCGAAATCAACTACTTCTCACTGAAGAAGAATGGAAAGCACGACAATATAGTCAAGATATCGAAGATGGCGAAGGATCAAAGCCACAAGTTTGGAACAAGGCGAAGACAAGCAAAGGTGAAAACAAAAAGGGCACTTGTAACTATTGCGGTAATCCTGGACATTGGGCGAAAGAATGTCGTAAGCAAGATCGAGAGCAACAAGCAAATCTTGTGTGCGTCGAAGTCGAGGAAGACGACGAGCCAATGCTCCTCTAAGAGTGATTATCGTCGGAGTTTGAAAAGCAGAGTTTAAGGGGGTGATTTGTTGGTGTTAAACTCTACTTTTGCTGCATTTTTGTTCTTTACTATTTTGGCAATTTGTGTTTTAGAATTGGTCAGATTATGACCAATTCATTAGGGAATTAGGTAGCCATCATGCAACGTGCTGCATGTATCTAGGCATGATTGCTAAATAGGCTCCCGTTTGTTGCTTTATTTTCCTATAAATAATGACCAAGAACTCAGCAGTAAGGAATCACCTTCTGCACCAAAATTCCTTCTTGTTTTTTCATATTTTTTGGTTCGTTTCTTTTGTTTGCTCGTCGCTGCAACAACACGGGAGACATGGCATTCTACCTTGGAGGGAACTTGATCATGTGGCAATCAAGGAAGCGGCGGACGGTGGCATTGTCAAGCTGTGAAGCTGAATATATGGCAGCAGAGGTGGCAGCTTGTCAAGCTTTGTTGAGCGAAGTGACTGGAAAGGAGCCGAAATCAGTTACTCTTTTCGTCGACAACAAGTCTGCTATTGAATTGGCGAAGAATGCTGTTTTGCATGACAGAAGCAAGCACATAAACACTCGTTATCACTTCATCCGCTGAGTGTGTGGAAAATGAAGAAATCACTGTGGAGTACGTTCGTAGCGGAGCGCAGCGAGCAGACATTCTCATGAAACCTTTGCCGAAGGTTAAATGTATTGAAATGAGGGAGTCACTGGGTGTGAAGAACCTGGCATAAGATTTGGCTTAAGGGGGAGTTTGTTGGATTTAATCCAAACCTTCTGAGCTATTTACACATGCAAATGCATGCATGTCTTTTTTGTTGTTTCTGTCTTATGCATATTTAGTAAATTAAGTTGGTTTGGTCTTTGTTTGTTTGGGTTTGACCGAGATCATTGGAATTATGTGGGGAGTGCTTGTAGTGCATATCAGTTGGGTTTAGTTGCATGAAACTAGGAGTTTGGTTACAGAAGTTTCAGCTATAAGTAGAAGTCTGTGTAGCAATATTTTGCATGCATTTTTCTTTGAGCAATAATACAGAGAAAATTCCCACCACTTCCAGTTCAATATTCTGCTTTTAGTTTGCTTCTGTTTTTCATCTGGTTTTCTACACCTCTATCGCGATTCATCGGAGAAACTAATTCCGATCATGGACGAGCACTTCCCTGAGCTCGGTGTGAAGAAAGAAGACTTGAAAGGAATGCGGTGGATCCAATACTTCCCATACCACATGTCTCAGCCGTACGATAAACCTAAGGTTCTCATGATACTTGGTGTAGAATAATGCAGAAAGTTGTGGAGAGGAGTCAGAAAGGTTATAAGTAACATCTTATCTCTCGCCTCCAAACATCAGAAGCTGTTCGAACCTGTGTTCCTTCTAAATCTTGGGTTAACTAATATGTGGACTTCAATCACAAAACTCACTTGTTTTGATGGATTTCCATCCCCAAAACTGCATTTCCTGGAGCTAATTAAACAGGTGACTGGAATATGTCGAGACAGATGGAAGTTTTGAAGAGTAACATGACAGAGTCTAAGCAATTTGAGATGGCAGAAATTAACAAAGCATAAGAAAGAGCCAATAAGGGAGTGTACTATTTCCAGTTTTTCCACATATATTCCAGAATGTGCATTAATTTGATCAGAAGAAGACTGATTTTTTCATGCATGAAATCTTAGAGAATCGCACTTTGAATACCATCCAAGAAATGCAGTTTCTGGAATGGAAATCCATGGAAACAAGTGAGATCTGTGATGAGTTTGATAGAACACAGCTTCTGATGTTTCTGGTAACAGCTTTCTGCATCATCATGAGAACCTTCTGCAGCAAGTCTTCTTGGTGAATTTAAGCTTTCCAAATCGAGAGATCATGCATGCTATCAGATCTTATCAATCTGCTAATGCACACACAAGAATACCTTAACATATATAAGATTTCATGTTACTCGATACATTTATACATAGGAGGATTAACACTTAATCGTATTCTTATGTAATAATTAATTCACTCTTCATATTCTTACAAAATAAAAGATAATTAATAAACATGCTTATATATATATATATATATGCTTATAAACATGTTTATATGCTTGTAATCGGAAGTCAAAAACTGGAAAATTGAAAGTATCATTTTATTTTTGGTAAAAGTGAAAATATAAAAGAATAAAATCGACTTGAGCCAAGCCATATAATTAAAGTGGGTATACATATCCACAATGATAATGAATTTTAGTGTCTGTGTCGTATTGAAAACAAATAATTAAATATGAACCTAGAGTATTTATATATCTTTGAACAATTAAGTTATTAATTTTACAATTTCATTATTTTACGTGCACGGCATACGCACGCACACGCACGCACGCAGACTATATACATCCTTAATTTAATTTCTTGATTATTTTGCTATTAACTATACTCTCTAACATCAAATCATCTTGCATGCAGGCGTCCCAGCCTCAATTCCCTCAGCTCCTTAATCAGAGTGAGGGAAAAAAGCATGCGATACAGTGACGCAGGCTTATGGCCGAGCTTCATTGGAGAAGCTTCAAGCAGTTGAGTCCTCGCGACAGTTGAACATGCTGAACTTGACTATTGAAGAGTTGCGCGATGCAGCAAATTCACCAAGTGCACGGTGTAAACGTGTTCCTGTAGAATCGAAGATGGTGAAATTGGAGTGGGCTGACCGAGGAACTTGCAAATAAGGATGAAGACTTGAAGAAGGTGAACTCGATCGCATGTCCTTCCTCCTGCGATCGTGAAACGGAAAAATCAGAGTGAGAAAAAGCTGCACTTTTTTTTTGAAATCGAAAAGGAGAGAAAATGAGAATGAATGGCCGGGATCATTACTCCGGCGGGGTGGGTGACGCCGGCGAGACAGAGTGGGAGCCCTCTGGTGGGATGCGCTGCCGTTGATGTATGGGGGAGTTTGGTGGGTCGGCTTTCAACCTTTTGGCTCTACTTTTTTTCAATCGAGTTGTGGTGTGGTAAAAGGACATGTAAAAGTTAACTTAAACTATAGCTGGTCAATGGAAAGTTAAAATCAGTAAAGTTTTACAAATACTTTTTTCAATAATATATTATTAAATACATGCTAATTTAGCTGACCAGAGAATCCAATTACATTACAAATAACATAAAAACTTATGCAAAATGTAGAGCTCAAAACTCTTCTGAACCGAAAAGAAAAGTTTTGTTATTATTTATAGCAAATTAAAGCAAATAGAAAAGTGCTTATTTAGCAATCATGCAACGTGCTGTCTAGGTGCATGCAACGTGCACAATTAGGGCACGTACGTGCTGAAATTAGGATTAACGTTTATGATGTTAAATTATTAACATTTTCGCGCTAATGCTGTTGAAATGTACTGTTTTACTGATTATTTTATTATTAATTTTCAGGTTTAAAGTAATTCTAGATACAGGTTTCGTATTCTAAGTAAAATATTGGGGAGCCCTATTTGCAGAGCCACATTCCCTATTTGCAGAGCCCAAATCCAACAAAAATACAAAATTGTCCTTAATAAATAATAGTACATTTTCTTTAATTTTGACCCACTTGTTCCACTTAATTTTATTTGGAAGAAATTTTCATAAGCTGTGCAGACTGTTGCACAACAAGACATATCTTTAGCTTAATTACTTACCACCGCCACCAACCACCTCCATACAACAAACGTATCTTAACAACCCCAGGTGCTAATTTCACTTTAATTCCAGCTCCGCCTTCCTCCGCCTCTGCGCCGCCGCTTCTTTCCAATGGCGTCTTCCCTCTGCGCCAAGACCGCCCTTTCCCTCTCATTTCCGCCCAACCATCAAATCCTCTCAAACTCTTTCCTGAAACCAACCCCACGCGAATTCCACGTCCGGCAGCTGCTTCAGTCGCCGGCGCATAATCTACAATCGAGGACCGCGGCGGCGAGGTTAAGGCTGACTGCCGCCGTATGGCTGCTCCGGGTAGCCGCCGAAGTCGGTGCGGCGTCTGGTTTCGAACAGGGGATATGGGTTTTGCTGCCGAGGATGTGGGGAACCCGAATCTGTCCTCCGTCGGAGCCGAATCGCCGCCGAACGGTGGTGGCGGCGATGGTTGACTTTTTCGGCCGGATTTTGATTCACCCGATCGGCGGCCGAATTCGTCGGATTTCGATGATTTTTTCGGGGAATCTGGGGTTATGGGGTGCGGGCTTTCAGATCTCTAGGTACCCATAACGTGAATCAGAGCAGAGGATGGTGTTCTTGAGCATTTAGGTATTTTCGGGTTTTTTGCAAAATTTGCTGAAAATTTCTCCCAAATGAAATTAAGTGGAACAAGTGGGTCAAAATTAAAGAAATTTTACTATTATTTATTGAGGACAATTTTGTATTTTTGTTGGATTTGGGCTCTGCAAATAGGGAATGTGGCTCTGCAAATAGGGCATGTGAATATTAATAGCGATGTGATGATCCAAGGATGCATGAGAATAGGATATAAAATGGAAAAATTAATTTCCAAGCATTTTTCAATTTATAAAAAAATAGCAGTTGGTCAAACTTGGATAATTACCATCAGTTGATTAATGCTACGACCAAAGAAAAATCTCCAATGTACTTTCCAGTTAATATGTTTTCGGATTTTTAATTTAGGTTCTAAAATGTTTTAATAAATTTAATTTACAAAACCTGAAAAACTAATTCAGTTAGTACTGTACTTCTGCTGATGAAATTTCCCAAGAAATGAAATGTGTTAAGCATAAGAAATTTTTTAAATTAATTTCCAAAGAATAAGATCAAGTGGGAGATATTGTAAATATTTCAAGTCCCGAAAAAAAAATAGAACTGGAGTATTTGACAAATAATAAGTACTTAATTAGTAAGAGAAACATCTCATGTTTGATGTGAAACTTCTGCTGGAGCATTGTACCGAGCACCCGCATTGCAGAAGTTCAACAACTGTGCAAAACATAACATTTAGATTAATTCCAAGATATTCATAAAAAATCTGAATGTAAGATCAGATAATTTACCAGATCTGGATAATTATTCCATAAGAAGCTGTAATCAACCGTGACCTCACTTCCATCAGCTCTGCAAATTAGGTAAGTTTATCTATCAGTATGAAATCTTAACTCAAACATTGAAAGAATAAATGGTTATTTTTCACACACAAACCTCTTTGCAAGGAAATAGATCCATGTGTTGTTTTTGCTGTCTAGTTTGAGGGTTGTGGCGCCAATTGGCTCCAGAATCTCGATGATGGGACTGTTGTTGAACTTTGGGGTGTCTGAGGTGTCCTTGATAAGGTCACAAATGGCACTGAGAGCCAATAGATCATCATTATCATCTACACAGCTAGTGCCCTCCTCCGGCTTGAACCTCTTCACAATGCCTGATTTTCTTTTCTTTGCTCCGATAAGGCGACCGGGCGGACCGGGTTGCGCTTGTCCACGAGCTGTGTCCCTATTCGTAGCTGCAGAAACCTTCAGCTCAATAATCTTCATATTCAGGTCATCTTTTGTAATTTCCACAGATCTATCAGAAGTAGGGTTCACCACTTCGTCCCTTACATTTCCATCAATGTTAATTAGTGAATCGTCTGTTGGAGTAGGGGGACAAATAATGCGAGGAGGCTTGGATGCTGCACTTCTCCGCCTGCGACTGTGAGAAGACTTTTTTCTGGTCTTTAAGCTTCATGTGTCCAAAAGAAAGGGGAAAGTAGAAAAATATTAGCACAAATATATATACAAAAATTGAATCTGCATGGTACAAAATGTATTATTTTTTTGTCGATCGAAGATGCTAAATTTTAAGACAGGTAAAAAGTAACTTCAAATTTTATATACATAGTGAGAGAGTATTGCAACAATCGCAAACCTTTCTTCAAATGAATTGATGATATCGGAGCAATATCGTAGGTTCGCTAATAGCTCCCAACTATTTCCTGTCTCCGGCCATCCACGCCTGCAAAACACACACACATATATATATATATATATATATAACCATAAATCTATGAAAAATATGATAAAAAGAGTAGGTAAACCATGCAGTAAGAAGCACTTCGATTAACATAATTGAGATAAAAATCAAACTTACCACTTAACCAGATACTGCACTTCGCCCTATTTATACAAAAAAAATAGCCAAGGAAATACAAAAATTAGCTACAATATGAATAAGTAACGCGATTTTTCATGTAGAAAAGGAAATAGCAATTGAAAAAATGTCTACATTTTGGAACCTCTTTTGAAGAATGGCTTCTACCGACAAGCCCTCGTTGAGGTTTGGCCGCTCCTCCTCCGCCGGAAAACTCTTGTCCGGGGACTGCTCTTCGCGCCGGTAAGGTTCAGGAGTCAAAAAACCAGGCTGCCTCTCTCCTGCCATCTTCGCTCTATATTCTCTCTCTATGTTTAAAACTGAAAATGACATAGGACTTGTGTGTATTCAAAAATTAAATGGATCCATATTCATACATACTAAACAAATGAATTGATATAATAAGTAAAATGTGGTAAAATCTCAATATAGAAATGGATTTGTATGTTATATAAAACGTGATTTTCGTTGAAATTTTGGTTCACAATCAGCTATAGTTAGAAAAGGTGAGAAAGGTAGAATTGGATTATAACTAAAACTTTCATTATCATATTAATGTAACAATTGATAAAGATACTAGCTATATGAATAGTATTTATGTATCCATATAATGAAATGGAAATTTTTTGAAAATCATTATGGAATGGATTCATATATATGTGTACATTGTGTATATATATAATGCTCATCGACCAAAATGAAAATTAACAAAATTTAGTTTTGCTATATAAGTTTTGCAAATGCATCTGATATATATATATATATATATATATATATATATATATATATATATATATATATATATATATATATATATATAACAAATTGACTTGCAATATATATGCAGGACTAGTTTTTATAAATAGAAGTGATAAATTATCATAACTAGTCCTCATTAGTTTATACAAATTAACATAAATACTAAAGAAGAATATTATTGTAGTAGACTAGTACTACCATATATTAGGTTGTGCAAAAGTTGATTTATCTACATAAATATATATTGCCTATCTCGTAAAAAAAGGGACAAATTCAGTAATTCACCGAACTGAACTTATTTTTGTTTAAATTAATTAAATTGAGATGGACTGATTTGAGTGGTAGTAAATTAATGTATTAAAAAATAATTATATTTCATCAAAATTGAACTGAAACAAACTAAAGTAAAAGAAGTTGAGCTTAATTAAACTGAAAAATAATTAGATAGAACGGAATACCAGACTATGTCGTATAGCTACACCATTTGTCAAGGACGAACGTTTGTTGTTCGCCGGCCTACCCTCCACTACTCACCGGAACCCCACCACCGCCCTTGTACTTTACCGGCCGCCGTCGCTGAACTCTACTGTCACGGCGCTACATCTCCCCATTTCACCGCTGCTGAACTTATCATCGGCCGACCAATATAGCCACCGCCTCTAACCGTTGATTGAAGATGTTATAAAATAGATTAAAAATAATTAGTGATTATTGATTTGGATAAATTGAATGTACATTAAACCACAATGGAAGTCAAACATTTAACGACGGGATTCCAATTTATTGATTGTTCATGATGATCAATTTTGGCTCTAGTTCATACAAAATACTAATTATAAAGCTGGATATAATTACAAAATTTGATAGAGTTTGTCATAAATCCAGCAATATTTACATGCTGATTAAATTAATCTCATCGGGACAGTACACATCACACAATATTTTGCTATACCAATTGGTATCGTCATAATTTTACCATGTTTTATGTATAGAAGAAACCCGATCATAAGAAGATACTGTGTTCACATCGGCGGAAAGATCTCCGACGAGAGCTTATCCTTATTTCACTAAGAACAACTAGCATAAATACTCGCTAAAACAGCATCTCATCTGCTCTGATTTCTGATTCCAGGTGCCGTAGATCTTGTCGAATGAAGATCGTGCCGATATGGCTGAGCTGGAGGGATTCAGACGCCTGAATATCGACTCGGCGGGTGGATCATTTTAGAAACCGGGGTTGGATCGTGGTTTGTCAGAAAACAGACAAAGGCCGGGCTGGTCACCGGTCGGTGATCATCGATCATGACGGAGCTCTCGTCGGCAAGTAGTGTACATAGGTTTGTTTGGTGATGGTTGATCTGTTAATATTATTATGCCTCTCAAACTGGGTGGATTATGTACTACGTACTTTGTTTTTATCGTTATTCATTTCGCTTAATTATTTTTCGTTACTAATTAGCTAGGAAGCAAAGATTATATTGTAATCGTTTCACAAAATACACACAACGACTCGTTTCTACATAGTTTTTTGAAATAAAATATGTCTGTTTTAATCGCCGCATAGCAATGATATTTCACTGTACGTACGTTACCTCTTAAATTTTAAATATGAAACTATCTATTGGTATGTATATGATTGATAGTGATACAATATTTCGTTAAGAACATAATTAACTGGATTAATGTAACTATAATTAATGGATTGAAATGGTATATTGTTTCCAATTACTCCACAGTAGGATCTCCGTCAGTCCCGGTGATAGCCTTGTTATATATATCGACTCCGGCGATCTCAATCGATTAAAAATCCGGTCGTCGCCGTCGAGATCAGAACCTCTAGATCTTGCCGGTTCTGAAACTCCGATCGCCACCCCCTTGTAAACCTAACCTAACTTACTCTTGCAAGTTCAGTTTTCACGTTAAGGATCAATAGCATATATATCAACACAACATTTGATCCTTAACGTGAACCCTGTAAGCATATCTGTTAAAAATCAGCCCTACCTCAGAATTCCCCACCTTAGCGCTCTCTTCTTCTTCTTCCTAGTTTCTGTGGTTTCCTTGCTTTTTGCTTGCGGTTGCGAGCGGTACATATATAGAGGAGATACTTAGTTCAGACCAGAACTGTACAGACTATGAAAAGCATCTGAAAAACATGTTAATTAAACACGCAGATGAAAAAAGCAAGCCCTAATAAACACAGCATTTTCTATGCCCGTTATGTGACAGATGATAGTTTAACATAACTATAGAGAGAGAACTAAAATATCCTGTATGCCGTATCATATAGAGAGAGAGAACGAAAAACTGGAATATGTATCATTCCGGACACTATCCGGATTTAGTATGTACACATTTTGGAAAATACTAATTCAGATCCAGATTTGGTTTGAAAAGTACACTTTCTAAAAATAATAATTCCAATGTGGGTTTAGTTTTAAGTACAGTTTTTAAAATATACTATTCAGTCAATCAATGAATTAAGACGGGCACTTCGGTTGAATAATAATCATAAATTCATAATTAACTTGCACTCTTCGTGCACGTACATGCATGCGGCCGGGACAAAGAACCCTGATACGTACTCAACCAAAACATTTGGTTTAATTTTTCAAAATCAAATTGAGATAATTATTATATATTTATCAGGTGTGTAAATTAAAGTCTAAAAAAGTAACTATTTCATATCTAGTGGAAAGTCAATCATCTAATTAAGCTTAGTTATTACAATACATTATAATTGAAATCAATTAAAAACACATGTTATATTATAAAATCCAATAACATATAATATGATCGTAGCGTTACACACTGCCTTGTGGAAATTACCAGTCAAAAGTCGTCTAAGTTTGACTTTGAAAAGTTTAATGAAAAGTTCTGGGTGAATCAGAGGGAGTGAGTAATTAATAATTTAAATAGTATTCCAATCAAAGGGAGAAATGAAGAAAATGAGGATATTGTTTTGCTTTATCATTGATCCTTCACAATACACCATTCAAACATTCATTTTCTAATCAACTAACAAATGTAGTATTTTTAAAAAAATGATTGCAATAGTGTAATTTTTTGTTTCGATTTCTTTTAGTTCAATTTTTAATAACCAAATAAATTGGTGATTATAATTAACGTGCATAATTTTATGTTCTTTCATGCACATTACGTGCAAGTTGCAAGCGATACATATATATTTAATAACATGCATCTCCTCGGCTCATAATTTGATGGGTTTCTAGCTTTGTAACGTAGTATCTATGTAGTTTCTAGCTTTTGTGATCACTCTGGATGGATAAATTAATTAGAACCAGTATAATGCTCGTGCCGATGTACGAATATTTATTTTAAAATATTATATGTATATATTAATTAATAATAATAATTTAATTCATGAAAAATTACATACGAATGTGCACGACATTTTAATTCTTCACTAATGATATATCTCCAATATACCAAATATATTACCTACTATGTCATTATATTAAATTGATTGTAAAAGGGAAAATAAGATTATGATGTGTCAATTCCTAATTAATTCTAAAATTAATTCAAAATTTTTAGAAAATTCTAATTCATCCTCTTTTAAAGTATAGTATAGATGTTTAATATGGTGAATTAAGCCACTTTTAATTCTTTCAACCATTTCTTCTTTATTAAAAAACATTTTTAAAAAATCAATGCATGATAAGTGAAAGTTAAAGGTAGAATTATTAGTCTAACTAAAAGTAAATAATAATATTTGTAAAAGGGAAAATAAGATGGTGATGTGTCAATTCCTCATTAATCCTAAAAATAATTTAAAATTCTTAGAAAATTCTAATTCATCCTCTTTTAAAATATAGTAAGTATAGATGTTTAATATGGTGAATTAAGCCACTTTTAATTCTTTCAACCATTTCTTCTTTATAAAAAAACATTTTTCAAAAATCAATGCATGATCATTAAGTGGAAGTTAAAGGTAGAATTATTAGTTTAACTAAAAGAAAATAATAATATTTGTAAAAGGGAAAATAAGATGGTGATGTGTCAATTCCTCATTAATCCTAAAAATAATTCAAAATTCTTATAAAATTCTAATTCATCCTCTTTTAAAGTATAGTATAGATTAGAAAAAAGATAACCTTGAATACTTAATATCAAGGTCTGATCGATCATTTTAATTAGCTGTAGGCAGGTCCGGCCCGAGCATGAGGCAAGTGAACTCCGCGCTTCGGGCCCTCAAAATATTGGCTAAAATAGGGTCCTTTTTTTAAAAAAAAAGGGCTAAAATAGGGCCCATTTTAAAAAAAAACTCAGAGTAGTGTAAATTTAAAACATTTTTGTTCTTTAAAGTTTAAACCCCTATACTTTTAAACTCAGAAATGGACCAAAATAATAACCCAATTTTTTTAAAAAATTCATTATTTTAACTAATTTTAATTATTTTTTCCAAATTTTCTATTAAGCCCGTTTAAAAAAATTATTCGGTTCAGGCCCCCGAATAGTTAGGTCCGGACCTGGCTGAAGGATAACTATATAAAAAGCACTGAATTTGGAGAAAATTCATCAATAATGTTATATAATTCATTCTTGTTGTCTGATCAAAGATGAATAGTTTGGCACAGATATATTATATTCTTTATTGAAGATGCAAAAGAGATTGATGGTAGAAAATTTAGGTGAGAAAAAGTAACAATTTACAGCTGGGGAAATATGTTCAGCTAATGTATATAACAACGATAAAATGAATTGTCCAGGACAAAGTTACACTACTGGAATCTGCACCGGAATACGGCGGTTCCGTGTGCATTGGACGGCGGTTTTGACCGCCGTCCTTGGTGGCGCCGTGCAATTGGCGCCACCGATGCACGGCGGTCATAACCGCCGTGTATTGTTCCGGTTAAGTTTCCGAATTCGTAAATCTATCCGGATGTTTATAAGTTCGGCTAAGTTTACGAGTTCGTAAAGTTAGCCGAATAGAACAAAAAAAAACGCCGGCACAATCTGGCCGGCGAAATCAAAACCAGCATAAAAACAGTTTCATCCCCAAACCATGGGTACTTGTGGATCGAATAGATCATACCCCGAAATCCCAAAACACAAACTACTATACTAATTTATTGATTTTCGGCCTAAATCATATGAAAAACACATATAATTTAAAGTCAACCTTTTGTTAGAAGAAGGAGAAGGAGGGGGAGAGGGAGAAGAGGGAGAGGGAAAAGAAGGAGAAGGAGAAGGAGAGGGAGCCTGGGAGAGGGAGAAGAGAGGGAGAAGGAGAAGAAGGAGAGGGAGAGGGAGAAAGAGAAGAAGAAGAGGGAGATGGGGAGAATGAGTGGGAGAAGGAGAAGAATAAGAGGGAAAGGGAGAAGAAGGAGAGGAAGAAGATGGAGAGGGAGAAAGAGAGAACTTGCATAAAGAAGGAGAGATCGTGTTTGATAACAACCATCCGGCTAAGTTTCCGAACTCGGAAACTTAGCGGGATGGTTGTAAAACGGCGGTTTCTTAAAAAGTCACGCGGAACCGCCGTTTAAACCATCCGGCTAAGTTTCCGAGTTCGAAAACTTAGCCGGATGGTTTAAACGGCGGTTCCCTTAAATTCACGCGGAACCGCCGTCTAACGGCGCCGTATTCCGGCCTGATTCTACTAGTGTTAGGTCAAGTACGTAGGATGAATGCATGCAGAAGCTACAATTACAGCATTTTTTCTACAGTCAAGTTATGGCTAATTTTGTCTCCTTTGGGTTCCCAACAAGCTCAATAAAAACGGTATAATTACAGTAACCTTAAACGTTCAAGTCTAACATTGGATCATACATGGCACTGTTTCAATGTATGTATGGCACTATTCTTTCATGCACATTACGTGAAAGTTGCGAGTATAACATATATAGACTAACATGCATCTCCTGCAAAAAAAACAACCTGAATTTCAAAAATGCGTTACGTGCAAGATGCGTTCGGACATTCAAGGGTGGATTCGTGCAAATATTCAAGTTTTTACACGATTCCATATCCAGAGCTAGATGATCTAATGATTGTGTTCAGAGATGTCAACACTTGTTTTGCGATACTCAGCAAGGGAATGCTGCCTGATGCGAATAAAAGCTTCAAACGAAGATGGACGCTGCTGAAGAAGGGGAGGGATGCTGCTTCAAGTTGAATGCAGACCCTTTGTATATATTGTATGATAACCTGATGAGCTTAGAAGATGGCCATTTTTCTCGCCCTGAAGATTATGATCAGGCCCGGTCCACATGATGAGTCATGTGAGGCCCAGGCCTCGGACCCCCCATATTTTGAAAATTTTTGGGGCCCCTTTTAAATTTTTTTTACTGATATGGTATAATAAAAAAATTATTTTTAGTATTTAAATTCCAAAAAGCATATCCCAAAGAATAAACACGCCACTCTCTGAGCCGAACGCCGAAAAGTCCACCTCCGCCACCGCCACACCATCCGTCCGCCGTCCTCTCGGGCCCCTTTTTTTTTTTTGCCGCTTCAGGCCCCCAAATAGTTAGGGCCGGCCCTGATTATGATCAGAGCTTTGTTGAGGAAGCTAGGAAACCAATCCCCGACCTTGCTTATTCGTTAGCTCTGAACAGGTATTGTGATTTTACTAGTGATGCTACCAGCTTGCAGTCCCGGTCCGTAGTACAACTGGTGTCACCGGTCCGGAGAAGATCACGTCTGTGGTCCACGCGCTCTCACCTAATAGGCCTGCAAAAAAACGCCTCGGAGTATCCCGAGGATAGCTACTCCGGCGTGATGATGAAAGAGGGGTCTTTGAATAGGAGAGAGAATGAGGATATATTGAGAGAGTTTTAGTCTGATAGAACATAACTTTCTCCACAAGTTCAAAGCTGTATTTATAGGTGTAAGGTGGTGAGAGTCCAACCCAGAGGTAGTGGTCCTGCTTGTTTGTCCTTATCCGGGGACATGTCATATTCATGTCATTTGTGTCCCTGGGTAACGCCATTCTAGCTAACGTCACTCATGAACTGGACCCCTACCCAGCTTCAGTTCTTGATAAAAAAAACTATCAATATCACTATCACTATCACTCAAGGAGGAAAGTGATGATGATGGGGATGATAATGATGAGCACGTTCAAAAACTAGCAAAAAAAATACTCACAATCAAAAAACCAAAGAGATCACACACCCAACAAGGAAATACTCAAAAACCAAACAAGGCTCTTGTGGTGCAGTTGGCTTCCTTGTGAGCACGTTGCCCTAGTTGTCGAGGGTGAAGTTGGTCTAAGCTACGAAATTTTAATTTATGAAGTTTATGAAGTTTTTATATGGATTTGATTTTGTGTTGAAGTTTATGTGTTTTATATGGATTTAATTTTGTGTTGAAGTTTACGTTGTTAACTCACTTCTTCAAGTTAACAACGAACACACACATACATATAAACTTCCAGATCACACACACATATATAAACTTCAACACAAAATCAAATCAAGAATACTTACGGCATAGTGATACAACTTGCAAATGAGAGATGATGTATGTTAGATAGATCAAAATGTATGCTAGGTTGAAAAACTATTAAGGAGAGATGGATCAAATGAGGAGGGGGATATTATAGGGAGAGAGACACGTTGAATACGGTAGAATTCATTAAGTGTACTAGATACTCAAAATCAACGGTAGAATTCAAAATCACCCGTGTTTGCTCTCTACTCGAGTGTACTAGATACTCAACCGTGTTTGCTCTCTGGACCGATGGTTTAGAGCATTAACCTCTTCCACTTTCCTATTTATTAATCACAAAATAATAAGTAGAATTTCATTCATTTGTCATGAACCGGCAGAAAATTGAATTTTTATGTCCAATAATGTAATATATATATATATATATATATATATATATTCTATATATTGAGAGAACTTGTCAATGGACTCATTAGTTAGCAGGCTTGTGTTCGCTTAGCAGCTTTAATTAAATTAGCTAGTTTAGAAGACGTCACTTTTTGTGAAAAATGAAAATAGTTCAAAAAAAATATTAGTTTAAGACGGTTTTGATAAACTAATTTGATGAAATTCAAGTTAATGAAAGTCCAGTTAAACTTATTTCATTAAAGTATATATAACATTGTTCAACAAAATCTAGCACAACACTTTCAGCTCAATACATTTAAGGTCTTATTGCACATTGTTAATTACGGATCCATATAATCATTGTGAGTGTTTTTTGATTGTGATCAGTGTTTTTTTTGCTAGTTTTTGAACGTGCTCATCATTATCATCCTCATCATCATCTCTTTCCTCCTCATCATCCCCTCTTTCCTCCTCATCCTCATCTTCATATTCATCTTCATATTGATCCTCATCTTCACATTCCCTATTGCCCACAAAATCATCATCCTCACCATCCTCATGTTCATCTTCATCTGCAGGGCTACCCTCATCCTCCTCTTCATCATCATCTTTTCTAACAGCACCATCACCGTCATCCTCATCATAATCATTCTCATCGACATTGGAATCTTTCGTTGTAGCAGTGTCGCTCAACGTTTTTTCAGAAACCTTAGGCGTTGAATCTTCCTGATCATCCAGAGTTGTTTTTTTTTGCCCGACCCCCCAAAAATCCCAACAATTTTCTACTCAATGAAATGACCAAATCGAGATTGATTAAGATCAAGATCTAACATCAAAATATGATTCACACACCATTTTATTATTATGGGTTACCGCTCAAAAAATTCATAAATTCATGTAATTCATAACAAACTTTAATCACTACAATTATTAATTCGTATTTCTAAAAAAATCATAAATCTACAGCAACAAACCTAATCAATTCATAAGCATGGAAACCTACGGAAATTAAACCCCTAAACCTAAACAGAAAAATGAACCATTTTGTACACCATGAAATCAAGCCTAAGTAGTTGGAAAATTAATCTCATGTAATCTTAAGAAAGCAATGTATTGAGATTAAGGAAAAATTTTGTTTTCTTTCCTTAATCTCAATACAATGATTCAAAGTAGATGTGAGGAAAATTAAAGCACATGAAATAGGAAACAAAGAGTTCTGGGTTTCATGGTTTCCCATCAGCTTCAAGATCCGAAGAAACGAAGAGGATTAAAGCACATGAAATAGCAAACAAAACAAGAGTTCTGGGTTTCATGGTTTCACCTGTCAAAGGAATAATTGAACATGACCTAGAAAGTAGAGAAGATGAAATTGCATACTTCAAGCAACATGAAAATTGTAATGGTAGATTTATTCATATTTCATCTGGAACAATTACAATCACTTTTATTTTTGTGTTTATTTTTATTTTTACTATGGATCTATCTCCTCAACTTTCACCGTGTATTTTGAATAATCCCAGTTTCCAATTATTCAATCATTTTATTTTACCAAGTTCAATGTTAGTAAGATTGGTGAAGATTTGTACCCAACTCAACTCTTCATTTATTATGTTTTTATTTTGAATTAGAGAAACACTTACGTTAAAAAGTTTTATGATTAGATAAATATTTAATTATTCATGTTTTGGGATCAAATTAGTAATAATACTCATTTTTAAATATATAACAAGTCATATACATTATCATAACGTCACCTTATCTATTTATTTGCCATTACTATATATGTATCTTCATTTTATTGTAAAATTTATTATATAAATTTTGTTTCAAACATATGAACTTGATTATTCACATTTTACTACTCGAGCTTGTGCACCAAAAGTTTTGAAATGTTTGAGTTTTGATATATTGATAGTTTTAAATTCATTAAAATGTGAATAATATTAATTTATGTATTATTTTTGAGTTTTATGTTTTAAATATCATAATATCATACTCTGTTATAGAATATTTAGTTTTACAAACATAATTAAATATCAAATAAACAAAACCTTCACGTATGTTACATTAATCGTAAAATACGAACTACTCTGTTCTCTTGATCTTAGTTCTGTTCAGTTCAATTCAGTAAAAGTGTAATTTAATGAAAATTAGCAAAATTTAGTTATATTTCAGTTCATTTCAGTAAAAGTGCAATTTAGTAAATATTAGTAAAATTTAATTATATATAACAAGACATTAATTTTGATTTCATTTAGAAATAAAATCAAGTAAACGAGGTCGGTAGAATAATAAAGTAGTAAATAAAAGTAATTTTACAATTCTACTTTGGTTATTTTGAAGAAGCTTGAAGAAGAGGAAAGGGTAAATTAATATAGTGAGTAGTAATAAACAGAAACAGCGAGAAAGCAAAGAAAATTCGAAGTTTGAAGAGACGAAAATGGAAGAAGAGTACTCTGTTGATCCTGCTCACCTGCTCGCGGCGGCCACCGACTTCGCCAACGACCCAGGCACCGCCTCAGATGTTTCCGTCCAACAGTTTCTTGATCACTTCCCCCTCCCCGCCATTATCAAGTGAGTAGAAAGAACCAATCCAATCCCTTCATTTTTACTGTTTTGAATGTGTATTTTGAGGTTCATTTCCCTTAAATCTGAACTGGGACTCACTTAGTATAGTGTAAGACTTGCTTGTTTTGGAATTGGGAATGTGTATTGTGCTTAAAGTTTGAAGCTTTGTGGAATTGATTGGAGATTTTTGTGTTTTTAGTGCCTTGCAAACAAAAGCGGAGTATCCCGGGTTGGAGAATGTGCTGATTGATAGCTTAGAAAGGGTTTTTGGAACCAACTATGGAGCATCCCTCATCCCTCATTACATGGTACGCAGTTGATTAGTTTGTCTGTGTAAATGATTGGCCATGTTTTGTTACTTCAAAAAATTAAAAAATGATATTTTCTTTCAGCCCTTTGTTGCTGTTGGCTTGGAGGCTCCTTCTCAGGGAATCAGGCATTTGGCTTGTCGAACTGTGAGTGTACTTTTACGTTTTTCTGTGTTAAGTGTTTGATAACTATCGTGCATTCCTTGGATTCACTAAATTTAATACTATACTCACATCAACATTATGTGAATTTGCTGACGTACTCAGGTTTCTTCCTTCTTGGAGCACAACGATGAGACTATTACGATACCTCTTATTATGGAGTATGGTGTATACCCACTTTTGCTCAATTGCCTTGTTCAGGGGTAGGTTATATCTGTTTGCACTTTCATATCTGCATTATATGTCTATTTTTGTAAAACACTGCATTTCTTGTATTGTTGTTTGAATGAGGTCAATAAAATATGGGTTTAGAAGCTGCAGTTGTTTGAACGTTTGAATAAATTTTCCCCCGCAGAGATGAGAGAGTTGCAGCTGCATCCACTGAAGCCATTAAGAAGTTGGCTTCTTCTCCAAAAGGCATGGTATGTCTGGTTCCACCAACAATGTACTAAAGTTTGTTGATGCTGGTCTTATTTCCATGATGAAACTCATTATCCTTAAACTTCTGAAGGTGATTGTTTTTCCATCAAATCATAGTGAAGCAACTCACCTTGAAAGTTTGGCTGCAGGATGCTCATCGCTGGTATGAACAATACACATATTAGCATTTGTGTAATCTTTTGCTATTTAATACTATTGTGTGTGCTTACCAGCTTGATCTCTTACAATCTGGTTTCAGGGTAGAATTCGAGTTTTGGCATTGATAGTGAAACTTTTCTCAGTTTCCAGCTCTGTTGCAGCTGAAGTCTTTAATTCTAACCTTCTTAGTCTATTGGAGAAGGAAGCTAGTAAATCTGGGGATATTCTTGCTACTTTATCAGTCCTGGAGCTTTTATATGAGGTGTGTACCCAAACTTTCATTTGGTTAACTGTAGATTTGTTGCTCTTTCACCTATACCTATTAAGCCAAATAGATCGTGTATCCTAGATATTGAAGCAACAGAAAATCATTTGATTCATGGTTTTACATTTACCTCTTGTCCTAACTTTTAACTTTGTTATGTGTTTCTTGTGTGAAGTTAGCAGAAGTTCCTCACGGTACAGAGTTCTTGTCAAGGTCTACAATCATACAGTTGCTCTGTGCCATAATCAGGTTTTCCCTTTATATTCTGTAAATTGTTTGATGCCATAATTGCCATTATATTCCTTTCTGATGTTAGTTTTTTTGACTTCCATGATCTCATCAGTAATGCATCTGCCGAGTCAATCCTAAGATCGAGAGCAATGATGATTACTGGGAGGCTACTATCAAAGGACAACGTGTTTATGTTCATCGATAAATCAAGTATGGTTCAGATCCTGCACTTGTTTTTCTCCTTCTTTTGCTACTTCTGATAAGTAAACAGTTTTAAAGTCTGATTACACAGTTTCCAGTGACTGGAAATAATGATCTTTATTAACAGTCATGGCTAACTTTTGGGATTTCTTGACAAGAACCACTGATTGGCAGTGATACTATGTTGTTCATGATTAGAATGTACTTATTGCATCCTGCTTAGAACAAGATTTGACCTAATTTTTTAAAATGCATATAGGTGTTGAAGCTGTTATTGCAGCGATTGCTCGAAGGTTTGATTTCCTTGAAAGTCAAGATGCAGATGAATATGAATGTGCCCTTGAAGCTTTGGGTCAAATTGGTTCATGTAAGTTATTAATATTTGGATGGATATATACTGACTGCTTGAAAGTTGAAGCTACTTTTTCTTGGTACTTGTGTTTACGTATTTGTACTGTCAAAAGAAAGCATAATATGTATTCTTCTCTCTTTTTATTTTTAAAAGCATTTGGTCTAATTTCTTTCATCGAATGACTCGGATACTGCAGCAAGCCAAGGAGCTGCATTACTTCTCTCAAGTTCACCTCCTGCTGCTAGATATGTTGTTGATGCTGCTTTTGACCGTCAACAGCATAACAAACAACTGGTGAGCAATTACTGTCAAAGTTGCTTATATCAATAAAGGCTACTTCAAACCTCATCTGGTTTTACGTTGTGTCCCTTCTGACTGAAAAAAACACGCAGTCTGCATTGCACGCACTTGCTAACATTGCTGGAGAAAGTCGGAGGGACACCACTCTAACAGGCGATGCAGAAGAAAGTCTCCGTCGCTTAATATATGAAAAAGCAGCCGGGACTTCAAAACTGACCCCATCTGTAAGTTCTACCCTCTTTCACATATTAAACTCCTTCTCATTGAACTGAGAGCTTTTACTGGGTGTTATTCTGTTGGTTTTATACGTTTCAGGGCCTTCTCCTATCACTTCTTCAACAGGATGCTGAACTTCGTTTGGCAGTGAGTTTTGACTACCTCTTCGATATTTTCTTTTATGATCAGCCTATCTGAAAATAGAAGAAAAAACTTTGTTAAATGCTATATTGCCTCTGATCTCCATTTCTATGTGATCTGATGTAGTATGTTCTAGTCGGAAGAGCTTAGTTCTTGCTAACTCGTGTTATTGTACAATACCTGATAGGCTAGCAAAAAAATTCAAAGAGTTGAAATGTGTACAGTTGGTATCCTGCTAGGAAAAGCAATTTGATCTCTCTTTTGGTATCTAGGGTTATAGATTGATAACTGGACTGGTGTCTCGACCTTGGTGCTTGACAGAGATCATCTCAAGACAAGATATCATTCGCATCGTCACTGACACATTAACCGAGACTCAGAAAATCGGTATGTATCAATTGGTTAGAACAACTCTTATGATGCTTGAAATAACTATGCGACAATGGCTATTAATACAGGTATGGATGCCAGGCATACTTGTTGTGAGGCGATTTATAACGCATTAGCTTCAACGAACCCTAGTGACCCTGCTTTGTTGGCAATCACTGAAAAGGTATGTTTCATATCTTCTTCTGCCCTTCCATGTATCCTACCACAATAATTCGCTTATGGTTTGTATATTGTTATCTCTTGTACAGCTCCAGGAAGCCATCCGAAGGGGCCCTTACAGTCTTGTAAGAACCCGCCCACAAGCTCAACCTACAGTCGCGACTGCTGACAGATTTTAGTGTCGTCTCATGCAACCTAGCTAATCTTCTTTCTGCTTACTTTCGGAACAAAAAACTCAAAGTTTTGTTTTCTGTACTCGAATGTTAATCAACCATGTCAGTTGCATTGCGATTTTTTATAAGGTTACCTGAATGATCAGTATTGCTATTTTTGTCGAATTTTGTACAGTGAATCGAATAGAAGTTACATCACTGATGAACTAGCAAGAATGGGTCGAAATTTACTAGTTTCTAACATGCTAACAACAGTCATTCTCATCGTCAAACCCTAAACAAAAATGTCTCATCTTCAAAGTAATGAGTTATCGGTTCTAAGAACTTCCAATTGCTCTCTCTGCGATGTAGAGATGTAACGTTTTATTTTAAAGGAAGGATTTGTCTCTAAACAAAATAAAAATATAAATTAAAATTCAAAACCATTACGACTCGAGATTTACTAGTTTCTAACATACTAACATCAGTCATTCTAAGTCATTCTAAACGTCGAATTCTAAGCAAAAATGTCTCATCTTCAAAGTAGCCGTTTCAAAGTAACGAGTTATCGGTTCCCAGAACTTCCAATTGCGCTCTCTGCGATGTAGAGATGTAATGTGTGTATTTAAAAATAAAGATACAAATAAAAATTCAAAACCATTACTAGTCATGACTGTTACACATGTAAAAGATGGTAACATCACATGAAAACAACACGCACTACACCTGTCTTCTCTTCATAGTTGTGTTGTGTCCAATCGCATTCTATATACTGGATTTCCTCACTGTACCGCCATTTCCTTTTTAAACAACCTTAATTGCTCCGAGGTAAATTATGTTTACTGATTTAACTATTAAGGACCTCTTATTTTAATTTTTTTCCAAAACAATGTAAATCAAGATTAAAAGTATAAGATTAACATAATCTGATCGAGTAAACTTGGTTTATATTATTAAAAATACATGATTTTGCAAGAAGGGAAAGAAAACAACTGAGAAAAAAGCAGCGCGCCATCTCCCCGGGAGATTAATCCTCGATCCCTCCATTCCAGAGCCTAAGCCTTGTCACCAATTTCACAACACAACAAGGCGAAGGCTACAGAGAGGAGAGAGTGTGTTCACATTGATTGGTACAATCAAAGAGAGGCAGAGGAGGAGGAATAAAAGAGAGATCTGCAGCTTCTTGGCGCGAATTTTCTGGGTAATTCTTCTTATCCATTGCTGTAAAGGCTCAATTTTGAACGAACCATTTTTGGGATTTTGTAGATTGTTATCTGGGGTGTGATTCTTTTATGTTTTTATGTTCTGGGTTGGAAAAAGTTTTGATTTTGAGTTTAGTTAATTTTGCATAGGAATGGATGTTTGTTTCCGGTCTTCTTTCATTGTCTGAAACATGGAAAATGCTCTGAGTTTGTTGAGGTGTCACTTTATTATCTCCACTTCACCTAACGATTTTGTGTCTGTGTATTTGAGGCCTCTTTGGATCCTACTTTGTATTTTAGTACACTTATATATGTTCTCATCTGTTTTTATGCTTCAGAATACGTTTTGTGCTGGAGTGAAGTAAGGGGAACCCTTTTGCGGACCTTGTGGGGGATTAGTCAATGTGGAGTTGAATGAGAAGCATGTTGGCTGGAGAGGGTTAGAATAGTTAGTAGATTGAGAGTTTAAGAGGAAAAATAGAAGGGAACTGTAGTTAAAGATGATGGCCGATGCTGCTGCTTTGATTGAGGCCTCTGGTGCCAGGTTCAGTAATTTGGAGCTCATTGGAAGGGGTTCTTTCGGAGATGTCTACAAAGGGTAAGAATCAAGAATCAACTTTGAAAATCTCTTTTAGTGTATGCTTTTCTAATTTATTTAAGAGGGGTCAGTGTATTTTTCTTTTGCTGTTCTATGAATGTTATTTTTGCAACTTTAAGTTTAGACTTACTAGTTGCTATTATATTTGCAAAGGATTATTCATGAGCTGCAGTTTTCTACTGAATAGGTTTAGGATGCCAAACATTTTTTACTGATTATTAATCAGTTAGAAATTTAAACTTATTAGGATGATGTCTTATTTGTTTAAACAATAGCGTGGTTTGTGTTTCAATAAAGATTCTAATATAAAAACTTGCATTAGTAATGAAGTAATTTGCACAAGAGGTTCGGACTGTTTGGTGAGCCAAAAGTGTCGTGGTACTACATGTTAAAAATGTTAACTTTAATCAGCTGTCATACTGTATTCCTATTTACATTAATCTTCAGTTATTGTCTCTATGCTATGATTGCTATCATATAATTGTCATATTGACATAATGATGTGCTTGGTGTTTCTGTGTTGGGCGGCTGTTTTTGGTAAAGATTACTTTTTCTTAACTGTTTTTGGGCACCACATGTTGATGGTTGTCTAGGATAATTTGATATTTTAAGAGAATAGCAACCTGTAAACAACAGATTTCTATCCTCCTTGGTCCTGGTAATATAACTAGTCAGAACCAGTAACAGTTATTAGGATTTGAATAAGCTTCTTGCCTTAATCTTGAGATTGAACCTGTTACTGTTTCTCTTAAGTGGTCTTTGCACGTGAATAAAATATGCATTATTGAGATTTTTTTTTTCTGTGAACAGTATGTGTAAATACTTAAGGTTTATGTAATATGGACAGCTATAAGACTAATTCCCAACCTAGTAGATATCTGATACATCCCCTAGTCCAGAGAGTTAGAAGGCCAACAGTTGAGCTGTTATGTTACAGAGCTCAAGCATTGTTCCATATTGGAAATTGAAGAAAGTTGACAAATTTTGTTATGTGGAAAGCCCCCGTCAAAATCTCACTTTTATGTCTCGATTTCCTGTTCAGAATCAATGAACCTCTGCTTCCACACATCTGCTTTTCTCTATGTAGCTTAGTTTATAATACTTTTTCATAAGTGCAGGTTTGATAAGGATCTTAATAAGGAGGTTGCCATTAAAGTTATTGATCTTGAAGAATCGTAAGTGCCTTACTTTGGAATTGGAGTTTCTGACTATGCATTCATGACTTGTACTTGGGTTTCTTGAGCTAATTATGTTTTGGTTTAATTAATAACAGAGAGGATGAAATTGAGGACATTCAAAAGGTATGAACCACTTTCTCATGTAGATTGCTAGTTTGTATCTCTTTGTAATGGCAGCAGTTTTTTATTTGAATTTTATCTCTTTCCAGGAAATTGCAGTTTTGTCACAATGTCGATCTCCATATATTACAGAATACTATGGCTCCTATCTGCAAGCAACAAAGCTTTGGATAATAATGGAATACATGGCTGGGGGCTCTGTTGCTGATTTGGTGGGTCACTGGCTATTCAGTTCTTGTGTTTACATGATTAGTACCCTGCCCAGTTTTGTGAAGGAATTCTGTGTTCATATGAGATTAAAGTAATCTTAAACCTCTGTGGTCTGTTATGTTCTATTGTAATGCCAATACCGAAGAATGAAATCAGAAGCTTAGTACAAAGATATTCTTAAGTATTTTTTTTATAAGACATTCTTAACTTTGTTGCTCTAGTTTAATCAAATGTATATATTAGCTTATTGTGCTTGCTTATTTATTTATTTCCTAGAGCTTATGAAAATATTTGAGAAATATAATGACTGGGTTTATAAATTGCATTGCAGATTCAACCGAATCAGCCTTTGGATGAGATGTCGATATCTTGCATTTTTCGCGACTTGCTCCACGCAGTTGAGTACCTCCACAATGAAGGGAAAATTCATCGAGACATTAAAGGTCTTCTATCTCCTTTTCTACTGTCATACTCTTCTTTACTTTGCTATCCTTTAAGTAGTTTAAACCTTGATTCAGGTCCCGCTCTTCTCTACTCTGCTGAAATATTTACATTTTAATGTCGATTGATTTGATGTGATTTTTGTTTGAATGCTGTTTAATTGGATTCCTACTCTGCTGATCAATGTTTGTGTACCTTTACAGCGGCAAATATTTTGTTGACAGAAAATGGTGATGTCAAGGTAATAATTTAAAGTTTTAATTAATATATTTTTGTTAGTCAGAACATGTATAATGTATTTGTTTCCTCAACATAAAATTGTTTTTCCTGTGAACTCAGGTTGCAGATTTTGGTGTTTCTGCCCAACTAACGAGAACCATTTCAAGGAGAAAGGTACTATTAGTGTTTTTACGTGTACGTGCTTTGGTGAGAAATGAGTGAAAAGGACAATGATAAATTCATCTGGTGTATCAGACATTTGTTGGAACTCCATTCTGGATGGCACCAGAAGTTATTCAGAATTCAGACGGATATAATGAAAAGGTATGCTATTCCTAGATATCTATAAGTCCTCCTTTCACCTGTCTTTTCTATTTTTTTGTTGTAACCTTTATAACTGATGTATTTGCAATTCACTGGAAATTGTTGTTTGGCACAGGCAGATATATGGTCTCTAGGGATTACTGCTATTGAGATGGCTAAGGGGGAACCTCCACTTGCTGATCTACACCCGATGAGGGTTCTTTTCATTATTCCTCGAGAAAATCCTCCACAGGTATAATTTGATCCTCACTATGAATATTTTAATTGCAAGTACCAGCTCAACAGTGTCATGTTTGCTGAGCATTTATTAGACTGAGAATGTGCTGTTATTCATCATGCAGTTGGACGAGCACTTTTCCCGTCCCATGAAAGAGTTTGTGTCACTGTGCTTGAAGAAGATTCCCACAGAAGTAAAGTCAAGATTCTTTCAAAAATTTATACTATCATTTTCGTGATGACTTTTACTAAGCTATTCTTGCAGTTCAACACAAATTTTCTTTTCTTTGAGCTAATATAATATGATTTTTGTATAATAATAGAGGCCAAGTGCAAAAGAACTCCTGAAGCATCGTTTCATCAAGAATGCTAGGAAAAGCCCGAGGCTGTTGGAGAGGATCAGGTTATATTATCATTATAACACTCAAACATCGTCTTTTCTGCTCTTTTTTTTATCGTCCTTTATGCATTGAATTAGTACAAACGAAATAATTCTAATGGTTTTTATTTTGCCCCCTCTTTTCCATCTATTCTTTCTGCAGAGAGCGTCCAAAATACCAAATTAAGGAAGATGGGGGGACCCAAAGAAATGGAAGCCCTCTTGGGGAATCATCTGGCACGGTAAAGGTGACAAGGGATTCTGGTGATGGAGATACTGTGCGGGCTAGGTTAGTCGATCATCTTGCATTTATTTAGTACAGTACATATCTCAGAAGTCACATCCTCACATGTGATGGTCCTTACTGGCTTCGTATGAATTACTGCAGTCAGGGTAAAACCCTGAAGAATGCTGGATGGGACTTCAGCATTGGTGGAACTTCGGGGACTGGGACAGTGCGAACCTCTGTGAGACCGCCTCAGGTTAGAGATCGGAAACTAGAAATTTCGTCAAGAAAAGCTTTAGACAGTGGTTCACCACAATCTTCTCCATCTGGAAAAGACTCTAGGGATGGTTTCCAGGCTAGCAAGCAAGATCGTCATCAAGAAGACGTAATCTCCCTTTATTTCTCTTACTCTTTACAATTAATGTTTATCTCTGTCCTTATCCATAGGCATTCGATATCTTAAATATCTTGGGAGGTGCTCCTAGCTTCAGAATACTTAAACTCAACTTTTTCTCATTGTTTTATGTACATTAGGAACTTAAAAATCCCTTTATTGTCAATTATCATTGTAGATCATAGTTGGGGTTTATGAACATTCCCCCTTGCTGTTTCAGGAAGATATGTCGGGGACTGTTGTTGTACGCTCTCCAAGAAGACCGTCCTCTTTACTTACTGACCATAGCTCATCGGTAATTTGCTGCCTACTGCTAAAAAGTAAATCTTGTTCTTCTAAATACTATTTGATACTATCTTACTGGGGTTTCAACTTACTGTCAGTCTAGCAGCACATTTACCTCTTTGGATGACTCATCAACCAGTGGAACCATGGTTATCCGTGGACAACATGATGATTCAGATTCTCCTCGAAAGTCCAGACTTGGAGTCCAAGAGAGATCGTCAAGTGCATCTTCTGAAGATAGTTCTATAAATCTCGCTGAGGTGTGTTACCTAGAATTCAGCAATTTTTTTTTTATTGAAATGGAACTTGAGGCTGCAAATTATATGTAAAACATCTGAAATATCTGATTCTGGTGTATCTAATTTTGCTTATTTGCCATGCTATATAGGCCAAAGCTGCTATTCAAGCGGGGTTGAAGAAAGTTAATCTGAGGGAAAGGTCCATTTTGGCGAAGTTCAACAAGGACGAGCAAGAAATTAAAAGAAGAGATTCGTTTGTGTCTAGCTCTGATTCTCCGAGGTACTCATATATTGATTTTGTTCATACCGTGCCTGCCACCAGATAGATAAAACATGTTAATCTGTTTTCTTACTTTGTGTTTCAGACATTCTGAAGATTACTTGGATGCCTTAAAATCGTCGAGATCACGTCAAGCAAGTGATGATGAAAGTACTGCAAGAAGTTCTGCTGCATCTTCCTCTGCCCCATTGTCAATTCTTCTAATCCCTTCATTAAGAGAGGTGAGTATTGTAAAGGCCTATTCAAGGAACAATTATGTTGTGAGCCAGAGTTAATGTATGGATGAAATTTGCTTAGGTTATTTCCGAGGAATCTGAAAGGCCCATGTTACGAAGTTTGACAAACTCTTTCATGGACATGGAGCACGCCAAGCCCGGATCTTGTGAACTTCTCGCAACACGGTTGCTTCAGAGACTGGCGAGGTTCGTTTCATCCTATTATTCTTTGAATCACTTTTTGTTACTTGGTGACCTCTTGTTTTCTTGCAGTTCCAAAGACCCGTCATTAAAAGATTTGCAAGAGCTGGCAATTCGAAGTTTTAACAAGGGAAAGGTTGAGGCAGAGGGTACAAATGCTGCTGAAGCCGACACCAAGAAAAAGAATCAAAGCAAAGATATTAATTCTAATGCCAATTTAAGCCCACTCGCTCGGTTCTTGCTCTCAAGGTTAGTCCACAAGCATCCCCCTAACTTCTAAATACCAAAAGGCAATACTGTCATCATCTTAAGCTTACGGTTGTTTTTTAATAATGCAGATGGCAAGGCCTTGCTTCAAAGGATTTAAGTAGTTAAACACGATGAGTTTGGAGAGGAGACTAGTTCAAATTTTGATGTACATACAACACTTATTATTCATTACATAGTTTATTTAAGTTGTCCACAAGGTTGATAAAAAAAAGAAGTTTACTCATATTGTGCAAAGGTGGAGCTTGTCATTTATTGTATATTACATCAACTGATTGTATTCATCGAACTCATATTCTTATAATATTACAGCGAGAAATTTTGGGTGTACACTATGTAAGAAAGTTGTTTCGGTTCATACTTTAAAAAGCCTTGAATTGGTAAGAAAAAAACACTAGAATATTTGTCTACAATCCTACAACTAATGGGTACAATCAAGACTGAGCTAATGATGCAGTGCATCTTTTTTCTTCATCCTCGCTTTTTAGAGATTCTTTTGTTCCTGTTGCCTGGATGGGATGGCTTTGCAGGGGTCAGTTTCCTGAACGATGCATGCAAAACCGAGACTGCACGTTGAAAGGTGATCAGATTAACGTATAGCTTAATAACAGCCTGAATGGATGAAATGTACAAAGGGAATGAATCCATTACCTGCATAGCTAACTGCAAGAGCATAAAAGATGGCTACTTGAACATTGGAGAAATACAGTATTATTGCAGTTGCTGCCATGGCAAATAACGGGTTCATCAACATCATGGTAAAATGAAACCAAATTTCATAAGGTACATGAAAGGCAACGCAGTATTAGGAGCACAAAATAAGTCGAGAGGACCATATTCTACACTAGATAATTCCAGACATCACACAGATTTAGCAACAGATTACTTTCATCATATTAGAATGAGTAAAGCTAAGGAACAAAGTGGAATGACGCTGTAAAATCGTTCAGAAAACAAGCAATCTCCACGAGTCAAATGAATGAACTATAATCAGAAAAGCGAGATAGCCTCATTATGTAGCAATAAGCAAGAGGAATATATCAGACATTCCCATAACATGGTAAACAGCAATAATTTATCTTGCAAGCACTTGAAAAACTACGAGCCATGGCAAATAATCAAATCTGGAGTTCCAAACTGTAACTACCAGAGCCAGAAGTCAAAAAATGTAAATTTTCCAGCCAAGGGAATCAAAACATACCACATTGTGCAACTCGAACCAAGGTCTGCCTAACCACCGGGTACTGCTCCAACTTCCAATGATCACCACAATACTTGAACGCATCCCAAAGCGCCAAAGACATCACCAGTCCAACAAGAGCAATCGGCATCTGATACCTACACAAGTTCAAGTTTTTAAGGATTACAACTAATTACTAGCAAAATCAAACATATACAGCAAACCTAAAAAGATAAAAGAAGCATGAAAATGAAAATGAACTACTCAAAATCATACACTATAAGCATCTCCAGACAATTCCACCGCAACAAAACTTAATCAATTCACTGCAGGCTGAAGCATGGAAACCTACAGCAAACAGAAAACCTAAACAAAAAATGAAGCATTTTGTACACCATGAAACAAGATGAACTACTCAGAATTATACACTACAAACATTTCAGACAATTCTACAGCAGCAAACACAATCACTTCAAGCTGGATTATCACTTATAATCATAGCATGAAAGAATTGCAGAAAGCTTACAGAGAACATGCCAGGAAGAGGATGAAGAGACAGGCGTAATTCCGGGCGAGGCGCTTGACATTCTCGTGGGTCCGGAGCCGGGCCTGGTCCGGCGAGGTGGGGAAGGAGTAGGAGTCAAACGAGCCGAAGAACGCCGCTGTCCACGGCGGCGTCTCGCCGGAAAAGTCTTCTCCGGTGAGCTTGGCAAAGGGGTTAATAGTGAAGAGAGAGAGCAGAGTTCTCAGGTATGAGTAGAGGGCGACGAAAGGGATAACGTTGGGGGTGGCGGTGCTGGGAGCATCTTGGCCGCCGGAGCTCCGAGGTTCGGTGGCGGCGGAGGCGGCGATGCGGTGGAGCTCCGAGGTTCGTTGGTCGAGGATTTGGAGGTAGCCTTTGTCTCGGAGCCACGACTCGAAAGCCGGGTCGGGTACGCTCAGGGCCAACGGGTTGGAAGAGAATACCATTTCTCCTCTTTGGAAAATGCCCTTTTCCCCTCCAAAGGATTTTATCAGCAAATTATATATGTCTTCTGAAATTATTGAAATATATTTCTTAATATTTGTAAGTATTACCGTGTGATATATTGTTAGGAGATTTTTAACATGTATCTAACTGATTGGTACCTGATATATTCAAAATAATCACATATATGATAAAAATAACTTTAAATGCTACTATAAATGCAAGTTCCCTATTTCCGCTATGATTTACAAACTAGTTTTAAACATTCATAAATATATTTAACTTGGTATTCGATAATCTTTAATAAAATTATTTCTACTAACTGTAAAATTAAGGGTCTCACAAATTATACCACACTGTTGAACACTCACACTGTTCCTTAAGTGAATGAAAATGTAAGGATCAAATTATTTTTAAAAATGCACATGTTACTCCTACTTGTGTTATGTTATACAATTGAAACGTCTTATTATACTTATTTTAATTATTTTGGGCACGGACGGGACCTAATCTTCAATCGTCAATAGTTATTGGACAAGTGGCCCGATCTTATGAAACCAAATAGGGATATAGAGTTGAATTATGTGGTTTCAAAGATGACATTGAGGAACTATTTATATGCTGGATATTATGATGTATAGTTCTATCAGCGCTGTTGGGATTTTGCTTTCAATCAATTTTCAACCTACAAAACCAAGTTTTGATACCATGTTACAGACAATAAGAGAGATTTGAGAGAAGACAAGTTCTTGGATGAATGAGAGTAGAGTTGCAAGAGAGGGTGCATATGAAGAGTAAACCATATGTCTAAATTACCCTTGACCTATATCTGTTCATCTTGAAATGGATCATCCAAATCTAGCATCTTTGACATTTGGACATGACGAAAGGCCAGCAACTCCGAGCAATCAAGGTGTGGGTGAGAATAGAGGAAGGACATTTTATAGCATCAAAGAAGAGTACACTACGGGTGGAAATCTCAACATGCTTTGTGCTGAGGCATGTTAAGGAGATGAATATTAGGCCTTTGTTTTCCACATGATGAAATGATCGATTTGCTAAAGTTTCATATTGGTTATATGAATCATATCTAGCTGCTTTCCAATATCTTTGTGTATACAAAGTTAATATAAGTAGCTAGTGCTTCTTCTTCTTCTAAACCAAAAGGTTTTGATCGTCCCATTTCTCATCATTCAAAGCTACTATCCCTCAATTAACCTGCTAGTAAATAATTTTATACTCCATTAATAACTTGCTAAGAAGTCATGTTTGAACATTAATAACTTTATTTATACATTTTAGTTTTTTGTACAATTTTGATCTTTAAAAAATAGATGTTTCATAGAACATAAAATGGTCTCACATGATGATAACGTAACTAACATACATATTGAAATTTATGCTCAAACACGTCTTTGAAAGGTTGACCCAAATTATGAAATTATTTCTTGTACGGAGAGGATACAATCTTTGCTTAGTCTTTCAACTTATAAAATAAGATAAAAAGAGTGAGAAGAAGATATTGGCTAAGGTTGCGTTTGATAACCACATTTATCGCTGAATCTGAATGATTCAGCGCTCAGTGGAATTCAGTGTGTTTGATAACGTCCAATTTGCACGTCTGAGAATAAATAGGAATAAGTGTTTCCGAATCCCTAGTACAAATCGTACGCTACCAATAAGTGTTTTTCATATCACTTATGTCTGAAAGTTGATATCGCCATACGCACAATAACAACAACAACAATAATAATAATAATAATAATAATAATAGTAACAATAACATTTATCTCGGTAAATCACTTGTAAAAAATGTTTGCTTTATAAATATATTTATTATCTTTTTAATAATTGATTTCTAATTTTTTTATTTATATATATTTTAGCTAAATATATAAATGCAAATGTAAAAATTAATATTATAAAATATAATTGAAATATAATTCATGATTAAAATCGAGTATGATAGAAATTGAGTTCTATTGTATAATGTATTAAAATTTAAACTAATTAGAATTCTTTCATATATATATATATATATATATATATATATATGCAATAACATTATGCTATTATTTTATTATTAATTTGATTATTATTTTATTCAGAAACATATAGTTATAAATATGTTTCTATTTCAGGTAATAATAATTTAATGTTTTTATTTTTATTATTAATTAAGATATTAATTGTTTTGCAAGAGTAAATTATTTTCTTATTTTTAATTCATCATTTTATATTTTAAAGTCATTATTCGCAGATATGAGCATAAAAATATAAATTATTATTATAATTTGTATTATTTTTATGTTTATACATTTTATTTTCGATTTTAATTTAGTTTGAACATTTTTCATTTAAACTTAAATTTCAGTGTTCATACATCATATTTAACTTTATCAAACAGTCATACTACTTAATTATTCAGCACTTAATGGTTCAGACTTCAGATTTCAGATTTCAGACTTCAGACTTCAGATTTCAGACTTCAGTTTTATCAAACAGAGCCTAAGTAAGAAAGGAATTATTTCAAGTAAAATAGGAAGAAGAATGAAATTATAACATATCCAGATCTTTGGTCCAAATTGAACTGAAATAAATTGAATTAAGAATATAATAAGTGAAACTAGACTTTATCAAATCGCATTTCATAATAATAATTGAACTGAACTAATAAACTAAACTATTATAAAATTAAATTGAATTAAACTAAATTAACTTAATAAAATCACATAAGTTAAATATGGAAAAAAATGTACCCTCTCCCCGGTGCAATAAAGAAGGAATGGAAAAGTGGCGGGACGGTTAAATATTCATAACCGTTGAAAATGTCAAGGGCAGTCAACACAGTGTGCAGTCATTTCATCAAACACCTTCTCTGCAGCTCAATAAGTTCCGGTAACCGTCTCTCCCCGCCGACTTTCCATTTTCCACACAGACGGCGAATTCTCGGCCGGATTTCAACTGCGGCATCCTTTTCCTCAGCACCACCGACTTCTGAGACTCCGGCCACTGAATCATACACTTCTCCGTACCTCTCCGTGCAAATTCGATGTCATAGAGATGTCGCTGTAAGCTCATCTACCAGCTTTCACCATAAAAACACCATTTCTTAAAATGTAATTACTCAGGATCTTTTCACATAGATGGACAAAACCATTTCTTAAGGATGTTGTAATATTGCAGGATATGCTTTCGGAGGCGCTACTATGCTTTGGAGCAAGCTCCACCAGCATCGATAAACCTGACAGCGTTGAGGATGAAGATGAGGTTGGGAGCTCATTATTACTTTTGTGTGTTAGGTCTAAAATAAAATGGATAATGGATTTATCCTATTTTTTCTGTCATTCCTATGTTTCACCTGGTCTTTCGGTTGCTCAGATGTTTTGTATACTATTTTTTCTTAGATTTGCATCAGCTCTGTGTATGCTGTATCGGAGGATGTGAAGGGGAGCATATCACTAGCCGTTGATTCCATAGGCTTGGAAAAGATCCCGAGTTATGACGTGGTAATGTGTGACCACACTGATTGGATCAAAGGAAGTCAGGTAAATTCTTTCTCAAGCTTATGTATGTAGAACTTGCTGGATTATGGTAATGGTACTCATCTTTGTTGCAGGAATCCTTTCATCCTGTAGAAGTTACAGAAGGAATCTGGATTGTGCCTGAATGGATCAATCCACCGGTATGATGAATGGCAGTTATTTGTTCCTTGGACATGTTCATTTTTATGCGTCTTGTTTTTGTTGGTTTAGTTTTGCGGTCTGATTTAAACTTTAGGGGTCTAGGAGCCTCAGTTCTGGTTTATCTTCTTGTTTCTGGAGAACAGTTCTTGGCAAACTAATTTAAGTTCATATGATTGTTATTTTATAGGATCTGCAAGCGACTAATATAATTATTAACCCTGGATTGGCATTTGGAACTGGAGATCATCCCACAACTAAGTTGTGCCTGCTTTTTTTGCATAACATCATCAAAGGAGGGGAACGTTTCTTGGATTATGGCACGGGGTCTGGTGTTCTTGCTATAGCAGCACTTAAGGTACATAGATTATCATACAAATTTTAAAAGTATCGACCTAAGATCTTGCTAACACTCAAGAGTTCAAACAAACTGCAGTTTGGTGCTGCTTTTGCGACAGGAGTGGATATAGATCCTCAGGCAGTTGCAGCTGCCAGATGTAATGGTGATTTGAACTGCATACCGCCTGAAAAACTTGTCCTCAGTCTAGTTCCTAGTGAAGCCGATACAATAACTGGCGAGGAAACAGAGAAGTTTGATGTTGTTATTGCAAACATACTGTTGAATCCTTTGCTCGATTTGGCCGATCATATTGTCTCTCTGGCAAAGCCTGGAGCCACAGTTGGCCTATCCGGTGTAATATCAGAGCAGGTACAGTTGGATCATGCTTCATCTTACCACACACACAAACACACACTTAAACTGGAGATCTTATTAGGTTTATCGTAATGCAGGTTCCTCGTATCATTGAGCGTTACTCTCCATTCTTGGATGGCATCACAGTGTCGAAGATGGATGATTGGGCTTGTATTATAGGATTCAAGAAAAGAATTCCATTGTAGTTCCGTTTCTTTATGACGCTTATCAACATACTATGGCAGTTACAGAATCATTTGTTCAAACAGTCGGTGTAAGATGTAAACCACAATCACTGGGTTTCAACTTTCAAAACACAAATACAGTTCAAACAAGTACTCATGTATTCCTCGGTTAGTAGCAAAAAGTACATTATCGAATGTACTACTACACGAACTTGAGATTCAACAGCTCCTTTCGAAAAGAAACTACTCAAACTAGACATCTTTATTACAGATTTTGAAATGCAAAATATGAAACTTTGAATGAACAGAAAAAGTAGAATTTTTTTGAAATTGTTTTGGAAAACTTTTCGAAGAAAAGAAGTTTTGAGTAATGTGTTCAATCCCCAGTTCGTTCTTCAGTCGGCTACTTTAGACCCCAACTTTTTCCAAAAAAGTGCTAAACAACCCCTAAATTGATTCAAAAGGGCTAAAACTACCCTGGAACACACAGCGTGTTTGTAGCCAGTAGATGGGTCGAGAAACACAAAAGTAACTCAGGGGGCTTAACTGCACTTTTGGAAAAAAATACAGGGATAAAGAAGCACACATCAGTAAGAACTCAAGGGTGTTTAACACATAAAATGTTTTTGATTGAAAATTCAATTCCACAAAAAAGTTAGTTGATATGAATGAATAGCATAAATGGCCTAGGTTCTAGGTTCTATCTCCAGCCAAAAACACTCACTTCTTCAAGTTTACAACGAACGGTCAGTCTTTATCTCAAACAAGCCAAGATTCATCTGAATTTCCTAGGAGCCCTTGTAGGTTTTTTTATCGTGTACTTCAACTGCAAACATGATCGAACACAAGACCAGAAAAACGGTTAATAACAATGAGAAGTGAAGATAGGTCGATGAATTTAATGTAATTCTAAAGAATTCCCCCTACCTCCAATGCTTCGCCTCCTCTCATGACAGACATTGTCCTATGCTCGTAGGGTGGGCTATCCTTCTTCGACTCACTGGGCTGATCATTCAAACTTTCTACATTTTCTGCCAAAGCCGAGCTACCAGCTGTTGTGCCTTGAGATTTCTGCCTAGTTATCATGTCAGGATTGCTCAAACTCGACTCAGTTCCTATACTAGTTTTGTCAGCAGAAACTGCTGGTGGCTTAGTCTGTTTCAAAGCAGGTCCCATACCTGAAGATGACGAGGAGCCGGCAACAGGTTTATTCAAAACTGGAGGTTCATTATCGCGGTGTTTAGTAGTTTCCTGCACTTTATTGATACCTGTATCAGAAACTGTGGAATCAGCAAGCTGGAACGATTTATTTATGTCAGCCTCAGTTTTCAAACTTTCTGAAACGTTGCGATCACCACTGTTCACATCTTTCTGATCAGCAGTAAGTTTCACACTGGTTTTACGAGCCCCCCGGAACTTCTTGAGATTTTCAAGAGCTTTCTGCTTCAGAATTGCTTCCAATTCTTTAGTCTCACTAACACTTTCAACCTCAATTCCTTTTTCTGTCAGTTCAGAAGTGAAACCAACATTTTCAACATGTTCATAAGCAGATGCATCTGGACTAGGAGTTGATCCCTTTTTGCCCCCCTCACCACTACTGCTTCTGTAAGGGTAGTCATCATGATCATTTACAAGCTCCTCAGCGTGCATATCCTTCTCTGGCTCATCTTCCTCCCTGACAGACTCAGGAATTACTATCACAGATCTCAAACGCTGAGATTTCTTCTCAGCTACAAAAGTTTCCTCACCCCGACTAATAGTCTCGATTTCATCAACATAAGAAGGGCTAGGGGACCGACTAGTGCTCAATGGAGATAAGGATTTCGCCTTCACGGACCTCTTTTTAAGCCTTCCACCTTCCCTTCTCTCGCTATCACTAAAACTGTCATCACAAGAAGAGAAGCTACGGGAATCACTGCTTGCAGAACTGACCTTAACATCTCTCTTAACCTTCTTTCTTGGTTTAGCATTATCATCCTTTCTCGACTTCTTTCTCTTCTTCGAGTCCTTTCTGTGAGAAGATGTCTTGCGAGTTCGCTTCTCTCTCTTCTTCACACTTCTCCTTCGCACAGAATCATCACTGTCTGAATAAGAATCGCTCGGAGACGAGATGGAGAGTGAACTCACGGAATCATCATCACTACTTGTATCATGCCGACGACGCTCATGCTTCCTAGACCTAGTCCTCTTGCTCTTCTTCATACTATGCACCTAGACACAAAACATAACAGTTTCAACCTCGTTCAGAACAAGTAAACTAAGACAAAAATACACAATGTAAGGTCAATAATCAACATAATGAACTAAACTTAACAGCCTTAAACATAATCAATCACAAGAACACTTACAATCAAATCACAAACACGGTACAACAATACAAAAACAAAAATCATCGTTGGGACACATACCTTGGAAGAAAGCTTGGAACTTTTCTTCTTCGAAGTAGATTTCTTTCTGGATGAAGAACCCATATTACCGATCAAGCTAGGTTTTCTTCTCCTCGGACCTGCAACAAAATCGGAAAAAGGGAAATCTGAGCAGCGGGATTAACAATTCAGGCCGGAGTTAATCCGCAGACAACGTTGGGGGATCGATATTCAAGAGAATGGGAGGGTTTTCTTGCGAGTTTTGGCACTGAATGGATGATCTTTCTAATCTTGTTTGATCTGTAATTTGTTTTTCTTGGTAAGAGATGCACGTCATTAAATAATCGGACGGTTAAGGCTTTTCCTTTTCCTTTTCTTTTTTTTCTAAATACAAATTCAAATCCTAACTAAATACAGTTTAGTAGTAATTCAATAATTTTACTATGAAATCCTATACACATTTTAGAACTAATCCATCTTTAAATTATGAAATTACTCAAACGAACTTCTCAATTTCTTTTTGTGGAGTTGTAATGCCATCAGATCCAGTAAATTTCGCGCGTTTTTTGGGATTAAATTGAATAAACTGAACTAAAAATAATTTATGAACTAAAAATATGTAAATTAAAATATAATAATTGTATTTTGAATTAAAAAATTTGTATATTAATTTTTGAATAAACTGAATTCAATTGAGTTTGAGTAAAATTAGTATTGCTTCACGAGACAGACCTAGACTAAAATGAACTAAAACTAAAAAGAATAGAGCAAAGTTGAAAATAGTTGAGGGGTTTTTTAAAGACCATTTTGCCTTATCTTCTTCTTTTAAGATTTGGTCAATGGAAAAATTTAAGAAATAATTTGGTAGATAAAAAACACGAAAACAATTTCAGGTGTGGAGAAACAAATTTTTTTTTTTTTGAAGAGAATATTATATTATATTAAACATGATGAACCATATTACAGAGTCTATTGCATAATCGACGTGCTAATTTATGTTCTACTTCTAGGTGGATTCTGTTGATCTTAACTATTTTAAACTCCATAAAAGACATAAGAAGATTACATATATTTAATATAGCAGACTTGATTTCAAGCGGTGCAGAAGTCGGTTTACCTATAGCTCTTGCCAAGACGATCGAGTCAGTGACGATATTGATCCTCTTACAGCCATGTCTGAGTGCTGCTTTGATTGCCCTCCAACAGGTTTCTGTTTCAGCTTGTAACGGTGTAACCACCGTGAAAAAATCCGTCCCTTGAATACTGTTTTCCATGGGCCAACCTGGTTTCCAGATGCGCCACCCACCCGTTCCCAACTTCTGTTCGCTTTTGAAAGCTCCATCAAAACTTAGCACGCAAGCCTCCCTGAGTAATGACATGTCCTGCCCAAGCTTGACCTGAGATAAGGTAAGATCTTGTCTATCCACCTGCATTTCTTCTGAATTAATTCCAAAATCCCCTTGTCGAATCTGACTGTTGCTAACCCTGGCCATAATTTGGGATTCTGCCAACGCATGGTCTACACACCACTGCGTCTGTAGTAATGTGTTATGGAAAACCATATGATTTCTCTGTTTCCATATTTCCCATAAAATTGCCAGATATTTTATAAGTTCTTCCAGTTGCTGTGTAGACATGATCAGACTAAATATCCATGCAGTAAAACCTCCATTCTGCTGTTGCTGATGTGATACTCCTGCAGAATTCCATATTCTGATTGATTCTGGACAAGTAAGGAACAGGTGTGCTTCATCTTCTGCTTCCAAATTGCATCTGTTACAAATTGCCGAAGTAGACAACTTCCTTATAACTCGGTTTTGCTGCGTGGGAAGACAACCTGAAATAGCTTTCCAAAGGAAAGTAGTAATTTTGTAAGGGATTCTAAGTCTCCACAATTTTGTCCAGAACTTCCGAGCCTGATCCGATGCCCTGATGCCATGTGAACCACTATTGCCTGAGTTCATGGCAACATGATATCCAGTCTTTGCATTGTACTCCCCAGATTTTGTCCATCTCCAAAAAGGGGTATCTGGAACATTTGGATCTATGTGCATTGCCAGGATGTGTGGGATGATGTCAGGAGGAAAGAGGCATCTGAGTAAAGAATTTCTCCAACACCTGTTTTGATGATCAATTAGGTGCTCCACCTTCATGTTGGTGTGTGTAGAGATAACAGCAGTATTCTGGATGGGATTCTGTGTGGTTGGTATCCAGTGTTCATGCAATCTAATATCCTTCCCATTTCCCACCCTCCAGTAGAGATTTTTCCTAATCAGTTCAGAAGCCCATAGGATAGATTTCCATCCCCATGTATCTCCTGGTTTAGTGTCCACTGTTTTTATAGACTCATTTCTCAGGTATTTGGCCTTATACACCTTGTACAGAAGAGATGATCCATCTTTAAGCAATGCCCAGGCATGTTTTGCCAATAGTGCTTTATTCATAGCCACTGAGGATCTGAGACCTAGTCCTCCTTCCAATTTAGACCTCGCAATATAGCTCCATGACTTCCAATAAACAGGCCTGTTTTCTAAAGAGCCTCCCCAAATGAATCTAGCTGTCATCGAGTCCAACTTTTTGAGAATATTAAGAGGGATTCTAAAAATTCCAAGAGGGTACACTGCTATAGACTGAAGCACATGCTTAGCTAATGTCAGTCTTCCTGAGAAATTAAGTAATTTCGCCTTCCAGGACTCATACTTCTGTCTTACCTTCTGGATTAGGTTCTGAAAGATTTGTGACTTTCTCTGATCAAACATGATGGTTGTACCCAGATATGACCCACCAATTCCTTCTCCTTGAATATTCAGTGTGTCTCTAACCAGCCTTTGCATTGGACTGTCAGTGTTGGGACTAAATTTGATAGAGCATTTTGAGAGGTTTAGCTTCTGTCCAGAAAACCTCTCATACTCCTGTAAAACCTCTTGTAGCTCCCTGACTGCTTGTTCTGAGCATTTTATAAACAAGATGCAATCATCAGCATACATAATATGTGAGACTGCTGGGCCACCACGTGATACCTGTATTCCCATATGCTTGTTCTGAGAAAGTTTATGTTGCAACCAAGCAGAGAGATATTGCTGACAGATTATAAAGAGATATGGTGACATAGGGCAGCCCTGTCTAAGGCCCTTATTAGGTATGAAAGTTTGTCCCAATTCTCCGTTAACCTTTACCTGATAAGACACTGTTTGAACACACAGCATTATGAGGTTAATTAAATTCTGGGGAACTCTCATGTGAGACAGAGCAGCTTCCAGAAAGGTCCATGAAACCCTGTCATATGCCTTGCTCATATCTAACTTAATTGCTGCCAGACCTAATTTCCCATGCTTATGCTTTCTGATGTGCTCTACCATTTCATGTGCCAAAAGCACACTCTCAGAAATATTCCTTCCCGGAACAAAGCCATGCTGATTCTCAGAAATGAGAGAACCTATATGCTTCTTCAGCCTTATTGCTATCATTTTTGCAATGACTTTATATTTCACATTACACAGGGCTATTGGTCTAAACTGAGCTGGAGTTTTTGGGAATTTTACCTTGGGGATGAGGATTATTTGTGTACAATTCCATTGCACTGGAAAGGATCCACCATTTGTAATGCTTAAGATAACCGATGTGAATGTGCTTCCCACTATCTGCCAGAACTTTTGATAGAAGCCAGCCGGGATCCCATCCTCTCCAGGTGCACCCCATGGTTTCATGCTTTTGATTGCTTCCCAAACTTGTGCCCTAGTGAAAGGAACTTCCAGATCCCGCACTTGATTATCTGTCAGTCTTTGGCTATTAAATTCCAAAACCTGTTGGAAAGAGGTCCTTGATCCCTGTTGAGCTTGGTATAAAGGATTCTGAGACTGTGGATCCACTTCAGGTTGATGGATGTACACCTCCCTGATATGTTGGTTTAAGATTTGCATGATCTGTGTCTGGTCCACATTCCAAACTCCATTTTCATCCATAATTCCTTGGATCATATTCACCTGCTTCCTCCTTGTCGCCCATCTGTGGAAGAATTTCGTATTTCTCTCTCCAAATTTCATCCAATTTATCTTGGTTCTCTGCTGCCAGTACTCTGCTTGTCTTTGTTCCAATTCCTGTTTCTGATTTATCAGTCTCCTTATCTGAGTAAGGTTAGAGTGTAATCCTATTCCTGACTGTGCTTTCTCCAATTGCTCAGCAACTTCATTCAACTTCTCATTCATATGACCAAAGGATTGTCTGTGCCAATTACACAAGTGAACCATGGAAAGTCTGAGCTTGTCTGATAGCAATGATATAGAGTCCATCTCCATAGCATTATTTTCCATTTGTGACTCCCACACTCTTGAGATAATTTGTTTTGCAGGTTCCATGTTTACCCACATAGCTTCAAATCTTCTTAGACCTCTTGTCCTTCTCAGTTGGGGTCTGAGTTCCAGCAGAATTGGACTATGATCTGAATTAGAGAAAGGTAAGTTATTTACCTTAGCTTGTGGCCACATGCTCTTCCATGCTGGGTTTGCAAAAGCCCTGTCCAACCTCTCTACAATTGTATTTGGTGGATCTTGATTATTACTCCATGTATACCACAAACCAGTGGATAAAACCTCTTCCATGTGATGCTCCTCTAACAGATGATGCAATTCTGAAGGGGAATTACTAGGCACTGGGATTCCTCCTCTCTTGTCTTGCTGACTAAGAACTTGGTTATAATCTCCAACCATAACAGTAGGGAACACAGAGAAATAGGGCAAAGATGAAAGTGAATTCCAAAAGGAAGGCCTGTCAGATACAGAAGGTGGCCCATAAACTAGGAGAAGGCACCACTTCTGATCATTTGCCCCTGAAACTAAACAGGCTATAAAATTACTATGAACCTGATCTACCACAAGATCTACCTGATCTGACCAAAAAAGAGCTAACCCCCCAGATCTACCAGTTGCATCAATTATTCTAGAGTTTCTAAAGAAGGTGTTTTCTTGCCAACGGTCAAAATGACTACCATTGGCCTTCGTTTCTAGTAAACACAACAAACTAGGTTTATACCTATTTAGCAGCTGGTTGATCCCTTGCATTGTAGGAGCGCTGTTGCAGCCCCTACAATTCCACACAATTCCTATCATGGCTGTTGAGGTGGTTGATTTGGTTCAACCACCTGAAAACCTGAAGTTGAGGCTCCCCCACCAGCCTCCTTCAACATTGGCAGTCTTGATGAGGACACCTCCTCCCCTCCAGTGCTGGATGATGAGTTTTCACTGTCTTCCTTTGCCAATTCCAGAAACTCCTTAATCTGGTCTTCTCCAATTTCCTCCAAGCTATCCACTGAATCTTCCTCCTTGGTACTTTCCTCTGATTGAATGACCAGAACTTCTCTTTCCCTCCCAGCAATTTGGCTCGCCTGCTCCTCTGGTTCTGAATCTGGTGCAATCTGCCTCTCCACGCAGTCTCTGATGATGTGATTCAGAATCACCTTTCTGCGCTTGGGAGAACGGACTACATCTGGCTGAGGTTGCTCCGAGGCAGCTCTCTTTCTCTGCTGGACAACTTCATTCTGTTGGATTGGTTTTGATGATGCTCTATGCACTCCACGCACATTCCAGTTATAGGTGACATCGACCCTCACAATCTCCAAGGCATTATTCTCCACCATATCTGAGCCAGGAAGTTGCTCTGCATTGCCTATCTCCATCATTTCTTCATTTTGGTTCCGCAGCTGCTGGGTAGAAGGGTTGGTTGGAAGATCTTGTGTAAGGTCTTGTGTAGGCCTAGATGATTGGCCCACTTCAAAGTTTGGTCTTCTTCGCCTCAGTATGAACCTCGCAAACCCTCTTCTCTTCTTTCCTTTACCGCCTGGCTGCACCATTTTCTGTTTCTTCTTGCTCATTTCTTGTCCCTCTCCCTCCTGAGCCCTGTCTCTCTTCCGCCCTCTTTGACGTCCAATGACTATTGCCGGTCCTCTGGTCTGCCTGGAAGATTCTGATAGCGAATCCAGGGATGATGCGTCTGAATCGCTTTCATCAGAAGAAATAACAATGATCTCATTTTCTTGATCACCATCTTGTTGACCTCTTTCCGGCAACTCTTCCAGCCATTGGACCTGTTGCATCGACGGGGGAACCTCCGAGATGGCTCCAGCCCATCCTGGTATAGCTTCTGCCCCTCTCACTGTGACTCTTAGATGCATCCCATCTGCATTTCCTTGTAAAGCAGACTCCATAACCGCCGTGAGTGTATCCTCAGCCGCTTCCAGATTCCGCAGATCCACTGTTACCCGTTGCAATTCTGCTATCATATTTTGTTCCAGCTGCTCCTGTTGCCTAACCCAGGTACCCATGTCTTGGACCTCTACATTTTGCAGGTTCGGGTTGTGGTTTTCTTCATCAATTAGCATGTCCGTTGGATGTGGCTCCACATTAGGGATGTGCTGTTGTAGCTCTCTATCTTGATCCCCGAAATAGGGATCAAATGTCTGCCTTGATGCTTGGAAGGGGGAACCCTCCAACCTGTCTCCAATCTCAAATCTCCTGCTGTTACCCGGCTCCATCCTCATGGAAATTAAGAAGCCTTCCTGCACATCTCTATCTCTCATGTGCCTGTATCTCAGACGCCTGGTTTCCATGTAATCCACTGGGATGTTTGTGTTTCTGTGCTCACGCCTGTGGTTGTATGCTCGTATATCACCCGCAAACATTTGTCGCCTAGGGTCATACACGATGTCGACTCCTCTGAGCTCAAAATGGGAACGGACCTTATGTTCAATGAATTCATCCAGGACCTCATCACTTACAACTGGACACCTACTCATCAAGTGCCCGATGACTCCACATCTGCGACACACTCTAAACACTCTCTCATACTGCACCGACACCCAAATCCTCCTATGCTCCGGATTCTCCACGTACTCCAGGTTGACATAAAATCCAGTAACCAATGGTTCGCCTGACACTACCCACATAGTTGCTCTCAGATAGGACACATTTCTGGCCGGTGGCGGTTCAATCTCTACGTCTATGATATCTCCGGCCATGTTCGCCGCTTTGATTGCAGCCATCGGTGCGAATGCTTCAGCCGGAAGACCATGAAGCTGAACCCTCACCTTTATCTTTTCCACACGTACATCTCTCAGGACGATCCCTGCGCCCCACCTCCTAAAAGCCAACAAACTTCCCGCAATGGCGTATGGACTTCGGTGGAGAACAGCTAGTGCTTCCTCCCGAGAGTCAAACTTGACAACAAAGAAATTCCCGTACCTATGGATTATCTCTGCAGGAACTGCCCAGAAATTTCGAAAATAAGCCCCCACCATCTCCTCCGATAAGCTTCTGGAGTCTAGGCAGTATGCTAACAAGCAGTTCTGTTCCACAGGAATCGACGCATTTATGTCGTCCCTTGTTAGTGTTAGGACTCCACCTCTCCGAGTCGGTCGGGTGTACATATCGAAGTTTATCCCTTCTGCATTTGGTTCCCTGTGTTCTTCTGAATAAGCTGAGCCCGTTGGAGAGAGAGCTGAGCCCGTTGGAGAGAGAGCTCTCTCCTCCGTGTTCATGGAATGGCTATCTCCCATCTTAGTTTTGTTAGGAAGATGGAAATGAGGTTGAGTATATGATCTGGTTGCTTGTTTCCAGGTATCAGGTGGAGAGAAGGGTATCTGTTTTCTGGTTACTGAAATTTCCTCATGGAGGGTATTTATAGATCCCTTCATCCACACCATCTTTTCGACTTCTTCGCGACTGAATCTATCTGAATTGAACTTAATTCTCGAGCCCAACTCCCTCATGATTTCCTTCTCATTAATCAATGTCTCTGTCTATCGATTTAATATTCACCCAATTAACGAGAATATCGTGCGCTAACCTTTGATTTCTGACGTCTTGGAACTTGCTGAAAATTACTGTCACACGCCTAAAACTGCTTTTTAGACGCTCAGGCTGCCCTGCTTTCTCCTTCCCCAATCTCCGTGCCTCCAACTGGCCAATCGGACGGGGAATCTTTCTTTTCCAAGTGCTTCCAAAACACCACCAAGTCTACGTCGCGTGTGGCAGAACCCTAGTACAGACCTTTATGCATGTGCCCGATGATTGTTCCACTGTATTGCCCAGATGCTGATTTGATAGATCCCTAACTTGATTTGATAAGACCTGAAGAAATTAACCTTTGATTTGATCTGAGAAGTGACCGGAAAACGCTACTCTCCTTCTAGAGAGAGAAAGTGACCTCCTCACTTCGAAACAAATTGATTTGTAAAGTACAAATTTTATTTTATAACATCAAGATTTGGGGGAAAAAAAATGCATTTGTAATTTTTTTTTTGATTGATTAAAATATTGACAATTTTGGTGATCTCAAACACCTCTATTATTTTGCTGGTATAAACAATGTAATAAGTAACAAGATGGCATATTATATCATCTGGCTCTGGCTGAATAAAATCTCAAATCATCCAAGGAAACATTCATGCATTAATGTAATAACCAAATGCATCCATGCTAACATCTCTCAAGGCATGATGTAACTCATGCTCCCTAGATTAACTCCCTTGAATCTACACAAATCGAACATTCGCTGCTTCAATCATGTTCTAATCTTCGCCATCATCGCTCATGCTAGCACGAGAAGATTCATTGTAGAACTCTGAGTCCAAATTGTCGACGATCACTCCTCTGTCACACGACATATAAGTAACTGTCACTACCACATAAGAGAGTCGAGTAGTGTGTGTGTGTGTGTGTGTGTGTGTGTGTGAGATGTATACCTCTCGAGCACGTACTTTCCTTCCTTGTACTTCTGACTTTTCTCGTAGGCAGATTCCTGGCAGAACATGGGACAAGTCGACAAGTAATGAAATGTTCCATCAGTTAGAGGCAATGGATACGATTCAACTATGATAGAGAACAGAGAGAACATACGTATTTCCAGCCAACATTTTGGCCACAGCAGCAGCAATAGATATCGGCTACAGTGTGCATTCCAGAAAGCATCAATCTCTCCTCTAGAGTGCCAACGGTAATGTTTACCCTGCATTACAATTTGTGAAAGAATGAATCAAGACTTCTATGAATCCGTTACATTGGTAGCATTCGATGGTGAAAGTGAGGCTGTAGAAACAACATAGCAACTGAATCAAAGGTTTTGGTTGAACTTAGAAACAATCATGAATTTTCTTTTTGGTCCAAGTAGTAGATTATAACTAGCTTTTCGAATAAAGGTTCTTGCTTTTTAGTACGTACATGACAAGGCTCCAAATTTGGTTCAAAAGGAAACCAATCACCGTAGGCACAAATATCAGGTGAAAGTCAATTTACAACTTCTCTCGTGACAGATACAAAATGCCTCTCATTCCTATTTACTCGATCCAAATGGACCTTAAGTTTAGGTAAAAAAGCAGTAGGAAATCATCTCTAAACAGATGTAAGACAAATTACACACTGGTGGATAAAAACATTGGAACTTCCTAATGTGAAAATTGCAACAAAAGAAAATCGACCAACACTTAAACTAGAGTACTCAAAAATCAGATAAAGATTAAAAAGACTCACGCTTTATTGAAGAGGTATGCCTTTCCTCTGCGCGAATGGAATGCCTGCTCATTCATGAAGAACCATCAAAGATCAAAGCAATCAGATGCCAATTCAACTCAAGTGAGTTACACTTGAACCTACAACCTAAAGCACCAATTTTTATCCACTCATCTAACCAAACAAACAAAACAAAAACATAATTTAAGGTTGCCCCAAATAAACATGAGCAACCATGGAAAGGGAATCCTAGTCCTATGCCAGAACACCTTAATTTCCTCAAACAAGTCAAATTACACTAGTTCAAGAGCAACCAGGATAAGGGTTTTTAAGGTTTAGGCAAACAAACAAACAAAAAAGCACAAAAAAGAAAGAGGGTTTTGGGATTTACCTTGGAGACAAGGTCATCAGCAAGAGCCAGGTGAGTTTTGCAGAATTTGCACATGTATGCTCTGCCCTCCAGATCCACCACGAATATCCTCCCCATCTCAGAAAATATCTGCTAAGTTTAGAGAAATGGGAGCTCTAACACTTCACGAAATTAATGTAATGAAATAATGACAATAAAAGGTTTATCATCAAAGGTTCTAGAGAATCTAGACTGTGTGTCTTAAAGATAACACTCCAAATGCCACCTCACAACTTTGGGCTAAAATGTTGAATTCAAGTTTCCATTTTTCTGGGCTACTGCCAATACATCTTTGTTTTCAAGGCTTTTAATATATTTTTGGTTGATTTTATGGACCATATTCAGTGTATTTCTTGTGAAAGGCAATGAAAATCCATTTAAAGGCAAAAGAAACTATTTTTCAAGAGTTATAAATATGTATTAACAGACCAAACAGTTTCAAATTAAGCTTAGTGAAAAATGATATTATATAGCATAATGAATATTACAACAATAATACATAATGTGCAATTATTCTACAGAACTGGTAAAGAGAAAAACTTGAGCCCTTGGAAATGACCATCTCAAGCTGTGGAAGCTGCAGCAGCTTCAGCCTCGGGAGCTGGAGCAGGAGTGTACCAGCCATGGTGGATTTCGATAGCCTGCTTTCTTCTTGCAAGTCGGGACTTTCTCCTCGCTCCGGTGTTCCTATGGAGCGTGCCGACTTTGACAGCTTTATCAATGACTGAGTAAGCCTGTGCAATCAGCTTCTCGATAGGGACAACATCATCAGGCTGCGCATCGGGTTTCTTTCGCAGGCCATCTAGTTCTTCCAACACCTAAAATAATTTGTGAATATGATCAATTTCTATAAATTTAAGACTTATAAATGGCCATCACAAGAAAAAAAAAGAAAAAAGAAAAAAAAGAACACGTCTTGAATGGAGCATAAACACAATTGGAGATCACACACAACTGAATAAACCATCAGATACGGGCCACCATAAGCCAAAAAAACACATCTTGGATGGAAAATACATGTGGATCAGACACAATTGGATACAGCATCAGTTACCAGCATTAAGAATCAGATTGACAAGTAAAAGACCGATCTTGAACGGAATTCAAACAAGCTCAAATGGAGTGAAAATATGATCATTTCAAAACACATAAGAAATTGGATACTGGCATGACACATCCTGAATGGACCATGAAAACAATCGAAGATGAGCAGGCACAACTGAACAAAAAATCAGATACATCTCACTTAAACAGCATGATTAAACCACTTGCATTGGAAAGACCTATTTTAAATCAAAACACTGCTCTGGCAACTGGAATTTGTTCAAACTGCTTCCTACAGCACAAATATGCAGCTAACAACTCATAAAGTTCATATTTTTATTCATTATCATCCTTATTCTACAACGTTTTGAAGGCACACTCAAGTTCGATATCATTCTTCTTCAACCATATCAAAGCACCTACTTGTCTCAAGTCTTAACCTACTGTTGCTCATATAATTCAAATGGTACCAAATTACCAATCATACAATTACTTCCATAAACACCTAAATCTAAACAACATCAAGAGATCCCAAATGGTCTCAGAAGATGCACTGTAGCACACATAATATCCAACATTTCAGAAAAAAATAAAAATAATTACACTAAAGTCACACAACAAATTCTAATACCTTTTTCATTCGAGTTCTAACTTCGGACTTGTGAGCTTTGTGATAAATCCTCCTTTTCTCAGCCTGGCGAGCCCTTTTCGCGGCAGAGTCCGGCTTCTTGGTTGCCGGAGTAGCTTCACAAACAATTGAGCGGCGAGGGGACCACTGAACAGGGCTCAAACTCACCGGCCCTGCAAATATTTCACTCAACCATCAAACAAGAAAAACTGAAGCCAGAAACGCACAGAATCAATCAAAGGTTGGCACTTTAATAGACAATGCTAAAAAGGGTTCTCAAATGTGGGCGCTTTACCGTGAGAAAAGAGGCTGAGCGAAGTGCTGGCTGAGAAGCTGAGAGGCTTGGCCATGGCGGCGGGGCCATTAGATAGTCTTAGGGAATTGAATCTGTGAGGCAATCCCAAGCAAGATGAGACGCAATGCGCTGCGGAGGCCATCTCTCGTAGAGAAGATTTAGTGAACAAAACCAACGGAAAATGTTCTCTTCGAGAGCTTTACATGAAGCACCCTTATCCAGTCTCTCTGCTTTCTGTTTTATTTTCTATTTGGGTCCCTAAATTTCTCACGTAATTTCAATTGACACAAGGTAAAATGGCTAATTGACTATGAGTAAATGAAAATGTGTAAGCAGTTTGGACAAAAAATAAACTAAATATAAGTTAGATAAACACGAGTCGAGTTCGAACCGGATTGATTACTATAAATTTTGATCTCGAGACTTATAACATTGTTTGATAAACAATGCTCGCTTGTACTTATATATTTATTAGTTAGAGTTGTTATTAGATGTATCATTTTTAATTTGATATTATTTATAAGTTAAAGGGACTAATGTGAAATATAAATTTTGGCGAGTCAAATTTGTTCAAATTCAATGATTGAGTTACACGAGTTGAGCTCGAGCTCCTCACAAACAAACAAAAGTTCGAACTCAAGACAAATTTTCTATGATTGAATGAGTTCAAACTCGAACACCTCATTTTTACACGATAATGAGTTTGATTATACCAGAATTCGAATTCGGATGTTTCGACTCATTTACACATATGTATCCAATTGTCCTGTTTGAGTATATAACATTTCAACTTTACCAATTGACACGATTAAGGGTATTTTTATGTTATATGAGCGCATTTAACACATTAATTAGAGGGATGAAAATGGAGCGGGTTTATGTGGATACCCGTCTCAGATTCGTCCCATTCAGGTGGGTATGGATCATTGCATTCATAAGAGGGGGGCGGGTATGGATATGATTTTTAAACCCATAATGGGTATGGGGAGGGTATAGATATTTTTCTAAAACCCGCCCCATACAAACGAATTTCATTTTCAGTAAATTTTGGTTTGTACAAAGTGGGTTTAGCATGCAGCCTTTTGTAAGGTCAAACGCAAACTGGCGATTCGAAAGATGTGATCAATGTCTGAAAGTACTACAACCTCAAACTACATGGAAATTTGAAATCTCTCCCTTGCAGTCATCAAACCAATTCACAACACTATTCCAGTGCACTCCCCAGAGGAGTGAAACTTTTAGGGTGAAATCTCTATCAATTTGGCTCACTACACCATTACTTGAAGATTAAATTTGAAAAAAATATGTAGAATCGAAACGGTAAATGAAGACAATCTTGTAATGGAGATATTTTCTTGGATCAAAAATCAAAATCACATCGTAAAAATCTGTTGTTAACCCATCGAAGCTGAGAGCATCGTCAACATTAACCGTGGCATGCTCCTGGGTGGTATTGAAGACATAGAATCCTAGCCTTAGGATACTAGTAGTATTGAAAATGCACAATAGTAAACCATTACATTGGTTGATAACTTCCAATTTACCTTCAACAAAATTAATTCTCTCTAAGCGAGTTTCTGCCATTTTATCAACACCAACAAACTCACATTCATCGGAATTCGAATGCATCAGAAGTACGCAAGATACATCTCCGCGTAGCCACTAGCGAAATTGCACACTGAAAATAAGGTGGAGCCAGGATTTGGAGACAAATTTGAAGCAAAGTAGTGATTTTGGGAGAAGGTGAATTAAACACTGTACGGATACAATAGAAGCGAAGCCCAAACCTTTCTAAAATTTGGGATCATGTGGGACAAAATTTCAAACCTATCATTTATCTTTCTCCGGCATCGCTACAAAGCAAACACAAAAGTGAACCATCAACATAAATTAAAATAACTATTTATGCAGATTTTATGTAAAGAAATATTGGTCATACCCTTCCAACCTTCTGTTATGGATTGTCCGATTTCTCTTTGATAGGGTGGGTTTGGTATCAGTCCCTCGAGTATGAAAATATATAAAGCTGACATCAAATCTAGAAAATAAAGAAGATACAGTATAAATGAACTCAAATTTCAAATCCTCATGGCCACTAATCTCCTCCATTGCAGTTACTTCACTTTAGATTAACAGCAGTTAAATTCAGATTCTTAAAAGATGCTTTGTAAGAGAAGTTGTATACAATATATGACTGATCAATCTAAATTAAATTGAGACAAAAGAAAATGATACCAGTGTATAATTGCTAGATTAATTGAACAATTTCTGATCGTGAAATTAAAGCATACAAAAATATTAACATGGGAAAATAAATTTTTCTACCGAAAAATCAAAGTCGGGAGGTCTGCATCAAATGACGAAGAAAATAGACCAAATATGTATGCTCACACAAGTCACGTGATAAAATTTTTAAAAATAAGAACCCAAAACAAGATTCGTCTGTCATGTACCAAGGAATTTTTGCAAGAAAGGTGGCAAGAAGGTTAAACTGCCAAGTCCATCATCACCAATGATATAGCTGATCAGATATGTAAACTCTTTTTTATAATCATCTGCATAAACATATCTAATAGCCAACCACTATATTTTGAGTACTCTACAAGGTCCAATTTAGCAGCGTGGAAGTGATAAACTAGAAGTTTCGAATCCAAATAAATAGAAATTTCGCAGGTTAGACCAGCTTCACCCTCGACAACTAGGACAACGTGCTCACAAGGAAGCCAACTGCACCAACGAGAGCCTTGTTTGGTTTTTGAGTATTTCCTTGTTGGGTGTAAGATCTATTGAGTTTTTTTATTGTGAGTATTTTTTTTTTTTTGCTAGTTTATGAGTATTTGATGTTTGATAGGTTTGAGATCTCTTGCTTTTGTTGATTGTGAGTGTCTTTTGCTGGTTTTGTGCATTATTGGGTGTGGGTTTTTGTGATGTGATTTGATGATGTTTAATCTTATGGGAACACTTCTATTTATTTGGGACCTTGCTTCGAAGGATTTAAGTAGTTAAACACGATGAGTTTGGAGAGGAGACTAGTTCAAATTTTGATGTACATACAACCCTTATTATTCATTACATAGTTTATTTAAGTTGTCCACAAGGTTGATAAAAAAAAGAAGATTACTCATATTGTGTAAACGTGGAGCTTGCCATTTATTGTATATGACATCACTGATTGTATTCATCACTCATATTCGTATAATATTACAGCGAGAAATCCTGGGTGTACACTATGGAAGAAAGTTGTTTCGATTCATACTTTAAAGCCTTGAATTGGTAAGAAAAAACGCTAGAATATTTGGCTACAATCCTACAAATAATGGGTACAATCAAGATTGAGCTAATGACACAATACGTCTATTTTCTTCATCCTCGCTAAGTACACCATGAAATCAATTATGAATTCATATTTCATAAAAAAATTCATAAATCTACAACAATAAATTTAATCAATTCATAAGCATGGAAACCTACGGAAATTAAACCCTAAACCTAAATAGAAACATGAAATCAAGCCTAAGTAGTTCGAGAATTAATCTCATGTAATCTCAATACAATGATTCAAAGTATATATGAGGGAAATTATCAATTAGGAAAATTATGGACACTTTTGCAATTTATTAAAATTAACTGTGTGGAACCAACTTGATATTAAACTAAATTTCATAAAATAAATTGAAATTTGAGTAGAGTGATTTGTTTTAGTCATTAAATGTAACCACCCACCAAACTCCAATACTTTGACTCATCAATACAAATAAGAAATTTCTACACATTCAAATAGTCAACCCGATATATCTTCAATTATATATTATTTTTTCATTCTTTTGACTGACATAATTAATAATTAATACATAGAGTATGATATGTATGGGGATATTTTAGATTTTCATAATCTTATTGGGACTGGTTTCTTATTTAAAACTACTCAATTTATCAAAAGTCAAAACAATTGGGGTTATTTATAAGTCTCAAAAGCTCTCCTTCTTTGTCAATTCTTGAGTTTCTTCTCTCTCATTGGCGATCTTATACTCGTCTCTCTGTCCCAACCTCTGATTTAGCGGTTCTGGTATTGCATTTCCCAAACTCATATATAGTTGATTTGATGCCCTGTCAAATTTTTTTTTTATTAAACTGGAACTGAAATAAACTGAGCCGATTTACATAAATTAAATTAAAGGAATGCTGTAATTTGATCATTATATAGGAAAAATTCATTTCAATTAATGTTCATTCAGGTGAGATTTTATTAAAATCGTTTAGCATGATAGCATTTCATGTGTTTAATCTAGCTACAACATGTGTTTGATCGTTCTTTGTCAATTCTTGAGTTTCTTATCTCTGTCGTTGGCGATCTTACAGGCCTCTTCTCTGTCCCAGCTGCACTGATTTAGCAACATTGGTAATGCATTTCTCCTATGAGTAATCTCCTATAGTTGATTATGTTTTTATTTGATTGGAATAATCTCCTATATATTTGATTTCATTAATTAATTTTATTTTGTCAACGTGCATTAAAGTATAACCTGTGTCATTTATTTATATAACAAATTTTTTATTATTTTATAATACTTTTATTTATTAAATTGATGAGAAATTTTCATTTCTATTTTGAAGGCTAAGAGAGAGAATATGGCTACGGACAAAGGCGATATGAGAGAGGTGAATGGCTCAGTTGATCTTATCAGCCTGTTCAACCTTTCAGAACAGTACAATTATTTCTGCCGAAATCCCCTCCCATCTCTTTCCAAGTCGCACTATCTTGCCGGTGTGGCCGGAGACCCAGAAATCAGCAACGAAGGGCGGTGGTTGAACAACCTGATCACTGGAGAGAAAGAAACGGTGCAGATTCAACCTTTTGATGCAAATCTTCTTATGGAAGCTTTCCGTTTTAAGGAAGCTGCTTCTTCCGAAAATGGCAAGGAGGAGAACAAGGCTGGTGATGGTGACATTAAGAAGCGCCTGAAAATTAAGATCAAGAGAAGTACTTAGATATAGCAGACTGAATTAAGTGTTTCTTTGTAATCTTTGAAACTTAATTACAACAGTTCACTTGTAATTAAGTGTTTCATAAGGGATTGTTCACTTGATCTTATCTTTACAATAGTTGCTCTAATGAACTTATTTTTATAAAATTATTACTGGATAAAATTAAAATGAATTGAATTAAGACCTTCATTGTTTGAAAGTTTTTCATTGGTGGAAAGTTCATGTAAATACATCTGTAAAAGTCTTTGTACCTATCTAAAGTATTTAATTCGTGAAGTATAAGATATCCTCACAATTGTTGATTTTTTTTAATAAAAAAAACTCAGATTGCATCAATTTGGTTAAATACAAAAGATACGATGATAATTAACGTGGGAAGGTAGAAGATGCAACTTCCAACCAAAGATAATTTACGGCTAGATATACTAAATCTCTACAATTATGCTCTATTTGATTACATTTTTCAATCTTAATATTTGACCATATTTTTTCATTTGAATTGAATCTTAAAAATGATAATAATTACATTAAATTTATCAAGTTTGAATTAAATTTTTCAAAAAAATAAATAAACCAAACTAAACAAAATTCAATTCTTTCTCTCCATTTGGATTGGATTGCTCCAAGCTTTCCTACATATAATACTAGCAACATAAACCACAAAAATATAAACATAAACAGCCAAGAAGATCCTTAAAACCCTTTCTGCAATCAAGAAATGGAATCCCTTTCTGGTGTTCCTCATCCCGACCCCCTTGTTTTCGAGCTCAACAGACTGCATAACCAACTCAAAGAAAAGGAACGAGAACTTGGGGCAGCTCAGAGTGAGATTAAAGCATTTAAGGCAACAGAAGCATTGAAAGATAAGGCCGTGGAAGAGCTGGAAATTGAGATGAAAAGGTTGGGAGAGAAGCTTGGAGCAACTGAAAACCTTCTCGACCAAAAGAACCTTAATATCATGAAACTCACCGAGGAGAAACGAGAAGCCAACTATGCGCAGTATGGTGCTGAAGCCACGCTTCGAAGAGTGCATGCAGATCAAAAGGATGACAGCTATATATGTTCCTGTGGAGTCCTCTTGAAGCTGACATTAACATGTATAAAAACTGAGAACACTGGAAAGGGAGCTATAGCAAGATTCAAGGTTACAGCGAATGAATGGAAAGATGAGAATGATAAAGTCATGCCTGTCAAGCAATGGCTGGAGGAAAGAAGATTATTACAGGCTGAGATGCAACGGTTGAGGGAAAAACTGAGAATAGTAGAGAAAACAGGCAAGGCAGAAGCACAATTGAAAGATAAACTAAAACTGAGGTTGAAGACAGTACTGGAGTCTGGCTTAAACTGAGTGCCATTTCGAACACAGTTACACATGTAATGGAAAAACCTAAAACTTCTTAGGAGTCCTCTCAAGTAATGGTGGACAAAAGAAGAGATCTATATCACAACCAAGGGGTTCTGCAATAAAAAGTACTCAAATGCATACGGAGAAGGGCAAGTGCCGATTTTGCGGAAAAGGTGAAGCAGAATAGCAACTTAAAGAGGTTCAACTCAAGCATAGGCTTCAAGAAAATTGACATGGAAGGGACTGTACACCCCCTGCCTTGTGAGCTGCATAGATGTATATATATATATATAGATGTATATATAAACAATGGGATTCTAAGTTTTCCGTTTTATTTACATGTCCAAGTGTTTTGGAATGAGGCCAGAAGCTGGGTACTTTTTATAAGCTGAAAATACATCAGCCCCTATCAAAGCTGATCTTTCGACTGTAAAAGCGTACTTCTAATGTAGAGTTTTTTTTTCCTCTTTAAATGCATACATGAGCCATGGATCATTTTGTCCATGGATCATTTTTCACATATCATACAACTAATGCCTTTGTACAAATGAATTATGCTGGTCAAAAAATATGATTAAGTGATCTAATCGTTCTTAGGGATATTTCAGATATTTAATCATATTTTTAGACCTGCACATAAAATCCCGTAAAAGGCCACCCAAAACAAAAATTCTGTGATAAATTTCTTGACTTGGCAAAAGAAATTACAAGGCGGTTATTATTGTTGTCGATTTCCACGAAACGGAGATTCCCCGTAAGTAGAATCCAGTCGGAACATTAGGGTTTGCCTTTGTAAACGATTTGTAATTCCTGCAATCCATTTCTGTCCACCAACTAAACGATTAGGGTTTGCCTATATTATTAATCTTCGCAAATCTAGCAACTAAATGAATATCTGTGCTGAAATTTCTCGACGTCCTGAATGATAAAATCAAGGTCATCAGAAGTACTTAGTTATGTATAAGTAGTGACAGAAAAGAACACAAAAGAATTTTAGGTTTTTATAAGTACAAATCCATCAAATTATATATGTACCAAATTTTTTTGAAATTCAGGTTGTTTTTTGCAGGAGATGCATGTTAGTCTATATATGTACGCTCGCAACTTGCACGTAATTTGCACGAAAGAATATAAAATTATGCAACGTACTATACGTGTGTTATTTGTTAACTAAATAGAGACTAAAATATTATTTTTTTTAATATGATTTATAATTTAATGGCAGGTTGAAAATTAAGGATTTTGATGTTGCAGACTCTCTCTGAAAGATGCAAAAATGGCAGCGTTGAAGGAATAGCTTGGATAACTTTTGTTTGTTAGTTATTTGTATTTCTCGAATGTTTTCATTTATATTTCAACAGCTTTTGAGGGCTGAAATGTTTTAATTTTAAACTATTTCAATAATGTTACTGAATGGATCACAGTCATAGGTGAATTGAGAATGAAATCAAGCACCTTCAACGGGTGGCTGACTCAGGAGTTTGTGTGATGCATTTTATAGAAAGCTTTACAGAATCCAAATTTAAAAACGGTTTCTGACTGTAATATCGACACATTTTATAATAGGTTCTTAATTATTTTTTTCATGGTTTCATTTCGAAGAGAGAGGAAAACACCATGCATGAATACGTGCTTATCAGATTATTTTCCTAAACTTATATATAAATACGTGCTAAATGAATACGTGCACGTGTGACGTGCACGAAGAGTGCAAGTTAATTATGAATTTATGATTATTATTCAACCAAAAAGGCAGTCTTAATTCATTGATTGAATGGTATTTTGTTTAAAAAACTGTACTTAAAATTAACCCACATTGGAATCAGTATTTTTAGAAAGTGTACTTTTCAAACCAAATCTGGATCTGATCAATTACTATTTTTCAAAAAGTGTACATACCAGATCCGGATTGGAATTTCTATACGTACTAGTCCAGTATTTTACTCTTATAGTATAAAATATGATGTAAAAGTATGAAAATAATCTCAATTTATTTAATTTTTATAAAATTAGACAACTTGCAGAGGACGATATTATCAATTGCCGGAGATATATTTTGTGGGTGAATTAGGTTTTGAGGATCGATCATCAAGAGTTAATTCTCTGAATTACACGACGGTAATCTTCGTCTCTTGATATAGAATTTGATCTTCTGATCAAAGTAGCTAGCTAGGTCACTTACACCATGAAATGTGAACACCGGAGACTGATCTGAAATGATTTCTTAGCCGTAATGAACCATGAAATGATTTCTCTGAATTTGTTGGAGTAGAGTCATGTACTCTATTTAGTTAATTAAGCGGTAAACTACGTGATAAAAATATACGTAGATAATATAAAAACAAGGCTTCTATACGCAGTCCGTATTTTGCTTATTTGCCGTCCATATTTTTTTTAAATAATCATATATACAATGATTCTGATACATAACTGAATTTCAAGTGTATGCAATAAAAGTAGTATATATGGTGCATGTGTCTGATATACATAATTATTGACCATATCATATATATAGAAGGCGTATTTTTATTTTGGACTGTAAAATGAGCAAAATACGGACTGCGTATAGCATGCCCAAAAAAGGGTTGATATATAGTCCGATATTTGATATTTTAAACTTATTGAATAATATACGGTACCGCGTATACTACTTCAGATACTAAAAGTCTAAACCTAGCTAGACATAGGTCCCTTTCTGCAATCAGGCGACCAATATTTAATCTGAAGGATAGACGCAAATTTAGGAAGTTCAGATCTGAATGTTCAGACCGAGCTACTTTTGTGATTGGATTCGCAAATTGCATTCAATAATTATACATGCAGGTCCATGTTTATTAATGTATATCTGAAAAATATAATATGTGACCCTGAATTGTGTTAGTGCACCTAAAATATTATATTTTGGACCTGCATTAGTAAACATAGACCTGCATGTATAAGACGTTGAAAAGAGAGCACTATTCTGTCAATTTTAGGGTTTCCATTATCGTAATTTTAAACACGTTGACGTAATATTTCGTAAATTATATGGTGTAACATGTATCGTGCCCTTAATGTCAGTAAATTGAAATACGGATTTTCTAGTACTGGTATATATAGATGCAATGTATAAAAACTGGAAATATTTTTGTAAACTGCGTAGTTTTATTACCGTCCATTTTGTTTAAATTCACTTCTCATCATTATTTCTTCTTATTTTCTTACGTTATCAACTTTCTCAGAGTGAGGATCTATGATCTACGATTTCTAAATAACCCTACCCTTATTATATAAGTTCTACTTTCTTTTAACTAGATTAATTGTATTTTAGTTTAGTATAAACAGACATTATACTAAACTAAACTAAGTAATCTAATAGTCAATCAGTTAATTAGTGTCCATTTTTTAATGTCTGTTTAGGGGATAACTGAGACGTACTGCTCTTACAAATCGATCGATATTAAACCCCAACCCCATCTTCAAGGTTCCAAATTTGAATCAGAACTAACAGATTTAAGAACACAGATTTAACAGGTTTTTGTTAAATGAATCATCTTTCAAACAAATATATATATATATATGTGTGTGCCGAGGAGATGCATGTTATTATATATATATACACCGCTCGCAACTTGCACGTAATGTGCATGAAAGAACATAAAATTATGCACGTTAATTATAATCACCAATTTATTTGGTTATTAAAAATTGAACTAATTAAAATAAATCGAAACAAAAAATTACACTATTGCAATCATTTTTTTTTAAAAAATACTACATTTATTAGTTGATTAGAAAATGAATGTTAGAATGGTGTATTGTAAAGGATCAATATTGATAAAGAAAAACAATATCCTCCTTTTCTTCATTTCTCGCTTTGATGGAATATACTATTTAAACTAGTAATTACTCACTCACACTGTTCCAATCAAAACTTTTTATTAGACTTTTCAAAGTCAAATTTGGACGACTTTGACTCATAATTTCCACAAGACAGTGTGTAACGCTACGATCATATAATATGTGATTGGATTTTATGATATAACATGTGTTTTTAATTGATTTCAATTATAATGTATTGTAATAACTAAGCTTAGATGAATAACTTTCCACTAGATACGAAATAATAACTTTTTTAGATTTTAATTTACACACCTAATAAATATATAATATTTAATTTAATTTTGAAAAATTAAACCAAATGTTTTGGTTGAGCATGTATCAGGGTTCATTGTCCCGCATGCATGTTCGTACGTGTGACGTGCAGGAAGAGTGCAAGTTAATTAATTATGAATTTATGATTATTATTCAACCAAAGTGCCAGTCTTAATTCATTGATTAAATAGTATATTGTTTAAAAAAATGTACTTAAAACTAAACCCAAATTGGAATTAGTATTTTTAGAAAGTGTACTTTTCAAACCAAATATGGATCTGATCAATTACTATTTTTGCACATACCAAATCCGGATCGGAATTTCTATACGTACATAGCAGTACTTTACTCTTGTAGTATAAACTCTTGTAGTATAAAGTACGATGTAAATGTATGAAAATGATTTCAACTTATTTAATTTTTAAAAAACTAGATAACTTACAGGTGACGGTAGTATCATTTCATTGGTATTTTAGACTACGTTGAGTAAGATAATGGAATTCGTATAGCACATCAGTTATAAAACCACATAATCAATTCCATGAGTAAAAGAATGTAAGAATTAATTAAAGAAATATGACGAAAAGGGAGCTGTTATTGGCAGAGCAATAATTAGCTTACAGAGCAAAATATAAGATGTTTTACTAAATTATCCCTTTTAACCGTCAACAGGAAAAGACATAAAAAAATGCCTTTGTTATATTAAACAAATAAAAAAAATGCAATCGTCGAAGCTTCGTACAGATCTCTCTCTCTGCTGCAGCCACCATCACCGGCCAGCCAGCCGGCCGACGTCAATCTTTCCGACCGAATCGCGTGCATGAAGAGGTTGAATGCTTGCCGGAAACTGATAAATCGCTGGTCTCCGTGCATCACCCTAGCTACACCCCACAAACGTCCGACGACCAAACAATATTTCTTAAATTTTAGTTCATGTCCATTCATAAATCCTTAATCAACTATTTGAAGATTTAATTCTTTCTACTAAACGTTTTTATTTTGGAATTTCATTCTTTTCAAATCCAAACAATATATCTCAGTTCCAGAAATATCGTGGTAAATTTAAGCAACTGAAGAGGAAATAATGAATGGCTAAGAAATCAACTATTTGAAATATTTAGTTATCGAAAAAATATTTTAGTTTTGGAAATTTAATTCTTTAAAAAACCAAACTACCCACAAAAATATTTTCAGTGTATATATCTATGAAAGAGGTACAATTAATATGGCTGAAAACTTGAAATCATCCAACATTTTATATAACTTATGAATTACAATTACAGGGTACAAGTTTGTTTATAATAAACAACGTTTTTTGATTAACTTTCAAGGTCTATTTTTATATTGAAAAGATAGAATTTCCCTCGTCAATAATTGATAAAATTTCATACGATGGCCGTCACGGCGACGCTGGATCGGAGCCGGAGGAGAGGATGTCATCTCCACCTTTCAAATCGAAGCAAGAAAGAAAGCATGCAAATCTAAACATGATTCACGCTTTATTTAATTAGTTACCATATCACGGTAAATAATTAACTAAAGGCAAGTTCTTAAATCCCTAACATACCATAATATAAATAACGTTCTAGTGTGATGGTAATTTTTGGATTATTTTCGTAATTATTATCTGATTTTGCTTGATTTGGCATATGTTTCCTTGAGCATCCCATCATTTTGTTTTGGTTTTTCTTTAATTTGAACGTAATTTTGGGATTATCTTCGTAAATTTGATCCAGTTTCTCTTTATGCAATTTTTAGTATTAATTCGTCTTCTTTTGATAATGCGAAAGAACTAAATAATTTGTATATAGTTTGCGCATATGTATAACAACTGATGTAAACAATGAATGTATAATTTGAATCTGATGAAAATTAGGTTAATTTAGCTATACTGTTGTTATTTTCAATATATTCATATTAATCAGTTGATCAACATATTTCAGTTTTTTTAAGTTCAATCCAATAAAAACAAGCTACATCTCTTATTGTTATACTTGATTTGATCTGCAATGAATGTTGAAGCTAAGATGGTAGTAAATCTGATTTCCTGAGATGAGAGAGAAATTCATTTTTTACTGTAATAAACATGTCATTCACAGAAATTATGAGTGATCAGCTTCAATGTTCAGAATTTGTTGTCATTTAATGGTTAAAGTCAACAAAAGTCACATCATTCCCAATCCATGCTTTAAAGTTCTGAATGTCTCATCTATGAACCCCTTTGAAATCTATAAAAGGGGTTCATAAAAGGACAAAACACAAAATTTTAAAGCATGAATTAGGAATGATGTGACTTTTGAAAGGAGTTAGGGGTTCATAGATGTTCATCGTCATTACCCCTTTTATTAGCTCCCTAACATCTTATAAAAGGGGTTAGGGGTTCTGAACGTCTCATCGATGAGCGTTATTGAAATCTACAATAACGTCTCATTTTTGAAATCTCTGTCAAATTTTAAAAGACAAAACACAACATTTTCTTTTCTTTTTTCCTTGAGAAGCTTTTGAGATCTGATTCAAAAGGCCTCTATGTGAAGGTAGCTGGAATCTTTACACTTTCTCTTCAATAGGGTGTCAACATCTGCCTTTGATGATTTGTATCCCAACTAGTTATTGTAGATTGCAATAACTACGTGATGTAAACTGTATCTGATTGCTTGATTAGAATAAGGCAGTACATGGCCTATATATAGTTACATACAAGGGGCTAAAGCTAAATATTGAAACTAGCTAAACCCCAGGCACATAATTGCAATATACAAAGTACATACATAATTAATAAATTAGTCCTCCAATTCTTCTTCTATAGTCACACCCCCTTCAAGCGAAGCGTCAGATTAATCGAGACGCGGAGTTTGGACCGAAAGAAGTCAAACAGCGCACAATTGAGCCCCTTGGTGAAGATGTACGCAACTTGTAAGGAGGTCGGAACATGACCAACTCGAAACTTGCCAGCACTAATAAGTTCCCTCACAAAGTGGTAGTCGATGTCGATGTGCTTAGCTCTCTTGTGAGCAATTGGGTTCTCCGCAAGAAAGATAGCACTGTTATTGTCACAAAGAAGCACCGGAGATCCTTGTAGTGGAAAGCGCAGATCCCGAAAAATGTGTAACAGCCAAACTACCTCCGAAGAAGTGTTCGCAAGAGCTCTGTACTTCGATTCAGAGCTTGAACGAGAGACTGTAGGTTGCTTCTTTGCACTCCATGAGACCAAATTGCCACCAAGGAAAACTGCATACCCATAAGTATAGTGACGTGCATGTCTCCAAGCAGCGCACCCAGCCAGTATCAGAATATGCAAGTACCTCCGAAACACCATCAACAGTAAAGGTCAATCCACAATGTTGCGTGCCACAAACATATCTGAGTATTCGAGTAACTGCAGCAAAATGATCATCCCGGGGATCCTGAAGGTATTGACTCACAGAGTTGACAGCGAAAGACAAGTTAGGACGAGTGATGGTGAGGTACTGAAGGGCACCAACAAGAGACTGATACAATTTCAGATTGTGAAGCGGTCCACTGGTACTGCTGTGTAACTGAGACAACGGAAGAAACGGTGTGGAGATCGGTGTAGCATCCAGCATTCTAGATCTCTGAAGAATATCCCCAGCATACTTGGCTTGACCCAAGAACAACCCGGTAGAGATGGGTGTAACCTCCAGGCCAAGAAAGTAGCTGAGGTATCCGAGATCCTTGACAGAAAACTCCCGATCAGCCCGAGTTATGAAATTTTGAATAGAAACCTTATCATTCCCGGTAAAGAATGATATCATCGACATAGATGAGAAGGTATATATAGAATGACTGAGCCACGGGTGAACACGGACAGAGAAGGATCCGACAAACTTCCAACAAAGTCAAGGCCTTTAACAAAGGCACCACTAGTGGATGGACTTAGGTTTCTAGGCGGTTCATTCGTACCATTCACGGCATTTTGGAAATGCCGTAATGGGTTGTGCCGTAAAATGGCACTTCTTCTGGGCGGTTAACAAAACGCCTTAAACATGCATGCTGCACACGGCGGTTCAAAACGCCGTGTGCAGCGTTTAAAAAACGCCCTGTATACCTGTTACGAATTCGCCACCTCAGGTCGCCTGTGTCTGTAAATGTGAGTGTTACGATATCACCGCCAGTGATCGCCTGTTAAGGCGAACTCGCTTGTGTTGGTCGCTTGTTTCTAATAATACACAAGCGAAATCGTAACCAGACTCGCTAGGGTGAAGCAGGCGAGACCGCTGGCGTATTCGCCAGAATATATGGGAATATTAAATTTGAAAAAAGACTCAATGGTCATGGTGTTACGGTGTCGTGTATCATCTCGCTTGTGGTCGAAAAAGAAAAGCGAGTTCGCCTTCTGGAGGTGGCGAAACTATAAAGCGAACTCGCCACCTGAAAATGTAGTCAGACCAGATGGGCACAAGCGGAGTGGGATACGACACCGCCAGAAGAGGCGAATATTAGGCGACGTCGTGCACATATTTGTTGTAGGGAATGTGGTTGGCGAATTCGCCTTTTGAATTCGTCTATGGAGGCGAATATTGGAGGCGAAATCGTTTGAGGCACGCCAGGGGCAACAGAGTCTAGCAAGCGATTAGCCAGGCGACGTCGCTTTTGTGGGCGAATGTATAGGCGAAATCGTTTGAGGCACGCCAGGGGCAACAGAGTCTAGCAAGCGATTAGCCAGGCGACGTCGCTTCTGTGGACGAATGTATAGGCGAGGCCGTGTGTATGACCGCTTGTTATATTGTAGTAGAAGGCGTGCCAGGTAGCGATCTAGCTTCTGGATTCGACAAGAAGCGAATAAGGAAGCGAATTCGTTTGCGTGCAAGACAGAATTGTGTAATTATTTGTTAAAATTGACCCGTTTCTTTCGAAACATGAATCGGGATACCCGACTCAACATAAACCTGTCAAATTCAAATCCAACGCCCCTATACTAATGCTAAAGATGCATAACCTAAGCACTCAAGTGCGATACTAATGTCAAGCCCCTACCAAAAAGAGAGACAATACTTTTTCATGCCTTGGGGAGGTTAGGGACCTGTGGCCTTGCAATGGTAAACGCACGGTTGTGGACCAGATATTTAGCCATTTGGTCTCTTCCGTCGTTAAGTTCTTGCAAGGAGAAAGGAGTGATATCATCCTTGAATACCTATGATTGAAAATAACGCTTATTAGGAAATCTCGACGAATATAAATGAGATTAGACGCGTGTAGCGTACCTTTAGAAGATCTAGCATGTCTTTTTGAACACCATCCACCACCATCAAACCAAATATCATTGTGTAATAGCCACATTCATAGTTCGATGATTGCTTCCTAGACTACAAAAGTGTTTAAAACATAAAACATTACTATACTTATGGTACTTTAAACACAAATGTTGATTTTTGAAAGGACGTGATAGCATGAGCACAACATCTTACCCGAATGTTTATAAGGTGGAAGTCGAGGAGTGTTTTGTCGTTCACTTGAAGAATTGAATTATCAAGGAGATCGGCGAATGTTCGTGATGTATGTATGTAATCATACATGGCGGGAAGTTCATTGAAATTCCAGAAATATTCAAAATCCTCCCATGGTACGTGGATGTCCTTTGTCATGGTAAAGCACCTTTCATTTCCGAGAAAGGCATAGCATGCATTCTTGTCGTGCGAGGATATCAAATCATAAAAGACTCGGACGAAGGGTGGAAGGGCTTTCATAAACTCCACGAGCATGGGGTCTAATGTTTGTCTAGCTATAGGCAAGGCATGCACGGGTATTTGTGGATTTTGTGGAGTTTGTGGTTTCCTACGGGGTATGGAGGTGGATTTTTCATCAAGCACCAACCATTTTGGCCATAGAACAAGGAAACCTTTAGCCTCCCCAACTCTCACCATCGGTGACTCCTTCACAGGTAGCATTTGTTGTTCTATCAAAACATCGGTAATGCGAACACTAAAAAATCCTGCGGGGATGTCAACACGATTGTGTTTCACCGCACTTGGGTCGCATGTGCCATTGGCGACATGGAGTGGTTTTGATTTGGTACCTTGCGAAACATATAGCTTGCAAGGGGGGTTCTATCATAAATGAAAGCACAAGAGAAATCATCATCCAACTATTTTTAGAAAGAGATTAGAAACCAACGATGTTCTAAATTAGCAAAATTTGTACTAACCTTATCAACTTGAATGGAATGCGCCGCATTCAACTTGATGGGTGATGAAGGTGGAGTAGGAGGCACTAGTTCCTCCTCCATTTCCACATTCTCACCTTCATCCTCCACAATTTGAGGTGATGCTTGAGAACCCTTTGATGATGGTGGAAGATGTGGTTGTGTACCTCCTAACCTCTTGATGTGGGGATAGTTGGTGTGTTGTGCTATGTCTTTCATCACCTCCCTCAAATCCTTCATTTCCGCCTTTGTCGCCGCCACCTCGCTCAAAACTCGTTGTAGTTGTGATGGTTTAGGATTGCCTCAACCTTGCTTAATCCCAAAAACCTCTTCTTGTGTCGCGTAACCTCCAACACCTAATGCTCTTCCCGGGTGTTCCTTTTTCTTCCCAAGAGCAAAAGCCTCATTCAAGACATCCTTCTTCCCACACGGGATAAAGGTACCCTCCTCCTTTTGGCGCTCAAGAAGTTCCTATTATCAAATGAAGTTGTACTAGGTGAAAGTGGTTGTGAAGAATATTTGAAAGCAACAACAAAAATAAATAAGACTACAATAGATAGTAAGATAATGTAAGATAGATAGACTAACCACCCTCTTTGCACATTTTTCGGCATCCTCCGAAGTGAACTTACCATCCGAGTCTCTAATTCGACCCAACACGAAGAGTTTTTGTCTAGTATAATCCTCGGCGTCCTTTTCCACTATGACATACCGAGCTTCCGCCTCGTCCATCCCCCCTAATACCAACTCCTTCACTAGTTCCTCCTTCTCCCTAAGCCCCTCCTTCTCACCTACACCCAAATACCCTGACCTACCACCGGTGTACGACATTGTTATTGATTTCGCCGATGTGACCTTCTTGTCCCATTTCCCCTTTGCACAAGAAGATACCGTATCACATGTCATCATTAATGTAATAGATAAGAGGAGGTTATGTCACCGAAGTTATAGTTTGTGACTCACCGAAGTCTTATTTTCAAGCGATGCTTGCTTGAAGGCCTCCCACGCATCGGTTGTAATATGATTGTATCGGTCCCTTGGATCTTGACCTAGCCTCTTTCCCTTCTCATACAAGTAGTCTTTTCTTAGAGCATGCTTGTGCTCGCGAAAATTTTTGGAGACGATGTTGAATGCCTTCTTTCTCACCACTTCCATGTCATTAGATTCTATTTCAAAAGGTCGCTACGCCAAAATATGTAGCATGTATTATGTCTATATATTATGAAGATGTATAATATTGAGTAGATAGATCATTGAAAGGTTAAATGTTACTTACTTGGCATTCTACCCAAACTTCCTCCTTCTTTTTTGATGGGACGGTTCTCCAATTATCCTCCGTTATCTCAATAAACGTTCTTCCAACTCGGCCACACCAACTTGACCATTTTGAACGTTCTTTTTTTGGTCGGTTGCATACACCCTTAGCATTAAATCCTATGTGTGTTAGTTCTCCTCTTCTCATTCTTCTTTGTAGAACTCGACAATGTGAGCGGACTTGTAGGCCTTTCTTCGAGTTGCTACCTCGCTTCTTTGGTTGGGCACTTGAAGTGGTTGAAGTGGTCACCATTGCTATCTAAGGATGGATAGAAATAGAATCTTAACTAATTAGCACTATTATGACTAGGTAAAACAACAACAAAACCATGTTGAATGAGTTGTAGAAGTAAAATAACACAAGCATGACTAGTTAAAACAAGGAAAAAACGGATTTGTTGAATTGTATAACCAAAGTGAACCTAAGGTAGGCTAACATGTTAGAATGCCACATGAAAGTAACAAATAAAGGGAGCTATGGCTTCTAAATTTGATTTTAACATAGTCATGAAACACATATGTTATGGATAGGGACTAAGCATGGATAATGTCTACTCAAGCATGCCATTCAACCAATATATCTCAAAAAGTAACTAAATAACATGTGCTTTGAATAATACTTCAAATTTGAGTCTCATACCTTAATTGTAGAAGAAGATATTAGTTGTTTGTTGCTCTTAGACACACAAAGTAGCGAGATTTGTAATATTCAACCAAAGTTGAAGGAGATTTAGGGGTTTTTGGTGGGTTACAAGCTTTATAGGGTTTAGTTCTTCACACAAAATATATGTGCTAGATTTGAGGGTGAGTTTGTGGTTGGTTTTGATGAGATTTCACCAAGAAATGAGGCAAGAATGGATTTGGAATGCAAGGATTTGAGATGGAAGTTGAGGGGGGGATAAGGTGAGAGAGAAGGAGGGGTAGATGGGAATGAATGGTGAAAATGCTGAAGATGTTAGCAAAATCCGGGATAAAAGATATATATAGTATGGTAAAGTTGGCCAAAACATGCCTGAATAGTATATTTGGTCGGTTACTGTTTAGCCAGGTTACGATACCGCAACCTGCATCGGCTAGAGGCGAATACCCCTTGCGGTATCGCTAGCTAGCAAGTTGATGAACCCATAATAATTATTTTCTGAATATTTGCTACTTTGTTATGCAATTAATATTAACATTGTGTGTTTCATGAGATGATGTATATTAAAATTTAATATGAAAACTTATAAATGAAATCAGATTTTATCTGCACATAATATTACTTGAGTTGGTTGCAACGATGACGTCTGTTATGAAAGAGAATTGTTGTGACATGTTGTATATAGTCGTATGAAGAGGTATCTGAAATTGTTAACTGTAATCCATATCCATGGTTATTGTAAAGCATTTGGCATAAACTGTTTAGATACGTATATGATGGGACTACGGGTTAATACCATTAGTTCGTTAACCAAATGTTACACTAGTGCAGACACGAGCAATAGGACTTTCTACATTAGCCACGTGTTGATCACCATCGAATATACATGTATTTGACAAGTTCAGACTGAAAGTGTAGACATTTAGTTCTTCTGTAATGCATGTGGTATTACTCATAGTCTGGATGATGTTATACATACAGGCAACGTCGTTACCCCGTTAAAGAGCCGACTTCGCGATCACACATCTCGGGAGCTAATGAACGAAAAGTATCCAGTTTTAGATGAGAACAGGGGTGGTAATTGAGTCAACACGCGAGTAATTCGAGATCGACTCGGTCAAAACTCGGACTAAACACGACTCGATCTAGCTCGACTTGAAAAACTTGTGCGTAACTCGGTAAGTATAATCAGTTGCAAGTTTATAATATTATTAGGTTATACTATATTAGTTCAATCATCTAATCTAGCTAGTTTTCTGTTACTACTCAATATTGAATAAACTAATTAATTGCATTGGTATTTACATTAATAATTTCTAAGGATGCTAATAATTTCAATATTGAACAGGTATTTAAACGCACATATATATAATTAGAAATTTTCATAGTATAGAAGTAGTAACATTTTTATTTAAAAAGAGAAAAAAACAATTCGAGTTCGAACTCGCAAGTAGTGTCGATACTCGATAAATAATAACGAGTTCGAGTTGAGTATGGTATTATTAACTCGCTAGTTGTCGAGTCGACTCGAACATGGTTAATATAGTTCTCAAGTCTAGACGAGTTACGCACTACTCGCTTGATTGAAGGTTGTCATTCCCAATCTCGATGATAAATGGGTTTGGTTTTTATCGTGTGGGTTGCCGGGCATGGGTTCAGGGTTTAGGGTTTAGGGTACAGAAGCGAACTCGCTACAACCTTCGCCTACAAACAAAATTGAGGCGAGTTCGCAAGTTGGTTGAAATTATAGGCGAACACACAGGCGAGTTCGTATCATAGTGAAATCCACGCGCGACGTTCCTGACACGATTTCGTAACCAATTTCGCCTACAGGCGAATGGGAGAGGCGAGTTCGCCAGCGTATTTTAATTTTAAAAAAAAATACAAAAACAAGTTTTGCGGGTGGCGATTTCAGAACCCCCCAACTTCCACCCGCAAAACCCTAAACCCCCAAATCGGAAAATACCTGCAACAGCATGGGCCGGAGCAAATCAGCCGATAAAACCCTCACCCCACCAGCCCCCAAGCGCCGGAAGACCACCCCCACTGCTCAACCCGAAGCGGAGCCGGCCGGAGAGCGTGAAGAGACCCTCGCCGACCTTCAACCTCGCCGGAGACGCGATCGCCCGGCCGGTGGATCTACAGGCGGCGGCGGCGGCGAACTCGCTTCTGGAACCTCCCATCACCGCCAACCCGCCACCCCTCCGTCGCCGCACCGCCACACCGCCACCAGTCAGTCGCCGCACCGCCGCACCGCCACCAGGAACCCGACTGAAACTGGCGGCCATACTTCTGGAACCTCCCATCACCGCCAACCCGCCACCAGACCGTCGCCGCACCGCCGCACCGCCACCAGGAACCCGGCTGAAACTGGTGGGCCAGCCGAGAATCCGGCGACTGAGGAGGATGAGGAGACGTCTCTGTTTGTCAGCACAAAGGCCGAGACTAGGTACGAACAATTTTCTCGTCGCTTCTTGTTGAATGCTAGGGTTTTTGATGAAGATCGGATAGAGTCGTTAGGGTTTGGTAAAATTGTAGACTATTTTAAGGCGACGCATCTAGAAGGGATGTTGATGTCGAGAGAGCCGGTGCATAAGGATGAGTGTTTACAGTTTTATGCAAATATGACTTTTGCAAAGGACGCCGAAGAGGGGGAGACAATGGTTAGGGGAGTAAGGTTTAAGGTTGATAAGTATTTGATTAATGAGGTGATAGGTTGCCCGTATGTGTCGGTTGACCACTTAAGGCCGTTAGATCCAAACGGTCCTTACGAGTGTTACCACACCCAAAACTTCCCATCTTTGTCTAGTCTGAACCCCCTAGAACCCGTTGCTATGCGTAGAAAATACTTTAAGTCGCGTAGCAAGGTGGAAGGTACTCCGAAGAAGTACAATATTGGCGTTCTCACTCAGGAGCAGAGGTTGGTGTTCGAGTTGATATGCTCGAATGTCATGCCATCGGGTGGTCACCCTTGCGAGCCTACTATTGCCAATTTGATGTTGTTCTATTACATCATGGAGGGGTTGAAGATCAATCCAGGGTACGCGATTGTGAAGTACATGCTGAAGCGTGCCAAGGACAAATCTGATGAAACGATCCCATATGGCCAGCTTATCACGGCGATGATCAAGAAGAAGGGTATTAGACCGGTTAGTCGGCCAGAGCCACTTATGCACTACACCGAGAAATGGCTACGTAGCAAGGGATTGGCACTTGGCGCCGATGGGGTCATAAAGAAGAAGAAGAATGGTGCTTCGAGTTCAAGTGCGCGTGGTGTTTTGAGTCCGGGTAAGTCGATTCTACCCAAACTTGATATTTTATTAGATTTATTTATTTGCGCCTATACAATATTCTAATGGATTTGATGTGTTTTGGCAGGACGGGAACTTCAGTGGCGTGAGCGAATGGTCGTGATGATGGGACAGCTTTCTGCGGAAATAGAACAGGTGAAGTTGGAACAAGCCAAGGAAACGGAGATGATATTGGAGTTTGGCAGGATGCTAGACTTGGAACCTGAGCTTAGCGACGAGGAAGGGATGCCAGACTTTTCCGTTCAGCCTTTGCCACCAATGGACGCGGAGGCGGATGACCCTGAAAGTGAAGCGGAACCAGAAGAGGAGGAAGCACAGCCTGACGAGCCCGAAGGTGCTAAGGCTGGAGAAGATCCCGTTGGTTCAGATGGTGGCCCGTTTTCTCCGGACGAAGATAATGACGAAATGTTCAAGGTTGTCTTCAGAAACGAACAAAGCCATAATGAGGATGCGCTAGAGTCGTCGGAAGAGGAAGTACAACAGCCGTCCGAAGAGGAAGTAGAAGAGTCGTCGGAAGAAGAAGATGACGAAGACGGGGGCAAACAGGAGGGTGGTCTTGACGACGGTGATAGTGAAGAGAACGACAGTGATGACGCTTAGCATATTTCACCGTTTGTTGATTTTGTACTTAAACTCGCAACATCGTTTAGTTGCATTCTTTTGAGACTACTATTATTGTTAGCTTTTCAAATATATTTCAAGTTAATTAACTTCAATCTTGACAAATACTACAACTAACCTTGATAAAACATGAAAATGCGTATGAAAACAATATTGCATAATATTACCAAGCGAACCTGGAAGCGAATTCGCTTCACATATTTCCACAAGGCGATAGAAGGCAGCGAAATCGCCTACTCAGCCGCCTATAAACATTTAGGCCTCACGAACTCGCCACCAAGTCCGCCGTGTGGAACAGAAGCTAACAAGCGTGCCAAGAGGCGAACTCGTAAGATGGGGCGAACGCGGCAGAGATACCGCCCAACCTAACGCCTACAACCGTATATGTCTTGCGATATCGCCACTAAGGCCGCCGTGTGGAACAGAACCTAGCAAGCGTGACAATAGGCGAAATCGTAAGCATTGGGGCGAATAAAGAAGCGAGTTCGCCTCTTAAATCGAGGAATTTTAAAAAAACACAAGTACAGAACATGTATATACGACGCCGTTTGACACACAGGCGTTGAATAGAGGCGAGTTCGCTACCACGGCACATCAATTTCCCCACATCGGTGGAGTAGTGTCCAATTGATCAGCTTCAATATGTGACCAAAACTAAATGGTTCAATAATTAGAGGTTACTCTAACCGCAACTAGAGTACTAAAATTGTAATTACAACTAGAGTACTGAAATTGTAATTAATTACAGTAACTTCTAATTTTTTTTTTTTATAAATGTGTAATATCTATCACAGATATGTTTTTTAATATATAAAATTAACAAAAGATCATATTAAATAAAATATAAAATATAAAATATTACCATTAAAATAATAGTTTGACTATTTTTGTGCAGAAGTTTTGCGTTCGGGACTCCGGAACAATAGAACCAAAAGGCCAAATTACACTAGTGGTCGTGTTATTGTGATGAGTGAGTTCCAAGTTTGATCGGCCACAGGCCAAATTACACTAGTGGTCGTGTTATTGTGATGAAAGTGTATACTACATCCAGAATTCGACCTGCCAAGTTCATAGTTGATCGCAAATGTGTACAAAAAAACAATTGGAAATTACATAAAGATTCATATGTACTCCTATTTCAATATTAGTTAAAGAATTTATTTTGTTTTAAAACTGGCGAACTCGCCTATTCAATTCGCTTGGAGGCGAGTGGCCAAGCGAACTCGCTTCCACGTCACATCAATTTTCCCACATCGGTGGAGTAGCGTCCAACTGATCAGTTTCAATATATGACCAAAACTAAATGGTTCAATAATTAGAGGTTACTGTAATTAATTACAATTTAAGTATTCTAGTTGCGGTTAGAGTACTGAAATTGTAATTACAACTAGAGTACTTAAATTGTAATTAATTACACTAACTTCTGATTATTTTTTTAAAAAAAATGTGTAATTTCTATCACAGATATATTTTTTAATATATAAAATTAACAAAAGGTCATATTAAATAAAATATAAAATATTACCATTAAAATAATAGTTTGACTAATTTTGTGCAGAAGTTTTGCGTTCGGGACTCCGGAACAATAGAACCAAAATGCCAAATTACACTAGTGGTCGTGTTATTGTGATGAGTGAGTTCCAAGTGTGATCGGCCAAAGGCCAAATTATATACCGAATTGATATATTAACCGTATACCGAATTATATATATATATATAATGTAAAAGCTCGAGTCGACTGTGCCACATATTCGAACGAGATCAAGCTAGAGATCTAGCTTGGTCAAACCGTGAGCGATTAAAAAAAATTGGAGATGAAAGTGTATACTACATCCAGAATTCGACCTACCAAGTTCATAGTTGATCGCAAATGTGAACAAAAAAACAATTTGAAATTACATAAAGATTCATATATACTCCTATTTCAATATTAGTTAAAGAATTTATTTTGGTTTAATACTGGCGAACTCGCCTATTCAATTCGCTTAGAGGCGAGTGTCCATGCGAACTCGCCTCCACGTCACATCAATTATCCCACATCGATGGAGCAGGGTCCAACTGATCAGTTTAAATATGTGACCAAAACTAAATGGTTCGATAAGTCGCCGACCCGCGCAAACTGCCCATGAAACACCATGCATGATATACACATATACTATACATATACTATACAGTGATGAGCGATCAGAGTGTTGAGTGCATCTATCAGATCCCTGGCCCAAAGGCCTATATTTTTTAACAAAGAAGCGAACTCGCCTGCCAGCTCGCCTGTGGGCGAGTTACAAGCGACTTCGCCTCTTAGATCGCCCGCAGGCGAGTTACAGGCGAACTCGCCTCCACGTCACATCAATTTTCCCACATCGGTGGAGCAGGGTCCAACTGATCAGTTTAAATATGTGACCAAAACTAAATGGTTCGATAAGTCGCCGACCCGCGCAAACTGCCCATGAAACACCATGCATGATATACACATATACTATACATATACTATACATATACTATACAGTGATGAGCGATCAGAGTGTTGAGTGCATCTATCAGATCCCTGGCCCAAAGGCCTATAATTTTTAACAAAGAAGCGAAGTCGCCTGCCAGCTCGCCTGTAGGCGAGTTACAAGCGAATTCGAAACAAGATTGAATTGATATAATATCAAACAAGCGAACTCGCCTCTGAAATCGCCTGTAGGCGAGTGTTGAGCGAACTCGTAACGGTGACAAACATAAATAGTCAACTGCTGGGCCCTGTCGATCAAAACTCAGATCCCCAATTTTTCCCCCAAACTCACGCAAAATCGCTGCTTCCTCTGCTCACCCACCGCCGACCAGCCACCGTCAAGCCGGAAATTTGCTCCCCCACTGCCATATTCCATACATCTGGTAAGTTCCTGTCCCGTTTGATCTTACTCATTGATTTTCCATTTTCCATGTTTTCAAATTTTTAAGTTCATCAGTATTTTAGCTTTCTGTTGATTTTCTTTGTTGAAACTGGGGTTCAATCATAGGAATAGGATTGATGTTAGGTATTCTTGATAGGTACTTTGGTTAATTAGAAACATGGCTCTGAGGGGAAAGAAGAAGGTTGAACAATCGAGCGAGGTTATTGTTTTTGATAAAACTAAGTTTGTCAGTGAATCTGCTTACCTCAAGTATAGGAGTTTTGAGGATGCTAAGTCGCAGTTGAACACCTTACTTGTGGTGGATGAGAGTAAGGTTGAAGAGCTAGGCTTGAAAGAGGTGTGGGGCTTGCTAAATTATTCGGGTGCGGACACATTGATGAAGGTTTCGGACCCGGGTTATCTAGAGGAGACAATGCAATTCTACGCTAACTTCCGACAGGTGGCTGATAAGTGGAAGACCAAGGTCAACAAGAAGGAGTTCGAAATCAGTCCTGAACTGTTCAATGCAGCCCTCAAGAACACGTACGAGGACGAAGATGAACCAGTGGACCTTTACGTAAGGGGTGACTGGCCAAGTGAGTCGATCTTTCCAGCCGCGAATTTGCAGAAATTGGGGTTGGATCACTTCGGCCGCCAGTTAGGTCCGCTTGGAAGGCCAAAGGAGTACAAGCTTGGACAGCTTACACCCGAGCGAAGGATCTTGTATGAGATGGTGGCTACCAATATTGTGCCCAAAGGGGGTTACCTCCAAGAGCCAAACTTCACCACTTTGGTCACTTACTACTTGTTGGCCTCGGAAGTGATGATAAACCTCGGGTACACCATGTTTCAACACATGAAGGACAGCGTGGTTGAGAACAATACGGTGGCTAAGAAGTTGCCCTACGCAAACTTCATAACAATGTTCCTCCGGTCCAAGCATCCAAAGTTGAAATTCTCCAACACCGCCAAGCCGTGTGAGTACTACACCAAGGAGTACTTTGAGAAGAAAAAGTGGTCATTGGTTGGGGGGACTTGGCAGCCAAACGGAGAGAAGGCCGTGGAGCCGGAACCTGAGCAAATCGGAGGTAAGGGGATACAAATTATATTTAAGTTCCATTATATTGTTTCAATATCTAAATTTAACATTTTCAATGTTCTCCATTTACTAGTGAGTGCGGAAGCATATTATAAGGGGCTTGAGGAGTCGAACTTCGCGATGAGGACAGAGCTTGCTAATCTCCGCAAGACGGGGTGGAAGAACAGCCACTTGCTTCGTGGTTTTCTAAGAGCATATGCCCGAAAAAATCCTTCGGCGGCCACTCCTGACAATGAAGACCACGAAGGCGGAGACAACTCTTCCTAGACATGTGGATGTAGTCTAGGGACGTTTTTTCAAATTGTATTGCTACAATTTAACGATTTTTTCATTTTTATTGCATTATTCAATAAAATTTGGTGCTTACAGTTCATATGCGCTTATTGTTTAAATTACATATAATTGTTCATGTGTTAAACCGGTGTCGATATAGTCTTTTATAGTGTTGCTAGTACTAAAATACTATTTATGTCAAGTCAGAAACGAATTCGCAACAAAATTCGCTTGTGGGTTATAACTGAAGCGAGTTCGCTTCTAATCTCGCCTATTTCAACAGAGTCTAACAGACGACTCAAGAAGCGAACTCGCCAGTAATAGGCGAGACGGCTTACGGAACCGCCACCACCTAAATGCCAAGGCATAAAGTAAAACTACAAAAACGACGTAGTTTCAAGGTTGGCGAATAGAGATACGATATCGCCTCTAGTAACGCTTACAGGCGATTTGTACAAGAAAAGTCGTCTTTATTCACGCCTATGCTATGAGTGAAACACGTTTCAAGCATACATGAATACTAATTCAGTCCATACCAAATGTATATGCTGAAAACTTAAGGTTTTTCCAATTACATACTAATGTTTACATATTCTTTGGTTGATTCCTCTTTCGCTTCGTTGGTTTTCCAGCATTGGTGATCCAAATGCCCTCCGTGTGATCGTTCCGTGCAAAATACCTTTTCAAACTCGCCTCGTCTTCAGTTAAGGTTTCGTTAGGCTCTAAATCCAGAAGGTCCCCGATATCTGTACCAAAGCTGCGATCCTCGTCATTGTCATTGTGAAGAAGCGCCTGCTTACCATTCACCGCAATCTCCCACCGGTTATCCTGTGGATCCGCCACATAAAACACTTGGTGCGCCTGAGACGCCATGATAAACGAATCACCTTCAGAGCCAAGAACACTGCGATTCACCAGGGTTGTGCCGTAATCCTCTTTCCGCACCCCGCCACATTCTTTCACCCACTCACACTTGAACACTGGAATTGTGGCACTAATAAAGTCAATCTCCCAGATGTCGGTGATCGTCCCGTAGTATGCTTCGCATCCATGAACTGCCTCACCTGGTACTACCACACCACTGTTTTGGTTAGTTGACCTCTCATCCGACCATTTGGTTCCAAAAGTATAACCGTTTATGTCGTACCCACCAAATGAGGAAACAGTGCCGAGGGGTCTTCTACATAACAGCTTGACAATATCAGGATGGTCCCCTTGCTGAATGTGAGCTTGCAGCCACCGAACGAAATTGGCACAATGCTTTTCCAGGATCCTCACATCACCGACAGTCCATGCATTTGACACTCTAATCTGATCCATGTGTATGTCAACATAAGGGGTCACCGCCTCGTGATTTCTGAGGATATATAAATGGACAGCATCCATGTCGGCGGCGGTAGGACTAAACAAACTATGATGCTTGAGCCTGTGCCCGTCCACTCTACCATCGTGCCTAGCATTTGGGATCCCCACTGTGGCAACATCTTTCATATAGTTGGTACAAAACTCAATAACCTCTTCTGCGACATAACGTTGAACTATACTAGCATCAGACCTATATCTGTTCTTCACGAAATGCTTAAAAATCGACATGTACCGCTCAAATGGATACATCCATCTCAAGTAAACTGGGCCACATAATTTTACCTCCCTCACCAAATGGACAATCACGTGGATCATTATGTCAAAAAAGGCCGGGGGAAAGTACATCTCCATCCTACACAAAACTTCCACCACCATTTCCTGCAACTCATCCAGCTTCTTCCTGCTCACTCGCTTACGACATATGCACTTAAAAAAGTAACATAGCTTTGATATCGCCTTCCTCACGCGACGAGGCAATGATCCTCGTAGAGCGATAACATTCAGCTCCTGCATAAGATTATGACAGTCGTGTGACTTCAATCCCGCCAGCTTCAGTTCTTTGGTATTAACACAATTACGGATGTTCGAAGAGTAACCTGTTGGAACCTTAACAGTCTTCAAAGCATTACAGTAACGCTTCTTCTCCTCGGTCGACATAGTGTAACAAGCTGGAGGTAAATAAGATTTACCTTCTTCCTCTACAGGGGCTAGAGACGATCGGATACCAAGCTGTACAAGATCTTTCCGCGCTTTTAAGCCATCCTTTGTCTTTCCAGGGGTATTCATCAGCGTACCTACAAGTGCTTCACATACGTTCTTCTCAATATGCATCACATTGAGACAGTGACGTACGTCCAAATGCTTCCAGTAATCTAGTTTGAAGAAGATCGAACACTTCTTCCAACTGCTATTCGACGCCTTCTTCTTCTTTCCCTTACCAAATTCATGATCCATCCCAGTAACCTTTTCTAGAACCTCCTCTCCAGTTAAAGGGATTGGGGAGGGATCATGCTCTTCTCTCCCGTTGAACCAATTCTTTGCTCGCCTCCAAGGATGTCCCGTCGGAAGAAATCTTCTGTGCCCGAGATACACCGGCTTACCACCGTGTTTCAATTGACAATAACTAGTCTTGCTCTCACATATGGGACATGCAAAGTGACCTTTCACTGAATAACCCCCCAAGTTACCTAATGCAGGAAAGTCATTTATACTCCACAACAACATTCCTTGCAGTTTAAACTCCTCATCACCTCGACTGCCATCAGGTATCCGAACACCAACATCGAATAATTTCTGCAAATCTTCGATCAAAGGCGCTAGGTACACGTCAATATCGTTACCCGGTTGCTTAGGACCAGATATCATCATGGACAATAACACATACTTACGTTTCATCATCAACCATGATGGCAGATTGTAAATCACAACCATAACTGGCCAAGAACTATGGGTGCTAGACATGTTACCAAAGGGGTTCATGCCATCAGTGGATAAGCCTAGCCTCACATTCCTGGGCTCAGCAGCAAATTCAGGGTACCGCTCATCCATTTTCTTCCACTGATCTCCATCTGAGGCATGTGAAATAATGTCATCGTCATCCCTAGCCCTATCTGCATGCCATGTTAGCAACTTTGCATCCTCAAGATTTGCAAACAACCTCTTCAGTCGAGGAATCAGCGGAAGGTAATACACTACTTTAGCCGGCGTTTTACATCTAGACGGCGTCACACTCTCGCCGCATACCTCTACGGTCCCCACCTTTGACTTGTACCGAGGTTCATTGCAGACTCGGCATGTATCTCTATCCTTGTCATCTTCCCTGTACAACAAACAATCGTTAGGGCATGCATGAATCTTCTGCATCTCCATTCCCATAGGACATAATATCTTCTTAGCAGCATATACTCGATCAGGACACAAGTTGTCAGTGGGTAGCAACTCTTTCACCAACTCTAACAATTCAGTCATCCCCTTGTCAGATATTCCATGGCGCGCCTTTAAATTCATCAACAACAACGTAGAACCAAGAACGGAATGTTTGCAACCCTTGTACAATGGTGTCTCTTTATCATTATACATCGCCGCTAACATGCTCGGCTTTCCTACCCAATCCATTGCCACGTCTTCCGCCATTTCATCAAGACAACCATCATAACGTAATCCATCAGCCCCAAGCTTAACATCAAACTCTGCATCATTATGACTTGCACCTTCTCCATGCCTAACCCATGTTGTATATGTAGGATCAAAACCTCTACAAACCAAATGTTGGCGCACAACGTCTACATCCTCATAAATCGCGTTGTTAAGGCAATCTATGCAAGGACATCTTAGCCCACCCATTCTCTTTTCTACACAATCCTTCCAACCGACATCAATAAACTCTTGAATCAAATCCGTATAACCTTGTGAGAGACGCTGATTCTCCAACATGATTTCACTACGACCCATGCTTAACAAGATACTATCAACAACGGTTTTGCTACAATCACTCAAACATTCCACAAATTTAGCACCCTAAGAACTCTACAAATCCATATAAACAAGCACATACACTAATCAAAAATAGTTTGCCCATTCCACAACCAATCAACAAAAAAATCAAAACCTCATACCTTTGTGTTCTTGGGCAAAATCAAGGCCTGAAAATGTGAGCAAAAATTGAGACAAAACAAAAGGAGAGTTCTTTTATCTACTTCTTTTATTTTTATTCCCGCAAATAATCAGCTTTTATACACCCAGCTACGACACTGTTACGAATTCGCCAACAAATTCGCCCGCTACATTTTAATACAGGCGAAATCGTAAACCGAAACGCCTCTGGTCATAATTATAGGCGAACTCGCTTCTTCAGTAACGCCTGCTAGCGTCAATACAAGGCGACTTCGCAAATACAACGCGTCTTAGCATGTATGGGCGAACAACTATTCTTATTTCAGACGGGTAATACTGGCGAATTCGTCACTCTACTCGCCTAAAGGCGAACACGGTTCAGAGTTCGCCTAGTATTAACATTTTTAATACACTTTGGAAAACGCCTTGTTTTTAATTGTGAAACGCCGTGTTTTTTTTTTTGCCCTAGGCGAACGGCAGGTTACGAGTTCGTAACCCAGTTACTCGGCGGTTCCGCCAAAATCTGGCCAAAACGCCGTGAAATGTGTGCCGAGAAACCTATGCTTGTGCACTAGTGCACTGAAGCGATCAAACCATGCCCTAGGAGCTTGCTTAAGACCATAGATGACTTTCCTCAGAAGACAGACATGATCAAGACATGCAGGATCCTGATATCCAGCTGGTTGCGCCATGTAAACTGGACTGTCAATAACACCATTCAGAAAAGCATTCTTGACATCTAGTTGATGAAGTGGCCATTTCTTCATATTAGCAATAGCAATCACCGTTCGGACAGTAGCAGCCTTGATAACTGGACTGAAGGTATGATCAAAATCAAACCCCGGAACCTGTGAGAATCCCTGAGCCACCAGACGTGCTTTATACCTCTCAATAGAGCTTTCCTGTTTGTACTTCAATCGATAGACCCACTTGGAACCAACCACATTAACATGGGAGGGCAAGGAACCAACTGTCATGTCTGTTGCCGCTGGAGTGCATCAATCTCCTCATCCATAGCGGTCACACGATGAGTCATTTACTATAGCCTTGAAGTTTCTCGGTTCCTTCTGTACCAGCAATTCACATTATCCAAAATCCAGTCGTTTCTTTGCATATATTTAGTGAGGAAAACAAATAGAGTTTTGCATGAAGTAGAAAATCATAATGTCCCATAATTAACGTACGTGAATTATTTTGACGATGAGATAAAAAAAAGTTACAAAAGCAGAAAAACTCATACTATGCTAAACGCAGTACAAAAACAAAAGGAATTGGCTAATATTTCATCAAATTATGGCAAATATATTGGGGAACAAATAATTTTAATTGGTGAAATTTTGGTGAGCTTTCTTAGTTCACGTTTTGAATGTGTAGATTAATAAATTTATCGCAAATATATTTTTAGTTGTAATAAGTTCCTAGGACATGTTCTCAAGGATTTATTTTTGTTTAAATGAACTAAAATAAATACGAAAGTATTAAAAATAAAAAAATTAAATTTAAATTAAACTAGGTTTCATAAAATAAATTGAAATTTAAGTTGAGTGATTTGTTTTAGTCATTAAATGTACCACCCACCAAACTCCAATACTTTGACTCATCAATACAAATAAGAAATTTCTACACATTCAAGTAGTTATATCTTCAATTATATATTATTTTTTCATTCTTTTGATTGACATAATTAATAATTAATACATAGAGTATGATATATATGGGGATATTTTAGATTTTCATAATTTTATTGGGACTGATTTCTTATTTAAAACTACTCAACTTATCAAAAATTAAAACAATTGGGGTTATTTATAAGTCTCAAAAGTTCTCCTCCTTTGTCAATTCTTGAGTATCTTCTCTGTCGTTGGCGATCTTATACTCGTCTCTCTATCCCAGTCTCTGATTTAGCGGTTCTGGTAATACATTTCTCAAACTCATATATAGGTTATTTGATGCCCCGTCAATTTTTTTATTAAAATGGAACTGAAATCAACTGAACCGCTTTGCAGAAATTAAATTAAAGGAATGCTGTAATTTGATCATTACATAGGAAAAACTCATTTCAATTACATGTTCATTCATGTGAGAATTTATTAAAATCATTTAGCATGATAGCATTTCATGTTTTTAATCTAGCTACAACATGTGTTTGATCGTCCTTTGTCAATTCTTGAGTTTCTTCTCTCTGTCGTTGGCGATCTTATAGGTCTAGTCTTCTATGTCCCAGCTGCACTGATTTAGCGGGCGGTTCTCAACATTGGTAATGCATTTCTCTTATGAGTAGTTGATTATGTTTTATTTGATTGGAATAATCTCCTATGAGTAATCTCCTATATATTTGATTTCATTAATTAATTTTATATTACAAAATTATTATTATTCTGTTGTACTTTTCTTTATTTATATTGATAAGAAATTTTCATTTCTATTTTGAAAGATAAGAGAGAGAATATGGCTTCGGACAAAGGCGATCTGGGAGAGGTGAATGGATCAGTTGATCTTATCATTCTGTTCAAACTTTCAGCACAATACAATTATTTCTGCCGAAATCCCCTCCCATCTCTTTTTTCAAGTCGCACTATCTTGCCGGTGTGGCCGGAGACCCAGAAATCAGCAATGAAGGGCGGTGGTTGAACGACCTGATCACCGGAGAGAAAGAAAGGGTACAGATTCAGCCTTTTTATGCAGATCTTCTTATGGAAGCTTTCCATTTTAAGGAAGCTGCTCCTTCCGAAAATGGCAAGGAGGAGAACAAGGCTGGTGATGGTGACATTAAGAAGCGCCTGAAAATTAAGATCAAGAGAAGTATTTAGATATAGCAGACTGAATTAAGTGTTTCTTTGTAATCTTTGAAACTTAATTACAACAGTTCACTTTTAATTAAGTGTTTCATAAGAGATTGTTTACTTGATCTTATCTTTACCACAGTTGTTCTTATTAACTTATTTTTTTATAAAATTATGCCGAACAAAATTATAAAAGACCTTCGTTTGAAAGTTTATCATTGGTGGAAAGTACCAATTATATTAAAGTGGTAATTAACAATTGTTGATTTTTTTAAGAACTCAGATTGCATCAATTTGGTTAAATGCAAAAGATAAGATAACTAACGTAGGACGGTAGAAGATGCAACTTCCAACCAAAGATAAATTAATACTAAATCTCTACTCACCTTAATTATGCTCTATTATATTACATTTTTCAATCTTACTATTTGACCATATTTTTTCATTTGAATTAAATCTTAAAAAATGATAATAATTACATTAAATTTATCAAAAAATAAATAAACTAAACTAAAATACAACAATCCAGTTAAAAGAACGAAGAGCTTACAATAAGGGTATATTTCCCCCTTTCTAAGGGTATATTATAGGGCAAATTCTCATAAAGGGTGTAATAAGAGTTGAAATTCCTCCTTAGCGCGTAAAACTTTTAATATTCCTATTAAGGGCATTCAATTACTTTTAAGACAAATTTACCCCTTTTGTTCTTTTTCTAAATTTAGTTTTATTTAATTTTATAATGTAAATTATCATGTATAAAGATTTTCATGGAAATTTTATCATATAAATCATCAATAATTGTCAAGAATAAGAATTGTCAAGAATAAGAATTATCATGGAAATTTTATCATGTAAATTATCAAGAATGAGAATTTTATCATGGAAATTTTATCATGGAAATTATCAAGAATAAGAATTTTACAGTTAACAATAATATAAAAATATTTTTTTTTATGTAAATTTACATTATATATTAATTAAAATTTGACAAATATACCCTAAATCCCCTATTAATTAAAGCCAAATCTCTGATGAAATTGTATCCCAGTAATATCCTGCAAGTTTATATATTGAATTAACCAATTACAATGATATGGAGACGAAAAATAAAATTTAATACATGGAGAGAAGTCCATGATAAAAATTTTATACATGATAATTTAAATAATAAAATTAAGTAAAATAAAATTTAGAAAAAGAATAAAAGGGGTAAATTTGTCTTAGAAGTAATTGAATGCGCTTAATAGGAATATTAAAAGTTTTACGCCCTAAGTAGGAATTTCAACTCTTATTACGCCTTTTGTGGGAATTTTCCCTTTTAGCAACCATATTTGTGTTATTGAGTTACTCGCGAGTCTATCGAGTTGAGTACCTCCTTTGATCATTTCGCATTTGTGGCGAGTCGAGTTCCGAGTACTCTCGAACAACTCATCTCAATAAGCACCCCTATGCATATGATATACTTACATATGATCAACATAAGTAAAATGAAATAATAATACAAAATTCATTCTAATTATTACATAATAATATGTATCTGAACTAGGCACCAACTAAATATAAAATATCCAGTGGCAAGGCAAGACATATCCGTTAGAATCTGTGGCAAGGCACCAACTAATTTCTATACATATGCTGGAGTCAAGAGAATCGAACAGTGCACTACAATTACTCCCCCACTGAATGGATTTCATCCGAACTAGACCCGTTTGCCATTTCTGACTTAGAGGTAGCGACTCCAATATTTCTGAATGCTGCAGAAAGGTCGCCATACTCATCAGAAGGATTTCTCGAAGGAGAATGATAGTCTTGATTTGGTAATTTTCCAATCTTCTCCAACTCTGCGACCACTTCTCTCATGGCCAGCCTTCTTTGTCCTTTCTCCTGGACGCACCTACTAACGAGCTCAATAATACTAAACACCTCCTCTTCGGTGTCCTCACTAATGATGCTAGCATCCAGAAAAGCTCTAAGACCATCATTCTTCTTAGATTCAGACTGAGGGTGCGTTTGATAACCACATTCATCACTTAACTTAATGGATTAAGCGTTGATTTACATTCTTCGTGTTTATTAAAGGATTTTCGCGTGTTTGAACGAAATAAGTGACACTAAACCGCACGTACAATTACAATGACTTGATTGAGTGATTCGCGTATCACTTATAACTGAATCTTAAGATAGTACACGTTATTTAAAAATTTGAAAATTTATAAATCCACCTTTAAGATAATATTTGTGTGCACATTATTTAATAATCGATTTTAAAATAATAATCAAAATTGTATACTCATTGTTAAATATTATATAATTACATTCTATTATATTAGATATAGATATAATATATATATATATATATATATATATTTATTTAAATTATTGTAATTATTATACAAACCGAGATTTGAATCCGAATACTTTAATATTGAAGTGAATAAACCGAGATTTATTCTTGGGAAAATTCCCACAAAAGGCGTAATAAGAGTTGAAATTCCTACTTAGGGCGTAAAACTTTTAATATTCCTATTAAGCGCATTCAATTACTTCTAAGACAAATTTACCCCTTTTATTCTTTTTCTAAATTTTATTTTACTTAATTTTATTATTTAAATTATCATGTATAAAATTTTTATCATGGACTTCTCTCCATGTATTAAATTTTATTTTTCATCTCCATATCATTGTAATTGGTTAATTCAATATATAAACTTGCAGGATGTTAGTGGGGTACAATTTCATCAGAGACTTGGCTTTAATTAATAGGGGATTTAGGGTATATTAGTCAAATTTTAATTAATATATAATGTAAATTTACATAATAAAAAATATTTTTATATTATTGTTAACTGTAAAATTCTTATTCTTGATAATTTCCATGATAAAATTTCCATGATAAAATTCTCATTCTTGATAATTTACATGATAAAATTTCCATGATAATTCTTATTCTTGACAATTATTGATGATTTATATGATAAAATTTCCATGATAAAATCTTTATACATGATAATTTACATGATAAAATTAAGTAAAACTAAATTTAGAAAAAGAACAAAAGGGGTAAATTTGTCTTAAAAGTAATTGAATGCCCTTAATAGGAATATTAAAAGTTTTACGCATAAAGAGAAATTTCAACTCTTATTACACCTTTATGAGAATTTTCCCTATATTATATTCTCACTCTGAGAAAATAAGAAGAGACATAAATGATGAGAAATGAATTTAGACAAACTAGTAATAAGAAGAGACATATATATTTATCTGCTCGCTTTCACATTTTCTTTTCTTAACAAACTAGGATGATTTATTGTCCATGGGATCATGATTTTTCACATTTCATACCACTAATGTCCTGTGTACATTTTAATTCATTTCAATACTTTATCTGTCTCATACTTACAAAAAAATTTCAATACCCTTTAGTAAGTTCAATAGTTTATTGTATCACAATTTAGAAACTTTCAACACTTTTTAGTTAAGTTCCATATTTATATTTTTTTACGAAATATTTATAAATAACACACAGGAGTTGTAGAGTTTGAGTGCATGTGGATGATGTGATACTTAAAGATATTAAAACAATTATATAAAAATTTGAATATACAATTGTTGCACAAGAGTACTCTAACTTGCTCATTAGTTGTTGCACGAAAAAACACCATCCATGCACAGTTAGCTTAGTCACTTGGAGGTGCTCTAATGAAGAATAAAAAAGAGCCCGGTGCAGGTCCAAATGGATTATGTAGTTAAAAAATATAACGAAATGATTTATTTGTTCTTAGAGATATTTCAGACATTTAACCATATTTTTGGACCTGCATAATCTGCTTGGACTTGCACATAAAATCCCTGTAAAATAACCATGCAAAACACAAATTCTGTGATAAATTTCTTAGCTTGGCAAAAGAAATTACAAGGCGGTTATTATTGTTGTCGATTTTCACGAAACATTAGGGTTTGCTAATGCCACGCTTTGCCTTTGTAAACGATTTGTAATTCCTGCAATCCATTTCTGTCCACCAAAGATGTCAATAACTTTGTTTATCATGGGAATCCATCACGTGCTTAATTAGCCCCTGAAGTACTGGTGATGGTGATATCGAGGCGTTCAAGGTGCCACCAAAGATCTCTCCGATTCCGGCAGACCACCGCTTGTTTGTCAGCATTGCTATCGGAAGTTGATTGATGAAGTCGACACCGCCGTGGAATACTGAATTGTCGGCGAGTTTTCTCCTTTTTGTGGCGGAAACCTCTCGGAGAATCTGCGTACACATATTTGGTTTAGGTTTTAAGAATCCTAGTTTGTATTTAATCTGTCAAAGATAATTGAAAACTGTCATAGGTTTTGCTGACACAGATAAACATGCATTGTAAAAATCTTGCTGATTACTATCTCGTTAATCAAGCTAGAATGAAAATCTCTCAAAATCCAAGTATATTTTGAAAAGTGATGGTATTTCAGTACAACTAGATATCATGTATATCCGCAGCTTCTTCTTCTGAGTCCAGGAAGGGTTTCCAAGGGATATAGACTTGCTGTCGACCGAGTTTTGTACAAGATTTACAAAACTATACTTGGATAGTTCAAGTTTTGCAAAAACTTGTCCAACCAAACACACCCTCAATTTCTAGACCGAGATCCGCCATAAGACAATCCAGATCTCGATCTCCAAAAGACATGCAAGATGTAGAGAGGGAAAATCAAAGCACACCGTGACTCAATGGCAGAACTATGCCCAGGCCCGGATAGTTCACCGGCCAAATTCGGACCTTTCCGTCTTTCGACGAGACAACGGTTGTAAACCTGCCTTTTTACCCTCTGAGTTTGTAGTCATTTGATCATACCTTAAAATAAATTCTTGGTTCCGCCAATACAGTGACTAGAGGCTGTTCAGGTCAAGATCCGCTGAAGGCAAGCGTCAAAAAGGCGGTGATAGATCGCCGGGGCATTTGGATGATAGTAAATCAAAGCACGGGAAGCATTCGAAGTCTAAATCACTAGATCGAGCACAAGAATCTTCAAAAAGACAATGTCAGGACTTCTAAGGCCCTGTCCAGTTCAACTTATTTGGTGCTGTGCTGTGCTGATGAGTGCTGAGTTGTGCTGATCAGTGCTGTGCTGAATAGTATTGAAAATGTTGAATAGTGTTCATTTGAGTTGAAGAAAAAACACAATGTTTATTACTTAAGAACTAAAAAGTTCACTTAATTAATATTATTTTTACAAAACATAAAAATAGTGTCCATTTAGAGCTTAAATGTGTTGAGCTGAATAAGTGCTGTGCTGATGAGTGCTCTGCTGTGCTGAAATGTGCTGCAATAAATTGAACTGGACAGGACCTAAGTCTGATGACGAACCCGATTTCACTGGGATGTTCTAAATCCGCCATTGAGGGATCCGATCCACTGAATAAAGGTAGCCAAATTACTACTTATATATGTGAATTTGTTGGAGTAGAGTCATGTACGTCTATTTTGTTAATTAAGCGGTAAACTACATGATAAAAATATACGTAGATAATACAAAAAGGGGTTGATATTGTAGTCCGACATTTGGTATTTTAAACTAGGTTGAATAATATACTGTACTGCGTATACTACTTCAGATGCTAAACCTAGCCAGATATAGGTCCCATTCTGTAATTAGGCAAAGTCCAGATCAAGATCCAAGTCAGGCGACCAATATTTCATCTGAGGGATAGACGCAAATCTAGGAAGTTCAAATCTGAGGGTTCAGACCGAGCTATTTTTTTGTGATTAGGGTTCAGAATTTGCATTTTAAATAGCCTGTTTTGTACTGCCAAGTAAAATCACTGGGTTCTTATAATTCCTTTAAGCTTTTTCATCGCCTCACTAATTATGAATTTGCTGAAGTGTAATACGCAGTCCAGTATTTTACTCAGCGTAGTCCAAAAATATCAATGAAATGACACTACCGCCCACTGCAAGTTGTCTAGTTTCTCTAAAATCAAATAAGTTGAACTCATTTTCATATTTTTAAACCGTATTTTAAATTATAAGAATAGAATAATGGACTGTGTATAACAACACCCTTAATTTGATCACCCTCAATCTTTAAAATACATTTTTTTTCAAGGTTCCTTTTTATTTTTCTCCGTTATGCTCATCGAAGTCCTTTAAAATATTATATTTATGGCTCGAAATATTATATTTAAAATATTCAGTTTAAAATATGATATATATTTTCGAGAAGTCAAGCAAACACGCGAAAGGATTTAATCAGGAAGCGAAACACATCAGATCATGGATCATTTTGTTCAAGAACAAATACAGACTACATAAGTAATATTGGATTGCATCTATCAATTTCCTAAATTCCCTAAACAGAAGGTTATATATGCATTTGATATATAATCCCCCCTTAATCAAGGTTATCGATTAACTCCTTGCGATGTCATTACGAGCAAGGTTATCGTAAAATTAAGGTTACTTTTTGCTTGGTTGTTTAAATTCACTTCTCGTCATTATTTCTTCTTATTTTCTTACGTTATCAACTTTCTCAGAGTGAGGATATCTATGATCTACGATTTTTTAATAACCCTACCTTTATTATAAGTTCTACTTTCTTTCTGTGTTATGTATATATTGTGACAATAGAAGAAAATTTAGAATAGGGTTTTGTTTGTATTTTTTGTATCTATTGTATATTACAGTTATGTCCTTAGGGTTTAGGTAGTTTTCGTTAATTATTATTAGACCCTTATATGTACTATAAATACTTATGTAAATCCTAATGGAAATCAGATTGGGAATTAGTCTTTACATGTATATTCGATGATATTTGTTTCAAGGATTATTGTGAATCGGTTTTTCTTAAACTTGAAATCTCAAACTGAATAGTTCATATGGTTTGAATATCTTTGATTTCAAATGATAAATCCATACATACATTGAAACCATGACTACAAAATTCAATAAACCGATGTCAGATTTGAGATAGCTCTTCTTTATATATACCGCTCGCGACTTGCACGTAATGCGCATGAAATTAGAACATAAAATTATGCATGTTATAATGACCTATATTTATTTGGTTATTAAAAATTGAACTGAATTAAATCGAAATGAAAAATTACACTATCGCAATCATATTATTTTGAAAAATACTAAATTCATTAGTTGATCAGCCAAATGAATTTTCGAATGGTGTATTTGAAATTAGGATCAATGATAAAAACAAAACAGTATCCTCGTTTTTTATTCATTTCTTCATCCGTATCACTCAAAACGTTTCATTACTTTTCAAAGTCAAAACACAGACGATTTGACTGGTAATTTCCACAACATAATATGTAGCGCTATGATCATATAACGTGTTATTGGATTTTATAATATAACATGTGTTTTGAATTGATTTCAATTATAATATATTATAATAACTAAGCTTAGATGAATAACATTCCACTAGATATGTTATAATTCTCTTTTAGATTTTAATTTATACACATGAATAAATAAATATAATAAAAGTCAAAGTTATATCAATTTAATTTTAAAAAGTTAATTCAGATGTTTTGATTGAGATGGAGAAAGTATCTGTATGTTCATTGTCCCGCATGCATGTTCGTGCGTGTGACGTGCACGAAGAGTGCAAGTTAATTATGAATGCATGATTTAATTCATCTGAAAGTTTAATTCATCCGAGAGGGAATTGAAGCATTTCTAATCACTACACCAAAAATAGCCTCTAGTGACGAAGCGTCACTAAGGATCGTCACTGATTGGGGTTAATAGTGACGAAAATATTTTCGTGACTGACATTTCGTCACTAATTGAAAAAATATTGACCAGAATTATTTTCGTCACTGTATGTCTTTAGTGACGCTATTTAGTGACGCTCTTAGTGACGAAAATTACGTCTCGTCAGAGCAAAACTTTTAGTGACGAGATATAGTGTCAAAATTTATTGGATGACGAGATTCAGTGACGAAATTTTGTGGCGAAAATATTTTCGTCAGTAAATGTATCACTGACGAAAGAGTTTTCGTCAGAGATAACCTGTGACGAATATGTTTCCGTCACTATTCAGCAGTGACGAAATTGGAGCCATTTTTAAATAATAAACTGAACCCTTGATTTTGGGCCTTGCGATGGAATTTTTGGCCTATATTATATACATTATTCTGGGCCAACCATTTGGTTTATAATATGGGCTAAAAATTGAGCCTCATATTATGAAATTATTTTAATTTATTTTATTTTTAATTAAAATTAAAGTCTCTAACTACAAATAACAATTTCTTTTTAAGGTATGTTGAATATTGAAAATAAATATATTATGATTTTATATAATTAGGGTCAGCCATCACTTCACCATATTATATATACAATGTAAAGTAGATAATTAATTTACTTCTTATACTTGTGTAAATCAATGATCAAATCATTAATTAAATAAAACTTTATAAAAGTAGAATCTAATTGAATTTTATACAAAAAATATTAAAATTTTTACTTAACTTTCTTCACTCACTTATAATAACCAGGCTTAATGATTAACTCCATTATATGGTCAATCATTGAAATTCCATAATAAGTAATAGTTAGTCGTTATCTTTGTGAGACAATAACTAATTATATTTAACTAGTCAAAATGTCAGCCTTATCTTACTTTCTATGTATGTTAATTTAATTAATACTTTTAATTGTTGTATGGACAATAACTAGATTAAATGGAAATAAAAGTCAAAATTTACCAGACTTTTTTATATTGAGTGAATTGAACTAAACTGAAATATATTGAACCGAATTAAAGTAAAAAAATCAATGCATTGAGAAAACAATAATAACATAGTTATTTAAGTTGATTGTCATCGAATCATATTTCATCAAATTTAAACTGAAAATATACAGATGAGTCATAAAGAACTTGCCCTAGATCGATAATTTGATTTCAACAAAAACCAACCAAATTGATAAGACACTTTACTAATCAGCCGTCGCTTACCTTTTTTATAAGACACCATGCCCTAGATCGATAATTTGATTTCAACAAAAACCAACCAAATTGATAAGACACTTTACTAATCAGCCGCCGCTTACCTTTTTTATAAGACACCATGCCCTAGATCGATAATTTGATTTCAACAAAAACCAACCAAATTGATAAGACACTTTACTAATCAGCCGTCGCTTACCTTTTTTATAAGATACCATGCCCTATTTGTCTGAGTTTATCTGTAGAACGTTTCAATTTAGTTCAATCCAATTCAGTACAGTGAAAATATAATTCGATCGAATTCAGGTAAATTTAGACATACTTATTCTACTTTTCAATACATTAACTTTCAGTTCAGTTCAGTTTAGTTCAGTTCAACTTAGTTTAGTTTAGTTCAATTCAATTCAGGTCAGTTCAACGAAAAATAAAGTCAGGCAAACAGACTCAACTAAATTTAGACAAAACCTTATATTTAAAACTTTTATTACAAAACAAGTCATTAAAGTATATTAGATTGAATTTAATTGAACAAAACTGAATTGAAGAAACAAATCCCTACATCAATATAACTAAATGAAGATATATTTTATCAAATCATATTTCATAAAAACCGAACTTAATAAACTGAACTTACCTTAATAAACTAAATTGAACTGAAGTACATTGAAGTGAACTTAATTAAACAAAACTAAATTTAAGAAACAAATCAATGCATTGTTTGAAATCGAATGAAAATTGCAACCACATCAGATGGATAGAGCAACAAAAATTTAGCAATTTCTACCTAATGGTAGAGAAACGGAAACTCAAGAATAGAAATTGGAACTGAATTGAACTACACTTAACTGAAATGAACTGAATGGAACTACACTTAACTGAAATGAACTGAATTTTCAATATAAACTTAAAATCATTAAATTATACTTTTACGAATTGAATTAAATTTTATTTTTTTCTAAATTCGATTGCATTGAACTGAATTATTAACATATTATTTGTTTTAAAATTTTATAAGTATAAGGCACTGAACTTGAAAAATACTTAACTGAATTGAACTGAAAAGTATTGAACTGAACTGAAAAATACTGAACTGAAAAATATTCAAATAAGTTGTGCTAAACAGGCCCTTAGTGTATTGAAATTAATAGTAGTATGGCCAAGTTAATAAGTTGGATTTCCTCAAATAATATTTTACAAAGATAAATTGAACTAAATTGAAATGAACTTAAAACAATCCAAATAAGATAACAACATTGATAATTAACCCAAAGATTAAACGTTACTTAATTAAACTTTAGCCTTAACAAACATTAACTAAGTTGAGTTTATAGCTAATAAAAAGGCAAATCTTATCAAACAAATTATTCAAATATTTTATAAAAAGGCAAATATCAAATAGCAATATTCGTATTTGGATCTGAACCGTTAATCGCTAAAAACATCTAATTCCTACCCGTCGAATTCTCAAACCTTATCCTTAACCCCATCGGTTCATCCCCTCACCCCTCAGATCTTCTTTTCCAATTTCAATATCGGCGCATTTGATGGTGCTACCCAGCGTGGCTCGCATCTTGAATGCCGAGATCAGATCCGAGGAGCAGCAAAAGTACTGCAAGGATGAGGATGTAGATTGTTTTTGGGACTAGGGAAAGGTCGTGCTGGAGTTCTGCAAGTTTCGGGTCATCCACATAGAGCGTATGCGCGTGAGAAGTGGGCGTCAACGTCAGCATAAACTCCCTTCAACTTCGCCGGCTCTCTGCAGGTAAACTGGTTTTTAGATACTGCAATTTATTGCTTAAGGTAGAATCTCTTCGTCGGCGCGGGACTTTTGCAAAGGTTTATCACTCAAAAACCAATAAATATGTAGACTTTTCAGATTTTTATTTAGATTCTGTAATTTATCTTCCCATGTAATCATAAATTGTTGCATTTAAGTTTTTTAATAAAAAATGTATTGATCATGAAATTCGATTTGAAGCAATTTTATCTCTGTATTAAGTTCCATTTTCAAAATTTTGGATATTGATTTTAAAGTAGGGTTAATCACCTCACTCCCATGCCATGAGTAGGTTTGGTGTTCTTAGCTCAGGCTAGGTTTTGATTGAAAGTCTTTCCAATTTGATTTGTTTTCCAACTGCATCATTTGTGTGCTAGTTCGTTCTTGTGTTGCAAAAGAATAACCAATATCATGTCCTTTACTTGTCTATATTTGCAGCTTCATGTGTTAACTTTTCAAGGATTTGAGATTATTTGTGTGGACTCTGGACTACAAAGGCTGCTGTATAGGCAAGTTTTGCTGTTTAAATTGTCAAATAACCTGGTTGGTACTTGCGCTTTATTGCACAAATAAACGCATGCTTTTGTTAATTGGCAGGCTGACTCTACTACTTGGTCCGCTTGGAGGTGGGAAAACTGAAAGCTTTTAGCAAATCTATCCAGGTTCCCTACTTTCTCTGCTATGGATTTGTTTATTTATTGCTCCATGAATTGAAACTTGTCTCTTATTTATGCTTGAACAGTTAGTTATCTCTTGTGTCAGTTTATTTGTATTTCTCTTTGGGAAAATGTTTTTGAGTTATTCTTTTGGGTTCTATATTTAAATAGTATATGTGTTGTTTGGTGAGCATATTAGATGATATATTGTCTATGTATATGAATTTGGATGTGTATCCTTGATAAATAATTACTGAGCATATTAGAGTTGGATGTGAAAACATTGAAATTTCAAAGAAACTGATTATATGGCTCAGATGCTATTGAGGACATCTTTTTCTCAGCAACTTGTAAAATTTGTTCTCTTCTAACAATTTTGTTCCTCAATTTGTTTGGAGTTTGAATGATATCACATAAAAATGTTGACGTGAATGTGAAATATACTCCTCCTATAAAGGGTTCTGTTGTATGGTTTCTGAAGTTATAACTAAATCGATCATGTTCTTTTGCAGTTACTTGAAGGTAAGTGTACTGAAGTTGGAAAGCTACTCAAAGTGTGTTGAAGTGTAGTTCATTTCTCTGCATTTTTATGCTATTATAGCATTAGTAAACAAAAAGGAATGTATTTGATTATATATTTTATAATTTTGAATAGTTTATTATTTAAAACGTGACCCAATAATTCTTGTCACAAAATATCGTCACAAACTCTACTGACGACAAACTATCGTCGTCACAAACTATCGTCACTAAAGTATATGATGTCCCCAAAATCGGGTCACTAAAGCTCGTCACCAAATCCTTTGACCGTTAAGTTTAACTTTGACCGTCAGTTATTAATGACAAATCTTTCGTCACTAGAAAGCGTCACTGTTTCCCCTTTTGACTTTCTTAAACTTCTTGACGGACAAACTCGTCACTGCAAAATTCGTTACGAATGCAACCCTTTACTGACGAAACGACCCATTTAGTGATGACACTTTAGTGACGGAATTCAGCGTCAGTAGTCTCGTGACGACACAATTTTCGTCAGTATTTGTACCCATTCAGTGACGAAGCTACAGTAAAATGGTCACCCGACCCTTCTGTATCGACCCTCTTTCGACCACAATCTGACGACACAAACAAGCTGGTATTTCCAAGCCTCGTCGGTTAATGAATTTAAAATCAGATATTGTAGAATTAGAGCCTTCTAATTTCAAACAAGCGTCCAAAGATTCTCGTTGGCGACAGGCTATGCTGGTATTTCCAAGCCTCGTCGGTTAATGAATTTAAAATCAGATATTGTAGAATTAGAGCCTTCTAATTTCAAACAAGCGTCCAAAGATTCTCGTTGGCGACAGGCTATGCTTGATGAGTATAATGCATTACTTAAAAATAATACTTGGGAGTTGGTACCTCGCGACTTCAATCGCAATGTGCTTGGATGTAAATGGGTGTATAAAATTAAATACAATTCTGATGGGTCATTGGAGCGGTTTAAGGCCAGACTTGTTGTTTTCGGAAATCACCAGCAGGCAGGTATTGATTATTTTGAAACTTTCAGTCCTGTTGTTAAGCCTACTACTGTGCGATTGGTTCTCACTCTTGCTATTTCTCTTAATTGGACTGTCCGTCAACTTGATATTAAAAATGCATTTTTGCATGGTTTTTTGAATGAAGAAGTTTTTATGCGTCAACCTCCAGGTTTTGCTGATCCTTCTCGTCCTCATCACATCTGTCGGTTACGTAAGTCCATTTATGGGTTACGACAAGCTCCTCGAGCTTGGTTCTCCAGATTTAGCAATTTCTTATTATCCATTGGTTTTAAATGTAGCAGTTGTGATTCTTCTATGTTTGTTCTTAAATTTAAAGGTCACATGCTTATCTTACTTCTCTATGTGGATGATATAGTTCTAACCGGTAGTAGTAATGACTTGGTTCACAAATCCATCTCTGTTCTGTCTTCTGAGTTTGATATGAAAGATTTAGGGGATCTTCATTATTTTCTAGGTTTACAGGTGTCTCGTACTCCTAAGGGTTTATTTTTGTCTCAGCAAAAATATGTGTCTGATTTGTTGCGCAAGTTTCATCTTCACACAGTTAAACCTGTACGGACCCCTAGTGTTTCTAGAGTTACATTATCATCTGTTGATGGTGACCTTCTTGCTGATCCCACTGAATATCGTAGTATGGTTGGTGCATTGCAATATTTAACTATGACTCGTCCAGATATTGCTTATGCTGTTAATATGGTTTCTCAGTTTATGCATGCTCCCCGTACTACTCACCTTCATGCTGTGAAGAGGATTTTCAGGTATTTGCAGGGCACTATGGAGTTTGGTCTTTTTCTCCATGCCGCAAATTCTCCGGAGATGGTGATTGCTTATTCCGATGCTGATTGGGCTGGTTGTCCGGACACTCGTCGCTCCACCACAAGCTATGCTGTGTTCCTGGGGAAGAATTTGATTTCCTGGCGCTCGAAGAAACAACCTACAGTGTCGAAGTCCTCTACGGAGGCAGAATATCATGCTGTTGCTTACACTGCGGCGGAGACTATTTGGCTTCGTCAATTGCTTGCAGATTTTGGGTATTATCTTCGTCATCCGGTCACTCTCTATTGTGACAATTTTTCTGCGACATATCTTGTGGCCAATCCGGTTCAGCATGATCGTAGCAAACATATTGATGTTGATTATCATTTTGTTCGAGAAATGGTTGCCCATGGTGGTCTCCGAGTTCATTCGATTCCGACACAGTTGCAGGTTGCTGATATATTTACTAAGGGTCTTTCTAGTGATTTGTTTTGTAAACATAGATCCAATCTATCCGTAATTGCACCCCGTAAAGATTGAGGGGGTGTATTAGGGTAAAGGCTAGTATAGACTTTTCCATGTAAATATTGAGTATATATATGAGAGACAGGGCTACCACATTAGTACGCTTTTATCATTATCTGTACAATATATATACACTCTACTTCTGAATTCTGATCATTCGAATTAAGATTCCGAAGGACATTTCCCCTTTGCCTCAAGTCCTGAGAACGAGCTCAAAGGACAGCATCACTAAATTATTCAACTCTAAATGGTTTAGGTACCAGCATCACTAAGTTTTTTTATTTCTCAACTCTTCTATATTCTCATTTTACAGTAGTCTATATAGACTACTAGAATATACATGATGAAATTTACTACCGATCAGTTTCAAATAGTTTTTAACTATTTGTTCTAAACTAACATGTATGTTTAAACACACTGCAGAGTTTAAACATATAAAGATAGAACACGCAAATTGTTTACGCAGTTCGGTGATGAACACCTACATCTGCGGGGCCTTGCCCAGTCTGAAAATCATCTACTAGATAATCAAGATACGTTACAAAGTTTCACACAACAATTAACTATCTATGACTTATCTCTTGTATGGATTCGTGAGATCCCCTCACTGCCGGTCAGCAACTCCTCATTGCTGTCTTGACCACTTCCCCTGAAGTATTAAGGCTGTTGATTTCCGACTGTTGGCGTTCGGCAAAGACCTATTGAACTCCCTTCAATAAGCTGCTCCAACTGTAAAGCTATTCTGATCGGCAGAATACTTTCTTGTAAGATGGATAATTGTTGATGCAGCTTTCTTCTCTATTTATAGTTCAAAACTGTGCTTCCGTGTTTAGTCTTCTCGATCCTTCAATCACGGCAAGGCTGATCCTATCGTCCAGCTCATCACAGCAACACTTAGTCTTCTAGCTATATTCTACTTCTATAGCTCTAAGATAAGAAATATATTCTTTCCTTAATTAAGACTAATTCTACATAAAATACAACTCACAACTATATTCTTTTTCTAATTAAATCAGACTCGAATCAATCTTCAATTATCATCTTGATTCTTTCGAATATCTTGTTTGATCGCATCTGAGTTGTACTTCACATCAAAGACTGTTTCTCAATTTCTGATCTTCATGAGCAAGTGTTTAAACATGAGAGCATGTTTAAACACAGTTAACTTCTACAAAATTGCCAACATATTAATGTTGAGTCTCCTGGACTCTTCAATCTCCCCCTTTGACATTTTGTGGAACCATAACCTTCGTTTTTGATGCATAGCTCCCCCTTTCGTTTAGAAATCCAATCTTCATTCTCATGAGCATCAAGTATCAGAAACATCATGCAATATCAAATAAGCTCCCCCTACTCACCAGACGTAGATAGAGACAGTCATTCATGCTAATAGTAAAACTATGTCCAAAAACTATATTGGACACATTAGAACTTCCTTGATATCCAAAATAAATGGCCAACCAAGTATCATCAAAATAATCTCCCCCTTGGGAACATAAAAGTGCCAAAGTCATACCAAACAATATCCCAAAACAGAACATACACTCCAAAAAACATTGTCACAATATTCAACCGAATAAGCAGAGGGCAAAAGAGAGAGAGAGAGAGAGAGAAAAAAAACTTAAAATCTCAGAACTAAGAGGAACCAATGCCACTGTCATCAGATTCAACCAAAGCATCAAATTCTTCCTTTAGATCAATAATCTTGAGACGATGAGCATTAATCTGAGCCTTGATTTCTGCAATTCGGACCTTGGCATAGTTCTCTTCTTCAGGTGGCTGATCAGAATCATCTTCAATAGGATCTGTGAGATCATTTCTCTTGGCCAGCACTGTCTGATTAACCCGAACCTCTGAGCACTGAATTAAGGTATCATCCTCTGCATCCTGAACACCAGCATGCCTCAGAATCCCAGTGATAAGTGCTGGATATATAATATATTCATCAGACTTCAGATTCCTGGCAACAAAGTGAATTCTTTCAAATAAAAACCATCCCATATTGAAGGTCTTCCTGGTGCCAATGCAATAAATTACCCCTGCCATCTCTTCAGTGACTCTGGAAACATTCTTGGACATTGTCCACATATTAGCCACTACCCTGTACAGACAGAAGTATTTCTGGGTAAGAGAAGATGCCAGAATGGTTGGTGAATCACCCCATTCAGCCAAACTGCCACCAGATAACTTTAATGCCACCACATCATAGTTTACAGTAAACCCTTCAGGATAAGCACCAGATGGACACCTTCTTTGATCTAGTCCAAGATACAGATTGATGATAAATGGATCAAACCTGTACAACTTGCCTCTGACATAGACCTTGCGAAACCAAGGAGATTTAGGATCACTATTCCCTTTCCTCAGATTGGAATAGAACTCACAGACCAGGTCCTTGTTGGCATTGACACAAGAGTTGGCAGGTTTAAACATACCAATATTCTTCATGAAAGTTACAAAGGCTGGAATCTTGAACTGCTCAGTCAATCTTTTCTCCACATTCAATGTCTTCTGTACCATCTCTGCATGCTTCTGAATTATTTTCTGAGAATAGAACTTCTCATTAAAAGCACTAAGCAACAAAGGATCAGCATCTCCTACTCTCAGCTTGGACCTAAGCCCTCCTATCCTCACCTTATCACTGCTCCTGGTAGAATCTGAGTGTACAGATTCATCACTACTCTTCTCACCATTATCTGAAGGCTTGATTGACTCCTCCTCCTTTCTGTCAGAAACTGAAAATTCTTCAGTAACCCCCTTCTTGATTACTTCAGAAGCTGCTGCCCTCTTCCTCTTCTTGGATTCTGCATCAATGACTGGTAGCAGATCATCCAAGCTCTTCTTCTTCTTTCTCTGCTGCCTCTTCTTACCCTTCTTCTGTTTTCTCTTCCTGGGTTTAAGATCAGACAGAAACACATCATCCTCATTCTCTGAATTTTTCTCAGCTTCCCAAGTCCAGTTGAACACTTTCTGCTGACCACTACCAGCAACTTCCTTATGACCACTACCAGATCCAATCTCCTCTCTTTTCTTTCCCTTCCTTTTCTGATAGACTTTTCCGATAACTGGCCCTTTAAGTTCATTCTTGTGACCAGTTTCAGCATCACTTCTAACAGACTCCAATCCAGTCACCGAGGGATTCAATTCTAGACCTTGATTCCCCATAGCTTCATTATTCGTAACCTTTGAATAGACAGAGCCATCTTCAATCCCAAGCCCTCCAGTATCTTTTACTGAGTCTAATCTAGGATCATTCTCAGTTTCAAATTCAGAACTCTCATAAAAGAAATCCAGATGAGGCTCACCCTCAAAATTAACTAGCACAGGGACCGAGGGATTCTGTTCTAGAACTTGATTACCCGTGGCCTCATTGTTCTCAACCCCTGGACCACCAGACTCTTCTTCAACCTCAACCCTCTCATGCACACAAATTGGGGATTTTGGGGCAGAATCATCACTCAAGTACCCCTGAAGACTCAATAAACTCTCTACAACTCCAATTTCATCATCATTAATTCCCAAATTTGCAAAAGAATCAGACTTAGGGCTACCCATTGTTGTCTAAACACTGCCTCAGGTTCAACCACAACACAAAATTGACTTATGGCAGAAACTAACAAGGGATAGCTTGTAAACACCTTCCTATACTTCAAACACTCAAGAAAAATCAGATCTTGAACACAGATCGAGGGTTTACCTTGTGCATGCAATCGGTCTGCTTAATCGGCAAGAGAGGGGTGGAAGCTCTGTGATAGTAACTCTGCAATGTGAACACTGAGACCCCTTGAATCAGTTGACCGAGGTTGCTTTGATCGGAGATCGGAAAGCAGAGCTGAAGCCGAGCACAATTTCTGCTTGCTGGAATTTGGAACGACGGAGAGCAATATTATGCAGAAAAAAAACTTCTTTTTCCCTCTTATATTTTCTTTTCCAGAATTCAAATCCGAGTCCAAACTAGAAATTAGTTTCCTATTTATACTTCAGTCCCTCCATTCTTTACTAATTTCTGATTTCCCTTCATAAAATAAATATGAGCCCAAATCTCTTACTTTGAGTCCAGATGGAGATATCATCCCATTTATGTCGACCCTTTTCAGCCCATTTGCAACGAGTTGACTAGTCTAGCCCAACACACTATTTACTTCATTTTGGCTAACTCTTCAGTGTTTAAACACACTGATTAACAGTGTGTAAACATACTTGACACCGACTTCTTTTTGTATTTTTTTTTCATCAATATTAAAAGACACAAAACAGTAAACACTAATATACAACAAATAAGAGGCGATCAGTGGTACCTCAAATTCGACAAACACCTAAGTGTTGTCTTAGTGTCTCAAATGTTGCAGAATCCAGTGGTTTAGTGAATATATCTGCATACTGTTCAGCACTAGGAACAAATTCAATTGTCAGTTCCTTCTTTTCCACCAAATCTCTGATGAAGTGATGCTTGATATATATGTTCTTTGTCTTCTTATGATCAACAGGATCATGGGAAAGGTCAATGGCTCCCTTATTATCACATTTTATGATTAGAGTATCCTGCTTGAATCCATAGTCTTTCAACATCTGCTTCATCCATAATAGTTGCTGGCAACAACTTCCAGCAACTAGATACTCAGATTCAGTGGTAGATAGTGAGATAGAATTCTGCTTCTTGCTATACCATGACACTAGATTCCCTCCTACATAGAAGCATCCTCCAGTAGTACTTTTCATGTCTTCTGAATTCCCAGCCCAATCAGAATCACTGTAACCAATAATCTCAGCCTGGCTTCCTCTAGAATACCAGAGACCATAATCAGCAGTTCCATGCACATATCTGATAATTCTCTTGACCGCAGATAGATGACACTCCTTGGGATCAGATTGAAATCGTGCACATAGTCCAACACTCAAACAAATATCTGGTCTACTTGCAGTGAGATACAGTAGACTCCCAATTATACTTCTGTACAGCTTGATATCTACCTTCACTCCATATTTATCATAAGTCAGTTTCTCTGTAGATGCCATTGGTGTTCGCATACTCTTAGAATCATCCATTCCAAATCTCTTGACCAAGTTTAAGGTGTACTTGGTTTGATTGATGAAAATACCTTCCTTATGTTGTTTGACTTGAAGCCCTAGAAAATATGTCAGTTCACCAACCATGCTCATTTCAAACTCGCTTTTCATCATCTCTATAAAGTTATCAACCAACTTTTGCGATGTTGACCCAAATACAATATCATCTACATAGATTTGGGCAAGTAGAATATGTTTTGCATGTTTAAACACAAAGAGCGTTCGGTCTACTCCCCCTCGTCGATAGCCTTTCTGCAAAAGAAATTGGGTGAGACGCTCATACCAAGCCCTGGGAGCTTGCTTAAGACCATATAACGCCTTCTTCAGTTTGTAAACATGATCAGGAAGATACGGATCTTCAAAACCCTTTGGTTGTTCAACATATACTTCTTCTTTGATAATGCCATTCAGAAATGCACTCTTGACATCCATCTGAAACAACTTAAACTTCATAATACATGACATAGCAAGCAAAAAGCGAACAGATTCTAACCTTGCAACCGGAGCAAAAGTTGCATCAAAGTCAACACCTTCAACTTGAGTATATCCTTGAGCTACCAGTCTGGCCTTGTTTCTGGTGATATTACCATCTCCATCAGACTTGTTCTTGAAAATCCACTTAGTGCCAATAACATTTACTCCTGGAAGTCGTGGAACAAGATACCATACATCACTTCTTGTGAATTGCTCCAGTTCCTCTTGCATGACAGAAATCCAATACTCATCAGTTAAGGCTTCTTTATGATTCTTGGGTTCTATGGAGGAGAGAAAGCATTGCAACACATGTATTCCAGCATTCATTTTGGCGTAGTCTTTCCATTCTGTTTGCCTCAGATTATACATGTTGGGAGGAGCTGGATCAGCTGTAGCCAGATCAGATGTTGTAGCTTCAGATACTATGGTACTGTCAGGAGCATCCGAAGCTGTTGTAACATCAGGTAGTGTCATAACATCAGACAGTGTTGTAACATCGGCTGGAGATAAGTCAACATCTGAACTGATTGGCAGCTCAGATTCATCGTCAAGTAGAATTCCGCTACTGATATCCTTCAAATCCTTTATGACCACATTGTTGGACTCCATCATGATATTTGTGCGATTATTGAAAACCCTGTATGCCCTGCTATTTGGAGAATAACCAAGAAAAATACCAACATCAGCCCGTTTATCAAACTTACCGAGAGGTTCACGATCTCTAAGAATGTAGCATGCACTCCCAAATACATGGAAGTAAGAGACGTTTGGCTTTCTCCCTTTTCCATAGTTCATAGGCAGTTTTCTGAGTGAAGGGACGGAGATAAACTCTGTTTATTGTGTGACATGCAGTATGAACTGCCTCAGCCCACCATTTCTTTGGAGTATCATATTCTGCCATCATAGCCCTTGACATGTTGATGATAGTCCGGTTCTTGCGTTCAACAATACCATTTTGCTGAGGTGTGATTGGAGCAGAAAACTCATGCTTTATTCCAAGTTTTGCACAGAAATCCATCATAGTAGAGTTTGCCAACTCCCTTCCATGGTCACTCCTTACTCGAACCACTTGAAGACCGTCATGTGATCTTTCAGTATTAACTTGTGTAATAAGCTCAATAATTATTCCCACAGCATCAGATTTTTCTTTCAGGAATTTTACCCAAGTAAACCTGGAAAAGTCATCTACACATACAAAGATATATTTCTTTCCCGAAATATTAGCTGGACTGATTGGTCCCATTAAGTCCATATGCAATAGTTCAAGACCATGGAAAGTAGTGATTTCATGAAGTTTAGAGTGCGGAGACCTAACCTGTTTACCTTCATGACATGGTGGACAGTTCAACTCCTTTGTATAAGAGAGTAATGGTACTCCTCTTATTGCTTCAAGCTTTGTTACCTTAGCCAGTATTTTCAGGTTTGCATGACCAAGCTTCTTGTGCCACAGAAGAGTATCATCCACACTTACTTTTAGACAACTAACTGACTCATCCAGAATATAGCAGTTATCCGATGATCTAGTGCCAATAAGAACACCTCGTTCATTTTTCCTGACTGTGCATACTTTATCATCAAATAAAACTGTTAGTTTGTTGTCACATGATGACTAATGCTGAGCAAATTTGCCTTTAGTCCATCCACCAACAGTACGTCTTGAAATACTGGAAAGTTTTTGACTTGTAACTCCCCCTTTCCAGTTATTCTACATATCTTCCCATCTCCAAATCTGACAGTTCCAGTCCATGGAACAATATTGCTCAACAGCTCGGAAGTACCTGTCATATGTCTAGAACAGCCACTATCGAAATACCAGGAGTCTCTGGCATATGAGCTATAACAGGTATGAACAGCATAACAGTGATTGGTTTTTGGAACCCATACCTTTTTAGTGTACGGAGACTTTTCTGATTGTACTGTGTTATAACCTGCTCCAGTGTTGTAACTTGCACCTGTGTTATAACCAGCTCCTGTGTTGTAACCTGCTCCATTTGTTGATTCTTGCATTAGATCTTGTAAAAGACGAAAACAACGTCTTTTGTAGTGTCCTGGTCGTCGACAATAATTGCACCTTGCCTCCCACCATGGTTGGAACATGTTTTGCTGACGATGGTAGATAGGTTTATATCCTAAACCAAACTTTGGAACATTGGTAGAGTTGTTTGATGCTCTAACAGGTTGCTCTCTCCTTACTTGACTTGAACTTGGTTGCATCACCTTCTTGTTAGCCACTTCGATTCCATCATACCCTAATCCATGTCGATTTCCAGCAATTTTTCCCATACCAAGAATTTCATCCAGAGCAGCTGTTCCTTTGTTCAGTTTGGTAATGGTTCCTTCTGCTACCTCTGCTCGAATGAGAGCTATCTTCAGCTCTTTTCTCATTGCCTCAATAGTTATCTGTTGTTGCTCAATTTCATCATTCAAACTATTGTTGTCTTTCTGTAGTGCTTTATTCTGTTAAGTCACACTGATCCAGCGTTCATGGAGTTTGTCGTAAGATTCATGAACCACCTCAGAGTTTAAACTCTCATTCTCTGGAATAACTGCACCAAACATAACACAGTTCTCTTCTTCACTTTCTTCATCGCTTTGAACAGTGATTGCTCCAAACGCTACATGGTTGCTGACATGCTCTTCATCAGAATCTTCTGCATTACTAAATGTAGCATTGTAGGCTTTACCCTTTTTGTTTGCTGATCCACTTGGACATTGTGATTGAATATGCCCGTACCCTTCACATTCTCGACATTGAATTTTCCAGCATGTTTAAATGCCGGCTTGGGTTCTGCTTGATCGTTAATTGCTCTTCTACTCATACTTGAACTCTGCTCCCTTCCTTCATTTCTCCTATTTTGAGATTTTCTCAGAACTTTTGCAAAGCTCCTTGATATGTGAGCAAGTTCATCCTCGTCCCTTTCTTCATTGCTGTTTCTGTTGGAGTGTTTAGACATGGGATTATGTTTAGACACTGAATTTTGTTCAGCTGTTTTATGAGCAGCAGCAGTAAATGCCATATCACTCTGCCTGACTGTTGCTAACTCCTTCATTTCAAAGGCTGAAAGTGCTCCCATGACTTCATCAACCGTCATCTCAGATGTATCATGTAATTCCTCCATTGCAATAGTTTTTCCTTTGAACCTTGGTGGAAGAGACCTTAAAATCTTCTGAACAATATCATCTTCAACAAAAGGTTTTCCCAACTGATATGCTGTGTTGACAAGATCCCTGATTTTTGCATTATATTCAGTAATCGTCTCATTATCCTTCATAATCAAAGTATCAAAAGCTGTCTTCACTGTATGCATTTTTTGTCGTTTCATTTTTGCATCTCCTTCATAGCTTGCTTTTAGTTTCTCCCATGCATCTTTAGCAGTGCAGCAAGTTGAAATCAACCGAAACGCTTCTTGATCAACACACGAGTTGATGCAGTTGAGTGTTTTGTTGTTTAGTCGTTTGTCCTTCCTCTCTTGAGTTGTCAGCTCTTCTCTGTTTTTCAGAACACCTTCGACTGCCCCTGCTGTAGGTGGATGTCTGGCTGGTGACCACTCGTTCTCAACCCAATACCATGCTTCTTCATCTAGAGCATCAATGTAATGCCTCATCCTTGCCTTCCAATAACCGTAGTTATTTTTATCCAGCATGGGTGCACGCGTGTATATTGAACCATCCTTCTCTTGGTTCGCCATGATCGATAGGGATCTCCACTGGCCTTGTTAAAGGCACAACTCAGTGGACTAGCTCTGATACCAAATGAAATTTACTATCGATCAGTTTCAAATAGTTTTTAACTATTTGTTCTAAACTAACATGTATGTTTAAACACACTGCAGAGTTTAAACATATAAAGACAGAACACGCAAATTGTTTACGCAGTTCGGTGATGAACACCTACATCTGCGGGGCCTTGCCCAGTCTGAAAATCATCCACTAGATAATCAAGATACGTTACAAAGTTTCACACAACAATTAACTATCTATGACTTATCTCTTGTATGGATTCGTGAGATCCCCTCACTGCCGGTCAGCAACTCCTCGTTGCTGTCTTGACCACTTCCCCTGAAATATTAAGGCTGTTGATTTCCGACTGCTGGCGTTCGGCAAAGACCTATTGAACTCCCTTCAATAAGCTGCTCCAACTGTAAAGCTATTCTGATCGGCAGAATACTTTCTTGTAAGATGGATAATTGTTGATGCAGCTTTCTTCTCTATTTATAGTTCAAAACTGTGCTTCCGTGTTTAGTTTTCTCGATCCTTCAATCACGGCAAGGCTGATCCTATCGTCCAGTTCATCACAGCAACACTTAGTCTTCTAGCTATATTCTACTTCTATAGCTCTAAGATAAGAAATATATTCTTTCCTTATTTAAGACTAATTCTACATAAAATACAACTCACAACTATATTCTTTTTCTAATTAAATCAGACTCGAATCAATCTTCAATTATCATCTTGATTCTTTCGAATATCTTGTTTGATTGCATCTGAGTTGTACTTCACATCAAAGACTGTTTCTCAATTTCTGATCTTCATGAGCAAGTGTTTAAACATGAGAGCATGTTTAAACACAGTTAACTTCTACAAAATTGCCAACATATTAATGCTGAGTCTTCTGGACTCTTCACGTGAGAATGTATTTTTTCATTCTGAGTGTGAGTTTTGTTCGTCTAGTTTACGTTGGTATTGATCTCTGCTTTGATGAATTTTGTTATTTACTATTTTTTGGCATTCTGCCCGTTTTAGAATTGGTCAGATTATCCATTTCATTAGGAACGTTGTATGCATCTAGACATAATTTCAGCACGTGCCCTAATTGTGCACGTTGCATGCTTTAGACGGCGAGTTGCATGATTGCTAAGTTAGGGATGCTTTAAGCAAGTCCAAGGCCTGTCAAATCATACATATTTGATGTCAGATTTATACATTGTCCTGGGTTCAGAAACGTGTCTTTGGATTGGTTTGGCTGGATGTATTTGTCGCTGAGCTTCTCAAAGCTGTCGTAGATGTTTGCAAGACAGCCAGCCATACGCTGCTTGGTGAGGAGCTTGACGACTGTACCCACTCCACAACATCTCTGTCTACTTCTGCAAACACAACCTTCTGGCTTTTGGCATCAATCAAAAGCTTCATGCTTAGTTTTGAAACTTCTGCCATTTTTTGGAATCAGTCTCTTCACAAAATCAAATAGCAATATGCATGCAATAATGTTTATTCGGAGTCTGAGTTTTGCTCGACCTGCTCATCTATTTTATGTTGCTATTAACTATTTTTTGGCATTTTGCCAGTTTTAGAATCGGGTCAGATGATGACCATTTCATTAGGAATGTTGTATGCATCTAGACGTAAAATTTCAGCACGTGCCCTAATTATGCACGTTGCATGCACTTTTCTATTTGCTTTAATTTGCTATAAATAATAACAAAACCTTAGCAATAAAGCATCACCTTCACTTTTCTATTTGTTTCAGAGGTTTTGAACTTGTTCAAATTAATTAGCAGAGAAGCGCTTTTTATAGCAGAAATGGAAGTGAAAGGCCCTGTCCAGTTCAACTTATTGCAGCACATTTCATCACAGGACAGCACTCATCAGCGCAGCACAGCACAGCACTGGTCAGCACAGCACCTATTCAGCTCAACACATTTAAGCTCTAAATGAACACTATTTTTATATTTTGTAAAATTAATATTAATTAAGTGAACTTTTTAGTTCTTAAGTAATAAACATTATATTTTTTCTTCAATTCAAATGAACACTATTCAACACTTTCAAAACTATTCAGCACAAGATCAGTACAGCACAGCACTCATCAGCACAGCTCAACAATCATCAGCACAGCACTCATCAGCACAGCACAGCACCAAATAAGTTGAACTGAACAGGGCCAAAGTGGCGATTTTTATGTTTCTTACCGTGTTCTTGTTCAATTATATCTCACTAACGTTTTTGAAACATATTCTAGGGAATTTCCGAAGAGTATGTATAGAAAAATGAAGGAAGCTGATAAAATGGTTTTTCTTTCAATTGTTGGAAATGATAACAGCCTTAGATTGCCTTCTGAAGCCGCTGAAGATTGCCTATATTCCATATGAAACTTATGATTTCTACTATGATGAGATGTTTTACCAGGTAAATGTTGTTAACAATGAAATAATTTGTATATAGAAATAGTTTGAAATGTGATATAAATATATTTAAATTCAAAAATTCAAATAATTATTCAAATTTTTCATCTTAACTGAAAAATGCAAGATGATTTGGTGTTAGAAAGTATAGTTAATAGCAAAAGTAATCAAGAAAATTAAGTATGTATATAGTCTGCGTGCGTGCACGTAACATATCAAATTGTAAAATTTAACATATACATGTGAAGGATTAATAACTTAATTAATTGTTCAAAAATATATAAATACTCTAGCTTCATTTATTTATTCAAATGTTACGTGCGGTTTATTTCATGCGTACGTGCATGCATGCCTCTGATGTTTTTGTTGCTTTACTCTGTTTAATTTGAGACGCCAGCTGACTAAATTATAGGAATATAATTTGTTTTTTTGCCTTCTGCGTTCTCGAAGATCTTCAAATGATCGAAATCTCATTCTGGAATGTGTGAAAGCCATAGATGTAACTGCTCCTTTTCAAAATTGATGCTAATTTGTTCGGTTTGATTTGATTGGTTGGTTTTCGGTTCAGTGCGTTGTTGAGATTTCACTTATATATGTTGGATCATTTTCACAAGAGTTTTTGTTCAGAAATCCTTCAAATGTTTTAGGGCTTATTCTGACTCTGCTGCTTATTTCTATTTCGCGTTAGGTTAAATATGTCCTTCGACCACGTTAGGTTGAATATTTTGATTGCGTTAGGTTTATTATTGATGATAATGATTTTTTGGGTCTTGAACTAGTCTAGACTACTGGTGTATATATATATATATATATATATATATATATATGAAGATTCTTAATTTTATTTTGTAAGAATATGAAGTGTGAATTAATTATTACTAGGGCTGGCAAACGGGTATACGGGTAAAATATGGATTGGGTAAAATGGGTAATATGAAAATATGGGTATGACCCGTATTTTACCCGTTTTAAAAACGGGTAAAACGGGTTGGGTAAAATATGGGTCAGATAAAATACGGGCTGGGTAAAAACCCGCGGGTAAAACGGGTAAAGGTTATATCAAAACGGGTAAACCCGCGGGTTAGACCCATATTTTACCCAACACGTATGGACCCGTATTTTAAATTACCCATTTTACGATACCCGTATTTTACCCGTACCCATATTTTATCCGTACCCAAATGGGTAAAAAAATAAATTACCTGAACTGAAAATACAGTTGCAAAAACCCAACCCATTTCAGATCTGATCTGAAAAGGGGCTGGAGAGCAAAAGGTCAAACAAAATATTCAATACCTTCAATTACTATATTCAATACCTTCAATGATGAATTTTTTTACTATATTTAATTTTTTCAATTCAGTTGAAATAAATATATCTAATTTTTTCAGTTCACTTAAGTTCAATACATTTATATATTTTTTTCAATTCAGTTCATTATTTTATATTTTTTACAGTTCAGTTCAATATTTTTATATCTTTTCAGTTCAGTATTTTTAAAATATTTTCAATTCAGTTCAGTAATTTTGTTTTCAGTTCAGTATTTTTTTTATCTTTTTCAGTTCAGTTCAGCGAGAAATAAGCTCTAGCATTTTTTTAAATCAAATTGTCATGAAGACAGGGGGAAATATACTAGACTCCCCTAACCTTGGTAATTGTCACTGATCAGATAGGCAAATTACAATTGATCCTGATACTATTACAATAAACTAAGTAAGCAAATTTCAAAAAAGACTAATCTATAAGCTCTAATGAGAATATCTGTTTAGAGATACAAATTAATTATCTACTAATGTCTTTCTTATAAAGGAAAACTGTATAGAGATACAAATTAATTCTCCATTGCAAACTCAGACCTGTAATGTGTGCATGCCTGGTAACCGATAAAATTTACATAGAGATGCAAATTAATTATCAAAAAAGGATGATCTGAAACAAACCTAGGGACGATACTCAAAAGTACTAAACTATCAGAATAGTATAGCATCCACAATTCACATCAGTAATAACCAACTGAATCTACCCATCTATTCTTTGTTTCAACAACCGACTCGCTGATAGTTAGTCGTCAAAACTACCACAACTTGGATTTCTCCTCTACAGTTGTTAAAGAATAGACAGGAAGTCCAAAGGATTTTTCATCTGTCCAGTTAATCCAGGTCAGCAGGAAAACACACCAGTAGACACAGATACTCCATGAATCAGTCTAAATAATTTGCAAAAAGTCCCAAATTTAGCACACATCCCATAAATCTAGAGAAATAAGCTCTGGCAAACAGGGCCTAAAGGGAGTTAGATGGAATAGGGAGTTTTAATAGACACCTAATGGTGAATATTAAATGATCGTTGTACTTAGTTCATGTTTGACTGAGCTTAATTCTTGCTGTATTGAGCTAAATTGAACTGAACAGAACTAAAAAAATATATAAATATATTGAACTATAAATTAACTGAACAAAATGAATTGAATAAACAAATCACTGCATAATAATATAACAAAATTAGCTAAATTTTATCAAATTATACTTCATCAAGACCGAACTTAATAAAATGATCCTAGATATTAAACAGAACTGAGTAGAAATATACTCAACGGGACCATATTGAATTTAATTGATGAAAAAAGGCTGGATATCCAAGCTAGAGTCTCAACGGCGCTGCTAAACCGTTGGCGTGAGATCTGTTTTGGTCTAGTTGGGCCGGCCAGGCCGGGCTTGGCTTTGAACCAGATCAAACTTTCGAACTCGGCTGGAGGAGAATGCAAGGTGTTACTAGAGAAAATCGGTCTAGGTAGATGGTCAGTGATTGTCACTGTTGAACAGAGTTTGTTCTTTTTTCTTTTATTTTATGCTAAATAGTGGGTGATGAGCTTAATTGAGGTTTGACTAAATATTTGTCGAAAGTTTTATCTATCAACATTAGTTTGTTTATGAAACTGTGTTTGGGTTCAAATCTGATTCTTAGTGTGGTATCGCTGGAGGAGAAATCCGAATAGTTTAAATATTTACTTTTGGAGATTTCGTAACACACGCCTATGCGGCAAAGAGAAATTCGAGTCAGAGAGTATGTAGTCCAAGTACTTATCTCTGGTTGGTTCATACATCCGATATGTGGACCGAGTGGGCTGGTTGATCTTTCCTTATCCGTGAAAACAACTTGGAAACCTCTTCCTGCCTTCGAAGGGATATGCAAATAACGTCTAATGAGATTGACTGTGTTCACAGACTAATCATTGATTGATCAGCTTGTGGCGTGTTACATAGACTTTTATAATGCTTTGATGCTGTATAAGTGACCTAGTAAATCTCTTACTACCTCCGAGGGAGAAGCAAATCACGTTTAATGAAATGACCTGGGAAGTGATTGCAAAATTAGAGTGTCAGAGTAATATTTGCCAATTGCTATTATTTCTGGTTTCATCCTCTTTTAGGTTATATCCCACTATTTAGTTTAAGCCGCTACGTGTGTTATTGATGCAAAAGAATATATTGTAATGACATATCTATAAAATTTCTTATAATCTTACAAATTGTCTCCTATTCTTTATGTATCTTTTGGATGTTTTCGGTTGAATGACGAATAACTCCTCTCTTTTATTTAAAAAATAATATTTTTTGTCACATACTAGTGTGTGTTTCATGCACTTTTCGTGTGTAATATTGTTCTTCAACTTTTAATAAGTTGCCGTTGTTTATATTTCTCTCTTTAAATTACAAAATTGTGTTAACATAAAGTCATTCGTTAATCACCTGATTCACCCATTTCACCCGTAGGTGATCTGTGTGTGGGTGACGGGTGATTGATTACATGGGTAATGGGTGGGTAGGAGAAGTAAAATAAAATGGCGGGTGGGTGATGGGTGAAATTTCACCTGATCCGAACCCAACCCATTGTCATTCCTACCAGCATCAGATGATTTCCCAGTTCACGAAGCAGAAGATTGGGTTGGACATCAACATTAAGATACATCACGGTTCAGGTCCAAAGCAACAACATTTAAACAAATACAAAACTGGCGTGCCTTGTGTGTTCCCTGTGAGGTAATGAGCCTTTACCTGAACCAATACCGTCCATTGAGGTTTGCAATACGTGCAGCTGTACTGGGCCCCAAAATTTTACTAGTATTATGTATATATATTTTTATTATTTTTTCCTATTCCAATATTGTAAATGAATAATTAGTTTCTAAAAGTAATAAGTAAATTTCGTAAATCATAAATAAATTCCAAATTTGTGAGACTCTAAAAAATACCATTCGTCTATCTTCTCGCAACAGGCATAGCATAGCCGACAAGCACCGACGGTGAATTTTTTGAATTCTTTTTACATGCGTATGCGCGGTCATTGCGGTGGTATCGCGGTGAGACCTCTCAAATTTACTACATCGAATTAAATCAAATAAAAGATTCTATAGTTTCATCTCTTTACTCTGCAGGTCTCTGTTTATCCGAAAAATTTGTAATTCTCCGAATATGCTCAAATTTGATGAAACTAAAACAAAGTAATCAACTATTATTGTTTCTATGAATTTCGTTATTGCTCAACTTTAGCAATTCAGAATGCATATGTTTTAATTTTATGTGTGTGGTGCTTGGATTTTGAAGATGGATATGATGATGTACATGGCGGCTATGGACATGACACAATATAAAATTGTTCCGCTTGCATTCTTAATACATATGTTAGGTGGAGAGCTAGTAAAGGTGTATTGTGTTTGAACTTTCTGAGAATCTAAGTGAAATTTTGAATGTTTTTCTTGCTCGTTAATTGATCACATTCATAATGAATTTTTTATAAATTTTATCGAATTAGTATATTTAACGGGTTTCAAAAAAAATTTACACTAAACTCCTAAATTTACAGGGACGGACCTGACCTGAACAACAGGCCGGTCAAGGGCCCGAAGTCAAGACAAAAGCGGTAAGGCACTGATTACTTGGACCTTCTGTTAACAGAAAATCACGGCCCATTTGCACTTGCCATCAACCAAAGAGATTGGACCATTCTCATCATTGCAAAAATCCCCAATTATTAAGGCTTGTTCTAAAGAAGCATTTAAACTATCATGGATCTCAATTACCATAAAGAAGTCTATAATCATGACACATAATATGTCACAATTTATGAATCCCTTTTGGTCTTTGGCATTTTTTTGACATGGACTGCATTAGTTAATCTCATTGAAATTGTGTTTTTCTAGTTCAATATGGGGTTGCAAAGCAAATATTCAACTCAAGACTTGCTTTCCATAGTATATTTAATTTTGATGCAAATTTGATAAAATCTAGTTTTATTACTTCAATTCATTTTATTTCATTTCTGTGGAATTATACATTCGGGTATTAATACGATCATTCACTATTTTTCAAAATTCGATCTTTGCTCGGATGAACCAAAAAGTTTTGATGTACCAAAAATTGGTCTCTCAGTTTTAGACTACGAAACCAAACACGTTTGTTTTGGATCAGAGGGATATAAAACATCGTTATCTCATCGTCGTCTGCCACACAAACATCATACAAGTTAAGATCACACACTAGACTCACAACTGATACTTAACATGTCGTCGTCATCTACAATCACGACACCTACACCACCAGCACCATCCATTTATATTGGCGTCAAACATATACATCACACTCCTCCTAACAACGGTGATAAGATGGCACCTTCTTACGCAACTTCTGATACACATTCGAGCCACAAATTCGCTTTTTGAAATGTTTTCAAGAAATGTTTTCAAGAAATGCACCACCGACAATACCACCTGCTCTATTACTGTAAATTTTTCTCGTAACTTCCTCTCGTTTTGTAGCTGTCAAACATCATCACCTCATAAGAAGGAGTTTCGCTATAAGTTCATACCAAATACATTTGGAAAAACATGCCCTAAATGCAAATCTACGGGTCTTAACACATTAAATTTGGAGAACCTACCCTTTCTACATGTTCATATCTGATTTTATTCATCCTTAGTTCAACGAAACGAGACATTATAACTTTTGTGACAAATTTTGTACTGCTCTTGTCATCTTTTGAGATCTACTATTCAAGCTTCAAAAATATTTGTGAATAGAGAAACCTTACGATAACATTGGACCACTACCATCATTGCCAAGAACCCTAATCATGGTTTGTTCCAAAGTAGCATTCAAACAAGCTTTCTAGTCCATCCTTTATCTCAATCATTCTAAAAGGTCTTTCATAGTGAAACTATATATGTCATCTTCCATGCAACTCCTTTTGGCCTTTGGTATCTTTGCTATGGAAACATCAATGCATTAATTTGGAGAGAACATGTATTTGGTGGTGTGCATGGAGAATTGATGTTCTTTCTCAACATGATTAACTTTTACTTTGGTTCAGCGCAATATATCTCAGTTCATGTAAAAATACGCTGGGACAGCAAAATCGAGTGTGATTCAATTTCGTAAAAAATATGCTGGGACAGCCAAACAGAGCGTGACGTCAACACATTAGTAGCTAAAGCAATAAACATCATAACCATCAACACAACATAAATCAAGTGCATCATCTCAAATTCTCAATGTTTTTGACATTGCATGAATTGCAACCATGGATTCATTGAAATGGCTAATGTTGATGTCAATTTCTAAAAATCTTGAAGATCATCACAGATAACAACCAATTCCCCATATCCCCATGAGACCACTCCTCCTCCTAAAAGTTAGAGCAATGAAAACCCCATTCCCATTCCCTACTCGCAATAAATAAAAAAACGTACAAACCAAATTCATACAAGGTGACATTAATATTCATATCAATAAAACACGAGGTTTCAAATCAAAATTCAAACATTTCTTGCCTTGTCCCTCCCACCTGATAATAATAACATCCGTACAAAAAAAAGGCATTTAATAATTTGCAAAAATAATCACATCAATTAAAAATCAAACATAGTACTTAATCAAATCAATACATAACATAAGTTCACAAACAAAGATAATCAGAAATACTAGTACGTTCAAACGACATTACTTATACAATAATCCGAAGCTTAAACAGGAATAATAAGAGTGCCACTTATTTAATTATTGATAATTAATCTTGCATCAGTTCTTCTGCATGCATGCTTCAGAAGCTCCAGAGGCAATCGAGCTCGGTGTGGCCCATCTTCTGATTCTCCGGCGAAGTCCAGCTGGTGGCGGAGGAGCCGTACGGGAAACCGTTATCAAGGCTTCCGCCGGGAAATGACAGCGGCGGGGGAGCAGCAGGTCCGGTAGACGGGAAGAAAAAGTTGGAGCCGTGAAGATTCTCCTGGAGTGATCGGAGGTTCGGAAAGTTTGAGCCGCGGTAGTAACGCCCGCCGGAAGATGACGACAGCGGTGGAGGCGGCGGCGGCGCGTCGAACAGTGACGACATCAGCGTCGGCGGCGGCGCCACCGGGGAAGGGAGCTCAAACATGGAGTTATGGTTGAAGCTTCCCAAACTGGAATTTCCCAAAGTGGAAGAACTGGAGAAACAGGACACGTGCTCAACTGCAGCTTTGCTGTCGTACGAACAGCCGCCGTCGACGTCGCCGGAGAACGGCGAGGAGTCGAGCAGCGGCGGGAGAGAGACCGACGACGGAGAGCCGACTTCCGGGTAACCGTTCTCGCCTGAGCTCAGCCTCCTCTTCCCGGCGCCGGAGAGCGCCGCCGCTGCCGCGGCTATGGCGGAGCCACCAGCGCAGCTCTTCTGAAACACCCTAGAAATCACCCACTCATCCTAGAAATCAAGAAAATGAGAGAAGAAGAAGTCAAACAAACAATGTGACAAAAGACTCCCAACTTTTGCGTGATGACAAATCAAAGGTAAACATCAAAGAATAAGTATTGAAAGTGATTTTGCATCATTGCATGTAATCAAAGCAGAATATCTTCATGATTAGATGTAAGAATCAAGCCCAGAAAGTACTCATGATCATTTGCCAGCTGGAAAACTAATATTCATCAAAGTTCATGCTAAGTGTCACTAAATTTGGCTACACTTTTTTCCAAGAAACTGTTACACTAAACTGGGTACCTTTGAGCTTCTGGAGAGGAAGTGGTAGGAGAATTTCCCTTCAAGCCTGTACTCATGCATCACCCAGTTGCTCTTCTCACCCTTGGGGGCCCTACCCCTGTAGAAAACAAGGGTTTTCTTCATTCCAACGAGAGAACTGGTCTTGGAGCTGTAAATCTCACGGTCTTTTCCGGTGGCCTTCCAGTAGCCAGCTTCAGTTGCACGGTTAGTCCTCAGCCCCGTCGGATACTTCCGGTCCCGGAGACTGAAAAAGTACCACTCCTTCTCCCCCATTTTTGCTTTCTCTGCAAACACAATCACAACCACAAGAGATCAGTTCCATATTTCACTTTAAACAACAACAAAAAGGGGTGTTTTTCAAGAGGAAATCAGTACCATCCCAAATGAAATAAAAAGGGTTTCTTTTGAAAACATCACACATCCAATATCAGGTGAACAAAAAAAGGTTCCCTTTTCAGATGAACATAAAGGAGGTTCCTTTTTAACAAAATCAATCCCATTTCAGATGAACTGAAAAGGGCTTCATTTAGAGCTCAGAAAAGAGAAATAAAAAGGGGTTTTTCTGAAGATGTGGAGGTTGGGAAGGAAATGCATACCAGGAAGTTCCCAGGGCTCGCACTTGTTGAGGTCGACCTCAGCAATGGCCTTGCCGGTGAAGCTGCTGTCGAGGACCTTCTTGAGGAGGTAGTAGGTGATGAGCTCCTCGTCGGTGGGGTGGAAACGGAAACCGGGAGGGAGGTGGCCGGAGGAGTCATCGGAGTAGCTCTGAAAACCGTGGTTCGGGTTGTGGGAGCTCCCCATTGAGGGTTTCTGGTGTCTTTTCTTGCTTGAGAAGGGGAGGTTTAGGAGAGCATGCATGGGATGGGGTTAACCGCGGTGCAAAACGGAGTGATATAAGGGGGTGGGTTGGGTTGGGGGTGGTGGTGGAAGGTGGGACTGTACTGTGTGACTGTGTGTGTGTGTGTGTGATTGAGTCTGAAAGGCTAGCCTGCAGACTGCTGCACTACTCTATTCTTATTACTAATCAGAAGAAGAAGTAGTACTACTGCCATATCCACAAGGCTAGTGTGTGTGTGTGTGGGGGGGGTGGGTCTGGTTTGAGTATGCGTGCGTGCGTGAGGAAGTGTGCAGGTATTCCTTTGTCAGGAGAGAAAAATGAAATGAGAGAGGAGGGGAACAGAAAGGAGTTTTTATGGTGAGAGGTTGAATGTGTTCTTCTACTCCTCAATTACAAGAGAGAGAAGGGAGATGAGGTAGAAATGTAACAAGAATCATGATTTCTTTGTGAGATTTTACTTGGTTAGATTGATCTTGTGTATTTTAGACTTGTTATTGGAATGAATCAAGGTGAACTGAAATAGAAATGCGGTAAAAACAGGTGAATGCAGGTAAGATTATCAATAGATCAGTTCAACTTAGTAAAATTTTATTTAGTTAAGTTTGATTCAGTTTATTATAGTTTAAAAATATAGTTCATAATAGTCTAAGTGAAAAATGTATAAACAAATGAAAGATGGATAAATCTTCATGGTTGAATATTAATTGTGAGAGTTAGAATGTGTTCTAAATTTCAATTACAAGAGAGAGGGGGATGTGATAGAAATGTAACAAGAACCATGATTTATTTGTGATACTTAATTAAGAAGGGTGATTTTTGAATGATAGTTAAATATGTAATAAAAATGCTTGACTAATCGTAGTATATCACATTTATCACTTGTTAATTTAGCGTGATTCAGTTTAATTCAATTTCAATGAAAACTATAATATGTAGGTGCTATTGAGTTCAATAACTTATTCTTTCATAATCTAGAACCGTCCCAACAATTTACAATTAAGAATCATAAGTTTTTTTAATTTATAAGCTACTATTCAACTGAAGGCCGGTCTAATTTAATTTGGGGTTACATGCAAATTTTTTAATTTGAACCCTCATATTTTTTGAAATAAAATTTTACCATAAAAATACACACTCTATAAATAAATTTACACTACTCATCCACATAAAAAACAAGAACTTTCAGAAAATTAAAATGTCCAAAATTCAAGAAAATCGACCCTTTTAAAAATACTCAATCATATTTTCAAATAATTTTTTTAACATACATATACATAATATTGCTATAAACAAATAAATTTAAAATCCTCTAAATTTCGGGTTCTGTATGATCGCATACTCCGCACTACCCTAGTCTCGGCCTGATACATATTTGGTTAAAAAAATAAAAAATAAAATAAAATCGTTCTTTAGGTTAAAAAATAAAATAAAAACTTGACACATAAATAGAGTGTGACATACTAGCTGAATTATTGACTTTTGCCATTTGGTGAGTTGATGTGAATTTGAAAATGACAAAATGAAATTGCGTTCAGGGGAGAGAGAATTCACCATGGATCGATAAAGCTGGTTGCATATCTCATCTGTCAGCACAGTACAGAGATTAAATAATGTGATGGGAAAGAGACTACCTAAATCCATCCATCCATCCATACATCTCATGTGACAATACAAGAAGAATTGGAGGACTGATTTATTAATTATGTATGTACTTTGTATATTGCACTTATGTGCCTAGGGTTTAGCTAGCTTCAGTATTTAGCTTTAGGCCCTTGTATGTAACTATATATAGGCATGCCTCTGCCTTATTCTAATTAAGCAATCAGATACAATTTACATGGTATCAGTAGCCTGACGATCCTCTTTCCTTAAACCCTAGGGTTCTTAAACCCTTTCTCCCTCTCTTCTCTCTTTTTTGGCCGCCGCCTACTCCTCTCCCCTTCTCGCACGAATTTTTTTTTTTCTTCCCTCCCCTCTCAGTTCAAATTTTCTGCTCTCTTTTTTATTGTTCACATAACAATGGCTGCTACCAGGGATGATTCTCTTACGATCAACACGATGGTGCATCTTCTCAACACCAAGTTAGAAGCTTCAACCTACCTGCGATGGAAGAAGCAGGTAGAGTATGTATTAAAGCCTCAAGGACTGTTTGGCCATCTGGATGGCTCTACTCCTCTCCCTCTCGTTCCCGTGCCGCCAACGGCCGCCTCTTCCTCCTCCTCACCACCGGACTCTGCTGTTCTTCAGAAGGAGCAGACCGCCTACGACGCTGCCCTTGCTGCCTACAAATCCTGGATCGTGGATGATCAGAGACTCTGTAGTGTTCTCCTCTCTTCATGCACGGCTGATGCGTTGAATGAGATCACTGGGTGTACCACCGCTAAGGAGATGTGGGACACTTTCGCCAGCACCTATCAACACAGCACCTCGATCAGTGTTTTCAGCCTCAGACAGCAGGCGAATCTCCTTCGCAAGACTGGTACGATTCATGATCTTCATCTGTCTCTGATTAGAATTTTTGATCAATTGAGTATTATGGGTCAACCTGCGGATAACCGCGACAAGCTTATGTGGTTTCTCACTGCCCTTGGACAAGCTTATTCAAATTTTAGTGCACCTATTGCTGTTCTTGATCCTTTGCCTCCGTATATAACTGTTGTGGATCAAGCCAAGGGCTATGAGGCTTTTTTGGCGAATTTGGAGAAAACGCATGTGCAGGTACAGGCTCCGGTGGGACCGGTAGCCTTCGCTGCGACTGCCCAGGAGACTGCCCAGGCCGCCCAGCAGCCAAACGGTGGCGCGTGGGCTCACGCGCCTGGACAGGCCGCGCATGGCGGCGGCGCGTGGGGCCCACGCGCGGCTGGCGGCGGCCGTTTCGGCGGTCGCCGTGGCGGTCGTCGTCCCTGGGCAGCTCCTGGAGGTCCTGGTATGTCCAGATCTGGTGTTTTGGGTGCTCAGATTCAGTGTTACACATGTGGAGGCTTCGGGCACATCTCTAAGTTTTGCGGCAACTCTACGCAGAGTTATGTGGCTCCATCACCACAGTATTATGGCCAGCAGCAGTACCAGACTTATGCTCCTCAGCTGGCACGGCCTCCATCTGCTCCTCAGGCTCTTGTTGCTCAGACTTATGCCGCTCCTGTTGCTCCTGCGGCAATGGCTCCTCAGCAACCTGTATATGCACCGCAGTACGTTCCGTACCAGGCTCCTCAGACTCAGCCCGCTACTGCTCCTACAGCCTCAGACTGGTATCTTGATTCAGGGGCTACCAATCATATGAGTGCCACCCCTTCGAACTTGACTGCCCTGGCTCCATACAATGGTAATATCTCTGTTTCTGTTGGTAATGGTGCTTCTCTTCCTATTACTGCTGTTGGTGTTGCTAGAGTTAGCCCTTCTATGCATATATCTGATGTCTTGGTTGTGCCTGCTATTACTAAAAACCTGTTGTCAATTAGTAAGCTTACCAAGGAGCTATGTGCTGTTATTTCTTTCGATGACGAGTCTTTTACTATTCAGCACAAGCTCAGCAGGGCAATCCTGGGGCAGGGACACAGTGAGAATGGGCTGTACGTGTTGGACCGTGGTGTGACAGCACTTATTTCAGTGGTGAAGAAGAACAATAACAGAGCATCTTTTGAAGTTTGGCATGCTCGTTTAGGACATGTGTCCTCTTCTACTCTATCTTTGTTGAACAAACATGGACTTTTGTCTTTTACTTCTGTACTTCCAAAACCTGGTATTTGTGAACCGTGTGCTATGGCTAAAGGCCACAAACTGTCTTTTGTTGAGAACCCCAGACGGGCTAAGAATGTTTTGGATTTGATTCATTGTGATTTGTGGGGGCCGTCTCCAGTTGTTTCGGGAAATGGTTTCTCTTATTATACTTTGTTTGTGGATGATTATTTGCGTTTTTCGTGGTTCTACCCTCTTCGTCGCAAATCAGATTTCGTCGATGTATACTTCCAGTTTGAGGCATTCGTGGAGAATCAATTCTCATCTCGAATCAAAGTTTTCCAGAGTGATGGAGGGACTGAATTCATCAACAACAGGTTGCAGTCTCACTTTGGAACTCGTGGCATTCATCATCAAATTTCATGCCCATATACACCGGAGCAGAATGGTAGAGCTGAACGCAAGCACAGACACATCACGGAGATGGGCCTCTCCATGTTGTTCCATTCACATCTACCGCTATCTCACTGGGATGATGCATTTAGTGCTGCTGTCTTCACGATCAACAGGTTGCCAACACCAGTGATTGATAACAAGTCTCCTTTTGAAGTACTTTTTGGACGTTCCCCAGACTACTCGAACTTTCATCCTTTTGGTTGCCGTGTGTTTCCCTATGTTCGGCCTACATCTGAACATAAATTAACTCCTCGCAGTCTGCCATGTATCTTTTTGGGCTACAGTGCACACTACAAAGGATTTAAGTGCTTGGATCCTGCTTCTGGTCGTATTTATATGACTCGTCACGCTCGCTTCGATGAGGGTCACTTTCCATTTTCGAGAGTATCTACAGAGGCTCATTTCTCTTCTTTGGATATTTCGTCCTTTGTTGACCCCACTGATCCTGATGTAGAGACATCTTCTGTTGAGACCCTTCCACCACAGCAGTCTTGTACGGCATGTCATGAGTCTTCTTCATCTACATCAGCAGCACTCGCCGATGAACCTGAACCAGTCACTCCAGAGCCTTCTCCAGTTTCCTCGAGTTCCTCCGATTCACCTGGTGACTCAGTCTTGTCTGGAAGTGTTACTTTGACTCCTCCTGCTTCCAAAACTCTACAGGTTCCAGCAGCCCCACCTGCTCCTAGAGCTCACTCGATGGTCACTCGTCATCAGGATGGAACAAGAGTAGCTCGCAGTCTTGGACCTGATTTTGTGGCCACAGGTTTAGTTGCTGAGTTACTGGTACAGAAGGAACCGAGAAACTTCAAGGCTGCAGTCAAGGACTCCCGATGGGTTACTGCTATGAATGAGGAGATTGATGCACTACAGCGGCAACAGACATGGCAGTTGGTGCCTTGCCCTCCACATGTTAATGTAGTTGGTTCCAAGTGGGTCTATCGATTGAAGTACAAACAGGATGGCTCTATTGAGAGGTACAAAGCACGTCTGGTAGCTCAAGGATTCTCACAGGTTCCGGGGTTTGATTTTGATCATACCTTCAGTCCAGTTATCAAGGCTGCCACTGTCCGTACAGTGATTGCTATTGCTACAATGAGGAAATGGCCGCTTCATCAGCTCGATGTAAAGAATGCTTTTCTGAATGGTGTTCTTGACGGTCCAGTTTACATGGCTCAACCGGCTGGATATCAGGATCCTGCACGTCCTAATCATATATGTCTTTTGAGGAAGGCCATCTATGGTCTTAAGCAAGCTCCTAGGGCATGGTTTGATCGCTTCAGTGCCTTTGTTAAGGGTCTTGGTTTTGTTGGCAGTCTATCGGATCCATCTCTGTTCGTGTTTACCCGTGGCTCAGTCATCCTTTACCTTCTCATCTATGTCGATGATATCATTCTTACCGGGAATGATAAGGTTGCTATTCAGAGTTTTATAGCTCGGGCTGACCGGGAATTTTCTGTCAAGGATCTTGGATATCTCAACTACTTCCTTGGCTTGGAGGTTACACCCACCTCCACCGGGCTGTTCTTGGGTCAAGCTAAGTATGCTGGGGATATTCTTCAGAGAGCTGGGATGTTGGATGCTACGCCGGTTTCTACACCGTTTCTTCCGTTATCTCAGTTACACAGCAGTACCAGTGGACCATTTCACAATCCGAAGTTGTATCGTTCTCTTGTAGGTGCACTTCAGTATCTCACCATCACTCGTCCTGACCTATCCTTTGCTGTCAACTCTGTGAGTCAATACCTTCAGGATCCACGGGATGACCATTTTGCTGCAGTCACTCGAATTCTTAGATATGTTCGAGGCACTCAACATTGTGGATTGACCTTCACTGCCGATGGTGTTTCGGAGATACTGGCCTACTCCGATGCTGATTGGGCGCGCTGCTTGGAGACACGTCGCTCTACTTATGGATATGCAGTTTTCCTTGGTGGTAACTTGGTTTCATGGAGTGCGAAGAAGCAACCCACAGTCTCTCGGTCAAGCTCTGAATCGGAGTACAGAGCTCTTGCGAACACTGCTTCGGAGGTAGTTTGGCTGTTACATATTCTTCGGGATCTTCGCTTTCCACTTCAGGGATCTCCGGTGCTTCTTTGTGATAATAACAGTGCTATCTTTCTTGCGGAGAATCCAGTTGCTCACAAGAGAGCTAAGCACATCGACATCGACTATCACTTTGTGAGGGAGCTAGTTAGTGCTGGCAAACTACGAGTTGGTCATGTTCCGACATCCTTACAAGTTGCGGATATCTTCACCAAGGGGCTCAATCGTGCGTTGTTTGACTTCTTTCGGTCCAAACTTCGCGTCTCAGTCAATCCGACGCTTCGCTTGAAGGGGGGTGTGACAATACAAGAAGAATTGGAGGACTGATTTATTAATTATGTATGTACTTTGTATATTGCACTTATGTGCCTAGGGTTTAGCTAGCTTCAGTATTTAGCTTTAGGCCCTTGTATGTAACTATATATAGGCATGCCTCTGCCTTATTCTAATTAAGCAATCAGATACAATTTACATCTCACATTCATCCATCCTTTTTCATTTCATTTTCCACATTTTTATTCTTTCAAAATCATTTTGCTTAATTGAACTGAAAACTGTTGAACCAAATTAAACCTGCTAAGAATTACTAAATCACTAAAAATAAGTTGTTGAATTGAACTAGAATGTGTTAAACTGACTTGAACGTGCTATAAATTACTGAATTATGCAAGAATCGCTACTAAAAGAACTGAACTAAAAGATACCAAAATAAACTGAAAGATACTAATTTAAATAGAAAATTACTGAAATGTGTGCTAAAAATGACGAGGATAATCTGAAATGGACATAGGCCCTGTTCAGTTCAGCTTCTTGCAAGCAGTTTTAGCAGCTAGCATCTCCAAGCAGTTCAAGCAGTTTCAAACAGCTCAAGCAGTTCAAGAAGTTTTAGCAGTTTTAGTAGCTTACATCATCAGACTTGATTTTTTTAGAAAAAAATAAAACGTTTTGAAATTTAGGTACTAAGAAAATTATATTAATTATTGTCAATGAATTATTGTTGATTTTAACTTGTCTAGTTACATTTAAAAAACATACGAATATTTATCTATAAATAATAAAATAATCTAAATAGATCGAAACAGTTTCAACCAGTTCCAAACAATTTTAGCAGTTCAACTGGACAGGGCCATAGAGTACCTGAACCCACCCACACACCTCCATCATCATCCATGCCTTTCATATTTTCTTCAACATTTTTATTTTTTCGAAAACATTTTGGGTTTTTTTCCAAATTGGCTTCCTTCCAAATATCCAGTTTTCCCCGGACTGAATTCTCACTTTATCAGGCCTTGATTTGTGGTTTTTGTTTGTTTCCTTGGTTTCTACTGATTTTTATTTTTGCTGATTTTGAAATTTTTGGACTGCTGCTAATTATTTTGCCAGCCATTTTACAGTTGCATGCTTTCAGATCACAGACTACTCATTTTTAGTTCGTAACTTTGGAATGTTTAAATTATTTTGCAGGTAGTGCCAAATCAACTGATGTAGTAGGAGTACCGTATGGTGCCTTGCCAGCTTCGGCCTTGCTTTTATGAACTATCTTTTATTCGGTGAAAATAAATTTTAATTTTTAATAGTAGGATTCACCATTTAAAGCATATGATATTTTGTTTTTATATTACTATGTTTTTTATGCATCTATGAAATTTTACTAATATCACAAGATATGTTGATTTAACAGTTTGTTGGTCCATTTTATAACATTCTAAACAGGTACATATTGAGGTTGAGGTAAGATGTAGAAGATTTATACAACTCTAGTTGTCATTGTCATTATTAACCAGGTTCTTCATTTTGCATGGAGGATGTCGACGGATTCTCTTCCCACATCGAAAAATTTGGGAAGGCGTACCTTGGCTATTCGTTCGGGATGTCCCTTATATTCCTCAGCTGATGATAGCACATCCCATCTGTTTTATGATTGTGAATTTGCCCAAAGGGCATGGACGGCTACTGGGCTACTACATATCATTCAACAACAGGGGAGTATTCTTTGCGGATAACTGTGCTTTAGAAATATTATAAAAGAAAATGATGCCTCGGTGGTTGAACTCTTCCTCATGATATGCGACTCCATTTGGTTTCAACGCAGCCAGTGTATATTTCAAGGAACACATAGGCGTGCAGAGGAGGTTGCGGCGGCAACGGTGAATAACCTGCACTCTTCTCAGTCAGCTCAATTCAGCACAGTAAAGCTCTCACTAGCTCTGCTTCCGAGTCATTTACAGAGACCTCCTGATCGCATTTCTCGAATACATTTTGATGCAGGGATCACGCATGATGCAGCTACAGTAGGCGTGGTGGCTTGGAACGCGAATGGGGAATTCTTAAAAGTTATATCAAGGCGCTACCTTAACGTTCATGACCCGGTCCTGGCTGCAACCTTGCCACTCGAGGAAGCAATTTTATTGGCAAATGAGTTAAATTTGAGCAATGTGGGCATTTTTTTGTGATGTACTTATGGTTCTTAATATGGTAAACAACCATACAGAGCATTTCCTGGATTGCCATGAACCAGTTCGTCGCATTCAGCATTTTGTTACTGCTTCTCATGTTTCTGGTTTATTTTGGGTTCCTAGAAACCAAAATTTTATTGCTCATGGTTTTTTTCTAATTTTGCTAAGTCGAGTGCCTTGGTATTTACTTCCTGGACATCTCCTCCTACGTTTATGTCAAATGACTCTTGACGTTTTCTAGAACCCTGAAAAATAATATTTTCATTTCAAAATCTTTTTTGTCATTGTCAATTATGAAATATTTAAAGTTGATGCAAGTCAAACTTAGATTATATGTTTAATAATAAACAAAAGTTTTTTTCATAAGTATCATATTAGTATTATTCTTATTATTAATAAAAATATTGTATATAGATTAAGGCAGGCGAGTCATAAAATTGTAAATACTCCTACCGAGTCAAGATGTCATATTGTGCTCCTTATCTAAGAGAGCATGTTTGACCATAATAACTGAAAATTATGTGAAAGAGTCTAACAGACGCCTAATATTAGAAACAACGCCTTTAATATCCATGGTGAGATGTTTGGATTTTTTATTGAAGAAACCAGGACCGCTGAGTCTATTACTAGAGGCGCCCTCATTATTCCTATTATGTTTGCCGCTTTAAGTGATCTCCAACAAGTCTCTGCTTCCGCCTGCAGTTGCGTGACAACAGTGAAGAAATCTGAACCAGTAATAGAAAGATCAATATGTCAACCTAGTTCCAAATCCTCCACCATCCCGTGCCAAGCAACATGAATTTCTGAAAAGAGCCGTCAAAACTGATAACACATGTCTCTTTGACAGCTTCTTCAACATTCCCTGTTTTATCAAGTCCAAGGAGATTTCTTGTCTTGTCCCATCTTTTGAAAAGTAATCACCGATCCGGACATAAATTAAATTTCGGTGATTTTGGTGTGAATGCATCAAAAATTCATCGTTTGCCTGCTCTGGGCAAAACTCAAACCTTACTATGACATCATCAAAGATTTTCTTGTTCTGCTGCTTCCAAATCTCCCACACAGAATGAAATTAGATGAATGAGAAGCTCCTCAAGTACATTTCCTGTAAATACTATGAAAAACATGCGTGAGAAGTCACCCGATGGCAGAGTAGCTATGTTAATCGGGAATCCCGATGATATCCAGACTTGTCTTTACTCTGAGTATGTTAATAACATATGGAATTCATCTTCATCACATGTACCACATCTTGAGCAAATTGCACGCCGATCAAGCTTGCGTTTCATGTAATTAATCGCAGTTGGAAGACATCCCGTCTCCATATCATCGTCCAAAACTTTCTGCCTTGCTCACTTAGTTGAGCCCCTCCAAAATTTCCCACCTGCAATGTTGTTATGGCCACATGATAACTTGTTTTAGCCGTATATCTACGTACCGTCCTTGGTCCATTTTCAAAAGGGTTTATAAGTGTCAAACACTATTGGATGAATGGCTTGAATATGTGGCATTATATCCGCATGGAAAATATTCCGTGATAAAGGAAGCCTACAGATCCCACGAGGTTGATCTATCAAGTGTCTACTTTGATATTTGTGTGCGTAGAAACCACCGATGAATTTTGAACTGGGTAGTCAACTGTTGGAATTCACTGATCATAAACCTGTATTTTCTCTCATTCTCTACTCTCCATGTAAGGTTCGAAGCCACCAAGTCTATGGCCACAACACTGAGCGCCATCCCCACGAATCTCCGGCCTTTGACTTTACCTCTAAAATATTCTCGTGTTTGAGATATTTTATCTTAGATACTGTGTGAAGCAACGAGTTGTTGTCCGATATTGTACCCCACACATGCTTAACCAAGAGAGCTTTATTTATACCCTGAGATGAACCAACAATGATTTTGTTTCACACTTACAAAATACCAATACAACCAAACAAAGTTTTTGCAAAATCAGACTTACAAAATCTCAAACGCACCCTCGAGCATTTATATTCTTGGTCTCTCACTTTTAATTTGATAGCACTCCATATCTTCATTTGTAGGTCTAGACTTGGAAGAGCAAAAACCAAACTTGATAGTGGGAAAATTCAAACTTTCTAACCGAACAAAAATGTCCAAAACTAGATTTTGAAAATCCAATTTTTTAAAAACGGGGTGAACCAAACACAAGCTCAAATTCTCAAAATTTCAAAACAAAATTCAACTCTCAAAATTTTCTCCAACCAAACACACTTCAACCATTTGTGTTCTTGGTCTCTCACTTTTAATTTGATAGTACTCCATATGTCTTCATTTATGTCCCGTCCCCAAAAGGCATTTCAATTTGACAATACTATGTATGTACCATATCGATTGAAAATAGTTCTCAATTTTCGGAAGTACAATTTTTGATTAAAATCGATCACCTTTAAACTATTTGCTCTTGCTCTTAAATTAATAATCTCCAAGCAAGTGAATCATGAAACTATTCGGTGAACAGAATGGACAGTGGGAGGCTGTTCACTCATGACATTTGTATCTTTGGTAGCTTTCACACATAGTCTCCCGTCTTACTTTAATCCGCAACTCTGACTTTTTGATACTATTCATTATTAACATTTAATTATATATTTAAATATATATAATCATTAATATTATCATATTTGATATTGTTAGATTAATCGCTACATATAATATCCATATATAAAATTTCTATTTTTCAATAACACAAGTAAATAAAAATATTATTAGTCAAAAATGTGTATTGGATAGTATGAAAAGATAACAGTGTAGATTAATGTGAGCCGGAGCTAGGTAGCACATACTCCCTCCGGCTTTTATACAATGGACTAGTTTTATTGGCACAATTACAAAGGAGAGCAAAATGAATGGTGGAGATTGTATAGATTATTGGGAAAGTAAAATGTGTGGTTGTGAATGAAGGAATATTGCTAAAAAAGGAAACTAAGCCATTAACTAAAAACCTTCCTAAATTAGTAACTAGTCCATTCTATTAAAACCGGAGGGAGTAATATATACTTCCTCCGACTCAAACAATATTTCTTACTTTCGTTTATGGTTCATCCCAACCAAAAAAATTTTACTTCCATTCTTTCCCTTCCGGTAAAGAAAATACATGTAAAATGACACAATCTTATCATTCGTTTCCACATACAACTATAATTATAAGTAATATTTTTCTTTTACTATCTAAAGCTACTAAAATATAACATATAAAACACCATCGTCTAAAAATTCGAGACAAAATCAACTAATAAATTTTGGACGGAAACTGATGGAGTATCATTCTATCTCTACTACTCGTACGTAGCAGCAGCCAAGAAACGAGCATTTAATTCGCAATCAGCTGCTCATGCAAAATCTTTCAATAGAACTACCGAACCCAGATTTCGTTTGCATTATTGATTGCATGCATGGTACTCTACTCTCTCTTTTCTTTCTATAATATGTGGGCGCCATTTCTACGTTTCTTTGAACCCACTTTTCACTTTGCAGACGAAGAAATCTGGAGATTTATGAACTGAGGGGGAAGAAAAGGGTGCAAGATTTGATAAAGAAATGAAAAGCTGTGAGCCCTGGGAATAGTAGTTAAAGTTTTGTACGTGTACAGAATACAAGAGTATAGTATTGATGTTTCATGTCTCAGAAGGACATCATTAGTGGTGATTGTGTACGGCTAATTGTATAACAAGATTGCAAAGTCTCTAGAAAGTTCGACTTTCCTAAGTGTTATGGAACTATCACTATATATTTAAGGTCAAGTGATACTATTTTGTGTTAAAACATTGATAGTATCAAAGTGAACATATAGTAAAACATGTTTTAATGCAAAAATTCATGAATTTACATTAAAACATTAATAAAATTCAACTAACAAATTTTACAGTTCAAATTAAAAGGTACACTGTATAAGTTAAAACGTATAAAGACTCTTATGGAAAGTCAGGAAAGTTGGACTTTCAGGAGACTTTCTCCAACAAGATTTAAAGACATTGTTAGCCGAACGGAGGGAGGGAGTATGTTTTGTAACATTTGCGTCTGTGTAATAATTAAATACGTGTTCATATCATAAATTACTCTTTCGTGAATTATAATGCATGCTTAAGAGGGGCGTTATTGTCACTTCAGGTTTATTTTAGACATGCTGGAGTAAACTGGTCCTGCATATAGATCACCCCAAAAGAAATCGGGTGTTGCTATATACAATCCGATATTTTACTTTTATAATTCAAAATCAAAATAAATTTATGAAAATATCCTTATTCACTATGTTAGTTTGTGAAAACTTAGTAATATACATGAATGATATTGTAATTTTAAAAATATAATTTCAAAAATATAGTGGATTGGATGTGGAGAAATTTGATCTGGATCTCACACGATCCTTCAGATTCGTGTCCCAGATTACAATAACATTTTTGCAATCCAATCCTACGACCTTACACAAAAAAATCAATCCTACAAATCAAATCAGTAAAATATATTATATTCCGATCAAGTTCCAATCCTATGTCTTTAGTTATTGAAAATATTGGAGAATGGAAATGTACGACATCACAGATCTCACAAATCATATGTACGATTGAAAAGTTATTTTGTAATGTTTTTTTTATATGATCTTATGATATGAAATATCAATATTCTCTAAAAAAGTGGCAATTGTGGAATCAGGAGAAATATCTAAAATTATATCTATTTATGAGGTTTCTCCGTGCCATAAACATTATCTGCATCAATGACGGTAACATCATATCTAACTGGCCGGTAATGACCTGTCTAACCTAATACTAGCAAAATGGATCTAATAGGGTCGTGGTTATAACCGACAGCCCTTTCAGAAATCCCAGTCTGACCAACCTATACTGCATACTGGTTAACATCCCAACAAAGTTATTTTGTAATGTGATTGTAAATGATCGAAATGTGATTATTAAATAATTTTTTACAAACTATTCCACATTTTTATCCCAACTTATTACCTTTTCTTTTTACTCCCAAAAAACACAAAAGAGTTATGATGATTGATGAGTGATGAGCATCTAACTCGGGTGAAAAGCAGTAGTAGTAGTTGGGGTGAAAACTGAGAAGTGGTTGCAAAGAATAGCACAGTAATTATGGATGAAAATTCAACGGCCGAATCATGTCATTTAAATCACCGCCATGCATATATCCATTCAACCAATCCCATCCTCCATTCCCGTTCTTCAAGAAAATCACGCACCACACCGTAAGCACGCACTGTTCCAAACCCCCATCCATCCATCCATCACCATCCCCAGAATGCACAGTAGATGCTCATCTACGGCCATGACGTGTCTTCCTCGGATTTCATACAAACATGCGTTTCTACTACTACTTAAAATAGGCTAAACATGGTTTAAAGTTGTTGATTTTTTGGTTTAATACTCTTGTGCTTTACTATTTAGATCTCTTTTTTATGCCACTCTAAATGTATGAGAGAGATTGAGAGTTGGAAGATTACAAAGCAAAGATGCAGTGGCAGAACCAAGTTCTAATTTTAAGATAGGTTAAAATAGTTAATTTAATAAAAAAAATTTTGTACAACTCAAAATTTTTTTTGTACCACTCTAGTTTAAAACTAAAAATATTTTGTCAAAAAAATCTAGTTTAAAAATTTAAAGGTGGCGGCCGGTGGTGGCCGGAGATGCTGGCAGCTCGGGCTAGCGGTGGTGGATGAATGGTGATGGTGGCGGCTTGAGGCGGAACGGAATGTACAGTGACCGAGAGCAGGGGACAGAAGTTTGGCCGAGAGCAGTTTTAGATTGGTTGATATAGACCAATCAAATTTCCCTTTTCCTTTTATGTTTTATCTTCTTTCCTTTTTTTTCTTTTTAACATCCGTCCACAAAACGACCGTCGTTTCAATAATGAATTAAAAAATAAAAAAATGGAAAGAAAACCTGCAGATCGCGGACGTGAAGCAGGTAAACGCCGGTGAACTTGGAGGCTCGTCCGAAGGCCGGAAAGCCCCAATTTTTACCTGAGAACAGTAAAATAGGCCGGGTTTCGAATTTTATGGTAGGTCAAGGCCTACCCGCTCCTTCTACTAGTTCCGCCTCTGCAAAGATGTACAAGACTTCATTCTATAAAACTTAATCTAAGATCTTAGATTTGAAATCTGAAATATGAGATATGCTAGATTAAATCATGTTATTTGATAAAATCAATCTGATGACTGAAAAATATATTAATTCAAAACACTAAATTAGTTTATACTTTTCATAAAAGTGAACCAATATAAAATTTCAAATTTGAAATTATTATGAATTATAAATAGTTTGTAAGGAAAAAAACACAATTTCCTATCTATTTACTCATAACCAACTACTATAATAAGATGAAACCTATCGACTGTAAGTATCCTTTTAAAAATGTCATTCTGTTCCTCTCCAACCAAAGATGGTAAAGAATGCGAATTGTGAGTTGGAATCTCTTCCTTGTTCTCCTTCTTGCCAACAGTCTGATCAGGTTTTTGAAACCCCTAGAGTTGCTCCCAAAATGCATCTTCACAAAAGTAGGGGCACTGAAGAAACAAATGTTGCAAGTTCTCCCTCCGAGCTCCACATAAACAACAAATATTGCTCCGATTGAGTAACATTCCTTTGGATTGCAGGCTGTCAACTGTGGAAAGCCTTCTCGTAGTTAACATCCAAAGGAAAAAAAAACAAGTTTTGGAAGCAAATCAACCCTCTAGATTGTGGCAACTATTGCATCCTTCTGTTTAACCCCTTTGAAAATATCATAAACTGATCTTGTGCAAAACTTTGTAGATCTGCTCACACAGCTTTGCAAATAGGGAAAAATTTTCATCTTTGATCCTGACTAGAACCTTCCAGCTCCAGATCAAGTGAAGTGCATCTCCATGGCAGTCCTGCAAGCTCTGCTGCTTCGGATAGAATGCTTGGACCCCCACCTTACCCACAAGATAACTTTTTTTACTGCTAAGGTCCCATATCAGCCTGCATAGAGAAGCCTCATTCCAGATTGAGGGGTCCCTTAAACCAACTCCTCCCTTGCTTTTTGTTATGCATAGTGTTTCCCAAGCTACTGGAATCAGCTTCTTTTCACGTCTTCTTTGCTCCAAAGATAACTCTTGCAGCATTTTACTATTTCCTGGTGTACTCTCTAGAGTTTGTAATGCATTAGCCCAATGAATGACCATGCTCAATAGCACTGAGTTGATGAGTTGAACTCTCCTAGGGTAAGTTAAATTTCCTTGAGCTCCAGGTCTTAATCCTTCATGTAATCTTGTCAATCAAGAATGCACATCTGGCTTTAGTCCATCTCCCTATTGTGATAGGGACTCCTAAAAAAAACTTGACTTGAAATTCTCCTAGCACCACCTGCAAAGTAGTCTTTAGCAACTACATCTCCATCACTGGCATTCTAGTGAAAAAACCTCTAACTTGGCTTCATTAATAACCTAACAAATGTTTCTTTGAAAACCTGTAGCACACTCTTTATCCCCTCCTTTGACTTCAAATTAGCCCTGCAAAAAAATTAGGTCGTCTGCAAATATTAAGCTATGAATTCCAATCCTGCAGCATCTTTAATGGTAATCCACAACTTTCTAATTCATGGCTAGATGAAGCTTTCTAATTAAGTACTCCATTGAACAAAAGACACATGTGATCTTCTTGTTTCACTCCCTTCTCCCTTTAAAACTGCTAGTATAAGTGTCATTAAGGGATATAGAGATTTTTGCTTATCACACATATTCTGATCCACTCAATAAACAAGCTAGGAAGTTTAAGTGCACCTAGCAGTTGAAAAGAAAGTCCCAGCTCAGGATGTCAAAGGCCTTATGTATGTTAATATTGACCATACAGTTATGAATCAAATCCCCTCCTACATTATACTTGCTCAACAACTCTTAGGTAAGAAGAATGTTATGGATAATGTTCCTACCATTCACAAAAGCCTCTTGGTTGCAGTTTATTAGATGTGGTAGTACCTCTCCAAGTTTAGAGCTCAAAATCTTAATAACCACCTCATATATGACTGAGCAGCAAGATATTGGCATGTGCTTAGTTGCTTTTATGTGGCTGGCTAACTTTTGGTACAAGTGTCAACACCACTCTATTGAACTCTACAGGGATTACAGGTTCTTGAAAAAAGCTCCTTATTCTTGTTCATTAATCTTCACCAACTATGTTCCAATTATACTTATAGAATTGTCTTGAGTAGCAATCAAAGCTTGGACTTTTATTAGATCCAATACTTTTCAAAACTTCCGAAATCTCTTTATTAGTGACCTGTTGGATGAGCTGTATTTGCTGCTCCACTAATAAAACATTTCCCGGAACCACCACTTAAGAATCAATGCCTCTCCCAGTAAATGCACTAACTCCCAGCTGGCTTTGGTAGTGCTCCAGTAAATGCTTCTCAATCATATCTTGCTCCTCTATGACATTGTTGCCGTAAAAAGGGAGACAATGTGGTTCTGATATTTTCTCCTTTTCATTGAGGCATAGAAAAATCTAGTTGGTCTATCCCCATCCTTCAACCATTGCTCCTTTTCTCTTTGCTCCATCTTTCAACCATTGCTCCTTTGCTCTTTGCTGCAGAACTAAGAATTCAGATGCTGCCAGTTCCTCAGCCTGTTTTCCCGACTCCTTCTCTTGATGATGTAAGTCTAGATTTTGAGAATATGCCACCCAATCCTCATAAATCCTTTCCCATCGTCCTTTTGGTTCAATTACCATTCTCTCAATATCTGAACACTCCTTCTTGTTAAGTTTATTAAGGTTGAACTGAAGCAGCTCTAATATTCCACATAGATAGGACAAATCCTTGACCTTATATTATTGCCGAGTTCCTTAGACTGAATCCATAAACTATGGTGAGCCAATCCACATGTTATAGAATTTGAAGGGATTTCTCATTTTTCATCTCTTGCTTTCTCCAATGCAAAAGTAGAGGCAAATGATCAGTTGTTAAGCATTGTTTGACTATGTAATACAGTCCCACCATATGGTACACCAAGATTCGTTCACAAAAGCCATGTCAAGCTTATTGTGAACAGTTTCTCCCACCCCCATTCTTCTTACTCCAAGTAAAATGAGGACCAACACACTTCATTTCTTGCAATTGAGTTTTATCTATTGCATTCCTGAACTTGTGAACCTTCTCCGTCTTTACTTCATTCCACCTGTCTAAAGTTCCCAATTACCATCCAAGGAAGGTCTTGGTGGTTTGAGGTTTTCAATTGTTTCCATAGTTTCTTCCTCAACGTTTCAGCATTATGTGCATAGACAACTGTCACATAACACTCTTTTCCCCCAATTTTCACCTTGTAAAGAAAATCCACCCACTGATCCCCCATGCTTTGTACAGTCCTCCAAGTAATCCAATTCCTCCCATTGCCTGCATCCTTGCAATTGGTAACTAGTTTCCATCTCAATCTCAATCTATCACAAACATTTTTTTGTCTTATTCTGTAACTTTTGTCTCCAAAAAGCCCACAAACCCAACATTGTTCTGCATTTATAATTGTATGCAGTCCAACTGTTTTTGCTTCTTCTTCAGCCCTCTAACATTCCAGATAAGTAAACTATTGTTTATCATCAGGGGGTTAGGGGGGTTATGGAACCTAGTTTTACCTTCTGTGGCTGTCTGGCCCTCCTCTTTACTTGACCTACCAGCCATGGTTCTAGTAACTGGCTTCTGAATTGGTGGTTTGTCTACCATAGGTTCTTTCCCTCTCTATGCTTCCTTGTTTGCACCTCCATAAGGTTTTGAGACATGTTGTTTGGGAGTTTTGGAGGTGGCTGCCTGCACATTAACTACTAGCTCCTCTTGAGTTCTAGGAGACTCTTGAGGTTTTTCTTGTAGTGGCAAATAGTGTTTAGTCATAGGTTTTCTTTCCTGTCCTTTCTTTCCAGCCCTTGGCTTCCAGTTGCATTTCTCCATTGCATGCCCCATCATTTGATAATTGCTGCATTTGACTGGTTTCCATTCATAAACAACAGGCTGCTGATGAACTACCTCATTTTCATCTATGTATGAGATTCTTTCTGGGAGAGTATTACAAGTTTCATCTCAATTAGGACTCTTGCATATCTCGCTATGTCCATAATTAAAGTTGCCTGATCCAGTCTAAGTGGAATCCTTAGTGTACTCACCAGTCTACAAAGTATATTAGGCTCTCGTTAAATCACATCTAGATCAGGAAGTTGCACCCATATTCTGTTTTCAGGGTAAAGGTAAAGGTTTGCGCTCCGTAAACTCCTTCTCTAACTGTTGATTGATCACCATCACCGCCCTATTAGACAACTGGGGTTGAGTACAAAGATCCTTGAAGTCCGCTAGCTCCATATCCCGTCGCGCCAATAAATCATCCCGCGTCCGCTCCACTTCTCAAAATTGCATCGTCAGATTTCGATTCACTGTCAGAGTGGCATCCATCATCCGATTGTGTTGTTTCTTTTTCTTGTTCGACTTACCCGTGGTGGCAGACTCAGCGGCGTGCCAAATCACCGGCCAGTCAGATTAGAAGTCATCGCAAACAGTCAGCTAATGCAATTTTCATTTATTTAAAAATCAGCCCGTCCAGTTCAATTTAGTGTAATATGTTTTTATCACTTCAATTTTATTTAATTCAATGAAGATTAGATGTAAAAAACATGTGCTAAGACAATAACAAGAGTGCATCATCTCAAATGCTAGTTCAATAAAATATACTCACGAGTATCATTTTTAAATAGAACTAGTGTAGTACTAAATCAGATCAGAAAGTTAAATGATAAAAAAGAACTGATAGAGTAGTAGGAGTAGGAGTACGAGTAAAACTTTACATCAAATCATCTCATCAATCTGCAAAATCTGCAAACTATGCTGCTGCTACTCTATATCTGCTATGCTACTCCAATAGCATTAAAAACCCAACAAAGCTCTCACAGGTTTCAAAAACAAAATATTAAATATTAAATGCAACAAGTAATTTGTCTTTTCAAGTTGTCAAATAGCTTTGGTACAGATAACAGTAGTTACCATATAAGGCCAGAAGATCTCCTTTGATTTTGTACTACTTCGGGTTTGCTTGCTAGCTGCTTCCCGTTCTACATCCCCTAACGTTAAAAGTTAAAACCAATATGTTAAGAAGGTAATAAAATACGACATACATATGGTAGATCTGTCATAGTACAACTTATTTTCAACACGGTTCAGCAAGATACAATAGTCGTTATCGTGACATAACAATCATTATCACTAATTAGTATGACATTTTTCAACACATTCTAGAACGTTTTAAGTCTAATCAACCCTTTTTTCGATCCAACTTCATTTCAAGCCAAAATAAATATCAATTGAGAAAAATGGTGTAGTAGCATAATTTAATTATAATACAATTTGAATAAAAATGTGTGTGATAAGCTGAAATGAGTGAACCATATAAGAGCATACATCTAATCTTGTGTAGTTGAGTTCGGATCAGTGTAACTGAATTTATTTATTATCATTTTCAACCATTTCACCAGTTTTCAACTCATCTTAGCACACAACACTATTCATCATTTTTCACTTCAAGATCAGTACTCTTCCGCTTAACATGCCACAAGTTAGCACATCGTATCATTTCACAACACTGGTCAGTATAGTACATCATCAAACAACGCTACCCAGTATAGTATACCAACGCACAACTAGAGACGGAGCCATGAATTCAATAGAAAGTTACAAAATTAACAAAATATTATGGACACTAGTGCTATGTAGGAAAAAGGGTTGATCATAATTCTTCAAAATTTATAAGATAAAAAATCCTTCAAATTTTTTTAGATTGCATCTGCAATCTTTGCTTGGGCGTGCCTCCGACTCTCCGCACAACTGTTATAAGAATAATATAACTTAATACAATATTGTTTTATTTTAACTGGACATGACCTGAACCTGATCGTGTTACTATATGAATCTCCCATTTAAAGTGTGTATAGTTTTACTTGTAACAGATTCAGTAAAATTGTGCTAATAAATGAAGTAATTTATGCACTTTTGATCTCCCATTTTTATCTTTTGTTACATGAAAACGTTTTATAATTTGTAATTTTGGATTGAAAATAATTTTGTGAAATTAAATTTGGCAGTGCCGACTTTGTGTACTAGGGGTACTTGGATCATAAATGTTTATATATATTTGTTGTCATTCGGCACAGACATATCTATGGCCACCCCCACGTACATAGATGGCCTTAGGCCTCCTGTTGATGGTGCCACCACATCTAATTATTTCTGAAATTTTATTTTCCAGAATTTATCCTGTCTTGCTATTATCTACAGTTTTTTGAATTTTTGCTGTTTTTATTTTAACGTATATTCACCTGGAATCTACCTGAAATAAATTATATATTATTTAGCAGAGTGTGATTATTACTATTCTGAAACAGGGGAATTAGTAAATTTGGAATATGATGGTTTTGTAACTTCGGAGACTAGTTTTTTCTTTTGTCAAAAACCCCCCCATAAATGTTGCCAGTTTATCTGAGGCAATTGTGAGTAAAATAATAGTGAACTCATTCAGCGTCGGAACCGGAAATTTATGTTGGGATATATTCAAATAACTAAAAAATCAGTAGAAACGCAGGTAAACGAAATTCGGTAGTATAGATTCGACCGGAAAATTGGAGAACTAGAGAACAGTAATATAGCCTGAATTTTAAATTTTAGTCTACCCAAACATGTGAGTGGTTCCGTCACTGAATGTGGTACCTGCATATTATGTTGTGTATTACATTATATATCCAATTACTATAGCATTTATATCATAGCTAGAACGCGGAGATGGTATGATTCAGAGTATAGATTAGATTAACGAGAAAATGTGTTTTATATGTAATCAGTCGATTCTTAATATGGATTCCTTTCCAAGATAAATCGAACCTCAATACCACACGTATCAAAGAGATACGATCATTTCTAGATTTCATACCCTGTTACGCAGTTCTATTCGTGATTGGAAACTCAATGACCATCATTCTATATACTCTATAAAATTAATAAATATTAAATTTATCGACGAAATTTTACGTTCAACTATTGGAACAGGTTTAAATATTGTGTAACTTCTAGTAGTAGTTACTGAGGCCTAGTGGTATTGTAAAGATGTTCATAAAATTTACTGTTTTTCAATTTGTTTCCCAAGTTTAAGGTAATATCCTAGCCTGTAAAGTGTGAGTTGAAAGAAGTAACTAGAGTGTGGTGTGAAATAACAGGGGATGAAAACTCATTGGACCTATTTTTAGGCAATTGATAAGTGATAGATTATGACGTCATATGCCTATTTTAGTTGCTGTAAGCTCAAGGCTATGATTTGTCCTCAGTATTTGCAGTAAGAACAAAGAGGAAAAGAAATGGAGTGGACTCCATTGTGATGACAATAATAATTAAGGGGAACATATAAAAAAAATACATTCTAAACTACTTGTTTTAAAAAAGTACTACTAAAGTTACGAGTCATTGCAGATTCTTACGATCGATTTTCTTATTAAATTTTCACCGATTGCACCTTGTTGCAACCTACATCCAACTTCTTACAATCAAATCGGAAAAGGCCTAAATATACATCAACATTTTTTCTTCTCACTCTCAAGACATGCCGTTTGATAATGATTAAATCATTTTTCCGACATACTACTTAGAAAATTTCGAGAGCATGTGATGACATGGTAAGATAACATCTATGTATAAGCAGCGGCGGACTTACCTTCAGGTTGGACCAGGCGTCTGCCTGGTCCTTCGTCGGCCGAACAGCCGCAAACCACTGTTCATCGGGCTGATGTGGATGAGTTTCAACCCAGACACGCCTTCTCCCATTTTTTGTTTAATTTTTTTCTTCAAATTGGTCTATTTCAGCCTGGCCTAATATAAATTTCTAAATCCGCCACTGTGTATAAGAGCATTTTATGAAAGCCATTTACTTAACTTGATACTATCTATCAACTACCATCCAAAATTAATTGAAACAAACAAAGTCGAAACAAAATTTTGAGGAGCGTAAATCCTAAGAGACTAATCAGCATTTAGGGAAATTCTAAAATCGGTTGAAAACTATTTTCACAGTCAAATTTTAGGATGATTTCAAACTTTTATATACTCGTGAGTCGTGACTTTTTAGCAATTCATGGTTTCAACCCTCCGTCTATTTGTAACTTTTTTTTGTAATCCCGAATGTATCGGGATTCAGGTTCAGATTAAACTACACTTGCTTTCATCCCTAATCAAACATAGCTTGTTTAAATGAAAGTACATGCGCTATGTATAAGCATCTATACAACTCAAATTCCATTGCAATGATACCAAGAATGATGAACCATCATTTCAAATATGAACTACACGTTGAGTGACAAGTTAGGTTAAGGGGAGAATGTGGGAGAAGCCTAAAAAATACCAGTAAGATTGTTGCATGCATATTCCAAGAGTGTGTAAATGTAGCCACTTTAATCCCCAGGTGCCTTTCTTCAGAGAAACTGCCATTTTTTTGCGTAGGATTTGCGTTTTGTGTCATCGGAAATAGCAAAACCATTCAGTTCGTTAAATGAGAAAAAGCTCATGCAAACGTCAAACTTTATCAAACTGAATCAAAATCTGTGATTAACTTTTTTTTTACTGCTAACTTCAGCCCGTGGGCTTCTCTGTTTGCACCACCGTCCTGTCACTATTACGTATATAGTGTCTTCTTCTACTCTGTCTTTACGTGAAATTACCAATGTAGCAGTTGACTTTATTACGCATGTTTTTAAATCTTCGGTAAGGACAAACGGGAGGGATTAAAATCATGCACTACCAAAGAGAATAATCAATTGAGAGTTAAATGACTTGCGTGGATGGATTATGTTACACGGTGTAATGATCAAATGCACGCCGGAAAATACTTTGTAGCTTCACTATTAAGATCCTGTCAAATTCATCTACTTGCAAGCAGCAGCAAGCAGTTCCAATCAGTCCCAAGCAGTCTCAAGCAGCTTACTTTATTCGACTTGAATTTTTTTTGAAAAGAAATAAAATGTTTTGAAATTTAGCTACGAAAGAGGTTATTTTAATTGTTGTTAATGAAATATTGTTCATTTGAACTTGTCTAATTACATTTAAACCACATACGAATATTCATCCATAAATAATAAAATAATCCAAGCAGCACCAAACAGCTCCAAGCAGCACCAAGCAGCACCAAGCAGCTCCAAGCAGCTCCAAGCAGTTCCAAGCAGTTGAAATTGACAGGGCCTAATAGTATCAACATACAGCGGCGGATCCATTCACAGGATGGATGGTTAGGCGGCAGCCTGTCCTCAAATTTACCGGATAAGTTTGTGAATAGTAATTTCCAGCTAAGTATTAATATAGCGTCACTGTCAGTCTACACTACCGCCTATCCTAATATAATTTCCTAGATCCGCTCTGTCAACATACCATTTGGAAAAAAGATCCTTTTGCATCCCTGAAACTGAATTATGCTGAACTGAATAGAATTGAAACATATTAAAATGTAAAATGAGTTGTTGAAATATGCAGAAAATGGTGAGAATAATCTGAACTGGACAATTCTTAACTATAACTACTAGCTCCCTCCATCTCTTATATGTTGTCGGCATATTTTGATAAATTAAACTGAAATGCTCTATTTATAACATAAAATAACCGCGGCCTGGCTAGTTTTAGGTTGAAAAAAATGTTTCTAGTAATCTAATTGGAGTACATTTAGATCGGAGTAGTAATAAATTAGTTTGGGTTATCGAGCTTAATGACAGAAATATTCAGAAGCACGTGACGGTCATGTGATGTCAGCAACAACCGACCCACCCACCTCCGCCGCCCTCCGCCTACGGCGATTTATAGCGGCGGGACCCACTCTGTGTTTCTAACCATACTCACCGTAGCGTGGCCTCTTGGTTAAACTTTTCCCTCATTAAATGCTGCTCCCGATAAACCCCAGCCGTTCGATTTCTTGCGAAAAAACAAATTCAGCTTCAAACAAATAAAATAGTTTTTCAAAACAAGACAAAAATAATATCCACATAAATTCAAGTTGTATAAATGAATTTGTCTTACAAAGTTCAATTTATAAAACTTTTCGAAATTTTTTTATACATTTTTACTTATAAATGTTAAGTATACGTTGTTACTTATAAAATTTTATGTCAAATATCTTATAGTTTTACGATTACTATATTAAAATAAATTAAAATTTAAATACTACGTATAATATTTGATTTTAAATTATAATAATATAATGTTTAGAAAAATGACATATTGGCTCGTGTTTCTGACCAGGTTATTGTGACCTTGATTGTATTATTTTTCATCATATAGATTTGGGAACATGAATAAAATTCTCCATTTTTAAGAGATTTAACGTTAAAAACAAATCTCGTGTTTCTAATAAGAACACTTGCGATATAAAAATTATACTGAAAAAAAAAGTGAAAATAAATAATGGAATGTTGATTAAAAACAAGCCTTGGAGTTATGCTATCTGGATTTAAATCCAATCTAGGTCCAGGATGTATAAAAAGTCTAGGCCCATATCCAAAATTGATTATATCCAGTTTCAAGACATTGCTTTTATATTTTGCAAAACTCTTGTTAAGGGCAAGTTCAATAGAATTGCTAAACTTTTTTCTAAAATAGAGAAAATAAAGTCACATTCTCTATTTAATTTTCTTTCCATTCCAACAGGTTTATCTAGATCCAGAGTGATAAATCTATGGTTCATATTCGGACCTCATTCATACTCGAACCAGAACCCGAGAATGGTCGTGGGTTCGAGATACGCGGAAGGTGGATCTACAGGTCCATCAATCCTAATCCTTATAATACGAATGCTTAACAAGGAATATACATCCTTTCAAATATGGTAATACAGCCATCCTAAACATGGTAACACAACCATGTCCGAAATATATTTCTTTTATACATGGTAATACAACTACTATCCCATAAGAGTTGTATTCATACCATAAATACATATCTTGGTGATCTACGGATTGTAACCATATAAATACCCTAAAGGTTTGGTAGACCTCTCCATATAATCTCATACTTTACGCCTGAAGCAAATATACTGATTTGAGCGTCGGAGTGTTTATCCCCGGGACACCCGGGGCCTTTGTTTTGCAGATGAGTTCGTGAGCCTGGTTCGTCGTCGAAGTGTTGGTGTCCGGCATACATCAAAGGGTGCATAGTGAAAGTGAAAAATTAAAGACCTAAACATGTCATGGGAAGTATTGACTATCCCTATGACGACTCTGTGTTAATCAGATCTGTAGTCTGTACATATAGAAGTGTCTTTAGACATTGATTCTTGATGCAGACAGACAACTCACTGGCATACTGATAACATGTGAGCAAGCTAAAAAGTCTTATACTGTCATAGAGAGCCACACCGTGAGAAATGAGATTATATCTTGCATGAGATAGTCTCTTATAGGCATAGTCAGGACGACATCATATAATGAGGATTGAGACTTTCTAGGTAGTGACCATATTGTTAGAGAAGTCGATCCAGTGCTGTAGCCAGTATGTAGTGGGTTTGTCAGACTGGGACTTCTGAAAGCGCTGCTGGTTACAACCTCGATCCTATTAGACCCCAATTTTTAGTATTAGGTTAGACATTCAATAACCGGCCAGTTAGATATGGTGTTAATTACAGACATTGATGCATAGAATGTCTAGTAAATTTACATGTTCAGAAATTCTCTGTAAACGGTCAATCAGGGTATGGAGGAGGCGATACTCCTCATAATCCCACAAATTGCCTCCTTTTTTTAGCATACTGGTACTTCATGGATATTTTCCAGGGTGTGGTGAGCCCATACAAGGCTGACCTTGTAGTTTCGGGGCCTAGTGCAAAAAATGAATTGGTAACCCTTAAATCATCTCAAGTTCAATTTCTTTGCCAACTTTCTTAAATTTTTGTAAATCATCTGCAATTATACCTCAGTCGTAACGAAATATATAAATAAAATCATATTTTTGTGCCCTTCATTTTTCTGTAGTTCAATTTTTGTCTCGGTTCTTTATAAATCTCTTAAAATTGTTTCCGACTATATCTAAAATATAACAAAATATATAGACAAAATAACAATTTGGGACCCCTAAAATTTTGGGGTCCGGTGCGATCGCATGGATCGCACCTGTCAAAGAACGGCTCTGAACCCATATATTTCACCACACCATAATGTGGTTTTAATAATTAAAAAACAGACATAAGCATGTATAATGAGGTCTATACTATCACAAAATCAAGCATGGTATGACTGTTTGGCTGTGACCGAATCTACAATCCTTGATTTCTTGTCAAGGGTACGGCCATGTCCAGTTCAACTTATTTGGTGTTGTGTTGTGCTGATCAGTGCTGTGCTGTGCTGGTCTGGTGCTGAATAGTGGTGTAAGTGTTGAATAGTGTTCATTTGAGTTGAAGGAAAAACACAATATTTATTACTTACGAACTAAAAAGTTTACTTAATTAATATTATTACTACAATTCATAAAAATAGTGTCCATTTAGAGCTTAAATGCGTTGAGTTGGAGTGTTGTGTTGTGCTGATCAGTGCTGTGCTGTGGTGAAATATGTTGCAATAAGTTGAACTGAACAGGGCCTAAATATGGAGGGGTTTACTGGGGACATTGATTGTATTCATTGGGTGTGCAAAATTGTCCAACTATTTAGCATCCTATAATTTTAGAGCTTGTAGCCTCATTTCCTCAAAAAAAAAAAAGAAGCTTGTAGCCTTATGACACATAAAGAATGATTTTCTTTGACTAAATTGTAAAAAGATAGACCAAAAATTCTCCAAAATACTCAATTTCTAAGCTCATAATTCAAAATGCATAATATATGATAACCTATATTTTGAAATGCCCAATTTTTAGACTCTATTTAATTTGTGTTGTTAGTTCAATTTGTTTTGGGTACATTTACAATTTTAATATATTACAAATTAAAGAGTAAATATTAAAACGTTGAGATGTAAATGGTGTGTAAGGTGAGTTGACAGGCCACATACATGTATTTTAGATAGGGTAGTTAAAAGTTATTGTTTTTTTATATATAGATTTTTTTTTAAGCTATGAAATTAGTTTTTACAATGAGGTTGCATTAGAAAAAAAAAACTCATGAAAATTATAAAGATTAATTGGTCGTTGAGAAAATCAAGGCTCAATACTAGAACTTTATTTGAAATTCATGATCCAAATTTTCCATACAATCATCCCTCCCATTATTTCGGAACGAATTTTTTTTGTCTTCAACAACACAAAAAAAAACCTGATTCATTGCTAATTTGCAGGTTTCTTCCCCGGCCCTTCTCTTTAAAATTTTCTGCAATCTGGCTGGAATTCTACAGTTATTAATTTGGATCCGAAAACAATTGTTTCGGAGCCACCAATTGTCTCATATGTATGAACCTTCAACAAGACAATTGGTGGAATTCAGATTGCAAATTTGCAGGTTTATTTCTCTAAATGCGAAATGATTTTTAGGTTTTAGCTATTCTAATATATAATATGTATTAATTCTCGTCGTGAATTCAGGTAAAAGAAATATAAATGGATGAGTCTGAGACGCTGTCGTTGAGGTCACGGCGGAAGAGGGCGGCGATGAGCATCTGCTGCTTCCACGGAGGCGGCCGCCACCACCGCGCAGACTCCATGGACGGCGGCGCGTCCTCGCCGTCGCTGAAGGGGCGGTGCAAGGATCTGATGACGAGGATGGGGCGCTACCGCCGCCACTCCTCCGCCGACCTGACCTACGACCCGCTCAGCTACTCGCGCAACTTCCAGGTCGTAACCGTATTTTAGTTAACATAATTTGCATGTACTAGATTGTACAATTTATACTCTCTTAAATATTTTTATGAACTAAACTGAAATTTCATCAAATTATATTTTTGCTAAACTGAACTGATTTAACGAAAACCTCGTGCCTTGTTCTTTTACTATTTATACCTAATCATCACTAATAGAATACAATTATGTTTCTTAAACCAGGACGAGACAGATCCTTACGACGTCGACGACTTCGCCGGCCGGAGCTTCGTTTCCCGCCTCCCCGTCTCTCCGTCGACATTTTCCGGCAGGTTCTCATTCTCCGGCAGCGGTACCAGGGCGGCAACGCTGATGATGACTCCGACCAGCGGCAGCAGGGGAGACCGGTGGTTCGCGGTTGATACGCCGAAGAAGAGTGCATTGAGCAGTAGCAGCAGCAGTATGGACTTGTTGACGCCGAGCGGGCCGTACGAAGATGAACCGCGGCGAGTCTTGGTTGAGCTGTGCTAGTTTTCGGGGTGTTTGGTGAATGATATTGATGATGATCATCTGTTGTATGTAGATTGGAAAATAGCTTGTGTACATGTACTCAAGATCTAACGTTTATAATACAACAATACGGTATAAATTGTACAACAGTTGTTTGTTGCATGATATAAAAAAAGTAATTATTTTGTGCATTTTTGTTGTGCAATGCATGTGTAATAATATTATAATAAACATTCAATTGAAATGCATGCAAGGGTAATTAAGACTAGTGAATGAAGGTAATACTAGATTTTGCCTTTGCACACTTTGTTAGATATTTGTTTATGTATTTGTTTAATTACACTCTTCGTATCATATTTTTAATTATCTGATTGACAAAAAATATATTTAAATATTGTAAATATACGATTTTTACAGTTAGTTCAACATTTATGTTGTTGATTAGTTCAATTTTATGTTAAACTATAATTAAAAAACTGAAGTGAAATGAAAAATAACGAACTAGACTAGCTCCCTTTGAAAATCCATAACCGCCATCATCTTCCTTCTCATTTCCCTAAACCCTAGGATGATGTGTAAACAAATTGTAATCATTTTTTATATTAATTCTATTGGTGAATAAGTGTGGAATATCCGTACATAAGTTTTTATCTTTCATATATGAATATTTTAGTAAATTATTTTTTTCTACGATCTTTTTAATCGAAACTCTGACTCAATCTATAATTATATTAAGATCCTTTAGATTCATTTATGTCAATTGAATTTTTTTTTTGGTTGCTTGGTTACGTGTTTTCAAAATATCCAAATACATAATTAAGGTGTTTACACGTGAACATATTTTCAACGTGATCGTGGTATTATTGATGTTGAAGATCACTGGTTAACAATGTGGAATTTTGCTTGGATGCAAATCCAATGTCAAGCGGTTTATAAATCTCGCTTGTGGGTAAGTATATTTTTCTCTTTTTTTGAAAGGTTATTGGATATTTTTCTTATAATACGACAACTAGTCTGCTTAGAGGGTTCGGTGATTCTCAACACTATCAATGATATTGCTCAACAGGCACAAATGATCTGTGTCCGAGATGCCAGCTGACACAAGAGTATGAACTACATTTATTTCTCAACTGTGTAGTATCCAGACAGGTATGGACATTAGCAGAAGTCGGGGCAACTTGGCATCCGGGAACTTCAATGACTGGTTTTTCCAGCTAGTATTAAGCACAACTCAGTTAGGTGAACTGGTAAAAATGATGCTCCTACCTGGAAACATCGCAATATCAAGATTTTAGAGGACACAAATCCTACTCCAGTGCACTGTGTTCAACAGGCTCAAACAACTCTAAACACAGATCAGAATTTGTGGGAGCAGGAGGTTGGAGAATGTGGAAATTGGGCTTGCAATTAGATGATGATATTTCAGGTTCATATTTCTTCACAGCAGTCATTCCACTACAGACTGAAGCGGAAGCATTCAGGAGAGCGATTAAAGCATGAATGAGACTTGGAATCCAAAGAGTGAATATTGTAACAGAGTCCACCGTGCTTCAGGCTTCTATTGAAAATCCTTCTACTGCACCGATCGAGTTGAAAGGAACTGTGTCGAGTATCATGCACCTGCTGGATTCCACTACGGAATTCGCAGTCATTAAGGTCAATCGCGCCTTGTGGTCGAAGGAGTATAAGTTGGCCACAAGTTTTAGTAGGAACATATGTAATCACGCTTGTATTTCAATCGCTGCTTAATATATGTAATGTTTTTATAAAAAATGATATTGCTTAAAAAATGAAACTATTATGTACAATTGAGATATACATTAATACATAAATTATATGCTAATTAAGTCTACTAATGTCACAATATATATATATATATATATATATATATATATATATATATATATCAAACATCACAACTCATACTAAAAATAAATTTCAAACATACTTTAGAAAAAAACATGGATCCTCTAATGGTTAAAAGAAAGGAGAAAATCATGGCTCAATGGTAGTACTTTTATTTGAAATTCATGAACCATATTTACCCATCCACACAGCACCAATTGTTTCGGAAACGACCAATTGTCTTTGTCTTGAACAAAACAACAATCATCCATTTCCAATTTTTGCGATTCTTCTTCTTCATCTTCATCAACATTCTGGCAAATTTGCATCCAAAACACCATTATTTTAAAGATTCGCAGGTACTTACGTCTCTTTTTGTTGATAATATATTTCATTTCTCTGATTTTTATGTGTAATGTGTTTCGTATTTTTTAATAGAAAAATATATCGATTATTTTGAGAGGAATTTACCTATGATATAGATTTTGTAATGTAACGTAATCATTTAAAGAAGGAAAACAAATCTGAACAAAAGTATGCAACTTTAATTAATTAAGGTAAGAAGACTTTTCTAATGAAAACGCTTATTTTTACGTTACATTCTTCAAGTTTCCAGCCATAACATTGAACACCTGCTGATTAATTAAGTTTTGATTATATTTTATTTATGGCAGGCGTTACACATCCGCTCATTTATCGCATTCTCCAAAATCTTCCGTTGAAAACGAAAAGGAAGAAGAAATCCTGATCTCGGTGGATTTTGGTGAATTTTCAAGCATCCAATCATGCCGTAAGTTTTGAGATTTTTACCATGTTTTATTTCATGTGAATCAATAAAGAGATTGCAAGATTTGGGAGAGGTTTTATGAACATTTTTAGGTCTTGATATATACAGTTACCTTTGTGTTGTTCTTGACACAGGGACAGAGTCAGCAGCATGGATACATCACCAGGATCATCACCAGCTTTGCATGGATCATCACCAGCTTCTGCGCATGCAAAGCCTGTAAGTATGGATGATCTATTGGGTCTGCTTCGAATTCGGGTGAAAAGGGGCATCAATCTTGCTGTTCGCGATGTTCGTACCAGTGATCCTTACGTTGTTGTCAAGATGAACAAACAGGTATATCTTATCACATCCATGTTAGGGTTTGTTACTGAATTGTAGCTAAGATGATGAATATCATGCCGAGTTTATATGATGATTTGTGTATGGTTAGGGCTAATTGGAATTAGGTTTTGAGTTTTCGATTGCATTGAATTCAGTTATCTTAATTTGATGATGAATTGTGTATAGTTTCTGTGCAAGTTCAGTATAAGTGAAATCAGTAGCGGATCTAGGAATTAATAGTAGGGTAGGCGATAGTACAGAGCGGAAAGGCGCTACAAAGGTAGTTAGGCCGGAAAATACTGTTCACATGCTCGGGCAGTTGCCAGGCTAGGCATAGATCCGTCACTGAGAGAAATGAAAGAAGCCTTTTAATTCTCCCCTTGCTACATTCAGGTGGTTGATGTCTATTAAATTTAGTTCTGAAGTATAACATTCAGGTAGATGGAAAAAGTTCTAGCTAGTTCAAGATCATGTGTTTAATTTGCTGATGAATATGAAATTCTGCATTTCGAGTTAAAATGTACTGAATTCTCTGCAAAATAGTGCTCATCAGATGATTTTTTCGACTTCCGATGCCTGAATTTAAGTTTCCATTGGCTGCAGAAACTGAAGACTCGTGTCATAAACAAGGATGTCAATCCAGAATGGAATGAAGACTTGACTCTTTCAGTTACAGACTCGAAAGACAAAGTGAAACTGGTAAAGCTTTGTTCATCTGATTACATTTTCATTATCACTTCTATGTTGCTTATTCATCTTCGCTTTCATTTCAGACGGTTTATGATCATGACATGTTCAGCATGGATGACAAGATGGGAGAAGCAGAGTTTGAGATTAAGGCGTTTGTGGAAGCGGTTAGGATGAAACTGGAGGGTCTCCCAGATGGCACCATAATCACCAAGTGCCCTCCATTGAGGACAAACTGCCTCTCAGAAGAGAGCAATGTGATGTTTAAGGACGGCAAGATCATCCAAGACATGTGTCTGAGATTAAGGAATGTCGAGTGTGGCGAAGTCGAGATCCAACTTCAGTGGATTGAGCTTCCAGGATCTAAAGGAGTTTAGACTGTGTCATCTACGACAAGTCTGAAACTATATACTAAACTCCTTTATATTTATCTTACTTTCTGCATATCTGTACTGAGGTCTGGAGTCCAAATGTAGAGCTTAATTGTGCTTGATGACACTACTTTGGGCATTTCCTTGATGTAACTTTAATGGAATACATGATTTTGCATTGTAATTGACCTTTCCAGAAGTTTTAACTCATGAATATTATTGGATTCTTATTATTTTCTGTTTGTTACATGTATTTTGTGTTAGGATCTCATCCCTTCTCATTCACATAATCACAAGAAAATTCAAACACAGAAAATATAATAAAAATCATCCACATTTTGTTTACACAATCTGACAACATTCAAGAAATGCATGATATCCAGCAAGCAAACTTCCTCATAGTCCTTCTCCAGAGCAGCCAAGTCAGAGAACTCTCCCTCCTCCATGCCCTCGGCGACGTACGGGTGAACGAAAGCACGCTTGCATATATGAGATCAAACTTGTGGTCGATCCTGGCGATCACCTCGGCAACGCTGGTGGAGTTGGAGATATGCACACAGCTAACCCAGTAGCCCTCTGCATCTTGGCCAGATGAAATATAGCCATTTGATCCATCCAACGGCTGTGATCCTTCCGAAATAAAAAATAGTATTTCGTGCAATCATAGCCTATATCCATCTAATTTAGCATAAATAATTTATTACTTAGAATTTAAAAGTGACTCAAAGTCAAAGGTAAACATTATTATATTTGAAATAACATTATAAATTAGGGTCAAAATAAAAAGGATATGATAGACTTAGATATTTTATTAGTCTTGTATATTTTATTTTACTAGAAATAACTCTTCTTTTTGAAAGGTTTTGTAGTAGAAATAACTAATGTCTATACCAATGTCTACTACCACAAGCATGTTAGGTATCGCAATGCGAAACCCATATCTGTTGATGAGAGAGCTCACTACTCGCAATTATATTAGGGATCACAAAGCAAAATCCGAATCTGTCAACGAGTATGAGGTTCAACAAAGTTATAGTTCTCATTCCCAAAAACACAATGAGATTATTCCCAGAAAGACCGAAATCCTCCTAGAATTCAATCCATATCTCCAGCCATCCTTTGAGTTGTTGATGAGTCCTAGTTGAAGACTTCCAGTGAGTAAGCTTCCAAATCTTGACTTCAGATGCTAGTAAGTTTGTTATATAGTTGAGACATGTTTCCACCCTCCCAGTAAGCCTCTGTCTGACCTGTTCAAGAAACAAACAAACGATAATATATTTTTCATATAACATAATCATTTTCTAACTCTCAGATTTGGGTGTTTCCTACAATCCAATTCAACGAGACCCTTAATGTGTCTTGGTAAAGTAGAATGAGTGAAAGTATGAATTATTTCAGAGTTGCTAGCTAATTTAGATAGTGAGTCAACCATAACTTCTTTGAAAACATGAGAAAGAGTTATAGTCAACTCACTTTCTTGCGACCATATGGATCTGATCATAACAGTAAGCTTCTGGGTTTAGGGCTTAGGGAACTTTGATCTCCTTCTTTATGATTTTGATTACAACCAAAGAATCAGTTTCGTTATGAATCCTTTGATATCCCCTAATATAGGCTGCATGTGGTCTCATAGCTAAAACATGAGCTTATGCTTCCAAACTGTCATCCACCTTCAAGGGTTGCGCCTTAACTAGCAAAGTTCTACCAGTTGCATCCCTAAGTATATATCCAGCCCATGCATGACCATTTCGCAAGAAAGATCCATTAGACTTTAACTAAATATAGTTGTGAGTAGGCAATTTCCTAGAGATCCATCTCTCTGATCTTGCACAAAAGCCTGCATTAATAAGCAATAAACCCTTTAAGTGAGTAGGCAAAGTGACTGGTGCCCATGAATAAGCATAGACATGAATAAGTGAGTGAATCATATCATTAACATGCTTAACAATTAAACAGTGTTTGGTTTAACATGATCAAATAGATATGAATTTCTTGCACACCATATAAACAAAACAGTGGTTACATGTATTAATTTAGCCACAATTTTGAAAGATTGGGACATTAGTTACATTCCATTAACATGATTATAGTTAAATTTCAATTTGAGGATTGGGATGCAGATCGGTACCACCGTACCAGGATATCAAAGAATTCATGTTGGATTTGAGGAGACTAATTTTTAACAAAAATAAATACATATTTTTGTGTATGATGGATCTATAATGAGGATTTTTAAAGGGCCTTATTTGATGTAGAGTTTTATGTAGTCAGGAGGCAAGTTTGATGTGTATGTGTGGTTGGATCTTTGTCTGTTGTAGAGTTTTGTTGAATTTTGTGTTGAATGGATATGATTTTGTGTTGAATTTCTTGAATAATTACTACTCATTTGGGTTGTTCTTCATTTATATATAATTTTGATTCTAGTTTTTATTCAATTTCAATATTTTTTAATTCCCACATTTTCAATTTTTTTTAATTTACATGAGCAAGTTTGATTTTAGATCTTTGTTTGCTGTAGAGTTGTTTATTCGAGTTTTTTTTAAACTTTGAGTTTTTTATTAGAGTTTTATTCCGTAAGTTTCCATGCTTATGAATTGATTAAGTTTGTTGCTGTAGATTTATGAATTTTTTTATGAAATATGAATTCATAATTGTAGTGATTAAAATTTGTTATGAATTACATGAATTAATGAATTTTTTAGAATTGTAGTAGATTTATGAATTTTTTATGAATTATTAAGTTTGTGTCCCATAATTACTAATACGTTTTAAAACCCATTTTGTTTTGTAGGCTAGTCCCGCTGAACCAAATTACTCAGATCTATCGTCTCCAATGGAGCGACGACTGGGAGGACAGACATCTCATGCTATAGAGGATTGAGGCACTCTTCACTTGGATCCGAGATCAGTGTTCGGGTAATAAGATTTTTATGCCTCCAGGTGGTTTGGGACCTATTCCCGTGACGACAGACGCTAATCCTCCATATTTGGTGATCATGGTGGAAGGGTCCCATCATGGGGGCTTAGTGGATACCTCTCTTTTGATGCGGAGGATCGATCTGTATGTGAGGGCTTTCTCCAGAAGGGCGTTTGCGACTAATGAGCGTGGCCACCCTATCCATCAAGAAAATCACGCTGACTCACTCCAAAATGGAGCAAATTGGATTCCATTGCGGGGTACCGGCATCCACTTCTTCGAAGACCCAGATCCCAATGCCCGATCATGGGAACCTGAAAACTATGCAGGTGATTATCTTTAATGCCCCATCATTATTGTGATTATTTGTGATTAATGCTCTGTCTGACCTGTTCAAGAAACAAACAAACGACAATATATTTTTCATATAACATAATCATTTTCTAACTCTCAGATTTGGGTGTTTCCTACATTAATCCAATTCAACGAGACCCTTAGTGTATCTTGGTAAAGTAGAATGAGTGAAAGTATGAGTTATTTTAGAGTTGCTAGCTAATTTAGATAGTGAGTCAGCCATAGCTTCTTTGAAAACATGATAAAGAGTTATAGTCAACTCACTTTCTTGCGACCATATGGATCTGATCATAACAGTAAGCTTCTGGGTTTAGGACATAGGGAACTTTGATCTCCTTCTTTATGATTTTGATTATAACCAAAGAATCTGTTTTGTTATGAATCCTTTGATATCCCCGAAATAGGCTGCATGTGGTCCCATAGCTAAAGCATGAACTTATGCTTCCAAGCTGTCATCCACCTTCAAGGGTTGCGCCTTAACTAGAAAAGTTCTACTTGTTGCATCCCTAAGTATATATCCAGCCCATGCATGTCCATTTCGCAAGAAAGATCCATTAGACTTTAACTAAATATAGTTGTGAGTAGGCAATTCCTAGAGATCCATCTCTTTGATCTTGCACAAAAGCCTGCGTTAATAAGCAATATACCCTTTAAGTGAGTAGGCAAAGTGACTGGTGCCCATGAATAAGCATAGATATGAATAAGTGAGTGAATCATATCCTTAACATGCTTAACAATTAAACAGTGTTTGGTTTAACATGATCAAATAGATATGAATTTCTTGCACACCATATAAACAAAACAGTGGTTACAGGTATTAATTTAGCCACATTATTGAAAGATCGGGACATTAGTTACATTCCATTAAAAGTAGAACATGTCCCATAAATTATGGTGCTGAATATCAAAGAAGAGTGTAATATCCTTCCACGCCTTTTTAATGAAGTCACAACTATTAAAGCAATGGTGTATCTCTTCTAATGCATTGGAGCAAAAAACACATATAGATGATTGGTGAATATTAACATCCTCAAGTACATCTATAGTGGGAAGGAGTCTATTCACAAGCTCCAGCAAAAGAAAGCCATTTTCTTTGGAAATATTGTAGACTGCATGTGTTTAAATGAAGGAACTTTCATCCTTTTAGATCTTATCAATTCATAGGCAGAAGCCAAAGAAAAACACCACTTGGTTCAGGTTTCCAAACCATCATATCATCATAAGTTTCAAATAATGGGAAAGGTTTAGAGGCAATATCAAGGTAATGCTTAGAGAAACCATTTTGAAACTGTTGCACACTATATTGCTCCAACTCGCCTGTTACCCCCCGTGTCGCCGTGTCAACCGATACGACACGAGATACGACGTGAAATACGTGTCCAAAAATGTCAGATACTTGTGTCGGGTTTGCGTGTCGAAACTTACTTACCCGTATCGATACTGGCGTTGAAGAAAGAAGAAGAAAGAAGAAAGAAGAGGAGAAGAATTGGGTACGACGTTGAAGAAAGAAGAAAGAAAGGGAGAAGAATTGCGAAATAGTGGAGGCGGAGATCCAGCGGCGGCGGTAGATGTCGGGTCACCGTTGCAGCGGCCATTCCTGGGACCACTGGCAGCGGCAGGGGTCCACGGTTGGTCAATTTTCAATTTGAGGATTGGGATGCAGATCGGTACCGGCGTACCAGGCTATCAAAGATTGCCTGTTGGATTTGAGGAGACTAATTTTTAACAAAAATAAATACATATTTTTGTGTATGATGGATCTATAATGAGGATTTTTAACGGGCCTTATTTATAATGAGGCCCAGACTATGTATTATTTTTTATTTAATAGAATTCCTCTTTTGTACAGAATTGTCAAGACATGACATGGATTTTTACGACACGATATGGCATAGCCGTGTCGGCATACTTAGTCAAGACATGTCGTTGACCGTATCCCCGTATCTATAAAATTTAGAAATTGCGTGTCCCCGTGTCGGATATGAGGACACGACACACACATAATATCGTTGTTGATAGAAGAATTCAGCCACAGATATGTCCGGAAAAGGAATGTTGATATCATCATCCCACATATTTACCAGGCCATGTCACAAATCCATTGAGAATTCCATAAGGAGACATCTCCCTTTCCCACCTGGATGGTTGTGTTAAATGAGGCTGTCTCCTTTACCTCATTTATTCGACTCCAGGTTTTTTTATTTTTTTAAAGATAGTTTTGCATTAACCATATAAAATTTGACTAGAGGCTCTTGCCATTTGGCAATTTTCACCGGACCTTAATAGAAAATCTTTTCACTGATAGATGTAAATATTTAACACCTAGTCCATTTTCTAAAAGAGGGTAACTTATTTTAGACCATGATCTCCAGATCTTGTTTTAACCATATTTTGAGGTACCCATTGAAATTTCAAGAATAACACATGCAGTTTGTCAATGACCCATTTTGTTGGTTTGTTAACGGTGCAAGGGTATGGCTGACAGACGATGTTTAATTAGCACTAGTCTTCATGCATAATTTAACCATTTATTTTGCCAACATGTGAGTTTTGAAGATATCTTATCAAACAAATATTGAAAATATGAGTGCTTTGTTTTTCCTATATAAATAGGAAAACCCAGATAAGTAAAGGAAAATCTCTCCTCCCTTACACCAAAAATTTGGTTGACTAGTGCCTTGACAACAACTGAAGTATGCTTGGTGATATAGTATGCAGGCTCATCAAGGTTAATCCTCTAATCAGTGGCTCTCTCATAACAAATTAGAAATAATAAATTAGAAACTGTTTAACATTATTGAGACTGGTTCCGTGTCATTAACAAAATTTAAATGTGTTATTCTCTTAGCCGAATGTGCCAGCTTATAATAATCAATTCTTGAATTACTAAATAGCATACAAATGTTTTTAGAAAATACTTCAGTCAAAAATATAAACAAGAAAGGAGATAAAGGGTCTCCTTGTTTAATACCTCTAGAAGCCTTAAAAAAATCATATGATAGAATTAGCTTAATTCATATTAACAAGAGACGTTCTGGTTTTTTAGTAGATCAAAGTTACCTTAATATCCAACTTAGCTGAAATAGTTACAGGATTTCGCTCATGTGATTTCTTTTATCTCTCATATTTTCTTTTACCGAAACTGTGCAGTTTAGGTGATTTTTTCTTTACCTCCATTGTTTTGGAAAAAAAAAAACCGGTTCAAGAATTTCGATTTCACATTTTTTTAATCCATTTTACACTAATTTTCTTATATACTGTTTTTTTTCCTAATAATTATGTGCATGACCGAATTAGCCGATTTAGTTATTCGGTATGATGGATGATATAGATCTATTTAGATTCTGACGAACTAAATTCTCCTAATTAGATCTTATTACATAATTATAAATTGGCAGTTGTCTTTGGATAAGTGTAAAGAAATGGATAGTGATGGATCGAGTCATCGAGCTGGTAGTCTCACCCAAACAAGAGACGTTCTGGAAAAGTTTATTAGCATAATTCATATCAATTTAGATTGATTAGCTTAATTCATATCATTTAAGTTGATTAGCTTAATTCATATTAATAAGAGACGTTCTGGTTTTATATATACTTATAATATTTGATTAAGACTGATCACAAACTAATGTATGATGAAAACTAATTTAGCCCCCACTAACACATATTAGTGTAATTAGGGAACTTTGCACACTCCCGATCATACTCCCTCCCTTTGGATAACAATGTCTTAATTAATCATTTTGAAAATTTGTTTGAACATCGATAATTTTAGTTACATGCATTAATTGATGATAAAAAAGTTTTATATTTTGAAAATATGTGTATGGAGAACCCAAAACTATATCATATAATTATATTAATATTGACGTAGTAATCTAAATTGATACAGTAAATAGTAAAATATAATATAATTAGTAGAGTATAATGATTACGAAGAAATAGAGAGTTAGAGACGTCTAAATATACACAATAGTTTTGGTCTTATCTTAAAATTCAGGAATTTTCTTCTAAATTTTTTTAAAAAAGTATCCATGAGCATAATAGATCTGCTGACTCGTTCACGTCACACTGCCTAATCTTTTTGGGGTTCCTTTGATATTTATAAAAACTATTTATTTCAGAAAGAAAGGTTTGAATAATATTTAAGGTAGCATTCTATTTGGCCAAAGACATCTTGGCTTGGTTAAAGAGAGGTTAGAGATTCGATCCTCTTCCACAATTTAGTTTCTGGGGTTTCTCTTAATCTTTCAAGTCTTCATTTCCTGGACTTTTTGTAAGAGGCGTGTTCAAATGAGTGACAGGAACTGCATTAACTGGTGCATGAAGTGTGAAGATGCGAAGTGCATCAGATGGTGTATCAAGTGGGAATCTCAACCCACTCAAAACATCAATGAATGATCAGTAAACCAAGTGGGCTAGTCCACTTGGCCAAAGACATCTTGTTAAAAGCCTTGGCTGGAGAGAGGTTCAGAGTTCGATTCCCCCTCCAACAAGCCCCTTGTGACTTCTCACAGTCTCCAAAAAAGTCTCCAATAGCGTGCTCAACTCAAAGCAGTTCGGAGTTACCGGAGCTACATCAACTGGCGCATGAAGTGCGAAGCGGCGAAGTGCATCGACGGTGTAAGTGGGATTTTCACCCCACTCAAAGCGTTGGTGAGGACCTCAGGCCACTCGACGTACGGATCAGTAGAACATGCTAGATTAGGTTTAGTTAGGATCCATGTATGTACTCGATTAGGCCGTTGTAATGTATTCAAAAAAAAATGAATGATCAGTAGATTAGACTAGATTAGGATAGATGTAGGATTCTTATACTAAAATTTTTTTTTTTACTCAAATATAATTTGATGAAATTCAATCCAATCTTTTTATACTAATTTTAATTTTCAACATATTAGCAATTCAGTTAATAATAATTTCGAGAGAACAAAGCCTTCACATATTTTTTAGTCTATTTATAAAGCTTGTTGGTTTCTAAAATGAAGGAATTACTTTTTCACAAATATGACATATCCCACCTAAGTATGATGAACTCCAAAATTTTCAAACTTTTATAACTTTCACAATTATGTATAATTCATTTATTTGCAATTTTGATGGACCACGAAATAAAATCGATAAGTGAAAAATATAATATTTTTGGCAAACCGAAACTATAGACTAATGGTTGCAAAGTGGTACACATATAACAACAAGACAAGTAAGATCTGTCCATTCAAAAGAGGTAGGCACACCCTTCAAAAATAAATAAATAAATAGAATAATAATAGGCACTAATTTCATCTACATTGGAAACTTCTTATTTATCACAAACCTAAAATGCTCTTTAGTCTAGACAGAAGTATCTTTTCCTAAATTTGATTCAAAGTTTGAGCCAATATTTAAAATTATTAAAATAAATTAATATAATCTTTTGAAGTTAAACTTTCTTAATTTTTGAAATTATTTTTAAAATTACATTCGAATTAAAAAAAATCCATCTCTTAACTTAAAATGTATATTCCGTCTGTCCCGGTCAAATTTTCTTAATTGACTTTCAATATCAAATTGATTCCACTTTAACCATTAATGTATAATAATATATATAATTAGTATCAATATAGTATTTATAATTTTAGATTCATTATATTATATATTTTCAAACTATTTTTTTGACACATACAAATAAACATGGCCAAAGTTGGATCTGTATGACTTTGAAAAGTCAATTCAGAAAATTTGATTGAGACGGAGGGAATATATATTTTTATAGTAATTTTATTTTTTTATATTAAAGCATATATATTATTTACTTTACTCAAAAATAAATAATATTTGAACTCATATGTAATTCTATAAATATTAGAAAAGTAGTCCTCCAAAACAAAATTTTCTTTGACTTGATCCAATAATAATATTTGTTAAATCATACAAAAATAAAATTATTGAGGTCAATCAAATAGAGTTTCCACCATGAACTTTTGTTTATATTTTGCACTTTATTTATCTTTTTTCATTGCAAATTTTTTTTTTGGAGACATTAACTTATTTAAAATTCCGGTCCATTTCAAATGTCCAACATTTCATAGTTCTTTGAGAAAATGTTTTTATTTTTCTTAAAATTATGTACTTCAAAATTCATCAAAAAAAATTATGTACTTCAAAAAAATAAAAATAAAAACTCAAGAATCCCAGGTAGGTAGTGCTCCGTTGTTGTGACAGTGTCATCCTCGCCCATGCAGCGTTACACTTGTTACACAAATTGGAGTCTGGACGTGTGGTCTCTATAAACTATAATAAGACCTTCAGACATGCACGTTTCTTCTCCCTATCTTCTTCTTCTTCTTCAAATACACCCAAAAAACACCTCTTTTTATTTCTTGTTTTCTGCTAACAGTGATAAAAATTGGTTCTTGGTTAATCAGAAACTCAATCGAGAGCCATGGAGAACAAGGATTGCCACAGTGTGGTGGTGCCCTCCAACATCACCATTAAAGGGACTCTCAGCTTGCTCATGGGGAACACAAATGCAGAGCAGAGCAATAAGTCGGTGATTTCTCTGGGAATTGGGGACCCGACTGCTTATTCCTGCTTCCGTACGACCGGCGCTGCTCAGGAGGCGGTGGTGAACTCTCTCCGGTCCCAGAAATTCAATGGATACTCTCCCACTGTTGGGCTCCCTCAGGCCAGAAAGTAATCTTCTTTTCTCTTTTTTTTTCCCAATTTGGGACTTTTGTTGTTGTTGTTTTAGTTCATGTGTTTTGCTGAATTGGGATTTCTGTTTTTGGATGGTTTTGTTTTTTGGTTACTTGCCTCATTTGGTATGGGTTGCAGGCAGTTGTGTTTTAGTTTGCTTTGATTTCTTGTTTGGGAAGTTCTTGATAGGGTAATATGATGGGATTTTGTTTGCTAAAACCTAGGTGTTAACTAGCTGTACTTTAGTGTTCTGCTGTGGCTTTCATATTACATGGCATTTAGGAAAGCTGGAACCTTTTTCCTTTTTATACATGGTGTAGCTTTTGCAGTTTAAATATTATTTGGTCTATGAGTGAAAAGGCAGCTGAAATGATAATATGGTTTCAAGCCAAGCTTGTAATAATCTAAAAGCTACTAATTTATGACACTAATGACTGTATATAAAACTGAAGAATTTTGTCTTTAGATATGTCTTTCTTGGTAAGTGCCATTTTAGTAGATCCTCGAGTGCGATAACATGAAAGGATTTTCTCGAAAGAGTTGGAGTTGGGAAGTCTTTTGGTTTTAGGAAGTCACTAGTGATCTCATGACTTAATATAAAAGAACACTCTTTTGACATTCAGCAAGTATATTGCAAAGTTCATTGACTGTTTTTTCATGTTCTCTGTGATGTTTCCTAGAATAGAATGATAGTTAATCTTGATCCTCAGGAGTAAATTGGATGCCATTTTTGGAAAGATTGATACTTTTCGCATTCTTTAAACTGTTGATTTTGTTAGTTGTTGGAACCATATATGATGAAGGGAATGAATAAGATCGATGGCGAGGATATGCTAATAACACACTGTGTTTTGTCAAGAAAAATTCATGGCTTTCATATTTGGTGTAGGTTCATGAAGATGGTTGTAGATTGAGTTAATAGTAGGTTTTCGTGATGGCTGGCATGATTGTTAATTGAACTTTGTTCGTGTAAGCAGGGCAATTGCTGAGTATCTGTCATTAGATCTTCCTTACCATTTATCTCCCGACGATGTTTATGTGACTGCTGGATGTACTCAAGCTATTGAAATGGTGCTGTCCATTTTGGCACGGCCCGGGGCTAATGTCCTCCTGCCAAGACCAGGTTTCCCAATATATGGACTCATTGCCAGTTTCAGGAATATTGAGATTCGGTACTATGATTTGCTACCCGAAAATGGCTGGGAAGTGAACCTCAAATCTGTTGAAGATCTTGCAGACCATAACACCATCGCATTTGTAGTCATCAACCCTGGAAATCCCTGTGGAAATGTCTACAAACGCCAGCATTTGGAGAAGGTTTGCCAATGAATATCTATTTTATGTTTATTTCAAAGGCTGTTGCCATGTTATGGTACTGTTAAAAATATGATACTTTCTTCTTAGATTGCAGAAACTGCGGAGAGGCTTCGAATTCCCATAATTGCTGATGAAGTTTATGGCCACTTGGCTTTCGGGGATAATCCATTTGTTCCTATGGGTATTTTTGGCTCCAAAGCGCAGATTTTCACCCTCGGATCTCTGTCAAAAAGATGGCTCGTGCCAGGCTGGCGCCTCGGATGGTTAGTAACAAATGATCCATCCGGGGAATTCAGAAACCCGAAGGTTTGCTTCGACTGAATTTATCCTAGTTGAAGCTTCTTTTCATCTCTGAATGCTTTTGATCACTGTTGAACTGGACTAAACTGAACTAAAAATAGCACAATAGGACTAAATTAAGCTAAATGTCATTAAATCCATTTTTTTGGCTGAACTGAACTAAGGTGTGGAGGAAACATGGCCTAATAACTGTTCTTTGTTATATCAGTTTGTCGAGCGAATCAAGAAATACTGCGATATATGTGGAGGTCCAGCAACATTCATTCAGGCAGCTGTGCCTGAAGTGATAGAGCAATCTAGTGCAGCCTTTTTCGGTAAGACCATTAATCTGCTGAGGCGGACCGCCAACCTTTGCTATGAAAAGTTACAGGAGATCCCCTGCATTACCTGCCCTTCCAAACCCGAGGGATCCATGGCCTTAATGGCGAAGCTTAATCTATCCCTACTGGATGACATCTCCGATGACATGGACTTCTGTCTGAAGCTTGCCAAAGAAGAGTCTGTCATCGTTCTTCCAGGTATAAAAACACACACACACACACTGATACACGTTTAGCTTGCATACAAATATCGACGATTTATTGCTGAAAATGTGTGGTGCAGGAGAAGCAGTGGGGTTGAAAAACTGGCTGAGATTTACATTTGCAGCAGAGCCGGCATCCATGGAAGAAGCGCTCGATAGAGTGAAGGATTTCTGTCAAAGACATTCTAAGGAAGAAACACAGTTCTCTTAGGCATATGATATACTTGAAAAAATGGCTCTGCAAGAAAGAAACACAGTTTTCTTAAGGCATGTGATAATGATGAAATAATGATGGTGCTATATCTGTAAAATGATTATGTTGTATAAGTGTAAGCCATACTGTTAATACATTTATATGAAGAAAGATATCTTTATAAAGTTATGAATTTTTACCATTTTTCAGTCTAGATTGAAATATTCCCTTTGTTTTTCTATGCTAAATAAAAACAAATTTTGTGAATAAAGTTCAAGTTTAATAGGGGAATTTGTGAATTGGCATTGGATGTAGTTTAAGTTTTAACAGAATTGGCACAATCATTAATCAAAAATAATTACACATTAATAAAGATGTAAATGATAAAATTCCGTCATAAAATTTAAAAAAGTTTAAAATTATAGTTTGAACTGGGATGGAAAAAAATAATGAAACTACTATTTACTTGTACATCGATAAATGCATACATCCTCATTTATTTATACTCTATGTATGTTTGGAGAAATAAATCCTGTATATTAAAAAGATCTTATATAATTTTACTGATGCATGCATTAACAAAAATCAATTTTTGGAACGAATTTATTTCTCACTAGAATAACCTTTTCCTCCTAAAGTCCGAATATGGTCAAGAGTCCAAGACAACAGTCGTCCACCTGCTCTAGTTTCGTCTTTCTCGCTGGACTCCATTAAAGCTACAAAACAATCTTCTTGATAAACAATGGAAGATCGTGTTCATGATACAGACAAATTACGGCATCCTTTCTCCCTTTTCCCAGAATTTCATTTCATCCCGTTAGCCTTTTGTTTATATAAATGCAGCACCTTTCTCCATATATCAGATAAGTGTTTTTTCAAGAATCTGCACTTTCACAACCCCTCTTCGTCATGGCTGATCAGATACCAGGTAATCTATTTAATCTCTGTATCAAACCTAGATTAATGGGTTCTTCTTGTTAAAAAAATCTGATCTTTTGTTTGGTTGGATGCAGCTGAGGTTGAAAATGGTGGAGATTTCAAAGTTCATGTCTTTTCATCGGCTGCTGAGGTAACTACTGTGAATTGATGACAGCCCTTTGCTTTAATATGTGCTTGTTTGTTTTCTCGCTGAGGATCAGTAGATATCAGTGCCACTGTGCATTTTAGTTTAAGGATTTATAGGACTCCGGTGAATGGTGATGTTAATTTGACAGTGTTCTTAGTTTTTCATCCCTATGACTGTTTTGTTTCTGTGATTCTTCAAATGTAGTTATTGTACTGAGTGTTCGAATTATTCGGTAAACTTGAAGAAATGATTAGTTCTTGATCTCTAAGCATGTTCTTTTCAGCTTATATGCTCTACAGTTTGGTAAATTTCGATTGAACAATATGAATCTTAGATTAGTCCTACTGTTGCTAGTCTCCCCTACATTTGTTTTTAGGCCAGTTCAAGAATGTTCGGTATATGCAGAGTAGAGCCTAAGAGTTAATTATGATAAATTTCCAACTCCTTGACTTCATTTTTGTATCAGTTGCTTGGGAAGTTGCAAGAGAAGTGGAGCTCGGTGAAGCCCCTGCCCTATCCAGCAATGTATTCCAGTGTGTATGGAGGAATCATTCTTGATCCGGCCATGATGGTTATCCCGATGGATGATCACATGGCTCATCGCGGCCATGGTGTATTCGATACAGCTATTATCCTTGACGGGTACACATTTCAATTCAAAACTCTTATATTATTAGACTCTTTGTTTAAATGGATATCTTGGTTTTTGCTTACAACAATCTGCTTGTTGAAGTTCTCGATCGTTTAGAGCCTAATTATGATCATTTTGTTATATTGTTTGGTTTCCAGACATCTGTATGAGTTGGATGCGCATCTGAATCGCTTCCTTACATCAGCCTCAAAAGCCAGAATTGGATCTCCATTTCCTCAATCTACTCTCAGAAGCATTCTTATCCAGCTTTCAGCAGCATCACAGTGCAGAAAGGGAACCCTAAGATACTGGCTAAGTGCAGGGCCAGGAGACTTCTTACTATCCCCAGCAGGATGCCCCAAGCCAGCATTCTACGCAGTAGTGATCGATGAAGAATTCTCCCAATGCAGAGAAGGCGTAAAAGTGATAACCTCAAAGATCCCCATGAAGACACCTCTCTTTGCCACCTCAAAGAATGTGAACTACCTCCCAAATGTGCTCTCAAAGATGGAAGCCGAGGATCAGGGCGCATTTGCTTCAATCTGGGTCGATGAGGAAGGATATGTAGCAGAGGGCCCTAATGTGAATGTCGGGTTCATAACCCGTGAAAAGGAACTCATCTTGCCCGTGTTTGACAAGATATTGCGCGGATGCACTGCTGCTAGGCTTCTCGAGCTGGCTCCCAAGCTGGTCGAGCAAGGACGCCTTAAGAGCGTGAGAACTGATAATCTCACAGTGGCTGAAGCGAAAGATGCTGCTGAAATGATGTACATTGGCAGCACCCTTCCCGTGCTACCTGTCATTGAATGGGATGGCAAGCCCATTGGAGATGGTAATCTCTTTCTTACTCAACTTTTTCTCTGCTCCACATGAAGACTCGTGTTTCTAGGCTTCTGTAACTGAAACAAGCATAGAAACACGACTCTTCATCTGGGATTGGGAAGTACTAGGATTAACTTGTGTTTCTTGTTTTTTGGTGGAAATAGGGGAAGTGGGAGAGCTGACCATGGCGCTGTCCGACTTGCTGTGGGAAGACATGGTTGCCGGACCAGGATTGCTGAGGGTTCCAGTTCCTTATGTGTAGGGAAATGAAGGAAGATCGGAACGATGTTGTTTTTTATGTTTGAATATGCTGCATTTTTTCCCATGATTGTTGCTTCTGAATGTTGTTGAATTCGAAATCCTTCTGATGTTAAGAAAAGAGAACGTTCCCTTGTTTATCTTCAAGTGAGATTATTAAGTAGTTTGCTTTTGGCCACTTTTACTTGCAAAAGAAGGGGATGTTCTCCTCCTATTTTGAAAGAATGCAAAACTGATTTAAATTAAACAAAATTGAAGTAAAAAATGATAAATTTTAAAATAGTGGATTAGAATTTATTAAATCTTCTTATCTCAATAGATATGAACTGATATAATATAAAATTAACTGAAATACAACTTATAATGTTGTCGTATGTACTAATAGTGTAATACTATCAAAATGGTAATAGTCAAAACCAACTGCATTTGCAACTACTTTGGTCAAATTAACTCACTTTTCCGTTCGAACTAAATTTTCACGGTTTGACTTTTGTAAGTTGATATATAATTATGTAAATATAAGTTTTATAACTTGATATACTATAAATCTATAAATTTAGCATGATTACATATGACAATATTATAAGTTGTATAACAATTTAATTTTAAGATTAAAATAAAGTAAATTTGATTAAATTAATAGTCATATTATAGATTTAATTAGGACCGACATGTAACCACTGGAATAGTAATTAATAATTACTTGACACCCAAAAAGCTTAATCACTTCAAAGTTCATTTCTATAAACTCTATTCAAGAAGAATACTTCATAGAAATGAGATGAGATGAGTAATATCAATTTACGAGTTACTAACTAAAATAATTATAACTTTTAATATCAATAATTTGACACCCTAAAATTCAGTCACTTCAAAATTCATTTCTATAAACTGAAAGAATAATTCATATAAATGAGAATAGATGAGTGATATTTATTTACGAGATGTCTGCCAACACAATTGAACAGACAGAAGAGGAAGCTTTCAGACTCAAACACCTGTAGCAGATGCAATAGTGATGTGGAAGATGAATCTCATCTCTTTCTCAATTGCCCAGAGTCAGCAAGAATATGGTCAGTGGCTGGATTTAGAAGACAATAACAAGATATGATTTTCAACTCTTGGATTTTCTGCCTAGTAAGCAATACACAAGAAGAGGGAGATATTATTAAAAAAGTGTATCCATCTTTAGGGAAATATGGAAACAAAGGAATCATATGATCTTCCATCAATCGTTGCTATCAACACAATGGTGTATAGATCAGGCTACTTCTGAATGCCAAATCATGCTAGGAAGGAGAACAATGCAAACGGGCTGGAGTCAGGAAAGGGGACCAACATCTCAGAATGCGACAGAAAGTAATGAGGACATCTCATTAGACCTAATCAAGAGTGGCAGCTGTTCTCATCTTCTACACGGAGCTTGTGTACTGAGCTTTGATGGGTCCTTCAGAAAATCACAATGGCTAGGAACTCGAGGCTGGAGAATATGGAAACCGGGATGGCCAACAGAATCAAGCATTCAAGGCTCGGATTTCTTTCCGGCCGTAACTCCTTTACAGGCAGAAGCTAAAACTTGCTGGAGAGCTCTGAAAGTTTCAATTAGGCAGGTGAAGAGTCCAGAAGACTCAGCGTTAATATGTTGGCGATTTTGTAGAAGTTAATTGTGTTTAAACATGCTCTCATGTTTAAACACTTGCTCATGAAGATCAGAAATTGAGAAACAGTCCTTGAGGTGAATTACAACTCAGATGCGATCTAACAAGATATTCGAAAGAATCAAGATGATAATTGAAGATTGATTCGAGTCTGTTTTAATTATAAAATAGAATATAGGTGTGAGTTGTATTTTATAGAATTAGTCTTAAATAAGGAAAGAATATATTTCTTATCCTAGAGCTATAGAAGTAGAATATAGCTAGAAGACTAAGTGTTGCTGTGGTGAGCTGGATGATAGGATCAGCCTTGCCGTGATTGAAGGATCAAGAAGACTAAACACGGAAGCACACAGCCTTGAACTATAAATTGAGAAGGAAGCTGCGACAACACTTATCCATCTTACAAGAAAGTATTCTGCCGATCAGAATAGCTTTACAGTTGGAGCAGCCTACTGAAGGGAGTTCAATAGGTCTTTGCCGAACGCCAGCAGTCTGAGATCAACAGCCTTAATACTTCAGGAGAAGTGGTCAAGACAGCAACGAGGAGTTGCTGACCGGTAGTGAGGGGATCTCACAAATCCATTCGAAAGATAAGTCATAGATAGTAAATTGTTGTGTGAAACTTTGTAACGTATCTTGATTATCTAGTGGATGATTTTCAGACTGGGCAAGGCCCCGCAGATGTAGGTGTTCATCACCGAACTGCGTAAACAATTTGCTTGTTCTATCTTTACATGTTTAAACTCTGCAGTGTGTTTAAACATACATGTTAGTTTAGAACAAATAGTTAAAAACTATTTGAAACTGATCGATAGTAAATTTCATTTGGTATCAGAGCATGTCCACTGAGTTGTGCCTTTAACAAGGCCAGTGGAGATCCCTATCGATCATGGCGAACCAAGAGAAGGATGGTTCAATATACACGCGTGCTCCTATGCTGGATAAAAATAACTACGGTTATTGGAAGGCAAGGATGAGGCATTACATTGATGCTCTAGATGAAGAAGCATGGTATTGGGTTGAGAACGAGTGGTCACCAGCCAGACATCCTCCTACAGCAGGGGCAGTCGAAGGTGTTCTGAAAAACAGAGAAGAGCTGACAACTCAAGAGAGGAAGGACAAACGACTAAATAGCAAAACACTCAACTGCATCAACTCGTGTGTTGATCAAGAAGCGTTTCGGTTGATTTCAACGTGCTGTACTGCAAAAGATGCATGGGAGAAACTAAAAGCAAGCTATGAAGGAGATGCAAAAATGAAACGACAAAAAATGCATACAGTGAAGACAGTGTTTGATACTTTGATTATGAAGGATAATGAGACGATCACTGAATATAATGCAAAAATCAGGGATCTTGTCAACACAGCATATCAGTTGGGAAAACCTTTTGTTGAAGATGATATTGTACAGAAGATTCTAAGATCTCTTCCACCAAGGTTCAAAGGAAAAACTATTGCAATGGAGGAGTTACATGATACATCTGAGATGACGGTCGATGAAGTCATGGGAGCACTTTCAGCCTTTGAAATGAAGGAGTTAGCAACAGTCAGACAGAGTGATATGGCATTTACTGCTGCTGCTCATAAAACAACTGAACAAAATTCAGTGTCTAAACATAATCCCATGTTTAAACACTCCAACAGAAACAGAAATGAAGAAATGGATGAAGATGAACTTGCCTACATATCAAGGAGCTTTGCAAAAGTTCTGAGAAAATCTCAAAATAGGAGAAATGAAGGAAGGGAGCAGAGTTCAAGTATGAGTAGAAGAGCAATTAACGATCAATCAGAACCCAAGCCGGCATTTAAACATGCTGGAAAAATTCAATGTCGAGAATGTGAAGGATATGGGCATATTCAATCACAATGTCCAAGTGCATCAGCAAACAAAAAGGGTAAAGCCTACAATGCTACATTTAGTGATGCAGAAGAGTCTGATGAAGAGCATGTCAGCAACCATGTGGCGTTTGGAGCAATCACTGTTCAAAGTGATGAAGAAAGTGAAGAAGAGAACTGTGTTATGTTTGGTGCAATTATTTCAGAGAATGAGAGTTTAAACTCTGAGGTGGGTCATGAATTGTACGACAAACTTCATGAACGCTGGATCAGTATGACTGAACAGAATAAAGCTCTACAAAAAGACAACAATAGTTTGAATGAAGAAATTGAGCAGCAACAGATAACTATTGAGGCAATGAGAAAAGAACTGAAGATAGCTCTCATTCGAGCAGAGGTAGCAGAAGGAACCATTATCAAACTGAACAAAGGAACAGTTGCTCTGGATGAAATTCTTGGTATGGGAAAAATTGCTGGGAATCGACATGGATTAGGATATGATGAAACAGAAGTGGCTAACAAGAAGGTGATGCAACCGAGTCCAAGTCAAGTAAGAAGAGAGCAACCTGTTAAAGCATCAAACAACTCTACCAATGTTCTAAAGTTTGGTTTAGGATATAAACCTATCGCCGCCAACAAAACGTGTTTCAACCACGGTGGGAGGCAAGGTGCAATTATTGTCGACGACCAGGACACTACAAAAGACGTTGTTTTCGTCTGTTACAAGATCTAATGCAAGAATCAACAAATGGAGCAAGTTATAACACAGGTGCAAGTTACAACACTGGAACAGGTTACAACACAGTACAATCAGAAAAGTCTTCATACACCAAAAAGGTATGGGTTCCAAAAACCAATCACTGTTATGTTGTTCATACCTGTTATAGCTCATATGCCAGAGACTCCTGGTATTTCGATAGTGGCTGTTCTAGACATATGACAGGTACTTCTGAACTGTTGAACAATATTGTTCCATGGACTGGAACTGTCAGATTTGGAGATGGGAAGATATGCAGAATAACTGGGAAAGGGGAGTTACAAGTCAAAAACTTTCCAGCATTTCAAGACGTACTGTTGGTGGATGGACTAAAGGCAAATTTGCTCAGCATTAGTCACCTATGTGATAACGAACTAACAGTTTTATTTGATGATAAAGTATGCACAGTCAGGAAAAACGAACGGGGTGTTCTTATTGGCACTAGATCATCAGATAACTGCTATATTCTGGATGAGACAGTTAGTTGTCTAAAAGTAAGTGTGGATGATACTCTCCTGTGGCACAAGAAGTTTGGTCATGCAAACCTGAAAACACTGGCTAAGGTAACAAAGCTTGAAGCAATAAGAGGAGTACCACTACTCTCTTATACAAAGGAGTTGAACTGTCCACCATGTCATGAAGGTAAACAGGTTAGGTCTCCGCACTCTAAACTCCATGAAATCACTACTTCCCATGGGCTTGAACTATTGCATATGGACTTAATGGGGCCAATCAGTCCAGCTAATATCTCGGGAAAGAAATATATCTTTGTATGTGTAGATGATTTTTCCAGGTTTACGTGGGTAAAATTTCTGAGAGAAAAATCTGAGACTGCGGGAATAATTATTGAGCTCATTACACAAGTTAATACTGAAAGATCACATGACGGCCTTCAAGTGGTTCGAGTAAGGAGTGACCATGGAAGGGAGTTTGCAAACTCCACTATGACGGATTTCTTTGCAACACTTGGAATAAAGCATGAGTTTTCTGCTCCAATCACACCCCAGCAAAATGGTATTGTTGAACGCAAGAACCGGACTATAATCAACATGTCCAGAGCTATGATGGCAGAAAATGATACTCCAAAGAAATGGTGGGCTGAGGCAGTTCATACTGCATGTCATACAATAAACAGAGTTTATCTTCGTCCCCTCACTCAGAAAACTGCCTATGAACTTTGGAAAGGGAGAAAGCCAAATGTCTCTTACTTCCATGTTTTTGGAAGTGCATGCTACATTCTCAGAGATCGAGAACCTCTCGGTAAGTTTGATAAACGGGCTGATGTTGGTATTTTTCTTGGTTATTCTCCAAATAGCAGGGCATACAGGGTGTTCAATAATCGCACAAATGTCATGATGGAGTCCAACAATGTGGTCATAAAGGATTTAAAGGATATCAGTAGCGGAATCCTACTTGACGATGAACCTGAGCTGCAGATCAGTTCGGATGTTGAATTATCTCCCGACGATGTTACAACACTGTCGGATGTTGTGACACTGCCTGATGTTACAACAGCTTCAGATGCTCCCGCCAGTACCACAGTATCTGAACCTACAATGTCTGATCAGACTACAGCAGAACCAGCTCCTCCCAATATGTACAATCTGAGGCAAACAGAACGGAAGGACTACGCCAAAATGAATGCTGGAATGCATGTGTTACAATGTTTTCTCTCCTCCATAGAACCAAAGAATCATAAGGAAGCCTTAAATGATGAGTATTGGATTTCTGCCATGCAAGAGGAACTGGAGCAATTCACGAGAAGTGATGTATGGTATCTTGTTCCACGACCTTCTGGAGTAAATGTTATTGGCACTAAGTGGATTTTCAAGAACAAGTCTGATGGAGATGGTAATATCACCAGGATCAAGGCCAGACTGGTGGCTCAAGGATATACTCAAGTTGAAGGTGTTGACTTTGATGCAACTTTTGCTCCAGTTGCAAGGTTAGAATCTGTTAGATTTTTGCTTGCTACATGTATTATGAAGTTTAAGTTGTTTCAGATGGATGTCAAGAGTGCATTTCTGAATGGCATTGTCAAAGAAGAAGTATATGTTGAACAACCAAAGGGTTTTGAAGATCCGTACCTTCCGGATCACGTTTACAGACTAAAAAAGGCGTTATATGGTCTTAAGCAAGCTCCTAGGGCTTGGTATGAGCGTCTCACCCAATTTCTTCTCCAGAAAGGCTATCGACGAGGGGGAGTAGACCGAACGCTCTTTGTGTTTAAACATGCGAAACATATCCTACTTGCCCAAATCTATGTAGATGATATTGTTTTTGGGTCAACATCACAAAAGCTGGTTGATAGCTTTATAGAGATGATGAAGAGCGAATTTGAAATGAGCATGGTTGGTGAACTAACATATTTTCTAGGGCTTCAGGTCAAACAACATAAGGAAGGTATTTTCATCAATCAAACCAAGTATACCTTAAACTTGGTCAAGAGATTTGGAATGGATGATTCTAAGAGTATGCGAACACCAATGACATCTACAGAGAAACTGACCTATGATAAGTATGGAGTGAAGGTAGATATCAAGTTATACAGAAGTATAATTGGGAGTTTACTGTATCTCACTGCAAGTTGACCAGATATTTGTTTAAGTGTTGGACTATGTGCACGATTTCAATCTGATCCCAAGGAGTGTCATCTATCTGCGGTCAAGAGAATTATCAGATATGTACATGGAACTGCTGATTATGGTCTCTGGTATTCTAGAGGAAGTCAGGCTGAGATTATTGGTTACAGTGATTCAGATTGGGCTGGGAATTCAGAAGACAGGAAAAGTACTACTGGAGGATGCTTCTATGTAGGAGGGAATCTAGTGTCATGGTATAGCAAGAAACAGAATTCTATATCATTATCTACCACTGAATCTGAGTATCTAGCTGCTGGAAGCTGTTGTCAGCAACTACTATGGATGAAACAGATGTTGAAAGACTATGGATTCAAGCAGGATACTCTCATCATAAAATGTGATAATAAGGGAGCCATTGATCTTTCCCATGATCCTGTTGATCATAAGAAGACAAAGCACATAGATATCAAGCATCACTTCATCAGAGATTTGGTGGAAAAGAAGGAACTGACAATTGAGTTCGTTCCTAGTGCTGAACAGTATGCAGATATATTCACTAAACCACTAGATTCTGCAACATTTGAGACACTAAGACAACACTTAGGTGTTTGTCGAATTTGAGGTACTTCTGATCACCTCTTATTTGTTGTATATTAGTGTTTACTGTTTTTATGTCTTTTAATATTGATGAAAAAGAAAAATACAAAAAGAAGTCGGTGTCAAGTATGTTTAAACACTGTCAATCAGTATGTTTAAACACTGAAGAGTTAAACAAAATGAAGAGAATAGTATGATGGGCCAGACTAGTCAACTTATTGCAAATGGGCTGAAAAGGGTCGACATCATTGGGCTGATATCTCCATCTGGACTCAAAGTGAGAAATTTGGGCTCATATTCATTTTATGAAGGGAAAACATAAATTATTGAAGAATGGAGGGACTGAAGGATAAATAGGAAATTATTTTCTATTTTTGGACTTGGATTTGAATTTTGGAAAAGAAAATATAAGAGGGAAAAAGGAGTGGTTTTTCTGCACAATATTGCCTTCCGTCGTTCCAAATTCCAGCAAACAGAAACTATTCTTGGCTTCAGCTTTGCTTTCCGATCTCCGATCAAAGCAACCACTGTTGATTGGTTCAAGGGGTCTCAGTGTTCACATTGCAGAGTTACAATCACGGAGCCTCCATCACTCTCTTCTCGATTAAACAGACCGATTGCATGCACAAGGTAAACCCTCGATCTGTGAACAAGATCTGATTTTTCTTGATTAATTGAAGTATAGGAAGGTGTTTACAAGCTGTCCTTGTGAGTTTTTGCCAAAAGTCAGTTTTTGTGTTGTGGTTGAACCTGAGACAGTGTTTAGACAATAATGGGCAGTCCTAAGTCTGTTTCTTTTGCGAGTTTGGGAATTAATGATGATGAAATTGGTGTTGTGGAGAGTTTATTGAGTCTTCAAGGGTACTTGAGTGATGATTCTGCCCCAAAATCCCCAATTTGTGTGCATGAGAGGGTTGAGGTTGAAGAGGAGTCTGTTGGTCTAGGAGTTGAGACTACTGAGGTCATGGGTAATCAAGTTTTAGAACAGAATCCCTCAGTTCCTGTGCTGGTTAATTTTGAGGGAGAGCCTCATCTGGATTTCTATTATGGGAGTTCTGAATTTGAATCTGAGACTGATTCTAGATTAGACTCAGTAAAGGATACTGGAGGGCCTGGGATTGAAGATGGTTCTGTTTATTCAAAGGTTACAATCAATGAAGCTGTGGAGAATCAAAGTCTAGGATTGAATCCTTTGATGCCTGTATTAGAGTCTGTTGGAAGGAATGCTGAAACTGGTCATAAGGTTGAACTGAAAGGGCCAGTTATTGGAAAAGTCTATCAGAGAAAGAAGGGAAAGAAAGGTGTGGAATTTGGGTCTGGTAGTGGCCATCAGAAAGTTGCTGATCATTCCTCTGGACAGAAGAAGGTGTTTGACTGGACTTGGGAAGCTGAGAAAAATTCAGAGAATGAAGATGATGTGTTTCTGTCTGATCTTAAACCTAGGAAGAGGCAGCAGAAGAAGGGTAAGAAAAGGCAGCAGAGAAAGAAGGAGAAGAGCTTGGATGATCTGCCACCAATCATTGATGTGTTCCCTGCAGAATCCAAGAAGAGGAAGAGGGTTACTGAAGATGTTTCAGTTTCTGACAAAAAGAAGGAAGAGTCAATCAAGCCTCCAGATAATGGTGAGAAGAGGTGTGATGAATCTGTTCACTCAGATTCTATCAGGAGCAGTGATAAGGTGAGAACAGGAGGGCTCAGGTCCAAGGTGAGAATAGGAGATGATGATCCTCTGTTGCTTAGTGCTTATAATGAGAAGTTCTATTCTCAGAAAATAATTCAGAAGCATGCAGAGATGGTACAGAAGACATTGAATGTTGAGAAAAGGTTGACTGAGCAGTTTAAGATTCCAGCCTTTGTGACTTTCATGAAGAATATTGGTATGTTTAAACCTGCCAACTCATGTGTTAATGCCAACAAGGACCTGGTTTGTGAGTTCTATTCTAATCTGAGGAAAGGGAATAGTAATCCTAAATCTCCGTGGTTTCGCAAGGTCTATGTCAGAGGTAAATTGTACAAGTTTGATCCATTTATCATAAATCTCTACCTTGGACTGGATCAAAGGAGGTGTCCATCTAGTGCTTATCCTGAAGGGTTTACTATAGACTATGATGTGGTGGCACTAGAGTTATCTGGTGGCAGTTTGGCTGAATGGGGTGATTCACCAACCATTCTGGCATCTTCTCTTACCCAGAAGTACTTCTGTCTGTACAGGGTAGTGGCTAATATGTGGACAATGTCCAAGAATGTTTCCAGAGTCACTGAAGAGATGGCAGGGGTAATTTACTGCATTGGCACCAGGAAGCTCTTCAATCTGGGATGGTTCTTATATGAAAGAATTCATTTTGTTGCCAGGAATCTGAAGTCTGATGAATATATTATATATCCAGCACTTATCACTGGGATTTTGAGGCATGCTGGTGTTCAGGATGCAGAGGATGATACCTTAATTCAGTGCTCAGAGGTTCGGGTCAATCAGACAGTGCTGGCCAAGAGGAATGATCTCACAGATCCCATTGAAGATGCTTCTGATCAGCCACCTGAAGAAGAGAACTATGCCAAAGTTTGAATTGCAGAAATCAAGGCTCAGATTAAGGCTCATCGTCTCAAGATTATTGATCTAAAGGAAGAATTTGATGCTTTGGTTGAATCTGATGACAGTGGCATTGGATCCTCTTAGTTCTGAGATTTTTAAGTTCTCTTATCTATCTCTCTATCTCTTTTGCATTCTGCTCATTTGGTTGAATATTGTGATTTTGTTTTTGGACGTGTATGTTCTGTATTTGGGATATTGTTTGATATGTCTTTGGCACTTTTATGTTCCCAAGGGGGAGATTATCATGATGATGCTTGGTTTGCCATTTATTTTGGATGACAAGGAAGTATTTAGTATGTTCAAAACAGTTTGGGACATAATTTTACTATTAGCATGTTGGATGTCTCTATCTACGTCTGGTGAGTAGGGGGAGTTTATTTGATGTTTCTGATACTTGATGCTCATGAGAATGAAGATTGGATTTCTAAACGAAAGGGGGAGCGATGCATCAAAATGAAGGTTATGGTTCCACAAAATGCCAAAGGGGGAGATTGAAGAGTCCAGAAGACTCAGCGTTAATATGTTGGCGATTTTGTAGAAGTTAACTGTGTTTAAACATGCTCTCATGTTTAAACACTTGCTCATGAAGATCAGAAATTGAGAAACAGTCCTTGAGGTGAATTACAACTCAGATGCGATCTAACAAGATATTCGAAAGAATCAAGATGATAATTGAAGATTGATTCGAGTCTGTTTTAATTATAAAATAGAATATAGGTGTGAGTTGTATTTTATAGAATTAGTCTTAAATAAGGAAAGAATATATTTCTTATCCTAGAACTATAGAAGTAGAATATAGCTAGAAGACTAAGTGTTGCTGTGGTGAGCTGGATGATAGGATCAGCCTTGCCGTGATTGAAGGATCAAGAAGACTAAACACGGAAGCACACAGCCTTGAACTATAAATTGAGAAGGAAGCTGCGACAACACTTATCCATCTTACAAGAAAGTATTCTGCCGATCAGAATAGCTTTACAGTTGGAGCAGCCTACTGAAGGGAGTTCAATAGGTCTTTGCCGAACGCCAGCAGTCTGAGATCAACAGCCTTAATACTTCAGGGGAAGTGGTCAAGACAGCAACGAGGAGTTGCTGACCGGTAGTGAGGGGATCTCACAAATCTATTCGAAAGATAAGTCATAGATAGTTAATTGTTGTGTGAAACTTTGTAACGTATCTTGATTATCTAGTGGATGATTTTCAGACTGGGCAAGGCCCCGCAGATGTAGGTGTTCATCACCGAACTGCATAAACAATTTGCGTGTTCTGTCTTTACATGTTTAAACTCTGCAGTGTGTTTAAACATACATGTTAGTTTAGAACAAATAGTTAAAAACTATTTGAAACTGATCGATAGTAAATTTCATTTGGTATCAGAGCATGTCCACTGAGTTGTGCCTTTAACAAGGCCAGTGGAGATCCCTATCGATCATGGCGAACCAAGAGAAGGATGGTTCAATATACACGCGTGCTCCTATGCTGGATAAAAATAACTACGGTTATTGGAAGGCAAGGATGAGGCATTACATTGATGCTCTAGATGAAGAAGCATGGTATTGGGTTGAGAACGAGTGGTCACCAGCCAGACATCCTCCTACAGCAGGGGCAGTCGAAGGTGTTCTGAAAAACAGAGAAGAGCTGACAACTCAAGAGAGGAAGGACAAACGACTAAATAGCAAAACACTCAACTGCATCAACTCGTGTGTTGATCAAGAAGCGTTTCGGTTGATTTCAACGTGCTGTACTGCAAAAGATGCATGGGAGAAACTAAAAGCAAGCTATGAAGGAGATGCAAAAATGAAACGACAAAAAATGCATACAGTGAAGACAGTGTTTGATACTTTGATTATGAAGGATAATGAGACGATCACTGAATATAATGCAAAAATCAGGGATCTTGTCAACACAGCATATCAGTTGGGAAAACCTTTTGTTGAAGATGATATTGTACAGAAGATTCTAAGATCTCTTCCACCAAGGTTCAAAGGAAAAACTATTGCAATGGAGGAGTTACATGATACATCTGAGATGACGGTCGATGAAGTCATGGGAGCACTTTCAGCCTTTGAAATGAAGGAGTTAGCAACAGTCAGACAGAGTGATATGGCATTTACTGCTGCTGCTCATAAAACAACTGAACAAAATTCAGTGTCTAAACATAATCCCATGTTTAAACACTCCAACAGAAACAGAAATGAAGAAATGGATGAAGATGAACTTGCCTACATATCAAGGAGCTTTGCAAAAGTTCTGAGAAAATCTCAAAATAGGAGAAATGAAGGAAGGGAGCAGAGTTCAAGTATGAGTAGAAGAGCAATTAACGATCAATCAGAACCCAAGCCGGCATTTAAACATGCTGGAAAAATTCAATGTCGAGAATGTGAAGGATATGGGCATATTCAATCACAATGTCCAAGTGCATCAGCAAACAAAAAGGGTAAAGCCTACAATGCTACATTTAGTGATGCAGAAGAGTCTGATGAAGAGCATGTCAGCAACCATGTGGCGTTTGGAGCAATCACTGTTCAAAGTGATGAAGAAAGTGAAGAAGAGAACTGTGTTATGTTTGGTGCAATTATTTCAGAGAATGAGAGTTTAAACTCTGAGGTGGGTCATGAATTGTACGACAAACTTCATGAACGCTGGATCAGTATGACTGAACAGAATAAAGCTCTACAAAAAGACAACAATAGTTTGAATGAAGAAATTGAGCAGCAACAGATAACTATTGAGGCAATGAGAAAAGAACTGAAGATAGCTCTCATTCGAGCAGAGGTAGCAGAAGGAACCATTATCAAACTGAACAAAGGAACAGTTGCTCTGGATGAAATTCTTGGTATGGGAAAAATTGCTGGGAATCGACATGGATTAGGATATGATGAAACAGAAGTGGCTAACAAGAAGGTGATGCAACCGAGTCCAAGTCAAGTAAGAAGAGAGCAACCTGTTAAAGCATCAAACAACTCTACCAATGTTCTAAAGTTTGGTTTAGGATATAAACCTATCGCCGCCAACAAAACGTGTTTCAACCACGGTGGGAGGCAAGGTGCAATTATTGTCGACGACCAGGACACTACAAAAGATGTTGTTTTCGTCTGTTACAAGATCTAATGCAAGAATCAACAAATGGAGCAAGTTATAACACAGGTGCAAGTTACAACACTGGAACAGGTTACAACACAGTACAATCAGAAAAGTCTTCATACACCAAAAAGGTATGGGTTCCAAAAACCAATCACTGTTATGTTGTTCATACCTGTTATAGCTCATATGCCAGAGACTCCTGGTATTTCGATAGTGGCTGTTCTAGACATATGACAGGTACTTCTGAACTGTTGAACAATATTGTTCCATGGACTGGAACTGTCAGATTTGGAGATGGGAAGATATGCAGAATAACTGGGAAAGGGGAGTTACAAGTCAAAAACTTTCCAGCATTTCAAGACGTACTGTTGGTGGATGGACTAAAGGCAAATTTGCTCAGCATTAGTCACCTATGTGATAACGAACTAACAGTTTTATTTGATGATAAAGTATGCACAGTCAGGAAAAACGAACGGGGTGTTCTTATTGGCACTAGATCATCAGATAACTGCTATATTCTGGATGAGACAGTTAGTTGTCTAAAAGTAAGTGTGGATGATACTCTCCTGTGGCACAAGAAGTTTGGTCATGCAAACCTGAAAACACTGGCTAAGGTAACAAAGCTTGAAGCAATAAGAGGAGTACCACTACTCTCTTATACAAAGGAGTTGAACTGTCCACCATGTCATGAAGGTAAACAGGTTAGGTCTCCGCACTCTAAACTCCATGAAATCACTACTTCCCATGGGCTTGAACTATTGCATATGGACTTAATGGGGCCAATCAGTCCAGCTAATATCTCGGGAAAGAAATATATCTTTGTATGTGTAGATGATTTTTCCAGGTTTACGTGGGTAAAATTTCTGAGAGAAAAATCTGAGACTGCGGGAATAATTATTGAGCTCATTACACAAGTTAATACTGAAAGATCACATGACGGCCTTCAAGTGGTTCGAGTAAGGAGTGACCATGGAAGGGAGTTTGCAAACTCCACTATGACGGATTTCTTTGCAACACTTGGAATAAAGCATGAGTTTTCTGCTCCAATCACACCCCAGCAAAATGGTATTGTTGAACGCAAGAACCGGACTATAATCAACATGTCCAGAGCTATGATGGCAGAAAATGATACTCCAAAGAAATGGTGGGCTGAGGCAGTTCATACTGCATGTCATACAATAAACAGAGTTTATCTTCGTCCCCTCACTCAGAAAACTGCCTATGAACTTTGGAAAGGGAGAAAGCCAAATGTCTCTTACTTCCATGTTTTTGGAAGTGCATGCTACATTCTCAGAGATCGAGAACCTCTCGGTAAGTTTGATAAACGGGCTGATGTTGGTATTTTTCTTGGTTATTCTCCAAATAGCAGGGCATACAGGGTGTTCAATAATCGCACAAATGTCATGATGGAGTCCAACAATGTGGTCATAAAGGATTTAAAGGATATCAGTAGCGGAATCCTACTTGACGATGAACCTGAGCTGCAGATCAGTTCGGATGTTGAATTATCTCCCGACGATGTTACAACACTGTCGGATGTTGTGACACTGCCTGATGTTACAACAGCTTCAGATGCTCCCGCCAGTACCACAGTATCTGAACCTACAATGTCTGATCAGACTACAGCAGAACCAGCTCCTCCCAATATGTACAATCTGAGGCAAACAGAACGGAAGGACTACGCCAAAATGAATGCTGGAATGCATGTGTTACAATGTTTTCTCTCCTCCATAGAACCAAAGAATCATAAGGAAGCCTTAAATGATGAGTATTGGATTTCTGCCATGCAAGAGGAACTGGAGCAATTCACGAGAAGTGATGTATGGTATCTTGTTCCACGACCTTCTGGAGTAAATGTTATTGGCACTAAGTGGATTTTCAAGAACAAGTCTGATGGAGATGGTAATATCACCAGGATCAAGGCCAGACTGGTGGCTCAAGGATATACTCAAGTTGAAGGTGTTGACTTTGATGCAACTTTTGCTCCAGTTGCAAGGTTAGAATCTGTTAGATTTTTGCTTGCTACATGTATTATGAAGTTTAAGTTGTTTCAGATGGATGTCAAGAGTGCATTTCTGAATGGCATTGTCAAAGAAGAAGTATATGTTGAACAACCAAAGGGTTTTGAAGATCCGTACCTTCCGGATCACGTTTACAGACTAAAAAAGGCGTTATATGGTCTTAAGCAAGCTCCTAGGGCTTGGTATGAGCGTCTCACCCAATTTCTTCTCCAGAAAGGCTATCGACGAGGGGGAGTAGACCGAACGCTCTTTGTGTTTAAACATGCGAAACATATCCTACTTGCCCAAATCTATGTAGATGATATTGTTTTTGGGTCAACATCACAAAAGCTGGTTGATAGCTTTATAGAGATGATGAAGAGCGAATTTGAAATGAGCATGGTTGGTGAACTAACATATTTTCTAGGGCTTCAGGTCAAACAACATAAGGAAGGTATTTTCATCAATCAAACCAAGTATACCTTAAACTTGGTCAAGAGATTTGGAATGGATGATTCTAAGAGTATGCGAACACCAATGACATCTACAGAGAAACTGACCTATGATAAGTATGGAGTGAAGGTAGATATCAAGTTATACAGAAGTATAATTGGGAGTTTACTGTATCTCACTGCAAGTTGACCAGATATTTGTTTAAGTGTTGGACTATGTGCACGATTTCAATCTGATCCCAAGGAGTGTCATCTATCTGCGGTCAAGAGAATTATCAGATATGTACATGGAACTGCTGATTATGGTCTCTGGTATTCTAGAGGAAGTCAGGCTGAGATTATTGGTTACAGTGATTCAGATTGGGCTGGGAATTCAGAAGACAGGAAAAGTACTACTGGAGGATGCTTCTATGTAGGAGGGAATCTAGTGTCATGGTATAGCAAGAAACAGAATTCTATATCATTATCTACCACTGAATCTGAGTATCTAGCTGCTGGAAGCTGTTGTCAGCAACTACTATGGATGAAACAGATGTTGAAAGACTATGGATTCAAGCAGGATACTCTCATCATAAAATGTGATAATAAGGGAGCCATTGATCTTTCCCATGATCCTGTTGATCATAAGAAGACAAAGCACATAGATATCAAGCATCACTTCATCAGAGATTTGGTGGAAAAGAAGGAACTGACAATTGAGTTCGTTCCTAGTGCTGAACAGTATGCAGATATATTCACTAAACCACTAGATTCTGCAACATTTGAGACACTAAGACAACACTTAGGTGTTTGTCGAATTTGAGGTACTTCTGATCACCTCTTATTTGTTGTATATTAGTGTTTACTGTTTTTATGTCTTTTAATATTGATGAAAAAGAAAAATACAAAAAGAAGTCGGTGTCAAGTTTGTTTAAACACTGTCAATCAGTATGTTTAAACACTGAAGAGTTAAACAAAATGAAGAGAATAGTATGATGGGCCAGACTAGTCAACTTATTGCAAATGGGCTGAAAAGGGTCGACATCATTGGGCTGATATCTCCATCTGGACTCAAAGTGAGAAATTTGGGCTCATATTCATTTTATGAAGGGAAAACATAAATTATTGAAGAATGGAGGGACTGAAGGATAAATAGGAAATTATTTTCTATTTTTGGACTTGGATTTGAATTTTGGAAAAGAAAATATAAGAGGGAAAAAGGAGTGGTTTTTCTGCACAATATTGCCTTCCGTCGTTCCAAATTCCAGCAAACAGAAACTATTCTTGGCTTCAGCTTTGCTTTCCGATCTCCGATCAAAGCAACCACTGTTGATTGGTTCAAGGGGTCTCAGTGTTCACATTGCAGAGTTACAATCACGGAGCCTCCATCACTCTCTTCTCGATTAAACAGACCGATTGCATGCACAAGGTAAACCCTCGATCTGTGAACAAGATCTGATTTTTCTTGATTAATTGAAGTATAGGAAGGTGTTTACAAGCTGTCCTTGTGAGTTTTTGCCAAAAGTCAGTTTTTGTGTTGTGGTTGAACCTGAGACAGTGTTTAGACAATAATGGGCAGTCCTAAGTCTGTTTCTTTTGCGAGTTTGGGAATTAATGATGATGAAATTGGTGTTGTGGAGAGTTTATTGAGTCTTCAAGGGTACTTGAGTGATGATTCTGCCCCAAAATCCCCAATTTGTGTGCATGAGAGGGTTGAGGTTGAAGAGGAGTCTGTTGGTCTAGGAGTTGAGACTACTTAGGTCATGGGTAATCAAGTTTTAGAACAGAATCCCTCAGTTCCTGTGCTGGTTAATTTTGAGGGAGAGCCTCATCTGGATTTCTATTATGGGAGTTCTGAATTTGAATCTGAGACTGATTCTAGATTAGACTCAGTAAAGGATACTGGAGGGCCTGGGATTGAAGATGGTTCTGTTTATTCAAAGGTTACAATCAATGAAGCTGTGGAGAATCAAAGTCTAGGATTGAATCCTTTGATGCCTGTATTAGAGTCTGTTGGAAGGAATGCTGAAACTGGTCATAAGGTTGAACTGAAAGGGCCAGTTATTGGAAAAGTCTATCAGAGAAAGAAGGGAAAGAAAGGTGTGGAATTTGGGTCTGGTAGTGGCCATCAGAAAGTTGCTGATCATTCCTCTGGACAGAAGAAGGTGTTTGACTGGACTTGGGAAGCTGAGAAAAATTCAGAGAATGAAGATGATGTGTTTCTGTCTGATCTTAAACCTAGGAAGAGGCAGCAGAAGAAGGGTAAGAAAAGGCAGCAGAGAAAGAAGGAGAAGAGCTTGGATGATCTGCCACCAATCATTGATGTGTTCCCTGCAGAATCCAAGAAGAGGAAGAGGGTTACTGAAGATGTTTCAGTTTCTGACAAAAAGAAGGAAGAGTCAATCAAGCCTCCAGATAATGGTGAGAAGAGGTGTGATGAATCTGTTCACTCAGATTCTATCAGGAGCAGTGATAAGGTGAGAACAGGAGGGCTCAGGTCCAAGGTGAGAATAGGAGATGATGATCCTCTGTTGCTTAGTGCTTATAATGAGAAGTTCTATTCTCAGAAAATAATTCAGAAGCATGCAGAGATGGTACAGAAGACATTGAATGTTGAGAAAAGGTTGACTGAGCAGTTCAAGATTCCAGCCTTTGTGACTTTCATGAAGAATATTGGTATGTTTAAACCTGCCAACTCATGTGTTAATGCCAACAAGGACCTGGTTTGTGAGTTCTATTCTAATCTGAGGAAAGGGAATAGTAATCCTAAATCTCCGTGGTTTCGCAAGGTCTATGTCAGAGGTAAATTGTACAAGTTTGATCCATTTATCATAAATCTCTACCTTGGACTGGATCAAAGGAGGTGTCCATCTGGTGCTTATCCTGAAGGGTTTACTATAGACTATGATGTGGTGGCACTAGAGTTATCTGGTGGCAGTTTGGCTGAATGGGGTGATTCACCAACCATTCTGGCATCTTCTCTTACCCAGAAGTACTTCTGTCTGTACAGGGTAGTGGCTAATATGTGGACAATGTCCAAGAATGTTTCCAGAGTCACTGAAGAGATGGCAGGGGTAATTTACTGCATTGGCACCAGGAAGCTCTTCAATCTGGGATGGTTCTTATATGAAAGAATTCATTTTGTTGCCAGGAATCTGAAGTCTGATGAATATATTATATATCCAGCACTTATCACTGGGATTTTGAGGCATGCTGGTGTTCAGGATGCAGAGGATGATACCTTAATTCAGTGCTCAGAGGTTCGGGTCAATCAGACAGTGCTGGCCAAGAGGAATGATCTCACAGATCCCATTGAAGATGCTTCTGATCAGCCACCTGAAGAAGAGAACTATGCCAAAGTTTGAATTGCAGAAATCAAGGCTCAGATTAAGGCTCATCGTCTCAAGATTATTGATCTAAAGGAAGAATTTGATGCTTTGGTTGAATCTGATGACAGTGGCATTGGATCCTCTTAGTTCTGAGATTTTTAAGTTCTCTTATCTATCTCTCTATCTCTTTTGCATTCTGCTCATTTGGTTGAATATTGTGATTTTGTTTTTGGACGTGTATGTTCTGTATTTGGGATATTGTTTGATATGTCTTTGGCACTTTTATGTTCCCAAGGGGGAGATTATCATGATGATGCTTGGTTTGCCATTTATTTTGGATGACAAGGAAGTATTTAGTATGTTCAAAACAGTTTGGGACATAATTTTACTATTAGCATGTTGGATGTCTCTATCTACGTCTGGTGAGTAGGGGGAGTTTATTTGATGTTTCTGATACTTGATGCTCATGAGAATGAAGATTGGATTTCTAAACGAAAGGGGGAGCGATGCATCAAAATGAAGGTTATGGTTCCACAAAATGCCAAAGGGGGAGATTGAAGAGTCCAGAAGACTCAGCGTTAATATGTTGGCGATTTTGTAGAAGTTAACTGTGTTTAAACATGCTCTCATGTTTAAACACTTGCTCATGAAGATCAGAAATTGAGAAACAGTCCTTGAGGTGAATTACAACTCAGATGCGATCTAACAAGATATTCGAAAGAATCAAGATGATAATTGAAGATTGATTCGAGTCTGTTTTAATTATAAAATAGAATATAGGTGTGAGTTGTATTTTATAGAATTAGTCTTAAATAAGGAAAGAATATATTTCTTATCCTAGAACTATAGAAGTAGAATATAGCTAGAAGACTAAGTGTTGCTGTGGTGAGCTGGATGATAGGATCAGCCTTGCCGTGATTGAAGGATCAAGAAGACTAAACACGGAAGCACACAGCCTTGAACTATAAATTGAGAAGGAAGCTGCGACAACACTTATCCATCTTACAAGAAAGTATTCTGCCGATCAGAATAGCTTTACAGTTGGAGCAGCCTACTGAAGGGAGTTCAATAGGTCTTTGCCGAACGCCAGCAGTCTGAGATCAACAGCCTTAATACTTCAGGGGAAGTGGTCAAGACAGCAACGAGGAGTTGCTGACCGGCAGTGAGGGGATCTCACAAATCTATTCGAAAGATAAGTCATAGATAGTTAATTGTTGTGTGAAACTTTGTAACGTATCTTGATTATCTAGTGGATGATTTTCAGACTGGGCAAGGCCCCGCAGATGTAGGTGTTCATCACCGAACTGCATAAACAATTTGCGTGTTCTGTCTTTACATGTTTAAACTCTGCAGTGTGTTTAAACATACATGTTAGTTTAGAACAAATAGTTAAAAACTATTTGAAACTGATCGATAGTAAATTTCAGCAGGGATGTCGTCGGATAAACTTGGTGACTGATTCAGTGATCCTAGCCGAAGCTATAAATGAGCCAAGGAAAACACCCATAGAAATAAAGTCTATTGTATCAAGTATCTGTAATGCTTTAAATTTCCTATTAGAATTTAAAATAGTTAAGATTAGAAGGAACTATGTTCAAGTAGAGTATAGGTTAGCAAATGATTTAAGTAGAAGATTATGTAAAATAAACTTTCTAACTTAATACATAAATATTTCCAAAAAAAAAGTTAATAACTTTTGTCAATGATGAGAACAAATGGTTGCACATATATTCGATCAATTTGATGCAAAATAATCTTTACTATGAACACCGAAAATGTGACGCAAAGACGTTACATAAACAAGTGAACAGACACGTGGCACCGCCAACATAATCTGAAAAACAAATTCGAAATGAAAAAAACAAGAAACGGAATACAAAAGGACAAAATCCCATTTATTACAACACACCAATTCCAATTCCACACTCCTTTGCACTCTCTCACCACCACTGCAAAAAAATCCCCTTCCTAGGGTTCCGCCAGTTGATCATCAGCAGCAATGTTGGCGCCGCCGGTGAAGAAGCAGCTGAGCAAGCCGGTTTTCGTCAAGGTCGAGACTCTGGAGCCAGAGACCAAAGGCCACACGCTGACCGTGAAGGTGGTGGACTGCAACATCAAGCTCGAGCGAGGCCGCTCTGTTTCTCACAAGCTCAAGAACACGCGCATCGCCGAGTGCCTGGTCGGCGACGAGACGGCGTCGATTCTCGTCACAGCCCGCAACGAGCAAGGTTGTAGCTTTATTCCTTGTGCAATTTTGAACAAATGTTTCGTGTGTTAGAACTTGCTGTTTTTCGGTCCTTGATTCGATGTATGTTGTGTATGTCGTGTTTCTTGCTAAAAGATTGCATTTTTCCAAGATATTTGTGTTGTTTGAGGCTTTTTGTGTAAAAAGGTTGCGGTTTTTTAAATGTTTGTGTCAAATCCGTGCGTGTATGAGCAAGAAGTGTTGATTTTGGTTCCCCGGATTCGATGTATGTTGTGTATGTATTGTTTCTTGCTAAAAGATTGCATTTTTCGAAGATTTTTGCGTTGTACGAGGCATTTTGTGTGAAAAGGTTGCGTTTTTTAAAAAATCTTTGTGTCAATTCTGTGCGTGTATGAGCAAGAAGTGTTAGGAAAATCTTGCATCTTTAATAGATGAAGCACTTTATTGAAGATCTTTAGATTTGGGTGAGCTTTTGTTTTTTTTTAAAAAAAAATGTTTGGTTTTGATTGTCAGTTGTCACACTTGGTATGGGGCCTGGAGGCATTTTTCTCTCTTTTTTATGTTGTTGCTGGAACTGTTCTGTGTGTTGCCTTGATCTTGTTTTTCAAACAGCTGTTTTGCTGATGTTTTCTTGTTCCAAATGTAGTTTGATGTCTAGTTGCCTTAATAACTGTTCATAATTGAACCCCTTTTGGTTTCAAATTATGCTACAATATAATGAGGCTTTTCTCTGCTCTGAAATGAAGGACATATCCACTTCTAAATGTACAGAGTAGTTCATCTTTTCTATGCACCAGTTTTGTTCCTTTGCTAGTGCTTCATTGTCACATTTAGAAGTAAAGTGCTTGTATAACTTGATTAATTTCCCTGATATGAACGGAACGGTTTCTCTGTGCTTCTCTTGTGCAATTGCTTTTGCATATTCTTTTTCAGTTGGGCTACATCCCCTGCTGGCATGATCGATCTTTTCCTTGTTTGTGATTAATAATTTGTCTTGAAATATTGATTGTATCATCTTGAATCTTACTTTGTGATATCTGTATCATAAGTGTTGTTGACTTTGTGCTGCTAATTTGCACGGTGCGTGCACGGCCTCCTCTTTCTTATATCAGTAATCTTGTACAAACTTTGAAAAATGTCCCACTTTCTAAAATACCACTCACGTTTTCGTTCATTCCATCTCGTGATCTGCATCATTCATGTTCTTCGCTGTGTGTACCCTTGCTCATTTCATGCACAATTTGTAGTTAGATTCCCATATCCTTCTGCCATTTTGTGCGACTCAAACATGCTTTCTGACTATTCAAATAGTTGAACTCATTTGCATGAATCCCTTTACCAAAAAGCTACCCTGTACTGTTTATAATCTTTTCGGTATGTAGCTTGGCACATTCGATACTTAACTGGATCATAAAGATGAGCCTTTTTTATGGGGCATATTGCAAGAATGCGAATTGTTCTTGAAAATCTTATCATCTTTAAATCAGATTGTTCGCTTTAGTCACTTTGTATAGCTGTTGCATCCTTCTGAAATGTGCTTCTTCATCTTTGACTGATCCAATGTTGTTCCTTCACATGTGCTGGCAGTTGATCTCATGACTCCTGGTGCGACGCTCAACATGCGCAATGCAAAGATCACCATGTTCAAAGGTTGTATGAGGCTGGCTGTGGACATGTGGGGTAGGATCGAGCTCACTGATCCTGCGCCATTTGAACCAAATGTGGAGAACAACCTGTCCCTGGTGGAGTACGAGCTTGTCGATGCTCCTGCTGCTACTAATTAGACTGAGTTCCCTAAACATTTCCAAATCATGTTAAGTTCCCTAAACATTTCTGAAGCATGTTAAGTTCCTAAGAAGTTCTGTGAGAATGTTGCTTGCATGGTTTGGTACTTTGGTATGCCCTCTGGGGATGTTGATCAGACTTATGTTTGTGGAAATGGCAGTTTATGGTGTTTACATTATAATTCCTCTTTTCTGTTTTGTTAATTATTGTGTGAGATCAAACGACGTCGTTTTGGTCTCTTGAATCAGTAGCAGGTGATGCAGTCTCATGTTATATGTGTTGGTGTCAAACTGTCAATTGGGTTATATACTCTTTTTTTTCATACAAAACACAATTTTACTCTGCCGATTTTACACTCACTGACCATAAATAGTCACTTTTAACGTTTATTATTTTGGAATGTCAATTGTTTAAATCACAAGGGAATAATCACAAACACTATTTAGCATATCAAATCGGGCAATACTAAATAGGTCAAGTGATCTTTCAGATAAATTTTTACGCGATAAAATAAAAGGACATCGTAACAAATCATTCTCATCTAACATCTGACGACTGGTCTGAAAAATCAGTGATTTTTTTCTTGAATTATACTATTAAATGTGGCAAAATAGTTGATGAATATACATAAATAGGGGGAGGGACCCTAATCCTATCACATGTCTCATTCCGTTTAATGTCTGCTGGTTTGACCCTTGTAATTAGCCAATTAATCACACCAGTAGTACTTTCCTTGCGCCTTCTGTTTTCTAGGGTTCTTCTGAATCCAGTATTTCAATTCTCTGGAAAATGAAACATTAAATTCATCAGAATCTGCAGAAGATAAGCTTGTTCTTGATGTTGACTATTGTCAATACCAGAATGAGGCAGCAGCTTCCCGTGATTGTTCTCTAGAAATGGATGTTTCAGTTCATCAACAGTAAATTAGATGAGTTTCTTCTAGATATCCAAATCAGAAATTATACCTGCACATATGCTTTATTAATATAGATCGAATTTCAATTTAAAATTTCCTTCATATTATTAATGCAGGTCTATATCATAGTGAAACATATTATACCGATGACTCTCATAAGGTTACTGGGATGGGCCGGGTCCTTTCCGACCCCCAAAAATCCGCCCCTGAATCGACCGTTATATGTTAATCTTAGTTTTCAAATTAATTGAACGTGTGTATTTCGATCTAATCTACATCTACAATTATGGGCGGAATCAGGAGTTGCTGAAAGTGGCATCGGCAACCTCCAAATTTACTGTATGTAATACGGTGGAGTTATAATAGAGAGCAGCATCTGTGTCACCGATACATCGAAACATAACCCTATTCAACAAACTCATTAATTTCTTTCTAGTACTATTGATAGGAACAACTACTAATTTAAATAGTACTATGTAAGTTTATTTAAATCAATTATGAAATATTGAGTAACTTGATGAATACATCTTATCACATTTTCCATTTTCTCATCCAAAAGTAATGCAAGGATTTAATGTCCCACCTCCCTTTTCGCTCCTGCTTCCTTGAGAAATATAAAATTTGTCTTGTTGGGCTGCAAAAAGAGCAGAAGAATTTATGTGAAAATTCAAGATTACCAACCAATAGTATTATCCCCAGATACATGAACACCATATTTTGGACTCAATATCTTAATGTAAGTGGGGATCCTTTTGTTTGTTGTAACAACATGGATACTGGACCTGGTTAGGTCCATTTCGTATTTTGCTTCTTTTCCGTTTGTATTTTTATTATGTAATTATAAATAATTGTTGATGTGTCGTAATAGCCTACTACAAATTAATACGAGATTTCGCTGCTCGGTCATCGAGTCGAAATTTAAAGACGGAACACACCCTGAGGTACGGGGCGGAGATGTCCAACCCGACGGTATGAGTTACTTTTTTATTGGGGTGTTGGTTAATTAGACCGAAAGTATGTTTTCAAGCCCAATACTTAGGGTGTATTTGGTTAGAGATGATTTTGAGAGTCTGGATTTTGTTTTGAAATTTTGAGAGTTTGGGATTTTGAGAGTCTAGTTTTCCAAAAATCTTGTTTGGTTGGGTTAAAATTTTGTAAGTCTGAAACAAAAACCTTGTTTGGTTCGTTAGGATTTTGCAAGTCCAAAATAAAAATCATGTTTGGTTTGTCAGGATTTTGCATAGTAACAAAATCTGGACTTGAATGGTAATAAAATCTGGACTTTTGGGGTGAATTTGGGATTTACAAAAACTGCGTCAACCAAACAAGAATTTCAAATTCTAAACTTGCAAAATCCCAGTTTTCAAAATCCTGGTGAACCAAACACAACCTTAAGTTTTAGTGAAAGAGTCTCTTTCTCTTTATGTAACTTAATTCTTTTATTTTCTGCGCATTAGACGATAGAAACATCTTATAACTTGGATACCTATTTAATGCAATCTGTCTCCTTCGCGTGGATGTAGTCAATTTTTAGTGAACCACGTAAATTCTTGTATTCTTATTTTCTCCTTTACGTTTATTTGTTGTTTTCTCATATTCCGCATAATAACAAAAAATTTAAAATTTAACTAATTTAACAATTACAATAGAGGAGAAACAATATACATAATCTATATATCTGATATAAATGAATCTGACGTATTTTTTATTTTAAAATCCAAATAAACAAAATACGAAGCGTCCTGTGTATATCCTCCGCCTGCCGGTGAGCCATGCAAGTTGCTGCTGTGTTGTTGTTACATGACCATAAATGAAGAACTAATTCAATTTACAGACTTCTCTTATAAGTTTTGACTAATTAATTTTGCTTCTGATGAATCGATCTAGATACATGAAAGTTTTCTCGCTCTGACTTTCGCTCATTATTGAAGACGGCTAAGAAGCTGCAGTAATGGCGGAACCGAGATCTCCAGCTAGCTCGTCAAAAGTAATCTCTTGGATGTTAAGGTCGTGATATTTTTAGTTCATCATTTACTAAATTAAATTGAATTAAACTGAATCGTAAATTGAATTTAATTAAACTGAACCGTAATGATAATTATATAGTATAAAAAATAAGAGTTGCATGATACAAGTAATGATCAAGTATGGTTTGAATCCTACACTCAACTCAAACCGTTAAAATACACTTATAATTATTTCATATCATGAGAATATGCTTCATCTGATTTTTTTTTTACCTCAACATTTTGTTCCCAATCTGATTACAAATATTAATCCTTGTTCTTGACATGATTTTAAAAGTCATGTCTCATTTTTTATCTAATTTATAGATATTTTATCTTCTAATAAGTAAATTTAACTGATTGGTTGCACATAAAATGATTAAAAAAATTTGAATGCTTCCATAAACTTATTACATTATTGCCGTCTAAACCTCATTTAAATCTTTTACAAAATCAATCTGACCTTAACAAAATTCTCACCCCCTTTAATATCGTAACATTTTTTATAACAAACGTTATATTAATTAAGAAGAAAAGTTATTATAACTTAAAACTTTTCCACGGCCGTGCTCAGATTGAACTTCTATTCTAAAACATTTATAAAGTTCAAAATAAGAAAAGGTATTTAAGAAAGTTCGAGTGTCTCTTTGATGAGATTCCCAACCTGTCAAGGTGGCGACAAATCTTCATTCTGCAATAGTTGCACTAGAACTTGTGAATCCGTCTAACCCATGTCCGATTACTATGGTACAATGGTTGCATTTCCTTGAGATGTGTGAGGGCTTTCCAGCATATCCGGAGTTCCGCATGAAGCAAAGAAAAAGCTCAGAATTTGTGTTCCCCAATCTGAGGAGTTTGGAACTCTGAATGTAAATTGAAATTAATCGTCCACGCCGCTGCTGCTCCCCTAGTTTCTACTTTATACGCTTCATCAAACCTAATCAACCTTGCAGATTGTTCTTATCATTGAAGTGTAGAAGTTTCTGCTGAATGAGGTTGTATTTGGACCTCCTCAATATCAAGTATCGGTCTAACTCCGCCATAACCGCATTTATAACCAGCGCAGTTTCCTGTATTATTCCCTTAAAAATCTATCCATTTCCATCCTTCCATATGATCCATAGAAGACAAAGTGTAAGGAGAATATCCTGTTGTTGGAGACCCGTGTCAAACCAAGCCAAAAACATGTTCTAAAACATGATAGCAGAGCTGCAATGAAGTCAAAACCAAACCTGAAATCTCTTCAAACTCTCCCTGACCTAATCATAGCATATTCTTTACATCATCTTTCGTCATATTTCACTTCTCCATAAAAATATTGATTGAGGTCTTTGTTATTTTTATTTAGACATTTAATTTTATACTTTCAATGTATTTACTATTTGGACAACATGCAAATTAATTGTATGTGGTGCTACATATATTGTAGATCTCTAATAATTTTAATTTAAATGCATGCAAATCTTTTTGAAACTTGTCAAGGTTGAGCATCCGGTTGGCCCCGTCAAGCGACCTGGGCCAGCGGCTCAACCCGAAAGCACACATGACGTCTGGTCAGCCCAGACGAGATGGAGACATGAGGACCAGGGCTAACCCGGCAGAATCATCTACACCAACAGCACGCCTGCGTGATATGACCTGTTGGGACCCGCTCTCCTCCTATATATATACCACACAACTCCCAAAGGAGATGTATGTTCACCATTCACTATTCACTACCAAATTGCTCCCAACTAACTTTCTGACTTCAGTATCGGACCGAGAACGGCGTCAAGCCGCCCCGCCCGGACTGTGAGAGTTTATTTGGTTTTAGCAGTTTGAATTCATCCGTCGCCTAGGCGGATCAAGGGACACTGCAGCACGGTTTGGGTCGACGGCCCAGATCAAGTTCCAGCAGCACCGTTGGGGACCCAGATATTTCTCCAAGAAATTTCTTGGCCTAAACAAAAATATTTATAATTGGTTAATGTTCATGATGACAGTGTTACAAATTTTATTGATATCTTCTGATTAAGATTAGTTTATTAGCTTATAATATGATGTTTATATTAGATTGTTATTACATATATTAGCATATAACAACGCAAAACAAGATCGAGACATCGAATTTTCAGGCACTGAAAGTTGAATATATGCTAAGGGTTGTTGTCACCTTTTCATCACAGATTCTGTGTTAGGGAAAAGAAAGGGGTGGACTTAACATTTTACACTTAATAATTTGTATAGTTTTTAGTTGGAGAAATGAGAAAAAATAGTACTTAACGTTGACAATTCAGTAATCATTAATTAATTAGAGATTATAGACAATGTTCAGAAGTCAAAACTACTGTCTAAAATTTGCAAGTTGAAAAAGGTTTGTTTAATTTTCATGCCCTCTAGGCTATGGCAGCTGAGTAAATGAAATTACACAATTTATTGTGCAGATTAACATTATCCTTAATAGTATGATGATGCTCTCAAAAGCAAAAACAAAAACAATAATTCATTAGACAGTACTCTCACTTTCATGTTTTCATTAGACACTCTCACTTTCATGTTAAAGGCTATATTCCTGATATTTTATATAGTTCAGTTCAATTCAATTTAAATCATGTTACGATACCTATTCCTACTCAAGATAGGCCTTGGATAACTTACGTTAGACATAATACCCAATCTTATTATAATAGGAAGTTATTTATTTTCCCTTTTCTAGTTTAGAAAGTTATTAGTTTTCCATTTCTTATTTAGAAAGTTATTCATAGAGAAGTCTATATAAACTGATGTTTAGACTCCTATTTTATTTATCAATCAATCAATTCATTCAATAACATTGTTTTCTTCCGATTCAATAAAGGTTGTTTAGATCTCAAAAGTCAAAAGATCTTAATCTCTATTGAGCCTTGTAGAATCAAGTCTCATCATTTGGTATTCAGAGCACGGTTATTTTATATAAAAATAAGCACAAAATTTTCTTCTTCTTTTGTTCGCTATGACGGTCAAGAGTATGGAAGAAACGGTAAGGCAGCAACAAGAACAACTCGAATTACTCATCGCGGAAGTTGCAGCAACAAAAAATAGAGTTGGCTTCCAATTGGACGAGTTCAAGCAGCACTTGGATGCAAAATCCGATACCCAATTTGCGAAACTTGTTTCTCTTCTCGAGCAGCATAAGGGTCACCAGCCAGAATCATCAAAGACTAATGATACGGGGAATTCACGCCCGGTTCCAACGTCATGAACGTCTAAATTTTCCCAAATTTGAAGGGATCGAACCTGCAAATTGAATTTTTCAAGCAGAACAATACTTTCGTCTAACTGAAATTCCTGATGACAAGCGTGTTGGTCTTGCTTCTCTTCATCTTTGTGGAGATTCTGTATCTTGGTATCGCCACTTTGAACAAACATTGGGAGGCTTAACTCGGACCCAATCACGGACGCGTGTGATGGTTACAATTTATGATCGGCTCATTTAAAATTCAAGGTGATCACGATCAGTTTTGATTGAAGCGGTCAAAATAATATATAATCATATGATTAGATCGTTTAAAAATTACAAAAATCGGATCGACTCGTTTTATATAATTGATCAAATGATCAATGATCGATTACGATCGATCATTTGATCAGGTTAAAAGTTAAGGGGCGGAAGAATGGTTGAAAACATGTATATATTTAAATACCTTTTACCTTTTAGTAATAGTTTAGAATTAAAAAATTAAAACTAATGTGTTTTCTAAATTTATTATTTTATAATGTATATATTATATTATATTATTTTTATTAATCGATTATCTTATTGATCGATAATTTTAGCAATTTGTTCACAATTATGATCGAATTTTAATGGTTATGATCATGATCGACTCATTTATTAAATTTTAATTATTTAAACGAAGGTTCGTGATCGGTGTCAAATTGCATGATAGTTGCACTTGTTAAAAATACTCTTAAATGTAGATATTTTATTTTTAGATCTCTATTTTATCATCATCAATAAAATATATATTTTAACCAATTCTCCGCTGGCTACTTAATTCAATACTCTTCTTATATTTTAAGACTGGGAAAAAACTCAACCCCTTATCCCCATCCCAATGGGAGGATCCATATATTTATATGCATCATCAAAGTCTGTTCATGTTTATTTAATTATACATATGTTCCCAGCATATCCAAGTTCATGATCCTAATTTGGTACTTGTTCTGTGGATAACTTTATTTAATATTATGTTCATCTTTTGCTTAATCCCACATCATAAAGCTAAAAAACATTTAGCCTTATGTATATGGAGAACATGATAGTGTCTGCTGCAACTGCTATATATATATATATAATGAATAGAAATATAGTAGTAGTTAGGAATTTTATGTAGTCAAATTTTGTAGTAAAAGGTTTTGACATGTCTACATTTTGTTTTTTACTACAGAATTTTAAGGTACCGATCCTTATAACTACATAACGATAGATTTTCATTCAAATTTTAGATGACAATCTATCATTATGTAATTTGTACTATTACATGAGATCGATCTAAGTGCCTCCCATAAAAATTACAAACATCATAAAAGTAAAAGTATGATCATTTTCGCTACATACTAGTTGAAATATCTAATAAGATCAACCCAGTTCGTTATTTATCTGATAGACAATTAACTGTAGTATGAATATTGATATCGTACTCCCTCCGAGTCTATAACAATGGCGCAAGAGTAATGACACAAAATTTAAGAAAATGGGAAATGGGTGGTGGAGATTGAGTGCAGAGAGAGAAAAGTAAATTGTGTGGTTGAGATTAATCTAAAATTTACCAAAAAAAGAAAGTGACATTGTTGTTGAATCATCCAAAAAAGAAAAGTGTGTCATTTTTAGAGACCCGGATGGAGTATTCAGCATCTGACAACTTTAGAAATGAGTACTCAATACTACATTTCTACTCTTCACATCTTAATCCTCCTATTTTCATTCCATTTCTAATCTCCAAATACCCTTCCTTTAGAACGGTGTCAATCATTCCCACAACACTTTACATGTCGATGAGGCGTACTTTACTTACAGACAACTCTCATCGACTATGATAACATCATCCTACCAATCAACCACCCTCTAAATACAATTGCACTTCTAAATTTTCCAAATATCTACAAAATTCATCCAAATTATACTTAGGGCTGAAATCAGTAAATCAAAGTGCACAAAACTATTATATAATTTGATCATTAGGTATAAAATGATCAACATTAGTCACATTACCAAAGAAAGAAATAACACTTCCACCATATTCTATAGTTTAAACCGTAGGACCAAGCCCACGTGAACTCCAATTGCCCTTGCATGAGAAGTCAGCTTGACCCCCCATCTCCCTTCATCACATATTCATCCATCTCCTGCTCAAAGTCCATGGAAAAGAAACTGATAGAAACACCATTTTTCTCCCTATAAAACCCCAGAAAATCCAGCTTTTCATCCCACAAATCTTACATGCAACCAAAACTCAGAAAAAGAAGAGCAAAAAAAGAAGAAGAAGATCATGATGAGCAACATGAGCTCATCTCAGAATAACCATCCTAAGAACCCCCACTCCCTGAGGCACAGCAGCAACAAGAAGAGGCTGAACCAGAACCAGGTCAGAATCCTCGAGGCCAACTTCAGCGCGAACAAGAAGCTCGACCCCGAGCGCAAGCTCCAGCTGGCACGCCAGCTTGGCGTGCCGGCTAGGCAGGTCGCCATCTGGTACCAGAACAAGAGGGCCAGGTGGAAGAACCAGAGCTTGGAGCTCGACTACAGTGCACTCCAGCTGCGGCTCGAGAGTGCGCTGGACGAGAAGGGCCAGCTCGAGAGGGAGGTGGCTCGGCTTCAGACCGAGCTGCAGAGGACGAGAGAGACTTTGTTCTCTTGCACACAGGCGCAGGATCATCAGGTTCCTCCTAATTGCCTGAATGATGACGTCGGCTACGGCGGCGGCAACGTTGGTGGCGGCGGCGGCGGCCATGGGTTGCAGCTGGATGAGCTCTATGCTTGGCTGATGGGCTCTGAAGGTTCTGCTAGGGCTTCGGTTGGTCATACTCATCAGCAGCATGAAAAAGCTTTTCTTGTATGATTATATATTACGAACTACACACTCATAAATATTTATGATCACCTCCTTTGTTTCTTTGTACTTTAACATGATCAGTTCAATGAATCATGGGAGGATGATCTAAACATGATGAAATTCAGAACTCTTTGTAACTGGTTTCATTTTCCGTTCAACTAGTTTTGCTGTGTTCATATTGTTAGAGTTTGGTCTAAATGATGAAATGCTCTTATGAATTACTCCGGTGTCTGTTTATTTGCACAGCTTTATAATCTGTGCAAATAGCTAGATAGACACTAATTGAGTCTCTCAAACCTGATCCAATTGTGATTAGTAAAAGTTATCAGTGTTGATTCTATTTTCATACTCTGAATTTTGTGCGAACAGACAGATACTTAATCGAGTCTCTTCATACTTGATCCAATTTAGATTGATGATAGTTAACATTGTATCTTTCAATTTCATACTATGAATTTTGTGTGAGCAGACAGACACTGACCGGATCTTTTACACTTTACTTGATCTGATTGAGATTATTATTACCATTTTGGGACTTTTACTTTACCATGTAGGGGTTTAAGATTCAAAAATACAAGGAGAGGGGGGCCTAGAAGTGAAAATGATGAATGTATGATTAGATGCCTTTAATTGATAGCCATTAGATGAGTTTAATTGATATGCTAAATGGTGAGGAAGATTTAAGTGAGACCCATTGCTCCATTTTTAGGTGGCATTCAAATCCATGTCAAATGTCCACTCTTAGTCCCTTCACAAAAGAAGCAAGAAGAGTACAAATTCTAAATTGGACCCATTCATTTAACTCTTTTTCTAGCCATTTTGTTTATCCCTCGATCATTTTTGCCCATTCACCAAAAATTGAGCATGCACATTTATGGGAAGTACACTTTTGCTCATCAGATCAAGTGATCTGGTGATCAATGTACATCTGATGGGTTTTATAATCGTTTTACTCAAAAGTTATAATAATATCAAAATGTCATCTAATTATAATTTTGGATGACCCTCCCACATATGTTGTGTTTGTGATTAACCTTTTCAATTATATATCAATCTGAAGGCAGAGCGGCACAACTAACACCCTATCTCCCGGCATACTGGCATTGGTATGATTAAATTAACTAAAAAAAGTATCGAATGACACTATTGTTAAATTGAGCTGATCAATTCAAAAGAACAAATGACTAATTAAGATTTACATAACATTATATTAAAATCAAACACTACAATCTAAAATTTTAACCAAATTACTAGTTGTCGAGTGAAAATAGATAGAAATAGTCAGTCAAATTTGTAGGATACTAGCTAGAACAAGAAGATTGATGAGCAAGTGGGATTTGGATGTGCCCCATTTCATTGGAGTAGGACCTATAAAGCCAGGACTGGAAATTCAACCATATCCAAGAATCACTAGATGGATTCAAATGGTGAAGACTGTGAGATTACTGAGCTCCAAACTTGTCTGTTGTAAGCCTGTTTGGAAAGCTTTTTGTTAGCCGCCTCCAAGACTACTGTTTGGGACGAAAATAACTCTGGTACGATGCAGTTCGTATTTTATTCTTTATAGTTTAATTTTTATTATATGATTATATATAATAATTTGATACATAATTCATTTGTAATTATATGTAAAAAATAATATATCCGAGTAACATAAACAGATTTATTCATAGGTTTGGACAGGTGTCAGCCTGCCTTCAAATCTGTTGGACAAGCATATGAATAGTAATTTCCGGCTAAGTATTACTATAACGCCACCACCGCTCTAGACTACTACCTATTTTAATATAAATTTCTAGATCCGCTACCGATAATAAATATGTCTGATATAAACTAAATATAGACTATAATACACATATTGAACATAGTATATTCTATTTTGAATTACAAATAAGTAAAATATGTACTGCATTGTATCCTGCATGACTCAAATAATAAGAGTAGATTATAATGATGCATCAAATTTAATTGTGTGTGAGAGAGATGGGAAACAAGTGTGTTACACTGATTAGACCGTGATGTTTAGGGTTGTGATTTATGACGGGTAACTTCCTAATCATGTTTGCTATCTATTTATTTCGTTAAGCTTGGCATTCTATTTTTAAAAAAAAATTAAAAGTTTTAGTACAAATAATAATATGCACAAAATAACGTAGAAAGTGATTTTTTATTATTATTAACATGTAACTCTATTTCAGGTTTTTGAATATCATTTAATAAACTCGAAAGAGTATCCAAGTTAAATGAACTCGTTTTCACAAAATTTTCCTAAATATTACTGCAAAATTCATTTTTAACATAAAATGGAGACAATCTTAAAGATAATAATAGGGTGGTTCTAAATGCAGGTCCACTTTACTTCTGCAGGTCCAAATTAAATCTGAAATGACAATAATGTCCCTCTTAAATATGTATTTTTATTCAAGAAAAAATAATTTATAATTTGAACACGTGTTCAATCATTACATAGACGGGTTTATGCATTTAACGTTAGGGTTTTAGAAATATATTTGTAAAAACTAATAAACAAGTGAATGATAATTATGGTATTTTCTCACTTTCATTGGATCTGCAGAAGTAAATTGGACCTGCATATAGCAAACACCTAATAATAGGGTGAACACTTCCTCAATTAAATGTGAAAAGTTTCTTTTTTTTCCTACAATGTACCACTTAATAATAAGATTGTGATACTTCAAAGTTCAAACAAAATTTTGTCCATTTTTCGTTCTATTTAGAGTTCTTCAAGGACACCTTATCCAAACACTCAAAAAGTGACTATGAACACTCTTCTAAATTATTTCATACTATTTTGTGGCACAAGAAGACCATTTAGACGACGGTCTTTCAAGGGTACAAGAGATCGAAACAAAAAATAATAATTGAGAAATGTAATTTATCATGTGAAGCTATTGCATGATGAGATGTAGCATCAACAACATGAATGCATGCACATAATTAGAGACTACTAGTGTTATGTTCCTAACTATATAACTAAAGTGATATATGCAGTGCAGTATTCTACTCAGCGTAATCCAAAATACCAATGAAATGACGTTACCATTTCTTGCAAGTTAACTAGTTTCTCAAAAATCAAATAAGTTAAGATCATTTTTGCATTTGTACACCGTATTTTGAATTACAAGAGTAAAATACTGTACTGCATATAGCAACATCCCTATAGAATCATCTGACATTCAACACCTAACAGCTAACTATGCTATTAACTATGTAGATCAATCAAACAGTTAATTTTACTGAACAATTTTGTACAAGCAATTGATGCAGTCAGCTAATATAATCAACTAGTCAAATTTTTTTCTGCAATCATCTAATCAGATAAGTTAATACAATCATTTAACAACCAACATGTAACATGTAATTCCCAAAACATCCAAAAAACTAAAATGCCAATTAATATAAACAAAGATAGGAACACCTATAAGTGAAGGTTAAAGATAACACCCACGAGTGTAATCCAGTGATTGGGACGTTGGATTAATTGTTCAATAATTCAAGGTTTGAGTCCCGACAATGACAATGTGAAAATTTCTTACATAGCAAAGTCTCGTCTGCATCGAATAAAAGACGTTCAAAGTTCCTCACTCTGAATTACAGTAATTTACATTTTCATCAGTTTTTAGTGTCGGACGGGTAGAACGTTGCGGTCAAATGCAAGGTTAAAGAAAGAAACACTGTTACAGGAAAGAGGATGGGAGACAGATAGGGGCCTTGAGGGGTTACTAAGTCACAATCAAGAGGGTTTGGCAGCAATCAATTTAATACGTTGGTCCCTCACTCTAGCTAATCTGGATTTTAAGTCATAATAAATAAGCATATCATATATCATATATGTCTTGTGATTGCGATCTATAAATAATCAAACTGAAATTTTACTCTACATATATTATAACGTGCAAGGAATATCAAATAAAATCCAGAAATTCACTAATCAAGTTGTTATGATCATTTTGACATTTTCGACTCCAACTTGAGAGCTTCTTCTAATTTCCTGCCTTCTCAAGTTTGAAAGTGTACCATTGGACCTTGACCAAGATTTTGTCACACTGAGACAAAATGTGTACGCTTTTATAGAATTCTTTTGAAACTAGATTTAATTAGATAGTGAAGTTTGGGGTATGTGAAGGTAGCAAGAAGAAGCTAGCGAGAAGAAACGATCTCGAAGTTTATGTATGAGACCATATTATGAAGAAGTACGGGATTGTATGATGTTCTTTAAAAATGGAGGCAATTTGTAAAATTAGGAGCGTATAGAATTAAGTATGTGGATGAGTCTCTTCTGTACACTATATGATTGGATACAGAAAATTTTCTACATATGTAAATAGACGAGGCTTTCTCTGTATCAATGTTAGCAACAACGTGACTAAATGACTCGTAATAGTCTATCTATTTTGTTACTAGAAAAGAGGGGTAAAAAATCATGGTTGTAACCATCAGTACTTTCAGAAAATTATTATCTAACTAGGTGACTGCATACTGACTATAATACATGACTAACGTCCCCAACAATGTGATTATTCTTTCCGCTCTGCATGGCACCCTATGACTATGCAACTTTTTTCTCCCCAAAAATGTTGATTGACATGAGTTGCAAGTAATTAAGTGGGTTAGCCCACTTGGCCAGAGGTCAAATCTCGCTCAGCGGAGGTTAGAAACTCGAATCCCCTCTAACGCATCGATTCAAATCATTTCTCCTCTTACCCTGGGTCAAGTCTTCCGAAGTGCTCAATTAAAAGACGGGAGCTATATCAACGGTGTCTAGAGCAGGGGAGCATCAAAGCCGACGGGTGAAATCTTCACTCCACTCTAATCAAGTATCAAGCAAGGTGAAAATTTCGATCACTCATTATACGTGATCAATAGAGTAAGTTAGATTAGAATAGATGTAATATTCTTGTATCATAGTAGGTCGTAATTAAAAAAAAAAGTACAAGCAAATTGGAACAAGCTAGTAAAGAGAGCCACGAATTAGAAATTCTTAAGTTTGGAATTTCATCAAAGGTTATGGTATAGATGGATTTTTTTATTGACAACAGAAACACTCCTCCTCTATTCAATATTAACCGGTAAAGTTTGATCTCAAACGGTTAATATAAACATATTCAATCATATTAACCGTCTAGGATCATATTTCAAATGATCTTAGACGATTAATATAAACATATTCAATCATCATAGTAGCTAATTTTGTGTAATGGGTAACACATGTCAACTAAATTCACAATAACTTTTCTATAATCATAATTTCAGACTCGACACTCAATTTTAACTAAATATTTTTAGATTTTCAATTATAAAATGATTCGATTACAAATTTTCATGTAATTAAAAATTTACAATCAGACTCTCTGCCTAATGGATAATTAGGATTTCTAATTAGAAAAATCGATATCTAAAGAAAATTAATTTTTGGCGGTTGGTTATGGTGGGAAAATATAAAAATTTCGTAATCCATATTCCCCAGCCTCCCCAAAGGGCGCGGTCTCATTTGATTTCAAAACCCTAAGCAACATGGCTTTCACCTCCGCTCAGCCGAACAGTACCCTTTCCCGCCGCCTGAATTCGGCGGCGACTGGATTATGCACCGACAATCAGTATCTCATCGGGGTAACCGCTTTTATCCATCTCTCAAACCCTAGCTTTGATTTCCCCCAATTCCAACTGAGTTTGTTTTCCTTGTGTCCAGGATATCCGGATGCTTTTCAATACCATGAAGGATCTCGCGGTTGATTTGGAGAAAGATCACAAATCAGAGATGGTATACTCTACTCTGTAATTATTGATTTTCAATTCCCAGTTTTAGAAATTAGGCTTTTGGTCTGATAAATTTCAAATTGTTGGAGAAATGAAATGTTTGGTTGGATCATGGATGTGCTGAAGATGATAAATGTCGTGTCGGTCTTGGGTTATTATATGGTCCGTCTTTCTTAATTCGATTGGACTGGATTGGAGTGTAGTTTCATTCTCTAAGAGTACAAACTTAGGTGATAAGTCTTATAAGGTGTATGTCCAAAAAGATGGTACTTTATCAAATTATGTGGATGCTATTAATGTAGTAGGAAAATCGGAATACTGATAAATGTCAAATTGTTGAAGAAATGACATGTTTATTTGGATGTGCTGAAGATGATAACTGCTGTAACTGTCTTGGGTGATTTTATGGTCCGTATTTCTTAATTTGATTGGACTGGATTGGGATTAGAGTTCATTCTCTAAGATTGTGAACTTAGATGATAAGTCTTATAAGGTGTATGTAAAGCTGGGGTAGCAAAAAGATGGTACTTTATCAAATATTTGGATGCTATTAGTACCCAAATACTGATGCAGTCAGAAAATCGGAATATTTCATTTTGGTGGGGGTTGGGGGCCACAAATGTTAATGAGAACATACTTTCGGAAGCTTTTTTGGAACTCATGTTTTGGGTGAATGCAGGTAAAGGAGCTTGAAGCTGGAGTAATGGAATTGTTGGGTATTTCCGATGACTGCACTTATCTTTCAACTGCTACTCAATCCATTGCGGCTGTGTACTGTCCTACTTCCGAGGTATGACTAAAGCCTCTTGATCCTGGCGTGTTGTTTGATTTTGTGGTTTTCATTTGGTGAACAATGTTGATACTTATTTCTCGGAAGTCTTAATGTGCTTTTTCATATGTAGAAAACAGATTTTAAGAAACTGCTGGATAATGAGATTGCAAAAGCCAAGGATGGCAGCTCGTCTTCTACTTCACAAAATCAGCAGTTATTGAGGCAGTTCAAGGAAGCTGTTTGGGTATGTTTGTTGTTTTCTTTATGTGGAGTTAAGAAGTTACTTATGTGCTTTTTGACAGTTTGCACATAGTACATAGATAAGTAAAAATAAATAACCGTTATCACGATGTTTTGCAGAAAGTCCACCATGCAGGTTGGCCTATGCCGGGTGATGAGGAGGAAGATATTGTGATGGCGCCCCAGCCTAACATTCTGAACAAAAAATGCCCACTTACTGGAAAGCTGGTTGTTGACTTAGCAGAGCCAGTTCGAAGGTACACTTGTGCAAATTTGTCCTCCTTCCATTCTGCAAACATATTGAAATAAGTCTACTTTCTGCAGTTACTTGCAGCTTCTCATTCAAGTTTCAATCATCTTTCCACTTTATCGTGCAGTGGTTTTTGTGTTAAAGTTCCTTGAAACAGTGTTTGGAAGATTAGACTTGCATCTTTCTATTCCTACACTGGGAGTAATACTTCTTATGAAAGCAGCATATGTTAATTCATTTTTGACCCTTTCTGCTTTAGGAGGCCATATTTATATTTTTAGACAGTTGCCTAAATACTTTTCCCCCAATGAAAAACTAGATAGAAAGAGTGGGAGATTTTGGGGCAGCCTGTTGCATATGAAGTCAGTACTGTTCTACTTGAGGGCTAACTATCTTGAGAATGTTCATGTTGCATTTCTTTTTGATTGCACGTTTTAATACGTGGAAAATTGGATGGACAAGGTTAGATTTTGACTTGTTACCTTGATTTGCGCTTCAAACATCAGGCTTGAAGGTGAACTCGGAGAAACTGCATATTATAAAAGTCCAGTTATAGTGTCTGTTTTGTGCTCTTCATATATACCACATGAGATTATAAGTATCGGTTAACTGGTCAATCTTCTGTTACATTTAACTATTGAACTTATAAAAGCACAGGATGTTCTGAAGTCCTAGCAATTTTCCATATGCTGTATCAAATCATGCTTTTCAGTTATTTAACTTGGTTTATCCTTTTACCTATTTGGGCAGCATGGACTGCAAGCACATATATGATAAGATGGCTGTCACCCAGTATATGAAAAACCGGACATCAAGCCAATGCCCAGTGGCAGGTACATGACTCATTTTGGGATCAAACATATACTCTTGTTCCTTATTTTCGATTTAAATTTCTCACCAACCTCTCGGTTTTCCACAGGCTGTCCCAAACCATTACATCACGGAAGAGTGAACTGTGATCCTATGCTGCTCGTGGATATTCAAGAAGTCCGTACATTGGAGAGCGAAACTGCTCGACCTGAAAACATTCAAGATTTTACTGCACTCTAGGACAGTGAATGGAAGTAATTGCTTGCCTTTTGCTAGGAGAATACATGTAATATAGAATCTGTCCATTTCTGTTTATCTCTAGTAATGTTGGCTTCTCCTTTGCAACTCGTCACGTTTTCACTGGAACAGAAATGATTTGGATTTTAGGATGTTTTAATATCTGAGCTGAACTGAATGGCCATCTTTGTTGAACTGTGTTACTACTTTGCAGTTCTGATGTATGTTTTGTGTCTTCAATGATGTGTGGCCTTGTGTCTTGAAATATAGTCCCTGCCTTTATTTTAAGATTTACTTTTAATTATTTTGAAAATAAGCACGCATTTTTCATAAATAATATTCATATTGAAATGTGTAAGAAAATCTATTGATTATTTTCTGAAGAAATGAAAATCTATCAAATTTTATATTATAGAAAATGATTTTGCCCAATATATATTCGATAAGTTTTAAAAATTAATTTAAAACGTGACTAGTGTAGATAACCGAACTCCTTCTTCCTTAGCTCCATTCAGCTCAGCTCCTTTCTTCTCCCATGTCGATTTCACGATTTTCTCCGCTGTTGCGTCGGTATCCTTTCTCCTCCACCACATTCCGAGCGCCGCCGCTTTCACCCCTCTATTCCGCCGCCTCTCGGCGTTGCATTAGCCTCAGAGCCGCTTTCGACGGCGGGGGAGAGCCACCTCTTGAAACCGTACACGCCATGCCGCCGGCGCCAAGCAATTACAACCGCTGGAAGCCCCTGTGCCTGTACTACACTCAAAACAAGTGCACTATGGTAGTAAATTCATCCATTCATCTACAATTTTATGCTCAACTCCAATCTAACTGTGTGGGTTTCAGTGTGTGTTTGGATTGTGAAATGTTTGAACTGGGATTTTTTTGGGCAGGTGGATGATCCGGTTCACACTGAAAAATTTAGTCACGATGTCGGGAACGATCTCAAGGTGAATATTTCGGATTTGCAGGATTTGAGCCCTCAGGAGCATGATTTCTTCCTTGTGCTTGATTTGGAGGGCAAGGTTGAGATACTGGAGTTTCCTGTTCTTCTTATTGATGCTAAAACCTTGAGCGTGGTCGACATTTTCCACAGGTTTGCGAGAAAGATGATTGCTTGGAAATGTATGCTTAATGTTGTACTTTATGCTTCATATAATCTATGGATGTTTTGGTTAATTGGTTTGAGGGATAGTTTGAAACTAATCACATGTTGGTTGAGGGAAATTTATATGAGTAGTAAAACATTGGCTGAAATGACAGATATTGTAGATTGTAATTAATGAAAGATCTTATGGCTATGATGCTTTCTGTTGGTTGTATGTTTTGTCACTGTTTATGTGATGGCAGGATATCTGAGAAGCTTTGTTTTATGCCTTTCTGGCTATTTTGCAGGTTTGTGAGACCCTCCAAAATGAGCGACGATAGAACTTTTCAGTATATTGAAGGAAAATATGGCAAAATTGGAGTCGATCGGTTGGTGACTAATTTTTTGTTCTTTTTAGTGAACTTGTTATGCTTGTTGTCTATTCACACGAAAGTAAGCGAGGAGATTTTGTTGTCTCTGGATAATTATTGTTCTGTGATCGTGATAACTATGCACTGTCTGCTTACTTTGTTCAATGTTTCCTCCTCTGTGCTCTAATTGTTTAGATCTGCCCTGCCTTAGTACCAATAGTTTCTTTATATATATAAGACACCAGCTAATGCATAAAAGTTCGAAACTTTTATGCAATGTTGTTACTAACACATTACCTTGTGTTTTCTGCAAGAACTTTCAATTTTGAGCTTGAAAGCGTCCATATGCTTATGTACCTTGTCAAGTTTTTTTGTGATAATGATTTGTATTTCTCATTTGCCTGAATGTACATCTGTCCTTCTCTACGTTGCAGAGTTTGGCATGACACTGCCATCCCATTTAATGAAGTGATTTCACAATTCGAGGAGTGGCTGGGCCAGCATCAACTGTGGATGAAACATTCAGGCGGCCTCCTAAAAGAAGCTGCATTTGTGACTTGGTAAGAGAAGCTGCATTTGATACCAACAGTTCTTTGTATGTTTTCTATCAACATGACTGTGTTTGGTTTGATGCAACAGTGGAAATTGGGATTTGAAGACAAAGATCCCCGACCAATGTACCGTGTCTAAGATGACACTGCCTCCCTACTTCATGGAATGGATCAATATAAAGGATGTTTATTTGAACTTCTATAATCGTCGGGTGAGTATATCCTGATATCAAAATATTAAAAAATTTAAGCAGTTTAGATAGGTACATGGTGATGAACTTGTGAGCTTCTTTTTGTTGCAGGCTCCGGGAATGGTTTCGATGATGAAGCAGCTACGTATTAGATTGGTAGGAAGTCATCACTTAGGAATCGATGACACCAAAAACATAGCGAGGGTTCTGCAGCATATGATTCTCGAGGGTGCAGTTTTGCAGATTAGTGCTAGGAGGTTGCCTGGCTCTCCTGAGAAGGTTAAGTTCATGTTTGAAAATCGGATCTAGTTGTTAGCACTGCAAATGTTGTACGGAATTGTATAATCTCGAGTTAATAATCCATTGATATTTCATCATATAGAGTAGTTTTCTGGTGTCTGCAGCTGTGCCCAATTATCATCTGTTTTGTTTTGCCATAAAATATCATTAGGTATGTACTGCAAAAAATTACAAATTAAGAAAACAAAATCTTCAATTTTTATTTGGTATCAGAACATATACAAATCTATATATGATTAATTCACAAACTCATTTGACTTGATTATTATTCTTAGTATCATATAAAATTTTCTACTTAAGAAAGAACTAACCAAATACTACGTAAGAGGATGAAATTTGATAGTTTGGTTAAGATGATAACTTGTTATGCCAGTCTTCAAAAGATCATGTAAATAGAGATGATTTGCCTTTATACTAGTACAAAAAATGATTATAGGCTTTAAATTTAATTTAAATTATTTTAATTTTAGATCATCTAACTATTTATTAGATCAAGTTCTAAATTAATAAATGAAACTCTCTCCATTTCAAAGTAATTGACACATTTATATTCATTATATTCTTTATTGCGTATATAAGTAATAGTGTAATACTGTCACAAATTCACAATGTTATATTCCATCCGTCTCACCTTAAACCGCACTCTGATTTTTTGACATTATTCATTATTAAATTTTGACTATATATTAAATAGAGAAAAGTATTAATATTATCATATTTAATATTATTAGATTAATCGCAACATATAATATTCAAATATCAAACTTTTATTTTTCGATAATATAAGTAAATAACTAAATCTGTATGTTATTGGTAAAAAAAGTGTGTAACATGGTGTGAAAAAAAAAAAGACTATGTAAATTAATTTGAGACATGTAATATGAGTTTGGATTCTTCAATAACATTTATTATATAATAAATATCAAGAGTTTAGTAATGATCAAATTTACCGTTAAAATTGTTGCTTTAATGATGGAGTTTAGGTGCTTAATACTGATATTTTTAGAGCTCGTTTGGTTCATGCGGGAATTAGATTCATGCGTTAATTTACAAATCACGTGAATTTACTTCCTAAATCAAATCACTCTTATTAACTCTAAATGTGTTGAAGTGGTAAAACCACCCTCTCATAACTAAGAGGTTCCAGGTTCAAGTCACACCCATGACAATAATTTCTAAATTTTAGAGTAATTATTAAAAGGGTCTATACACAGTGTTAATGGGCCATGGATAGCCCAATGGACCGTTCTGTAGGAATTGTATTCTCCGCGTAGTTACAAATTCCTAGATGATAGATAGATTCTGCGAACCAAACAACTCGAAACATATCAAATTCATGGGAATTTCATTTTCCCACATCAATCTACGCGTACCAAACGACCTCTTATAGTCTGTAATAGTTAAAGTAGAAAGAACAACACCGACAAATGCTCACATGATTCTTAAAACTATACTGTACTCATATATTATTTTACTATCAATTTCCGTTAGAATAATATTGTTAGTCAAACGTGTCAACTATTTAGTAATGGCGGGAGTATAGACTTGAATTTGAATGTAAAGTTTATGATCAACACACTAAGAGAATGACAAGTTAAGCTATGATTAAGCAAATTGAGATTATTCTTAATATACTAAGATTATTCTAGTTAAATTGAGATTTATCTAGTTAAACTGAGATTAGCTAAATTTAATTTTGTTTAATATAAGCTTGATATTGAATGGCCTAACTCAACCTAATTATCAATTTTTAATTTCATGCGACAACCAACATGGGAACATGCAACATTCTAGTGGAGTCTACTTCTCTCCATTTAAGTTTTTTGAATTTTGAGACTAAATATAAATGCAAACCTTTTAGTGGAAAAGAAATGTTTGCACATATTCGACCGTTGGTACTACACATCTATCTTGTTCACTTCTTGTGTAGAACCATAGTGCTTCAAATGTGACATTTCTCATTTCTCATTTGAATTTTGCAAAAGATTACCTACTTGCCAACATATAAACCAATAATCAAAGTACATAAAAACACATATTTTATCATCTGATTTTGTCGACACTGTCAATTTATGAAAAAACTAATATCAGTTCGTTTAAATTTCAAATTTCATTATAGATTCGAAATTCGAGATGTTATTTTAATATTTTATCAATCGTATCTGTCATTGTTATGATTTTATAAATCATACAACGACTATAAAATTTTTTCAATAAGCTAAAAAAACAAAATATGATTAAAATAAGAAAAATCGACATCTAAATAAATTATTTTTGGCGGTTGGTTATGGTGGGAAAATATAAAAATTTCTTTCATATCACTTCGTTATCCATATTCCCCACCCTCCCCAAGTGCGCGTGCCATCCACTTTAAGGTATCCTCCTCCTACGCAACCACGTCTTGCTCCAAAAGGGTGGGACCCAATATATCAGCCTCGCCCAAATCAAACGCCACGCGCCCACGCTCCATCCGACGCGCGTGAGCGGAATCCAACAGTAAATCAACGATTTGTATATAAACTCTGGGAAATTAGGCCCAAAAGCACTTCCAACTCGAAGAACCCTTTCTGAGCTCTGCCTCTCCGCGCCACCGCCTCTGCGCTCATCCTCTCCGTAACCGCTCATCAATCAGACGCAGAAGATCGGGAATGGCTCCGTACGGTGGTTCCAGGCGGTCATGAATCTCCGCATGCTGAAAATCGATGTATGAATCAGTTGTTTTTCATTTTCTGTTGATTTTCGTACGGATTTCGGTATGATCATTTCATCGGGGCTTGCTCGGCGCTTTCTCATTGTCGTATCTGTTAATGTATGTTGAGAATTTGAAGTGTTGGGAGTAATCACGGGCTAGGTTTTCTGATTTCTCGTTGAATTTGGGGTTTATTTGATAAGTTAGTGTTTAGTGGCGATGCGATTGCCAGGGGAGGATTCGATGGAGGCGGAGGGTAATGAGAGTAACGTTATGAGGAGTCCTCGGAGTAAGATAAAGCATAAGAGGTTGGATTTGATATGTGATAAGGTTTATGTTAGGAATCGCAGAAAGGCTGAGGGAGTGAAATTGAATGGTGGTGGTGGTAGTGGTAGTGTGGATAGCGTGGTAGGAGATGACAGTGAGCCTCGCCGGAGCTCTAGGGTTCGGAAAGCTCCAGAAATACTTGATGCTTCGCCTGTGCCTTCGAGGAAGCGAAGGAGAGTTGATGTGAAGGGAAAACTTAGTGATGCTGTGGATAGGGGTAAGAGAGAGGTGCAGGGGAAAAGTAAGAGTGTGCTCTCTCCTTCTACTGAGTTTGATGAGGAGGAGAGTTTAAATGGGTGGAAAGCGCGGTTGAGAAGTAAGGATGGAAGTGCAGGGTCTGGAGGGATAGAGAAGGAAACCTTTTCAGCAAATGGTGGAAGAAAACTCTCTGTGGATCATAATGAGCTTGGAGAAGGAACTTCGAATGGGATACAAAAAAGTGACTGTGAAGTTGGTGTTGAGAAGGTTTATGTTAGGAAGGCCAAACTCCAGAGGAGAGACGTGGGGTTGGGAGCATGGGAAATTCTTAAAGAAGGGGAACTTAGAAGTGGTATATCAGCTGCGAGGTCGAAAAGAACAAAAAGGGTTAGGATTTTACACAATTTAGAGAATGAGAATAAAGAAATTGATTCCCATGAGGGCGAGGGTATAGAGAAAGGAAAAGAAGTGAACAAAGAGATAGCTCTTGGATTGAGTGATGAAGGAAATTGTCTGGAATTGAATAGCGGAATCCCTAAGAAGGTCGAGGGAAAAGAGACTGAAATCTTAGGTGGTTTTCGTCCAGAGGAGCAACATAGCAATGATAACGTTGAGATGCAGCTCAATGAGATGGCATGTAACTCAGCAGAACACGAAAATGGCGGCACTGAAATCTTAGGTTGTTTTGATCCAGAGAGGAACCATAGCAATGATGACGTTGAGATGACATGTAACCCAGCAGAAAACAAAAATGGTGGTCCAGCGGTTGATGGTGCCATGGAAGACATAGAGGGTAGGGAGCACCATCTTGTTTCTGTAGAGATTGATGAAGCCCCAGAAAACCTGGCTAAATTTGGGGAACTCCATGTTGGTGCTTTAGAGGTTGAGTGTATTAGAAAGTCAGATGAGGATAAAAAGGCTTCAGAGGCGGAGAGACCAATCCGGATAAAAGAAGGGAGGCGTTGTGGCTTGTGTGGAGAAGGTACTGATGGCAAGCCTCCAAAAAAGCTTGTACCTGGTGGCTATGGGAGTGATGAGTACGTTAGTGGTAGCTCTGCCTCTGAAGAATATAACTACGATCTATTAGATGGGTTTCCAAATGAACCTGGTTGGCTTGGACGCCTTTTGGGTCCTGTCAATGACAGATTTGGTATAGCTAACATATGGGTTCATCAACTATGTGCTGTCTGGAGTCCTGAGGTACTTATTCATATGCCAAATATTTTACCTTTGCTCATAATGTCTGTATTCATAAAATTTGTACAATTTCACCTGTAATTTACAATCATATACTTGGATTCTTATGAAAGGGGATTTACTGCCTAATTTGTGATTTTGATTACCAATTTAATGTAACTAAGAAGGAGGACACTTGCATTCATTACCTTTGCTTTTTTCCTCTGGTAACAATCCGAGCAGAATAATAGTAATGTGACAATAAATGTTTCTATTTCATTACACGTGAAATTTTTAACTGATTTACAGTACCTAATTGACAAGAATCTGTTGGACTTTCCCCCCTTTATTTTTTATGGGAAATTTTTATGAATTGATGCAAAGCTGTTTTGATTTTTGGTACCCATCTGGACTAGAGTTTATGGTAATGTCGTTTCAACAGTTGCTACCATTGTCAGTCAACTTCTCCAGTTTATGATTGTGAGCTGTTGTTACAGATGTGATTAACTTCTCTAGTTTACAATTATCAGCCCTCATTGTTGTTTCTGTCATTAGGTTTATTTTGCTGGCTTGGGTTGCCTGAAAAATGTCAAGGCAGCACTTTATAGAGGAAGAGTTTTGAAATGCAGCCGCTGTGGGAGACCAGGGGCAACAATTGGTTGCCGTGTTGATCGGTGTCCAAAAACTTATCACCTGGTTAGCTATCATCTTCATTACTTTATGATCCTCTCTCTGACATTTCTATCCACTCGTGGATTTCAGTCAATATTGGTGTTTTAATTCCGTACATTTTTCTGTTGCAATTATATTCTTGCAGGCGTGTGCACGAGACAGTGGCTGCATATTTGATCATCGCAAATTTCTCATTGCCTGTACAGATCATCGCCATATCTTCCAACCCCATGGAAGTCAATATGTACACCGTGTTAAGAAATTGAAGCTCAGAAAGTTGAAGATGGAAGTCAGGAAAGTGTCTAATGATGCCTCCCGTAAGGACTTCGAAGCAGAAGAAAAATGGTTGGAATACTGTGGAGAAGATGAAGAATTTCTCAAGCGTGAAAGTAAAAGACTTCATCGAGATCTACTGCGCATTGCACCTACATATATTGGTGGCTCTGGTTCCAATACTGAAATGCCGTTTCAGGGTTGGGATTCTGTAGCTGGTCTTCAGGATGTCATACAATGCATGAAGGAAGTTGTCATTCTACCTCTTCTCTATCCTGAATTTTTTTCTAACCTGGGGATTACGCCTCCCAGGGGAGTTCTGTTGCATGGATATCCAGGAACTGGAAAGACCTTAGTTGTTCGTGCACTAATTGGTTCATGTGCTCGAGGGGATAGAAGAATAGCATATTTTGCTCGTAAGGGTGCAGATTGTTTGGGAAAATATGTTGGGGATGCTGAGCGCCAGCTTAGACTTCTTTTTCAAGTTGCAGAGAAATCTCAGCCTTCAATCATTTTCTTTGATGAGATAGATGGGTTGGCCCCTTGTCGTTCTAGAAATCAAGACCAGACCCACAGTTCAGTTGTTTCTACTCTGCTTGCTTTAATGGATGGCTTAAAATCTCGAGGTTCAGTTGTTGTAATAGGTGCAACAAATCGTCCGGATTCCATTGACCCTGCTTTAAGGCGGCCAGGAAGGTTTGACCGTGAGATTTACTTCCCACTACCATCGGTGAAGGACAGAGAGGCCATCCTGTCACTTCACACACAAAAGTGGCCAAAACAAATTAGTGGCCCCTTACAGAAGTGGGTAGCAAGGAGAACTGTGGGCTTTGCTGGGGCTGATCTTCAGGCTCTTTGCACTCAAGCAGCCATAGTCGCTTTGAGGAGGAACTTTCCCTTAAAGGAACTTCTAGCTAGTGCCGGACAGGATGCTCTTCTTGGTAAAAGACCACCCCTTCCTTCCTTCAATGTTGAAGAGAGAGACTGGTTAGATGCTCTTTCACTGGCACCACCTCCATGCTCTCATCGGGAAGCTGGTGTTGCCGCAAATGATGTTATATCCTTACCTCTTCCGGGGCACCTAGTTCCTAGTCTGTTACCACCACTGTCAAAATTAGTTGTCGCTCTTCATTTGGATGAACGTGTATGGCTGCCTTCACCTCTTCATAAAGCTGCCACCTTGATAAAGAATGTTATTACTTCTGTTCTGGTTGAACAAAAGATGCCGGGGGATAAATGGTGGTCTCATGTTCAAGATTTACTTCAAAAAGCTGATGTTCTCAAAGAGATTGAGGACAAACTCTCACGAACATCTATTTTAGCAGATTCCTTTGGCAGTTATGATTCATTGGAAGATGTTGATGAAGATAGTTGTTTGAGTTTTAAACCTTCAAGAATGCAGCACAGTGGTGTTCACCATGGTCTCTTACGTTCTATTTCCTCTGAGTCAAACTTTAAGTCAGGATTTCGCATATTGGTATCTGGGGAAGCCAGATCTGGGCAGAGACATCTTTCTTCCTGTCTGCTTCATTGTTTTTCGGGAAATATTGAGATACGGAAGCTTGATTTGGCTACTTCATTTCAAGAAGGCCACGGGGATGTTGTTCAAGGATTAACATCAATCATGAGTATGCTATTTTTTTCTTTTTACTAAAACTTTTATATTAGTCTTTTAAATTGTGTGCCTAAGTTGCATTTTAATCATTTGTTCATTGAAAAGTGTTTTTCTTGCAATGGGTTCTCATTCCTCACCTCTAATAACAGATACCATTTGCTGATTCAGTTGGTAGTTTTTATGACATTTACTCTTGGGGCTCACATTTCATAAAAAGAAACTAAATAGGTCTTTATTGTTTTTTCTGTCTTTTGTAACCTTGTTTTGTTAAATGAGTAACGACCATCTAATTCATAATAAATTTTTACTGAATTATATATTTTGGTATCGAAATATTTTAAATTCTTTCTGTCAAGCATTGAGTTTTCATCGCCTGCAAGTCTTTCCTTACAAATGACTGCTCTATTTATTAAAATCCATAACTAGAAAAAGTCATGAATATATTTAGTTATTTACAGTGCTCAGTGAAGCTTATCTTGTAATGAAGTGTTACCATTTTTTTTCTGGCAGTGAGATGTGCTAGTGTGGGGTCTTGTATGCTGTTTTTGCCGAGAATTGATTTATGGGCAACGGAGACATGCAGTCAGTCTTCTGAAGAAGAAACACCCCTTTCCTCCAGCAGGATGACTATAGAAGAATTTGCAGGGAAGCTAGAGAGTCAAAATGAAGTGAAGATTGTGACGTATCTGTGGAATTCCTTCATTGAGCAGGTTGAATCCATATGTGTTCGCACACCACTGATGATTTTGGTACGTTTTCTTGTATTTATTATATTTTAAATTTTATTTGATAATTGTGCATGCCTGAAAATACAGCTGAAATTTATGGAATTGTCATGTTGAAAATATTGTTAAACCATGAGCAGTAGCGCGAAACATTTGAAGGATCTGATAATTTGCACTTCTTTGTGGATGTTTTGATTGGGTACCTAATTTTGTCTCGTTTTGTCCACCAATTCATTTCCCCCTTATTTTTGGCTGTAGTCTGTACTGCACGTAACCTTCTCTATGAGTGATCCTTTTATGCTAGTTTACTGTATTGAATTATATTGAAAGTTTGGATGCTATCAATCACCATTTTTAATGCTTTTCAATTTACCGGAATCAAATGGTTACAATTGCAGATTTTTTTTATTAAACCTGTTGTTCTTTATCTGTTTACTTTTCTGTTGCCACAATTCTGGAAGTCAAAGATTGTTGATTTTGTCATTTCCAAATTTTATATCATACAGCTATGTTAAGTTCCCCTTTGTTTCATGTAGCTCTATTAGCTGATTACTTTGTTGTTCATTTAATGTACAGGCTACCTCAGAGGTTCCCATCGAGAATCTACCTTCTGGAGTAAAGAAGTTTTTCAGCTGTGAGAAGCTGGATTGTGGTCTCGTAAACCCTTATAAGGATACAGTTCCTCGTTTTGTGATGGAGATCGATGGAAGCTTAAATCCTGTTACAGCAGCTGATGCTTCTGTGGGAAGGTTATTGGCAGATCTAGTTCAGTTTTTCATTCATTTACTTCGGCACGGAATCCATGCAAACTCTCGTGATAAGCTGTCCTGCAATTATGAAGAAGTTACAGCTGATCCCATACATAGTAGTTCAGATCCTGGATCAATCACTCTAGGTGAAGACAAGCATTCAATGCCTCCTGTTACACCTAACAACGTTGATAGAGAAAGATCCAGCTTGGTTACGGCCATTGCCACATTCGGATATCAGATCTTGAAGTACCCTCATTTTGCTGAGCTTTGTTGGGTTACTTCTAAGTTAAAAGAAGGTCCTTGTAGTCGAATGAATGGACCATTGAAGGGGTGGCCTTTTAACAAATGCATTGCTCGTCCAGTCAGCTCAATTGAAAAAGTTACTGTTGCCTCCACTTCTAATGCTGCTAAGAACATGGAAAAGTCTTGTGTAGTGAGGGGCCTGATTGCTGTAGGTCTATCAGCTTATAGAGGTGAATACTCATCACTGAGGGTATTTTCCTCGGAGATTCGGAAGGTACTTGAGCTTCTAGTTGGCTGTGTGGAGACAAAAATTCAGGCTGGCAAAAACAAATATAAATTCTTCCGCCTTTTGTCACAAGTGGCATATTTTGAAGATATGGTCATTAGCTGGGCATATAGCTTGCAAAGGTAACACTCTCATGAATTTGATGTACTTTTCCATTTATGGTTTCACCATTAATACCTTAATACGTTTTCCCCCCTTTCAGCTTAGAAGTGGAGGATCCTTGCTCAGAAGGAAGCCCTCAGCTGAATGATGGTGGCAAGGAAAATATTCATAATGATGGTGGTATTGCAAATAATTCCAAAAGCTTGAATGAATCAGAGGTGCTAGAGCAAATTCCCTCAAAAGCCAAGGCTAACGATACAGATGATGGTTGTGAAGAAGTGGACAATCCTGCTCATGAAACAGTGGTGCTGGAGCAAATTTCCCCAGAAGCCAAGGCTAACAATACAGATGATCATCGTGAAGAAGTGGATAATCCTACTCATGAATCAGAGGTGCTGGTGCAAATTCCCTCAGAAGCCACCAAGGCTAACGGTACATCTGATCATTGTGAGGAAGTGGATAATCCTGCTCATGTTTCAAAAATCCCAAGCCCTCTGCCAAATGGGATCAGCTCAGAGACTGACCTGCGAACAGTTCCTAGGAGTGATAATGGGCTTGATGGTGACTCAGAAGGCAGTAAACGTTCTAATGAGGTTTTGCGGAGAGATTCTTCTGCAAGTACTGATGAACAAGGTACACACCTCTCTAATGGGGTGCCGCTAGAGAATGCCACTGAAAATTCTCCATGGAGCTCTTTGAAAGTATGTTCTGGATCAAACGTGCCTACCCTATCGTGCACGTACCGTTGCTGCCCTCACTGCATAACCAACCTCTACCAGGTACTTCTCAGACTCATCAACAATGAATGGAAGCTCAAACGAAGCAGTGAGACAGTGGAAGATTTCCACGATATAGTCGCCTCTGTATCAATCAGTCTTCAGTCAGAAGTAAGAAAATTGTTTGGAAAAGACTCAGGAAGAGTTGTCGAGCCAGTGGAATGCAGCAGCTGCCATTCTACAGGGGATTATGGTGCAACTGCAGAAGAGAAGCTCTTGAACAACTCTCAATTTGATCCCAATCTGAAGTTCTGCTTCAGAGATGGTGTCCTTGTGGCGGCACTGGACGACGGAGGTGGCCATGACCAAGACCCTCTTCACTGTAAATTTGACAGGCTGTGCCTTACTTCTCTTGTAGATCACATAGCAAGTAGAAAGGAAGGATTGATCTGAAAAGTGAATGTGGTAATATTTATTATAAACTCATTAGTTTTATTTAGATGGAAGCCTCGTGTAGAGCTATACAAAATCCTTTTTCTACTCTGGAGGTTGAATATGATTATATACTCAGCTAGTTTGGCTTAATTTAATAGTATATTATAATTCTTTTGTGTTGTTACTTTACACATTAGGCGTATAATAAAATTACGTTTGTCACCCCCAGAAAAAAAGACATGCTACCGTTAACCCACCCATTGACAACTGAATAAAATTATAATTAGTGCAAAAATCGTGCAAAATTAAATACACCATTGATAACTTAATAAAATTATAATTAGTGTCAAAATCGTGCGAAATTAAATACACCATTGATAATTGAATAAAATTATAATTAGTGTCAAAATCGTGCGAAACTAAATACACCACCGTTCATCTACTTCAAAAAAAAAAAACACCATCGTTCATTATACTCCATTTAGAGGCAGATCCAAAATTCTAATAATGGCTAGCAAAATATTAAGGTACTATTGATTTGTAAAATTATAAATTTTGAAAATTTGTAATGGAAAAACAAGATTTTTTTTATTTTTTTTGTGTGTTGCATTTGCAATCGTTGCTATATGGTGGCTCGCCAGTGACTCCATTAATCGTTACGTTCAACTATATTTTCATCAGTCGTTACATTATCATATACTCTCTTTCATTCTTGTACTATTTCTCACTCACCTAATTATTTATCTCTTAACACGTGTATAAATCTTAAGAACCATGATAAGCGAAAAATTAGACAGTTGATCAAATTGTTAATTTTTTGAATTTCTTAAGTTAATAAAAATGGAAAAAAGATACAATTTCTATACTAGCTAATATCTATTATCATGGTTGAACTTACATATTCTACAAATCCAAAGTACAAATCACAATACATGCATATATTCATACATCATTTGATATCATATCCCATGCAAATCTTTTATGAACTTATCTATATAATCACTCATAAACCTAGGACCTGTAAGAACCTCCTTCCACTTAGCATGGTTGCCCTTAACAACCCTCCCCACTTCACTCTCCACATCCACAACGCTCTTAATAGCCTTACATAAACTCTCCTTCGAAAACCACTCGCTATTCTCTTCTCTTTGGACCTCAACTGCAACTTTTAACTCCTCGGCAAGAAGCCTCGTGTTCAATATCTGATCTGGAAGGTGCGGGACCAGGACGATGTGGGAGTCGCACGTCAGCGACTCCCACATCGACCCGAACCCACAGTGGTTCACGAAGCAACCGACCGAAGGGTGGTTCAGAATGGCGGTCTGCTGAACCCAACCGCCGTGCACGGTTCCCCGGTCGGCGGTTCGGGTTAGGAACCCTTCGGGGAGAGCTTCTTCTACTGTTTCGCACCCGAACGGCGGTTTAAGAGCGATCAGGAAAGGCAGCCCGGTCAGCTCGAACCCGAGTACGAGTTCTTGAAACTGGGGCTTCTCTAAAATGAACTGTGACCCGAATGCGCAGAAAAGTACGGTTCTTGGAGCGAATCGGTTGAGCCAGGTCTCCCATTTCTCATCTAGCTTTTCGTTTATGGATTCAGGTAAAACCGGCCCGGTTAGCAGCATTGGTCTTTTGTACTCTTTTGCCATGTAGTCACACAAGGGACCTTCGATTTCTTCGCATGTTCTGATGGCGATCGCGTCGCTTCTCGCCATGGCGGTGGTGATGCGGTCGTACATTATCGTACCTTGTAAATGTTTACGTAAGAGAGATGAATATATGATATGAAAATGTTACAGTATTTTATGAAAATATATGGTATGAATATATTATCGTACCATGTCCGAACTCCATGAACAGAAACGATAGTGAACGTGATTCGTGCTTTTTTAATACAACTTTAGACGAAGGATATCCAGGTGGCGGTTTAGCCATCTCTTCATCTGTAATCTCTGTGATTGGTTTGTTTTGAGGTTTCCTCGAAGGTACTAATGCAATGGCCAACGATGAAGCCGAGACAACGTTGTAGTTCACGGTTTTGAACCCGAGTTCGGACCCTAATCCAGGTATCCAGTAAGCCACGTCGTAGAAAACTATAGATGGGCGAAGTGTTTGGAGCAGTTCTCTAACACCCTCACGCATGGCGTCCATGGCGGTTACGAGATGCGTTGTGAGGAAGATGGGGATATCGGAAGCGGTCTCAGTCCCCGGAGGAAGGCCGTCCACCGGCGGCACCGTGAGTGTGTGAAAAGTGATGAGGTTTGGGTGGAGATTGAGGTGTTGGAGCTGTAGTTTTGCCTTGTTCGGGAGCAAGAAGGAGATCTTGTGGCCCTTTGCAGCTAGGTTGTTTGAGAGATGGAGAAACGGCGTCGTGTGGCCTGTTGCAAACCACGGAAACATCACAATGTGGAACTTCTTGGTTTCTTGATGATCATCCTCAGCCATGTTTCTCAGGTAGGAGAAATTTGTTCGTTTGTTTGAGGAAATGGAGTTGAATTCTGTGTTTTTGTTTAATTGCAAATGAGAGGTTCTGAAGAATTTGCATTCATCACCAAAGATGAGAGAGTTTTGTGCATGATTTTACTGATTTTTGTTAAGGCTGACAAGAATAGGTCAATTATGGATATAATGCGTCACAAAATCTTTGCTTACATTTGGGGTTAGCAGGCTGATCCTTTGCTTAATGATATGAATGGTTTAGGTAAATAAATAAGTTAGAAGCTATTTCCTCTATTCAATATTGAGCCTAATCAGTAGACATGATTTTGGCTAGAAACGACATCTCATTGTTTTGAATAAATTCCCCCTTAGAATGATTTTAGCACAATCTAGTAAACAATTTGACTGAATTATATTTTATAGGTCGGATGGTAATCAGGATCGAACTCATTTGAATGGTTACTTTATTCTTTCTTGATTTCAACTTTATAACTTACAATCGGTATAGATCTCTTTTATCAAAAAACAAATTCAACATGGGTGCACGGAAGTATTGGAATACTTTCGCAGCACTAAATTAAAAATTATCTGAGTTTAGTTTCATTAAAATACATTTTTGCTAAGCTATATTGAAATAAAGTGTTAATAAACGTGAATTATTAATCAGATATTTAAAAAAGGTGTAAGAGTACAAAAAAATCAGCAACAGTTGGTCTTGAATAAGGAGCACTCCTTAATTAAAAAATAATCTTTGTTGGGTTTAACAATGGTTTCTTACATTTAATTAACCAATTTATAAGGAACCATTCTCTTGATCTTATAAGTATATCAATTTGTTAGAGATAATTAGCAAGTTTGACCCATCTAGCATAATTTGGGTAAATTTAGGGTTTCAAGCCCACTAATTATCTATACGAAATTATCTCACGAGACTAGGGTCATAGTATCATCTGATATATATTTTTAAATATAATAAAAATTATGAATTAGTCTTGAAATAGACCGTCTATATTATAGTAAAATATAGACCGGACCTACTTACAAAGAAAATTAGAAACGAAGGATGAAACTATAAATCAGATTGGGAAGGAGGTCCTTGTACTGCAATTTCTCAAAACTTATTACTATTATTTATCTCACGCGTTACACGCGCGTTAAACCCTTATTTCCTAACTCATCAGGCGCCTGGTGGTCAGTGGGCACAAATGCACAGTACAAATTATACAATGAAAAAATAGTGGGACCCACAAATAATACTCCACCCATTTCCATAATTCATTTCCATAATTTATTGACAACTTAGACAGTATGAAAAACAGGCATTTTATACTAGAAACTATAACAATATAAAAAACAAGCATTTTGTTTTAAAAACTAGACAATTTAGACAGTATGAAAAATAGACATTTTATGCTAGAAACTAGAGCAATATAGACAACAACCATTTTATTCTAAAAACTAGACGATTTAGACAGCATGAAAAACAGATATTTTATACTACTATCTAGAGCAATATAAAAAACAAGCATTTTATTCAAAAAACTATACAATTTAGACAGTATGAAAAATAGACATTTTATGCTAGAAACTAGAGCAATTTAAAAAACAAGCATTTTATTTTAAAAACTAGACAATTTAGACAGTATGAAAAACAGACATTTTATGCTAGAAACTAGAGCAATTTTAAAAAAACAAGCATTTTATTCTAAAAACTAGTCAATTTATACAGTATGAAAAACAGACATTTTATGCTAGAAATTAGAACAATTTAAAAACCAAGCATTTTATTCTAAAAACTAGACAATTTAGACAGTATGAAAAACAGACATTTTATGCTAGAAACTAGAGCAATTCAAAAAAACAAGCATTTTATTCTAAAAACTAGACAATTTAAACAGTCTGAAAAATAGACATTTTATGCTAGAAACTAGAGCAATTGAAAAAACAAGCATTTTATTCTAAAAACTAGACAATTTAAACAGTAGTATGAAAAACATACAGTTTATGCTAGAAAATGAACAATTTAAAAAACAAGCATTTTATTCTAAAAACTAGACAATTTAAACAGTATGAAAAACAAACATTTTAACCTAGAAATTAGAGCAATATAAAAAACAATAATTTAATTCTAAAATGCAATGTGAACAGTAACCGTGAATAGTAACCGTGTGAATAGTAACCATGTGAACAGTAACTGTGAACAGTAACCGCGTGAATAGTAATTTTTCTAAATTTTTTGCAAATAAGGACCTCATTCCTTCCATATTCTAATATAGTCCCTGGTCTATATTATAGCTACAATATAGACGGTCACTCCAGAATCCAACTCTATAAATGTTCCGTAATTTTCATAAATATGTAAAAAAGAGAATAACAATTCAGAATTATTTTTAATCTTATTTATTTTATATTCATCTGATCCATCAATTAAATTTAATGGTTTAATCTGAACCGTTGATACATTACCTAAATAAATATAATGCCTATATATATAATATTAGTCTTGGAATAGACCGTCTATATTATAGCAATAATATAGACGGCCTATTTCTGAAATTAAAATAGGAAGCGGCTCCTCTTTAGCAAATAATTTTTACACAGGTCCTTTTTAGCAATATAGGGAAATTGCATCACACACCGTCCTCCATGAATATATATACCTTATTTCTATTTTTTTATTTTACAAAACCTTCTTGAAATCATTCGCCATTCCCAATTTCCCACCCCCAAACCCTCTTTCAATCGTCGTTCCCAATCTGCGCAATCCAATCGGCATGGCTCCCCACATCGAGAATGCCGCCTGGTCGTAAGCCAGCGCCGCCTCCTCCGCCGTGTCGAACGTCCCCAATCAGACCCGGATTCCATTCCCGGTCGAATCCCGAAGCTCGGCGGCGTACTTCCCCCACGGCCGTCTCCGAACTCCCCGGAATCTCCTCTGCTTCTTCAGCTCCTTCTTCACCGTCTCCGAACCGGAGCTCACCTCCTCCTCCTTCAAGCCGTCGTGCCAAAATCAGAGATTCAGGTATTAATCCAACTATTTTAAGCTTAATGTTTTCATGATTCTGTTGTTTTGTGCTGTTTTTCATGTACTGCTTTGTATTCTGCAGATCTGAAAACAATGAATATGTCTAAATCCATAGGAGGTGGTTAATAAGCGGGGTGATAGTACTTTTTTGTTGTTTTTTTGTACTTTATGACTGTTCTGCAAATTTCTTCAATGAAATTTATGTGTTTTACTATGAAAACGAGACTGTTTAATGTGATGTGTTTCTGCTTTTAAAATTTTATGTGTTTATCTTGGAAACTGGACTTTTTAATGTGGATTCTGTCTTGTTATGAAAGTTATGTGTTTAGCTTGAAAACTAGACTGCTTAATGTGGTTTTTGTCTGCATGTGAAATTTTATGTGTTTAACTTGAAAACTAGGCTTCTTGATTTGTGTTGAAATTCGATTATTTATTGTGAAAACTGTGGTGTTTGTAAAACTTAATTTTTTAATGTGAAAACTGTGATTGTGAAAACTTGGTTATTAAGGTTGAAAACTACAGTGATTGTAGAAACTATATTTTTTAGGCTGAAAACTGTGATGTTTGTAAAACATGATTGTTTAGTTGAAAACTGTTTTTATTGTGAAAACTCGATTGTTTAGGTTGAAAACTTTGATGTTTGCGAAACTTGATTGTGTATTGTGAAAACAGTGATTTTTGTGAAACTTGATTGTTTAAGTTGAAAACTGTGATGATTGTGAATTTTTAGGCTGAAACTTTGGTGAAACTTGACTATACTTGACACAACAATATTTAACCTACACACCCTAGTTTTTATGTACCTAAAATCTGATGTTTATAATATGGAAACTTGTCTTTCTAACCTGAATTCTTTTGTGTTTACAAGTGTTTTAAATCCAGAAATTAGATTAACTGATTTGTGTACATATTCTTTGCGTGAACAGTGCCGTGAACAGTGCACGTGAATAGTGCCGTGAACAGTGCGCGTGAACAATGCCGTGAATAGTACTTTTCCCAAATTTTGCAAATAAGGACCTCATTCCTTCCATATTGTAATTTAGTCCTTGGTCTATATTATGCTATAATATAGACGGTCACTCCAGAGACCAACTCAAAAATTATTACATATTAAATGAAGGAGTGTATTTTTATTGTTTTATAGTTGGTTCTTATCATTTCTCCATCAAGTATTTAAATATGGCACATTTTACATCTCAATGCCATCATTAATTCTCTAAATGTTCTTCTCCCATTGAAATCAACTAATAAAGTATTAAATTGTATAGTGTCTTAATGTTGAATTTAAAATACCTTTCTCAATTTCAAATCCTTTTCTCTCTCTTATTTTCGTCTCCCATCTCTCCACATCTGCCAGCGTTGACTTTCCCTGGGGAGGAGGCCGCATGGTTCTGTGCCATGACGGCTCCTTCCCCGCCTCTCCCTTAGATAAATCCAGCGCTCTTTTTTTTACCCACTATCTGGAGGTGTTTTTCAACTCCGCAAAAGTATGGCTCTACAATAACACATCATCGTTTTTAAACTCCTGCTGACTAGAAACGAAAATGGTCACCTTTGGGTTTCAGCGGCCGCGACTCCCTGTGCTCAACACCGAGCATGAAACTCCGGCGGAACCTGTTGCACATATTTGCTCTTGGGTGGAAAAGGGGTAATTTGGCTCCGATCTCCGACGAATGAGTGATTGATGGTTTTGATGTTACAGTCAAAATAATTAGGACATCTGAACGAGAATTCTGATCGAGCACCGGGAAGTTTCTTCACGCGCGACCAGCCCCAGGCTGTCGCTCCGCCACGCGGGCTCAGGTCTTCTTGTCATGTCTTATTTACATCCTTTCTCCTTTTTGTTTTTTCTTTTATATTTGCTTTTTTAGTTTGCAGTAGTGAATAAATGGGCCCGCAGGGTAGAAATTGTACAATGTATTTTGTTAAAATATTAAACTGAATGTTTGTCTGCTAATCTTTGTTTTTCGACGGGTCATATTGCTCTATTGAACATTGATTAGCTTCCAATCTAATCTAGAATACTTAGGAGAAGTTTGAGTCAAAATAGTTTAAGTACTTAGTTTTTGGCAAAGCTGTGTGACCACATTTGTAAACCGATTAAACTTTTTAACTTATTACTTGTTAGATTACATTCATATAGCCCAATATTTGAATACTACATGGGGCCGTCATCCAATCAGATCATGATTTGTTAGAATTGCTGGTAGTATTGGCCTTATCTATAAAATACATGTTTTTAGATTTTTGTGATTTTTTTTCTTAATTTTGTGATGTGGAATATCACCTCCAAAGAGAAGTCTCTATATAAATCTCTAGTTAGACTCTTGATGAAACTTTCTCATTAGTATCGTAGCTAAATAGAATAATTCGGTATGGTTTACAGACTACTCTATCGTCCAACCAACTCGCAAAGACCTGCTATCTTCCGGTGGTCAACATGCCGCCGGGTTCAATGAGTTTCAGGTTGAGGTTCAAGTAGCAAGTCTTTATTATAATAGAACTGGATTTTCTGTTTTAGCCTTGAGAAAGTGGGATGGTGAATTTTTGGGACCTCTATAATGATGTACTTGGTGATTTCTATACTCAGGAGAAGGAAGAAAATATGTTTTTAGGTATGCCGTTACCAGCATGATACATAGTTGACTTATTTATTGTAATATTTTCAGACTGTTCTCTGATATCTCACTTTGCTTCTGATTAAGATCGGAAAATAGCCTTCGGGCAACTCATGATGTAAGCCTACGGGCAATTTATGAGTGAGGAGTCATGAATTATTATCCCATATTCGGATGGTTTTAGCCAAAAATAAAATAAAATCAATATATGTAAAACATACATTTCTCGCCTTTTGGCTAAGATCAAGTGTAGTAAATGTTCTTATTAGTTTAATAACTAATATGTGGCTCATTGTGTCACACGATATTAACTCAATCTTAGAAGGGGGAAGGCCAATCACGTTAAATTGCTATCAGGGTCTTCAAGCGCCGCCCATGCGATGCACACACCATGCACTACTGTACGTGCATGGCACACCTCTCTCTAGAAGTTAACTTATTTATACTATTACATTCGTCCCACTCTGGCAACAACTAATAGTTACACCAAACAGCTGCAAGCATTCACAACCGCACGCACGTATATTTTTTTAAATCACACGTAGGTAGGTTTATTTATTTTAAATCACCGCACGTAGAAATCACACGCACGTATGTTGTTTCTAGCCTGAAGTATGTGTCACATTTGTGCCTAGAAATGTCATCAAATTGCTTTAAATGAACTCTCCATTTAGCATGATTTTAGCACAGTCTAGTAAACAATTTCAACTGAATTTTGTTTTTCACGATTCGGTCAGTAATTAGGGCCGGATTCATTTTAATGGTTACTTTACTATTTCTTGTTCAAATTTATAACTTACAATTGGTTTAGATCTCTTTTATTAAAAAAATTATAACAGTTTACACCCTTGCCCTATATCGATAATGCAGCACTAAATTAAAAATTAATGGAGTTTACAATCGATATATTTAAAAATTCGATACACCACACTGACAAGGATCTGTATCCGACTTCCATTGTCATTTTCCCCATGCTAATACCTGCAACGTGTGCAAACAGGTATTCTATGCTTCCCACTGCTATGTGATTTCATCATTCTAATATTTTTCTACTGGAAACATGTATGAGGTATATTGTTAATTTCTAGCCAGAAGTTTGTGTCACATATGTGCCTAGACATGGCATCTCATTGTTTTGAATGAATTCCCCCTTTAGCATGATTCTAGCACAGTCCAGTAAACTACTTTGAAAATTATAATATCTTTAACTTGCAACATAAAGTATCAACTAATGATCAAAACTTACAAGTCTAAGCACAGAGACACTGAAAGTAAGTTGTCAAACTACCACGACTTAGATACCTCTTCTACTGTGGTTGCACATACCGAATCCCAAAGGGTTTTCCCTCTCACCAATTAAGAGTTAAGAGGGACATGAAATACAACTAGGCAAGGATACCCAATAAAATTTTCAAAGTAATTGTGCAAAATAGTCCTAGTTCTAATCACATATCCCTTAAAAATTAAAAAAAATCTAAGGTTAAAAGAAAATAAAAAAATAAAGAAATGAGAATAAACCCCAATTCTAGATCCACAAGGCAACATGTGGGTGAGCTGGCGGACCACAGGCGGCGCATCCGGCAAAACTAGAGCTCGTTTTCGGCAGCTTCCCATGGTGGCCAAACAGATCGACTTCTAGATCGTCTATCCCACATCATTCAGCAGTGATAACCAAATTTCGTTGCAGATCCACTCCTCTAGATCATTGGTGATGGATTTCGGAACCCGATCCAAAACCAAAAACACCGCGGGCTCCGGTCTGAGGAGCTCTAAAGCGGCGAGCTTTTCCGACGATGAGGAAAACAATAAATGAAATCAGAAAGGGGGTTTTTTGGTTGGAGGAGAAGGGGTGTCGGGAGAATAAGGTATGGGGTGGGAGAGGGTCGCGACGGCCGCGTAAACGCCGGCGACCCCAATTGAGGAAGTAAATCTAGAGGAGGAAAATTTAGGGGGGGGGGGGGGGGGGGGGGGGGGGTGGGGGTGTTGCGAGAAAGAGGGATGAAAAAATTATCGAAATACTTTCGATAATGCAGCACTAAATTAAAAATTAATGGAGTTTAATTTAGTCAAAATTCATTTTTTACTATGAAACAAGTGTTAATAAACATAATTTATTAATTAAATTTATTTTAAATGTCTAAGAGTATAAAAATATATATCAACAATGGTTGGTCTTGAATAAGGAGCATTCTGTAATTAAAATTAATCATCGTTGGATTTAACAATGGTTTCTTGCATTTAACTAACCAATTAATAAGACATTATTCTCTTGACCTTATAAGTATATTAGTTTGTCTGAGATAATTAGTGGGTTTGGCCCATCTAGTTAGGGTCAAATTTAGAGTATCCACCCACTAATTATCTAAAATACAATTCAGTTCGCTTCAATTTAATCAAGTTTAGTTCAACAAAAATATAATTTGATAAAATTCAGGTAAATTACTTATACTAATCCGATTTTAAATACATTATTATTTTTACTTTACTTCAATTAAATTCATTTTAGTTCCATAAAGAAATAATCTCACGAGAATAGGGTCATAGTGTCATTTAATATTTATTTTTAACAACTAGCTAAACTCTATCGCGCGTTGCGCGACATATTTGAATTCATTCAATTATGTTTTGTGACTGACGTACATTTCGTTTAAAAAAATATGAATGGAGTATTTAAGCATATTTTAATGTGTTTCCATAAAAATAATAATTGTTAATGTGATTTTTATACATTTTTATAATATTGATTATGAACCGACTATAAATTTTTGAAAAAATCATTTGAACTATCAACTTTTCATGAAAATATTTATTTGTTTTAACTTATACAATGTATACTGTATATATTGTTACTTAGAATTTTAATTTTTATTTGAAATTTCTTGAATTTTCTTTAAATTTTCGCAATAAAACATGTTTCACTAAAGATTTACTTTCAAATGATTAATGTTTTAACACAAAAATGTGTCATTTGAGTTTACATATATAGTGGTAGTTTCAAAGCATTTAGAAAAGTTGATTTTTCAAGAGAATTTGCCTAAATTCTTAAAGAGAGGAAGGAGGAGTTTTAACCTATTACAAATTGAGTAAAAAAATTAAACAAAAATTTTGTTTGTAATTTTAACTTCTTATCCTTATATAAATTCTTTTATTGAATTGTATATAAAACTATCTAAATAATTGCTATAATTATCTCGATTAGTTTTTTTTTGGAAAGAGAGATGCTTTTTTATAGTAATATTATATGAGAATGATAAAAGATCACAAAACTTCAAATATGATCCTATTGAATATATTCAAAAAATAAACTTGACATCATTAGGTAATTGAATGTCAAAAAATAGTAATAAAATATTATAATTTTCTAGGTTATGATAGGTATTCTAATAATATCTAATTAGTTTCATATATATGCCAAAGCATATTCTTATATTTCTTATCGAATATTTTTTTATTGGTTAGTAATTCAAAACACCATAATTTCCTACTAAATAAATGATAATCTTTTAGGTGAGCAAATATTCCATTTCACTCATTATAAAATACTTTTTTTTGTGCCGTAAATAAAAGTACAATTAAATTACCTAAATTGAGTATATTATCCACATCTTCATTAAAATATTGTGTTTTGCCAAGGCAGGAAGGCTTCGCTGCTCTTCTTTGAATCGCATATCAACTGCCGCCTTTCTAGAGAGCACTTCAAACAACACCACCCCAAAAGCATACACATCTAATTTTCTGGTGAGTTGTTTAGTATTGAAATACTCTGAATCTAAGTACCCGAACGTGCCTTTAACATTGGTGCTAAAATGTATGAAGGATTCATCTGGTGCTCCCATCTTTGACAGGCCAAAGTCGAATATCTTGGCCACCCAATTCTCATCCAGCAGAATGTTGTTGGATTTGACGTCTCTATGAACGATTATTGGGTTGGCCTCACTGTGAAGGTAATTCAGCCCTCTGGCGTAGTTTCACTGTGATTACGTGATGGTTTTAGTCAAAACTACGTAGTTTCATCATTTTTAATGTTTTTTATTAATTAATTTATTGATCGGAGCAATAACTCTTCTAATTCCATTTATGATAATAAAAATCATTATACATTAAACGTAGAAGTGTTTTGTCTTCATTGTTATATAGTTGGTTCTTACCATTTCTTGATCAAGTAGTTAAATATGGCACATCCAACATCAAAATACCATTATTAATTCTTTGAATGTTCTTCTTCTTAGTGAAATCAATTGATCAGAAATTAAATTGTATAATGTACTAATATTGAATTTAACATACCTTTCTCAATTCCAACTCTTTCTCTCTCTTATTTTCCTCTCCCATCTCTTTACATCTCCCAGTGTTGACTTTCCATAGAGAGGAGGCCGCAGGCTTCCGTATTCACTAATATCTCATCTAAACCTCAATGCATTATATTTCAGACAATTGGAGTTTCAGAAGAAAGAATTTCCCCATCGAAGGTTTTAATTAGAGGAAAACAAAAATATAGGACTAACAAATCTTATAAAAATATAAATAAATCAAATATATCTATGAATTATCTATCTTCTCACTTATAACAACATCATCGACTCCCAATCTTGAATAGTCAACATCTCTCTTTCTTCTATTATAAGATACGATTCACGTGAGAAAAATCAGAAATCAATTTTATATTAGTATTATTTTTGATTGATTATATTTTGTGTTCATAATGTTTTGAAATTATTTTTTATGTCAATATTTATTTCTAGACTTGAAATAAATTATATTTTTTTTCTCGATTTGGTTTTACAAGACATATTTTGCGCTGATTCCAAAGTTTCCCAATTATTGAAAGTACAACTGGAAACTATATGCAGCATAATTAATTTCCATCTACAACTATAAATATGTTGTGATACAAGTATTTGAAGTACAAAACTTGCCAATTAACACCCAAATTCTCATGGAAAACAAGATCCATTCTTCTGTTCTTGTGTTGGAACAATGTGCAGTCACACCAGCATCAGCCAGTAGGGATGATATCCATTCTGAGTTAACATTCTTGGATATCCCATGGATGTTCTTCAGCTCCATCCAGCAACTTTTGTTTTACAAAATCCCAGATATCTCAAGATCCAGATTTCTTGGACACATTTTCCCCCAGCTGAAGCAGTCACTGTCACTCGCCCTGGATCGTTTCCCACTGGTGGCCGGAAAACTGGTCATTCCTCCGAACACGAACTCTTCCATGCCTGAAATCTGCTTCGGAAATGGCGACGGAGTTACGTTGATCTGCGCAGAGTGCGACGGTGTCGATTTCAATCATTTGGTGATGAATGATGCGAGAGACTGCAACAACTTTTATGCACTTGTCCATGAGCTGGAAACACTGTCATCAGAGCAGGGCCTACCTCAAGGTGAAGCAGGTGAACACATAACATTTTTATTTACACTCATTATTATTATTATTTAGGAATGATCATAAAGAGCTCAAATATATTTATTATTTGATTTCACATTTAAGCTCGCAAAGATAGCTGATGTATACATAGTGCTGTCAATTTGTTATCTGACTCAAAAATTCAACTTAAACTTATAATACATGTCTGATTATCAATCAATTATATGCAGTGGTGGATACACAAAATATTTTTAGTGGGGTTGAGATTAATCTAATGACTTAGTTTATTGCTAAGTTTAGTAAAAATGTGATAAATTGAGAAAAATATAACTATATTTATATCAAATATTAGCCCTAATTATTTGACAATTGTGCGCTTGAACATCCACAAGTCCCCATGTGAATTATATACGATATTAAAAGGGATTTTGATCTAATTCGATTTTCGACTCATTCTAACCAGATTCTAACTCGAACCAAAAGTCAATTTAATTTGATCAAGATCCAAACTCAAACCTAACCTCAACCCGAATTGAAACCGAACTTGACATAACATGCATCTAAATCCAAATCTAGATCTAACATTCTATCCATAATCAGGTAATAGTTCACAGCCGAAAATGGTTAATATTACTTGCATAAGATGGTTATTATTAGCCTTTTATAGAAAGCTAAAATTGAACCAAAATAATCATGTATATATTTTAACTCGAATTGGTTTAATATGAATGGAAACATGACCTAATGACTTGAATTGACATCATTTTACATAAATGTAACGCCATCAATTAAGAAATGAAAAAAAACAAAAAAAAATTGTGTATTTTAAGTTCATGATAAGCCCTAATTTTAATACTTCGTTACAGGCCCCTCTATTATTAGCACCGACACTGCATGTGAGGTGACTACTACTAGTCCTGTTCTGGCACTCCAGGTCACCTTATTTCCAGGTGTGGGATTATCTATTGGAATCTGCAATCACCATGCCCTAGGAGATAACAGAAGCATGTTCATGTTTATGACCTCATGGTCCATTCACAACTTCAAACTAAGCCATTCTAAGGACGATGATGATGATGATGATGAATTACTCGATCATCTACCTACATTTGACAGGAATTTGATCCAAGACAAAAAGGGCCTAGCCAAAATCCTTTGTGACCAAGGGATGAATTTCATTTCCAGCACTCGGGGCAGTCCTTTACCCGCCCGAGAAAGCAGCAAGCTCCGGAAAACATTTCTGATCAGTGCAGAAAATGTGAAGAAACTCAAGACCCTGGTGTCTGATCATGATCATAATGTCTCATCATTTGTAGTGGTGTGTTCCTATGTATGGACTTGCCTTGCCAAGTCCCGACTTACAATCAGCAGAGAAGAGCATTTCGTCTTCTCTGCTGATTGTCGGGAGCGCACTGATCCTCCCATACCTGCAAACTACTTTGGGAACTGCCTCATTAGCTGTCACACTAGTTTAAGCGGCACCGAACTTGCGGGGGAATTAGGGTTTCAGAGGGCATGTGAGCTTGTGGAGAGAGCCATCAAGGAGAAATTCGGCGAAAAGGATTCAGTGTTTGATGGGGAAGAAGATGCTATGGAAAACTTGTCGAATGTGGATTGGGATGTTTGCCTAACCGTAGCTGGCTCGACAAGGCAAAACTTTTACAGTTTGGACTTCGGGTGGGGAACTGCGGTCAAGTTCGAGTTCATTTCCATCGATAGCAGTGGCGCTATATCTCTGAGCTGTTGCAGAGACTCAGACGGAGGGGTTGAAGTTGGTATCTCTCTTGGGATGCCACAGATGGACGCTTTTAGCAGCATCTTCATGGAGGGATTGAATTGTTAGAATTTAGATTATTTGAATCACATGTCTATCTGTGTTTCTTTATTCTTCATTGTATTTTCTCCCCAAGTATTCCTTGGTATTTAATAAAGATAAATATTATTAAAAGATGATATTTTTTTGTTGTAGTTTTACAAAACTTGTGTGATATATATATATATATATATATACTTGTTATATTTTTCTAGAGGCAAAGATATAGATTCTAATTTATATCAACTAGTAAAACTACTTTTGATGTACATGATGAGCTCAAGATTAGTTTCACGTGGTTCATGTGCAATATAGGAACCTTGGGTTTTCACTAGAAGAGCAAAAGACAAGAAGAAGTTGTTTTGTTCTTCTTCATGGAGACTATATACAAGCATTAAATTAACAAAAAATGATTGACCTACCATCCCTTTTATTTTAATTTTTTTATTAAAATCACCCAAAAATTATGTGAGTGGATTTATTGGGCACCCCATATCGGCATATCCATATAATAAAATAGTCATATGACCTGTTTAAATACAAAACCTTAGTAGAGGTAGGAGAGCTGAGAGTTCTCAAAAATATAGGTGCATGAAACACCCTCACCTCTCAAAACTGAAAAGCAAGACTACGTACGGGAATCATTTTAGGCAACGTCTAAGACGAAGAGCAATTATGACGCCCGAAAGTCCTACTTTTAGTCCAAGGAGATGGTATATACAAAAGAATAAAAAGTAATAAAATTTAGAGTCTAAGGAGATGTGCCAGAGACAGTAGCATGGTGAGTAGTGGACCTGAAGCATATAGTCAAGAGTGCATCCATATTTCATTCAAACTTGTGAGGTTGAGATTCTAAGTGTTGGAATGTGGGTAGCATCAAGTAAGATCAAACCTTGATTATTGAGGGCCAGCTCAGTCCAAGCAAAAGTGGCCTGAGTGTTGTGATTTCTGCAGAATTTTGCTATCATGTCGGCAGGCTGATTTGCTTCTCTAAGGATGTGAGTGAGTGAGTTGTTTCCCAGTAGTTGTGATACTTCATCAACCTTATTGAACAGCTTCCAGTGACTCTTTTTAGGAGTTTTAATCATCTCCACTGCCATTCTACAGTCAGGCTCAATTGTGAAGGCATGCATGAATTGTAAACCTCTCTTCATACCTGCTTCAATAGCCAAAATTTCTGCATGAAGAGGGGATGGAGATGTAGTATGGAAACCTGAAGCCTCCAGAAAACAACCATCAGAGTTTCTGGACAGCATTGAGATTCCAGCTTGATGTTGCTCCCATGAAGCATCAACATTGAGCTTAAATTCCTATATAGATTTTTGCTATAAAACAATAAAAATCAGTGGTTTTGGTGGCTTCCTAATAGGTGGTACAAATCCACTGGCAGCAAGCTCATAGTGTGAGGAAAATAGGTTTAGCCAAAAGAGATAAATATATATGATCTTTAAGATTTTTTGCTAAACTGTCAAGGCTTGGTGGGATATTTTGATAGATTATTTTATTTCTTGCCTTTCACAAAAGCCAACAGGCAAAAACAGGTGCACTGTGATTAAGTTGAGTGTGCAAGTTGGACAAACCAGAGAAAGACCAATATGTTGCTAATCTATCCCACAGACTGTCACAAGCTATGTAAGAAGAACAACAAATAGTGTGCATAACTCTCCACAACTGTATGGCAATGTGGCACTCATTAAAAAAGTGCTGTGCAGAGAGTGTATATGGTTGCAAAAAAAGCACTTTGATGGTAAATTAAACTCATACTGAGCTAGCACATCATCAAAGGGAAGCATAGCATTTAGAAGCCTCCACATAAACACAGAAAGTTTCTTTTGGATCAAAGTAGACCAGATTTTGGAGAGCACGGGGAGGGATTGTCTGGGGGGGTCTGAGAGCCAAATAAGCTGATTTAAAAGTGAACTTTCCCAACACATCTGGATTCCAAATTAGTTAATCATGCCTATGTGGAAATATAGATGTTGAGAGCAGAATTTGCACGATATTGGGTGGCAGAGAGGGTTGTAAAAAAGGGATGGCTATTTGTTTCTTTGCAATAAAATCTGCTACTGAAAGATCATTGAACTGTTCAGAAACAATATCAAAATAATCAGTTTTAAAATTTGAGTGAGGTGCAGAGTGATTCCAGCAAAGCATACTACTAAGGACCAGCCGACCCGATCCAAATCTGTGAAAACATAGATCGGGCAGGGCTCCGCCATCAGAGATCGACGCCTTCGCTGCAAAAGGCTGCTTTAGTGAGGAAACCCACTGTTTTGCATGATAGGGTTGTTCCGACCAGCCCAAAAAACCACACTCTGAACCGTCCATCATCAGCATCTTATGCCCATATACTTAAAACACTGTGGGCTATCCAAAGGGTTAAGGTCCGGAAAAACTGGATCTAGATTCATAGGGCTATAGAGTGACGAAAAAGAGAGGGGATTTCGGGTGAGAGGGTAGGAAGGGGAGGTTTGATGCAGAATTAAGAGTATGGGTGGAGGCCGCCAGCCGGTGGTGGTGTCGGCAGCCTCTATTTGGGGCTAAGAATGTGGGTTTTTCTAGAGAGAAAATTGGGGGAGGAGAGATGGGCTTTGGTCAAACTATATTTTATGGGATGATTGGTATATACTTGTCATTTTGGATTAGTTATTAATTATATTTTCTTTTTAATTGAATATTTCTTCAGAAGATGTTGAAAGATGTTGTTCTAATCACATTAAGGCTATAAAATAATTACTATTTAAATAAATTGAAATAACGTGATTTGTTAATCTAGTTTTTAAAAAATGTTTAAGAGTATAAGAACATCAACATTTGTTGGTCTTGAATACAAATTCTTGGAAGTGGCGGTAGGAAAGTGTAACATCGGATCCATAGTTGACAGGACAACTAGCAACGTCAACCTAAACAACTGACAGCAATCAACCCAACATGTGATAAAAAAAAAAGGTAGAGAGAGTCAAATGAAACCGTCAATGATATTCACTACCGAATATATTGTGTTTGTATTACAAATGCGGCCAATCGATAAACGACAATCTATCAATGTGTATATATATATTTTTTTTTTATCTTTCTTTAGATGGATATATATATATATATATATAAAGAAAGATAAAATATATCATTAAATAAAATTTTAATTATATTAATACTCTTAGCTTTGCCATAATATAAAACATTTAACTTGAAAGAGTAACAAAGGTATAAATTTTATGACAAAATAAATTTTAATGGATGTATAAAGCAAAATCATTCATGTATCGGTTGTAGTTTTCATTGGAAATTTCAATTTCAGCCAGGATTCAATAACCCCTAGTGCTCTGATCGAACACTAGAAGAAGACAAATAAATTGGTGGCCTTTTATGTCGACCGCATAATTTATCAATTTATCTGTCTCTCAAACCCAAATGTTTAATTTCTATTCTATGATTCACACACACACACGTATGTATGTTTTTAATCACACGCACGCACGTGTTTCAAATCACACGCACACAACATAAGGTATCAACTAATGCTCAAAATCTACAAGTCTATGCACACAAACGTGGATGGTAAGTTGTCAAAACTAGCATGACTTGGATTCCTCCTGTATTGTAGTTGCACAGACCGAAACCCAAAAGGTTTTCCCTCTTGCCAATTAAGGATAAAGAGTGACATGAAAAACAAATTACCAAGGATACTTAATAAATTTTTCAAAGTAATTTTGCAAAATAGTCCTAGTTCCAATCACATATCCCTTAAAAACCAAAAAAATATATAAGTTCAACAGAAATAAGAATAAAAGAAAGAAATAAGAATAAACCTCACATTCTAGATCCACGAGGCAACATGTGGGTGCGCTGGCGGACCACCGCCGGCGCATCCGGCGAAACTAGTCAGAGCTCGTTTCCGGCAGCTTCTCATGGCAACCGAACGGATCGACTTCTAGATTGTCTATCCCACATCATTCTGAACAACTCCTCTAGACTGTCAGTGATGGATTTCGGAGCCCGATCCAAAACCACAAACACCACGAGCTCCGGTCTTAGAATCTCTAAAACGACGAGATTTTCCGATGACGAGGAAAACAACAAATGAAATCAGAAAGGGGGTTTTTTCAGTTGGGGGAGATGTGAGAGAACAAGGTATGGGGTGGGAGGGGTCGCAATGACGGCGTAAATGCCGGCGACCCCGCCGAGGAAGTAAATCTAGAGGAGGAAAAGTTGGGCGGGGGAGGGGGAGGGGGAGGGGGCGGCGTTGGTCGAGAGGAAGAAGGATGAAAAAATTATCGAAGATAGAATAGTGATGTATCAAAATACTTTCGCAGCACTAAATCAAAAATTATCTGAGTTTAATTTAGTAAAAAATCATTTTTTTACTACGAAATAAGTGCTAAAAACGTCAAATTTTTTAAACATGAAATAAAATAAAACTGAAAAAGTTTTTAAAAAAAAGTATAAAAACACAAACTCATTCTAATGGTTCCATATTCAGAGAGAAAGGGTGCGACCCGACCCCGGCCCAACCCCGATTGCCGGGCCTCCCGCCCAATCCGATCCAATTCACTTGACCGCCCCGGTGACACCTAAAATAAATAATTTTTTATTTAAAATATAATATTTTAATCTATAATATTTAAAAAATTGTACTTTTAAGAAATTTCACTACTACATGACATACTCTAGTAAGTAAAATGCATTTTCAATAATCAAACTAATTTTCATCCACTTTTGAATTTCTTGACGATTTGACTGAGATACCCTCTTAATCTATGACTTCATTAAAGCATAGTAGACAAGTTAAATAACTGTAGAAATAAAAAATGTGGAATATCCACAGAAATTTGTAGAGATAAAATCGGTTATATATAATTCCGTGAATAAAAGTGGAATTTTTAAATTAATTAAATGTTAACATCAAAAAAATAATTCCCCGCTGGCCATCATGATTGGAATCAGATAAATTAGTTGCTTACACTCAACATATGTATGTAAGTTGCATCAGCTATTATTATTTTCTCTGCTTCCTGAATCTTCCCTCCATAATTGGCCCATGGTATTTCTCAACTTGAGAAGCTTCAGGATAAGTTGATATATAAATCAAACTTAATATTTTTATGAAATTAATGTAATAATAAAGAATAGGTGAAACTACACTTTTACAAAATTTACGTGCATAACTTATATTTCATAATATTATTTTGTATTATTCTCTGTCATGTTACAAAATTATTGCAATTATTTGCATCAATGCAGTGAATAACTTCAGATTTCTATTAAAGTTTTGATGAAAATTCATATTGATTAGTACGTTTAGTTATAGAAAAGTTGAGTTTTACACCCTGTCCAGTTGAGCTATTTGTTGGCTATTATAACTGCTTGAAACTGCTTGAATTGTTTGAAACTGCTTGACCTACTTGGAACTACTAACTGGTAAAACTGTTTGGTAGAATATGAACTGAACAGGCCCTTAGATATATCTAACAAGCCGGTTTGCGTATAAGATCCAAACTAATTTGTCATTTCAGTTTTAAGAGCAAAATTAACTAAATAAATAGAAACTAACATTCATCCGGATGATCTGATATACTCCTTATCAGGCACCAATAAGATAATGACACGATTACAATTGTAATGTTTTAATTGGTTAAGATATTTTTAGTAAGTTTCTAAAACCCTAACATAGAATGTCTAAACCCGTCTGGATAATGATTGAATATGTGGTTCAATCATAAATTAGTTATCGCTATTATGATTCTTGATATAGCATATATTAGGATGATCCTTATATATTAAACTGAAATAAATAATGATTAAGATATGGATACCATCTCTGTCGATACGTTCCTTTCTGTGTGCGATATAGTAAAGCAATTCTAGGGCTTTCACTCAAACTTGTGCAGTGCCCATAACAATGACAGAAGAAAGACGATAACATACTTAAAATACTTTGATCTGCAAGATTCACTCCAAATCTAGTCAAATTAATTTACCACTTGATGTTTTTATTCTAGAGTACATATATTTTTGTCAGGTAAAAGGGCAAGCAAGAAGACAAGTTGATAAGAGGTCATTGGGCTTGTTAAAATTGAGGTCATTTAAGTCTTTCACTTATCAAATGATATAATTCAAACTATTATATAGACCTTGTTTGATAATAGCGAATTCGGTAACTTTTTGGGATGGTTTTTTCACATTAGCGCTTAAGTACGGTCAAATTGTCATTTTTCACGAAAAAGTGTTCGATAATTTACTTTTTTACGTAGCATTTATCATCTATAATTATATTTTTAGTCTTACCATTTATCATCTTTCACCCATATTAGTGTGACAGTGTATGTATAACTGATATGCAATAGTGGCATGTATGTTCCAGCTAACAGTCGTACAAGTTATGCTTACTGTGCTCTATGAACCATCGGCGTTGCGCCCATCAACTATTATAGTATTCCATACGTACCGTTGCATAAATCACATCATCTTACCATATAGAGTAAAAATAATTTATTATTATTTTCAATTTATTTAGTTGATAAAGTATGAGTTGATAATAAACGAATTAATTTAGTCATATTTTTATTATTTTTGATATAATAATATTTTTTACTTTATCACTTTTTCGTTAAATTATTTAAAAGTAAACTGAAATAAAACTTAGCCTTACAAGTTATGTAAATCGGATAGTCATTACGGGACGGCATCTAACAAGTTATCAAACTCATCCATATGCATGAAATCTTTTAGCTCATGTTTTAAAGTGGGATGAATATCTATAAAATGGTTCTCCATTGTTCTCCATTAAACAATGAGTTAAATCTATAAGAAAACCCAATGATAATCATTCTAAATTTTATTAGTGATGTGTTATATGTAATCCGACTTTTTATTCAGTGTAATTTAAAATATCATTAATATTACAATGTCGCTTCTTAAATATTCTAAATTTTTCAATAAATAAAATTAATTTTTAAATTTATACCATATTTTAAATTACAAAAATACAGTAACAGACTGCATATATCAATGGTTTTTATTATCAGCCTTCATGTAAAGGCAAGTGACATGTTGGAACCAACAAATTCAAGAAAATGGTTAGACACAAACTTATACAAGTCACCAAACCATAATTAGAAGACAGCTGCCCCTCCCAAAAAAACACTAAATTAATCAAACACATAACAAAGATTTGTTGGGTTCTCCAGAAAAACATTATAGATACATCTGGATTTATAAATAAATCATATAAAGGTGACAAAACCTCATGCAAAGACAGACAAAATAACCTTGACTTACCCATTTATTGGTTGGTATGGGAATGCATTCACATATATCCAATCAATTTAGCTGTCACACTACCACATAATGATTCCAATGGAAACAAATTATTAAAATTAATATAATATTACAAGGTTAGTCCATAGTCTATATCAATTATTTGGGTTAGATCTACATATTTAACATTCCTACAATAACATATATGTTTTTTTACATGAAATGGTGTATAAATTGTTTAATGATTTATTTTGTGTAAGTTCATTGTAGTGATGATGGCAGATTGTGTGAATTCATATGTTTTGCCTCTCAAACTCTATCTGAATTTTGTTTTATTTTCCTTTTTTTATCATAAAAAAAAGTAAAGAATATATTATTAAATTAATTATTATATTATTGAATAAAAGTAGCACTCGTCTCTATATATTAGTAATAAGTTTCAATATGAATATGCTAACTTATTACTGAGCATATTCGTTGGTAACATATTCATCATGGTATTGAGCACATTCCTCTGTATATTAGTAATAAGTTTCAAGAGGAATATACTTAGTAATAAGTTAGTAATAAATGTAACGTATTTGTGACAGTATGTATATTGTGAATTTGGTTGGGCTAATGCAAAAGATACACTCTCGTTGGAGTTTCTAGATGAAAATATTGTAATTTCATAGAATTGCAAATTTAGAATATAATAATTGACACATAATTTTTTAAAATATCAGTAAGGAAAGTTGGATGTTTTGAATATCATTCCACTTATAAAATTCGTAAATTTCACTTATTATAACAATTATTGTATTTGATTTGGTTTGATTTTAATGTGACATTTGTAGTACACTATGACTTAATAATGTATGAATACATTATGACCAAATTTTCATTGGTTTTGCACCTTAACAACAAATCAAAATCATTAATCACATTAGTCAACTCTACAATAAAATGTAGATGATTTTTTTGCCAATTGTACCAAAATTATACGTGGACTAGAATCATAATAGTGACACATACCATAATCCATAATTTCCATATGGACTAGAAATTGCAACTTTTTGTCCAAAGAAATCAAATAATTTAATTTAGTTCAGCTTTCAATTCAATTCATTTCTACTCGATACAATTCAATTCAGTTCAATTTAGTACAGTTTAAAATTGATTTGATCAAATTCAGGTATATTTAAACATACTCATTTAATTTTCAATACACAAATTCTTCGGTTCATTTCAGTAAAAAATAAGTTCAGACAGACTGGCCCGAAAATCCCATTATATAAAATGATTTTTCCTATCTAATCACCCCTTAACATGAGGGGGGATTCACATGGTATGCTGTGCTGGCCAATTAATTACACACACAACACACACTAAAAACACATATTATATATTCCCCAATTATCATAGCCTCCCCAGACTTTGTCATTTCTGTCCATAATCCCCCACCTTAGTCAGCAACATTTGATCATCAAACCTCTGCACAATTCAATCCTATCCTATCTGATTTCTTGATTTTGATCCCATTCCATGAACATGGAGGTCATTCAACACCACCATCATCACCACCAGCATCACCATCAACAGAAGCACCATCATCAACACAAAGCTTCTGGTTTTGATAATGTTGCAGAGTTTGTGGATGAAGCGCCGGGGGACCTTCTTGAGAAATCATGGTTTTTCGGGAATTCGCTCGAGAGGAAGACGAAGATGACCAGGTGCCATTCCGATCCTTGTCCGAGCTCCAAGATTAGTGATGAACAAGTCGGGAAATCGTTCGAGGAAACTTATGAATCTCTGCAAAAGCTCCCTTCTTCTTCCTCGGCTGGTTTGATGAGGAGAGCCCCGTCTCTGCCTGTGGAATCGAACAGGAATCTCTCCAAAGGGGTCAAATCACGACCTCCGCCTGCTCCGGCGCCGGCACCACCACCTCCGGCGAGATTCGAGCTTTCCCGGGCACCATCTCTGCCTTCATCCTTACCCCACCATGAAGAAATCCACGACGAAGAAGAAAGCGAGTTTTCTATGAGCAAGCTTATTCGACAAGCGTCGCTAAAAACCCCAGAAAAAGCGTCGCCTTTGCCTCCAAGACGCATTCCCAAGGTATATATAAATATAGATTACAAATGTGTTCAATCGTGTGTATGATTTATGATCATAAGTTCGACATTTCAATAACGTTTGGTTATCGGTTTACTTTATTCAGGCTTCTGGATTGAGTTTGAGCGCGCCTCCTAGGAATCGCCAGAGGAGGAAAACAGAGGTCGATGGCGTGAAGGCAGAGAGTTCATCTGGAGTGAAGCTGGGGAGGAGTTCGAGTGATGCATTCGCAGAAATGAATAAGGGATTTAAGGATATGAGCTTGAAGTCTGATGAGAGCAAAGGTTATTCAAGGCACAGTGATGGCGAAGGCGAAGAAGTGAAGAAGGTGGTGCATTCATCGAGCCATGAGAGGTGGAAGAAGTTGCAGAGGTCTGTTTCATCTTCAATGGAGAAAAAATCAGCAGAAGACATGAAAGCGCAGATCAAATTCTGGGCTCGAGCTGTAGCATCGAATGTTCGACAAGAATGCTGATCGAATCGAACTAGAACAACTAACAAATTACATAATGTATGCTGATTATATGATTCAAGGATTGTTGTAAAGAGGCAGTGTAATCTGTTGTAGTGTAATCCTGATCAATAATCTGCTACTACTACTAGCAATGTACTTAGTTCATTCATGTTCTTGGCAGTTGAGTTATTCATTTCTCATTGAATTTGTACATTTTATTTATTGGCATGTGAAATCTTGATCCACTTTTGCAAAATGTTGGAGCAGAACAAAATTTGTACAATGAGTGCCATCCAATTTGTGTGGCTTCTTTAGTTTTGTCCCCTTTTTATCTGGCAAATTTAGTGAGCAAATTGGCCATGAGTAATAATGACAAAAAAAATCAATTCATAATGTTGTTTCTCTAATTTTTTTTTAGTTTTGAGTTTGTTTATCTTTAAAGTTTAAACCTAAACACTTTTCTTGATGATGATGAAAAGCAATCATTATTTTCTTATCAATATATTCACTTTTGCCTTTAAAAAATTAGTAATGCATCCATTTTAAAAGTATGAAAGGGCTTTTTCTTCCTACTTTAGAACTACATGAAAACATAATATAAACTAAACTAAACTGATACATTAAGAGCATGTTTGCCTGAACTTATTTCTTACTAATCTGAATTGAGCTGAACTAGACTGAAATGAAATTAATGTATTGAAAAATAAAATTAGTATGTTCAAATTCACCTGTATTAATTGATCAAATTATATTTTGATGAATTGAACTGGACTGCTCTACTTATAAATTCCGACTCACGGGACCTAAATATATTAATAGTATAACTAATTTAAATTGAATTTCAATAAATTATACTTATATTATTGAGATCAAACTGAAATGAATTTGAAAAATATTCAGATAATCCCGATAAAAGGAGTATTTTGAGAGAGTAGTAGTAAGATTTGCCACTTGGGTTTTTTGCCCTTTTCCTTGTCTTGTCACACTTTGTATGTGTGATGATTGCCACTTTTGGGTGGTTAAAGTACAATAGCAGTCTTTTTTGGGATACACTGTCATAAATGTGACACATAAAAGTACCCTTAACATTTAGGAGATACTGTACCAGAAACAACATAATCTATGTGGTGGTTCAAGAAAGTGAAGGTGACACTCTAATATAAGGCTGAGATTAGCTAGTTTACCTTCTGTGCAAGTTATATAATGGTCCAAGATCATGAGAAACAAATGAGTTTTACGCTTTTCAATTTGCCTAAAAAGGAAAGGAAGTAGGAACCAATATCTATTAATGTCCATATGTTCCATTTTTGAACTTTTTTCCATCTAAAATAGAGATGGAATTAAGATTTGATGAGAGGCAAGACAAAAATGCTCCAACATAAAGCTTTTGAAATGTAAAGTCTTTAAGTTTGATTGTGAAAAATAACACTATCTTTCAATCCCGATTATGCACTATAACAACCTATCTTTTAACACTATCATTTTTTATTTCGATTCAGTTCGGTTCAATTCAAAACTGCGCATAACGATACCTATTCAAACCACTTTTGAACGGGTGATCATATGCGTGATTGTGTGACATAAAAGTGTAAAGAATACTAAGGAGATAATGTCCTAGGTGCATACTAACCTCTAAAAGAAGGCTATGGTTAGGGGCCTTGGCTAGTTTACCTTAATTTTAAGTTGCTACTAAACTTTAACTGATCTATGCTCATCAACTCATGGGAAACTAGTGAGTTTTGCACTTTCTGTTTGCCTTTGGAAAGGAACTTGTATCCATTTTCCATTCCTTTAATTCCAAGCCTTATATATTTAATGTTGATGGATATGCACATTAAAGAGAAGGGACTGCTTTTTAATACAAAACCCTTAAAATGGATTGAAATACTGTTTTATTCATTGTATATTTGATAGGTGCAGGGCCAGGCCAAGTGTGATGTAAAATGTGCGATAGTACACGACTCAAAAAATTAGATCCCAAATTTATTTTTTTGTATTACATATATATATATATATATATATAGATTATAGGTGAGAGATACCGCGGGATTGAATAGCTACGCTTTCCGGACTAGCAACGGTACAGGACTAGCTACACCCGGAGCATACTGGTAGAATCACAATTGTCACCAATATATGGCGTGAATTCCCAATTTCACATAACTTTAGGACCAAAAAAGTTTTCACCAATGCATGGCGCAAATTCCCCAATTCCGTCCCAATTCAACATAGCTTTTGTGACCAATTTAATGACAAAATTATATTTCCATCAATTACTGACTATTCAATTTTGTCACTAGAATCCACCTTTTAGTGACCACAATTTTCATCAATTAGTGACGATGTGTGAAAAATGGCCTTTAGTGATGGATCTATTGGGACCATTCATGGTAACCAACTTTTGGTCACCAAGAGAAAAAATCAACGAAAATTAAAATTTTGGTGACCAAAACTAATTTGTCACTAAAACTGTAATTTCTTCAGTGTTACTCAAAATTTCAATCTCTTAGAAGTCAGAAGGATTTGATTTCCCTAATTGAAGTAGTATTCCAACTTCAAACGTATTTATAGTATATATTGTAATTTGTGCAGCTATGCTAATCAAAATTTAGATTAATTTAGGGTAATGCAGTTATAAAAAAGGGAAAACGTAACAGCAAAAGTACAAAATCCACATATACCAAATTATAGCTAAAAGATCAAATTTGAGAATTACAAATTGTAGATATTTTATGTAATACTCTAGTCGATCTAATATGAAATATTATTAGCTTATTAAAATGTTTAATTAGTGTTGGAAATGACGTTCACTATATAGTGACGGGGTTTATATGCAAAGAAGTTTGAGACGGGGTTTTTTCTACAATTTATGCAAATTGCATTCACGCGCGGGGGTTTTTCTGTAATTTATACAAATTGCATTCAGCATGATTGAATTTCACACTTGAATGCTTGTTTTTTAGACCAAACATGTTGTTTTTTAGAGAATGCTTGCATTTCACAGTTAACAGGTTGCTTTTTAGAGTTCATATATTTTGAAGCAAAAAAAGATGGTTTTATAGAGCATGCTTGAATTTCACCTTTGAATGCTTGTTTTTTAGACCAAACAAACAGTTTTTTAGAACATGCTTGTATTTCACGCTTAACGGGTTTTTTTTAAAGAATAAAATGCTTGTTTTTTAGACTGTGTGGATATGTTTGCTAACGTCTATTTTTAGACTAAAATGCTTGTTTTTTTAGATTGAGTGAACAGTACGCGTGTGAACAGTGCGCGTGAGTGAATGGTGCATTTTTGTCAAAATTACAAATAAGGCCCTCCTTCCTTCCATATTCCAATATAGTCATTCGTCACTATATAGTGACCGTCACTCAAGAGACCAACTCTAAAAAGTTAGAGTTTTTGAAATAAAGTTTTTTATTAATAATTGAGAAAGCTTTTTATTTCAAAATATAATTTTCAACCGAAGATTTGGAGGGGTGCGCCGGGTCAAGGCAGTATCGCAACACCAATGCGACGCTTGAGAGACCGGATAGCAACTTACCGTGATGGCCTCTCCTTCCTAAAAAATAGAGTTAACATTGTGTGACTCATTGATCCACATATCAGATATTAAACCTTCTGTGTTAAATATATCTATATATTTGAAACGTACTTTGATCATTTTATTTTTTGAGGAAATAATTGCTTTCATTCATTCAAAATTCTGGAAAACGTCCAGATGCGAAAGACAAGAAACTTGGAGGAGAGTTCCAAGAGTTACAAAGTAGAGGACATGTCTTACCATAATTTGCTAGAGAATGAGCTATATGGTTTTTGCCTCTAGGTACCTAGTAGAGTCCAGTGTAGGGATCATGTTCTAGCAAACTCCTGATTCAAGTTATAACAGATTCACAATTCACAGCCAATGCCGTCTTTTGGCATGTACCATACAGGCGATTGCACCGATCCCCCAAATTTGAGGGGCCCCAAATTTTTATATATCTATTCATTTAGTTATGGATTTGATATTTAATCGGATAGAATTTATAGAAATTTAAATTGAATTACAGAAGAATCGAGCGTTCTAAATTATTTATATGTATATATTTTGTTATTACTGAAATATAATTGGAAAATATATAAAAGTTTAACAATTCGAGAAAAATTGAACTGGAGAAAAATTTAGGGCCACGATTATTATTTTTGCACTAGTCCCCGAATATTACAGGTACGGCCATGTTCACAGCACATTCAGTCTCACCATGTACCATGTAAATAACCTGCAACGCGTCTCCCGCTATGTTGATCGAGCTGAGTTGTAGCTCTGTGGACATCACAAGGGCCTCTTCTAGAGCCAAGCGCTCAGCCAGCGCTGGTTCCTGGACATTCGGAAACCTACGAGCATAAACATTCATTAACTTTCCGCCTGGTTCGAAAACTATCACACCAGTGACTGCATTGGATTGGAGAATCCATGCATCAAATTACACAGAGTGGCCATCTCCGGTGGTCGCAACTGTGTAGCCGGTAACAAAGCGTCATACTAACTTTGATGTTTCTTTCAGGACCTTTTTTGTGGATTTAAGCCTCTTGATTTTCTAAATGGCTCTTTTTTATTTGGATCGATCTTCTTAATTTAGTCTTATTATATAGTTAATGAAAAATATTAATTTAAACATATACTAGGTTGGTTGCTGCGTGGCGTACTTTACTATCAAACATGCCATCATAATTAGTCCCGCCGAATCCTTATTCACAGTTCTCAGACCCATGAGTTTTGGTAAATCTTCACTTTATTTTGTCCATCATTTCCGATCCATAATTGACTAAAGAAAATAGAATAAAGATGTATTTGTTTATATTTGGATTTTTGGTATATTTTCACTTTGTTTTGTCCATTTCTGATCCATAATTGAATGAAGGAAATAGAATAAAGATCGGTGTATTTAAATTATGATTTTTTGTCTGAGTATGGCGAAGTGGGGAAAGATCTTGTCGGTAAGGATAGCTACGTTATCTACGTGACCGGAAATGGCGCCATGACGACCAATGGAGGATCTAGAAAACTTATCGATGATGGCTGGATAGCACTAATAGCAGTGATAGTGGCAGATTAATAAGATGAAATACTTAAAAAATTATCAAAACTCAATAAATATTGGTCATTCTATGAATGTTTGGTATAACTCCGTGATAAAATAATAAGGTGAAATAGCTAAAAAGTTCCACAATTCAATAATTATTGGCAACTCAGTCAATAAAATTGTTCGATGTAATATTCATATTTTTCTTTCGTAGACGTGTTAATTAGGTGGAATGAGTTGTATTTGTAAAAATAGAAGTCGGAAGCTATTTAGTATGCTATAAAAATATGCTATAATATATGCATACCATGTATTATATATATTTAAAACACAATTATGATAACCGAATCCTTGAAATTACGGATGATTGATATATGTGATTGATATATGTGCTAATCAGAGATATGTGTGTTGATTATATTAGCACATTTATCAGTATTTTGTTACTAAATATTATTCTGTTACTGTGTGCCCAATAATAGGGTTTTTGCAGCAATATCATTTATCACGCGATATTTTATTTCGGTATTACGTGTGTTGATTATTATCATGTGATAAATGAATTTACATAGATGAATAAAAAGAAAAAAAAGGAATATATAAAAATGATAGGCGCCGGAATATGGTGAACTTGCGGTGGTTATGTGGCGGTTTGAGTTAAAACTACATAATTTCATCATTTTATACTTTTAATTTATTTATTTATTGACCAGAGCATTAACTCTTCTAATTCCCTTTATGATAATATATATTTAGTCCGCACAAGTTTTATATACTTAGTTGTGTTAATATATATATATATATATATATATATATATATATATAACTAATTTAAAAATGTAATGAAATTTATAGAAGGCGGAAACACTTTTGGCAAAAATAATTAAATTTAATAAAAAAACCAAAAAGGAATATATGTAGACGCCGGAATATGGTGATCTTGTGGTGGTTGTATGGTGGTTTTAATCAAATTTATATATTGACCGGAGCAATAACTCTTCTAGTTCCCTTTAGGATTATTTTAGTTTAATCCAGTATATTTTTAATTTAATTTTGAAAATATATTTTTAATGAAAAAAAAATAGTTTCATTTGATTAAATTATTATTTTTAATACATTAATTTTGATTTACATTAGTACTTTCAGTTTATTTTAGTTCAGTTCAGTTAACTAAAATATAATTGAGGAGAGCATGCCTAAAGCCTTGTTCTTCTGAGCTGAACCGAACTGATCAAAACTGACTGAAGTGAAAATTAATGTACCTAAAATATAATTAATATGACTAAATTTACTTGAATTTCAATAAAATTATAAGTACATAATTTGATCTTTTGGTTTTCTAAAATGAATAGAATGAATTTACAAAATAATTTATTTGAATATCTTTTGATTCGAAAAATGAAGATGCTGATTTTCTATTAATATATATGAATATCGGTGTGGGTAACTACCTATGAATATATAGTTATTGCATTTAATTTTCTTCAATATATTTTAACCATGTATAACAGTCATTCAATACCATTTATAATTTTTCATTAATATGCTTAATAGTAATTATAACAAATTTAATTTAATTGGATGGACCAAAATTACATAATTAACCAACTCAATTGAAATCAATTGAAAATTAAGAAATAATGACGAAAACAGGTCTAATTGATTCTGAATGATACATATATAATCATACAAAATAGTAAATTAACATAACTAAAAATAGTAGAATAATAAAATTATAATCAGTCTTGGAAGTGACGGTCACTATATAGTGACGGGGTTTATATGCAAAGAAATTTGGGACGGGGGTTTTTTCTGCAATTTATGCAAATTGCATTCAGCATGCATGAATTTCACACTTGAATGCTTCTTTATTAGACCAAACAGGTTATTTTTTAGAACATGCTTGCATTTCACACTTAACATGTTGTTTTTTAGAGAATGCTTGCATTTCACAGTTAACAGGTTGCTTTTCAGAGTTCATGTACTTTGAAGCAAAAAAAAAAAAGTTTTATAGAGCATGCTTGAATTTCACCCTTGGATGCTTGTTTTTTAGACCAAACAGGTAGTTTTTTAGAACATGCTTGTATTTCACGCTTAACGGGTTGTTTTTTAGAATGAAATACTTGTTTTTTAAATTGTGTTGATATGTTTGCTAACGTATATTTTTAGACTAAAATGCTTGTTTTTTAGACTGAGTGAATAGTACATTGTTGTCAAAATTGCAAATAAGGACCTCCTTCCTTCCATATTTCATAGTCCTTCGTCACTATATAGTGACCGTCACTCAAGAGACCAACTCATAAAATTATGATGTGATTGGGAGAAAAATTCCAAATAAAAACAATTAAATCTAAAATTACAAAATTACTCCCCCAGATGCGTTCCGACATCCAAGGGTGGATTCGTGCAAAGATTCAAGCTTTTACACGATTTCAAATCCAATGCTAGATAATCTGGTGATTTCGAATCCAATACCTTGTTGATAAGTATGAGGATGGGTATAAGACTGGCAAGCTTGTGTTTTATCAGAAATCTGTAGAGCTGGATCAACCAGAATATTCTGGACCTATTGTAATTGGGGATCTCACTGATCCTGAGAAGCCTAATCTTTTGTACCTGGTTTATGGACTTCGCGCTCTTCTTCGGAGTAAGTAGCCTAATTACTACCCTTGTTGTGCCTGTTTTTCTGATTTGAGTCTACACTGATTTGTTGCTGCTTGTAGGCATAGTTTGTACTTGAAAGCGAAAATTGTCTTTTTTAATCTTTGCATTTTGATATCCATGATAAGAAGATGAATGTATAACCTGCTGCAAACTCGTGTCTTTGTCAGAATTCGGCAGAAAGCAAGTGTATATTCCTTGGAAGCCATGTTTGGAGTTGGAAGAAGAAGCTGGGGATGCATAACGAAGAGAACCATGCCTGGACTCATCAGAAGAAGCCGTGGGTTCATAAGGAGGAGAATGCATGTGTTTTTTAAATTCGTCGGAAAAATTGTGATAATCATATTATTTCTTTCATTCTTCATAGTTATATTTGGGTGTCTTTTTTCTTTTGTTAAAATAAATACAATTTTCGTATTTCTTGATATAAATAATGACGCAACCACAAACAACACATGCCATTCAAATTTCGATCACCAAGAACACCTCTTATCCCCGCGCTCTTCTAAAACCCCAAATAATCAAATGTTGCGAACCTTCCATTTCCTCCCTTCAAATCCCTTAATTCCATTGCTTCATGCACCAAGGTTCAAGCTTTCTTCACTCCGCATTGGACCGCCCAGTCTCTCCGCCGGCTCAGCCCACAGACACCGCTTCGCCACCGTGACATGTCTAGCCCAGGTCCCGGAAGAACCCGACTCGCCGCCGGAGGAGGGACCCATTGAGATTCCATCTTCAGTTCCGGCCATTTTTGCTGATTCCAATGATCCTACTCCAATCCAGACCGCCACCGGTCTCCTCCTCACCGGCGCTGTGGCAGTGTTTCTCTTTCGCTCCGTCCGCCGCCGAGCAAAACGAGCTAAGGAACTGGTGAGCTTCAGTTTGATTGATGAGAAATGTTATGTACTGTGCATATTTTGTAGAGCTTAAATATTACAGTGAATATAGAGTGCTTTTGTTTCCGTGATGTTTGATTAGTTTAAGTACATTCCATCCCCTAATAATGTCACATTTTGTTTTCTCAGTGAAAGTCTGATTATGAACTTCTGCTGATACATAGGAAATGACTTTAGGTAGGATTTGATTCTTTTTTTCTGTAGCTTGTGGTTTAAAATGTCAACTTTACGCGATTAGTTTTAGTATACTCCCTTCAATACCCTAATATTGTCACTTTTTTTTTAAAAAAATGCATAGATGATGAAATTGTGTGGGATTTTGACAGTTTAAAAATGCCAACTTTTCACACTTAGTTTTTCCATAGTTACCCTGATATTTTATAATTCGATCATGAAATCAGTTTATACGTAGGTAATGAAATGATGTGAGATTTCGATGGATTCATCATAGTGTGTAGGAAAAGATGTTCAGCTTTTCACAATTAGTATTAGACGTGTAGTATGCTCCCTCCATTCCCCTAATAGAATGCTTTTTTTACATGGTGTTTGATTAGTTTTAGACTATCGTAGTGCATAGTTTTAAAGTATCAACTTTTCATAGTTTAGTGAAGATTTTTATAGCTCTACAGAGAGAGTATTTGCATGGTGACTTGTGTGATGAAAAAATACAGTACATGTAAAATATTTTCCTTTTAGCTTAGGATTCTAGATATAATGTGTATTAGTAAGGGCCACTGCCCAATGGCGATTGTACTTTTTTCTTGCTTGCTTTCAGGAATTTTGACTAAAATCTTGTGAACTTAGCAATTTAGGTCATCTGGAGCTAAGAAATCGTTGAAGGAAGAAGCACTGGAAAATTTAAGAGTGATGGCACCCACACCAGTTGATCCCAAGTCCCCTCCTTCACCTGTTCAAGCATTCTTGGGAGCTTTGACAGCCGGTGTACTCGCACTGATTCTATACAAATTTACCATTACTGTTGAGGATGGCTTGAATCATCAACCACTTTCAGATAACTTCTCGGTTGGTCCTCTAATACTGTTATATCATATTTTCTAATGTTTATTTAACTAGTCTGATTCTCATGTTGGATTTTGCCATCAAGAAGTACCAACGGGAGCATCTTTTGACTATATAAACAGTACCAGAATGCTAAATTGCTCAAGTTATTTTTTTATTATTTTTTTAAGGAAATAAATTGCTTAAGCTTGCTAATCTTCGAGTTGTCTAGAAAATTTTCTTTCCTCGAGATGCAATTCTACTTGCATTTGCATATAGCGGAAAAAAAAAAGAAAAAAAAAGTGACCTACTCTTTGTTCAGTTCTTGTTGTTTGGGAAATTAATATTATTCTCTTTGTATTCCAGGTTCGCCAGATAACAATAACTATTAGGTATGGTTTACAAGTACTTTGAATTTTACATTAAATTTAATTGGTTTGTATGAAGGATTTGAGAAATGAGTTTATTTAAATTGTGCAGGACATTCATTAATGGGATATGTTACCTTGCTACATGTGTATTTGGGTTCAATTCACTAGGGCTGTTCTTATACTCTGGCCAGCTTGCTCTCAAATCATTTGCTGGAGATTCAACATTGAGTGCTTCAAATGATGACAGCAAATCAAAATTGAGTTCATCAAATGCATCATCGCAAGGTCCTGTGGATAGCTCTGAAAAAAATATTGTGGAGGGGGATCAAAGTTCAGACAGTACGGAATCATAGATGTAGCAGCACAGCTCTGGGAAGTGGGAACAGATTTACTTCCTATTATGTACAAAATCAGTCTGTACCATAGTGTTGTCGAAATGGTTCACACTTCTTAATCTGTATGGTACATTTCTGTTGCTGCGGTCAATTCTAGCTATTTTCAATAAAAATGGCATCCATTGGTGAATTTTCTCTTTTCCTTCTGGGTTAGTGATTGAGCACATCTGTACTTTGTTTTCTTCATATATACCATCTCTTTACTTGCCTAATACAATTGTCTGGTGAGTATAATTTGGCATGTGGTTTTCTGCTATTTGCTGTCGCAAGATATTTGGTGTACTGGACTTAGTGTTGTTTTTGGTAAATATTTTGCAGGCGATGGCCAATTTTAGTTCTAGATGAACACTTTTATTTAACCATTGTTAGTCAAGTAGTGAAATTTCTCTCTCAGATGCACAGATGGTATCTCTTACCAGTTTTGATGGCACGGTGATGAAACTTAAATGACTGTCAGGTCTAGAGGGCAACGGTAAGGTTCTGCCTAATAATTGTACTTGTACCTGTGTATATTTGAGTGGTAAACATATGCCTGTTTCATAGCTTAGCAACATACAAGGAAAAATAATTCTCTTTTGATAAGATTAGAATTTAAAGCATGTTCTACATCTTCATGGTTTTTGTTATTTGAAGTTGACTAAACTGTTTTCTTGCAGAGATGTGAGTCTGCTTCCTCTCCAGCTTGCCTTAAAGAGTGCTCGGTGTTTTTCTAATTCTTTCTTTGAGGTGTTCCCTTCTTGGGATTGTGGGGTAATGAAGCAGTGGGGTTGCATTTGAATCCAGATTATGAAGCAATATCACCATTATAACCGAAGAAAGGAACATGGGAATGGGGCCAAAAACCCACATAAGAAGCATTGTGGCGAAATAGAGCGTCCTCATCCCAAGTTCGTAGAAATTGCTTCCTCTGATCACTTCCCTTTGTATATAGCAAACGGGAATATCAACGTTTGGCATGGTTATGAGGTAACAAGCGTGAACGAAGCACCTTGTAGTCTGCACAAAAGCACCAAAGGCCACAAGAAAGCACATCAGTAAAGAAACATACTTTATGGTTATAATCGGTGGGCTTGTGTCTCCATAGATGAAACTGCTTGTGAAGACATTTTGTCCAGAGCTTCCTAGCCATGCTCCGATCAAAGAACTCAGGACTAATGCAACTGAAGACAGGGTAGACGCTGCTGATATGTTTTCGCCTAGAACTGATGTGGTTGGTCTGTCTTTGATATCAATCTGCAGTTATTTTTTCAAGAATCTCGTGAAAGGAAGATCGAAACATGGATAGTTACAGAAAAAGTGAGTCGAGAGTACCGACCTCTAGCATCCTTTCAACCCATGCATTTCTGTTGTGATTCTCGTAGCCAATGATAGTGGTGTCTGGATATCTGAGGTACCTGTATAGAAGGAAGAGATGGTATCCAAACATGACAAATAGGCTGAGAGGTACTAAGATGAAATCCAGGGTTTCCCTTCTCCATGCTAGCCACATTGTTTCCTAATATTTCCTCTCTAACGAACGAATGCTCATTTGTGGTAATCATTGAAGCTGCCTTGCGTATTTATACCAGTCTGGTTATCTAGTTGTGCATTTCATGCCATAATATCTTATCTCGCTGAGAAAAAATGTCAACTCCGCACTGCCTTGCATTGCACCTTGATAGCTTGCACACTTTTGAAGATTATTCAACTTGTATTTTTTTTGGTTTTTTCCTTCCTTGTATTGCCTTCTTGGTTAACATCAATTGACTAGTTGCAATTTTTATTCCAGAATACGCTTTTGCACGATTTGGAGGAGATTCTTTGAGGAGCAGAATCAGTTGACTTCTTCTTGGTGATATCTTACATCGTTGCAGGTTGGACAAGGTTTACGAATGTGAGTATTACTGCTTAGACTTTTTCAGTTTTCAAACATTATGAAATTTTAACAGTAAATCTCTTAGATTAGGTCTTACATTTTTGTATATGTACATTTCCAACTGAAAACTGCAGTAAATTAGCAGCAACTGAATTTAGACATAATTTACTAGAGCATTTGATTTATTATTTTTTTTGAAAATTTTAATATAAGATCTTGATTATTTCTTCATTTTGCCAACTCTTTTTATCTGTCTTGATGTGGAATAGCTTGATGGCTCATTTTGTGCCGGACAAAATCATGGCGAACTACTGTGTTTAACTGAAGCATCGGTGTGGTATTGCTATCCAGGTTGTGCAGCAAAATCACCATAGCCAGGGAAGAAACAAGCATCGGAATCGGACCAAAAACCCAAACAAGAAATCCAGTGGAGAAGTACAGTGCTCGCATCCCAAACTCATAGAAATGGTTCCCTCTAATCACCTCCTTCTCAATGTAAGCAACTGGAACTTCAGCATTCGGCATGGTCATGAGGTAAGAAGCATGGACGAAACTCCTAGTGGCATGAACAAAAGCCCCAAATGCCACAAGAAAGCAGATCAGTAAAGCCACATACTTTATGGAGATAATCGAAGGGCTCGTATCTCCATAAATGAGGTTGCTTGTGAAAACTGATTTTGTCGAGCTTCCTAGCCACGCGCCAATCAGGGAGCTCAGGATCAGGGAAATGGATGATAGGGTCGATGCTGCTGATATGCTGTTGCCTAGGACTGATATTGCTGGCCTTTCTTGAACATCAATCTGAAAAGTTTTCCGAAAATGTTACTTTTTTGTTTGCAGCTAAGATGGAAATGGAATTGTGCTATGTTTACTAACCTCCATCATTCGATCAACCCAAGCTCGCTTGTTGTGATTCTCGAACCCGATGACTGTGCTGTTGGGATACCTTAGGTACCTGAAGAGAAGGAAGAGATGGTACCCGAACGTGATGATAACGCTCAGAGGTGCCAGTACCAAATCCAGGTGCTCTTTCCTCCATGCCATAATCCTATGCTTTGTTTCTCCAAATATTTGATAAAATTTAGTCTCTTTTTATGTCCTGATAATAATGCAGAAGTTTTTCCTTGCACTTGTTGGCCACAATACTGCATTTCTGCAGCATTTTCAATGAATTGATGCTTGCACAGTTCTTTTTCAGTTAAACAAGTTGCAAGTCATTTGTTTTTCGAAAGGAACTTTTCGAAATTATCTGATTGCCTTTCAAGGAAAGTTCCATCGACATTTTTCGCTTAGAAGCTAAGGAATTGCTAGTTATGGACTCTTGATTGATGCTTCTACGCACAATGCTTGTATAAAGATGATGATAATAGCATAGCAGAAAGAGTTTAAGGTGTGTATCCTATGCCAAGAAAAGTAACTTTGCAGCAATAAATATTGAAATAGGCCAACACTCAACAATTTTAGCAAATCAAAATGCACGCCAAAGTAGCTTATTCCGTAACCAAAGGAAATGTAAGAGTTGGAAAATGCTAACTTCTGTGGGAATAGAGTCAAACAAATATAAAGACAAACATATATTATCATGGATAAATTTTAAGGTAACTTCGAGCTTTCGAGAAAAACTACTGTGACCCTTATCAGCACTGAAAATCTTATTATGACCTTTCATCTTTTTAATATGAATTTCGACAATATTATTAATAAATAATTAAAATACCTTCAATGATTAACTATATTATTTTTAGCATACCGTTTACTTCTTGTCTCGCTCATTCCTGCAACTTCAACGCCAACTCTCCCATCTTCTCTAGTCATAAGGAGTAAGGAGAAGTAACAAAAAGTAAACAATAAAGCGAAAATAATATAGTTCAATTATCAGAGTATTTTAGTTATTTGTATTAATAATGCCTCCAAAATTCACAGCTAATGTCGAGAAAAAGTCATAATAGAAATTCATTTGCTTGGTTAAAGGTCAAAATAGGAGTTATCAAAATTTTACTATTATAATTGCATTTATCAAAAACCTTAGGGTTATGAGCATGGGCGAAATGAGGGAGTTGTTGGACATGGTGGCGGCAACCCAAATTTTAGGACTTAAATACTAAGGGTGCATTTGGTTTATCAGATTTTTGAGAGTCTGATTTTTATTTTTTGTTTTTGAGAATTTGGGATTTTGAGAGTTTGGTTTTGCAAAAACCTTGTTTGGTTGGGTTTGGATTTTGTAACTCTGAAACAAAATTCTTGTTTGGTTCGTCGGGATTTTGCAAGTCCAAAACAAAAATTTTATTTGATTCGTCAAGATTTTGCAAGTTCAAAACAAAAATCATGTATGGTTTGATTTTGGACTTTGGCTTTGGTTTTAGATAGAAAAACTGGACTTGAACAGTAACAAAATATAGACGTTTGGGGATAAATTGGGATTTACAAAAAATTCGTGAACCAAACACGAATTTGAAATCTGGACTTGCATAATCTCAGTTTTCCAAAAAACATGCGAACCAAATGCATACTAATTTATCGTTACTCAAGCGGTAATACAGTGGAGTTGTAATGGAAAGCAACTTTTGTGCCGCTAATGCGTCGAAATATAACCTTATTCAGTAATTTTTGATTCCGCCACTAGTTACGAGATGACTCTTCTCTTTACAATTTCCATTATTCATCACATACATGTTTTACATTTACTCTTTTCAAAGGCAAACTGTGAAGAACAACCAAAACCATTTGACATGAATCATGATCACACCATCAAAAGGTTCATGAACATAAAAACTAGTGGAGCAATCGAGAAGAGAAATGCATGCAACAAGATTGTGGTCATGCGGATTAAGAAAAGTGCATATTTTTTATATACGATTCCCACATAATCAAACTGTGCGAAAGGAGAAAAAGACAATCCCTCTTCAACCTTTAATCATGATAGTGTGAAGCTTGATTATGTTATTAGGGGCAGCATGGAGTGGTTACAGTGTTAGGTTGGCTGCTATTCCTGCTTAAAGTACAGGTTACTAAAATAATATGAACACAAAGCATTCTTTTTTTTTACCAACAAATAGATGATATGTATACCGTGTACTGAATTTAGTACTAACCTTCTCTATCATTTAACATTTATAACTCTACAAGCAAGCTATGCTGCTCTGAAACGGCAACAAACCCGATCGGTTGGTGAAACTTCGACTAACAGGAATGCCTCCGTAAGATCAGGAAAGCAAACAGTTCAAAATCAAGTGTTTTTTACTCTATTTCAAAACTTAGTGCAGGATTCATGTACATTTAGCATTACTAAATTTGAATGTAAATTGCAGCTTTACTTACGAATTCAAAAATTATTTGATCATATTATTTGTCTATATGTTAAAGACTTAACTCTGAGAAGTGAGGTTTTGAGAGTAATGAAAGACTTAGAACAAATATTCAACATAGTTTTGATACTGTTTTGAATTTTGTTTCTCTCATTCCGTTCCTTGAGGATATTAGAACCACCATCTATTTACTTCGTCTTCACATCTATACAACATGAATACTTAATAATTAACGACTCAATACTTTAACCATGTGATGTTATTTTTACTTAATTGTACTACATGTCAATAAAAATATTAAATTTCAAACAGACATCTTGTGCGGAATGGGTATTTAATTAAAACTACGGCAAAATCCAAAAATTGAATGTACGGGTATGGCAAGGATACGGCTAAAATATATTAATAATATGTAAATTCTGAAAATATAAATATGAAATTAATATATCAAGTTAAACCATTTCATAAGTTTCAAGAAACATAAATATAGCAATTCAAACTAATTTTGATATATATAGACGGCGATAAAAGTTGGGAGAACTAGAAATTTTTTGTAGTATCACGGCTATAGTATGAGACCATGAGTATATGTAGAAATTGGTTTTGATTTGCTACTGAATCTTGTTTAGTCACTTTTTTAGCTGATGATGTCTGCAATTAGCATGTACTTCTTTGTCGTAACCGAATAGTGATGTGGTACGCCGCCGCCGCCGCCTTATCTGAAACTCTACCGCCGCCGCCGTCGCATGATCGGAATGTTGAGAATAATATCCCGTTCCAACAACATCCTCACCTTAAACCCTTCAACCCATTATTTCTCCACCGTTTCGTTCCCCTTTTCGAGCACTCCGATTCTAGGCCGGCGACAGCAAGACGGAGATGTCTGTAATAATGAAGATTCCGGCGAACCTCCGAAGCTCTTCGTAGTCCAGCCCCGATTTCGCCCGGAGCCCATTTTGCGGACGAAGCTTGAGGAGGCCTTGAACCTGGCGAATTCACTGGAGGAACGTAGAAATGGGTACTACTCCACTTTGTTTTCCGACAAGGAGTTTCCTCCTCACCTCGTTGTCCAAAATCCTCTCCATCGATTCTGTAGAGCTGGTGAGCTCTTCTTATTCGATAAATCAATTTTATGGTCCTAATCAGTTTGCTGGTTTGTAATGTTTGCTATCTGGTATGGCTGGCAGATACCTATTGGAGGAAAGGAACAGTGGACAACATCAAATGCCATTTAAATGCCTTAGATTCCCAGGTTGGGTTAAAAGTTTATGACTTGCTGTTTGTCTCAATATTGATTATATAGATATGTCGATTTTATGTAATGTCTAACTGTTGCCTATTATAGGTGGATGCTGTATTTGTGAATGCAAGTCTAACTGGTGTTCAGCAGAGGAATTTAGAAGTAAGTTCTTGTTTAAAAAAAATCTGATCTTTAAAGGTCGTTTGCTTTATTCGTTTGTTAGTGATATTCACTGTTTTTTCGCAGCGTATTTGGGGGAAACCTGTTTTAGATAGAGTGGGGCTTATTATAGAGATCTTTAATGCTCGCGCTGAGACAAAGGAGGCTAAGCTACAAGTAATGCAAATTTTCGCGTCTGATTACTTTCAACGAATTCTTGGTTGTATTTTGTTCACTGTTTTGATCATTCATTGGCCTGCAGGCAGAGTTAGCTGCTCTAATGTACAAAAGGTCTAGGCTTGTTCGTGTCCGTGGTGTTTTTGGTGAATCTGCAGAGGTAGTTAGTGCCAGAGGGTGAGTAATTTGTTACAAACCCTTATGATCGTTATTCTGTGATGAATTAATCTTTTTGTGGAGTTTTTTGAAAAAAAGAGGGAATGTTTGTCCAAGAATGATTCTTGTATTGGGCTCTGTGATTTGATAAATAATGAGACAGTGTACTAATTGTCTTGTGATTTTGCAGGAGAGGAGGTAGTGGACGTGGCTTTATCAGTGGTGCGGGAGAGACTGAACTTCAACTCCAAAGGCGAAGGTTTGTTATTATCTTCGAACGTGTGTTTAAGTGGTTTTGAATTCAATAATCAAGAATCGTTCTTTTCTTGCTAATATTTGTAAGAAATTGATAACTGCTTGTTTTCTTTTTTATCTGCATGCTGGTGCCCTCTTTAATTGAAAACTGAATTTCAAATTGAGTGGTTAATGATTTGAAAGCGTTACTTTGATATCTTGATAATCAAGTAACCTGAGCCGTTCCAGTGATAAATTTTCTGGCTTTCCCAAAGCTGTTGTAAATGGTTAATTATATTAGTAATTCGTTTGTACATTGAAAATGTTTTAGAATATCGGATCGACGGAATCAGTTATTATTAGAGATCAAAGAGGTGAGGCGGACACGAGCAGTGCAACGAGCTGCTCGCAAGGGACATGGGAGATCAAGTGAAACAGCTACCGTTGCTGTAGTTGGCTACACTAATGCTGTATGTTTCGACTAACACCTGTAAAGATGTATTTTTCCCCCATGTTTTAATATTTGGCCTAATGTTAGTCACCTTTCGTTTTCCAACTCAGGGAAAATCAACATTGGTTAGTAAGCTCTCAGACACTAGTTTATACTGCGATGACAGGTACTCAAAATTATTAATCCAGTCTGTTCTTAATTTTATCAAGATGATCTGTCATCATCTTTTTTCAATAGTTACGACTGCTTTACTTGAATAATCATTTTATGCAGATTGTTTGCCACAGTCGATCCTAAGTTGAGAAGTGTTATTTTACCTTCAGGGTAATGTGACGTCTTTCTCTTTTTTTGAGTGTGAAGAAATACACTGAAATTGTTTATTGTGTATATATTTGCTCACACTTATGAGTTTTTTAGGCATAAGGCGTTTCTTAGTGATACAGTTGGTTTCGTATCAGATCTACCAGTGCAGGTAACTGGAGTGTTTCTGCATACAGTATATTTTTACCTCGGCGTATTTATCACATTGACTGAGTTGCACCACCATTTCTGCAGTTGGTGGAAGCATTTAAAGCAACCTTGGAAGAAGTCGTTGAGGCAGACCTCCTTGTGGTATGTTTTCCAAATCTTGTTGCTCATTCATGACAAAGCGATAAAAGATTATTAAGTTAGGCAATTTATGTGTGCAGCATGTCCTAGACTCAAGTGCTCCTAATCTCGAGGAGCAGCGTGATGTTGTGTTGCAAGTTCTTGAGAAAATAGGAGTATCTGGAGAGAAGCTTGCAAACATGATTGAAGTCTGGAATAAGGTACTATCTGAAAAATCCTCTAGCTTCTGTTTGCACATTGTCAAATGATAAATATCTCCAAAATATCTCCAGATTGATCGCCTAGACAAAGAATCTGGCGAGGATGAAGAAGTGACCGGTTTAACAGATGCAGATGAGGATGATGGCATGGAAGTTGACGAGTCTGAAGCATCATCATCCTTAAATGGTGAAGAAGAATTGGAAGCCAAAGAAGGTGATTTTTCTGAAGAAGAAGAAGAAGAAGATTTCAAAGACTCCGGGGTTTTAGAAGACTCGGTGAGACAAGAAGCATCTTTGGAAGTAATGGGCTTGAGAACTGATGTCGAGTCCATAACACGAGTGAAAACCTCGGCCCTTACTGGAGTAGGGCTGCAAGAGCTGCTTCAGCTTGTAGACGAGAAGTTGCACAAGCGGAAACAAGTGGTTGTAGAAAGAAGCATCTTCTCCAGCAAATGGAGGCCTCCTCGATCAGAAGAGTCTGTCACCACTGATCATATACACAATTGCTAATGTACTTGCATTTTGATCACATATTCATCTCCAAAGCTGGTTTTGGATTTTTTGATAGTTTTTTTTTGTAATTTAAATTATTAATTGAAAGTTATGACCTTTGTTTCAAAAGGTTTACGAACATAAAAAATAGTGGAGCAATCGAGAAGAGAAATGCATGCAACAAGATTGTGGCCATGCGGATTAAGAAAAGTGCATATATTTTTAATACGATTCCCAGAGAATCAAAAAAGAGAATCCCTCTGGACCAGTCTATGGAACAAAACTATATTGGGAAAGAAAGCCACTCAATTTGAACCTTTCTCCTTTTAGTTGGTCGGATTACATTTTCACTTTGGTACAACGTAAGTTAGATAGATCTCATGTGGTGCCATGATTAAGACCAAAACACCCTTGATCATTCTTCAAAGTTAGTACTAATTAAGTCGAAATAAACATAATAATTATGTTGATTTTGTTAGTGAGACAAGATTGATTCTACAATCACTAAATAGATTCGTCTTAAAAGAGTATGAAAAATAATTTTAGAAAAATTTCTGTTTAAATGGAAAATTTTACCACATAATATACTTGACCATTATTGAAAATTTGAGTATTATCAATATCAATTTCTGCTTTCATATCATTAAATTGATATTGATAATACTCAATTTTTGTACCGATACGAGGGCTAGGTTTTGATGATTTGAATGTTTGATTTTCATTACTCAACCCATCTAGATGGAATGTCACTATAACCATAGGAGAGATCGTCAAAATCGGTGTAAGTGAGATCTTCACCTCACTCTAAGCAAGCATGGTGAAAATCTCGGTCACTCAACGTATAGAATTAGTAAATTTAGAGTGTTGTTAGATTAGAATAAATGGAATATCGTTGTACTAAATTAGTTCGTTTTATGGAATGTATCTAAAAATGGAACACTGATGTGCAAGAACATAGCAACAAATTAGGGCAACATGTAGTACATTTGATTCAGCATTGTGTCTCCAAAAGTGACCTTGTTCCTACAATCGCTCTACAAAGCAGCATGGGACTAGTGATTTCCAAGACGGTGGATTTCCAAGGAGGCATTGATCACTGAAATGTTGGAATTTTATGCTATATGTCCCAAATCAATTTTTCATGCACTAACTTTTTGATAATTCATATTTTACGCTAGTTTTTATTGCAAATTTGACGGTAATTTTTTAAGTATTACATGAGTAAGAATATAATCGTTTAATATAATTTTGGAAGACAAGTATCCAAATTTTAGAGTTTGGTGATATATGTAACTAAAATTATTGACGGCAGATAGTATTATTTTATAAGAGTGGTAGAGGCTCCCTCCATTCTCTAACACTGACTTCATACTTATTAGATTGAATTTTAATTCAAACTAAAATACAATATAACATTCATCAAAATGATCCTAATACAATTCTTGTCAGACGAAATGTGTACAATTGTGATGTTTTGATTGGTTAAGATATTTTTAGTAAATTCTAAAACCCTGATGTTGAATGCTGAAACCGGTATGTGTAATGATTGAATATGTGGCACAATCATAAACTACTTTAAAATGATATGTCGCTATTTGATTGATGCCTGAGAAATATTAAATTGACTAAAATAAAATGGAAATAATTGAATGTAACTATGTGATAAACGTTATAATTATCCAATTCAAAGAAAACCAAAATTTGTCTTATTGATAGTATGCAAGGATATTTACAAAGAATTGTTATGTTTCATGATTACAAGATTGGGATTTAAAGTCGAAAAATGCATGCTTAGTTTGATTGCTATTCTTAATCCATAACTCTTGTTCCTATGAAATGACCAAAACATCATAATAGTACATTCTTTCTATTCATTCTTTCTTTTGAGAAAATGTTAATGTTTAAATAAGAGCCGTTGTCACAAACTTCGACATCAGAGAACATGGCAGCTACAAAAATTGTTTGATGTTTGTAGAATATGCTATAAACTACAATTATGATTTCTGACTCAATTTGGAAGATTCTCCAATGTTTTAACCGATACAGGTTAATTTACAATAGATGAAACATGGAGATCACAAATTAACAATATGCTACCTCCTAGAACTAGCTAGTATTTGATTGTATTTAAATCTAGAATGATCTACTTTTATTATTTTTAAAGTTGTTAATATTTTTAGTGAAGCATGCTAAAGCCAAATCTCATAATAATAAGATGAGAGATGAGATGTTGGAATTTAACCCACATGAGAAATGGTGTAACTGAATTTCAGTATATAAGTTTTGTGGACCATCTCACATATTGTCAATTAGTTTTATTATGGAATCTCACTAATTTTGTGTGCTGAACATGTCTGGACTTTTTGTCTTGTTTCCGGTTCCCCATCAGATTTCTAATACGAGAACAATGTTTTAATTGAAATTGCAAATAATCTCGTGAACATATTCTGTGTAAGATAAAAATAAGTACGTCTGTTAATTTAATTAACTGTTAGCACTGTTATTAATAGAGTAAAATTAACATGTTTCTCGACGATCTAACTGTTAACACTGTCATTAGTAGAGTATCTAAAGTTCTAAACTATTAACACTGCTATTAGTAGGGTTAAATTAACATGTTTCTCGACGATTTAAACCCAGCTCACATCCTCTATTGATGGGTAAACAATCTAATATTTGGTAAATTCTGTTTCACAATAATAGGAGAGAGCCAAAATCAAAAGATCAAATAAGAAACGTCACTATGATCCATGTGGTAACTTTTTTCGACACATCTAACATAATATATATATCGGTTTAGTTTAGTGATTTTTTCAACTTATTAACATTCTAGATTTGACCATAAATTAGACAACAAGAACATAACCGACTAAATCGAACCACAATCAATTATATGAACAAACTTTTCTTTCATACATCACCTAAATTAAAAGTAAAGTGTCAATCATACTCAAAAATATCTCACATTGTACATTTGGACATGATCACATGAACATCAATCACTCATTCATGTTGTGGAATAGTACTAGTGAAATCCATGCACATCTTGATTCCAATCTCATCAACCCCAAAATATGGCCCTATCAATCAACATTTTCTCCTAGGTTTCATTCCATTTCATGACAAACCACAAGGGACAACAAAACAATAAAAAAAAATATTGATACACGTAATTCAATATTTTACTCTTATAATCTAAAATACGAAATAAATTTATGAAAATGTCATCACTTATTAAGTTTATTAAAAATTTAATAATATTCAAAAACGATATTGTAATTTCAGTGGTATTTTAAACTATGTTAATTAAAATAACGGACTGTGTATAGCAATTCAGTAACAAAAATTGAAGAACACACCTTCGCTTCTAAGAAATTAAAGATGACACACAATTCATGTACACCTGCAACAACAAACATGCTTCATTTAATACTAGTACTTGGTATCATACTCACTAAAACTACAACCATAGCCATACAAACTAAAAGTACTTGAACACAACCCGGCTCAGAACCCGACTCCAGCCGCGCCGACCCCAAACGTAGCGTTCCTATGCGGCTCCAGCTTCCGATTCTTCCAGCAACAATTCTCCGGTAACAGCTTAGCCGCCGCCGTCCTCATCGGCTCCGACTTGCACCTCGTCAGCACGAACGAATCATTCACCAGCTTCTGCTCAATCATCGCCGCCATGGAAACCGCCGCCGCCGCCGGAAGAGTGCACGACGACCTCCCCGGCTGAACCTTCTGCACCTTCTGCTGGCGGTGCTGCTGCGGCGCCACCGCCACGGGGAGAGGCGGCACCACCGTGACCTTCTTCCTCGGCGGCCGCTCCGGCAGCCATTTCACGAAGTCCGTACTGCAAACCCACGTCTCCTTGGAAACCTCCATTGATAGCTTCGGCTCACACATCATCATCAACAGACAGTCCGGCAATACATTCGACGACGTCGAGGTTCTCTTCTCCTCATTAATCTCCACGAAACCACTTTCTTCCGGTACCGGTACCGGTACCGCCTCCTCAAACGACGCCGTTTCTATGACTTCTTCCTCTTCTTCTTCTTTCTCCTTGACTGCTAATTTCTCTGTATCTTCATAGTTTTCATCGAGCATCTCCCATGTTTCGCAGTCTCGATACAGGAATGAAGTACTGTAGAGAAGTTCTGGGCTTGTTTCTTCATCGTCTTCTTCTTCTTCGACGGGTTGTATGATTTCTTCTTCCTGCTCAATCTGCCATTGAATCGAGCTTTCTGCAGTTTCTTCGCCCAGAAGATCCTCAAACGCGTCGATGTTGGACTCCACCTCATCTTCTTCATCTTTTTCTGCTACAAGTTCCTCCATTTCTGAATCGTCATCATCTTTATCCTCCGCAGATTCTAACAAGCTTGCATCTTTCTCCATCTCCTCTGCTTCACTTCCACCATTGTTGTCTGCAACTTCAACTTCAACCTCAGCTTCCTCGAACACCACCTCTGCAACTGGAACAGTGATTACCTCGGCCTGTTGTTCTTCATCTTCTTCTTCTTCTTCCTCGGGGGGAGCAGGGGATTCCCAGAAGCGGTTGGTTAAGTCGGCCATTTTCATGGGATCAGATCTGCATCTCATCAGCAGAAGGGCGTTCTTGGGAGGAACACAGATGCTTACTCTACCCTTCTCTTCTTCTTCCTCGTCATCCTTTACATCGACCATCTCTTCATTAAACTCCATGTCCTCAAACACGTGCCTCCTGGAACTCCGCATCGAAATCCTCCGCGGAGCTTCAGTCTTATCATCTTCCTCCGCCGCCGCCGCCTCATCTCCGCCGCCGACCACCAGCTCGATTTCCCTCCCTTTGTTACCTTCACAGTCCTGCAGAGAAACGAACCACCGCGTGAACCCACAGCCGCCATTGTTGTCCGTCTCCGAAGCTTCTTCCTTAACCTTCTCCCTGGAGAAGCACGAGCTCCCGCAAGCTCCGAGCGACCTCAGCGCCTCGCAGATCGTCACAGGCAAGTGAACCCACTTCTGATTATGCTGCTGAATCTGCTCCCTCGCGCTCGGGTTGTGATGGACAACGTTAACACCCACCGGAGACCCCAGGTTCTCGCCGGACTGAACCTCGCCTCGCCGGAAACTCACGCTCCGGCGACGCGACAAGCTCCGGGTCTGCTGCTTGACCTTCTTCTTCGTCTTCACCCTCACCTGCCCAATGCAGGTGACTTTCGGGGAAGACGGTTCTGGGTTTTCGAAACCAGGGCCTTTTTTCTTGGGGAACATCGGAGAAGCCATACCGCCGGCGCCGGACTTGATGCTGCCGTTGGTACGGAGGCGACGGCTGAGGGAAGCGGAGAGGGAGACAGGCGGGTCGCGGTTGGCCCGACCCGGGCTGAGGATAGATTTGGCGATCTTCATGGAAGAGGAAGAGGAGAGGCGAGAGGTGAAGCAGATGAAGAGCTCATTATTTGATGGTGGATTTGGACCAGTCTTGCTGAGATGGGGTCTATTATTATCTACCAGCTCCATGGACACGCTGTGAAAAGAGAAATGAAAGGGTTTTACTGAGTTACAGTAGCTCCATGGATGCGTATGATTGAAGGTTTGGTGCGAGTTACTGTGTGTGGTGTGTGAGTGTGTGTGTTTATTGGTGGGGGTGACAGAGGAGGAGTCAGGGGTGAGATGGTGATGAGTTTTTTGAGTGAGGGGACTGATGAGAAATCGTGCGAGTGTGTTTGTACACTAGTGTGTGTTTTTGTTTTTTAAATTATGACGTCATAAAATATGAGTGAATTGGACCTTTTTTTTTATGACATAAAATGTTTCCTCTACTCAATTTCAAATGAAGAATCCAATCCTTCACTTTGTCCTATGTGTTACACTATTATTAACGAAACAAAATGTTACACTAGATTTTAGTTGCAGAATATATGATTACTCGTAAAAAAACAGTTGGTTTTGAAAAATTTTAACAGTAATAACGTGTAAAAGTGTTATTTAGTGGAGGCTAGAGACATATTCTTTGATGTCGGATATCTAGACAAATTGAAAAAGTTTATTTTGTTGTCGTGACACCCTTGTACCGATAAGATTTAGATGAGTTCGTATATTTTTGACAATATTTAGATGTGCCGTAACATCCATTAAGATGAAAGAAACTATAATAAATGCATCATCGAATAACTTTACTTCTTAATATTAGCCAGTATAACAATACGATAGTAATGACATTTCGAAAATGACACAACATTTGTGTTATAGTACAAAATTTTCAAAGAAATGCGTATGAAATAGCGATTCAAATTTGCTATATTCAAACACATAGAAGTTCATTCTAACTTAATCTGAACATGTTAAAATTTAACAGTTGAGTCGTGAGATTATCTTGGATCGGTATGAACATGAAAGTAGTAGTTTAGAAGAATGGGGAAGGATCAGATATGCCTAGTTTGTCTCATAGCTAATAGTGAAGTTTACGTTATAGAGATTCCTTGAACAATTAGCATTTGACCATTCTATATAAAACATGATGGTGCCATTTCAACCATAGATAGCTCTCTCTTTCCTCCTTAGTTGTATAGAATATGGATTTGGGGACAAGACAAAGGGATTATAGAAATACTACTAAGTACAATCCAATAACAAGCCATGTGATATGCAAAGCATTATCGTCACATTCTTGGTTTCATTGTGGGATTTCACAATCTCCAAATCATGTCCATGCAAATCTTAATCACTCCTCCATAATCACTATTGCATTGTGGGTGACTTGGAATCAATTGAATAAAGTGATAGGGTAACTTGAATACCTGTCTACGTGTTACTGTATCCCGAGTTTACAGAAATCATCTGTACCGTTTGATTGAAATTGACTATTGACTCAAATCACTAAAACATTCAAAAATATTTAGATTCGAGATTTTTACGTCATTCGAATATCAGAAATATTTAATCGGGTTATTTTAAACGTTTTAGAGTTAACGAGGTGTCGAGATCATGGGATGGGAGGGGAATGAACTCTTGCGTGGCTTGCAAAATCGTTCTTGAACGTGGCCAGATGATTTGAAATGGACAAGTGCCAATGTGACTAGGTTTAAAATGAACCAAATTTTGAAGAATTATATCATGCATTATATTTTCGTATATAAATATATTTAATTTATGTTTTTTAATTCATTGAATCGCAATATAATGCATGTGATGTGACAACTACGTACATTGTTACCAAGAGTTTACGCAAGTGGAATTTATATGAGAATTGTGGGACTCGCGGGTTTATTTGAGGTTTTACGGATGGCATTTTGGATATAAAGTCACGGTCGCCGGGGCGATTTCGGGGTGTGATCACATGGGTACCGGTGCTGGTTGGTTCGATAGGCACGAGGCGCGGTAAAACTGAGAAGAATCCGAGGGGCACGTGATTACCAGTTATGTCTTTCCCGCGCCACCAGGGTACTCTACGCGCCAAAGAGCGCGTGATTGCACCGCCAGTCAAATATTAAAATTCAGTATTTCACAGTTTAATTTTTTCGATAAAATATGGTACGATAAATTCATGTTAATTTAGCTATAATATCACTACACTTTAAATGATTTCAGTATTTTAAATTTATTTTAATTCAGTTCAGTCGACGGTAATTCAGCAGGTAATCTAAACCCTAAAATAGTTTAATATCCGTAGTAGGATGTTAGTGCTGCTGCTAGCATATTCTCTACATCCGTGCCTCACGCCGGAGAGTCAAGAAATGAAGCGATCTGATTCCGCCACGTCAGCTTTCCGGCAACGTGGCATGATCGGAGGGGAATATGGGGGACCACACCAGACTGAAAGCACAGCTGTTTTAGCATTAATTAAATGGGTAAAAAGGGTTAAATGATGATTGATGACTGAATGAAAAGGGAGTTTGGGATTCTTGAGGTTTGACCAAGAATGTGAAGCACCAAGGACTAGAGTTTGACTGAATTAAGGTCATGATTGTGTGTTTGTGTTGAGGCCATGTCCAATGCAAAATGAAAAATATCCAAGTGAATCGAATTAAACAATGTCGAATATGAGAATAAATCACTGAAATAAATTATTAACATGAGAGGATTACAAAGCAGCAGAACGTTAAGTTTGTCCCAAAATATGAAAAATTCATAATAATTATACGAGTACATGCGATCCTCCAGTTTCTGAGCAATTATTAATTTATGCTCTTATTTAAATTTAATTCGATTATAACCTCCAGTTTGAGCTGGTCTGAATGAGTGATAAATGGAGTCATGTGCAGAGTATCAGGTGGTCCTTGCCTCGGTGTTGAATACTACTGGGCTTCCTCTGATTCCATCATGCTTCTACATACCTAAGTACAAACATGGGCTTCCCACACAATTGGCCTTATGCTCTTGGAATTGTGCATGAATTTAAGGCTAGAGATGGCAAGAACCCGGGACAATTCTGAATAAAATCACTGGTTATTACGAGAGAATAAGAAGATGAGAGAGGATGTCAGGTAACGTTATCCAACTCAAAAATTGTATTATATTCATTGGTGGGTTTCACAAGCGATCTCAAAAGCGAACGCGTCCAGATGCCTGAGCAATATGAGTGTATTTAGTTGGATAGAATTTTGAGAGTCTGGATTTTGTTTTGCGATTTTGAGAGTTTGGGTTTTTGTCTGAGATTTTGACAGTTTGATTTTGCAAAAATCTTGTTTGGTTGTGTTGAGACTTTGTAAGTCTGAAACAAAATCTTTGATTGATTTTTAGAACTTTTCAAGTCTGAACTTTGGGAAACATGGTGAACCAAACAAGATTTTACAAAACTGAACTTGGATAGTCCAAGTTTTGCAAAATCTTGCCCAACCAAACACACCCTTAGATTCCATTCACTTCTATTTGTATTGCATAACAAGAGTGAAAATGTCTCATTAAAAACAACTTTGTAATAATTTATTTGGATTCCAAAACTAAACCTTATAAATTTACACCTTATTTTGAACTATAATTTAAAAATACCAGACTTTAATTTATATCGCAACATTCACAAAATACCAATGACGTGTAAAAAAAAATCATGAATAATCAATTAATCATCCTATTATAACCCAGTAATTATCCAAATAACCAGCGAGGGGCATTCTTCTTCTCCAAGAAACTCCAGCGGCAGCAGAAAAGAAATCAGGTGAACAAAACTGTGGTGTATGGCGAATAATACCAAAGCAGCAATGACTGTTATACCAGTTTTCAAACTCGGAACTCTGGTTCTCAGAACCATCTCCAAACCCATCGCCAACCGCCTCAAGCACCAGGCCGGACTGCACCCTAGGTTTCGCAACTTCATCGTCAACATCGCCCAGGCGAATCATCGGTTCTCGTCGACATTGCAACGGCGGCTGAATGGCGTGTCGCCTAGGTTTGATCATCTGCTGCCGATCCGGCAGTTGAATGAAGAAAAGGCTGTTCAGGCTGCTGCTGACATGCTTGGGGAAGTTTTTGTTTTCACAGTAAGTTTTCCAGTGTCAAATGTTCATGATTCTGAAATTTTGTAGGTTGTTTAGAACTTTATCATGTTACATTCACTATAACATATAATTTTATCGTATTTACCATTATAATTTAAGTCGACTATTCAAATTTTGAAGAAAGTAATGTGTGAATGTGACATTTTTAGTGAAACTGTAGTCCGTGTAATAGATAAATATAATAGCAGTCATATTTTAACCTCGCCTGATAATCCATGTAACAGATAAACATAATAGCAGTCATATCTTGTTAATATAGCCCGATAATCCATGTAACAGATAAATATAATAACAGTCATATCTTGCTAGCATCGCCTAATAATTCATGTAACAGCAATTATATCTTATCAGATTCGTAGTGGCGTTTACTCATATATACCACATGGTGTTTAGGTGGCAGGGTTGGCTATAGTGTATGAAGTGCAGAGAAACTCAAGATCAGAGGCAAGGAAGGAGGAAAATCGCAAGAAAGAATTGGAGGCAATTTCTGCTGTTAATCTATTAACCTCATTTAAAAAGTTTTGAGTGTCAATTTTGTTCTCACTCTCTGAACTGTGTTTTTGGGGTTTTTTGTTCAGGCTTTCAACCAAAAGAACCAAGCTCTATCAGAAATCATCGGTAAACAGTCGGAGCAACTTGAACTTATGAAAATCAGACTAGCAGAAGTTGAGGAATTGGCCAAAGGATGCAGAAACAATACATTCAGTTTCTGGCAGAAAGTTGCAGAGAAGTCCACAAATGCTTAAACTTGTTCAACTTATAGATTTACAGGAGTTTGTTTTGGACCAGAATAATCAATGTTATGTTGCATATTATTTTATTCAGAAGTTTTGAAATAAAAGATGTATTATAACTTGTGAGAAACTACCTCGTAACTCAACTCCTACAAAAATAGTCACTTTTCTTAATCATTTACATCTTCCTAAAAGAAAAGGACAGCCTTCCTTACTTTATTTGGCGATTAGTCGAACTCCAGCACGATTTTACCGGGAATGTGGCCTTTTTTGTCCTTTGCTCGATGGGCCTCTTTCACATCTGAAAAGGGGTAGGTTTTCTCCACTGGTAATTTGAACTTCCCGGCTTCTGATAGCCTGCGGATTTCATCCAAGCCTTCTGCGTCAGCCCTCATGTAAGTCCACGAGTATTCTGCAAGAAGATATGATTAGTGAAGGCCAACTCTAACTAGGTCAAAGATATTATGCCGTGAAAGATGCACAAAGAAGCATAAAACATGAAAACTATTACACTCAGATCACTCCCAAAACCACCAGTTTCAATACAAATACCCCATAACAAGATATCAAAACTTGTTTACAGTCCAAAGGCTATGTAAAACTATCAACGCTTCCAATGCCAAGAATTGTAGATGTATCTAGCGTAATATTTGGTTCTGCATTTTAAAAAAGAGCTTTCATTTGACGTTTGATGTGAGCTACGGGCATAAAATATGGAGATATCACAACTCATGCATACTACGTAGGATAGCATATGAATGAAAGTAAACATAATCAATATAATTTCTTTGGGGGTTTGGGGGAGAAATGCAAGGACGAGGTGTATTTAATTCATAAGTGTACCTATTCCATGCGAATATCGATATCCGAATTGTTTCTTAAGCAAAATCCCGGTTGCCATTGGTAGGCCCACAGCCAGCCCATATCTATCAGTTAATGATGCGGCTTCTCCCTATGAGAATACAGTGAATATATCATTATCAGCAATCAAGATATAATAAAAATCCAGTATCGTATGCCTTATAAGTGTCATTAATGAGAAACCTGCAGAGTCATGTATTTTCCTCCCCTCTTGAGAAGGGTAATGCCTATTTTTTCAGTCTGTGGCAAACCAATTGTATCGAGAACAGCATCAAAGTAGCCTTTTATTTCGGCTTCAAGATCCTGAAGTCAGAAAAAAAAATCAACAAAAGAATAATAAGGCGAACAAACTATCTTAGACTTAGAGAGCTAAACTATGTATAGATTAAGGCAACTATCCAGTCACCTCAGAATTATAGTCGACAGCATGCTCAGCACCAGCTTCTAGGACCCGTTCGATACTTTCGCCTCCACAAGTGGTTGAAACGTGACAGCCTGCAGCTACTGCAATCTGAATGGCAGAAAGACCAACAGCCCCACCACCACCCACCACCAACACTCTTTGCCTACAAATATTTTCAAGTAATGAGATATATACAATGTATACGTAGGCTCTAATTCAGTCACTATCAAAAATCATACTTGACTAAAGGTGTTGATCAAACATATCACTTACTGCTTTCACACTCAATAAACACTGTCAAACCATCAAGTACAATCAAAGTTCTCAATTAAAAACATATCAGTTTGGTGTTTCTATTTTTTCGCGAGAAATTTTGAAATAATCAGCATAGCATAGAGATAATTTAGTCACTTTGTTTCAGCCATTCCCAATTTCTCTGTATCTCTAGCAAAAGAAAAACCACCAATCCGATAAAAGAAAATCAATTTGGCAGCAAGCTCATAACTAAGAACACTATTGCATCACAGAACAAATCTACCGTCTTTCATAGTCTAGGTTACACTACAAGCACACAAGAGAAATATTTACAGACCCTGACTTCATTTTTGAAAGAACAAACACAATATATCATACCCTGGTAAAATTCTTGCAGTACTCTTCAGTGCACGCCAGGCAGTAAGAGCAGCAAAAGGAATAGCACTCGCTTCCTGCCAGGGAATAAAATATAAGTAAATTTGCAATCATGGAACAAAACAACTAGCAGAAGCAAGAACAGTACACATGATATAAATAGTCCATCGTAGTGAACAACACAACATCCTTCACGGAACTCAAACCATAATCTTATGCAACAGTTGAAAATAACATAATATCTTCCTATCAAAACAGAAGGCCGCCGAGCCAATCCTCAAACGTACCGAGTGGGAAAGTGAAGGCGGTTTAGCAGCAAGCTCATCTTCAGAAAGAATGGCATAGTCAGTGTAAGTACCCCTAACAGCAGTAGGATGCAATGCACCAAACACCTCCTGCCCTACCGCCAGCGCCCTCACAGACGCTCCAACAGCCGCCACTTCCCCGCTAACATCCCGCCCCAAAATCAACGGCAAAAGCGGCTCAAAAATCGACCTGCCATACCCCGCTCGCATCTGAAACATTACACCATTCTCAGACACACTACTTAAGTACATGCAAATTGACACAACCAAGATCAAAATTTTCACATAATAACAGATAAAAATCCAATCTTGAACAAAATGGGAGCTCTCACCCTGGTGTCGAGGGGGTTAATGGAGACGGCGCGTGTGCGAACAAGGACCTCATTGGGCTTGAGGTCCGGCACGGGGACATTATCGCGGAGTTCGAGAACATCGGGACCGCCGAATCGGGGCAGAACCACGGCCCTACAGACGGTGACTAAGGTTCGTCGGAAATCGGTAAACCCCGGCGCAATTCCATTCGCGCCGGGAGCTCTGCGCAGTGTTGACAAACGCATTCCAGCGAATCCGTGATCGATTGGGGAGGAGATTTTTCACAGTGGGCGGTGAGGATGATGATGCATGTGATTGGTTTGATATTCGTTGAGGGAAGGAGGAGAAGAGGACGTGTTGGGAGATTGCGAACCGCAGAAATGGTGGAAATCGACTGTGTGCGTGGACGCTTCTCAATATGCCTCGTTCACTGACTGGGCAGAGCTACTGGTTATGAACAGAACGACGTCGTATGGATCTCGGATTTTTTTCTTCATCTATTTTTCTTCTAATTACAAATGCTATTTCGAGTATACTCGTTTTATTTTCATAATGTTTTCGGTGATGAGGATATGCAGCATAATGCTTAACACTTTTTTTGCAAAGTAGACTAACATAACTCATCCTATAAATTATATCTGACAAATGATTTGAAATAAATCGGCATGGCTGATAAGGAATATACCAGAGATATGTAATTATGGAGTCATGTTCTTTCTTGTGTATGAATTAATCATGAAAAAAGTGCTGTTGTACCCCCAAATATTTAAAAAAGTGCTAATGTACCCCTAAGTTTTTCAAAAGTGCTACTATACCCTCATATGTATAATTTGGGCAGAATTTTCTTTTGACAAGTGTAAAATGACAAGAATACCCTCACTATTATTTAATGGTAAAAAAGAAAAAAATTATGACGAAAATGCCCCAACCAAATCAATGAATAATACTCCTCTACCTAATTATTCATCTAATTCTCGCTTCCCTTTTTACATTCACACCCAGTTAAGAAAGGCAATCCAAATTCATACCACCAGTCACCATTACTGGTCTGTATTTTAAATACTGGTCTGCTAGATTTAGTCCGTTTTTTACTTATTTGCAGTCTGTATTTTTGTTATATAATCATATATACAATAATTATGATATATAACTGATTTACAAGTGTATGCAATAAAAGTAATATATATATATATATATATATATATATATATATATGATGCATATGTCTGATATACTTAATTATTGATCATATCATATATATCAAAGACGTATATTTTTGGGACTATAAAATAAGCAAAATATGGACTGCATCTAGAATTGCCGCTTTCAATAATATTGTGCATTTATTTTGTAATTCAGTAATATTGATTTCTTGAATTTTTTTTCGTGCCCATGAACATTTGGGTCAAGGGAAAAAAAATCCAACAAGTGAGGGTAAATTTGTCTTTTAATTCAAAATGGTGTTGAAAATGGGCTTAGGTACACTTCTTTATTCAATATAATAATAGGGGTACATCAGCACTTTTGAATTACTCGGGGATACATTGATACTTTCTTATAAACTTGGGGGTACATGAGCTTTTAACCCATTAATCATTTTCCTATTATACTCTGTATTGTATTTATCGCATATCGGACAGCCTAGAGCCTACTCCCTAAAACTATAAATATTGTAATAATCATCATGTTGTAATAATGGTTTTTGATAATATATTTGAAATGTCTATTATATTTATTATTATTTATTTTACAATGTCATAACACGCCGGGAAAAAGTCAAATTGTGAAGGTTAATATGGGATGGAGGAAGTATATAAGAAGAAGATTTCTGGCCCGATTCAACGGTCCCGATGTTCATTTGTTCATTTGTATTACATTCAAACAATTGACAACAATAAATGAAACTAATGGAACTTGTTTGATAGCTAAACCGTGGCCATTAAAAGATCGTCTAAAATTTGTTTTAGAAATCTTCTAAAAAAGGATATATAAACATCAGAATTCTCATCACGATTAAGTCATGGCCAGAGAGAAAATAGTACTCCATATTTTGTAGTAATTACTCTAACTTTTAAATGTATATTCTATGCAAATGCAAGCCGTGTCCACTTCATCTAAATCGTAAGCTAAAAAATGTTGAAAGTAGGTGAACACGTTAGACAATAAACTGCTATTTTAAACTTAAATACTGAGCTGAAAGATGCAAAAAGGACCGAAAATAAGTTGAACTTAACAAGTTCATATTATATTTTATCAAAATTACTTTAACTAAAAAACCAAAATTCATGTGATGTTGAAGATACCCATTAGTGAGTGCAACTTGGAAACGCTAACATCGTGTTTTATACGCACGTTGTAAAACCTTCTAGGTTTTGACTATTTTGACCGTGGAGTGGAACCAGACAGGCCATTTCCTGGATGCCAAACAAGGCCTTGTTTTCAATTTACAGTTTAATATTTGGGAATATTCGTTGACCATTATTTGCATTTTAGGCTTTTTGGATATGTCGATATTCATCATGTGATGATCATGGTGCAAATTTGCAATGCACGTTCCGAATAAAATGGGCGCACAAGTTTTGCTCATTCAAAATGATATTTTATTTGCATGAGAATGATATTTTATTTACAAGCTTAACTTCTATCTGAAAATCGAATTGATTGATTAGTTGTGATAATGTTGTATTAGAGCTTGTTAGATTTGTATTTAAGATCAAAACAGTTTGCACATACTTTAACAATATTGGTGATAAAAATATCACTAACGAAACTTAATGTTGCCACTAAAGTAAAAACATCTTTTCAAAACTATGTGTATTTATGGGTAACGGTTGTGAATAATCTTGTAAAAAAGATGCGCGAAATTTTGTGGATAAGATACTCTAACAATCAAGTCAGTGTATGAAAACTAGAAAGTACGAATGTTATTCTTATTTCTTTTTATACTTTTAAGTTTCAACATCATGGTCGTTCCCTGTATTAGAATTGTAGGATCCTTGATGGGTTTGTCCCTTAAGAATCGTTGGAATGTGTGTGTTACAACCACAACCACTACACATCATACAATGGTTCTTAGATCGTGTAGTCCATTGATTTTGGGCCCCTTACTCCCGTCTCCCGCATGCCTCATATGGGCCTGATTCTAGGGCCAGTATACACCATAAAATCATATAAAAAATTATGGGGACAGAGTCGGGGTTCTCATACAATTTGGACTAGACGCTATTTCAAGTTTAGACGCATAAGATATTATCTCGGGACAAACCATGATAGGCCCATACACTAGTGGTGATAGGATGCCCACGCAATTGAAAGCAAATGCCAGTTATATAACAAGTTTTGTCTAGAGAGATAAGCATTTATACTTAGAGAAAATGTCCTAACCAGAAGTCCAAGACGGATCTTAGGTTCGAGAGTTGATTCGATGTGTGATTGTAGACGAGTAGATAAGAAGGCAAGATATCACAAGGAGGTAGTTGTGGATGCCTCGGCTTTGCAGGTACAACAATCACCATTCGAGCATATATCAAATTATGTCAAGATCTTCTTATTAACTGCTCCACTTCATGCAGAATCACAAACATTTCAGGCCGCACTTAAAAGTATAGCTATCACAGTGTGCGGTATCACGTGATTTCGTCAGAGAGTTTCTCAGTGAATGACCTAACCCATGAGGAAATATAATGCATTTAGGTTATGATGACCATCAATAAGTACAGGTTTCCATGCGACTTAAGGATTTTTTGTCAACAACATATTTATACAAACAATCAAGTGTTATATCCTTAGACTCGGTTCATGTAGCATAAGTTATACAACTAATATAATACTATATTGTATCCTTGGATTCGGTTCCACCCGCAAACAATTAAGCTCCCCTCCAACCGCAAACAATCAAACTCCCCATGTATCCTCTACAGTGTGTTAACATAGAGGTCACCCATCGATGTATGTTACCTAAATTATCTAAGTATTCTCAGCCACGATTCAAAGTAACTTTTATTTTTTCAGAACCTTTAAAGTTATTTTTAAAAATCAATATCTAGCCATATGTTTTACTATGCTATTACTATTTTATTATTATTTTAATCGGTTGATAGAATATATTAATATTTTATTAAGTTACCCACTAACTATCAAAATAATATTTTCAACAACCTAAGATTTATTAAATCACAACATATTTTTATTCTCCACCAACTATTTTATCTAGACATGCTTGTTTAGCTTGGTAAATGCATCTTATCCACCTATGAGCTACCTAAAAATTTTGATGACAAAATTGGTGCATTTAATTTTACGAAAACACCCTTTTAACATCCTTATCTCACAGCTCTCAAAGCTACATCATTTAGACATACAGGATGCATCCGAGCCGTTCACTCCACCAAATGGACCATACACGTTGCAGCGGTTAACCGCTTGATGACATAAATAAGTCTCAACTTGTACTTTTAACAAAAGGTACAATTAAAATTTTATTCGCATAACAAACACAAATATTCCTTTTTAATTTACTCCATCCGTCCCGATTTAAACTAAACTATTAACAACTATTTATTTATACGAAATAATCTTTGAAATTTTGATATTTTGAAAACTGACTTCATTAATTAAACAATATCTCACATTATATATTTTGGAAAAATCACCACATTTTTATGATATTATACTTAAAATGTATCGTCAAACACGATAAGAAAGTGTGCAATTTAATTCGGGCATATGAGATTGTGTTTTTGTTGGGTGTGAAAAAAGAATTAAAAAATGGGTACTGTTACGAGTTAAGTGTAGAATAGAAAGAAAGCACAAACTCAGCCATTGTATTTGTATTAAAACTCCCAAAATTTCTCTCTTTTCTCTTTTCTTTTCTATTTTTGTCTTTCTCTCTCATAATTCTGCTGGATTATATCCTCCCTGTGCCTTTCTTTTTCATCATTTCTGTGTTGTGGGTTCATCGCCCCTTGATCGTACGATCTGATCGAGGCCGAATTCGGGTATGTTTCCGTGTTCTTGGTCATCTCTGAGTTTCAATCATTACAAGGTTGAATTTTTTGATAATTCTGCAAGGAAGAATGCTGGAATGCAAATGCAGTTGCATGCATTAGCTAGTGAGGATAGAGAAAATTGTGGGTTTTTGCTTGGATGATCATTGATGATCAATTGAGGTTGTTTTGTTCCCAGAATTAGGGGTTTTTGATGGTTGAAAAAAAATGTTTTCTTGGTGGCAGGTTCTTCATTAACTTATTGAGGTGCTGTTTGAGATAGCTGGGGGTATCGGAGGTGAAAACTTTGGGTGCCCGGAGATTTTGATGATAAAAAGGTGAGATTTTTTGTGGTCAGCTTTGTGTTCTTTTCTCAGTTTTTGCTAATGGGCATGAGTTTACAAGGCCACAAGTCCTGATGATGGCTATGTTTTGATTGTGTCTAAAAAGATGAGAATTGTGTGAACCTTTGACTTTGTGCTGCATTAGAGTGCAGCTATGCATGTTTGTTGATGAATTTTGAATTCTTCTAATTAACGTATCTCATCCAGAATGTGTGTAGTTTAAATGTAATTGTTGCCTGTGTGTGCTAGCAGAAGCCTCCAGATGATCAGACTTGTTTCTGATTATAAAATGTTTCCTGGTTTTTGTTCTTTCCGTTTTGTTGAATCTGGTTTAAGCTAGCATCTGCTGGAACCTTTCTGGGAGCTCCTTTTAAATTCATCAAATTTGCCATTGCTTGCTTACTATCCAGCTGCAGTAATAATGGACTTCTGGATTTTAGGGATTTCCCTAACCCTGTTTGAATTAAATTTAATACTGGGTACTCTGAAACTGCGGTTTGTCTGTTCTTTATTTGAACAACTGTAATACATGGCACGTGTATATCTGATCATATCGGAGCATGTATCGGAGTTGCATTTATTGAATGTGGCTTAAAATGTGCTTGGTGCTGTTTTAGAAAAAAGAAAATCCTTCAGGTGTTCCCCTTTTACACCTATGCATGTTTTTAAAAAGTTTTTTGCTTAAGGCATTTGCTAGAGTATTGGGTATTTATTTTACCAGAACTAGCTGCATTAGGTTTCTCTCTATAAAGCCACGTTGAATAAATGCGGATGAAACTATTACTATTTACACTTGTGCTTTAGCTATTGCATATCACATTGTCTAACTTTGCATTCATATTAGGTAATCAATAAGTGATTAAAGATGAGGCTTTAGCATCATTTTGTCTTGTCAGATTCTAGGAAAGAGGTTCCAAAGTTCGTAGCTGACATTTTCCATTTAGGTATAATTGGCGTAATTAGTTTAATTTGGTCTGTTTATGCAAAGTTGCTCTGATAGATCAAATAAATTTCAAATACTATTGATTGGAAAACCTTGGCTCACAGTCAAGATGTGTATGCATGCTATGAAATCCAATATTATGTGATGTTTTCACTATTCATTTGAACATAGAGTTATGATATTAACAAACATGATCAAAATCTCTAGACTCATCAAATTCTGGACGACCATACATATTTCTGCCTTAAATTCAGAGTGTGCTGAAAACTCTCGAGGCCTCTTCTTCTGCATCATGATAGATCACCCTGTTGCCTGTTTGGCGGTATTTGAAGTAGTATCTTATAAGCTTGCATTAAAAAAGCAAATGTGTATTTGTAAATGAATTTGGGGACATAAAACAGGTAAATGGGTGGAGGAGATGCATTTTGTCTGAATCTGCTTAAAATCACCCTGTTTTGGTTGCTAAATGTGTTTGATATCTTATCAGTATGTTCCATAAATGCCAAATGTATGCTGTTAACAAACATTGGTGTAACTAAAGAGAAAAGGAAAATGGGGTAAATGGGGGTTTGAGACGGAAACTATGGTTAAGAGGTGCTGCATTTAAGATGGCCTCTGAAAACTATGTGTCAATCAGTCTGTGAAAAGAAGGATATGAGGTTTATGTTTGGGCATTCAGTGGCTGGCACGTGTTTATAAATGTCTTCTCTATTTAATGTTTGCTTTTTCCTGTCTTCTCTTAGGGTTCTGTTATGTTGTGTTTTAGTTATTCAGAATTCGCCTGCCTTTTTCATTTTGTTTACTTCTTTGCTTGGTTAAAGAATGGTAATGAATTTAATGTTATATTCATTTTATGATATCTGTTTGAGCCTTCAGTTGGAGATAGGGCGCAATTATGTTCCTAAAAAAAGAAGAATTTTTCCCTTTCTGGTAGATCTTCTACAAGTTTTTTGAACTTAAGAAAAGATAACTGATGTCATTTCTGTACTTTATATCTGAACAGGTATCAAAAGCAGAATTCTTTGCATCAACATGGGACAACGTAATATGCACATGATTGAGTTAGATTCAGATCGGCAAGGTCACGACTATATCCACCCAGAACCTTGCCTCTTTTATGGTGCCATGACAAATTTTCCTCAGCCTAATTTACACCCAGCACCTCCTCCAATAAATGCCGGAAATTACAATATGCATCATCCTGAGCACCATGAAGGTGGTATGTTCTATAGTCTGCCACAGTATAATCAGTACCCAGGTGCAAATCTTGACCTAGTTGGTGCTTCATCATGCCATCCCTATAATCCCTACATGCCCCCTTGTGCTCCACGTGATTTTCCAATTCAAGTAAACCATGGGATGGTTGGAATGAATCCCTACTTGGATGGCGCTAGAGGCCCATCAAAGAGGAAGAATGCTGCAGGTCTTCAACGAAATGTCCAGTACGCTGATGCTTTGGAAGGCTCTAGTTCTTCTTCTGTTGGCCCGTCAAATCCAAGCCCACTTGAATCTGGTGTGACTCAAACAGATGCTGGTCCGCCTTTTGTGTTGCATGATTTAAGTGGACCTGTAATAGAGAGTGGGCCTAACAGAAGTATGAGGGATAACAGGTCCAATATTGCTGGTACAGATTCTATTTTGGCTCGCAACTCTAATCATTCAGCCCAAGCAAATTTTGTGGGACAGCCCTATCAAGTGCCCGGTGCTCCTTGGATGGGTGTTGACATCAACTCATATTCATGGAATCAAGCAGCGCCTATACCTTACATGCACGGTAATATTTGGATTTTAAATTTATTGCACGTTGACCTTTGATTTTAAACTATTGCACGTTGACCTTTGATTTTAAACTATTGCACGTTGACCTTTGATTTTAAACTATTGCACGTTGAGCTTTGATTATACAATCTCATATATTGTTTATTATTTTTTTACCACTTACAAATCCGTCATTCATAATTTAACATCTACGTCTCTCTCCAGGTAACATAGGCTTACAAGGCTATCAAGTAGCTGGTAGTCCCCCAAGTTTTCTGCACACTCCTCCCATGCCTCAAGGGCACCCCAATGTTCATCATCAGCCTCCCCATGTACAAGGATTGGGTGCACATAGTATGAACTATGGTGCCCAGCAGATGATAGCTCCTCCCCGTAGGTTCCCCACAAATGGCGCTGTTGTAGGCCCTTTCCCAGGCGTTGTTGAGGCAGGAGCTCAATACGTTGGACCTGCTCCACCTACTGGATTCAGATTATACAGGCCTCATCGGAGGGATGTTACTGCAGAGGTGAACGCGAGGCACCGTAATCTCACACACCTGAGAATGCTGCCAGAGGATGTAAGATTTCCCCCTCTATGTTTTGCGCTTCTTTTTTTCCAGCACAGTTTATGCTCATTCTTCCACTCTTGCATATTTTCCCCCGTTCTTGCATATTCTGCCTGGCTCTCTTGCACGATTTTTGCACATTCTTGCACTACTGCATATTTCCCCCCCATTCTTGCATATTCTGTCTGGCTCTCTTGCACGATTTTTGCACGATTTTTGCACATTCTTGCACTACTGCATATTTTCCCCCCTTTCTTGCACTCTTGCACATTTCCCCCTCTTTCTTGCACATTTCTTACACAGTTGGCTCTGTCTTTGCTAAGAAATCCAGCTTTATGATGTGTCATTTTTTGGTTGGTTGTTTTTAGGGGGTTGCAATTTTGGAGGTTTCTGGGTACCAGGAAGCTGGGGATGCCATGGATCAGCACAGAGAGATGCGGCTGGATATAGATGACATGTCGTATGAGGTAACTGTTTATTTGAAAGTTGTCATATTATTTCATTAATGAAGAACTATTGATTTAAAAGAGACTCATGAATCTGTGTTTTGCTTCAGGAGCTTCTTGAATTGGGCGAACAGATTGGCCATGTGGTTACTGGCTTACCAGAAGAAGCCATTGCAGCCAGCATGAAGACAAGAATATTTTCCTCCTCATCGGCAGGTTCTTCCAGTGTGGATGAGGCTTCCTGTGCAAAACAGGAAGTTGATTTCTGTGTTGTATGCCAGGTATTGCCTGTTACTTTAATCTGCTGTCAAAATATCAGTTAGTAATTTTTGTAATTGTGCCGGTTGAGTGAATCTACGGTCTCTAACACTAGTAGGAGTTCATGTGTATAGTATCTGAAAATATGTCAATTCCTCAATAACATTCGTGTTTGTTTCTGCATTTTCAGACAGGTTACAAGGCCGGGGAAGAGATTGGAACTCTTGATTGCGGGCACGAGTACCATGTGGATTGCATTAAGCAATGGCTGCTCGTGAAGAACACGTGCCCGATCTGCAAATCCACCGCCTTGACCGAGAGAAAGGGCAAGGCCAAGGGAAAGGGGAAAGATGTGTGAATAACATCCCCTTCCCGAGATGTGTCAATAAACACCCTTTTGTGGCATGGATGATCCAGTATATTTATGTCGGTCGAAAGAGAAAGAGGAACTATTTTTTTGGGATTCCTTTTTTTTAGTGTACTTTATAAATATTATGTATATAACTTTATAAGGCTGGGAGCCAACAACATTGTCTAAAACATTAATCTGTTGGCTTTTAGGTCTCTCTGGGAAAACTGTACAGACTTTCCTAACTTGTTTGGTGGTTTAAATGTGTACTTAGTAGGGCTCATCCTGATTTCAAGAATGTTGTAGTTTGTAAACATTCATTGATTCTTTTCATGGTTTTATAGCCAATGCTGGTATATTCTGTATTTATTTGATGAATAATGTTGGTATATATTTGCACATATTGTGCACATGAAAAGCATCATTTTGCACATACATTGCACGTGCCATTTTTTGTGTAATTTAATTTAGATAATTGAAACTTGAATAAAAAACATCCATTCTTTCTTCTTATTCAATTCAAAATTATCATAGAAAATTTAAAATGACGGTATTAATAATTATCATAGCATTTGTTCGAGTTTCAAAAAAAGAATTGTTCGAGTGACAAATTATTGAAGCATAATAATTATAATATCAAAAATTCTTATCCATTGATGATTCAGTCTCGCTGTTGAATTAATAGTGCGTGCACAATGCACTATTAAAATGGCATGGATTTTGAGATTTACAGTGGCGGCATCAGATTCCGAAATTTATAGTGGCGGAACCAGAGATTAAGAGTGTGTTTGATTGGACAAGTTTTTGTAAAATTTGAACTATCCAAGTCCAGTTTTATAAAATCTTGTTTGATTCACCAAATTTTCCAATATCCAGACTTGCAAAATTCTAAAACCAATCAAAAATTTTGTTTTATACTCACAAACGCAACCCAACCAAACAAACATTTTGCAAAACCAGACTCTTCAAATCCCAAACAAAAATCCAAACTCTCAAAAAGTTAAAACAAAATCCAAACTCTCAAAAAGTTAAAACAAAATCCAGACTCTAAAAAATCATGCGAACCAAACACACCATAAAATCTCCACATGGTATTTGATCTCGTATGTTTTACATGGGTCTTAAGCTGCCTCTTGTCTTTATTATCCCCTATGTATTGAGCTGCTGCCTACACTGCCCCATTCATTTAATAATTCAGTGAGGAAATTCTGTTTTTTTTCTTTTTTTTTGTAATATATTCTCCTAATTATTTTCGGATAATCACAGTAACGTAAACTATATTGAGGTTAACAAGAACAAACGCTACTCTTAAAATATACACTCTAAAACCCCATTTATCATTTTTTAGTGCCAAAAAATCCTACACATTTGCTTGTATGCATCCTCAAAACAGACAACAAATCAACCATTTTTTCTTTTCCTAAATGCTCACAAGCTCTCCCAATATAGCAGTAATCTCTACCGTAAAGATGTGCTGCAACCGCCGCTTTATAAGTCAGAAGTTGCACATCACCTGAGATTAGTCAAAGTACACTTGTCAGATTAATCGGGGGTTTAACATGAACATACTATAACGCACTGTGTGGTTTTACTGGTTCAATAAGAATGGCAATAACTCATGTGTATTTTACCTTTTGCAATCTCTGATTCCCTCATCTTTCGACTGTAATGACGGGTTTTCCACCATCTGCATCGTAGCTGCCATGTGCCTCGGGATATGTGGTTGCTGAATATAGCGGGAGTCCGGTATGTGGAGATGTTAATCTTCCGATCTTCATTTCCATCAGTACAAGTGGAAAATTGATCTTCCTCGCCACGTGACAGGGATAGCAAGCAAGAGGCAAACACCTCCCATGTGATGCAAGATGCACACGTAGCATCCAAGTGATTCCCAATCATTTCAACCAGCTTTTCTGTACTATAATAGCCTGAAATATGTAAGAACTAGAGTTAAAAGGAAGATGGCAATGGATATGCAGTCAAAATTATACATTCTTGGGGCAAAAGTAAGATGAAAATGGATATGTAGTCAAAATTATCCATGCTATAATGAAGTAGCCAGAAGCAGACTATATTAATGAGCAAATAGGGGATAATATATATGAGCATGTTGGGGATGCAGGTCTTCACAGGAAAGATTGATAAAATCTACTGTAGGAATAATGTTATGTCAAGGCTACATAATCCTAACAGATAAGATCATGGAAATTAAATTGTCAAGTACGTAGTAATGGTGGTGGATACACTGTAAGGATGCCAGAGTACAGTACAATGCAGACACAAGTTTTTTCAGTTCGTTCTCTCTTTTTTTTTTCCGCTGGGATGATTGAACAGTTTCAAATGTTAAGGAAAAATGTTTCATGGTGTTGCCTAAGAGAGATTATTAAGCTTTCCTTAGGCCATCATTTAATATAGGCTACCAGGACCAGGTCAAGAAAATTATCATCTGGTTGTTGCAGTGAGTCAAATATGTCACTGGTCTAAGAATTTCATTCCACGAGCATTTATAAAAGAAGAAGAAAGAAAATGGATGAAAGGTTTCAGGTTAGCAAGGGCATACCACTTTGATGGAAGTCAATAAGATTGGCCACTGAATGATTACAGGTGGGATCCCTTTTCAAAATGTCTTCTGTAAGTTCAATAAGTTTGGAATTGTCGCTTCTGTTAAAGTGCTCCAACAAGCTAGATTTTAATCTGCAATCAGCAATAAAATCATAAACGAGAAATTCAGTAAGAATAAACAGACTAAGATTCAGGCTTGTAAAACACATCACGACATTATGGCAACAGCCAAAGTCTATTTGTAATGGGAGTCAAGGTAACATTATCAGGAATGAAAGCACAAGATGCTTTTCACTACCAGGTAGCTTAGATTTTTTTATTATCTTTTGTTGGTAATGACATGTGAAAAAACACAAAATTATACCTCAACTCATGTACTGTACACAAACTACTATTTAACTTTTCAGCTTCATCCAGAGCCTCCTTAACATTGTCTCCTGCCAATAAAATCTGCAAGAGGTTAAAGCAATTAGGTATCCCAAATTGGTACATTATCTACCCATGGCACCACCTTCTAAACTGCTGCTTAGCTTAAAGAGCACCATCTGAATAGCGGCATAATTAATGAGCTTCAAAATAACAATCAATTTTTGGTTCATGACACTTGAACTAAAACTGAATATGAATGACAACCAATATGGACATATTCTTGGAAGGATTAGAAGAGGTTACACCGCAGAAAGCACACCAATGTAAAGGAAAAATATTCAAAGACTTCTGATAATCAATTTGTAAATAAATCCAGTCTATAATACCTGTATTAAAGGATGGAAGGCCCCATATGCTGGTGACTCCATGTCTACAGCAGAGCTTAAATACGTTAGTGCCATCTTGTAGTCCTCGTTTAGGGACTTCCTATGCATATAAATGAATTCCTCCACAACCTCAGTTGAATTAGGAAGCTGTAAAGGCAGGAGCCGGGGAGGGAGACCTGATAAATGCAGAGAGTTAAATTATAAGAACATAATTTTTGAGTTCTTACAGGGTGCTCTTAGAAAACAAAATAAAGCTTTTTAAAAACCAAGTCTGAAGTCCATCCACACACACAGAGGCAAGGGGGTGAATTCTGAGACGCACCAGGAGTATAGAAAATGGAATTCTCTGGCCTTTCGTCATCATGGATATCAGAAGAAGTTTCTTCATCTTCTTGCCTTCTTGCAGAGATGGAGTTGGATTCTTCTATTTTTACCTTCACACAACTATCCACGGGAACTGCTCTCTCGGGTTTGACAGAAGTTATAATATTCTCCTTCTCGTTCCCAACAGAGGTACTTGAATCGCATCCCAAGGATAATTTTGAAATCTTTCCTAGGAGTGGAGTAAAATCCTCGATAGATTCCACTGACTGTTTTTCATCTTGATTCACAACTAATTGCATGGGACTACCAGGCCTACTCATATCCCCTAATCGCATATTGTCTGGGAGACCAGCATACCACAAACAAAAGTAAGTCATGCCAATAAGGAATGTTGAGAGTGGGTGACTTTCAAAACCACGTTCCTGCATAAGACTATTATAATATGGTCAAAAGTGAAAATGTTGTGCCCCCAAAGAAACGATGGTGAAAATCATTAAAAACATACTCTTCAACAGAACGCCTGGCAGCTTCCAATTCTCCTTGTTGAAGACGTAAAGCTATAAGTTCACACTGAATCACAAATCTTTCCTATACATATAAAATAAGAATTTCAGCATTCGCTAATAAAATTAAAAGAACACTATCACAAGAACACCATAGCATGATTGCTATACAATACTACCAACACCCAAGCACTGTCCACACTGGTTTTTTCATACTGTCATCCTAATTTTCTGAAACATAGTACATATACCCCCTTCTCAGTACTATCTCAGAAAAATTTAGCGTGCAGTATCCAAACCTACTCTACTACTACATTCTAGTCAATAAATGATTATTTTTTTCTCAGAAGCATGTTATTCTATCTCCTCCCATTCTGAGCCAGCTTTGAGAAAGAAAACAAACAAACAAGCTTTTCAGTGCTCGGGTAAATTTACCTTAACCGGCCTGGCTTTCTGCGGTCCGACCTTCTTTACCCTCAGGTCAAAAACGTCCAGTACCTGTTTGCTGGTTAATTGGTCATCTTTTACATGATGCAGAAGCTCCAAAGCAGCCTGCACATAAATGTGACACTCAGCTCAATACAATCTCAGAAAAAAACGCACACACAGGCCGCAGCACCATATCATTAAATAGAAGCATTACCCAATACTTCCTCCGATTTCTCCGAATCGACGTCTCCCTGTAGCTTGCCTTGAGCAGAGCACTCAACGCGCCGCACGCGCCTACCCAATCTTGCTGCCGGAGCAGCCTGTTCAGAATTATCCGGAGCTTGTGGCGGTTCCAGGACCTCAGGCTCTCCCTCTCCGGGTGCAAATTGGGTCGCCCGGAGTCCAATTGCAGAGCATAGCTGGGTTTCTGGACGGCGAGCGCGGCCCCTCTTTTACACCTCGTTTTGTTAACAACTCTGGTGGGGATGTCGTCTTCTTCGTCGAGCGGGACAGAGCGCCTTTTGAGTCCCCTTTTGCCCTTCTCCGGAGCTTGTTTGGATATGCTCATCTCCGCCATGGCGTTTCTGGAACTGGCGTGTAGTGGTTTAGCGCCGCCGCAGACGGCGTTGATTTTACGCGGGAAGGAGGGGGGTGCTTGTTCTTATACTAAACCCTATACTACACAGAATAGGTTTTAGTTTTAATTTTAGCCCCCTTTTGTTTTCGACAACTAATTTTAGCCCCTTATTTATTTATAAGTTTCTGCTAAACCCCTGCTTGAGTATGCTTTGCTCTCCTATTTACCCATGGAAAATATAAGAGTGGTTCTAAATGCAGGTCCACTTTACTTCTGCAGGTCCAAATTAAATCAGAAATGACAATAATGTCCCTCTTAATTTTTTACTATAATTCACGAAAAGTAATTTATAATTCGGACACGTATTCAATCATTACATAGACGGGTTTATGCATTCAAGGTTAGGGTTTTAGAAATATATTTGTAAAAATTAATAAACGAATGAAGGGTAATTATGGTATTTTCCCACTTTCTTTGGACCTGCAAAAGCAAACAGGACCTGCATATAGCAAACACCAGATATAATCCATACACAGTGAAAAGGTAAGTTTCAGAATTGGTACTAGTTATAAGTACCATTCACTCCATCTAATGGTGGTGTTGTAAATGGGTTGAGTTGAAATCGAACATTACTTATTCATCGGAAAAAATTTGTGCGCTTGTGATTAAGTTTGAATATGTGAAAACTTAGATATTTTTGTTTGAACTCAATTCAAACAGTCATCAGGCCCTGTCCAGTTCAACCTATTTGGCGTTGTATTGTGCTAATCAGTGTTGTGTTGTGATGATGAGTGTTGTGTTGTGGTGATGAGTGTTGAGCTGTGCTGATCGGTGTTGTATTGAAAGTGCTGAATAGTGTTCATTTGGGATGAAAAAAACATAATGTTTATTACTTAATAAATAATTATGTTACTTAATTAATATTATTTTTACAAAATATAAAAACAGTGTCCATTAGAGCTTAAATGCGCCGAGCTGAACAGTGTTATGTTGATGATTGTTGATGAGTGTTGTGCTGATGAGTGATGTGTTGTGCTGATGAGTACTGATGAGTGATGTGTTGTGCTGACCAGTGTTGTACTGTGTTGAAATGTGCTGCAATAAGTTGAATTGGACAGGGCCTTAGTTAGTACGAACTCGACTCAAATGATCCTTAATTTTATATACAATCAAGGCCTAAACGCGAATTCAAAATTTGATCGAGTTGTTCGCTAGGTAGTTGTTCATGAATAGTTCGATTCTTACATCTATGTGAGCTTTAGAATTATCAATTGTTTTAAGAACATTTTGTCATTTTTTTATTATATGTTATCAAGTTTTATATGAACTTATTTGGCATGCATATTTTTATATAAATCTTCGTCATATTAAAAATGAAAATCGTATTTGAAATTTTGGAATGGTGATGGTCGGTGTTCATCAGAGTGATATGACACATGTTGGCCAGAAACTAGAGCTGTGTTGGTGGTGGTGGTGGTGGTCCGTAGCGGCAGAGTGGTGGTGATCAGTGCCGGTCGAAGTGGTGGTTGGTGTTGACCGGGAGCTAGAGTGGGGTGGTGATCAGAGGTGGTCGTAAGATAGAGTGGGATGGTGGTGGTCGAAAGTGGCCGGAGTGGTGGTGATAGGTGGTAGTTGAAGTGGTGGCTTATCCGCCAATGAGAAAGAGGAATTCGAGGATGAGGAAATCGGAGTTATGGGGGAATAAAAGATTATGGAATGGGGAATAAGATTTGTAAATAAGATTGTGAATGCTGTAAGGTGAAATGTTTGACTCCATTTAATGCAATATTCTTAATAAATAAGATTAAAGTGCAAAATATAACCCTTAAAAATTTGAAATCTATTGTTTGTGGCGCCTAAATAAAAAGTGCATAATTTGTGGTCCTTAAATATCAACAATGTATGATTCATGGCCCCTAAAAAAGTATACATGGCTCCAAGTTAATTTATATTAAAAAATTTAACTTATATTGGGGTATATTAGTCATTCGCATTTTATCAGTTCTGAAAAATAAAAACAAACAAAAATGCTGATGATGTTTATTGATATCTTGCATCTGCATCACCTGTCACCTTCTTCCACGACGCCTGTCACCTTATCGGAGACAACATCGACATAAACCAAATGATTCCTACAGAGTATCTAACCCTAGTCCCCTACATATTCGAGGAGTACATAAAGCTCGAATCATGTTAACCAGTTAAATCCTACCCGACGATTGAATAATACTTCACTGATCATCTGCAAACATTTTAAATACAAGGTCAATCATTAATTGACGGTGAATTTTTCATCTCGCGTTGGAGACAATTATTTGTTGGGAGATCGCATAGACCATTATTCAGTACAATTTGTGTGGTGCTGGAATAAAGCGGCGACGGATGGTGGAACTGGTAGATGGAGTGACCGGCTGACGGGGAAGATGGACTGGAAATTGATCGACTGCGGGGGTTTGTAGGGATTTGGAGAGAAGATGATCATCATCATTTATTTTATTTTTCTTAAATTTTTAACTTGTGAAATTTCAATTATACCCTTAACAGATTTCATTTTTCAAATAAAATGGGCAAGAGTTATGAATTAAACATTTAATACTTTTAGGGGCCACAACTATGCTCTTTTTATTTAGGGGTCATAAACAATACATTTCAAACTTTTAAGTGCCATATTTTACACTTTAATCTAATAAATAAAATATAACAATCCAGAGATAAAATTTTCAGTTGCATCGGGGTCTTGACCCAAATTGACCATTTAATTTAAAATATAAAATAATACTATAATTATATTTGATTCAAAATTGTTGATCTATATGAGTCATTTTTGTATAATTTCGGAGTGCAGACCATATATGAACAAGTGTGTCATATTTTTACTCCAACTATATTTTTACTGAAAAGGAGTATATCATTAGTTGAAAAAGACAGAACAAGAAATCCCTTATAAAAAAACAATTTCACACATTGTATCATCATATTATAGTGGCATTTAAAAACATAAAATAGTACAAATATATTAGCAAGTTTAAGACTGTTAATGAAATAATTAAAGAAAAATGCATAAAGTAACAACTCGAGTTGTTTCATTAATCTTGGAATGTATCAGAAGGTTGAAAAATCACCCAAATACACCAAAACATGTAAGGGAAAAGACAATAGCCACATCCAAAATTAGTAACTGGCTAATAGATAGGATTCTTACTGCCTAATAGATAGAATTACTAAATAAGATGTTATCGACTTAACTCATGCATTGAATAATTAACAAAATTATGCATGGTTGGCTATTAGAAACATATCCTACATCTATAAAGGGCAAAAAAAGAATGAAGAATCATTCACACCCCTAGAACCAGCACGAGACACCCCATGCAACAACGAACTTTCATCCTACACTTGAAAATGATAACAAGTATATCAAAAGTCCATATAAATGTTTCAGTTGGAAAAACAAGAAGCTAAAATGGGAGTGAAATTAACTGTGTCATTGTGAGAATACAATATATGCTGACAAAAGTAGAAAGGTTTAATGGCGCTGATAATTTAATGGATCCAGAGAAATATGATGAAGAACGTCCAACTAAATCTCAACAAAATGTCCTAAAATACTTCTTCCCCTCAAACCAATCGAATTTGACCACATTTAATTTTTTTCCCCTCCTCTATTGTTTGTCACTCAACGATCCTTTCGCACCAACGGAATGTTGGTAAAAGTCTAACACCATTGCTCTGAAAACTTTTGCAGGAATGACTGTATATCGCCCATCTCTTCTAACTTGAGAGTGGTGCATTGCTTGAATATGAATGTGTTCAAGCAATGCATCACATTTCAAGTTAGTAAATAGGCCACAAAAGCGTCGGAGGTAACCATCGTGGCTATACTGGGTTTGCAAGCCATGCTTGATACACATGCGCTTGATATAGTGGTCTGTCTGTTGATGCTCATCCAACAGTTCGCGCAAACTGGGCATGTTCTTGCCAACGACACCACATAAGGAATCCAAATCGTTAGCCACCCTAGTGCTCTTAATAGTTTCTTTCCGCATAAGCGCATGTCCATAGCATCGGGTATGGTTCGAATTTCTCTCTAGGTATCGTGCATCCTCATAACCAAAGTCCAATACGTAAATCTCGCCTATCACACCGTCTAGATCCATCGTAATAGCATTATGAATCTGATTTAAAAAGGTAAAATTAAAAGAGCTAAAAATATGGAAATAGTGGTAATTATGAATAAATACCTCAATTTTGGATGGACCGAGATGTGTGGGGAATAATTTCTCCGCCTTCGGCTCATTCGAGGAATTGAAGAGCTTAACCCACTGACCTATTCCTCCAGCTTCACGAGACTTGGCCTCTTCTCCTACTGCTATGAGAATACGAACGCGAAAGACGGCTCCTTCTCCTACTGCTCTGAGAATACGAAGGGCCCCTCCTCCCCCTCCACCCCTGGAATATTCACTATGCACCTCACTCAAATTGTCACGGAAACTCTGTAAAGGTTTTATGTGTATTATTGGCCTTATCATGTATTTTATCGTTTTATGTAAGGTTGAGAAGCCGTGAATAATCATACCATCCACTTGGATAGTTTTGATTTTAATTTAAAAATGTTTTGCCCTAAAACAATTTTCTGAAACCAAGTTTAAGTTGGAAACCCATATTACAAATCCGAAACTCAATTAAAAATTTGAAGTCGGTGTCATGCTGATCCATTGAAAATGAGCTTAGTTGCTATGCCTCACTCCCTTTAGTCCTCTCATAAGAATTCATGAAGTTGTGTTGGGAGTCTTTTTACTTCCCCTTTTGCCCATATCTAGGGATGGTTTCGAGGGTTGCACCATCAATAGATATGGTGATGCATGACTCGTCCCATTCTTCATCACATGTTAATTGTGTATATTTTTAAGTATGTGTCAAGTGTGTATATATAATTCTAAATTAACTTCGATGATAAGTTTATGTATCTCTATTAAAATTCATAATTATTTTTGTTGTAAGATTTAAGGATACAATGCAAGGATTTACATATGTGAATATCCAAAATGAATTTTGGGAAAAAATAAATCTATGAACATATGATGTTTATTAATGTAAAGGAAATTATATGATATGATGAAGGAAACCTCTAATAAGATAGTAGTAAATTTGCAAAGGGATCTTCTTCGTCAGCGATGTAGGTCCACTTGCCACGTTATATGAAATTTAGCATGGCGTGGACTTGGGTCTGGATGAATGATGTATGAAAGCAGACCCTCTCTTCTATGTGATTAATTTCAGCTGAAAATCAAAGATTGAGACTAAACTCATAGGCATTTTAGAGTCACAATAAAAAAAAACTTTGAAACTTCGTTGCACATGCTCTTAGTGGTGATATCAGGCCTAGGCCCAACTACCCCATGGCAGTTCGGGCTTAGCCCATGATGAGGTAAGCTAATATGGAAGTACCCGGGACAGCTCAACTCGGACAGGGACAGATACGCTAAACAACATAGAAAGCATGGACCACGTTAGGAGCATGTATCACTGTATAAATAGTGCTCCTCAGCACTATTCCAAGTAAGTGTTCTCTCATTATTCAAGTGATTACCCATTTTCTCTCCCGGATCCATCTTTCATCATCACACCGGAGGGTCTACCCTCGGGTACCTCCCGGGGCTCTGTCTTGCAGGGCCAGGTTGTCGGATCGGGGATCAGGGGACCTCTCGGACCAACCAGGCACGCAGCATCAAGTTGGCACGCCCGGTGGGACACGATTCTGTGTTCACAAAAGCATTAAGATGCCGCCTCGAGGTCGGCCGCCGCGAAGAGGTAGAGGGGGAAGAAGACCGGAAGCGGTAGAGGAGGACCTTACTTTGCGTCAAATGAGGGATCGAGCGCGCAAGGGGAAGGCTCCGGTGCATTCGGATCCAGACGTCTCTGAAGGAGAGTCAGAGCCGGAAGGAGAAAGGGAACCGGGAATGACGCAGGATGATCGCGACAGAAGGGAGTTTGCTGCCACCCAGGAGGAGGAGTACCGTCGTTGGTTGGCGGCGAAGCAAGGATCAGGATCGGGAACGAAGCCGACTGAAGAACAGTCGAATCCTCCGGTGTCTGAGGTCCGGGTACCCCCGGTTCAGCCCGGTTCAGGATCTAACCCGACCCCGATGGGACCTCCTGCAGGTTTACCTCCGTTGGCTGCGGAGGTGGTCAGCCGAGGACCCCCTGCCATTCACGGGCAGGAGAGTCTTCGGCCTCCGGTAGTGATAGACTTGGAAAGGCAGGTTGGGAGTGTAGGGCAACCGGCTGGAATGGTGCCAGGATATGGCCAAGGTGGGGGCTATCCCGGTTATGGAGCTCCAGGACACGGGATGATTCAACACGGATATCAGGGGTACCCCCCGGCACCAGGAGAGTATTACGCCCAACCCCCTGTAGCCTCGGGGGGCTGGGCCCCCGGGATACAAGGACCGGTGTGGATGCAGAGCCAGGCACCGATGGCTGGATATGCCATGGCTCAGCCGGCCCCAGTCGCGGGAACCTATGGCACATACCCGGTGGTCGTAGATCGGGCCCCGGCGGCTCCAAACTCGGTAGAGGAGAGATTGGATCGGTTGATAGGAAGGAATGAAGGAAGGCCTACCTCTCCCTGGATAGGTTACATCAGCACTTTCCCTTGGCCGATGGGAATGAGAGTCCCGGAGGGGGTGCCGACCTACAGTGGGGAGACTGATCCAGAGGAATTTGTCAGGACGTATCATAATGTCATGGGAACACGTGACATTCGGGAGGAGCTGATGTGCAAGCTGGTGAGCTCGTATTTGAGGGGAAGTTGTTTGTCATGGTTTGAGGCACAACCCTCGGAAAGTTTTAGAAATTACTATGACTTTTCCAGGGCTCTGATGCACAGATATGAGACCAAAAGGAAGAAGTACCTCCCTCTGGCCGAGGTGGCTTATAGTCGGCAGTCGGCAAAGGAGGAAGTCCGAGGTTTCCATAGGAGGTACATGGATGATTCTATGAAGGTGATCGACAGAGACACTCAAGTGAAAGCCCTGATAGCAGGGTTCATTGCAGGGCTGAGAGATGAGGTGCTATGGGCAAAACTCATGGAGAATATCCCGACCACTTTTCATCAGCTGGATCTTGAGGTGGAGATGTATTGTTCGCTTCTCGAAGGGAGCAAGAAGAGGAAGGAGGAAGGGTACTTCGAGGACAAGGGGATGGGAAAAGGTGACAAGGCTCGGGCTGCTGACCCTGTCAGGAAGGAAGCGGGCCCGGCTCCGGTGAGGCCGAGGGTAGACCCCCCTTGGGCTGAAACGTTTACTCCCCTGACGAAAACCCGGTCGGAGATCCTGACAATTCATCGAAACCTGTTTCAGGACCCGGCCCCCATACCGGGAAACCCGACTCCAGCGAATGCGGCTAAATATTGTGCTTTCCACAAGTCTAACGGATACACAACAGATGGTTACCGAAGCTTAAGGGTGGAGATCGAGAAGTTGATCGAGAGAGGGCAGTTAAGAGACTGTGTGAGCCAGGAGAACCAGCGTCCGGCGGCTGGGCAGCAGGCCGGAGCGGGGAGAAAGAGGAATTGGAGGAACAGGCCGCGGAATGACAACCAGCGAGGAGCTCCGGCACCGGCTGCCCAGCCGGGTGCAACGGCTCTGGTCATGGCCCCGGAACCAGTCAACCAGGTCCCTCCCCGGATGATAAATGTCATACATGGGGAAGTAGGGGGTGGGCCCCAGTCTCACGCAGCGGCTAAGGCCCGGAGCCGGTATGTGCCGGCTGGCGAGGACAGGGAGAAGAGACTGCGCCCCACCGAGGCCATTACCTTTTCGGATGAGGATCCGGTGCCCAGTCTGATGCCCCATACGGATCCGATGGTGATCACGGCGGAGATAGAGGGGTTTACGGTCAAGCGAGTGTTCATTGATGACGGAAGCAGTGTAGAAATCATGTTCGCCTCTTGTTTCGACCAGCTGGGAATAGGCCGCCATAACCTTCGCCCGAGCACCTCTCCCCTGTCAGGGTTTACCGGCCGCACAGAGCATCCCTTAGGGGTGGTGTCCTTAACAGTAACAGTGGTCGATGACCTGGACAAGAGCAAGAGGACATCGGTCCGGTGCAATTTCGCGGTTATAGACGCTCAGTCTCCATACAACATCATCATCGGACGGCCGTGGATGGCTCAAGCCAGGGCCATTTGCTCGACGTACCATTTGACCATGAAGTTCCCAACCGGTCAGGGGGTGGCGACGGTTCGAGGAAGCCAGTCCACGGCCAGAAGTTGCATGCTCACAGCCCTTCAGGAGGCTAGGAAGGCCCCGGTTGGAGCAGTGCAGGGAGAAGTAGGTCCGGGGGATGTAGAAGATATGCAGGTCGGGAGCCGAGGCATGATCAAGGTCGGGAGAAAAATGCCGACCGATGTGAAGGAAGAGTTACGATCCTTGCTTTCAAAATATGAAGATGTGTTTGCATGGGAAGAGAAGGACTTCACAGGCGTACCTCCGGAGTTAGCTCTCCACAAGCTGAATGTATACCCTGAGTTAAAGCCGATCAGACAGAAGAAAAGGGCCATGGCTGGGGACAGGGCCGAGGTGGTGAGACAGGAGGTGTTGAAGTTGCTGGAAGCCGGGGTAGTAGAGGAGATTATATACCCGGAATGGTTGGCTAACCCGGTGTTAGTAAAGAAGCACAATGGGTCATGGAGAATGTGTATCGACTTCACTGATCTTAACAAGTGTTGCCCGAAAGACAGTTACCCTCTTCCCCCGGTCGACCGGTTGGTAGAAGCCATCATCGGGTATGAGGCCCTGGCTTTCTTCGATGCATACCGGGGCTATCACCAGATTCAAATGTCGGGAGAGGACAAGCCGAAAACAGCTTTTATCACGGACTTCGGAACCTATTGCTACAGGCGAATGCCGTTCGGCTTGAAGAATGCAGGGGCGACGTACTAGCGGATGGCAGACTCGATATTTCGAAATCAGTTGGGCCGAAGCATGGAGCTATACGTTGACGACATGGTAGTGAAGAGCCGAAGCTACCCCAGTTTCCTAGAAGACTTGGAAGAGATGTTCGGCATTCTAAGGAAGGGCAACCTGAAGTTAAACCCCGAGAAGAGTGTGGTAGGAGTAGCGGCCGGGAAGTTCCTCGGATATATGGTGTCTAGCCGGGGGATTGACGTCAATCCGGAGAAGGTGGAGGCAATAAGCCGGATGCAGTCGCCAAAGAACGTAAAGGAAGTGCAAAAACTGATGGGTTCCCTGGCAGCCTTGAGCCGATTTCTGTCGAAAGGGGCTGAGAGACAACTTCCTTTCTTCAACATATTAAGGAAGGCAAAGAAGTTCGAATGGACGGAGGAGTGCGAGAAGGCGTTCGGGGATCTGAAGGAACATTTGAGCCGGCTCCCGACCCTCTCGAACCCAAAAGAGGGGGAGGATCTGCTCTTATACTTGTCCGCGTCCGCATCGGCTGTCAGTGCGGTTTTGGTCTGGGAAGAAGACGGGAGGCAGTGTCCGGTATACTTTGTCAGCCGGGCATTACAGGGCCCGGAAACTCGGTACACAAGTTAGGAACAGCTGGTGTTGGCGCTGGTTTACGCCTCAAAGCGACTGCGCCCGTATTTCCAGGCTCATCCGGTTGTGGTCCTGACCAATCACCCCCTGAAGCAGGTGATGCTTAAGCCAGAGGCGTCGGGACGTTTGATGAAGTGGGCCATAGAGTTGGGTGAACATGAGATAACATATCAGCCGAGGAAAGCCATCAAGGGCCAGGCAATGGCGGATTTCCTGACAGAGATGGTTGGGTCGGATATGGTTGCCGAGGAAGTGCCTGAGGTAAGCCCGGGATGGACGCTGCATGTCGACGGGTCAGCACATGCGGGAGGCAGTGGAGCCGGGGTATTGTTAACATCCCCGGAAGGAGAGGAGTACCACTATGCGTTGCACTTTGATTTTAAAACTACAAACAATGAGGCAGAATATGAGGCGTTGGTAGCAGGACTCAAACTGGCTCGGGAATTGAAGATAGGAAAGATCCGGGCCTTCAGCGACTCTCAGATTGTAGTTCAGCAGGTGAATGGGGAATACGAAGCAAAAGAGAGAAGTTTGCAGAGGTACTTGGAGCTGGTCCGGCCTATGATCCGGCAGTTCGATAGTTTCAGCCTGGAGCAGGTGCCGAGAGAACAGAATGAAAAGGCCGATGCGTTGAGTAAGTTGGCATCTTCGAAATTGAAGCCAGGGCAGAAAGCACCTCTCAGAAGGGAGACACTGGAGAGGAGAAGTTATGAACAGGGTGATGAGATCCTGGCAGTGGAAGTGGTGCCAGATGACTCTTGGATGGCCCCGATCCGAGCGTACCTCCTGACAGGAGCAGTCCCGGCCGACCGAGTGATGGCTAGGAAAATCCGGGTCAAGGCGCCGAAGTATACACTCCAGGAAGGGGCGCTGTACAAAAGAGGCTATCTCCAGCTGTTGCTGAAATGCGTGGAACAGCAGGAGGGCAAGTACTTGGTCCGAGAGGTTCACGAAGGCCCGAATGGTAGTCATCAAGGAGCCAGAACTGTGGCCCGGAAGATTTTACGGCTGGGGTACTATTGGCCTACCATGTTTGAAAACTCGCAGGATAGGGTTCGGTCATGCCTTCAGTGCCAGAAGTTCGCACCGCTGGTGCATATACCCAGGGAAGAGATGATGGGGATAACAGGTGCCTGGCCTTTCAGCAGATGGGGACTGGATTTGGTCGGACCTTTTCCTACAGCTCCCGGCAGCTTGAAGTACCTGATTGTGGCTATCGATTACTTCACCAAGTGGGTGGAAGCCGAGCCCCTGACTAACATCCGGGGGTCTACCTGCGTGAAGTTTTGTTGGAGGAACATTGTATGCAGGTTTGGAGTTCCGAGGGCCATAGTAACCGACAATGGAGCGCAGTTTGAAAATGATCCTTTCAAGTCCTGGTGTGTGAAATATGGGATAAGTCAGAAGCTGTTGTCAGTTTACCATCCGCAAGCTAACGGTCAGGTGGAGGTAACGAACCGGACAATCGTGAATGGGATTAAGGCCCGGCTACAGGGAGCGAAGGGTAACTGGGTGCACGAGCTCCCGAGTGTTTTGTGGGCTCATCGGACTACGGAAAGTTCGGCAACCGGAGAATCCCCCTACAGTCTGACGTATGGATCCGAGGCAGTAATCCCGGCTGAGATTGGCATCCCCAGTCTTCGGACGGCCGAGCCGGCCTCTGAAGAGAAGAACGAAGAAGAAATCAGAACAAATATGGACCTGCTGGAGGAAAGAAGAGAGAGGGCGGCCTTGCACGAGGCTAAGGTGAAGGAGAAAGTTAAGAAGTATCACGACAGGAGAGTAAGGAAGGAGCAGTTCAAGGTAGGAGACAGAGTTATGAGAAGAAACGACAAGAGTCACCAGGAGCCGGAGGGCAAGCTGGCACCCAACTGGGAAAGACCGTACCGGGTGATAGAAGCCCAGGGGTTTGCCTTGGAGCTCTCGGCCTGGTCAATACATCCTCGGTCCCAGTGACTTTCTTTTTGCCCTTCTTGTCATTCCGGGGCGGGCGCGAATCGCTGCGAGGTGGAGGATCGGCCCCCTGACCAGGATCGGAAGCCCTTCCTTGACCAGGGTATCAGGCACGGAATCGGGCTGCGACTGTCCGGAGCCGCGCCAAGCGCCGCTCTGAAGCTTCCAAGTCCAAAATTTGAGGAGCATGCTCATATCTTTCGTAGGCCAGGTCGACTTCGTCCGGAGGAGGAATCCGCGATAAGGACTCAGGAAGGATTTTTCGACTCAATATGTTCTTCCTCCAATCCTTAGCTGCCTGGTAAGCAGATGCCCAGCTGCCCGATGTCCGATCAGAACTTTCCATCCACGCGATGAGATCGTCGACGGCCCGAGGAACGTCAGTTAGTACGGGTATGTCGACCTCCCCCTGGCGGAGGCCCAGCAGGTGGTAAGAAAGATGAACTATTACCAGCTCCTGCTGCAGAGTCCGATTCCTAGTGGCCAGTCTCTCGTTCTCGGTTTCCAGCGTGGTGACTTGCCTACGGAGCTCGGTTGTGCTCTGCATTCGCATACACTTATTGTAGTACAGGATGACATCATGCCACACCTCGTCCAGTTCTTTTTGGATCCGGACCTGGAAATTGTGGTGTTGGGCTTCCCGCTCCGTCATAACTTGGTCGAATTCCAGAACTCGGTCGATGTTCTCGAAGGCCATCCGGTAGCACTTCGGCAGGGACCCGAAGTCCTCCTGGATCTGAAGAAGACAGGTGAGCAAGCAATCAGGATCAGGGAACTCCGATATCAACGACCCGAGCCCACCCTCGGATAACAGATCCATTAGCCCCGGACAGCCAGCCCGAGTCTGACCCGGGGAATGAGGTTTAAGAGGTAGCCCCTAATCATGATGAAACCAGAGTTAAAACGTAAAAAAAAGGGGAGAGAGAAAAGACAGGGAGACAACTAAAAAGAGACGAACAGTAGGTAGGAAGAGGAACTTTTCATTGATAATCCGGAGAACCGGGCAGTGGGGTACAAGAAGTAAATAAAATAGAAAAGAGAAAAAGCCTAACGAACATTGTTGGAGTCGCCCTTCCCCCCATCATCGTCGCTGTCTTCATCCTCCGATCCAAACACCAGCTCGGGGGAGGGGGGCGGGTTGGCAACGTTGTTATCAGCAGCACCGGGCCCAGGAGAGGGAGAATCGCCACCCTCGATGTCCTTCGGATCAAAGAGGCCCCGGTAGAGGTCATACATAGTGCAGTATGGGGTAAAGTTGTCGTCCTCGGGAAGGTCAGATCCGGATGAAGGAGCCGGGGGCAGAGTCCCGGGCAGCCGGACAACATCCGAGGACCAACTCCGGACATCCTCGGCGGACATGCGATTCTTCTGCAAAGCCTCCCAAAGTGCCGGAGATAAGCCCCTCACCCCTCCTTTCTGAAGCACGGTGAGCAAGTGAAGCTGCTGAGCTTCGGAGTTAGGATTAAACCACTGCTTCTTAAAGGTCTCCCGGATCTGGGGAGGAAACCAGCCTCGGATCTCCATGTAGGTGTTGTGGCATTGGTGGGAGCTGGCAGCTAGATTGAGTTCGGCCAGACGGTGAGATAAGGTCCCGCTAGCCAGAACTTTGTCCACAACAGCCTCGGCAAATTTCAGTTGATCCTGGTAGCTGGATTCCTTGGCCGCGGCCAGCTCCCCCTCCAGCTGGCTTATCTTCTCCTGAAGTTTGGCCGACTCTTCCCTCTCGGCCCGGATCTGCTCATCTTTCCTCTCCAACTGGCGAGAGAGGAAGGAAGATAGGACGGTTTGAAACTCCGAAGAGTTAGGAAATTCCGAGCTTAGCCGCTGGACCTACGAGGGAGAAAGTTCTCTTATGTAAATATAAGCATAAGTATGGATAAGAGCGGGGAAACCGGGAAAGAAAGTTACCTGTTGGTCAGAAGAGGTAACAGGAGGTTTGCTGATAGCGGTCGGCTCCGAGGTCAGGGACAGAGACTTGCCATCCCGCGCCTTCTTGGCGTCCTTGCTTAGGGCTTCCCCGGACTTCCGTTTGTTTAGATAAGATGGAGGAATTGGAATGACAGGGGCAGAAAGGGTGGTATACTTGGCAGCAGGAGACCTTGTGTCGGCCGAAGTCGTGGGGCGAAATACAAACCATCCGCGGCCGGAAGACCCACCCTCGCGGTGAGGTTCCGTCTGTGCTCCCGAGAGGGGCAGGGAAGGGTCAAGAGGACAAGACCCGGCAGGGGTCAGTTGGAGGCTATGGAGATTTGGATCGGGGATGATGGCAGGAGTCACCTCTGGGGCATCCTCGTGCACTGGAGAGTCGATCTCCACCACCTCGGGGATCGGACTGTTGACCTCCTTGTTAACAGATGTCGACGGTTCGACAGTTTGGACAGGGATTTCAGTATTGTTGGGAGGAGGGGTAACCACAGGAGTCTTTGGTTTCGGACCGTGGGGCCTGCCACTGGCGGATTCAGCCGTTTCAGTCCCGGCTTTCTTGGCCTTCTTCTTCTCCGGGATAGGGGCAGCAGGGTCGTGAGCAACAGTGGGAGCTGTAACACCAAAGAATAAGAGAAGATCGCAAAAAAGCAAAAATAAACAAAAATGGTATAAAGTACTGATTCCGAACCTTGCAGAGGCCAGGTCATAGCCCATCGGCTAACCTGGAAGACATCAGCCGGATATATCTCATCCGGGAAGAGGTAGATAGAATTGGTCGCTAGCCAATACTGCTCCAAATTCAGGGGCTTTGTGGACAGAAGGGTATGGTTCGCCCGGTGCTTGTCCGGCAAGAAGGCCTCCCGGACATCCGCGACTATTTACTTGTTCCATTTGGGACCGGCATATAGCATCGGATTCACCTTGGTGTACCCCTTCTGCTGCCAACCCTTGCAGGAGTCTTTCTTGCCTACTATGAAGTCCTGAACGCCAGGCCGGGCCTGCACAGTGCATATCTCCTCTTTGCCGGGGCACCGGATCAGGAGATAGAAAGATTTCCAGAGGTTGAAGCAAGGAGTCACATCAAACCTCTGGCATTGTACCAGGAATCCCATCATCACCGCCACCACGTTGGGATGAACTTGGGCCAGGGACACTTTGTACACTTCCATAAACCTGGAGTACAGCCGGGGGACGGGTAGGCTCAGACCCCACATGAAATGAATCCGGGGGATGCAAAAGATATCCTTGATCGATTCGTCCGAAGAGACCGCCACGAGTTGGGCGTCGACTGGTAATGGTATGCCCATGCCACTGAGGCACTTTTTCGTCCAGTCGTCGGCTGCAAGGGAATGCGCCCGGGCGGTGTCCAAAACCCTCTGCTCGGCGTTCTTGGATCTCCTGAACCTGGGTCCGGAAGGGTGCACAGACCGAGACAAGTACACCGGCTTAAGAGGAGAGGGCGGCCTCCGACCCGCGGGGAGAGGAGGAGAGCTTTCGCGGGAGGTACTGGCCAAAGTATAGGCGGTCGGAAACTGACTGTGGGCATCGTTGCCGGAATCGTTGTTTGCAGCGGTTGAAGACATAGCTAACGGAGGAAGGAGGATTGGGGAAGAAAATTCGAGATCTAAAAGCGAAGAGAGTATTTGAAATTCGAAAGCGAGAAAACGAGGGTAAAACTGATGCGAAAACGGAGGGGCTATTTATAGAGGAGCAAAACAGGAAAACGAGAAAGCAATGATTAATGCTTTCGAAAAACGAGAAAGGAGCGCAGACGTTATTAAATGGCGCTCGAGAATCGTGGCCACGTGCCACTCTTGTCGGGCAGGACAGAATTTAGGAAGCCACCCCTTCTCGACCTCGGACAGGCGAAGCATCCTTCCTCGGCCGAAAGGACCGGCTTCCGGGGGGCTAGTGGTGATATCAGGCTCAGGCCCAACTACCCCATGGCAGTTCGGGCTTAGCCCATGATGAGGTAAGCTAATATGGAAGTACCCGGGACAGCTCAACTCGGACAGGGACAGATACGCTAAACAACATAGAAAGCATGGACCACGTTAGGAGCATGTATCACTGTATAAATAGTGCTCCTCAGCACTATTCCAAGTAAGTGTTCTCTCATTATTCAAGTGATTACCCCTTTTCTCTCCCGGATCCATCTTTCATCATCACACCGGAGGGTCTACCCTCGGGTACCTCCCGGGGCTCTGTCTTGCAGGGCCAGGTTGTCGGATCGGGGATCAGGGGACCTCTCGGACCAACCAGGCAGGCAGCATCACTTAGTACCAGTTAGTACCAATGTGTTTCTCTTCCATATAGAAGTTACATGGTTCAAAAAGTCTTCCCATTATAATTTAAGAGATTTGAACTTGTTTCATGCATTGTAAAGATACATTATCATTTTTTTTTGACATTTTAACTTCACATTCTCAATGAGCATTTCACAATCTTATATCCATTTTCATACTACCAATAAAATTTCATTAAAAAGAAATTGTTGATCCATTTGAGTCGTTTTTGTAAATTTCCGACCATATGTGAAGGGGCATGTCAGAACTTCAACTACTGTAAAAAAGGCAAAATAAAATAAACTATATTTTTTAATAAGATTTAGTTCGAAAAAATTGAGAACAAAATAAAAGCCTACTTGATATGATAAAAATGTTAGTTGTCTTAACCTCTCACTCAATTCAATTCAATATGAAAATTTGTATAATATAATATAATATTATAAATAACTCACAAACAATATATGATCATATAAAAAGTTTCACCCTTTATTGGTTTGGTATATATTTTATAAGTATGCTAACAAAATAATATTATATAAAAATCATAGCCATACGTCAAATGAATAAAACAATGCAATAATTAATTCAAAATCCAAATCTTATTTGTCTTTTTTATCCACTAATTTAGTTCTGGGCGAGTTAATTCAACACAAACCCTGACTTATTTATATGTATATAGGTAATAGTAAATTAATATATTTGATTTGATTCGATTAATATAAATTTATGATAATAGTATATTAGTACTATAAATTTATGATAATAGTATCTTGAAAATATAAACGACAGATGTTAATTAACATATAACAATCTTTGTATATGGAAATCGGTCGCCATTATATCTTGTTAATAAACGACAGACGTTAATTAACTTATATTAAATTTTGTATATGGAAAATGGTTATGTTACAAAATAAATATATATCAATTAGCAAAATAATTGATTAACATAATTAGTGGCTTAACATTAATCTTTCTAAATCGGTTGTAGGCTTTCTAAATCAGCCGTAGACTAATTATTGCTTAACATAAATAATTGTTTCTAAATCAGCCGTAGACTAATTATTGCTTAACATAAATAATTGATTAACATATATATAATTATTGAATGCTTAGCATAATTAATTGATTAACGTCGGCCGGCTTAACATAAATAATTGATTAACATATATATAATTGTTGAATGCTTAACATAATTAATTGATTAACGTCGGCCGGTGGGCGTTTGTCCAAAACGCAAGAAAAACGCCGTTTTATATTTTATTTTATTATTTCCGGCGGCGGTGTTTCTTTTTTTATTTTTATTTACACCGCCACTTTCTACTTTTATATATATACCTAGTAAAAAATAATTTGGGTAATAACTCAAATGAACTCCCAATAAAATTCCACCATTTCTCCCCTTCCCGAGAGTTGAACCCAAGATATCTGGATAAATCTACTACTAAAAACATTCTCAAGTTCCACCCAAATTTCACCTGCCATACAAAGTGTTGCACCCATGTAATCAATTTTATCAAAATCATTTCCCAAATCAAGTTTGGACTGAAAAGTCCAAACGTCAAATCCTAAACTCAGCAAATCACGCATACCCTCTACCATTTTCAAAGTCAATATTATATTGATTACTAAAGAAAATGAGCTTAGTTTGTATCCCTCACTTCCTTTAAACCTATAATAAGAATGTCACTGCCTTCATTAAGTTGAGTTGGGAGTTTTTTCACATCCTTTTTGCCCATCTCTAGAGATGGTTTCAACCATTATGCTTGGGCTACACCACAAATAGACATGATGATTGTGTATGATACATGTGTTAAATGTGTATGTGTAATTCTAAACTTCAATGAGAAGTTTAAGTATCTCTATTAAAATTCACAACTACTTTTGTTGTAAAATTGAAGGCTACGATGCAAGAATTTACACATAGAAATATCCAAAATGAATATCGGAAAATAATAATAATCTACGAACATATAATTATTAATGTAAATGAAAGAGTACAACGCTATGATGATAAAGAAAAACTGCATTCACAAAGAATTCTTCTTTGTTGGTGATGTAGGTCACTTGTCAAGTTGTATGAGATTTATCTGGACCCGTGTCTAGAAAGAAACTGTATGAAAGAAGATTCATCTTTTCGATGCAATTACTTTCAACTTGAAATTAAAAATTGAGATTATCGTCGTAGACATTTTAAATTCACAGTGTAAAGAAGAAAGATTGTGCGACTTCAATACCTATTCTCTTATGACCTTATTACGATGGTGTGTTTTCTACTCCATTTATTACATTGGTATAAAATGTCATCCCAATGTAGAGCTACATTATCGTTAGATTTCAGCTTGTTTCATGCATTGTAGAGCTACATTATCATTTTTTTTTACATTTTAACTTCACATCATGCTCATCATCATCAATGGTAAGCAAATATGCAATCCTTATCCACGCAAACCAATACATTTGTCTCTCGACAGGTGTTCTTTCAATTCACGCAAAATAATATTTGAACTTATCCCCTCAAAAGATTACCGGCAACCGGCAAGTGAGAGGCCTTTGCCCGATTCTTACCCAATACCGCCAATTGATCACCAAACTCCATTTCCAACTTCTCCGTTTAGCCGAAGCAATGGAGAGCAAAGACGAGCTTGATTATCTCTCCGGATTTGGGAACCACTTGTCATCGGAGGCGCTCGCCGGAGCTCTTCCACCGGGTCAGAACAGTCCTCTTGTTTGCCCGTACGGTCTCTACGCGGAGCAGATTTCCGGCACCTCTTTTACCGCTCCTCGCAAGCTCAACCTCCGAAGGTCTGTTTTTCCTACCCTAGTTTGATGTTGATGCTTTACTGAATTTTTTTGGAGCGAGTTAGTGATCAGAAATTCCGAAATTATTCACTGGAGAGGAACGTTTAATGCTTTCTGAGTTGTTGTTCACTAATTAAAGTGAAGTCTTTAGTTTAAATGATTTTTGGCTTGTGTGTGTAGAGAAATCTGTGTTTATTCATCTGTTTTAGTAACCACCATTGTAGTGTTCGTCCGATTATAGTTTGAAAAGATGGTGCTGGTATCATTTGCAGGGAAAAGTTTGAAATTCCTTGGAATCATTCCCTGGAGGAGAAAAAAGTTTAATGCTTTTTGTGGAGAAATATTTGTTTATTCATCTATTTTTGTAATCACTATTGTAGTGTTCATCCAATCATAGTTTGAAAAGATGGTACTGGTATCATCTGCAGTGGTAGAATCTATTCAGTAGAAAAGGATAGTCAGGTTTTGGATCCTATGTACAAATTTTACACCTAAGTTTGTGAACTTTTTTGATCATGGTTGAGTTTTTCGTCAGATTTTAGGATGATTGATTATGTCACCTTTGATTGGGAAATTGTAGTATCTGGATTAAGAAGTTGTTAAGTATGATAGTAAGCTACTGTATCCTGGGCATTTTTTACGCTGCTATATATGATTAGACAAATTCCATTATCGTGCCATTCTGAAGGAGTTATTCATAGTTTGATGATTTGTGGATGTTCTTTTACTGCAGTTGGCTGTACCGGATTAAGCCATCAGTAACTCATGAGCCATTTAAGCCTCGTGTTCCAAGCCATCAGAAGCTAGTAACTGAATTTAATCAGTCTAATAGTTCTGCCACCCCTACTCAGCTACGATGGAAACCGGTGGAGATTCCGGGGACCCCAACAGATTTTGTTGATGGTCTTTTTACAGTTTGTGGGGCTGGAAGTTCATATCTACGTCATGGTTTTGCTGTTCACATGTAATCACTGCTCCTTACCCCTTTTATTCCAATTGCTTTTGAGTAATGGATGTAAAGATTCACAATTGATGTAGATTAAACTAATGTAGGTTCACTGCTAACAAATCTATGGAAGACTGCGCATTCTGCAATGCTGATGGTGACTTCTTGATTGTTCCCCAGCTAGGAAGTAAGTGATGACTTAGTAAGTAAGCTTATGATGCACTATATACTTTATTAAATAGATTCAGGAGATTGTGATCTTTTACTTGTAACTAGTACGCTTCTATTGATTATTTTTTTGGTAGTTTCCTCCTCAATATTTTCAGTGTTTATATAGGGTTATTCATCACAACAGAGTGCGGAAAGCTACAAGTAGTTCCTGGGGAGGTAGTTGTTATACCTCAAGGATTCCGCTTTGCTGTTGACCTGCCAGATGGACCTTCTCGCGGTTATGTTGCAGAAATATTTGGAACACATTTTCACCTTCCAGATCTTGGACCAATAGGTGCAGCAAAAAGTTTGAAATAGATAATTCCTTTGTTTTTATCAAACTTCATTACTCCCTCGTTATGTTTTTGTTTGGTTTCTCAAGTGTAGGTGCTAATGGTCTTGCTGCTCCAAGAGATTTTCTTGCACCAGTTGCATGGTATGAGCAGAAAAACTGTCCAGGTTACACCATCGTGCAGAAGTTTGGTGGTGAACTTTTCACCGCAAAACAAGATTTTTCTCCATTCAATGTGGCAGCTTGGCACGGCAACTATTTTCCATATAAGGTATATAACCAGTGTGCTTGATGGTAATTTCCGTTATCAAACTTTGATGTTGTTTCTGATAAATCAACTTCTGGTGGCTTGCAGTATGACTTAAGCAAGTTCTGCCCTTACAACACCGTTTTAATAGATCATAGTGACCCATCCATTAACACAGGTATGTATTTCTAATTCTCAAGTATTTACCACTGAATCTGCACAGGAATTGAATTTTCTTATTGTGAATGAACAATGCAGTTCTAACAGCTCCAACCGATAAACCTGGTGTTGCTTTACTAGATTTTGTAATCTTCCCTCCTCGATGGGTAGTTGCTGAACATACTTTCCGGCCTCCATACTATCATCGTAACTGCATGAGTGAATTCATGGGTTTAATTCATGGAGGATATGAGGTAATGCTTTATCTTGCATATGATCGGTTTCAAATGGACCTGTCTTTCATTGTATGAGAGTAATAAGACACATAAGGATAATGTCTAGCTTTTGCCTCATGCTGCTTAATAATGTCCTACAAATTTCTGTACTACTTAAGTCATGCTCCTAAAACTACCATAGCCCATAGGATTGAGTTTCTTATAGTGTTAATTCACTCTACTGATCTTTTCAGGCAAAAGCAGATGGTTTCCTTCCAGGTGGTGCTAGTCTTCACAGCTGCATGACTCCCCATGGACCCGACACAAAGTCATACGAGGTAAAACATCTTAGACAATGTAATAAGCGATCTTCTTGGCATTCTGTTCTATGTATCTAAAACATATGTTATATTTTGTGAAATTCTGAAGTTTGGCCGTTTGGTTAGCAGGCTACAATCGCTCTTGGTAATGACGCTGGACCTCAGAAAATAGACAACACGATGGCCTTCATGTTTGAGTCCTGTCTTATCCCCCGGGTTTGTCCATGGGCCCTTGAATCCCCGGTGATGGACCACGACTATTACCAATGCTGGATTGGTTTGAAATCTCATTTTACACGGGGAGCTGCTGAGGATGAGAGCGCGGAACTGCAGAATGGGCGTAAGTAGAGGACTGCTTAGCCTTAGTGGGTTCTGTTCTTGATAAACAGTAAAGATACTAATGATATAGTAAGCATTAACAGTGAATAATGAAATAGAGCTCATGTGACACCAAGCTATGGGTGTAAAATAGTGAAATAAAATTACCACTGTACCACTGTAAATATGTAGTACAAGAACTTTGGTTGCTGTAACAAATTTGAGAATGATCTATGCTGTGTACAAATTAACGCTGCTTCGTATAGGGTTCGCAGATTGTCCACAATATTTTTTGATTAAAATTTTTCAAAATGGCATTATTTTCTAGGATCAATATTTTTACTTTTTTATTTTGGTCAATTTACATATTGAGAACCACCTATTATATCAAAAAAAGAAAAGAATATATAGATAAGAAGGATACATTTTTTTTGGGTATTAAAATAGTTTAGATCTTTTAATTGCACTTTGTATTAAACAACGAAAGTATTTAATAGCTATTTATAAAACATAAATTTAAATCAAAACACACTTAAAAGATAGAAAAGATGGAGTATTAAAGAGGGTTGCTAATAATAAATGAATTATTTTAGGATTTTTTATAGGAAAAAATAATATTTCTGAAAGGATTTTGTTAATTTCATTTAGGGGCGTAAAAAAACAAGTAAACTCGTGAACAATTTAAAATAAGTTTGATTCAATCTCAATTAAATGAACACGAGCCGAGTTTGTTTGAACCAATTCAAACTGGTCGAGTTAATTACCGAGCAGGAGATTGGGTCGGTTTTTTCATATTTAAACATGTCAATCTCAAACTCAAACATACTGCTTTTTTCGAGTTTAAATTTGATAAGGTCAAAATTAGACTCGGCTCGTTTACACTTTTTTTACATGAAAATTGGTTATTTTCATATGGGCAGCTATTTAGGGAAAAGAATCTAGCTGGGCAATAATGAAACCGAAAGCAAAATTAGGGGAAAAGCCCTAAATAAATTTGCAGATTTATCACCCCACTCCAATTACGCCATCTCCCCCTTCCTTTACAACAGTCCCCGCTCGTCGGACCCGAACGCCGCAAAAACCTATACCCCAAAACTCCAACACCTTATTCTCTCTCACACAGACACGCACTGAACTTCGCGCGGATTTCTAGAAGCTTCATCTCCCCGCCGCGCCTCCCATGGAGAGCAAGATGAGCCAGCCAAAGGAGGAGCTTGTTGATGATTCAATCGACATTGAAACGCTCTACGAGTTCGGCGAGCGCCTCACCGAGGCCAAGGACAAATCTCAGGTGATTCCTTTTTCTGATGAAATTCTGGTGCTTTATCTCAAGAGTTTTGGATTTCTGTTTGTTTGAATCGAATTTTATTGTTTGTGTATGAATAGCATGAGAAGGACTACGAGTACATCCTAGCTGCTGCTGGCGGCAACGTGAAGGCGAAGCAGTTGGCTGCTATGCTCATCCCGAAGTTCTTCAAGTATTTTCCCCAGCATACCGAGCAGGCGATTGAGCAGCACTGGTACTTGTGCGAAGATGACGAGCTTGGGGTTAGTGTTCTGGTTTGATATATTCCCAAGTAATTTGAAGTTCAGCTAAATAGAGAGTTTTGTTTTGCTGCATCTGCTGTTATTGACTGATCACTACCATGTGCTTTGATTCAAGAAATAGAGAGTTTTTTTTCTAATCAAGCCAGATTATTATACTTACCTGGAGGAATGGATGCTTATTTTGTGAAAGTGATATTGCCTCAATCATTAACATTATTTTTATGGTTTCATTTGGCAGGTGCGTGTGCAAGCTATACGGAGTTTACCCCTTTTCTGCAAAGACACGCCTGAGCATGTCGCCAAAATTATAGACATTCTAGCTCAGTCGCTTGTGGCTGGTAACTTTCTTTACAAGAGCTAATCCTGTGACTTTCTGTTTTAGTGGGTTACTTATAATTTGATTTGTTCTTCATCAGGAGAGAATGTGGAGCGTGATGCAGTCAATAAAGCTCTGATGACCTTGCTGCGGCAGGATGTTAAAAGTAAGATGATGGTTGACTCATTTTTTACCATGCACTCTCTAACCTGACTATGATTGCTGAGGGTATTCAATACTTATACTCTTAGTGCAACTTGTGTAACTTACCTGTGATTCTGTGAAGCCAAACTCAGATGCTTCTAACTATTGACTTAACTTTTGATGAAATATTGTGAGTATTTGTATCTCTTGTTAGACAGTGTTTCATCATTTTTATTGATTAACGTTGGTTAATCAGGTAACCTCTTATGTTTACTTGTCATTTGGGATTATTTTACAAAAAAGACCTGAGAAATTTGTTGAAAATTAGTAACGTCTTCCCAGTACTGTTTAAAGAGCCACATATAAAGAATTCACTCAGCAATGAATTGACTAAGCACTTTGCCTGACACCATTTGTTCAATAGACACTTTGAAACAGAAAAAAATGTGTTATGTGATATTTGTGCTTCTGGAATGTTCATCTTTGGGAAATCTTTGTTTGAAGATGCCTAGCTGGGCTGCATTAAAAATTTGAAGGAATTATTAAACCATGAAGTTCACTAGTGCATGAACTCAAAGTTTTAAATAGCATTTGCTTGAAAGTTTGCTTTATTGCATCTGCGTAGTCTATGCATCATTGCAGAAGCCTGATATAGTACTATAATTATCAGTTCAAGTGAAATTTATGGTGGAAAAGTATGCATGTGGTGAACTGTGATACCTTTTATTTGTGTATGCATGTGTTCATGCGCCTTTTCTTGTAGCTTTCTACTCAAAGAGGTTTCATTTGTTGGATGGTCATTAACATAAGCTAATTTTTCAAATCCTTTGCCGTAGCTTCATTGACCACCTTATTCAAACACGTTGGTACTTCTGAAGAACGGAGTGCTGAAGAACTTAGCACGGAGAACATCCGTGAAAAGGTTATAAGCTTTATGAAAGATAAGGTAAACAGCCGTCTATTCCTATCCCACATGTATTGTTATCTTGTTACAAATTTCTTCTCTGTGATTGCAGCTAATAGGATTAATTGTTTGTTAGGTATTTCCTATCAAGGCAGAGCTGTTAAAGCCTCAAGAAGAAATGGAAAGGCATATAGCTGACTTGGTGAAGCAGGTATCTTTCATGGCTTAATCAGTTGAATTCTTCGCCACTGTCTATATAAGAACGGCTTATTTATGCTGAATGTGATGTAATCATGATTGTGCGGACACTGAAACTGGTTGTATAATTTGTTTGCAGAACTTACAAGATGTATCGGCTTCCGAATTTAAAATGTTTATGGATTTCTTAAAGAGCTTGAGTCTCTTTGGGCAGAAGGCATCTTCCGAACGTGTTCAAGAATTGGTTGAAATTATTGAAGGCCAGGCTGATCTGGATGCTCAATTTGATGTAAGTCTGTTCTGTTCCTTCTTTTATTGCCATATATACATATGCTGCAACGGGAACTAAATTTCCCCAGCTTTAGCTTGATGTTATGGTTGCGTGTCATATGTTTTTGGCCTAGTGAAGTGTCTGGATTTCCATTAATTGTTTTATCAAACACTATAAGCGTGATAGTGGATGAATATTGCTTTTTAAGATGTATTGCACTGTAACTTTCCCAATAAACTGCACATTGGTGTATAACTGTATATTATCTTTTGCTTAAATTTCGAGCTAGTTACAATTCTTCACTTTCTCCCTACATGTTCATATTTGAAATGTATCCCACCTTGGTTGGAAATGGTGTGGATTTTAATCTGACGAGCTTCTGTATTCTTACCATGTATCCCAGGTTTCTGATGGAGATCATATTCTCAGATTTATATCTTGCCTGCGAGCTGCACTTCCCTTTTTCATGGTATGCACTATGAACTGAATTTAATACCTTTTGTCTGTATACAGTACACTGAATCACTAATCATGTACATCATATACTTCTGACAGAGGGGTGCTTCCAGCAGCAAGTTTTTAAGTTATTTAAACACACAGATCATACCTGTGTTTGACAAAGTAAGTTCCTTTCCTACATTTGCCTTGCATTTGATTGAACTTTCCAAGTAAATCTCAGAAGGAAACTTAGCCTTCACAGCTCTAGTTTTGATGTGTGATTGACAGCTCTAGTTTTGATGTGTGATTGTCAACTTGGATTGTTTCCAACTTGACTCTTGCATATTTTATGTGTTTGCACTTGTGAGTTCTCTGCGTGATTCAGTAGTAATTGTAGAGTTCTCAATAAATAATTACTTGCTACCCACCATCTTAGAATATTAATGTACTTAGCTGTACAGTCGTGTCATTTTGTAGGCTTCACCAATTTGCTTCCTGGTTCAATTTGGAGACATTTAATTAGCTGTTGTCTATGAGGGGTTTTTGAGTTCACGGGGAACTTTGCTAGGTTGATTAGAAATCTAGTTAAAGTGAGTATTCTGATGAGTAGCAGTCTGGAGAAACTTTCAAGTTTTAGATAAAACCTATTTGAGCTTCATTTTAGTGGAGGGTTAACCAGATAGTTCCTCTTCTTATTGTTGGACTAGGTCACTTATATATATATATATATATATATATATATATATATATATATATATATATATATAGTTAAATTGAGTTATTTCTGGAAATAAAAAAACGAGTTGGACTTGAGGCTTATATTCAATCTTGAGATTTAGTTGGACGTTCTTCATCACATTTCTCTTTATCCATTAAATTATCAACGCCATTAAAAATCTCTACTTCTGCCAGCTTCCAGAAGCACAAAGGCTGGACCTTCTCAAGACCGTGGCAGAATGTTCACTTTATGCAACACCCCACGATTCTCGGCAGTTTCTTCCATTTGTTGTTCAGCTTCTTAAGGTATATGGCGTTTTATATTAAGCTATTGGACGATGTGCTTTATTTTAACAATAATAACACAATACTATTATTTCTTCATGCCAACTCTAATCTAGTTAGCTTCTTATTATGGTTTAGACAATGCTGAAAAGTAGATGTAGTTGCAGCTGTTAGCATTTTTTAAAGGTCATTTATTATAGTATAAACCTTCGGGTAGACAATACACATCACTCAGCATGCAGTATCTATGCAAAGGTGGTGTATTTTAGACCTTTTGTGGCACCACCCCTAACATGAATGTTTACTTGTTATATATTTCTCTTTCAGAAATATATGGTTCGAAAGAAAATCGAAGAGGTGAATTTCACATGTATTGAGTGCCTCCTGTACACATTCCACCATCTGGCATACAAGGTTAGATTACCACGTTTTACTCTTTTTTCCCTTTTACCTATTTTCCGTGTCTAGCAATCAAGTGGATTTGTTTTCTTATTGTTTCGTGTTTTTTTTGTAGACTCCTAATGCTACGAATAGTCTTTGTGGATACAAGATAGTAACTGGGCAACCATCTGATAGGCTTGGGGAAGATTTTTCTGAGCAATCTAAAGACTTCGCTGAAAGGTGCAGTTTTATTATTCCTTCACTGGAAATATGGATTGCTTTTATATCTGTTACACAGAACTATAACTTTATATTGGAGGTCATAATATGTTGGATGTTTTGGGTAGTTTATCTGTTGTTAATGTTCATGAAAAACTTCCAGTATATATTATGAGTAATGATGTGCAACAAATCAGTCAAGCTAATTTTCTACAAACCTTCAGATGTGCTTCTGAGTTGAGAACATGGCTTTCATCCGTGTTGTTGCTGTCGTTTGACTTCAGTGATATTTTTAAAAAGTTCAGTTATTTGTTTTGGGTGCTAAAATTTTCTGATTATCATTTCTAAATGTCGGTCAGGGCCCTCATTGCTCATTAAACTACAATCACTTAAACTTGTTTATATAGTTTGTGGTATCTAAGAATAGCTCATTCAAAATTTATGAGATGATTTACAGTTGTGTAATTGTTAACATTTCCAGAACAAAGGATTGACATTTATATTGTGGTTTAATGAGACAGATTGAGCACTGTTGAGGATTTATCCAAGTCCATGATAAAAAAGTTAGCTCAAGGGATGAATGACCACAATAAAGCAATGGCAGCTGCTAAAACCGAGCAAGAAAAAAATGATATAGTATGTTTCTGTTCTTAACTCCCTTATAGAAAACCTGCTGATTGGCATTATTGGGCTCTCTAGTTGCCAGTTTCTCATTTTCAGTTTTCTTAAATCACGCAGAAGTCACAAAAGCAGAATGCCACATCTGGGCTCAAAAGTTGCAATAATATTCTAGCAATGGCGCAGGTAATTTCACTCCCATTCTAGCTTCTAGTTTTTTCAAGATTGAAACAATTTTTGTTGCTCTTAGCTAATTTCCCTCCGCAACATATACAGCCCTTGCATTCCAAATCACCTTCCTTCATCGGGGATCAGAAAAAAATTCACTTATCATGGAAGGAAATTGCCAAACCAAATGCCCAGCCCATTGTGGCTTCTGCCGGGTAAGAAATAAAGCTTCCTCCTGATTCTGCTTCAAACAGTTGCTTAGTGTATACTCCCTTGCAAACATGTTGATGCAAAACTGCTTGACCTTTCTGTATATTTCATTTTGTCATGACAGACAAAAGCGAGGACCTGCTGCATTTAATGGATCTAGCAGTAATTCTGGAAAAAGGCCCCGTGGAGTTGGTGGCATCCAAAACGAAATGTTCCATAAAGCTTTCCAGGGCTTATCCGATGGAGGCGGTAGAGGTGGAAGAAATAGAAACTGGCGCGGACGTGGAAGAGGAAGTGGTAGAGGAGGTTATTACTGAAATACCTTACTCTCTCCTGCTGATTTAGAACTAGACAATGAGGCTATGGAGTATAGCATTTACGCGCTCAAGTAATACGTTATAACCAAGAAATAACTGTAGATTTGATCGAAAGGTATCTGGCTATATTCTTGAGAGCAATTGCTTGTGTAATGTTGTGAAGTTGATGTAGTACTGCAGAACAATGACTGGGCTTAACCTTATGTTGTAGGCATTATGAGTTTGATTTTTGAGATGAAAAAGAACAAGTAGGGTTTTCTGGGCTCCTTCACTCCACGTGCAATAATGCATCTTTATGTTACACAAAGCACACGCGGTTGTCTAATTTCGTACGGAGCCCATGGAATTATTTTTGATGATCCCAACAATAATATTAGAAAAGTCTAATTTAGTCAGGCCAAGGACGAATCTTAATTGCTGATGATTTCCTTAAGCCAAACCCTACCTTCTTCGGGGAAGCTACTTAAATTCATGGTTCATTTTGATTTCGACTAAATTTAACTCAGACATAGGTCGAGAACTGAACTGAACTATACTGTAACTAATTTAAAACACGCACGAGTTCAGATGAAACGTTCAATGAACTAAGAATTATATGAGAAAGCAAGGTCTTGGTGTCCATATTGATGTTCATATAGGTAAAACCATAAAGAGCTCAATGAAAATGACCATATCATGTTCTTATTTGCTGTAACTTCTGTTGGCATCCATTGACCTTAATTGCCATCTGCCCATCCCTTAAAGTTGCCATTGTTGGGTGTAAAAAACTGCAAGGCACATGACAAGGGAATCAAAACCACATTAACAAAGAACCAAAAAACATGATTCTAGGTGTAATAAACAAACATTTGTAAGACAGCAGTACTTCGCAAGTACTTATAACACATCCCTCAACCACCTCTTTCTTGCATCCCTAATCATTGTAAATGTCTTGTGAGTACCACTAAAAAAATGGGAGTATCAATCACCATTTTGAAGGGCCTAATGCAAGAAGCAACCAAGAAAAAGAAGGGACATTTGTATATCTCTTCCATGTGAGTCTGATTTTGGGACAAAGCAAGGGAGGGTGGGGGCTTGGGAACAGTTCACATGGGAGGGGAGAAGAAGACATGATGGTATTTATTTACTTATTGATGTGCTATACATAGTCGGGTGCTATACACAATCCGGTATTTTACTCACCGTAATTCAAAATACCATTCGAATTAGTATCGCTTCCTGAATGTTGTTGAGTTTCCCATAAACATAAGAGATTGAGATATTTCCGTAATTTCATAGCGTATTTTAGATTATAGGAATAAATTACCGGACTGTACAGAGCAACATCATTTACTTACTACCCCTCTTTTTCTTTCACAGCTCACCCTAATATTAGTAAATGCCACTAGTATCAATTATTTTTCTCAATAACACCCTTCTTTTTAATGGATCTAGCTACTAGGTAATAACACTTGTAGCAGGTAACTACATAAATGTAGATCCCAAAAGAGTTAAAAGCTAAGCTAACACATTGCTAAACTAAATACTAAATACTATCATCTATCATCTCATTGCATTTTATAATTGTGTATGTTGAATAACTTATATTATACCTATCCCGCGCTTAGCTTCTGTTTCTAAGTTTTTGAGTCCAAAAAAGTTGGACGACAAATATTGGACAAAATAAAAATCAGTTGAACGATATATTATAAATAAATGAGCATCGACTGTAGTTGAATGAAATATTAGAAATAAATAGGTTTCAACTGGACACGCATGTTATAATTTGGTCATGATTATAAAGTTACTATTGAACATTAATATGATATCTGGATACTTTTATTGAACTTTTCTCATGCTATTTTTTCCATGCAATTGCTGGACAACAAGGCATAATCAACAATTAGCATTTCAATCTCCATTTCAGTCACAGATCTCATCTTCTCGAATAACAAGGCATAGTAACAATATTATTGCACATAATATTTTTTAGTATCGACATGAATGAATGTAATTGAACATTTTGACTGATATTCCCTCTTTAACATCACTAGAAACTATTAATACTACTAGTATAGTAACTTTAGTGAATTATAAAAAGAAATGTAAATGTAACTTATAGTTACACCCTACTAGTGATTGGAAATGTAACTTTGATTGCATGATTGGAATAATAGAAGGGCAAAGTCCATAGGCCATAGGTCACATCGGCACGTGGTGGCTTACTTTTAATTTCCGATATTACCCCTCCGAATCCCCCAAATAGCTGTAGCTAGCTGTCCTAATCCCACCACCCCCCATGTGCCCTTCCTTCAGTCACCCGCCCCATTCATATTTATCATTTCCCGGTTACAATATAAAATAAATAAATAATATCTCTCATTTTTATATTTTGTTTAATTGTTGGTTTGAGGGTGTAATCTTCTTAAACTATTTTAGATTGAAACTAAATGAAGCCTCTTTGTAAAGTGGAGTAACAAAATTTTGCATAAAAGTAATAAAATGTCACATTAAAAATCTCACTTAAGGCAATAAAAGTTACTAAATGATAAAAGAATACATGACAAAACTTGCAATGCTTCATTAAGCATAAATGGATTCAAATAGTAATATATACTAGTCCATATCTAAACATGATGTTTGTATGAGTTTACATTGAAGGGATTGTTCTTTCAATTTATTTTACTAAATTAAACTGAATTGAAATGAAATGAAAATAGTACAGTTGAAACAACAATGGTATAATTAAATGAAGTTGAGTTTAAAAACATCAAACTGAAATAAATTCAGATATGAGGGAACAATGTGTTTATATGATACTGCCTTGACAATGTTTCTATTCATCGTAATTTTTGTTTCAATTTTGATCGTAAATTTGAATTACTAAATAAGTAATAATATCATTTTATGATATATACATTTGATTTTTTTGACATGTATTTCTTAAAAATCAAAATTTTAAAATTTGCTAATTTATGAAACAAAGGTTGTTCACATTACATGCCGTCAAATAACCATTTTTTAATTAACGGTGACAAGAATATAGGAACAGAGAAGTAACCATTTTTGATAAGCGGTGCCAAGAATATAGGAACAGAGGAGTATACATGAATTATATAAGCACTATTTATAGCATTCATGCTATAATCTCTACACTAACACAATAAGATTGGAGTGACAAAAGATTATGTTTGCATGACATTTGTAAAATTATTTTGATTTTATGATATAATTTTTACCTTTTGAACCCCACCCTCCAAAAACTTTGGGCCTTGAAAATAGTTCGACCACTAACAACATTAACCATAAAAACAGACCCTTAACCAAAAAACCTCCAATCTCCAATATCCCACATATATAGGGCACCACCGCCCTCTCCTAAATTCCCTCCTCTGCCCTGCATTCTTTCCCCTCCAACGTTTCTTCGAACCAAAAAAATCTGCCCAGAAACCAGAAAACTACATACTCATTTCGTTTCTGCATGGCTCAGCTGCCACCAAAAGCTCCTTCCATGGCGCACAACTGGCCCCCCTTCCAGATGATTGCTCCGCCGCCGCCGCCGCCGCTGAACAACAACTCCTGGGTCGACGAGTTTCTCGAATTCTCCTCCGCGCGGCGGAGCAACCACCGGAGATCCGCCAGCTGCGACTCCATCGCCTTCGTCGAGGCCCCAATGCCGTTTTCCGAGCAATGCAGAAACTCGATCAACAGATTCGAGGGCCTCGACGATGAGCAGCTCCGGAATATGTTTTCCGACGACATTGGCGGCGGCGGCGCCTCTAACCCCTCCACCCCTTCCGACCAGAACAGCGATGGGAACAACGATGAGAAGAATAATAATGTTCAGCCGAAGAACGAGCCAGGGGAAAACCAGATGCATTCCCCCTCTTCCAATCCCTCCTCCAATGGCGGTGATGCTGCCGTTACCGATCCCAAGAGGATAAAAAGGTGATTTCTTGACAGCCCCTTTTGTAAAGATTCCATTTTGCATTATTTTAGCTCCAATTTTGCTTTGAAATTTGAATTGTCACTATAGATTTTTCAACCCTTTATTGTAAAGATGCCATTTTTTCAGTATTTGAGCTCCAAATCTGCTTTGAAATTTGAATGTCACTGTAGATATTTCAACCTTTATGGTAAAGATGGCGTTTTGCATTATTTTGGATGCATAGCTCCAATTTTTGCTTTCAAATTTGAATGTCAATAGAGTTTCTAGTCTGGTCCCATGATCAGAGTCAACTTCGTACGATGTACAACTTTTTACGCGTTATAGGTACACCACTTGTAAGATTCACTGTGACGTTTCTTCTTACTATGAGGCACGGAATGATTGTAAGATGGCATCACTGTTTTTATGTGTCTGAATTATGTCATTGAAGCTATAACATTGCCATTTATGTATTGATTAAAATTACTGTCGAATCATGTCTGAATTGTGTCATTGTTGCAACAAATTCAGGATCTTGGCTAACAGGCAATCAGCTCAGAGGTCAAGAGTAAGGAAATTGCAGTACATTTCGGAACTGGAAAGAAGTGTCACAACATTGCAGGTAGATTTGAATCTACTTGTTATAGTTTTAACATGTTTAAACTGTTTATTTACATTGATATAGTTCTGTAATGTTTATTGATTTTTATAAATGATTGTGCAGACTGAAGTGTCAGTTTTGTCTCCAAGGGTTGCATTTCTGGATCATCAGAGGTTGATTCTTAATGTTGATAATAGTGCACTTAAGCAAAGGATTGCTGCTTTAGCTCAAGATAAGATTTTTAAAGATGGTATGATCTCAATTACTCTGACTATATTTTTGAATTGGTTCCTTCAGTTGGTATGCTTAAAAGTAGAATCAAAGTAGAACAAGTCAAAACATTTCTTATTTGTTTAATGTTTCTGAATTCAGATATAATAAGTGGGAAATGATGCATGATTAGGTGATGAAAATATTCTCAAATCATTAACTTTATGGAAAGATGCAACGGTAACTCTTAACATATTTGTAATGAGAGAGCTAAAGCTACACTTTTTTGTTGTTTTGCCAAATTGCAAACTATACAGTTGAAACTTGCCATTAGTCCTTCAACAAACCAACTGCACTTGGAAAATGGAGTCCTTGTTTTTTGAAAAATGAACATAAGAAAATTATGTTTGCAATCATGTAGTGAAAATAACATAATTTTGACTGTTATTGTATTTTTATTGACAAAGAAAGCAGCTTGCCGGGTGTAATTTTTGTCATCTGACCAAACCATGAAAGAGCCCTTAACCTTTTTCATCCTACAATCCCTTAAAAAGCAGCCTATTTCTTTATGATCATCTTCCTCAATGATAGAAAAAACCTCGATCTTCATGTTTCTTCTGGCAATCAAAAGCATCACAAAATAAAAGTTGTTTTCTGAAGGATGGGTGTTTCCAATCTCTAGTAAAGTATCCCTTACCTTTAGTTATAAACATTATTATGCTCGATTTGCAGCCCACCAAGAGGCTCTGAGAAAAGAGATAGAGAGACTGAGGCAAATATATCATGAACAGACTGTGAAGAGGATGGCCAACAAGGACAACGAATCTACCCCGACTCAGCCACCACCGCCAGCAGCACCACCAGCATCACAACCACAACCAAGCTTTATCAGCGGTGGTTGTACGGATCAATGATGGTAATAGTGGAGGGCCACACTGTGCAATGCTGCATTAATCCCTCAATGCTGCTATATCACATGATGTGTTGTTGTGTTCCATCTTTGTAATGTTTTAGAGTGGACCCTTTGATATGTGAGCTTGATGGAGTGAGGGACTAAATATTGTTGTATTTTGATGAAAAAAATGTGTGTTTTTTAGGATGGTGCATTTAACAAGCTTAGGTTTTTTCCACCTTTTCCAGAAGTATTCTTGAAGGGGTTACTGATTGAAGTAGGAACATGAGTTTGAATCTCTATATTTGTGCAGCTGATCTATTTACTGAGGGCACCAGAAAAGAAATGAAAAGGCTTATTAAGAAAAGGATTCTTTTGCTCTCTTGTTTTTATAATTCATTATTAATCTCTGTATAACAATTGTATTTCAATTCTGGGGCTGAATGACACTTCCATTTAGGCTGATAAGGAATATATCATGAGTTGAAAAAGACAGAACAAGAAATCCCTTATAAAAAACAGTTTCACACATTGTATAAGTGGCATTTAAAAACACAAACTAGTACAAATATATTAGCCAGTTTAAGACTGTTAATGAAATAATTAAAGAAAATGTGTAAAGCAACAACTTGAGTTGTTTCATTAATCGTGGAATGTACCGGAAGGTTAAAAAATCAACTAAATACACCAAAAGATGTAAGGGGAAAGCCAATAGCCACATCAAAAAAATTTCCCATGTCTTTGCTCATGATCGTTCAGAGGTCCTCTTGCACCAATAGAGTGCTGGTTGAAGTTTAAGAGCATGCTCTTAGAACTTTGGCAGGAAAGACAATATAACATCCATCTCTTCTTACCTGAGATGTGTTCAAGCAATAAATCATGCTCAAGTTTCAGCACTCTATTGGTGCGACAAGACCTCTGAGCGATAATGAGCAAAGACGTGGGAAAAAAATTTGATCTAGTCCAACAAAAAAAGTGACCTAGTCCAACAATAAGAAGTTGAACTAGCTGGTTAACCCTCCATTAAGATGAAGCTCAAATAGGTTTTAATTAAAACTTGAAAGTTTATCCAGACTGCTGATCAGCAGAATACTCACTGTAACTAGATTCCTAATCAACCTAGCAAAGTTCCTCGTGAACTCAAAAACCCTTCATAGACAATAGCTAATTAAATGTCTCTAAATTGAACCAGGAAGCAAATTGGTGAAGCCTACAAAGTGACACGACTGTACAGCTATATGTAAGCATTCATATAAAAGGTGGTGGCACGAAAGGTCGAATATATCACTCCCTCTCCATAGATACTGCATACTGAGTCTGCCCGAAGGTTTACACTATAATAAATAACCATAAAAACATCTCACAGCTGCAACGACATCTCATTTTCAGCATTTGTCTAAACCAGAATAAGAAGCTAACTAGATTTAAGTTGGTATGAAAAGATAACAGTAGCATGTTATAATTGTTCAAATAAAGCACATCATCTCGGGGCGTTAAGAACGGAAACATACCAGATCAGTTTTTCCTACAGAACATATAGCTTTTTCACTCTGTTCTTCAGAGCTACCAACAAGCTTGAATAAGCTACAAAAAAAGGATGTGCAAAATTAGATTATGTTACCAAAGCTCTTGAAACAGAAAACTACAAACCCATGCTAGTTTTCTCATAGCAAAGATATGAAAACAAATATTTTCGTTATACAAATCGAAAATATCAATCCGGATCTTACCTGAAATCTATATATAAATCGAAAAAAATGTAGAGCACGCCCAAAGCCGAAATTCGGCCAGTTTCATCCGGATCTGGCTCCTAAACTCATAGCAACAACAAAAACAAAGTAATAATTAGAACGACGATATATAATACAAATCTTACAAAAATGCATTTGTTTCTATAGAACGAGGTTTAATCATACCTCTAACATCACGCGGACACGGAGATACAGCAAATATGTAGCAAGGTTCTGATCAGATGGAGACCGCGGTGTTCTGAAATGAGGGCACCCAAAATAGTAAACATGCACATGGAATGTATCACTCATCTTTCCAAAAAAATACACCACATAAAAATGTGCAAGGTTTATTCTAATTCTTACTACCTTTATCTAACCAGACTTGGGCCATGTTACACAGAGATTTTCTTTATTTCAGTTCAGTTTAAGTTTTTTCATTTTTAATTCAGTTCAGTTTAAATAAATATATTTAAATTTATTTCGATTTAGTTCAGTAGTTATATTTGTTACTATTTTATATTTCAACCACATACAATGATATATTTAAAAATTAAAATTATTAGTTCGTTAAATTTGTTTATTCATTTTCAGTTCAGTTCTCTATTTGTGAATCTAATAATATAGCAGTTCAATTAATTTTTCAATTCAATTCAGTCCAGTTTAGTTCAGTTCAGTTTCATTCACTTGGAAAAAGGAAGTATCTTTGTTTTCCAATTCTTGCATTAGTTGATAAAAAAAAAATCTTGCATTAGTGTTTGTATAGTAATGATTTATTGTATTTAATTATGTAATATAAAATTTTCTCATATACTTTTCTAATTATATAACATGAAATTAAGTTTAAATCAAAATGTAAAGGAGCAATATATTGTTTTAATTATTAACATGCATAATTGTTATGTTTGATGTCTGACTTATAGCTTAATATCGGTTGGAGGAGAATCTTATTTAATATTGACTTATAGCTTTTATTTTTGAGAATTTAACTATATATTTCATTGTGTATATTTTTATGTACGGTAATAATTCATAATCAACGGAAATAAAAAAATAGTTATAGTCTATTAAACTTATATAAAATTTACTATTTAAAATACATGTTCACACTTATAATTAATGACATGGTAGATAATTTTCAAAATATTTGCTTACTATAGTAATCGATTTCTTTTCACATTTATAAAATATGATGTTTTGGTATATCTTTATTACGTTTTATTATTATTATTTATAGGAATGTTTTCAGAAAATTTTTATGTGACTGATAAAAATCAACAAAAAAACGGCTAAGGGCCTTACCAGTCGTTTAAAATGTTTGGTTACTTCAAAAGAAAGTGTATTCGTGAATCGGTCACTCCACATCCTTCGATTCAGCTATTGTGCATCGAATTATTAACCGATCTATCTAATTTGGTCATCAATAGCCACAGGCATTCTAGAATATATACAACCAATATATATACCTCAAACTTGTGCCGGTGGCTCTGTCGAGAGGTTCACGATGCCATCAACATTTTGAAGCAGATGGCGACCTTTAGGAGCTTGAACTTGCTAGTCACGTTGGGTCTCGGGTTATGGTTTCTTCACCTTCGTAAATATTGATAAAAATTCAGAACTTTATATTTATGATGGGTATTATATAAAGGAAGCTTAACATTTTGTCCACCCGCACCCGAGACACTATTGCTGACCCAGCTTGGATGATATCTTCTCTGGATTTAAACAATTTGTAACTTTTTGTTCCGTTACGTAGTAAAGATAAAAACATATATATTGGAGCTCTTCTTCTTAAAAGAACGATTTGCCTTTTTCACCTGTCGTACCATAAATATAGTGCACCCACATAAAAGTAGAGACCTCAATGTTGTAACGATCTTGTGAATCCCTTCAAATCATAATAATAAGATTATTCATAGATCAAACTCCATGTTCAAGCTCGACCGAAAAGGGGGAAATGGTTATGTGATTGTCGACTAAACTCCACTGTGAATTTTCATAATTCTTCAGTCTTATTAAGAAAGAACTATGAATTTTTTACTATATTCATCAGCGTGGAGTTTTATTAGAACCTAGAAGTGTGCCATGGTGACAAAAATATGATGAGATTAGGAGACCTTATTTATATAATAATACGTAAAAAATCGAAAATATACTAATACCATAAAATATTTTGAACTCAACGCATAATACCATATATTAATTCAGAACATTGAGAGAAGCCCTATCTTAAATCTTAATATTAAATAATAAAACACTGTTGATTTTTTAACCGGAAAAACTAATAAAATCTTAACCGGAAAAATTAATAAAATCTTAAGTCTTAAATCTTAACTAATTAGATGGCATGTATGGAATTAATGAAGATTAAATCAGTACATGAATTATTTAACTTTTTATATTATATTACTAAAGTATACACAAATATGGTAAGAAGGTGGCTACCTAATTAAAACGACACAACCTTCCAAAATTATACGCATACTATATATATGTAAAAACACCCTAAAAAACATATTTGATTACCCCCAGCCACCTAATAATAATATATTAGGAAAATTAAGTTAGGTATAAATTAATGTTGTATTTGATTAGTGAATTTTTGGTTGCGGTTTATTTATTTAACCTTTGGGTCCGGTTAAATATATGAGTTGCTAATATATAAAGTAAGGTGCGTGTGTATTATAGGTTTAAGAAATATGGAATTACTTCTTTTCATTCTAAGAATCACCTTAAATATATAGAAAGGAATACAGAGTGAATTTTAGTTTATTCAATAAATCAAATAAATGTGCATTTATATGGAATTTTGGTGCAAACTTCCATAATAATATAAATTTAATTATACATATTTGACATTAAGAAACCAGAAAACTAACGCTTTGCAATTTACCAGCTTGAAACCGATGCGTTGCCATAATTATGCTATAGTATTTTCTATGTTTAAATAATAAGTATATTCCATATTAAAAATGCCACAACTACCATAAACAAAAACTCAAATTTTAGGCCGGCGACGGGTTTACATAATATATACATGACCGGCCGGAGATATCAAAACTCAAATTTTGATGTAGTTTCATATATTAATTATAATTTTTGGTGGCGGCCGGCGGCGGTGTTTTATTTTTATTTTTATTTACGCCGCCACTTTCTGCTTTTATATATATACCTAGTAAAAGATGAATATCGAGTCGTTGTGGCGTTTTCACCGCCACACATTTGTGTAATGATATTAAATAATAATCAAGGGCAAAATAGTCATTTTCAGTAGAAGTCCAAGCTGAGCTAGCTCAAGGCAGTTGCAGAAGCAGTTGGTCAACGGCATGAGATTCCGGCTATAGAAGTAGATCAATCAGTTAGATTTCTGTTATCGAAGTTAGTTGCTCGATCACATGAATTTCCTTTCCCTTCTCTTTTCTCTCTCTCTCTCTCTCTCTCTCTCTCTCTCCCTATTCTCTCTCCTCTTCAAACATTGTAACCGAATTGTTCTTGAATAATAGAATTACTATTTTGGTTCTGGGCTTATTGATCTGTTCATAACAGCTTGGTATCAGAGCGGCCAATTCTCCGACTACTGTCATGGCCGCGAAGAATCGAGAAGTACGTGAAATGTTGGATCAATTTGAACGGAATTATGGGGATTTGGTACAGACAGTTAATCAGAATGAGCAGCAATTGGCTGGAAAGATCGATGCGATCGAACAAATGTGGGACAACAAATTTGGTGAAATTACGGCCAAACTCGCCGAACGAGATCGACGGTGGGAGCTAGAGGTCAAGAAACAGCAGGAAGAAGCAGTGGCTGCAACCAGTGAGCTATCAAGACAGATTTCTGTTATGATGAATCAGCTTCAGAGTCAACAGATAGGGGAAAGTTCTGGTGGCCGGGGAAAAGGTTCTGTCGGTCAACAATTGGAAACACCTCCTTTGAATGCAATTCCAAGACGTACCAAAGGTACCACACCACCACTTTACTAGTAATGATTTCACTCCTGTTGATTTTTCACAGAAAGAAATGCATACTCCTGTTAGATTTGATGTGCATGCTGAAGAATTGAATGATAACTGGAAAACTGCTGTAGAAAAGAGAATTAATAAACTAGAATTGCCTAGTTTCTTTGGAATTGGTCTCAAACCTAAAGACTGGATTAGGAAATGTGAAAAATATTTCAGTTTTTATATGGTCAAGGAGAGTGATAGGATGAAGGTCATTGAGTTGTATCTTGAAGGAAAGGCTGAAGTATGGTTTCTAAACAGTAAGAAATGGAATTGGTCATGGTTTGAATTTTGTAAGGCATTACAGAAAAGGTTTTCAGATGCTGGTGGTAAAGATATAGTGGAGGAATTTAGTAAACTGTATCAGAAAGGATCTGTCAGAGATTACCTTGAAAAATTTGAGGAGTTAAAAACATTAGTGGAAGGTTTAGATTCTGGTCTATCAGAGTCTTATTTGGTTTCCAGCTTCATAAGTAGACTTAAAGAGGAACTTAGACCTATGGTTAAAATGATGAAACCTAAGGATGTGACTTATGCTGCTGAGATAGCTATGTTGGAAGAGGATCATTTAGAGGTCTTGCAGAAGAAACATAGAACCATTTCTGGGAACCATAACCATCAATTTAACAGATCTGTGCCTAAATTACCTTGGAAGGACTTTAATTCTGAAAAGAAGTCAACACCAGGTAACTATAAGAGATTGTCACCACAAGAGGTTCAGTTCAGAAGGGAGAATAGCCTTTGTTATAAGTGTGGAGAAAAATTTGTAGTAAGTCATGTCTGCAAATTCAAGCAAGTAAATGTAATTTCTGCACTGGAAGAGGATTTTGGTGAAGATAAGGCTATTTGGGTGATGGAAGAAAGTTCTGAGGAGTTACAGCAGCTGACAGATGGAAATGAAGACATAGAACAACTAGAAACTTTCACATGCAAATCCATTGATGCTGATCAGCCTTCTGAATCCCTTTCTTTCTTTGCCACTGTAAATGGTCATAGAGTAAATTTTCTGCTAGACACTGGGAGTGCAGGAACTTTTATGGACTACAAATTAGTGGAAAAGTTGGGATTGCCAATATGCTCAACTAGAGGTTTTATTGTAACAGTTGCAAATGGCTCCACTGTGAGAGGTTCCTTCTTATCACCAAAAGTACAATGGCATATTCAAGGTCATAAGTTTACTTTTTGATATTAGAGTCATGAACATGGGAGGCAAACTGGAAATTATTTTAGGAACTTATTGGATGAAGCATTTTAGCCCCATCAGTTTTGATTTTAACACTGATGATATCTGGATTTGTAGCAAAGGGGACAGATGGACACTGAAAGGAAATTGTTCCACTGTGGCTTTCAACAGATTATATGGAACTGAAGCACAAGAAATTATATAACTAAAGAAGAAAGAGGATCAGAGAGGATTTTGACAGAGAATGTGAGAGATTTGGACAACATTGAGGGGCTGTGAACTGTGGAAATGTGATGGCAATCCAACCAGAAGTCAATAAGGAGAAACAAGCAAAACTCAACTTACCAAAAGGTATTGCTCAGGTGATCTCTAAATTTTCTGATGTATTTGATGTTCCAAATACTCTTCCACCTTGTAGAGAGATTTATCATCAAATACCTCTTAAAAATGATACCAGGCCTTTCAGGATCAGACCTTACAGATATGCACACTCCCAAAAAGATGAAATTGATAAGCAGGTAGAAGAGATGATGAAGTCTGGAATTATCAGAACCAGCACCAGCCCATATTCATCTCCAGTATTGCTTGTGAAGAAGAAGGATGGAAGTTGGAGGTTATGTATAGATTACATAAAAATAAATGAGCAGATTGTAAAGGATAGTTTCCCTATGCCTATTATAGATGAACTATTGGATGAATTGCATGGATCTGTCATTTTTCCAAATTAGATTTGAGATCAGGGTATCATCAGATTAGAGTTAAAGAAGATGATGTGTATAAAACTGCTTTTCAGACTCATCAAGGTCATTTTGAGTTTTTAGTCATGCCATTTGGACTTACAAATGCACCTGCTACTTTCCAAAGCCTAATGAATGATATTTTTCAGAAATATCTCTGAAAATTTGTTCTTGTCTTCTTTGATGATATTCTGGTTTATAGCAAATCCATGACTGAGCATGAGGAGCATTTGTCAGTAGTATTATCTGTACTAAGGCAGCATCATTTGGCTGCTAAATTGTCCAAGTGTGAATTTGCAAATACACTGATGGAATACTTAGGTCATACTATTTCAGAAAAAGGAGTGGAAATGGACAGAAATAAAATTAGCAGCATACTCAGTTGGCCTATACCAAAAAATATCAAAGAACTCAGAGGATTTTTGGGTTTATCTGGATATTACAGAAGGTTTATTGCTCAGTATGGGCTTATTTGCAGACCGTTACATGACTTATTGAAGAAAGATGGATTTAAATGGTCTGATGAAGCAACAGTTGCATTTGAAAATTTGAAGAAAGCTATTACTACTGCTCCAGTACTCAAGATGCCTGAATTTAACAAGACTTTTATCATTGAGACAGATGCTAGTGACATAGGAATGAGAGCTGTATTGATGCAGGACCACAGACCTATTTCTTTTCTATCTAAGGCATTCTGTCAGAAAAATAAAGGCTTATCAACATATGAAAAAGAATTGTTGGCTTTAGTCATGGCTGTGGATAAATGGAAGCATTATTTGATTGGTAGCCATTTCACTATAAGGACTGATCATCAAAGCCTTAAATATCTGATTGAGCAAAGACTTCACAGTGCTATCCAACATAAATGGATCACTAAACTTCTGGGATTGGATTTTGATATTCAATATAAAAAAGGTACAAACAATAATGCTGTTGATGCTTTGTCTAGGAGACCTGTGACAGAGGTTGAAGAACACTCATTACATACTGTGAAATGGGATCCAGAGGAGGAACAAGAGGAAGGGGAAACACTCAGAGAAGATATTAGTATGTTTCTACAATCTAGTTCAGAATTTCAAATTTCTGAACCACATGACAATTTCCAGATGGATAAAATTGTTACTTCTTCTAATATGGTACCTGAGTGGATTCAACAACTGGAATCCAGTTATGATGGAGATCAAGTGGCACAGGAGCATATTGCTCAAATATCTCTTTCTCAGAATAATGGAAATCTACAACAGTCAGACTGGACTTATGTACAAGGAATTTTGAAGCAGAATGGTAAGATGTATGTTGGAACTGCTAACAACATCAGACAAGAATTATTGAACACCATGCATGCATCTCTTTTGGGGGGGCACTCAGGTCAAAATGCAACCATACAAAGAATACTGACAGTTTTTATATGGCCAGGGCTCAGAAAAGATGTCATTGATTTTATCAGTAAGTGTGTTGTCTGTCAAAAAAATAAGTCTGAACATTGCAAAAATCCTGGACTGCTACAACCTTTGCCTATACCTTCACAAGTTTGGAAACAAATTTCTATGAATTTTATCGAGAAATTACCATCATCCAATGGATATGATACTATACTGGTAGTAGTGGATAGGCTTACAAAATATAGCCATTTCATTGCTTTAAGTCATCCTTTTAATGCATCTCAAGTGGCCAAAATTTTCTTCCAAGAGGTTTGTAGGCTCCATGGTTTTCCAGACAACATTGTTAGTGACAGAGACAAAGTTTTTACCAGTCATTTTTGGAAAGAATTACTTCACAAAATGGGAGTGAGATTACATTATACCACAGCCTATCATCCTCAGTCTGATGGTCAAACTGAGAGGGTTAATCAAGTTGTGGGAAATTATTTGAGGTGTTTTTGCTCAGATAGACCTGGTACTTGGAGTGAATGGATAGGAGTTGCTGAATGGTGGTACAATACCACATTTCATTGCAGTACTCAGATGACACCTTATGAGGCTTGGTATGGTGTTAAGCCTTTACATTTACCATTAGGGGATCTTACTGATGCCATCATTCCTGCTACACAAGTTTTCTTGCACTAGTGCACAAGCATAGGTTTCTCGGCACACATTTCACGGCGTTTTGGCCAGATTTTGGCGGAACCGCCGAGTAACTGGGTTACGAACTCGTAACCTGCCGTTCGCCTAGGGCAAAAAAAAACAGGGCGTTTCACAATTAAAACAAGGCGTTTTCCAAAGTGTATTAAAAATGTTAATACTAGGCGAACTCTGAACCGTGTTCGCCTTTAGGCGAGTAGAGTGACGAATTCGCCAGTATTACCCGCATGAAATAAGAATAGTTGTTCGCCCATACATGTTAAGACGCGTTGTATTTGCGAAATCGCCTTGTATTGACGCTAGCAGGCGTTACTGAAGAAGCGAGTTCGCCTATAATTATGACCAGAGGCGTTTCGGTTTACGATTTCGCCTGTATTAAAATGTAGCGGGCGAATTTGGTGGCGAATTCGTAACAGTGTCGTAGCTGGGTGTATAAAAGCTGATTTTTTGCGGGAATAAAAATAAAAGAAGTAGATAAAAGAACTCTCCTTTTGTTTTGTCTCAAGTTTTGCTCACATTTTCAGGCCTTGATTTTGCCCAAGAACACAAAGGTATGAGGTTTTGATTTTTTTGTTGATTGGTTGTGGAATGGGCAAACTGTTTTTGATTAGTGTATGTGCTTGTTTATATGGATTTGTAGAGTTCTTAGGGTGCTAAATTTGTGGAATGTTTGAGTGATTGTAGCAAAACCGTTGTTGATAGTATCTTGTTAAGCATGGGTCGTAGTGAAATCATGTTGGAGAATCAGCGTCTCTCACAAGGTTATACGGATTTGATTCAAGAGTTTATTGATGTTGGTTGGAAGGATTGTGTAGAAAAGAGAATGGGTGGGCTAAGATGTCCTTGCATAGATTGCCTTAACAACGCGATTTTATGAGGATGTAGACGTTGTGCGCGAACATTTGGATTGTAGAGGTTTTGATCCTACATATACAACATGGGTTTGGCATGGAGAAGGTGCAAGTCATAATGATGCAGAGTTTGATGTTAAGCTTGGGGCTGATGGATTGCGTTATGATGGTTGTCTTGATGAAATGGCGGAAGACGTGGCAATGGATTGGGTAGGAAAGCCGAGCATGTTAGCGGCGATGTATAATGATAAAGAGACACCATTGTACAAGGGTTGCAAACATTCCGTTCTTGGTTCTACGTTGTTGTTGATGAATTTAAAGGCGCGCCATGGAATATCTGACAAGGGGATGACTGAATTGTTAGAGTTGGTGAAAGAGTTGCTACCCACTGACAACTTGTGTCCTGATTTGAGTATATGCTGCTAAGAAGATATTATGTCCTATGGGAATGGAGATGCAGAAGATTCATGCATGCCCTAACGATTGTTTGTTGTACAGGGAAGATGACAAGGATAGAGATACATGCCGAGTCTGCAATGAACCTCGGTACAAGTCAAAGGTGGGGACCGTAGAGGTATGCGGCGAGAGTGTGACGCCGTCTAGATGTAAAACGCCGGCTAAAGTAGTGTATTACCTTCCGCTGATTCCTCGACTGAAGAGGTTGTTTGCAAATCCTGAGGATGCAAAGTTGCTAACATGGCATGCAGATAGGGCTAGGGAGGACGATGACATTATTTCACATGCCTCAGATGGAGATCAGTGGAAGAAAATGGATGAGCGGTACCCTGAATTTGCTGCTGAGCCCAGGAATGTAAGGCTAGACTTATCCACTGATGGCATGAACCCCTTTGGTAACATGTCTAGCACCCATAGTTCTTGGCCAGTTATGGTTGTGATTTACAATCTGCCATCGTGGTTGATGATGAAACGTAAGTATGTGTTATTGTCCATGATGATATCTGGTCCTAAGCAACCGGGTAACGATATTGACGTGTACCTAGCGCCTTTGATCGAAGATTTGCAGAAATTATTCGATGTTGGTGTTCGGATACCTGATGGCAGTCGAGGTGATGAGGAGTTTAAACTGCAAGGAATGTTGTTGTGGAGTATAAATGACTTTCCTGCATTAGGTAACTTGGGGGGTTATTCAGTGAAAGGTCACTTTGCATGTCCCATATGTGAGAGCAAGACTAGTTATTGTCAATTGAAACACGGTGGTAAGCCGGTGTATCTCGGGCACAGAAGATTTCTTCCGACGGGACATCCTTGGAGGCGAGCAAAGAATTGGTTCAACGGGAGAGAAGAGCATGATCCCTCCCCAATCCCTTTAACTGGAGAGGAGGTTCTAGAAAAGGTTACTGGGATGGATCTGATAGATGCACTCAACACTCTGATCGCTCATCACTGTATAGTATATGTATAGTATATGTATAGTATATGTGTATATCATGCATGGTGTTTCATGGGCAGTTTGCGCGGGTCGGCGACTTATCGAACCATTTAGTTTTGGTCACATATTTAAACTGATCAGTTGGACCCTGCTCCACCGATGTGGGAAAATTGATGTGACGTGGAGGCGAGTTCGCCTGTAACTCGCCTGCGGGCGATCTAAGAGGCGAAGTCGCTTGTAACTCGCCCACAGGCGAGCTGGCAGGCGAGTTCGCTTCTTTGTTAAAAAATATAGGCCTTTGGGCCAGGGATCTGATAGATGCACTCAACACTCTGATCGCTCATCACTGTATAGTATATCTATAGTACATGTATAGTATATGTGTATATCATGCATGGTGTTTCATGGGCAGTTTGCGCGGGTCGGCGACTTATCGAACCATTTAGTTTTGGTCACATATTTAAACTGATCAGTTGGACCCTGCTCCACCGATGTGGGAAAATTGATGTGACGTGGAGGCGAGTTCGCATGGACACTCGCCTCTAAGCGAATTGAATAGGCGAGTTCGCCAGTATTAAACCAAAATAAATTCTTTAACTAATATTGAAATAGGAGTATATATGAATCTTTATGTAATTTCAAATTATTTTTTTGTTCACATTTGCAATCAACTATGAACTTGGTAGGTCGAATTCTGGATGTAGTATACACTTTCATCTCCAATTTCTTTTAATCGCTCACGGTTTGACCAAGCTAGATCTCTAGCTCGATCTCGTTCGAATATGTGGCGCAGTCGACTCGAGCTTTTACATTATATATATATAATTCGGTATACGGTTAATATATCAATTCGGTATATAATTTGGCCTTTGGCTGATCACACTTGGAACTCACTCATCACAATAACACGACCACTAGTGTAATTTGGCCTTTTGGTTCTATTGTTACGGAGTCCCGAACGCAAAACTTCTGCACAAAATTAGTCAAACTATTATTTTAATGGTAATATTTTATATTTTATTTAATATGATCTTTTGTTAATTTTATATATTAAAAAATATATCTGTGATAGAAATTACACATTTTTTTAAAAAAAATAATCAGAAGTTAGTGTAATTAATTACAATTTAAGTACTCTAGTTGTAATTACAATTTCAGTACTCTAACCGCAACTAGAATACTGAAATTGTAATTAATTACAGTAACCTCTAATTATTGAACCATTTAGTTTTGGTCATATATTGAAACTGATCAGTTGGACGCTACTCCACCGATGTGGGAAAATTGATGTGACGTGGAAGCGAGTTCGCTTGGCCACTCGCCTCCAAGCGAATTGAATAGGCGAGTTCGCCAGTTTTAAAACAAAATAAATTCTTTAACTAATATTGAAATAGGAGTACATATGAATCTTTATGTAATTTCCAATTGTCTTTTTGTACACATTTGCGATCAACTATGAACTTGGTAGGTCGAATTCTGGATGTAGTATACACTTTCATCACAATAACACGACCACTAGTGTAATTTGGCCTGTGGCCGATCAAACTTGGAACTCACTCATCACAATAACACGACCACTAGTGTAATTTGGCCTTTTGGTTCTATTGTTCCGGAGTCCCGAACGCAAAACTTCTGCACAAAAATAGTCAAACTATTATTTTAATGGTAATATTTTATATTTTATATTTTATTTAATATGATCTTTTGTTAATTTTATATATTAAAAAACATATCTGTGATAGATATTACACATTTATAAAAAAAAAAAATTAGAAGTTACTGTAATTAATTACAATTTCAGTACTCTAGTTGTAATTACAATTTTAGTACTCTAGTTGCGGTTAGAGTAACCTCTAATTATTGAACCATTTAGTTTTGGTCACATATTGAAGCTGATCAATTGGACGCTACTCCACCGATGTGGGGAAATTGATGTGCCGTGGTAGCGAACTCGCCTCTATTCAACGCCTGTGTGTCAAACGGCGTCGTATATACATGTTCTGTACTTGTGTTTTTTTAAAATTCCTCGATTTAAGAGGCGAACTCGCTTCTGTATTCGCCCCAATGCTTACGATTTCGCCTATTGTCACGCTTGCTAGGTTCTGTTCCACACGGCGGCCTTGGTGGCGATATCGCAAGACATATACGGTTGTAGGCGTTAGGTTGGGCGGTATCTCTGCCGCGTTCGCCCCATCTTACGAGTTCGCCTCTTGGCACGCTTGTTAGCTTCTGTTCCACACGGCGAACTTGGTGGCGAGTTCGTGAGGCCTAAATGTTTATAGGCGGCAGAGTAGGCGATTTCGCTGCCTTCTATCGCCTTGTGGAAATATGTGAAGCGAATTCGCTTCCAGGTTCGCTTGGTAATATTATGCAATATTGTTTTCATACGAATTTTCATGTTTTATCAAGGTTAGTTGTAGTATTTGTCAAGATTGAAGTTAATTAACTTGAAATATATTTGAAAAGCTAACAATAATAGTAGTCTCAAAAGAATGCAACTAAACGATGTTGCGAGTTTAAGTACAAAATCAACAAACGGTGAAATATGCTAAGCGTCATCACTGTCGTCCTCTTCACTATCACCGTCGTCAAGACCACCCTCCTGTTTGCCCCCGTCTTCGTCATCTTCTTCTTCCGACGACTCTTCTACTCCCTCTTCGGACGGCTGTTGTACTTCCTCTTCCGACGACTCTAGCGCATCCTCATTATGGCTTTGTTCGTTTCTGAAGACAACCTTGAACATTTCGTCATTATCTTCGTCCGGAGAAAACGGGCCACCATCTGAACCAACGGGATCTTCTCCAGCCTTAGCACCTTCGGGCTCGTCAAGCTGTTGTGCTTCCTCCTCTTCTGGATCCTCCTCTTCTGGTTCCGCTTCACTTTCAGGGTCATCCGCCTCCGCGTCCATTGGTGGCAAAGGCTGAACGGAAAAGTCTGGCATCCCTTCCTCGTCGCTAAGCTCAGGTTCCAAGTCTAGCATCCTGCCAAACTCCAATATCATCTCCATTTCCTTGGCTTGTTCCAACTTCACCTGTTCTATTTCCGCAGAAAGTTGTCCCATCATCACGACCATTCGCTCACGCCACTGAAGTTCCCGTCCTGCCAAAACACATCAAATCCATTAGAATATTGTATAGGCGCAAACAAATAAATCTAATAAAATATCAAGTTTGGGTAGAATCGACTTACCCGGACTCAAAACACCACGCGCACTTGAACTCGAAGCACCATCCTTCTTCTTCTTTATGACCCCATCGGCGCCAAGTGCCAATCCCTTGCTACGCAGCCATTTCTCGGTGTAGTGCATAAGTGGCTCTGGCCGACTAACCGGTCTAATACCCTTCTTCTTGATCATCGCCGTGATAAGCTGGCCATATGGGATCGTTTCATCAGATTTGTCCTTGGCACGCTTCAACATGTACTTCACAATCGCGTACCCTGGATTGATCTTCAACCCCTCCATGATGTAATAGAACAACATCAAATTGGCAATAGTAGGCTCGCAAGGGTGACCACCCGATGGCATGACATTCGAGCATATCAACTCGAACACCAACCTCTGCTCCTGAGTGAGAACGCCAATATTGTACTTCTTCGGAGTACCTTCCACCTTGCTACGCGACTTAAAGTATTTTCTACGCATAGCAACGGGTTCTAGGGGGTTCAGACTAGACAAAGATGGGAAGTTTTGGGTGTGGTAACACTCGTAAGGACCGTTTGGATCTAACGGCCTTAAGTGGTCAACCGACACATACAGCGACTGACTGGTGGCGGTGTGGCGGTGCGGCGACGGAGGGGTGGCGGGTTGGCGGTGATGGGAGGTTCCAGAAGCGAGTTCGCCGCCGCCGCCGCCTGTAGATCCACCGGCCGGGCGATCGCGTCTCCGGCGAGGTTGAAGGTCGGCGAGGGTCTCTTCACGCATTCCGGCCGGCTCCGCTTCGGGTTGAGCAGTGGGGGTGGTCTTCCGGCGCTTGGGGGCTGGTGGGGTGAGGGTTTTACCGGCTGATTTGCTCCGGCCCATGCTGTTGCAGGTATTTTTCGATTTGGGGGTTTAGGGTTTTGCGGGTGGAAGTTGGGGGGTTCTGAAATCGCCACCCGCAAAACTTGTTTTTGTATTTTTTTTTAAAATTAAAATACGCTGGCGAACTCGCCTCTCCCATTCGCCTGTAGGCGAAATTGGTTACGAAATCGTGTCAGGAACGTCGCGCGTGGATTTCACTATGAAACGAACTCGCCTGTGTGTTCGCCTATAATTTCAACCAACTTGCGAACTCGCCTCAATTTTGTTTGTAGGCGAACGTTGTAGCGAGTTCGCTTCTGTACCCTAAACCCTAAACCCTGAACCCATGCCCGGCAACCCACACGATAAAAACCAAACCCATTTATCATCGAGATTGGGAATGACAACCTTCAATCAAGCGAGTAGTGCGTAACTCGTCTAGACTCGAGAACTATATTAACCATGTTCGAGTCGACTCGACAACTAGCGAGTTAATAATACCATACTCAACTCGAACTCGTTATTATTTATCGAGTATCGACACTACTTGCGAGTTCGAACTCGAATTGTTTTTTTCTCTTTTTAAATAAAAATTTTACTACTTCTATACTATGAAAATTTCTGATTATATATATGTGCGTTTAAATACCTGTTCAATATTGAAATTATTAGCATCCTTAGAAATTATTAATGTAAATACCAATGCAATTAATTAGTTTATTCAATATTGAGTAGTAACAGAAAACTAGCTAGATTAGATGATTGAACTAATATGGTATAACCTAATAATATTATAAACTTGCAACTGATTATACTTACCGAGTTACGCACGAGTTTTTCAAGTCGAGCTAGATCGAGTCGTGTTTAGTCCGAGTTTTGACCGAGTCAATCTCGAATTACTCGCGTGTTGACTCAATTACCACCCCTATTCTCATCTAAAACTGGATACTTTTCGTTCATTAGCTCCCGAGATGTGTGATCGCGAAGTCGGCTCTTTAACGGGGTAACGACGTTGCCTGTATGTATAACATCATCCAGACTATGAGTAATACCACATGCATTACAGAAGAACTAAATGTCTACACTTTCAGTCTGAACTTGTCAAATACATGTATATTCGATGGTGATCAACACGTGGCTAATGTAGAAAGTCCTATTGCTCGTGTCTGCACTAGTGTAACATTTGGTTAACGAACTAATGGTATTAACCCGTAGTCCCATCATATACGTATCTAAACAGTTTATGCCAAATGCTTTACAATAACCATGGATATGGATTACAGTTAACAATTTCAGATACCTCTTCATAGGACTATATACAACATGTCACAACAATTCTCTTTCATAACAGATGTCATCGTTGCAACCAACTCAAGTAATATTATGTGCAGATAAAATCTGATTTCATTTATAAGTTTTCATATTAAATTTTAATATACATCATCTCATGAAACACACAATGTTAATATTAATTGCATAACAAAGTAGCAAATATTCAGAAAATAATTATTATGGGTTCATCAACTTGCTAGCTAGCGATACCGCAAGGGGTATTCGCCTCTAGCCGATGCAGGTTGCGGTATCGTAACCTGACTAAACAGTAACCGACCAAATATACTATTCAGGCATGTTTTGTCCAACTTTACCATACTATATATATCTTTTATCCCGGATTTTGCTAACCTCTTCAGCATTTTCACCATTCATTCCCATCTACCCCTCCTTCTCTCTCACCTTATCCCCCCCTCAACTTCCATCTCAAATCCTTGCATTCCAAATCCATTCTTGCCTCATTTCTTGGTGAAATCTCATCAAAACCAACCACAAACTCACCCTCAAATCTAGCACATATATTTTGTGTGAAGAACTAAACCCTATAAAGCTTGTAACCCACCAAAAACCCCAAAATCTCCTTCAACTTTGGTTGAATATTACAAATCTCGCTACTTTGTGTGTCTAAGAGCAACAAACAACTAATATCTTCTTCTACAATTAAGGTATGAGACTCAAATTTGAAGTATTATTCAAAGCACATGTTATTTAGTTACTTTTTGAGATATATTGGTTGAATGACATGCTTGAGTAGACATTATCCATGCTTAGTCCCTATCCATAACATATGTGTTTCATGACTATGTTAAAATCAAATTTAGAAGCCATAGCTCCCTTTATTTGTTACTTTCATGTGGCATTCTAACATGTTAGCCTACCTTAGGTTCACTTTGGTTATACAATTCAACAAATCCGTTTTTTCCTTGTTTTAACTAGTCATGCTTGTGTTATTTTACTTCTACAACTCATTCAACATGGTTTTGTTGTTGTTTTACCTAGTCATAATAGTGCTAATTAGTTAAGATTCTATTTCTATCCATCCTTAGATAGCAATGGTAACCACTTCAACCACTTCAAGTGCCCAACCAAAGAAGCGAGGTAGCAACTCGAAGTAAGGCCTACAAGTCCGCTCACATTGTCGAGTTCTACAAAGAAGAATGAGAAGAGGAGAACTAACACACATAGGATTTAATGCTAAGGGTGTATGCAACCGACCAAAAAAAGAACGTTCAAAATGGTCAAGTTGGTGTGGCCGAGTTGGAAGAACGTTTATTGAGATAACGGAGGATAATTGGAGAACCGTCCCATCAAAAAAGAAGGAGGAAGTTTGGGTAGAATGCCAAGTAAGTAACATTTAACCTTTCAATGATCTATCTACTCAATATTATACATCTTCATAATATATAGACATAATACATGCTACATATTTTGGCGTAGCGACCTTTTGAAATAGAATCTGATGACATGGAAGTGGTGAGAAAGAAGGCATTCAACATCGTCTCCAAATCTTTTCGCGAGCACAAGCATGCTCTAAGAAAAGACTACTTGTATGAGAAGGGAAAGAGGCTAGGTCAAGATCCAAGGGACCGATACAATCATATTACAACCGATGCGTGGGAGGCCTTCAAGCAAGCATCGCTTGAAAATAAGACTTTGGTGAGTCACAAACTATAACTTCGGTGACATAACCTCCTCTTATCTATTACATTAATGATGACATGTGATACGGTATCTTCTTGTGCAAAGGGGAAATGGGACAAGAAGGTCACATCGGCGAAATCAATAACAATGCCGTACACCGGTGGTAGGTCGGGGTATTTGGGTGTAGGTGAGAAGGAGGGGCTTAGGGAGAAGGAGGAACTAGTGAAGGAGTTGGTATTAGGGGGGATGGACGAGGCGGAAGCTCGGTATGTCATAGTGGAAAAGGACGCCGAGGATTATACTAGACAAAAACTCTTCGTGTTGGGTCGAATTAGAGACTCGGATGGTAAGTTCACTTCGGAGGATGCCGAAAAATGTGCAAAGAGGGTGGTTAGTCTATCTATCTTACATTATCTTACTATCTATTGTAGTCTTATTTATTTTTGTTGTTGCTTTCAAATATTCTTCACAACCACTTTCACCTAGTACAACTTCATTTGATAATAGGAACTTCTTGAGCGCCAAAAGGAGGAGGGTACCTTTATCCCGTGTGGGAAGAAGGATGTCTTGAATGAGGCTTTTGCTCTTGGGAAGAAAAAGGAACACCCGGGAAGAGCATTAGGTGTTGGAGGTTACGCGACACAAGAAGAGGTTTTTGGGATTAAGCAAGGTTGGGGCAATCCTAAACCATCACAACTACAACGAGTTTTGAGCGAGGTGGCGGCGACAAAGGCGGAAATGAAGGATTTGAGGGAGGTGATGAAAGACATAGCACAACACACCAACTATCCCCACATCGAGAGGTTAGGAGGTACACAACCACATCTTCCACCATCATCAAAGGGTTCTCAAGCATCACCTCAAATTGTGGAGGATGAAGGTGAGAATGTGGAAATGGAGGAGGAACTAGTGCCTCCTACTCCACCTTCATCACCCATCAAGTTGAATGCGGCGCATTCCATTCAAGTTGATAAGGTTAGTACAAATTTTGCTAATTTAGAACATCGTTGGTTTCTAATCTCTTTCTAAAAATAGTTGGATGATGATTTCTCTTGTGCTTTCATTTATGATAGAACCCCCCTTGCAAGCTATATGTTTCGCAAGGTACCAAATCAAAACCACTCCATGTCGCCAATGGCACATGCGACCCAAGTACGGTGAAACACAATCGTGTTGACATCCCCGCAAGATTTTTTAGTGTTCGCATTACCGATGTTTTGATAGAACAACAAATGCTACCTGTGAAGGAGTCACCGATGGTGAGAGTTGGGGAGGCTAAAGGTTTCCTTGTTCTATGGCCAAAATGGTTGGTGCTTGATGAAAAATCCACCTCCATACCCCGTAGGAAACCACAAACTCCACAAAATCCACAAATACCCGTGCATGCCTTGCCTATAGCTAGACAAACATTAGACCCCATGCTCGTGGAGTTTATGAAAGCCCTTCCACCCTTCGTCCGAGTCTTTTATGATTTGATATCCTCGCACGACAAGAATGCATGCTATGCCTTTCTCGGAAATGAAAGGTGCTTTACCATGACAAAGGACATCCACGTACCATGGGAGGATTTTGAATATTTCTGGAATTTCAATGAACTTCCCGCCACCATTCTTTGCCTCAATCAAATGTAAGCCATTTGTATGTGTTTCATGAGAATACTCAATTATCAAACCATATATGATTACATCCTCGTCATGATTGTCTACTACATTCACAGGTTCTTGCATCACCATGCCTATCACCGGAGCAAGCATTTCATTGGATTTTTGCATCCAATGCATTTGCAAGCTAGTATGGAGAGCAATAGGCAAAGACTTGATTACTTGAATTCTACTCTCTCCGACAAATCAAAGAAAATATGGATCGGACCATATCTCGAGAGGTATACCTTACAATTTGCTCTATTACTCATGCTAAATATATTGTATTTGCTCTACTGCATTCTTTTTTTATGACCATTATGCTTTCATGTGATTTGTAGTGATCATTGGAGCTTTGTTGCAATAATACCCGCTTTAAAGCAAGTATATTGGATAGACCCACTCCACCGCCCTCCATCACGAACATTCGCCGATCTCCTTGATAATGCAATTCTTCAAGTGAACGACAAAACACTCCTCGACTTCCACCTTATAAACATTCGGGTAAGATGTTGTGCTCATGCTATCACGTCCTTTCAAAAATCAACATTTGCGTTTAAAGTACCATAAGTATAGTAATGTTTTATGTTTTAAACACTTTTGTAGTCTAGGAAGCAATCATCGAACTATGAATGTGGCTATTACACAATGATATTTGGTTTGATGGTGGTGGATGGTGTTCAAAAAGACATGCTAGATCTTCTAAAGGTACGCTACACGCGTCTAATCTCATTTATATTCGTCGAGATTTCGTAATAAGCGTTATTTTCAATCATAGGTATTCAAGGATGATATCACTCCTTTCTCCTTGCAAGAACTTAACGACGGAAGAGACCAAATGGCTAAATATCTGGTCCACAACCGTGCGTTTACCATTGCAAGGCCACAGGTCCCTAACCTCCCCAAGGCATGAAAAAGTATTGTCTCTCTTTTTGGTAGGGGCTTGACATTAGTATCGCACTTGAGTGCTTAGGTTATGCATCTTTAGCATTAGTATAGGGGCGTTGGATTTGAATTTGACAAGTTTATGTTGAGTCGGGTATCCCGATTCATGTTTCGAAAGAAACGGGTCAATTTTAACAAATAATTACACAATTCTGTCTTGCACGCAAACGAATTCGCTTCCTTATTCGTTTCTTGTCGAATCCAGAAGCTAGATCGCTACCTGGCACGCCTTCTACTACAATATAACAAGCGGTCATACACACGGTTTCGCCTATACATTCGCCCACAGAAGCGACGTCGCCTGGCTACTCGCTTGCTAGACTCTGTTGCGCCTGGCGTGCCTCAAACGATTTCTCCTATACATTCGCCCACAAAAGCGACGTCGCCTGGCTAATCGCTTGCTAGACTCTGTTGCCCCTGGCGTGCCTCAAACGATTTCGCCTCCAATATTCGCCTCCATAGACGAATTCAAAAGGCGAATTCGCCAACCACATTCCCTACAACAAATATGTGCACGACGTCGCCTAATATTCGCCTCTTCTGGCGGTGTCGTATCCCACTCCGCTTGTGCCCATCTGGTCTGGCTACATTTTCAGGTGGCGAGTTCGCTTTATAGTTTCGCCACCTCCAGAAGGCGAACTCGCTTTTCTTTTTCGACCACAAGCGAGATCATACACGACACCGTAACACCATGACCATTGAGTCTTTTTTCAAATTTAATATTCCCATATATTCCGGCGAATACGCCAGCGGTCTCGCCTGCTTCACCCTAGCGAGTCTAGTTACGATTTCGCTTGTGTATTATTAGAAACAAGCGACCAACACAAGCGAGTTCGCCTTAACAGGCGATCACTGGCGGCGATATCGTAACACTCACATTTACAGACACAGGCGACCTGAGGTGGCGAATTCGTAACAGGTATACAGGGCGTTTTTTAAACGCTGCACACGGCGTTTTGAACCGCCGTGCGCAGCATGCATGTTTAAGGTGTTTTGTTAACCGCCCAGAAGAAGTGCCATTTTACGGCACAACCCATTACGGCATTTCCAAAATGCCGTGAATGGTACGAATGAACCGCCTAGAAACCTAAGTCCATCCACTAGTGTTGGAACAAAGAAATAAAATCCATCAATTGCTTCAAAAACATTTACAACAGGCTCAAACAAGGATGAAGTATTTTGCTGACAAGCATAGATCTGAGAGAGTTTTTTCGGTGGGGGATTGGGTGTATCTGAAAATCCATAAGTACAGGCAGAGTTTATTACAGGGAAGTCATGATGCTAAATTAGCTCCTAAATATCTTAGACCTTTTGAAGTGGAGCAACAGATTGGTTCTGTAGCTTATAGACTCAAGCTTCCTGCCACTTCTAAAATCCATCCAGTTTTCCATGTTTCTTTATTAAAGAAACATGTTGGGGATCCTCCTGTGCAGCTGAGTTCTATTCCTGCTGATATTATCCCTGATGTCCCTATGTTGACTCCTCTTGGTGCCAAATGGATCTTCTACTGATGTTCAATGGCTTGTGGAGTGGAATGGAATGGCCAGAGAAGATGCTTCTTGGGAATTTGCATCCTTCATTTCAAATCAATTTCCTCAGTTTCAGCCATAACAATTTTTCCTTGTTTGTATGGTCTTCATCACTACAAGGGTTGCTGCAAAATTGTTTCAACTTTCTGAAGCTTGAGGTCAAGCTTCTGCTTAACAGGGAGGGAATTTGTCATGATATTAAATGATAATCAAGGGCAAAGTAGTCATTTTCAGTAGAAGTCCAAGCTGAGCTAGCTCAAGGCAGTTGCAGAAGCAGTTGGTCAACGGCATGAGATTCCGGCTATAGAAGTAGATCAATCAGTTAGATTTCTGTTATCGAAGTTAGTTGCTCGATCACATGAATTTCCTTTCCCTTCTCTTTTCTCTCTCTCTCTCCCTATTCTCTCTCCTCTTCGAACATTGTAACCGAATTGTTCTTGAATAATAGAATTACTATTTTGGTTCTGGGCTTATTGATCTGTTCATAACAATTTGTTGGACTACACTAGACCAAATCCATATGTATAGAGGTGTATTTTAGCCCCTGTTTATAGAGTTATTTTAGTCACATATTTATAGAGTTATTTTAGCCCAATAGGTACATCTATGAGTGTTCTTAACCAGGTACCCGCACTTCCGGATACCCGCATCTTCGGGTAGTAAGATATTTGACCCATACTCTGACCTGGAAATACGGGTACCCGCACTTTCGGGTACCCGAAAAGTTCGGGTCGGGTACCGGGTACTCTATAACCCTTTTACTAAATTATTATGTTTATATTTTGCACACATGTAAGCATAAACGAAATCTAAAAATTCAACCACTACATTAAATTAAATCATAAATTTTTTTATATCTACAATAAATGGTGTTTTTTTCCGTTGAAAATGTTTAAATGATTCAAATATGAACCAAAATATTCATTACATCTCTATTCTATGTAATATGTACATGAAAAAATGTGTTATCGAAAATATGTAAAGTGCTAAATAAGAGAATACACATTAACATTTTTTTACGAGTACTCAACATAACAAACATATTTGTTACCATCTTATTATTAGTAATAATAATATTTAATCGGTTATTAATAATAATAATATTTGTCAACAATCCTGATGTACCCTCATTTATGGGAATCACAGTTACTTTTGAATAAATACTGAGGATATTGATGACATTTTACGAATAAATACAGACTGCATAAGTAAATACTGGACTACATATAACAATACCCTTTAATCATTTGCATTTCAAAATAAATAATACGTTTTCAATATATGTTACGATCCATATTTATTTACATCAGATATCCGTATTTTGCTTATATAAAAACAATATGGACCATTATATATTATATTGAAGAGATATTTTTTACTTTAGTGCAAGTAAAATGCATAATGCATCTAGCAGAGTAGCTTCTATTTCATTTTTCTCCTATGATGCATTTCAGACCTAGTAGCTATTCTATTTCTTTCAAATCAGAGTAGCTTGTAGTCCTCAGTGCATCTGCATTTGTTGCACAATTTTGCTACATTAAAGGAGCTTTTTATTAAATGTCTTACATTAAAGAAAGCACTATTACTGCATCTATCTAACATCATTGGGCGGGCCAACTGCTAAAATGATGGTTTTTTCTTCAATTCACAATCCTACCTCACTCATCATAGCAAGGCATGTTATCAGCGACCTCTTGCAAGAGATTATCAGCGAAGAGAGAAGAAATCCCATCGACATTGCCTTTAAGATGATCTTCAGCAAGCAGAGAATGAACGAGGCCGTCATCCCCAAAAGTTCTTCCAGAGACACCGGACTGCTTCAAAGTAGCTTAACCTATGTCTCAATTCTTTCTCTTCTCGTTCCATGGCAGCCAAATGGTCATCGGTGAAGGGAAACCCGGATGTTCCATACTCAAAAACACATTTGCTATCCGTCTGCAAAACCATCTGATCTGGATCCAGAACAAGAGCAGAACAGTGTGAATGCATGGGTTTGGTCAGGCCGAGAGACTTAGAGACAAAGTCACGAGACTCAGTGTCCCAGAAGGGAATAGCAAGGCAAGGAAAGGCAGCAAAGAAGCGGTTGAAAGCGGCCTCCTCCCCACCACCAACAGCCATCAATGGAGCACCTGCTATCTTGGCAACCATCACCATCTCAAAATTATTAGTTGGAAGGAAAAGGTTTTGGTTTCTTTTTTTTTTTCGTTTTTTTTGCAATTCACTATTAATCTATGCATTTGATGATGAACAAGAAATCCCTTTTAGGCCTTCTCCAATTGATCGGCTAGAACTGCTTGTAATTGATTGACCTGATTGAAATTGTTTGGAGCTGGTTGAATTATTTTTTATTTATGGATGAATATTGTATGTGGTTTAAATGTAATTAGACAAGTTAAAACAAACAATATTTCATTGACAACAATTAAAATAACCTTTTTGGTACATAAATTTCAAAACATTTTATTTCTACATAAAAAATACAAGTCGGGTAAAGTGAGCTGCTAAAACTGCTTGGTGCTAAAATTGTTTGGATTAAATTGAAATGGACAGGGCCTTAATCCGTCTTGTATAACTTGATTGAAGTGATGTTCAAGATAGTTTCACACATTGAAAACGTAAATCAAGTTATAATTGTATTTGGACATGATCATACAATACACAGCATCTAAAAACCACACAGCAGAATAAGAATATACACTCAAATCTTTTATTCACTGTCACTGGAACAGGTCATATTATTAGAATCAACAATGTATCATGAAGGTACACCAAAAAGATACAGGAAAAGCCAGGATTCAAAACACATAGTACAAAATCTGCAATATCTGCAATGGTAGCGATAAGCCAGACCTCTGGTGCAATGAACCAGTAAAGAAAACAGAGTCAAATCATCGAGACTTCACTCGTGATTTCACAAGTTGGAGACGCTCTGGGCAGCTTTGACATCTCTTCGAGAAAAGCAGACCTTCTATCAAATTCTTCAGGGTCACGAGCAACGGAATGCAGCTCAACTCGTTGCAAAACTAAACCATGATCGAGAATCAAGTTCAACATCTTCATCTCACCTCTCATTCCATAAAATGTTTGAAATGTAACCCTCTTAAGCCTTGACAGGCACTCTGGAATGCGACCAGGATCCTTCCAAGATGTTCCCTTCATTACTTCTTCCTCGCGAGAAATGTGGAGGACTTCTAAACCGATGCAGCGATCAACCAAATCCATCAGACTGCTCCATTGAGGATGGTTAAGTCGGACAACCAATTTCGTTATTCCCTCAAAAGCCAGCGACAACAGGTTCTTGGTGGCTTTGCCAAGGAGAGTCATGGTAGTCTCGTAGAGTTTCAAAAAGGTAGCACAACTACCAAAGGCCTTCGGCAAATCAGGCCTATTGTGTGCATCAGGTTCAGGAGGACAAGCACACCACAGATCAACATTCAGTTCATTTGCTGAAATTGGGCATTGGATGGAAACTTTCCCCGAACTATTACCTTTTACAGAAAGCCACTCAAGTGCAGGTGCATCGATTTCCCTTTCCATCTTCGAACTAGTAACACTCTGTCCATTTTTATTGGCATAGATGTGAAGATGTTTCAATGCAGGAGAAGAGAGAGTACCAGTACCCATCCTAAGACTCTCTTCTCCAATCGAAAGGGATTGAAGCAGAGGACAGCCTAAAACAAGCTTACAAACACATTCATCTGATCCAATTTGAACCCCTTTAAGCTTCAAAACAGTAAGCCTGGGAAGACGAACATCACAAGCAAAAGTAGCCATAAGTTTACCTCTCAATTTCAGAACCTCTACTGTTCCACAGGTATAGATTGCTTCTGGGAGGCGAAGAATAACTGGGCGTTGGAATCCTTCAGCACTAATATCCAAATCAAGAACCCGAACATTCTGTGCAAGCACAACACCTAGCCACTTCCTCAGAAAACAAGCTCCTTCACGGTTGTAACTCCACCTCAACCGAAATTTGTCGATGGGGTCACCACTGTGGTCTTTCAAAACCTTGGTCACAAAGTTCAAGAAGCTCTTCTTCTTTTCTAGCATCAGAAGATCAGTTTCTAGCATCGGAAGATCAGTTTCAAGCCACAATCTTTCATCAAAATCAAAGGAGGTAACTCTAGTCCAGTGGAGGTTCCAAGCTCTGGCCAGCACACATGTTCTAACAGCGAATTGTGTGGGGAGCAGCGAAAGGATATGTGAAATGAGTGGTTCCGGTAGATCGCTAATCAGGTCCACGTCAGTATCATCATCATCGCAAGGCTTCTGCTGCTCCGAAGCCATCGATTGAATCACAGCAGCAAGAGGAAAACCTAATATTTGGGGCTTCTATGAAATTGAAACGTATAAACGAAAGAGAGAATGATTAATCAACCATAGAAACGCAGATATCAACAAGAAATCAAGGATATAAATTCTGCACTGGTTGATTATTGAAGAGAGAAAACCAGAAATCAACAATAGAAACGCGGAGAAATGAAGAGAATTACCAGTGCCGGTGGCTGCGCGCAGAGAAGCTAATTTCAGGAGCGATGAAGCGAACGCCGGACGCCTAGACTATGTGACTCGCCGTCGCCGCCGCCGCTAGGTGGTGATGGTGGAGAATTTTTCTTGAGACGGGAATTTTTTAGAAAGACTAGTGAAGAGATTTTGGGATTGTCTATCTTTGCGGCAGTTCTGGTACTTCTGGAAATAGATAAAGTGCAAGGTTTTTTTTAAAACTTTTACTGCAAGTTAAACTGTTTGGTTTTTGCAAATTAGGGCATGTTACCCCATCTAATTTAAAATAAAAATCAATCCAATCAAGGTAAATTCAATTCAGTATTTTCAAGTCGTTTCAGTTTAATCTTAATAAAGGGAACTAGAAGAGTTATTGCTCCGATCAATAAATAATAATAAATTAATAAAAGGCATTAAAAAGGATGAAACTATGTAGTTGTAACTAAAACCACCACATAACCACCGCAAGTTCATTATATTCCGGCGCATACCATTTTTATATATTCCTTTTTTTGTTTTTGTTTCTTTTAATCTATGAACAAATTGTAACCAAACACACCCGTGCATAAAGATATGGAATCCTTAATTTATATATGAAATAATTTAATCAAATCATCATAATAAAATTTCTTTCAAAAAACATTATCATAATAAAATTATAAATTTCAATTTATTTTTTATTAATTATCTTCAAAATTTTACCTTAACCTTAGTTCACCCACATTTTCATAAAATTATTTAATAAGTGAATCAAATATACCGTACTTTTTCCCTTTCTTTTGTACATTATTTCCTTCCCAGTGTAAAACACATACTTCTATATATACTTTTAGCTCTTTTCCTTTTTTTTTTCCTTTCATACGTTGCATGTGTATTCATATATTATTATGTGTATTCGTATTTTTTGTTTCTTTTGTTTCATATTTATTCCTTTTATATATAATATGCGGTTACCTGTTTCAATATATTTAATATATGGTATGCATATATTATAGCATATTTTTATAGTATACTAAATAGTTTCCGCCTTCTAATTTTACAAATACAACTCATTCCACTTTTAAAATCTTAATTTACACGCTAATTTACACGGGAATTTCAGTCCATCATGCTAATTAACACGTCTATGAAAGGAAAATATAAATGTTACATCACACAATTAACATGAATACCGCAATTATCCATAATTAATTAAGTTTGAAAATATTACATCACACACATGTCATATTAGATCAAGAATGTTAGAATGATGATTGAAATAAATCACACGTACCCTAAAACATGCAATTGTGTAAAGAATGGCAAGTGAACAAGATAAGAAGGGAAAGAAATTAATTGTAGGTACTATCCACGTAATAATTTAAGTAATTCATCCAAATTTGGCAAGTTAAATTGAAATTTTGTATAAAAAATAAAATATTCACGGAGATGTATAGTTTTGTATGTGTACCCATGTTTTGTAGGTATACTTTATTTTTTTTAATTATATTTAATTTAGTTTGGTTTGAGGTCACTAACTTACTCTAATTCAATTAAGATTAATTTCAGCAACATCTAAATATTTTATAAATTGAATTCAGTTCAGTTCAATTTTTCATTAAATTTTATTAAGTTAAAATTAATTATTTTGAATTATTTTAGTTTAGTTTTGTTTCATTAAGTTTTTTCAAATTCAATTTAAAAATTCAAATATTATTTAAGTGAATTTAAATTAGAATTTTGCAAACTTAATAAAAATGAACTGAATTATTAAAATTGCGATGAAACATTAAATTTGATTTAAGCTAACCCATATTTTAATCAAATGAATTTCATGTGAACTAAATTGAAATTCAACAAAATACTAAATTATTAGTGATCGTTGATTACTTTTTAATCAAGTTTAGAGTCCACAAAGTTGAACTAAATTGTAATAGAATTTAGAATACAAAAATAGGGGTATAAATGTCTTTAATACAATAATTACATTCATGAATATAAACTAATAAAATACTGTCAATTTTAGAAATTATGTAAAAATCACACCCCACTTTGAAAATATGATACTTATACCATCCTTAATCAAAGTTCCGTTTTTTCCTAAAGGGAACTAGAAGAGTTATTGCTCCGGTCAATATTTAAATTAATAAAAAATATTAAAAAGTATTAAACTACGTAGTTTTGATGAAAACCGCCACATGACCACCACAACATTACCATAATTTAGTGATTTTCCTTTCTTGTATAATTTTCCGGCGCCCACAATATCTATGCATTCCTTTCTATTATTATATTTACTACATATTTTTCATTCGTGAATTTCTGTATATGTTATTTTATATATATATATGGTGGTATTATATTTTAAATTCCATTTATTGATATCATAATCTGGAATTACTATGATATAATATTATCTCTCGCATATTCCAGTCATGTAATTATGTAATTAAGAAACACCACGCGTTTGTACAACCTTTGTAATTTATATTTCCTTGCACGACCTCCTTATATTTAGAAATATAAGGTGCTAATATATTTTTCTACCAAAATGACTTCGTTTTCTTTTGAGGATATATAGCTCTCATCTCACGCCCTTTCTTTCACCTCCCAACTAAATTATTATTAGGATTAGGAGAAAATCCGAATTAACATTACGCTTTTTAGATGAGGTGCTTGAGTTTTGACGGTAAGAGGGCATCATGTGATTTATCCTATGGATTTGATTTATAATCCCCAGCGCCTTGGATACTGAGTCTCGGTCTCAACATTGATCAGCAATGTGACGTGTACGCCGTTTAAGTCGACAGGACCTCCACCGCCCATGATGGCGACATCAATCGGCCCTTTCTGGTCAGACATATTACCATCAGAAGAGCATCTGATAATATAATCCCAGATCTTCATCGATTCATCATCTTCATCTTCAATCTCCATCAACATGGGAAACTGCCAGGCCATTGATAACGCAAGCTTGCTAATCCAGCACCCAAACGGCAGAACCAACAAGATGTACGTCTCTGTAACCGCCTCTCAGATCATGAAGATGAACCCCGGCCACTACGTTGCTCTCCTTCTCACCACCTACTCTTCCTACACTTCCTCCGCCAAGCAGCCTCTCCGAGTGACCCGGATCAAGCTTCTCAAACCAGCTGACACGCTGTCTCTTGGCCATGTTTACAGACTCATCACAACTCAAGGTATGAAAAAAGATGACAAGATTCTGTACTTTGAGTAAGAGAATCTTGTACTTTTTGTTGATTTTTATGTTTGTTGATGTGGTTGCAGATGTGATGAAAGGGTTGTGGGCAAAGAAGTATGCAGAGATGAAGAAGCAGATGGCAGACTCATCACCTGACAAGGAACTGAGATTGACTGCTAAAAAAATCTCAGATCTTGAAGCTGCTCTCAGAAAATATGAACTGGAAAACACCAAACAGGTAAATAATAATAATATTATCTTTCATTCTTGGCAAAGTGAAATGTTTTCACCATCCAAAATATGCTTGGTGTTCCCAATGCCTGGTGTTTGAATTTTCAAGGATTTTGAATTTATGAATTTATCTGCAGATGAAGCATGAAAGGCAGAGATCAAAGATATCTCAATCTGCAAATTATGTTGGTAGCAAATCATCAAGAGCAGCATGAGGCCCTTTCTGTTCACTATATGAGGCCCTTTCTTGTCAGACATTACCATCAGAAGATTCATCTCAATCGGTAAATTTTCGGTATTTATTATTCATTATATTCTAGCTATATGAGCAGAAATATTTAATTAAATAAGATTATCTTTATTTATGGATATGTTTAAATGTTTGGAAATAAATTTTTTTTAACTTAAAACTTTTTGCTGTATTTGCGGGAGATTTTAAAATATATTTTCCATGCATATATAATAACTCCATGATAAGTTTATAATCAATTTCATTATTTTCTACCTTTTTGTGATAATTATCTTATTGTTAAAAAATAAATATCTATTAAAAAATCATAAAAAGGGATATCTATTAAAAAATGATGTTTGAGTTTTTGTAATTATAAATAAAAAACTGTATCAAATTATTTAAAACTTATTCATCCGCATTTTCATAAAATTGTTCAATATATATATATATATATATATATATATATATATATATTTACATTAGTTATTAATACAAATGTTCAATATTTTTTTGAGGAAGCTCAAAATATTTATTTAAATAAGTAATTAAGTATACCATGCAACGCACGGTGTTACCTAGCTAGAATTATTGCTCCGGTCAATATTTAAATTAATAAAAATATTAAAAAGCATTAAATTACGTAGTTTTGATTAAAATCACCACATAACCACCGCAAGATCACCATATTCCGGAGCCTACAATTTTCATGCATTCATTTTTAGTTTCTATAAATTTCATTCTTTTTATATTAATTTATAAAAGGTATCAATATATTTTAACCTTAATATTAGAAGGTTCGACTTCCTTCTAATATATATTTATAGTATTAGTATATTTTAAATTATTTTTTACTTAAATAAATGCCAAAACGACATCATTTATATTGATTGATTGATTATATAATATTTCAGTTTATCATTCTCCATTGCCTTAATCACTTTCACGTTAATATATTTCTGCCTGAAAAGGTTTTCTTATGTTAATTTCACAGGTTCTTTGTTTTTTGATTTTGCAGGTTTAAACAGTTTGAATAAGGTTGGTGATGGTGACTATGTGATAGCAAGAGCATGGATTTTAGGGGTGTTGTTCTGAGATGGACACAGATCTTGCCGCCAGTAATTGATCGATATTGATTGTGGCATTTTAGAAGGTATAAAACATATAAACCTATAAATGTGTGATTTTTTGTTCAATTTCACTTGAATCAGGCAAACCATCATGTCTCCACAATTCATCACTGATGCGGTGATTTGTCCTCTCAAATCAAGACTACCTTGGCCGCCAATTCCTACCACTGCCTATGTGCTCCATCGAGCTGTCTAGATTTGGGATTGAAAGCAATCGTTGGCCAGGTGGTGATTTTCACTTAAATTCGCAGATTTTGTTGACACTGTCATTTCAAGAACTCCATGTATAGATTGGCAGTATACGTCATAACTTAATTTTATGTAGTATAAGGATATGCATAAGTTTCACGGTTCAGAAGTATGTGGAAGCTCCTTTTTTTAGGATCCTAATTCATCAGAACATGTAATTTTAATATTTTATATTATTTTTCTCATGTACATATATTCCCTTGAATTAGAAATATGATGAATATAAACTACTGCCATGGATCGTGATGAGATATAGAGGAAGAACATATATATTAGCATAGTGGTAAGTCATCTATATCCTACCCATATTCTTTGACAAATTTTATTTTTGAAGGAAAATGAGTTTGATGGAATGATGTGGTTTCAACATGAAAGATAGGTTAGTGATTTAATTCAAGATGAAACATGAAAAACTGAACAGTTTAGAGTTTGGATGTATTTTGTGACGCCATGATGTTCATTTAGGATTAAGTTCGGTTTTGCAATTTATTATTTGAAATGTATTAGCTGAGCTTGATAATGTACTATGAACCTTTAGCTTTTAATTAATATCTCAGATTGCTCAAGGTACCGAACCGACTACTTAGAATTGAACGCTTTGTAGACACATATGAGGTTTTTATTATTTTAAATTAGTGAGTAAATTTTCCTTCACAGGGGCTGCCTCTTACGTGGTCATGGTATATGTCTGATGTTTTCTTTCCTTTAATTTTTTCGCCAATAATGTTAAATCAATACATTATTTTTTGGATTTGATATATTTTATTTCTACCCATAGCCTCTAATTATCTATGAAAAAGTGGATTATCTATATTGAAGAATGAGAATGATAGTTCCTATGATTGATTAAATATATATGAACATTTGTACTCAATTTTTGTATTCCATTTGTTTAATATAGAAATAACTTATTTATTTACTTTTCTTGGAAACTGATGGATACTTAATTGGATCAATTCCATATTTTTCCTGCGATCGGTTCCTTTTGTACCATGTTTTGGTTGTTGATTATTATTATTATTATTTAACTTAAATTGTGTATGGATCGACATTTTAAATTAAAAATAGGCATCATACCACATAATTTTATATTTCACTTCATCATTATTTATAATCATTAATTAATGTCTCATTTTAGTCCTATGAAAAACATGTCTAATTATAATCATTCTTTTTGTAGTTAGATAAAAGTTAATTTAAATTAATTATAGCTCCGTAACTTATATTTGTTTAATTGAAGTGTTAATGTTCACATATATTGCCCCAATGTACTTCATAATTTTATTCCTACTTTTTAGCATGCGAATGATATATGAATATTATGTTTATATATTTATAAACAAAAATTGATTACAATGTAAATTTACTTTTTTAATTGGAATAAAATATTTACATGCTATCTAAAATTAAAAATTAGTTATTTATAATATTTCAATAATGAAGACTTATTTTTAATTGATAACAATATATTTTTATTCATTCTTTAAAATAATATAATACAATTAAATTTTGATGTTTTATGAAATTATAAATATGTCAAAATAAATTTGTAGTATCATAAAATGTTGCAAATGGTACATCAACGAGAAATTAGGAGTAGTGTCTGTAGCAAATTTCCATAGCAAATATTCATGTAAATGGTAATTAATGATTTCCAGACAGTAGTTGTTGATATGATAAATATGGGTTTGTGGTTTATTTATTTAGTCATGTTTAGTACATTTTATTTGATTTATTTTCAGTATTTTTCGGTTTAGTTTCCCTGAAATATGAATTGATGAAATTTAGTTTATTCAGATGTATTATTAGTAATTCCAATTCAGTTCAGTTCATTTCGATTTAATATTTTTCAGTTTAGAAGAAATTATTTGTGATGAACGGACCATATTATTTTCCGACCATTTTTTAGATTTATTCCATAAATTTTTATTCTTCGTGCTATCTATATGCTTTTCCATGCATGTATGCTTCGCTTTCTAACCCAATTTAAAACTTCATTCTTTTTCAATTTTTATGATTTTTATAAAATCTTAAAAAGAAGCAATCATCAATAATGGTAGGATTCTTAATTTCCACATATCATTAATCCTAAAGGGAGATAGAAGAGTTATCACAAAATAAACCTTCAAATATGTCACATTAAATACTAAAATTATCGCGCAACGCGCGATGATATTTAGCTAGTTCATATAACATTTATAGGTACTTTAGGAAAACAATTAGACGATTAATACTCTACACCTTAATTTTTAAATGTAAATAGCTCAAAATTTAAATATTTTGCCAAATTAAATTCATATATTTCATAAATTTTCTCAACATACCGCACAACGTGCGGTTCATTACGCTAGTTTTAATGAAATGGGATTTGATTAAGTATGTCGATCAAATTTAGATTAATTTAATAGAACTATCATGTTATTTTAATTATATGAAATTAATTTTTATTCTTTGTTAAAAAAATTAATTAATTTTTATTACGGGAGAAGTGGAGAATAGTGAAGAATAGTAAGACTGCAAGACTAAAGTGAAGAATAGTAATACTGCAAGACTTAAGTGAAAAAAATAAATCTATCATCAGTCAAAGTAACCAATTCCTAGATCTAACATTCAAAATGACCAACTCTTAATAACTAATATGTTTAAAAATATTTTGATTTTTTTTAATTATTACAAATATAAGGATATCCTACAATTATCCTAGTCTAATCTAATCTAGCCTAATCCACTGATCCTCTACTCAGTCCTCCACTTTATGCTGTGAATGGGGTGAAGGTCCAAGTTGACACCCTCTGATAATATTTAGATTTTTGTTAATTTTGACTATTTAGTTCAGTTAATATTACGAATAATTAAAAGATAAAAAATAAAAATAAACACATTTTTATTAGTTTACAAAAAAATTAAGACGTGTGCAAATTGTTTTAATTGAATTTGATGAATTGGGTTTTATAACAATAGAATTTGAAATTAATTCGTATAAAACTAAAACATGGGCAGGTCGCTGTTTTGCTGGACTTAGGAAGGCGAGGGTTTTAGCCGGATTGGGATTTCATCGGATAAGTATTTGAAAATTGACGATCAATCGAGTGGTAGAATACTTCGTGTGAGAAAATGTGACAGTGATGTGATGAAAATGCGGCCGAGATTAGGAGTGGTGGAGGGTGGAGGATGGTCTACGGTTGGTACAGAGACAATGAAGACCAGTTGTAGAGGTGATGCTACTCTCGAAGTTTCTCGTGCATGACGATGACGGGGGTAACATCATCTCGCCAGAGATCGTTAACAGCTTCTAGAAGGCCAGTGCTGGTGAATTTGGCACTTAGTTACCATGGAGTTTTTATTTTTATATTTTTAATTATTCATAAAATTATAAAGATACTCCTAAAATTAATTAAACTAACGATCAACATTAACAAGAGTCTAAAATTTTTAATATTTGAAAATATTGGTCACCGAAAATTGATCATTTAAATTTTATGTTTGGAAATTGGATATTTTAACCACCGTTAAATTCATTTTTTGCACTTTAGTCTTTCACCAAACATCACTTACTAATATCATACTGGTTTGGTGTTGATAGACCAAGTGTTTAAAGATTGTGTAAAGTTATGTAATTTAATTGTACTAGACAAATCAATATTTGGCATACTTACTTTTGTTTATAACAGTTCAATGGACGAATATGTTGTGAGGTAAAAGTTTTCTTGTGGTTCATATAAAAATTACTATTTGCATGTGTCATTTTTAATATCTGTTGTACTTCCTTTAAAATGACGAGGTCCACTGGTAATTTAATAATTCTTTTTGTAAAAAAAGTCAAGCAGAGAAATCGTGTTTTGGGAGCAGCAACATTGTAACTTGATAGTAAACTATCTTTACAATCATTCTTATAGTAAATGTCAATTCTCTCACAGCCGACACCACGTATCTTGGTGAAGAGGTCTTTACAGTCATTCTTGACTCATGTAGAACTGGACATAAAGAGAACTTTGATTTTTTGCAGCTCAACAAAGACTTCATTTGCGTTAATTCTCTGCTCTGGAAAGTTCATAGCACATCTTACGGCCAATTTCATAATAAATACTATGCATTTTACCACCTGATCTGGCCTCTGCTCCTCTTGATTTAAGAGATTCGGATCAATGAAATCAAGTGCTGGATTCTGCAGGCTATCCATTATCATTTCCCTCAGCCCCCAACCTTCATCAAACATATCATCTGTCGGCTTTCGTCTCGTGAATGTTTCCATCAACAGAATACCAAAACTATAAATATCACAGCTTGTGGACACCATGCCTTCAGATCCATACTCTACGATGAAAATATTATTAAGATAGTTATATCATTTCCAGAATAATATATTTAAATGATCATTACAAAAAATAGAGCAAATGTTAGCATTAAATTAATGAAACGTAGGTACCTGGTGCAGTATATCCCACAGTAGCCATTGTCATTGTCTGTACCATGATTTCACCTTCCCCGAGAAGTTTTGAGATTCCAAAATCACTCACATGTCCAACCATATCTTCGTCAACCAAAACATTGCTCGGTTTCAGGTCACAATGGACTATTGGTGAGGTGTAACCGAGGTGGAGATAATCCAATGCGGATGCTACATCTATCATTATGTTCAACCTAAGCAAGAAATTTAGAAAATGGTTATGTGAATACAACCATCTTTCCAGGCTACCATTCGGCATGTACTCCAAAACTAGAGCCTTAAAGTCGAGATTGGAGCAGCTACTGATAATTTTAACAAGATTGCGATGACGAATATTTCTCAGCACTTGACATTCGACTTCAAAGCTTTTGAAAGCTCCTTCCATATCTAGATTGAAAACTTTTATGGCCAAAATGTCTTGGCCACTCAGAACCGCCTTGTAAACACTACCAAAACACCCTCTCCCGAGTAGGTTGCTTTCATTGAAGGCATTAGTTGCTCGTTGAATATCATAAAAGGAAACCCTTTCAAGTTGTTGAAAAGGGGAAACCTCAACTTGAGCAAGCCTCTTAGTCCTACGTTTCTTCAAGAACACAAACAAAATGGCAGAGATCACAATCACCAGTGTTGCGATTGGTGTGAAGATGTATGCTACTAAACGCAATCTTTTCTTCGGAGATTCATCTTTTGGATAATCATCAATGCACGGAGGAAAGTGCAGAGATTGGACTCCGCCACATAATGCATCATTTGACATGAAAGATTCACCGCTAAACCTCAAGAAAGAGCCATTTGATGGAACTCTTCCTCTCAAATGATTGAACGACACGTCAAAACTGATCAACCATTGAAGCACTCCCATTTTTTCTGGAATTTCCCCCTTGAGATTGTTACGAGATAGATTCAAAGTTTTCAAACTTATCATATTTTGGAACGACTTGGGGATTGGACCCTCTAGCTGATTGCAAGCAAGGGAAAAATTCTCCAACATTTTTAGACCTCCAATTGCTGGGGGAAGATACCCTGAAAAATTATTCTCTGACAAATCTAGATAAATGGCTGATGTTAGTCCTCCAATTGGTGTTATATTACCACTCAGAAAATTTGAGTGAAGATCTAAATGTGTCAGATCTATTAGATTACCGATCCCAATGGGAATGGTGGAATTTAATCTATTGCCCCTTAATGACACACGTCTCAAAGACATGTTCCCAAAACAATCTGGTATCTGGCCAATGAATCGATTTTGCCCTAAATAAATCTCAGAAAGTGGTCTAATATTGCATAAGAAGCTGGGAATGGGCCCTGTGAATTGATTAAGTCTGAGGACTAGTAGTTGAAGATTTGGTAAATTTTGAATCATTGGTGGAAACTGTCCGGACAAATGGTTGTTATAGAGACTAAAATATATCAGACCACTGAGATTGTGAATATGAAGAGGAATGTTTCTTAGTCCAGTACTGGCCAAGGAAATTTTTTGCAGAGATGTTGAAAAATTTCCCATGATGGGAGGTAGCGAAATGTTGAAGGGATTTTCTGATAAGGCAATTTCAGTCAAATTTCTGCAATGTGTTAAAGATTCAAGAAAACTGGAATCTTTGGATGTCAGAAAATTTCCATCTACGCCAAATTGTTCGAGAAATCGCAAGTTTCCGAGTGTTTTGGGAATTGGACCAGTGAATCGATTACCTCCGAGATATAGAAGAGTTAGTTTTGTGATGTTTGAAATGGAACTGGGAACACCTCCACTTAGGTTGTTGCTAGCAAGGTTTAACCACTCAAGATTTGGTAGTTGTTGATTGATTTTCAGTGGAAGGCTTCCAGTAAGACGGTTGAATATCAATAAAAGCTGAGATAGAGAGGACATGTTGAATATGGATGGAGGAATCAGACCAGTATGATAGTTGGAGGGTAAAGATAACACTGATAGTCTTGGAAGATGACTAATTTCCACTGGAATTGGACCTGTCAGAAATGATAAGAAAGAAACACAACCATTAAAAACATGATTAACCATGAAGAAATAATCATTAAATGTGATTTAACATACCTTGTAAATAGTTATATCCCCCATAGAATTTGACTAGCTTAGTCATATTGCCAATTTCACGCGGGATTAGCCCTGTAAATTCATTGATTGACAGGGATACATATTCCAACTCTGAGCAGTTTTTGAATCTTGACTGGAGCTGTCCTGAGAAGTTATTTTCGGAGATAAACATCCCCGCCAGATTCGGGAGTTTAGAGCACATATCATATGGAAGTTCACCAATGAATTTGTTGCTTGTCAGACTCAAGATTTCCAGTGAAGAAAGGTTCAAAATGGAAAGTGGTAAAGGTCCCTCAAGATTATTAAGCTGCACATCGAAGATCAACAAGTTCACAAGATTACCAACTTCTTCAGGTATCTTACCATTCAACTGATAATTGTAAGATAAATGTAAGGACTCCATTTTGGTTGCATTGAAAAATGACCTAGGAATACTTCCTGAAAAACTATTGTTGGCCAAATTTACTGTTCGAATATCAGATAGGGAACCAAACCAATCAGGAATACCACCACCAATGTTGTTGACACATAGGTTAAGGTGTTGGAGTCTTCTCAGCTTCGCCATCTCACCGGGAAGATCACCTTGGAAATTGTTGCGGCTTAGGTCGATACTGTGCAAGAAAGAAAGGTTTCCAATTTGGGGAGGTATGATACCATGAAGGCCAAGGAAAGATACATTTAAGGAAACCACTCTGCTGTGGATGGGAGAGCATCGGACTCCGATCCAGTTGCAGACTGAGGTTCCTTGAGTCCAATTGGACAAGAGATGACTAGAATTAGAATCCAATATGATACCGGATTTTAAGGCAAGAAGAGCAGATTCATCAGTCTCTATGCTTTTCTTACCCAAGGAGAAAGGGAAAGCAAGGATGAACAAGAAGAAGAAGATGCTAAAACTCAATGTAGTACTATTCCTTTTGCCCATGATTAATTATTTACTTGTCCGAAAAACTCACAGGCAATATATATAACGGATCTTCATAGCAATTAGCATGCCTTGTACGACATGCAAAAGAATATACATTTTACACATCAGCTAGTGGTTCATGTGGAAAGGACTACGACACACCAAGCCCTTAATTGTTGTTACAATTTTTCAAAATAGCAGCCATTCAATAATGTATCTAATTAATTAGCACAACTTCAGAAGTTGAGGTAGGATATTGTTATACACAGTCAAATATTTATTTATATAATATTTATTTATACAGTTCATATTTATTAATATAATAATATTAATATTCTCAATATTTATTCAAAAGTATATATAATTTTTACAAATAAGAGTATATCAGATAATTTAAATATAAATAGGGACTTTAAAAGTAATATTAAACTGCATCTGTTAATTCCATTGCATCTGTTAATTCCATTGACTTATTTCCCTTTTGCAAGATACGGCGAACGTTGTCAAATAATGCAAGGCAGGCTGGACTAAATTGAACTAATAAATGATCTAGTGGCAAAAAGTTCATATTTGATCCTTGACAACAAAAAAATAAAAAATTGAGAGAAGTTCCTAGCAATGGTGAAAAATGTAGGCATTTTGAATTCTCAACAATCCTAAGTTAATGTTGAATAAAATAAAATAAAATGTTTTATTAATTTCATTCCTTTAATTCATAGTAAAACTATAACCCGTTCCAATCAAATATCTGCGGAGATGAAGGCTCAATTCTTAAGAAAAATGATATGGCAGATGGATACATGACAAAAAAAAAAGGTAAAATGTAATTTCCACCCCATAAGTACACCGTTAATTAATTTTTAAAAATTAATTAACGGTAATATTGATAATTTACTTCTTTATTTATCAAATGAGGAAATATTAAAAGTAAAATTTTTTGACTGTGACATCCCTAACTAGGAAGTGAAACCATTCAGTTGGGACGAAGGGAGTAACATGTAAATTTCATCACATTTCAATCTATAACATATAATTTCAAACTATAACAATGTATCATATATATAATACATATTATTTTATTCCATAAATGTATATATATAAATGCACCATCTTTTGTGTATATCATCAGTTGAAATTAATATTGGAATACTTGGGTTGCTGATTGGTCGGATTGAAGAGGCCAAAATATTTCTCAGTCACCTCGCCGGACTTTTCATTTTCATCAAACATAGCAAATAAGTAAGTTTCAATGTTCTTTCCACTCCTCTTCGGCGTCCCCCTTCCAGAATTTACATGATTAATCAGATTCCGGTAATACGTCCCTGCATTCTCCGAGGAAGTCGCCGGAGATTTCCCCTCCGATGGCCAGCCGGATTCCGACACCACTATCTCGACACTCCCGCCGCCTTGCTTCTCTACGGCGGAGTAAACAGCATCCAACATGGCATCAAACAAATTCTGATATCCTGAGGACGTATCTGACGATCTGAGTCATGAATTCACAGTTAGAATGATGTGGTCGAGCTAATTTTGTGCCAATAAAATTCTAAAATATGTATATTCTTATCAATTAATTAATTTCCATTTATGTATATGTATTAATATTCTTGTGCGATCGATATATTATAAAAAAACAATTAGATTAACATCAAAAACTTTTATTCCTCTTCATTTGTTTAAAAATCAATATATTTTTTCAAGTAATCATGGCTTTTCACATTAAAAAGGTTGACTAAAGAGTATACTATTCCATAACTTTGAATAGTAGCAATAGGCTGGATTTAGTCTGACCATCTAGTCTAGTTTATAAGTTTTCCCACACCTAATTCCGCAGACTTCGAATTTTGTCAGTTGATTTAGAAAATATTTGATCGTTAATATTTTTAATTATATTTAGATGTAAATTATAAATTATGACATTTTTGAAAATATATGATATTATAAATTTAACAATATCACATGGGACAATATTAATTTTTGTATATTACTTTAATTTTAAGGTTGAAGTTAAGTAAATTTAACTAAATGAATAGTCAAATCACATATTTAATTATATCAGAGGCTATTATTTCTCAAAATTTATGGTGAAACCATATATATATGTAAATTATATTTAAATTAAAGGAATTTTTTGGTTAAAAGTGCAATTTTTGTTTACTTAATTAATTGAACTTTTTCATTAGAAAATGACTCCATCACTTATTTGATGAAATTCATCATAATTTAGTCAAGCTTGTTCTATAAAGACAAATTTCAATTTAATTTAATCATAAGTATTTTATTTTTACTAAACTGAACTAAACCGAAATAATAAGATTAAGAGAACAGAACCTCACCTAAAGAGTGCATAATCGAGTGGAATGTCTGCAGAGACGATGTGGGCGAAGTACGGGTAAATGTTAACGAGCAACGGCGATCTGGTCCGAGACAGAAAATCAATCACCGGTTTCATGAACGACTTCGCATCTTCCCAGAAAGCCCCGTCGGAAGGGGGATAGGAAACCTGCAACAAACCCATGAAAGTTGACGTCGAAACTTTAATCCTGTCTCCCAGTCCTGCTGCAATAATGGCATTGTGGATGTTCTCCATTGCAGCCGGAATCGAGTTCGCAGCAGAATCCCGTCCGGTGAGCTCGTTTCCGACTGCAATGTATCTGAAACTAACGTCCGGATAGGCTTGGATGTTTGTCCGAACCCAGCTCGCAGCTTCGGATGGACTCGATGCCAGCTTCGGGATATCGTTCTTCGGGATATCGACGATGAGCTCGATGTTGCTCCGTCTCAGGGCATCCAGAATGTTGTGATCCGGTGAGTATATTCTCATTTTCTGAATGTTTCTGGATCTGTAGAGATTTACGACGGCTTGTGGTGAGGGTAAGTTGTTGCCTAGGTTACCGTAGCAGACACCGATTCCGGCTCCGAATGCCGGTGACTGAATCAGACCAAGAAGAAACAAAACGATAATTAGCTTGGAAAGAAATGCCATTTGTGACAAACTTGGTATAGATACTATAGATATATGAGTTGTGAGGTTTTGGAAGAAAATGGTGATTCTATATATACATGCATGCATGGTTTAATTTTCTCATTGGAATTTAAGAACCCTTCTAATCTAGCTTCGTCTTATCTGCATACTTTTCAGTTCAGTTCAATTTAATAATATTTATTTTAGTTTAATTTAAATGTACTATTTTCAAAACATTCTTTTTAGTTTAGTTCAATGCACTTTAGTTCAGCAAAATTTACGTCGTATATGGTGACTTCATATATATACTGGTCTGCTAGACGCAGTCCATATATATTACTTATTTGCGGTTTATATTTTTGTTATATAATCACATATACAATGATTTTGATATATAACCGATATGCAATTATAAACAATAGAAGTAATATATATGATGTAAATGTCTGGTTTACATAATTATGAATTAATATAACATACATCGATGATCTATTTTTGTGGATGGTAAATAAGTATCATAGATTATATTTATGCATGTACGTGTTTGAACAATTAAGTCAACAAGTCAACCCAAAAATGGGTTTTAAGAATTCAGAAAATATGGATTTTATTTTTCCACCACTAATGTAACTTGACTTCACACGCATCTACAGAATGATTCAAAGTCTTTTCCACGATAATATTAATTTTCAGAATTTAATAGAGCAGTTTGTAGCTGGATTTTTATTTCTGTCGATAAAAACGAGGAACTGGACCCTTTCCCACGATAATATTAATTTTCAGAATTTAATACAGCAATTGGTAGTTAGGTTTTTTCATTTCTATCGATAAAAACGAACTGGACCAATGGTGGATATTTTGTCCTTTTTAAAATTGTAATTATGCAATATATAAGTTCAAACTATTATTAATTAATACACATGGAAAGGTACGCGTACTAAAAATAATGTTTATATAATTTTTGCATATAAAAAAAGCATAAGTTTCCATACAACGCTTATATTATGGATCTGAACAATAATATCGTATATTTTAACTTAAAAATTGCATTTCAAACCTTATAAGTGACGTGTAATGAAATGTGTTTGATTTTAATCAACGCTTTTAAAATGATTATGATGTAAGTTTTTCTTATAAAGGGTAGTTATAACTATAGTGTATGAATAATGTGTAAGAATTAGTATCGATCCAGTACGACTTATCTGAATATCTTTTAGTTTAGTTAAGTATTTTTCATTTCAGTTTAGTTTAATATTTTCAGTTCAGTTCAATTTTTACAAAATTAATTTAATGAAATTCAGCTTAATTTAAATATATTTACTACCTCTGTCTCATACTACTTTGTACAGTTGATTTTTCACACTACCAACACACACTTTTGACCAACAATATTTTTATTTACTAATATTATTGACACACAAAAATTAATATTTGATACTATATGTCGCGGTAAATCTAATAATATCACATATAATAATATTAATGATTAAAGTTTAATGATGAATACTGTCAAAAGTCAGAGCGCAGAGTAGTTTGAGATGGAGGAAGTGCAATATTCTCAATATATATTAATTTTCGTTTTAGTTTATTTAACTTTAGATATATCAAACATCATTTAATTACATAGAATGATTTCAGTTTCTCGCGCAATATAATATAAGAAGTGTTGACTCTATGACCGCAACATTGACCTCAAGTCTTTTTAGTCAATGCATGCTTAAAGCAACGCGTTGCTTAGAAAATTCCAACAGTTCGTCCAAGTTGATTTCCTTAACAAATATTGAACCCGTTACTTAATACATATTTCAATTAATTATTTGGTCATGCAATTTTTAACAAAATATTAGGTTAAATATGGTGCCGCTTGAATACCAATATTGTTGAATCCTTGAATAAATAGTACAGAAAATCATTATTAAGTTCAACCAATCATTCTTAATATCTTCAAGCTGCAATTTTTGACATTTAAAATTTGAGCAGATATATTTTTAACCATTAATATCTTTATTTATGTGTAATTTTGTATATTAAAATTTTAATATTATGAAAAATTATAATGAATCTAATAAAATTATTATAATTGATTAATATTGCTAGTTATATTCAAATTTTGAAAATGATCAATTTAGACTAAATAAATAGTGATGCATGCTGCAGATGGGATGGATAGTATCTAATTTTTTATGATTTTGTGTTTATCGTTCTAAAACTTAGCTAGTTAATAAAAAGTGCAAGTAGTGCCGGTCCTAACTTTTTCGAGCCATGTAGCTAACTAACAAAGAGAAATCCCCGATATATTTACAACGTAGATTTAATTAGAAAAATAGTACACTCAATTTATCTTGGACATCGTCGAGCAAAAATAAAATTTAATCAGTTTCAACTTTGTAGATACCGGTTTGTTAAAAAAACTTTGAAAAACTATGGATACGAGAGCACTTTATTCTTATTTTTCTGTTTTTATTTAATATTTTTTATATATACATATATACTAGTATTGATAAAAATGAGCTTCATTTCTTATGAGTGGTGATACATGCAGGTCCATGTTTACTAATGCCGGTCCAAAATATAATATTTTGGGTGCACTAGCACAATTCAGAACTACATATTGTGTTTTTCAGACCTGCATTAGTAAACATGGACATGCATGTATAATTACTGTTTCTTATAGCAAAATTTGGAGGTCTCAACTCTCAAGAAAGGAAGTAATTTGATTCCTTATTGGGCCGGCTCTAGGTGCAAGGTCTCTCTCATTTCTACCAACTGTTTTTTTTTAAAAATAAAACGTTATATTAATGTCATATACAAAGTTATTTTTTTTGATAAAACAACTTATATTAATTTAAAATAGAAAAAATAGTATTGTTACATAAAATTCTACTAAGATTACGACCTAATCTATGCGCCATAACATGAACATCGTTTTATAAAGATCTTATGAACTACAAACTCCGAAAACATGGACAATTTTTTCAACAATACCATTTATTTTCCACGGGGAGCTTTGAGGGTTAATTATCGAGGAAGTTAGGGACGTCGAGTCTGTGAAGAGGTTGGCCCTACAATTACCATGTGTCGTGCCGCCTTGAGGGCTCTCCAGGACGCTTCCGCTTCTGCCTGCAAAGTAGTAACACATGTAAAGAAATCTAAACCACTTACCTCTTGTGGACAAGCTGGTGGTTTTTTTGCCAAAGAAGAAATCCGAACTGAAAGAGCCATCGAAAGTGATATCCACTGCATCTTGTAGTTCTATCTGCTCCGCTTTTGAGTCTTGTTGTTGCAAGTTGTGCTGTCTGTCCTAGTCTAGGTGGAGATCAACATCCAGTAGCCCCGTTTTAAAGCTACATTTTTTGTGTAGTTCCACTGCATTGGTTACCTCATTCCAGACTTCTGCCGCATTCCCTAAGACTCCATCGTAAACTTTGCTATTGCGATTGCGATGTTTCCAGATATTCCAGAAAAGATGAACAAGGAGGGAGATCGGTCTCTCTTTTGGTGAGTCCAAAAGCCAGCCTTTAAAGCCATCTACAATGTTGTTCCAGCCATTTAGATCATCAACTAGAGGTGAAAGGCTCTAGATTTCTCTTGCTTGAACATAGCGCAACAATATATGGGATTCATCTTCCTCGAATCTCGCACATCATCCACACACTTTACTTTCATCTAGTTCCCTCTTCCATCGATTGAGCGCAGTAGGTAGGCACTTTTGCAAAACCCACCACGTGAAAGTCAGTAAATTTTGAGGCAGTTATAGGTTCCAAAATCGCACCTAAAATTTTGCATCATTAGTTTGGCTTTGGGGAAACACATGAGAGATTTCCTTCATTGATGCGTGATAGCCCGTGTTTGCAGTATACTTTCCATCCTTGGTGTGCTTCCAGATGATAAGTCCATGACTCGTGGTCGTGGGCTTCGTTCTGCCCTGTTTATGGGCCGAAAGGTTTAAACTCAATGTACATGGAATGTGGGATTAAGGGTCCACCGACCTAGCCTAAATATGGTTTATGTATATTCTAAGTTGAATATATGAAATATAATTATTTTAATTATAGGAACACGACTGTTATTACCATAAGTGTTGTGATCATACTCGAATTTCAAACCTTGTTAATCTAAGGATCATGGTACCATAAATAAGGCCTAATAAACCTCTCTATCTGTCTCACAGACACTACGCTCCTATGGTTATTGCTTCCTAAAATTGTTACTGACTTAAGCATTAGAGTGTTTATCCCCGGCCACCCCGGGGTCTGTTTTGCAAGTCAGTTTGTTAGATCGGTCGAGATTAACCACATGTGCTAGACTTCCATCAATATCCACACGAGTACCTTTAATTATGTGGTATATGAATCGCCAAAATGTGGGGTATAATATGTGACTGGAAGAAAGATCTCAGCATTTTTGTTCACCATTGGGAATGTTGATCATCGATTAAATGAGAAACTCTCAGGTCTGTGGACGTACTAAGAACTGGATTTGCATCAATCGGGTTCCTAGTCGTTGGAATCCATTCTCGGAAATTCTGATGCTAGCACCTTCTCCCATTTTCCATGCCATGTTTTCAGAATTAGGTCTCTTCCCTAGATCACTAATTTGATTTCCAACCCCAAGAGTCACTAGTTTTTGCACTTAATTTTAATAAATTCTCATGTCTGAGATACTTGGATGCATACACTTTCCTTATAGGAGAGTTGCAACCATTGAGCATGTTCCAAGAATGTTTGGCTAGTAGAGTCTGGTTCATATCTAGAGCTGATCTCAGACCTAGACCCCCTTGTGATTTAGATGAGCATATGTTTTCCTAGGATTTCCATTGTACTGTTCTGCCTTCAATTTACTCTTCCTCGTGAAGAGAGCTGTCATGGAATCTAGTTTCTTTAGGATTTCCTTTGGTATTTTGAAAATCCCTGAAGGGTATAAAGCCATTGAGATGTGGACATGTTTGGCTAGAGTTATCCTCCCAGGTAAGTTCAGCAACCTTGCTTTCCATGAATTGTATTTTTCCTTGAACTTCCTGATTAGGCTAGCAAAAATGTATTTCTTCTGTCCTCTCATATTGATAGGGCTGCCCAAATAAGAGGTTCCCAGTTCCCACTCCTTGCCCATGAATATTAAGTGAGAATCTCATCAATGTTTGCATATGATTTGGGGTATTTGGACTGAAAAAGATGGAGAACTCATCAAAATTCGGTCTTTGCCATGAGTATCTTGCATATAGGTCCACAGCCTTTGCAAGATCCATTATACTCTTCTTTGTGCATTTTGAAAATAATATGCAGTCATTTGCATACATTGGGTGGGTCACTCTTTCCCCCCTCTTGATATATTGATCTCCGAGTAAGGATTAGAAAGAATTTTTAGCTCCAGCCACGCAGACATAAATTGTCGTGTGATTATGAAAAGGTATGGGGAGAGAGAAACCCTATCTAAGTCCTTTGTTTAGTATAAAGAACTGTTCCTCATTACCTTTCACCGAGACTTATATGTGATTGTTTGTACGCTTATGATGAGCATGTCAATAATATTGCTAGTAAAAGGCATATACCTAAGACTGGCTTCCAAAAATTCCCATGACACCCCATCATAAGTTTTGCTCATGCCCAACTTTATTGTTGCTAGTCCCGTCTTGGCCGTTGAGTAGCCTCTCACGTGGTCAATGATCTCATGAGCTAGCAATACATTTTCTATGATATTATTGAGAAACCGGGATTGCATAAATTCGTATTATTATTTAGTTTCTTTGGAGTTTTGGAGGAAAATTTAATATTGTGTTGCCCGACCTCTATCAGACACAAATATTGCAAAATACAGCTAAATTCTGAATTTCTGCAGTGAAAATACGACTGAGGAATTAGTTTGAGTGGTTTAGAATCCTCTCATGCTAATAATTTTAGTAGTTGGCATTCGTCGATTTACATGTTTGAGTTTATACTCTAGAGGAAAAGAAACAAACACGGTAATTATGTTGGAAGTTGTACCGGAATCTTGTGTCAAATTCAAAGGAGGGAGTCAGGTACAGTTCAACCTATTCTAAATGACATATTTTCTATACTGAAGAAGAGAGCACGTATTATCTTGAAATCTCGAAGGTTAAATCTTTTTCCGGTGTTTCCAATTACCTTTTGAAGCATGGAAGATTGTATATTTTATATTTTCTTCTGTTTATTATTGTTTTAATTAACAAAGATTTATAAGGTGTAGTACTTCATATCAAAAATAAAATTAATTTAATTTTAAAAATCCTAAATTCACATATGCGAACAAAAAATCCCCAATTTGCAGCCGAAACACTGAAAAGTAATAATATAAAATCTCCAATTCACAAACAAAGATTGGGATCTAACTCACCAATTCATACTGAACTCCATTATAATCAAATGAATTGTAATGGTTTCGCGATTTTCTCCCTCTCCCTGAAACCCTAATTGGGTTTTCCAAGGGATTGATAACGGCGGAACTCATGTTTCTTTGTGTGGGTGTGCTCGCGTCGTAAAATGGTTAATATAACACACATAAGGCAACCACTACCTTTTATATCTTTTTCGAAAAATGACAAACTATTTTGACTTTGAGGCATCAAAACAAGTGTATGAGGGGTTGGGAAGAAAAATAAATAAATAATAAATGAATAGATAAATAATGCAAAAATAGGTGTGCGGTGATTGAGTTAGAAAAAAATTACCATGTCTTCTCTTAGAAAATTTTATGAAAACAACTTTACTCTGCATTTTATCAAACTATAGGTACCGATGTTAACCACAATATAATCAATATATTAACTTTACCTGGAGTAAGACATCAAGAGCTAGAGGTAAAGATTTGGTGGTTGGGATAAGAGTTTGGTGACAAATGCAAGATAAGACCTGGAAATACGAACAGCTTACTTTTGGAAGCTCACATAGTCTGTCAATATCTACATCTTAAGTAGGACAAAATTGATCAAAAAGTTACTAAATATTTGTTTGTTTCCATTTAAATGTTGAGAAAAAAGTGTCGCCATCACCTCACTGATTCACATATTGGACTTTGTGAATCCTACATGAGTATCATGTACAATTACAATACTTTCAAAGAGTACTACATATCCCATGAATCTAAATACAACTCTTATTATTACGTTACTAATAAGCATTGCCTAATGAAAATCAGAATTTATATTTTTTAACGGACTCCTTAACACTTGACAAGGAAAACATTCATCGAAAAGGTTCTCAAACTTATCAGGTCGCATTCTTTTGACTCAACAATGATAAAGAAAATCTTGATATAGAATATTAACAACACAAATAACACAGATAAATCAATTTTCCAAACATATGTCATGGGGAGAGAACAGAAAGTCCCCCATACAATTCTAGTAACGTAGTAATATGTGTTTCTTTGAAACAAAATCATATAAACATGTTTCACACCAACATAATCGAATTACGTACGTAATAAAGAAGGAAATGAATGAAGATCAATTGAAGTTAAATTTTTTAATGAAAAAGACATAAATTATATTGATCTAATACAAATGAAAAAATAAATAAGGTAAAGTTACAATACCAAATTAGGAGAATAAGTTCAAGTGAAAATATCAAGAGTTGTCGGCCACTAGATAACCCACTAGAGCTATGGTGAGAAAGTCACGGACTTACTTTGAGCTGGGTTCTTGTGATGAAAATAAGTAGTAGATACAATGATTGGAAGATCGTATATACTTGATTCCCATTCTTCTTACTCTTTTTTCCCCTTTTTTAAGTACACATAAAAGATAAAAATATGTATGTGTATGATTAAGTTAGATAAATGTGGAGATTAAGTATAGAGTAAAGTTTCCAGTAGTTACATAAAGAAATCACACACTCATTTACAAAACACATGTGACCAACAAAATTAGTTTAACCCAAGTAACCATCATGTTTATGATAAGTCCATGGTTCGCACTCTGGGGTTTTGTTCAGACTCAGAATAGGACCCTAGAAGGGCCAGGGACTCGAGATACACGGGAGATGGACTCACGCGTCCATCGGCCCAAATCCTTATAAGGAACACGTATATTCTGAATGTCCTACAAGAAATACATTTCCTCTAATTATGGGAAAACAACTGTTATCACCATAAGAGTTGTATTCTTACTCTAATTATAAATTTTGCCAATCTACGGATTGGAACTCTATAAATACAAAAGTTTGGTAGACCTCTCAATTCATTATCTCACACACACTACGCCTTACGCTTATAAACTTCTCAAAACAGTTTACAGACTTAAGTATCAGAGTGTCTACCCCTGGGCCACCCCAGGGATTTGTCTTGTAGATCAGTTCGTGATCAAACGCGGGTTTCAGACATCCATCAGTTTCTTTGACGGGAAAAGCTGCTGGGAAAAATAATCTCAAAACAATTTATTTCAAAAGTTGTGCAAGCAAACCTACTGTTATAATAAGTTAAAATTCATTCTACTATTCCATTAGTTAAACATATTTATATATTTTTTAGATTAGTCAGCTTAGTTAAATATGTCTTTTTTATGATTCATTTATATATATTTTTAAAATTTTAGTTTAATTTTTTATCAGATATAATTTAGTTTAATTTAATTCAGTTCAGTAAGAAATAGACTTGCATCAGTGAGTTAAATACTTTTCAAACAAAGTTGAAAGAAATTAAAAAAGGATAATAAATACCCCTCATAAAAGTAGTAAGATGCAAATTAAATAAGTAAGAAACAATAATTTAGGTGGAAATCAACATCAAACCTCATAAAAAGAGTTGTCAGTTCAGAAATTTACCAAACTACAGGGATTCGTAGCATAATTTGAATCTCTGAAACAAAACCCCGCTTCAACACTATGCCCGGATGTTCAAGTTCAAACCCCGGGTTTCATCCAGCTCTCGGCGCATCATATCATGTTTTTTTTTACGGTAAACTCCATTTCCTTCGTATTATTTACTAGTTTTCTGTATTTAACTGCGCACAGATTTATGATGGATTGCCGAGCGTATAATTCTAACTGATTTAATGTATCCTAACTGTATCTGTTTATGGTGGAACTTGGGAGTGTGTTCATCGTGTATACTTGTTAGTATCTAGGCTTGTAGCTCTCATTTATTATGAGTTTGGACTAAAGGGTGTTAGTAGCTAGTGTTTTCTTGTGAAAAATTACCAAAGGTTATCCTAGGATGGAGGAGGATTGTGAAAGCTAGCTTTCTTCTTATGGACTGTAGAAAATGACAGTGACATATTTCTACTTCGTTGTTTTTTCCCGAGCTTGAGTCCAGTTATGAACTTTTGTCAAATATTCAAGCTTTGGCTAAGCAATGGGGTTGTTACCATTGTCTGATTGTGCTTCATGCTTTGGGTATGGAGTCTTTCATTTTGTCTTGCTTTTTGAATAAGTCGTCAAGTTAGGGGCTTGTGTATTTCTCTCAAGATTGTGACAGTGATATGCTAATGCTAAACCTGACTGCAAATTACCCCTTTTTATTTACTTAAAAAAGAACAGAACATACATGCATCCTCTTATTATTACATGGTTACCTCATTGAGACTATATCTGATGATATCGGTAATCATACCACTTTTAATTTAGCAGAGAAAGCTTAGATTATTACAAGGATTTTTTAGTCTATGAACCACGCCATTTCTGTTTATGGGTTACCATAATTCTTTTTTTTGAAGGTGAGAAATCAGCCATACTGCAATTGAACTAGTGCAATATAGAATTGTCTAAGTCCAACAATGTAGAAATGGTTACGATGAGTCAAGTTAGGGGTTCTCTCAAGACTTATGCACTGTTGTGCGAGTATCATAATATGTGTTACTACATGGTTACCACATTGAGACCTCATCTGAGGATGTTGGTGATCATACCGCTGTTAATTAAACAGAGTTAATTTCTCTTGTTGAATTGTTTTATGATATAAACTATGTGATTCCTGTTCATTGAGCTGACTCAGCTAAGGAAATTCAGCAAAGAAGGAAAATGGTATGTTCTTCAATTGAAAGAGTGCAGATAGAAATCTCTAAGACTGTCCCAAAAGATGCAAAATTTGACTGCATTTTGACCCACCAAACAAAAAAAAAGAAGCTTGGATCTGAAGTTGATTATCTTGTTTTTTCTTTCTTTCTTCTAGCAACTCTGATTGCTGGTAAGTGGAAGATTCTGTCTGTCTTTTTTGTTTATAATTCCTCATATTAGGATGATTCCATGTGAGAAGTTATATAAACATGAAATTTTATCTTGATAAGCTTGTGTAATAATTGCTTCTTTGAGACATTTTAAGATCTCTGTAGAAAATTACATTCTTGAATAAGGTAGACTAATCTCGACATAGTGTAAAGAAGTCTACCCCAACATGAAGAATTCTATTGTTCAGGAACGTGTTATCTGTGACCAAAGCCATGAGTTGATGATCTTCTGGCCACGAAATAAGTTTCTTTCCATGACATATAGTTACATAGGTAAAGTTACATATAGCTTTATTTGGAGTTTGGTGATCGGTCTAGTTAACATATATAGACAGTAGCTTTAACCATCATATGACTTGCAATTGATCAGATATTGAACTTTCCATGTAGATGCTACATGTATCTAAGGCTTCTTGATGATGAATATTTTCATCATATATTAATGTGGATAAGATCTCCCTCTCTCTCTCTTTTCTCTATTTATTTTAAAGAAATGAGGACAAGGTCATTTTATAACTGTTTCTATTTACCATATAGATCCTTCGCTACAACAAAAGCCATGACCTTGCAGCATCTTTTCTTGGCTTCATGTGGTTTTTTTCTTCTCTATGTAATTTGTCTCGTTTTGAGAATTACCATTCCGATAGGCCTATTAAGTTTGACAAGGTTAATGTTAAATTTAGGAAATCATATATTGGCTTCAACAGTTCACCTTTTGGATTTAATGTTTTAATAGTTGTAGAATTCGGTTGAGGAGCGTATTTAGAGTTACAATGCTGAACTGCTGAACTGTAGTAGGTGGATGGTAAGTACCAAAATATGTTATGATAGTTGTTGAATACTTGAATTTGGTTGAGAATGTATTTAGAGTTTCAACACCGAGCCGTATTAGGTGGACGTTAATTGACCATAACGAAAGACATTGGAGACGGGCCACGTGGAACGGTGGAAGTTGGGAGTTGTGCGAATTTGGCAAATTGCGAGATTAAGTCTGAAAATAGGTCCTTGTTTTTTCCGACCTATAAAGCTTCTGTCTTTCTAGCTCTTAAAAAACCAATCTATAAATCTGTGATATCGCTCCTCAACTATAAAGTCCGAACTGTGTTACGATATGAGGAAGAAAAGGAAGAAAATATTTTTGTGTTTTTCAATTGTGAAAACATCCATGGATTTAATAATTGGCCAAAAACTTTCGCCAAGGTGTGATAAAAGTTTTTGTACTTGGATCTATTCTCTCTGATCTTATTCTCATGTTTGGTCATTTTATTGTATTCATTTTAATCCAGGGCTGGAAGGCTACCGATGGATCACCAGTTTTTCCAAAGGCAGATCTTTGGATGTGGCAATGACACAGAGTGAGGATTTCTTACCCTCTCATCTTGACAAAGGATCTTTACATTTGTATCCAATCTTTATATTTTAGTGTATTATTTGTGTGAATCTTGCAAGTTTTGGTGCAATAAACCCATATTTTCAGTGGATCTGGTCTTCTATAGTCAACCTTGTTACTATGTGAAGTAGCAAGGCTTTGTATCCCTTGTTTCTCATGTACAGAATCATATAGAAGCTTTAACCTTTTTGGGCCACCTTCTTACCTCCTATCTGCGTAGTCACTGTCATTATCGGCATATAAAGTTAATGTATCTGTCAGTTAATAGGAATTTTAGTCACTGAGAAAGTTGTTACTTTTAGTCACTGATTTCGGCTGTAGCAATTCTGTAATGGTTGTTACTTTTACTCTCTATTGTGGAGCTCTTATTTGACATTGATGCTTTTATTTCAGTTGGTACAAAAAGTTTTGGGAATAAAACAGAATTTGTTTGGATAATATTTGGGAATAAAAAAGTTATTACCGTTTATAAAGAATAGCAGCTTTTAGGAGAACATAATGGCTTTGAATTGTTGTTAAGGGTTTACAGTAAATACAGAAACTTTGAGTAAGAGTACTAACTGTATACTGAAAAACAGGATGGTCGTCAGATGGCTTTCCTCCCATTTCCGGATGTCCACATAGCTGAATTGGATCATGTTCTACCGAGCTGATGGAACGTGGGCAAGGAACTTGCTGCAAGTTTTGAGTCTGGCAAGATGCAGATTTGGGTGGCATTGTGGCGGTGAAGGTAGAGTTGTGCGGTGGTTGGGGCTGAAGTTGATCAGGTGGGTTCCAGCCTTGTGATGAACAGAAGGTACGAGCTTTGTGTGCATGGGAGTATACCGATGATGCTGAAGCTGGAGGGGGAGTTGGTCAAGAGAGTGCAGCTGTGCAGACGGTGGAAGCTTTCATGACTTGCAGCTTGCAGGTAGCTCTCTGCCTCTCTTTTATGAGTAGCATGTGTCTTTTGCATTGTAATGTTCTTGTAAATCCCAGTTATCATCTCATCTGCTTGTAAGTACTTCTTGCCTCTTTATAATTCAGAAACTGAAGAGATTCCATTCTTTTCCCAGGTATTCCTTAGCTTTCTCTGACATCCGCTACTTCCAAGGGCAGGGATTTTAGCATTACAACTTCACTTTGACGAGTCTGACTGGCCACCTGCTGATATACACCAAGTTGTACAGGCTATGCAAAACCCGTGATGTGCGTATAGAGTCGTATCCACGGTTTTTGCATGTCCTCTACGACTAGGCAAGTCTATGTATACTAGCAGGTGACTGTTTGCAAATATGAAAAGGTAGGAGAACATCATTTTCCCTATGATGTGGAACAAACAAAGACAATTTGTTTGAAGTTTTCTGAAGTCAGATGTGGAAGCTTCACTGAGATAGTCTAGTCTATTCTAGGAAGTTAGGTAGCAATAAACTGTAATTTACATTACAAGACAGATAAAATCCCAAAGAGGCAAAAACATATCAAGATTTTTGGATTTATGTTACCTTGTTGACTGGGATTTTGATGTAACAACATTGTCCACATCAATTCTTAATCAGCTAACCCCCATTTTTCAACATAAACATTCATTGTTGAGCTTTCATGACTCAATTATTACCTGGAACTTTCTTTACATTAGCATGGTTTCTTAGGAAAGGACCATTGCATTGACTTTCAAATGTATGTAAATGACAAAGAAAAAGTAGACTGAAAGTGATAGAAATAGTAGCATGCCAGCATAATCTATAAGTACGGAGTCTCTCTATTCAACAGATACCTACTAAACATGGAAACTTGTCATCTCCTGGCCTTCGTTTTAGTACTAAATCTGGGTCATGCTTCATCTGTCAATGGAGGCCTGGTGAGTAAGAAAGCACACCATGTTGAGGCTACCATAGGTGCCATTGTCGATTTCGCTACTCGCATAGGCCAAGAAGATGCAGTTGCTATGGACATGGCTGTTGAAGACTACTACAGCCAAACAAACAGGAAACTAAATTTGCTAGTCAAAGATTCTCAAGGAGATCCTATCCAGGCCACTCTTTCTGGTACGTATTCTCTCCCTTTTGGCTTTTGGATAATCTTTCTGTGTTTTTTGTATGCATCATTGTAGAATGACAATATTTTGTCTGTTTTCTTTGGTCTGCAGCTTCATATCTTATCAAGGAGAAGCAGGCCAGAGCGCTTCTTGGGCCAAGAGCTTGGGAAGAAACCTCAGGAATTGCTGAAGTGGGAAATGAAAACCAAATCCCAATCCTCTCTTTAGCGGACTCTTCTCCAAGATGGTCCACAACTCGATGGCCATTTTTCATCCAGGCCTCTCCAAGCAGAAACTTGCAGATGAAATCAGTGGCTGCTGCTGTAAAATCATGGGGATGGCGTCGTGTTAACGTTATATACGAGGATACAGATTCTGCTGCCAATGGGATCACCCCTCATCTCTATGAAGCTTTGCAAGAAGTTGGAGCTCAGATTAGTCATCTCACTGCAGTTCCATCTCTGTCAAATGTTTCATTCTTGTCTGAAGAGCTCGAAAAGCTGAGATCAGATCAGTGCAGAGTGTTCATAGTACACGTATCTTTGTCCTTGGCTGTGCAGCTGTTTGATAAAGCTAAGGAAATGAATATGATGGAACAAGGTTATGTTTGGATCACTACAGACAGTGTAACTAGGCTTGTTCATTCGCTGGATTTCTCCACAATTTCATCAATGCAGGGAGTTCTTGGAGTGAAGAGCTACTATGATGAGCAGGGGGTGAAGTACAAGGACTTCTACTGGAGGTTTCGGGATAAGTTTGCGACGAATTTTCCAAAGGAAAAGAATCACGAGCCTGGCTGTGCTGCTTTGGAAGCTTATGATGCTATCTGGACATTGGCTTTAGCATTGGAAAAGAGCCATATTCATCCCCACAATCAGGATCATCTTCTTGGAAAACTTTCTAATTCTAGTATAACTGGATTAAGCGGTGCAGTTCAGTTTAATGAAAGGAGACTGGCACCAGTAAGTGTGTTTCAGATGATTAATGTCATAGGAAGAAGTTACCGGGAACTTGGATTCTGGACTGACAGAAAAGGTTTTTCTCTAGGTTTTGAGGAAACAGCCCCAAAGAATGGATCTATGAAGGTTTTCGGCCATTTTTTCTGGCCTGGAGGATCTGCGAACGCTCCAAGAGGATGGGACATCCCAACTGTCTACAATCCTCTAAGAATTGGAGTGCCTAATGGTTCCCTGATCAGGAAATTTGTGGATGTGGAATATGATTCTTCTAAATGCAATATATCAGGGTTCTCGATCGATGTTTTCAGAGAAGCTGTTAAGCTCTTGCCATATTATTTGCCATATGAATTCATCCCTTTTGATGATACATATGATTCCTTGGTTGAGCAAGTATGGCTAAAGGTAAAACTCTCTTCATTCCATGTAAGATTACTCAGTAATTGAATTTTGAATTTGTATGTGATTATTTGTCCTCCTTCTTCTGCAGAACTTTGATGCAGCAGTTGGGGATATCGCGATAATCTCAAAGCGATACGCGTATGCAGATTTCACTCACCCTCACACTGAATCAGGACTGGTGCTGGTGGTTCCGATTCAATCAAAATCAAACAAGACTTGGCTGTTCTTAAAGCCATTCACAAAGCCAATGTGGATAGTTACAATAGCTATAACCGTGTACAATGGCTTTGTGATATGGATAATAGAGAGAAGCTACTGCTCAGAACTCAAAGGTTCAGCCCTGAGTCAGATCGGGAAGCTTCTCTGGCTCGCCTTTGCTACATTATTCTCAATCCAAGGTATCTTTTTGCTGATGTCTCAAGTTGTTTCCACTTTTTATTTATTATTTTTTAAATCCTGATTTTTTTATGAGCAGGTGATAAACTGCATAGCAGCTTGTCAAAGATGGCTACACTGGTTTGGCTGTTTGTGGCATTAATCATATCACAAACATACACTGCAAATCTTACCAGCTTGCTAACTGTGCCTAGGCTTGAGCCAAAGGTGGCGAATATTGAGACTCTCAGAAATTACAACCAAGTGGTTGGATACTCGAGAAAGGGTTCTGTCCGAGGATATTTGTTGGATGTCTTGCACTTCAACTCCAACAATATTCTAAAGTTTTCAACATTGGAGGAATGCGCCGAAAGTCTTAGGACAGGCAAAGCTTCTGGAGCTTTGCTTGAAGTTCCCACAGCTAAGCTTTTCCTCTCTAAATACTGCAAGAGCTTCACGACAACTGGTCCCACGTACAAGTATGGAGGTTATGGATATGTAAGCTTTCTTATATTTAGACCTGATAAAAAAAAAACATCCTTTGCATATAACGGGTATTTTACGAGTTTTTTTTTTGTCTGGCAGGCATTTCCTAAGGGATCTCTGCTGGTTGCAGACATAGATGAAGCTCTGCTGAAAGTGTTTGAGAAGGGGACACTGAAGGAATTGGAGGACAAACTGACTGCTTCGGAGAAATGTATGGATGATGATTGGGATCACGAGACTCATAGTCTGAGCCCTAGTAGTTTTGTTGTGCTGTTTTTGTTCACTGGAGTGACATCAACTGCAGCTCTTGCAATCTACGCCTTTCATTCCATGTGCAAAGTTGATAACACAATCCCCGAGCATGAAAGAATTTGGATGCTCATCCTGCTGGTACTCAACCATTCAAGGAAACAGAAGATGAGATTCCCCAGAAACTTCACCACTAGCAATTCTGCAACTTCCACAAACTATCCTCCCACCCATGGAAACATGTAACATATTCATGAACTCAACTAGACTATTCTAGCTAGTTAGACGCTTTGATAAATGTTGTATAGCAGGTTTCTCACCAGTGCTACTGTAAATTCTACCTTCCTTTTGACATGATCATTCCTTAAATCTAACACTCGAAAGGATATGATTTAGATTGAATAAAAAAAAGAAAAAAAAAAGAGAGGCTGTTGATAAGAATCTGCAAGAGTACAATTCATGAAAGCTCAATAATGAATGTGTATGTTGATAAGTAGAGATTCAGAAGCGATCTGGACAATGTACACTATCAAAATCCTAGTCAAACAATCCCAGAATCCTGACACGGGATTGTATTGTTTTTCGAAAAAGAAATGTACAAAACAGTTTATTACTATCAAATTTCCTTCAAAAAAACTAGACTATCTCAGTGAAACTCCACATCTAACTTCGGAAAACATCCACAAATTGTCTTTGTTTCTCCTACCTTTTCCTCTTAGAAACTGGTCACCAGCTGGTACACACTCACCTAGTCATAGAGGACATGCAAAAACAGCGGATACGACTCTATACGCTCATCAGCGGGTTTTGCATAGCCTGTACGACTTAGAAAGTGTGTATATCAGCAGGTGACCAGTCATGCTATTTCAAATGTTAGTCATCTGGTGCTATCCACATCATATCACCCTGCCAGATTCACCAGTGATGTTATTGTGAGGCTTAGGACAGCAGAAGGACGTGATGACTGGCTCTATTGCCACTCAGCTATTCTGGCAGACAAGAGCACATACTTGTTGTCAGAGTGGTTATCTGATCACTGGCCGACGTGCCAGATTCTTGACTCCAGGAACTGTGTGGAGGTACACTGTGAAGAACTCGAGTTTGACTATCATGTCACCATGCTTCGCCTCTTCTACGACATGACCAACGGTGATCCACCAACTGAATTTCGGAACAGTGTGAATTGCAATGGGCATTTTGCAGGTGGCTATCAACCTCGGGTGCCTCCAGATCAAACCTGTCCATATGGAGTATCTAGAAGCAGTCCCTCCTTGGGAGGAATCAGGTGAGGATGAGATTCTGCGAGTCACGCCTTGGCTGCCACTGAGTTGCATGCACACAAAGTTGTACCCGTTGTCTGCATATCTCAGCCTGACACATTGGTTCTTCATGACAGCTTCCTTACAGAGGGCATTTCAATTTTACAGAACGATCGACACACCACTGGTGTAAACAAACCAGAATTTAAGACATCGTTTTTCAGATATCCAGCTTCGGAGATATGGATAAAGGGAAAGGAATATCCAATCCACCACTTCCAAAGCCAGTTATAAGAAAAGGCCACTGGTTTTTCTGTAAGATGCCGCCCACATGCACACAAGCCTCATACCTCACCAGATTGCTGGGACCCACCTGGTCAACTTTAACCTCTATCTCCTCCACCACTGCCTCTTGCTTATATCCCTGTGTCAGCTCGTGGCAGAGGAATTCCTCCCTAAACCTTATCTGGCCCAGCAAAAAGGTCTTGCATCAGGTGGTGTGTTTGTGGATCAACGAGTGCCCTGTCTTTCAGTTTAATGTTAGTGTACAGATTGTATCCAAAATATTCATTTAATTCCAGTTGTGCTAACATAAAAAACTGGAATTAAAGCATCAAATTATCAAATAAGAACTCCACTACAGAAGAAGTAACAACCACTACGGAATAGCTACTGCCAAAATCCATTTATCATATAAGAACTCCACTACAGATATAGTGACAACCAATAGCTACTGTCAAAATCAATTTATCAAAGACAGCAATTTCTAAAAGACAACTCAAAGGAGTGCCTTTAGAGTTTCCATATACAACAACAACGCAGATATGGAAGGTGGCCCAAAGAGGTCAAATGTATAATATGATTCTGTGTATGAGAAATAAGGGAACCTACTTCACTTAGAAGTTAGAAACAACTAACAAGGTAGACTCATTGGTAGTAGATCCAATCAAGACCAGATACACCGACAATATTGCTTTATTGTGACAAAACTTCCCAAATTGCACATCAAAAGATTGAACAATTAAAGGGTACAAAACTACAGATTAACAAGGAAAGGGTATAAAATCCTCACTCTGTGATCACCGGTGATCTAGGAGGTGTCATCGCTCCCAATTCCGTCAACCATACCCAAAGATCCGGCTGGTTCTTCGAGAGGAAAACCAGTTCCCGGTGGGTATCGCCCCCGTCCTAAATCAAAAATTAAATAATGATCAATTTAAAGACAATCAAAGATGAGAATACAAATCAATCAATGAACACAGATCCAAGTACAGCATCCTTTAGCAAACCTTGATGTAGTTTTTTGGCCGATTACTAAATCCAGGAAATTGGAAACATGGATTTTCTCTTTCTTCCTTTTCTTTTTCCGAGTCATGCCAGTATCACCCATATCTATGATACCCCTTCAAACTGATAGAAGAGCTTACCTTCCATAGCGATGGACTCTCGTCCTTCTTATCCTCATGGAGTGGGACCCGCCTCATGTCGGCAGGCCCAGAACGCCAAGCCCACTCTTTCTTTGTCCCGTTGGGCCTCTTGGGCCTGACTTCATGTTGCCTTGTCAATGTTTCCGTGGTCAGGGGATCAGCAACTCATGGCTTTGGTCACAGATTGAGGTCTGATAACAGTTTCGTGGACGAATGAATTCTTCATGTTGGAGTAGACTTCTTTAATCTATGTCGATATTAATGTTAGGGAAGGTCTACCTACAGAGATCCTACACTGTCTCAAAGAAGTAATAACTACACAAATTATAATACAAATTTCATGTTTATACACAAACTATATACTTAGTCCCTTGCTCTTCTAGACTTATCTCCAGCAGCATATTACATGTACATAGTTTGGTTCAATCAGTATATAATTATTTCAGTTCAGTCTAAGATAACGTGGCTTATGCTCAATAACTCATAAGCGAAAGAAAAAAAAAACCCCTACTACGAAAAGATTGGATTTTGAGATTTTATAATTAAAGACGGATTGAAGCTAACCAGGTAGTTGTCGATCAAGAATGGTGGACATAAGTCAAACAGAACTGGCGTCTTGGCGAAGTCCCTAAAGAGTCCAAGTGTGCTTAGAGATCTCTATCCTGCACTTGTTTAATTGAAGAACATACCATTTTCCTTCTTCGCTGATTTCTCTTCACCTTGATGAGTGCTATCACAAAACAAAACTACGTTAGCTCAATTTACAGGAATGGCAAGGTTTATATACTAAAACAATTCTTCAAGAGTAATAATTTAAACTTTATCTGTTCAATTAACAGTTGTATGATTGCCAATATTCTCAGATGAATTCTCAATGTGGTAACCATGTAATAGGATACTTGCACGGCAGTAAAACATCAAGGTTCAGGAAGGATATAAGAGGCTATTCAGTACTTAAGTAACTAGAAAATGACTAAAGTGAAGGGGTGGTTTGAGGTCTAGCTTTAGCATATCACTGTCTAAAACTTGAGAGAACCCCTAACTTGACTCACACAGTAGACCCTTTAGAGAGCAACAAGTATCCATTTCCACGCCATTTGACTTAATATCCAAACCATGAAGTACAGTCAGTTAATGGAAAATACCTCATAGCTAGCTGAAGTAGAAAATACAAATCAAAAGTTTCAAAGTAGAGAAGCATGCCACTGCCATTCCATAACAATAAGGTTCAGTATCCTCAAAACAATGCTGTCACCAATAAGCTGAAGTCGTGAAATCCAAACTCAATAAAATCCTAAAGATGACACATAAACTCCCCTAAAGATGGTCCAGTCAGCATACCATTCCAAGAAAGCAACTTTATGAATCCCAAAAGAATAACACGAGAAGGGGTTAATAGAAAATTTACAGATAGAAGAACATTGGGGGCATTTGCAGGAATGTGAACCTGGCCCATCACATTATCCAAATCAAACAACACATACTCTTCTTCCACAATCTCTTCCTCCTCTTTGTCAGGCACTGCTTCATTATTAACCTTCATGAGTGCCTGAAATCAGTGGAGGACCCCATAAATTTATATTTGATAGTACTCAAATTGACATTTAACATTATAACAAGAATTGAGTTCGTCTGTAGTGAACCATATTCATTTATGCAGGCTACGAATCCAATGTGACAATATATTCACAGAAGCAAAGTTTAATACTCAACAGAAAAGAATGGAAAAAAACACCTAATTTCATAGTATATGTCATACAAAACTACAGTGTAAAGAAAACGATTCTGCAGTAAGCCAGCCAATTAGAACAACTCTACAAGGCTTAACACAGAATTAGCTTAAAAAAGCTAACCCTGCACTTGAATGAATTAATGGAGCTGTAATCACCCAATCAAATAAAACAAAATAGGTGCTCATGAATATTTTAGCTATAGTGCAATTGTCACATTTTCTATAAAAATAGCTTTTTGCTTCAATATGAGGGCAATGTAATAAACTATCTGAATACCTACCTACAAAAGCAGAGAAATTACAAGCTTGTACATGTCTATACCAAAATAAATTACAGAGTTGTTAAAGGTTGACGCTTTGAGATATTTTAAAATTTAGCACACATGAAGGATTGTTCTTCTTGATGCTAATCTTAGACCTATAAAAAAACAAATACACTGATGAACAAAGTCGTTCATTGAGTTATATAAAAAAAAGAACTCACTTCAAATATGATAATTTCCAGAAGAAAGCTAATATTATTACAGAAGAGAGCAGTCATTCATTGTTTGTTCAATCATTATGTTCACAAGTGTTATTCACAACAAAAATAGAGAGTCAGATATGGCTAAAGGGATACTAACTACCCAGATCGGATATTCAATCCCTAGTTCCCAAGAATGAGGTATTATAAAGATAAGTAAACCATTTGTTGGCAACAAGATCATCAAGTATTTCAGCTCGGAAAAGATGCACATGCTCATTAAAAACATTATGTTGCAAATATAATCAAAATATGTTCACACAAAAGTATATTGAGTTCTAACATACTGATTTGCCATCAAGGAGAATCAACAAAGTTCCTCTTACATTCTTATGAAGGCTTCTTTGGAGTCTCCTCTTCTAATGGAGACTTAGAATCCTTCTTCTCCATGGCATCTTGAATCCCTTCCTGATAACCTTGAATAAAGCTTTTGAGAGCATCCTTATAAGCAGAAGCCCGGGTCACGTAAACATGCTGCAATGCTGGCCTAAGTTTATCCATTCCTCCTCTTGCAGCAACAGCTTTTCAAGGATGCAGTAGATCAGAATCCATATAAAGGACACAACTCATTACAAAAGAACAATGTAAAACATAAGTGTTAAGCCAGGGTGATTATCAAGATTCTAGAGGGTGTGTCAATTCAAATAATTGGCTGGAGTCGATTTTTCAATCAGATAAGAAGTTTACGCTCCTCTCATGTTCCTAAACCACTCAGCACAAGAGCCATATATCATAAATATGCTAGCTTGAGCCTCAATCAGAAACTAGGATTCGTAATCTTACTCTGTCAAAGTTCGGACAATACAGCCAGAAAATTCAAAGCAGCAGATGCAAATTTTTCACAAAACTATGCAAAACCTTTCATTACCAATAATTTGATGCATAACTCAAGATACAAATTAATTTTTGGAGCAAAAGCAGGAATATAATGCTCGAAAAAAAGAACATCCACACTACAATTTAATTAATTCCAGTAATATTAATGTGTGTAAAATTATAAGAATATGCCATGCCCATTCCATATTTTGCCTTTCTTATGCACTCCAAGGAAAACCATTCTTAAAAAATGCAATGCAACTCTGCTATAATTTCCGTCTATTGCACTCTTCTTCAGAGCATTAAAACAAAGATCATAGTGAATCAGTATACCATCAATCAAGAAAACAACTGTCCAGGTAGATTTTTGCAAGACTTACCGAGATCCTCCAAGGTAGATGGCGGCTCTTTCTCCTTTTCCACTTCGGGTTCTCCAGCTTCCTCCACCTTCTTCCTGTACTCATGTGGCCGCAATTCAGGACCGATGTCCCTCACCCAGCTTGCACCGTAGAGCCGGCTAGCCTCCTTCAAAATCTAATCAACGAATACACAAATATCATCAGATTACTAAAGCACATAGCAAGATAATAATATCACACGGACACATTACCAGAAAGCGATCCTTGAGAGTGAGCTTTGGACGCTTTTTGAAATGAGGCGGATCAGGCAAGGAGGAAGGGAATGCAATCTCCTTTAAATCATATCTGACATAATCGTACACCTTTCTGCACACCACCTTGATCTTCATCACCGTGTTACTACTAGACCAGGGTACACGAAGGACATTATCGTTAACCGTCAATTGAATTGAACAAGTTGAGATATTTTTAACTTTAGCACACACAAAGGATTGTTCTTCTTGATGTTAATCTTAGACCCATAAAAACAAATACACTGATGGACAGGTAATTTAGACACATTCATTGAGTTCATATCAAGTGCGGAACAAAACATCACTGAGATTGATCAAACTTATAGACAGGGCATCAAGAAGATCAGATGTTATTTGCAGACACTAGACTCCAGCCTACAATAAAATTCAAGCTACAGGGTACAGATAGACAGGGCAAAAATTCCAGTTCCAGAACCACCATAACTATGAATACAATCAGTTCCAGTTCCACCATTAAACAAATCATCAAAGCCCATATTAGGATTACACATTACAGTAATCATCAAAGCCCCTATTAATCAGTATAACGAAGGAAATGAAAAGGATTTTACCAAGAGACGAAGGCCGTGATGATGATTCGCCAAGAGACGAAGGCCGGATGAAACCAAGGGTTTATCCGAATAAACTCTGTGGAAGCGGGGTTTATACAAAGATGCAATTTATGCAATAGATCCTATAGTTTCATAAAATTACTCAATTGACGATAACTTTTGCAATCTGATTATTTATCATTGATTTTGGGCTAAATGGAAAGAGTCGAAACAGAAATAGTGACAAAATTGAATAACCATAAATGTACTTTGTATTGTATATATATGTCAAGAATAGTAGTACAAAACAACAAATCAGGGTTTTTGTTCCTCAAAGAAAGAAAGAAGAACGCTTTCTTGCAGGTTGCTGCTGCTTCTTCTTCTTCTTCAATCTTTCCTCTGCCTCGTCCAATTTCCGGCCAAATCTGGAGCTCCGGTGTTCCTCCTTCTGGATATCGTGAAATCCGGCCACCATGCTCCGATCATCCCAATCATCATCGCCATATTTGTCAGGATTGTATCTGAACATTTTCCTGATAATCATCCTGGCCTTTTCAAGATCATCATCATCACGCTTCCTCGCCAATTTCTTCGACGGAAGTTCGTCTTCTTCTTCATCATCTTCGATGACTCGAAATCGCTTCCGCCTGATGGGTTTTGTCGGCGGCGCCACCTTTTCCTCTTTTCTCAGATTTGCCAAGAGGGTTTTCGGAACAGAGGATTTGGGGGCGGCGAACTCAAGAAAAGAGTAATCCGAGGCCTTCGAGGTTTTGATCAACTCCGGGGCCGGCAATGTGGGTTTGGAAGTTTTTTCCGGCAACTTCGACGGTTGAATGGGATCGTCGGAGAGCAAGGAAGAGTAGTCCCTCGAGTATCTTATCAGATCTGCTTTCTTCTTGGCCGGAGTTTCTTGAATAACTCTGCGAGGGAGGATATGAAATCTAGGGTTTGGTCCAAAGAAGGAACCAAAAGAAGTCAACGGTTGGTTTGTTGACTGAGATGGAGAGCAAACTGCGGTGGACATCTTTCTGTTGGAACTGAAGTTGTGACATTTCTGGGATCACCACCTCTTTATATAGACGGCCGTTTTGGTTTACCGGGTCGATCCTGGATTAGTTTTTTTTTTTTTTTTTTGTGGCGGTTTCCCATTTCCCGTTTTGTTTTACCGACTCAATTCTGGTTTAGTTCTCTTTTTTTTCTCTTTTACCTGGTTTAGTTCTCTTTTTTTTTTCTCTTTTACCGACTCGGTCATTATTTGTGATTCTTGGGTTAAAGTTATGGAAAATTATAATTATATTTATATAAGTTATTATAAAATATAGAAAAAATATGTTGGCTTGGTCCCCTGAACATTAACTTTCTTAACATTTCATGAAACTGATTAAATTTTCCTATAATAGAATGTATATATATATCACAAGGGGAATCGTGTGCAAAATGTTAGAAAATACTTTAATAGCATAGAACAATAATACATGAGTGAAGATTTACAACAACTGGAACACATTAAAGCTAGCTAGTAGAAGAAGATGTTCTACTTATAAATAGTAGTTATGGATCTCCTACATTCCTCTTAGCAACTGGGTCACCCCGGCTGCTACACACCAGCTCACATTGTCGTAGAAAACATGCAAAAACCGCGGATACGACTCTATACGCTCATCAGCGGGGTTTGCATAGCTTATACGACTTTGTGTGTGTGTATCAGCAGGAGACCAGTCAGACTATTTGAAATGTTGGTGAGGCTCAGGACAACAGAAGGACGTGATGAGTGGCTATTCTGGCAGACAAGAGCAAATACTTGTGAGTGATCTCTGGCCGACATGCCATATTCTTGACTCTAGGAACTGTGAAGAGGTGCACATTAGCGACTACATCTGGAGGACTCCCCCATTCTTTTAGAAAGATTGCACATTAGCGACAGCGTCTGGAATTTTTGTACTGCCAACTGTAGCCTTCTCATCCTGTTAAGAAAGCAAGAGGTCATTTGCTGCCGAAGTTCTCAAACAACAAAACGGAAAGCAGTAACAACTAAACATACCAGGGATCAGATACTAAAGCACAAACCATAGCTGGAACAGAACAACATGATTGATTCGCTACAACATGACCAATGGTGATCCAGCAACCGACATGTGGAACGGTGTGAAAAACACACTAGGCATTTTGCACGTCATCAACCCGTTAACCACAGGAGTGTGCTCAATCTTTTCCGATCTGCTCTGTGAATGACCACCTCTCCAGCGTGTCTCCCAATGTATCACCTGAAGGCCACTACTCAAGGATTTCGTTTCCTTCTGGATGGAAATATCTGAAGGCTTCCTACAACCAGCTCATTTCCCAGCTGCTGATCTGGAAGTTAAAGTTCAAGCTTCTCGAGGTGGCTGTAAGGTGTTGGAAGCAGAACCCCTGTCTGATTGACTATGATATCGGGGATCATTCCTTCGACAGTGAAAGGCTGGAGTCAATTCGCGATACTCAAAGCGCGATCATAGCACGAGCTTGCGCCATAGTGAGAGTAGTGTGGTGGATCAGGTCCTCCTCAACAAAAATGCCGATGGCCTCAGGTTTGTGAAAACAAGGGTGAGATCCATCAGGATCCCCCAGATCGGAGATAAGTTCAGCAGTCAGCACGGTCAGAAAGGTACGGTTGGAATGACCTACACTCAGGAGGATACGCCTTTCACCGTCAGGAATCACCCCCATAGTCAATCCACACGCTATATGTAATCTGTGATCCCGAAGCCTGTGATAATGGCAAGGCTATAATGTTAACGCCCTCAATAATAGAGATTAATGAAAACATCAAGTTCAGCACCTCTTTTATACACACACAAATTACAAGCAAACAAACTTCATAAAGGACTTATTAAAATTTTAAACACTACCAATAACAAAAAGCAAATAACTATGCAAGACATAGCACCCACACTCATCCGCGGTTCCTATATCCTCAGACCATATTCACCCCAAACTCATTGATAATCAATAAACTCACTCTCTGGAGGCTCCCACTGAGTGGAGGCAAGTGTCAGAACAGATTAGTTGAGCATGAAAAGGTTAGAGAAATTAACCAAGAGAAAAATAATATAAAGAATAACTACATACAAAGAATGTTTCCAGTACAAGTAAATATCATAAAACTCGGTAACTTAGGCCTTAACTGCACTCTTATATAATCTATGTTTTTATTTTCTCTCCCTATGAATCATTTGGAAACTTCAGCACCAACTACAGTCTATAATGCATATAGATAAAATGAATGAATGAATAATCGAATCATACTTTTTTAACTGCGAAGAGTATATCTTCGTTCTGAAGTCCTAGTGCCTCGCGAACATGCCCTTAAAACCCTTCTTATCCTCAGCAACTTCCGTAGGTCCTTACTGGCAGGGACTGGCAGGGAAAAGTACGAGTTTCAACAAAGATAATGCAAATCTTAACTACGAAAGTTAACAGAAGAATATTTATGTGGTGTTATGAAAAGGTTACCAAACTAAGAAAACAAATATGTACTAAGTGAACTGTGGCAATGGTGCCTGTACAAACTATGCCATTTCAAATATCATTCAGACACTGTCTCAAAAATCAATTAAACCTAACTTATTGATTACTGGAAGATAGCCCCATAAAATGACTAGCATGAGAATTAATGTATTCGCCATGGATTTGAAACCACGGCAAAAATCAATTTATCATACAAGAACTCCACTACAGATATAGTGACAACCAATAGCTACTGTCAAAATCAATTTATCAAAGACAGCAATTTCTAAAAGACAACTCAAAGGAGTGCCTTTAGAGTTTCCATATACAACAACAACGCAGATATGGAAGGTGGCCCAAAGAGGTCAAATTTATAATATGATTCTGTGTATGAGAAATAAGGGAACCTACTTCACTTAGAAGTTAGAAACAACTAACAAGGTAGACTCATTGGTAGTAGATCCAATCAACACCAGATACACCGACAATATTGCTTTATTGTGACAAAACTTCCCAAATTGCACATCAAAAGATTGAACAATTAAAGGGTACAAAACTACAGATTAACAAGGAAAGGGTATAAAATCCTCACTCTGTGATCACCGGTGATCTAGGAGGTGTCATCGCTCCCAATTCCGTCAACCATACCCAAAGATCCGGCTGGTTCTTCGAGAGGAAAACCAGTTCCCGGTGGGTATCGCCCCCGTCCTAAATCAAAAATTAAATAATGATCAATTTAAAGACAATCAAAGATGAGAATACAAATCAATCAATGAACACAGATCCAAGTACAGCATCCTTTATCAAACCTTGATGTAGTTTTTTGGCCGATTACTAAATCCAAGAGATTTTGGAAAAATGGATTTTCTTTTTCTTCCTTTTCCTTTTCCGAGTCATGCCAGTATCACCCATATCTATGATACCCCTCAAACTGATAGAAGAGGTTTGGGTATATGACTAGTACATGGTTTTAAGGTCGGTATTTTATACTGAGAAAACGTACAAGATACGCCTAGTATGGTTCGGTGTTGAAACTCTAAATACACTCAACCAAATTCGACAAACCGTCCACTATAAATTTCTAACGCCATGCTACAAATAGTACATACACTCCGAACCGTCCACTATTCGACAAACTAAATTTTAGCGTTGAAACACTACAAATAGTATATACACCTTACCGTCCACCTACTGCACTTCAGCGATGATCAACAAAAATTAAAACATTATATCATTTGTGAATTGTTGAAGGCCAGAATGTGATTTCCTAAATTTTATATTAACCTCATTAGTCATTAGCCAAAGAGGTGGAAATTTAAGCAGGCAAAAACCCCTTATAACTAGTTCAACTCCAATAGGCCTAAAAACACGAATCTTTATACGGAATAGTAGTTCTCAAAATTGGGCCAAATTACAAAGAGAAAAGTTAAAAGAAATAAAAATTACCCAGTGAAGCTAAGTAAATGATGCAGCACTGTAAGGTCATGGCTTTTGTTATAGGAATGACCGTATGTGAAATATATTCATCAATAAGATCTTATCCACATTAATCTAAGAAGATGAAAATACTCCAAGAAACCTTAAGATACATGTTTAAATTATAGATGTTAACTAGACTGATCATCAAACTCCTAATCCTAAAGGTATATGAAAGAAACTTATTCTGTGGCCAGGGGATCATCGACTCATGACTTTGGTCACAGATTAAGGTCTGATAACAGTTTCCTGGAAGCGTAAATTCTTCAAGTCGGAGTTGACTTCTTTACATTATGTTGAGATCAATGTCAGAGATCCTACACTGTCTCAAAGAGGCAATAACTACACAAATTATAATACAAATTTCATGTTTTATCACCAGAATATATGATAGCATATAACTTCTCACATGCAATCAACCTAATATCAAGAATTATAAACAGCAAAGACAGACAACACATTTTGGCATGCTTAGATATTTCTATCCTGCACTTGTTCAATTGACGAACATACCATTTTCGTTCTTCGCTAATTTCTCTTCACCTTGATGAGTGTTATCACAATTATTTTAGTTATCGCAAAACAGAACTAAATTAGCTAAATTAACAGAAATGACTAAAGGAATTCAACAAGAGAAATAAAATTAACTATACGTGTTTGATCAACAGTGGTATGATTGCCAATATTCCCAGAAGAATTCTTAATGTGGTAATCATGTATTATATCAAACTTCAGCAAGGATATAAAGAGGATGGCATTACTGTCTCAAACTTGAGAAAACCCCTAACTCGACTCACTCAGTAGACCCTTCAGATAACAAAAGGTAACTATTTCCACGCCATTTGACTTATTCATTCAATACAAAAACAACACAGACCGAAAGCCCATATAGACACCATACCCAAACCATGAAATGCATTCAGTTAATGGAAACATACTCATAACTAAGCTGGAGCTTGAAGCATTTGCAAAAGTTCATATTCAGGACTCAAGCTCAGGAAAAAAAAATTCAAAGTAACGATGTAGAGAAACACGACATTGCCATATTCTACAGTCCATAAGAAGAAAGCTAGTAGCTTTCAGCACCCCACTTTATCTTACTGTCATCGGACAGTCTTTTGAGGATTTCGCACACACGAAAACACTGTCATCAAATAGCTAACATCCTTAGTCCAGTATCAACGAAATCACATAAACTCCCTTGGCATTGGTTCGAGATGAAAACACTAGTTCCAGTTCTACCATAAACAGATAAAGTTAAGATTAAACTAATCAATTAGGCCTACAAACACAATAATCATCAAAATCCATGTTAACATGTGCGCGGTTGAAAGCAGAAATCGAGTAAATATAACGAATGAAATGGAAAAGATCACAGGATTTTACCGTCTAAGAACATGATGCGCCTAGCTAGAGGGTTTGAATGAATATCCGAATAAACTCTGTGGAAGCGGGTTTTATTGAAAGATGCAATTTATGCAATAGATCCTATAGTTTGGTAAAATTACTCAATTGACAAAATAACTTTTGCAATCTGATATTTATTATTGATTTTGGGCTAAATCATATCATAATTGATGATAACCATAAATGTACATTTGTTTACATCTGTCAAGAATAGGACAAAACAACAAATGAGTGTTTTTGTTGCTCAAAGAAAGAAAGAAGAACGTTTTCTTGCAGGTTGGTGCTTCTTCTTCTTCTTCGATCTTTCCTCGGCCTCGTCCAATTTCCGGCCAAATCTGGAGCTCTGGTGTTCCTCCTTCTGGATATCATGAAATCAGGCCACCATATTCCGATCATCGCAATCATCATCGCCATATTTGGTAGGATCATATCTGAACATTTTCCTGATAATCATCCTTGCCTTTTCAAGATCATCGTCATCACGCTTCCTCGGCGGAAGTTCGTCTTCTTCTTCTTCATCTTCGATAACTCGATATCGCTTCCGCCTGAGGACACTAGGTTTTGTCGGCGGCGCCGCCTTTTCCTCTTTTCTCAGATTTGCCAAGAGGGTTTTCGGAACAGAGGATTTGGGGGCGGCGAACTCAAGAAAAGAGTAATCCGAGATCTTCGAGGTTTTAATCAACTCCGGCGCCGGCATTGTCGGTTCGGCATTGGTTTCTGGCGACTTTGACGGTTGAACGGGATCGTCGGAGAGCAAGGAAGAGTAGTCTCTAGAGTATCTGATCAGATCTGCTTTCTTCTTGGCCGGAGTAGTTTCTTGAATTACTCTGTGAGGAGGGATATGAAATCTAGGGTTTGGTCCAAAGAAGGAACCAAAAGAATTCAACGGTTGGTTTCTTGGGTGAGTCAACGTCGACATTTTTTTGTTGGAAATGAATTTGTGGCATTTCTGGGATCAATCCACCTCTTTATATGGACGACCGGATGTGCTTCCCATTTCCCGTTTTGGTTACCGGCCGACTCGATCCTGGTTTAGTTTTTTTTTTTTTTTGTGGCGGTATGGTTTCGGATTCACTTTAATTGTGTTGAGCTTTGAAAATATACTTAACGGTCACTATTTGTGATTTTTGGGTTAAAGTTATGAAAAATTATAATAATAATATTATATAAGTTATTATGAAATATAGGAAAATATGTTGGGTTGGTCACCTGAATATTTAACTTTTTAACATATCATGAAATTGTTCCCTAATTATCATCAAAATATAATTATTATACTTTGTTTTTAGTCTTGTAATTTTAGGATTCTATTTATATTTATAATTTTATTCTGTTTTTTCTTAATCTGTTTTTTTCTCTAAACATGCCATAATTGTTTGGGATTTTGGGTTTAAATTATAGAAATTATAATGTTTATAAAATTTATGAAATAGGAAAACAATGTTGGGTTGGTCTCTTGAACATTTTATTATAAGTATTAGAATGTAAAAACAAGTATTTATTTCAATTATAAACTATTTCTTTGTAATTTATCATTTATAAATTTTAATATAGTTCTACACTGAAACATGTTGTACGATATAGTTTTTTCTTAAATGTATGACTCAAAGGCTATTTTTTCTTAAAATATGTTATATACGTATATATATATACATACATATATATACATATATATATATATAAGAAACTTAAACAACTTAAACATTTGGCTAGTTCTCTTCATCCAAAATGTTAACAATTAGAATTGATGCATAACTTTTTTAAAAAAATTGATGCAAACAACTCATCTTGATAATTATTATTATTTCATCTGAAATAGAAATAAACTTATATCAAACGAAAAGAATGAATGAAGTGAAATGTAACATTAACTACCTATATAATAAATGTGCTTTTGAACTAAATTATAATGAACAAATTTGATGATTTGATGTTCACAGACCATTTATAATTGATACAATCTTTAAACTGTCTAATAATTGTGAGGAAAATGAGCAAGGCTATCTGAAATTGAATCTTGCAACTGAGTTGCAAGACTAGCCTCTCACACTTTTTTTTTTTAAGTAAAACCACACTATGGTGTAGTGAAATATATGGGCTCACTACACCCTGGAATATATCCATGAAGTACTTCTCCAAAATGGAGTCATTTGAGTGATTACAGAGAATTCCTAAACATGTAAACACTAGACTTACTCTGCATCAAATGGCGGTAATGCCATGTCTAACTAGCCTGTAATGGCATGTCTAACCTAATGCTAGAAAATGGGGTTTAATAAGGTCTAGGTTTGAATCAACAGCGCTTTCGGAAGTCCCAGTCTGACTAACCGACTGCATACTGATTACAGTACTGGATACTGCCTACTGAAATCAGCAAGCCAATGATCTGCCTGTCTGCATCAAGACTAGCCTCTCACACATTCCAACTGCCTTGACAATATAAACATTGTACACTTCACCAATGAAAAAACCATATGGTAAGGTGATTCAGAATTGATACGGACAATGTACATTACATCCAAATCTCAGTTAAACATAAATCCCTAAATCTTGTTATGTGCTTGTCTCTAGGGAATTTTTTGTCTTATTTACAAAAAAATTGTAAGTAAATAGTTTACATGTCCCAAATTTTCTTCAAAATTAGACTATCTCAGTGAAACTTCACATTTGATTTTAGAAAACTTTCAACAAATTATCTTTGTTTGATCTCTTTTGTCTTCCAGTCTTTCACATATAATAGGTCCCCAACATTTTTCAGCTAGTATATGCTCAGTTATCTAGCCGTGTAAGACATGCTAAAACTGTAGATACGACTCTTTACGCTTATCAACGAATTTTGCATAACTTGTACAATTAGGTAAGTGTGTGTATGAACAAGTGACTAGTCTAACTCTTGAAAGTGAACGTGTAATGCTAGTCATTTGCTTGTTATCCATCATATATCGTCCTTGCTGGTGGAAGTAGACATGTAGGTGATGTTAGAGAAAACAAGCCAATGCCTAGGATCTACTCTAGCAAAAAAATACATAATCTGACTACATTTCCTTCAAATGCCTAACTGATCTTCACCAGATAAGGGCAAATAATTTTTGACGATTCGAGTATCAGTGGAGTAGGGTTCACCTAGTAATCAGAGAGCCTTAGAAACCTCATCCGCCGAGTTCAAATTTGATTTTGTGGCCATCAAAGAGCATGTGCACATGGGAAAGAACTAGCTTTTAAGAATCAGCACTTGAACTGTCATCCACAACTATCTTCCCTCTCAGTTGAGCCTCATTCTCTGTAATTCCAAATCCCTTGCAAAGCTTCATTTTTTAATCTCTTTTTTCCAACCAATTCCTCCTCCTTTTCTCAACTCATCATTCATGTCTTGTGTCCAAAATTATGATAGATAAGAAAGCGCCACAAAATCCTGTGTCGATCCACCACTAGCAAAGCAGAGGGAGAAAGCACCACTTCTAAAGGCAGCTATGAGAAAGCTTCAAACTATTGCATTAGGTACAGTGTTGCTACTGCAATAAAAAGTAACAACCATTAGAGAATTGCTAATTCCAAAATCAATTTCTCAAATTTATCTAAGGCTACAATTTATATAAAAGTAACAGGTAGGTACCATAATTCGAACGCAGTTAGGGAAGGTAATCCAAAATGGTCAAACCTATTTGTGATTCAGTTTGCTAGAAATAAGGGAAAGAAATCCTTACTTTTGATTAGGAATTTACATCCAAAGACAATGGCTGCTTCTCGGAATCCACGCCTGTAGTTGTTTCCACGCCGACCATCCAACACTAGCACTCAGGATCACCCACCGATATATCAAACCCCAAAACCTATTTTTTGGTGGTGATGGAAACAACCACCTGAAAATCACCGATCAATAAGGCAACTATACAAAAGGGAAAAAGATCAATCAAAGATAGATCCAAGTAAAACATTATTCATCAAACCTAATTAATCTTTTTTGGCGAATTATTAAATCCATTGGCTTTTCAAAATTGAAAAGCCCAAGGGATTTTTTTCTCTTCCTTTTCTTGTTTGTGTCAGCAACTCGCAAAACAAAACTCATGGCACAATCTCCCACAACCCGATGGAGAGATTGCGTGAAATTTATAGAGAGATTGGAGTTTTTTCTTCCTAACTATAAGTTTTTCACAGGTACTCTCGCTCATATTTTATAGTTCAAAGACAAGTTTTAATATCTCACTTAATGTCCACCTACTACGGTTGGGCGTTAAACAAAATTCAACAACTGTTAATTTTTTTTTCATTATACACCGTCCACCTACTAGAGTTTTATGTTGAAACATGTTAAATACACCATTCAACTATTTAAATATTCATCATCCACTCACTATTATGCATTGAAACTAAGTATACTCCTTAATCAAATTCAACAACAATATACCTTCGCAAATATGATTAAAAAAACCATGTTATCTTTATAGCCCCATATTATTTACTGAAATATCTTTATAAAAGTAAGGATGAGAAAAAAAAATATGCTAAATACCTTTATAATATATGTATTTTTAAATTTAAAGATGTGTTTACGTTGTTTATATTAAAAACAAAAACAAAAGTTAGGAAAATTACATCTTTTGTATTTAAATTCAAATATATATTTGCTTTGTCAAAAAAGTATTTAACTTGTATTCAAAATGATTATAGAGGGTACTAAATCTATGAAATTAGTATCTTTAAAATGAGGACCAAAACAATGATGAAATGCAAATTAATTTCCAAGTAGCTAGGTGCATAATCGATTAAAAAGATTAGAGAAATTTTTTAAGTTTTGAGAGTTAAAATTTGTGTAATAAAATAGGATTTTAGTCCTTTTTCTACCTATACTATAGTGAGCTAGTGAGGGTGTATCGCACGATGCGCAAGTGTATGGAGGTTAGAAAAAGACAATTTCCAAGCTTTTACAAAAGCTAAGCAAAGAAATATGTAGCAGATACAAATAATTTTAAAAAATTGATTTCAATTTTAGTTGACTTTGTTTTAGTCAAGATGGAATTTTAGTTGACTTTGCAGTATGGTTGCCAACTTCAGAGACATAACCATACTGCATGCAGTTGAGGAATATGTTTGAGGATGTTATCTTCCCATTAGCAGATGAGAATATCCCCTTATCTTTCACTACTTTTGTAGCTTTCAATGTTTTAATCTCTTTCTTAGTTGAGGACATAGTACTGAAGTTTCATGTTAGACTTTTCTTAGCATTGAGATGCACATAATCTTTTAAAAAATAGGAACAGTTTTGCCAAACCTTCGGTTATGTAGTAGCACATTCAAGAATGTTTTACTCGCCTTAAATAATATGCACCCTGATGTAGTGGCGGAGGTAGAGTGGCGCCAAGGGTTGCAAATGCCACCCACTTTTTTAAAAAAAATCTTATTTTTATATTTTCCTGTACAAATTTTTAAAAGTTATTATTTTGCCACCCGTTTTTTTAAAAATAATACCAATACCTTAAACAATTTTTACATACCTCATACTAAGTTTAAAGGTTAAATTTAAACTCCCAAAAATATCTTCCTCCATTTAGTCTCTAACGACTTTCTTGGTCTCCTTTTCGTCGATGAAATATATTTGAAACTCATTTTCATCGATGAAATAAATTTCTTTCACCGCAGATCAATCATCAAGCGCCTCCACGGCTCCGCCACTGCCCCACTAGTTGCCGGCTCGCCGCCTAGCCCTTCACGTCGCCATCGCCGATCGCTTACCTCTGCCACTGCACGTGCTCCACGTCCACCCGTGGCCCGCCACCGCATATTTCCGATCCATCAGCGGCCGACGACATCGTACATCGTTGTCCTCGCGAGGCTCGCATCTGCCCAGGTTTTGGCCGCTCCAGCGGCTCCTGGCCTCCTCAGTGGTGGAGGTAGAGTGGTGAATTGAAAAAAAAATTGCCACCCACTTTAAATATTCTGGCTCCGCCTCTACCTGATGCTAATGAAGAACTTCAAGGCCAAAGAGATATAATTAAAGCATTAAGTTGATACATCTTATATCTAACAAAATCCAATATTGTACAGAAAATTTCACTAGTTTATAACATTGATTATGAGTAATCAACAAAGCCTGAAACTTTCTATAGAGATGATAAATGCACAGATTATGTTTGTTGAATGCACATAAGACTAGCTAGTATATAGAATGTATATATCACAAGGGGAATAGTGTGCAATATATTAGAATATATTATAGTAGCTAGTATAGAACAATTATACATGAGTGAAGATTTACATCAACTGGAACACATTAAAGCTAGCTAGTAGAAGAAGATGTTCTACTTATAAATAGCAGTTATAGATCTCCTACATTTTACTCTTAGCAACTGGTCACCAGCTGGTACACACCGGCTCACCTAGTCGTAAAAGACATGCAAAAACAGCGGATACGACTCTATACGCTCATCAGCGGGGTTTGCATAGCTTGTACGACTTCAGGTGTGTATCAGCAGGTGACCAGTCAGACTATTTGAAATGTTGGCGAGGCTCAAGACAACAAAAGGACGTGGATGACTGGCTATTCTGGCAGACAAGAGCAAATACTTGTGAGAGCGGCTATCTGATCACTGGCCAACATGCCATATTCTCGACTCCAGGAACTGTGTAAAGGTGCACATTAACGACAACATCTGGAGGACTCCCATTCTTTTAGAAATATTGCACATTAGCGACAACATCTGGAACTTTTGCACTGCCAACTGTAGCATTCTCATCCTGCTAAGAATGCAAGAGGTCATTTGCTGCCGAAGTTCTCAAACAACAAAACGGAAAGCAATAACAACTAAACATGCCAGAAATCATTCACAATTGATACAAACAATGTACATTACATCAAAATCCCAGTTAAACTCTATGTCTTCTTTTTTTGGCCAAGATTCATTACTACTAGACTATCTCAGTGAAACTTCCACTTTTGAATTCAGAATACTTCAAATAGATTGTCTTTATATTCTCCTACCTTTTCCTCTTAGCAACTAGTCACTAGCTGGTACACACAGACTTACCTAGTCGTAGAAGACATGCAAAAATCGCGGATACGACTCTATATGCTCATCTACGGGGGTTTTGCATATTTTGTATGACTTGGTAAGTGTGTATATCGGCAAGTGACCGATAACACTCGACAAAGTGAACTTGTAATGTTAGGCATGTAGAGGGATGTCAGAGAAAGCAAAACCAATGCTTGGGATCTACTCTAGCAATAAAATACATGATCTGCCTACATTTCCTTCAAATGCTCAACTGATCTAGCACCGGATAAGGAGGATAAATAATTTCTAACAATTCGAGTATCAGCAGAACATGATCATGTAATCGGAGAGTGCAGTTATAAGAACCCGTAAAATACTACTAGAAAATCATGTGGTCATGCATCAAGTGCAGTGTTATACTGCTATTGCTGCATATAATTTGTTATTAATGCATCAGATGCAGTGATATTACTGCAAGAAAAAGTAAAACAACCATTGCAAAACTGCTAATGCTGAAATCAATTTCTCAACTTTCTCAAAGACTACAATTTCTATAAAAAAAACAGATAGGTACTATACTTTTAACGCGGACAATGAAGATAATCCAAAATGGTCGAAACTATATGTGATTTTGTATTTGAGAAATAACGATAACAAATTCTTACTTTGGATTACTACAAGACTCCAAAGACAATGATCGATTCTCGTAATCCACGCCCGGAGTTTCCATGCCGAGCATCTAACACCAGCATTAGGATCACCCACCGAGATATCAAAGCCAAAAATCTACTTCTCGGTGGTGATGGAAACAACAACCTTCACATCAATAATACAACCAAACAAAAGGGAATAAGATCAATCAAAGAAAGAAAAACATTATTTATCAAACATAATTAATCATTTTTGAATAGTTATTAAATCCAATATGGCTTTTCAAAATTGAAAAGCACGAGATAACCAACTCGCAAAACAAAACGCATGCCCACAATTTTCCACATGTAGATGATAGAGAGATTGCGACTTTTTCTTCCTAACTAAACATTTTTCAAAAGTACTCTCACTCGGATTGTATAGTTCGGAGACAAGTTTTTATAACACTCTAAATAGTCCACATCGCCCCCTACTCAAGTTCGACGTTGAAACACTCAATAACATCCTTCACTTATTGATCAATATGCAATCACATTTAGCATATTTGTGTCTAATTCATCTTCTTGATTAGTTTTTTTCCTAATCTTTAAAGTTTACAGTATTACAAAATAGAACTCTTTTAACCCAATTAACATGAATGCCACTATCTCAATCTTGAGACAATCCCTAACTTGACTCGTTGTCATCATGAAAAGGACTGAAAATGTAAAATAAACTAAAATAAAAGAGTGACTCTAACATATTGAGCAATTTAACTGACTATTGCCAGTTAGTTAAGATATTTTAAATAAATAAGACTCACCAATTCCCAGCCAAGCAAACATGTCCCTGATATAGCACGGGCACACCAATTTAGCAAATATGTCCCTACTTGCTTGGTAGAATTATATATTTTGGGATGTGGCCCCAATTTTGCATTCGAAGCTCTAAAGATGTACCTAAAGGCCACAAAAATAATTTAGTATTTTATGTACTTCATGAACTGATTCAATTAAGGTAAAGACTACAAATCAAGGAAGATACCCAGTTTTCTCTTCGGGTGCCATGGCGACGGTGGTGATCCAAAGATTGCATTACCGCTGCTGGTGCTCCCAAGTTCGCACTTAGATGTTCATACGAAGAACCTAGAGTCGGAGAACAGGGTGCATAAGTATCCAACAATTAAAGATCAATGTACAAAAAGAACAAAAAAAAGAGAAAGGGGTTATACATATATTCCCCTTTGCATTACCCCTAAATCTCTAATGCCGGCCAGAATTCTTTAGTTCGACCTCCCTAAATCTGCACATGGAAGCTTGAAAGAAGTACCTAAGGGTCACCAAAATGATTTAATATCAAATGCACTAACCACTAACTATTTCAATCGATGTGACAAAGTAAAAAACTATTAAACCAAGGAACAAAAGATACCCATGTGTTTCTTCAGTTGCCTTTAAAGCAGTGTGACCCCAAGCAGTGATCATTCACCGAGATCTAAAACCCCAAAATCTATTTATCTACGGTGATGAAAACAGCAACCTGAAAATTTCTGATCAATAAGACAACCTAACGAAAGGGAATGAGATCAATCACAGATAGATCCAAATAAAACATTATTTATCGAACCTAATCAATCCTTTTTGGCCAATTATTAAATCCAAAGGCTTTTCAAAATTGAAAAAGCACGAGGGATTTTTTTTCTTCTTCCTTTTCTTGTCTGTGTCTGCAACTAGCAAAATAAAACTCATGCCTAGAATCTCCCACGAATCGATATAGAGAGACTGGGTGGGAAAATAAAATTCATGCCCAGAATCTCCCACAGACCGATATAGAGAGATTAGATGGGGATTATAGAGAGAATGGGGGGGGGGGGGGGGGGTTCAGAAGTATTCTCACTCGAATTTTATAATTCGAAGACAAGTTTTTATACAATACTAATAATCCACCTACTACGCGCTTTGGCGTTGAACCAAATTCAACAACTAATATATTATTTAGTGCATCATTCTAAAATATGTCCGGCCCATTTTAACCCATTAACAGGTTAACCGCTTGTGCTTTGCTTAAGCGCACACCTTTCTGTCATGAACAAAGAAATGGCCCAAGCGCACTATGGTATTTTCACATTAGGGACAAAGGCAATTTTCAGGAAAGAGAGCAGAGGCCAGCAAGGCATGTTTGTAACAGAATGGTACGAAGTAAAGCAGCAGCGCCTTAGCTGTTAAGGAGTACACTCATAACTGGAATGTGGTAGTATAAGAGTATGTAGATTAGAGATTAGAAATTATCCAATTGGTGCGGATCAAAAGCCTTGTTATTGTTTCGTTTTCTTAGTATTTTCCGGGTCACACCGGTGACCCGGTTTTAATTCCGATCGAAATCCGATCAATTGTAGTTCAGGCCGCATTCCGGTCATATCTTTCCGATTTAGTCCTTCATTCACGAGCCCGTTCGTGACACTTTCCATGAGCCTTGTTTCACATCTTACTTTCAAGTTTCTCGTACTACCTCTATCTCACCTAAATCAGCACAGTTGACTTTTCACACTATCCAACACACATTTTTGACCAACTGTATCTTTATTTACTTGCATTATAGAAAAATAAAAATTTGATATATAAAAACTCTATGTTGCGATTAATCTAACAATACCAAATATGATAATATTCGTGATTATATATTTATTTAAATAAACGGTCAAAGTTTAAAAATAAATAGTGTTAAAAAGTCAGAGTGCACAATAAGTTGAGACGGAGAGAGTACAACCTTTCATGTTTAGACGGTCACCCTATTATCAATTCATGTCCATTCATGTGCTATTGTTTAGTTTGGTTTTCGCAAATTTGTGCCCCCATATCTAGATTTTTGTTTGCTTCTAACGATCTATGTTTAATCTTGTGAGATTTGACGATCTATGTTTGCTTCTGAATCCATGTTGATTGAGTGGAAACATATTATTTAGATTTAAAAGTATTATTTTCGATCATAAAATTGTAAGTTCGAACAGTAATTATCAAAATGTACTATATAAATGTACATGCTCGTAAATGATAGAGTTGAACAAAACCAAAAACCACTGTTTTAATGCACAGCTTGCTGCTGCTTCTTCTTCTTCAACCTTTCCCTCTTTTCTTCTTCATTCTTACGGAGTTCCTCGGCGTCGGTTTTCCGGCCAATTTTCGCGCTCCGGTTTTCCTCCTTCTGGATATCATGAAAACCGGCCACCATACTCCGATCATCCCGATCATCATCACGATACTTGTCAGGATTATATCCAAACATTTTCCTGATCATCATCCTCGCCTTAAGCGCCTCATCATCGTCGCCATCGTCGCGTCTCCTCACCACAGCCGCCCTTTTCCTCGGCCGCGGCTCGTCGTCTTCCTCGAGAGCCCGAACTCGCTTCCGCTTCACGTCAATGCTTTGTTTTCTCGGCACTACATCCTCCTCTTTTCTCAAATGTGCCAGTGCTCCGATGGTTTTCGTAACAGGGGATGGTTTCGGGGCGGCAGTGGTTAGAAAAGAGTAATCCGAGGGCTTCGAGTTCGCCGGCGCCGGCTTCTTTTTAGGCGGAAGTGGTGGTTTTGCAGAGGTTTCCGGTGACTTCGACGGTGGAGCGGGAGAATCATCACCGAGCAAACTTGAGTAGTCCCTCGAGTTTCTAATCAGATCTGCTTTCTTCTTGGCCGGAGCTTCTTCCGGCGGAGCTTGTTTCGGTGGATTTTGTTTCTGAGATGATGATGATCTGGTGGCTAATGTTAATTTGGGCAGTTGAGTCCAGGTTCCGACTTCTTGAAGGACTCTTTGAGGGATATACGTAGGGTTTGGTCCGAAGAATGAGCCAAAAGAAGCAAGCCGGTTCCTGAACTTCACGTAATCATCCAATAAGGTCGACATTGATAATCGATGTATCTATGAATCTTTCTGCGTTTGTTGTTTGTGACATTTTGTGGTGAGATCGATCGCTATATATAGGAAATATATGGTTCCAAAATCCGAATCCGTTATGGCTTTGGATTCGCCCCTTTGTTGAATAAATTATGAACTGAAGAACTGTGAATCCAAAACCAAGTAAGACCAAAATCCTCCGTTATGGCTTTGGATTCGACCCTTTGTTGAGAAAATTATGTATTGAAGAACTGTGAATCCAAAACCAAGTAAGAAGAGGAAATATTATCAATTTTATATATCTTGATCTTTGATTAATTAATATTATCAATCTTGATCTTTGATTAATCCCCAAACTAGTGTAATAGCCTTGTTAGACACGAGACTTTAAACTATATATAATAATTACATAGCAATTATATTTTACTGTAGTTATAGTAGTATATAGAATAATTATTTAATCATGTAAAAAATATAACATTTCTATGACCAATGGATCTGGGGCAAAGGGGTAGAATTTTTTTTTGGAGATCCACTTGGATTATTACTCAATTAAAAAATACATATTGTTATGAAATTATATTATCAAATATCACAAATTTTCATTTCTTTAAAATAACGAATTATACAATATTTATTGTGATTATATTTAATTAAAAATGTAAAGCAAGTAATTTCAGCTAATTTCAGCAAATTTTAGCTGACTTATGCTGCACTACTAGAAAAATAAGGACGTTTCAGCGGTTATTTTGTGTCCTTTCAGCGGTTATTCGAAATCAAAAAACCGCGGTCTATGCTCCCGGTGAAACGTAATGGTCGTATCAGCGCTTTACCGACACTGGGACCCGTCCGTGTCATGTGGCAATGCTTGGTAGACATTCCACTATATATTACTTGCAGCGCTTCCACAAACCGCTGAAAAACCACCGTTTGTATTTCTGGGCGCCGGACGGTGGATGCCGACCGGACCGCCGGTCGTCACGATGCCGGCCGGCATAACGTTGACTTGGCGGTCAAAATTGTGTTTCAGCGATTACATGAAACGCTGAAATTATATCGTTGAAGGACATAGATAAAGCGCTGAAGATTGTTTTCGCTGAAATTCAGTTTAAAGCGCTGAAGTATTTTCGTTGAAACTCAATTTAAAGCGCTGAAGATTTTGTTCGCTGAAACTCAATTTAAAGCGCTGAAATACGAAAATGACCAGAAAAAAAAACCGGGCAGAACCCGGTACCCGCCACCGCAGTAATTGCGGTTTCAAAAAAACGCAGCTTGTTGCCGGAAAAACCATTAATTCACCAAAACAGTCATACACTATTCAGCAACACCACTACCTTCATCAAACTCATAGAATTCAGACACAAGCATAGCAATGAATCCTACTTATTCAAAAACAACCATAGCAAAAGATCATACTGTTTAATGGGAGAAAAGATGTGCACCCTACAAGAGCAGTGACTAATTCCCTCTCCGGCGCATGCTGTTCTGAAGGGCACAGGCAGGTAGTATAGACTCCGATAAGTACATGCAAAAGCTATCAATCATCCCATCGATCACTGGTTTGGGGTAGGGAGTTCTATCCTCTGGGAAAACCTACAAAAAAAACAAAAGAAGGGCAGGTTATTACTGGATTAAAAACTGCGAGCCATGAAAAATAGAAACCAATTTAAATATGAGATTCGTTTAACTACATGATGACAAGTAATATTCCAAAGATACAGAAGTATTGCTAGCACTAACCCGAAGAACATCCACACCAGCAGTTAACAGCACAATCTTCTCCATATAAAGCATAACATAGTAGCCACATTCCCAGGTTGAAGCCTGGGTTTTGTGCTGCAATGGTTAAGAAGAATGTAGTACCGTAAGTGAGACTGAAGGTTTGTTGTTGACAGTAATTGCTGCACACATGAAAAGTGGATGACTCACCATGATGTTAACAATGCTCCATTCTTTCGGTGGAGTGTTGCATCCAGGTTTTGCCCTGTCCTTGTCATACTTGGCTCCCATGCTAATTTAGTAAATTGATAATTAAATGGAGAGATTATAATTAAAATGATAATCACTAATGGAATTAATCTACAAGCGACGTACCTCATAAACAAATCATACTGAAACGGATGTTTGTCCTCTGAAATGCCGTTTGACTGTGGATCAATGCAGTACACAGTGCGGTCTTCTAGAGATATTATGAACAACATCCAATGGAGACTGGAAAAAAAACCATATTGAGAGGTGGGCAATCCTAGTGAAATGGAAGAAGGACATAAGTATAACTATATGATATAGAGAATGGAATTTACCCTTTAGACAATGGCATGACGTACAGTCTGGACTTGTTGGGCTTCATAGTTTTCTGCAGGCTCAACAGAATTCTGCTTTTTTCTGCGGGAGTAGTGGTGCTTGAAACTCCTCCGGCAGTTGTGCTTATAATTTGAACTCTTGACATATCTCTCGCCAGCATTTTGTTGAAGAGCATACTAATAAGCAAGACAACCCGGTTCAATAAGGATTTGGTAAAAAAATGATAAAAGTAGTCAGAAATGCATATTGGAGGTTTTAAGCATATTACCATGCCCACATATCAACCCGGTTCAATAAGGATTTGGTAAAAAAATGATAAAAGTAGTCAGAAATGCATATTGGATCCACTCTTTCTTGAATCTGTCTACATTCTTGATCCACGGAATTGCACTTTCCATTAACAAACACAACTGCCTCCCAGATGAGCCAAAAACCGGGTGCTGTAATGGAATCTTGTAGCAAATCCTGTCCGGATCATGCGCATGCAATTCCTGGATTGCTTTTGCCACCTTCGCTCTGACCTCGCGTACCCGGATGTGGTGTCCAAAATCCTGCATATTCATGAACAACAAAAAGCAAAAATTTATAATGCAAGATCACCTGTTGGAAGTGAATAATGGAAATGTTTGAAGGTTTATTTCCCCTACCCACAGCAGCTCTTCATCTGGAATAGGGCTTGGCTCACGTTTGACCTCCGTGTCTTCAAGAGTGGCTTTGGGATCAGAAGATTGGCCAGGTTCATCCACTTCCATGTCGTCGCGAGGAGGAGAGGAGTTTGCTGCTGCATCCTTACACCAAACGACTGTATCTGACTTGACAGGAGATTCCTACAATTATATGGTATGACATTAGCAAATAAAATCAGGTAGCAGTTCGAAAGTATCATAAGAAGATGAAGTAAATTGACTAACTTGTTTAGGCTTTTGCAGTTTGGGCGCAGGTTTGTCGAGCTCAGGTTTTCTTTGCTCTGGGATCTCTGCCTCAACAGTCTCAACCATGGCATAGTCTATGTATATTTCTGGCCATGAGACAGCAACACCGCCTGCTGCAGAACCCACGCATGAATATTCTTGGTGAGGAATAGGCAAGGGTTCATCTGGCAAAAACACTGGAGATTTGACTCGCACATCTTCACAGCCACTTTCAGCAGTGAATGAAGGAATAACAACTCCAGCTGCCGCCGTCACAATTATCCCAGCAGGATTTTTAATTTGCAGATAGCACGGGATTGGAACCTTCAACTGTAGATACGCAATGAATTAGATGTTGCTAGGCTAATAGGTAATGTAAAAAATACAATGTTAGACATTTTACCTCAGCTTCTAGACCTCCAGTATCAGTTCCAAATGAACTTGATTTAATCTCACAAGTTTGGCTCTTCGCAGTCACTGGGCTGGTTGTCCTCTTCGCAGTCACTGGGCTGGTTGTCTTGTTCGCACTCACTGGGGTTGTTGTGTTGTCCTGAACCCAAAAAGGGAATTTATTAACCATCACATTCTGTAAAGGATACAACTCAGAAAATGGTAGACAGTTGTGATTTTAGTGTACCTTCATGTCTGGATGAGGTGGATCACTAGTCGATCCTTTTCCAGATTCTGCATTCACCTTCGCAGCTGCAGCCTTTTTTTCTCTCAGATCCTTCAGGAACTGCTCCGGGGAGAGCTCTGCTGTAATCTCCACTCCTAACTTTTCAGAGAGGAAGTCCGAGTACTTCTGAAATTTCTCCATCTCAATTTGCTCCTCCTCCTCCTCAGTTAGCTGGATCTTTGTTCGGGCAGCTTGCCTCTTGTTGGCCTTCTCCTGAGCATGCTCGGGGAACGCAAACTCCATCTTTGCTGTGGTAGGGCAGAACAGGTATCGGCCTGGGGGATCTCTAATCTCTGTGGCCAGGAAGAGTATGTCATCCTTGCCTTCAATGATAAGCTCTCCTTTCTGCTTCAGTTTGTTCATTTCAAGCTGTCATCAAACAAGTTATAGGTTTCATTAGTGTGGCATTATGAAACAAAGCAATGTCAAACAATAGACGAGCATTGAACTTACAATCTTATCAGCCACTCCCCGGACAAAGTCACTTGTATATTTTCCATTCACCTTGTTTGCCTCCAAAAAGATGATGGATCTGTCAATCACAAACACCATGCTACTTACTTCCTGAACAGCTTCTTCGCGAGTTAACCCGAGCTCCATTTTTTCAAGTATGGCTTCTTCTCGCATCTCCTTTGCCAACCTGATGTAGTATCTCCTATAACCACCACTTCCAGCATGATGCTTAAATTTCTTCATGGCCCCATTTTCGCTATTCTTCTTGCTCAGAGCCTGTGAAGAACATAGAAAAGGTGTCAATAAGCGAACAAAAGCTACACAATGTCAGAAAAAAATCAAACAGTGTAAGCACCAATTTTTAGGAGTTAATGGAGTAGGTTGCACTTACTATGAACGTCTCATCTGTGGATCTGTATGCCACAAATAACTCCCACTCAGCAGGATCCATCCACTTGTAAGTGTCCCATGGAAGCCCGGGATCAGGTCTCTTAGGATCGATCTTAAACACGAACCTATTCCACACAGTAGTTCGCCAGTTCCGCTCCCTGCCGGCTGCATAAGTGGTCCACTGCTTCTTCAGTTTTGCCCTGTCCTTGTCACTCAGTAGTGTCCGAAAATCCCAGCTCGCCTACTCAGACAGCAATGGAGGCCATGTTACGATCACAAGTTAAACGAACAGATGAAAAAAAAAGAATAATAAACAAGCATGTATAATACTGAAGTACCATACCAAAATATCTTCCCATGCTTCATCTTTGACAGCCTTGGGCACCTGCCTCCAGTTTCTCCAAGTTCCAAATTTGATGCGACGCCGAAATGCATAGGCAACGTATCCGCACCATTTGCCATGCATGACACGAGGGCAGAGAAACTTATCAAACCACATGGGGAGTGGTTTGGTGTGTTTCATCAGGAGGACAGAGCCGCATATAGCACCACCACGCCTGCGAGTCTCACCCTCCACATCAAACGAGTCAAATATCTCACCCTCCTTATTCTCCCCTAGACATTCTATGTTGAAGTTGTGGTCCTGGGGTTGATCGATATCACCAGGATGTGGTTCCCGTGGGTCTGCAAGGCCGATGAGCTGCTCGACAGATTTAGCTGAAGACTTAGCTGAAGACACATCGCGTTTACGCTTTCCAGAATGGTCAGTTTTTGTGTTGCTTTGAACATCAGAATCACTGCCAGCCATTCTTTATAACCACCTGAGACCATATTAATTTAAACAACAAATCAAATCAGATATCATACATTCATCCATATCACTAGAGTTCAAAACAGTAACAAATGGATATAAATTCATAGAACTGAATGCAATAAATCCCAATAAAACCATAGGACAGTACCCCATGGATATAAAATCCCAACAAATACCATAGTCAGACATAGTTAGCAATATCTAGCACATCAATGTTCAGATCCAATATTTAGCAATAGTTCAGACATAAAATCCCAAAATCCCAATAAATCACAATATTTAGAAGTATAAAATCAGATACACATACTAGAAGCCCTAGTTCAGACATGAATGTTCTCAATAAACAGCTAGAAAATTAGGGCTTTGTTGTCAGACAAACTATTCAATGGGCTTGTATCATTATTACACAATTGGAGCCGAGACAATCATGCAAATATTGAACAATTAGTCAAATATCGAAGAAGCACAACCCAGAGTTTGGGATTACCTTTGAAGGGAATACGATTAGGGTTGGATGGAGGCCTTGCGTTAACGGACTAAAGATCGGACTGTGTGCATGTGTTGTGCGGCAGTCGGAAACCCCAAATTTGATCGGCCGGCCGCGACTGAGGAGATGGGTCTAACTAGATTGATCGGCCGGTCGTTTACGGTTTTTGGAGGAGATGGGTCTAACTATTTTGATATTTGAGGAAGAGTATTGAATGTGAAGAACACTTCCTATTTATATGAGAATTTTTTCAGACCATTAAAATATTTATTTTCATTACCAATAATAAAAATACAATAGAATTTGATGGGGAATTGTGGAAAGTTCAATTTTCAATTTTAAGTCAATGAAAATTTCAAGCATTGTCTGAAAGTTCAATGAAAATTTAGGAGGGAAATAAAAGAAATAAATGAAAAATGAATAAAAAAGCAGCAGCTCTGTGTTGCTTTGTCTGAAACGGCGACGTTTCGAGCATAAAGTTGAGGAATCACCTAAGTACGTTTCAACGGTCTCCATATTTTCATTTTTTAATCGTTGAAACTTTGAAAAAATGAAAAGTTTCTGTGGCGGGCCATTTTCCCGCTAGAATGAAATCAACCATTTTGGGCTGTTTAATAAATTTCAGAAATTGCCTTTTTCATATTAAAAAGTTCATAATTAGTTGGAAAATTTTATAATTGGTTGGATTCAATGCAATATATATTTCAGATTTTATAATTAGTTGGATTTCATGAAAAAATGATTGGATTTCATGAAAATCAATAAAAATATAATTTTTTAAATAAAAGTATAAATTTTTTTAATTTTTCAATAAAAATCAATATACCCCGTACCTGACATGAACGATCATATTTGATAGTGACATAGGATTATCACATGTAGCGGTCTTCGGAAACTCATGCAAAAGTATTGTATTCATATAATATTGCAAAATTTGGATAGTTAGAAGACATGCTGATAACCTTGATCGTTCTATTTATACACACGTGTTATTGAGTTGAATAGATATTACGCTGTTAACAACTGGAATGTCTGTCATTTATGAACGACATTGAACCACTAATAAGTGCAATCGATCATGTAGTTTACGAGAAGTACTCATCGAACAAGTATGGGCAGTTAAGTAATGAGATGCGAGCAAGTAAACATTCATGGATTGAAAAGTTTAGTTCTTCATCGATTGCTTCTGTACGACACTGAACCACTAATAAGTGCAATCGATCACGTAGTTTACGAGAAGTACTCATCGAACAAGTATGAGCAGTATAGTAATGAGATGCGAGCAAGTAAACGTTCATGGATTAAAAAGTTTAGTTCTTCATCCATTGCTTCTGTACGACATTGAACCACTAATAAGTGCAATCGATCACGTAGTCTAATCAGAACTTCTCATCGAACAAGTATGAGCAGTAAAGTAATGAGATGCGAGCAAGTAAACGTTCATGGATTGAAAATTTTAGTTCTTCATCCATTGCTTCTGTACGACATTGAACCACTAATAAGTGCAATCGATCACGTAGTCTAATCAGAACTTCTCATCGAACAAGTATGAGCAGTAAAGTAATGAGATGCGAGCAAGTAAACGTTCATGGATTGAAAAGTTTAGTTCTTCATCCATTGCTTCTGTACGACATTGAACCACTAATAAGTGCAATCGATCACGTAGTCTAATCAGAACTTCTCATCGAACAAGTATGAGCAGTAAAGTAATGAGATGCGAGCAAGTAAACGTTCATGGATTGAAAAGTTTAGTTCTTCATCCATTGCTTCTGTACGACATTGAACCACTAATAAGTGCAATCGATCACGTAGTCTAATCAGAACTTCTCATTGAACAAGTATGAGCAGTAAAGTAGCAACTTACGCGCAAGTAAACGTTGAGTGATTGTTTTGTGAATAGATAGGGAGTTGACCTTATATACATTTGGTTATTAGTAATAAGTATTTATTGAACAATGAATCGACGAAAAACTTTTCGATCAAATACAAATTAATAAAGTATACTTATTTCTTATTATATTAAAACACAAATTTTTATCAATTGTCTAAAAATTATCAATGATCAATCGTATAAATATTTCAGAAAAAATAAATCAAGTGGGTTAAGGGTTTATGGTTTAAGTGGGCTAATTAAAACCGGCCTGCAACAATTTCATCCTTTTCGGCCCACCTATTAACGGGTCAATAATATTAATCTCATGATCCACGAACAAGGGCTATCTAAAAAAACAGTCGGCCAATTTCCGAACGATCTGAAACGCAGCCGACGAAAAAGTCACCTTCGCATTCGATTCCAAAGGCAGGTAATTATCTAGCTAAATTAGTATATTCCGATAGCTAAATGTACAGATTCAATGCCCCGTGATAAATTTGCAGGTTCGGTTCAAAGGGGGTAAGGCTAGGGTTTTCTTATTTTGGGGGTTAGATCAATTGATTGGTAGTTTTGGGTGTTAGATAACCATCCCATTTTGGGGGTTCTGTTTTGTTGTTCATGTAGTAACCATCCATCCCATTTTGTAGCCATGATAAATTTACTCGTTCTGTTTTGTTGTGGTTCAAGTTAGAGCAAATCTCACATTTTTGTCTTGATTTTTCATGATCTAGCCAGTATTTTTGTCATATGATTTAGCCATAATTTAATGGGGGCATCCAAACTGTTGCGAATGAACTCTGTTGCCTGAAATTTGCTATACTCTATGCAGATATTTGTTCAGCTAATTTTGTTATTTTTAATCTATCACAAGATTGGAATGAACTATGTCTGTTGCCAGCTTATTGAAATTTTTTTATGTCAAAGTAAGAATGAACTCTAACTGTACATAGGGATTTGATTTTTTACAGGATGGGATCATCCAAAAAACGCAAAGCTGCTGCTGCGCCAACGCCATCCATTCCCACCGGACCTGACTCGTCTGATTTCTTCTCGACTGAAGCAGAGAGTTTGTATAGGGTGTTGATGAGAAGGAAAATCCTGAGGGAACGCGGTATTGCCGACGAACAGCCATTTCATGGGTACATACGCAAACATCGATGGGAAACTTTCTGCGAGAGGCCAAGGGATGCAAATGTGACGATGGCCACTGAATTCTATGCTAATATGAGGAATATTAACAAAGAAGGTGATGTTCTGTGCCGGGGAAAACAGGTTCGTGTTTCTCCTGATGTTATTAATAGGTATTATGGGTTGAAATCCTACAAGGGCCTGGACTCAGATTATGAAAATCTTCAAGATGAAGCCACTGTCGACAGAACCAGTGGTGCTCTAGTTGGTAACTGGAAGGAGGTGGTTAGAGGAATAACTAGGCCAGAAGTCTCGATGGATGAGATATTGCCCTTCAACAAATGGAGTAACATCGAGAAGAAATATCTGACAGTTGAGATGAATATGTGGTACAGTTTTGTAGCCACTCGTCTTTCTCCGGTGACAATCAATTCGGAGGTCCAGTGGGTACGGATGAGAATGCTGTACGCTATTAAGAAGGCTATGGGTTTGGACGTTGGTAAAATCATTTTCTCTAGCATGATGGACTCATCGTCGGGATGGGGTTTCCACTCACTTGTGACAGGTTTATGCCACAGAGCTGGCTGTGTAGATAGGATGTATGATACATGGAAAGCACCGATGTCTACACTAAGACTTGAGTCATTCCAAAGGAAAAATAAGACCCCTGTCACAACTGAGTCTGAATTTGACCTAATTGGACGCTTTGGAAGGTTGGAGAAGGATGTTCGGTTCGGCATTAGCCTCAGTGAACACACAGCAAAGCTCCTCGCACACGCATTTCCTGAGTCATTAGCTGTTGTAGGTCCCTATCCTACAAGCGGGACTACCATCGACGATGAATCTGGTGCACATTCCCTGGCAGCTGAAGCGGTGGATCCATCTGAAGCACAAACTAGGTAGATTGGGGTTAAGACCTAGGTTCAAGCTACAATTTGAAATTTCTTTTGTAACAGGTAGCTAGCTTGAATTAGTTTTTCTGGTGTTAGTAATGAATGCTTCTAGTTTGTTTGATTTGGAGAATGTCTGCTTTTAAGAATTTGGATATTATTTATTATGAGAAATATTTGGGAGATTATAAATATTTTGCAATGATGGTTTTGTAGATGGATAGTGGCATTAGATTTGCAAGTAAAATGCAAGTAAAATGCCACTGGTCTGTGATTTAAAATGACTCAACGCAATAAACTAGTGCAGCGTTCATGCAGTAAACACTGTTCTGAGTGGAGCAGCAGTGTGTAGCTGCGGGATCTGGAACCAGAAACTTGAGGAGAACAAAACAAAGCAGAGAGTTGCACTTCATTGCTGCTTTCACTTTCAGTTTTACAAAACCGCTGATACGCAGTACTGTGCATAGCAACAAATTGTTGCGTTGACCAAATGCATTAGGCATATAATATTGCGTTGACCACATCCCGCAGCCCTTACAAAATGAAATGATGAATCAAAAACACCAACATAAAATTAATAACTCTCGAGTCAAGTTACAAAATGGATTACACAAGTACTTTAACCACTCGTCAAGTTACAAAAATGCATTTAGAAAAAGCATTAAGCTTGTGTTTTCCTCTTTCTTGGCATGTTGTCTTCAATTAATTGGCCCTTCTCGTCTACCCACAATCCATCATCATGGACTCTTCTAATTCCGGTAGACCTTGCCTTGTCACAATGTTCAGGAAATGCCGATGGAAATTCTAACTTCTCATTGATAACTTCACAATCAATTTCTTCCTCAAAAAAATACTTCTTCCCTTGTAGCACTATAGACCACTTGGGATCACTTGGATCGTCAACATAGAATATCTGTCGCGCTTGAGAAGCAAGTATGAAGCAATCATCTTTGAAAGCCTCTGTTTTAAGGTCCACGCGAATAAATCCCATTGGATCGCTCCGATCAACACCATGTTTGTTATCAACCCATTTACACTTGAAGACAACACACTTAAAGGCTTCATAGTCTAGCTCCCAAATTTCGTCGATCACACCATAAAATGAATCAACAATCAGACCTTTCTTGGACATCTGCTCCGACTCATTGTAAACACCACTACTTTGGGTAGTACTCTTACAATCTTTGTGTTCTGTTGTAAAAGAGTAGCCACTGATATCATACCCATAGTACGACCTAACACTTATATTTGGTTTCCTAGCAAAAGCTCGCAGATTCTCATCAACCCCTTCTGCATTACATTGCTCGTAGAACCAATCGCCAAATGTGTCGACATGCTGAGCTTGAATGTAGGTGTCATGCCTTCCAGGATACAATTTGGACAAATAAGCCAAGTGCTCATGAACATAACTTTGTGTCTCGATTGAGTTCCTTAAAATGTAGTGGTGAACCGCTTTCATGTCACTGACTTCAGGCGTTTTGCACTTCCCTGGTCCACGAGGAGCCCCCATTTTCCTACCAACATGCTTGTTCTTAGGAACTCCAAACTCTACACCTTTCTCCAGGAAAGAGGTACAATACTCAATAACTTCCTCGGTCACATAGCTCTCTACTATACTAGCGTCAGGACGACTACTACATTTTCTGTACCCCTTAAATCCACCCATTTGTCGTTCAAATGGATACATCCAATGCATTCCAACAGGGCCACAAATTCTAATTTCCCTCACCAAATGAACAATCAAATGAACCATGATGTCGAAGAAATTAGGAGGGAAATACAATTCCATGGAACTCAAAATCTCACAAGCTTCAACTTCTACCAAGTCTAAAGATGATCGACTAATAGACTTACGACATATGGTATGGAAGAAAAAACACAATCGAGTGATGCAAAATCTAACCTCATAATCCAAAACCCCACGTATTGCAACGGGAAGCAATTGCTGCATCAAAACATGACAGTCGTGAGACTTCAACCCTGACAGTTTCAAATCATTCTTCACACACCTACTAATATTAGAAGAATAACCAATTGGAACTTTCATCCCAACTAAACTATCACAAACAGACTTCTTCTCTGTCTTAGACAAATTGCATGGCCCGGGTGGCAAGTACGTTTTTCTACCCTTATCTTCTGGGGCTAACTCCGGCCTTATACCCATGTCCACCATATCCTTTCGAGCATTCAAATTATCCTTTGTCTTCGAGGCAATATTTAGCAAAGTGCCGATTAAACTGTCGCACACATTCTTCTCTATATGCATCACATCTAAACAATGTCGAACTTCAAGAATCTCCCAGTACGGCAAATCAAAAAAAATTGATCGTTTCTTCCATGGAGAATTATCCTTAGTAGTCGCCTTCCGAACTTTCTTCCCATACACCACATCCAACTTTTTCATTTTTTCAAGTATCTTCCGCCCAGTCAATATGGTAGGTGCGTCTCTTACTTCTTTCCCCCCAAACAATCCATCCTTATCTTCACGGTATGTATGCTTTCTTTTCAAAAACTTCTGATGTCCCATGTAAACCGATTTCTTCCCATACTTCAACCGAACATTTTCCGTCTGCTCCTCACAAATAGGGCATGCCTTGTGACCCTTAGCAACATATCCAGCAAGGTTTCCTAATGCAGGAAAATCACTAATAGTCCACAACAACACAACTTTCAAATTAAAAATGTCACCTCTAAAGGCATCTTTAATTTGAACTCCATCGTACCACAGTTTCTTAAGATCTTCAATCAAAGGAGACAAGAACACATCAATGTCGTTTCCTGGCTGCTTTGGACCACCAATTAGCAAAGGCATCATCACGTACTTTCTTTTCATGCACAAATACGATGGCAAATTATAAATCACCAACATAACCGGCCAAGTACTATGTTTAGAAGACATAGTTGCAAATGGATTCATCCCATCCGTACTTAATGCAAGTCGCAAATTCCTACGACCTTCTCCAAAATCAGGGTACAACCGATCTATTTTCTTCCATTGATCTCCATCGGAAGGGTGGCGTATAACATCATCATCCGGTCTTTGCCTATCACAATGCCAAGTCATATTCTTCGCGTCTTTCACATTACCAAATAATCTTGCAAAACGGGGAATTATAGGAAGATACCAAACACATTTTACCGGAAATTTTGAAGAGCCATGATCATCAAACTCCATTGCCTCTCCTTTCTTGTTCACAAGCTTCTTATACCGAGATGCCTTGCAAACGGGACATGATTGTTCTCTCTCCCACTTACCTCTATACAAAATGCAATCATTGGAACATGCATGTATTTTTTCGTATTCCATTTCATATGGACACAACACTTTTTTAGCACGATAAATACTACTAGGTAATGCATTCCCTTGTGGCAACTTGTTGTGCATAAAACTCAACAACCGATTCACACTCACATCGCTCCAACCACTCGCGGCCTTCATATTAAACACCTCCATCAAACAAGAAATAACCGTATCTTCTTTCTTACAACCCTCATACAAAGGTATGTCTTTTTGACCCAACATTTTTGCAAGAATTTCCGGCTCATCTTTAAAATCATCTATCATCTTCTCAAAAAAATGATCCATTTTACACTCAACTTCCTCCTTCCCTTTTACACCGCTAAAACAAGAGCGAGATTCTCCATGAAATGTCCATACATCGTATGAGGGGTCAAAACCATTCATAATCAAATGCAACTTTATAACTTCCCTACTATTAGACCTCTCTCGATTCAAACAACGCCTACATGGACATAACACATTCTCCTCCCTACCAAAAGCATATCCAACAAAACTATCCACAAATACAACTTCTTCCTTACTCATAAGAGTCCCCTTTTTAATAATGCTACGCCGATACTCTAAATCCTTGTTAACACTTTCACATCCTACAATAATATACAATCCCCATTCATTAGCTAAACTATCAAAAAATAATGCTCAAAAACGCAGAAATTAGTTCAACAAGGAAGGGATTGATTTGCTTGGTATTTTGCATGGGTATTTTGCATGGCAATTATAATGAAAGAGGGGAAAATAATTATGAAAGAGGGGGGGAACCCATACCTTCTTCAGCATTCATTGCTCTTCAACCTCAAAGTGCCTACTTCATTAATTTTCTGCAGCAAATTTCACTCCACCCGTTTGAAACATATCCCCAGCTCAGTAGGTGGAAGCATTAAATGCAGACGTTTCAGCGCTTTATTAACAAAAACCGCTGAAACGTATATTTAAATATCAGCCCGGTCCCACCATAATTAAGCGTATTAAAATAATTTGCCAGGACGCAGCAGTTAACTGCTGCTTTATTGCGTTCATAGGTTTCAACGGTAATTTGTACCACTGAAACCGCTGAAACAATAATTGGGCCATTTTTAAAACTTGGTCCAGTTATTATATCTTTGGACAGGCCCAATAAAAACCGAATTAATTGGACTGCAAAGTTAGCCCAATTGTCGAGTCAGCATTCGTTACAGCGCTACCCTCACCTAGCGCTGAAATAATGCGGGGTCCAACCAGAAATTCAACGCAAGCACTCGGTCAATTCATCCAGTCAGCATTTGTTACAGCGCTTCCATCAGGTATCGCTGAAAGCTTGCGGGGTCCATCCTCAAATTCAACGACCAGGTTCCGGTCAATGAGTCCAGTCAGCTTCCCGTTCAGCGGAATGCCTGACACCGCTGCAAGCAGATTCATCCATATCTCATGGTTTCAGCGACATTTGTGGAAACCGCTGAAAGCCGAAAGTCAACACTTCAATTCTTGGTCAGACTTGGCGCCCAAAATAGAAATAACCGCTGAAATGGTTGTTTCAGCTATTAATTTACACGTTATTTCAGCGGTGTATGCGTATACCGCTGAAACGGCTCCGTGTTTTTCTAGTAGTGCTGCCTTAAGCTTGGTTCAGCTAATTTCAAATATTTTTGCATTTGGACAAAATTGTTTTGAAATAAAGTTTCCTAATATTTAAAAATATTACTGAAATATTTTTTTGATTAATCAAATAAAGTTACTTATTAACTAGTATTTCTTTAATATTTTTTGTTTTGATTTATCAAAAAAAGCTAAGCTTTAATTTATTTATAGAGAAACGGATCAAATTATTTGTGCTCGGAATTAACAAATTGGGTAACAATTACAAACATACTTATATATTCCCAAAATTCATATCGATTTAATCTACTACTAACTGCTATCAATTTTGTTATGCATGTGAGTATTTTTTTTGTTTGTATTTTCATTTCCTTATTTAAATTTCACTATTTTACCATATTTTACCAACAAAAGAATTACTGTGAAACTTTTATTGTTTGATTAAATTTGTTATATGTGGGAGTTTGTTTTTTTTTGCTTGTATATTCTTTTCCCTAATTGAAATTCCACTATTTTTCCATATTTAACAAATGGATTTTCTGATGAATGTCACCAACCATTAAGAAATATTGATTTCATAGTAAAATGTATAGTGATAAATTTTCATTTCTCAAATTTAGTAATAATTATGTACCACCACAATTACGCTAATTATCTCGATGAAAGATGGAGACAATGAACATTAAAAGAGGTAAGTATTTGATTCGATTATAAATATAACAACTATATTTTTATCTAACAGATCTTTTGTTGAGTAATATCAACCACCTTTGATTTTGTAATCGTTAGTAGAATTTTTGAAAAAAAATGTTTTTACAAATAAAACAATTACTGCAAAATCTTTATTATTTGATCAAATTTGAACTTGAACGTTTGAATTCCTATGAAGATGTATGGAAGTCCTATACCTTGTAGCAGCAGGAGGTCCAGGAAATCCAGCAAAATCAATGATGATGAGCTGATTTCGGTGATGAACAGTTTCAGCTCCTCAGTATCGTCCAGGTGGTGGTAAGTCGTGCTATGGAAGCTATCGTTGCCATGGATGGTATATATGATGATGACATGCTTCGTTTCCATACGTATCTGGAGGGTCTTGAGAGGATTACTAACGCCGAGAAGTTTCTTGCGCTACATGATGCGTATCGTCGTGGTTTTATTCGTAGTTTAAGGCCTCATGTTCTTTCTGTGTGAGCTACTATTTTTTTCATTAACTGAGTATTTATGACAGTCGTAATTGGAACTGGTTGTGTATTTCATTGTTTAAGTATTATATTCAGTTTATAATAATATTCATAACATTCAGATCACATTTTCATTGTTATGCGGTTTATTTGATTCGATTTTATGAGTGAAATTTGAATTTTTGAATATAGTACTTTAATTTGCATATAATGTATACTTCCCACAAGTTATTAATAGCAGCAACTTAAACTTACTCCCCCACAGGGGTGTGTGGGAATTAGCTGTTAACTGTTAGCTGATAGCTGATTGCATTAACTGGTTTGACTAGCTGATTGTATTAGCTGACTTGATTGGCTGATTTGACTAGCTGATTGTATAAATGTGTTTGGTAAAATTAGCTGATAGATATAGCTGTTTATGGACAAAATGACATTTACGGACATGAATATATTTTACTACTTATTCACTTATTAAATGTACATAATTTATCAATTGCTATCTTTTATTACAAATGAAACATAAGAATTATAATAAATTTAAATAAATTATTATATAATCCACATTTTCATGAAATTCTTTTAAAATTATACATTATAAGTTTGTTTTAGAGGCTTTTTCAAATCTTTTTCTTGTTTCATGTTGATGGATGTAAGGGAAAAAAAAATATTTCCGAGTAATTTTGATGAAATGTTATTGATATTACAGTGGAAAAATGAGAAAAACCAACCAATGACATTATAATAAAATCTAATGAACATAAACATCCATAATATAATCATAATAATGCAACCCAAAATACTAATTGAACAATTAGAATGATGCATAATTATTTTGAACACTTGAATTTTCCTACAAAAAACCAAATTCAACAATATGTATTCTATCTTTTTGCATAATTAGTATAGAGGAGAAAGGGCAAAAAAGTATTTAATTGAGCATTTGAGTAGAAAATACTACTTTTTTAGCCTTTTGAAAATTAGCCTATTAAGTACAAAAAGCATTTTTTCAAATGCATTCACCAAACACTTAAAAGTACTGTTTGACGGTCAAATTAGCACTTTTTAATCAAATCAACACTTTTTAGCCCATAAGACATTTTACTAAACACCCCATTTGGTTCATCACTTCATTATTGGTGACCAACACTCACGAATTAACACGGGTGGGTGATATGATTCCAAATTAAAAGGCAATCACTTGCTTAGTGATTCAACTTTGAATGGTTTGAATTTTGATGGTACACTAATTTTAATCAGATTATCGTGATTGTTTCATGTTTCTCATGCCCAATACTTAACCGTGCCCCCTTCATTTGAACCCCACAATTCATATGTATGGTGCACATTTAGATATTGGACGTGAGAAATCAAATATTAAAATATATTTGTTGGTTTTTTCCCTTTTGGATAAGATCAAATTTGCCGACGACATATGGTTTAATGTCGTCCATATCCTATAAATCAACAATGCATGACTCCAAATTAATAAGAACAAGCAGAGAGATATGCTAGCATCATAAAAATGAATAAAAATATATATATTTGAAGCCGCGTGGAGCGCGTAAGGATCTTAATTTGACATTTTTGGCCTTATTTTAATTTACCAACCATCTTGACTTGCCTGCCCCACTACAGTAACCTCCGGTGGGGCCGGTTTGTTTTTGGAATCGCCGATCAGCTCCATAGTAGACGTACAGTAGAATCTTTCTGGGAAAATATTGTGTTTTCGCGCCTCAGTCTTTGCTAAATTACCAATTGATCCATGGACTTTTTTACAAGTTAATCAAATTTTAACCATATTGTAACCTATAGATTTTTTCAAATAAGAGTAAAACACTCGTGTACCGCTGAGTAGTTAATTTTATGCTCATGTACCACGAGTTTTGAGAAAGTGCTTGTGCACTCTTTGACTGAAGTTTAAAAAACGTTCAAAAGTCATTCGGTTGAATATTTTTGGTATTCGAATGACATAATAATATTGAACCCGCGTATTTTTGGACGTTTTAGAGGTTTGAATTAAGTTGTCAATTTTAATCAAGTAGTACACTGACATTTTTTCAAAACTTAAGATTACAATAATACGTAGGTAATTACTGAGAAATACACAAGCGCTTTATTCAAATAAAATATAAAATCGATTGATACAAAAAACTTTAATATAAAATCTCATAACATTACTAAAAAAAATCGCAACGGTCTTTGTAACGTGAAATCCAAAATTTACATTGTGTTAGTTTACCAATTTAATTTCAGATACTTTCGGTTTAAAATTGTTGATGGATGTATTAAGGGTTTTTTTTTTTGAGAATTATTTTTTGCAAAAAGTACAAATATATCAATCCTGATTTCTTTGGAGCTCTTCGTTTTTATTTTGATAGCTCTGTGATTTTTTTGTTGTTAAAATAGCACTGTGATTCATAACTTGGTCCCCATCTTTTTATCTGAGATTGAAGAAGATAATATAATAATACATCCGTGTCACTCATAAATCGGTGACATTATCTGTTCGAAATTCAAACTGGACATCACAATCTCCACCGACTAAGACACATGTATTACACGAGCTTGAGCTGTTCGAGAATTCCCCTCCAAATTTAATGTGTGTGTTACGCAATTTCTCCATAGTTTGACAAAAGAACCTATTTAATCCGTCTTAATCGAACCAAATTGATCTGAACTAAATTAAAAAATATTCAGATACATTGTGTTGAACAGGCCCTAACAGTCAAGTTGTGACACAAGTCACGAAACATACAAATTTTCATTTTTAAGGACCATAAACACTGCATTTATTTTCACAGGCACAAACAATATATTTTGAACCTTCACGGACCATATGAAATATTTAATTCTAATATATTTGATCAATTATCAAACTCTATATTGTTATGAATTTCCTTGTCATATTTTCAAGTATTAGTATCGAGATTGGACATGTCAAGTTCAACTTATTTTCAACTTAACTGCGCTAAAGTGCGTGGAAGTTAACTGAAATTAACTTGTTTGGTTGGGTTGGATTTTGTGAGTATGAAACAAAAATTTTGATTGATTTTTAGAATTTTGCAAGTCTGGATTTTGAGAAATTTGATGAACGAAACAAGATTTTACAAAATTGGACTTGAATAGTTCAAGTTTTGCAAAAACTTGCCCAACCAAACACACACTTACTATTTATTGTGAACATACTACATTAAATTCGAAATCTCCTGGTTTTTCTTTTCTGAATGAAAAAGGTTTACGTGATAGACCCACAAAATCACTAATATCAACTTATTCATTTGTTACTTTTGTAGTGGTGCTTTGGAATACTATGTTTTATAATGTGTCAATTCAAGATAGATTTCAAATGCTTAGATAAACAAAGCGTGTGGAATCTGGTTAAAAGTTTTATGAATGGGGCATAGTACAATATTTGGTGCTTTGAAATCCCTTTATTTTTAGCATCGTGTTCTTTCTCTCTTTTTTTTTTCTCTTTTTTTTTGTCGTCCAAAAAAAATGATATAATGGAAGTATCTTTATGATTTAAAAAGTGAAAATGAAAATGAAAAATCAATCGGCAATCTCATTGCAAGATGAATGGTCCGTTTAATGATTATTTTCCCTATCGATACATACACCAATCATGAAATTGTTCAATGAAAAATAATAATAAAGAGATTTACTACTCAATTCGATTTCTATATATCTTAGCCATCATGTTCACAGTAAAAAAACGAATTAATTATTTTAAATCATGAAACTTTAGAATTCTAATCACCAAAATCCTCCCTTCTACTCTTCTATGTTCTTGCCCATCTTTTTATAAGAACATAAAGAATGAACTATTGATTATGTTTGTTTGTTTTGTTGTTGAATAAGTGTAAATTGTTTACATCGATTAGTTTCGCTCTATTTAATGAGTGTGCGTTGTTCACAATCATATTGATCTTTGATTGGATCGATTAGATCTCGTGTCTGCAATGCTTGAATAAGTGTAACTCAAGTCGATGGTCTGTACTCGATCTGGCTGTAAAGGTCGTGTAATGTTCTCGATCTGATTTACAAATCGTGTATCCGTCCGTGATTTCTTTCAAGATCTAAGCAGTTTGAAGAACATAGATAATGATCTGAATCAAGTGGTGTTGCAGTTGTAGCAGATCTCTGCTTGTCATAATGATTCATGCACGGGGAACTTTTCCTTGCCAAGCGGTTTTGATGATTTTCACGGCTAACAAGTTAATACTTTTGAGGATGGTATTATAATTCCGTTTGATGTCCAAATCTATAATAGTCTAGATATCATAGTCTAGATATGTCTGGTTACTCTTATAATAAATTAGTTAAATTTGATATGTCTTAATCTGCTCCGCTTTTGAGTTATTTGGTTTATTATTAATTTATTTACGTGAAGATATTAGTTTATGTCGGTGAACATAAAAAAGAGGTTGTGATTTTAAGAACATAATAATCAACTTCAGATAAGTGGAAGGCCGTTTGTTGTTTTTCTTTTGGATAAGATAGGAATTGCCGACTGCATATGGTTTATTGTCGTCCATATCCTTCAAATCTACAAAATGAATGACTCCAAAATTACCAAATTACCAAACTAATGGTACTAATATGTAATTATGCCAGCCGCGTGGGCCGCGTTAATATATCCGTTGACATTTGCCTTTATTCTGCCGATTAGCTCAATAGTCCAAAGAGTGCACGGAAAATCTTATGATTGCATCCCTTCATTTTGGCGAAATTACCAAATCACTTGAGGGTGGATACTGAAATAAGTGTCTTTAAATTACAATTATATATAGTTATTATTTTTTTGAAACAGTTAATGTTGACAAAGGTAATTTATTGGTAAGTCAATTTAGTTTTATATTAAAAAAATTAACAATGATTCAGTTAGATTTATTCATATTAATTTTATTTTTTAAAATATAAATTTTCACTTTTATTTTGGTACAACTCAATTTATTTGTTCAGTTTGAGGTTGGTAAGTTTTGCGCATGGAACGAGGATCATTATTGGTAAAAATAGGTGATTTTTGGAAATAATAGTTTTTGTGTTTTGAAACTTTGGTGGACTCATCTCATTAATAAATTTAGGAGAATTACATAATTTTACTACGATCTGACCGCATAACGTATAGTATCAGTGAATTATTAAGAAGAAATCTAGTTAAAAGGATACGCCTTCCTAAATACTGACAAGACTCGCTAATGGCTCAAACAATGTGGGATGAGTCTCCCGCAAGGAACGCAGACTCATGCACAATAATTAAGCCTATCCGCGATCTATTAATTCAACTTCTGAATTAACAGTCACACGTCATACGACACCATGCTACTCAATCCTTCTTGAAACTAAATGGTATTGTGTCGCCTCTTAACTTCTTCACCTGGCATGTACGTCTTGTTGTGGGTCCTCTGTTAAACGTTGCATGTTGGAGAAGTGTTAAGTTTTGGAAAAAATTTCATTCTATTTTAAAACAATTTGATGATGCTAAGTCATTTTGTGTTAAGCAGTACGATAACGCGTCGTCGTTTTATTTGTTGTTTCGGGATAAATCAGATAGGCACGTCTTAAATGTATGACCATAGCATACATACACTATTAATAGATGGAGTACTTTGAAATAAAATAATCAATTTTTTCATTGACATTTTTCATCTATTTATTGTTGTTTTTATTTCATTTCACCGTGATTCATAACTTCATATGTTGGTCCCATTCCACCGTGAAGAAGATAATATGCACATCTGTCACTCATAATCTGCCAATTTGGTCACTTATTTTCTGTTCAATATGTCATCATAATCTCCACTGATTGCGATACATGAATCATGATACATGAATTCCCCCCATAAAATAATTAATACTGCGTAATTAAATTAGCTATTAATATTCATTATTTATGATTGTAGTAAAAAATGTTAATAATTGTTTATCATGATAATTATCTGTCCACTGTCTAATAAACAATATTTTTTTAAATAACGGTCATCTCTAATCCTGTAAATTGCGTCCAATGCACCCAATACTAATCACTTCAACTCAAAGTTTTGAATAAAAATTATTCATTTCAGTTTTATCCAGAATAATGAAATGATAAAAATTTAAATAATAGTCTTAATCCCTTAAGTAATAAGGAGCTTATTTTCGCATAATTCGCTTGAAAATGAATTATTAAATTAGACTAGTTTTGATAAAATTCAATTTATTCAATACTATCAATATTCTATATTCTTAATAAATTAAAACTTACTTTAATTCGATCATTCATTTTTTGTCAATAAAATTTAGCTTAACTTAGATGTACTATTATTATATTTAATATATTAATTTTGTTTATTTCATTTCAGTTCGTACATTTAAGTTCATTTGGTAAAAGTAAGTCGGGAGAATATGACCTTAGAAATAATACCACTTTACGGGAAAATATTACTTTACTAGAAATAATACTTTCAATTAAATTTAATTGATTAAGTTCAAATTAGTTTAAAAGGTAAGCTTGGATAACAAGGCATAAGAGTGAGAGTAGTTTAAGATCTAATCACAAGGATTAAACATTAAATAAGTGAGAGTAGTCTTCATCCAATAATACAATATTAAAATATTTGCAAGTGCCACCCCACCACTATGAATAATTAATAAATGCCACCCATCTCTTCCCATCTTTCCATCCCCATCCTTCCCCCGTCGGCATCAACATCGTCTACGCGTATCACACACTGATTTCACTGATACAATATCCAATTCTACCATATATATATACACACACCAACCATAACTCAACAACCTGTAACCAAACCGTTAGAATTCAGTTCAGCCATGGCGAGGACGAGGAAGTCCATCAGGCCACCTTCGCCGCCCTTCACTCTCTTCTTCGTCCTGATCCTCTTCTGCGGCGTCTCCTACGCCCGCTTCCTCAGCGACGGCATCTCGGAGCAATCAGATCCCTCCGCCGCTGTGGATGGGTCCCGCTTCATCCGCCTCTTCATGGCGGCGGCAGCGGAGGAGGCGGCGTGCGAGCAGACGTACGGGTTCCTGCCCTGCACCACCACAGTGTTCGGGAATATGTTTTTGATTCTGGTCTACGGGTACCTTATGTTTCTTGCTGCCACGTATCTCTCCAATGGGAGTGAGCTTTTGCTGGAGATTCTGGGGCCTGGCCTCATTGGTGGACTCTGTCTTCCGATTCTCGGCGCGCTTCCTGATGCCATGCTCATTCTTGGTAATTTTATGTGGTTGTATTATTTTGTAGTGTTCAATTTTGCCCATAAAGGTTTGATTTGTATCGTATTGACTGGGATATTGACAGTTTGATCTTGACAGAAAGTTGGTTTCTTTGTGGATTTGTTGAGGCCCCTTTTGTTTGTTTGATGTTTGTGGAAATGCATCAGAATATGGTCACAATGTTCCTAGTAATTGATTGATTGGAAATTTAGTTTAGTGGCGGATCAAAGAGTTCTCATATTTGAGTGAGAATTAAGATGGATAGCAGAAAAAAAAGTTCTTTTTCCTTCTTAAAACCTGAAATGGATCTTAGAGCTAGGCTGTGTTTAGTTAATTTGAATCTACGAAACATTTGGGATAATAAGGTTGATTATGAAACATTTGGGAATTTGGATAATATAGCTGAGTCCTGAATGCAATGTAATTGGATAGTGTGTACATCTCACTCTCTGATTTCCATTGTTACTAGACATTGTGTGTGAATTAATCATGATTATATGAAAAGCTATTGCAATGCCATGTATTTGATGCTGATGTGACTCTTTCTGTGCTGAATAAAAATTGTGTAGTGTCTGGGATTTCTGGAAGTAAAGAGGTAGCGCAAAGCCAGGTCTCAGTTGGAATAGGTTTGCTGGCTGGCTCGACTGTCATGCTTCTCACAACTATCTGGGGTACCTGTATAGTTGTTGGAAAGTGTGACTTGAATAACCATATTGCTATTGATAACAAGGACACCAAAGGATTTAGCTTAACTGGTGAGTCCCCTCTCTCCTTGATTTTGGCCTTCTGTAATTGTTTCCAGCAGTTTTTATGTTTGCTAACATTTCATATTCCCTTTCGTTCAACCAGGCTCTGGTGTTAGTACTGATATCTGGACAAGCTATGCTGGGATCATCATGGCTGTTTCTGTTGTACCCTATGTCATTGTCCAATTTCCTCTGATCATTCATACTCACAAGGGAGAACACCTGGCTGTATTGATTGCTCTAATCGTCTCTGTCTCACTTCTGATCTCCTACTGTATGTATCAGGTACCTGTCCTCTCTCTCTCTTTCTCTCTTACTGTTGGACGAAAATTTTCATGTCCCCTGTTTGTCGTGTTTAGGTTTTTCATTTATTGGATTCTGTTTTAACCATAGGAAAGTGATATGTATTATGCCAAGTTATCAACCAACCTTAGTCAGCACTTGCTTTTCTCATAGCTATGGCAATGTCGAACTGATTTATGTAAAGTTTTGAAAATACTATTGTATATCAGGCTCCATCTACATTTTTTTTATGGAGCTACACCACCATTGTGCACCTGTCATAGGCATTTTTTGTTGATTCAACATTTTGTCTTTCCGTCTAAGCCGCTCGTTAATTATTTCAGGTTTTTCAACCTTGGATCCAAAGGAGAAAGATTGCTTTTGCAAAGCATAAACATGTGATTTCTGGAATTCTCCAGCAACTGAAAATGCGCGCTTTGGGGAGACTTTGCAAGGATGATGGAACAGTTGACACAGATGTGTTACAAAAGTATGTCTACTTTCTGCTTTGGCCAATTTAATGTTCTTTTTGTCTTATCCATATTAGAAGGCTATTCCTTTTCTGTTACAGAAGAATGAGAGAAATTGATATGAGTTGCCTATTGTCTTCAGATATTTTCTTGAGGTATATAATTATATGTGTGTTCTTCTTAACAGGCTATTTAATACAATAGATGAAAATGGTGACGGAAATCTCTCACATGCTGAATTAAGAGCGCTAGTAATAGGAATTCGCTTTAATGAGATCAACATAGAGCAAAATGATGCTCTTGAAAAAGTGATGAAGGATTTCGATACCTCTGAAGATTCTCAGCTTAGTTTCCCGGAATTCGTTAGTGGTATTGAGAGATGGCTCAATGAAGCCAGAGGGGGAGCCAGGCCGACTGCTCAGGCTGGTCCAGGCACAATTAAGTACATAGACGAGTTCCATGAGGTACAAGCACCAGCAATTTGTTCTTCTTTCTAAAATGTTTTTAGATTCTACAATAAACATATGGCACTGATGAGATTACTTTTGCAGCAAACAAGAAGGGATCATTACTTCATGGGTGAGCAAGAGCAGAGCGATGAAGTTGTTGAGGGTGCTGAAAACCCTCGAACAACCTCTATCAAGGCCGTTTTGTTGCTGCTACTCGGTACTACTATTGCCGCTGCATTTGCTGATCCATTGGTTGATGCAGTTGATAACTTCTCAACTGCCACCAGCATTCCCTCCTTTTTCATCTCCTTCATAGCATTGCCTCTTGCAACCAACTCTGCTGAAGCAGTATCAGCAATCATATTTGCCAGTAGGAAGAAGCTGAGATCTGCATCTCTGACATTTTCAGAGGTAACCTTTTCTGCTTCCTTGATTTTTAGGTTTTTAGGGTTTAGTTTTGAATCTAATTTATCTGTTTTATCCTCTCTCTCTCTCTCTGCAGTTATATGGAGCTGTCACAATGAACAACTTGCTGTGCTTATCGGTCTTCTTGGCGCTCGTGTACATTAGAGGACTGACATGGGACTTCTCATCAGAAGTGCTCGTAATCTTGATTGTTTGCATTGTGATGGGCGTTTTCGGGAGTCTCCGTACCACGTTTCCGCTTTGGACATCTATTATAGCTTTTCTACTCTACCCCTTCTCCCTGGCACTGGTGTATGTCCTTGACTATGTCTTCGGCTGGTCATAGAATTGCAGCAGTTCCTTGGTGGCATATATTAATGTTTTAAAAAAAAGCATCGACACTCACTGTGTAAACTTTTGATAAATTAAACTGCCTTCTGGCCAACGGCTAATCTTTATGTTGGTTTATTTGTTTTTGTTTTTGAAGGTTTGATTTGTAGTATCTAGTGTTTTTACACAATGATCAGTTTTGCAGTACATTTTTTTCTTGGGTACATCAATTCAAGGCCAAAGAAAGTGCTATAAATGGCTTGAGAATTTAGGGAGCTGTTAACTCTTTGCATAGAACTGCATTCCCTAACGACATGAGAGAACTGGAACCCTGCTGCCAGTGAGGTAAGCAAGTTACTACCTTGCTCGAGGCCCCATTTTTTAAAGCTCCCGTGGCATAGGGGTAGGATTATTCAATCCTTTCATGGCATATAGGGAATCAATCTCTATAATAGCTTAATAGCAAGCCTTAAGGCTAATAATTCTGTCTGGAGAGGAGATATAGCTAATACACATTCCATTTTCATTCTCAAAACTCTCCCTCCACTGTCCCTAATGACCAGACCAATACATGCTGATGTATTATTTATGTAAGAGCCATCTAAATTATTTTTTGACTGATTTGATGATCTTCAGTAGCCAAAAAATACAGGTAAAAGTAGTAAATGTGACTATGGTGGTGTGAGTGCTTGGTTTACCTCTAAACTGAAGATATAACTTGATTCCGTGCTTGACATTTAGAAATTGAGGAACTGGAATTGACAGAGCAGATTGCACAAAATTGAAGACTTGCACAAAATTGTGAGCTGCCGAATTTTGGGTGGGACGGTGGAGTACCTAAAAACTGTTTTTGATAACGAAAGATCAGATTAAATCATGTATTAAAGCCAAGAGAAAAGCCAAAAATACAGATACAAACCAATAACATGGCAGGACTTAAATATACCTCTGTTCTGCTCTGCCTCCTGCTGATTCATACAACAATCCTATATGTCCAAGGAGAAGATGTTCAAAGATCGCATTTCCCAGATGGGTTCATCTTCGGAGTGTCCACTTCTGCATATCAGGTGAGAATTCAAACGTTCTTGTTCAGATTTGGGACTCTTTTTTTCTAATGTTCTTTGGAATGCTTGTTAGATTGAAGGTGCATTTCTTGAAGATGGAAAGGGGCTTAGCAATTGGGATGTTTTTGTTCATAAACGAGGCCAAGTCAGAAATGGAGACACCGGAGATGTAGCTGATGATCATTTTCATCGTTATATGGTTCTGTCCCGACTTAAACTGCACACTTTTTGTCTGTTAAAAACAGCTGAACATAAAATGTTTTGATTTGATTGCAGGAAGATATTGAGTTGATGCATTCTCTTGGTGTGGATGCCTACCGGCTTTCGATTTCGTGGACAAGAATCCTGCCAAGTACGTTTTCTTTCTTGTTCATGGACAGTATTTCCCGACCCAACTGCCACTGTACTATCGCCTACCCTAATATTAGTTCCTGGATCCGCTACTGTCTGCTATGATAGAAATTTTGAAGTTTCACACGGCTCTAATACTTTGTTCTGTTCTGTTCTGTTTCTGGTTAGTCAGGAGGGAAGTTTGGTGAGGTTAATCTTGCTGGAATCATGTTTTATAACATGCTAATTGATAGCCTCTTGCAAAAAGGTGAGATGCATTTAAACACTTTTCAGTCCATTTCTATGAACTAAATTAAAATCTGTCCAACCTTTTGTTTTCTGGTTTGAAAAATGCTAAAAAGATTAGTGTAACATGTAGGGATTCAGCCATTTGTGACCATTCATCATGAGGACTATCCTCAAGAACTTATGGACAGATATGGAGGTTGGCTCAGCCCTTTGATGCAGTAAGTTCAACTTGTTTTAAACTTAAATCATGTTCTCCCGAGCTCGTTTCTTGCTGAAATGAACTGATCTACTCATAAACTCGAGAGAACATGGCCTAAATGCTCCTGCAAAATAGTAATAATTCGCCTTGTGTGTTGTACTAGGGATGACTACTTGTTCTATGCTGAAATTTGCTTCAAGAACTTTGGAGATCGAGTTAAGCATTGGATCACGATCAACGAGCCAAATCTGGCTTCTGAATTTGCATATATGAGGGGGTTGTATCCACCAGCACATTGTTCTCCACCATTTGGGAACTGTGCTGCTGGTAGTTCAGACACTGAGCCATTGATTGCAATGCACAACATGCTTCTTGCTCATGCCAAGGCTGTCAAGATGTACAGAGAGAAATTTCAGGCAAGTATATGATCATATTATATGTTCATGGTTCCGTTCAGGTCAAATCAGATCAGATGGAAAAATAAAAACATTAGTATACACTCAGAGGCTAATCTATGCTAGCCTGTTCTCGGATCTGCCGAACAAGCATGTAAACATAATTTCTGACCTAACTGCTATCCGTAGCGTCTTCCTGCTCTTTACTGCCGCCCACCTTAATATTAATTCCTAGATCCGCTACTGTATACGCTTCAGTTCAGTTCAGTTTAGTTCAAATTAGGCGAAAAGAAGGGAAACTTACGATGGTGGGGTTCTTTTGCAGGTTAAACAAGGTGGAATGATAGGACTTGTGGCAACCACATTGATGTATGAACCATTGTTTGATGATGAAATTGACAGGGAAGCTGCAGATAGAGCACTGGCTTTCAATGTGGCTTGGTAAGTACCAAAAATTGGTGCATTTTGCTGTCAAAATTAGGTCCATTAAAATGGGTGGCTTTCGTGATTTTATTGGTAACGCTTTTGACTTCTGGATTACTATTGGTGGTTTTCATTTCATCAAATAAAATCAAGAGAACATGAGCTCAGTAATTGAGAAAAAAATTACAAGTTATATGCTAAAAATTTTAAATATCTCAAATTTGTAAAATTTGGTGCTACTACCTCAAAATTACTAGGTTTTGATTCTCATAAAAACAGGGGAGGATGGGATTAATTTTTCTAATAGATTTTAAAAATCTTGTTTTAATTCTTGTGTGCCCTAACAGGGCCTTTGATCCAGTGGTGTTTGGAGATTATCCACCAGAAATGCGTCAAATTCATGGAGATGAACTGCCAAGATTCACAAAAGAGGAAAGCCAGCTCTTAAGAAATAGCTCTGAATTCCTAGGTCTAAACCATTATGCAACTCTCTATGCTAAGGACTGCATTTACAGAAGCTGTGCCTGCACTGATTCGAGCTGTGTTCCGGGCGGCGATCGCCCCATCCGAGGCTTCACGAGCACCTTCGTGCTTCGTGACGGGGTCTCAATTGGAGAGCCGGTAAGAGTCGTGTTTCTAAAATATTTTGGAATCGTACTTCTAATATTAGAATATGCATTCATCGGGAGAGCCCAGAAGAATCATGTTTTTAGTATATTTTAGAGTCGTATTTCTAATATTAGAAGATGCATTCAATGTTAATAAGAATCTTGTTTATAAATATATGTATATCAATTAAGAGTCATGTTTCCTATATCAAGAATCGTGTTTCCATTATTAAAATGATTATCATAACATATTTTTAAAACTTGAACAGATGGGGCGGGATCGATTTCGAGTTGTTCCCCGAGGAATGGAAGAAATTGTTGCCTATGTGAAGAATCGTTACAATAACATGCCAATGTACATCACTGAAAATGGTACTTATAAATGATTTTATTTTTATTTATAAATTAACTTCTAGTAATTTTATATTTTCTTTTGTTATAAAAAATTAACTTCTAGTAATTATTTTATATATTTTTCTCCAGGTTATTCTTCAGTGCTGCAAGAAACAAACAATGAATTGATACAGGATAAAAAGCGCATTGACTTTCATAAAACTTACCTTGCATCTTTATTTCGAGCCATAAGGTGAATTTCTTCTGCTTTTGATAGTAATACTTTTTCTTATCTAGAGTTTAATTCACGATAAACATATGGATAAGACGATCTTATAATAAGATAAATGATTAATTTTTCAAGTTTTGGGTCCAAGTTAGTGATCAGACACATTTTCAAATATACAACAAGTTATGTTTTACCGTAAGATCTCCTTATCTGATTGTTTATCTTAATCCACACCATCACACTTAATTTTAAAAGCTAGCAAATAAAGTTTGATATTTTATTAGTTTATAAAATTATTATCTTGTACATTTTGTATATATGATCATATATGATTGAAAATTTTGATAGAAATTGAAAGTAAATAGCAAAATGGGTGTACTCCCTCCTTTACCGTTCAAACTGCACAAATTACTAATTATTAAGTTAAAATTGAAATATATGTTTAATCGTTAATTTAAACTAGCATTGTTAATCAAATATTTTCAAATAAGATCTTGTTAGATTCGCTATAACTTGAATTTTTTCATAATACTAAAACTTCATTACCCATAATTACACATAAATAAAGATCTTAACGGTCAAAAAGATTTTTATACAGTTTGAAAATGTCAATTTATGTAGTTTAAGATGGAAAGGAGAAGGTATGAATTTAGGGTTTTAGCGATCACTATTATTCAATTTTTTTTAAAACCTGCACACGATGACGATATATGATCTATTTTAATATCTTATTATTTTTGTTAGTGACGGAGCTGATGTGAGGGGTTATTTCGTGTGGAGTTTGATGGACAATTTCGAGTGGAATGATGGATACATCATCAAATTTGGGCTCTATGCAATCGATCGAATAACAATGGAACGAATACCAAAGTCATCGGCAAAGTGGTACAGAAATTTCCTAAGGAACTACACCAGCACTGATGTGTTGAAGCAGAACAAAATACAGAGATATACTAGAGTGACATATTGAGAATATCGCCATATGTAAAAATGATTTGTGTATATAGGTTGTTTGGATTTATGTGGGAGTTCAATTATACATAGAAATATTGAACTTCTAATTAGTCATTCTAAATTTCTTAGCGTTTGATAATATTGTTTGGCTGAATGTGTGAAAAATAATTTGCATAGGATTTTCTGATTACCAAGGGGTATTCGGGTGAGTAAATTTCTCCATTGTGTGGGGAAATCAAGTTAGTCTAGAAAGAGTAAACATGAAGTGAATGTTCCAACTATTTTATTTTGCGATAGGTAAGTCTGTTATTGACTTATCAAAGAATCCATATTTTCATGGGAAGATTAAACATATCGACATCAAGTATCATTACATTTGAGAATTGGTTCGAGAAAATGAGGTTGCAAATAATTACTAAAAGACTGAAGATCAAGTGGCACACATTTTCACCAATGTGGGTAACTTTGATCCCAAGGACATATAACATCAATCCCAAATATGTCATCTCGAACTGCTTCCAACATCTTCAAATTATTCCCAGTGTATTATATCATCCACACATATAGACACAAAGACAATATCTCCATTCGGTAAACACTTTACATATGTAGTATGCTCATATGGACACCTCTCAAAACCATTTTCTTAATGAAGAAATTGGCGCGAGTATACCACGCTCTCAGCTCTTACTTCAAACCATATATATAAGGCTCGGTTTCAGACGATCTTCTTCTCCTCTTTTAACATATTCAGGAGGCTGATCAACATAAACCTCCTTTTCAAGAACACCATTTAGACTATCCAATTTCACATCCAATTGATGTATTTTCCAATCATTTTGAGCCACCAAAGGGATAACCATCCGGATTGTATCAACTCTCGCCACCACCGGAACATCTTAATTTAAGCCCTCTGAAACATCTGAGCTCCATTCAAGTGTTAATCGATTCATTTGTGTTAATTGTTGAAGTGGTTTAATGGGTGCTCCAGGGGAGTTGAGAATGACTCTAGTGGTAAGACACTAGCAGATTTAGGGAATTGATAGATGCAGTCCAACATTACTAATGCAGTCTGTATTTGTACATAAACTACCTAATACGTCCTTACTAAAGTGGTCCATGATCAAATGTGTTTGGCTTCCTGATCTAATTTTTCGACGTGTTTGTCTTTCCTCTCGTTGAGGGTTGGGAAGTTCAAATAAGTGTAGGTGAGTTTATTTCATCATATTTCAACTCATCTCATCAATTTTCAACTCATATAAGTATTTCATGTTATTAATCACCTTGCAACACAAGATCTACACTCTTCAGTGTGGCACACCATTAATCAACACAGCACATCACAATATTCATAAGTAAAACACGACACTTTATAAGATCAACCTGACAGTTCGATAATAAAAAGTTCACCGTACATAGTATGCATGGGTGTTATCTAGTAAATTGATATATAAGCATTAAGCACTATTTGAATTAAGAAACTTGGTTAACTTTAACTAGCATGCGTGGGAACACAACCAATTAAGACCGACTCCTTATTTTTGTAACCTAATTAACTTGAATTAATCATCAGAAGGTAAGTCTCCGGCGTCTTCTTCAGCCTCAGCTAAGATCTCCTTCACTGTATTTGCAACTTTTGTTAGCACTTCTGCCCAATTCCTATACCAGTAGAGCTACATTATCATTAGAAACAAGGATGAAAACACACACAAACTTGAATGGTTGATTATGAATGTTATAAGAACAAGATTCATAAGTGATGCATGTGATTAATAAGTTTGAGAAATTCAATTGTGTTTAGATCTGTTTTTCTGAGCTTATTTTTACGCAAAACTGATCAACTGAGTTGAACTGAAATAAATAAAAATTTACACATTGATAAATAGAATCGTATAAATAAGTCTAATCTGAATTTTTATCAAATTATATTTTTACTAATAACTTGTATATATAAATCTTTTACATGATATTATCATAAGAATAATTGTCTTTTATGCAATTTTACTTTTATCATTCACTTATAAGCTAAAAATTCAGTATAATTAGCAAGAAATTTTGCATTCATTTGTTAGCAGTCAAATACATAAAAATTTGTCTGTTTCATACGAAGCATGTAAATCTGAATTTAATGCAAAACATGAATTAACTAAATAAACATGTGAATAAGGGTCTGTTGTGTACATCTTTTCTTTATTCTACTATTTACATTAATATTTTTCAGTTCGATTCAATTTAATATTTTTTATTTAGTGATCAATTCAATAAGAGTGTGTTTGGTTCATCCACTTTTGAAAAAATAATTGTTTGATTTGTATAATTTTAGAAAGTTTATATTTTCCCACTCGCAAATCTAGTTTTTATTCTTTAAAGTCTAGATCTATTTTTTTTTATAAAAAAACTTATAATTTTTGTTTTAACCTTGCAAAATCTTTACGAACCAAACAAAGTTTTTCACTTTTGGTTTGAGTATCCAGATTATCACAAAGAGGGCATTTTGTTGGGAGATTGATTTCATATTTAATTAGTACATCATCAAAAGGCAGTAAACAATTTTCAATTCTCCAAATCAAAATAGATAGTTGAGGAGGAATGTATTTAGTCCATACCTTTTTAATGAAAAAACAGATCAGTGGACCTATACTGAGTGAGGAATATGTTGATTTGACTGAGAAAACTCCCTTTGCATCTGCAGTCCAAATAAGCCTGTCACTATGTGAGTATTGGATCTCCACTCCCTATAAAAGAGTTAAAATGTTGGTAGCTATATAAGTCTCCATACTTGTCAGAATGTTGCTTTTCTGGTTGCAGAATTGAGCAAATGTCAAATTAGTGAAAGGCAAATCAATATGTCCAGGCCATATATATAGTATAGAAGACCAACTCCAAGCCAATTTGCATTCCAAAAAGGAGAATCACCTACCCCTACTAATACTCTAGACTGTTTATTAGCATGCCCATTTACCTCACTTATTCTTCTCCATGTATGAGGAGTTTTATAAGATTTAGGTACAGCCCACAAATAAGCATACCAGATTGTGCAATTTGCATGCATTTTCCACCATATTTTGCAAGAAAAATACCTAATTGTCTCTCTAATGTCTCTAAAACTCAAACCATTCTCATATGTTAGGACTGCCATCCTCTCCCATCTTCTCCATATTTTTCTTGGCCCTATTTCAGTCTCTCCCCAGAAGATTCTGGTTGCCATCTTTTCCATCATTTTTACCACTATATCTGGGGGCTTTAGCACCGCAAATATGTGAGTTGGTAAAACAAGAAAAACATGGTTGATAAGCACTATTCTTCCTGCGTTTGTTAACCATCTGTTCTTTCAGTTTTTGAGTCTGTTTTCCTTCCATTCTTTCAGTTTTTGAGTCTGTTTTCCATTCTCTGGAGCAATGCCTGGTAGTAGATCACTTTATTTCTCCCTGTGAAAACTGGAACTCCAAGATACTTGAAAGGCATGACTCCCTGTCTCATTTCAGTAATTCTTTTAATCATTTTAAGCACTGGCTGAGAAGCTAGCTTATGAATGAAAAATTCAGATTTATAGGAATTGATTTTTTGGTCTGAGCATGCTTCATATGCATTGCGAAATTTCTACACTCTTTTCAGATTCCTCCTAGTAGCAGTTGTGAATATGATTGTGTCATCAGCTACATCAAGTGAGTAATTACATCTACTCATCTTGGCATAGTATAACGAGATATGTACTGAATTTCTATGAGCTTTTTGAGACCTTTGGAAAAAACTTATATGGTCAAGTTATATAGGTATGGGAATAGTGGATCCCCCTACTTGATTCCTCTGCTAGATTTAAAGAAACTATTTGCCATCCCATTGATGAGGACAAAGAACCAGGTTGAGGAGATGTTTTGGAGTATGATTCAGACTAGCAGTCCATGAAATCCAAATTCCAGCGAAACAAAATTTAAAAATCTCCAAGAAACCTTATCAATGGCCTTTTGCATATCTAGGTTATGATCAAATTTATGTTCTGTGGATTTTTGCTCAGCATTCTCACAATTCTTCTGCATATGTAAGGTATTATCAGAAATGTCCCTCCCTTTAAGGAATGCAGACTATTCCAAAGATATAATTTTAGGCATTAGAGGCTTTATCCTCTCCATTAAAATTTTGGAGAAAATATTGTTTATGAAATTTGAGAGGCTAATATGCCTAAAGTCTGCAAAAGAGCCGGGAGTTGCTATTTTAGGGATCACAGTAAGCCAGGTGCTAGATATGGCTTTGGGCAGTTTCTCCATCTGGACAAACTCATTAGCAGCAGCCAACATGTCCTCTTTAATTATATCCCAAGTGAACATAAAAATGTCCTGAGTAGCCATCTGATCCAGGGGCTCCACTTTTGTTCAGATTAAAAACTGATGTTTTCAGTTCTTGCATATCTACTTGCCTAAGCAGACCTGCATTGTCCTTATCTTGATTATGTTCGTATAATTACGAATACTTGAAAATTTCTATCATAATTGTACATAATTTAGAGATTAGTTTTTTTTTACTAACGATGCCCAAGAGATATGGTGCAAAGATGAATTTGAAATTTGTTTAAGATGTTCATATGGCCTCTAATTCTAGTTTAGGTGCAAGAACATGTTTTTAAGTCATAACCATCAAAGTGGACACAAGGATTATTCACGACTCCTCAACCGTACATAAAAGCGGTAAAATACATGATTGGGTTTGGGTAAATCAAATAATACACATAAAATTTTTTTGGAGTTTTTGAGACAATTTGAGTGAGGTGCAGAGTTGTACTACTACTACGCCTCGGGGTGACTGCATGTATACTTCTGCTAAAAAGAGAATACATCGTAAAAATCCTAAGTTCTAATACCCGAAGGTATGTAAGCTACCCGACTGATATAATATCCCTAATTCGCAGTATCAAATACCCAAATTCTATGCACAGAGTCGCCGCTAATAAGCTGTCAAAGCTACAAAAAGACTTGGATTTCTCTTCTACTGTGTTGCATAGAACGAAACCCAAAGGGTTTTCCCTTCCTCCTACTAATGGGTTAGGAGGATCATAACTAACGGGTTAGGTGCTAATAATATGAATGACTAGCTTTAGGTGATTTAGGACAACATCATATAGTGAGAAATGATACTTTCTAGGAAGTGACGATATTTTTGGGGATGTCAAACCAGTATTTTATCCAGTATGTAGTCGGTTATTCAGACTGATATTTCTGAAAGCGCTACTGGTTACAACCATGACTTTGTTAGACCCCCTCTTTTCTAGTATTAGGTTAGATAGGCTATTACCGGCCAGTTGGTTATGGTGTTACAGCCATTGATGCAGAGAATGTCTAGTAAATATACATTTTTAGGAAATTTTGTGTAATCATTTACTCATGGTATGGATGAGACTCATAGATAAATATAACCTTAGATACTCCTCCTAATTCCATAAACTGCCTCCATTTTTTAAGAATATTTGTACTGCATGATTACTTTCAGGGTGTGGTGAGACCATATATTTCACTCCACCATGATGTAATTAAAAAAAAAAGTGATCTAATTCTGGCTTATTACATAGTGAAGTGACAAAAATACTATGTGTTTGACCTAAAAATTGTTATTACCAGTTAACGTTATCGAGACTGATTTAGAACATTTTAATTTTAGATATGTTGTAAATTTCTATAGAACTCGTCAACTCGATCTAGGAGGCTATCGGATCGAGATGCATCTCGACCACCGTCTTTTTAACATTTATGTTCACTCTAGATTGAAAATTTAAACAATTAAAAAAATTCAAACCAATTTCGTCTTTTTACATTTTGGCGACCATCAAGTAAAAAAATCGACCGAATGGGTTATATGCTCACTAGGGGTGTTCATAACCGGGTACCCGCACTTCCGGGTACCCGCACCTTCGGGTAGTAAGATATGTGACCCGCATTCTGACCCGGAAATGCGGGTACCCGCACTTTCGGGTACCCAAAAAGTTTGGGCCGGGTACCGGGTACCCTATAACCCTTTTACCAAATTATTATGTTTATATTTTGCACATATGTGAGCATAAACAAAATTCAACCACTACATTAAATTAAATCAAAATTTTTTATAACTACAAGAAATAGTGTTTTTTCGGTTAAAAATGCTTAAATGATTCAAATATAAACCAAAATTATTCATTACATCTCTTTTCTATGTAATATGTACATGAAAAAAACGTGTTGTCAAAAATATGTAAAGTGCAAAATAAGAGAATACACATTAACATTTTTTTACGACTACTCAACATAACAAACATATTTGTTATCATATTATTATTAGTAATAATAATATTTAATCGGGTATTTCGGGTACCCGAAAACTCAATGTTAGCAACCCGTACCGGAACCCTATTATAAACATAATTATCGGGCCGGGTATCCGGCCCGCTTAAACTTATAATTACCCGGACATTAGCATTCGGGTATTTAGAATTTCGGGCCGGGTAGTTCGGGTCGGGTAATTTTGAACACCCCTAATACTCACAAGAACTCGCTTATATGAAAATTCCAAGATATTTTGTCCTTTCACATAGATTTATGCCCGATTTAGACTGTTCATCTAATTAGCCACAACTTTACACAAAATAATTTAGTATAAAATTATAACGCACTTAATCAAAAGTCGCAATTATATTTGCACATAACTCAAGACTAAGGTTATATTGCCTATTAATGTTTGGCCCCTGTTAGGTGCATGGACCAATTGTTTTTGCAGGTCATAATTTGAACTGAATTGCCTAAAATGCCCTCACATGTTTTCTAGGGCTCAGATCGAATATCTTGTTGGTATTTGCGATTTGCCGGAAGGACCGAAATGCAAATATTTGTGTATAGGTGGGATAAGATTTAAAGTTAGACCCCAGTCTGGAAAATTATGGAAGGTGAAAAAGGCAGAAGTTGGTGGTGAGGGGGGAAAATATAGTGAAACGGATGGAGTTTTAGGTGATGATTTCAAAGAATTTGAGAAGATGATTTGGAAGAACTGGTGTGGTGGATGTGAATTCACCGGTGGGTGCGGCGGGCGGCGGTGGGTCTAAATTCGTGGGTGGAAGCGTCGGGAGGTGGTGTATCTGAATCCGCGGGTGGGAGCATCAGGCTGCTGTGGATCTGAATCTAAAAATATACATAATTTGATTGTATTTTATTTTTAAAAAATTAAGGACCAGACCACAATATATCAACACTGAAATGGCCTCACATGTAATTATGTTTCTTCCTGGGTTATATTAGCAATGAGAGGAATTCAATTTTTTTGGACTTCACATCAAAAACTAACTGGGGTGTTTTAGGCAACTCAGTACAAAATATGACCTGCAAAAATAATTAGTTCCTGCACCTAAAACTGAGATAACGTTTTTAAACCATTTAGAACTTTTCATCTTCACTAAGCAACAATAAACAATAACATTAGATTAAGTCAACTTCTTGGATCCTTAAGTATCACTGCAAACTGATCAGTGATCACAAGCATGAAAAAAAAAAAGAGACTTGAATTATATATGAACACCAAAAATAGACTTGTATTTAAAACATGAAAACATATGATCGGTGGTGTACCATAATACAATGATACAAACTGTAGAGAGAAAAGAGTGTACCCAAAGGAACAAACTCTTGTATAAAACAAGCACACAAGCTTCATGTAATCTATATTGTAGGAATTTCCCACTGCACAATCTCTTGATCAAAAGCACACCAAAAAACCACAGAATCTGCATCAAAATTCTCTGCTATCTATTTAGAGTTTCAGGCTCAGATCAACCTTTTCTGCAACCTCGCCATGGCGGATATAAGTGGAGTTCGTGACCGTCCCGTTCTCCTTCTTGGCTGCTGGAAAAAAGCTGAAAAAGGCTGGTTCCTGCCCTCCTGGAGTGGCATCTTCACTGATAACCTTCAACAGATAAAACACATACTAGGTCAAATCAAAACCCGACGAATTTAACAGGAATAGCGAAATGAGCTTAAAGTTATCCTCACAGGAGTTGCTTGAAGCCCAAACTCAGGAACGGAGTCAGTGGAAGAAAACTTTGAGCTCAAACGAGGCGATGCAGGAGGGCCTAATGTGAGGAAATCTCCACTCAGCATTCCATTCTCTGTATGGTTTGGTGCCTTATGGTTCGTATCAGAAATGGTACTTGACCTAGAATGGCCTTCTCTGAAATGACACCGAGAACTGTCAGAAAAACAACAACTCTACTGTGTGACTGTGTGTGAAAAATGAAGCAAAATGGAAACCTTATGGAAGAAAAGGCTGGAGGATCATTGTTGATAGTGCAACTGTTGCTGCAAGAAGCTGGCTCATCTAACCTTGGCACCGAAGAAGAACCAACAAAGCAAGGCGAAAACTTGAACTGAAAAGAAGGGGCCGGTGGAGTTTCCACAGCGAAAGGGCACGGTCTCTTCATTCCAACCATCTACACACACACACAAACACCAAACATAAGTACTAATACATGTCATGGCTAAAATATATAATCAAGAAACACGACTCTTCTAGTGAAATAGTATTGCAAACACGACTCTTCAAGCAAGAAACACGACTCTTATAGTGAAATAGCATTTCAGACATGGCTATCTAAGTGTGACAGGATTAATATATGTTCGAGATCTTAGAAACACGACTCTTTTAGTGATGAAACGGTATTAAAAGCACGACTTTTCAAGTGATACATGATTAAAATGTATTCAAGATTCAAGAAACACGAATATTTAAGTGGAAGGAAGGAATATATCATACACACATACAATTCTTATGTAACTTAAAAACATGTACTTTAATATGATAGTATAGTATATAACTGTACCTTCTCTTCATCTGGCCACAGAGGTGTGTAACTTGAAGCACATATGTTTTGGTTTGAAGGGGGCTCCATCTGGAAATTAAACATAGATGATGATGATGAAACATTCACCTGGAAATTAGTTCCCACAAAGATCAATTCTTTCAAACATTAAAAACTCAAAGAATCAACAAAAAAGACCATAAATTTGGCATCTTTTTCTCACCATGGATGAGGAGCAGGGCTGCTGGGAAGATCTCTGCAACTCATTAGGGAGAGGCAGAAATGGCATATTCATGCCATTATTAGGCTGCCTAAACCCAAATCCACTGAATTGTTTAGGCAGAGAGAGTGGATTTGAGTTCAAGAAATCAAGATTTGGGATTGAAGGGAGATCAATTGGGGGCTGGAGAACAGGCGCTGGAGATGATGAACTGACAACAGCACCAGGCCTCACGAAACAAGAAGATGATGAATTGTTATTGCTGCTAGGTGAAATGGCAATCTGGTGATTTGAGGAAACTGCATGAACCCCTTTCTTGTGCTGTTCCTCCATCCTAATCTTCTCAAGCTGGGCAACACCAAGGCCTCTCTGGGGGACCTTCTTCTGTTTCATCTTTTTCTGAGATCTACCACCACCACCACCTCCGGCGGCGGCGCCGCCGCTGCCACTGCTATTACTGTGCTTCTGCTCTTCCTGATGAGCCATCTTCATCCTCTTGCTGATCCATCAACAATCAATGGCATTAGTAGTGCTCATTCCTTGCAATGAAATCCCACAAAAAAGGACACCAATTTACACACAAAATCTTGGGAATCCAATCATTCAAGAAAGAGCCCAAATGGAAAATCTATCAAGATTTTAAGGGGGGAAACAGAGTGAAGATAGGCAACTCTTATGGTAACAAGAGAATTATTATTTTCTATCAAAAAGAGATTTTTGAGTATATTTGCAGTGAGAGAGAATCTGAGAGCATCGGATTTTTCTCACACGCAGTTGGTAGTGTCTGAGAGCCAGATCGGATCAATATTTATAAACATATGAAACACAATATCATAAAAACAGGATTTTTTTTAATTTATTTATTTTGGATTTATATTATTTTCTTTTGAATTTCAAACATTTTTTACACTACCAAATCTATTTGGAACTACACATTCGTCGGCCAAATCCACGGTCCACTCCTTTTTTTGTTCCTACACCTACTCTCAAGAACTCTCCCAGTTTCTTCCTTCTTGAATTTCAATTATTTTTGTTTTCTTTTCATAAATGGTGCTCTGTTATTTATTCTTCCCTACTGATGAAAATTCCACTTCCCGTACATATTCTCTCTCACACACTCACACAGTGATATATAATTTTTTATTCATGGACCACGTACTACCTATACAACATGCATGCAAATCAAACCAAATAGAAAGCCCCTTTTTCATTTTCCCTCTCAAATTTCACTCTTTTCGTCAAGTTTATAGAATTCGGTATTTTACTCGTTCTAAGTTAAATACATAAAATTATTATTATATTTTCTTATATAAACATAACAATTCAGAATATTTTGTAATATTCTCAAACTTAGTAAACTTTGACTGTCAATTTTAAATAGTTAATAAATTATAAAATTATTGCGTTAAATATTTTAAATTCCTTATCATATGTATAAACAAAAACTAGATTTATTTATCTTACAGTGCTATATATAATAAAAAGATGATAATAGTCAAATATGATCATTGAAATTTGTCCGATAGACAGGAATCATCGTACACAAATTTTATTAAAAATTATAACATCTGACTCTTGGATCAAGATATGTCTGTCTATTTTTAATTTATATATGTATATATATTTATTTATTTGAGAAAATTTATATATTATTAGATTGTGAAACTTATCTTCTTTCATAAGAAAAAATAGTCGATTTCTTTTTTTAGGAAAAGAATAGTGGATTTTTTGGATTACTTGTATGAAGGGTAAATCAACAGCTGGCATTTACTTATTTACTTGGTAATTAAAGATAAATGACAAATCAGTAATTGACAAGGATGGATTCTTGGGATGTTCTAGATTTCACAGAGTTACTGCACAATATTTACATTTTCCCACATTACTATTTGGATACGGTAATTATACGATAAATAAACGTACTAGATTCATCGACATGTGATTTTTGTATTATTTTGGTAAATAATCTTTGTAACCTTATAGGTTGTATTCAAGAATCAGGGCAAAGATATCTAACACCACATTAAGAAAATTAATATTCCGTTATTGGTTTAAAATCAAGAAACAATCTATTTTTCCATGTGGTTTGCAATCTACAGTACAAGTAACCTTATAAAGTCTCAAAATTTGATGGATATGATTTATAACTACAGCTATGATAAAAATAATCAGCACATGACCATATCTTCTCTTGATTTTATCTAAATTTTAGTCGGTTCAATTCAGTATATATATATTTGATAATTTTACCTTAATTTTGACCATGTGCAACTTTAGCATAATACATGCAGCGCAACACCTCATTGACACTTGATCAGTGTAGCACGACACAAATTGTCCAACATATTTTAGTATAACTACACTATAATATGTTATAACAACACTGTAATATGTTATCACAAAACATTTTACCCTATTTTAGGATTGGAACATGTTCTCCTTAACTGAATTAAATTTATAAAATTGGACTAAAGTAAAAAGTGAATGTATAGAAAACAACAATTAAATTAATGTAAATTTTATAAATTATATATATCATTAAAATTGAGCTAAACTGAAAAATACCAAGCTAGATTGAACAAAATTAAAAAAATATTGTAGAGAACAGACCCTTAATCAACACTTTTCAATTTTACTCCATTTCAAGAAAGTTTTTTTTGAAGACAAAGTAAGATTATCATTTCATTCTTCTGGAAAACGTCCAGAATCGGTTGATACAAAAAACGTTGGGGAAAGATCCCAAGAAGTGGAAAAAACTGCACTATATTTAGCAAAACGAGCAACCATGTGCGCCTGAACATTTTCGGATCGACGAACCCAAAAAGGCATCTGGAAATCAACATGAAATAATAATAACTCCCTAATATCATCGACAATTGCAAATCTCCATCGAGCAAGGAACATCACCCCGGATCATTTGTATAAGGCTCAAAGAGTCACCCGCCAAAATTTGCCGTATTGGAAGGGTTTGAGCGAGTATAACTGCTGTCCTTGCTGCCCATGCTTCCGTCATCAAAGGATCTGTAACGCCGTTCATTCTCCTAACCAGCGCTTTGATAAAACCTCCACCGTCATCCAGAGGCACCACTCCTAATCCTGCACCACTCAACATGATACATGCGTCAAAATACACAGTAGGAGCATGCAATGGTGGCCTCAATAGTGTGGATGTTGCCAACGAGTCTGATAGCCGCTCAGGCCACGAATTTGCCATGTGGAAGCTTTGCAAGGAGTCCGCCACCGACCCAACAAGAATTCTCCCATCCGGTTGTTCATGGTCTAAAAATTTCTTGTTCCGCTGGTGCCAAATAGCCTCACATAACATCAACAAGAACTCCAAGATAGCTGAGTCAGTATCCAACAATAATTGTCGGAACCAGAGCTCACCACGAAACTGCTCCGAGACCTCAACTTGATCCCATAATACATCAATGGTATAGACTTTCTTAGCATACGAGCATCGGAAGAACAGGTGTGCTGTAAGGCCATCATCCTCTCCACACAACGGACAAGTGTCAGATGCATGAAGAGTACGCTTCCTAAGATTTTCCACCGATGGCAAAGAGTCAGTAGCAAACCGGCATTTCAAGAAAGTTTAAATATCAAGTGATAACTTTTTTTGTTTCTATAGTAACATGATCGTTAATTTCATTAAATTGAACATAATTTGATGAAAATTGTGGCTAAGAAACTATAAATGAGTAAAATTGTACTAGTGCACTACATAGTTAGTCCAAATTAGTGTAATTGAGTTTATTTCATCAATTTTCAGAAATTTAATATGTTAACAATTTATGTATGCTACTAATCACAAATCAAAAAATTAAACAAAAATCATAAATAGAAATTAACATACTATTAACATCAAACGTGTTGATTTGTGATTAGTCCAACATAATAACATACCATTCTTTTTATGTCCTTTTTCAACTAGTGGAAGCACCTAATACTAGTAATACACTATACTATGCAACATTTTTTAGCACAAAATCGTTATTTTTCAACTCAGCACGCATCATTCAACAATTCATAAACACAACTTAATAGGACATGACCTTAATTATAATTATTATAATTCAGTTATATTATGTAGGTTCATTTAGACTTCAATTTACTTTATTAAATATTACTATTCAAATTGCTGGTTTAAATTCATTTCAATTTAGTTTGATTCAGTTCTAACAAATTCTTTATTTATAAAAAGAATTGGATAAAATGAAATAATCTAAGTTTAAGTTGTAATCATGCACCTAAACAAAGCTTAAAACAAAATATGGTAAATGTCCTTATCATTGGCTCAATTTTTGTTGAAACAATAAAATGGGGACGAGCAACAACCGATCTTGGCTTTAGATATTCAAACAAACCATTTTAGTGGTCAAGGTAACTCAAAATTAACCCCATCACAATTTTGTGCATTTACAAATGAGTCCCTCCTTATGAACCTGGCTTTCAAACTGGTCCCTCCTTATTCTCAACAAACTACCTTCACCATTTCAAGCAAGTATTTGTCCTCAAGGGGGCTCCATGATCATCATCACCAAATGGCATCCCATATTTCATGACATAAGCAACTATCTTGCAATTTATGCATCAAAGATTTTGTTACATGTACACAAGATATAGTTGAGCATCTACCCCTAAGATTCTATAGTTTAGTTCAATTTACTTTAGTTGGATTTAAACTAATAAAATGAGGCCATGGTGCAAATGACCTTTTATAGGAAGCGATTTGTATCGGTCTCGTCTGATCAAGGTGAAATGATGTTGTGCTAAATTATATTGTGTTGATTACTGATGTGCTGATAAATGTTATGTTATATTATATTGTGTTGCTTAGTATACTAATACTGGTCTTGTGCTGAAAAGTGTTAAATAGTCTAAGTGCTCATATGAGTAATGAAAAGTGATGAAAATCAATGAAATGGGCTTAGAAAGTTATGATAAATAAACTCAATTACACTAATTTGAACTCAGCTATACTGTACAAGATTGATTTTTTATTATACAAAATTCACTCTTTTTTAATTTGTTACGTGCAATCTTCATTCTTTTTACATTCAATTTAATTAAATGATGATTAAGTTACTATAGAAAAAATACTTGTTCTCAATTTATATTTATTTTTATTAAAACTAAACTAATTAAAAAGTGTTTATTAGAGGTGAAACGTGCTGAAATTTGTTATGAAAGTGTTGCGCTAATAACTGCGATGATGTGACAATCAGTACCAGTAAGTGATGTGTTGTGCTGACTAGTATTTTTCTATACTGGACTGTGTAGAAAGTAAGTTGAACTTGACAAGACTGAATTGAGTCAAAGTTTTATTTTTGAAAAACTGAACTAAACTACATCAATCTAAATCAAATTAAACTGCAATGAATGAATATCATCTATAGAATTCACCCATTTTTATATTATATTTTATCCTTTAAACTAAATATAGCGATTGTGTTATGTTCAATAAGCAAATTGCAGTCTTATTTTTGCTAATAAATTCAGATTTCTTAAAAGTTACGTTCATTCATCTCCAATTTACAACACATATCCGCCTATCTTCTAGAGATTTTTGTTTGAATGATGTAATATTTTCACATGGGAGCCTTTAAACTTGGTTAGAAATGGATCCATATAACACATTCAAGTACAAAATCACTTGGATTTGATTTGATTCCAAATCTAAATCATGATGCAAGGAAAGATCACCACACATTTATTTTATTGGTATGATGCATGCATGACTTAAAAGGGGAAATTGATCTTCCACCAAAGGGAAAATATAAGAGTATTTTTAATATTTTAGATATATATTTTCTAATAGAAATGGAATAAGAGGAATAAAACAATTTAATTTGTCACAAATTGTTTTCCCTAATTGAGTATATAATGACAATATCATCAACAAATTTTGAAGATTTCAAAATGGAATTAGATGTTTATGCAAACTTCATAACCTCTCCCCTATTGTCCCTCCAAACATGGAAATCATATTAAATGACAAATATTGGTATTGTTTTTCTGTTTTACTTAAACATCTTGATGTGATGCTTTTCCTATATTCATTTTTGTTAGCTAGTGAAGTGCCCAATGTTAATTGAATTGAGACTCCATACATAATTGTGTTTAATATTATAGATTCTACTTAGAAAATTTTACATAATTTGTGATATATAAAAATTTGTTATCCAATATTGCCAATTTGGATATAATATTTGCAATTTTGTTAGATATGAATATGGGTTGAGTGGTAGTACCACTTTTATGTGATGGCTCGTTCACACTAACGTTTTGTTTGTTAGAATTTATAAGCAAAGCAGTTAATTTAGTTCAATGTAATCTGATTCGGTTTAATTCAGTTCAGTTAAAAATATAACTTCATCAAATTCAGATACATTTAGACATTATGATTCTATTCTTCAATATATTAATTTTCAATTCATTTCAGTTCATTTCAATTTGATCTCATTCAGTTCAGTTCAGCTTATGAAATAAACTCATGCAATAAGGCTTAAATAAGAAGCTTTTAAAATTTGTTCCAAGTTTTGAAGGGTAAGGGAAACGTTTTGCACAATTAAAAAATAATTAAATTTTTAAGTGTATTAAGTAGCAAATTGGTCCTGTAGCTCAGTTGGTTAGAGCGTTGGTCTTATGAGCCGAAAGTCGCGGGTTCGAGCCCCGCCAGGACCACTTTTTCAGAAATTTTAATTAAAACAAGCCTCCTCCTTGAAATGAATTATTGGGCCTTCTTTTAATTCAATTTTGGGCCTTCTTGAAATGAATTAAAAGGTCTTTGACTTAACATACATCCCAGCCGCCCCAAGATTCAGTACCAATAATCATCAAACCGTATATGTTATCAACTTATCATCTATCTTCTCTTCTTTATATAGTTTTTTTAAAAAAAAATTCACTAATATTAGAAAAATCATTAGTAATGTCTTAATGATTTTTTGAACATGCATTTTTACAGTTTAATATATATCAGGATCATCCTAATATTGACAATATCAGGCACCAATTAAATAATGACACATCATCTTTAACTAATTTATGATTGGGCCACGTATTCAATTATTACTCAGACGGGTTTAGGCATTCTAAATTAGGGTTTTAGAACTTTACTAAAAATATCTTAACCAATTAAAACATTACAATTGTACACGTGTCATTATCTTATTGGTGCCTGATAAGGATTATATCAGGATCATCCGGATGAATGTTATTCTCGCATTTTTAAGGCAAACTTCAAGGCACGGTTCAAATACTCTTGGTACTCTCACTCACTTCAATTGCAATCGATACTTCGACTTTTTCCTTTAATCTCACCTCCGCCAATCTCACCACTATCTAAATTTTTTATTATTCACAACATTCTCCTCATTCAAGAAGATAAATTTCATCTTTTTTCCAATTCAATTTTCCCAATTTCCCTTTTGAGAAGCATAGATTTATCTCCGTATTGCTATATCGATTTTTGGAAAGTTATGATTTTTAATGTTTGAAATTGGATAGATATCCTCAAGAATCGTGTTGCTAACTTCTACAAATTGGGTCGATGATATATATTCTGAAATCTGAATATATATTAGCACATTGATTATCATTAGTCTCTACATCATAACTATCCTCCCGATATTATCATCTTTAATTAAATATGTCACATGTCATTTATCCTTTTCAATCCACATATAATAAATGGATTGGGTGAAGTAAAAATGACGTGCGTGAATTAATACTCACGCATGATTCCTCCTATAGGGCTATTACTAGTTTAAAGAATTCAGTTAAATTTCGATAAATGAATATTTTTGAAACCATCATAAAAATATTCATTTAATGAATCGATAAATGAATAATATATTCATTTAAACAGTAGTATTAGATGAACTGTATGTATGTGTACTAAGTCCAAAAATGTACACATGTGCATTGTATTTAAAGCCACTCATAAGATATATATTATGCATTGTATGGAATATCTAGAGTCTACAATACGAACATAATACTCCCAAAATTTTGTTTGTTCTAGGAAAAATCAAGTATGAGATGAATTTTGGCTGGAAAAAAGAGCGAAAAACTATAGACACCTTTTTTGTAATGAAGGGAATGATTTATTTTATGAAAATTATTGATTGAATTTTTTTAATACATATATATCTTAGGAAATGTGGTGATTATTCATTTATATCTACATAGGGTCTTTAAGGAATTTAAAAAAATTATTCATTAATGCATTTAGCGAGGTTATTCATTTAGCCCCTTAGCCCAAGTCGGGACCGAAAAAAATTATTCATTTATCGAATATTCATTTATCGAGATTTAACTGTATATGTTTAGCACAGGTCCTACGACTGGGGAAAATAATTTACTTAATTGCCTGACTAAAGGTCTTTCAGTGTTAATGCAAAGAATATTAATCAGGGAACTAGAAGAGTTATTGTTCCGGTCAATAAATAAATTAATAAAAAGAATTAAAAAGGATGAAACTACGTAGTTTTGACAAAAGCCGCCACATAACCACCGCAAGTTCACCATATTCCGGCGCCTACCATTTTTATATATTCCTTATTTTGTTTCTTTTAATTAATCTTCGAATATTTTGTTTCTTCCTTCTTCTATTTTTATAAATACAACTCATTCCACCTATTAACACGTCTACGAAAGGAAAACATGAATATTAGATCACACAATTAACATGAATGCCGCAATTATCCATAATTAATTAATTAAGTATGCCATATTAGATCAAAAATTAAGAGCTTTGAAAGTGGTTAATTCTGGAGTGCTTGGACTGAGAATCGTGAATTGGTCTATTTTCCAATTTTCATACAATTTTTTTGTATTCTACACATATAAAATATTGCATTTATATATTAATATATGGATACAATATGCTTACTATAAATATGTTGTTTTGCATAAATATATTAATTAATAGTATAAATATATATATTTTGTACTAGAAAAATTTATACGGACAAATCATATTTTCTATTTTGTAACTAGCCTCATGGACCGCGTGTTGCGCGGTAAGTTGAAAGTATTTTTGGATTAATTTATTTATTATTTAGGTAAAATTATAGCTTGATGTTGTTATTCAAACAAAATTCCTACTATGATAATGAATTTGAATAGTAAATGACTAAGTTCAACCTTCTTAAGTAAATTAAAATTTTACAATTCAAGAGAATATTACCACGAATATTTTATACAAATACTGATATATTGAATATTTTTTTTACGTAACCTTGCTAATGTAATATGTAGTATAAATTTGAAACTTGTAAATTAAATCATTACACTATAATTGAATAATTGAATGAATGGAGAAGAAAATTTGGACTTCTTAAAAAATTATCTTACTAAATAAATTTGTAAAGGTAAACGAAAAAGAATAATTGCATATATTAAAATACATAATATTCGTCATATTTTATCTCATTAGACTTTTGATAAAAGAATGAATTCATTAAAATTACCTATATTTACGTGTAATACTGATGAGATTTTCTTTTTTTGAAAATCAATAAGACTTCGACCCTGTTTGACTAAGTTTATAAGTAGAGTATAGTTCAATTCAATTCAATTCATTTCAGTTCAACAGAAGAATAATTTGATTAGATTCAAGTAAATTTAGACATGCTAATTCTATTTTTCAATACATTAATTTTCATTAGTTCAATTCCGTTTAATTTAGTTCATTTTATTTTAAAATAAGTTCAGCTAAACATACCTTTGCTTTTGAATTACAGTAGATGCACATTTAAAAAACAATAAAGTAAACAAAACAATGAAAGGAATATAAATTGAAAAAATGGAAATAATATTTTGAATACACTCCTTTGCAGTAGCAGTCATTCAAACTTCCCACACGTTGCTTGCATGCTGGCAAGTAACTGACGCTAATAAGGGATTGGCAATTTGGATTATATATACTTGAGTTACAAAAATTGGATTCATATATTTGCATCCTAAATATATACATTGATTGATTTATTACTATAGTTAGTCTATCATAATTACTTACATAATCTTTTGAGTAATTAATCATGAATATTTCTATCAAAAGAAATTATGTTAAAAATTAAAATATGTATCCTCCTCATATTAGAACTCATAAGTTAGAACTCATAAGTCATGACAGATATTCTTAATGATTGCCATCTAAATACATCATATAATCCTTTCTAACATTAAAAATTTATCTTTTATAAATCAATTAGAATTGAATCAAATCAAATCAAACAAATCACATAGATAGAATCAAAAATCTGAATTCACACATCTAATCCTTCTCTGGTAAGTGTCCAAAATAATTGAATTTAATTTATCATTTTCGCCGGCGAATACCTGAAGATGGTTCTCAAAAAGGACGTTGTTCCTTATCATTTTCTAGCCGCCGCCACCATCACGACAGGGTTTGTAAATTCTTTGAAAGAAGAAAAGTTTAAAATAATTTAAATCAACACAATATTATGAAACTCCAGACAAATGTTAATTCAAATTTCAAATCCAACGGTCGGGCTTGTTCTGGGATCTTCTCACGGCTTGAGGTGAGACCTGGACGGAAGCAAACTGTTAGTGTATGCGAGGTGATTCGCATATCCGATCGAACGTAGTGAAAGACTTTTCTATAAGATTCGCGTTTTGGTAGGAAAATCCATTAACTCATAAACCAGGAAAATCCATAAACTCATAAACCAGAAAAATCTCTCCTTCTCAACACACAATCCTTGAAGCTAAACCAAATTCTTGTGCCTGAAACACGCAACGATCGACAACTCAGCAAGAATTCTTCACAGAAAAAAGGGCACCTAGCTTGCATGCATTCTTATAATTTCAAGCCGTTCGGAAATCATATAACTTTCATAACTTATAAACAAATACCTTACAGCCTCGTTCGATCTTCATCACCACCTCTATAACTTTGCTTGATATAATCTTACATGGAGACCGTAACATTTTGTTCACATGTTCATAATCGGTTGATCGCATGTGAGAAGAAGAGAATTATATATATACATAAAAAACTTAAACAACGTAATATATTAAAATATATAAATACCATAAATATAATTGATAAAAATAAGAATAAATAAAAGGAAAACATTCGTTTAAACTTTTGGTGAAACGTAAATAAAGAAAATATAAATACACGTAAAAAAACGGTATGGTCTCAATTTTCAAAAGTCACCAATGTTAGTACACCTAACAGTGACTAACACGTTGTAAATGTAGCAAGTGAAGAAAAAGAAATACCACTGTAGAATCACTGGAAAATTGTATTTATTTGATTTGATTGTATTTATATGATTGGGATGGTAAGTTTTTATAGTATAATAAAGAGAGTATTAAAAAGTGTCTTAAAATATATTATAGAATTTTTTTAAATGGTAGTATACGATATTATAAGTTGGAATGAGTTGTATTTGTGTGTAATTCGTGTTAATATGCAGTTGAAAGCTATTTAGTATGTTATAAAAAATGTTATAATATATGCATACCATATATTGTATATATTGAAACAACCAACTGCATATTATATATACGGTTAAAAGTTTGTAGATTAATTAAAAGAAACATAAAAAGGAATTTATGAAAATTGTAGTCGCCGGAATATGGTGAACTTGTGGCGGTTATGTGGTGGTTTTAGGCAAAAAATACGTAGTTTCATGTTTTTTAATTCTTTTAATTAATCTATTTATTGACCGGAGTAATAACTCTTCTAGTTCCCTTTAGGATAAAATTATATTTAGGTCCTATTTATCTGAACTTATTTTAACTGAACTTGACTGAATTAAACTGAACTGTATTGAATTAAATTAAATTAAACTAAATTGAATCGAACTAACTAAAAGTTAAAGTTAATATATTGAAAAATAAAATCAGCATGTCTAAACTTACTGAAATTAATGTATAAAATTAATGTATTTAAAAAATGGATCTAATTACTAATTTGAGCTCAAACATACATGATAAATCATTGTCTTATCATAAGGCCATACCTTACTTTTTTACTGATGTGTTATACACGATCCAATATTTTACTCAACGTTTAAAATACCATTGAAATTACCGGTACTTTACTCAGTGTAAATCAATGTACCATTGAAACTACAATACCGCCACCTGAATTTTGCTAAACTTTTCAAACGAACCTAATAAGTGAGGATAATATCGTAAATTCATATTGTTTTTCGAATTACAAGAGTAAAATATCGAACTGCGTATAGCAACCACATTTTTAAACGTAAATAGCTAAAATTTACATATTTTATCAAATTAAAATCTTTTTAAGGTACTCCAAACATACCGCACAACGTGCGGTCAAATCATACTAGTCATAGTCAGAAGTATTTGATGTGAATAAATCAGGAAAAGTTGAACGGTGAAATAATTATCACTTGTCACTAATATTTTGATTGAAAAAGTATCACTTTATGGTGTTGCTGCTAAATTGTTCGAAAATGAGTGGATGATTTTTATGGTCTATTTCCCTGGAGTGAAGGTTAAGATGATAAATAGGTGCAGAGAATGTGAATGTGGGGTAGAAATCAAATAAATAAAATTCTCCATAAAAAACCATGTAAATATTAGTCCTTTTAACAAAATAAACAAAATATTATTCATTTCTTACCATGTTATATACTTTCTCATCATGAAAATCTTGGCACTTACTCACCGCGTTGGAATGACAGAAAACTAATCAGTTACTTTTTAAATTATTTGTATTTCTTTTTATATAATTTGTTAATTGGTCACAGACCCATTCGAGTCCCGCAGCTCAGTTGGTTAGAGCGCTGGTCTTATGAGCCGGAGGTCGCGAGTTCGAGCCTCGCCGGGACTAATTTAAATTTTGTGTTTTTTATGCAATAAAAAAACATTATTTGCACTTACCATAAAGCTTTTTTGTTTTTATGTAAAAAACATAGTTCTTAACACATAAACATGAACATATTCATCCTATAGTTTAAAATAGATTTGATGGAACTTCACAACAGAATATACTGCATGCCAAACTGAGAACTAAGTACCACCATATTATGGGCTGCTTTTGTTGACATGTGAACAGGCTGAAGGTCATGTAACACTTTCATTTCTTGTTGTCATGGCAATTCTGAGTTAGAAATCCACATGTTTTCACCATAATCAGCCATTTTATAGCCCATCCAAACCACTGGAGCTTGAGTATTTTCATCAATCAACAAGTTTGCATACATGGGTGGATCATGCAATTGGTTCAAAACAATCATCACCTCCAAGACACTCAGGGATGAACATGCATCCAAAAACTCAAAGGTAAACTAGATTCCCTTTAGATATGATTGGAAATGTTAGGATCAGTTTGGTTTAAAATTTAACCATGAAACAGCTTCTGTCATCAAGCAAAGATGCCTCCAATGGAATCGAAAGCAAATTGACTCGAGACGTTGCAGCTCTTAGAATTCAGACCGCCTTCCGACAATACAAGGTTAGTGCTACTTATAACATTACAGTTAAAATGTGGTTTTCTTTTGGTTTCTGATATGTGTTAAGGTTGACAATGTAAGGCAAGGAAAGTGCTGGGAAGATTAAAAGCAATTGGAAGGTGTAAAGGAAGTATCCCCACTCTGATCAGTGGCAGTGATGAAAACCAAACCTTTTCTACTCTGAAACATGTTCATTTCTGGACCAAAATGCAAGCTGAGATCAAAGCTCGCCGGCTTTGGATGGTCAGCGAAGGCAGGTCACAGCAGAGAAAACAGGAGAACAAGATGAAACTCGATGCTAAGCTTCAAGAACTAGAGGTAATTAGGGCCTGTTCTCCTCACTCCCTACCATATCGAACCCTTTTCAGTTCAATTTTGATGAATTGCAGCTTCATTTAGTCGTACATACATTAAGCGGAGTAGAACATGCCCTAAATCAGATTCCTCGAGATTCTCTGCTAACCTTTTCATCTCTTAAATGGAATCACTTCTCTCCTTTGGTAGGTGGAATGGTGTGGAGGATCTGAAACCATGGAAGAAATCCTCCAAAGGATTCAACAGAAAGAAGTGGCTGCAGTTAAAAGGGAGCGTGCCATGGCCTACGCCTTTTCTCATCAGGCATGTGTATATATATGCTCCTTAGTTTCTGTAATCATCAACTAAAGATATTCTGTATGTAAATCTCACTATCATTTCAGTGGAGGGCAAATTCTAGCCCATATTTTGGGCAGGCTTACTATGATCTTGGAAAGGACAGCTGGGGATGGAGCTGGAGGGAGCGCTGGATTGCAGTTCGACCATGGGAGAGTCGAGTTCAGGCCACAAACACGACAAATTCAAAGAAATCGCACTCCAAAACAGAAAAGGCTGGGAAAACATCAAACAATCACAGCTCGATGAGGATCATCGTCACTGTTAAGCCTTCTCTACCAAAAAAACTCTCAGATCATTGACCCGAGAAACGAGCCAGTCAAGAAAACCTAACTGCTATACATCCATCCATGGTTTTCAATAAGTTATAAGTATATAATTATCATTGTTTACCATTTCCATCACAGAAAACCAGAAAGAAGCTCCATATTATTACAGTATCTAGGTTCCATTCCAAGTATGAACAAGAATCCAAGATGCCACTCAAAACGTAAGGCCCTTTTTGGGCTAATAAGCTGTGGATGAATAAATGTACTGAAAATCCAGGGTATACATAATGATGACAACACAGGGTGATGAATAGTAGTGATCAACCATTAAGAAGTACCAACAACCCTAAGCAATTGTCACTGTCTTAATAGCAGCCAAGTGTAAAGGAAAATGAAATTCCAGAAAGAATTCAAGATTTTTATGGGGCACAGAGATTTTGCAGGCTGGGGGACCATTTTTATTATGAACAAGGCCAAACACTACATTTTGGTTTGTTTCCATAATTGAGCTTCCTCATTCACCTACAACAATAATTCACTAAATTCCATTTAATCGCATGATAATACTATTTACAAGCCTCAAGATTTATAAATTCAAAAAACAAAATAAATTCAAAGGGTGGCAAATCTGGTGAGATTCCTTCATTGATATGAGAGAAAAGGCTGATAAAAAAGATGAAATTTTGGAAACAACTTTACTGCAAAAACAAGCTATTCATTTAACTCCTACTGATAACTACAACTGTGCACAGAAAATGACTTGTCTCGAAATGCCCCCAAAATTTGAAGCACTGATAGAGATGTTAAAACCAGTCATTCTTTCAATTCCTTTTGTGGTTTAAGGAAGTTGTTGAGGCATAAAACATTCATTAGCAGATGAATTGCGAAGAAAACGTTATTTCATCTGCTTAATGATTCGACCATTTCACCATATCGATTTGATTCCGACCAATTCTAGGAACATGATAGAACATAATTATCAAACAACTAGTAGTTCATAACATTATAGATTCGACTACTACATGACCTGATGAACTACCGAAACAGAAAGCAAATCACGAATGAAACAGTTGATCACGGATAGTCTTGAGCATACGCTAGCTCACTTAATCACAAAAACTAATGCTTGAATCGAAATAACATAAGACAATTAAACCGAGGAGTGAAAAACCTGAAACTACTATCAGAATTCTTCATCTTCCCCGGCTAGGTAGCCGCCATTGAATCGAGCTCGCTGAAATCTCCATCCCTCTCGCTTTTCTGCATCATCACACTTTAAGGCCATTGCCAGAAGCTGCAAAATCCTGCAAAATGACCTCAATGTAAAAAAAAAGGTTCAAACTTTAAACATTGGCAAGGAAATAAAAATGCGAATCCAAAGAAAAAATCACCTGAGGAGGAAGAAAGGGAGAGACTTTCAGCTAAGTAGTGAGCTAAGAATCAGTGGCGGGAATCGGAGGAAGCAGAAGATGGCTTGTCGGAAATGCCATCGTGCTCCTCCTCTTCACCTTGAATTCGTGCTGGAATTCTGAACCCTGAGAATCCGCCCACGCCGGAGCCGAATCCGAAGCTGGACAACGAAGCTGGATACACCGGCAGAAACGCCGCCGCGTGGTGCTGCGTCTGTAAATGGTGTTGATGTTGTTGTTGTTGCTCAGTGGTGGCGATGGATACCGAATTCGGGTCCATCCAAGCACGAATCGAAGGTGTCGAACTGGACTGAAGGGGTCCCCTCTGTGAGTAAACCTGGTTCTGGCCGAACAGCTGCTGCAAGAACGGCGACGGAGCCGCCGTGGCCGCATTCATCATATATCCTCCGCTGCCTCCGCCGCCGCCGCCTGCCGTCGCATCTCCGCCGTGTCCGGAGTTCCACCCACCCATCCTCTCCGGCCATGTATCGTACCCCATCTGGGAAGCTGTTGAGTACATGGAATTGTTGTGGTGCTGGTGAAAGATTGGGTCTTGAAACGACTGCAGAGAAAGCCTGAGATCTTGGCTATGGCTGGAAGTTCTGGACATCAAATCCGGGAAAGACTGAAACTGCATTGCAGCAGATGAAGATGAGTTCATCTCAGCTGAATTATTATTAGCCCCCATGGGGAAGAAGGACTTGATTGTATCAGCAATGGAGTCTGAATCCATGGAAGGAGGCAAGAAGCTGGAGCTGCTGCAGTTATTATTGCTGCTGTTGTTATTCATCTGCTGCAACGGAGAGGCTTCGGTGATTGCAGTAGCCCTCTTGTTGGCGGCGTTTTCCGGGCAGGTGGCGGTGGGGTGCCAGGCGGGGAGCTGGGCGAGCTCGTCAATGGCGGTCTTGGCCTTCTTGATGAGCCAATCCACGGCCTTGCTGGGGCGGTCGTAGCCGAGGCGGTCTTGGACGTCGTAGAATTGAATCGCGGTGTGAGCCGATAACCGCACGCGGCGGTCCCGAGGGCCTTTGGCAGTGCAGACCTTGCTGTGCCGGTCTTTCCGACCAGTTGACCGGACAATGTGCCCGCCCTGCACCTCCACTATCTCCCCCACGGTGGAGCTCCGGGCGCCTCGCCGCACTCCGGTGGGGGCCGGAGCCACGGGAGGCGGCGGCGCAACCACCAAGGTGTTTTCCTGGTGGTGGGTCACCGGAAAGTATGATCTTTTCCGGTGGTTCTGCTCCGGCGCCTGCGAGAAAATGAAGCGGTGGTGCTCCTCCTCCTCCTCCTGCTCCTCCTCCGCCGCCGGAGAATTTTCTCCCAGGTAATGGTGGCTCCTCTGGGCAGGATCCAGAGCTTGGTGATGATGCTGATGCTGTTCCAGCTTGAAGAACTATGAATGATTCCAGAAACTTATGGTGACTATGATTCCAGAAACAACAAGAACACTTTTTTATTCCCACTGATGATTTCTTTTTCCCCTTTCTTCTTCTCCGACGTGCCATTCAAACACCTCCCAACTTCCATTACCTTAAACACTACAGCTACAAGCCTAACCCATCTGCAACTTTTGCCAGAAACTGTGTTTTTTTTTGAGGAAGGAAGGAGGGAGGAGGATTGGGAAGAGTGGTGGCAGTGTTTGGGGTCAGAAAGGAGGGATGTTTTGGGGGAAGGTAATCAGTATTCAGTAGTCACTGCCTTTTCTGTGCTCTGCTGCTTTTCTTGTTATTGTTATTACTGTATTATTATTATTATTATTATTTATTATTGTTGTTGTACTGTACAGTCTCAGTCTAGTCTAGAATGTGTAGAGAGACAAACACCAATTCCAATTCCTAAATCTGGTTTGATTTCACAGCCATTCCTTAACCAGATTTGGTTACTAGGTTTCACTTCAATCTTTTCACCTATAGTGTTCTTTTACAAAAAAAAAAAAAAAAAAATCATGATTCCCACCTAATACCTTTTCCCACATTTGCTAGCTCATGTTTGCTTCTGTCTATCTATATACTTCCTCTGACTTTAATATAATGACTTTAATATAATTCTGTTTATTAAACAATCATATCGGGAGAAATTTAACGTATAAATGGTTTAAATATTTCATTGATCATTTCAAATTGCACACTTACTTTTTACTGGTCAAACTGATATATAATTTTAGTTAAATTTTATGAATAATATAATTATCATGGAAACATCTTAAACTTATCATAATACTTACTTATCTAAAGTAAATCTATTTCAAATCAAAACATTGTAATATCTATTCAAGATTATGACAACTATATAGGTTCATCATCCTCATCAATCTCCTCAATTGCTCTCTTAAATTCCTATCTTAGGGTCCCATTTGGAGGCTCTACTTAAGGATCTTTTAATTGCATTTCTTTTCTTTTTTCCAAGTCTTCTTGGTTTCTTTTGGCTACACAAGGAAGGAGTTGAGTGGGTCTTTTTTTATTTCAAAAAAAATAAATTATTTTGTTGTCAATTTTTAGAAAATTATTGAACTATTGACTTTTGAATATTTTATAAATAATATCTCGCTTTATTGAAATTGAAAAGGATGTTATCTTTAGGTTGATTGATTTATACGTCTCAATCTAATACTTAGCAGCGTATTTTTTTTATTTTTTTAAAAAAATTTATATACTAAGACAACTTCTACATTATTTTACATAATATCGTATTTTACATTTTATGATTAAATATAATTTTCACTAATGAGTAATTTATAAACATATATGGTGTATGATATGTGACATCTAATATAAAACTTTATAATCTAATTTCTACTGTCATTTTGATGAATGTTATTATATTTAAATTTAGTTTAAAAAATACTGATAAAGTTTGATACACATGTCAACTATATTGTTCAGACTTTTGAGTTTCATTTGCTTAGAAGATGTGTTTTACGGGTTTACAGTTTACATGACCGATATATTTATTCAGAACTACTTTTTAAAATAATTTCACTCAAAAAAATCAAAATTATGATTCTATAAAAGTACTTTTTGTCATTTCACCTTCAAATCAAGTTCTGGAAAAATAATTTAGAACTGCGAATAACAAGAACCGTGTTTCACCAAATGACCCATTTTCAGTAGTAGAAATTTGATTAGCACTAAGTTTAGAAGTATGTCTTAAAGTAGTTATCGACATTAGATATGGAGAATATTTTATATTGGTATGATTATAAAAATTTACCGTAGTGATCTCGCAAATGAACTTTATTATTTTATAAATTTATTTTTAATTGGAATAATATGAATAATCATATCTTAATATATTTTTTAAAAAAGAAAAAGAAAAGAGAGAGTATCATCACCCTAGTTTATTTAAGGTGTAAAAGAAAGAATAATTTTGATTTTGGCTATATTTCAAAAGGGGGATATTGGATATTTGAGATGCTACACAGCTTTTGTTGTGCCTCTTTCCTTTTCTTTTTGCCTTTCTCTTTCTTTATTGCTTCACTTAAAAGAAACAAAAAACCATCTCAAATCTCACTCTCCCACAACACCTTTTTCTCTCTTTTATAGGGATTACTGTTCATAACATCCCTTTCAACCAACCCTTTAACCACCCATCTCAGTTCACCTTTGCAGTTGGAACCTATTTTTATAACAACTCTAGTTATTAATATTTTAAAGTTCACCCCTCAACTAAAGATATTTTATTGGTGTGTTAGTAATAAATACAAGTATACTATGACCTGTTGAGTTGAGTTTATATGGTGTTGTGCTGAGCCGATCAGTGTTGTAATGAGCTGATCGATGTTGTGTTGCGGTGAAGAACGTTGATCTTTCATTGAAAGGTGCAGGATATCATAAAATACTTATATGAGTTGAAATATGATGAAATAAACTCAAATACGCTTATCTAAACTCAACTATACCTAATTAGATGGATTTTTTTGTTGGTAAAAATTCACTCAATTGTGGTTTATTTTACATAATCTTGATTAAAATAATGTTCAATTTAATCATTAAATCAAGTATAATGCTAATATTACGATAAAATATAATATATTTTTTTGTCAATATATGTCTATTTTGTATTCAAACTTTGTTAAATTGAAAAATGTTTATTGGAGCTGAAACATGTTGAAATGTACCGAAGGGTGTTGTGTTGATTAGTTTTGATCAGTGATGTGTTGTGCTGATGAGTGTTATGCTATACTGATCAGTATTGTGCTGTGGTGAAACCTCCTGAAATAAGTTGAACTGTACAGGACTTTCATCTTTTAAAACTGCACACTTTCATTTACTCATCGTTAGATTAATCGCGTCATGCTAATACTAAGTACTCAATAAGGATGGTAGCCTTTAATTGGACCATAGGAACTTTTACAAATAATAAAAGAAGAAGTACAAATGTGAAGCTTGCCTCATTTTCTCCTCTCTCTTTTTACATGTGACTTTCATATTCAAGTGTTTGGAGAAAGTAGGAGGGAAAAGGTACATGTCCAATACAACAAGCATAAGATTGAAGTGAAAGCAAGGTATATTTTGCAAGGAAACGGTATGGACTATGAACGGTTTTATTTTCTTATGAAGTTTTGGAACTGTGAAGAAAGAGCAAAATGATGATAATAATGATAGTAACAAAAATCTTATCACCTTTTCCTTTTCATATGGAACCTTCTCCAATTGTACATATTTGTTGCTACTACCACCTTTACTTTTAAATTTATGCAACAAAAAGGTAAGAATATATAAATAAATGACCTTTTATAAGATTTTTACTTTATTTTATTTATCGTATCAGTGTTGTTTATTAGCGTTGTCTTAAGACAATTAGTAGTGATGATTTTGTGCTGAATAATGTCGATAGGCGTTTAAGATATTTAAGTAAAATAAACTCAAATGTACTAGTTTAAACTCAACAAAACTAGATTGGATTTCATTCACAAAAGTTACTCATTTTAATTTCATTATGCACAATATTCATTTAGATTATGTTGAATTTAATTAATTTATAATAAATACAAGTATATTTAGATTACTATACAATTAATAATTTTCCTTGATTAATATTTATTTATTATCAGGAAAAATGAAACTAAAAAGTACTTATTAGATATGAAAAGTAGTACTTAAATATATCGAAAAGGATTAAGATTTACTCACCAGATTCTGGCCACTTTAGCTTATTTTCAGCACTTTCACTATTTTTCAGTTTAGTTCCGCTCAATTCAGTAGATTCAGTTTAGAAGCTTATTATCTCACTGAGTAAGTACTTTTCGATTCAGTTGAATTCAGTTGAACTCGGCACGTACCCTAAACCTAAAGGAAGGAAGACTAATGATGTCACTATAGTTGTTGCGTTCAATTCCAAGCTTTGACTGCAAAACCATCATGGATGACTGCAAAATTATGTCACAGTACCAATCTTTTTCCAGTCTACTTATCCATCTTCATCCATCCCATTCCTTTGCCTAAATCTTGCATCGATTCCAATTAGATTTGAGTCTCCCTTCTTTCAAACATACCTTTCACATTCAAATCCCCATTATTCTTTTCACAAATAATATCAATTTTGGTTGTAATTAAACTGATCATTTCATGTGAAACACGGTGAAAAGATGAACAAAATGTTACGTTGTGGTTTTTAATCTTGGGAAACCCTAGCGGAACCATGCCTCCATTAGTTTGTAGTGTTTTAGATTAGTATAGTGTCATCTCATCAACATTATGTATTCGGTCTGGCTTGACTTTATAATTTCCACCCCTTCTTGGTAGGAAAAAATATATGAGCGGAGCTACATAGTAAATAAGGATACAATTGACTTTAGTATATATTTGTACTAAAAATTTGATCAGATTAGGTGCATGTCTAATTTGTTAATTCTGATAGGTTGAAATGTCCCTGATTTTTCTAAAGCATGACTGTTGATTTGAAAAATTAAGAATAATCTTGTCTTTTCTACACTTATAAACTTGCCAAAGAGATGTACGAGAATGTGCAAGTAAACTTCATGAATAATACCATCAATAAGTATATTTTAAATTAGGTTGGTGCTATACTAGTATTGTACTGTCAATGCTTACACTCAGGCTCGGCCCGACACATAAACCAAGTAAAAGCTGCGATTCAGCCTCCCAAAAAATATATTAAAATAGGGCCACATTTAAAAAAAACCTCAGATTTAGTATATATTTTTTAAAAAATATTCTTTAAATCCCTGTATTATTTTAATTATTTTTCTCCGGAAACTTTATTAGAATAGTTTTAAAAAAAATATTCGGTTCACACCCCCAAATAGTTAAGGACGATCCTAAATATGTTATCTTAATTTCATTTATCATTTCGCTCTGATTCCGTCACTTGCTAATTGATATAGAAAGAAGAAAAACCAAATATCTCTATAGGTTCCAATATTGAAAGATGCTAAGAAAGGGATTCCATATTCCAATTATCATCACAACAAATTTGATACATGAGTTGGTATAAAGATAAAGAAAAAGAATATATTGAGAAATATTCCTCATCAATGGAGGACCAATGAGTCAAGTCAACTAGGAACAAAGTTACAACCTAAGTACTCCTAGTTGCAATATGCAACTTGTGATGGAGTGGAATGCAATTTCTGAAAACTTGCATGAAGAAAAATACGTAAAAATTAAAGCTTTTTTAAAAAGAAACACAGGAAAAGACAAGTGTCTTTGTTGGCTTTTACTTTAGTAATTTATAAAATAATTTAACCATCTCAGATATTATTCGTTTTAAGTAGTTTTGAGTAAATAATTGAGCAGGTCAATTTAGATGGTCAATAGTCAAGAGCACGCTATCTGTGGATGCGTTTAGTAAGTAAATTATTTATAACAGTGTGTCAGTCAGCTTGGCATCACCATTTTTAAACAAGTTTAACAGTAAAGACATAGAACATTTTGTGGCAGGTCATCTTTACCTTGTTTAAAAATGTTTTTGAAATGGTGTCTCTATTAGTATTGGATTTTAGAGAGCGCAACATAATCGAATTTGTTGAAATCTATTGCGGAAATCGAGAATTGAGACTAATCTTATTTAGGTCTTGTTCAGTTGATCTGAATTGCAAACTGCGGAAATTGTGGTGAGTTGTGAGAGAGTAAGTTGATGTATTGAAAGACACTGAAAGTGTTGAGAATAAATTGAGGCGAACAAGGTCTTATAAAGAGATATTTTACAAAAAATATTACCGAAAATAAACTTCAAGCAGTAGAAAAACAACTTCAAAATTGATCACGGGTATAATAACTGTACAAATCTGATGAAATGTTAAAAGATGTCAGGAAAAAAAATCTCTTCTGAGTGATTTCCACATCAAAGTCAAGGCGCTGGGCATTGTGAAAAACAATTTCACGACCATTTAAGATATGTTGCGTCAAAACCGCATCTTCAACTCTTTTGATAAAGGTTTCGCGGTATCTATCTCCGCCTTCCAACTTCCCTTCCCTCTCACTTACGCAAGAAAGACATAAATAAATATTCTTATTTGAATTAGCTGTGTTTAAACCTGGTCAAAATAATTTCATCTTCTGAGATAGAATATCCAACTCTATAAAAAAACATAGCAAGCATTTAACATAAGAAGATAGATTGATCCTCTAACTTGTTTATTTTAGTTTGAAAAAGTATTTAAAAAAGGGAACAAAACCTAAAACCTTACAATCCAATCAAATAAATGAAGCACCAATTTGGCATATAAACGAACAAGTGGGTAGAGAGTTGAAGATGTGATGAACTCCCTAAATCTCACGGCACACAAACTACTTACTCCTACTTCAGACCTACACCTACTAGTGTGTGTGTGAATGTGTGCCACAACTAATTAACCCCAACGGCTACACAATCTCAAACTTCAAATTGTACTTCTAATTTGACAATTTGAGAGTGCCTTAATTTTACACATCCTTAAAAGATTGGTATTGGTAATTTTTTTTAAAAAAAATAGTAAAAATAAATCTGTATACTATCTGGTATGATCTTTACCACGCTATATACCTGACCATGAACTAATTGTCTGTGTTTCATATAGAGTATTTACAAAAAAAAAGTATCAAAAACTGTTATAACATACGAAACGATATTAAAAACAATTCAGAGAATCAGGTGAAAAAAGCAGTTTAAATAGGGAAATGAGTTAAATTCGTTATATTCACGTACTTGAATATATTGAATTACTAGCTGTTATTGATCTAAACCTTTATGTAGCCGCTAGCGACTGATTCAACCATGATTTTCAATTCAAACCACGATATTTTAGCACAAACCACAGTTGCAAATCAAAATCGCGGTTTCTTTAGCAAACCGCCAACAATATTTCATCATAAACCGCTCCTATATTTTACAATATTCTTCCATATTTGTATTGTTTTCGACTGGATTGATTAGACATGTTATCAACAATGATTGATCTAGTTTTTTATATTGATGTTTTGTTCTTAAACTGATTGTAAAGTTATGATTTTGTTAGTGATTTGTGTTTTCAAAATGTATCAGTTTAAAAAATATTGATCATATTTTGGATCAAGTGATGTTCCAATTGTACCTTATCCATATTTAACCTACCGATTGATGCATGAGAAATTAAAATTCACCAAATATTTTTGATAACTTTCGCTGTAAGCGACTGTTATTGAGAGCGATATTGCAATATTTTATGACATTTCTGTCCCATCTCACATCTGCTGCTGCCGCCACTGCTCTCGATCTTTTTTAAAATTCTGCACCTGAATGCGTAATAGGAGGTTTCCCAACAATTTGCAACATTTCAAAAATTGTTTTGCTACAAGCCTACTGCCTACAACGGATCAATCAGCTGATCCAAATCCAATTCAAATTGAAATTCCGATTTGAATCAAATCACTTATATGAAATTTAATGGATAAAAAAATTCCGTTCCTAAAATCTGAATTTTTTTTTTACTTTTTTCTTCAAACCCATATTTCCACCACCACTGGCGCCAGAGCGATATATATTTCTATTATTTCTGAAATAACTTTTGTGGATACAAGTTGGTGATTAAGGGGACAACAGTGTTAATTAACAATTAATTGGGTGATTTTAATATTAAAAAGGGTACAAGTTGAAATTGTGCGATGCTGCTTAAGTTGGGGGGTTCCATCTCGTCCCCTGGCCACTATTAAGGGAGCTGTTCAAACCTTGGTCACCGTGTGCTGCATCAAAATCTACCAACTACTTAAATATTATCCCCCGCATTTCACCATAGATTTTTTTTTCTTGGGCAACGATTCTCTCTCTACCAAATCTCGCACTTGCACGTTTCTAACCTACATGCCAAATTAATGAAAACTATACTACATGAACTGGCGGAACCAGAAAATTATCTTAGAGTAGGCTCACTGGCTTGACTGCGGTGGTCGGAGGTTGGAAAGACTTGTTGAAGACCGGAACGGCCCAATTTTTTACCGGAGAATAGTAATATGAGATGTGTTTCGAATTTTATGGTAGGTCGGGGCCTACCCGCACCTCCAAGTAGTTCCGCCACTAACTACATGAGTATTTGTGTTGCAAAATGTTGGTGAAATCGTTATTCTCAAATTTATTCTGCTGCGTAGTGCTGATGTACTTCTGATTTTTTGACATGTTTTCGACTATCCATGTAATCGTGAAAACTTAAATTTTCACTTTAAATCGGGTGATTGATTTTGACCAGGATGTATTTTTGACACATCCATGTTTAAAGGATTAAACTGTGAATTTGGGTATACACATCTTCTACTTTAAATGGGGCAATAACTTAGTAAAGAATTCAGGGTGTGAAATTATTTTAGCACGTAAACGGTTGAGATAGATTGAAGTTAACACTCTACTTCAATGTGCAATATGCCGTTGGTTAGTTAGGACTGAATTAGTTGAAAGTGTTGTTGCTAACTTGCTATGATCTCATAGTAGTTGGTGTTTTTTACTCCCTCTGCTCCTACAATGTTCTATGCTTTCAGTCAAGCTTTTTATACCATATTTGACCATTAATTATTTTAATCACCATAAATTATGTTGTATGAAAATTATATATTTAAAAAGAAGAGAAATCTAACGATATTGAATATGATGATATAACTAATTATAAATATATGAATTTTTAGTGGTCAATTATGAGATAAAATGTTATATTATGCAAGTTAGACATTATATTAGGGACGAAGAAAATATACTATTTTCGCCAGTAGAGATATGATTGTATCGTTAAATTCTATTTATATACACGGTTCAGTTTAACTCATTTCAAAAATGCATTATTCACTTATTAATTTCTTTATGGAGATCATTTATAATGTCTAAAAAGTCTAATATACATCATTTGTCACTTGACAATTTAATCTTAAAAATTGATCTAGTTCAATTTTTTTTTACATAAAACTTGTTTTTCTTCTTTAAACTATATGCTGCGCAGTATTATTCCTTTGTTGTCTTTTGCTAGGCAATCCATGTGAAGGCCCATCACGATACAACAAAACGGATCAAGTGTAGTATAATAATAATAAGGATTAATAATTATTTATTTTTAACTGACAGGACTAATACTTGGATTGTTGACTAAACAGCCATATTCCATATTTAGAAAGTAGCCGTCAACTCTTTCCTACCCCTTTCACCACGTAGATAGGTCATCAAACGAATTTTACCGTATCTCGAACGGTAACCTTTACGTAAATGCCTAAAATAGTTTCAGAGTCAGGGATAATAACACACTATTTTGAAACTATTTCACATGCCAAAATATATTTTTCGATGCCGAAATTAAAGATGGAAAGCCTGCTATTCGAGTTGTTACTTTCGATGAGCGTGAAAGTTTTCCAAAAGTAATGGCGGAGACGGTTAATGGATTAACAGACCCTATATAATGTTGAGAGTCTTGTTCTACTAGCAGCTATTAGTCTAGTGAATGGGGTTAAACTCGTGAGGCGCAACAATTGTCGGTGGCTGTCTTACTCTTATGCGTACGGTGAGATCTCTTGAACCACCATTACTTAGTTGTGTAGAAATCATAGTATCAAACTTCTTTGCAAAGAGAGAATTTACTTAATCCATTCCGGGTATGTAGAGATTGTAAAATTATAACTCGATCTATAGCTACCTATACGAAATAAGATTTAGAGCACATGATATTATGGAATGTTCCTCCAGTATTTTTACTGTAAACAATACCAGACGTTTTCCAATGACATAAATGAGATTTCTTTTGTTTTAAGCAAATCAAAAATATTAACACTAATTAGAAAACTGAAGTATCATACATGTACTATAAGCTATTTTACTCATCATCGAAGTACGCGCTTAAACTAAAAGATGATGAATTGATAATGCACGCGGCCAAAGCCCTTTGACTAATAATTCGACTCTTACGAAATTGATTTAGTCGATCTTCGTAAATAATTACGTTAAAACTTGGAACAATTTTCAATTAACCTTTGTACAACTTCGTTTAATTAAGCGTTGTCGTTTTGAGTCATATCGATGGCAACATTGCCAATTTGTGCAAAAAAAAAACCACAAAAAATATTGCATGCATCATCATTTCAAAAACATAGTACGTCCTAAACCAATATATTAATAAAAGTATAATTAGGTGATTTTAAAAATATTTTGTTTTGACGATTACTACCAATATAATTGAGACTTGATTACTAATATGCTCAATTATTTCGGGAGACCGTTGATTAAATTCCAAAATAAAGACAAGTTGCGATTTTTCTAGTACAATTACATGATTTCTTAGGATATTCCTAATGAATAAAAGATCTAGGTCCAAAAATCAAGTAGGCTCCATATATTATTTTTCGAAAAAATTAAATTAAAACCGTACATTCAGATAGGCCCTTTTTATATTTTCCATTATTCTTATCAAGATATTTAAGTAATGAATTTTTGTAATATTGCAATGATTAATAAGGATTGGTGTTTCGTTGAAAATATTGCCAAAAAAATATGTAATTGTCAATGATCCATTAGTTGTCTTCTTGGCATGATTTGAATGAATTCGACACCCGTATATTGATTGGATTAAATGGTGGGGGCATGGAGTGATGTTTGGGTCACTTGATTTTTTTAAACCCTAATAATTAGGGTTCATATAATTTTGTATATGTTTAAGACTATATTTGATGGAGCTTATATGTAAACTAATCTTGTTTAATCTATTCCAGTTCAGTTTAAATATGTTCAGTTCAGTTCAGTAAAATATCGTTTGATCAAATTTAGACATACTGATTCTATTTTCAATATATTAATTTTCACTTCAATTCAATTCAATCCAGTTCAGTAAGAAATAAGATTAGGAAAACATGCCCTAAATACGACTTTGATGGTAGACGGCAAAGGTATAAAAACTTGATTTTAGTTTATAATATGTTGAGGAGGAATTGGGATGAATAATTGGAGTACGCATAATATTATCGGGTAAGATCATATCCCCACATTTCAATGATGATCTCAACAATTCAGAGGGACTTTGATACATTTGGACAAATAATCAAAACCCTCCTTATAATGTGGTGGAAAGATTAGACAGATCCTCTGCTAATTCATCGTGGCAGAAATTATGGCCAACGGCAAGAGTAAACAATCGTTCTTTTTCTAAATACGATCGCAGTCCTATTTTGCCAACTCTCCTAAAAGCAGTGAAAAGAACTAGGAGAGTACTGAGATTTGAAACTTTCTGGGTGAATATGGAGCCTCCACAACAAATTATTACAAGAGCATGGAATGGCATTCACTCCCTTAGGAAGATATAGGTGATGTATATATTTTAACAATCAAGTTGAGGTCAACTCTGCTACATCCGAGCAACTGGCACATAGAGTCTTATGATAATTTGGATAGGAAAATTGGTCAATTTTCAACAGAGCTAGAGAGACTTCAAGGAGGAATAAACTTGTTCTCAAACTACAGGCACATAAAGGATCTATTTGCCCAGAATCAGAATCTGTAACAGCAAAAATCAGGATATTGGCAACAGAGAGCTACGATTAACTGGATGGTGTTTGGAGAAAAGAATTAAGATTTTTCCATAGATGGGCTACAAGGTGAAAGGAATCCATTGCTATACAAGGAATTTTGGATCAATATGATAATTGGATAACTAAACAATCTCTCATTATCGAAATTTTGAACCGGCATTACAAGGAAGTGTTTGTGTCACCTCAGACTTCAAACAATAAATCTCTGCAACAATCATCTAGCTCAGAGGTAATACATGTTGAGAGATTTATGCAAGCCAATCCCTATAAGCTGACACCACTGCAAGTGAAAGAATTGGAAGAAAATTTTACCAAAGAGGAAGTATGGAAAACAGTTAATGACATGAAGCCTTGGGAAACACATGGAGAGGATGGAAAGATAAATGGCTTCTATAAGTATTACCGGAAGACAGTAGGTGAAAGTCTGAGCAAGTTATTCTGTAGATAATGCAAGACCAGTGATAAGCTTAATGAACTAAAATCATATCAAAATGAATTGAGCTTAATTAAATCAAATTAAATCTGAATCGATTGATCTAATGATAAGCTTGATGAACTAAGACCAATGTTCATTTGCATTTGATTGAACTACTTATACCACATTGAAACATTCAGCATCTATTGAAGAAAAAAAAGATCAAAATCATGAGCGATGGATCAAGATTGAAGAGTACTACATGAATGAGTTGTGTGAGAATGTGACAAGAAGAGAAAAGGAGGGCTTGGATGGCATGTGAAGTTGTTTGTTCCCATCTTTTCACAACCTGGACACCACATTCACATTCTCTGCTTTCTTATGTACAAATGATATCGACATTTGGAGATGAAGAAGGGGATGTTTGGTCTAAACCTAGAAATTATCCCACATTTATTGCGTGGGAGATGAGGGGCCGGTTTGTCTGAGATTATTTTTTACTGATCCGAACTGAATTGAAGTGAAATTAATGTATTCAAAAATAGAATTAGTATGTTTAAATTTATTTGAATTTGACTATATTATATTTTGTTGAACTAAATTACTCTACTTATAAGCTCCATCAAACATGACCGAAGTCATTGTTTACTGTTTTCTTGATCAGTTCAGTTCACTCCATCTCAACTTAATTTAGTCATTGAGTCGTTGAGTATATTTTCTAGTACATTAATATTTACCATACTTAATTTCAGTTCACTCCATCTCAACTTAATTTACAAAAAATATTATTTAATAGATTTTAGATAAATTTAGTCATATTAAATCTATTTTCTAATATATTAATATTTATTTTAGTTGAATTTAAATTAGTTTAGTTTAATTCAGGAATACAAATTGTGAATTTATACTTTCATTTTGGTTTAGATAAAGAAGAAGCTTCCTGCGAATTTGTTTCCTTTTCTTTACTCACAGGTTCTTTCCTAAAAAGGGTTTTTGCCAATTTTCAATGCATAAAAAAGACCATAGTTTCAGACAAAATACTGTGACTTTTGATTGAAATAACATTCTTTTCTACTCCAAAGAGTAATAAACTAGTAAATAAATATAATAGTACAATCAACGAAAATGTCTTAATTTTATAAAAAATAAATAAATGAAGAAGGGGTTCAAATAACTGGTATATAGTGTAAATAAAATCACACATTATAAATAAACTATCATTTATAGAGTCCAAATCAAAACCAATTATTATATTATATTCACACCAATACTAGATCCTGAAAATCATCAACCGACACTATAAAGAATTATCTGCATCAACTCCCATAAATGCAGGTTGTCAGTATTCTCAAACCCCCGACCCCTTGCAAAAATGATAGCTTCTTCAAAAGCCAATTCTTCTTTTTTTATATGGTCTTGTATATTTAGAGTTTTCGTCGAGAAGGTCCTTGAGAATGCACCATTGTGCCGCTAACAAACACCATCTTTCTACATCTACTAAGGAACCCCTTGAAAATGCACCATTGTACCACCATCAAACACCATCTTTCGACATCTATTCAGAGACATGTTATCTTTATATAACTCTTTTCCATATTTTTTTATTAGAGTTATATCGACTACTCTAATCTTTAATTACTACTTGATTTAGATATGTAAATGATTTTGTGAAACTTTTCTGTAATCTTTACAACTTGTCTACACCACGTGGAATTATTGTACTTTGTAATTTTATGATTTGCGAACCCTAATATATCACCATTGATTTAATTTAAAATTTTAGGGCAAAAATGTGTAATCTAAGCGTCTTATGAACTTTGTTTATAATATATTTCTGTCATTTCACGGTTTAGGAATGCCTATAAAAGTTCCCTCCACTAATTTCTTGGTGGTTTAACTTAAAAAAAAAAAGAAATCTTATAATCAAAACAAGGGTATAGACAAGACTTTCTCTTCAAAGTTGATCGAGACCTAAAAACGAAATATAAAGGATCAAAATGAACTCTTTTGAAATCTTATGCACATAATTTGAAGAGAAGCATCAAATGAAAGGACTATTAGTGTAATTATAAGGGAGAATATAGAAACCAACCGATTAGTAAACCATATCCATTTCCAGAGGGAAAAAAATTAGCGCCAAAAAAAATGTACTGTTCTTCTCCTCTTCTCCGTCTCATCCCTGTCCAAAACCCCGTCTCCTTCTTCCCAACGGTTAATTCCTTCAAGCCCGCCATCTTCTTCAAATTGCCCCTGACCCGGACCCGGAAGTTTAATGGGTCGGTCAGATTGAACCCGCCCGGAGCTTCCTCCTCCGTGTACCAGTACCTGAGCGACGATGATTTCGATGTGGAGCTGGGGCGGCTCCTCACGCTGCTTCCGGAGGAGATGCGGCGGAGGATTAGCGAGCACCCGGAGCTCCATTACTTGATCGAGGTGGTCATGGACTTGGGCCGGAAACCGCTTGCCCGGTTCCCGTCAGGCGACTTCGAGCTGTGGGACCGGCCGATTACGACGGAGGACCTCGGCCATGCTATTGCACAGGTTTGATTGTAAAGATTGGGCCTTTTTTTTCTAAGTGTTGCTGAAAGTATGATTCATTTTAATTGTTGTTGTGTTGGAATTTTTAGGTTGGGGATTTTGCAGTTGATAATAGAGCTGGGATTAGCAGGACTTTGCATAGGATTAGTGGGATTAGGAACAGGAAAGGTGTGATCATTGGGTTAACTTGCCGGGTTGGGAGAGCCTTATCAGGAAGCGCTAATTTACTGAGGGATTTGATTAAAGATGGGGCATCTTTGCTGCTCATTGGTCCTCCTGGAGTTGGCAAAACAACAATCATTAGGTAAGTTCATGCTCATCTTGACGTTTTAATCAAACATCATGTTCATTTCAGCTGAACTCCAAGTTCATTTTATTTCATTTTCAATCAGTTCATTTTAAGTTTGAAAAAGCTTATGTTATGTTTGTAAGCTGTCCGTAAACCTTGATATTTGATACCTTCATCACACTTAAGATATCATATATCAGAATAGTTTCCGTTCCAATTAAATAGCAAACGCATGTCAAGTAGAATGAGTAATTGAAAGTTTTATACTATCCATCTAGTCCAATAATTGGAATAGTATTCAGAAGTCAAAATTTTAATGTGTACTGAAAATCTGTTAATATCGTTCTAATGAAATGAATGTCATACCTTAGTTTAAAAGAGTTGTCGCTTGTATTTAAAATTTGAGCTTAAATGGAAATGAGTAGAGTTTTACTTACATTTATACTTGTTAAGATTAAAAACTTCCACCTTGAGCACACAGAATTCTTCTGGTGGGTGTAAGTTATGTGCATTTGAGGTGAATTTTAAGTCAGTAGGTTGGAATGTTAAGTCATAATATTATTGTGTGTGGCTTATAGATGGGATGTATTCATTTAAGTTGCTTTGCCTCTAAAGAGTGAAATGTGATTGCACTTCTTTGCTTATCATAATGCAAGGGATGTAGCGCGGATGCTTGCAGATGATTACGAGAAGCGAGTCATGATTGTTGATACGTCAAATGAAATTGGTGGAGATGGTGATATACCTCATGCAGGGATAGGCAATGCAAGAAGGATGCAAGTTCCTCATGCTGATGTGCAGCACAAAGTAGGAGTTTTTTCCTCTATACCTGTCCACTTGATTATTAGGATTGTGAACAATCAGATTAAAATGGGTGACGGTGACACTTTTTTGCAATCTCAGTAAGCACTTGGACTTGATGAACGGGATAGATTAGAATAATCAGATTAAAATGGGTGAGGGTGATATGTCTCTAATTAATAAGGTCAAAATTGTTCTTCTTGCAGTAAGACCATCAATGACAGGTTACCATTACAGATAACCTTTTGAAGTAATCCATGTAGCCTAAAGAGTTTTGCTGGTCAGTGGGATGTCAATGTTTCTGAGCACCTTGATCTATTAGCTAGTTGTGTTTATCTAAGGAATAAATACTCTTCATAGTACTGAAAATTTTCTTCTTAGGTGCATTTCATAACATGGTGAAGCAGAGTTCTGCAGCTAGTTATGATTAGAATGTGATGTCGAATGAGGTTCCTATAAGCACTGTGATTAATTAAGTGAAGACATATGAACTCATTTCACAGTACTTTGCCCATTTTGTCATTGAATATAGTACTGCCGTGTTTTTTTTGGGGGGACGATTGGTGTTTCTTAACTCCTTACGGATTTTGGATGGAATTTAAAATTCAACACACTTCTGGATTGTCTATACATTTCAGAAATGAAATGATAATCATTTTTCTAATAAGTTCTTGAAATGCCCAGGTGCTGATAGAGGCAGTTGAGAATCACATGCCTCAAGTAATTGTAATTGATGAAATTGGCACAAAACTTGAAGCACTGGCTGCAAGCACGATTGCACAACGGGGAATTCAGTTAGTCGCAACAGCTCATGGTGTAACAATAGACAACTTAGTAATGAATCCTGCATTAGATATGCTTGTTGGTGGGGTGCAGGTATCTCTCTCTCTCTCTCTCTCTCTCTCTCCTCTCCCTCTCTCTCTCTCTCCCTCCCCCCCCCCCCTCTCTCTCTCTCTCTCTCCCCTCTCTCTCTCTCTCGATACTAATGATTAGAGATAGGTTTGTTGGAATAGCATTAGTCTTCTTGTTGCTTTTTGAGATCTCTCTCTCGATACTAATGATTAGAGATAGGTTTGTTGGAATAGCATTAGTCTTCTTGTTGCTTTTTGAGATTTTTCTTTCCGATGTATTATGTTGATTGTGTAAAGTATTTCTTAGAGCGTGACATTGGGAGATGAAGAGGCTAGCAGGAGGGGTGTTCAAAAATCTGTACAAGAGAGAAAAGGACCATCAACCTTTAACAGTGCAGTTGAGATAATTTCCAAGACTGAACTGCGTGTTCATCGAAGTTTAGAGGCAACTGTTGATGCTATTCTTACTGGTGTGTTTTCCTCATTTCAGAAAAAAAATGATACACAGTTTATATATTTACTGTGACTTATGTTAATGTACAATTTATATGGAAGGACGCCATCCAACTTACCAAGTTCGCAAAATAAGGGCAGTTGGAAATGAAGACGAGATCTTATCACATCAAGATATTCTAGAAAGTAGTAATGGCTTGTTAGAGGGTATGTCCTCGGTGAAAAATGATTATCTGTCTGATGAAGATGAAATTTCATCTGATATGCTTCCAGATGATGATGAAAATGCTTCTGAAAATGAAGACGCCCTCTCTTTATTTCTCTACGGGGTAAGATTTCGTTTCTCAGTATTCACTTTTCAAAAATTCTTGTTTCAAAAACTTACTCCAAAGTTTTTGACCTTCAGAAGTTTAATGAAACCGAAGCTGATATATATACCTTAATTGTCTCTGCTTTTTAAATAAGTTTGTCTGTGATTTCAAATAGTAATTAAAAGGTTTCGAGAGGAAAGTTGTATATTCTTGTGACAATTGTTTCGTGGACGTCATAGTCTATGTACTTACACAGCAAGCAGGTGTTTTAGGTGTCTGAAGCTAGCGTGATACAAGGAATGAAGCAGTTGAAAGTCATTATCGACTTTACAGATAACATCAGTGATGCAGATGTACTCCTAGCCTTGCAGTCCAAGCTTAAGAAGAACTCTCGTATTCAAGCAGCAGCAAGATCCCATGGCATTCCAATATATGTAACAAAAGTAAGCATTTGCAAAAGATAACTTTAGTTACTCTGGCATAATTAGGTCGCTTTAGAGTTACTTTTATCTTGTTTTATCCTCACGAAGCACGTATCTCTACAGACAGGGTCGGTTGCGCAGATAATGAAAGCCCTTCAAGCATTAATAACCGACTATGAAGATGGTTTTGAGGATCACGAATTCGAAGGTGCGATCAATGAGTCAGAAAAGATTGATGCATTGGAGGTGAATTTTTCTGTTCTTATAAGCCTTTCCTTGAATCCATTTTCACCTTAGGATTCCTTAAAAACTAGATCCTGCTAAATTTGCAGGAGGCAAGAACAGCTATAGAGAAAGTTGTGATTCCAAAGGGTGAAGCAGTCGAACTTCTCCCGAGGCCATCAAACTTGCTGCTGCTTCAGAAAGACCTCATCCGTAAATACAAGCTAAAATCAGAGAGAGTTGGTTCAGAACCTCATGTACACCTTCGAATTCTTCCCTTTGAGAGTACCACCACAGCAGACGAGCCTCCTCTTGATGATGAACAGGAGGATGAAGAAGATGAAGACGATTCACGCCTACAACCTGAATCAAATGGCTCAGCCTACTCAGTAGGTAGGTTGCCTATCCTGCCTGATAATTGAGCATCAGTTCTCAACTTATTTTGCACCACGTTTATCTTTCTGAAATGGCTAAAAGGGCCGGGATAATGCTGCCATGTGTACATTGTCGTAGCAAGCCAGGTTTCACACAGCTCCCGTTAAGTGTGTGAAATTAGTCGATTGGTCGAAAGTCAGAACCATGCTGTAAATGTAGTTTTCGAATATTAAGATTGGCTTTGGGGAAAGTTGGCTGGATTGATCTGTTCTAGTGCTCTGATCTTGATTTTATAAACATTGGTTGTGCAACACTATGAAAGTATACAAGTGGAAGTGGGATTGAACTGTTATAAGGGACTGTAGTGATCATAAAAAAGGAAAAAAGTAAAGATAAACCATAAACAACATTAGCATGATCTTCCACTGGAGTGAGTCCAGAAAAAAAAAAACTGGATATATAGCTTATCCACGAGAAAGTGCAACAAAGTAATGAAGTTGAATCTTTTCATTTTTAACTTGGCACTCTTTTTCCACTTCCATCCTGGTGTTTTAATCTTCCACAGTTAACGTTGTAGTGTAAATGAGGTGTGTTCGGGATCATACTCAGATAATATTTACTGAGTTTGAGTTTGAATTTGAGGTCGAGTTCATTTCATTTTTTTTAATGATTGGAGTTTGACTTGTGAGATAAACGAAATTCGAGGTCAGCCTCAAATCAAAACATCCCAGTGCTATTTTGTAATTTAAAATGTTAAGTAAACTTTAATTTAATTTATGCAATTTTTTATTAAGTTATTAATTTCCACTATGGTGAGTTCGAGTTCAAGTTTAGTTTTGTCACTGATCAATGAAGTTAGGCTTAACTTACATACTAGTTTTAAATTTATATATGTTAAAAAAATATTATCTACACTAAATAATAGATAGAAATTATATTTGATGGTTATACTTTATGAACTTCAACCACTAGTTCCAACTTCCATGTTAGAATTCAAACCTTGAACTTTATAACTTTGAAACAAGTGTCAATCAATGGTTGAAGGTGAGGCTAGGGTTTTGCATGGACGGAACCGAAAGATTATATGATGATTTGGGTGAAGTTGACCATAATATTTAACAAATAATCCACCATTTTTAGGCTGTCAATTTCCACTTTTGGGTTTGACAAAGTAATTTTTAAACGTACCTTTTATTGTTTTACAAATATTTTCATGACTTCCCATTTTGTCAATGCGCGCGGTAGTTTGGTGATATGGTTTTATAACCAAATTTTCATAATGGACATTTATTTGATGAATTTATCATAAATTTGATACGGTAAAAGAGTGATGGATGATTCTTAAAACGTCGATTCTTTGAACTATATCAAGTTAGAGATCGATGTAATTGTACCTATCGATGTGAAATGCTGAAGAAACGCTTGAAAAATGATTCATTGTGGTAGATGAAAATTGAAGAACTCAAGCAAGAAGTTTATCTTGATTATTAAATAGAAAAAAGTTTTGGTGATGAAAGTTACTTTACAAGGAGAGTCCAAGGCCTATTTATAGGCAAATCAAACCCTAACTAGGATTAGATGGGAAATATGTGATATTGTGTTGATCGTGTTTCTATTCAAAACTATCGACTCCGACTTGCAAAAACCATCAACTCACAGACCATACTTTTGAATTCATAATTTTGAAAATCATGATCTGTGAGTTGATAGTCTGTGAGTTGGAGCCGATATTCTTGAAGATGGAGCATGGTCAACCAACATCACATATTGTCCATTTAGTCCTTGTAATTTATCGGGGATTTTAGGTGCAGGTCGAAACGGATTATACAGATCTAAATCAGACCTAAAATGTTTGAAATACCCCTGCCAAAGTTAGGGTTAAAATCTTAAAAAAAAAAAATTTGCTTTTGAACCCATTAAGAGCAATTTGGTCATTTAATCACATTTTTTTACCTATATAATCCATTTGGACCTGTACTTATCAGCCCCTAATTTCTTTTAAAAGTTCAACCATATTATTTGAGAGATTTTAGGTGTAGAGACATTTTAATTTTGATATTGACTTAAAATGCTCCTAATTTGCTAACGTAAGTTTAGGTCATAGTTGTAATAATGAAGACTTATTTTATTTTTTCCACCTCTACAAAATCAAAACGTCTCCACACCTAACAGTGGTCTATTATTTAAACATGATTTTGGCATTTGTATATTTAACACACGATATGCACTCAAATTTGAACCAAACAAATGACCTAAGTTAAACTAAAATGTAAAATTTGTAGTGACTTCTTTGTCCATAAAATTGGTAGAGAACAAAACAAAAGCCATCTAGAGGAAAGTATGTAGGATTAAGTTGATTAATGAGCTATGGAATGGAATGAACGATTAATTGGTTAGTCGGGCAGCTTTTGGCTGGACTCTAGAGCCAAAAGACAAAACTCACAAAAGAGTGGGATTTCCTGTTTAAGCACTTTCTAATTTTGGCTTAATTAACCTCACCATCGTACCAACTAGTATTAAGGACAGTTTCAATTACCAGTCTATTTTAAATTCTATCATTATTTTATGTCATTTCAGGATTGATACGTGCAGACACAGGCCCTGTCCAATTCAACTTACTTGGTGTTGTGTTGTGCTGATAAGTGCTGTGCTGTGCTGATGAGTGTTGTGCTGTGCTGATCTTGTGCTGAATGGTAGTTAAAGTGTTGAATAGTGTTTATTTGAGTTGAAGAAAAATTACAATGTTTATTACTTACCAACTAAAAAGTGTACTTAATTAATATTATTTTTAAAAAACATAAAAATAGTGTTCATTTAGAGCTTAAATGCATTGAGGTGAAAAGTGCCGTGTTGTGCTGAATGTGCTGCAATAAGTTGAACTGGACAGGGCCACAGTGTAATTATGCAACTCTAATATTATTAATACATGTCTGATTTTTCACTTTATGTTAGATATGTATTAGTGAAAATCAGTCTTGCACAATTAAACTGTTTCTGCTCCAGTGACGGAATCAGAAGGAAATTTATGGAATTGCTGAATGGGACTGTTTCGAAGCATCAGCACTGCGGGAGTTGCTCTCCATTACAACTCCACCACTACAGTATATTACTAATTCACTTCTAAAATTTGGTATTGACGCCCCAACCTCCGGCAACCCTCTGATTCCGTCCCTGCCTTTCGTTAATTAATACTCAACAATTACTACGACTCTGTTTTCTAAACTGATTTCTGATAAATTAAACAGTATTATATTAAATAAAATTATATCAAAAGTTCAAGTATAATTTGTTCTATGGTGTGGACCGCTGGTAGATAATTTTGATTAGTTAAGAACATTATCTTATTAAACGGGTCAAACATTTAAATATTTAAGAGGCTATGGTAAGCTTTCACCAAGATTTTTCATTAGAAAAAACTAAAATTGATCAAAGAGGTCGAATTTATATTAATTTATAAAAAGTTCATGGTCTATCAATGTCAAGTGCGATCCTAAGTGATAGTTATGTGTCCTATTAGACGTTTTTTGTCAATATAATCCATAAATTATTTGCTTTAGAGTGCTTATATAAGCACCCATTTCTATCTCTCTTAAATTCTCACTCTATATATTCATTCATTAGCATCTCACATTCTCAAACCTAAAATTTCTCCTCATATTTACAATTCTTCTTCTATACTGCAAAATGGCTATGGCTATGGCTATAAGGTCTTGGTTTTGCCTCATTCTTCTCTTGCTCAATTCACTTCCTCTCTTAGCGAGTCGCTTTACGTCTCAAGAACTTTTAAAGAAAGAAAGTGTGGCACCGATACTCAAACCAGATTTAAGTACATTGGGGAGTATTATCCGCTCTCATATTGTACGCGTTTCTCTTTCAATAGGAAAAGTGTTGGATGAAATGAGTAAACAATTAAATACTTATTCAAAGATGCCAGAAGAAACGTCAATGGAAAAAGCGCAAAAAATACTTGAATCAAGTTCAAAAGCCTTGCATTTGACACCACAGAGAAGAAGTTTGTATCGGTACCATACTAACCGGCTTGCACCTGCTGGACCAGATCCCAGACACCACTAATTTAAAAGACGTGTGCAACTTGCAAGGCTACACTTCCCTCGATCTTTTTGTAATCTTTTCCATCTTTTGTCCATGGATGCAGTCTCTAATTAGGTTCGATAGGAGTTGTAATTGAGAACATGTAATGTGTAACGGATGTGGAATGAGTTTTTATCATGCATTTAAGATGTATTATTTCCAGATTAACTAAAAATATTTTTGATCTTTAGCATATTCATTATATAACATTATAGATGATGAAACTTCAATATTATGAAAATACAAATATAACAAGATGTCATAAGATAACATGTTATCAGCAATTAGCTTTTGGCTGGACCTGATATGGTGCCGCACTGAATTTTGATTGCGATTCTCTAATATACTTCGTTTTAGGTCTAGTTTTAAAAGTCATTCTTTTGTAGGTTGCTAGCCTATTTTTTGAGAGCACTGTTGTGCTTCTGATGTAAATTGCAGTCTTCAATGCATTGTAACAACTATCTTGACCATTCATGGCAAAGGTTTGGAATGCCTAATAATATTATCTCCACCATTGGTGGTTAATCTTTAAAAAAAATGTTATCAACAATTCTAATTCAATTTAAATATCTAAATTATTCAATTTTGACTAAATAAATAGATCTTTTGTTAGTATATCGGGATAAAATTATATATTCATGAAAATGAACATTTAAAAATGATAGTTTTACATCAATAAGTTGAGATAAGATTTTTTGCAATCACTAATTTAGATGAAATAAATTACTCTAATGTACAACACTTTAAATTGGAGACCATCACCCAAAAATGAACACTATTTAAAACATACTAGCATTATTCAAAATAGAAAATGCGGCTCAGTGCATTTCCATTAAAATTATATAAAATGGAAAAGAGCGCATTTAACGTCATTGATTACGTGTTTAATTAGGTCAGAGAGTGGTATATGATGTCAAAATTTATTTTTGAGGATTATTTTTGCCCTTCTATTAAACCTCTTTTTTTTCCTCTAATATCATCAACACACCTCCTTAAGTCTTTAACTTTAAAAAATTGCTTGCACACTCTTTCTTTCATAACTACCAAATATCTTTTTTATTTGATAATAACTAAAGCCTTTCATTTGGTTGGAGAGAATTTTTAGAGTTTGTATTTTATTTTGAAATTTTGAGTGTTTGAAATTTTATTTGAAATTTTGTAAGTCTAGTTTTGCAAAAATCTTGTTTGGTTGGGTTGAGATTTTGTAAGTCTGAAACAAAATACTTGTTTGGTTCGTCGAGATTTTGCAAGTATAAAACAAAAATTGTAAGTTTAGACTTGGAAGAACAAAAACCAGATTTGGGTGTGGGAAAATCTGGAGTTTCTAAAATTATACAAAGCAAACAAACATTTCCAAAATTGGACTTTGAGAGTTCAGTTTTTCAACAATTGGGTGAAACAAACACACCTAGGGCTTTGTAGTCATTACTGAAGCAAAACTACTACCCCCTCCATCCCTCCGTTTCAGTTCAGACTTCACACAATAACTTTTTAAGATCGGTTAGAAATTTTTTTGACTATCAATATCTTTGTTTGTATGTAATTATGCATGATGAAGTTTTAATAATATGAAAATACAAATTTAACGAATCCAACAATATCTTATATGATCATGTTTTATTAATATTGCTATTTCAATTTGAACGTTGAAAATACTCAATTTTGACAAAATGACTAAAGACTTGCGTAGTTTGAACCGAAACATAGAGAGTAATTATAACTAGTGATCTAACACTCTGCACCAATCTTTTGAAGATTCCATGGATTTTGTTTTTTGTTTTCTCAATTGAAACTGTTAGTAGATAGGGTACATTTATTTGCCTCCCCAAATCATAATAAATTATCTGATGAACAATTGTAAGTGATCCTAATGCTATTACAATGCAGAGTGACGAACACTTCTAGAATTGACCAATCTATTACATGAAATAAGTGAGAAAATCGTATAGTGATGTAAATTAATTATCTATCGCAAATGTCTTTCTATTGCAAATGTCTGTCTAGGTGAGAAAATCCATATAATGATACAAACTAATTCTCCATTTGCAAACTCTACCAGTAAGATGTTCAAACTAGTACCCGAAAAATTCACACAAAGATGAAAATTAATTCTCTAGCTAATTATCTAATTCTACCTAAACCGATCACATTGAATAAATCTCAACAAGTCTGATTGCTTCAGAATAAATCGAATTAGGCAAAAAAGAAACCAATTTATAGTGACCATGTAATAGGAGTAAATTTTCTTCGGAAAAGTTACAATATGAACTACACTCACTAAATACAGCCTAAACCGCCACCTCCAAGCACAAATTGACCATATTTGACTGGAATTACATGTATAAGCTTGATTTTGAGGGGTCAATGACCGAAAAACTAATTTACAAAGTATATAACAAGGACTTCTCCAACTCTAAATCCAATGTCAGTCCAAATCACACCAAAAACTTATTTTTTTTATAAATATAAACTGGAGTCAAAATGAAAATAGAAACAGAACGCCAATCAAAGCATCAACACATGACTGTCTGTCATCGATAGACGTGTGTAGCTGGCGTCGGCAAGCGAGGGAGATCATCCACGCATGCCCGATGTTTGTAGTGAAATCCTCAATATCGATCATGGAATGCCGTTCTTGATGCAGATTGCAGCTAATGTTGCCAGTCGATTACGGTTGGATATTAAAAAAAAAAGTTAAAAGGTCAAGTTGAAAAACAGATTGATCGTGCCCGTTGTCATTCCATAGAGTTTATTTTCGGGTCCTTGACTAGATCAACCAAAATATGAGTATCTAACATAGTTGTTGTGATATTCTGCCAATTGTAAGAATCAAAACCAAACTTAGAACACCTTCATATTTGTTGTGAATGTCGACATGTAAGTAAAAAAATGTGATACATAGTATCCTAATCCAAAAATGGTTTATTTAACGAAATAATGGCCATTAAATTGTAGTTGAAATATAATACATCTATAAAATGTTTAGTTTACGTTTCTTTAATATGAATGGCTGCTTAAAAAAATTGATTATAAATCTGTATCTGCTTATATAAATACAAGTTCAAGTTAAACATTTTAAATATATTACTACGAATATATCAAATTATGATAATATTCAAATATATATTTTTTTCCATTCTATTATTTGAACATGTAGTACACTAATTTATATTTTTACAAAACAAAGGGTGGCGAAAATAATTCAAAAAAAATCCTCATCCACACACCCGGCTTCTCCTGATGAGCTCCTCAAACTCCTCATCCGTACTCTTGAGCATCACCGGCAGCGGCACCTCCACTCCGCCGATCGCCGCCGCAACGTGCCGTGGCTTTATCCTCTTCTCCAAGCTGAATGCAAAGTACTGCGGAAATCCCTTCAGCTCCTCCAGGGTCCCCTTCATCTCTCCGACGAAGTACTCGAACTTCGGCCGGAAATTGTTCTCGATGCTGAACGTCAACAGCGCCGGGCACCGGAGAACCATCCCAATCACCTCCCCTCGCGTGAGCCCCAGACTAGTCAGAAACTGCAGCTTCGGGATCAGCGTCGTCTCCACGCAGGAAACTAATAAAACCGGGTCTTGATACGCCAGCGCGTGCATGTCACGGAACCCGAGTCGTGTGAGGTAGAACAGCGCCGGCCGGAGCTGGTCACGGACACTGCTGGTTAGAAACCTCGGACACTTGTTGATCACGCGCCGGAAGTCCTGCTCGGGTACGAGGAGATCATTCGAGAGGAATTTGAATACCGGGTGGAGCTCTGTATCGATGTCGGCGGTCAGGATCTCCGGGCACATTCCAAAAATCCGACCCAGGTCCTTCTGGTGGATGCCTTTGGATTCGAGGAAGTACACGATGGACTGGATTGAGTCCAGCGAGGCTGACCGGAGGTTGGGGTTCTGCGAGAGGGCTCTGCCGGAATCGACTCCCATTACTTCTAAGCAGAGGATCTTCTCCTTGAACTGGAGCGAGATGTTGGTGTGGGTGGGCTGGTACAGAGGGTGGCCGTGGAGGAGGCTTTTGGGTTTCTGAAGATGGTGGTGGTGGTGGTGTTCATCTGGGAATGGGTTTGATGAGGAGGAGGAGGAGGATAAGCGCAGCCATGAATGGAGCAGAGAAGTTGCAGGCATTGTGTGTGGAAGATGATGAAAGGGATTACTGGAAATTGGATAGCTCTGTTCTTCTGTTGCTTGTTCGAGCTGTGAGAATGATTTGATTGCATTGTCATCTTCCAATCTTATGATGCCACATGGCAAATGGCTATATCTAAATTTTACTGTTTATTACTTTTAAATAGAGGATTAATCTATCTATTTTTTTTATTTTTAAAACAGAATGATTCTTATTTGAGTTGGTCTCTGGAGTGACCGTCTATATTATAGCATAATATAGACCAAGGACTAAATTACAATATGGAAGGAAGGAGGTTGCAAAATTTGGGAAAAGTACTATTCACGGCACTGTTCACGGCACTATTCACGCGCACTGTTCATGGCACTGTTCACGCAAAAAATATGTACACAAATCAGTTAATATAATTTCTGGATTTTAAACACTTGTAAACTCAAAAGAATTCAGGTTAGAAAGACAAGTTTCCATATTATAAACATCAGATTTTAGGTACATAAAAACTAGGGTGTTTAGGTTAAATAATGTTGTGTCAAGTATAGTCAAGTTTCACCAAAGTTTTCAGTCTAAAAATTCACAATCATCACAATTTTCAACTTAAACAATCAAGTTTCACAAAAATCACAGTTTTCACAATAAATAATCAAGTTTCGCAAACACCAAAGTTTTCAACCTAAACAATCGAATTTTCACAATAAAAACAGTTTTCAACTAAACAATCAAGTTTTACAAACACTACAGTTTTCAGGCTAAAAAATATAGTTTCTACAATCACTGTAGTTTTCAACCTTAATAACCAAGTTTTCACAATCACAGTTTTCACATTAAAAAATCAAGTTTTACAAACACCACAGTTTTCACAATAAATAATCAAGTTTCAACACAAATCAAGAAGCCTAGTTTTCAAGTTAAACACATAAAATTTCATATGCAGACAAAAACCACATTAAGCAGTCTAGTTTTCAAGCTAAACACATAAATTTCATAACAAGACGGAATCCACATCAAAAAGTCCAATTTCCAAGATAAACACATAAAATTTTAAAAGCAGAAAGACATCACATTATACAGTCTAGTTTTTATAATAAAACACATAAAATTCATGGAAGAAATTTGCAGAGCAACACAAAGTACAAAAAAACAGTGAACCGTCATCTCGTAGAGCCCGATCGCGAAGAACAATCCTCGAGAAACGGTACAAGCTCTGCTACTACTCCGACGAATCTCCGGCGCCCTAATTCAACAACCAACACCAGAACACAAATTATCAGCCAGACCGTTGACAGACTGCGGCGATTGCGATTGCGATCGCAATAGCCGATCTCCGGCGAGCGGTGGAGGAGTAACCGAACCGGATCCACTCTCCCGGCGGTGATGCGGCGGAGGAAGGCGGCGACTGCGAGGAAGGAGAGGAAGGATCAGAAACCTGATTGTAAATCGACTCGATTCTGGTCCGCAGACCTAAACCGGACATCGCCTCGTTGAATCCAGTCCTGACGAATTGATCCTTTTCGCTGCCTTCGGGAACCCTAACCAAGCCGATTCTGCTGTCACCGAACGGGTCCAGTTCCTCGCGGATGAAGAGCCGATCGGAGCTCTGGTGAATTTGGGGGAAAGGGGAAAAGACGCGTTTCAGAATTTGGGGGAAAAGGATTGTTCACGTGTATATATATTTATTAGGTTTTGGAAATTGCATAAAAAGGACCTGCCCAAAAATAATTTGCAGGATGGGGGCCGCTTCCTATTTTAATTGCAGAAATAGGCCGTCTATATTATAGCAATAATATAGACGGTCTATTACAAGACTAATATTTCTTATTTACGTGTTTTTTTCTTGTTATATTTTTAGAATATTTTTTTCGCTTCAACAGAAAATTACACGTCATCTTTTCATGCCTAAAATTTTTCTAATTTTAATAATTGATTAAATTAAATTAAATTATTATTCTAACACACATTCATATCATTAAAAGTGATCATAAAATATATTTAACTGAACTAAATTGAACTTAAAAATATAAATGTAATGAAACATTAAATTAAATTTAAATATTTTTCTAACATACAATAAAAAATATTACTAAAGGTGACCATGAAATGTCTTTAATTGACTGAACTAAATTGAACCGAAAAAATTTAATTGTAATGACATTACTAATCAAGCAGCTTCATCAATATCACCCCTACCCCTAAAAATCACGAGAGAGACGCTCTCTCCCCTTCTTCTCAAACAGTAAACCGTTCCAGATCCAAATCTGGCGGGGTGGCCGCCGATGCTCCGCCGCCGAGCAGGCCACCCCTCCCACCTCTAATATACCTATCCTTCCCCTAATCCCCAACCCTCAGTTCAAAACCCCATCTCAATCGACCATTTACATCTCCTTTTCTGAATCTCCGACCACTTCTACACTGGCGGTTTTGAGCGGGTCGCCACTGCTCGGAAACGCATCAGCTCGGTGGTGAACGTCGACGGAACAACACCGTTTTCTCGCCGCTTTTCGCAGGTCTCGATTGGGGACACCACGGATCCGGCACGAGAACGAGGTTGCGGAGGACTTGTCCGTAGTGGCGCGATCTACAAGTTGAGGGCTCCCCTGAACAGGTGGAGACGGATCCAACATCGATGACCCATGGGCTGCAAGTCAACGCCGGAACGGCAGCGGTCGAGCCAACGCGTTTGCAAGCGAGTCCATGAGGTGTTTTTGAGGCTATGCCGGGTCGGCTGGCATGGATCCGACTGATTCGATTCGGCTCGGGTCGGCTTGGGTCGGCTCGGGTCAGGTCGGGTCGACTCGGGTATGACAGGTTTCAGATGGTTTTCAACTGGAGATGGCCCAATTAGGTTGTGATGACAGGTTTTGGTCCGATCAGGTATCGTTTGATTTCAGCCGGCCTTTCAAGCGCAGCCGCCGGTACTCCACGCTCCGCCGCCAGGCCTACCAGTGTGTTCTCTCACGGTTGCCCCACACGGATGCTAACGCGCTACGCCGAAGTTTCCATGTGCCACGCAGGTTTATTCCAATGATATCTTTTTATCGATGCTTTCATATTGGACAGGATTGTGGGTTAATTCTTTTTCCTGTTTTCTTAGAGTTTTTAGATTTTAAGAGATGGGTGATTGGAACTTTGACTTTTTGCAAAATTGCTTTGACAAATTTATTGAGTATCCGTGCCCATTTGTTTGTTGCCTCCCTCTTTCTTTTGGGAAGACCCCTTGGGTTTCGGTGTGTGCAATTTAAGTAGAGGAGAAATCCAAGTCGTAGTAATTTCTTTAATTTACTACTAGCGTCTCTGTGCATACACTTGTAGATTTGAGCATTCAGTGCAGACTTTGTGTTTCAAATTAGGGATATTATACCTGTCAAAGCAGTTTGACGCTTTTGTGTCGATCGTTTAGGAATCTTTCGATTCATCTCTTTTTTAGGTACCACTATCGAAGTAGAGAATTAGTATGGCTGTATCTAGCTATCGAGGCTTTAGTTCCTGCTTCAGATATAGAGAAGGTTTAGAATTGTTATATCTTTAGAAACCTCTCTGTAATCTTACAAATTGCCTCACATAGAGGAGATCATTGTATTTTATTTTATGTCAATTTAATGGTTTGGGGATTCCAAATATAATATCTCTCCACCAATGGTGGTTTGCTCAAAAAACAATCACGCTGCTTTTAGTCACTCATTTTTTCTGTGACTAAAAGTCCAAAAAGTATGACAAAAATTATTGATCACACTCATGAACCAAGTGCCATCAATGCCAGTGTGATTAATGTGATTAATAATTAATCACACTCAAATGAGTGTGACCAAAATTATTGGTTACATGGTTGACTACGTGATCAATAACTATTAGTGACTCATCAACTATTATGACTATTAGTGACTTATAAACTCAGCAATATTAGTGACTCATCAAGCAGAAGCAGTAATTTGTTGGAGAGCAATCACATCAACGGCCATGTCACCACACGCAAAGGGTCGTTTATTGACAGATTCATCGGAGCTAGTGGCGGCACTCAAAATCAACCTGACAACGCCATAGGAAGTGAAGAGTATCCTTGAAGATATAGCTGGATTTTGGTACCTCACATTTCCTTATTTTTTCAGTTGTAAAAGTAAGTAGAAGCACCTGACCGAGGAGCATAATATTGTCATAAGTGTAGGTAGAAAAATTTGTAATATTCATTAATTAATATAGGAGAAAATGACAGTTTTGGTGCCCAATTTGTGAGAAAATGTCAACTTTAGTTCCCACTTTTTGAAATGGTTCAGAAATGGTTCCCTAACTGTTCCCAAATCGATTGATGACTGGCTATTGACTGTTTCCCCCCACCCCTGTCTCCTCTGCACAGTCATCACCACCCCCGTATACCCCACTACCATTGAGCTGCCCTCACGCCCAGTACGGCCGCCATTGGCACAACCAGCAGTCGGAGTATCCCATTTCTACTCCTTGGGATCTATGTGTTGGGCATTGCCGCCGAGGACTCCGGTGGATCGTGATGATGTGGAACAGAGTGACGGGCTGAGCCCCAAATTTCGGCCACCCCAAATGCCGGCAAAGGCGCAACCACTGCACATATAAGAGGTGGTGAAGTCGGTGATGGGCTGAGCCGGCAGTAGAGTGACGCTCAGTCACTTAGGCCGAGAATGATCGACTCTAACTACCACGACGCCAGCCGAGATTGATCTCCGATGGGCACCACTACAGAGTCATCATCGTCGACACGACACCGACACCGGCACCTGCATCTCCACCATCCACCACCGCCGCCATTTTCTGGCTGGAGTTTAGTGTATTGGATTTTGGATGGTTTTTAAGGGATGAATGTCAGCACGAAATGGTCATGAGCTCCCGCGTCGGGTAGTGGGCTGACTAGTGGAGAAGCTCCGACGGTGGTGGGCAACAGGTGAAATGAGGAAGGTTTCCATCGGTGGGCGTGAGGCGGCTCTATGGCAGTGAATACTCGTGGTGGTGATGGCTGTGCAGAGGAGGCAGTGGTGGGGTAGAAACCGTCGATGGCCAGTCATCAACCGATTTGGGAACCAATTTGGGAACCATTTTTTGAACCATTTCAAAAAGTAGGAACCAAACTTAACATTTCCTCAAAACTTGGGCACCAAAACTGTCATTTTCTCATTAATATAGTGTCAGTATTTTTTAAAAATCAACTAGTATGACTAATTATAGTTCTATAAATTACAATTTTAGTCTCAGAGTTTTATATTTTCAAATTAACCCTTATTACTTCAATATTTACGAATTCATTCAAAAAATTTGCATATTTAGAAAATGACCCAAATATTTTTAATTATTATAAATTTGGTAAAAATGTATCTTCAGAATTGCATACATATTCGGAATTACAAATTTGCCCTCTATAGTTCTATAACTTATTTTGAAAATTGAGAGGTGATGGTGGTGTTTCATGAGTGTTTGGATTATGACATTTCAGACGTGTGTTGATGTGTCTCAGATGGATTGGTGTGTTTGTGTTTCATTTATGGATATTTTATATAATATATGCGTGTTTTTGTTCTGAGTTTGCCTAACCCTCTTAAAAGTTAGCATTTGAGAAGATGATTTTAGATCATAAGAATCCCGGCAGCCAAGAGAGAAGCTCATGCTACTTTGCTAGACTACTTGCATTCCACTAGAAGTTTGTCTTATACATATGCTAAATCGGCGAGTAAAAAATCCTTTTATGGGATGAGTTACATCCCTTATATAATGAGAACCTCAGCCTTTCTCACTTTACTCTCCTCCATCTCTTTTCCCTCTTCTCTTAAATGTATAAAGCTAGTTCTTGTTGCCGGTGGAGTTCCCGTTGCCGCTCAAATTACGTGGATAGGGAAGGGGATAAACTTCTGTTCCAAATATTCAATCTTCCGACTCATTCATCTGCTTTCTAAAATCACATGGAGTTTCAGGGGTCACTCCACACACAAGATTCCAAAACCTTGCATTTGATTAATGTGCCTCAACTTGCACCGATTCCTACATAAAATGATGATTAAATCTTGTGAAATGCCACGTAACCCCACTTTCCACCATCCTTATATTTACCAACTGCCGGCCATATGTTTGACCCGCGGCATACAAATCTGATAGATACTTCTCTCTCTCTCTCAATTATTCCATTTTCTCTCACGTGTAATTCAATCCTCAAAGACTTGCCAACAACCATCTTACGTAATTCATCCCTTACATCAGTAATACAATCTTGTAAATCATCGAGAGAGTCTAGAAGCTCCGGGGCGTCGATCTCTCTTAACCTAAGAGGGCATTGGCAAGTTTAGCTTATCTTATAGGTGTCATACGCAACCTTCGACTTTTTATTTCACGTATACACACTGAAGCACACCTTTCGCTTGTACTTAAAAGCGTCTTCAAGTTTTGCACGTTCTAAATGGTCGACATAGTTGACAGTGTCAGATTAAATGTCTTCATTATGTCGATTACATCCTTCATCACGTAAATAAACTCACCTATGATTCCCATAATCAATGAACCAAACTTGTATCCCTTCATCTCTTCACTCTCTGCTGTGTGTGAAGTGTGTGTTGATGAAAAAGAAGAGAGAAATGAGAGACTAATTTGTTGCGAGCTGCTTATATATGCCAAACCCCACTCATCAATCTATTTGTTGTATTTTGGTTTTTCTTCTTCAAATTATTAATCACCTTTCAGTTATCCTTTTAGAGCTAAGAAAACCCACTCATCACTCTAATTTTAAAAAAACCTCATGGGCATATGTGGTGTGAAGTTTAAGGTGATCAAATCAATCACATATGTAAGAATTTGTTCAAGACTTAGCTATTTATCCTTATCCCTAGCTCTTTTCCTTTTATATTTATAATTCGTCAAGAATAGACTTTGCCGCTTAAATCATAGTTGATTTTACAGATATATCCGATTATTAAGTATAAAATGTTGAAATTATGATAACCTATGAATCATTACTCAAAAAATGAATCCGTGAAATTAAAAGTTTTAGGTAAAGTTAATACCGCTAACACGTTTGTTAGAATTTGGAATCAAGAGCATGTAAAAATATAATAGTGATCAAGTTTTATATGTCGAGTTCAAGATTAATGCACTTTCACACTCAACTAACAAAATCGTGAGTCTGTGACAAACAATGAAAGACTAGATTCTTTAATATGCATCAATTGATGATCTCAATTATGTTCGGACAGCCGTTGTGATTCAGGTATCGGGACCGAGAGTGGTGGATGTGAGGTAAGATGGTGGTAGGGTGGTGGTGATGTTGGATGGAAGAACTAGTTAGTAAATATAATAAGTGAAGCGTGTGATTTGATAGATAATGGCAGCTAATAAAGAAAAAGAAATGTACAGTCAATTTAAATCCAAATTTATAAATATTTTTATCCTTTCTAGAGTGAATTGACCTAAACATTTGTCCTTATCATATAAGGGGCATTGCGACACTTTCCGAAAAAAATCAAGGGTATGAAAACACTTATTATAGGCATGAGTAGATATTTTCCAATTTTTTACCAAAAAATTAATTGCAAATTTGACAAAAAAGTTTTTTTTGGATAGAAAAACCCGATTTGGGTGTTTGGGTAAAATTTGGGTTTTTGGATGAAAAAACAGAAAATCTATTTCATTATTTGGAAAAGATTCTTTCACATAGCAAGTCAATGGCCGCGCCTATATATATCCTTCCGAAAATAAATTACAAAGATATTTTACCCGCTTACAGAATCCCGCTACAAAAGATCTTCCCCCGCCGCGGGACCAGCGCGTCTCCCACAACCGCCACAAAAACAGCACCCACAAAAAAGCGCGTGCATCTTTGCATTCTATATAAGCCCAACAAACAGTAAAACTTCAAAAAAGCGAGTAGACTTCGGATCATAAGCAAACCCACCCACCCACCCACCCCCATATCTTCTCTCTCCCCCTCATCAACCAAGCCCTAGAATTTTCCCCCAAATTAATTTCAATTATTTTCCCCCAGTTTTTATTTTATTTTTAATTTTTATTTAAATTTTCGATTTTTCTCCGGAAAATCCCAGATCTCCCCGTCTTCTCCCCCAAGCTGTTCATCCGTCTGTTTTCTGCTGAATCGAGCTAGGGTTTTTGGGAATCTTGATTTGGGGGAAAAGTTGATGTGGATCTTGTGAAAAAAAAACCAGGGTTTTTACAAAAATTGGGGCTTTTGTTGATTTAGATGTGTGTATGGATTCAGGGATTGATGGGGCAATTGAGAATGGGGTCCTTGTCGTGAGCGGTGACGATAACTCCAACAAGGCTGAGGTGAAGGTCTACACGCGGAGGAGTAAACTCAAAAAGGCCCAATCTCAGATCCCTAATTACAAATCTGACACGCCGGCGGCGGCGGCGGCCGATGATTCAACCGCTGCCGATCCGCCTTCCCAGGAAGATGGAGAAACCCTAGGTGGTGATAAAGGTGGGAGCTTTTCAAAGGCGGCGCCTTTTTCTCGATCTGGTGGGGAGCCGTCGACTTCCAACGACGGTGTACCGGAGAATGGATCCGCCGCCGTGGATGGCGGAGAAGCGCTGCCGCCGCTGCCTAACGGCGGAGAAGGGCCGCGGCCGCACCATAGCCCCCGGGAAGATCAAGAAGTCTCCGATCCCACTGTTCCGGCCCTGCCCAACGGTGGGCAAGAGCGGATTGACCACGATCTGGACAAGGGTGATGGAGGAGGACGGGTTAATGGTGTGGCGAATGGGCTGGTGTCGACGCCGATGGTGGCGCGGGTCGATGATAGGGTCCGGATTAGTATAACGGAGGCGAGGCCAAAGGAAGAGATGCGGAAGCTTAAGAGGAAGCTCGAGCAGGAGCTCGGCCAGGTGAAGAATGTGGCGGAGAAGCTCCTCGCCAAAGAGGTTCAATTTAATGCTTATAGTACAGCAATTGTTAATACTAACTCTAGGTATGTGGTTGCCAGTAGTGTTGGTAATCTTGGTGGTGGTTATAGTCAGCCTCCTCAGTTAGTTAGAGCGAATTCGGAGTTGGGTGCAGTTGGTAGTAATCTATACAGCCGGCCTCTGCCGCAGCTGTCTAGAGCGAGTTCTGATGTGAGGTCTGGGGCTTTAGGTTACCAGCCGTTTAGGCACCTGAGTGTTGCTGTTGGGGATGGTGTGGGGGAGTATGTTGAGAAGGAGAAAAGAACTCCTAAAGCTAATCAGTTTTACAGGAATTCTGAATTCCTCTTGGGGAAGGATAGATTGCCACCTGAAAGCAACAAGAAGTTGAAGCTGAACTGTGGGAGGAAACACGGTGGGAATGGGGAGTATAACTATGGCTACCAGAACAGGGATAAAGTGTTTAGGAGCTGCAGCAGTTTGCTCCAGAGGTTGATGAAGCATAAGCATGGATGGGTGTTTAATGAGCCTGTAGATGCCAAGAAGCTCAATTTACCTGACTACCATAATATTATAAAGCACCCCATGGACTTAGGTACGATTAAGGCTAGGCTGGCTCAGAACTGGTACAAGTCTGCTAGGGAGTTTGCAGAGGATGTCAGACTTGTGTTCCATAATGCTATGACTTACAACCCGAAAGGGCAAGATGTTCATGTCATGGCAGAAGAGTTGCTGAACCTATTCGAGGAGAAATGGATGGGTATCGAGAAGGACTTTTATCCCTATCAGATGTATTATGATGCAGGAATTCCTATTCCTACCCCAAGAAAGGCCCCTCCACCTCCCGTGTTTCCCCTTATTCCTGCTCCTCTTCGTGTTCCAATTCCAGCCTCTTCGGTTAGGAGTTTGGATAGGTCAGAGTCTATGCCTATGCAATCGAAACCAGTCAGTACCCATGTTCCTAGGACGCCTGCTCCAAAGAAACCCAAAGCTAAGGATCCAAACAAGAGGGACATGACTTATGATGAGAAACAGAAGCTTAGCTCAAACCTACAGAGCCTGCCTCATGAAAAGCTTGATGCTATTGTTCAGATAATCAAGAAAAGAAGCACAGCACTTAGTCAACACGATGATGAGATCGAGGTGGACATTGACAATGTTGATGCTGAAACACTTTGGGAGCTTGATAGGTTTGTCACCAACTATAAGAAGAGTCTAAGTAAGAACAAGAGAAGAGCTGAACTTGCCCTTCAAAAGAGAGAAGCTGACCTGGCTGCTCAATCAGCAGTAAGACATCGAATCTTGATTATTTGTAGCTCACATTTTAAATTGTTGCTTCATGGTTGGACTTGTATCAGGATGTTGATTATAACTTCGATTATAATTATATGGTGTTCCATTCTTAATTTGGTCAAGTTTGGGGTGTATGGTAAAATCTTCCTTCATGTTTCTTGACATCTCTACAATTTTGATATTTGCAGAATCCTCAGCCAACTGCAATGGAAGCGACTACTGAAAATAGAATAGGTATTATATTGTGAAAATAGTAAAGATGCGCACCGAGAATTTCTTGAAAATTTTCTGATTTGTCGCTTGCCTTGTCAAACCAGGTGAAAAGCGACCCATTGATGTTGGAAGGCAAGGGGATAATGTGAGTGGATCTAGCTCGAGCAGTTCTAGCAGTGACTCTGGCTCGTCTTCAAGTGGTATGAACAATTTCTGTGCTGTTGTTTGATTCAGCTATATTTTACTGTTTGCCTAACTGTTCTCCCGTGCTTGTGGATACTGTCTGTAACGTGCTCTTATAAATATTGGTGCTTTCTTGGTTGCAGATTCTGACAGTGATAGCTCCTCTGCATCTGGGTCGGATGGAGGCCAGTCACCCAAGAATTAAAGATTACTATCCCTCCCATATGTTTAGGTACATTAACTTTTTCCCCATACTATTGTGCCTTATATACCTGTGGATCCATGATTCAATTCAGTGAAAAAAAACTGCGTAATCACATTTTTTATTATGGAATGGGGGTCAGGTAGTTTGGAATATATTTTTCACTTGGGTCTTGCAGCTTTTGAGATTAGTATCCTGGTTGTGGTTATTTGTGGGACTTTGTTGCTTTGATTATATGGATGGATGCCTTTTAGATGTCAAACATTCTTTTTTTTTTGACTGTTTGAATGTCTGTCAGCTCAATGTTGCCTAGTCATGTATGACGAGAACTGAACTCCATATTAGCTGAGTTAGGTTAGTGGTTTATTCTCTGAATGAGTAAAAATGCATGATAGTGGGTAAACATTCTTTCCAAAGTTGTTTTGCTGCGTTTGGAAGCACTTTGATTTTCCTTAGTGTTGGGGGTGCTGACAGGTTTTGCATATATTTTGAAGCTATATTAACAGATAAGATTACACAGATGGTGTTTGTAATTTGCGCATGCCTGCATGAATATTATTCAATAAGATCTAATCTATATTCTTCAAATCTGCTTACAAAATGACTGGGGTCTTTAAATTTTGCAGAAAATCTCAGCCTCCACCTTTCTTTGGACTGGTATCCCTGGATGCGGAAAGGTGCCGCCTTTTGTTGTCTCTGATTAAAAACTGCTGGTGCTGAATTTGAGAGAAATTCACAGTTGGGAAAATGCAACAAACATATGATGCAGTGGTTATCTTTTTTCTTTGGTAGAGCCCGTAGTGATAGTTTAGCATTCCAGAGCGCTGGGGCCTCTATTGTGAGAGACGGCCGTTGGACATGTAGACTGTTCTTGCTGCTTGCTTCGACTTGATATCGCCTGCATATACTCCAGATGTTTAAAACATGATAAAAATACTTTTTTTGTACAGACTTCAAAAATGTGGTGTTCTGACTAATCTTCCCCAAATCATATTTACCTGTGTGCTCCATATTGACATTAAATCTACCTGGCTTCAAAATGTTGATCCTTTCTCAAGTCCTCTCTCAACTTGGCTGCAAAATAGGTCCTACTGTGAGTAAACACTACTCAAATGAATACAAAATACATTCTAATAACTGGTGACAGAATATAAATGGTTGTGCAAAGATGTGGGCACATGCTATATATACATGCAAACTAGGTGACCAAATATCTTAACATAGTATGAACACATTGTAAAAAGGACATAGCATTGTTAAAATGGGTTAGTTGTGCTCAACCGAGTTCATAAATTGTTACCATAGTATACACAGATGAATATAAACTTGGATTAGGTTTTAATAAATAAATAAACGAACAGATTTGTGCATTCAAAATTGCAGCGACGTTCAGCTAGCTGAGATCACATGTAAGAGTTATTCATGCACACCAATAAGCCAATAAAATCCATACAAATTCATGCATTATGAATAAATAGTCATCAGCAATAGCAAAATTCTTTTCCACATAAACATCACCATCAATTCGCGGAAATCACCATCATAAGCAAAAGATGGAATGGAAAATATGAAATACATCCTAGCATTATGAGAGTAAGAGAGGCAAACGAAACTTCAAATAAGAGAGGCATTCGTATCCAAATAAAAGCCAAGAAGTTCCCAAATAAACACAATAAAAGGCATAGGAGGAACTACATGAGAGTCAACGGAACTTACTCCATTTAGAGGGTGCTCAACCCTTCCAAGCTTTCAACTTCAGCAGCACAATCCAGCGATCACTTTGTTAAAATCTTGATATCTACATTGTTAAATAGTTAAAAATTAAAAATCTCAATCAATGAAATCACAGGTCTAAGAAAAGTAATATGAATATTGCCCGACTTTTGCAAATAGCTGACTATCTAGCTTAAAGAGAACACATAAATGTTACATCTTGGTTTCGAGAGGCTAGAGGAACCCCCTATTACAGTTGTTCACTTTATGATAAATAAGAAAAGTAAAATGGAGAGACTAGTAAAACATAGACAAACAGCGTGTGAGAATACCTGTCAGACTGTCAGTATTATCCGAGAAGGATAATCATCAAGGAATCCAAAAAGGAGTCTTGTCAACTGGCAAGGGATAATCCTGGACAATAAATTAAACGCAAGTCAAGAAGATAATCCTAAAATTTTCAGTAGAAGACTAATTTATGCCTTATCGAACTTGAGTATAAATTGAATGCATAAATTCAATCCTGAAATTTTCAGTAGAAGACTAATTTATGCATTCCTAGTTTCATAATCATACTCTATATATCAAGTTCTGTCATAGAAAGACTCGGGCTGATAAAGAAACAGCTTTCCTTGAGACTTCAAAAGCAAATTGCTAATACTATTAACAGCTTTAACTTATGGCTCATAGAAAAGATACAACCTTGAGGAAATCTGTGCATTGTTTACACCTACACACATATAGAGCTCAAACGAAAAGGCTTCTGCCAATTCATCGACTTACTAAAGATTTAACAGTTCAAACTCAAAATTCAACGCAACCAGCACGAGATTGATTCCAAAAACAAAAGCAAGCACGCAATGTATAAACTAACAAATAGAAACCAAGGCCAAGTGCTGCACATCCATACAATACAAACTAACATTAACCAAATTCAAAATTTAGTGACTTGCACATGATCCATATTCAAAACACGAGTAACATCAACATGATCAATTAAATTGCAGAATCAAAAGAGCTGACCTGACAGAGCCCAGATCAGAGCTCCGGCGGATGTCATCAAACCAAGATCGCCGGACAAGATTCCGATGAGAACCCATTGCGCAGACTACAATTTGAAAAAGAGTAGCAAAACCTGTGTTGATAGCAATAAATTCAAGCATTGTCATCATCATCATCAATATCATCATCAATCACTAACACAAACAAAACAACTGAAGCTACAATAAAAGAAAACAGGAAAAGAAACGAACCTGTAAATTAACCGATCAATTGTTGGGGTTTTGGTTTTGGTAATCATGCGAAGAAAGTGGGGAAATTCTTGGTACATCTGATTACTGTGCCTATTCTCTATTTTTGGAGGGTGGAAAATTCTTGGACTCCCGACCACTCCGTCCTTTGTTACTCCATCTTTTTTTTTTCCTAATATGAACACAACTTGCAATTAATATTTAATATCATTATTATTATTATTGTACATTTTATTATTATACATTTGTGTGGATTAAATCACACACACTATTTAAATATCAAAATCTAAGAATGTTGCTTTTCAATTTGTATGAACCAACAATCAAGCAATTAATTATAGTCACGATGTTATGATGATATATCCACAGTTCCGTGGGGTCCTCATTTTAAGTTATACCCCTACATTAAGGTCCTTTTATTTATGAGTAAATTTGTTCAGTTAAATTTAGTTTGATATAAATATAATTTGATGAAATTCAAGTAGATTTCGATATACTGATTCTATTTTGAATAATTTGACTAATGGTCACCATATTTTACCAATTTAATAGTTTTAGTCAACATACTTTAAAAATGAAAATTTTAATCCTAAATGTTTCAGATTGTCAATTTCAACTTCAGTTCAGTTCAGTCTTGATATGCAAAAAAAATATTGATTTTAAGTCATCAATCTTGATTTTTTAATATATGTTTTTGTATATATCTTCATATCCATATAGAGTAAGCTAGATTAGCTTTCTTGTATTATAAATTGTATAGTTCCGTATCAATAAAATCATTGTGAGTTACACATTTACATGGTATCAATATTAGTAAAAAAAAAATTAGAGTTTTTTTCAAAAATTCATAAAATCTTGATAGGTGTCTAAACCCCTAGCAGCCTTTGATAGGCCCAAACCCTTGCTGTCGACTGCTCCGCTAGCCGACTGGTTTTTCCTCAAGCTCTTCTCCAATCTAATTCAAATCCCGCCTCCTGACACTCACGTTGTTACTATGGCTACCAGAAACTCGCTCACCTACACCACAACGATCCACATGTTGCCGATCAAACTCAGTTCCGACATCATTATGACATGGCGCTCCCAAGTGCAATGTTGTTCAACTCTGCTAGTTTTGGTGGGTATCTTGATGGTACTCTCCCTAAGCCCAAGGTCGCCGCTGCAATGACGCCGGATTCGGCTGCTCTCACCCCAGAAGCATGGATGTCGTAGGACAAGGTTCTCAAAGCCCTTCTCCGACCTTCTCTCACCGAGGATGCAATGTTGGAGACGATCGGATGCAGCACTATTCAGGCGGAGTGGGAATCCTTGGCGGTAGCATTTGACAAAAACTCCAACGCTAGTGAACTGCAGCTCCGCGACGAATTCCACACGATCCGCCGCGGCTCTTCCTCTGTTATGGACTATCAACGCCGTTTTAAGGTCATCCTCTACGGACTAGCTAATGATGACGACATGGATCGTGTGATGATCTTCCTTCGTGGTCTCTGTCCATCTTATGCCAATTTTAGACGGTGTAGATGTCGATCACGTCACTCCCGCTCTAAATAGAAGTCGTTGCACTCGGACGCACGAGATCTTTCTCGTTCACTCAGGTTCTAATGGTGGCGTGGTGGTGATCACGCTCCGGTTGCCTTTGCCGCCGTTGCACAGCCGTATCAAAATGGCTCATTTGCGCCGGCTCGGGCATGCAAAAGGCCTAAATGCAAAGATAAACGATAAATTAAAAACAACTACAATCATTATATTTTTAAAAATTAAAAAATACACATTTATAATAAGCCTTAATATTTTTGAGTCTTGTGCGGGAGCACAACCCGCACTGCATAGTCTGCACTAGGTCAGGCCCTTCCGACTATCATCTAAAATACATGGTAATCCATCAAATGCTTATCAAAATATCAGTAAAACGAATTCTACTCAGTCACATTTGCTACTTCGTCACCAAACCCACTCAGACGTGGAATTCATGTAGTGCGAGTGTGGAGTGGAGTGACACATGCGAGACAGTATTTCGACACCAAACCGGTCTGACGTGGAATGTAAGCGTCAACCTTAATATTACACGCATGCGACATTCTACTTAGTCACGTGTCTGCTATTTCATCACCAAACCACTCCGACATGGAATCCATGCGTCAACCTTTAAATAACACAACTGCTGAAGTGTCAGGTGGTGAGAATGTTGCTTTGAATTTAGATTCGAACAGTGGTGCCGTGATTGGAAGTGGATTCCAGAATCAGTCAGATGGAGTAGGTACATCCATAGGTTTGGAGTTCAGGAAAAGTCAGGTGTACATTTCAGTGGCACGTTGTAAAACCACCCACAAAGCTAACGGCGATCAGATTCTACCTCTTGAAGGATGGGAAACTGATGCATCTGAAAAGTTGATGAACTCTGAAGGATGGGATAATCAGTTTGATGCAGATGTTATTACCTTAATAGTACATACGTGCGACATTCTACTTAGTCTCGTGTTTTCTATTTCTTCACCAAACCACTCCGACGTGGAAACCATGTACCAACCTTAATATTCCATTGCGACATTTTACTCAGTTACGTGTGTGTTATTTCTTCACCAAACCACTCCGACGTGGAATCCATGTAGCAACGAGTGATACGTGTCACAAACGTTCGTGGAGTGACATGTGCGAGACTTTGCGTGTTAGAAACGTGCGAGATATTGCGTGTCACAAACGTGCGGGTGTAGAGTGACACGTGCGAGACATTACGAGTCTGCTATTTCATTACTCTCCGATGTGGAATTCATATGAAACTGACATTCTACTAAGTCACGTATCTTTTATTTCGTCACCAACCCTCTCCGACATGGAATACTTGCGCGTGTGTTTACATGCACGTATTACACACGTACAAGTGTGGAGTGACACGTGCGAATATACCTACTTAATTTTTAATCTCGATTCCTTCATCCTCTGTCCCAACTGTCTCTCCTCACCTCCTCAACTAGTCAACCCTATGCTATGTTTTTCCAAATAGAGCATCCATTAGCTCTTAAACCCTTGTCACCTTGATCCCTATATATCTATGGAGTTTCCTTCCTCTGTGCAGTATCCATTACCTCTAAATCCCTGTCATTTCCCTATATGCCTATGGAAATTTCTTCGTTTGTGAAGTATCGATCACCTTTTAATCCCCTATCACCTCTCCATATCCCTATGGAGTTTTCTTCCTCTTTAATGGAGCATCCATCCCTCTTAATACCCTATCACCTCCATGTATCCCTATTGAAAAAGTTACACATCCATCACCTCTTATTTCCCTGTCATACCAAGCTAGTGTAACAAAGGAACGAGTAGATGAAATGATGAAAATCAATAGTGATGATGAAATGGAGGTCGCACAATCCTCCATGGCAAAATCATGTATAGTACCTTGAAGCTATCATTTCATTTTTAAAATCTTGCATCTAGCCTTATAAAAATGCAGTGTTCCTTACTAAAGAAACTATGATCTTTAATTTTTACAAGTGCACGTCAGTTTTGGTTTTGATGCATACTGCACTATAGCGTGTGTAAAAATTATAACCGTTTTATTAATTAGGAGTTTATCAGAATGCACAATCTGATTGTCTTCAAATATCATACTTATTAACTTTTATATTGTTAAAAAACAGAATGACTTACAATTTTATAATAATCTCATATTATTAATACTAAAACTCGACGAGTATTAATTAATGAGATTGTGATAAATAAAATTGTGGATACATTATGTTAAGGACTAAATAACCTTAGTTAAGCAAATGTGAATGAAGTCATATGGTTTAAAATATATGTGCAGATTAAAAAGGGAAGGGTTTCAATTTTATAATTCAATTGAGTTTTTAACAAGTATACATGTTGGTATAATAAAATAATATTTTATTGAATTGAATCTAATTAGAGCGCGTGCGTGTGGATTCAATTAACTCATTTAATTTTAGTCAACTTTGTACTCTTAATCACAGTCACTCCCTCTAATCCAATCTAACGGACGGTGAGGATTAAATCATTATTATTCTAATTTTCTTTAATGATTAATTAATTATATTAATTTCCTGTTTTAAAGCCCTTCTTCTCCTTCGTCGAAATCCTTTTTTTCGACCCTTCTTCTTTCGTGTCCTTTTTCATCGATATTAATACAAGAAAGCACCCTTTAATTTATTCTACGAAAACGTTGCACACAGTTTACTATATACAGCTCCATTTTACTTCTGCAGGTCTAATAAAAATGAAAAATATCATAATTACCCTTCATTCGCTTATTAATTTTAACAAATATATTTCTAAAACCCTAACCTTGAATGCATAAACCCGTCTATGTAATGATTTAACGCGTGTCCAAATTAAAAATTATTTTCATGAATTATAATACATATTCAAGAGGGACATTATTGGCATTTCAAATTTAATTTGGACCTGCAGAAATAAAGTGGACCTGCATTTAGAACCACCCCTGTATTTATCATCAATAGATTTAGCCAAAGCAGATCAATTAATCCAACGGTGAAATTCCTAATCTCAGTTGAGACATAACGATGAACTCTGCAGAACACATTACCGCCGCCACCGATTCAGTCTCCGGCGTCACAAATCATTGAGTAGAAAAAAAAGCACGGATTTAAAATCTTCGGAATCATGAATTGGTTGCAAGAGAAAATTTATATATGGATAATAATTTTTTGTTATTGGAGAGAGGGAAAGAGAGGGAAAATTATTATTTGGGAAAAAGGGTTATATAATAAAAGAAATTAGAATAAATCATCAAAAAATTGGAAAGGACTTATTTAATTTTAACAATTAGATTAGATTAAAAGGAATGGCTGAGATATTGAGTATAAAATTGAATAAAATCAAGTGAGTTAGCCTACCCCTCCCAGTAGATATATGTTTACAGGTTTCAGTGGAAATTGATCCAGCTCTTCAAAATGCAAGCAACATATCACAAAAGGTTTCAGAATTTTTTTTTTTTTATGGAAAATATATATTTCATTGCATTCCAACAAATGTCACTTAAAATCATAACCTTCACTCTAAGCCTTTTGAATAACAAAATAAGAGAATTTTTTAAGATAATAATAAAAAAAACAAGCTAAAGTTGAGACAGTCTACTGCCCAAAACCAGGCTAACTCTCTATTATGGTCCAATTCTGGTGACTCCACCTTTTACTAGGGGAGTCCGATTTGGACTAAGGGAGAAAAGTCTGACAGGCTCTGAGTAGAAACTGTTAAAACTACATATAATCAAGATTATATCTGCCAAAAGACTGCTAAAATCATAATGGCAGAGAACTTCCACTTACTTCTGAATGGCCTCCAAAGGTTGGCTTTTGTGTTGGAAAATCCTTCTGTTCCTCTCAAGCCATAGCTGGTAAGCACAGCTAACCATCATCACAAAATTCCTCTTACTCCTCCTACCTCTAACATTGCTGAGTCTCTTCCTGAATTCCCTCATGTTCTGAACTGATTTGAGAGATAATCTTTGGTACAATTCCTTAGTGATAGAGCATTGGATAAACATGTGCTGTGGTGTTTCCAGAACAGGTTCTTGGCAAAAACAACAGCAGTTGTGTACCTGTCTTAACATACCAAATGATTGTAGTCTAGTAATGGTAGACAATCTTCCCTTCAACAACATCCACAGGAAAAAGCTGTGCCTTGGTAATAGCTTAGAGCTCCAAATGTACTTAGCCATCATATCCTTCATGTCAGCTCCCTTTAAGAAATCATATGCTTTTGAGATGCTGAATTTCCCCTTGCTGTCAACACAATCTTTCAGATTTGGGCCTATCTCATCCCTAATCTGCATTAACACTTTCCAGTACCATGTTGTCCAACCCTGTGATGAGTTAGTGCAGTATGCAACCAATGAAGAGAAGAGAAGTTAAATGAAGGATCTTCTAGAGTTGTAAAAATTCCTCAGACAAATTAAGATGCAGATGCATGTCAGTCAGTCTTGTTTAGTTACTAAACCTTGTCAATCTCTTGAAAGTTTTATTTTCTGTAATGTAATTGTTCGTGCTCATGTTTTCTTACATAAAAACCGAGACCATAACATTACAAGGAGACAAGTAAACTGAACCTGCACCTATCAATATCCTCGAAAAAATAAATGATAGGATAGATTTCTTATCAATACCCTTGAAAATCAAAATATTCCAGAACATCAACTTTCATGTTGTGATGTTACAACATTGACTTTAGATAAATATCTCTAATCCCCAGACTTGATAACATCAACTTTAGATTATATTTTAATATTTATAATTTCTAACAAGACTTAATTTATTTTATATATGCAACTAGTGGGAGGTTCATAAAAAATCACAACAAAATTCTTAATCGTAGCAATTTATGGAACTAAACCCTGATTTGCCAAAAAATATTATGTACTCATGATGTTGACTTATCCAGATAGTAGACTTTTATGTCCCATTAGTCTGCAGTTCTGGGATATCTGCTCGATAACTGTTGGCTAAATGTGAAAACCACAGATTCCAGACATTTATAATATGCATACAAACCGTCAATTCATATATTAGGTTACCCTATATTTTAGTGACAAAAGATTGTTTATTGTTATGTGGTCATGTAATTGTGTCACTAGAGATTACACCAACAGCAGCATATTGATTTGATTCTTATCCGGTTCATGCATCCAAACTCAACTCCTTCTTAATATATACAGAAAAAACAGGAAGAGAATAAGTGATCAGAAGTGATGAAGAGGTGCAGAGAGTTAGAGAAGGTGGAGTCGGAGATCCGATCCGCCATTGATGAACTCTCCATGGTCAAACCTGCAACTCATCAGCCACAGATTACCAGTACCAGTAGTATTATTGCTACCAAGCCTTTTCTCTCATCCTTCAACTTACTTCTTCATGTTCTTGGTAACCACTTCAACTTCAACTTCATGTTTCTGATCAATTATTGCTTCTTCTTTTGTTTGACTCTTTGCTACTGTTCATCTATGATTTTGAAGATAAGATAGGGCCGACAATGGCTGTTCTGAGACATGACATTCATCAAAACATTCAGGTAAGTATCGAAATTGTGTTATATATATACGTCAGTATATACTTTGTGCGAGTATATTCTGACATATATACATTACTGTCGTGATTAGTAAATCAGATTGTCGTGTGTTTTGATCTGAGAATGGATTGCTTCACAGAATTCATATATTTGTCACTTTCAAGTTGCGTGCAAAACACACGCCTTTGGCAGCAAAAAGACATGCCTCATTGCTGACTTTAGTGCCTCCTGTCTTTATCTCTTTTCTATCATCTTCTTCAAATAATTGAGATAATATATGAAATATTTTTTTGCTTGTTTTCATGATCAATTCCTTGACATGGTGTTTAATATGTCTTGCACCATATATTACTTGTACATGGCAGTTTTTTTACTGTGTCTCCGTATCAGATATGTGTTAGACACGACACTACACAAAATATGACATGAGCGTTTAGTGCTATTTTATCTATACTGCTTCAAAATTTCATGTCCCGTGTCTGATTTTAAGATAAGACACGACAGACGGTTTAGCGATACTTTTTCTATACTGCTTTAAAATTTCATGTCCCAGTGTCTGATTTTAGTATAAGACACGAGACACCGTGTCCGAGTAACATATAGCTTGCACAAGTAGAGAAAAGTGGCTGATTTTTTTCAGTATTTGTGACCTACAGCGGTTGGAGAAGATGTACGAGTCTGATCCTTCCGTTTATTCGAATGTGTTGGAGATATTGAAAAAGGAGGGCCTTGAAGGCAACCCTAAAAAAGGGCATACCTGTAGTAAGGCCTTTGTTTGGCTCACCAGGTAACATAAACTAACCATGTTCATGTAATTTTACTGTCTTTCTGTTCTTGACAATCTATAGCACATTTTGGGTTCATACAGATCATTGGACTTTACCATTAAATTGCTGCAACTTTTAGTGGACGATTTCGGTAGGAATTTGGAAGAAGCAGTAGGGGAAGCATATGACCTCACTCTCAAACCATGGCATGGGTGGATCTCTTCAGCTGCATACAAAGTAACAAATAATGTTTCATTTCTATTTTGCAGATCATTTTCATGCTCAAATCTCACATTTTCTTCGATGTCGATGTAACTTTGTAGGTTGCACTTAATCTGGTTCCTGATACCAAGTGTTTCATCAGTCTTCTTATGGCTGAAGATGACAATCAAGAGGTTCTCAAGGAAGAATTGCGCGCCTTGATCTCGACATGCATTCCAGTCCTGGAAGAGATCCATGCTGTTCTGGTGAGCTAACTGCAAAAGATTATATTCTTACCATTCGATTCGGTCTAATTTGAGTTACTTTCTTGCAGAAAGCATATGACCTGGATAAGTTGAAGTGTATCTGAAGAACAAGAAAGGAACACACTGTACATAGAGGTTCAGCTATATAATCTTCTGGTTTTGGTTTGTTATATACAATACTTTTTTTCTGCACTACCTTGTAAGATGGATCAATGTATATAGAAGAATACACTACTTTTTTCTGATGTATTTTGCTATAACATCTTGTATTTTGCTTGGATTAAACTAGTCGAATAATCCTCATCTGAAGAATTTCCATCATGTAAACCAGTGAAAGTGACAATCTACTATGAATATATTGCATTGCAGGCTTAGGTTTTAGTGATACTTAGCTAAAACAATCTGCTGCTTAACTCCTTTTGATTTTATATACATTCAAGGTGTTTAACTGTTTGTTGAAATGTTTGAGAGAGATTTTGAAATTATAAAGTAAAATTAACTAAATATTTTGAAATTTTGAATATGAACCTTATAAGTATTTCATGTTTCGTGCAACTTACTATAATATAATATTCTAAAATTCTTATAATAAGTAATTACTTAAACCCATTTATTATGATAGTTAACCTAAAAGAATGAGCTACACATTTTCCATCAACAAGTGATTGATGGCAGAAAAAGTGGTCTTCAAAATGACAGAAACATTCCAAAAGAATACTCCATTTTTTTGATTACTTTTTTTTTATTACTGTGAAATTTGTGTTTGATATTGATGCTACCAGCTTCCAGTCCCGCTCCGGATACAAGATGAGTCTCCGGTCTGAATGAGGTTTTGTCCGTGCTCCGCGCGTTCTCCCCTAAAGACCTGCAAAACAACGCCCCGGAGTATCCCGAGGATAGCTACTCCGGCGTGATGATGAAAGAGGGGCCTATGAATAGGAGAGAGAATAAGGATATATTGAGAGAGTTTAATCTGATAGAACATATCTTTCTCCACAAGTTCAAAGCTGTATTTATAGGTGTGAGTGGTTAGCCTCCAGCCCAGAGGCAGTGGTCCTGTCCTTTTGTCCTTACCCGGGGACAAGTCATATTCATGTCCCCTTTGTCCCCGGATAACGTCATTCTAGCCGACGTCATATGGACCGGACTACTCTCTGGGCCGGAGGCTAAATATGGGCCAGAGCCCATATCACCACTAGCCCCCCGAGACATGGGATCCGTCCGGAGGTCTCATCCGGAGGAGGGGTCCCGTGTCTCATCACGTCTAGTCTAATCGTTGGGATCCGCCCGGAGGCATGCAATCCGACCCGGATCTCTATTCCTGGGTTGTGCGTTATGCGTGAGAGCACGCGCTTGGCGCTTGGGTTTCCTGTGCGCGTGTTTGTAGGCGCATTTATGAAGCGTGTTGCGTCGTCATAAATGAGCTGTCTATTCGAGAAATTCCCTTTTTTACATTTTTTTTCAAAATGGCAATCATGTTGCCTTGGGACTCGGTCCCCCTTTTCTCGCTTTTGTAACTTCTCTTCTATAAATACTGAACCATTCCCTTCACTTTCATTTTTCATTCTGTTGCTCTTCTTCTTTCGTTTTTCTCCATTTTCTTTTCTCTCTGCGCTGCGTTCTCTTTTCTCATTAACTTCCCCGCATATAAACATGGCTCATGAGAATGAAGAGAATAAGCAGGTTGCCGGTTTGTCTGGTGGGGATGTTCAGGTTGGCCTGAATCCGGAGCCGGAGGTTGATGATCCCTCTGAGGGGGATGATGTGGATATCACTCCGGCAGTAAGGGAGTTGGTTGAGGCGATGGTAGTTCCGGTTGCCATTGATGCTGGATTGAGCTCTTATACGGGTGATGTTACTACTGTGGCAGCCATTCCCCGGAGCCATTTCTTTTATGGGATAACTTTCCCTCTTTCTCCCCTCTATTCCGCCATCTTTCACTACTTCAGCATCTCTCCGGCCCAGTTGCAGCCTAACGGGGTCGCCGTGGTCCGGGCGTTCCTACTCAACTGCTATCGATGCGGGGTGACGCCGTCCTTAGACATGTTCCGGGCCTTTTACCACTTGGAGGGTACTAAAGATGAGGGGATTTTTACCTTTCAGAGACGGAAGGGGATAAAGGATCCTTGCAAGGGTAGGCGCGACAGCTACTCCAACTGGCAGAAGTGTTACTTCACCTTCAACACCAATAAGTATCCGTGTCCGAGCTGGGGTCATGATGCCAAGAAGGAGGACAAGACGACGTTCAGTCCGGAGGGACAAGAGGAGAACATCGCGAAACTGGCCGCCAATCAGATCGATTTAGATCCTTTCTGGAAAGGGAAGTATGTCTTCCCTTTGAGGGCATACGAGCCGGAGGTGTTCACCAAGTGTCGTTTCTATGTCCGCCGGGATTCATCCAGTAAGTTGCTGTTTAACTTTATACATTCCCCTTCTTTCACTTGCTTTTTTCTTATCCGCTTCAGATGTTGCCAGTATATCCTGAGATAGGGGATGGTGTTGATCCGGCCGGACGACAGCTCAAGGTAACCAAGGCAGATAACCCACCAACCGGTTCGGTAACCGGCATGAAAATACCGCCAGAGAAGCCGTCCGAGACGGAGAAGAAGAGGAAGCGTTCACAAGAGGATACATCCACCAAGGAGAAAGAAGCCGCAGCCAAGAAGTTAAGGGAGGCCGCGGCCAAAAGAGTGGATGAGATCGCGGCCAAGAGGGCGGAAGAGGCTGCCGCCAATACCACCGCTGATTCGGCCGGAAATAGGGCCGCCCTCCTCCAAGTCCAGGTTCCATCATCTTCCGAGGAGGAGGGAGAAGGGTCTTCTCGGTCGCGTAAGCGCTCGAAGCTCAGGATACCTAATACGCCTCGGATTCCGGAGCGGAGCGAACAGTCCCACGCTGGTGGTCATCATGGGGGGGGGGGGGGGGAAGAGGCAGGACCCCAATGATGGAGCACTCAAAGGGACCACTCAAAGCAGCGGTCGGAGCGAGACTGGCAGGGTAAGTTAGACCTTTTACTTTCCGGTTCGGTTTTCATGTTCTGTTCTCATATTTTTCTTCCTTGGGATTTTGCTGCTTATTTGGTCGCCTCTCCTGGGGTCTCTGAAGCCATCAACAAGGCGTATCACGTCCAACAGACGAGGCTTGCTCAAAAGCTGAGCTCACTCGAGCGGGCCAATGGGAACCTCCGCCGCGAACTTGAGGCGTCGGAGATTCGAGCGGCCGAGGCGGATGCCCGGATCAAGGAACTGGAGAGCTTGGTTTCTCCGTCCGCTCAGCGAGAATTGTGTGTCGCCTTCACCAACAAAGTTCTCCGGAGCCAGGCTTTTGAGGTCAGTCTAACAGAACTCCTCCGCTCCTCCAACCAAATCTCCGCTCATCAAGTGTATCAGAGCATGAGGGGTTGGGTCCCAGAACCTAAAAGGGATCGGTTCGCAAAGTGCTATTACAAACTGAAAGCCGCCCAACAGTACAATTTTGACGTGGATCAGTTCTACCGGGGCGGAGTCGAGAAGATGAATCCCTCCGTGCTGGAGATTTTTGAGGAGGATGCCGAAAAGAGTCCGAAGCTGGTGTCGGCTAAGGCCATCCGTGCCTATGGCGAGGGATTGGTGGACCTGAGCGTTGCTGTGCCCCCACCTGAAGAGAGCACTGATCCTGAATCGCCCGTCAAGCCCAAGTATCTTGAAGTTTTGAAGATGTATCCCTCCGTGGACGAAGATACTGATGAGGGTGACGGTGGCGGGGATAAGGATGGTCGTCAACCCGGTGGCACGGACAGCGAGGAGACGGATGTAGAATAACTTCTTAGCTTTTATTTGTAGTTCGTTTTATTTTTGTAGTTGCCTCCGTCCCACTAGTTCTGATCTTGTTCTGTTTAGTGTAGGAAGGATGGTAGCGACGACTCGGATGGGGATGACAACCCTCCGGACGATGTAACCTTCTTTTATCTATAAAACAAATTTTTTCTTACTTCTATTGCTTTTTGTTTTTATTTACATGCTTCCTTGTCCGCAGCCTAAAGGTCCTGGTCCGGTGCTCCGAAACGGAGGTGCGGGCGACTGTAATTCACCCGCTAGTTCCCAATTGACGAGCCCTCCGTGCTCTAGATGCGCGGAGTTAGAGGCGGAGCTGTCCGGATGGACGATGGAAGGGGAGCGAACTCGAGAGCTTCTCGTTCGCTCCGGAATGGAGTCTCTGATAGAAGAGTTCCAAGATGTCCCATCTTTGGCCGCTTGCCTTAGAGAAATATCCGAAGAGTTTGGCACCCTGTCTCAATGTCAGGATTTTGCTCGAGAACAGATCCGTGCAACCCATGACGCGGATGAGACAATCTTCATGCTACAAGCAGAGCACGAAGATTACAAGGCTAAACTGAAAACCGAGCTGGATCTAGTTTGGTCCGTACTCCCCTTTTATTCCGACAAGTTGAAGTAGCTGGCCAGTCGGACGGATTTTCAGCGAGACTACTTGAAGTTGGAGGAAGAAAATCTAATGCTTGCCGGTCGGGTGATGGTCCTCCGAGATAATCTGATGACTCTGCAACTTTCGTACCATTTGACCGGATTGCGTCTCGGACTCGTCGCTCCGACCATATACCACAACTTTCCTCGTGATGTAAGTGCGTTGATCGTCCGGATGTTCAAGTTGGGGTGGAACGACCGGGAGTCTCAATACCGTCCTGCCTTTGAGGAAGCCGTCGAATGGTGGAAACGGATGCATGCCGGTAGTTCTCTCCCTCCTTCGCTGACCCTCATTCCGAGTCAGGTGGCGATAGATTTTACCTTCGAGAGATATACAGGCATCCAGGTATCCGTCGATCCGGAAGAGTCTGCCCGTCGCGTGGAGCGGCTCCGCCAAGATGCTTCTATCATCCGTCCCTTTATCATTAGGGAGTTCGGTCGGAGCCTCAATTGCGTCCTTAACAGAATAGCAAGGGGGAGAGGTGCTCAACAGGTGGCAAGGGGCAGGGGTGCTCAGTCAGTGCGTCGTCCCCAGGTCCCCGTCCGGATTCGCTCTCCTTCGCGGTATCCGAGCCAGAATCTGTTCCGTCCGTCTAAGGCCGGGCCCCCAGTCAAGGGCAAAGGAAAGGCTAAAGTCACAAGGGAGACAATGCAGTCCTCCGATTCTGACTCCGATGGGATATTTGGATCCGATCCGGATGCCGCCGGTCCATCGGAGCTTCCGCTCATTCCTCCCTTTCCGTATCGAGGCTCGGTGGGTCAGAGTAGTGGTGCCGAGGTCCACAATCTTGACGACGATATTCCGGAGTGGACCCAAGATCCAAGACCTCCTTCTCCGGAGAATGGTGCTATGATACCTTCTGCGGAGCCTCCCACTCCGGAGCCCACCTCTCCTCCTATCAATTGGAACATAGATTGGCCCAAATAGATAGGTTTTAATTTTCTCTAGTATCTGAGTCCATCCAGACATGTCAGATTGTATGTGTTGTATTTGTATATTAATCCATTCGGACTCGATTTATCCTGATGTATCATTTATTCGATTTATCCGAATGTGTGCTCCTTTCAAGCGTTTTTTCTTGCTGTTTGATCAAACTGTTTTGCCTTTTCATTTTGCTCGCCTCCATCAGTTTATTCAAACGATTAGGAGGGTTTTGCTTGTCTTTGCCTTCATTCACTCCGTCCATTTGTTCAAACGATCCAGAGGATGGTAATTATGCAGAATTGAAAAATGGACAAGTATAAAATTTGACAATCCTTCCTTCATTCAAATAAGTGGACTCCGGCCAGACATACCCTTTGCCTAATGCGGCCGGAGCCAAGTACATAGCAAATAAAACGGAACGGAATCCTAGGCTCAACCCTAGCCAGAGGACCCAAAACTACATGCTCTAAGCTAGAAAAGGAACTCTATCGGAAAGCATACCTACTCAGGATGCCCCGTAGAACCTTCGTAGGTTGGCAATGTTCCACCTTCTGGGGACTGCACGTCCGGACTGATCCGCCAGCTCATAGCTCCCACCCGGATATGAAGCTGTGACTCGGTATAGGCCTTCCCAGTTTGGTGCCAGCTTGCCAATGGCTTCCTTCAGACTTTTATCATTCCTCCTCATCACCCAATCTCCGGGGACGAATGATTCATTCCTGACACGTTTGTCGTGATATCGCTTCATCCGCTCATTCACCTTAGCCTCGTGCAGCGCTGCTTGCTCTCGTTTTTCTTCCAAAAGGTCCAAGTCCAGCAGCCTGCTTGATCCAAGCGGAGAGCTCCATCCGGCTTGGTCCTCGTCCCAAGTGAGGGTCCGGAGACTGGGGACTCCCACTTCAGCTGGTATGACTGCCTCCGCCCCGTATACCAAACTGTATGGCGACTGGCCCGTGGCGGATCCTTCAGTTGTCCTGTATGCCCAAAGAACACTTGGCAGCTCGTCGACCCAGTTTCCTCGTGCCCCCTGCAAACGAGTCTTCAGTCCGTTCACCACTGTCCGGTTCGTAACTTCCACTTGACCGTTGGCCTGCGGGTGGTAGACGAATGTAAGCCGCTGCATAATTCCGTACTCTTTACACCAGGATCGAAACGGGTCGTTTTCAAATTGGGCTCCGTTATCCGTGATAATGTACTTGGGGATTCCGTAATGGCAGATGATGTTCTTCCAACAAAACTTGACGCAAGTGCTGCCACGGATGTTTGTGAGGGGTTCGGCTTCTACCTATTTGCTGAAGTAATCAATCGCCACTATCAGGTACTTGAATCCTCCCGGAGCGGAGGGAAAAGGTCCCACCAAATCGATGCCCCGTCTATCAAAAGGCCACGAACCGGTGATCCCGACCCTTTCTTCTTGCGGAACATGAATGAGCGGAGCAAACCTTTGGCACTGTACACAGGAGCGGACGTATTTCTGCGCGTCTTCAAATAGGGTCGGCCAATAGTAGCCCGTGCACATTATCTTTCTCACTATGGTCCGGGCCCCCTGGTGACTGCCGTTCGATCCTTCATGCATCTCCTTCACAATCCGGGCTGCCTCATCCAAGTCCACGCACCTTAACCACGGTTGGAGATATCCCTGTCTGAGCAGGGTTCCGTCCACTATGGTGTAATGCAGTGCTTTCTGTCGAATTTTCCGAGCCAATGCCTTATCCTCTGGAAGCTTTCCGTGCTGCAAATACTCAAACAAGGGCATCATCCATGACTCCTTCGAGACCTCCACTGCTGTCACCTGTGGGACGTCGTAACTCCGGGCGGATAAGGTCTCCATCATCAAGTTGCTCTCCGCGTCCGGCTTGATCTCAGAGGAAGCGAGTTTACTCAAGGCGTCCGCCTTACCGTTATCCTCGCGGGGGATTTGTGTTACGGTAATGCCACGGAATTTGGCCAATAATGGCTTAACCACCTCAAGGTACTTCTGCAAGCTCCGTTCCTTTGCCTCGTACTCTCCGTTCACTTGCTGGACCACTATCTGGGAATCACTGTATACTTCAACGTCCGTGACCCCTATCTCCAACGCCAGCCGGAGTCCGGCTAGGAGTGCTTCATACTCTGCCTCGTTGTTTGTTGCTCGGATACCGAACTGAATGGCATACCTGTATTCCGTTCCTTGTGGACTGGTGAGCAAGACCCCTGCCCCGCCCCCATTTGCGTGAGACGATCCGTCTACATGCAACTTCCATCTTTCAGAGGGTGGTTCTGATCCGGACGGATCTCCTGAAGGTTCGGTCATCTCTACCAAGAAATCCGCTAAGGCTTGTCCTTTGATAGCTTTCCGGGGATGATACTTGATCTCGTGCTCTTTGAGCTCGACTGCCCACTTCATCATCCGACCCGAGGCTTCTGGTTTCAACATGATCTGTCTCAACGGATGATTCGTCAGAACCGTGATCGGATGACCTTGGAATATGGTCGGAGATGCCGGGAGGCATGCACCAGTGCCAATATCAACCTTTCCAAAGCAGTGTACCTCGTTTCCGGACCTTGGAGTGCCCTGCTCACAAAGTAAACCGGACGTTGGACCTTACCATCCTCCCGGACCAAAGCGGAGCTTATAGCATGTTCCGTCGCCGCTATGTATAGAAAGAACTCTTCTCCGGGCAGTGGCTTGGACAGGGTCGGGAGGCTTGTTAGGTGGGCTTTGAGGTCCGTGAACGCCTGATCGCACGCTTCCGTCCACTCAAACGGTTTAGCCCTGCGGAGTATGTTGAAAAAGGGGAGCTGCTTCTCAGCCCCCCGAGCGAGAAATCGGCTCAGAGCGGCCAGCGATCCGGTTAACTTTTGCACGTCCTTTACCCCCCTCGGAGGCGGCATCTCCATAAGGGCCGATATCTTTTCCGGATTAATGTCGATTCCTCGAGCTGACACCATGTAGCCAAGGAACTTCCCTGCTCCAACTCCAATGGTGCTCTTTCCGGGGCTGAGCTTGAGATTTGCCGTCCGGAGCACGTCGAACATCTCCCGGAGGTCAGACAAGAAAGACTCGTACGTCCGGCTCTTGACCACCATATCGTCCACATAAACCTCCAGGTTCCGCCTCATCTGGTTCCGGAAAAGCTTGTCCGCCATCCTTTGATACGTTGCACCTGCGTTTTTCAATCCGAAAGGCATTTTCCTGTAACAAAAAGTACCAAAGTCAGTAATAAAAGATGTTTTGGGACGGTCATCCTTGGCCATCGTAATCTGGTGATACCCTCGGTGCGCATCGAAGAATGCCAACACTTGGTAACCAGTAATGGCCTCGACCAGCTGATCAATGGAGGGGAGCGGATAGCTATCTTTCGGACAATATTTGTTTAGGTCTGTGAAGTCAATACACATTCTCCAAGAGCCATCGTGCTTCTTCACCAGAACTGGGTTTGCTATCCACTCCGGGTAGGATATCTCCTCCACGATTCCGGCACTTAGCAATCTACCCACCTCCGCCCGGATTTCCTCCACGCGTTCCGGAGCGAGGGGTCTCTTATTCTGCCGTATAGGTTTCAGTTCCGGAAAAACGTTGAGCTTGTGGACCGCGATCTCTTCCGGAACGCCAGTCAAGTCCTCCGTTCCCCAAGAAAACACATCCTCATATTCTGCCAACAAGCGTCGTAACTCCTCCTTCACGTCATCCGGCATGTTCTTCCCCACACTGACTACTCCCTTATGTCCGACCATCATGTCCTCCACTTCATAAGATGGTGCTTCTCCATGGATGGCTCCTACCAAGTCTGCTTTGGCTTTTCCCTTGTCCGAGGCGGACAGCTTGGGTTGGCCCTCCCCGGACCGGGCATCCTTGATGGCGGTCAACATGCAACTCCGGGCAGTTTGTTGGTGCCCCCGGACGGATGCAATACTGTTTTCGGTGGGGAACTTCATAATCAAATGAAAAGGCGAACAGATGGCCCGTGCTTGCGACAGCCACGGTCTTCCAATGATCATGTTGTAAGGAGAAACTGCATCAATGACGGCAAAATTACACTCCACCGTTGCCCGCTTTGTCGGATCCTGAAAATCCGTCAGAGTGACTTTCAAAGGGATGACCCCGAGCGGATGGACGGTCCGCCCGGTGAACCCTGAAAGGGGGGTTTGACACGGTTTTAAATTTTGTCGCCCAATTCCGAGTTGATCAAAGCATTCCGCAAATATAATCTCCACACTACTACCATCATCTACGAACACTCGTTTGATCAGCACTCCTTCAACATCAGCTATTACCACCATCGGATCAGAGTGGGGAACCTGGGGGGGTACCGGATCCTCATCCGAAAAGGTGATAGTCTCACTTGGTTTGAACCTCTTTTCTTGTATCTCACCCGGGGGCACATATCTGCTTTTGGCCTTGATCGCTGTCATGGAGCAGAGTCCATCTCCGACTATTCCGTTTATCACATTGATCATCCGGGGCTGAGCCGGGGGTTGTGCTGGTGCGGCTTGTCTGGGTGCCGGGTTCGTCGGGTTAGCTTGGTTTCCCCCTCGGGGGCGATTATTCCTCCAATTTATTTTCCGACCCTGTCCAGCTGCGGCGGCTGGGGCTTGCGCCGGCCGTCCTTCTCCCGCCACACAATCTCTTAGCTGACCTGCTCCGATCAACCTTTCAATATCCGAACGGAGCGCCCTACATCCCTCTGTGGTATGTCCGTGCGACTTGTGAAACTCGCACCACTTGTCCGCATTTGCTGGTGCAGGTACGCCAACAATGGGTTGCGGATCCGTAAACAGACCTCGGTGAACCGCGAGGATCTCCGTCCGGGTTTTTGAGAGAGGGGTGTAGGTCGGACGAGCAACGGCCGCCGGTGCTGGTGCCGCTGCTGCCGGGGCGGGTACTCGTCTGGCTTGGTCGGTCCGGGTCGGAGTCCGTGCAGCAGTGGTCTGGGTCCCCGTCACTGTGAGAGACCTTTGCTCGAAGAAACCCACAGTTGTCATCCGGACTTGGTTGGCATCGTGCACCGTACAATGCATCTCCACCACCAACTCGAGGTGATAGTATGATGTAGGCATATTCTTCATGAGCTCGATGTAGAAGGTGTTGTCCCTCAGCCCATTGACAAAATTGTGGATAATGGCCTTCTCCTGCAAGTTCCGGTCCACCACCTTCATCGTCGCAGCTATGTACCGGGTGTAGAATTCCCAAGTAGTCTCTGTTTCCAGCTACCTCATTGCCAGAACTGTGACAAGGTTTACAAATGTGTGTTTCATGGCGGAATAGCGCTGGACCAGAGCGATTGCGAAATCCCAAAAATGTCGAAGCGTACCGTTCGGCAGACCCTTGAACCATGTCAAGCAGTTACCTCTTAGATACGAAGGCACCATTTTACACTGCAACTCCTCCGGAATGTCCCTAGCAATCATGATACTTGCATAAGTATGGACAAACTCTTCCGGATCTCCTTCTCCGTTGTAGGTTGGAAGTCCGTCCGGAGCCTTGGTTCCGGCTGGCCACTTGAAACTCAATACTTCCGGAACCCAAGGTGACTGAGGTCCGATCCCATTTCGTCCGATGAGGCGGTTCAACCGGTCTTCAATGGAATCCGGACAGAAAGGTGTCTGAAACCCAAAACCTCCGGGAAGTCCTCCTCCGGCAAGTGGCATTCCAAACGTCATTTGCTGCTGACCTCCGGGCCCTCCGGCCGGCTGCATTCCAAACATCATTTGTTGTTGCCCTCCGGGTGCACCCATCCCGTAACCTTGCTGAGTTTGCGCTCCCCAGTAAGGTGGCGCATTCGGATTCAAGCCAGCGGTCTGCTGTTGTTGTCCGCCCGGAAATAAGTTTGGGTTTGGCATCCTTGGTTGCTCCGGAGGTGGCTTATCTGTTTCAACTCGCTGAGCTGCCTTCCACGCTTGGAACTGCTGGTACTCCGTCATGTTCGTCCTCGGGATGTTGCCTCCAAGCCCGGAATCATGATGCCTACGCTCCTCCCTACCGGCCTTTCGTCCTACTCGGGGTCTGGCCGATCGGTTCTGAGCATCATCCTCCGTGCTATAACCTTCCGGATCGTTCTCCTCCGGTTCATAATCTTCGGCGTCATCCGAGTCGGATCCCTCGGGATGACCCGGATCCGGCGTTCCTTCGATGTTGTCAGTGTCCCCTTCTGACGACTCCTGGTCCCCAAACTGGTTCTGGTTCCGTGCCTCCCGCGCGGCCCGCAGTCGCTCCCTGTTCTCGCGTTGTATGTCCGCCAGAGTCCGTTCGGGAACTGTCTTCTTTCCTTTCGCTTTCTCCGTTGCTAGGCGCAGTCGTCGATGCTCCTCAGCCCTGGCCCTTGCCTCTGCTGCCGCCTGCTTGGCCTGGAGAATTCGTTCCTTTTCAGCCGCTATCTTTTGAGCTCTAACCGTAGCGGCTTTTCTAGTTTTTGGCCCTCCTCCCGCTTCCTCCTCTGCCGGGAGAGGGTTCTTTCTGGGTCGTCCGCGCGGCATGAACGTGACTTGTAACTGGAAATATTTAGATCCCGCCGGGCGTGCCAACTGATGCTACCAGCTTCCAGTCCCGGTCCGGATACAAGATGAGTCTCTGGTCCGTGCTCCGCGCGCTCTCCCCTAAAGACCTGCAAAACAACGCCCCGGAGTATCCCGAGGATAGCTACTCCGGCGTGATGATGAAAGAGGGGCCTTTGAATAGGAGAGAGAATAAGGATATATTGAGAGAGTTTAATCTGATAGAATATACCTTTCTCCACAAGTCCAAAGCTGTATTTATAGGTGTGAGTGGTTAGCCTCCAGCCCAGAGACAGTGGTCCTGTCCTTTTGTCCTTACCCGGGGGCAGGTCATATTCATGTCTCCTTTGTCTCCGGATAACGCCATTCTAGCTGACGTTATATGGACCGGACTACTCTCTGGGCCGGAGCCTATATGGGCCAGAGCCCATATCACCAGATATTCCAGTTTAAAAAAATAGTGTAGTTGATCAAAAAAATAGTGTAGTTTAATTTCCTTAGTTAAAACAAAGTATCATCGGTTTCTGCAAAATGTGATTGTTAACTGTAGTGTGTAAGTGGGGGATTATATTAGCAATTTCTGTGTTTAAAAGCAGTGAACAAATTATATCAACACTCATCAGTCATCACCTTTTCCTCTTTTCTTGTTTTGTATGCGGCTATTTTGCAGTTTGTTCTTGAGCTGTTGGATTCTACAAACCTCGTACGATTCGAAAAAATGGTACATAGTGATTTGCTCGTTGACGGTCAATGTTCTGAGGACAATAGTGATGTGATTTGGGGTGAGGTTCCTGAAGAGAAAGTAGGGGAAACATCAAGATTCAACTTCTCCAAGACCAATGTATATCTGGAATCTCGCAGTAGAGATGGCCTACAAGATAACAGGATCATTCAACTGTGGATGAAGAAGAACTGTCCCGAAAGCTCTGGCAATCTTTGAGAAAACGGAGATATCTCATATTCATAGATGACTTCTGGGATGTTTAACATGTTAAAAGAATCATTACCCGACGATTCTTATCAAAGTAGGATTCTTCTTACCAGTCGACACAGTGATGTTGTTCCTGAAGCTTTACAAAATTATTTGAATGAGAAGGTGCTTTGTCCTTGGTTGCGATCACTGTTATTCTTTAATCCATCGATATATGGCCAAAATCTTGATCTGACGTATATCTCTCACATGCTAAAGTTTCTTAGAGTGTTGGTTATCGATGTAATCTACCACAATGGGTTTTCAAGTGAAATAGGTGCCCTTGTCCAGCTTCGATATTTGGCAATCCGAGCTTTTGATGATATCAGCCCAGAAATAGGTAAGCTTTCTAAGTTAGAGACACTCATTCTTATGAATGTTCTAAGTATATGATGCAGTGATGGTTCATATGAATGTTCTTTATAATGCAAATCACTAAAAAAAATGCACTTTCAATGCATCTATAGTCACCTCTAAATTTGAAATCTTTCAAATAAAAGGGTTGCATTTTTTCCATATATTTTTTCCCAGAACTAGGTTATAATTTGGTAAATATAGACTTTACAATTTCATGTTTGGTTTTAGTTTTCCTATCCCTAATTTAAAAGGTAATTAGACCGAATTTGCATATTTTGTAGTCTATAAATACATTAATCGATCAATATTGAGGGATTCAATTTTTTTAAAAAGAGATCTACACTGATTCTTGATTGTAATAAGATGGAGCCTAGGGAGATGACATGGGAGGAGAAAGGGGAGCTTCGTAATAAGTTAGAAAGGCTGCCCAGTCACAAGCAGGATCAAGTTGTCGACATCATCAGGAAAGGAAGGGCGGGCCTTTCCGTGGACGAGGAAGGTGGGATCGAGGTTGATATTGATACTGTTGATACAGAAACACTCTGGGAGATTCATAGACTCGTCACCAGCTATGATGATGAGATGGAGATGGACGCTTTTTATGCAGAAACTAATGAGATGGAGATCGAATTGGACGCTGTTGATCCAGAAACACTTTGGGATCTTCATTGCTTTGATGTGCATTAGAGATCCATGACCAGTGGCGGAATCAGGAGTTGCACGGGACGGTTCCGCCTCTGGTCATTCTAATATGAGTCGAGTGATTTTTATTGGGAAATTATACATGCAGGTCCAATTTACTAATACATGTCTGATTTTGACTTAAAATGCCCCTGAATTTGCTAGTGCAGGTCTAGATCATGTGAAATAGCGAAGGGTAATTTTGTCTTTTCCAGACCTATATCAGTAAACTAGACGTGCGCGTATCACTTTTTAATTTGCACATTGGTTTTTATTACGTTTTCAAGTTTGGTTTAGGTTTTCTTATAATTCTTTTTCAAGTTCTGTTTAGGTTTTCTTGTAATTCTTTTTCCAGTTTAATATATATCAGGATCATCCTGATATTGGCAATATTAGGCACCAATTAAATAACTACACATCATCTTTAACTAATTTATGATTGGGCCACGTGTTCAATCACTACCAAACGGGTTTAGGCATTCTAAATTAGGGTTTTAGAACTTTACTAAAAATATCTTAACCAATTAAAACATTATAATTGTACACGTGTCATTATCTTATTGGTGCCTGATAAGGCCTATATCAGGATCATCCGAATGAATGTTTTTATCTTCTTTTTCAAGTTTTGTTTAGGTTTTCTTATAATTGAAAAACGTATTTTTTTTCTTATATACACTACTTTTTTTTTTCCTTTTCTGATGTATTTTGCTATAACATCTTGTATTTTGCTTGGATTAAACTGGTCGAATAATCCTCATCGGCTTTGCATACTAATGCTGCAGATGACAAACCTGCAACTAGTTAACCTGCAAGGTCTGATGCGTTCATGCCACAAACAGAAACATGCCTTTCATAGTTCATATCCTCAGGCCTTTGCCAACAGCTAATGTCATTATCCCGAGAATCACCCGAGCCGCGAACCTGAACCAAATGAGTGTCAGAAAGGGCTAAATGAATCAGATTAAAGCCATATTATGTGCTTAGTTCACCTGAGGAAAAAATTTTGCTGGACTGTTTAATGACATCCTTCATCCTTGACATGATCAAGCTCTTTAACATCGGCATATTTCTCATGGTACTCAATCACTGACCAGTTCAACAGAGTAACTGTATAAGCAGTGGTGGAACTGAACTTCATATAATTCCCTGAATCATAAAAGCCACAACCAAGATCAACTTGCACCACCAAATTGTTCTTCCATTTTTGTTTCATTGAATATTCCTGTATTGACAATTTCAATTGTGCCATGTGTGCTCATGTGTTTATATATGTACGACCAGACCGAGCACTTTCATTAGACATCTCAAATGATAGTATGCAATGGTCATGTATTCTTTGATGATACTTTAGACTTAACTCTAGTTCAATTCAGCTAGCTCATTTTAGGTCATTCTATAAAATGACAGGCCGGTCTTCGAAATTCTTTTTGCATTCTGTGTAGCTACTAATACTAGGTACCTGAAAAGTTTTGGTGCAGACGTTAATCATCAAGGGTCAAATAAATTACTGTAATCAAAGACTATATATCTATGTGTTGGATAGAGTAGGGGTGTAAATGAGTCGAGTCGAGACCGAACGGGGGTATGCTCAAACTCGACTCGCTACATATTCTTCGAGTTCGAGCTCGAGATCGAGCTCTTTCGAACATAAAAAGTTATGCTCATGACTCGACTCATTAACTTTTTGGGTGCTCGAGACCGACTCGCGAGCTTAACGAAATTCGAGTTCGAATTCGAGCCAAGTGAGCTCGTTTCACTCAAAAAGCTCGATTTCAAACCAATTTAAGTAATATAGCTAAATAAATTTTAATAAAATAAAATACAACCATCAAAAAAATCCACAAACACATAAATATATTCATTTATTTAATAAAACATCAAATGGAAGAAGAAGAAGAGTTAGAGTTGGACTTGGATTTGAGGTAAAATTGAAAGCTTAGCGTGTATTACAGTCATATATACCTTAATACTTAATTTAGATTTTATATTTTTAATTATTTCCAAAGAAACCCTAAATTAACTACATACTACAGTCATATATATATATATATATATATATATATATATATATAAATATTTGCTCAATAAGCTCGTCGACCTTCTCGAACAAAAATTTAAAAGTTCAGACTCAACTCGTTACATATTCGAACGAGATCGCGCTTGGTCAACCCGAGCTCGAGATCGAGTTTTGACCGAATTTCTCGAGATTTTCTCACGAACGACTCAATTCATTTACACCCCTAGGATAGAGAGATTAAAATAAGAAACCAATTTTCCCTATGCTAATACTTAAAAGTTTATTCTCACTTTTTTTATGGACCAGATTTTGGTTTGCTATTTTCTAGGCAAATTTTTAGTCTTTTTTTTTTATATATAAACTTAACTCCTAATAGATTTCAAACTTAATTACTAATCTATTTCGAATATATTCTTTTTCCTTTATAAAAGTATTTCGTCCACCTCATTTTTTTGGGAATTTTTTTGATCTATTTTATACAAACTTAATTCCTAATCAATTTTTAATTTTTTAATATATTCAACTTCTTTCCTTTTCTATTTTGATTATGATTTGGTTTATTAGTTCTCCCTATATTCGATTATAATTGAATTGAACTCATATATGAGTATAAATTAAAAATTAATAATTGTTGAGAAACCAGGAAGATTGCATAGATTTTTTTAATTTAGTTTCTTTTATGTTTTGGGGACAAATTTAATATTTTGTTACTTTGATCTCGATCTCTATCGACATAAATATGGAGAAATATGGTCAAAATCTAAATTTCGCCAAGAGTATGAGTTTAAGTGATTTATAATCCCCTGATGCTATGTACCGAATTACACATACGTATTACCTTAAAAAACCGTGCAACGCGCGGTTAATCCATGCTAGTAATTAGAAATCAGTATAAATCAAATTAGAATACATGTAGATGCTGATTGGTATAAAGACAAACTGTGGTTACATCCATAAATCATTTTTGATGAAGACAAAACAGTGGTTAGATGGATCATTAAGAAAGAAGTACAGTTTTGTTGACATTCATTGATCATTTCCTTCCTTGTTAGAGCAAATGATCATAACACAGTAATTAAGAGAGAGAATTAGATCGGGATCACATGTGGATCCCAGATTCAACCGCGAAAAGCTTGGTGGATGCCATCGGGGAAATAATCAAGTACAAGCCCTATCTGATTCCTCCGGCTGTTCGGGAAAGCCTTGAAGAGTTGAAAACTCAACTGGAGAAGCTCCGGCTACTCATCCCCAACTTCTTCGATATCGATAACGACAAAGTTGATCGTGACAGGAATAATCTCTGGATGATCATCACAAACATACTCAAGAAATGTGAGAAAGCTGTCGACCAGTCATATATTATCAATAATCAATATCTGAAGCAGTTATTTTTGTTCTCCTAGTTAATGCAATCCTAGTTGAGCTTGTTTTCCTAACTTATCGAACTGCAATAAACTGAATTGAATTAAACAGGTACCCGAAGTTAGAGAAGGACCTTTGGTTGGTTTTGATGGGGCAGCTGCAGAGGTGGTAGAGCTCCTAACAACAGGAGCAGAAAACCTTGAAGTTATTCCAATAGTTGGAATGTGGGGATTAGGAAAGACGACTCTAGCTAAGATGGTTTACAACGATGATGAAGTCCAGAGCCGATACAAGATTCGGGCTTTCGTCTTTGTTTCACAGGACATGGATAGAAGGGTAGTTTTTCTTAAGATTTTGAATTCTCTAGGAAAGACAGATGATAAAGTGATTGAGAAGATGGATGATGAAGGCCTACAAAAACATGTTCACCAACAGTTGCAAGGTAAGCAATATCTAATTGTGTTGGATGATATGTGGGATAAAATGGACTGGGACATACATTTCCTCGAAACACAGACAAGCGATGTAGAGTTAGCCGAGCTTGAGTATAAGCGGGACATTAGCCGAGCTTTTTGAGGCCAATGGTGAGTCCAGATTGCTTGAGTACTTGTACCAATTGGAGTATCTTGAGAATCTGAAACTGTTGAATTGGAAAAATTCACCTTGTTTTCCTCCTAAGGTTAGCTTTCCCAAGCAGTTAATCAAGATTACTTTATTAAACACCCGACTTGGAGAGCTGGAGAAGCTTGAGATTCTGAAACTGAATGAATATGCATTTGTTGGAGAGAAATGGAAGACTGAAAGTGGGGGTTTTCTCAACCTCAAACACTTGCATATTTGATGGTGTGGGAGACCTCATCTGATCATTTTCCATCGCATCCCACATAGTTAAGTCTGCAGTCAGTTAACCTTCATAGAAGCACCAGTTCTGGGATGACTTACTCACTCAAGAGAATTCGTCTGGTGAAGTTCTTGCAAGCAAAACAAACCGATAAAAGAAAAGTCTTTGAAATCTCAGTTTTTCCTCCACAAGAATGAGTGAGTGAACAATTTTATCTAATGTTGCATATGCTCTTTCTCATTTTTAATGGTTTTCATTTTACAAATACTCTAAGTTTTACTTATCTGTAGAATTACTTTCCCCATAAACACTTTCTCATTCATTTCTGTAGCAAAATGTTGTTCTATCTCAAGGAGAGAAAGAATCTGGTTCATAGCGGTGCTGATCAAAGGCGGTGGAAAGTACTGACTAGCTTGCACACTACATTTTCTTCATATGTAAATCAGTTCTGTCATCATGTGTATAGCTTGATAAATGGGATCCTTAATTTAGATCAACTAGACACCTCAGAAGTGATGGATTTTGATTGTTGGTTGCATTTTTCTTCACCTCTTACTGTTTCCATTGTCATATATTTTCCCAAAACTAGTTTATATTTTGGTAAATATAGACTTTACAATTTCATGTTTGGTTTTAGTTTTCCTATCCCTAATTTAAACCGAATGTATATTTTGTAGTCTATAAATACATTAATCGAGGGATTCAATTTTTTAAAAAAGAGATCTACACTAATTCTTGATTGTAATAAGATGGAGCCTAGGGAGATGACATGGGAGGAGAAAGGGGAGCTTCGTAATAAGTTAGAAAGGCTGCCAAATATTGAGAACGTTGCTGACATCATCATGAGGAATGGAAGAACACAGATTATTTGGACAGAAGAAGGTGAGATCGAGTTCGATATCGACAAAGCTGATCCAGAAACACTGTGGGAACTTCATAGATTCGTGGAGGAGAAACAAGAGCCCAGGGAGATGACACTTGAGAAGAAACTGGAGCTCTTTAGTAAGTTAGAATGGTTGCCCAGTGACAAGCAGGATCAAGTTGTCAACATCATCAGGAAAGGAAGAACGCAGTGGGATGGAGGTTGATATTACTACTGTTGATACAGAAACACTCTGGGAGATCCATAGACTCGTCACCAGCTATGATGATGAGATGGAGATGGAGATGGAGATGGAGCGGGAAATTGACGCTTTTTATGCAGAAACTAATGAGATGGAGATCGAATTGGACGCTGTTGATCCAGAAACTCTTTGGGATCTTCATTGCTTTGATGTGCATTAGAGATCCATGACCAGTGGCGGAATCAGGGGTTGCACGGGACGGTTCCGCCTCTGGTCTTTCTAATATGAGTCGAGTGATTTTTATTGGGAAATTATACATGCAGGTCCAATCTACTAATACATGTCTGATTTTGACTTAAAATGCCCCTGAATTTGCTAGTGCAGATCTAGGCCATGTGAAATAGTGAAGGGTAATTTTGTCTTTTCCAGACATGCATCAGTAAACTAGACCTGCACGTATCACATTTTATTTTGCACATTTTATTTTAATTACGTTTTCAAGTTTGGTTTAGGGTTACTTATAATTCTTTTTCAAGTTTGGTTTAGGTTTTCTTATAATTCTTTTTCAAGTTTTGTTTAGGTTTTCTTATAATTGAAAAACGTAATTTGTCTCCATATATATATGACTTCTGCATCAATATTTCAAATATTCTCTCAAAAAAACCATACAGATTGCTGCAATATGTCAGGTTTTCCATCTAATGTTAATGGTCCAAATCAGAGGGAGATGACTGATAAGGAGAAGCAGGAGCTGAGTAAAAACATGCAGAGTTTACCCTCTGACAAATTCGATGAAGCATTCGAAATAATCTTGAAGGGAATTGGCACTGCACTACTTACTGAACCCGACTGCGAAGGCCAGATCGAGCCGGAAACTCTCTGGGAGCTTCACGAGTTTGTCACCGACTGCAAGAAAACTCAAATCAAACAGAAGAAAAGGAACAAACCTGAGAATCATGGCATGACATATGAGCAGAAACAGAAGCTTTGTCATGATATCGCGAGTTTGCCCTCTGAAAAGATTCAACAAGTTGTTGACATATGCAATAGAAGAAGCGCGTACGATGATGATGATGATGACGGTGGTGATTTCGAGCTAAACCTTGACACTATGATACAGAAACACTCTCGGAGCTTCATAGGTTTGTCACCAGCTACTACAAGAAGAGAAAACCGGAACCTCTCGAGGTTGACAAACAGAGGGATGAGGTTCATCATCATCTTCAAATGGTGTAATAAATTTCTCTTTACTGTTTAATGTATTGTATTGTGTTGATCTTATACTAGAGTTTTAATAATTTGCAGGCGGTTTTTATTTTATTTTCAACAATGAGTATGATTAAATTCAAGCAAGATCTCAATTAATGTGTAAAGCATCACAAATAATGTAACCTCTAGCCTAAACTTACTAACCTAATAAAGTAACTTGAACATGGCTGGAAAAGGACAAGGTTCTCTTAGTTACTGAGCCGACAGGCTCGGCTCCTGCTGAGTCCTCCTTATCCATTCCAAAACACCCGCAATGTCTTCATGTTCAACAAATTGCCTTGACATCATAACAACAATTAGCAATGAAATTATCGACAAGCAACAGGTATTGTAAACAGCAGGAAAGTTTAGGGGGTTGTGCGCAAACCTATTTTTGGTACGGTAGGTCTTTAAATCTGAAAGCTCCCTTCGTTTTGTTATATCTTTCCTCATTTCAAGTGATTCAGGTAGCTTCAAATTTCCTGCTTCATCATGGTATGAATCTATTATGAACTCGAGCACATTTTCCTGCAAATATTGTGAATGTGAGATGGTAGCATAGCTGAGTGCTTGGTTAATCACAAAGGTGAAACAGAATTTCAGTATACCAATGGTTTCGAAGCATCAATCCTATGATAAAGAGGTTCATTCCGGAACCATGTTAACTGCCTTCTTGCAAAGTTCCTGAATTGAGAAAACAAGGAGAAATCAATTGTAATTATTAACAACATTCTCGCTATATCAATTTATCGGCAAAACTTTGATCTACTAACACAAATATACATTTGTAAATGACAGTTTAAAAATGTTAGGATGAAAAATTCTAGTAGGAGTAGAAACATATTTTGCTAAACAATAACACCAAAATGTCCTATATGACTTGTTTAAGGCCAAACATAAATAATAGATATTGAGAGTACAGCTAACTTCATGCCAAAAATAATAAATTTCTAAGTGGCTGAACCAACCAGATATTAAATTCATAGGGTCTACCAGATTCATAAAAATTCTACCACGTGCTGAAAAACAATACGTCGATTGTGTATTACAATGGAAGTATAGCACTCAGTAAATAGCAGACAATGAAGTGACATACCTAGATGCCTTCTGAAATGCAGACAGAAAAGCGAAAAAATCTTGAGCAGAACTCTCACCACCTTGTTCACTGCACTTCAAAAGGTATTCCATAGCCTGAAAAGTCAAATAAATACTAAGAATCAATACTCAACAACTTAAACACAAACAGTACGTTCCATTTTTAAGGAAGTAAAAAATATACCTGTCTGTAACCAATTGCACGACTTGCAGAGTTAGAGTTTGGAAGAATTCCCAAGTCAAGGAGCCATTTTGCTTCAAACAGAAGTCCATCATCCCCTGAAAAAGAAAAGTGGCTAGTCAACACCAAAATGGTAGGCTGTACATCACAATGATGGGGTTGACATTATTAACTGTATCTTGTAAAACTATACAGTTTTAGCCATATGAGGTTCAAAAAGGAGTGTACCTATAAGCATATTTTCACAGCGGAGATCAATTGATCGATACAGATCCGTCCTTTGGGCCGAAAGGAAAAAACAGCGGAAGTCATAGTCCAAATTGCTTGGCTTATCTTCCTGACATGTATTAACAGAAGAGCTTGTACCCAGAGAGTCTGCAGCATTTAATTGTTGCCGAAATGAGTCATAAGGCACTTGAAAAGCTGTTGTTGGCGAACCGCTAGACTGAAAAGGAAGGAAAAAAAAACACTACTTCACAGGAGCATATGGAAATGACAAATGAAGAAAAAGAAACCATAAATATACTTTAGCCACGATCGCACAAAGTTAAGCTTGGAGTGACAGAGTATGGACCTTAATGATCCCCAGCCGGCGGCGCAATCTATACCAGTCATTTGCAGCTAAGGATTGAACACTTGAATCACCTGCTTTTGCAACCAGCTTCACAGCTGCATCCCAATCACCAATTCCTTCGAGATCTGATAGTTCCGAGTATGCTTCAGACACAACCTCTGGAGAGGCTATAGGAACATCAGGCTTCCCATACATGAACCTTGCATTTACAACATATTTTTATACAGTAAGGGTATGGCTGCTGAACGTTTAAAGGAAAATCAAGTTGAAAGGAAACTGAGCAACTAAGGTGTGATTTTTTAATATTTACAATAAAAGAAGAAGAATATATAGGTCCTAAAGTCTCTAAACAAACCAAACAAGAAAGTTCCTTTCCAAGTAGCCATTTACAGGTCAACCTTGTTACAAAAAAATAATTTACCATCGCAAATATAGTCCAGTACCACCAACAACTATAGGAACACGGCCAGCGTCAAGGACATCTCTAGTTGCCTGCCTAGCATCCGCAAAAAATTGCCCAACAGAGTAATCTGACAAAGCAGAAAAGGAAGTCCCTTTCATAAAAATACATTGTATTACCACAATAAACGACCTGCTACAGTATCAATTAAGAAATGTCATACAACATAACAAATAATATTTATTTTTGGTATAAACTGCTTTACCATCAGTTGGATGCAATATGTCAATCAAATGGTGTGGAACTTCCTGCAATCAAGACAAAAAAAAAAGCTAAACACAATGAAGTTTGCATAGTTAAACAAGCTACACCGCAGAAATGTCGACTCGACTTTTAAGACTTTCTTGCATCAAAAGCTAATAATTTGATTAAAAGTTGTAAAATTTTGAACTCACATCAATACAATTTATACTTATACTGATACATTGTGAGAATCAAGAGATGGTGTACCTTCCTTTCACGCAGCGAAGACTTTGCTGATCCAACATCCAGCCCTTTATACACCTGTAAACCCCATGTATCTATTCCTCATCAAAAGATGCAAAATTTAACGAGCAATTCAAGCAAGTGGAAACTAAGAGTGTGTAATTTGTGTGACCTGAACAGAGTCGGCGCTGATAATTTCTCCGTTGAGCCGCTTGGCGAGCTCTAAGGCGAGCTTGCTTTTCCCGGCGCCGGTGGGGCCGGAGATTACAATCACCTTCTGCTTCTTACCCATCGAGGCGGCGGAGCTGTCTTTTACTCTCTTTTTTCTGTACAAAATTTAACAATTTATATTTTTGCTACCCCAACTATTCTAAACTTTATACTAATACCCTTATAATTTTAAATTTTGCTGCTCCCTTCGTCCTTCTCTATTTGTGTCACTTATCAAAAATGGCGTCCCTCTACTAAACATATGTTTTACATCCATTTTTCAGTAAGTCTTAAAAACACAAGTTAATTGAATTTTGCTAGACACTCGGGACAAAGATTGAATTTTGAAAAGTGCTCAATCTTCTTCAGCCCAAACACACCAGAGGAAATGAGGGAATATATGATGTACACACTGCATATTCATAACCAGGGCCTGATTGGAAAATATTTGGGTATAGAGATAAATTTCCAGGAACAGAAAAGAGTCCTTTACCAGGGAATAGTCAAAAAATTCAGGGAGAAGTATGGGTCATGGAAAACTAAATTGTTGTCTCTACCTGGGAGAATAACTTTGGCAAAACATGTTCTGAGTTCCTTAGCAATATATCCATTGAGCATATTCAAAGTTCATAAGCATGTGCTGAAAAAGATTGACAGAATGACAGCTACCTTCATTTGGAAAGGTGAAACAGAAGGGAAGACCATACATTGGAAAGCATGGTCACACATTACAAAATCCAAAGAGGAATGAGGTCTGGGAATAAGGAAGGCTGAAAGAATGAACAAAGCCCTACTAGCTAAGCAATTCTGGAACATTCTGAGCAACAAATCTTCCCTCCTCTCTAAAGTGTATCAGGATAAATATGTCAAAGGGAGAGACTTAAAGGAAATCACTGCAAAATCAGGAGACTCATGGGGGTGGAGATCTATACTATGGGCAAAGGAGCTCATAACAAATAATCTGTCCTGGCAAGTGGTTAATGAAAGAACCATCAAACTTTCAGATCAATGGATCCCAACTTGCCATAACTCACTTCTGGAAACTGGAAATGCCATTCAACACACAAATCTGAAGGTAGAACACCTGATAGACAATCAAAGGCAATGGAGAATGCCACTTATCAGAGCTATCTTCCCAGCAAGAATAATCCCACATATTCAGGCCATCCATATACCTCATCAAGGAGAGGGGAGTGATAAGTCAATATGGAATCCAAACAAGAATGGCATTTACTCAGTGAGGAAAGGATACCATCTCAGCATGAGAGATATTGGCTGTGTGGATCTCAGAAGGAAGAGACTCTGGAACAAGATTTGGAATCTAAAAGTGCCATACAAGCTTACAGTTTTTTTATGGAGAGCTATAAATGGTATCCTCCAAACAGCAGTCAACCTGAAAAGAAGGAATATCATTCAGATATCAACATGTTCCAGATGCTTAACTTCAGACAAAGATGAGGTTCATATCCTCCTTAAATGTCTGGAATCCAGGCAAATGTGGACAATGGCAAATATGGAGAAGGCCATTGATGATCAAGTACATGAGCACGTGACAAGTTTTGGAACCTGGATGGACTTCTGGTCACAAGCTGCAAGCCAAACAGACTTCATTAAGTCAATTTTCATTCTATGGGAAATCTGGAATCAGAGATGCAAGAAGGCGGTGGCTGGCCAAAATACCGATCCAATAGGAGGAATTGAAATGGCGCAGCAGAAATTCCAACTCAACCATCAATTGCTGAGTAAACAAAAGGAGACAGACCTGGAAGACCCGGTGGAAACGACAATTTCTGGGAATTTCCCTAGCAGGCAGACCTGGCAGCACACCTCAATTCCTCAATCATATACTGAGGTGAGGGTGGATGGTTCTTATCAAAGAGCCAATAATTTGGGCACTGCGGGATGGTCAATTAAACGACAGTCCAGAGATTCTACCTCTCAAACTACAGGTTCTGACTTCTTTGTCTGTAACACACCTTTACAAGCGGAGGCAATTGCAATATGGAGAGCGATCAAAGCAACGGCCAGGTCGGGAGACCAGATGGTCAGTATGCTAACAGATTCAGTGGAAATGGTGGCGGCGATTAATCATCCGGAGCTTGCACCATGGGAGATAAAAAGTTTAGTTGAAGCAATATGTAATTTTATTTCTTTGCATTTTACCTTGTTTAAAATAACTAAGGTAGGTAGAAATGCCTTAACAGAGGAGCATAATATTGCACTCAGTTTGGGCAGATCTATATGTAATGAATTCTTATCCTAATATAAATTAGTGTTTGCCTTCCAAAAAAAAACACAAGTTAAAATACCTTCAATTTTTCACTACATTTACAGGTTCCACCTTCCATAATACACTTTTTATAATTAGAACTTGATGAAATTAATCCCTCTTTTCTGATAATTATTCCGATTAATCATTCCTACAATCTTCACGGTATCGATTAATCATTCATGCAATTTCTGTGGTACCAATGCCACCATATAAAATCTTGACATGGTCAAATCTATCTCCCTTTCGACGTCTTCATCAACAAAATCCTTAAAGAACCAAAGATTTTCCGAAGCTCCAAACGAATCCTCTATGTCGGACGACCAACGATAGATCGAATGTGAATTTTCAATGTATTCATGAAAAACGACTCCGATTGTCTATAGATTGAGGGGTTCAGCTCCGACCCAACCTCTTCTCCGCAATATCGAGTTTCGACTAGCTTGATTCAAAACACACATATATACTTACCCTTCTGAGCTTTTCCACGATCGTCCCGACTTGGTTGAAGATCACTCTGGCTCTGAATTTGGGCAGATTGAATCACCTTATTTCGCAGTATAGACTTACCAGGCACAACAACAATATCATTCAGCTGCTAGATGGGATCGGAGTCCCCCGAAAGATGAATATTACAAGGTCACGTTATGACAGTGGAGGTGGTGGTGAAGAGACTTCGCAGACGAATAAGAGAGTCACCGCCAATCATTATATAAATGATGATAATCGAAACTAGAAAAGATAACGGTTTACTGGAAGTGTATGGACCTTCAATTATTTATTAAAACCGGAATTTAACTCCCATATATTAAAATTTTAATTAATATATAATATGTATACTTTAAACCAAGTATTTTATAATTTCAACTTTCGTAAATGTTATGCAACTATACTATTAAATATTTAAGCTCAAACGATATATTCTTTTGTTAAAGCATTATTATTTTTATGAAATAAAAAAATCATTTGTTAAAACATAATTTAATTTAGAGTAAAACATTTTTCCAATCAGATGTATCATGATAGGACTTTTATCCCTATCAGATGTATTATGATGCAGGAATCACAAACAATGTGTTGGGGTTCACAAATACAGTAACCTCTAACCAAACCTATATGAGGTTTGAACTAATAAATAGTGGTGATTACATAATTCTCATATCTAATGAGGCTCACCAAATGGACAATTGGTCCATACCTATATGGTTGTTTCCTCTAATTATACATATAAACACAAGTACAAAATCTGCATTGTCACTCCAGCCAATACCAAAATTCCGCTTTCTCCAACTTCTTGGGAGCATAATTCATAGATGCAAAACTATCCATCCACCAAATAAAACCGACTCAAATGGAGAAATTCATGCAAAGAATGAGGAGCACCATTGAAAACTTCTTAAACTTACCAACCTAATAAAGGACAAGATTCTCTTAGTTACATAGCAGACAGGCTCGGCTCCTGCTGAGTCCTCCTTATCCATTCCAAAACACCCGCAACGTCTTGACGTTCAACGAATTGTCTTTACATCATAACAAGAATTCAGAATGAAATTAACTACAAGCAAAAGGTATATATAGTTAGCAGGAAAATTTAGGGGTTTGTGTGCAAACCTATTTTTTGTACGGTAGGTCTTTAAATCTGAAACCTCCCTTCGGTTTGTTATATCTTTCCTCATTTCAAGTGATCTAGGTAGCTTCAAATTTCCTGTTTCATCACGGTATGAATCTTCTATGAACTCGAGCACATTTTCCTGCAAATATTGTGAAGCTAAGATGGTAGCATAGCTGAGTGCTTGGTTAATCACAGAGGTGACACAGAATTACAATATATACCAATGGCTTAGAAGCATCAATCCAATGATAAAGAGGTTCATTCCGGAACCATGTTAACTGCCTTTTTGCAAAGTTCCTGAATTGAGAAGACAGGGAGAAAGCAATTGTAATTACTAACAATAATCTCGCTGTATCTAACTTAGCTCTACTAACACAAATATATTTGTAAATGGTATTTTAAACATGTTAGGATGAAAAATTCTAGTAGGACTAAAAATATATTTTGCTAACAATAGCACCAAAATGTCCTGTGACTTGTTTAAGGCCAAATATAAATGATAGATATTGAGAGTGTGGTTAACTTCATGATAAAAGTAATAAATTTCTAAGTGGCTGAACAACCTAGATATTAAATTCATAGGGTCTACCAGATTTATAAAAATTCTACCACATGCTGAGAACCAATATGTCAATTGTGTATTAATATGAAAGTATAGCACCCGGTAAATAGCAGCCAATGAAGCAAAATACCTAGATGCTTTCTGAAATGCAGACAGAAAAGCGAAAAAATCTCGAGCAGAACTCTCACCACCTTGTTCACTGCACTTTAAAAGGTATTCCATAGCCTGAAAAGTCAAATAAATACTAAGAATCAAAATTCTTCAACTTAAACACAAAGAATATGTTCCACTTTAAAGGAAGTAAATACATACCTGTCGGTAACCAATTGCTCGACTTGCAGAGTTAGAGTTTGGAAGAATTCCCAAGTCGAGGAGCCATTTTGCTTCAAACAGAAGTCCATCATCCCCTGTAGAAAAGTGGCTAGTCAGCATCAAAATGGTAGGCTGTGCATCACAATGATGGGGTTGACATTATTAACTGTATCTTGTAAAACAATACAGTTTAGCCATATGAAGTTTTAAAAAAGGAGTGTACCGATAATCATATCTTCACAGCGGAAATCAATTGATCGATACAGATCCATCCTTTGGGTCGAAAGGAAAAAACAGCGGAAGTCATAGTCCAAATTGCTTGGCTTATCTTCTGGACATGTATCAACACAAGAGCTTGTATCCAGAGAGTCTGCAGCATCTAATTGTTGCCGAAATGAGTCATATGGCACTTGAAAAGCTGTTGTTGGCGAACCACTAGACTGAAAAGGAAAGGAAAAAAATACTGCTTAACAGGAGCATATTGAAATGACAAATGAATAAAAAGAAAGAAACCATATATACACATTACCCCAATCGCGCAAAGTTAAGCTTGAAGTGAAAGAGTATATGAGAATCACCAACAAAAATCAAGATTTTAAAAGCGATAAACTAAATATGGACCTTAATGATCTCCAGCCGCCGGCGCAATCTGTACCAGTCATTTGCAGCTAAGGAATTAACACTTGAATCACCTGCTTTTACAACCAGATTGACAGCTGCATCCCAATCACCAATTCCTTCAAGATCTGCTAGTTCCGAGTATGCTTCAGACGCAACCTCTGGAGAGGCTTTAGGAACATCTGGCTTCCCATACACGAACCTTGCATTTACAACATATTTTTATGCAGTAAGGGTAAAGTTGCTGAACGTTTAAAGGAAAATAAATTTGAAAGTAAACTATGCAACTAAGGTGTGATTTTTCAGTATATACAATAAAAGAAGAATACATAGGTCCTAAAGTCTCTAAACAAACCAAACAAGAAAGTAGCTATTTAAAGGGTCAAACTTGTTACAAAAAAATAATTACCAGCGCAAATATAGTCCAGTACCACCAACAACTATAGGAACACGGCCAGTGTCAAGGACATCTTTAGTTGCCTGCCTAGCATCCGCAAAAAATTGCCCAACAGAGTAATCTGATAAAGCATAAAACGAAGTTTCTTTTATAAAATACATTTATTAAGCAATGTCATACAACATAAATTGCAGAAACTGCTTTACCATCAGCTGGATGTAATATGTCAATCAAATGGTGTAACACTTCCTGCAATCAAGAAAAACAAGCCAACATGATGAAGTTTGCATAGTTAAACAAGCTACACTGCAGAAATGTCGACTGTCTCCATCACCTTATGAGATTCTTAAAACTAAAGCTAATATTTTGATTAAAAGGTGCAAAATGTTGACCACATATCGATACAATTTATACTCGAATGTACTGATACATTGAGAGAATCAAGACATGGTGTACCTTCCTTTCACGCAATGAAGGCTTTGCTGATCCAACATCAAGCCCTTGATACACCTGTAAACCACACGTATCGATTTTTCATGCAAAATTTAACAAACAATTGAGCTTGAAAACCGAAGCTTTCAACCAAATGGAAAACTAGGAGTGGTGAGTAGTTTATGACCTGAACAGAGTCGGCGCTGATGATTTCTCCGTTGAGCCGCTTGGCAAGCTCTAAGCCGAGCCTGCTTTTCCCGGCGCCGGTGGGGCCGGAGATTACAATGACCTTTTGCTTCTTATCCGTCGAGGCGGAGGTGGTAAATCGTCGGAGGTGGTGGTGGAGAGGCTTCGCCGACGAGTAAGGGAGTCGAAGGCAGCTCAGTCGAACTCCGGCGCCGCCAATCATTATATAAGCGATGATAACCGAAACTGAAAAAGATAACGGTTTACTGGAAGTGTATGATTTTTCTTTTAGATTTTCCGGAAAGGAAAAATTGCGAGTTTGGACCTTCAATATTTACTAAAACCAAATTTAATCCCCAGATATAATTATACTCTAAGACCAAGTATTTTGACAGTTCAATTTTCTTAAATGTTATTACATTACTATTATATATTTAAGTTCAAACAATATAATTGTTTGGTAAAATATTATTTAATTTAAAGTAAACATATAATAAAACATGTCTCATGCAAAATTTTGTGTAAAAATTTATATTTTTAAGTTTCAAAATCTACTGTAAAATTGAATGGTACACTCAGTGGCGGAACCAGAAAATTATTTTAGGGTAGGCTCAGTGGCTTGACTGCGGTGGCCGGAGGCCGGAAAGGCTCATTGGAGGCCTGAACGGTTCAATTTTTTACCAACAGTAATATAGGCTGTGTTTTGAATGTTATGATAGGCCGAGGTTTACCTGCGTCTCCAAGTGGTTCCGCCACTGGATACACTGTTTAAGTTATAACATATAAATTTTTCGAAAAAATCAGAAAAGTTGGATATTTAAGAGACCAAAATGTGGCTTTGCTAGAATATGGGGGGAGTTTTTTTTTTTTTTTTGATAAAATGATTCTCAAGTGCAATAAACACAGGATTGTTAGATGGAGATTGCATTAGAAGTTTGTTGACAAAGCAAGTTCATCAACTTTTTGTAATACTACCATTTTGGTACCAACCAGTTGGTAATGCATACAAAAAAATGCTTGCTTCTCAAGAAACTGTCCCCCAAAATCAATGATCATCATCAATGGCGATCCAACCAGTCGAGTATCGCCGGAAACACCTCATTTTTCCGGCTGCACTGGCTGCTCTGCTGTTACTCGGCACTTATCGACTTGTACTCGACAGTTTAAAGAACAGCGAGTTTCATTTTATCCGGCACTCGAGTTTTGCACCAGACAGAAAGTTGAGGATTCCTGAACAAGAGGTGATCCCAGATTCATGCAATGTGTTTGATGGAAAGTGGGTTAAGGATAACCTGAGCTATCCTTTGTATAGAGAGGAGAGCTGTCCTTACTTGGTGAAACAGGTGACCTGTCTGAAAAACGGCAGACCTGATTCCTCGTACCAGAACTGGAGGTGGCAGCCTAACGAATGCAATATGCCAAGGTAAAATACATTAATAATTTCAAATGTGTAAGAACATTAAACATCATGACATCGGCAGGTTTGATGCGATGAAGCTGCTGGAGATTCTGAGGGACAAAAGGATCATGTTTGTGGGGGACTCGATTCAGAGAGGAATGTTCGAGTCCATGGTCTGTTTGGTTCAGTCAGTGATTCCAGACGGGAAAAAATCGCTCGAAAGAATCCCTCCAAGAAAAGTGTTCTTCATCCAGGTAAAATTTAAGGAAGCTATGAACTCATAAGTTCGATGATCTAATGTGTCTGAATCCAGGATTTTAATGCAACTATCGAGTACTACTGGGCACCTTTCCTAGTAGAGTCGATTTCAGACCATGCAACAAATCATACTGTCCTAAAACGGATGGTCAGACTCGATTCTGTAACTAAGCATAGCAGAGAATGGGAAGGAGCTGACATTTTGGTGTTTGAGAGCTATGTCTGGTGGATGCATAAGCCTCAAATCAATGCAACGTAAGCCACCTTTTGTGTGTTTAAGGTTTCTGCAAAAAAAAATTCATCTGACCTAGCTGCTAACCTTAAATTTAAGGTATGGATCCCCCGACAATGTCAGAGAATACAATGTGACCACTGCATACAAACTGGCAGTGGAAACCTGGGCAAACTGGATGGAGACCCGACTTGATCGACATAAACAGAAAGTGTTCTTTGCTACAATGTCCCCTACACATCTTTGGTAAGCTTTTAAGTTTTTTAGTTTAAATAAAGGGTGGTTCTATATGCAGGTCAACATTACTTCTGCAGGTCCAAATTAAATATGAAATGACAATAATATCCCTCTGAAATTTTTATTATAATTCACGAAAAAATAGTTTATAATTTGGACACGTGTTCAATCATTACATAGACGGGTTTATGCTTTCAAGGTTAGGGTTTTAGAAATATATTTGTAAAAATTAATAAATGAATGAAGGGTAATTATGGTATTTTCCCACTTTCATTGGACCTGCAGAAATAAAATTGGACAACCCCATAATAAACAAATGCTTTTCTAAAATGGTGTCTAATGTTTTTACTAGGAAGTGGGAGTGGAAAGGGGGAAGGGATGGGAACTGTTTCAACGAGACACAGCCAATCGAAGGGCCCTATTGGGGGACGGGATCAAATCTAGACATCATGGGAATAATCAAACATGCTATAGGGAAGATGAAAGTGAATGTAAGACTGCTGAACATCACTCAGTTATCAGAGTATAGGAAAGATGGGCACACCTCGGTTTTTGGCGAGCGGAGAGGGAAGCTCCTGACCGAAGAACAGAAGGCTGATCCCCGAAACTTTGCAGACTGCATCCACTGGTGCTTGCCTGGCGTACCAGATGCCTGGAATGAGATTCTGTACGCCTTTCTGCTGAAAGATTATCACAGAAAATCAATCGAGCATATTTAAAACTGATACTCACCTGATTCTTGAGCTGTTGTAACAGAAATGCAAGCAGTTAGAAAAAAGACGGTATTTCAGTTGTGAATTTAAAACTGATGCTCACCTGATTCTTGAGCTGTTTTAACTGAAATGCAAGCAGTTAGAAAAAAGACGGTATTTTGAGGGAAACTAACAGCAATTGAAAAGAATTTCGGTTGCATATTAACAGTTTATCTACTCTTTATTAACAGCTAACTAATAATACTATTCACAATTCTAAGAAAACTGTGCTCCAAAAAGCGCTATCAGAGAAGCTCCCAGTCTGGTTCACTGGTATCACATGGAGGCAAGGATTTTATATTTGATGCTTCGGAGAATTCTGTCGGGGGTGAAAGATGCTTGTCATGATTCAGGTCTGAATCAAAGTCACCGTACCAAATTGGCAGCTGTTGATACTCCTTAACTAGTCTCTTTCTTTTAGTAAAAGCGTCTTTTATCAGTTCCTGGAATACACAAAATATACACTTATGAGAATTTGGATCTTTCAAAATCTATAGAAAAAAGTAATGTGAATTAAACCAAGGAGAGATAGTACCTTATAGGATCCAAATCTTCTATACCTAAATGAGGGTGTATAAAGCAATTCATCATCCACCTTAGAGCGAATATCTTCGAGTTTTGGTTCATCAGATAGGTTGATTGTCTCCAGAAGATCATCATTAAGAGTATCTACAGACAGATCATCTGAAATTTCAGAGGAAATAAATCAGCATCACTATCCATAAACAAAAATTTAATATTAATACTAACAAGTCGAGAATTCTTACGCTCTTCTGACCAGGTGAAACTTTGAAAATGCCCACTTGCTGTTGAGGAAGTGCCTGAGAAGGAAGCAATCGGTTTTCCTGTCTCATCACGAGTACCCAAATCAGACAGTGATACGAAAGCCGCAGTGGGCAAATCAGAAGTAGAATAACTGGGATGAGCATGATCAGAACACATTTCCTCAGTCTTCTCAAGGCTGTTGGCATTTAAAAGTTCCATTGGCAAAGAACTTGATGCATTTGGCTTAACTTCATGATACAACCAAGAAATATTGGAAGACTTGTCATGTTCAGATGATACATTACAGGAGCTCAAAACATCACTGCAGATAGCCTTATCATCCAGAGGTTCAGTGGCAGACATAAGCTTGGGAAAATTTGTTGCAGCACTCGGTTCTGGCAAAGATATTAGCGATGTAGCAGATGAATTTTTATTTGATGGAGAGCTATAGCCCTCAATGCCAACAATCGGAGCCTGTGGTTGTTTCTGTAGAATGTTATTCTCTTCAGGACCCAACTCTGGTGGCATGAATGAGTGATAATTGTCAAAACACAAGTCCGTTCCAGCTACCCCAGACAAACGTCTTACACTAAGAACCTCATCTTCTTCCATCACCCTGAAGTACTCACCACGAAATGATGTTCCTGATGAAAATTTGTCTTCCGAAGTTGATTCACCAATGGCAGAAATGAGTTTTATTTCACACAAACTTTCAGCTTTCATTAAGCTTGGATTTTCATTCGTGGGATGCTCCTCTGTTAAACAGAATGGCAAGTCAGAGAAACTTCCACTGTAGGAGGAACTTCTGGAGTCAACTTGTGGATGCTCCATAGTGCAGCTAAATTCAAGAACAGTGCTATCTTGTTCATGAGATGCTTTTACTTTCTCAGTCAGGTCTGCATAATCATCAATGGCGTTTATCAATAAGGTGCAGCTTATTCTATCTTCAGAGACCACTGTTTCTTTTGAATGCTTCACAAAACTAGCTAACTCATAATCCTCATCAGAAACTCTGTCTTCTGGACAACACAAGTCGTTTGCGGTAAGCAGAATATTTTCCTTTATGCATAAAACTGGACACACACTTTTTTCCTCAGAGTAACCAACATCTTCACAGGATGGATTTTCCACAATAACTGCATCTTCTTCATCAACCAATTCTGCTTTCCTGCAGGTTGGAGAGTTATCACTTTGTTTCGAAGGGTACTCAGTTTGAAGGTCTTCAAAAGAATCAGCAGTATTACATTCTATTTCCTCACTTAGGGTATCCTCGATTACATTTCTGGATGGATCTTCACTACAAGATACATCTGATGGTAATGGTGATTTTATGTCCTCTGGAGATTCAACATCCACAGTAACCCGATTTTGCTCCCTGTGATCTCCATGATCCCTTAAATTACTAGACTCTCCGTTATTGTCTACTCCAACATCCTTCTGGGAAACCGTAGCAGTTTCAGAGAAGGCTGCATCACTGCTTTCTTTTGGATGTGAGTCATCAACTATGTCTTCAGGAGAACTAGTACTAAGTGAGAGACTGAGTTGCTTTTGATCGTCCACTACCGGCTCAGATAATTGCAGATCACCAAAATCAGGAGAATCCTCTTTGACCAAAGACTTAACAGAATCACCAGTAGCATCGTCTTTTTTTCTTTCTACTTCTTGAGCTTTCTTTTCTACCTTATCACCCTGCACGTTGGTATAAAGTTTTTTTACACCTTCATTAACTGCCTGCATCTGATCCTCGAGAAATTTAGCAGTATCCTACATATAAGAGAACTTACAGTCAGAGACAACCCAATTTATTCATGTTCATCTAAACATGTCTGCAAAAGGCTTCAAAAGGTAAATAATGATGGCACAACCAGTAGTCTTGATAACAATAATGGCGGACTCCCAAGCTAAATTTTTTCGATTCAGTTCAACTTAATCTAAATTAACATTGATTAATTTGGTAAAATTCAGCTTAATATAGCCCCACCACTGTTACTATTTTCAATACATTAGTTTTTACTTCTGTTCATTATATTTCAGTTCAGTTCAGCATAAATAAGCTGGGGAAAACAGGTCCTACTTTAAAAGGCAAAAGTATTTCATCAACCTCTGAACTTTAAAAATATTTTGCTTCAATTCAGAACGAAGTCGTATTATTCAGAAAAAATCATGCCAAAATCTTAAACCTTATCATTCTAACAAAGTGTCTCTTTTTCCTTAGAATCTCTACAATCATTAGTCTAAGCAAAGAGCCACCGACAGCTAGAAAGATAGACATCCACATGCATAACCGGCTGATGAATAGAATCACTCAATTACATGCGATTATTTACAACGGAAAGAAAACTCCACTTGGAACCAGCATTGATAAACATGAATGACCACAAACTTACATTCAGCAAAATTTATTCAGGGGGACAAATATTCCAACAACACATGAGATGACTAACAAAGAAAAGTAATAAGTAAAATTCTTGTTGAGAATAACCGCTTCCAGCCCAGAAATATTCGTGTTTTCCGCAGAAAAAGCTATGATATCAAGCTGAACCAAAAATAAAAGCAGAGTGAAAAGAAATACCTTAGTTACAAACTCATCAACATCATGGACTATTTTCTCAAACTTTTGGTATATGTTCCCGACCCATGATGATCTGCCTTTGGAATCCATGGTATAAAATGCTCAGGGAGTCTCAGAGAAACCAACTTGCACTCCAAAAGCTACTATCCTGAATAAATGTCCGGGCTCGTTAGACTTATATACACCTAGATTCTCATAACTGGAAATAAGAAAATTCACTCAATAACCAATGATGCAATTGAAAGACTCAAAATTTATAGTTTATAGGCAATGAAACAAACCAAAAACCTGCACAGATACTGTTTTTCTTTACAGAGAAAATTCATTGTGAGAGCCGAAACATGTAAACATACTTAGACACTGAGGAGTGAGGACAGCTAAATACTACATCTTTACAAATTTTAAGGTAAAAGCATGGGTATAAACTTCAATCTATAGATATATGACAGTATATGGAGCTAAACTAAAATCAAACTAATCCACAACATGTAAAGTAAATATTTGATCATTTAAGCAAACTTATCCAACTATCATACAAGGCAGAATCAAGTAAGGAAACGATCAGATATTGTAAATTTCAGCTAAAAACACACAATTCAACACAAGAAAAGTAGCACAGCATCAGTTCTTTCTGCTGATCATACAAAGAACTTGAAGGATGATAATAAGACACAGTTATGGCGAGTTCAGAGGAGGAAGAGGAAGAGTATTACCGGCGCAGGCCGCCGTAGAGTAGGGCGGCGATGGAGCTGAGCTCGGAGTTGCCGCCTTTGGCTGTAATAACGGGTTTTGGGGAAAGAGGTTTAGGCTAAAAGTCTACGTGGAAATTGTGCGGATAATTTCCGAAAAAAGGTTCCGTGTTTTAACTTGTATGGGGTGCAAAAAAGAAGTAGAATTGTATATATATTGAGTGTTTGTTTTTGGGTGATTATTTTTTGTACAAGTAATACAAGTTTAATTTCAATTCTATTTTGATGATGATGATGAATGAATCCAATTCAAAGTGTATTATATAACGTTTTATCTAGTCATCAAAAAGAAATACAGATGTGATATTATTATTTTATCATTTTTAAAGGTCTTGGTTGAGTTAAGAAATACAAAAAAAATAGAACAAATCAATGTAGAGCTTTAAAATAATTCATAGTTAATAATTAATAATGATTTGTAGCATTTTTGGTTAAGACTTTTTTTATTAAGAGACTCTCTCTTCAATTTGTTCAAAAAATATATTGAATAAGACATATTATTTTCGATTTATATGATCCAGTTTTCTATTATTTTAAATTCACTTCAAATTTTTTCTTTATAATGTATAATATTATATATTTTATATCAGGGATCATGTATAAGTACGCCAATTAGTTATTAACATATATTTATAGAACTTGTCATGTGTAATTGCGCCAATTAAATATTATATATTTAATTATTTCATTTTGTTATCCTTATCCAAGGAATACTATATATCATTTCAGATTTGTCCATATTAGTTTAAATAAGCTTCTTTTTATATATGTCAAATTATTTCATTTTCTTAGATTTACTATATTTAAATTAAGGTCATTATATAAGCATAACAGTTGCTATGGTGTAGTGGTTATCACGTTTGCCTTACACGCAAAAGGTCTCCAGTTCGATCCTGGGTAGCAACATATGTTTCACTTTTTTTTAAACTAATATTTTCTAAAAAATAAATTAATGGGGTTTAGTTTTTTGCGTGCCTAATCTTTCTTTCTTCCTTTGTATAGAGGTAAACTCCTTTTATATACTTAAAACATGTCATTAATTTAGAAAATCTGTTATAACTGTATTCTTCTCATTACATTTGTTGGTAATTAAATACTTAATTAAAACTTTGACCATCAATCGATAACTTATTCTTTACCATTTATTTTCGCTAGACGATTTATTTTTAGTGAACTAAACCGAAACATGTGAGAAATATAAATATGCGTTAAAGTTATTACCGAAAGACTTATTTTACTGAAATAAATCGAAACATGTGAGAAGCATGAACATGCGTTAAAGTTATTACTGAACGATTTATTTTACTGAACTAAACCAAAACGTGTGAGAAACATGAACGTGAGCTAAAATTGTTGCTGAACGACTTATTTTACTGAACTAAACCGAAACGTGTGAGAAACATGAACATGCGATAAAATTGTTGCTGAACAACTTATTTTACTAAACTAAACCGAAACATATGCGTTAAAAGCTGAAATTATACCTTTTATATTTTCCTACTTTTAGGCCAAACTTTATATAGCCTTTTCAAATGTAGCATAAGAGGAAGTGTAATAACATTCAATACAATTTGACTGAAATTTGATGAAAATTGAAAAGTGATACACAATGAAAGCTTTTGAATTCTTGCCAAAAATAGAGCATGCCATAATTGAACCAACTTTCCAAACATAACAACAGATTATAATAACATTAATATAATAAACATAATTAAGAACCCAGAAACAACTACTACACTGTTGTCGATTTTTCCTCTAGCCTGACTGTACAAAAACCAGAGGCCATTTTCACCAACCCAGATTCTTCATCATCATAATCATCATCATAACCTAACTTGAATACTACAGTAATACCAGATTACCAGCTAATAATAAGCTATGGGCACAAAGACGACCCTTCGCAAGGGCAGCTGCCCTAAACCTGCACCCATCCAAATCTTCTTCTCCTTCCTCTTCCTCCTCCTCTCCTCCTCGTCCCCTTCCTCCCACTCCACCCTGCAACGACCGCTCCCGAGCGCCGCCGCGATTTCCTCCCCGGGGGACCTGATCGCGGCCTGCACCGCCTCCACGCTGCGGAACACCACGTGGCCGTCTTCCTCTGCACGCGCCACCGCGGCCTCCTCGACGGCGCCGAACCTGGAGAAGAACCCGCGGAGCTGCTCCGCGGTGGTGCCGGGGCGGAGGCCGCTGACGAGCACCCTCCTCCGGGTCGGGTCGGAGCGGAAGATGCAGAGCGCGTGGTGGAGGATGTTGGGGTGGAACAATGCGGCGTCGTCGATGATCTCGAGGAGCTGCGAGGTCGGGGAAGCGAGCAGGACGGAGCGGATGCCTTGCTTCTCGATCTCCTCGGCGGTCAGGGCTTTCTTCTGGAAATCGGTGGCGGTGATCGGAATTAGCTGCCCGGGGAAAGGGGGGAGGCCGTGGAGGCGGTGGCGCGTGAGCTTGAATGCGGCGGAGAAGAGCCGGTACCTGGTGGCGGAGCGGTGGAAGAGGAGCTTCATTTTTTTCCCTCCAGAATTCAGTGTCAGTGTGTGAGTGTGTGAGAGAGAATATGGTGGGGGAAGAGAGGGAAAGGCTGCCGTGAAGTTTTTAAGTTAGTGTGAAATGAGGGCAGATTTTGACTGAATATCCGAAAGGGAAAGTGAAATAGTGGGGTAGATGTTTCCAGGTGTGGGCCCGGTTTTCCGCACCACGTTTTCACGGGACAGCGCCTCCGTTTTCCGTAATTACTGTACTTTATTAGTATTACGGAATATTTAGTAAAAGTTGATTATTTTTAATGTAAATTCAATTAGCATATAATTAAATATGATTATATAATATTTTATTGGATTCATTGTAAACGTAACATGTATTTTTGTATAATCAACACTATATCATACATAATTACACATAAATAAAGATATTAATTATCAAATCTTCTAGTCAATCAAAGTTACACTTCATCTTACATAATTACACATAAAGTATTAATGAACAAATCTTCAAGTCAATTAAAGTTGCAGATTGGTACAAAATAGTATTAATATCTTAATTGTACAAAAAATTGAAAACATATTAATATATATAATATTATAAATCAAGCAATATACTATATTTTGAGAGAGTCTCGGGTATGAAGGTCATATCATAAGTTTATGAAAGGACCGTCCTTTATTTCATATATTTATGAGTTAAATTTATCTGTTTGTATTATTACATTCTTAGTACAACACTTTTGATTATTTTTATCAAAAAAAATTCATTCAAATGTTGTAAATACGAATATACATTTTGTTCAAGTGTTTCTTTCATTAGTTTGTACTTGTAACATTTTTTTTGTTTACTAAATTTTTTTAACCTATTCAAATATTATAAACGAATTAATTGAGTTAGAACGACAAATAAAAGTTAAAAACATACAAATTAATCTAATATAGATATGAGAAATATTACGTCCTACCATAACTTTTATGGTAGGACGGTCTAACCCAAAACTTTGTATTTTAGAATATCAACATAAATTAATGGTTAAAATCTGTTTATAATTGAAAAATCAAACAAGATCCTATAAAAACATATCCTTAATTTACATAATTACTAAACATGTCACTATAGAGAAAATTGCAATTGACAAACAAAAAGAACACTTCAACATTTTTAATTATTAGAATATACATACTTTATTCGTTACTAATTCAAATAAGTTGTGCTTTTTCTAATAATAGAGCTAAGAAAAAGGAACTTTGTATATTTGTTTTATCTCATGGTTTTGAATATCTGGTATTTTCTAACTATTCAAATCCAAGTCAATAAAATAATAAAAATAGTTTAGTAACGTTTGTGAAGTTTCTGCACATAAAGAGAAGACTCGTAGCCGCTGATTTCGAAAAAAGAAAAGAAAAACCCGTAACCGATGGGTATGTCGAATTTGGCCATTTTTAATACTCCAAATCTCATTGATGGCAAAACTTGATGGAATGATTTGGAAATGGAATTAGGCCATGTTTGGACAGATTCGTCTAACTGTACCGGACTGAACTGATCTGATTTAAATTGAAGTGAAAATTAATAATTTGAGCTCATTTAATGTATTTTATAAAAGGCCACTATTGTTATGGAAGTTTAACGTTACTATACTTTGAAAGTAGCAAACAACATCACCATATTTAAGGTCAAATTACTATTAATTCTGATTTCCGTTAGTTTTCAAAGAGGTATTTTCGTCTATGCCAATGTTTGAAAGAGCTATGTGACGCATCTCTATGAAACATCAATAAGTTTTGTACTTGATTTGGTTGGAGAGTCTGAGGGTGGGTAATGAATTTGATAGTATAGTCGGGATGTTTGGCTGAGGAAAAATCAACCTCCACCCCTTGCGCCACCACGCCAGCTTTCAAAACTCTCATAAAATTTACACTTTTTTTCTTTTCTTAACTCAACTTTATTTTTACCGTGCAATCTTTGCGATTCTCCTATTTCACATTTCTAATGGTTTTGCTCCTTCATGATTTATTGTCGTTTAATAACAGCTTTCTGACAGTAAAAAGATAGTATAGCAAGACAAACCAAGTAATTTGCAAATATCAAATTTCCAAAGTAAGAAACAAAACTGATTAAAAAACAAGGTAACATTAACATTTGAAAATCAGTAGCTTCATTACTAACAAGTGTTAAACAAAGTTTTAGGACTCAACTACCTTGCCATGTGTAAAAGAGGTGAATACAATTCCGACCGGTAGATATATTTTTACCCCTTAAAAATATTCCGACCGGTATATAGTTTTGACTAAATAAATAAAAAATTGAGATTTGACATGGACTGATGAAATAATGAAATTGTACAAGACTATCCGCAAAAGTGAAAATGGGAAAAATGAGAAGGGTTTCCCATCCGATTTCCCAAAATATAAATGAAAAAAAAAGTAAAATTTAATACAAGTATTAGAGCTTGTTTGGGAAAATATAAATGGAAAAGGTTTGAAAAGCATTTAAATTATATTTACCGTTTCCCATCGGGTTTCTCAAAATATGAGGAATATATTAAAGATAATATAGCATTAAGAAATTATACATACTGTTTCCCATCCTGAATCGGTTTCAGGATATCGTCTATAAAAGGGTTACTGCCCTCAAGGCTCAAATCATTATTTTTCATACTCGTCATTCATCAAACTGCCTTCAGCAGTGTTTCAGCAACAAGTCGCTTCTCCAGCGATGAGCGGCGAATCAAGATCTCGGTATTCCTGGAGAGCTACACCGTCACCAACACAGGCTCTCCTCGCCACAGAGCAAGAAATCGCTCGCTCTCGAGCAGAGATTGAACTTAAAGAAAAGGCGGATGCTTTGATCGCCAAAGATGAGAGAATCAAAAAAATCACAAAGGCGCTGTGTAGCAAGAATCAAGAAAACCATCTTCTACAGCAAGAAATCCATCTTCTACAGGCCGATATTAGGGATAAGGATATCAAGCTCGATCGATTGCACCTGGCTCTGCTAGACGATAATCGAGAAATCACGGATGATAGAATCCAGACACTGGAGGCTGATCTGAGTGCCAGAGACGTAAGCATTCAAGAATTCAGACAACAGATCGCCAGCCTGCAGGCGGATTTGATCGCCAGAGATGAAGAATTGCGCGAGAGGGATGAAAAGATCGCTGAATTGAGAAAACGGAAAAAGGCTGAGGTGAAGGTCTACACGCGGAGGAGTAAACTCAAAAAGGCCCAATCTCAGATCCCTAATTACAAATCTGACACGCCGGCGGCGGCGGCGGCCGATGATTCAACCGCTGCCGATCCGCCTTCCCAGGAAGATGGAGAAACCCTAGGTGGTGATAAAGGTGGGAGCTTTTCAAAGGCGGCGCCTTTTTCTCGATCTGGTGGGGAGCCGTCGACTTCCAACGACGGTGTACCGGAGAATGGATCCGCCGCCGTGGATGGCGGAGAAGCGCTGCCGCCGCTGCCTAACGGCGGAGAAGGGCCGCGGCCGCACCATAGCCCCCGGGAAGATCAAGAAGTCTCCGATCCCACTGTTCCGGCCCTGCCCAACGGTGGGCAAGAGCGGATTGACCACGATCTGGACAAGGGTGATGGAGGAGGACGGGTTAATGGTGTGGCGAATGGGCTGGTGTCGACGCCGATGGTGGCGCGGGTCGATGATAGGGTCCGGAAGCTTAAGAGGAAGCTCGAGCAGGAGCTCGGCCAGGTGAAGAATGTGGCGGAGAAGCTCCTCGCCAAAGAGGTTCAATTTAATGCTTATAGTACAGCAATTGTTAATACTAACTCTAGGTATGTGGTTGCCAGTAGTGTTGGTAATCTTGGTGGTGGTTATAGTCAGCCTCCTCAGTTAGTTAGAGCGAATTCGGAGTTGGGTGCAGTTGGTAGTAATCTATACAGCCGGCCTCTGCCGCAGCTGTCTAGAGCGAGTTCTGATGTGAGGTCTGGGGCTTTAGGTTACCAGCCGTTTAGGCACCTGAGTGTTGCTGTTGGGGATGGTGTGGGGGAGTATGTTGAGAAGGAGAAAAGAACTCCTAAAGCTAATCAGTTTTACAGGAATTCTGAATTCCTCTTGGGGAAGGATAGATTGCCACCTGAAAGCAACAAGAAGTTGAAGCTGAACTGTGGGAGGAAACACGGTGGGAATGGGGAGTATAACTATGGCTACCAGAACAGGGATAAAGTGTTTAGGAGCTGCAGCAGTTTGCTCCAGAGGTTGATGAAGCATAAGCATGGATGGGTGTTTAATGAGCCTGTAGATGCCAAGAAGCTCAATTTACCTGACTACCATAATATTATAAAGCACCCCATGGACTTAGGTACGATTAAGGCTAGGCTGGCTCAGAACTGGTACAAGTCTGCTAGGGAGTTTGCAGAGGATGTCAGACTTGTGTTCCATAATGCTATGACTTACAACCCGAAAGGGCAAGATGTTCATGTCATGGCAGAAGAGTTGCTGAACCTATTCGAGGAGAAATGGATGGGTATCGAGAAGGACTTTTATCCCTATCAGATGTATTATGATGCAGGAATTCCTATTCCTACCCCAAGAAAGGCCCCTCCACCTCCCGTGTTTCCCCTTATTCCTGCTCCTCTTCGTGTTCCAATTCCAGCCTCTTCGGTTAGGAGTTTGGATAGGTCAGAGTCTATGCCTATGCAATCGAAACCAGTCAGTACCCATGTTCCTAGGACGCCTGCTCCAAAGAAACCCAAAGCTAAGGATCCAAACAAGAGGGACATGACTTATGATGAGAAACAGAAGCTTAGCTCAAACCTACAGAGCCTGCCTCATGAAAAGCTTGATGCTATTGTTCAGATAATCAAGAAAAGAAGCACAGCACTTAGTCAACACGATGATGAGATCGAGGTGGACATTGACAATGTTGATGCTGAAACACTTTGGGAGCTTGATAGGTTTGTCACCAACTATAAGAAGAGTCTAAGTAAGAACAAGAGAAGAGCTGAACTTGCCCTTCAAAAGAGAGAAGCTGACCTGGCTGCTCAATCAGCAGTAAGACATCGAATCTTGATTATTTGTAGCTCACATTTTAAATTGTTGCTTCATGGTTGGACTTGTATCAGGATGTTGATTATAACTTCGATTATAATTATATGGTGTTCCATTCTTAATTTGGTCAAGTTTGGGGTGTATGGTAAAATCTTCCTTCATGTTTCTTGACATCTCTACAATTTTGATATTTGCAGAATCCTCAGCCAACTGCAATGGAAGCGACTACTGAAAATAGAATAGGTATTATATTGTGAAAATAGTAAAGATGCGCACCGAGAATTTCTTGAAAATTTTCTGATTTGTCGCTTGCCTTGTCAAACCAGGTGAAAAGCGACCCATTGATGTTGGAAGGCAAGGGGATAATGTGAGTGGATCTAGCTCGAGCAGTTCTAGCAGTGACTCTGGCTCGTCTTCAAGTGGTATGAACAATTTCTGTGCTGTTGTTTGATTCAGCTATATTTTACTGTTTGCCTAACTGTTCTCCCGTGCTTGTGGATACTGTCTGTAACGTGCTCTTATAAATATTGGTGCTTTCTTGGTTGCAGATTCTGACAGTGATAGCTCCTCTGCATCTGGGTCGGATGGAGGCCAGTCACCCAAGAATTAAAGATTACTATCCCTCCCATATGTTTAGGTACATTAACTTTTTCCCCATACTATTGTGCCTTATATACCTGTGGATCCATGATTCAATTCAGTGAAAAAAAACTGCGTAATCACATTTTTTATTATGGAATGGGGGTCAGGTAGTTTGGAATATATTTTTCACTTGGGTCTTGCAGCTTTTGAGATTAGTATCCTGGTTGTGGTTATTTGTGGGACTTTGTTGCTTTGATTATATGGATGGATGCCTTTTAGATGTCAAACATTCTTTTTTTTTTGACTGTTTGAATGTCTGTCAGCTCAATGTTGCCTAGTCATGTATGACGAGAACTGAACTCCATATTAGCTGAGTTAGGTTAGTGGTTTATTCTCTGAATGAGTAAAAATGCATGATAGTGGGTAAACATTCTTTCCAAAGTTGTTTTGCTGCGTTTGGAAGCACTTTGATTTTCCTTAGTGTTGGGGGTGCTGACAGGTTTTGCATATATTTTGAAGCTATATTAACAGATAAGATTACACAGATGGTGTTTGTAATTTGCGCATGCCTGCATGAATATTATTCAATAAGATCTAATCTATATTCTTCAAATCTGCTTACAAAATGACTGGGGTCTTTAAATTTTGCAGAAAATCTCAGCCTCCACCTTTCTTTGGACTGGTATCCCTGGATGCGGAAAGGTGCCGCCTTTTGTTGTCTCTGATTAAAAACTGCTGGTGCTGAATTTGAGAGAAATTCACAGTTGGGAAAATGCAACAAACATATGATGCAGTGGTTATCTTTTTTCTTTGGTAGAGCCCGTAGTGATAGTTTAGCATTCCAGAGCGCTGGGGCCTCTATTGTGAGAGACGGCCGTTGGACATGTAGACTGTTCTTGCTGCTTGCTTCGACTTGATATCGCCTGCATATACTCCAGATGTTTAAAACATGATAAAAATACTTTTTTTGTACAGACTTCAAAAATGTGGTGTTCTGACTAATCTTCCCCAAATCATATTTACCTGTGTGCTCCATATTGACATTAAATCTACCTGGCTTCAAAATGTTGATCCTTTCTCAAGTCCTCTCTCAACTTGGCTGCAAAATAGGTCCTACTGTGAGTAAACACTACTCAAATGAATACAAAATACATTCTAATAACTGGTGACAGAATATAAATGGTTGTGCAAAGATGTGGGCACATGCTATATATACATGCAAACTAGGTGACCAAATATCTTAACATAGTATGAACACATTGTAAAAAGGACATAGCATTGTTAAAATGGGTTAGTTGTGCTCAACCGAGTTCATAAATTGTTACCATAGTATACACAGATGAATATAAACTTGGATTAGGTTTTAATAAATAAATAAACGAACAGATTTGTGCATTCAAAATTGCAGCGACGTTCAGCTAGCTGAGATCACATGTAAGAGTTATTCATGCACACCAATAAGCCAATAAAATCCATACAAATTCATGCATTATGAATAAATAGTCATCAGCAATAGCAAAATTCTTTTCCACATAAACATCACCATCAATTCGCGGAAATCACCATCATAAGCAAAAGATGGAATGGAAAATATGAAATACATCCTAGCATTATGAGAGTAAGAGAGGCAAACGAAACTTCAAATAAGAGAGGCATTCGTATCCAAATAAAAGCCAAGAAGTTCCCAAATAAACACAATAAAAGGCATAGGAGGAACTACATGAGAGTCAACGGAACTTACTCCATTTAGAGGGTGCTCAACCCTTCCAAGCTTTCAACTTCAGCAGCACAATCCAGCGATCACTTTGTTAAAATCTTGATATCTACATTGTTAAATAGTTAAAAATTAAAAATCTCAATCAATGAAATCACAGGTCTAAGAAAAGTAATATGAATATTGCCCGACTTTTGCAAATAGCTGACTATCTAGCTTAAAGAGAACACATAAATGTTACATCTTGGTTTCGAGAGGCTAGAGGAACCCCCTATTACAGTTGTTCACTTTATGATAAATAAGAAAAGTAAAATGGAGAGACTAGTAAAACATAGACAAACAGCGTGTGAGAATACCTGTCAGACTGTCAGTATTATCCGAGAAGGATAATCATCAAGGAATCCAAAAAGGAGTCTTGTCAACTGGCAAGGGATAATCCTGGACAATAAATTAAACGCAAGTCAAGAAGATAATCCTAAAATTTTCAGTAGAAGACTAATTTATGCCTTATCGAACTTGAGTATAAATTGAATGCATAAATTCAATCCTGAAATTTTCAGTAGAAGACTAATTTATGCATTCCTAGTTTCATAATCATACTCTATATATCAAGTTCTGTCATAGAAAGACTCGGGCTGATAAAGAAACAGCTTTCCTTGAGACTTCAAAAGCAAATTGCTAATACTATTAACAGCTTTAACTTATGGCTCATAGAAAAGATACAACCTTGAGGAAATCTGTGCATTGTTTACACCTACACACATATAGAGCTCAAACGAAAAGGCTTCTGCCAATTCATCGACTTACTAAAGATTTAACAGTTCAAACTCAAAATTCAACGCAACCAGCACGAGATTGATTCCAAAAACAAAAGCAAGCACGCAATGTATAAACTAACAAATAGAAACCAAGGCCAAGTGCTGCACATCCATACAATACAAACTAACATTAACCAAATTCAAAATTTAGTGACTTGCACATGATCCATATTCAAAACACGAGTAACATCAACATGATCAATTAAATTGCAGAATCAAAAGAGCTGACCTGACAGAGCCCAGATCAGAGCTCCGGCGGATGTCATCAAACCAAGATCGCCGGACAAGATTCCGATGAGAACCCATTGCGCAGACTACAATTTGAAAAAGAGTAGCAAAACCTGTGTTGATAGCAATAAATTCAAGCATTGTCATCATCATCATCAATATCATCATCAATCACTAACACAAACAAAACAACTGAAGCTACAATAAAAGAAAACAGGAAAAGAAACGAACCTGTAAATTAACCGATCAATTGTTGGGGTTTTGGTTTTGGTAATCATGCGAAGAAAGTGGGGAAATTCTTGGTACATCTGATTACTGTGCCTATTCTCTATTTTTGGAGGGTGGAAAATTCTTGGACTCCCGACCACTCCGTCCTTTGTTACTCCATCTTTTTTTTTTCCTAATATGAACACAACTTGCAATTAATATTTAATATCATTATTATTATTATTGCACATTTTATTATTATACATTTGTGTGGATTAAATCACACACACTATTTAAATATCAAAATCTAAGAATGTTGCTTTTCAATTTGTATGAACCAACAATCAAGCAATTAATTATAGTCACGATGTTATGATGATATATCCACAGTTCCGTGGGGTCCTCATTTTAAGTTATACCCCTACATTAAGGTCCTTTTATTTATGAGTAAATTTGTTCAGTTAAATTTAGTTTGATATAAATATAATTTGATGAAATTCAAGTAGATTTCGATATACTGATTCTATTTTGAATAATTTGACTAATGGTCACCATATTTTACCAATTTAATAGTTTTAGTCAACATACTTTAAAAATGAAAATTTTAATCCTAAATGTTTCAGATTGTCAATTTCAACTTCAGTTCAGTTCAGTCTTGATATGCAAAAAAAATATTGATTTTAAGTCATCAATCTTGATTTTTTAATATATGTTTTTGTATATATCTTCATATCCATATAGAGTAAGCTAGATTAGCTTTCTTGTATTATAAATTGTATAGTTCCGTATCAATAAAATCATTGTGAGTTACACATTTACATGGTATCAATATTAGTAAAAAAAAAATTAGAGTTTTTTTCAAAAATTCATAAAATCTTGATAGGTGTCTAAACCCCTAGCAGCCTTTGATAGGCCCAAACCCTTGCTGTCGACTGCTCCGCTAGCCGACTGGTTTTTCCTCAAGCTCTTCTCCAATCTAATTCAAATCCCGCCTCCTGACACTCACGTTGTTACTATGGCTACCAGAAACTCGCTCACCTACACCACAACGATCCACATGTTGCCGATCAAACTCAGTTCCGACATCATTATGACATGGCGCTCCCAAGTGCAATGTTGTTCAACTCTGCTAGTTTTGGTGGGTATCTTGATGGTACTCTCCCTAAGCCCAAGGTCGCCGCTGCAATGACGCCGGATTCGGCTGCTCTCACCCCAGAAGCATGGATGTCGTAGGACAAGGTTCTCAAAGCCCTTCTCCGACCTTCTCTCACCGAGGATGCAATGTTGGAGACGATCGGATGCAGCACTATTCAGGCGGAGTGGGAATCCTTGGCGGTAGCATTTGACAAAAACTCCAACGCTAGTGAACTGCAGCTCCGCGACGAATTCCACACGATCCGCCGCGGCTCTTCCTCTGTGATGGACTATCAACGCCGTTTTAAGGTCATCCTCTACGGACTAGCTAATGATGACGACATGGATCGTGTGATGATCTTCCTTCGTGGTCTCTGTCCATCTTATGCCAATTTTAGACGGTGTAGATGTCGATCACGTCACTCCCGCTCTAAATAGAAGTCGTTGCACTCGGACGCACGAGATCTTTCTCGTTCACTCAGGTTCTAATGGTGGCGTGGTGGTGATCACGCTCCGGTTGCCTTTGCCGCCGTTGCACAGCCGTATCAAAATGGCTCATTTGCGCCGGCTCGGGCATGCAAAAGGCCTAAATGCAAAGATAAACGATAAATTAAAAACAACTACAATCATTATATTTTTAAAAATTAAAAAATACACATTTATAATAAGCCTAAATATTTTTGAGTCTTGTGCGGGAGCACAACCCGCACTGCATAGTCTGCACTAGGTCAGGCCCTTCCGACTATCATCTAAAATACATGGTAATCCATCAAATGCTTATCAAAATATCAGTAAAACGAATTCTACTCAGTCACATTTGCTACTTCGTCACCAAACCCACTCAGACGTGGAATTCATGTAGTGCGAGTGTGGAGTGGAGTGACACATGCGAGACAGTATTTCGACACCAAACCGGTCTGACGTGGAATGTAAGCGTCAACCTTAATATTACACGCATGCGACATTCTACTTAGTCACGTGTCTGCTATTTCATCACCAAACCACTCCGACATGGAATCCATGCGTCAACCTTTAAATAACACAACTGCTGAAGTGTCAGGTGGTGAGAATGTTGCTTTGAATTTAGATTCGAACAGTGGTGCCGTGATTGGAAGTGGATTCCAGAATCAGTCAGATGGAGTAGGTACATCCATAGGTTTGGAGTTCAGGAAAAGTCAGGTGTACATTTCAGTGGCACGTTGTAAAACCACCCACAAAGCTAACGGCGATCAGATTCTACCTCTTGAAGGATGGGAAACTGATGCATCTGAAAAGTTGATGAACTCTGAAGGATGGGATAATCAGTTTGATGCAGATGTTATTACCTTAATAGTACACACGTGCGACATTCTACTTAGTCTCGTGTTTTCTATTTCTTCACCAAACCACTCCGACGTGGAAACCATGTACCAACCTTAATATTCCACTGCGACATTTTACTCAGTTACGTGTGTGTTATTTCTTCACCAAACCACTCCGACGTGGAATCCATGTAGCAACGAGTGATACGTGTCACAAACGTTCGTGGAGTGACATGTGCGAGACTTTGCGTGTTAGAAACGTGCGAGATATTGCGTGTCACAAACGTGCGGGTGTAGAGTGACACGTGCGAGACATTACGAGTCTGCTATTTCATTACTCTCCGATGTGGAATTCATATGAAACTGACATTCTACTAAGTCACGTATCTTTTATTTCGTCACCAACTCTCTCCGACATGGAATACTTGCGCGTGTGTTTACATGCACGTATTACACACGTACAAGTGTGGAGTGACACGTGCGAATATACCTACTTAATTTTTAATCTCGATTCCTTCATCCTCTGTCCCAACTGTCTCTCCTCACCTCCTCAACTAGTCAACCCTATGCTATGTTTTTCCAAATAGAGCATCCATTAGCTCTTAAACCCTTGTCACCTTGATCCCTATATATCTATGGAGTTTCCTTCCTCTGTGCAGTATCCATTACCTCTAAATCCCTGTCATTTCCCTATATGCCTATGGAAATTTCTTCGTTTGTGAAGTATCGATCACCTTTTAATCCCCTATCACCTCTCCATATCCCTATGGAGTTTTCTTCCTCTTTAATGGAGCATCCATCCCTCTTAATACCCTATCACCTCCATGTATCCCTATTGAAAAAGTTACACATCCATCACCTCTTATTTCCCTGTCATACCAAGCTAGTGTAACAAAGGAACGAGTAGATGAAATGATGAAAATCAATAGTGATGATGAAATGGAGGTCGCACAATCCTCCATGGCAAAATCATGTATAGTACCTTGAAGCTATCATTTCATTTTTAAAATCTTGCATCTAGCCTTATAAAAATGCAGTGTTCCTTACTAAAGAAACTATGATCTTTAATTTTTACAAGTGCACGTCAGTTTTGGTTTTGATGCATACTGCACTATAGCGTGTGTAAAAATTATAACCGTTTTATTAATTAGGAGTTTATCAGAATGCACAATCTGATTATCTTCAAATATCATACTTATTAACTTTTATATTGTTAAAAAACAGAATGACTTACAATTTTATAATAATCTCATATTATTAATACTAAAACTCGACGAGTATTAATTAATGAGATTGTGATAAATAAAATTGTGGATACATTATGTTAAGGACTAAATAACCTTAGTTAAGCAAATGTGAATGAAGTCATATGGTTTAAAATATATGTGCAGATTAAAAAGGGAAGGGTTTCAATTTTATAATTCAATTGAGTTTTTAACAAGTATACATGTTGGTATAATAAAATAATATTTTATTGAATTGAATCTAATTAGAGCGCGTGCGTGTGGATTCAATTAACTCATTTAATTTTAGTCAACTTTGTACTCTTAATCACAGTCACTCCCTCTAATCCAATCTAACGGACGGTGAGGATTAAATCATTATTATTCTAATTTTCTTTAATGATTAATTAATTATATTAATTTTCTGTTTTAAAGCCCTTCTTCTCCTTCGTCGAAATCCTTTTTTTCGACCCTTCTTCTTTCGTGTCCTTTTTCATCGATATTAATACAAGAAAGCACCCTTTAATTTATTCTACGAAAACGTTGCACACAGTTTACTATATACAGCTCCATTTTACTTCTGCAGGTCTAATAAAAATGAAAAATATCATAATTACCCTTCATTCGCTTATTAATTTTAACAAATATATTTCTAAAACCCTAACCTTGAATGCATAAACCCGTCTATGTAATGATTTAACGCGTGTCCAAATTAAAAATTATTTTCATGAATTATAATACATATTCAAGAGGGACATTATTGGCATTTCAAATTTAATTTGGACCTGCAGAAATAAAGTGGACCTGCATTTAGAACCACCCCTGTATTTATCATCAATAGATTTAGCCAAAGCAGATCAATTAATCCAACGGTGAAATTCCTAATCTCAGTTGAGACATAACGATGAACTCTGCAGAACACATTACCGCCGCCACCGATTCAGTCTCCGGCGTCACAAATCATTGAGTAGAAAAAAAAGCACGGATTTAAAATCTTCGGAATCATGAATTGGTTGCAAGAGAAAATTTATATATGGATAATAATTTTTTGTTGATTGGAGAGAGGGAAAGAGAGGGAAAATTATTATTTGGGAAAAAGGGTTATATAATAGAATCGGTCTCCTGAGTGACCGTCTATATCTAGCAATGATATAGACCAGGGACCACGCTGCAAATATAGTAAATATATGCAAAATTTCGCGGGTCAAAAAGTGGATCCAAATCGGGTCATAACAAACACACCCATTTGCACCATTTTCGGCCACAAACACAGAAACAGCAAACGCAAAACACAAAAACCCCGCAAACGCAAACACCGGAAACACAGATCTACCTTGATTTCACAGAGCAGAACGCAAAACGCGAGGAATAATTTGGGGCAAAAACGCTGGAATTCACTGGTTTAAGCTACGGGCATGGAGATCCAAAGCAAGGTGAGTTCCAATTTGAATTTCCGATCAATTTTGATGTATAAGTCATCAATTCGATGCATCAAATCCTTGCTAATTGTTGTTTTTTTTTTAATTTATAAACCACAGCTTTCAATAAGTGGCGAAGAAGGTGTAGATTCTGCTGTTACCGATCTAGGATCATGCGTAGATGACAAGGAAGATCGATCTTCATTAGCAATAGGTAAATACTGGAGTTCTGTTTGATACTGGATGTTTGCTTTAGTTTTCAGTTTGTTTTATCTGTGAAAAGTGTCGTGTTTAGGTTGGGATCTGATGTGTTTAGCATGAAAAACTGGATTTGAATGTGTGAGCACTATGTATATCTGTTGAAATGCTTGTCTGTGGAAAGTGGACTGTTTAGTATGAAATCTGATGTATTTAGCATGAAAACTGGGTTTGAAATTGTAAGCACCATGAATAAAACTTTTTGGAATGCATGCTTGTGAAAAGTGGGCTGTTTAGGATGGAATCTGAACTGTTTAGCATGAAAACTGGATTTGAATGTGTAAGCATCATGAATATCTGTTTAAATGCATGTTTGTGGAAAGTGGAATGTTTAGGTTGTGATCTGATGTGTTTAGCATAAAAACTGGGTTTGAAATTGTAAGCACCATGAAATAATACTTTTTAAAATGCATGCTTGTGAAAAGTGCCCTGTTTAGGATGGAATCTGAACTGTTTAGCATGAAAACTAGGTAACAATGCTGATCTGCCTGATTTGGAGGACGTTGATCTTAGGCAGAGTTTTGATGGACTCAGTGCTAGAACCCTTGAAGAGCTAGAAGCACTTTACAAGCTGCATGCTAAAGCAATTGGTTTTTGCTATAGAAAATCAACAAGTAGGAGAAATCATCAAGGCGTTCACTGCGAACAATATTTTAGTTGCTCTTGTGCAGGAAAGCCGAAAAAAGAAACCACCCAAACACCGCCTACCCCAGTCCTACTGTTAGATGAACCTGAAAGTTCAACATCAAAGAAAAGAAAAAGAAAGCACAAGAACTATCCGATAACCAAGACAGAGTGCAAGGCTTCACTCCGTGTAAAGCTGGTTGATGGAATTTTCCATGTCAAACATCATATCCTAACGCATAATCATGCTTTGCTTAGGCCCAAATGGATGCAGTTTGCAAGAAGCGAGTGCAAAATCACTCCAGCAATAGCCAAGGTAAAAATAGAATAATTTCAACGTAAAAATGTTTAGCACAGATTGCTATATTTTAAAATTGTGTGAGGCTGTGTTTGTTTCAGGTCATAATGGGGATGGAAGATGCTGGAATGAAACCAACTGATGGATACAACTATCTCACATATTTAGCGGGAGGAGATGAGGCAGTGGGTCATGAACTCAGGGACCAAATCAATTTTGTTGGAAGACTCAGAATGAAAGAGATTGAAAAGGGCGACGCAAAAACATTAATAGCAACTCTAGAGGAAAAGAATAAGAACCAAGAAGGTTTTTTCTACAGAGCTTTGAAAACGGAAGATGAAAACAGGTTGAAAGCTGTGTTTTGGAGGGATTCTATGATGCACGAAGATTACAACATTTATGGCGACTGTGTAATACTTGACACTACCTTCAAAACAAACAGGTAACATTGAAAACTGGTGTGTTTAGGTTAGAAACTAGAGTGTTTATTTAGAAAACTGTTGTGGAAAACTGTTTAGTATTAACTGTTTAGAAACTGGTGTGTTTATATTATAAAATAGTGTATTTACATTGAAAACTATAGTCTTTACAGAATGTTTTATGAAATAGGTTTAAATCTTATAAATGACATTTGTAGCTGACTACAGTATTGACTCTTTAGAAACTGGTGTGTTTATATTTAAAACTGGTGTGTTTACTTTAAAAACTGTTGTATTTACATAATTTTTTTTTCTGAAACAGGTACAATTTGATATTTGCTATGATACTTGGAATGAATAACAGCCGAGGTAATGTGATGTTTGCCTGTGCTTTTATGTCTGATGAAACAAGTGAAACGTTTGAGTGGGTACTTAAAACATTCAAGAAAAGTATGGGAGGCAAAGCACCGATAACATTGTTTACAGATCAAGATATTGCGATGACAAATGCGATCGAAAAGGTAGAGTCTTAATACTGCATGTTTAACATGTTTTTTATATTGTCCTGGGCTAATTAATGACAATCTTCTGTAACAAAAACAGGTTTTCCCTGAGACGAGACATCGATTATGTTTGTGGCACCTTATGCAAAATGCAATTTCCCATTTTGGCGAGCTGAAAAAAGACGGGCCTTTCAAGTCAGCATTCCAGCGATGCTTATACGGCTGTTCGTTCGAGCAAGAATTTGAAGACTGTTGGAGAAATTTGCTCATAGAGTTCAACTTGGAAGGTGATGACTGGTTCGAACGGCTGTATAATTTGCGCGAGAAGTGGTGTACAGCGTTCAGCAAAGATTTCTTCTCTGCTAGGACACTAGCTACACAAAGATGTGAGAGTGCAAACCATGCTATCAAGATGAAGGTCTCAAAAACAACATCGTTGACTCAGTTTGAGAAGGCTTTTGAAAAAATGATTAGAAAATGGAGGAAGAACGAACAGAAAGAGGAAAGTAGGTGCCTACGTTTTCTACCTCGGTCAGCAAAAGGGGGCCTTTTGAAGCATGCATCCGAAGTCTACACACTCAAGATTTATGAGGAATTCAAGCGAGAATTTGGATGGGCAATGGCAACATCGATTTCTGAATCCAAGCTGAATAATGGTGGATACATCAGATGCTTTGTAGTGACTTTAGAAACAGATCCTGATACAGCAGGTTTGTTTTTATTTACAACTAATTTTTTTTTTGATATAATAGTCTTTTGGATGAAATCTAATGTCTTTAGGTTAGAAACTGGTGTGTTTGACTATAAAACTGTTGTATTAGCAACAAGTGAAAAGATATGTTGTTTAGAATAGATACTAGCATGTTTAAGAATGTGAATACTAGAGTGTTTAGTTGTTTAAAAACTAAACACTCTAGTATTCACATTCTTAACACATGCTAGGTTCTTGAACGTAAACTGAGAAGGAAGAATCTTTTGGCTAAAAACTGATATCCTTAGGTTAAAAACTGGTGTATTTAGGTTAGAAACTGGTGTATTTGTTTTGAAAACTGGTGTATTTACAGAAGGTCTTGCAGGTGAAGTTATGGTGACAATCCCTGCAAATAAGTCCTGGGAGTTTCACTGTTCCTGTAGAATGTTTGAAGAAACAGGCTTGCTATGCTACCACATGATCAGGATATTGCACATGATGTCAATAATGAGGATTCCACCACAGTACATTGTGTGCAGATGGACGAAGAATGTGAAAAAGCAAATCTGGGATAAGTTTCTTGAAGAAGACAAGAATGCTGAGGCAGGTAAGAAATTGAAGGACTCAATTCCATGGCGGCATCAGATCACAGGGCAGTTCTACCATCTGGTTGCCCAAAGTGAAGACAATCTGGAAGCTAGAAAACTATTAGAAGATGCGGTAAAGAGGCAAACGATTTCAATTCAAAAAGTCCTAGGAAAAGAAGAAGAAGAAGAAGTCACAGATCCAAAGAGCTCATCCGGTAATGCTGTTCCAATTGAAGAAGATGATGAGTTTGCAATTGAAGATCCAGACAAAGCAAACACCAAAGGGAGAGGTAAAAGAATCAAGTCATCAATCGAGCGCCCTAAAGCAAAGCCAACAAATGAGTTTGGATCATATACTCCAAAGCCGCGATTATTTTAAGTTCCATATTTGTTTTTTTTCTTGATTTTTGGTAAAGACTTCCAAACATTATACCATCGAGATTTGAATTGAGTTATGGTATTGGGATTTGAAACTGCTGGATTGTTGTGTTAGAAATAAGGGTATTTGTGTTAAAAACAGTGGTGTTTATAGTGAAAAACTGTGCTTTTTATGTTTATAGTTGAAAGCTGTTGTGTTTTAGATGGAAAATGGAAACTGTTGAAACTGTTGAAAGGTGATTGACTTAGAAACTGTTGTTTTTAAGATGAAAACTGTTGTGTTTAAGATCTCAAAACAACATCCATGGAAACTGTTATATTTAAGATGAAAACTATTGTGTTTATAGAAACTTGTGTAAGGTTTCTATCTTAAAAACTGTTGTTTTTAAGATAGAAACTGATGTGTTTAAGTTAAAAACTGAATGCTTAAGATAGAAAATGTAAAGCTGAACAAACTTTCATAAAACTAAAACAAGAGTCATTAACAAGCAAAAGTGCACTGTTTAACATGAAAAACTAAAAATTAATATCCTATACTGGTCTAAATTTTGATATGCTAACCAAGGTGTTTATGAATTTTCCCAAAATTCATAATCGTCAATGTGAAGATCAAAACTTGGCATTGCTTCCTTGACCTTCGGCATAGCAGATTTCACTACCTCATCAAACCACTTGTGCAGCTCGGGCGCCTGCCAAAACTCCTCACTTTCCCATATATCTTCAGGTTGGCTACTGGCTTCAGCTTCTTGTGGTTGAGTTTGACGCTCTTCTGCATTCTGACTTTGAACCTTGGCAGCGGCTTTATCTGACTTAAGTCTTGCAAAGAACTTCGCAGTGACAAGTCCCATATCCCTTTTCAGAATCTCATAAGCTTGTTCAGCATTCTGTAGAAGAATAAATAAACAGTTAAAAGGAATTCAGAATAAAAAAAGCCAAGACGTTTTGTAAAACTTACACTCAAACCAAGGTCCGCTATCTCCTGATCAGTTTTAAACTCCCCAGTTCCTGGAAGGTCGAAGCTGCCATTAAACTTATTGGCTGGCCTATCCCCATGAGCAGCATTAATGACCCTCCCCGCACGAGTCAGTGGGTACGACCTGGTCTCAACGAGAACCTTGTCAAAGCCATTCATTTTGAGCCAACTAACCCTTGAAGCCACCTTATCTTGAGGCCAGTGCTGAGCAAGAGGGACTGTCATAGGTTCCGGCATACCTAAATTTTAAACACACGGAAAGATACCAGGTCAGACAGAAAAATCACACTAAACACACAAGTTTTCAAAGTTAAAACATTAGAAATCACATTAAACACACAAGTTTTCAGAATCATACCTAAATATGGCGACCGTTGAAGATATTGGATCAGAACTACATACACACAACCCCCAAGAGCAGTGTGTTTCTTGCTTCGTTTGTGGAAGTTCGTCACCCCTTTCAGTAGCTGCTCCAAGAGATACTTGCACCAATCCATGGTTGCTATCTCAGACACGTCAGTGACAGCCTGGATCATCTTCATATCGACATTCCTAAATTTTATGCCAGCCAGAAAAATACATTAAATACACAAGTTTTCAGTGTTAAAGCATTAGAAACCACATTAAAAACACAAGTTTTCAGAATCATCTACCTGGTTTGCAGAGGATTGACAAAGTTTCCGAGCATAAACAGCACAAAAAACTGCAGAAACTCTTCACCACCATCTGGAAGGGCTTCCATCTCTCTCACCAAAGCATCCAGAGGGATGTCAGCATCGTCATTCACCTTGAACCTCCTCTTCCATGCAAGCCTCTCCCGCTTAATCTTCTCAGATTTATCAGCGTCGATGTTCCCAGACAATGAACCAACAGGTACATCAACCCCACCTATCGGCAAGCCCAACACATCAAAAACCTCATCAACCCCTATCTTATAGGTCACTGACCCTATGGTTTGATTTCCATGGCCATCTAGACTGGAAATAAAAAATGGGATGATTTCCAGCGGGAATTTGCTCATCTGCACCTTCAACAAGCCCCCAAAACCAATTGTCTCAACAGCAGCCTTCTGAGCCTCGGTCAGTTTTGCTAAAAACTTGGCAACAATGCTTAAATGGCATGCTATTTTCACGCCCTTATCCAGTCTGCAAATTAAACATTTAAAAATCAGTTAAAATGCAACTATCGAATGTTAGTATATAAAAAACTAAAATTAAATTTAAAACTTACTTAATTTCATCATTTTCCACAATGCAAACATGCTGCGACTTTTTCCTGGCCTTCTTTTCCACTACTTCACCATCAGTTGTCTCCACATCATTTTTCCTCTTCCTCCGTTTGTCAGTTGGAACAACATTTGCAGCACATTTAACTGTACTTATGGGAGGAACGTCGTGGACAGTGGACTGGGAATGGACCTGGGGCTGGGGGGCTGAGGCTGAGATTGAGGCTCCTTGAGCGGGACCTCGTTGAACAAGGGCTGCTGTGGCTGGGGCTGATCAACCCGAGGATGGGGCTCGCTGACCTGGGGCTGTGGCTGGGGCTGATCGACCCGAGGCTGGGGCTCGCTGACCTGGGGCTGGGGTAGGGGCGAGACGTTTTGGAAGGGGGATAGGTTGAACAGGGGGGACAGAGGCTGGGACTCCTCTAACATGGGCTGAGGAGACTGAGGCTGAGGCTGGGAGGGCTGGGAGGACTGAGGCTGAGGCTGGGAGGGCTGGGAGGACTGAGGCTGGGACTCCTCGAACGGGACCTCGTTGAACGAGGCGATGTTGAACAGCCCTCCCAGCTGGGGTAGGGGCTGGGATTCAGGCACGTTGGCATGGGGCTCGACAGTGCTGGACTGGAGCTCATCAGTGGTGACCTCGGGCTCGACAGTGCTGGACTGGGACGAGGCATGAACTAAAATCTTCTTTACACGTTTCTTTGCTTGACGTTTCTTGTTCACCACAGGTTCAGCAGCAGCTTTCTTCTCAGGTGCAGCTTTCTTCTCAGGTACATCAGCAACTTTCTTCTCCGCTGCACGGGGAGGTTTCTTCTCCGTAGATGGACAATCCCTGCATTTTTTGTTTTTACGCAAATTCCTCTTGCCTGTATTAAAAAACAAAATAAACATTGGCACATGTTAAAAATCTACTACATAAGATAAAAACTACATTAAAATTGAAGGGAAAACAAAATCATACCATGAGTGCATGTGGATTCAGTAGCCACTTCTTTTCCCTTTTTTCCTTTTCTAGTGAGCTGCTCTTCAACATCATCTTCAGCATTGTCTTCATTGATTTGTGGAACAATGGATGCCAATACAGTATCAGCAAAATTCTGGCTGTCGCTCTGATCCTCATTGATTGGCTCAGCCCCAATCGTAGAGCGCGTGTTATACACCACACGTACTGCAAAGAAATATTTTTCTAATCAGTAATAATAATTTTTGAATTTTAAACACTTGTAAAAGCATAAATAATCAGGCTAGAAAGACAAGTTTTCATATTATAAACTTCAGATTTTAGACACATAAAAACTAGGGTGTTTATGTTAAATAATGTTGTATTAAGTGTAGTCAAGTTTCCAAATTAAACAGTCAAGGTTCCAAAAAAACACAGTTTTCAAACTAAACAGTCAAGTTTTACGTCAACAGTTTTCAGGCTAAACAATACAGTTTTCAACCTTAATAATCTAGTTTTTACAAAACAACATTTATCACATGTAAAAATCAAAGTTCTACAATCACTTCATTCTAAAAAAGCAAGTTTTCACAAAATTTTTTTATAGTTTTCATACTAAAAGATCAAGTTTCTAAACATCAAAGTTTCCAAACAATAAAATTTGAAAAACCACAGTTTCCAGACTAAACTACATAGTTTCTTCAAACACAGTAGTATTCAGCCTTAATGATCAAGTTTTCAAAAATAACAGTTTTCACATTAAACAAGCAAATTTTACAAAACACCACAGTTTTCAGGTTAAAAACTAAAAAATCCACATGCACACAGAAAACACATTAAACAGTCAAGTTTCCAAAAAAACACAGTTTTCAAATTAAACAGTCAAGTTTTACATCAACAGTTTTCAGGCTAAACAATACAGTTTTCAACCTTAATAATCTAGTTTTTACAAAACAACATTTATCACATGTAAAAATCAAAGTTCTACAATCACTTCATTCTAAAAAAGCAAGTTTTCACAATTTTTTTTTATAGTTTTCATACTAAAAGATCAAGTTTCTAAACATCAAAGTTTCCAAACAATAAAATTTGAAAAACCACAGTTTCCAGACTAAACTACATAGTTTCTTCAAACACAGTAGTATTCAGCCTTAATGATCAAGTTTTCAAAAATAACAGTTTTCACATTAAACAAGCAAATTTTACAAAACACCACAGTTTTCAGGTTAAAAACTAAAAAATCCACATGCACACAGAAAACACATTAAACAGTCAAGTTTCCAAAAAAACACAGTTTTCAAACTAAACAGTCAAGTTTTACATCAACAGTTTTCAGGCTAAACAATACAGTTTTCAACCTTAATAATCTAGTTTTTACAAAACAACATTTATCACATGTAAAAATCAAAGTTCTACAATCACTTTAGTTTTCATTCTAAAAAAGCAAGTTTTCACAATTTTTATAGTTTTCATACTAAAAAATCAAGTTTCTAAACATCAAAGTTTCCAAACAATAAAATTTGAAAAACCACAGTTTCCAGACTAAACTACATAGTTTCTTCAAACACAGTAGTATTCAGCCTTAATGATCAAGTTTTCAAAAATAACAGTTTTCACATTAAACAAGCAAATTTTACAAAACACCACAGTTTTCAGGTTAAAAACTAAAAAATCCACATGCACACAGAAAACACATTAAACGGTCCAGTTTACAATCTAAACACATAAAAATTCAACCAAAACAGTCTAATCGAACTAGAGCAGTCACGAAGATCAAAAAAACAACAAAAAAGCGGGAAAACACAGCGACAGAAAGTATCACCTCTCTGCACCCCCTCTGGTTTGTTTTCTTCCACTGATTTAGACGACTTCATTTTTTTCAGATCTGCAGAACACAAAACACGAATCACGAATCACAAAACACAATCAATCAATCAAAACATCACACCAATCAATCATGAAAAGAATAATGAACAGTCGGATTAACATACCTGACTCAGAGATTGGAATATTACCCAATCGATTAACAACTGAGCGAGGACCGCTGCAGTACACGAAAACGCAACAATCAGAACTCAATACAAAAAATGCAGATCAAAAAACCATTAAATAACAATCAATACCTGGATTGCGCCGGTTGGATTCCGCCGGTTGGACTGCGCCGGTTGGATTGCGCTGCGATGGTTGGGATTGCGACGGTTCGGCGCGACTGGGGGTTTCGGAAGAGAGGGTTTGGAATTGGGAACGGTGGTTGCAGAGTGAAATTTGGGAAATAAAAAAATAGGAAATTGCTTTATATATTTATGGAGGAGGGCTTTTTAGCAATTTCTCTAATTGTTAAAAAGGACTTGCTTATTTCTAAATTACAAAACAGGAGCCGTTTTTCTAATTGTAATTGCAGAAATAGGCCGTCTATATTATAGCAATAATATAGACGGTCTATTACAAGACTAATATTAAATGGAAAAGGTTTGAAAAGCATTTAAATTATATTTACCGTTTCCCATCGGGTTTCTCAAAATATGAGGAATATATTAAAGATAATATAGCATTAAGAAATTATACATACTGTTTCCCATCCTGAATCGGTTTCAGGATATCGTCTATAAAAGGGTTACTGCCCTCAAGGCTCAAATCATTATTTTTCATACTCGTCATTCATCAAACTGCCTTCAGCAGTGTTTCAGCAACAAGTCGCTTCTCCAGCGATGAGCGGCGAATCAAGATCTCGGTATTCCTGGAGAGCTACACCGTCACCAACACAGGCTCTCCTCGCCACAGAGCAAGAAATCGCTCGCTCTCGAGCAGAGATTGAACTTAAAGAAAAGGCGGATGCTTTGATCGCCAAAGATGAGAGAATCAAAAAAATCACAAAGGCGCTGTGTAGCAAGAATCAAGAAAACCATCTTCTACAGCAAGAAATCCATCTTCTACAGGCCGATATTAGGGATAAGGATATCAAGCTCGATCGATTGCACCTGGCTCTGCTAGACGATAATCGAGAAATCACGGATGATAGAATCCAGACACTGGAGGCTGATCTGAGTGCCAGAGACGTAAGCATTCAAGAATTCAGACAACAGATCGCCAGCCTGCAGGCGGATTTGATCGCCAGAGATGAAGAATTGCGCGAGAGGGATGAAAAGATCGCTGAATTGAGAAAACGGAAATCGGTGGAGGATTCGGAAGAACAAGCTCCTCCCCAAAAACGGGGGCGAAAGAATCGATGGATTGAATAATAAATATCATTGTAAAGTAATTGTTCTTTTTTTACACAAATGAATAAGATTCATCATCATTTCCAGTATTCTCTTCTCTCTACATTACTTTTGAAGTTACATATTGAATTCAATTATTCGACTCTCCCTTCTTTTCATCTTCTAATAATATCCTCCTTATAACTTCTTTTGTAATTTTTGGGATTCAGGTTGATGCAGACAAGGTGTTTGATGAAATTCCTTAACCAGCACTTTTTTGTTCACTGTCTAATGGGATTCAAGTTGTTGCATCCAATGTGTTTGATTAAATCCCTTAACCAGCCTACACTATTTCTCTCTCGGTCGTATTACTTGTCTGTTTTCCATTTTCAGCGTGTAGGTGTTCGTTTGCTGTATTGGGTTAGTAGAAATAACTTATGATCTTGCTATTTTTCAGTCTTTCTTTTTCAATCTTCTAGAACATGATGGCTCATGGCTGAATTGATTCCAATCAAATTTGTGTTCCAACCTTTTGGTTGGATCCATATGAATTCCATGGCTGGCTCTGGAAACGTTAATCCTTTAATCCCAATTTTCATTTTTGAGCTTCTATTTGCGCTCAGTATCAATTATGTGTCAACCTTTTCTGCGTATGGAACTGTTGCTCCTTGCATTGTCCATTGTGTTATTGCCTCCAATAGATTTCAACTGTAAGGTTGCTTTTCCTTTTATGTTTGTATGCTAGTAATTTAAAAAGTTTGTTGCTTTCTCTTTCATTTTTATGCTAGCCTGTTAGAAGATAATGCTTTTTCTTCAGGCGTCGGTAGAAGTCCGTGTATTAATATAGGTTCTGACTATTTTTCCTCTTTGGTTCTTTTTGCAGTTCTTCCTTGGTGGAAGAACAAAAGACTCTATCGCCAAGTTCATCAGTGCAACCTTGGAGCCTGATGTTGGTGAGTTATTTTCAACCACCAGTGCGTTGCTGTAATTTGTGTCAAAAGCATGTGTTTTGTCCTTTATACTGTAGCATATCGATCACCATATACTTAGTTGAATGAGATTTATGATGCCTCTATTTTGCTGCTAGTGGCATGTAGGTAATATATAGGTTTGATCCTTAGAACCAGGCTCCTGCACTATAAGTGCAGGAAAAAGCTGTCTAATTTTGGGCATAATCATACTGAATAAGAAGAACCTTGTATTGTTGCATGTACAGTTGTATTCAGTTATGTATTTTATTTAGCATTTTACAACTTCTGCACGCTGTTTGTGAATGGTTAAGTTACATTATATCTTACCGTTTTCCTATTATGATATAAAATAGACTTATTAAGTTAGATAGATCAAATAATAGAGTTTCTGTTGTCAGGGTTTTAGCTCTTAATGGATCTTATCACGGGGATACTCTTATCTGTGGATTTCAGTTTTAGTGGTTTTATATGGTTTTAGTATGTACTTCTGACCTTTCACATTCCCATTGGATGAAGTAGCAGGAATGTTTACAAGTTTATCTATGAATTGCAGGTGTCCAATACACGATATAATGTCTACACTAATTTCTATTTAGTTTCTGTACAATTTGCCCCTTTGTTGGAAACAATTTTCAAACAATTGTTGGAACTTGAAAATGCAATTTTGAAACGATTTTTGATTAGCACCATTGGTATGGCTTTGGCACCTTCTTGTCTTCCAATTTTGATTAGGTTTCATATCGGAAAACATGCTGGACATAACCGGATATCTTCTTTCCTATAGGTGTTGCTTACTGTTGGTCACTACCAAAAGCTATTTCAAAGTGTAGACTGATGATTATATGATGTATTTGAACAGGTGAAGAAGAAAATACTGGGAAAGAAGAATTTTATTGATAAAATGCAAAGAAACAATTCATTTACAATGATGATGGTATTGACCAGACTGAAGAAGTTTTCATTTGAGTCCGAGGTCTGCCGGATTCCATGGCCTTCTTGTCTTTTTTCGGGGGACTTGCTCTACTGACTCAGCAGTTTTCCGTTTCTTTAATTGATCGATTTCTTGATCCTTGGCTTGCAGAGCATTTTTCATCTCTTGAATGCTTTTATCTCTGGCGCTCAAATCCCTCCGCAATCTATCAACTGCTTGATCCTTGGCAACCCGACTTCTTTCGATTTCTCGATTCTTGGCAAGCAGAGCTGTTTTCATTTCTTGCAGATCCTTTCTCAGCTCTTCAATCTTGGCATCCTTGGCCTTCAAACGGCGATCCATTTCTTGGTCCTTAACCGTTTCTTGACTGCTTTTGACCTTTAGAGGATCGAATTTTCGGGTTTTGTCAATCATGGCATCTGCTATGTCTTGAATTATCTGCTCTTTGGCGAGGAGATCCTCTGTCAGTTTCTGGAATCGTACTTGTTCTTCAGATTCCATAGGTAGGGCAGAGCCATTTCATTTCGCTCTTGCTGCTCCTCCAGCCACTGGAGCACCGGACCCGGGACTAGATCCGACGCCATAGCCGAATTTGAGAATAAATTAACACCCAGCCTTCCTTCTATTTACAGGGCCAGATATCCCGAATCACAGATGTAATGGGATTAGTTCCTCGAAAAAAAAAAGTTCCGGGACTGAATGGGATTAGCGCACCAATATCAAAATTTATTAAGTTCTTTTGTTTTGAATTATATTAATATATTTATTATAGGATTTGTTTTTAATTTGGTAAAAATTAAAATGTGCTGAATTCGTTTTTTGTTTGCAATTAGGCCTGTTCTTGAGAACTTATTTTTTGCTAAATTGAACTTAATTGGACTAAAAATATTTTATATACCATTATGTACGATAGAAATATAATAAATTTAGTGAAAATTATGATCTATTGAACTGGATGAAAAATTAAAAATATATTGACCTAAATCGAAGAAAAAAAAATAAAGATAGAGAAAATATCCTGAATTCCCCATGAAAGTTTTTATAAGTTTTAACTTATAAAGTTTACCTTTTAATTTGAACTGTATTTTTAATTAATTAACTTAAAATTTTTTATATATTTTATTATATATTTTAACATAAAAATATATCATTTGAGTGTAAATACACAGTGGTAGTTCAATAACATTTAGGAAAGTTAGTTTTCAAAAGAGTTTATAAAAGATATTTACTTGAATTACATAATTTAAAAAAGAGTTCTATTAATTATCTATCTCATTAACTATTGAGCTCAACCAAGATTAATATTTATCTTTTTTAATTTTATGTACTACTTATTAAATAAAGTCTTGCGTGATTAATTTTTTATTGAAATAATTATAGAAATACATCAACAGTGTATCAAGTGGGAAACTCACCCATTCTTTTTATTTTTTTGAGACAACCAATTCGATTACTTATAAATTGTTCACGCTACAAATGTTTGGTGACCGCGCTAGTACATCCGCATCATCTACAAATAACCAGGCCTGACTCATCAAATGAACCAAGTGAAACCTCCACTTTAAACCCTTAAAATGAGCTAAAATAAGGCCTGTATTTTTTTTAAAAAAAAACTCAGATTTATGTAATTTTTTAAAAGCTCTTGTGCAGGAAAGCCGAAAAAAGAAACCACCCAAACACCGCCTACCCCAGTCCTACTGTTAGATGAACCTGAAAGTTCAACATCAAAGAAAAGAAAAAGAAAGCACAAGAACTATCCGATAACCAAGACAGAGTGCAAGGCTTCACTCCGTGTAAAGCTGGTTGATGGAATTTTCCATGTCAAACATCATATCCTAACGCATAATCATGCTTTGCTTAGGCCCAAATGGATGCAGTTTGCAAGAAGCGAGTGCAAAATCACTCCAGCAATAGCCAAGGTAAAAATAGAATAATTTCAACGTAAAAATGTTTAGCACAGATTGCTATATTTTAAAATTGTGTGAGGCTGTGTTTGTTTCAGGTCATAATGGGGATGGAAGATGCTGGAATGAAACCAACTGATGGATACAACTATCTCACATATTTAGCGGGAGGAGATGAGGCAGTGGGTCATGAACTCAGGGACCAAATCAATTTTGTTGGAAGACTCAGAATGAAAGAGATTGAAAAGGGCGACGCAAAAACATTAATAGCAACTCTAGAGGAAAAGAATAAGAACCAAGAAGGTTTTTTCTACAGAGCTTTGAAAACGGAAGATGAAAACAGGTTGAAAGCTGTGTTTTGGAGGGATTCTATGATGCACGAAGATTACAACATTTATGGCGACTGTGTAATACTTGACACTACCTTCAAAACAAACAGGTAACATTGAAAACTGGTGTGTTTAGGTTAGAAACTAGAGTGTTTATTTAGAAAACTGTTGTGGAAAACTGTTTAGTATTAACTGTTTAGAAACTGGTGTGTTTATATTATAAAATAGTGTATTTACATTGAAAACTATAGTCTTTACAGAATGTTTTATGAAATAGGTTTAAATCTTATAAATGACATTTGTAGCTGACTACAGTATTGACTCTTTAGAAACTGGTGTGTTTATATTTAAAACTGGTGTGTTTACTTTAAAAACTGTTGTATTTACATAATTTTTTTTTCTGAAACAGGTACAATTTGATATTTGCTATGATACTTGGAATGAATAACAGCCGAGGTAATGTGATGTTTGCCTGTGCTTTTATGTCTGATGAAACAAGTGAAACGTTTGAGTGGGTACTTAAAACATTCAAGAAAAGTATGGGAGGCAAAGCACCGATAACATTGTTTACAGATCAAGATATTGCGATGACAAATGCGATCGAAAAGGTAGAGTCTTAATACTGCATGTTTAACATGTTTTTTATATTGTCCTGGGCTAATTAATGACAATCTTCTGTAACAAAAACAGGTTTTCCCTGAGACGAGACATCGATTATGTTTGTGGCACCTTATGCAAAATGCAATTTCCCATTTTGGCGAGCTGAAAAAAGACGGGCCTTTCAAGTCAGCATTCCAGCGATGCTTATACGGCTGTTCGTTCGAGCAAGAATTTGAAGACTGTTGGAGAAATTTGCTCATAGAGTTCAACTTGGAAGGTGATGACTGGTTCGAACGGCTGTATAATTTGCGCGAGAAGTGGTGTACAGCGTTCAGCAAAGATTTCTTCTCTGCTAGGACACTAGCTACACAAAGATGTGAGAGTGCAAACCATGCTATCAAGATGAAGGTCTCAAAAACAACATCGTTGACTCAGTTTGAGAAGGCTTTTGAAAAAATGATTAGAAAATGGAGGAAGAACGAACAGAAAGAGGAAAGTAGGTGCCTACGTTTTCTACCTCGGTCAGCAAAAGGGGGCCTTTTGAAGCATGCATCCGAAGTCTACACACTCAAGATTTATGAGGAATTCAAGCGAGAATTTGGATGGGCAATGGCAACATCGATTTCTGAATCCAAGCTGAATAATGGTGGATACATCAGATGCTTTGTAGTGACTTTAGAAACAGATCCTGATACAGCAGGTTTGTTTTTATTTACAACTAATTTTTTTTTTTGATATAATAGTCTTTTGGATGAAATCTAATGTCTTTAGGTTAGAAACTGGTGTGTTTGACTATAAAACTGTTGTATTAGCAACAAGTGAAAAGATATGTTGTTTAGAATAGATACTAGCATGTTTAAGAATGTGAATACTAGAGTGTTTAGTTGTTTAAAAACTAAACACTCTAGTATTCACATTCTTAACACATGCTAGGTTCTTGAACGTAAACTGAGAAGGAAGAATCTTTTGGCTAAAAACTGATATCCTTAGGTTAAAAACTGGTGTATTTAGGTTAGAAACTGGTGTATTTGTTTTGAAAACTGGTGTATTTACAGAAGGTCTTGCAGGTGAAGTTATGGTGACAATCCCTGCAAATAAGTCCTGGGAGTTTCACTGTTCCTGTAGAATGTTTGAAGAAACAGGCTTGCTATGCTACCACATGATCAGGATATTGCACATGATGTCAATAATGAGGATTCCACCACAGTACATTGTGTGCAGATGGACGAAGAATGTGAAAAAGCAAATCTGGGATAAGTTTCTTGAAGAAGACAAGAATGCTGAGGCAGGTAAGAAATTGAAGGACTCAATTCCATGGCGGCATCAGATCACAGGGCAGTTCTACCATCTGGTTGCCCAAAGTGAAGACAATCTGGAAGCTAGAAAACTATTAGAAGATGCGGTAAAGAGGCAAACGATTTCAATTCAAAAAGTCCTAGGAAAAGAAGAAGAAGAAGAAGTCACAGATCCAAAGAGCTCATCCGGTAATGCTGTTCCAATTGAAGAAGATGATGAGTTTGCAATTGAAGATCCAGACAAAGCAAACACCAAAGGGAGAGGTAAAAGAATCAAGTCATCAATCGAGCGCCCTAAAGCAAAGCCAACAAATGAGTTTGGATCATATACTCCAAAGCCGCGATTATTTTAAGTTCCATATTTGTTTTTTTTCTTGATTTTTGGTAAAGACTTCCAAACATTATACCATCGAGATTTGAATTGAGTTATGGTATTGGGATTTGAAACTGCTGGATTGTTGTGTTAGAAATAAGGGTATTTGTGTTAAAAACAGTGGTGTTTATAGTGAAAAACTGTGCTTTTTATGTTTATAGTTGAAAGCTGTTGTGTTTTAGATGGAAAATGGAAACTGTTGAAACTGTTGAAAGGTGATTGACTTAGAAACTGTTGTTTTTAAGATGAAAACTGTTGTGTTTAAGATCTCAAAACAACATCCATGGAAACTGTTATATTTAAGATGAAAACTATTGTGTTTATAGAAACTTGTGTAAGGTTTCTATCTTAAAAACTGTTGTTTTTAAGATAGAAACTGATGTGTTTAAGTTAAAAACTGAATGCTTAAGATAGAAAATGTAAAGCTGAACAAACTTTCATAAAACTAAAACAAGAGTCATTAACAAGCAAAAGTGCACTGTTTAACATGAAAAACTAAAAATTAATATCCTATACTGGTCTAAATTTTGATATGCTAACCAAGGTGTTTATGAATTTTCCCAAAATTCATAATCGTCAATGTGAAGATCAAAACTTGGCATTGCTTCCTTGACCTTCGGCATAGCAGATTTCACTACCTCATCAAACCACTTGTGCAGCTCGGGCGCCTGCCAAAACTCCTCACTTTCCCATATATCTTCAGGTTGGCTACTGGCTTCAGCTTCTTGTGGTTGAGTTTGACGCTCTTCTGCATTCTGACTTTGAACCTTGGCAGCGGCTTTATCTGACTTAAGTCTTGCAAAGAACTTCGCAGTGACAAGTCCCATATCCCTTTTCAGAATCTCATAAGCTTGTTCAGCATTCTGTAGAAGAATAAATAAACAGTTAAAAGGAATTCAGAATAAAAAAAGCCAAGACGTTTTGTAAAACTTACACTCAAACCAAGGTCCGCTATCTCCTGATCAGTTTTAAACTCCCCAGTTCCTGGAAGGTCGAAGCTGCCATTAAACTTATTGGCTGGCCTATCCCCATGAGCAGCATTAATGACCCTCCCCGCACGAGTCAGTGGGTACGACCTGGTCTCAACGAGAACCTTGTCAAAGCCATTCATTTTGAGCCAACTAACCCTTGAAGCCACCTTATCTTGAGGCCAGTGCTGAGCAAGAGGGACTGTCATAGGTTCCGGCATACCTAAATTTTAAACACACGGAAAGATACCAGGTCAGACAGAAAAATCACACTAAACACACAAGTTTTCAAAGTTAAAACATTAGAAATCACATTAAACACACAAGTTTTCAGAATCATACCTAAATATGGCGACCGTTGAAGATATTGGATCAGAACTACATACACACAACCCCCAAGAGCAGTGTGTTTCTTGCTTCGTTTGTGGAAGTTCGTCACCCCTTTCAGTAGCTGCTCCAAGAGATACTTGCACCAATCCATGGTTGCTATCTCAGACACGTCAGTGACAGCCTGGATCATCTTCATATCGACATTCCTAAATTTTATGCCAGCCAGAAAAATACATTAAATACACAAGTTTTCAGTGTTAAAGCATTAGAAACCACATTAAAAACACAAGTTTTCAGAATCATCTACCTGGTTTGCAGAGGATTGACAAAGTTTCCGAGCATAAACAGCACAAAAAACTGCAGAAACTCTTCACCACCATCTGGAAGGGCTTCCATCTCTCTCACCAAAGCATCCAGAGGGATGTCAGCATCGTCATTCACCTTGAACCTCCTCTTCCATGCAAGCCTCTCCCGCTTAATCTTCTCAGATTTATCAGCGTCGATGTTCCCAGACAATGAACCAACAGGTACATCAACCCCACCTATCGGCAAGCCCAACACATCAAAAACCTCATCAACCCCTATCTTATAGGTCACTGACCCTATGGTTTGATTTCCATGGCCATCTAGACTGGAAATCAAAAATGGGATGATTTCCAGCGGGAATTTGCTCATCTGCACCTTCAACAAGCCCCCAAAACCAATTGTCTCAACAGCAGCCTTCTGAGCCTCGGTCAGTTTTGCTAAAAACTTGGCAACAATGCTTAAATGGCATGCTATTTTCACGCCCTTATCCAGTCTGCAAATTAAACATTTAAAAATCAGTTAAAATGCAACTATCGAATGTTAGTATATAAAAAACTAAAATTAAATTTAAAACTTACTTAATTTCATCATTTTCCACAATGCAAACATGCTGCGACTTTTTCCTGGCCTTCTTTTCCACTACTTCACCATCAGTTGTCTCCACATCATTTTTCCTCTTCCTCCGTTTGTCAGTTGGAACAACACTTGCAGCACATTTAACTGTACTTATGGGAGGAACGTCGTGGACAGTGGACTGGGAATGGACCTGGGGCTGGGGGGGCTGAGGCTGAGATTGAGGCTCCTTGAGCGGGACCTCGTTGAACAAGGGCTGCTGTGGCTGGGGCTGATCAACCCGAGGATGGGGCTCGCTGACCTGGGGCTGTGGCTGGGGCTGATCGACCCGAGGCTGGGGCTCGCTGACCTGGGGCTGGGGTAGGGGCGAGACGTTTTGGAAGGGGGATAGGTTGAACAGGGGGGACAGAGGCTGGGACTCCTCTAACATGGGCTGAGGAGACTGAGGCTGAGGCTGGGAGGGCTGGGAGGACTGAGGCTGAGGCTGGGAGGGCTGGGAGGACTGAGGCTGGGACTCCTCGAACGGGACCTCGTTGAACGAGGCGATGTTGAACAGCCCTCCCAGCTGGGGTAGGGGCTGGGATTCAGGCACGTTGGCATGGGGCTCGACAGTGCTGGACTGGAGCTCATCAGTGGTGACCTCGGGCTCGACAGTGCTGGACTGGGACGAGGCAGGAACTAAAATCTTCTTTACACGTTTCTTTGCTTGACGTTTCTTGTTCACCACAGGTTCAGCAGCAGCTTTCTTCTCAGGTGCAGCTTTCTTCTCAGGTACATCAGCAACTTTCTTCTCCGCTGCACGGGGAGGTTTCTTCTCCGTAGATGGACAATCCCTGCATTTTTTGTTTTTACGCAAATTCCTCTTGCCTGTATTAAAAAACAAAATAAACATTGGCACATGTTAAAAATCTACTACATAAGATAAAAACTACATTAAAATTGAAGGGAAAACAAAATCATACCATGAGTGCATGTGGATTCAGTAGCCACTTCTTTTCCCTTTTTTCCTTTTCTAGTGAGCTGCTCTTCAACATCATCTTCAGCATTGTCTTCATTGATTTGTGGAACAATGGATGCCAATACAGTATCAGCAAAATTCTGGCTGTCGCTCTGATCCTCATTGATTGGCTCAGCCCCAATCGTAGAGCGCGTGTTATACACCACACGTACTGCAAAGAAATATTTTTCTAATCAGTAATAATAATTTTTGAATTTTAAACACTTGTAAAAGCATAAATAATCAGGCTAGAAAGACAAGTTTTCATATTATAAACTTCAGATTTTAGACACATAAAAACTAGGGTGTTTATGTTAAATAATGTTGTATTAAGTGTAGTCAAGTTTCCAAATTAAACAGTCAAGGTTCCAAAAAAACACAGTTTTCAAACTAAACAGTCAAGTTTTACGTCAACAGTTTTCAGGCTAAACAATACAGTTTTCAACCTTAATAATCTAGTTTTTACAAAACAACATTTATCACATGTAAAAATCAAAGTTCTACAATCACTTCATTCTAAAAAAGCAAGTTTTCACAAAATTTTTTATAGTTTTCATACTAAAAGATCAAGTTTCTAAACATCAAAGTTTCCAAACAATAAAATTTGAAAAACCACAGTTTCCAGACTAAACTACATAGTTTCTTCAAACACAGTAGTATTCAGCCTTAATGATCAAGTTTTCAAAAATAACAGTTTTCACATTAAACAAGCAAATTTTACAAAACACCACAGTTTTCAGGTTAAAAACTAAAAAATCCACATGCACACAGAAAACACATTAAACAGTCAAGTTTCCAAAAAAACACAGTTTTCAAACTAAACAGTCAAGTTTTACATCAACAGTTTTCAGGCTAAACAATACAGTTTTCAACCTTAATAATCTAGTTTTTACAAAACAACATTTATCACATGTAAAAATCAAAGTTCTACAATCACTTCATTCTAAAAAAGCAAGTTTTCACAAAATTTTTTTATAGTTTTCATACTAAAAGATCAAGTTTCTAAACATCAAAGTTTCCAAACAATAAAATTTGAAAAACCACAGTTTCCAGACTAAACTACATAGTTTCTTCAAACACAGTAGTATTCAGCCTTAATGATCAAGTTTTCAAAAATAACAGTTTTCACATTAAACAAGCAAATTTTACAAAACACCACAGTTTTCAGGTTAAAAACTAAAAAATCCACATGCACACAGAAAACACATTAAACAGTCAAGTTTCCAAAAAAACACAGTTTTCAAACTAAACAGTCAAGTTTTACATCAACAGTTTTCAGGCTAAACAATACAGTTTTCAACCTTAATAATCTAGTTTTTACAAAACAACATTTATCACATGTAAAAATCAAAGTTCTACAATCACTTCATTCTAAAAAAGCAAGTTTTCACAAATTTTTTTTATAGTTTTCATACTAAAAGATCAAGTTTCTAAACATCAAAGTTTCCAAACAATAAAATTTGAAAAACCACAGTTTCCAGACTAAACTACATACTTTCTTCAAACACAGTAGTATTCAGCCTTAATGATCAAGTTTTCAAAAATAACAGTTTTCACATTAAACAAGCAAATTTTACAAAACACCACAGTTTTCAGGTTAAAAACTAAAAAATCCACATGCACACAGAAAACACATTAAACAGTCAAGTTTCCAAAAAAACACAGTTTTCAAACTAAACAGTCAAGTTTTACATCAACAGTTTTCAGGCTAAACAATACAGTTTTCAACCTTAATAATCTAGTTTTTACAAAACAACATTTATCACATGTAAAAATCAAAGTTCTACAATCACTTCATTCTAAAAAAGCAAATTTTCACAAATTTTTTTATAGTTTTCATACTAAAAGATCAAGTTTCTAAACATCAAAGTTTCCAAACAATAAAATTTGAAAAACCACAGTTTCCAGACTAAACTACATAGTTTCTTCAAACACAGTAGTATTCAGCCTTAATGATCAAGTTTTCAAAAATAACAGTTTTCACATTAAACAAGCAAATTTTACAAAACACCACAGTTTTCAGGTTAAAAACTAAAAAATCCACATGCACACAGAAAACACATTAAACAGTCAAGTTTCCAAAAAAACACAGTTTTCAAACTAAACAGTCAAGTTTTACATCAACAGTTTTCAGGCTAAACAATACAGTTTTCAACCTTAATAATCTAGTTTTTACAAAACAACATTTATCACATGTAAAAATCAAAGTTCTACAATCACTTCATTCTAAAAAAGCAAGTTTTCACAAATTTTTTTTATAGTTTTCATACTAAAAGATCAAGTTTCTAAACATCAAAGTTTCCAAACAATAAAATTTGAAAAACCACAGTTTCCAGACTAAACTACATACTTTCTTCAAACACAGTAGTATTCAGCCTTAATGATCAAGTTTTCAAAAATAACAGTTTTCACATTAAACAAGCAAATTTTACAAAACACCACAGTTTTCAGGTTAAAAACTAAAAAATCCACATGCACACAGAAAACACATTAAACAGTCAAGTTTCCAAAAAAACACAGTTTTCAAACTAAACAGTCAAGTTTTACATCAACAGTTTTCAGGCTAAACAATACAGTTTTCAACCTTAATAATCTAGTTTTTACAAAACAACATTTATCACATGTAAAAATCAAAGTTCTACAATCACTTCATTCTAAAAAAGCAAGTTTTCACAAAATTTTTTATAGTTTTCATACTAAAAGATCAAGTTTCTAAACATCAAAGTTTCCAAACAATAAAATTTGAAAAACCACAGTTTCCAGACTAAACTACATAGTTTCTTCAAACACAGTAGTATTCAGCCTTAATGATCAAGTTTTCAAAAATAACAGTTTTCACATTAAACAAGCAAATTTTACAAAACACCACAGTTTTCAGGTTAAAAACTAAAAAATCCACATGCACACAGAAAACACATTAAACAGTCAAGTTTCCAAAAAAACACAGTTTTCAAACTAAACAGTCAAGTTTTACATCAACAGTTTTCAGGCTAAACAATACAGTTTTCAACCTTAATAATCTAGTTTTTACAAAACAACATTTATCACATGTAAAAATCAAAGTTCTACAATCACTTCATTCTAAAAAAGCAAGTTTTCACAATTTTTTTTTATAGTTTTCATACTAAAAGATCAAGTTTCTAAACATCAAAGTTTCCAAACAATAAAATTTGAAAAACCACAGTTTCCAGACTAAACTACATACTTTCTTCAAACACAGTAGTATTCAGCCTTAATGATCAAGTTTTCAAAAATAACAGTTTTCACATTAAACAAGCAAATTTTACAAAACACCACAGTTTTCAGGTTAAAAACTAAAAAATCCACATGCACACAGAAAACACATTAAACAGTCAAGTTTCCAAAAAAACACAGTTTTCAAACTAAACAGTCAAGTTTTACATCAACAGTTTTCAGGCTAAACAATACAGTTTTCAACCTTAATAATCTAGTTTTTACAAAACAACATTTATCACATGTAAAAATCAAAGTTCTACAATCACTTTAGTTTTCATTTTAAAAAAGCAAGTTTTCACAAATTTTTTTATAGTTTTCATACTAAAAGATCAAGTTTCTAAACATCAAAGTTTCCAAACAATAAAATTTGAAAAACCACAGTTTCCAGACTAAACTACATACTTTCTTCAAACACAGTAGTATTCAGCCTTAATGATCAAGTTTTCAAAAATAACAGTTTTCACATTAAACAAGCAAATTTTACAAAACACCACAGTTTTCAGGTTAAAAACTAAAAAATCCACATGCACACAGAAAACACATTAAACAGTCAAGTTTCCAAAAAAACACAGTTTTCAAACTAAACAGTCAAGTTTTACATCAACAGTTTTCAGGCTAAACAATACAATTTTCAACCTTAATAATCTAGTTTTTACAAAACAACATTTATCACATGTAAAAATCAAAGTTCTACAATCACTTTAGTTTTCATTCTAAAAAAGCAAGTTTTCACAATTTTTATAGTTTTCATACTAAAAAATCAAGTTTCTAAACATCAAAGTTTCCAAACAATAAAATTTGAAAAACCACAGTTTCCAGACTAAACTACATAGTTTCTTCAAACACAGTAGTATTCAGCCTTAATGATCAAGTTTTCAAAAATAACAGTTTTCACATTAAACAAGCAAATTTTACAAAACACCACAGTTTTCAGGTTAAAAACTAAAAAATCCACATGCACACAGAAAACACATTAAACAGTCAAGTTTCCAAAAAAAACACAGTTTTCAAACTAAACAGTCAAGTTTTACATCAACAGTTTTCAGGCTAAACAATACAGTTTTCAACCTTAATAATCTAGTTTTTACAAAACAACATTTATCACATGTAAAAATCAAAGTTCTACAATCACTTCATTCTAAAAAAGCAAGTTTTCACAAATTTTTTTATAGTTTTCATACTAAAAGATCAAGTTTCTAAACATCAAAGTTTCCAAACAATAAAATTTGAAAAACCACAGTTTCCAGACTAAACTACATACTTTCTTCAAACACAGTAGTATTCAGCCTTAATGATCAAGTTTTCAAAAATAACAGTTTTCACATTAAACAAGCAAATTTTACAAAACACCACAGTTTTCAGGTTAAAAACTAAAAAATCCACATGCACACAGAAAACACATTAAACAGTCAAGTTTCCAAAAAAACACAGTTTTCAAACTAAACAGTCAAGTTTTACATCAACAGTTTTCAGGCTAAACAATACAGTTTTCAACCTTAATAATCTAGTTTTTACAAAACAACATTTATCACATGTAAAAATCAAAGTTCTACAATCACTTTAGTTTTCATTCTAAAAAAGCAAGTTTTCACAATTTTTATAGTTTTCATACTAAAAAATCAAGTTTCTAAACATCAAAGTTTCCAAACAATAAAATTTGAAAAACCACAGTTTCCAGACTAAACTACATAGTTTCTTCAAACACAGTAGTATTCAGCCTTAATGATCAAGTTTTCAAAAATAACAGTTTTCACATTAAACAAGCAAATTTTACAAAACACCACAGTTTTCAGGTTAAAAACTAAAAAATCCACATGCACACAGAAAACACATTAAACAGTCAAGTTTCCAAAAAAACACAGTTTTCAAACTAAACAGTCAAGTTTTACATCAACAGTTTTCAGGCTAAACAATACAGTTTTCAACCTTAATAATCTAGTTTTTACAAAACAACATTTATCACATGTAAAAATCAAAGTTCTACAATCACTTTAGTTTTCATTCTAAAAAAGCAAGTTTTCACAATTTTTATAGTTTTCATACTAAAAAATCAAGTTTCTAAACATCAAAGTTTCCAAACAATAAAATTTGAAAAACCACAGTTTCCAGACTAAACTACATAGTTTCTTCAAACACAGTAGTATTCAGCCTTAATGATCAAGTTTTCAAAAATAACAGTTTTCACATTAAACAAGCAAATTTTACAAAACACCACAGTTTTCAGGTTAAAAACTAAAAAATCCACATGCACACAGAAAACACATTAAACGGTCCAGTTTACAATCTAAACACATAAAAATTCAACCAAAACAGTCTAATCGAACTAGAGCAGTCACGAAGATCAAAAAAACAACAAAAAAGCGGGAAAACACACCGACAGAAAGTATCACCTCTCTGCACCCCCTCTGGTTTGTTTTCTTCCACTGATTTAGACGACTTCATTTTTTTCAGATCTGCAGAACACAAAACACGAATCACGAATCACAAAACACAATCAATCAATCAAAACATCACACCAATCAATCATGAAAAGAATAATGAACAGTCGGATTAACATACCTGACTCAGAGATTGGAATATTACCCAATCGATTAACAACTGAGCGAGGACCGCTGCAGTACACGAAAACGCAACAATCAGAACTCAATACAAAAAATGCAGATCAAAAAACCATTAAATAACAATCAATACCTGGATTGCGCCGGTTGGATTCCGCCGGTTGGATTCCGCCGGTTGGACTGCGCCGGTTGGATTGCGCTGCGATGGTTGGGATTGCGACGGTTCGGCGCGACTGGGGGTTTCGGAAGAGAGGGTTTGGAATTGGGAACGGTGGTTGCAGAGTGAAATTTGGGAAATAAAAAAATAGGAAATTGCTTTATATATTTATGGAGGAGGGCTTTTTAGCAATTTCTCTAATTGTTAAAAAGGACTTGCTTATTTCTAAATTACAAAACAGGAGCCGTTTTTCTAATTGTAATTGCAGAAATAGGCCGTCTATATTATAGCAATAATATAGACGGTCTATTACAAGACTAATATTAAATGGAAAAGGTTTGAAAAGCATTTAAATTATATTTACCGTTTCCCATCGGGTTTCTCAAAATATGAGGAATATATTAAAGATAATATAGCATTAAGAAATTATACATACTGTTTCCCATCCTGAATCGGTTTCAGGATATCGTCTATAAAAGGGTTACTGCCCTCAAGGCTCAAATCATTATTTTTCATACTCGTCATTCATCAAACTGCCTTCAGCAGTGTTTCAGCAACAAGTCGCTTCTCCAGCGATGAGCGGCGAATCAAGATCTCGGTATTCCTGGAGAGCTACACCGTCACCAACACAGGCTCTCCTCGCCACAGAGCAAGAAATCGCTCGCTCTCGAGCAGAGATTGAACTTAAAGAAAAGGCGGATGCTTTGATCGCCAAAGATGAGAGAATCAAAAAAATCACAAAGGCGCTGTGTAGCAAGAATCAAGAAAACCATCTTCTACAGCAAGAAATCCATCTTCTACAGGCCGATATTAGGGATAAGGATATCAAGCTCGATCGATTGCACCTGGCTCTGCTAGACGATAATCGAGAAATCACGGATGATAGAATCCAGACACTGGAGGCTGATCTGAGTGCCAGAGACGTAAGCATTCAAGAATTCAGACAACAGATCGCCAGCCTGCAGGCGGATTTGATCGCCAGAGATGAAGAATTGCGCGAGAGGGATGAAAAGATCGCTGAATTGAGAAAACGGAAATCGGTGGAGGATTCGGAAGAACAAGCTCCTCCCCAAAAACGGGGGCGAAAGAATCGATGGATTGAATAATAAATATCATTGTAAAGTAATTGTTCTTTTTTTACACAAATGAATAAGATTCATCATCATTTCCAGTATTCTCTTCTCTCTACATTACTTTTGAAGTTACATATTGAATTCAATTATTCGACTCTCCCTTCTTTTCATCTTCTAATAATATCCTCCTTATAACTTCTTTTGTAATTTTTGGGATTCAGGTTGATGCAGACAAGGTGTTTGATGAAATTCCTTAACCAGCACTTTTTTGTTCACTGTCTAATGGGATTCAAGTTGTTGCATCCAATGTGTTTGATTAAATCCCTTAACCAGCCTACACTATTTCTCTCTCAGTCGTATTACTTGTCTGTTTTCCATTTTCAGCGTGTAGGTGTTCGTTTGCTGTATTGGGTTAGTAGAAATAACTTATGATCTTGCTATTTTTCAGTCTTTCTTTTTCAATCTTCTAGAACATGATGGCTCATGGCTGAATTGATTCCAATCAAATTTGTGTTCCAACCTTTTGGTTGGATCCATATGAATTCCATGGCTGGCTCTGGAAACGTTAATCCTTTAATCCCAATTTTCATTTTTGAGCTTCTATTTGCGCTCAGTATCAATTATGTGTCAACCTTTTCTGCGTATGGAACTGTTGCTCCTTGCATTGTCCATTGTGTTATTGCCTCCAATAGATTTCAACTGTAAGGTTGCTTTTCCTTTTATGTTTGTATGCTAGTAATTTAAAAAGTTTGTTGCTTTCTCTTTCATTTTTATGCTAGCCTGTTAGAAGATAATGCTTTTTCTTCAGGCGTCGGTAGAAGTCCGTGTATTAATATAGGTTCTGACTATTTTTCCTCTTTGGTTCTTTTTGCAGTTCTTCCTTGGTGGAAGAACAAAAGACTCTATCGCCAAGTTCATCAGTGCAACCTTGGAGCCTGATGTTGGTGAGTTATTTTCAACCACCAGTGCGTTGCTGTAATTTGTGTCAAAAGCATGTGTTTTGTCCTTTATACTGTAGCATATCGATCACCATATACTTAGTTGAATGAGATTTATGATGCCTCTATTTTGCTGCTAGTGGCATGTAGGTAATATATAGGTTTGATCCTTAGAACCAGGCTCCTGCACTATAAGTGCAGGAGAAAGCTGTCTAATTTTGGGCATAATCATACTGAATAAGAAGAACCTTGTATTGTTGCATGTACAGTTGTATTCAGTTATGTATTTTATTTAGCATTTTACAACTTCTGCACGCTGTTTGTGAATGGTTAAGTTACATTATATCTTACCGTTTTCCTATTATGATATAAAATAGACTTATTAAGTTAGATAGATCAAATAATAGAGTTTCTGTTGTCAGGGTTTTAGCTCTTAATGGATCTTATCACGGGGATACTCTTATCTGTGGATTTCAGTTTTAGTGGTTTTATATGGTTTTAGTATGTACTTCTGACCTTTCACATTCCCATTGGATGAAGTAGCAGGAATGTTTACAAGTTTATCTATGAATTGCAGGTGTCCAATACACGATATAATGTCTACACTAATTTCTATTTAGTTTCTGTACAATTTGCCCCTTTGTTGGAAACAATTTTCAAACAATTGTTGGAACTTGAAAATGCAATTTTGAAACGATTTTTGATTAGCACCATTGGTATGGCTTTGGCACCTTCTTGTCTTCCAATTTTGATTAGGTTTCATATCGGAAAACATGCTGGACATAGCCGGATATCTTCTTTCCTATAGGTGTTGCTTACTGTTGGTCACTACCAAAAGCTATTTCAAAGTGTAGACTGATGATTATATGATGTATTTGAACAGGTGAAGAAGAAAATACTGGGAAAGAAGAATTTTATTGATAAAATGCAAAGAAACAATTCATTTACAATGATGATGGTATTGACCAGACTGAAGAAGTTTTCATTTGAGTCCGAGGTCTGCCGGATTCCATGGCCTTCTTGTCTTTTTTCGGGGGACTTGCTCTACTGACTCATCAGTTTTCCGTTTCTTTAATTGATCGATTTCTTGATCCTTGGCTTGCAGAGCATTTTTCATCTCTTGAATGCTTTTATCTCTGGCGCTCAAATCCCTCCGCAATCTATCAACTGCTTGATCCTTGGCAACCCGACTTCTTTCGATTTCTCGATTCTTGGCAAGCAGAGCTGTTTTCATTTCTTGCAGATCCTTTCTCAGCTCTTCAATCTTGGCATCCTTGGCCTTCAAACGGCGATCCATTTCTTGGTCCTTAACCGTTTCTTGACTGCTTTTGACCTTTAGAGGATCGAATTTTCGGGTTTTGTCAATCATGGCATCTGCTATGTCTTGAATTATCTGCTCTTTGGCGAGGAGATCCTCTGTCAGTTTCTGGAATCGTACTTGTTCTTCAGATTCCATAGGTAGGGCAGAGCCATTTCATTTCGCTCTTGCTGCTCCTCCAGCCACTGGAGCACCGGACCCGGGACTAGATCCGACGCCATAGCCGAATTTGAGAATAAATTAACACCCAGCCTTCCTTCTATTTACAGGGCCAGATATCCCGAATCACAGATGTAATGGGATTAGTTCCTCGAAAAAAAAAGTTCCGGGACTGAATGGGATTAGCGCACCAATATCAAAATTTATTAAGTTCTTTTGTTTTGAATTATATTAATATATTTATTATAGGATTTGTTTTTAATTTGGTAAAAATTAAAATGTGCTGAATTCGTTTTTTGTTTGCAATTAGGCCTGTTCTTGAGAACTTATTTTTTGCTAAATTGAACTTAATTGGACTAAAAATATTTTATATACCATTATGTACGATAGAAATATAATAAATTTAGTGAAAATTATGATCTATTGAACTGGATGAAAAATTAAAAATATATTGACCTAAATCGAAGAAAAAAAAATAAAGATAGAGAAAATATCCTGAATTCCCCATGAAAGTTTTTATAAGTTTTAACTTATAAAGTTTACCTTTTAATTTGAACTGTATTTTTAATTAATTAACTTTAAATTTTTTATATATTTTATTATATATTTTAACATAAAAATATATCATTTGAGTGTAAATACACAGTGGTAGTTCAATAACATTTAGGAAAGTTAGTTTTCAAAAGAGTTTATAAAAGATATTTACTTGAATTACATAATTTAAAAAAGAGTTCTATTAATTATCTATCTCATTAACTATTGAGCTCAACCAAGATTAATATTTATCTTTTTTAATTTTATGTACTACTTATTAAATAAAGTCTTGCGTGATTAATTTTTTATTGAAATAATTATAGAAATACATCAACAGTGTATCAAGTGGGAAACTCACCCATTCTTTTTATTTTTTTGAGACAACCAATTCGATTACTTATAAATTGTTCACGCTACAAATGTTTGGTGACCGCGCTAGTACATCCGCATCATCTACAAATAACCAGGCCTGACTCATCAAATGAACCAAGTGAAACCTCCACTTTAAACCCTTAAAATGAGCTAAAATAAAGCCCGTATTTTTTTTAAAAAAAAACTCAGATTTATGTAATTTTTTAAAAGCTCTTGTGCAGGAAAGCCGAAAAAAGAAACCACCCAAACACCGCCTACCCCAGTCCTACTGTTAGATGAACCTGAAAGTTCAACATCAAAGAAAAGAAAAAGAAAGCACAAGAACTATCCGATAACCAAGACAGAGTGCAAGGCTTCACTCCGTGTAAAGCTGGTTGATGGAATTTTCCATGTCAAACATCATATCCTAACGCATAATCATGCTTTGCTTAGGCCCAAATGGATGCAGTTTGCAAGAAGCGAGCGCAAAATCACTCCAGCAATAGCCAAGGTAAAAATAGAATAATTTCAACGTAAAAATGTTTAGCACAGATTGCTATATTTTAAAATTGTGTGAGGCTGTGTTTGTTTCAGGTCATAATGGGGATGGAAGATGCTGGAATGAAACCAACTGATGGATACAACTATCTCACATATTTAGCGGGAGGAGATGAGGCAGTGGGTCATGAACTCAGGGACCAAATCAATTTTGTTGGAAGACTCAGAATGAAAGAGATTGAAAAGGGCGACGCAAAAACATTAATAGCAACTCTAGAGGAAAAGAATAAGAACCAAGAAGGTTTTTTCTACAGAGCTTTGAAAACGGAAGATGAAAACAGGTTGAAAGCTGTGTTTTGGAGGGATTCTATGATGCACGAAGATTACAACATTTATGGCGACTGTGTAATACTTGACACTACCTTCAAAACAAACAGGTAACATTGAAAACTGGTGTGTTTAGGTTAGAAACTAGAGTGTTTATTTAGAAAACTGTTGTGGAAAACTGTTTAGTATTAACTGTTTAGAAACTGGTGTGTTTATATTATAAAATAGTGTATTTACATTGAAAACTATAGTCTTTACAGAATGTTTTATGAAATAGGTTTAAATCTTATAAATGACATTTGTAGCTGACTACAGTATTGACTCTTTAGAAACTGGTGTGTTTATATTTAAAACTGGTGTGTTTACTTTAAAAACTGTTGTATTTACATAAATTTTTTTTTTCTGAAACAGGTACAATTTGATATTTGCTATGATACTTGGAATGAATAACAGCCGAGGTAATGTGATGTTTGCCTGTGCTTTTATGTCTGATGAAACAAGTGAAACGTTTGAGTGGGTACTTAAAACATTCAAGAAAAGTATGGGAGGCAAAGCACCGATAACATTGTTTACAGATCAAGATATTGCGATGACAAATGCGATCGAAAAGGTAGAGTCTTAATACTGCATGTTTAACATGTTTTTTATATTGTCCTGGGCTAATTAATGACAATCTTCTGTAACAAAAACAGGTTTTCCCTGAGACGAGACATCGATTATGTTTGTGGCACCTTATGCAAAATGCAATTTCCCATTTTGGCGAGCTGAAAAAAGACGGGCCTTTCAAGTCAGCATTCCAGCGATGCTTATACGGCTGTTCGTTCGAGCAAGAATTTGAAGACTGTTGGAGAAATTTGCTCATAGAGTTCAACTTGGAAGGTGATGACTGGTTCGAACGGCTGTATAATTTGCGCGAGAAGTGGTGTACAGCGTTCAGCAAAGATTTCTTCTCTGCTAGGACACTAGCTACACAAAGATGTGAGAGTGCAAACCATGCTATCAAGATGAAGGTCTCAAAAACAACATCGTTGACTCAGTTTGAGAAGGCTTTTGAAAAAATGATTAGAAAATGGAGGAAGAACGAACAGAAAGAGGAAAGTAGGTGCCTACGTTTTCTACCTCGGTCAGCAAAAGGGGGCCTTTTGAAGCATGCATCCGAAGTCTACACACTCAAGATTTATGAGGAATTCAAGCGAGAATTTGGATGGGCAATGGCAACATCGATTTCTGAATCCAAGCTGAATAATGGTGGATACATCAGATGCTTTGTAGTGACTTTAGAAACAGATCCTGATACAGCAGGTTTGTTTTTATTTACAACTAATTTTTTTTTTTGATATAATAGTCTTTTGGATGAAATCTAATGTCTTTAGGTTAGAAACTGGTGTGTTTGACTATAAAACTGTTGTATTAGCAACAAGTGAAAAGATATGTTGTTTAGAATAGATACTAGCATGTTTAAGAATGTGAATACTAGAGTGTTTAGTTGTTTAAAAACTAAACACTCTAGTATTCACATTCTTAACACATGCTAGGTTCTTGAACGTAAACTGAGAAGGAAGAATCTTTTGGCTAAAAACTGATATCCTTAGGTTAAAAACTGGTGTATTTAGGTTAGAAACTGGTGTATTTGTTTTGAAAACTGGTGTATTTACAGAAGGTCTTGCAGGTGAAGTTATGGTGACAATCCCTGCAAATAAGTCCTGGGAGTTTCACTGTTCCTGTAGAATGTTTGAAGAAACAGGCTTGCTATGCTACCACATGATCAGGATATTGCACATGATGTCAATAATGAGGATTCCACCACAGTACATTGTGTGCAGATGGACGAAGAATGTGAAAAAGCAAATCTGGGATAAGTTTCTTGAAGAAGACAAGAATGCTGAGGCAGGTAAGAAATTGAAGGACTCAATTCCATGGCGGCATCAGATCACAGGGCAGTTCTACCATCTGGTTGCCCAAAGTGAAGACAATCTGGAAGCTAGAAAACTATTAGAAGATGCGGTAAAGAGGCAAACGATTTCAATTCAAAAAGTCCTAGGAAAAGAAGAAGAAGAAGAAGTCACAGATCCAAAGAGCTCATCCGGTAATGCTGTTCCAATTGAAGAAGATGATGAGTTTGCAATTGAAGATCCAGACAAAGCAAACACCAAAGGGAGAGGTAAAAGAATCAAGTCATCAATCGAGCGCCCTAAAGCAAAGCCAACAAATGAGTTTGGATCATATACTCCAAAGCCGCGATTATTTTAAGTTCCATATTTGTTTTTTTTCTTGATTTTTGGTAAAGACTTCCAAACATTATACCATCGAGATTTGAATTGAGTTATGGTATTGGGATTTGAAACTGCTGGATTGTTGTGTTAGAAATAAGGGTATTTGTGTTAAAAACAGTGGTGTTTATAGTGAAAAACTGTGCTTTTTATGTTTATAGTTGAAAGCTGTTGTGTTTTAGATGGAAAATGGAAACTGTTGAAACTGTTGAAAGGTGATTGACTTAGAAACTGTTGTGTTTAAGATCTCAAAACAACATCCATGGAAACTGTTATATTTAAGATGAAAACTATTGTGTTTATAGAAACTTGTGTAAGGTTTCTATCTTAAAAACTGTTGTTTTTAAGATAGAAACTGATGTGTTTAAGTTAAAAACTGAATGCTTAAGATAGAAAATGTAAAGCTGAACAAACTTTCATAAAACTAAAACAAGAGTCATTAACAAGCAAAAGTGCACTGTTTAACATGAAAAACTAAAAATTAATATCCTATACTGGTCTAAATTTTGATATGCTAACCAAGGTGTTTATGAATTTTCCCAAAATTCATAATCGTCAATGTGAAGATCAAAACTTGGCATTGCTTCCTTGACCTTCGGCATAGCAGATTTCACTACCTCATCAAACCACTTGTGCAGCTCGGGCGCCTGCCAAAACTCCTCACTTTCCCATATATCTTCAGGTTGGCTACTGGCTTCAGCTTCTTGTGGTTGAGTTTGACGCTCTTCTGCATTCTGACTTTGAACCTTGGCAGCGGCTTTATCTGACTTAAGTCTTGCAAAGAACTTCGCAGTGACAAGTCCCATATCCCTTTTCAGAATCTCATAAGCTTGTTCAGCATTCTGTAGAAGAATAAATAAACAGTTAAAAGGAATTCAGAATAAAAAAAGCCAAGACGTTTTGTAAAACTTACACTCAAACCAAGGTCCGCTATCTCCTGATCAGTTTTAAACTCCCCAGTTCCTGGAAGGTCGAAGCTGCCATTAAACTTATTGGCTGGCCTATCCCCATGAGCAGCATTAATGACCCTCCCCGCACGAGTCAGTGGGTACGACCTGGTCTCAACGAGAACCTTGTCAAAGCCATTCATTTTGAGCCAACTAACCCTTGAAGCCACCTTATCTTGAGGCCAGTGCTGAGCAAGAGGGACTGTCATAGGTTCCGGCATACCTAAATTTTAAACACACGGAAAGATACCAGGTCAGACAGAAAAATCACACTAAACACACAAGTTTTCAAAGTTAAAACATTAGAAATCACATTAAACACACAAGTTTTCAGAATCATACCTAAATATGGCGACCGTTGAAGATATTGGATCAGAACTACATACACACAACCCCCAAGAGCAGTGTGTTTCTTGCTTCGTTTGTGGAAGTTCGTCACCCCTTTCAGTAGCTGCTCCAAGAGATACTTGCACCAATCCATGGTTGCTATCTCAGACACGTCAGTGACAGCCTGGATCATCTTCATATCGACATTCCTAAATTTTATGCCAGCCAGAAAAATACATTAAATACACAAGTTTTCAGTGTTAAAGCATTAGAAACCACATTAAAAACACAAGTTTTCAGAATCATCTACCTGGTTTGCAGAGGATTGACAAAGTTTCCGAGCATAAACAGCACAAAAAACTGCAGAAACTCTTCACCACCATCTGGAAGGGCTTCCATCTCTCTCACCAAAGCATCCAGAGGGATGTCAGCATCGTCATTCACCTTGAACCTCCTCTTCCATGCAAGCCTCTCCCGCTTAATCTTCTCAGATTTATCAGCGTCGATGTTCCCAGACAATGAACCAACAGGTACATCAACCCCACCTATCGGCAAGCCCAACACATCAAAAACCTCATCAACCCCTATCTTATAGGTCACTGACCCTATGGTTTGATTTCCATGGCCATCTAGACTGGAAATCAAAAATGGGATGATTTCCAGCGGGAATTTGCTCATCTGCACCTTCAACAAGCCCCCAAAACCAATTGTCTCAACAGCAGCCTTCTGAGCCTCGGTCAGTTTTGCTAAAAACTTGGCAACAATGCTTAAATGGCATGCTATTTTCACGCCCTTATCCAGTCTGCAAATTAAACATTTAAAAATCAGTTAAAATGCAACTATCGAATGTTAGTATATAAAAAACTAAAATTAAATTTAAAACTTACTTAATTTCATCATTTTCCACAATGCAAACATGCTGCGACTTTTTCCTGGCCTTCTTTTCCACTACTTCACCATCAGTTGTCTCCACATCATTTTTCCTCTTCCTCCGTTTGTCAGTTGGAACAACACTTGCAGCACATTTAACTGTACTTATGGGAGGAACGTCGTGGACAGTGGACTGGGAATGGACCTGGGGCTGGGGGGGCTGAGGCTGAGATTGAGGCTCCTTGAGCGGGACCTCGTTGAACAAGGGCTGCTGTGGCTGGGGCTGATCAACCCGAGGATGGGGCTCGCTGACCTGGGGCTGTGGCTGGGGCTGATCGACCCGAGGCTGGGGCTCGCTGACCTGGGGCTGGGGTAGGGGCGAGACGTTTTGGAAGGGGGATAGGTTGAACAGGGGGGACAGAGGCTGGGACTCCTCTAACATGGGCTGAGGAGACTGAGGCTGAGGCTGGGAGGGCTGGGAGGACTGAGGCTGAGGCTGGGAGGGCTGGGAGAACTGAGGCTGGGACTCCTCGAACGGGACCTCGTTGAACGAGGCGATGTTGAACAGCCCTCCCAGCTGGGGTAGGGGCTGGGATTCAGGCACGTTGGCATGGGGCTCGACAGTGCTGGACTGGAGCTCATCAGTGGTGACCTCGGGCTCGACAGTGCTGGACTGGGACGAGGCAGGAACTAAAATCTTCTTTACACGTTTCTTTGCTTGACGTTTCTTGTTCACCACAGGTTCAGCAGCAGCTTTCTTCTCAGGTGCAGCTTTCTTCTCAGGTACATCAGCAACTTTCTTCTCCGCTGCACGGGGAGGTTTCTTCTCCGTAGATGGACAATCCCTGCATTTTTTGTTTTTACGCAAATTCCTCTTGCCTGTATTAAAAAACAAAATAAACATTGGCACATGTTAAAAATCTACTACATAAGATAAAAACTACATTAAAATTGAAGAGAAAACAAAATCATACCATGAGTGCATGTGGATTCAGTAGCCACTTCTTTTCCCTTTTTTCCTTTTCTAGTGAGCTGCTCTTCAACATCATCTTCAGCATTGTCTTCATTGATTTGTGGAACAATGGATGCCAATACAGTATCAGCAAAATTCTGGCTGTCGCTCTGATCCTCATTGATTGGCTCAGCCCCAATCGTAGAGCGCGTGTTATACACCACACGTACTGCAAAGAAATATTTTTCTAATCAGTAATAATAATTTTTGAATTTTAAACACTTGTAAAAGCATAAATAATCAGGCTAGAAAGACAAGTTTTCATATTATAAACTTCAGATTTTAGACACATAAAAACTAGGGTGTTTATGTTAAATAATGTTGTATTAAGTGTAGTCAAGTTTCCAAATTAAACAGTCAAGGTTCCAAAAAAACACAGTTTTCAAACTAAACAGTCAAGTTTTACGTCAACAGTTTTCAGGCTAAACAATACAGTTTTCAACCTTAATAATCTAGTTTTTACAAAACAACATAGATCACATGTAAAAATCAAAGTTCTACAATCACTTCATTCTAAAAAAGCAAGTTTTCACAAATTTTTTTTATAGTTTTCATACTAAAAGATCAAGTTTCTAAACATCAAAGTTTCCAAACAATAAAATTTGAAAAACCACAGTTTCCAGACTAAACTACATAGTTTCTTCAAACACAGTAGTATTCAGCCTTAATGATCAAGTTTTCAAAAATAACAGTTTTCACATTAAACAAGCAAATTTTACAAAACACCACAGTTTTCAGGTTAAAAACTAAAAAATCCACATGCACACAGAAAACACATTAAACAGTCAAGTTTCCAAAAAAACACAGTTTTCAAACTAAACAGTCAAGTTTTACATCAACAGTTTTCAGGCTAAACAATACAGTTTTCAACCTTAATAATCTAGTTTTTACAAAACAACATTTATCACATGTAAAAATCAAAGTTCTACAATCACTTTAGTTTTCATTCTAAAAAAGCAAGTTTTCACAATTTTTATAGTTTTCATACTAAAAAATCAAGTTTCTAAACATCAAAGTTTCCAAACAATAAAATTTGAAAAACCACAGTTTCCAGACTAAACTACATAGTTTCTTCAAACACAGTAGTATTCAGCCTTAATGATCAAGTTTTCAAAAATAACAGTTTTCACATTAAACAAGCAAATTTTACAAAACACCACAGTTTTCAGGTTAAAAACTAAAAAATCCACATGCACACAGAAAACACATTAAACAGTCCAGTTTCCAAAAAAACACAGTTTTCAAACTAAACAGTCAAGTTTTACATCAACAGTTTTCAGGCTAAACAATACAGTTTTCAACCTTAATAATCTAGTTTTTACAAAACAACATTTATCACATGTAAAAATCAAAGTTCTACAATCACTTCATTCTAAAAAAGCAAGTTTTCACAATTTTTTTTTATAGTTTTCATACTAAAAGATCAAGTTTCTAAACATCAAAGTTTCCAAACAATAAAATTTGAAAAACCACAGTTTCCAGACTAAACTACATACTTTCTTCAAACACAGTAGTATTCAGCCTTAATGATCAAGTTTTCAAAAATAACAGTTTTCACATTAAACAAGCAAATTTTACAAAACACCACAGTTTTCAGGTTAAAAACTAAAAAATCCACATGCACACAGAAAACACATTAAACAGTCAAGTTTCCAAAAAAACACAGTTTTCAAACTAAACAGTCAAGTTTTACATCAACAGTTTTCAGGCTAAACAATACAGTTTTCAACCTTAATAATCTAGTTTTTACAAAACAACATTTATCACATGTAAAAATCAAAGTTCTACAATCACTTCATTCTAAAAAAGCAAGTTTTCACAAATTTTTTTTATAGTTTTCATACTAAAAGATCAAGTTTCTAAACATCAAAGTTTCCAAACAATAAAATTTGAAAAACCACAGTTTCCAGACTAAACTACATACTTTCTTCAAACACAGTAGTATTCAGCCTTAATGATCAAGTTTTCAAAAATAACAGTTTTCACATTAAACAAGCAAATTTTACAAAACACCACAGTTTTCAGGTTAAAAACTAAAAAATCCACATGCACACAGAAAACACATTAAACAGTCAAGTTTCCAAAAAAACACAGTTTTCAAACTAAACAGTCAAGTTTTAGATCAACAGTTTTCAGGCTAAACAATACAATTTTCAACCTTAATAATCTAGTTTTTACAAAACAACATTTATCACATGTAAAAATCAAAGTTCTACAATCACTTCATTCTAAAAAAGCAAGTTTTCACAAACTTTTTTATAGTTTTCATACTAAAAGATCAAGTTTCTAAACATCAAAGTTTCCAAACAATAAAATTTGAAAAACCACAGTTTCCAGACTAAACTACATAGTTTCTTCAAACACAGTAGTATTCAGCCTTAATGATCAAGTTTTCAAAAATAACAGTTTTCACATTAAACAAGCAAATTTTACAAAACACCACAGTTTTCAGGTTAAAAACTAAAAAATCCACATACACACAGAAAACACATTAAACAGTCAAGTTTCCAAAAAAACACAGTTTTCAAACTAAATAGTCAAGTTTTACATTAACAGTTTTCAGGCTAAACAATACAGTTTTCAACCTTAATAATCTAGTTTTTACAAAACAACATTTATCACATGTAAAAATCAAAGTTCTACAATCACTTTAGTTTTCATTCTAAAAAAGCAAGTTTTCACAATTTTTATAGTTTTCATACTAAAAAATCAAGTTTCTAAACATCAAAGTTTCCAAACAATAAAATTTGAAAAACCACAGTTTCCAGACTAAACTACATAGTTTCTTCAAACACAGTAGTATTCAGCCTTAATGATCAAGTTTTCAAAAATAACAGTTTTCACATTAAACAAGCAAATTTTACAAAACACCACAGTTTTCAGGTTAAAAACTAAAAAATCCACATGCACACAGAAAACACATTAAACAGTCAAGTTTCCAAAAAAACACAGTTTTCAAACTAAACAGTCAAGTTTTAGATCAACAGTTTTCAGGCTAAACAATACAGTTTTCAACCTTAATAATCTAGTTTTTACAAAACAACATTTATCACATGTAAAAATCAAAGTTCTATAATCACTTCATTCTAAAAAAGCAAGTTTTCACAAATTTTTTTATAGTTTTCATACTAAAAGATCAAGTTTCTAAACATCAAAGTTTCCAAACAATAAAATTTGAAAAACCACAGTTTCCAGACTAAACTACATAGTTTCTTCAAACACAGTAGTATTCAGCCTTAATGATCAAGTTTTCAAAAATAACAGTTTTCACATTAAACAAGCAAATTTTACAAAACACCACAGTTTTCAGGTTAAAAACTAAAAAATCCACATGCAAACAGAAAACACATTAAACAGTCAAGTTTCCAAAAAAACACAGTTTTCAAACTAAACAGTCAAGTTTTACATCAACAGTTTTCAGGCTAAACAATACAGTTTTCAACCTTAATAATCTAGTTTTTACAAAACAACATTTATCACATGTAAAAATCAAAGTTCTACAATCACTTCATTCTAAAAAAGCAAGTTTTCACAAATTTTTTTATAGTTTTCATACTAAAAGATCAAGTTTCTAAACATCAAAGTTTCCAAACAATAAAATTTGAAAAACCACAGTTTCCAGACTAAACTACATAGTTTCTTCAAACACAGTAGTATTCAGCCTTAATGATCAAGTTTTCAAAAATAACAGTTTTCACATTAAACAAGCAAATTTTACAAAACACCACAGTTTTCAGGTTAAAAACTAAAAAATCCACATGCACACAGAAAACACATTAAACAGTCAAGTTTCCAAAAAAACACAGTTTTCAAACTAAACAGTCAAGTTTTACATCAACAGTTTTCAGGCTAAACAATACAGTTTTCAACCTTAATAATCTAGTTTTTACAAAACAACATTTATCACATGTAAAAATCAAAGTTCTACAATCACTTTAGTTTTCATTCTAAAAAAGCAAGTTTTCACAATTTTTATAGTTTTCATACTAAAAAATCAAGTTTCTAAACATCAAAGTTTCCAAACAATAAAATTTGAAAAACCACAGTTTCCAGACTAAACTACATAGTTTCTTCAAACACAGTAGTATTCAGCCTTAATGATCAAGTTTTCAAAAATAACAGTTTTCACATTAAACAAGCAAATTTTACAAAACACCACAGTTTTCAGGTTAAAAACTAAAAAATCCACATGCACACAGAAAACACATTAAACAGTCAAGTTTCCAAAAAAACACAGTTTTCAAACTAAACAGTCAAGTTTTACATCAACAGTTTTCAGGCTAAACAATACAGTTTTCAACCTTAATAATCTAGTTTTTACAAAACAACATTTATCACATGTAAAAATCAAAGTTCTACAATCACTTTAGTTTTCATTCTAAAAAAGCAAGTTTTCACAATTTTTATAGTTTTCATACTAAAAAATCAAGTTTCTAAACATCAAAGTTTCCAAACAATAAAATTTGAAAAACCACAGTTTCCAGACTAAACTACATAGTTTCTTCAAACACAGTAGTATTCAGCCTTAATGATCAAGTTTTCAAAAATAACAGTTTTCACATTAAACAAGCAAATTTTACAAAACACCACAGTTTTCAGGTTAAAAACTAAAAAATCCACATGCACACAGAAAACACATTAAACGGTCCAGTTTACAATCTAAACACATAAAAATTCAACCAAAACAGTCTAATCGAACTAGAGCAGTCACGAAGATCAAAAAAACAACAAAAAAGCGGGAAAACACAGCGACAGAAAGTATCACCTCTCTGCACCCCCTCTGGTTTGTTTTCTTCCACTGATTTAGACGACTTCATTTTTTTCAGATCTGCAGAACACAAAACACGAATCACGAATCACAAAACACAATCAATCAATCAAAACATCACACCAATCAATCATGAAAAGAATAATGAACAGTCGGATTAACATACCTGACTCAGAGATTGGAATATTACCCAATCGATTAACAACTGAGCGAGGACCGCTGCAGTACACGAAAACGCAACAATCAGAACTCAATACAAAAAATGCAGATCAAAAAACCATTAAATAACAATCAATACCTGGATTGCGCCGGTTGGATTCCGCCGGTTGGACTGCGCCGGTTGGATTGCGCTGCGATGGTTGGGATTGCGACGGTTCGGCGCGACTGGGGGTTTCGGAAGAGAGGGTTTGGAATTGGGAACGGTGGTTGCAGAGTGAAATTTGGGAAATAAAAAAATAGGAAATTGCTTTATATATTTATGGAGGAGGGCTTTTTAGCAATTTCTCTAATTGTTAAAAAGGACTTGCTTATTTCTAAATTACAAAACAGGAGCCGTTTTTCTAATTGTAATTGCAGAAATAGGCCGTCTATATTATAGCAATAATATAGACGGTCTATTACAAGACTAATATTAAATGGAAAAGGTTTGAAAAGCATTTAAATTATATTTACCGTTTCCCATCGGGTTTCTCAAAATATGAGGAATATATTAAAGATAATATAGCATTAAGAAATTATACATACTGTTTCCCATCCTGAATCGGTTTCAGGATATCGTCTATAAAAGGGTTACTGCCCTCAAGGCTCAAATCATTATTTTTCATACTCGTCATTCATCAAACTGCCTTCAGCAGTGTTTCAGCAACAAGTCGCTTCTCCAGCGATGAGCGGCGAATCAAGATCTCGGTATTCCTGGAGAGCTACACCGTCACCAACACAGGCTCTCCTCGCCACAGAGCAAGAAATCGCTCGCTCTCGAGCAGAGATTGAACTTAAAGAAAAGGCGGATGCTTTGATCGCCAAAGATGAGAGAATCAAAAAAATCACAAAGGCGCTGTGTAGCAAGAATCAAGAAAACCATCTTCTACAGCAAGAAATCCATCTTCTACAGGCCGATATTAGGGATAAGGATATCAAGCTCGATCGATTGCACCTGGCTCTGCTAGACGATAATCGAGAAATCACGGATGATAGAATCCAGACACTGGAGGCTGATCTGAGTGCCAGAGACGTAAGCATTCAAGAATTCAGACAACAGATCGCCAGCCTGCAGGCGGATTTGATCGCCAGAGATGAAGAATTGCGCGAGAGGGATGAAAAGATCGCTGAATTGAGAAAACGGAAATCGGTGGAGGATTCGGAAGAACAAGCTCCTCCCCAAAAACGGGGGCGAAAGAATCGATGGATTGAATAATAAATATCATTGTAAAGTAATTGTTCTTTTTTTACACAAATGAATAAGATTCATCATCATTTCCAGTATTCTCTTCTCTCTACATTACTTTTGAAGTTACATATTGAATTCAATTATTCGACTCTCCCTTCTTTTCATCTTCTAATAATATCCTCCTTATAACTTCTTTTGTAATTTTTGGGATTCAGGTTGATGCAGACAAGGTGTTTGATGAAATTCCTTAACCAGCACTTTTTTGTTCACTGTCTAATGGGATTCAAGTTGTTGCATCCAATGTGTTTGATTAAATCCCTTAACCAGCCTACACTATTTCTCTCTCGGTCGTATTACTTGTCTGTTTTCCATTTTCAGCGTGTAGGTGTTCGTTTGCTGTATTGGGTTAGTAGAAATAACTTATGATCTTGCTATTTTTCAGTCTTTCTTTTTCAATCTTCTAGAACATGATGGCTCATGGCTGAATTGATTCCAATCAAATTTGTGTTCCAACCTTTTGGTTGGATCCATATGAATTCCATGGCTGGCTCTGGAAACGTTAATCCTTTAATCCCAATTTTCATTTTTGAGCTTCTATTTGCGCTCAGTATCAATTATGTGTCAACCTTTTCTGCGTATGGAACTGTTGCTCCTTGCATTGTCCATTGTGTTATTGCCTCCAATAGATTTCAACTGTAAGGTTGCTTTTCCTTTTATGTTTGTATGCTAGTAATTTAAAAAGTTTGTTGCTTTCTCTTTCATTTTTATGCTAGCCTGTTAGAAGATAATGCTTTTTCTTCAGGCGTCGGTAGAAGTCCGTGTATTAATATAGGTTCTGACTATTTTTCCTCTTTGGTTCTTTTTGCAGTTCTTCCTTGGTGGAAGAACAAAAGACTCTATCGCCAAGTTCATCAGTGCAACCTTGGAGCCTGATGTTGGTGAGTTATTTTCAACCACCAGTGCGTTGCTGTAATTTGTGTCAAAAGCATGTGTTTTGTCCTTTATACTGTAGCATATCGATCACCATATACTTAGTTGAATGAGATTTATGATGCCTCTATTTTGCTGCTAGTGGCATGTAGGTAATATATAGGTTTGATCCTTAGAACCAGGCTCCTGCACTATAAGTGCAGGAAAAAGCTGTCTAATTTTGGGCATAATCATACTGAATAAGAAGAACCTTGTATTGTTGCATGTACAGTTGTATTCAGTTATGTATTTTATTTAGCATTTTACAACTTCTGCACGCTGTTTGTGAATGGTTAAGTTACATTATATCTTACCGTTTTCCTATTATGATATAAAATAGACTTATTAAGTTAGATAGATCAAATAATAGAGTTTCTGTTGTCAGGGTTTTAGCTCTTAATGGATCTTATCACGGGGATACTCTTATCTGTGGATTTCAGTTTTAGTGGTTTTATATGGTTTTAGTATGTACTTCTGACCTTTCACATTCCCATTGGATGAAGTAGCAGGAATGTTTACAAGTTTATCTATGAATTGCAGGTGTCCAATACACGATATAATGTCTACACTAATTTCTATTTAGTTTCTGTACAATTTGCCCCTTTGTTGGAAACAATTTTCAAACAATTGTTGGAACTTGAAAATGCAATTTTGAAACGATTTTTGATTAGCACCATTGGTATGGCTTTGGCACCTTCTTGTCTTCCAATTTTGATTAGGTTTCATATCGGAAAACATGCTGGACATAGCCGGATATCTTCTTTCCTATAGGTGTTGCTTACTGTTGGTCACTACCAAAAGCTATTTCAAAGTGTAGACTGATGATTATATGATGTATTTGAACAGGTGAAGAAGAAAATACTGGGAAAGAAGAATTTTATTGATAAAATGCAAAGAAACAATTCATTTACAATGATGATGGTATTGACCAGACTGAAGAAGTTTTCATTTGAGTCCGAGGTCTGCCGGATTCCATGGCCTTCTTGTCTTTTTTCGGGGGACTTGCTCTACTGACTCAGCAGTTTTCCGTTTCTTTAATTGATCGATTTCTTGATCCTTGGCTTGCAGAGCATTTTTCATCTCTTGAATGCTTTTATCTCTGGCGCTCAAATCCCTCCGCAATCTATCAACTGCTTGATCCTTGGCAACCCGACTTCTTTCGATTTCTCGATTCTTGGCAAGCAGAGCTGTTTTCATTTCTTGCAGATCCTTTCTCAGCTCTTCAATCTTGGCATCCTTGGCCTTCAAACGGCGATCCATTTCTTGGTCCTTAACCGTTTCTTGACTGCTTTTGACCTTTAGAGGATCGAATTTTCGGGTTTTGTCAATCATGGCATCTGCTATGTCTTGAATTATCTGCTCTTTGGCGAGGAGATCCTCTGTCAGTTTCTGGAATCGTACTTGTTCTTCAGATTCCATAGGTAGGGCAGAGCCATTTCATTTCGCTCTTGCTGCTCCTCCAGCCACTGGAGCACCGGACCCGGGACTAGATCCGACGCCATAGCCGAATTTGAGAATAAATTAACACCCAGCCTTCCTTCTATTTACAGGGCCAGATATCCCGAATCACAGATGTAATGGGATTAGTTCCTCGAAAAAAAAAAGTTCCGGGACTGAATGGGATTAGCGCACCAATATCAAAATTTATTAAGTTCTTTTGTTTTGAATTATATTAATATATTTATTATAGGATTTGTTTTTAATTTGGTAAAAATTAAAATGTGCTGAATTCGTTTTTTGTTTGCAATTAGGCCTGTTCTTGAGAACTTATTTTTTGCTAAATTGAACTTAATTGGACTAAAAATATTTTATATACCATTATGTACGATAGAAATATAATAAATTTAGTGAAAATTATGATCTATTGAACTGGATGAAAAATTAAAAATATATTGACCTAAATCGAAGAAAAAAAAATAAAGATAGAGAAAATATCCTGAATTCCCCATGAAAGTTTTTATAAGTTTTAACTTATAAAGTTTACCTTTTAATTTGAACTGTATTTTTAATTAATTAACTTTAAATTTTTTATATATTTTATTATATATTTTAACATAAAAATATATCATTTGAGTGTAAATACACAGTGGTAGTTCAATAACATTTAGGAAAGTTAGTTTTCAAAAGAGTTTATAAAAGATATTTACTTGAATTACATAATTTAAAAAAGAGTTCTATTAATTATCTATCTCATTAACTATTGAGCTCAACCAAGATTAATATTTATCTTTTTTAATTTTATGTACTACTTATTAAATAAAGTCTTGCGTGATTAATTTTTTATTGAAATAATTATAGAAATACATCAACAGTGTATCAAGTGGGAAACTCACCCATTCTTTTTATTTTTTTGAGACAACCAATTCGATTACTTATAAATTGTTCACGCTACAAATGTTTGGTGACCGCGCTAGTACATCCGCATCATCTACAAATAACCAGGCCTGACTCATCAAATGAACCAAGTGAAACCTCCACTTTAAACCCTTAAAATGAGCTAAAATAAAGCCCGTATTTTTTTTTAAAAAAAACTCAGATTTATGTAATTTTTTAAAAGCTCTTGTGCAGGAAAGCCGAAAAAAGAAACCACCCAAACACCGCCTACCCCAGTCCTACTGTTAGATGAACCTGAAAGTTCAACATCAAAGAAAAGAAAAAGAAAGCACAAGAACTATCCGATAACCAAGACAGAGTGCAAGGCTTCACTCCGTGTAAAGCTGGTTGATGGAATTTTCCATGTCAAACATCATATCCTAACGCATAATCATGCTTTGCTTAGGCCCAAATGGATGCAGTTTGCAAGAAGCGAGTGCAAAATCACTCCAGCAATAGCCAAGGTAAAAATAGAATAATTTCAACGTAAAAATGTTTAGCACAGATTGCTATATTTTAAAATTGTGTGAGGCTGTGTTTGTTTCAGGTCATAATGGGGATGGAAGATGCTGGAATGAAACCAACTGATGGATACAACTATCTCACATATTTAGCGGGAGGAGATGAGGCAGTGGGTCATGAACTCAGGGACCAAATCAATTTTGTTGGAAGACTCAGAATGAAAGAGATTGAAAAGGGCGACGCAAAAACATTAATAGCAACTCTAGAGGAAAAGAATAAGAACCAAGAAGGTTTTTTCTACAGAGCTTTGAAAACGGAAGATGAAAACAGGTTGAAAGCTGTGTTTTGGAGGGATTCTATGATGCACGAAGATTACAACATTTATGGCGACTGTGTAATACTTGACACTACCTTCAAAACAAACAGGTAACATTGAAAACTGGTGTGTTTAGGTTAGAAACTAGAGTGTTTATTTAGAAAACTGTTGTGGAAAACTGTTTAGTATTAACTGTTTAGAAACTGGTGTGTTTATATTATAAAATAGTGTATTTACATTGAAAACTATAGTCTTTACAGAATGTTTTATGAAATAGGTTTAAATCTTATAAATGACATTTGTAGCTGACTACAGTATTGACTCTTTAGAAACTGGTGTGTTTATATTTAAAACTGGTGTGTTTACTTTAAAAACTGTTGTATTTACATAATTTTTTTTTTCTGAAACAGGTACAATTTGATATTTGCTATGATACTTGGAATGAATAACAGCCGAGGTAATGTGATGTTTGCCTGTGCTTTTATGTCTGATGAAACAAGTGAAACGTTTGAGTGGGTACTTAAAACATTCAAGAAAAGTATGGGAGGCAAAGCACCGATAACATTGTTTACAGATCAAGATATTGCGATGACAAATGCGATCGAAAAGGTAGAGTCTTAATACTGCATGTTTAACATGTTTTTTATATTGTCCTGGGCTAATTAATGACAATCTTCTGTAACAAAAACAGGTTTTCCCTGAGACGAGACATCGATTATGTTTGTGGCACCTTATGCAAAATGCAATTTCCCATTTTGGCGAGCTGAAAAAAGACGGGCCTTTCAAGTCAGCATTCCAGCGATGCTTATACGGCTGTTCGTTCGAGCAAGAATTTGAAGACTGTTGGAGAAATTTGCTCATAGAGTTCAACTTGGAAGGTGATGACTGGTTCGAACGGCTGTATAATTTGCGCGAGAAGTGGTGTACAGCGTTCAGCAAAGATTTCTTCTCTGCTAGGACACTAGCTACACAAAGATGTGAGAGTGCAAACCATGCTATCAAGATGAAGGTCTCAAAAACAACATCGTTGACTCAGTTTGAGAAGGCTTTTGAAAAAATGATTAGAAAATGGAGGAAGAACGAACAGAAAGAGGAAAGTAGGTGCCTACGTTTTCTACCTCGGTCAGCAAAAGGGGGCCTTTTGAAGCATGCATCCGAAGTCTACACACTCAAGATTTATGAGGAATTCAAGCGAGAATTTGGATGGGCAATGGCAACATCGATTTCTGAATCCAAGCTGAATAATGGTGGATACATCAGATGCTTTGTAGTGACTTTAGAAACAGATCCTGATACAGCAGGTTTGTTTTTATTTACAACTAATTTTTTTTTTGATATAATAGTCTTTTGGATGAAATCTAATGTCTTTAGGTTAGAAACTGGTGTGTTTGACTATAAAACTGTTGTATTAGCAACAAGTGAAAAAATATGTTGTTTAGAATAGATACTAGCATGTTTAAGAATGTGAATACTAGAGTGTTTAGTTGTTTAAAAACTAAACACTCTAGTATTCACATTCTTAACACATGCTAGGTTCTTGAACGTAAACTGAGAAGGAAGAATCTTTTGGCTAAAAACTGATATCCTTAGGTTAAAAACTGGTGTATTTAGGTTAGAAACTGGTGTATTTGTTTTGAAAACTGGTGTATTTACAGAAGGTCTTGCAGGTGAAGTTATGGTGACAATCCCTGCAAATAAGTCCTGGGAGTTTCACTGTTCCTGTAGAATGTTTGAAGAAACAGGCTTGCTATGCTACCACATGATCAGGATATTGCACATGATGTCAATAATGAGGATTCCACCACAGTACATTGTGTGCAGATGGACGAAGAATGTGAAAAAGCAAATCTGGGATAAGTTTCTTGAAGAAGACAAGAATGCTGAGGCAGGTAAGAAATTGAAGGACTCAATTCCATGGCGGCATCAGATCACAGGGCAGTTCTACCATCTGGTTGCCCAAAGTGAAGACAATCTGGAAGCTAGAAAACTATTAGAAGATGCGGTAAAGAGGCAAACGATTTCAATTCAAAAAGTCCTAGGAAAAGAAGAAGAAGAAGAAGTCACAGATCCAAAGAGCTCATCCGGTAATACTGTTCCAATTGAAGAAGATGATGAGTTTGCAATTGAAGATCCAGACAAAGCAAACACCAAAGGGAGAGGTAAAAGAATCAAGTCATCAATCGAGCGCCCTAAAGCAAAGCCAACAAATGAGTTTGGATCATATACTCCAAAGCCGCGATTATTTTAAGTTCCATATTTGTTTTTTTTCTTGATTTTTGGTAAAGACTTCCAAACATTATACCATCGAGATTTGAATTGAGTTATGGTATTGGGATTTGAAACTGCTGGATTGTTGTGTTAGAAATAAGGGTATTTGTGTTAAAAACAGTGGTGTTTATAGTGAAAAACTGTGCTTTTTATGTTTATAGTTGAAAGCTGTTGTGTTTTAGATGGAAAATGGAAACTGTTGAAACTGTTGAAAGGTGATTGACTTAGAAACTGTTGTTTTTAAGATGAAAACTGTTGTATTTAAGATCTCAAAACAACATCCATGGAAACTGTTATATTTAAGATGAAAACTATTGTGTTTATAGAAACTTGTGTAAGGTTTCTATCTTAAAAACTGTTGTTTTTAAGATAGAAACTGATGTGTTTAAGTTAAAAACTGAATGCTTAAGATAGAAAATGTAAAGCTGAACAAACTTTCATAAAACTAAAACAAGAGTCATTAACAAGCAAAAGTGCACTGTTTAACATGAAAAACTAAAAATTAATATCCTATACTGGTCTAAATTTTGATATGCTAACCAAGGTGTTTATGAATTTTCCCAAAATTCATAATCGTCAATGTGAAGATCAAAACTTGGCATTGCTTCCTTGACCTTCGGCATAGCAGATTTCACTACCTCATCAAACCACTTGTGCAGCTCGGGCGCCTGCCAAAACTCCTCACTTTCCCATATATCTTCAGGTTGGCTACTGGCTTCAGCTTCTTGTGGTTGAGTTTGACGCTCTTCTGCATTCTGACTTTGAACCTTGGCAGCGGCTTTATCTGACTTAAGTCTTGCAAAGAACTTCGCAGTGACAAGTCCCATATCCCTTTTCAGAATCTCATAAGCTTGTTCAGCATTCTGTAGAAGAATAAATAAACAGTTAAAAGGAATTCAGAATAAAAAAAGCCAAGACGTTTTGTAAAACTTACACTCAAACCAAGGTCCGCTATCTCCTGATCAGTTTTAAACTCCCCAGTTCCTGGAAGGTCGAAGCTGCCATTAAACTTATTGGCTGGCCTATCCCCATGAGCAGCATTAATGACCCTCCCCGCACGAGTCAGTGGGTACGACCTGGTCTCAACGAGAACCTTGTCAAAGCCATTCATTTTGAGCCAACTAACCCTTGAAGCCACCTTATCTTGAGGCCAGTGCTGAGCAAGAGGGACTGTCATAGGTTCCGGCATACCTAAATTTTAAACACACGGAAAGATACCAGGTCAGACAGAAAAATCACACTAAACACACAAGTTTTCAAAGTTAAAACATTAGAAATCACATTAAACACACAATTTTTCAGAATCATACCTAAATATGGCGACCGTTGAAGATATTGGATCAGAACTACATACACACAACCCCCAAGAGCAGTGTGTTTCTTGCTTCGTTTGTGGAAGTTCGTCACCCCTTTCAGTAGCTGCTCCAAGAGATACTTGCACCAATCCATGGTTGCTATCTCAGACACGTCAGTGACAGCCTGGATCATCTTCATATCGACATTCCTAAATTTTATGCCAGCCAGAAAAATACATTAAATACACAAGTTTTCAGTGTTAAAGCATTAGAAACCACATTAAAAACACAAGTTTTCAGAATCATCTACCTGGTTTGCAGAGGATTGACAAAGTTTCCGAGCATAAACAGCACAAAAAACTGCAGAAACTCTTCACCACCATCTGGAAGGGCTTCCATCTCTCTCACCAAAGCATCCAGAGGGATGTCAGCATCGTCATTCACCTTGAACCTCCTCTTCCATGCAAGCCTCTCCCGCTTAATCTTCTCAGATTTATCAGCGTCGATGTTCCCAGACAATGAACCAACAGGTACATCAACCCCACCTATCGGCAAGCCCAACACATCAAAAACCTCATCAACCCCTATCTTATAGGTCACTGACCCTATGGTTTGATTTCCATGGCCATCTAGACTGGAAATCAAAAATGGGATGATTTCCAGCGGGAATTTGCTCATCTGCACCTTCAACAAGCCCCCAAAACCAATTGTCTCAACAGCAGCCTTCTGAGCCTCGGTCAGTTTTGCTAAAAACTTGGCAACAATGCTTAAATGGCATGCTATTTTCACGCCCTTATCCAGTCTGCAAATTAAACATTTAAAAATCAGTTAAAATGCAACTATCGAATGTTAGTATATAAAAAACTAAAATTAAATTTAAAACTTACTTAATTTCATCATTTTCCACAATGCAAACATGCTGCGACTTTTTCCTGGCCTTCTTTTCCACTACTTCACCATCAGTTGTCTCCACATCATTTTTCCTCTTCCTCCGTTTGTCAGTTGGAACAACACTTGCAGCACATTTAACTGTACTTATGGGAGGAACGTCGTGGACAGTGGACTGGGAATGGACCTGGGGCTGGGGGGGCTGAGGCTGAGATTGAGGCTCCTTGAGCGGGACCTCGTTGAACAAGGGCTGCTGTGGCTGGGGCTGATCAACCCGAGGATGGGGCTCGCTGACCTGGGGCTGTGGCTGGGGCTGATCGACCCGAGGCTGGGGCTCGCTGACCTGGGGCTGGGGTAGGGGCGAGACGTTTTGGAAGGGGGATAGGTTGAACAGGGGGGACAGAGGCTGGGACTCCTCTAACATGGGCTGAGGAGACTGAGGCTGAGGCTGGGAGGGCTGGGAGGACTGAGGCTGAGGCAAGGAGGGCTGGGAGAACTGAGGCTGGGACTCCTCGAACGGGACCTCGTTGAACGAGGCAATGTTGAACAGCCCTCCCAGCTGGGGTAGGGGCTGGGATTCAGGCACGTTGGCATGGGGCTCGACAGTGCTGGACTGGAGCTCATCAGTGGTGACCTCGGGCTCGACAGTGCTGGACTGGGACGAGGCAGGAACTAAAATCTTCTTTACACGTTTCTTTGCTTGACGTTTCTTGTTCACCACAGGTTCAGCAGCAGCTTTCTTCTCAGGTGCAGCTTTCTTCTCAGGTACATCAGCAACTTTCTTCTCCGCTGCACGGGGAGGTTTCTTCTCCGTAGATGGACAATCCCTGCATTTTTTGTTTTTACGCAAATTCCTCTTGCCTGTATTAAAAAACAAAATAAACATTGGCACATGTTAAAAATCTACTACATAAGATAAAAACTACATTAAAATTGAAGAGAAAACAAAATCATACCATGAGTGCATGTGGATTCAGTAGCCACTTCTTTTCCCTTTTTTCCTTTTCTAGTGAGCTGCTCTTCAACATCATCTTCAGCATTGTCTTCATTGATTTGTGGAACAATGGATGCCAATACAGTATCAGCAAAATTCTGGCTGTCGCTCTGATCCTCATTGATTGGCTCAGCCCCAATCGTAGAGCGCGTGTTATACACCACACGTACTGCAAAGAAATATTTTTCTAATCAGTAATAATAATTTTTGAATTTTAAACACTTGTAAAAGCATAAATAATCAGGCTAGAAAGACAAGTTTTCATATTATAAACTTCAGATTTTAGACACATAAAAACTAGGGTGTTTATGTTAAATAATGTTGTATTAAGTGTAGTCAAGTTTCCAAATTAAACAGTCAAGGTTCCAAAAAAACACAGTTTTCAAACTAAACAGTCAAGTTTTACGTCAACAGTTTTCAGGCTAAACAATACAGTTTTCAACCTTAATAATCTAGTTTTTACAAAACAACATTTATCACATGTAAAAATCAAAGTTCTACAATCACTTCATTCTAAAAAAGCAAGTTTTCACAAATTTTTTTTATAGTTTTCATACTAAAAGATCAAGTTTCTAAACATCAAAGTTTCCAAACAATAAAATTTGAAAAACCACAGTTTCCAGACTAAACTACATAGTTTCTTCAAACACAGTAGTATTCAGCCTTAATGATCAAGTTTTCAAAAATAACAGTTTTCACATTAAACAAGCAAATTTTACAAAACACCACAGTTTTCAGGTTAAAAACTAAAAAATCCACATGCACACAGAAAACACATTAAACAGTCAAGTTTCCAAAAAAACACAGTTTTCAAACTAAACAGTCAAGTTTTACATCAACAGTTTTCAGGCTAAACAATACAGTTTTCAACCTTAATAATCTAGTTTTTACAAAACAACATTTATCACATGTAAAAATCAAAGTTCTACAATCACTTTAGTTTTCATTCTAAAAAAGCAAGTTTTCACAATTTTTATAGTTTTCATACTAAAAAATCAAGTTTCTAAACATCAAAGTTTCCAAACAATAAAATTTGAAAAACCACAGTTTCCAGACTAAACTACATAGTTTCTTCAAACACAGTAGTATTCAGCCTTAATGATCAAGTTTTCAAAAATAACAGTTTTCACATTAAACAAGCAAATTTTACAAAACACCACAGTTTTCAGGTTAAAAACTAAAAAATCCACATGCACACAGAAAACACATTAAACAGTCCAGTTTCCAAAAAAACACAGTTTTCAAACTAAACAGTCAAGTTTTACATCAACAGTTTTCAGGCTAAACAATACAGTTTTCAACCTTAATAATCTAGTTTTTACAAAACAACATTTATCACATGTAAAAATCAAAGTTCTACAATCACTTCATTCTAAAAAAGCAAGTTTTCACAAAATTTTTTATAGTTTTCATACTAAAAGATCAAGTTTCTAAACATCAAAGTTTCCAAACAATAAAATTTGAAAAACCACAGTTTCCAGACTAAACTACATAGTTTCTTCAAACACAGTAGTATTCAGCCTTAATGATCAAGTTTTCAAAAATAACAGTTTTCACATTAAACAAGCAAATTTTACAAAACACCACAGTTTTCAGGTTAAAAACTAAAAAATCCACATGCACACAGAAAACACATTAAACAGTCCAGTTTCCAAAAAAACACAGTTTTCAAACTAAACAGTCAAGTTTTACATCAACAGTTTTCAGGCTAAACAATACAGTTTTCAACCTTAATAATCTAGTTTTTACAAAACAACATTTATCACATGTAAAAATCAAAGTTCTACAATCACTTCATTCTAAAAAAGCAAGTTTTCACAAAATTTTTTATAGTTTTCATACTAAAAGATCAAGTTTCTAAACATCAAAGTTTCCAAACAATAAAATTTGAAAAACCACAGTTTCCAGACTAAACTACATAGTTTCTTCAAACACAGTAGTATTCAGCCTTAATGATCAAGTTTTCAAAAATAACAGTTTTCACATTAAACAAGCAAATTTTACAAAACACCACAGTTTTCAGGTTAAAAACTAAAAAATCCACATGCACACAGAAAACACATTAAACAGTCAAGTTTCCAAAAAAACACAGTTTTCAAACTAAACAGTCAAGTTTTACATCAACAGTTTTCAGGCTAAACAATACAGTTTTCAACCTTAATAATCTAGTTTTTACAAAACAACATTTATCACATGTAAAAATCAAAGTTCTACAATCACTTCATTCTAAAAAAGCAAGTTTTCACAAAATTTTTTTATAGTTTTCATACTAAAAGATCAAGTTTCTAAACATCAAAGTTTCCAAACAATAAAATTTGAAAAACCACAGTTTCCAGACTAAACTACATAGTTTCTTCAAACACAGTAGTATTCAGCCTTAATGATCAAGTTTTCAAAAATAACAGTTTTCACATTAAACAAGCAAATTTTACAAAACACCACAGTTTTCAGGTTAAAAACTAAAAAATCCACATGCAAACAGAAAACACATTAAACAGTCAAGTTTCCAAAAAAACACAGTTTTCAAACTAAACAGTCAAGTTTTACATCAACAGTTTTCAGGCTAAACAATACAGTTTTCAACCTTAATAATCTAGTTTTTACAAAACAACATTTATCACATGTAAAAATCAAAGTTCTACAATCACTTCATTCTAAAAAAGCAAGTTTTCACAAATTTTTTTATAGTTTTCATACTAAAAGATCAAGTTTCTAAACATCAAAGTTTCCAAACAATAAAATTTGAAAAACCACAGTTTCCAGACTAAACTACATAGTTTCTTCAAACACAGTAGTATTCAGCCTTAATGATCAAGTTTTCAAAAATAACAGTTTTCACATTAAACAAGCAAATTTTACAAAACACCACAGTTTTCAGGTTAAAAACTAAAAAATCCACATGCACACAGAAAACACATTAAACAGTCAAGTTTCCAAAAAAACACAGTTTTCAAACTAAACAGTCAAGTTTTACATCAACAGTTTTCAGGCTAAACAATACAGTTTTCAACCTTAATAATCTAGTTTTTACAAAACAACATTTATCACATGTAAAAATCAAAGTTCTACAATCACTTCATTCTAAAAAAGCAAGTTTTCACAAAATTTTTTATAGTTTTCATACTAAAAGATCAAGTTTCTAAACATCAAAGTTTCCAAACAATAAAATTTGAAAAACCACAGTTTCCAGACTAAACTACATACTTTCTTCAAACACAGTAGTATTCAGCCTTAATGATCAAGTTTTCAAAAATAACAGTTTTCACATTAAACAAGCAAATTTTACAAAACACCACAGTTTTCAGGTTAAAAACTAAAAAATCCACATGCACACAGAAAACACATTAAACAGTCAAGTTTCCAAAAAAACACAGTTTTCAAACTAAACAGTCAAGTTTTACATCAACAGTTTTCAGGCTAAACAATACAGTTTTCAACCTTAATAATCTAGTTTTTACAAAACAACATTTATCACATGTAAAAATCAAAGTTCTACAATCACTTCATTCTAAAAAAGCAAGTTTTCACAAATTTTTTTTATAGTTTTCATACTAAAAGATCAAGTTTCTAAACATCAAAGTTTCCAAACAATAAAATTTGAAAAACCACAGTTTCCAGACTAAACTACATAGTTTCTTCAAACACAGTAGTATTCAGCCTTAATGATCAAGTTTTCAAAAATAACAGTTTTCACATTAAACAAGCAAATTTTACAAAACACCACAGTTTTCAGGTTAAAAACTAAAAAATCCACATGCACACAGAAAACACATTAAACAGTCAAGTTTCCAAAAAAACACAGTTTTCAAACTAAACAGTCAAGTTTTACATCAACAGTTTTCAGGCTAAACAATACAGTTTTCAACCTTAATAATCTAGTTTTTACAAAACAACATTTATCACATGTAAAAATCAAAGTTCTACAATCACTTCATTCTAAAAAAGCAAGTTTTCACAAATTTTTTTATAGTTTTCATACTAAAAGATCAAGTTTCTAAACATCAAAGTTTCCAAACAATAAAATTTGAAAAACCACAGTTTCCAGACTAAACTACATAGTTTCTTCAAACACAGTAGTATTCAGCCTTAATGATCAAGTTTTCAAAAATAACAGTTTTCACATTAAACAAGCAAATTTTACAAAACACCACAGTTTTCAGGTTAAAAACTAAAAAATCCACATGCACACAGAAAACACATTAAACAGTCAAGTTTCCAAAAAAACACAGTTTTCAAACTAAACAGTCAAGTTTTACATCAACAGTTTTCAGGCTAAACAATACAGTTTTCAACCTTAATAATCTAGTTTTTACAAAACAACATTTATCACATGTAAAAATCAAAGTTCTACAATCACTTTAGTTTTCATTCTAAAAAAGCAAGTTTTCACAATTTTTATAGTTTTCATACTAAAAAATCAAGTTTCTAAACATCAAAGTTTCCAAACAATAAAATTTGAAAAACCACAGTTTCCAGACTAAACTACATAGTTTCTTCAAACACAGTAGTATTCAGCCTTAATGATCAAGTTTTCAAAAATAACAGTTTTCACATTAAACAAGCAAATTTTACAAAACACCACAGTTTTCAGGTTAAAAACTAAAAAATCCACATGCACACAGAAAACACATTAAACAGTCAAGTTTCCAAAAAAACACAGTTTTCAAACTAAACAGTCAAGTTTTACATCAACAGTTTTCAGGCTAAACAATACAGTTTTCAACCTTAATAATCTAGTTTTTACAAAACAACATTTATCACATGTAAAAATCAAAGTTCTACAATCACTTTAGTTTTCATTCTAAAAAAGCAAGTTTTCACAATTTTTATAGTTTTCATACTAAAAAATCAAGTTTCTAAACATCAAAGTTTCCAAACAATAAAATTTGAAAAACCACAGTTTCCAGACTAAACTACATAGTTTCTTCAAACACAGTAGTATTCAGCCTTAATGATCAAGTTTTCAAAAATAACAGTTTTCACATTAAACAAGCAAATTTTACAAAACACCACAGTTTTCAGGTTAAAAACTAAAAAATCCACATGCACACAGAAAACACATTAAACGGTCCAGTTTACAATCTAAACACATAAAAATTCAACCAAAACAGTCTAATCGAACTAGAGCAGTCACGAAGATCAAAAAAACAACAAAAAAGCGGGAAAACACAGCGACAGAAAGTATCACCTCTCTGCACCCCCTCTGGTTTGTTTTCTTCCACTGATTTAGACGACTTCATTTTTTTCAGATCTGCAGAACACAAAACACGAATCACGATTCACAAAACACAATCAATCAATCAAAACATCACACCAATCAATCATGAAAAGAATAATGAACAGTCGAATTAACATACCTGACTCAGAGATTGGAATATTACCCAATCGATTAACAACTGAGCGAGGACCGCTGCAGTACACGAAAACGCAACAATCAGAACTCAATACAAAAAATGCAGATCAAAAAACCATTAAATAACAATCAATACCTGGATTGCGCCGGTTGGATTCCGCCGGTTGGATTCCGCCGGTTGGACTGCGCCGGTTGGATTGCGCTGCGATGGTTGGGATTGCGACGGTTCGGCGCGACTGGGGGTTTCGGAAGAGAGGGTTTGGAATTGGGAACGGTGGTTGCAGAGTGAAATTTGGGAAATAAAAAAATAGGAAATTGCTTTATATATTTATGGAGGAGGGCTTTTTAGCAATTTCTCTAATTGTTAAAAAGGACTTGCTTATTTCTAAATTACAAAACAGGAGCCGTTTTTCTAATTGTAATTGCAGAAATAGGCCGTCTATATTATAGCAATAATATAGACGGTCTATTACAAGACTAATATTAAATGGAAAAGGTTTGAAAAGCATTTAAATTATATTTACCGTTTCCCATCGGGTTTCTCAAAATATGAGGAATATATTAAAGATAATATAGCATTAAGAAATTATACATACTGTTTCCCATCCTGAATCGGTTTCAGGATATCGTCTATAAAAGGGTTACTGCCCTCAAGGCTCAAATCATTATTTTTCATACTCGTCATTCATCAAACTGCCTTCAGCAGTGTTTCAGCAACAAGTCGCTTCTCCAGCGATGAGCGGCGAATCAAGATCTCGGTATTCCTGGAGAGCTACACCGTCACCAACACAGGCTCTCCTCGCCACAGAGCAAGAAATCGCTCGCTCTCGAGCAGAGATTGAACTTAAAGAAAAGGCGGATGCTTTGATCGCCAAAGATGAGAGAATCAAAAAAATCACAAAGGCGCTGTGTAGCAAGAATCAAGAAAACCATCTTCTACAGCAAGAAATCCATCTTCTACAGGCCGATATTAGGGATAAGGATATCAAGCTCGATCGATTGCACCTGGCTCTGCTAGACGATAATCGAGAAATCACGGATGATAGAATCCAGACACTGGAGGCTGATCTGAGTGCCAGAGACGTAAGCATTCAAGAATTCAGACAACAGATCGCCAGCCTGCAGGCGGATTTGATCGCCAGAGATGAAGAATTGCGCGAGAGGGATGAAAAGATCGCTGAATTGAGAAAACGGAAATCGGTGGAGGATTCGGAAGAACAAGCTCCTCCCCAAAAACGGGGGCGAAAGAATCGATGGATTGAATAATAAATATCATTGTAAAGTAATTGTTCTTTTTTTACACAAATGAATAAGATTCATCATCATTTCCAGTATTCTCTTCTCTCTACATTACTTTTGAAGTTACATATTGAATTCAATTATTCGACTCTCCCTTCTTTTCATCTTCTAATAATATCCTCCTTATAACTTCTTTTGTAATTTTTGGGATTCAGGTTGATGCAGACAAGGTGTTTGATGAAATTCCTTAACCAGCACTTTTTTGTTCACTGTCTAATGGGATTCAAGTTGTTGCATCCAATGTGTTTGATTAAATCCCTTAACCAGCCTACACTATTTCTCTCTCGGTCATATTACTTGTCTGTTTTCCATTTTCAGCGTGTAGGTGTTCGTTTGCTGTATTGGGTTAGTAGAAATAACTTATGATCTTGCTATTTTTCAGTCTTTCTTTTTCAATCTTCTAGAACATGATGGCTCATGGCTGAATTGATTCCAATCAAATTTGTGTTCCAACCTTTTGGTTGGATCCATATGAATTCCATGGCTGGCTCTGGAAACGTTAATCCTTTAATCCCAATTTTCATTTTTGAGCTTCTATTTGCGCTCAGTATCAATTATGTGTCAACCTTTTCTGCGTATGGAACTGTTGCTCCTTGCATTGTCCATTGTGTTATTGCCTCCAATAGATTTCAACTGTAAGGTTGCTTTTCCTTTTATGTTTGTATGCTAGTAATTTAAAAAGTTTGTTGCTTTCTCTTTCATTTTTATGCTAGCCTGTTAGAAGATAATGCTTTTTCTTCAGGCGTCGGTAGAAGTCCGTGTATTAATATAGGTTCTGACTATTTTTCCTCTTTGGTTCTTTTTGCAGTTCTTCCTTGGTGGAAGAACAAAAGACTCTATCGCCAAGTTCATCAGTGCAACCTTGGAGCCTGATGTTGGTGAGTTATTTTCAACCACCAGTGCGTTGCTGTAATTTGTGTCAAAAGCATGTGTTTTGTCCTTTATACTGTAGCATATCGATCACCATATACTTAGTTGAATGAGATTTATGATGCCTCTATTTTGCTGCTAGTGGCATGTAGGTAATATATAGGTTTGATCCTTAGAACCAGGCTCCTGCACTATAAGTGCAGGAAAAAGCTGTCTAATTTTGGGCATAATCATACTGAATAAGAAGAACCTTGTATTGTTGCATGTACAGTTGTATTCAGTTATGTATTTTATTTAGCATTTTACAACTTCTGCACGCTGTTTGTGAATGGTTAAGTTACATTATATCTTACCGTTTTCCTATTATGATATAAAATAGACTTATTAAGTTAGATAGATCAAATAATAGAGTTTCTGTTGTCAGGGTTTTAGCTCTTAATGGATCTTATCACGGGGATACTCTTATCTGTGGATTTCAGTTTTAGTGGTTTTATATGGTTTTAGTATGTACTTCTGACCTTTCACATTCCCATTGGATGAAGTAGCAGGAATGTTTACAAGTTTATCTATGAATTGCAGGTGTCCAATACACGATATAATGTCTACACTAATTTCTATTTAGTTTCTGTACAATTTGCCCCTTTGTTGGAAACAATTTTCAAACAATTGTTGGAACTTGAAAATGCAATTTTGAAACGATTTTTGATTAGCACCATTGGTATGGCTTTGGCACCTTCTTGTCTTCCAATTTTGATTAGGTTTCATATCGGAAAACATGCTGGACATAGCCGGATATCTTCTTTCCTATAGGTGTTGCTTACTGTTGGTCACTACCAAAAGCTATTTCAAAGTGTAGACTGATGATTATATGATGTATTTGAACAGGTGAAGAAGAAAATACTGGGAAAGAAGAATTTTATTGATAAAATGCAAAGAAACAATTCATTTACAATGATGATGGTATTGACCAGACTGAAGAAGTTTTCATTTGAGTCCGAGGTCTGCCGGATTCCATGGCCTTCTTGTCTTTTTTCGGGGGACTTGCTCTACTGACTCAGCAGTTTTCCGTTTCTTTAATTGATCGATTTCTTGATCCTTGGCTTGCAGAGCATTTTTCATCTCTTGAATGCTTTTATCTCTGGCGCTCAAATCCCTCCGCAATCTATCAACTGCTTGATCCTTGGCAACCCGACTTCTTTCGATTTCTCGATTCTTGGCAAGCAGAGCTGTTTTCATTTCTTGCAGATCCTTTCTCAGCTCTTCAATCTTGGCATCCTTGGCCTTCAAACGGCGATCCATTTCTTGGTCCTTAACCGTTTCTTGACTGCTTTTGACCTTTAGAGGATCGAATTTTCGGGTTTTGTCAATCATGGCATCTGCTATGTCTTGAATTATCTGCTCTTTGGCGAGGAGATCCTCTGTCAGTTTCTGGAATCGTACTTGTTCTTCAGATTCCATAGGTAGGGCAGAGCCATTTCATTTCGCTCTTGCTGCTCCTCCAGCCACTGGAGCACCGGACCCGGGACTAGATCCGACGCCATAGCCGAATTTGAGAATAAATTAACACCCAGCCTTCCTTCTATTTACAGGGCCAGATATCCCGAATCACAGATGTAATGGGATTAGTTCCTCGAAAAAAAAAAGTTCCGGGACTGAATGGGATTAGCGCACCAATATCAAAATTTATTAAGTTCTTTTGTTTTGAATTATATTAATATATTTATTATAGGATTTGTTTTTAATTTGGTAAAAATTAAAATGTGCTGAATTCGTTTTTTGTTTGCAATTAGGCCTGTTCTTGAGAACTTATTTTTTGCTAAATTGAACTTAATTGGACTAAAAATATTTTATATACCATTATGTACGATAGAAATATAATAAATTTAGTGAAAATTATGATCTATTGAACTGGATGAAAAATTAAAAATATATTGACCTAAATCGAAGAAAAAAAAATAAAGATAGAGAAAATATCCTGAATTCCCCATGAAAGTTTTTATAAGTTTTAACTTATAAAGTTTACCTTTTAATTTGAACTGTATTTTTAATTAATTAACTTTAAATTTTTTATATATTTTATTATATATTTTAACATAAAAATATATCATTTGAGTGTAAATACACAGTGGTAGTTCAATAACATTTAGGAAAGTTAGTTTTCAAAAGAGTTTATAAAAGATATTTACTTGAATTACATAATTTAAAAAAGAGTTCTATTAATTATCTATCTCATTAACTATTGAGCTCAACCAAGATTAATATTTATCTTTTTTAATTTTATGTACTACTTATTAAATAAAGTCTTGCGTGATTAATTTTTTATTGAAATAATTATAGAAATACATCAACAGTGTATCAAGTGGGAAACTCACCCATTCTTTTTATTTTTTTGAGACAACCAATTCGATTACTTATAAATTGTTCACGCTACAAATGTTTGGTGACCGCGCTAGTACATCCGCATCATCTACAAATAACCAGGCCTGACTCATCAAATGAACCAAGTGAAACCTCCACTTTAAACCCTTAAAATGAGCTAAAATAAGGCCCGTATTTTTTTAAAAAAAAAACTCAGATTTATGTAATTTTTTAAAAAATTGTTCTTTAAATCGCTATATTTTCTAAAAATTTGCCAAATAATGACCCCATTTTTTAAAGAAATCCATTATTTTAACTAATCTTAATTATTTTCCTTGGGACCCTCTATTAAGACGCTTATAAAATCGTGAAGTCACACTCAAATAACATGTGCAAGATAGACTCGTCCTTAGCGAAGCACATGTTGCACTTGGACGAGACATTCATGCCTCTCTTTCATAGAGAGTGATTAATAGGGCATGCCCCTGAAATCATCCTCCAAATCAGGAAATTAACATGTTTCGGTGCATTCCCATTCCACAGATGCTTCCACAACGCTTTGTACTTATCCTGGTTTCCTCCTATTGTTGAAGTTGATGGGTCGATGCTCTGTATATTAGCCACTGTTATTTGGTATCCTGACCTAACCGTATATTTCCCTAGAAGTTCCTTATCCCAAATCACGAAGTCCGTTGCGCATAAGGGCTCCTTTGTGATATGGATTTTCATCATCTGTCTGATTTCATTATCTGCCTGATTTCATCTTCCTAGAAAATTGAGATTTGACATGAACTGATGAAATAATGAAATTATACAAGACTATCCGCAAAAGTGAAAATGGGAAAAATGAGAAGGGTTTCCCATCCGATTTCCCAAAATATAAATGAAAAAAAAAAGTAAAATTTAATACAAGTATTAGAGCTTGTTTGGGAAAATATAAATGGAAAAGGTTTGAAAAGCATTTAAATTATATTTACCGTTTCCCATCGGGTTTCTCAAAATATGAGGAATATATTAAAGATAATATAGCATTAAGAAATTATACATACTGTTTCCCATCCTGAATCGGTTTCAGGATATCGTCTATAAAAGGGTTACTGCCCTCAAGGCTCAAATCATTATTTTTCATACTCGTCATTCATCAAACTGCCTTCAGCAGTGTTTCAGCAACAAGTCGCTTCTCCAGCGATGAGCGGCGAATCAAGATCTCGGTATTCCTGGAGAGCTACACCGTCACCAACACAGGCTCTCCTCGCCACAGAGCAAGAAATCGCTCGCTCTCGAGCAGAGATTGAACTTAAAGAAAAGGCGGATGCTTTGATCGCCAAAGATGAGAGAATCAAAAAAATCACAAAGGCGCTGTGTAGCAAGAATCAAGAAAACCATCTTCTACAGCAAGAAATCCATCTTCTACAGGCCGATATTAGGGATAAGGATATCAAGCTCGATCGATTGCACCTGGCTCTGCTAGACGATAATCGAGAAATCACGGATGATAGAATCCAGACACTGGAGGCTGATCTGAGTGCCAGAGACGTAAGCATTCAAGAATTCAGACAACAGATCGCCAGCCTGCAGGCGGATTTGATCGCCAGAGATGAAGAATTGCGCGAGAGGGATGAAAAGATCGCTGAATTGAGAAAACGGAAAAAGGCTGAGGTGAAGGTCTACACGCGGAGGAGTAAACTCAAAAAGGCCCAATCTCAGATCCCTAATTACAAATCTGACACGCCGGCGGCGGCGGCGGCCGATGATTCAACCGCTGCCGATCCGCCTTCCCAGGAAGATGGAGAAACCCTAGGTGGTGATAAAGGTGGGAGCTTTTCAAAGGCGGCGCCTTTTTCTCGATCTGGTGGGGAGCCGTCGACTTCCAACGACGGTGTACCGGAGAATGGATCCGCCGCCGTGGATGGCGGAGAAGCGCTGCCGCCGCTGCCTAACGGCGGAGAAGGGCCGCGGCCGCACCATAGCCCCCGGGAAGATCAAGAAGTCTCCGATCCCACTGTTCCGGCCCTGCCCAACGGTGGGCAAGAGCGGATTGACCACGATCTGGACAAGGGTGATGGAGGAGGACGGGTTAATGGTGTGGCGAATGGGCTGGTGTCGACGCCGATGGTGGCGCGGGTCGATGATAGGGTCCGGAAGCTTAAGAGGAAGCTCGAGCAGGAGCTCGGCCAGGTGAAGAATGTGGCGGAGAAGCTCCTCGCCAAAGAGGTTCAATTTAATGCTTATAGTACAGCAATTGTTAATACTAACTCTAGGTATGTGGTTGCCAGTAGTGTTGGTAATCTTGGTGGTGGTTATAGTCAGCCTCCTCAGTTAGTTAGAGCGAATTCGGAGTTGGGTGCAGTTGGTAGTAATCTATACAGCCGGCCTCTGCCGCAGCTGTCTAGAGCGAGTTCTGATGTGAGGTCTGGGGCTTTAGGTTACCAGCCGTTTAGGCACCTGAGTGTTGCTGTTGGGGATGGTGTGGGGGAGTATGTTGAGAAGGAGAAAAGAACTCCTAAAGCTAATCAGTTTTACAGGAATTCTGAATTCCTCTTGGGGAAGGATAGATTGCCACCTGAAAGCAACAAGAAGTTGAAGCTGAACTGTGGGAGGAAACACGGTGGGAATGGGGAGTATAACTATGGCTACCAGAACAGGGATAAAGTGTTTAGGAGCTGCAGCAGTTTGCTCCAGAGGTTGATGAAGCATAAGCATGGATGGGTGTTTAATGAGCCTGTAGATGCCAAGAAGCTCAATTTACCTGACTACCATAATATTATAAAGCACCCCATGGACTTAGGTACGATTAAGGCTAGGCTGGCTCAGAACTGGTACAAGTCTGCTAGGGAGTTTGCAGAGGATGTCAGACTTGTGTTCCATAATGCTATGACTTACAACCCGAAAGGGCAAGATGTTCATGTCATGGCAGAAGAGTTGCTGAACCTATTCGAGGAGAAATGGATGGGTATCGAGAAGGACTTTTATCCCTATCAGATGTATTATGATGCAGGAATTCCTATTCCTACCCCAAGAAAGGCCCCTCCACCTCCCGTGTTTCCCCTTATTCCTGCTCCTCTTCGTGTTCCAATTCCAGCCTCTTCGGTTAGGAGTTTGGATAGGTCAGAGTCTATGCCTATGCAATCGAAACCAGTCAGTACCCATGTTCCTAGGACGCCTGCTCCAAAGAAACCCAAAGCTAAGGATCCAAACAAGAGGGACATGACTTATGATGAGAAACAGAAGCTTAGCTCAAACCTACAGAGCCTGCCTCATGAAAAGCTTGATGCTATTGTTCAGATAATCAAGAAAAGAAGCACAGCACTTAGTCAACACGATGATGAGATCGAGGTGGACATTGACAATGTTGATGCTGAAACACTTTGGGAGCTTGATAGGTTTGTCACCAACTATAAGAAGAGTCTAAGTAAGAACAAGAGAAGAGCTGAACTTGCCCTTCAAAAGAGAGAAGCTGACCTGGCTGCTCAATCAGCAGTAAGACATCGAATCTTGATTATTTGTAGCTCACATTTTAAATTGTTGCTTCATGGTTGGACTTGTATCAGGATGTTGATTATAACTTCGATTATAATTATATGGTGTTCCATTCTTAATTTGGTCAAGTTTGGGGTGTATGGTAAAATCTTCCTTCATGTTTCTTGACATCTCTACAATTTTGATATTTGCAGAATCCTCAGCCAACTGCAATGGAAGCGACTACTGAAAATAGAATAGGTATTATATTGTGAAAATAGTAAAGATGCGCACCGAGAATTTCTTGAAAATTTTCTGATTTGTCGCTTGCCTTGTCAAACCAGGTGAAAAGCGACCCATTGATGTTGGAAGGCAAGGGGATAATGTGAGTGGATCTAGCTCGAGCAGTTCTAGCAGTGACTCTGGCTCGTCTTCAAGTGGTATGAACAATTTCTGTGCTGTTGTTTGATTCAGCTATATTTTACTGTTTGCCTAACTGTTCTCCCGTGCTTGTGGATACTGTCTGTAACGTGCTCTTATAAATATTGGTGCTTTCTTGGTTGCAGATTCTGACAGTGATAGCTCCTCTGCATCTGGGTCGGATGGAGGCCAGTCACCCAAGAATTAAAGATTACTATCCCTCCCATATGTTTAGGTACATTAACTTTTTCCCCATACTATTGTGCCTTATATACCTGTGGATCCATGATTCAATTCAGTGAAAAAAAACTGCGTAATCACATTTTTTATTATGGAATGGGGGTCAGGTAGTTTGGAATATATTTTTCACTTGGGTCTTGCAGCTTTTGAGATTAGTATCCTGGTTGTGGTTATTTGTGGGACTTTGTTGCTTTGATTATATGGATGGATGCCTTTTAGATGTCAAACATTCTTTTTTTTTTGACTGTTTGAATGTCTGTCAGCTCAATGTTGCCTAGTCATGTATGACGAGAACTGAACTCCATATTAGCTGAGTTAGGTTAGTGGTTTATTCTCTGAATGAGTAAAAATGCATGATAGTGGGTAAACATTCTTTCCAAAGTTGTTTTGCTGCGTTTGGAAGCACTTTGATTTTCCTTAGTGTTGGGGGTGCTGACAGGTTTTGCATATATTTTGAAGCTATATTAACAGATAAGATTACACAGATGGTGTTTGTAATTTGCGCATGCCTGCATGAATATTATTCAATAAGATCTAATCTATATTCTTCAAATCTGCTTACAAAATGACTGGGGTCTTTAAATTTTGCAGAAAATCTCAGCCTCCACCTTTCTTTGGACTGGTATCCCTGGATGCGGAAAGGTGCCGCCTTTTGTTGTCTCTGATTAAAAACTGCTGGTGCTGAATTTGAGAGAAATTCACAGTTGGGAAAATGCAACAAACATATGATGCAGTGGTTATCTTTTTTCTTTGGTAGAGCCCGTAGTGATAGTTTAGCATTCCAGAGCGCTGGGGCCTCTATTGTGAGAGACGGCCGTTGGACATGTAGACTGTTCTTGCTGCTTGCTTCGACTTGATATCGCCTGCATATACTCCAGATGTTTAAAACATGATAAAAATACTTTTTTTGTACAGACTTCAAAAATGTGGTGTTCTGACTAATCTTCCCCAAATCATATTTACCTGTGTGCTCCATATTGACATTAAATCTACCTGGCTTCAAAATGTTGATCCTTTCTCAAGTCCTCTCTCAACTTGGCTGCAAAATAGGTCCTACTGTGAGTAAACACTACTCAAATGAATACAAAATACATTCTAATAACTGGTGACAGAATATAAATGGTTGTGCAAAGATGTGGGCACATGCTATATATACATGCAAACTAGGTGACCAAATATCTTAACATAGTATGAACACATTGTAAAAAGGACATAGCATTGTTAAAATGGGTTAGTTGTGCTCAACCGAGTTCATAAATTGTTACCATAGTATACACAGATGAATATAAACTTGGATTAGGTTTTAATAAATAAATAAACGAACAGATTTGTGCATTCAAAATTGCAGCGACGTTCAGCTAGCTGAGATCACATGTAAGAGTTATTCATGCACACCAATAAGCCAATAAAATCCATACAAATTCATGCATTATGAATAAATAGTCATCAGCAATAGCAAAATTCTTTTCCACATAAACATCACCATCAATTCGCGGAAATCACCATCATAAGCAAAAGATGGAATGGAAAATATGAAATACATCCTAGCATTATGAGAGTAAGAGAGGCAAACGAAACTTCAAATAAGAGAGGCATTCGTATCCAAATAAAAGCCAAGAAGTTCCCAAATAAACACAATAAAAGGCATAGGAGGAACTACATGAGAGTCAACGGAACTTACTCCATTTAGAGGGTGCTCAACCCTTCCAAGCTTTCAACTTCAGCAGCACAATCCAGCGATCACTTTGTTAAAATCTTGATATCTACATTGTTAAATAGTTAAAAATTAAAAATCTCAATCAATGAAATCACAGGTCTAAGAAAAGTAATATGAATATTGCCCGACTTTTGCAAATAGCTGACTATCTAGCTTAAAGAGAACACATAAATGTTACATCTTGGTTTCGAGAGGCTAGAGGAACCCCCTATTACAGTTGTTCACTTTATGATAAATAAGAAAAGTAAAATGGAGAGACTAGTAAAACATAGACAAACAGCGTGTGAGAATACCTGTCAGACTGTCAGTATTATCCGAGAAGGATAATCATCAAGGAATCCAAAAAGGAGTCTTGTCAACTGGCAAGGGATAATCCTGGACAATAAATTAAACGCAAGTCAAGAAGATAATCCTAAAATTTTCAGTAGAAGACTAATTTATGCCTTATCGAACTTGAGTATAAATTGAATGCATAAATTCAATCCTGAAATTTTCAGTAGAAGACTAATTTATGCATTCCTAGTTTCATAATCATACTCTATATATCAAGTTCTGTCATAGAAAGACTCGGGCTGATAAAGAAACAGCTTTCCTTGAGACTTCAAAAGCAAATTGCTAATACTATTAACAGCTTTAACTTATGGCTCATAGAAAAGATACAACCTTGAGGAAATCTGTGCATTGTTTACACCTACACACATATAGAGCTCAAACGAAAAGGCTTCTGCCAATTCATCGACTTACTAAAGATTTAACAGTTCAAACTCAAAATTCAACGCAACCAGCACGAGATTGATTCCAAAAACAAAAGCAAGCACGCAATGTATAAACTAACAAATAGAAACCAAGGCCAAGTGCTGCACATCCATACAATACAAACTAACATTAACCAAATTCAAAATTTAGTGACTTGCACATGATCCATATTCAAAACACGAGTAACATCAACATGATCAATTAAATTGCAGAATCAAAAGAGCTGACCTGACAGAGCCCAGATCAGAGCTCCGGCGGATGTCATCAAACCAAGATCGCCGGACAAGATTCCGATGAGAACCCATTGCGCAGACTACAATTTGAAAAAGAGTAGCAAAACCTGTGTTGATAGCAATAAATTCAAGCATTGTCATCATCATCATCAATATCATCATCAATCACTAACACAAACAAAACAACTGAAGCTACAATAAAAGAAAACAGGAAAAGAAACGAACCTGTAAATTAACCGATCAATTGTTGGGGTTTTGGTTTTGGTAATCATGCGAAGAAAGTGGGGAAATTCTTGGTACATCTGATTACTGTGCCTATTCTCTATTTTTGGAGGGTGGAAAATTCTTGGACTCCCGACCACTCCGTCCTTTGTTACTCCATCTTTTTTTTTTCCTAATATGAACACAACTTGCAATTAATATTTAATATCATTATTATTATTATTGTACATTTTATTATTATACATTTGTGTGGATTAAATCACACACACTATTTAAATATCAAAATCTAAGAATGTTGCTTTTCAATTTGTATGAACCAACAATCAAGCAATTAATTATAGTCACGATGTTATGATGATATATCCACAGTTCCGTGGGGTCCTCATTTTAAGTTATACCCCTACATTAAGGTCCTTTTATTTATGAGTAAATTTGTTCAGTTAAATTTAGTTTGATATAAATATAATTTGATGAAATTCAAGTAGATTTCGATATACTGATTCTATTTTGAATAATTTGACTAATGGTCACCATATTTTACCAATTTAATAGTTTTAGTCAACATACTTTAAAAATGAAAATTTTAATCCTAAATGTTTCAGATTGTCAATTTCAACTTCAGTTCAGTTCAGTCTTGATATGCAAAAAAAATATTGATTTTAAGTCATCAATCTTGATTTTTTAATATATGTTTTTGTATATATCTTCATATCCATATAGAGTAAGCTAGATTAGCTTTCTTGTATTATAAATTGTATAGTTCCGTATCAATAAAATCATTGTGAGTTACACATTTACATGGTATCAATATTAGTAAAAAAAAAATTAGAGTTTTTTTCAAAAATTCATAAAATCTTGATAGGTGTCTAAACCCCTAGCAGCCTTTGATAGGCCCAAACCCTTGCTGTCGACTGCTCCGCTAGCCGACTGGTTTTTCCTCAAGCTCTTCTCCAATCTAATTCAAATCCCGCCTCCTGACACTCACGTTGTTACTATGGCTACCAGAAACTCGCTCACCTACACCACAACGATCCACATGTTGCCGATCAAACTCAGTTCCGACATCATTATGACATGGCGCTCCCAAGTGCAATGTTGTTCAACTCTGCTAGTTTTGGTGGGTATCTTGATGGTACTCTCCCTAAGCCCAAGGTCGCCGCTGCAATGACGCCGGATTCGGCTGCTCTCACCCCAGAAGCATGGATGTCGTAGGACAAGGTTCTCAAAGCCCTTCTCCGACCTTCTCTCACCGAGGATGCAATGTTGGAGACGATCGGATGCAGCACTATTCAGGCGGAGTGGGAATCCTTGGCGGTAGCATTTGACAAAAACTCCAACGCTAGTGAACTGCAGCTCCGCGACGAATTCCACACGATCCGCCGCGGCTCTTCCTCTGTGATGGACTATCAACGCCGTTTTAAGGTCATCCTCTACGGACTAGCTAATGATGACGACATGGATCGTGTGATGATCTTCCTTCGTGGTCTCTGTCCATCTTATGCCAATTTTAGACGGTGTAGATGTCGATCACGTCACTCCCGCTCTAAATAGAAGTCGTTGCACTCGGACGCACGAGATCTTTCTCGTTCACTCAGGTTCTAATGGTGGCGTGGTGGTGATCACGCTCCGGTTGCCTTTGCCGCCGTTGCACAGCCGTATCAAAATGGCTCATTTGCGCCGGCTCGGGCATGCAAAAGGCCTAAATGCAAAGATAAACGATAAATTAAAAACAACTACAATCATTATATTTTTAAAAATTAAAAAATACACATTTATAATAAGCCTAAATATTTTTGAGTCTTGTGCGGGAGCACAACCCGCACTGCATAGTCTGCACTAGGTCAGGCCCTTCCGACTATCATCTAAAATACATGGTAATCCATCAAATGCTTATCAAAATATCAGTAAAACGAATTCTACTCAGTCACATTTGCTACTTCGTCACCAAACCCACTCAGACGTGGAATTCATGTAGTGCGAGTGTGGAGTGGAGTGACACATGCGAGACAGTATTTCGACACCAAACCGGTCTGACGTGGAATGTAAGCGTCAACCTTAATATTACACGCATGCGACATTCTACTTAGTCACGTGTCTGCTATTTCATCACCAAACCACTCCGACATGGAATCCATGCGTCAACCTTTAAATAACACAACTGCAGAAGTGTCAGGTGGTGAGAATGTTGCTTTGAATTTAGATTCGAACAGTGGTGCCGTGATTGGAAGTGGATTCCAGAATCAGTCAGATGGAGTAGGTACATCCATAGGTTTGGAGTTCAGGAAAAGTCAGGTGTACATTTCAGTGGCACGTTGTAAAACCACCCACAAAGCTAACGGCGATCAGATTCTACCTCTTGAAGGATGGGAAACTGATGCATCTGAAAAGTTGATGAACTCTGAAGGATGGGATAATCAGTTTGATGCAGATGTTATTACCTTAATAGTACACACGTGCGACATTCTACTTAGTCTCGTGTTTTCTATTTCTTCACCAAACCACTCCGACGTGGAAACCATGTACCAACCTTAATATTCCACTGCGACATTTTACTCAGTTACGTGTGTGTTATTTCTTCACCAAACCACTCCGACGTGGAATCCATGTAGCAACGAGTGATACGTGTCACAAACGTTCGTGGAGTGACATGTGCGAGACTTTGCGTGTTAGAAACGTGCGAGATATTGCGTGTCACAAACGTGCGGGTGTAGAGTGACACGTGCGAGACATTACGAGTCTGCTATTTCATTACTCTCCGATGTGGAATTCATATGAAACTGACATTCTACTAAGTCACGTATCTTTTATTTCGTCACCAACCCTCTCCGACATGGAATACTTGCGCGTGTGTTTACATGCACGTATTACACACGTACAAGTGTGGAGTGACACGTGCGAATATACCTACTTAATTTTTAATCTCGATTCCTTCATCCTCTGTCCCAACTGTCTCTCCTCACCTCCTCAACTAGTCAACCCTATGCTATGTTTTTCCAAATAGAGCATCCATTAGCTCTTAAACCCTTGTCACCTTGATCCCTATATATCTATGGAGTTTCATTCCTCTGTGCAGTATCCATTACCTCTAAATCCCTGTCATTTCCCTATATGCCTATGGAAATTTCTTCGTTTGTGAAGTATCGATCACCTTTTAATCCCCTATCACCTCTCCATATCCCTATGGAGTTTTCTTCCTCTTTAATGGAGCATCCATCCCTCTTAATACCCTATCACCTCCATGTATCCCTATTGAAAAAGTTACACATCCATCACCTCTTATTTCCCTGTCATACCAAGCTAGTGTAACAAAGGAACGAGTAGATGAAATGATGAAAATCAATAGTGATGATGAAATGGAGGTCGCACAATCCTCCATGGCAAAATCATGTATAGTACCTTGAAGCTATCATTTCATTTTTAAAATCTTGCATCTAGCCTTATAAAAATGCAGTGTTCCTTACTAAAGAAACTATGATCTTTAATTTTTACAAGTGCACGTCAGTTTTGGTTTTGATGCATACTGCACTATAGCGTGTGTAAAAATTATAACCGTTTTATTAATTAGGAGTTTATCAGAATGCACAATCTGATTATCTTCAAATATCATACTTATTAACTTTTATATTGTTAAAAAACAGAATGACTTACAATTTTATAATAATCTCATATTATTAATACTAAAACTCGACGAGTATTAATTAATGAGATTGTGATAAATAAAATTGTGGATACATTATGTTAAGGACTAAATAACCTTAGTTAAGCAAATGTGAATGAAGTCATATGGTTTAAAATATATGTGCAGATTAAAAAGGGAAGGGTTTCAATTTTATAATTCAATTGAGTTTTTAACAAGTATACATGTTGGTATAATAAAATAATATTTTATTGAATTGAATCTAATTAGAGCGCGTGCGTGTGGATTCAATTAACTCATTTAATTTTAGTCAACTTTGTACTCTTAATCACAGTCACTCCCTCTAATCCAATCTAACGGACGGTGAGGATTAAATCATTATTATTCTAATTTTCTTTAATGATTAATTAATTATATTAATTTTCTGTTTTAAAGCCCTTCTTCTCCTTCGTCGAAATCCTTTTTTTCGACCCTTCTTCTTTCGTGTCCTTTTTCATCGATATTAATACAAGAAAGCACCCTTTAATTTATTCTACGAAAACGTTGCACACAGTTTACTATATACAGCTCCATTTTACTTCTGCAGGTCTAATAAAAATGAAAAATATCATAATTACCCTTCATTCGCTTATTAATTTTAACAAATATATTTCTAAAACCCTAACCTTGAATGCATAAACCCGTCTATGTAATGATTTAACGCGTGTCCAAATTAAAAATTATTTTCATGAATTATAATACATATTCAAGAGGGACATTATTGGCATTTCAAATTTAATTTGGACCTGCAGAAATAAAGTGGACCTGCATTTAGAACCACCCCTGTATTTATCATCAATAGATTTAGCCAAAGCAGATCAATTAATCCAACGGTGAAATTCCTAATCTCAGTTGAGACATAACGATGAACTCTGCAGAACACATTACCGCCGCCACCGATTCAGTCTCCGGCGTCACAAATCATTGAGTAGAAAAAAAAGCACGGATTTAAAATCTTCGGAATCATGAATTGGTTGCAAGAGAAAATTTATATATGGATAATAATTTTTTGTTGATTGGAGAGAGGGAAAGAGAGGGAAAATTATTATTTGGGAAAAAGGGTTATATAATAGAATCGGTCTCCTGAGTGACCGTCTATATCTAGCAATGATATAGACCAGGGACCACGCTGCAAATATAGTAAATATATGCAAAATTTCGCGGGTCAAAAAGTGGATCCAAATCGGGTCATAACAAACACACCCATTTGCACCATTTTCGGCCACAAACACAGAAACAGCAAACGCAAAACACAAAAACCCCGCAAACGCAAACACCGGAAACACAGATCTACCTTGATTTCACAGAGCAGAACGCAAAACGCGAGGAATAATTTGGGGCAAAAACGCTGGAATTCACTGGTTTAAGCTACGGGCATGGAGATCCAAAGCAAGGTGAGTTCCAATTTGAATTTCCGATCAATTTTGATGTATAAGTCATCAATTCGATGCATCAAATCCTTGCTAATTGTTGTTTTTTTTTTAATTTATAAACCACAGCTTTCAATAAGTGGCGAAGAAGGTGTAGATTCTGCTGTTACCGATCTAGGATCATGCGTAGATGACAAGGAAGATCGATCTTCATTAGCAATAGGTAAATACTGGAGTTCTGTTTGATACTGGATGTTTGCTTTAGTTTTCAGTTTGTTTTATCTGTGAAAAGTGTCGTGTTTAGGTTGGGATCTGATGTGTTTAGCATGAAAAACTGGATTTGAATGTGTGAGCACTATGTATATCTGTTGAAATGCTTGTCTGTGGAAAGTGGACTGTTTAGTATGAAATCTGATGTATTTAGCATGAAAACTGGGTTTGAAATTGTAAGCACCATGAATAAAACTTTTTGGAATGCATGCTTGTGAAAAGTGGGCTGTTTAGGATGGAATCTGAACTGTTTAGCATGAAAACTGGATTTGAATGTGTAAGCATCATGAATATCTGTTTAAATGCATGTTTGTGGAAAGTGGAATGTTTAGGTTGTGATCTGATGTGTTTAGCATAAAAACTGGGTTTGAAATTGTAAGCACCATGAAATAATACTTTTTAAAATGCATGCTTGTGAAAAGTGCCCTGTTTAGGATGGAATCTGAACTGTTTAGCATGAAAACTAGGTAACAATGCTGATCTGCCTGATTTGGAGGACGTTGATCTTAGGCAGAGTTTTGATGGACTCAGTGCTAGAACCCTTGAAGAGCTAGAAGCACTTTACAAGCTGCATGCTAAAGCAATTGGTTTTTGCTATAGAAAATCAACAAGTAGGAGAAATCATCAAGGCGTTCACTGCGAACAATATTTTAGTTGCTCTTGTGCAGGAAAGCCGAAAAAAGAAACCACCCAAACACCGCCTACCCCAGTCCTACTGTTAGATGAACCTGAAAGTTCAACATCAAAGAAAAGAAAAAGAAAGCACAAGAACTATCCGATAACCAAGACAGAGTGCAAGGCTTCACTCCGTGTAAAGCTGGTTGATGGAATTTTCCATGTCAAACATCATATCCTAACGCATAATCATGCTTTGCTTAGGCCCAAATGGATGCAGTTTGCAAGAAGCGAGTGCAAAATCACTCCAGCAATAGCCAAGGTAAAAATAGAATAATTTCAACGTAAAAATGTTTAGCACAGATTGCTATATTTTAAAATTGTGTGAGGCTGTGTTTGTTTCAGGTCATAATGGGGATGGAAGATGCTGGAATGAAACCAACTGATGGATACAACTATCTCACATATTTAGCGGGAGGAGATGAGGCAGTGGGTCATGAACTCAGGGACCAAATCAATTTTGTTGGAAGACTCAGAATGAAAGAGATTGAAAAGGGCGACGCAAAAACATTAATAGCAACTCTAGAGGAAAAGAATAAGAACCAAGAAGGTTTTTTCTACAGAGCTTTGAAAACGGAAGATGAAAACAGGTTGAAAGCTGTGTTTTGGAGGGATTCTATGATGCACGAAGATTACAACATTTATGGCGACTGTGTAATACTTGACACTACCTTCAAAACAAACAGGTAACATTGAAAACTGGTGTGTTTAGGTTAGAAACTAGAGTGTTTATTTAGAAAACTGTTGTGGAAAACTGTTTAGTATTAACTGTTTAGAAACTGGTGTGTTTATATTATAAAATAGTGTATTTACATTGAAAACTATAGTCTTTACAGAATGTTTTATGAAATAGGTTTAAATCTTATAAATGACATTTGTAGCTGACTACAGTATTGACTCTTTAGAAACTGGTGTGTTTATATTTAAAACTGGTGTGTTTACTTTAAAAACTGTTGTATTTACATAATTTTTTTTTTCTGAAACAGGTACAATTTGATATTTGCTATGATACTTGGAATGAATAACAGCCGAGGTAATGTGATGTTTGCCTGTGCTTTTATGTCTGATGAAACAAGTGAAACGTTTGAGTGGGTACTTAAAACATTCAAGAAAAGTATGGGAGGCAAAGCACCGATAACATTGTTTACAGATCAAGATATTGCGATGACAAATGCGATCGAAAAGGTAGAGTCTTAATACTGCATGTTTAACATGTTTTTTATATTGTCCTGGGCTAATTAATGACAATCTTCTGTAACAAAAACAGGTTTTCCCTGAGACGAGACATCGATTATGTTTGTGGCACCTTATGCAAAATGCAATTTCCCATTTTGGCGAGCTGAAAAAAGACGGGCCTTTCAAGTCAGCATTCCAGCGATGCTTATACGGCTGTTCGTTCGAGCAAGAATTTGAAGACTGTTGGAGAAATTTGCTCATAGAGTTCAACTTGGAAGGTGATGACTGGTTCGAACGGCTGTATAATTTGCGCGAGAAGTGGTGTACAGCGTTCAGCAAAGATTTCTTCTCTGCTAGGACACTAGCTACACAAAGATGTGAGAGTGCAAACCATGCTATCAAGATGAAGGTCTCAAAAACAACATCGTTGACTCAGTTTGAGAAGGCTTTTGAAAAAATGATTAGAAAATGGAGGAAGAACGAACAGAAAGAGGAAAGTAGGTGCCTACGTTTTCTACCTCGGTCAGCAAAAGGGGGCCTTTTGAAGCATGCATCCGAAGTCTACACACTCAAGATTTATGAGGAATTCAAGCGAGAATTTGGATGGGCAATGGCAACATCGATTTCTGAATCCAAGCTGAATAATGGTGGATACATCAGATGCTTTGTAGTGACTTTAGAAACAGATCCTGATACAGCAGGTTTGTTTTTATTTACAACTAATTTTTTTTTTTGATATAATAGTCTTTTGGATGAAATCTAATGTCTTTAGGTTAGAAACTGGTGTGTTTGACTATAAAACTGTTGTATTAGCAACAAGTGAAAAGATATGTTGTTTAGAATAGATACTAGCATGTTTAAGAATGTGAATACTAGAGTGTTTAGTTGTTTAAAAACTAAACACTCTAGTATTCACATTCTTAACACATGCTAGGTTCTTGAACGTAAACTGAGAAGGAAGAATCTTTTGGCTAAAAACTGATATCCTTAGGTTAAAAACTGGTGTATTTAGGTTAGAAACTGGTGTATTTGTTTTGAAAACTGGTGTATTTACAGAAGGTCTTGCAGGTGAAGTTATGGTGACAATCCCTGCAAATAAGTCCTGGGAGTTTCACTGTTCCTGTAGAATGTTTGAAGAAACAGGCTTGCTATGCTACCACATGATCAGGATATTGCACATGATGTCAATAATGAGGATTCCACCACAGTACATTGTGTGCAGATGGACGAAGAATGTGAAAAAGCAAATCTGGGATAAGTTTCTTGAAGAAGACAAGAATGCTGAGGCAGGTAAGAAATTGAAGGACTCAATTCCATGGCGGCATCAGATCACAGGGCAGTTCTACCATCTGGTTGCCCAAAGTGAAGACAATCTGGAAGCTAGAAAACTATTAGAAGATGCGGTAAAGAGGCAAACGATTTCAATTCAAAAAGTCCTAGGAAAAGAAGAAGAAGAAGAAGTCACAGATCCAAAGAGCTCATCCGGTAATGCTGTTCCAATTGAAGAAGATGATGAGTTTGCAATTGAAGATCCAGACAAAGCAAACACCAAAGGGAGAGGTAAAAGAATCAAGTCATCAATCGAGCGCCCTAAAGCAAAGCCAACAAATGAGTTTGGATCATATACTCCAAAGCCGCGATTATTTTAAGTTCCATATTTGTTTTTTTTCTTGATTTTTGGTAAAGACTTCCAAACATTATACCATCGAGATTTGAATTGAGTTATGGTATTGGGATTTGAAACTGCTGGATTGTTGTGTTAGAAATAAGGGTATTTGTGTTAAAAACAGTGGTGTTTATAGTGAAAAACTGTGCTTTTTATGTTTATAGTTGAAAGCTGTTGTGTTTTAGATGGAAAATGGAAACTGTTGAAACTGTTGAAAGGTGATTGACTTAGAAACTGTTGTTTTTAAGATGAAAACTGTTGTGTTTAAGATCTCAAAACAACATCCATGGAAACTGTTATATTTAAGATGAAAACTATTGTGTTTATAGAAACTTGTGTAAGGTTTCTATCTTAAAAACTGTTGTTTTTAAGATAGAAACTGATGTGTTTAAGTTAAAAACTGAATGCTTAAGATAGAAAATGTAAAGCTGAACAAACTTTCATAAAACTAAAACAAGAGTCATTAACAAGCAAAAGTGCACTGTTTAACATGAAAAACTAAAAATTAATATCCTATACTGGTCTAAATTTTGATATGCTAACCAAGGTGTTTATGAATTTTCCCAAAATTCATAATCGTCAATGTGAAGATCAAAACTTGGCATTGCTTCCTTGACCTTCGGCATAGCAGATTTCACTACCTCATCAAACCACTTGTGCAGCTCGGGCGCCTGCCAAAACTCCTCACTTTCCCATATATCTTCAGGTTGGCTACTGGCTTCAGCTTCTTGTGGTTGAGTTTGACGCTCTTCTGCATTCTGACTTTGAACCTTGGCAGCGGCTTTATCTGACTTAAGTCTTGCAAAGAACTTCGCAGTGACAAGTCCCATATCCCTTTTCAGAATCTCATAAGCTTGTTCAGCATTCTGTAGAAGAATAAATAAACAGTTAAAAGGAATTCAGAATAAAAAAAGCCAAGACGTTTTGTAAAACTTACACTCAAACCAAGGTCCGCTATCTCCTGATCAGTTTTAAACTCCCCAGTTCCTGGAAGGTCGAAGCTGCCATTAAACTTATTGGCTGGCCTATCCCCATGAGCAGCATTAATGACCCTCCCCGCACGAGTCAGTGGGTACGACCTGGTCTCAACGAGAACCTTGTCAAAGCCATTCATTTTGAGCCAACTAACCCTTGAAGCCACCTTATCTTGAGGCCAGTGCTGAGCAAGAGGGACTGTCATAGGTTCCGGCATACCTAAATTTTAAACACACGGAAAGATACCAGGTCAGACAGAAAAATCACACTAAACACACAAGTTTTCAAAGTTAAAACATTAGAAATCACATTAAACACACAAGTTTTCAGAATCATACCTAAATATGGCGACCGTTGAAGATATTGGATCAGAACTACATACACACAACCCCCAAGAGCAGTGTGTTTCTTGCTTCGTTTGTGGAAGTTCGTCACCCCTTTCAGTAGCTGCTCCAAGAGATACTTGCACCAATCCATGGTTGCTATCTCAGACACGTCAGTGACAGCCTGGATCATCTTCATATCGACATTCCTAAATTTTATGCCAGCCAGAAAAATACATTAAATACACAAGTTTTCAGTGTTAAAGCATTAGAAACCACATTAAAAACAGAAGTTTTCAGAATCATCTACCTGGTTTGCAGAGGATTGACAAAGTTTCCGAGCATAAACAGCACAAAAAACTGCAGAAACTCTTCACCACCATCTGGAAGGGCTTCCATCTCTCTCACCAAAGCATCCAGAGGGATGTCAGCATCGTCATTCACCTTGAACCTCCTCTTCCATGCAAGCCTCTCCCGCTTAATCTTCTCAGATTTATCAGCGTCGATGTTCCCAGACAATGAACCAACAGGTACATCAACCCCACCTATCGGCAAGCCCAACACATCAAAAACCTCATCAACCCCTATCTTATAGGTCACTGACCCTATGGTTTGATTTCCATGGCCATCTAGACTGGAAATCAAAAATGGGATGATTTCCAGCGGGAATTTGCTCATCTGCACCTTCAACAAGCCCCCAAAACCAATTGTCTCAACAGCAGCCTTCTGAGCCTCGGTCAGTTTTGCTAAAAACTTGGCAACAATGCTTAAATGGCATGCTATTTTCACGCCCTTATCCAGTCTGCAAATTAAACATTTAAAAATCAGTTAAAATGCAACTATCGAATGTTAGTATATAAAAAACTAAAATTAAATTTAAAACTTACTTAATTTCATCATTTTCCACAATGCAAACATGCTGCGACTTTTTCCTGGCCTTCTTTTCCACTACTTCACCATCAGTTGTCTCCACATCATTTTTCCTCTTCCTCCGTTTGTCAGTTGGAACAACACTTGCAGCACATTTAACTGTACTTATGGGAGGAACGTCGTGGACAGTGGACTGGGAATGGACCTGGGGCTGGGGGGGCTGAGGCTGAGATTGAGGCTCCTTGAGCGGGACCTCGTTGAACAAGGGCTGCTGTGGCTGGGGCTGATCAACCCGAGGATGGGGCTCGCTGACCTGGGGCTGTGGCTGGGGCTGATCGACCCGAGGCTGGGGCTCGCTGACCTGGGGCTGGGGTAGGGGCGAGACGTTTTGGAAGGGGGATAGGTTGAACAGGGGGGACAGAGGCTGGGACTCCTCTAACATGGGCTGAGGAGACTGAGGCTGAGGCTGGGAGGGCTGGGAGGACTGAGGCTGAGGCTGGGAGGGCTGGGAGGACTGAGGCTGGGACTCCTCGAACGGGACTTCGTTGAACGAGGCGATGTTGAACAGCCCTCCCAGCTGGGGTAGGGGCTGGGATTCAGGCACGTTGGCATGGGGCTCGACAGTGCTGGACTGGAGCTCATCAGTGGTGACCTCGGGCTCGACAGTGCTGGACTGGGACGAGGCATGAACTAAAATCTTCTTTACACGTTTCTTTGCTTGACGTTTCTTGTTCACCACAGGTTCAGCAGCAGCTTTCTTCTCAGGTGCAGCTTTCTTCTCAGGTACATCAGCAACTTTCTTCTCCGCTGCACGGGGAGGTTTCTTCTCCGTAGATGGACAATCCCTGCATTTTTTGTTTTTACGCAAATTCCTCTTGCCTGTATTAAAAAACAAAATAAACATTGGCACATGTTAAAAATCTACTACATAAGATAAAAACTACATTAAAATTGAAGGGAAAACAAAATCATACCATGAGTGCATGTGGATTCAGTAGCCACTTCTTTTCCCTTTTTTCCTTTTCTAGTGAGCTGCTCTTCAACATCATCTTCAGCATTGTCTTCATTGATTTGTGGAACAATGGATGCCAATACAGTATCAGCAAAATTCTGGCTGTCGCTCTGATCCTCATTGATTGGCTCAGCCCCAATCGTAGAGCGCGTGTTATACACCACACGTACTGCAAAGAAATATTTTTCTAATCAGTAATAATAATTTTTGAATTTTAAACACTTGTAAAAGCATAAATAATCAGGCTAGAAAGACAAGTTTTCATATTATAAACTTCAGATTTTAGACACATAAAAACTAGGGTGTTTATGTTAAATAATGTTGTATTAAGTGTAGTCAAGTTTCCAAATTAAACAGTCAAGGTTCCAAAAAAACACAGTTTTCAAACTAAACAGTCAAGTTTTACGTCAACAGTTTTCAGGCTAAACAATACAGTTTTCAACCTTAATAATCTAGTTTTTACAAAACAACATTTATCACATGTAAAAATCAAAGTTCTACAATCACTTCATTCTAAAAAAGCAAGTTTTCACAAATTTTTTTTATAGTTTTCATACTAAAAGATCAAGTTTCTAAACATCAAAGTTTCCAAACAATAAAATTTGAAAAACCACAGTTTCCAGACTAAACTACATAGTTTCTTCAAACACAGTAGTATTCAGCCTTAATGATCAAGTTTTCAAAAATAACAGTTTTCACATTAAACAAGCAAATTTTACAAAACACCACAGTTTTCAGGTTAAAAACTAAAAAATCCACATGCACACAGAAAACACATTAAACAGTCAAGTTTCCAAAAAAACACAGTTTTCAAATTAAACAGTCAAGTTTTACATCAACAGTTTTCAGGCTAAACAATACAGTTTTCAACCTTAATAATCTAGTTTTTACAAAACAACATTTATCACATGTAAAAATCAAAGTTCTACAATCACTTCATTCTAAAAAAGCAAGTTTTCACAATTTTTTTTTATAGTTTTCATACTAAAAGATCAAGTTTCTAAACATCAAAGTTTCCAAACAATAAAATTTGAAAAACCACAGTTTCCAGACTAAACTACATAGTTTCTTCAAACACAGTAGTATTCAGCCTTAATGATCAAGTTTTCAAAAATAACAGTTTTCACATTAAACAAGCAAATTTTACAAAACACCACAGTTTTCAGGTTAAAAACTAAAAAATCCACATGCACACAGAAAACACATTAAACAGTCAAGTTTCCAAAAAAACACAGTTTTCAAACTAAACAGTCAAGTTTTACATCAACAGTTTTCAGGCTAAACAATACAGTTTTCAACCTTAATAATCTAGTTTTTACAAAACAACATTTATCACATGTAAAAATCAAAGTTCTACAATCACTTTAGTTTTCATTCTAAAAAAGCAAGTTTTCACAATTTTTATAGTTTTCATACTAAAAAATCAAGTTTCTAAACATCAAAGTTTCCAAACAATAAAATTTGAAAAACCACAGTTTCCAGACTAAACTACATAGTTTCTTCAAACACAGTAGTATTCAGCCTTAATGATCAAGTTTTCAAAAATAACAGTTTTCACATTAAACAAGCAAATTTTACAAAACACCACAGTTTTCAGGTTAAAAACTAAAAAATCCACATGCACACAGAAAACACATTAAACGGTCCAGTTTACAATCTAAACACATAAAAATTCAACCAAAACAGTCTAATCGAACTAGAGCAGTCACGAAGATCAAAAAAACAACAAAAAAGCGGGAAAACACAGCGACAGAAAGTATCACCTCTCTGCACCCCCTCTGGTTTGTTTTCTTCCACTGATTTAGACGACTTCATTTTTTTCAGATCTGCAGAACACAAAACACGAATCACGAATCACAAAACACAATCAATCAATCAAAACATCACACCAATCAATCATGAAAAGAATAATGAACAGTCGGATTAACATACCTGACTCAGAGATTGGAATATTACCCAATCGATTAACAACTGAGCGAGGACCGCTGCAGTACACGAAAACGCAACAATCAGAACTCAATACAAAAAATGCAGATCAAAAAACCATTAAATAACAATCAATACCTGGATTGCGCCGGTTGGATTCCGCCGGTTGGATTGCGCTGCGATGGTTGGGATTGCGACGGTTCGGCGCGACTGGGGGTTTCGGAAGAGAGGGTTTGGAATTGGGAACGGTGGTTGCAGAGTGAAATTTGGGAAATAAAAAAATAGGAAATTGCTTTATATATTTATGGAGGAGGGCTTTTTAGCAATTTCTCTAATTGTTAAAAAGGACTTGCTTATTTCTAAATTACAAAACAGGAGCCGTTTTTCTAATTGTAATTGCAGAAATAGGCCGTCTATATTATAGCAATAATATAGACGGTCTATTACAAGACTAATATTAAATGGAAAAGGTTTGAAAAGCATTTAAATTATATTTACCGTTTCCCATCGGGTTTCTCAAAATATGAGGAATATATTAAAGATAATAAATATAGCATTAAGAAATTATACATACTGTTTCCCATCCTGAATCGGTTTCAGGATATCGTCTATAAAAGGGTTACTGCCCTCAAGGCTCAAATCATTATTTTTCATACTCGTCATTCATCAAACTGCCTTCAGCAGTGTTTCAGCAACAAGTCGCTTCTCCAGCGATGAGCGGCGAATCAAGATCTCGGTATTCCTGGAGAGCTACACCGTCACCAACACAGGCTCTCCTCGCCACAGAGCAAGAAATCGCTCGCTCTCGAGCAGAGATTGAACTTAAAGAAAAGGCGGATGCTTTGATCGCCAAAGATGAGAGAATCAAAAAAATCACAAAGGCGCTGTGTAGCAAGAATCAAGAAAACCATCTTCTACAGCAAGAAATCCATCTTCTACAGGCCGATATTAGCGATAAGGATATCAAGCTCGATCGATTGCACCTGGCTCTGCTAGACGATAATCGAGAAATCACGGATGATAGAATCCAGACACTGGAGGCTGATCTGAGTGCCAGAGACGTAAGCATTCAAGAATTCAGACAACAGATCGCCAGCCTGCAGGCGGATTTGATCGCCAGAGATGAAGAATTGCGCGAGAGGGATGAAAAGATCGCTGAATTGAGAAAACGGAAATCGGTGGAGGATTCGGAAGAACAAGCTCCTCCCCAAAAACGGGGGTGAAAGAATCGATGGATTGAATAATAAATATCATTGTAAAGTAATTGTTCTTTTTTTACACAAATGAATAAGATTCATCATCATTTCCAGTATTCTCTTCTCTCTACATTACTTTTGAAGTTACATATTGAATTCAATTATTCGACTCTCCCTTCTTTTCATCTTCTAATAATATCCTCCTTATAACTTCTTTTGTAATTTTTGGGATTCAGGTTGATGCAGACAAGGTGTTTGATGAAATTCCTTAACCAGCACTTTTTTGTTCACTGTCTAATGGGATTCAAGTTGTTGCATCCAATGTGTTTGATTAAATCCCTTAACCAGCCTACACTATTTCTCTCTCGGTCGTATTACTTGTCTGTTTTCCATTTTCAGCGTGTAGGTGTTCGTTTGCTGTATTGGGTTAGTAGAAATAACTTATGATCTTGCTATTTTTCAGTCTTTCTTTTTCAATCTTCTAGAACATGATGGCTCATGGCTGAATTGATTCCAATCAAATTTGTGTTCCAACCTTTTGGTTGGATCCATATGAATTCCATGGCTGGCTCTGGAAACGTTAATCCTTTAATCCCAATTTTCATTTTTGAGCTTCTATTTGCGCTCAGTATCAATTATGTGTCAACCTTTTCTGCGTATGGAACTGTTGCTCCTTGCATTGTCCATTGTGTTATTGCCTCCAATAGATTTCAACTGTAAGGTTGCTTTTCCTTTTATGTTTGTATGCTAGTAATTTAAAAAGTTTGTTGCTTTCTCTTTCATTTTTATGCTAGCCTGTTAGAAGATAATGCTTTTTCTTCAGGCGTCGGTAGAAGTCCGTGTATTAATATAGGTTCTGACTATTTTTCCTCTTTGGTTCTTTTTGCAGTTCTTCCTTGGTGGAAGAACAAAAGACTCTATCGCCAAGTTCATCAGTGCAACCTTGGAGCCTGATGTTGGTGAGTTATTTTCAACCACCAGTGCGTTGCTGTAATTTGTGTCAAAAGCATGTGTTTTGTCCTTTATACTGTAGCATATCGATCACCATATACTTAGTTGAATGAGATTTATGATGCCTCTATTTTGCTGCTAGTGGCATGTAGGTAATATATAGGTTTGATCCTTAGAACCAGGCTCCTGCACTATAAGTGCAGGAAAAAGCTGTCTAATTTTGGGCATAATCATACTGAATAAGAAGAACCTTGTATTGTTGCATGTACAGTTGTATTCAGTTATGTATTTTATTTAGCATTTTACAACTTCTGCACGCTGTTTGTGAATGGTTAAGTTACATTATATCTTACCGTTTTCCTATTATGATATAAAATAGACTTATTAAGTTAGATAGATCAAATAATAGAGTTTCTGTTGTCAGGGTTTTAGCTCTTAATGGATCTTATCACGGGGATACTCTTATCTGTGGATTTCAGTTTTAGTGGTTTTATATGGTTTTAGTATGTACTTCTGACCTTTCACATTCCCATTGGATGAAGTAGCAGGAATGTTTACAAGTTTATCTATGAATTGCAGGTGTCCAATACACGATATAATGTCTACACTAATTTCTATTTAGTTTCTGTACAATTTGCCCCTTTGTTGGAAACAATTTTCAAACAATTGTTGGAACTTGAAAATGCAATTTTGAAACGATTTTTGATTAGCACCATTGGTATGGCTTTGGCACCTTCTTGTCTTCCAATTTTGATTAGGTTTCATATCGGAAAACATGCTGGACATAGCCGGATATCTTCTTTCCTATAGGTGTTGCTTACTGTTGGTCACTACCAAAAGCTATTTCAAAGTGTAGACTGATGATTATATGATGTATTTGAACAGGTGAAGAAGAAAATACTGGGAAAGAAGAATTTTATTGATAAAATGCAAAGAAACAATTCATTTACAATGATGATGGTATTGACCAGACTGAAGAAGTTTTCATTTGAGTCCGAGGTCTGCCGGATTCCATGGCCTTCTTGTCTTTTTTCGGGGGACTTGCTCTACTGACTCAGCAGTTTTCCGTTTCTTTAATTGATCGATTTCTTGATCCTTGGCTTGCAGAGCATTTTTCATCTCTTGAATGCTTTTATCTCTGGCGCTCAAATCCCTCCGCAATCTATCAACTGCTTGATCCTTGGCAACCCGACTTCTTTCGATTTCTCGATTCTTGGCAAGCAGAGCTGTTTTCATTTCTTGCAGATCCTTTCTCAGCTCTTCAATCTTGGCATCCTTGGCCTTCAAACGGCGATCCATTTCTTGGTCCTTAACCGTTTCTTGACTGCTTTTGACCTTTAGAGGATCGAATTTTCGGGTTTTGTCAATCATGGCATCTGCTATGTCTTGAATTATCTGCTCTTTGGCGAGGAGATCCTCTGTCAGTTTCTGGAATCGTACTTGTTCTTCAGATTCCATAGGTAGGGCAGAGCCATTTCATTTCGCTCTTGCTGCTCCTCCAGCCACTGGAGCACCGGACCCGGGACTAGATCCGACGCCATAGCCGAATTTGAGAATAAATTAACACCCAGCCTTCCTTCTATTTACAGGGCCAGATATCCCGAATCACAGATGTAATGGGATTAGTTCCTCGAAAAAAAAAAGTTCCGGGACTGAATGGGATTAGCGCACCAATATCAAAATTTATTAAGTTCTTTTGTTTTGAATTATATTAATATATTTATTATAGGATTTGTTTTTAATTTGGTAAAAATTAAAATGTGCTGAATTCGTTTTTTGTTTGCAATTAGGCCTGTTCTTGAGAACTTATTTTTTGCTAAATTGAACTTAATTGGACTAAAAATATTTTATATACCATTATGTACGATAGAAATATAATAAATTTAGTGAAAATTATGATCTATTGAACTGGATGAAAAATTAAAAATATATTGACCTAAATCGAAGAAAAAAAAATAAAGATAGAGAAAATATCCTGAATTCCCCATGAAAGTTTTTATAAGTTTTAACTTATAAAGTTTACCTTTTAATTTGAACTGTATTTTTAATTAATTAACTTTAAATTTTTTATATATTTTATTATATATTTTAACATAAAAATATATCATTTGAGTGTAAATACACAGTGGTAGTTCAATAACATTTAGGAAAGTTAGTTTTCAAAAGAGTTTATAAAAGATATTTACTTGAATTACATAATTTAAAAAAGAGTTCTATTAATTATCTATCTCATTAACTATTGAGCTCAACCAAGATTAATATTTATCTTTTTTAATTTTATGTACTACTTATTAAATAAAGTCTTGCGTGATTAATTTTTTATTGAAATAATTATAGAAATACATCAACAGTGTATCAAGTGGGAAACTCACCCATTCTTTTTATTTTTTTGAGACAACCAATTCGATTACTTATAAATTGTTCACGCTACAAATGTTTGGTGACCGCGCTAGTACATCCGCATCATCTACAAATAACCAGGCCTGACTCATCAAATGAACCAAGTGAAACCTCCACTTTAAACCCTTAAAATGAGCTAAAATAAGGCCCGTATTTTTTTTTTAAAAAAACTCAGATTTATGTAATTTTTTAAAAGCTCTTGTGCAGGAAAGCCGAAAAAAGAAACCACCCAAACACCGCCTACCCCAGTCCTACTGTTAGATGAACCTGAAAGTTCAACATCAAAGAAAAGAAAAAGAAAGCACAAGAACTATCCGATAACCAAGACAGAGTGCAAGGCTTCACTCCGTGTAAAGCTGGTTGATGGAATTTTCCATGTCAAACATCATATCCTAACGCATAATCATGCTTTGCTTAGGCCCAAATGGATGCAGTTTGCAAGAAGCGAGTGCAAAATCACTCCAGCAATAGCCAAGGTAAAAATAGAATAATTTCAACGTAAAAATGTTTAGCACAGATTGCTATATTTTAAAATTGTGTGAGGCTGTGTTTGTTTCAGGTCATAATGGGGATGGAAGATGCTGGAATGAAACCAACTGATGGATACAACTATCTCACATATTTAGCGGGAGGAGATGAGGCAGTGGGTCATGAACTCAGGGACCAAATCAATTTTGTTGGAAGACTCAGAATGAAAGAGATTGAAAAGGGCGACGCAAAAACATTAATAGCAACTCTAGAGGAAAAGAATAAGAACCAAGAAGGTTTTTTCTACAGAGCTTTGAAAACGGAAGATGAAAACAGGTTGAAAGCTGTGTTTTGGAGGGATTCTATGATGCACGAAGATTACAACATTTATGGCGACTGTGTAATACTTGACACTACCTTCAAAACAAACAGGTAACATTGAAAACTGGTGTGTTTAGGTTAGAAACTAGAGTGTTTATTTAGAAAACTGTTGTGGAAAACTGTTTAGTATTAACTGTTTAGAAACTGGTGTGTTTATATTATAAAATAGTGTATTTACATTGAAAACTATAGTCTTTACAGAATGTTTTATGAAATAGGTTTAAATCTTATAAATGACATTTGTAGCTGACTACAGTATTGACTCTTTAGAAACTGGTGTGTTTATATTTAAAACTGGTGTGTTTACTTTAAAAACTGTTGTATTTACATAATTTTTTTTTTCTGAAACAGGTACAATTTGATATTTGCTATGATACTTGGAATGAATAACAGCCGAGGTAATGTGATGTTTGCCTGTGCTTTTATGTCTGATGAAACAAGTGAAACGTTTGAGTGGGTACTTAAAACATTCAAGAAAAGTATGGGAGGCAAAGCACCGATAACATTGTTTACAGATCAAGATATTGCGATGACAAATGCGATCGAAAAGGTAGAGTCTTAATACTGCATGTTTAACATGTTTTTTATATTGTCCTGGGCTAATTAATGACAATCTTCTGTAACAAAAACAGGTTTTCCCTGAGACGAGACATCGATTATGTTTGTGGCACCTTATGCAAAATGCAATTTCCCATTTTGGCGAGCTGAAAAAAGACGGGCCTTTCAAGTCAGCATTCCAGCGATGCTTATACGGCTGTTCGTTCGAGCAAGAATTTGAAGACTGTTGGAGAAATTTGCTCATAGAGTTCAACTTGGAAGGTGATGACTGGTTCGAACGGCTGTATAATTTGCGCGAGAAGTGGTGTACAGCGTTCAGCAAAGATTTCTTCTCTGCTAGGACACTAGCTACACAAAGATGTGAGAGTGCAAACCATGCTATCAAGATGAAGGTCTCAAAAACAACATCGTTGACTCAGTTTGAGAAGGCTTTTGAAAAAATGATTAGAAAATGGAGGAAGAACGAACAGAAAGAGGAAAGTAGGTGCCTACGTTTTCTACCTCGGTCAGCAAAAGGGGGCCTTTTGAAGCATGCATCCGAAGTCTACACACTCAAGATTTATGAGGAATTCAAGCGAGAATTTGGATGGGCAATGGCAACATCGATTTCTGAATCCAAGCTGAATAATGGTGGATACATCAGATGCTTTGTAGTGACTTTAGAAACAGATCCTGATACAGCAGGTTTGTTTTTATTTACAACTAATTTTTTTTTTTGATATAATAGTCTTTTGGATGAAATCTAATGTCTTTAGGTTAGAAACTGGTGTGTTTGACTATAAAACTGTTGTATTAGCAACAAGTGAAAAGATATGTTGTTTAGAATAGATACTAGCATGTTTAAGAATGTGAATACTAGAGTGTTTAGTTGTTTAAAAACTAAACACTCTAGTATTCACATTCTTAACACATGCTAGGTTCTTGAACGTAAACTGAGAAGGAAGAATCTTTTGGCTAAAAACTGATATCCTTAGGTTAAAAACTGGTGTATTTAGGTTAGAAACTGGTGTATTTGTTTTGAAAACTGGTGTATTTACAGAAGGTCTTGCAGGTGAAGTTATGGTGACAATCCCTGCAAATAAGTCCTGGGAGTTTCACTGTTCCTGTAGAATGTTTGAAGAAACAGGCTTGCTATGCTACCACATGATCAGGATATTGCACATGATGTCAATAATGAGGATTCCACCACAGTACATTGTGTGCAGATGGACGAAGAATGTGAAAAAGCAAATCTGGGATAAGTTTCTTGAAGAAGACAAGAATGCTGAGGCAGGTAAGAAATTGAAGGACTCAATTCCATGGCGGCATCAGATCACAGGGCAGTTCTACCATCTGGTTGCCCAAAGTGAAGACAATCTGGAAGCTAGAAAACTATTAGAAGATGCGGTAAAGAGGCAAACGATTTCAATTCAAAAAGTCCTAGGAAAAGAAGAAGAAGAAGAAGTCACAGATCCAAAGAGCTCATCCGGTAATGCTGTTCCAATTGAAGAAGATGATGAGTTTGCAATTGAAGATCCAGACAAAGCAAACACCAAAGGGAGAGGTAAAAGAATCAAGTCATCAATCGAGCGCCCTAAAGCAAAGCCAACAAATGAGTTTGGATCATATACTCCAAAGCCGCGATTATTTTAAGTTCCATATTTGTTTTTTTTCTTGATTTTTGGTAAAGACTTCCAAACATTATACCATCGAGATTTGAATTGAGTTATGGTATTGGGATTTGAAACTGCTGGATTGTTGTGTTAGAAATAAGGGTATTTGTGTTAAAAACAGTGGTGTTTATAGTGAAAAACTGTGCTTTTTATGTTTATAGTTGAAAGCTGTTGTGTTTTAGATGGAAAATGGAAACTGTTGAAACTGTTGAAAGGTGATTGACTTAGAAACTGTTGTTTTTAAGATGAAAACTGTTGTGTTTAAGATCTCAAAACAACATCCATGGAAACTGTTATATTTAAGATGAAAACTATTGTGTTTATAGAAACTTGTGTAAGGTTTCTATCTTAAAAACTGTTGTTTTTAAGATAGAAACTGATGTGTTTAAGTTAAAAACTGAATGCTTAAGATAGAAAATGTAAAGCTGAACAAACTTTCATAAAACTAAAACAAGAGTCATTAACAAGCAAAAGTGCACTGTTTAACATGAAAAACTAAAAATTAATATCCTATACTGGTCTAAATTTTGATATGCTAACCAAGGTGTTTATGAATTTTCCCAAAATTCATAATCGTCAATGTGAAGATCAAAACTTGGCATTGCTTCCTTGACCTTCGGCATAGCAGATTTCACTACCTCATCAAACCACTTGTGCAGCTCGGGCGCCTGCCAAAACTCCTCACTTTCCCATATATCTTCAGGTTGGCTACTGGCTTCAGCTTCTTGTGGTTGAGTTTGACGCTCTTCTGCATTCTGACTTTGAACCTTGGCAGCGGCTTTATCTGACTTAAGTCTTGCAAAGAACTTCGCAGTGACAAGTCCCATATCCCTTTTCAGAATCTCATAAGCTTGTTCAGCATTCTGTAGAAGAATAAATAAACAGTTAAAAGGAATTCAGAATAAAAAAAGCCAAGACGTTTTGTAAAACTTACACTCAAACCAAGGTCCGCTATCTCCTGATCAGTTTTAAACTCCCCAGTTCCTGGAAGGTCGAAGCTGCCATTAAACTTATTGGCTGGCCTATCCCCATGAGCAGCATTAATGACCCTCCCCGCACGAGTCAGTGGGTACGACCTGGTCTCAACGAGAACCTTGTCAAAGCCATTCATTTTGAGCCAACTAACCCTTGAAGCCACCTTATCTTGAGGCCAGTGCTGAGCAAGAGGGACTGTCATAGGTTCCGGCATACCTAAATTTTAAACACACGGAAAGATACCAGGTCAGACAGAAAAATCACACTAAACACACAAGTTTTCAAAGTTAAAACATTAGAAATCACATTAAACACACAAGTTTTCAGAATCATACCTAAATATGGCGACCGTTGAAGATATTGGATCAGAACTACATACACACAACCCCCAAGAGCAGTGTGTTTCTTGCTTCGTTTGTGGAAGTTCGTCACCCCTTTCAGTAGCTGCTCCAAGAGATACTTGCACCAATCCATGGTTGCTATCTCAGACACGTCAGTGACAGCCTGGATCATCTTCATATCGACATTCCTAAATTTTATGCCAGCCAGAAAAATACATTAAATACACAAGTTTTCAGTGTTAAAGCATTAGAAACCACATTAAAAACACAAGTTTTCAGAATCATCTACCTGGTTTGCAGAGGATTGACAAAGTTTCCGAGCATAAACAGCACAAAAAACTGCAGAAACTCTTCACCACCATCTGGAAGGGCTTCCATCTCTCTCACCAAAGCATCCAGAGGGATGTCAGCATCGTCATTCACCTTGAACCTCCTCTTCCATGCAAGCCTCTCCCGCTTAATCTTCTCAGATTTATCAGCGTCGATGTTCCCAGACAATGAACCAACAGGTACATCAACCCCACCTATCGGCAAGCCCAACACATCAAAAACCTCATCAACCCCTATCTTATAGGTCACTGACCCTATGGTTTGATTTCCATGGCCATCTAGACTGGAAATCAAAAATGGGATGATTTCCAGCGGGAATTTGCTCATCTGCACCTTCAACAAGCCCCCAAAACCAATTGTCTCAACAACAGCCTTCTGAGCCTCGGTCAGTTTTGCTAAAAACTTGGCAACAATGCTTAAATGGCATGCTATTTTCACGCCCTTATCCAGTCTGCAAATTAAACATTTAAAAATCAGTTAAAATGCAACTATCGAATGTTAGTATATAAAAAACTAAAATTAAATTTAAAACTTACTTAATTTCATCATTTTCCACAATGCAAACATGCTGCGACTTTTTCCTGGCCTTCTTTTCCACTACTTCACCATCAGTTGTCTCCACATCATTTTTCCTCTTCCTCCGTTTGTCAGTTGGAACAACACTTGCAGCACATTTAACTGTACTTATGGGAGGAACGTCGTGGACAGTGGACTGGGAATGGACCTGGGGCTGGGGGGGCTGAGGCTGAGATTGAGGCTCCTTGAGCGGGACCTCGTTGAACAAGGGCTGCTGTGGCTGGGGCTGATCAACCCGAGGATGGGGCTCGCTGACCTGGGGCTGTGGCTGGGGCTGATCGACCCGAGGCTGGGGCTCGCTGACCTGGGGCTGGGGTAGGGGCGAGACGTTTTGGAAGGGGGATAGGTTGAACAGGGGGGACAGAGGCTGGGACTCCTCTAACATGGGCTGAGGAGACTGAGGCTGAGGCTGGGAGGGCTGGGAGGACTGAGGCTGAGGCTGGGAGGGCTGGGAGGACTGAGGCTGGGACTCCTCGAACGGGACCTCGTTGAACGAGGCGATGTTGAACAGCCCTCCCAGCTGGGGTAGGGGCTGGGATTCAGGCACGTTGGCATGGGGCTCGACAGTGCTGGACTGGAGCTCATCAGTGGTGACCTCGGGCTCGACAGTGCTGGACTGGGACGAGGCAGGAACTAAAATCTTCTTTACACGTTTCTTTGCTTGACGTTTCTTGTTCACCACAGGTTCAGCAGCAGCTTTCTTCTCAGGTGCAGCTTTCTTCTCAGGTACATCAGCAACTTTCTTCTCCGCTGCACGGGGAGGTTTCTTCTCCGTAGATGGACAATCCCTGCATTTTTTGTTTTTACGCAAATTCCTCTTGCCTGTATTAAAAAACAAAATAAACATTGGCACATGTTAAAAATCTACTACATAAGATAAAAACTACATTAAAATTGAAGGGAAAACAAAATCATACCATGAGTGCATGTGGATTCAGTAGCCACTTCTTTTCCCTTTTTTCCTTTTCTAGTGAGCTGCTCTTCAACATCATCTTCAGCATTGTCTTCATTGATTTGTGGAACAATGGATGCCAATACAGTATCAGCAAAATTCTGGCTGTCGCTCTGATCCTCATTGATTGGCTCAGCCCCAATCGTAGAGCGCGTGTTATACACCACACGTACTGCAAAGAAATATTTTTCTAATCAGTAATAATAATTTTTGAATTTTAAACACTTGTAAAAGCATAAATAATCAGGCTAGAAAGACAAGTTTTCATATTATAAACTTCAGATTTTAGACACATAAAAACTAGGGTGTTTATGTTAAATAATGTTGTATTAAGTGTAGTCAAGTTTCCAAATTAAACAGTCAAGGTTCCAAAAAAACACAGTTTTCAAACTAAACAGTCAAGTTTTACGTCAACAGTTTTCAGGCTAAACAATACAGTTTTCAACCTTAATAATCTAGTTTTTACAAAACAACATTTATCACATGTAAAAATCAAAGTTCTACAATCACTTCATTCTAAAAAAGCAAGTTTTCACAAAAATTTTTTATAGTTTTCATACTAAAAGATCAAGTTTCTAAACATCAAAGTTTCCAAACAATAAAATTTGAAAAACCACAGTTTCCAGACTAAACTACATAGTTTCTTCAAACACAGTAGTATTCAGCCTTAATGATCAAGTTTTCAAAAATAACAGTTTTCACATTAAACAAGCAAATTTTACAAAACACCACAGTTTTCAGGTTAAAAACTAAAAAATCCACATGCACACAGAAAACACATTAAACAGTCAAGTTTCCAAAAAAACACAGTTTTCAAACTAAACAGTCAAGTTTTACATCAACAGTTTTCAGGCTAAACAATACAGTTTTCAACCTTAATAATCTAGTTTTTACAAAACAACATTTATCACATGTAAAAATCAAAGTTCTACAATCACTTCATTCTAAAAAAGCAAGTTTTCACAAAATTTTTTTATAGTTTTCATACTAAAAGATCAAGTTTCTAAACATCAAAGTTTCCAAACAATAAAATTTGAAAAACCACAGTTTCCAGACTAAACTACATAGTTTCTTCAAACACAGTAGTATTCAGCCTTAATGATCAAGTTTTCAAAAATAACAGTTTTCACATTAAACAAGCAAATTTTACAAAACACCACAGTTTTCAGGTTAAAAACTAAAAAATCCACATGCACACAGAAAACACATTAAACAGTCAAGTTTCCAAAAAAACACAGTTTTCAAACTAAACAGTCAAGTTTTACATCAACAGTTTTCAGGCTAAACAATACAGTTTTCAACCTTAATAATCTAGTTTTTACAAAACAACATTTATCACATGTAAAAATCAAAGTTCTACAATCACTTTAGTTTTCATTCTAAAAAAGCAAGTTTTCACAATTTTTATAGTTTTCATACTAAAAAATCAAGTTTCTAAACATCAAAGTTTCCAAACAATAAAATTTGAAAAACCACAGTTTCCAGACTAAACTACATAGTTTCTTCAAACACAGTAGTATTCAGCCTTAATGATCAAGTTTTCAAAAATAACAGTTTTCACATTAAACAAGCAAATTTTACAAAACACCACAGTTTTCAGGTTAAAAACTAAAAAATCCACATGCACACAGAAAACACATTAAACAGTCAAGTTTCCAAAAAAACACAGTTTTCAAACTAAACAGTCAAGTTTTACATCAACAGTTTTCAGGCTAAACAATACAGTTTTCAACCTTAATAATCTAGTTTTTACAAAACAACATTTATCACATGTAAAAATCAAAGTTCTACAATCACTTTAGTTTTCATTCTAAAAAAGCAAGTTTTCACAATTTTTATAGTTTTCATACTAAAAAATCAAGTTTCTAAACATCAAAGTTTCCAAACAATAAAATTTGAAAAACCACAGTTTCCAGACTAAACTACATACTTTCTTCAAACACAGTAGTATTCAGCCTTAATGATCAAGTTTTCAAAAATAACAGTTTTCACATTAAACAAGCAAATTTTACAAAACACCACAGTTTTCAGGTTAAAAACTAAAAAATCCACATGCACACAGAAAACACATTAAACAGTCAAGTTTCCAAAAAAACACAGTTTTCAAACTAAACAGTCAAGTTTTACATCAACAGTTTTCAGGCTAAACAATACAGTTTTCAACCTTAATAATCTAGTTTTTACAAAACAACATTTATCACATGTAAAAATCAAAGTTCTACAATCACTTCATTCTAAAAAAGCAAGTTTTCACAAATTTTTTTTATAGTTTTCATACTAAAAGATCAAGTTTCTAAACATCAAAGTTTCCAAACAATAAAATTTGAAAAACCACAGTTTCCAGACTAAACTACATACTTTCTTCAAACACAGTAGTATTCAGCCTTAATGATCAAGTTTTCAAAAATAACAGTTTTCACATTAAACAAGCAAATTTTACAAAACACCACAGTTTTCAGGTTAAAAACTAAAAAATCCACATGCACACAGAAAACACATTAAACAGTCAAGTTTCCAAAAAAACACAGTTTTCAAACTAAACAGTCAAGTTTTACATCAACAGTTTTCAGGCTAAACAATACAGTTTTCAACCTTAATAATCTAGTTTTTACAAAACAACATTTATCACATGTAAAAATCAAAGTTCTACAATCACTTTATTCTAAAAAAGCAAGTTTTCACAAATTTTTTTATAGTTTTCATACTAAAAGATCAAGTTTCTAAACATCAAAGTTTCCAAACAATAAAATTTGAAAAACCACAGTTTCCAGACTAAACTACATAGTTTCTTCAAACACAGTAGTATTCAGCCTTAATGATCAAGTTTTCAAAAATAACAGTTTTCACATTAAACAAGCAAATTTTACAAAACACCACAGTTTTCAGGTTAAAAACTAAAAAATCCACATGCACACAGAAAACACATTAAACAGTCAAGTTTCCAAAAAAACACAGTTTTCAAACTAAACAGTCAAGTTTTACATCAACAGTTTTCAGGCTAAACAATACAGTTTTCAACCTTAATAATCTAGTTTTTACAAAACAACATTTATCACATGTAAAAATCAAAGTTCTACAATCACTTCATTCTAAAAAAGCAAGTTTTCACAATTTTTTTTTATAGTTTTCATACTAAAAGATCAAGTTTCTAAACATCAAAGTTTCCAAACAATAAAATTTGAAAAACCACAGTTTCCAGACTAAACTACATAGTTTCTTCAAACACAGTAGTATTCAGCCTTAATGATCAAGTTTTCAAAAATAACAGTTTTCACATTAAACAAGCAAATTTTACAAAACACCACAGTTTTCAGGTTAAAAACTAAAAAATCCACATGCACACAGAAAACACATTAAACAGTCAAGTTTCCAAAAAAACACAGTTTTCAAACTAAACAGTCAAGTTTTACATCAACAGTTTTCAGGCTAAACAATACAGTTTTCAACCTTAATAATCTAGTTTTTACAAAACAACATTTATCACATGTAAAAATCAAAGTTCTACAATCACTTTAGTTTTCATTCTAAAAAAGCAAGTTTTCACAATTTTTATAGTTTTCATACTAAAAAATCAAAGTTTCCAAACAATAAAATTTGAAAAACCACAGTTTCCAGACTAAACTACATAGTTTCTTCAAACACAGTAGTATTCAGCCTTAATGATCAAGTTTTCAAAAATAACAGTTTTCACATTAAACAAGCAAATTTTACAAAACACCACAGTTTTCAGGTTAAAAACTAAAAAATCCACATGCACACAGAAAACACATTAAACAGTCAAGTTTCCAAAAAAACACAGTTTTCAAACTAAACAGTCAAGTTTTACATCAACAGTTTTCAGGCTAAACAATACAGTTTTCAACCTTAATAATCTAGTTTTTACAAAACAACATTTATCACATGTAAAAATCAAAGTTCTACAATAACTTTAGTTTTCATTCTAAAAAAGCAAGTTTTCACAATTTTTATAGTTTTCATACTAAAAAATCAAGTTTCTAAACATCAAAGTTTCCAAACAATAAAATTTGAAAAACCACAGTTTCCAGACTAAACTACATAGTTTCTTCAAACACAGTAGTATTCAGCCTTAATGATCAAGATTTCAAAAATAACAGTTTTCACATTAAACAAGCAAATTTTACAAAACACCACAGTTTTCAGGTTAAAAACTAAAAAATCCACATGCACACAGAAAACACATTAAACGGTCCAGTTTACAATCTAAACACATAAAAATTCAACCAAAACAGTCTAATCGAACTAGAGCAGTCACGAAGATCAAAAAAACAACAAAAAAGCGGGAAAACACAGCGACAGAAAGTATCACCTCTCTGCACCCCCTCTGGTTTGTTTTCTTCCACTGATTTAGACGACTTCATTTTTTTCAGATCTGCAGAACACAAAACACGAATCACGAATCACAAAACACAATCAATCAATCAAAACATCACACCAATCAATCATGAAAAGAATAATGAACAGTCGGATTAACATACCTGACTCAGAGATTGGAATATTACCCAATCGATTAACAACTGAGCGAGGACTGCTGCAGTACACGAAAACGCAACAATCAGAACTCAATACAAAAAATGCAGATCAAAAAACCATTAAATAACAATCAATACCTGGATTGCGCCGGTTGGATTCCGCCGGTTGGACTGCGCCGGTTGGATTGCGCTGCGATGGTTGGGATTGCGACGGTTCGGCGCGACTGGGGGTTTCGGAAGAGAGGGTTTGGAATTGGGAACGGTGGTTGCAGAGTGAAATTTGGGAAATAAAAAAATAGGAAATTGCTTTATATATTTATGGAGGAGGGCTTTTTAGCAATTTCTCTAATTGTTAAAAAGGACTTGCTTATTTCTAAATTACAAAACAGGAGCCGTTTTTCTAATTGTAATTGCAGAAATAGGCCGTCTATATTATAGCAATAATATAGACGGTCTATTACAAGACTAATATTAAATGGAAAAGGTTTGAAAAGCATTTAAATTATATTTACCGTTTCCCATCGGGTTTCTCAAAATATGAGGAATATATTAAAGATAATATAGCATTAAGAAATTATACATACTGTTTCCCATCCTGAATCGGTTTCAGGATATCGTCTATAAAAGGGTTACTGCCCTCAAGGCTCAAATCATTATTTTTCATACTCGTCATTCATCAAACTGCCTTCAGCAGTGTTTCAGCAACAAGTCGCTTCTCCAGCGATGAGCGGCGAATCAAGATCTCGGTATTCCTGGAGAGCTACACCGTCACCAACACAGGCTCTCCTCGCCACAGAGCAAGAAATCGCTCGCTCTCGAGCAGAGATTGAACTTAAAGAAAAGGCGGATGCTTTGATCGCCAAAGATGAGAGAATCAAAAAAATCACAAAGGCGCTGTGTAGCAAGAATCAAGAAAACCATCTTCTACAGCAAGAAATCCATCTTCTACAGGCCGATATTAGGGATAAGGATATCAAGCTCGATCGATTGCACCTGGCTCTGCTAGACGATAATCGAGAAATCACGGATGATAGAATCCAGACACTGGAGGCTGATCTGAGTGCCAGAGACGTAAGCATTCAAGAATTCAGACAACAGATCGCCAGCCTGCAGGCGGATTTGATCGCCAGAGATGAAGAATTGCGCGAGAGGGATGAAAAGATCGCTGAATTGAGAAAACGGAAATCGGTGGAGGATTCGGAAGAACAAGCTCCTCCCCAAAAACGGGGGCGAAAGAATCGATGGATTGAATAATAAATATCATTGTAAAGTAATTGTTCTTTTTTTACACAAATGAATAAGATTCATCATCATTTCCAGTATTCTCTTCTCTCTACATTACTTTTGAAGTTACATATTGAATTCAATTATTCGACTCTCCCTTCTTTTCATCTTCTAATAATATCCTCCTTATAACTTCTTTTGTAATTTTTGGGATTCAGGTTGATGCAGACAAGGTGTTTGATGAAATTCCTTAACCAGCACTTTTTTGTTCACTGTCTAATGGGATTCAAGTTGTTGCATCCAATGTGTTTGATTAAATCCCTTAACCAGCCTACACTATTTCTCTCTCGGTCGTATTACTTGTCTGTTTTCCATTTTCAGCGTGTAGGTGTTCGTTTGCTGTATTGGGTTAGTAGAAATAACTTATGATCTTGCTATTTTTCAGTCTTTCTTTTTCAATCTTCTAGAACATGATGGCTCATGGCTGAATTGATTCCAATCAAATTTGTGTTCCAACCTTTTGGTTGGATCCATATGAATTCCATGGCTGGCTCTGGAAACGTTAATCCTTTAATCCCAATTTTCATTTTTGAGCTTCTATTTGCGCTCAGTATCAATTATGTGTCAACCTTTTCTGCGTATGGAACTGTTGCTCCTTGCATTGTCCATTGTGTTATTGCCTCCAATAGATTTCAACTGTAAGGTTGCTTTTCCTTTTATGTTTGTATGCTAGTAATTTAAAAAGTTTGTTGCTTTCTCTTTCATTTTTATGCTAGCCTGTTAGAAGATAATGCTTTTTCTTCAGGCGTCGGTAGAAGTCCGTGTATTAATATAGGTTCTGACTATTTTTCCTCTTTGGTTCTTTTTGCAGTTCTTCCTTGGTGGAAGAACAAAAGACTCTATCGCCAAGTTCATCAGTGCAACCTTGGAGCCTGATGTTGGTGAGTTATTTTCAACCACCAGTGCGTTGCTGTAATTTGTGTCAAAAGCATGTGTTTTGTCCTTTATACTGTAGCATATCGATCACCATATACTTAGTTGAATGAGATTTATGATGCCTCTATTTTGCTGCTAGTGGCATGTAGGTAATATATAGGTTTGATCCTTAGAACCAGGCTCCTGCACTATAAGTGCAGGAAAAAGCTGTCTAATTTTGGGCATAATCATACTGAATAAGAAGAACCTTGTATTGTTGCATGTACAGTTGTATTCAGTTATGTATTTTATTTAGCATTTTACAACTTCTGCACGCTGTTTGTGAATGGTTAAGTTACATTATATCTTACCGTTTTCCTATTATGATATAAAATAGACTTATTAAGTTAGATAGATCAAATAATAGAGTTTCTGTTGTCAGGGTTTTAGCTCTTAATGGATCTTATCACGGGGATACTCTTATCTGTGGATTTCAGTTTTAGTGGTTTTATATGGTTTTAGTATGTACTTCTGACCTTTCACATTCCCATTGGATGAAGTAGCAGGAATGTTTACAAGTTTATCTATGAATTGCAGGTGTCCAATACACGATATAATGTCTACACTAATTTCTATTTAGTTTCTGTACAATTTGCCCCTTTGTTGGAAACAATTTTCAAACAATTGTTGGAACTTGAAAATGCAATTTTGAAACGATTTTTGATTAGCACCATTGGTATGGCTTTGGCACCTTCTTGTCTTCCAATTTTGATTAGGTTTCATATCGGAAAACATGCTGGACATAGCCGGATATCTTCTTTCCTATAGGTGTTGCTTACTGTTGGTCACTACCAAAAGCTATTTCAAAGTGTAGACTGATGATTATATGATGTATTTGAACAGGTGAAGAAGAAAATACTGGGAAAGAAGAATTTTATTGATAAAATGCAAAGAAACAATTCATTTACAATGATGATGGTATTGACCAGACTGAAGAAGTTTTCATTTGAGTCCGAGGTCTGCCGGATTCCATGGCCTTCTTGTCTTTTTTCGGGGGACTTGCTCTACTGACTCAGCAGTTTTCCGTTTCTTTAATTGATCGATTTCTTGATCCTTGGCTTGCAGAGCATTTTTCATCTCTTGAATGCTTTTATCTCTGGCGCTCAAATCCCTCCGCAATCTATCAACTGCTTGATCCTTGGCAACCCGACTTCTTTCGATTTCTCGATTCTTGGCAAGCAGAGCTGTTTTCATTTCTTGCAGATCCTTTCTCAGCTCTTCAATCTTGGCATCCTTGGCCTTCAAACGGCGATCCATTTCTTGGTCCTTAACCGTTTCTTGACTGCTTTTGACCTTTAGAGGATCGAATTTTCGGGTTTTGTCAATCATGGCATCTGCTATGTCTTGAATTATCTGCTCTTTGGCGAGGAGATCCTCTGTCAGTTTCTGGAATCGTACTTGTTCTTCAGATTCCATAGGTAGGGCAGAGCCATTTCATTTCGCTCTTGCTGCTCCTCCAGCCACTGGAGCACCGGACCCGGGACTAGATCCGACGCCATAGCCGAATTTGAGAATAAATTAACACCCAGCCTTCCTTCTATTTACAGGGCCAGATATCCCGAATCACAGATGTAATGGGATTAGTTCCTCGAAAAAAAAAAGTTCCGGGACTGAATGGGATTAGCGCACCAATATCAAAATTTATTAAGTTCTTTTGTTTTGAATTATATTAATATATTTATTATAGGATTTGTTTTTAATTTGGTAAAAATTAAAATGTGCTGAATTCGTTTTTTGTTTGCAATTAGGCCTGTTCTTGAGAACTTATTTTTTGCTAAATTGAACTTAATTGGACTAAAAATATTTTATATACCATTATGTACGATAGAAATATAATAAATTTAGTGAAAATTATGATCTATTGAACTGGATGAAAAATTAAAAATATATTGACCTAAATCGAAGAAAAAAAAATAAAGATAGAGAAAATATCCTGAATTCCCCATGAAAGTTTTTATAAGTTTTAACTTATAAAGTTTACCTTTTAATTTGAACTGTATTTTTAATTAATTAACTTTAAATTTTTTATATATTTTATTATATATTTTAACATAAAAATATATCATTTGAGTGTAAATACACAGTGGTAGTTCAATAACATTTAGGAAAGTTAGTTTTCAAAAGAGTTTATAAAAGATATTTACTTGAATTACATAATTTAAAAAAGAGTTCTATTAATTATCTATCTCATTAACTATTGAGCTCAACCAAGATTAATATTTATCTTTTTTAATTTTATGTACTACTTATTAAATAAAGTCTTGCGTGATTAATTTTTTATTGAAATAATTATAGAAATACATCAACAGTGTATCAAGTGGGAAACTCACCCATTCTTTTTATTTTTTTGAGACAACCAATTCGATTACTTATAAATTGTTCACGCTACAAATGTTTGGTGACCGCGCTAGTACATCCGCATCATCTACAAATAACCAGGCCTGACTCATCAAATGAACCAAGTGAAACCTCCACTTTAAACCCTTAAAATGAGCTAAAATAAGGCCCGTATTTTTTTTAAAAAAAAACTCAGATTTATGTAATTTTTTAAAAAATTGTTCTTTAAATCGCTATATTTTCTAAAAATTTGCCAAATAATGACCCCATTTTTTAAAGAAATCCATTATTTTAACTAATCTTAATTATTTTCCTTGGGACCCTCTATTAAGACGCTTATAAAATCGTGAAGTCACACTCAAATAACATGTGCAAGATAGACTCGTCCTTAGCGAAGCACATGTTGCACTTGGACGAGACATTCATGCCTCTCTTTCATAGAGAGTGATTAATAGGGCATGCCCCTGAAATCATCCTCCAAATCAGGAAATTAACATGTTTCGGTGCATTCCCATTCCACAGATGCTTCCACAACGCTTTGTACTTATCCTGGTTTCCTCCTATTGTTGAAGTTGATGGGTCGATGCTCTGTATATTAGCCACTGTTATTTGGTATCCTGACCTAACCGTATATTTCCCTAGAAGTTCCTTATCCCAAATCACGAAGTCCGTTGCGCATAAGGGCTCCTTTGTGATATGGATTTTCATCATCTGTCTGATTTCATTATCTGCCTGATTTCATCTTCCTAGAAAATTGAGATTTGACATGAACTGATGAAATAATGAAATTATACAAGACTATCCGCAAAAGTGAAAATGGGAAAAATGAGAAGGGTTTCCCATCCGATTTCCCAAAATATAAATGAAAAAAAAAAGTAAAATTTAATACAAGTATTAGAGCTTGTTTGGGAAAATATAAATGGAAAAGGTTTGAAAAGCATTTAAATTATATTTACCGTTTCCCATCGGGTTTCTCAAAATATGAGGAATATATTAAAGATAATATAGCATTAAGAAATTATACATACTGTTTCCCATCCTGAATCGGTTTCAGGATATCGTCTATAAAAGGGTTACTGCCCTCAAGGCTCAAATCATTATTTTTCATACTCGTCATTCATCAAACTGCCTTCAGCAGTGTTTCAGCAACAAGTCGCTTCTCCAGCGATGAGCGGCGAATCAAGATCTCGGTATTCCTGGAGAGCTACACCGTCACCAACACAGGCTCTCCTCGCCACAGAGCAAGAAATCGCTCGCTCTCGAGCAGAGATTGAACTTAAAGAAAAGGCGGATGCTTTGATCGCCAAAGATGAGAGAATCAAAAAAATCACAAAGGCGCTGTGTAGCAAGAATCAAGAAAACCATCTTCTACAGCAAGAAATCCATCTTCTACAGGCCGATATTAGGGATAAGGATATCAAGCTCGATCGATTGCACCTGGCTCTGCTAGACGATAATCGAGAAATCACGGATGATAGAATCCAGACACTGGAGGCTGATCTGAGTGCCAGAGACGTAAGCATTCAAGAATTCAGACAACAGATCGCCAGCCTGCAGGCGGATTTGATCGCCAGAGATGAAGAATTGCGCGAGAGGGATGAAAAGATCGCTGAATTGAGAAAACGGAAAAAGGCTGAGGTGAAGGTCTACACGCGGAGGAGTAAACTCAAAAAGGCCCAATCTCAGATCCCTAATTACAAATCTGACACGCCGGCGGCGGCGGCGGCCGATGATTCAACCGCTGCCGATCCGCCTTCCCAGGAAGATGGAGAAACCCTAGGTGGTGATAAAGGTGGGAGCTTTTCAAAGGCGGCGCCTTTTTCTCGATCTGGTGGGGAGCCGTCGACTTCCAACGACGGTGTACCGGAGAATGGATCCGCCGCCGTGGATGGCGGAGAAGCGCTGCCGCCGCTGCCTAACGGCGGAGAAGGGCCGCGGCCGCACCATAGCCCCCGGGAAGATCAAGAAGTCTCCGATCCCACTGTTCCGGCCCTGCCCAACGGTGGGCAAGAGCGGATTGACCACGATCTGGACAAGGGTGATGGAGGAGGACGGGTTAATGGTGTGGCGAATGGGCTGGTGTCGACGCCGATGGTGGCGCGGGTCGATGATAGGGTCCGGAAGCTTAAGAGGAAGCTCGAGCAGGAGCTCGGCCAGGTGAAGAATGTGGCGGAGAAGCTCCTCGCCAAAGAGGTTCAATTTAATGCTTATAGTACAGCAATTGTTAATACTAACTCTAGGTATGTGGTTGCCAGTAGTGTTGGTAATCTTGGTGGTGGTTATAGTCAGCCTCCTCAGTTAGTTAGAGCGAATTCGGAGTTGGGTGCAGTCGGTAGTAATCTATACAGCCGGCCTCTGCCGCAGCTGTCTAGAGCGAGTTCTGATGTGAGGTCTGGGGCTTTAGGTTACCAGCCGTTTAGGCACCTGAGTGTTGCTGTTGGGGATGGTGTGGGGGAGTATGTTGAGAAGGAGAAAAGAACTCCTAAAGCTAATCAGTTTTACAGGAATTCTGAATTCCTCTTGGGGAAGGATAGATTGCCACCTGAAAGCAACAAGAAGTTGAAGCTGAACTGTGGGAGGAAACACGGTGGGAATGGGGAGTATAACTATGGCTACCAGAACAGGGATAAAGTGTTTAGGAGCTGCAGCAGTTTGCTCCAGAGGTTGATGAAGCATAAGCATGGATGGGTGTTTAATGAGCCTGTAGATGCCAAGAAGCTCAATTTACCTGACTACCATAATATTATAAAGCACCCCATGGACTTAGGTACGATTAAGGCTAGGCTGGCTCAGAACTGGTACAAGTCTGCTAGGGAGTTTGCAGAGGATGTCAGACTTGTGTTCCATAATGCTATGACTTACAACCCGAAAGGGCAAGATGTTCATGTCATGGCAGAAGAGTTGCTGAACCTATTCGAGGAGAAATGGATGGGTATCGAGAAGGACTTTTATCCCTATCAGATGTATTATGATGCAGGAATTCCTATTCCTACCCCAAGAAAGGCCCCTCCACCTCCCGTGTTTCCCCTTATTCCTGCTCCTCTTCGTGTTCCAATTCCAGCCTCTTCGGTTAGGAGTTTGGATAGGTCAGAGTCTATGCCTATGCAATCGAAACCAGTCAGTACCCATGTTCCTAGGACGCCTGCTCCAAAGAAACCCAAAGCTAAGGATCCAAACAAGAGGGACATGACTTATGATGAGAAACAGAAGCTTAGCTCAAACCTACAGAGCCTGCCTCATGAAAAGCTTGATGCTATTGTTCAGATAATCAAGAAAAGAAGCACAGCACTTAGTCAACACGATGATGAGATCGAGGTGGACATTGACAATGTTGATGCTGAAACACTTTGGGAGCTTGATAGGTTTGTCACCAACTATAAGAAGAGTCTAAGTAAGAACAAGAGAAGAGCTGAACTTGCCCTTCAAAAGAGAGAAGCTGACCTGGCTGCTCAATCAGCAGTAAGACATCGAATCTTGATTATTTGTAGCTCACATTTTAAATTGTTGCTTCATGGTTGGACTTGTATCAGGATGTTGATTATAACTTCGATTATAATTATATGGTGTTCCATTCTTAATTTGGTCAAGTTTGGGGTGTATGGTAAAATCTTCCTTCATGTTTCTTGACATCTCTACAATTTTGATATTTGCAGAATCCTCAGCCAACTGCAATGGAAGCGACTACTGAAAATAGAATAGGTATTATATTGTGAAAATAGTAAAGATGCGCACCGAGAATTTCTTGAAAATTTTCTGATTTGTCGCTTGCCTTGTCAAACCAGGTGAAAAGCGACCCATTGATGTTGGAAGGCAAGGGGATAATGTGAGTGGATCTAGCTCGAGCAGTTCTAGCAGTGACTCTGGCTCGTCTTCAAGTGGTATGAACAATTTCTGTGCTGTTGTTTGATTCAGCTATATTTTACTGTTTGCCTAACTGTTCTCCCGTGCTTGTGGATACTGTCTGTAACGTGCTCTTATAAATATTGGTGCTTTCTTGGTTGCAGATTCTGACAGTGATAGCTCCTCTGCATCTGGGTCGGATGGAGGCCAGTCACCCAAGAATTAAAGATTACTATCCCTCCCATATGTTTAGGTACATTAACTTTTTCCCCATACTATTGTGCCTTATATACCTGTGGATCCATGATTCAATTCAGTGAAAAAAAACTGCGTAATCACATTTTTTATTATGGAATGGGGGTCAGGTAGTTTGGAATATATTTTTCACTTGGGTCTTGCAGCTTTTGAGATTAGTATCCTGGTTGTGGTTATTTGTGGGACTTTGTTGCTTTGATTATATGGATGGATGCCTTTTAGATGTCAAACATTCTTTTTTTTTTGACTGTTTGAATGTCTGTCAGCTCAATGTTGCCTAGTCATGTATGACGAGAACTGAACTCCATATTAGCTGAGTTAGGTTAGTGGTTTATTCTCTGAATGAGTAAAAATGCATGATAGTGGGTAAACATTCTTTCCAAAGTTGTTTTGCTGCGTTTGGAAGCACTTTGATTTTCCTTAGTGTTGGGGGTGCTGACAGGTTTTGCATATATTTTGAAGCTATATTAACAGATAAGATTACACAGATGGTGTTTGTAATTTGCGCATGCCTGCATGAATATTATTCAATAAGATCTAATCTATATTCTTCAAATCTGCTTACAAAATGACTGGGGTCTTTAAATTTTGCAGAAAATCTCAGCCTCCACCTTTCTTTGGACTGGTATCCCTGGATGCGGAAAGGTGCCGCCTTTTGTTGTCTCTGATTAAAAACTGCTGGTGCTGAATTTGAGAGAAATTCACAGTTGGGAAAATGCAACAAACATATGATGCAGTGGTTATCTTTTTTCTTTGGTAGAGCCCGTAGTGATAGTTTAGCATTCCAGAGCGCTGGGGCCTCTATTGTGAGAGACGGCCGTTGGACATGTAGACTGTTCTTGCTGCTTGCTTCGACTTGATATCGCCTGCATATACTCCAGATGTTTAAAACATGATAAAAATACTTTTTTTGTACAGACTTCAAAAATGTGGTGTTCTGACTAATCTTCCCCAAATCATATTTACCTGTGTGCTCCATATTGACATTAAATCTACCTGGCTTCAAAATGTTGATCCTTTCTCAAGTCCTCTCTCAACTTGGCTGCAAAATAGGTCCTACTGTGAGTAAACACTACTCAAATGAATACAAAATACATTCTAATAACTGGTGACAGAATATAAATGGTTGTGCAAAGATGTGGGCACATGCTATATATACATGCAAACTAGGTGACCAAATATCTTAACATAGTATGAACACATTGTAAAAAGGACATAGCATTGTTAAAATGGGTTAGTTGTGCTCAACCGAGTTCATAAATTGTTACCATAGTATACACAGATGAATATAAACTTGGATTAGGTTTTAATAAATAAATAAACGAACAGATTTGTGCATTCAAAATTGCAGCGACGTTCAGCTAGCTGAGATCACATGTAAGAGTTATTCATGCACACCAATAAGCCAATAAAATCCATACAAATTCATGCATTATGAATAAATAGTCATCAGCAATAGCAAAATTCTTTTCCACATAAACATCACCATCAATTCGCGGAAATCACCATCATAAGCAAAAGATGGAATGGAAAATATGAAATACATCCTAGCATTATGAGAGTAAGAGAGGCAAACGAAACTTCAAATAAGAGAGGCATTCGTATCCAAATAAAAGCCAAGAAGTTCCCAAATAAACACAATAAAAGGCATAGGAGGAACTACATGAGAGTCAACGGAACTTACTCCATTTAGAGGGTGCTCAACCCTTCCAAGCTTTCAACTTCAGCAGCACAATCCAGCGATCACTTTGTTAAAATCTTGATATCTACATTGTTAAATAGTTAAAAATTAAAAATCTCAATCAATGAAATCACAGGTCTAAGAAAAGTAATATGAATATTGCCCGACTTTTGCAAATAGCTGACTATCTAGCTTAAAGAGAACACATAAATGTTACATCTTGGTTTCGAGAGGCTAGAGGAACCCCCTATTACAGTTGTTCACTTTATGATAAATAAGAAAAGTAAAATGGAGAGACTAGTAAAACATAGACAAACAGCGTGTGAGAATACCTGTCAGACTGTCAGTATTATCCGAGAAGGATAATCATCAAGGAATCCAAAAAGGAGTCTTGTCAACTGGCAAGGGATAATCCTGGACAATAAATTAAACGCAAGTCAAGAAGATAATCCTAAAATTTTCAGTAGAAGACTAATTTATGCCTTATCGAACTTGAGTATAAATTGAATGCATAAATTCAATCCTGAAATTTTCAGTAGAAGACTAATTTATGCATTCCTAGTTTCATAATCATACTCTATATATCAAGTTCTGTCATAGAAAGACTCGGGCTGATAAAGAAACAGCTTTCCTTGAGACTTCAAAAGCAAATTGCTAATACTATTAACAGCTTTAACTTATGGCTCATAGAAAAGATACAACCTTGAGGAAATCTGTGCATTGTTTACACCTACACACATATAGAGCTCAAACGAAAAGGCTTCTGCCAATTCATCGACTTACTAAAGATTTAACAGTTCAAACTCAAAATTCAACGCAACCAGCACGAGATTGATTCCAAAAACAAAAGCAAGCACGCAATGTATAAACTAACAAATAGAAACCAAGGCCAAGTGCTGCACATCCATACAATACAAACTAACATTAACCAAATTCAAAATTTAGTGACTTGCACATGATCCATATTCAAAACACGAGTAACATCAACATGATCAATTAAATTGCAGAATCAAAAGAGCTGACCTGACAGAGCCCAGATCAGAGCTCCGGCGGATGTCATCAAACCAAGATCGCCAGACAAGATTCCGATGAGAACCCATTGCGCAGACTACAATTTGAAAAAGAGTAGCAAAACCTGTGTTGATAGCAATAAATTCAAGCATTGTCATCATCATCATCAATATCATCATCAATCACTAACACAAACAAAACAACTGAAGCTACAATAAAAGAAAACAGGAAAAGAAACGAACCTGTAAATTAACCGATCAATTGTTGGGGTTTTGGTTTTGGTAATCATGCGAAGAAAGTGGGGAAATTCTTGGTACATCTGATTACTGTGCCTATTCTCTATTTTTGGAGGGTGGAAAATTCTTGGACTCCCGACCACTCCGTCCTTTGTTACTCCATCTTTTTTTTTTCCTAATATGAACACAACTTGCAATTAATATTTAATATCATTATTATTATTATTGTACATTTTATTATTATACATTTGTGTGGATTAAATCACACACACTATTTAAATATCAAAATCTAAGAATGTTGCTTTTCAATTTGTATGAACCAACAATCAAGCAATTAATTATAGTCACGATGTTATGATGATATATCCACAGTTCCGTGGGGTCCTCATTTTAAGTTATACCCCTACATTAAGGTCCTTTTATTTATGAGTAAATTTGTTCAGTTAAATTTAGTTTGATATAAATATAATTTGATGAAATTCAAGTAGATTTCGATATACTGATTCTATTTTGAATAATTTGACTAATGGTCACCATATTTTACCAATTTAATAGTTTTAGTCAACATACTTTAAAAATGAAAATTTTAATCCTAAATGTTTCAGATTGTCAATTTCAACTTCAGTTCAGTTCAGTCTTGATATGCAAAAAAAATATTGATTTTAAGTCATCAATCTTGATTTTTTAATATATGTTTTTGTATATATCTTCATATCCATATAGAGTAAGCTAGATTAGCTTTCTTGTATTATAAATTGTATAGTTCCGTATCAATAAAATCATTGTGAGTTACACATTTACATGGTATCAATATTAGTAAAAAAAAAATTAGAGTTTTTTTCAAAAATTCATAAAATCTTGATAGGTGTCTAAACCCCTAGCAGCCTTTGATAGGCCCAAACCCTTGCTGTCGACTGCTCCGCTAGCCGACTGGTTTTTCCTCAAGCTCTTCTCCAATCTAATTCAAATCCCGCCTCCTGACACTCACGTTGTTACTATGGCTACCAGAAACTCGCTCACCTACACCACAACGATCCACATGTTGCCGATCAAACTCAGTTCCGACATCATTATGACATGGCGCTCCCAAGTGCAATGTTGTTCAACTCTGCTAGTTTTGGTGGGTATCTTGATGGTACTCTCCCTAAGCCCAAGGTCGCCGCTGCAATGACGCCGGATTCGGCTGCTCTCACCCCAGAAGCATGGATGTCGTAGGACAAGGTTCTCAAAGCCCTTCTCCGACCTTCTCTCACCGAGGATGCAATGTTGGAGACGATCGGATGCAGCACTATTCAGGCGGAGTGGGAATCCTTGGCGGTAGCATTTGACAAAAACTCCAACGCTAGTGAACTGCAGCTCCGCGACGAATTCCACACGATCCGCCGCGGCTCTTCCTCTGTGATGGACTATCAACGCCGTTTTAAGGTCATCCTCTACGGACTAGCTAATGATGACGACATGGATCGTGTGATGATCTTCCTTCGTGGTCTCTGTCCATCTTATGCCAATTTTAGACGGTGTAGATGTCGATCACGTCACTCCCGCTCTAAATAGAAGTCGTTGCACTCGGACGCACGAGATCTTTCTCGTTCACTCAGGTTCTAATGGTGGCGTGGTGGTGATCACGCTCCGGTTGCCTTTGCCGCCGTTGCACAGCCGTATCAAAATGGCTCATTTGCGCCGGCTCGGGCATGCAAAAGGCCTAAATGCAAAGATAAACGATAAATTAAAAACAACTACAATCATTATATTTTTAAAAATTAAAAAATACACATTTATAATAAGCCTAAATATTTTTGAGTCTTGTGCGGGAGCACAACCCGCACTGCATAGTCTGCACTAGGTCAGGCCCTTCCGACTATCATCTAAAATACATGGTAATCCATCAAATGCTTATCAAAATATCAGTAAAACGAATTCTACTCAGTCACATTTGCTACTTCGTCACCAAACCCACTCAGACGTGGAATTCATGTAGTGCGAGTGTGGAGTGGAGTGACACATGCGAGACAGTATTTCGACACCAAACCGGTCTGACGTGGAATGTAAGCGTCAACCTTAATATTACACGCATGCGACATTCTACTTAGTCACGTGTCTGCTATTTCATCACCAAACCACTCCGACATGGAATCCATGCGTCAACCTTTAAATAACACAACTGCTGAAGTGTCAGGTGGTGAGAATGTTGCTTTGAATTTAGATTCGAACAGTGGTGCCGTGATTGGAAGTGGATTCCAGAATCAGTCAGATGGAGTAGGTACATCCATAGGTTTGGAGTTCAGGAAAAGTCAGGTGTACATTTCAGTGGCACGTTGTAAAACCACCCACAAAGCTAACGGCGATCAGATTCTACCTCTTGAAGGATGGGAAACTGATGCATCTGAAAAGTTGATGAACTCTGAAGGATGGGATAATCAGTTTGATGCAGATGTTATTACCTTAATAGTACACACGTGCGACATTCTACTTAGTCTCGTGTTTTCTATTTCTTCACCAAACCACTCCGACGTGGAAACCATGTACCAACCTTAATATTCCACTGCGACATTTTACTCAGTTACGTGTGTGTTATTTCTTCACCAAACCACTCCGACGTGGAATCCATGTAGCAACGAGTGATACGTGTCACAAACGTTCGTGGAGTGACATGTGCGAGACTTTGCGTGTTAGAAACGTGCGAGATATTGCGTGTCACAAACGTGCGGGTGTAGAGTGACACGTGCGAGACATTACGAGTCTGCTATTTCATTACTCTCCGATGTGGAATTCATATGAAACTGACATTCTACTAAGTCACGTATCTTTTATTTCGTCACCAACCCTCTCCGACATGGAATACTTGCGCGTGTGTTTACATGCACGTATTACACACGTACAAGTGTGGAGTGACACGTGCGAATATACCTACTTAATTTTTAATCTCGATTCCTTCATCCTCTGTCCCAACTGTCTCTCCTCACCTCCTCAACTAGTCAACCCTATGCTATGTTTTTCCAAATAGAGCATCCATTAGCTCTTAAACCCTTGTCACCTTGATCCCTATATATCTATGGAGTTTCATTCCTCTGTGCAGTATCCATTACCTCTAAATCCCTGTCATTTCCCTATATGCCTATGGAAATTTCTTCGTTTGTGAAGTATCGATCACCTTTTAATCCCCTATCACCTCTCCATATCCCTATGGAGTTTTCTTCCTCTTTAATGGAGCATCCATCCCTCTTAATACCCTATCACCTCCATGTATCCCTATTGAAAAAGTTACACATCCATCACCTCTTATTTCCCTGTCATACCAAGCTAGTGTAACAAAGGAACGAGTAGATGAAATGATGAAAATCAATAGTGATGATGAAATGGAGGTCGCACAATCCTCCATGGCAAAATCATGTATAGTACCTTGAAGCTATCATTTCATTTTTAAAATCTTGCATCTAGCCTTATAAAAATGCAGTGTTCCTTACTAAAGAAACTATGATCTTTAATTTTTACAAGTGCACGTCAGTTTTGGTTTTGATGCATACTGCACTATAGCGTGTGTAAAAATTATAACCGTTTTATTAATTAGGAGTTTATCAGAATGCACAATCTGATTATCTTCAAATATCATACTTATTAACTTTTATATTGTTAAAAAACAGAATGACTTACAATTTTATAATAATCTCATATTATTAATACTAAAACTCGACGAGTATTAATTAATGAGATTGTGATAAATAAAATTGTGGATACATTATGTTAAGGACTAAATAACCTTAGTTAAGCAAATGTGAATGAAGTCATATGGTTTAAAATATATGTGCAGATTAAAAAGGGAAGGGTTTCAATTTTATAATTCAATTGAGTTTTTAACAAGTATACATGTTGGTATAATAAAATAATATTTTATTGAATTGAATCTAATTAGAGCGCGTGCGTGTGGATTCAATTAACTCATTTAATTTTAGTCAACTTTGTACTCTTAATCACAGTCACTCCCTCTAATCCAATCTAACGGACGGTGAGGATTAAATCATTATTATTCTAATTTTCTTTAATGATTAATTAATTATATTAATTTTCTGTTTTAAAGCCCTTCTTCTCCTTCGTCGAAATCCTTTTTTTCGACCCTTCTTCTTTCGTGTCCTTTTTCATCGATATTAATACAAGAAAGCACCCTTTAATTTATTCTACGAAAACGTTGCACACAGTTTACTATATACAGCTCCATTTTACTTCTGCAGGTCTAATAAAAATGAAAAATATCATAATTACCCTTCATTCGCTTATTAATTTTAACAAATATATTTCTAAAACCCTAACCTTGAATGCATAAACCCGTCTATGTAATGATTTAACGCGTGTCCAAATTAAAAATTATTTTCATGAATTATAATACATATTCAAGAGGGACATTATTGGCATTTCAAATTTAATTTGGACCTGCAGAAATAAAGTGGACCTGCATTTAGAACCACCCCTGTATTTATCATCAATAGATTTAGCCAAAGCAGATCAATTAATCCAACGGTGAAATTCCTAATCTCAGTTGAGACATAACGATGAACTCTGCAGAACACATTACCGCCGCCACCGATTCAGTCTCCGGCGTCACAAATCATTGAGTAGAAAAAAAAGCACGGATTTAAAATCTTCGGAATCATGAATTGGTTGCAAGAGAAAATTTATATATGGATAATAATTTTTTGTTGATTGGAGAGAGGGAAAGAGAGGGAAAATTATTATTTGGGAAAAAGGGTTATATAATAGAATCGGTCTCCTGAGTGACCGTCTATATCTAGCAATGATATAGACCAGGGACCACGCTGCAAATATAGTAAATATATGCAAAATTTCGCGGGTCAAAAAGTGGATCCAAATCGGGTCATAACAAACACACCCATTTGCACCATTTTCGGCCACAAACACAGAAACAGCAAACGCAAAACACAAAAACCCCGCAAACGCAAACACCGGAAACACAGATCTACCTTGATTTCACAGAGCAGAACGCAAAACGCGAGGAATAATTTGGGGCAAAAACGCTGGAATTCACTGGTTTAAGCTACGGGCATGGAGATCCAAAGCAAGGTGAGTTCCAATTTGAATTTCCGATCAATTTTGATGTATAAGTCATCAATTCGATGCATCAAATCCTTGCTAATTGTTGTTTTTTTTTTAATTTATAAACCACAGCTTTCAATAAGTGGCGAAGAAGGTGTAGATTCTGCTGTTACCGATCTAGGATCATGCGTAGATGACAAGGAAGATCGATCTTCATTAGCAATAGGTAAATACTGGAGTTCTGTTTGATACTGGATGTTTGCTTTAGTTTTCAGTTTGTTTTATCTGTGAAAAGTGTCGTGTTTAGGTTGGGATCTGATGTGTTTAGCATGAAAAACTGGATTTGAATGTGTGAGCACTATGTATATCTGTTGAAATGCTTGTCTGTGGAAAGTGGACTGTTTAGTATGAAATCTGATGTATTTAGCATGAAAACTGGGTTTGAAATTGTAAGCACCATGAATAAAACTTTTTGGAATGCATGCTTGTGAAAAGTGGGCTGTTTAGGATGGAATCTGAACTGTTTAGCATGAAAACTGGATTTGAATGTGTAAGCATCATGAATATCTGTTTAAATGCATGTTTGTGGAAAGTGGAATGTTTAGGTTGTGATCTGATGTGTTTAGCATAAAAACTGGGTTTGAAATTGTAAGCACCATGAAATAATACTTTTTAAAATGCATGCTTGTGAAAAGTGCCCTGTTTAGGATGGAATCTGAACTGTTTAGCATGAAAACTAGGTAACAATGCTGATCTGCCTGATTTGGAGGACGTTGATCTTAGGCAGAGTTTTGATGGACTCAGTGCTAGAACCCTTGAAGAGCTAGAAGCACTTTACAAGCTGCATGCTAAAGCAATTGGTTTTTGCTATAGAAAATCAACAAGTAGGAGAAATCATCAAGGCGTTCACTGCGAACAATATTTTAGTTGCTCTTGTGCAGGAAAGCCGAAAAAAGAAACCACCCAAACACCGCCTACCCCAGTCCTACTGTTAGATGAACCTGAAAGTTCAACATCAAAGAAAAGAAAAAGAAAGCACAAGAACTATCCGATAACCAAGACAGAGTGCAAGGCTTCACTCCGTGTAAAGCTGGTTGATGGAATTTTCCATGTCAAACATCATATCCTAACGCATAATCATGCTTTGCTTAGGCCCAAATGGATGCAGTTTGCAAGAAGCGAGTGCAAAATCACTCCAGCAATAGCCAAGGTAAAAATAGAATAATTTCAACGTAAAAATGTTTAGCACAGATTGCTATATTTTAAAATTGTGTGAGGCTGTGTTTGTTTCAGGTCATAATGGGGATGGAAGATGCTGGAATGAAACCAACTGATGGATACAACTATCTCACATATTTAGCGGGAGGAGATGAGGCAGTGGGTCATGAACTCAGGGACCAAATCAATTTTGTTGGAAGACTCAGAATGAAAGAGATTGAAAAGGGCGACGCAAAAACATTAATAGCAACTCTAGAGGAAAAGAATAAGAACCAAGAAGGTTTTTTCTACAGAGCTTTGAAAACGGAAGATGAAAACAGGTTGAAAGCTGTGTTTTGGAGGGATTCTATGATGCACGAAGATTACAACATTTATGGCGACTGTGTAATACTTGACACTACCTTCAAAACAAACAGGTAACATTGAAAACTGGTGTGTTTAGGTTAGAAACTAGAGTGTTTATTTAGAAAACTGTTGTGGAAAACTGTTTAGTATTAACTGTTTAGAAACTGGTGTGTTTATATTATAAAATAGTGTATTTACATTGAAAACTATAGTCTTTACAGAATGTTTTATGAAATAGGTTTAAATCTTATAAATGACATTTGTAGCTGACTACAGTATTGACTCTTTAGAAACTGGTGTGTTTATATTTAAAACTGGTGTGTTTACTTTAAAAACTGTTGTATTTACATAATTTTTTTTTTCTGAAACAGGTACAATTTGATATTTGCTATGATACTTGGAATGAATAACAGCCGAGGTAATGTGATGTTTGCCTGTGCTTTTATGTCTGATGAAACAAGTGAAACGTTTGAGTGGGTACTTAAAACATTCAAGAAAAGTATGGGAGGCAAAGCACCGATAACATTGTTTACAGATCAAGATATTGCGATGACAAATGCGATCGAAAAGGTAGAGTCTTAATACTGCATGTTTAACATGTTTTTTATATTGTCCTGGGCTAATTAATGACAATCTTCTGTAACAAAAACAGGTTTTCCCTGAGACGAGACATCGATTATGTTTGTGGCACCTTATGCAAAATGCAATTTCCCATTTTGGCGAGCTGAAAAAAGACGGGCCTTTCAAGTCAGCATTCCAGCGATGCTTATATGGCTGTTCGTTCGAGCAAGAATTTGAAGACTGTTGGAGAAATTTGCTCATAGAGTTCAACTTGGAAGGTGATGACTGGTTCGAACGGCTGTATAATTTGCGCGAGAAGTGGTGTACAGCGTTCAGCAAAGATTTCTTCTCTGCTAGGACACTAGCTACACAAAGATGTGAGAGTGCAAACCATGCTATCAAGATGAAGGTCTCAAAAACAACATCGTTGACTCAGTTTGAGAAGGCTTTTGAAAAAATGATTAGAAAATGGAGGAAGAACGAACAGAAAGAGGAAAGTAGGTGCCTACGTTTTCTACCTCGGTCAGCAAAAGGGGGCCTTTTGAAGCATGCATCCGAAGTCTACACACTCAAGATTTATGAGGAATTCAAGCGAGAATTTGGATGGGCAATGGCAACATCGATTTCTGAATCCAAGCTGAATAATGGTGGATACATCAGATGCTTTGTAGTGACTTTAGAAACAGATCCTGATACAGCAGGTTTGTTTTTATTTACAACTAATTTTTTTTTTTGATATAATAGTCTTTTGGATGAAATCTAATGTCTTTAGGTTAGAAACTGGTGTGTTTGACTATAAAACTGTTGTATTAGCAACAAGTGAAAAGATATGTTGTTTAGAATAGATACTAGCATGTTTAAGAATGTGAATACTAGAGTGTTTAGTTGTTTAAAAACTAAACACTCTAGTATTCACATTCTTAACACATGCTAGGTTCTTGAACGTAAACTGAGAAGGAAGAATCTTTTGGCTAAAAACTGATATCCTTAGGTTAAAAACTGGTGTATTTAGGTTAGAAACTGGTGTATTTGTTTTGAAAACTGGTGTATTTACAGAAGGTCTTGCAGGTGAAGTTATGGTGACAATCCCTGCAAATAAGTCCTGGGAGTTTCACTGTTCCTGTAGAATGTTTGAAGAAACAGGCTTGCTATGCTACCACATGATCAGGATATTGCACATGATGTCAATAATGAGGATTCCACCACAGTACATTGTGTGCAGATGGACGAAGAATGTGAAAAAGCAAATCTGGGATAAGTTTCTTGAAGAAGACAAGAATGCTGAGGCAGGTAAGAAATTGAAGGACTCAATTCCATGGCGGCATCAGATCACAGGGCAGTTCTACCATCTGGTTGCCCAAAGTGAAGACAATCTGGAAGCTAGAAAACTATTAGAAGATGCGGTAAAGAGGCAAACGATTTCAATTCAAAAAGTCCTAGGAAAAGAAGAAGAAGAAGAAGTCACAGATCCAAAGAGCTCATCCGGTAATGCTGTTCCAATTGAAGAAGATGATGAGTTTGCAATTGAAGATCCAGACAAAGCAAACACCAAAGGGAGAGGTAAAAGAATCAAGTCATCAATCGAGCGCCCTAAAGCAAAGCCAACAAATGAGTTTGGATCATATACTCCAAAGCCGCGATTATTTTAAGTTCCATATTTGTTTTTTTTCTTGATTTTTGGTAAAGACTTCCAAACATTATACCATCGAGATTTGAATTGAGTTATGGTATTGGGATTTGAAACTGCTGGATTGTTGTGTTAGAAATAAGGGTATTTGTGTTAAAAACAGTGGTGTTTATAGTGAAAAACTGTGCTTTTTATGTTTATAGTTGAAAGCTGTTGTGTTTTAGATGGAAAATGGAAACTGTTGAAACTGTTGAAAGGTGATTGACTTAGAAACTGTTGTTTTTAAGATGAAAACTGTTGTGTTTAAGATCTCAAAACAACATCCATGGAAACTGTTATATTTAAGATGAAAACTATTGTGTTTATAGAAACTTGTGTAAGGTTTCTATCTTAAAAACTGTTGTTTTTAAGATAGAAACTGATGTGTTTAAGTTAAAAACTGAATGCTTAAGATAGAAAATGTAAAGCTGAACAAACTTTCATAAAACTAAAACAAGAGTCATTAACAAGCAAAAGTGCACTGTTTAACATGAAAAACTAAAAATTAATATCCTATACTGGTCTAAATTTTGATATGCTAACCAAGGTGTTTATGAATTTTCCCAAAATTCATAATCGTCAATGTGAAGATCAAAACTTGGCATTGCTTCCTTGACCTTCGGCATAGCAGATTTCACTACCTCATCAAACCACTTGTGCAGCTCGGGCGCCTGCCAAAACTCCTCACTTTCCCATATATCTTCAGGTTGGCTACTGGCTTCAGCTTCTTGTGGTTGAGTTTGACGCTCTTCTGCATTCTGACTTTGAACCTTGGCAGCGGCTTTATCTGACTTAAGTCTTGCAAAGAACTTCGCAGTGACAAGTCCCATATCCCTTTTCAGAATCTCATAAGCTTGTTCAGCATTCTGTAGAAGAATAAATAAACAGTTAAAAGGAATTCAGAATAAAAAAAGCCAAGACGTTTTGTAAAACTTACACTCAAACCAAGGTCCGCTATCTCCTGATCAGTTTTAAACTCCCCAGTTCCTGGAAGGTCGAAGCTGCCATTAAACTTATTGGCTGGCCTATCCCCATGAGCAGCATTAATGACCCTCCCCGCACGAGTCAGTGGGTACGACCTGGTCTCAACGAGAACCTTGTCAAAGCCATTCATTTTGAGCCAACTAACCCTTGAAGCCACCTTATCTTGAGGCCAGTGCTGAGCAAGAGGGACTGTCATAGGTTCCGGCATACCTAAATTTTAAACACACGGAAAGATACCAGGTCAGACAGAAAAATCACACTAAACACACAAGTTTTCAAAGTTAAAACATTAGAAATCACATTAAACACACAAGTTTTCAGAATCATACCTAAATATGGCGACCGTTGAAGATATTGGATCAGAACTACATACACACAACCCCCAAGAGCAGTGTGTTTCTTGCTTCGTTTGTGGAAGTTCGTCACCCCTTTCAGTAGCTGCTCCAAGAGATACTTGCACCAATCCATGGTTGCTATCTCAGACACGTCAGTGACAGCCTGGATCATCTTCATATCGACATTCCTAAATTTTATGCCAGCCAGAAAAATACATTAAATACACAAGTTTTCAGTGTTAAAGCATTAGAAACCACATTAAAAACACAAGTTTTCAGAATCATCTACCTGGTTTGCAGAGGATTGACAAAGTTTCCGAGCATAAACAGCACAAAAAACTGCAGAAACTCTTCACCACCATCTGGAAGGGCTTCCATCTCTCTCACCAAAGCATCCAGAGGGATGTCAGCATCGTCATTCACCTTGAACCTCCTCTTCCATGCAAGCCTCTCCCGCTTAATCTTCTCAGATTTATCAGCGTCGATGTTCCCAGACAATGAACCAACAGGTACATCAACCCCACCTATCGGCAAGCCCAACACATCAAAAACCTCATCAACCCCTATCTTATAGGTCACTGACCCTATGGTTTGATTGCCATGGCCATCTAGACTGGAAATCAAAAATGGGATGATTTCCAGCGGGAATTTGCTCATCTGCACCTTCAACAAGCCCCCAAAACCAATTGTCTCAACAGCAGCCTTCTGAGCCTCGGTCAGTTTTGCTAAAAACTTGGCAACAATGCTTAAATGGCATGCTATTTTCACGCCCTTATCCAGTCTGCAAATTAAACATTTAAAAATCAGTTAAAATGCAACTATCGAATGTTAGTATATAAAAAACTAAAATTAAATTTAAAACTTACTTAATTTCATCATTTTCCACAATGCAAACATGCTGCGACTTTTTCCTGGCCTTCTTTTCCACTACTTCACCATCAGTTGTCTCCACATCATTTTTCCTCTTCCTCCGTTTGTCAGTTGGAACAACACTTGCAGCACATTTAACTGTACTTATGGGAGGAACGTCGTGGACAGTGGACTGGGAATGGACCTGGGGCTGGGGGGGCTGAGGCTGAGATTGAGGCTCCTTGAGCGGGACCTCGTTGAACAAGGGCTGCTGTGGCTGGGGCTGATCAACCCGAGGATGGGGCTCGCTGACCTGGGGCTGTGGCTGGGGCTGATCGACCCGAGGCTGGGGCTCGCTGACCTGGGGCTGGGGTAGGGGCGAGACGTTTTGGAAGGGGGATAGGTTGAACAGGGGGGACAGAGGCTGGGACTCCTCTAACATGGGCTGAGGAGACTGAGGCTGAGGCTGGGAGGGCTGGGAGGACTGAGGCTGAGGCTGGGAGGGCTGGGAGGACTGAGGCTGGGACTCCTCGAACGGGACTTCGTTGAACGAGGCGATGTTGAACAGCCCTCCCAGCTGGGGTAGGGGCTGGGATTCAGGCACGTTGGCATGGGGCTCGACAATGCTGGACTGGAGCTCATCAGTGGTGACCTCGGGCTCGACAGTGCTGGACTGGGACGAGGCATGAACTAAAATCTTCTTTACACGTTTCTTTGCTTGACGTTTCTTGTTCACCACAGGTTCAGCAGCAGCTTTCTTCTCAGGTGCAGCTTTCTTCTCAGGTACATCAGCAACTTTCTTCTCCGCTGCACGGGGAGGTTTCTTCTCCGTAGATGGACAATCCCTGCATTTTTTGTTTTTACGCAAATTCCTCTTGCCTGTATTAAAAAACAAAATAAACATTGGCACATGTTAAAAATCTACTACATAAGATAAAAACTACATTAAAATTGAAGGGAAAACAAAATCATACCATGAGTGCATGTGGATTCAGTAGCCACTTCTTTTCCTTTTTTTCCTTTTCTAGTGAGCTGCTCTTCAACATCATCTTCAGCATTGTCTTCATTGATTTGTGGAACAATGGATGCCAATACAGTATCAGCAAAATTCTGGCTGTCGCTCTGATCCTCATTGATTGGCTCAGCCCCAATCGTAGAGCGCGTGTTATACACCACACGTACTGCAAAGAAATATTTTTCTAATCAGTAATAATAATTTTTGAATTTTAAACACTTGTAAAAGCATAAATAATCAGGCTAGAAAGACAAGTTTTCATATTATAAACTTCAGATTTTAGACACATAAAAACTAGGGTGTTTATGTTAAATAATGTTGTATTAAGTGTAGTCAAGTTTCCAAATTAAACAGTCAAGGTTCCAAAAAAACACAGTTTTCAAACTAAACAGTCAAGTTTTACGTCAACAGTTTTCAGGCTAAACAATACAGTTTTCAACCTTAATAATCTAGTTTTTACAAAACAACATTTATCACATGTAAAAATCAAAGTTCTACAATCACTTCATTCTAAAAAAGCAAGTTTTCACAAATTTTTTTTATAGTTTTCATACTAAAAGATCAAGTTTCTAAACATCAAAGTTTCCAAACAATAAAATTTGAAAAACCACAGTTTCCAGACTAAACTACATAGTTTCTTCAAACACATTAGTATTCAGCCTTAATGATCAAGTTTTCAAAAATAACAGTTTTCACATTAAACAAGCAAATTTTACAAAACACCACAGTTTTCAGGTTAAAAACTAAAAAATCCACATGCACACAGAAAACACATTAAACAGTCAAGTTTCCAAAAAAACACAGTTTTCAAATTAAACAGTCAAGTTTTACATCAACAGTTTTCAGGCTAAACAATACAGTTTTCAACCTTAATAATCTAGTTTTTACAAAACAACATTTATCACATGTAAAAATCAAAGTTCTACAATCACTTCATTCTAAAAAAGCAAGTTTTCACAATTTTTTTTTATAGTTTTCATACTAAAAGATCAAGTTTCTAAACATCAAAGTTTCCAAACAATAAAATTTGAAAAACCACAGTTTCCAGACTAAACTACATAGTTTCTTCAAACACAGTAGTATTCAGCCTTAATGATCAAGTTTTCAAAAATAACAGTTTTCACATTAAACAAGCAAATTTTACAAAACACCACAGTTTTCAGGTTAAAAACTAAAAAATCCACATGCACACAGAAAACACATTAAACAGTCAAGTTTCCAAAAAAACACAGTTTTCAAACTAAACAGTCAAGTTTTACATCAACAGTTTTCAGGCTAAACAATACAGTTTTCAACCTTAATAATCTAGTTTTTACAAAACAACATTTATCACATGTAAAAATCAAAGTTCTACAATCACTTTAGTTTTCATTCTAAAAAAGCAAGTTTTCACAATTTTTATAGTTTTCATACTAAAAAATCAAGTTTCTAAACATCAAAGTTTCCAAACAATAAAATTTGAAAAACCACAGTTTCCAGACTAAACTACATAGTTTCTTCAAACACAGTAGTATTCAGCCTTAATGATCAAGTTTTCAAAAATAACAGTTTTCACATTAAACAAGCAAATTTTACAAAACACCACAGTTTTCAGGTTAAAAACTAAAAAATCCACATGCACACAGAAAACACATTAAACGGTCCAGTTTACAATCTAAACACATAAAAATTCAACCAAAACAGTCTAATCGAACTAGAGCAGTCACGAAGATCAAAAAAACAACAAAAAAGCGGGAAAACACAGCGACAGAAAGTATCACCTCTCTGCACCCCCTCTGGTTTGTTTTCTTCCACTGATTTAGACGACTTCATTTTTTTCAGATCTGCAGAACACAAAACACGAATCACGAATCACAAAACACAATCAATCAATCAAAACATCACACCAATCAATCATGAAAAGAATAATGAACAGTCGGATTAACATACCTGACTCAGAGATTGGAATATTACCCAATCGATTAACAACTGAGCGAGGACCGCTGCAGTACACGAAAACGCAACAATCAGAACTCAATACAAAAAATGCAGATCAAAAAACCATTAAATAACAATCAATACCTGGATTGCGCCGGTTGGATTCCGCCGGTTGGACTGCGCCGGTTGGATTGCGCTGCGATGGTTGGGATTGCGACGGTTCGGCGCGACTGGGGGTTTCGGAAGAGAGGGTTTGGAATTGGGAACGGTGGTTGCAGAGTGAAATTTGGGAAATAAAAAAATAGGAAATTGCTTTATATATTTATGGAGGAGGGCTTTTTAGCAATTTCTCTAATTGTTAAAAAGGACTTGCTTATTTCTAAATTACAAAACAGGAGCCGTTTTTCTAATTGTAATTGCAGAAATAGGCCGTCTATATTATAGCAATAATATAGACGGTCTATTACAAGACTAATATTAAATGGAAAAGGTTTGAAAAGCATTTAAATTATATTTACCGTTTCCCATCGGGTTTCTCAAAATATGAGGAATATATTAAAGATAATAAATATAGCATTAAGAAATTATACATACTGTTTCCCATCCTGAATCGGTTTCAGGATATCGTCTATAAAAGGGTTACTGCCCTCAAGGCTCAAATCATTATTTTTCATACTCGTCATTCATCAAACTGCCTTCAGCAGTGTTTCAGCAACAAGTCGCTTCTCCAGCGATGAGCGGCGAATCAAGATCTCGGTATTCCTGGAGAGCTACACCGTCACCAACACAGGCTCTCCTCGCCACAGAGCAAGAAATCGCTCGCTCTCGAGCAGAGATTGAACTTAAAGAAAAGGCGGATGCTTTGATCGCCAAAGATGAGAGAATCAAAAAAATCACAAAGGCGCTGTGTAGCAAGAATCAAGAAAACCATCTTCTACAGCAAGAAATCCATCTTCTACAGGCCGATATTAGCGATAAGGATATCAAGCTCGATCGATTGCACCTGGCTCTGCTAGACGATAATCGAGAAATCACGGATGATAGAATCCAGACACTGGAGGCTGATCTGAGTGCCAGAGACGTAAGCATTCAAGAATTCAGACAACAGATCGCCAGCCTGCAGGCGGATTTGATCGCCAGAGATGAAGAATTGCGCGAGAGGGATGAAAAGATCGCTGAATTGAGAAAACGGAAATCGGTGGAGGATTCGGAAGAACAAGCTCCTCCCCAAAAACGGGGGCGAAAGAATCGATGGATTGAATAATAAATATCATTGTAAAGTAATTGTTCTTTTTTTACACAAATGAATAAGATTCATCATCATTTCCAGTATTCTCTTCTCTCTACATTACTTTTGAAGTTACATATTGAATTCAATTATTCGACTCTCCCTTCTTTTCATCTTCTAATAATATCCTCCTTATAACTTCTTTTGTAATTTTTGGGATTCAGGTTGATGCAGACAAGGTGTTTGATGAAATTCCTTAACCAGCACTTTTTTGTTCACTGTCTAATGGGATTCAAGTTGTTGCATCCAATGTGTTTGATTAAATCCCTTAACCAGCCTACACTATTTCTCTCTCGGTCGTATTACTTGTCTGTTTTCCATTTTCAGCGTGTAGGTGTTCGTTTGCTGTATTGGGTTAGTAGAAATAACTTATGATCTTGCTATTTTTCAGTCTTTCTTTTTCAATCTTCTAGAACATGATGGCTCATGGCTGAATTGATTCCAATCAAATTTGTGTTCCAACCTTTTGGTTGGATCCATATGAATTCCATGGCTGGCTCTGGAAACGTTAATCCTTTAATCCCAATTTTCATTTTTGAGCTTCTATTTGCGCTCAGTATCAATTATGTGTCAACCTTTTCTGCGTATGGAACTGTTGCTCCTTGCATTGTCCATTGTGTTATTGCCTCCAATAGATTTCAACTGTAAGGTTGCTTTTCCTTTTATGTTTGTATGCTAGTAATTTAAAAAGTTTGTTGCTTTCTCTTTCATTTTTATGCTAGCCTGTTAGAAGATAATGCTTTTTCTTCAGGCGTCGGTAGAAGTCCGTGTATTAATATAGGTTCTGACTATTTTTCCTCTTTGGTTCTTTTTGCAGTTCTTCCTTGGTGGAAGAACAAAAGACTCTATCGCCAAGTTCATCAGTGCAACCTTGGAGCCTGATGTTGGTGAGTTATTTTCAACCACCAGTGCGTTGCTGTAATTTGTGTCAAAAGCATGTGTTTTGTCCTTTATACTGTAGCATATCGATCACCATATACTTAGTTGAATGAGATTTATGATGCCTCTATTTTGCTGCTAGTGGCATGTAGGTAATATATAGGTTTGATCCTTAGAACCAGGCTCCTGCACTATAAGTGCAGGAAAAAGCTGTCTAATTTTGGGCATAATCATACTGAATAAGAAGAACCTTGTATTGTTGCATGTACAGTTGTATTCAGTTATGTATTTTATTTAGCATTTTACAACTTCTGCACGCTGTTTGTGAATGGTTAAGTTACATTATATCTTACCGTTTTCCTATTATGATATAAAATAGACTTATTAAGTTAGATAGATCAAATAATAGAGTTTCTGTTGTCAGGGTTTTAGCTCTTAATGGATCTTATCACGGGGATACTCTTATCTGTGGATTTCAGTTTTAGTGGTTTTATATGGTTTTAGTATGTACTTCTGACCTTTCACATTCCCATTGGATGAAGTAGCAGGAATGTTTACAAGTTTATCTATGAATTGCAGGTGTCCAATACACGATATAATGTCTACACTAATTTCTATTTAGTTTCTGTACAATTTGCCCCTTTGTTGGAAACAATTTTCAAACAATTGTTGGAACTTGAAAATGCAATTTTGAAACGATTTTTGATTAGCACCATTGGTATGGCTTTGGCACCTTCTTGTCTTCCAATTTTGATTAGGTTTCATATCGGAAAACATGCTGGACATAGCCGGATATCTTCTTTCCTATAGGTGTTGCTTACTGTTGGTCACTACCAAAAGCTATTTCAAAGTGTAGACTGATGATTATATGATGTATTTGAACAGGTGAAGAAGAAAATACTGGGAAAGAAGAATTTTATTGATAAAATGCAAAGAAACAATTCATTTACAATGATGATGGTATTGACCAGACTGAAGAAGTTTTCATTTGAGTCCGAGGTCTGCCGGATTCCATGGCCTTCTTGTCTTTTTTCGGGGGACTTGCTCTACTGACTCAGCAGTTTTCCGTTTCTTTAATTGATCGATTTCTTGATCCTTGGCTTGCAGAGCATTTTTCATCTCTTGAATGCTTTTATCTCTGGCGCTCAAATCCCTCCGCAATCTATCAACTGCTTGATCCTTGGCAACCCGACTTCTTTCGATTTCTCGATTCTTGGCAAGCAGAGCTGTTTTCATTTCTTGCAGATCCTTTCTCAGCTCTTCAATCTTGGCATCCTTGGCCTTCAAACGGCGATCCATTTCTTGGTCCTTAACCGTTTCTTGACTGCTTTTGACCTTTAGAGGATCGAATTTTCGGGTTTTGTCAATCATGGCATCTGCTATGTCTTGAATTATCTGCTCTTTGGCGAGGAGATCCTCTGTCAGTTTCTGGAATCGTACTTGTTCTTCAGATTCCATAGGTAGGGCAGAGCCATTTCATTTCGCTCTTGCTGCTCCTCCAGCCACTGGAGCACCGGACCCGGGACTAGATCCGACGCCATAGCCGAATTTGAGAATAAATTAACACCCAGCCTTCCTTCTATTTACAGGGCCAGATATCCCGAATCACAGATGTAATGGGATTAGTTCCTCGAAAAAAAAAAGTTCCGGGACTGAATGGGATTAGCGCACCAATATCAAAATTTATTAAGTTCTTTTGTTTTGAATTATATTAATATATTTATTATAGGATTTGTTTTTAATTTGGTAAAAATTAAAATGTGCTGAATTCGTTTTTTGTTTGCAATTAGGCCTGTTCTTGAGAACTTATTTTTTGCTAAATTGAACTTAATTGGACTAAAAATATTTTATATACCATTATGTACGATAGAAATATAATAAATTTAGTGAAAATTATGATCTATTGAACTGGATGAAAAATTAAAAATATATTGACCTAAATCGAAGAAAAAAAAATAAAGATAGAGAAAATATCCTGAATTCCCCATGAAAGTTTTTATAAGTTTTAACTTATAAAGTTTACCTTTTAATTTGAACTGTATTTTTAATTAATTAACTTTAAATTTTTTATATATTTTATTATATATTTTAACATAAAAATATATCATTTGAGTGTAAATACACAGTGGTAGTTCAATAACATTTAGGAAAGTTAGTTTTCAAAAGAGTTTATAAAAGATATTTACTTGAATTACATAATTTAAAAAAGAGTTCTATTAATTATCTATCTCATTAACTATTGAGCTCAACCAAGATTAATATTTATCTTTTTTAATTTTATGTACTACTTATTAAATAAAGTCTTGCGTGATTAATTTTTTATTGAAATAATTATAGAAATACATCAACAGTGTATCAAGTGGGAAACTCACCCATTCTTTTTATTTTTTTGAGACAACCAATTCGATTACTTATAAATTGTTCACGCTACAAATGTTTGGTGACCGCGCTAGTACATCCGCATCATCTACAAATAACCAGGCCTGACTCATCAAATGAACCAAGTGAAACCTCCACTTTAAACCCTTAAAATGAGCTAAAATAAGGCCCGTATTTTTTTAAAAAAAAAACTCAGATTTATGTAATTTTTTAAAAGCTCTTGTGCAGGAAAGCCGAAAAAAGAAACCACCCAAACACCGCCTACCCCAGTCCTACTGTTAGATGAACCTGAAAGTTCAACATCAAAGAAAAGAAAAAGAAAGCACAAGAACTATCCGATAACCAAGACAGAGTGCAAGGCTTCACTCCGTGTAAAGCTGGTTGATGGAATTTTCCATGTCAAACATCATATCCTAACGCATAATCATGCTTTGCTTAGGCCCAAATGGATGCAGTTTGCAAGAAGCGAGCGCAAAATCACTCCAGCAATAGCCAAGGTAAAAATAGAATAATTTCAACGTAAAAATGTTTAGCACAGATTGCTATATTTTAAAATTGTGTGAGGCTGTGTTTGTTTCAGGTCATAATGGGGATGGAAGATGCTGGAATGAAACCAACTGATGGATACAACTATCTCACATATTTAGCGGGAGGAGATGAGGCAGTGGGTCATGAACTCAGGGACCAAATCAATTTTGTTGGAAGACTCAGAATGAAAGAGATTGAAAAGGGCGACGCAAAAACATTAATAGCAACTCTAGAGGAAAAGAATAAGAACCAAGAAGGTTTTTTCTACAGAGCTTTGAAAACGGAAGATGAAAACAGGTTGAAAGCTGTGTTTTGGAGGGATTCTATGATGCACGAAGATTACAATATTTATGGCGACTGTGTAATACTTGACACTACCTTCAAAACAAACAGGTAACATTGAAAACTGGTGTGTTTAGGTTAGAAACTAGAGTGTTTATTTAGAAAACTGTTGTGGAAAACTGTTTAGTATTAACTGTTTAGAAACTGGTGTGTTTATATTATAAAATAGTGTATTTACATTGAAAACTATAGTCTTTACAGAATGTTTTATGAAATAGGTTTAAATCTTATAAATGACATTTGTAGCTGACTACAGTATTGACTCTTTAGAAACTGGTGTGTTTATATTTAAAACTGGTGTGTTTACTTTAAAAACTGTTGTATTTACAGAATTTTTTTTTTCTGAAACAGGTACAATTTGATATTTGCTATGATACTTGGAATGAATAACAGCCGAGGTAATGTGATGTTTGCCTGTGCTTTTATGTCTGATGAAACAAGTGAAACGTTTGAGTGGGTACTTAAAACATTCAAGAAAAGTATGGGAGGCAAAGCACCGATAACATTGTTTACAGATCAAGATATTGCGATGACAAATGCGATCGAAAAGGTAGAGTCTTAATACTGCATGTTTAACATGTTTTTTATATTGTCCTGGGCTAATTAATGACAATCTTCTGTAACAAAAACAGGTTTTCCCTGAGACGAGACATCGATTATGTTTGTGGCACCTTATGCAAAATGCAATTTCCCATTTTGGCGAGCTGAAAAAAGACGGGCCTTTCAAGTCAGCATTCCAGCGATGCTTATACGGCTGTTCGTTCGAGCAAGAATTTGAAGACTGTTGGAGAAATTTGCTCATAGAGTTCAACTTGGAAGGTGATGACTGGTTCGAACGGCTGTATAATTTGCGCGAGAAGTGGTGTACAGCGTTCAGCAAAGATTTCTTCTCTGCTAGGACACTAGCTACACAAAGATGTGAGAGTGCAAACCATGCTATCAAGATGAAGGTCTCAAAAACAACATCGTTGACTCAGTTTGAGAAGGCTTTTGAAAAAATGATTAGAAAATGGAGGAAGAACGAACAGAAAGAGGAAAGTAGGTGCCTACGTTTTCTACCTCGGTCAGCAAAAGGGGGCCTTTTGAAGCATGCATCCGAAGTCTACACACTCAAGATTTATGAGGAATTCAAGCGAGAATTTGGATGGGCAATGGCAACATCGATTTCTGAATCCAAGCTGAATAATGGTGGATACATCAGATGCTTTGTAGTGACTTTAGAAACAGATCCTGATACAGCAGGTTTGTTTTTATTTACAACTAATTTTTTTTTTGATATAATAGTCTTTTGGATGAAATCTAATGTCTTTAGGTTAGAAACTGGTGTGTTTGACTATAAAACTGTTGTATTAGCAACAAGTGAAAAAATATGTTGTTTAGAATAGATACTAGCATGTTTAAGAATGTGAATACTAGAGTGTTTAGTTGTTTAAAAACTAAACACTCTAGTATTCACATTCTTAACACATGCTAGGTTCTTGAACGTAAACTGAGAAGGAAGAATCTTTTGGCTAAAAACTGATATCCTTAGGTTAAAAACTGGTGTATTTAGGTTAGAAACTGGTGTATTTGTTTTGAAAACTGGTGTATTTACAGAAGGTCTTGCAGGTGAAGTTATGGTGACAATCCCTGCAAATAAGTCCTGGGAGTTTCACTGTTCCTGTAGAATGTTTGAAGAAACAGGCTTGCTATGCTACCACATGATCAGGATATTGCACATGATGTCAATAATGAGGATTCCACCACAGTACATTGTGTGCAGATGGACGAAGAATGTGAAAAAGCAAATCTGGGATAAGTTTCTTGAAGAAGACAAGAATGCTGAGGCAGGTAAGAAATTGAAGGACTCAATTCCATGGCGGCATCAGATCACAGGGCAGTTCTACCATCTGGTTGCCCAAAGTGAAGACAATCTGGAAGCTAGAAAACTATTAGAAGATGCGGTAAAGAGGCAAACGATTTCAATTCAAAAAGTCCTAGGAAAAGAAGAAGAAGAAGAAGTCACAGATCCAAAGAGCTCATCCGGTAATGCTGTTCCAATTGAAGAAGATGATGAGTTTGCAATTGAAGATCCAGACAAAGCAAACACCAAAGGGAGAGGTAAAAGAATCAAGTCATCAATCGAGCGCCCTAAAGCAAAGCCAACAAATGAGTTTGGATCATATACTCCAAAGCCGCGATTATTTTAAGTTCCATATTTGTTTTTTTTCTTGATTTTTGGTAAAGACTTCCAAACATTATACCATCGAGATTTGAATTGAGTTATGGTATTGGGATTTGAAACTGCTGGATTGTTGTGTTAGAAATAAGGGTATTTGTGTTAAAAACAGTGGTGTTTATAGTGAAAAACTGTGCTTTTTATGTTTATAGTTGAAAGCTGTTGTGTTTTAGATGGAAAATGGAAACTGTTGAAACTGTTGAAAGGTGATTGACTTAGAAACTGTTGTTTTTAAGATGAAAACTGTTGTGTTTAAGATCTCAAAACAACATCCATGGAAACTGTTATATTTAAGATGAAAACTATTGTGTTTATAGAAACTTGTGTAAGGTTTCTATCTTAAAAACTGTTGTTTTTAAGATAGAAACTGATGTGTTTAAGTTAAAAACTGAATGCTTAAGATAGAAAATGTAAAGCTGAACAAACTTTCATAAAACTAAAACAAGAGTCATTAACAAGCAAAAGTGCACTGTTTAACATGAAAAACTAAAAATTAATATCCTATACTGGTCTAAATTTTGATATGCTAACCAAGGTGTTTATGAATTTTCCCAAAATTCATAATCGTCAATGTGAAGATCAAAACTTGGCATTGCTTCCTTGACCTTCGGCATAGCAGATTTCACTACCTCATCAAACCACTTGTGCAGCTCGGGCGCCTGCCAAAACTCCTCACTTTCCCATATATCTTCAGGTTGGCTACTGGCTTCAGCTTCTTGTGGTTGAGTTTGACGCTCTTCTGCATTCTGACTTTGAACCTTGGCAGCGGCTTTATCTGACTTAAGTCTTGCAAAGAACTTCGCAGTGACAAGTCCCATATCCCTTTTCAGAATCTCATAAGCTTGTTCAGCATTCTGTAGAAGAATAAATAAACAGTTAAAAGGAATTCAGAATAAAAAAAGCCAAGACGTTTTGTAAAACTTACACTCAAACCAAGGTCCGCTATCTCCTGATCAGTTTTAAACTCCCCAGTTCCTGGAAGGTCGAAGCTGCCATTAAACTTATTGGCTGGCCTATCCCCATGAGCAGCATTAATGACCCTCCCCGCACGAGTCAGTGGGTACGACCTGGTCTCAACGAGAACCTTGTCAAAGCCATTCATTTTGAGCCAACTAACCCTTGAAGCCACCTTATCTTGAGGCCAGTGCTGAGCAAGAGGGACTGTCATAGGTTCCGGCATACCTAAATTTTAAACACACGGAAAGATACCAGGTCAGACAGAAAAATCACACTAAACACACAAGTTTTCAAAGTTAAAACATTAGAAATCACATTAAACACACAAGTTTTCAGAATCATACCTAAATATGGCGACCGTTGAAGATATTGGATCAGAACTACATACACACAACCCCCAAGAGCAGTGTGTTTCTTGCTTCGTTTGTGGAAGTTCGTCACCCCTTTCAGTAGCTGCTCCAAGAGATACTTGCACCAATCCATGGTTGCTATCTCAGACACGTCAGTGACAGCCTGGATCATCTTCATATCGACATTCCTAAATTTTATGCCAGCCAGAAAAATACATTAAATACACAAGTTTTCAGTGTTAAAGCATTAGAAACCACATTAAAAACACAAGTTTTCAGAATCATCTACCTGGTTTGCAGAGGATTGACAAAGTTTCCGAGCATAAACAGCACAAAAAACTGCAGAAACTCTTCACCACCATCTGGAAGGGCTTCCATCTCTCTCACCAAAGCATCCAGAGGGATGTCAGCATCGTCATTCACCTTGAACCTCCTCTTCCATGCAAGCCTCTCCCGCTTAATCTTCTCAGATTTATCAGCGTCGATGTTCCCAGACAATGAACCAACAGGTACATCAACCCCACCTATCGGCAAGCCCAACACATCAAAAACCTCATCAACCCCTATCTTATAGGTCACTGACCCTATGGTTTGATTTCCATGGCCATCTAGACTGGAAATCAAAAATGGGATGATTTCCAGCGGGAATTTGCTCATCTGCACCTTCAACAAGCCCCCAAAACCAATTGTCTCAACAACAGCCTTCTGAGCCTCGGTCAGTTTTGCTAAAAACTTGGCAACAATGCTTAAATGGCATGCTATTTTCACGCCCTTATCCAGTCTGCAAATTAAACATTTAAAAATCAGTTAAAATGCAACTATCGAATGTTAGTATATAAAAAACTAAAATTAAATTTAAAACTTACTTAATTTCATCATTTTCCACAATGCAAACATGCTGCGACTTTTTCCTGGCCTTCTTTTCCACTACTTCACCATCAGTTGTCTCCACATCATTTTTCCTCTTCCTCCGTTTGTCAGTTGGAACAACACTTGCAGCACATTTAACTGTACTTATGGAAGGAACGTCGTGGACAGTGGACTGGGAATGGACCTGGGGCTGGGGGGGCTGAGGCTGAGATTGAGGCTCCTTGAGCGGGACCTCGTTGAACAAGGGCTGCTGTGGCTGGGGCTGATCAACCCGAGGATGGGGCTCGCTGACCTGGGGCTGTGGCTGGGGCTGATCGACCCGAGGCTGGGGCTCGCTGACCTGGGGCTGGGGTAGGGGCGAGACGTTTTGGAAGGGGGATAGGTTGAACAGGGGGGACAGAGGCTGGGACTCCTCTAACATGGGCTGAGGAGACTGAGGCTGAGGCTGGGAGGGCTGGGAGGACTGAGGCTGAGGCTGGGAGGGCTGGGAGGACTGAGGCTGGGACTCCTCGAACGGGACCTCGTTGAACGAGGCGATGTTGAACAGCCCTCCCAGCTGGGGTAGGGGCTGGGATTCAGGCACGTTGGCATGGGGCTCGACAGTGCTGGACTGGAGCTCATCAGTGGTGACCTCGGGCTCGACAGTGCTGGACTGGGACGAGGCAGGAACTAAAATCTTCTTTACACGTTTCTTTGCTTGACGTTTCTTGTTCACCACAGGTTCAGCAGCAGCTTTCTTCTCAGGTGCAGCTTTCTTCTCAGGTACATCAGCAACTTTCTTCTCCGCTGCACGGGGAGGTTTCTTCTCCGTAGATGGACAATCCCTGCATTTTTTGTTTTTACGCAAATTCCTCTTGCCTGTATTAAAAAACAAAATAAACATTGGCACATGTTAAAAATCTACTACATAAGATAAAAACTACATTAAAATTGAAGGGAAAACAAAATCATACCATGAGTGCATGTGGATTCAGTAGCCACTTCTTTTCCCTTTTTTCCTTTTCTAGTGAGCTGCTCTTCAACATCATCTTCAGCATTGTCTTCATTGATTTGTGGAACAATGGATGCCAATACAGTATCAGCAAAATTCTGGCTGTCGCTCTGATCCTCATTGATTGGCTCAGCCCCAATCGTAGAGCGCGTGTTATACACCACACGTACTGCAAAGAAATATTTTTCTAATCAGTAATAATAATTTTTGAATTTTAAACACTTGTAAAAGCATAAATAATCAGGCTAGAAAGACAAGTTTTCATATTATAAACTTCAGATTTTAGACACATAAAAACTAGGGTGTTTATGTTAAATAATGTTGTATTAAGTGTAGTCAAGTTTCCAAATTAAACAGTCAAGGTTCCAAAAAAACACAGTTTTCAAACTAAACAGTCAAGTTTTACGTCAACAGTTTTCAGGCTAAACAATACAGTTTTCAACCTTAATAATCTAGTTTTTACAAAACAACATTTATCACATGTAAAAATCAAAGTTCTACAATCACTTCATTCTAAAAAAGCAAGTTTTCACAAAATTTTTTTATAGTTTTCATACTAAAAGATCAAGTTTCTAAACATCAAAGTTTCCAAACAATAAAATTTGAAAAACCACAGTTTCCAGACTAAACTACATAGTTTCTTCAAACACAGTAGTATTCAGCCTTAATGATCAAGTTTTCAAAAATAACAGTTTTCACATTAAACAAGCAAATTTTACAAAACACCACAGTTTTCAGGTTAAAAACTAAAAAATCCACATGCACACAGAAAACACATTAAACAGTCAAGTTTCCAAAAAAACACAGTTTTCAAACTAAACAGTCAAGTTTTACATCAACAGTTTTCAGGCTAAACAATACAGTTTTCAACCTTAATAATCTAGTTTTTACAAAACAACATTTATCACATGTAAAAATCAAAGTTCTACAATCACTTCATTCTAAAAAAGCAAGTTTTCACAAAATTTTTTTATAGTTTTCATACTAAAAGATCAAGTTTCTAAACATCAAAGTTTCCAAACAATAAAATTTGAAAAACCACAGTTTCCAGACTAAACTACATAGTTTCTTCAAACACAGTAGTATTCAGCCTTAATGATCAAGTTTTCAAAAATAACAGTTTTCACATTAAACAAGCAAATTTTACAAAACACCACAGTTTTCAGGTTAAAAACTAAAAAATCCACATGCACACAGAAAACACATTAAACAGTCAAGTTTCCAAAAAAACACAGTTTTCAAACTAAACAGTCAAGTTTTACATCAACAGTTTTCAGGCTAAACAATACAGTTTTCAACCTTAATAATCTAGTTTTTACAAAACAACATTTATCACATGTAAAAATCAAAGTTCTACAATCACTTTAGTTTTCATTCTAAAAAAGCAAGTTTTCACAATTTTTATAGTTTTCATACTAAAAAATCAAGTTTCTAAACATCAAAGTTTCCAAACAATAAAATTTGAAAAACCACAGTTTCCAGACTAAACTACATACTTTCTTCAAACACAGTAGTATTCAGCCTTAATGATCAAGTTTTCAAAAATAACAGTTTTCACATTAAACAAGCAAATTTTACAAAACACCACAGTTTTCAGGTTAAAAACTAAAAAATCCACATGCACACAGAAAACACATTAAACAGTCAAGTTTCCAAAAAAACACAGTTTTCAAACTAAACAGTCAAGTTTTACATCAACAGTTTTCAGGCTAAACAATACAGTTTTCAACCTTAATAATCTAGTTTTTACAAAACAACATTTATCACATGTAAAAATCAAAGTTCTACAATCACTTCATTCTAAAAAAGCAAGTTTTCACAAATTTTTTTTATAGTTTTCATACTAAAAGATCAAGTTTCTAAACATCAAAGTTTCCAAACAATAAAATTTGAAAAACCACAGTTTCCAGACTAAACTACATACTTTCTTCAAACACAGTAGTATTCAGCCTTAATGATCAAGTTTTCAAAAATAACAGTTTTCACATTAAACAAGCAAATTTTACAAAACACCACAGTTTTCAGGTTAAAAACTAAAAAATCCACATGCACACAGAAAACACATTAAACAGTCAAGTTTCCAAAAAAACACAGTTTTCAAACTAAACAGTCAAGTTTTACATCAACAGTTTTCAGGCTAAACAATACAGTTTTCAACCTTAATAATCTAGTTTTTACAAAACAACATTTATCACATGTAAAAATCAAAGTTCTACAATCACTTCATTCTAAAAAAGCAAGTTTTCACAAATTTTTTTATAGTTTTCATACTAAAAGATCAAGTTTCTAAACATCAAAGTTTCCAAACAATAAAATTTGAAAAACCACAGTTTCCAGACTAAACTACATACTTTCTTCAAACACAGTAGTATTCAGCCTTAATGATCAAGTTTTCAAAAATAACAGTTTTCACATTAAACAAGCAAATTTTACAAAACACCACAGTTTTCAGGTTAAAAACTAAAAAATCCACATGCACACAGAAAACACATTAAACAGTCAAGTTTCCAAAAAAACACAGTTTTCAAACTAAACAGTCAAGTTTTACATCAACAGTTTTCAGGCTAAACAATACAGTTTTCAACCTTAATAATCTAGTTTTTACAAAACAACATTTATCACATGTAAAAATCAAAGTTCTACAATCACTTCATTCTAAAAAAGCAAGTTTTCACAATTTTTTTTTATAGTTTTCATACTAAAAGATCAAGTTTCTAAACATCAAAGTTTCCAAACAATAAAATTTGAAAAACCACAGTTTCCAGACTAAACTACATACTTTCTTCAAACACAGTAGTATTCAGCCTTAATGATCAAGTTTTCAAAAATAACAGTTTTCACATTAAACAAGCAAATTTTACAAAACACCACAGTTTTCAGGTTAAAAACTAAAAAATCCACATGCACACAGAAAACACATTAAACAGTCAAGTTTCCAAAAAAACACAGTTTTCAAACTAAACAGTCAAGTTTTACATCAACAGTTTTCAGGCTAAACAATACAGTTTTCAACCTTAATAATCTAGTTTTTACAAAACAACATTTATCACATGTAAAAATCAAAGTTCTACAATCACTTCATTCTAAAAAAGCAAGTTTTCACAAATTTTTTTATAGTTTTCATACTAAAAGATCAAGTTTCTAAACATCAAAGTTTCCAAACAATAAAATTTGAAAAACCACAGTTTCCAGACTAAACTACATACTTTCTTCAAACACAGTAGTATTCAGCCTTAATGATCAAGTTTTCAAAAATAACAGTTTTCACATTAAACAAGCAAATTTTACAAAACACCACAGTTTTCAGGTTAAAAACTAAAAAATCCACATGCACACAGAAAACACATTAAACAGTCAAGTTTCCAAAAAAACACAGTTTTCAAACTAAACAGTCAAGTTTTACATCAACAGTTTTCAGGCTAAACAATACAGTTTTCAACCTTAATAATCTAGTTTTTACAAAACAACATTTATCACATGTAAAAATCAAAGTTCTACAATCACTTCATTCTAAAAAAGCAAGTTTTCACAATTTTTTTTTATAGTTTTCATACTAAAAGATCAAGTTTCTAAACATCAAAGTTTCCAAACAATAAAATTTGAAAAACCACAGTTTCCAGACTAAACTACATACTTTCTTCAAACACAGTAGTATTCAGCCTTAATGATCAAGTTTTCAAAAATAACAGTTTTCACATTAAACAAGCAAATTTTACAAAACACCACAGTTTTCAGGTTAAAAACTAAAAAATCCACATGCACACAGAAAACACATTAAACAGTCAAGTTTCCAAAAAAACACAGTTTTCAAACTAAACAGTCAAGTTTTACATCAACAGTTTTCAGGCTAAACAATACAGTTTTCAACCTTAATAATCTAGTTTTTACAAAACAACATTTATCACATGTAAAAATCAAAGTTCTACAATCACTTCATTCTAAAAAAGCAAGTTTTCACAAAATTTTTTATAGTTTTCATACTAAAAGATCAAGTTTCTAAACATCAAAGTTTCCAAACAATAAAATTTGAAAAACCACAGTTTCCAGACTAAACTACATACTTTCTTCAAACACAGTAGTATTCAGCCTTAATGATCAAGTTTTCAAAAATAACAGTTTTCACATTAAACAAGCAAATTTTACAAAACACCACAGTTTTCAGGTTAAAAACTAAAAAATCCACATGCACACAGAAAACACATTAAACAGTCAAGTTTCCAAAAAAACACAGTTTTCAAACTAAACAGTCAAGTTTTACATCAACAGTTTTCAGGCTAAACAATACAGTTTTCAACCTTAATAATCTAGTTTTTACAAAACAACATTTATCACATGTAAAAATCAAAGTTCTACAATCACTTTAGTTTTCATTCTAAAAAAGCAAGTTTTCACAATTTTTATAGTTTTCATACTAAAAAATCAAGTTTCTAAACATCAAAGTTTCCAAACAATAAAATTTGAAAAACCACAGTTTCCAGACTAAACTACATAGTTTCTTCAAACACAGTAGTATTCAGCCTTAATGATCAAGATTTCAAAAATAACAGTTTTCACATTAAACAAGCAAATTTTACAAAACACCACAGTTTTCAGGTTAAAAACTAAAAAATCCACATGCACACAGAAAACACATTAAACGGTCCAGTTTACAATCTAAACACATAAAAATTCAACCAAAACAGTCTAATCGAACTAGAGCAGTCACGAAGATCAAAAAAACAACAAAAAAGCGGGAAAACACAGCGACAGAAAGTATCACCTCTCTGCACCCCCTCTGGTTTGTTTTCTTCCACTGATTTAGACGACTTCATTTTTTTCAGATCTGCAGAACACAAAACACGAATCACGAATCACAAAACACAATCAATCAATCAAAACATCACACCAATCAATCATGAAAAGAATAATGAACAGTCGGATTAACATACCTGACTCAGAGATTGGAATATTACCCAATCGATTAACAACTGAGCGAGGACTGCTGCAGTACACGAAAACGCAACAATCAGAACTCAATACAAAAAATGCAGATCAAAAAACCATTAAATAACAATCAATACCTGGATTGCGCCAATTGGATTCCGCCGGTTGGACTGCGCCGGTTGGATTGCGCTGCGATGGTTGGGATTGCGACGGTTCGGCGCGACTGGGGGTTTCGGAAGAGAGGGTTTGGAATTGGGAACGGTGGTTGCAGAGTGAAATTTGGGAAATAAAAAAATAGGAAATTGCTTTATATATTTATGGAGGAGGGCTTTTTAGCAATTTCTCTAATTGTTAAAAAGGACTTGCTTATTTCTAAATTACAAAACAGGAGCCGTTTTTCTAATTGTAATTGCAGAAATAGGCCGTCTATATTATAGCAATAATATAGACGGTCTATTACAAGACTAATATTAAATGGAAAAGGTTTGAAAAGCATTTAAATTATATTTACCGTTTCCCATCGGGTTTCTCAAAATATGAGGAATATATTAAAGATAATATAGCATTAAGAAATTATACATACTGTTTCCCATCCTGAATCGGTTTCAGGATATCGTCTATAAAAGGGTTACTGCCCTCAAGGCTCAAATCATTATTTTTCATACTCGTCATTCATCAAACTGCCTTCAGCAGTGTTTCAGCAACAAGTCGCTTCTCCAGCGATGAGCGGCGAATCAAGATCTCGGTATTCCTGGAGAGCTACACCGTCACCAACACAGGCTCTCCTCGCCACAGAGCAAGAAATCGCTCGCTCTCGAGCAGAGATTGAACTTAAAGAAAAGGCGGATGCTTTGATCGCCAAAGATGAGAGAATCAAAAAAATCACAAAGGCGCTGTGTAGCAAGAATCAAGAAAACCATCTTCTACAGCAAGAAATCCATCTTCTACAGGCCGATATTAGGGATAAGGATATCAAGCTCGATCGATTGCACCTGGCTCTGCTAGACGATAATCGAGAAATCACGGATGATAGAATCCAGACACTGGAGGCTGATCTGAGTGCCAGAGACGTAAGCATTCAAGAATTCAGACAACAGATCGCCAGCCTGCAGGCGGATTTGATCGCCAGAGATGAAGAATTGCGCGAGAGGGATGAAAAGATCGCTGAATTGAGAAAACGGAAATCGGTGGAGGATTCGGAAGAACAAGCTCCTCCCCAAAAACGGGGGCGAAAGAATCGATGGATTGAATAATAAATATCATTGTAAAGTAATTGTTCTTTTTTTACACAAATGAATAAGATTCATCATCATTTCCAGTATTCTCTTCTCTCTACATTACTTTTGAAGTTACATATTGAATTCAATTATTCGACTCTCCCTTCTTTTCATCTTCTAATAATATCCTCCTTATAACTTCTTTTGTAATTTTTGGGATTCAGGTTGATGCAGACAAGGTGTTTGATGAAATTCCTTAACCAGCACTTTTTTGTTCACTGTCTAATGGGATTCAAGTTGTTGCATCCAATGTGTTTGATTAAATCCCTTAACCAGCCTACACTATTTCTCTCTCGGTCGCATTACTTGTCTGTTTTCCATTTTCAGCGTGTAGGTGTTCGTTTGCTGTATTGGGTTAGTAGAAATAACTTATGATCTTGCTATTTTTCAGTCTTTCTTTTTCAATCTTCTAGAACATGATGGCTCATGGCTGAATTGATTCCAATCAAATTTGTGTTCCAACCTTTTGGTTGGATCCATATGAATTCCATGGCTGGCTCTGGAAACGTTAATCCTTTAATCCCAATTTTCATTTTTGAGCTTCTATTTGCGCTCAGTATCAATTATGTGTCAACCTTTTCTGCGTATGGAACTGTTGCTCCTTGCATTGTCCATTGTGTTATTGCCTCCAATAGATTTCAACTGTAAGGTTGCTTTTCCTTTTATGTTTGTATGCTAGTAATTTAAAAAGTTTGTTGCTTTCTCTTTCATTTTTATGCTAGCCTGTTAGAAGATAATGCTTTTTCTTCAGGCGTCGGTAGAAGTCCGTGTATTAATATAGGTTCTGACTATTTTTCCTCTTTGGTTCTTTTTGCAGTTCTTCCTTGGTGGAAGAACAAAAGACTCTATCGCCAAGTTCATCAGTGCAACCTTGGAGCCTGATGTTGGTGAGTTATTTTCAACCACCAGTGCGTTGCTGTAATTTGTGTCAAAAGCATGTGTTTTGTCCTTTATACTGTAGCATATCGATCACCATATACTTAGTTGAATGAGATTTATGATGCCTCTATTTTGCTGCTAGTGGCATGTAGGTAATATATAGGTTTGATCCTTAGAACCAGGCTCCTGCACTATAAGTGCAGGAAAAAGCTGTCTAATTTTGGGCATAATCATACTGAATAAGAAGAACCTTGTATTGTTGCATGTACAGTTGTATTCAGTTATGTATTTTATTTAGCATTTTACAACTTCTGCACGCTGTTTGTGAATGGTTAAGTTACATTATATCTTACCGTTTTCCTATTATGATATAAAATAGACTTATTAAGTTAGATAGATCAAATAATAGAGTTTCTGTTGTCAGGGTTTTAGCTCTTAATGGATCTTATCACGGGGATACTCTTATCTGTGGATTTCAGTTTTAGTGGTTTTATATGGTTTTAGTATGTACTTCTGACCTTTCACATTCCCATTGGATGAAGTAGCAGGAATGTTTACAAGTTTATCTATGAATTGCAGGTGTCCAATACACGATATAATGTCTACACTAATTTCTATTTAGTTTCTGTACAATTTGCCCCTTTGTTGGAAACAATTTTCAAACAATTGTTGGAACTTGAAAATGCAATTTTGAAACGATTTTTGATTAGCACCATTGGTATGGCTTTGGCACCTTCTTGTCTTCCAATTTTGATTAGGTTTCATATCGGAAAACATGCTGGACATAGCCGGATATCTTCTTTCCTATAGGTGTTGCTTACTGTTGGTCACTACCAAAAGCTATTTCAAAGTGTAGACTGATGATTATATGATGTATTTGAACAGGTGAAGAAGAAAATACTGGGAAAGAAGAATTTTATTGATAAAATGCAAAGAAACAATTCATTTACAATGATGATGGTATTGACCAGACTGAAGAAGTTTTCATTTGAGTCCGAGGTCTGCCGGATTCCATGGCCTTCTTGTCTTTTTTCGGGGGACTTGCTCTACTGACTCAGCAGTTTTCCGTTTCTTTAATTGATCGATTTCTTGATCCTTGGCTTGCAGAGCATTTTTCATCTCTTGAATGCTTTTATCTCTGGCGCTCAAATCCCTCCGCAATCTATCAACTGCTTGATCCTTGGCAACCCGACTTCTTTCGATTTCTCGATTCTTGGCAAGCAGAGCTGTTTTCATTTCTTGCAGATCCTTTCTCAGCTCTTCAATCTTGGCATCCTTGGCCTTCAAACGGCGATCCATTTCTTGGTCCTTAACCGTTTCTTGACTGCTTTTGACCTTTAGAGGATCGAATTTTCGGGTTTTGTCAATCATGGCATCTGCTATGTCTTGAATTATCTGCTCTTTGGCGAGGAGATCCTCTGTCAGTTTCTGGAATCGTACTTGTTCTTCAGATTCCATAGGTAGGGCAGAGCCATTTCATTTCGCTCTTGCTGCTCCTCCAGCCACTGGAGCACCGGACCCGGGACTAGATCCGACGCCATAGCCGAATTTGAGAATAAATTAACACCCAGCCTTCCTTCTATTTACAGGGCCAGATATCCCGAATCACAGATGTAATGGGATTAGTTCCTCGAAAAAAAAAAGTTCCGGGACTGAATGGGATTAGCGCACCAATATCAAAATTTATTAAGTTCTTTTGTTTTGAATTATATTAATATATTTATTATAGGATTTGTTTTTAATTTGGTAAAAATTAAAATGTGCTGAATTCGTTTTTTGTTTGCAATTAGGCCTGTTCTTGAGAACTTATTTTTTGCTAAATTGAACTTAATTGGACTAAAAATATTTTATATACCATTATGTACGATAGAAATATAATAAATTTAGTGAAAATTATGATCTATTGAACTGGATGAAAAATTAAAAATATATTGACCTAAATCGAAGAAAAAAAAATAAAGATAGAGAAAATATCCTGAATTCCCCATGAAAGTTTTTATAAGTTTTAACTTATAAAGTTTACCTTTTAATTTGAACTGTATTTTTAATTAATTAACTTTAAATTTTTTATATATTTTATTATATATTTTAACATAAAAATATATCATTTGAGTGTAAATACACAGTGGTAGTTCAATAACATTTAGGAAAGTTAGTTTTCAAAAGAGTTTATAAAAGATATTTACTTGAATTACATAATTTAAAAAAGAGTTCTATTAATTATCTATCTCATTAACTATTGAGCTCAACCAAGATTAATATTTATCTTTTTTAATTTTATGTACTACTTATTAAATAAAGTCTTGCGTGATTAATTTTTTATTGAAATAATTATAGAAATACATCAACAGTGTATCAAGTGGGAAACTCACCCATTCTTTTTATTTTTTTGAGACAACCAATTCGATTACTTATAAATTGTTCACGCTACAAATGTTTGGTGACCGCGCTAGTACATCCGCATCATCTACAAATAACCAGGCCTGACTCATCAAATGAACCAAGTGAAACCTCCACTTTAAACCCTTAAAATGAGCTAAAATAAGGCCCGTATTTTTTTAAAAAAAAAACTCAGATTTATGTAATTTTTTAAAAAATTGTTCTTTAAATCGCTATATTTTCTAAAAATTTGCCAAATAATGACCCCATTTTTTAAAGAAATCCATTATTTTAACTAATCTTAATTATTTTCCTTGGGACCCTCTATTAAGACGCTTATAAAATCGTGAAGTCACACTCAAATAACATGTGCAAGATAGACTCGTCCTTAGCGAAGCACATGTTGCACTTGGACGAGACATTCATGCCTCTCTTTCATAGAGAGTGATTAATAGGGCATGCCCCTGAAATCATCCTCCAAATCAGGAAATTAACATGTTTCGGTGCATTCCCATTCCACAGATGCTTCCACAACGCTTTGTACTTATCCTGGTTTCCTCCTATTGTTGAAGTTGATGGGTCGATGCTCTGTATATTAGCCACTGTTATTTGGTATCCTGACCTAACCGTATATTTCCCTAGAAGTTCCTTATCCCAAATCACGAAGTCCGTTGCGCATAAGGGCTCCTTTGTGATATGGATTTTCATCATCTGTCTGATTTCATTATCTGCCTGATTTCATCTTCCTAGAAAATTGAGATTTGACATGAACTGATGAAATAATGAAATTATACAAGACTATCCGCAAAAGTGAAAATGGGAAAAATGAGAAGGGTTTCCCATCCGATTTCCCAAAATATAAATGAAAAAAAAAAAGTAAAATTTAATACAAGTATTAGAGCTTGTTTGGGAAAATATAAATGGAAAAGGTTTGAAAAGCATTTAAATTATATTTACCGTTTCCCATCGGGTTTCTCAAAATATGAGGAATATATTAAAGATAATATAGCATTAAGAAATTATACATACTGTTTCCCATCCTGAATCGGTTTCAGGATATCGTCTATAAAAGGGTTACTGCCCTCAAGGCTCAAATCATTATTTTTCATACTCGTCATTCATCAAACTGCCTTCAGCAGTGTTTCAGCAACAAGTCGCTTCTCCAGCGATGAGCGGCGAATCAAGATCTCGGTATTCCTGGAGAGCTACACCGTCACCAACACAGGCTCTCCTCGCCACAGAGCAAGAAATCGCTCGCTCTCGAGCAGAGATTGAACTTAAAGAAAAGGCGGATGCTTTGATCGCCAAAGATGAGAGAATCAAAAAAATCACAAAGGCGCTGTGTAGCAAGAATCAAGAAAACCATCTTCTACAGCAAGAAATCCATCTTCTACAGGCCGATATTAGGGATAAGGATATCAAGCTCGATCGATTGCACCTGGCTCTGCTAGACGATAATCGAGAAATCACGGATGATAGAATCCAGACACTGGAGGCTGATCTGAGTGCCAGAGACGTAAGCATTCAAGAATTCAGACAACAGATCGCCAGCCTGCAGGCGGATTTGATCGCCAGAGATGAAGAATTGCGCGAGAGGGATGAAAAGATCGCTGAATTGAGAAAACGGAAAAAGGCTGAGGTGAAGGTCTACACGCGGAGGAGTAAACTCAAAAAGGCCCAATCTCAGATCCCTAATTACAAATCTGACACGCCGGCGGCGGCGGCGGCCGATGATTCAACCGCTGCCGATCCGCCTTCCCAGGAAGATGGAGAAACCCTAGGTGGTGATAAAGGTGGGAGCTTTTCAAAGGCGGCGCCTTTTTCTCGATCTGGTGGGGAGCCGTCGACTTCCAACGACGGTGTACCGGAGAATGGATCCGCCGCCGTGGATGGCGGAGAAGCGCTGCCGCCGTTGCCTAACGGCGGAGAAGGGCCGCGGCCGCACCATAGCCCCCGGGAAGATCAAGAAGTCTCCGATCCCACTGTTCCGGCCCTGCCCAACGGTGGGCAAGAGCGGATTGACCACGATCTGGACAAGGGTGATGGAGGAGGACGGGTTAATGGTGTGGCGAATGGGCTGGTGTCGACGCCGATGGTGGCGCGGGTCGATGATAGGGTCCGGAAGCTTAAGAGGAAGCTCGAGCAGGAGCTCGGCCAGGTGAAGAATGTGGCGGAGAAGCTCCTCGCCAAAGAGGTTCAATTTAATGCTTATAGTACAGCAATTGTTAATACTAACTCTAGGTATGTGGTTGCCAGTAGTGTTGGTAATCTTGGTGGTGGTTATAGTCAGCCTCCTCAGTTAGTTAGAGCGAATTCGGAGTTGGGTGCAGTCGGTAGTAATCTATACAGCCGGCCTCTGCCGCAGCTGTCTAGAGCGAGTTCTGATGTGAGGTCTGGGGCTTTAGGTTACCAGCCGTTTAGGCACCTGAGTGTTGCTGTTGGGGATGGTGTGGGGGAGTATGTTGAGAAGGAGAAAAGAACTCCTAAAGCTAATCAGTTTTACAGGAATTCTGAATTCCTCTTGGGGAAGGATAGATTGCCACCTGAAAGCAACAAGAAGTTGAAGCTGAACTGTGGGAGGAAACACGGTGGGAATGGGGAGTATAACTATGGCTACCAGAACAGGGATAAAGTGTTTAGGAGCTGCAGCAGTTTGCTCCAGAGGTTGATGAAGCATAAGCATGGATGGGTGTTTAATGAGCCTGTAGATGCCAAGAAGCTCAATTTACCTGACTACCATAATATTATAAAGCACCCCATGGACTTAGGTACGATTAAGGCTAGGCTGGCTCAGAACTGGTACAAGTCTGCTAGGGAGTTTGCAGAGGATGTCAGACTTGTGTTCCATAATGCTATGACTTACAACCCGAAAGGGCAAGATGTTCATGTCATGGCAGAAGAGTTGCTGAACCTATTCGAGGAGAAATGGATGGGTATCGAGAAGGACTTTTATCCCTATCAGATGTATTATGATGCAGGAATTCCTATTCCTACCCCAAGAAAGGCCCCTCCACCTCCCGTGTTTCCCCTTATTCCTGCTCCTCTTCGTGTTCCAATTCCAGCCTCTTCGGTTAGGAGTTTGGATAGGTCAGAGTCTATGCCTATGCAATCGAAACCAGTCAGTACCCATGTTCCTAGGACGCCTGCTCCAAAGAAACCCAAAGCTAAGGATCCAAACAAGAGGGACATGACTTATGATGAGAAACAGAAGCTTAGCTCAAACCTACAGAGCCTGCCTCATGAAAAGCTTGATGCTATTGTTCAGATAATCAAGAAAAGAAGCACAGCACTTAGTCAACACGATGATGAGATCGAGGTGGACATTGACAATGTTGATGCTGAAACACTTTGGGAGCTTGATAGGTTTGTCACCAACTATAAGAAGAGTCTAAGTAAGAACAAGAGAAGAGCTGAACTTGCCCTTCAAAAGAGAGAAGCTGACCTGGCTGCTCAATCAGCAGTAAGACATCGAATCTTGATTATTTGTAGCTCACATTTTAAATTGTTGCTTCATGGTTGGACTTGTATCAGGATGTTGATTATAACTTCGATTATAATTATATGGTGTTCCATTCTTAATTTGGTCAAGTTTGGGGTGTATGGTAAAATCTTCCTTCATGTTTCTTGACATCTCTACAATTTTGATATTTGCAGAATCCTCAGCCAACTGCAATGGAAGCGACTACTGAAAATAGAATAGGTATTATATTGTGAAAATAGTAAAGATGCGCACCGAGAATTTCTTGAAAATTTTCTGATTTGTCGCTTGCCTTGTCAAACCAGGTGAAAAGCGACCCATTGATGTTGGAAGGCAAGGGGATAATGTGAGTGGATCTAGCTCGAGCAGTTCTAGCAGTGACTCTGGCTCGTCTTCAAGTGGTATGAACAATTTCTGTGCTGTTGTTTGATTCAGCTATATTTTACTGTTTGCCTAACTGTTCTCCCGTGCTTGTGGATACTGTCTGTAACGTGCTCTTATAAATATTGGTGCTTTCTTGGTTGCAGATTCTGACAGTGATAGCTCCTCTGCATCTGGGTCGGATGGAGGCCAGTCACCCAAGAATTAAAGATTACTATCCCTCCCATATGTTTAGGTACATTAACTTTTTCCCCATACTATTGTGCCTTATATACCTGTGGATCCATGATTCAATTCAGTGAAAAAAAACTGCGTAATCACATTTTTTATTATGGAATGGGGGTCAGGTAGTTTGGAATATATTTTTCACTTGGGTCTTGCAGCTTTTGAGATTAGTATCCTGGTTGTGGTTATTTGTGGGACTTTGTTGCTTTGATTATATGGATGGATGCCTTTTAGATGTCAAACATTCTTTTTTTTTTGACTGTTTGAATGTCTGTCAGCTCAATGTTGCCTAGTCATGTATGACGAGAACTGAACTCCATATTAGCTGAGTTAGGTTAGTGGTTTATTCTCTGAATGAGTAAAAATGCATGATAGTGGGTAAACATTCTTTCCAAAGTTGTTTTGCTGCGTTTGGAAGCACTTTGATTTTCCTTAGTGTTGGGGGTGCTGACAGGTTTTGCATATATTTTGAAGCTATATTAACAGATAAGATTACACAGATGGTGTTTGTAATTTGCGCATGCCTGCATGAATATTATTCAATAAGATCTAATCTATATTCTTCAAATCTGCTTACAAAATGACTGGGGTCTTTAAATTTTGCAGAAAATCTCAGCCTCCACCTTTCTTTGGACTGGTATCCCTGGATGCGGAAAGGTGCCGCCTTTTGTTGTCTCTGATTAAAAACTGCTGGTGCTGAATTTGAGAGAAATTCACAGTTGGGAAAATGCAACAAACATATGATGCAGTGGTTATCTTTTTTCTTTGGTAGAGCCCGTAGTGATAGTTTAGCATTCCAGAGCGCTGGGGCCTCTATTGTGAGAGACGGCCGTTGGACATGTAGACTGTTCTTGCTGCTTGCTTCGACTTGATATCGCCTGCATATACTCCAGATGTTTAAAACATGATAAAAATACTTTTTTTGTACAGACTTCAAAAATGTGGTGTTCTGACTAATCTTCCCCAAATCATATTTACCTGTGTGCTCCATATTGACATTAAATCTACCTGGCTTCAAAATGTTGATCCTTTCTCAAGTCCTCTCTCAACTTGGCTGCAAAATAGGTCCTACTGTGAGTAAACACTACTCAAATGAATACAAAATACATTCTAATAACTGGTGACAGAATATAAATGGTTGTGCAAAGATGTGGGCACATGCTATATATACATGCAAACTAGGTGACCAAATATCTTAACATAGTATGAACACATTGTAAAAAGGACATAGCATTGTTAAAATGGGTTAGTTGTGCTCAACCGAGTTCATAAATTGTTACCATAGTATACACAGATGAATATAAACTTGGATTAGGTTTTAATAAATAAATAAACGAACAGATTTGTGCATTCAAAATTGCAGCGACGTTCAGCTAGCTGAGATCACATGTAAGAGTTATTCATGCACACCAATAAGCCAATAAAATCCATACAAATTCATGCATTATGAATAAATAGTCATCAGCAATAGCAAAATTCTTTTCCACATAAACATCACCATCAATTCGCGGAAATCACCATCATAAGCAAAAGATGGAATGGAAAATATGAAATACATCCTAGCATTATGAGAGTAAGAGAGGCAAACGAAACTTCAAATAAGAGAGGCATTCGTATCCAAATAAAAGCCAAGAAGTTCCCAAATAAACACAATAAAAGGCATAGGAGGAACTACATGAGAGTCAACGGAACTTACTCCATTTAGAGGGTGCTCAACCCTTCCAAGCTTTCAACTTCAGCAGCACAATCCAGCGATCACTTTGTTAAAATCTTGATATCTACATTGTTAAATAGTTAAAAATTAAAAATCTCAATCAATGAAATCACAGGTCTAAGAAAAGTAATATGAATATTGCCCGACTTTTGCAAATAGCTGACTATCTAGCTTAAAGAGAACACATAAATGTTACATCTTGGTTTCGAGAGGCTAGAGGAACCCCCTATTACAGTTGTTCACTTTATGATAAATAAGAAAAGTAAAATGGAGAGACTAGTAAAACATAGACAAACAGCGTGTGAGAATACCTGTCAGACTGTCAGTATTATCCGAGAAGGATAATCATCAAGGAATCCAAAAAGGAGTCTTGTCAACTGGCAAGGGATAATCCTGGACAATAAATTAAACGCAAGTCAAGAAGATAATCCTAAAATTTTCAGTAGAAGACTAATTTATGCCTTATCGAACTTGAGTATAAATTGAATGCATAAATTCAATCCTGAAATTTTCAGTAGAAGACTAATTTATGCATTCCTAGTTTCATAATCATACTCTATATATCAAGTTCTGTCATAGAAAGACTCGGGCTGATAAAGAAACAGCTTTCCTTGAGACTTCAAAAGCAAATTGCTAATACTATTAACAGCTTTAACTTATGGCTCATAGAAAAGATACAACCTTGAGGAAATCTGTGCATTGTTTACACCTACACACATATAGAGCTCAAACGAAAAGGCTTCTGCCAATTCATCGACTTACTAAAGATTTAACAGTTCAAACTCAAAATTCAACGCAACCAGCACGAGATTGATTCCAAAAACAAAAGCAAGCACGCAATGTATAAACTAACAAATAGAAACCAAGGCCAAGTGCTGCACATCCATACAATACAAACTAACATTAACCAAATTCAAAATTTAGTGACTTGCACATGATCCATATTCAAAACACGAGTAACATCAACATGATCAATTAAATTGCAGAATCAAAAGAGCTGACCTGACAGAGCCCAGATCAGAGCTCCGGCGGATGTCATCAAACCAAGATCGCCAGACAAGATTCCGATGAGAACCCATTGCGCAGACTACAATTTGAAAAAGAGTAGCAAAACCTGTGTTGATAGCAATAAATTCAAGCATTGTCATCATCATCATCAATATCATCATCAATCACTAACACAAACAAAACAACTGAAGCTACAATAAAAGAAAACAGGAAAAGAAACGAACCTGTAAATTAACCGATCAATTGTTGGGGTTTTGGTTTTGGTAATCATGCGAAGAAAGTGGGGAAATTCTTGGTACATCTGATTACTGTGCCTATTCTCTATTTTTGGAGGGTGGAAAATTCTTGGACTCCCGACCACTCCGTCCTTTGTTACTCCATCTTTTTTTTTTCCTAATATGAACACAACTTGCAATTAATATTTAATATCATTATTATTATTATTGTACATTTTATTATTATACATTTGTGTGGATTAAATCACACACACTATTTAAATATCAAAATCTAAGAATGTTGCTTTTCAATTTGTATGAACCAACAATCAAGCAATTAATTATAGTCACGATGTTATGATGATATATCCACAGTTCCGTGGGGTCCTCATTTTAAGTTATACCCCTACATTAAGGTCCTTTTATTTATGAGTAAATTTGTTCAGTTAAATTTAGTTTGATATAAATATAATTTGATGAAATTCAAGTAGATTTCGATATACTGATTCTATTTTGAATAATTTGACTAATGGTCACCATATTTTACCAATTTAATAGTTTTAGTCAACATACTTTAAAAATGAAAATTTTAATCCTAAATGTTTCAGATTGTCAATTTCAACTTCAGTTCAGTTCAGTCTTGATATGCAAAAAAAATATTGATTTTAAGTCATCAATCTTGATTTTTTAATATATGTTTTTGTATATATCTTCATATCCATATAGAGTAAGCTAGATTAGCTTTCTTGTATTATAAATTGTATAGTTCCGTATCAATAAAATCATTGTGAGTTACACATTTACATGGTATCAATATTAGTAAAAAAAAAATTAGAGTTTTTTTCAAAAATTCATAAAATCTTGATAGGTGTCTAAACCCCTAGCAGCCTTTGATAGGCCCAAACCCTTGTTGTCGACTGCTCCGCTAGCCGACTGGTTTTTCCTCAAGCTCTTCTCCAATCTAATTCAAATCCCGCCTCCTGACACTCACGTTGTTACTATGGCTACCAGAAACTCGCTCACCTACACCACAACGATCCACATGTTGCCGATCAAACTCAGTTCCGACATCATTATGACATGGCGCTCCCAAGTGCAATGTTGTTCAACTCTGCTAGTTTTGGTGGGTATCTTGATGGTACTCTCCCTAAGCCCAAGGTCGCCGCTGCAATGACGCCGGATTCGGCTGCTCTCACCCCAGAAGCATGGATGTCGTAGGACAAGGTTCTCAAAGCCCTTCTCCGACCTTCTCTCACCGAGGATGCAATGTTGGAGACGATCGGATGCAGCACTATTCAGGCGGAGTGGGAATCCTTGGCGGTAGCATTTGACAAAAACTCCAACGCTAGTGAACTGCAGCTCCGCGACGAATTCCACACGATCCGCCGCGGCTCTTCCTCTGTGATGGACTATCAACGCCATTTTAAGGTCATCCTCTACGGACTAGCTAATGATGACGACATGGATCGTGTGATGATCTTCCTTCGTGGTCTCTGTCCATCTTATGCCAATTTTAGACGGTGTAGATGTCGATCACGTCACTCCCGCTCTAAATAGAAGTCGTTGCACTCGGACGCACGAGATCTTTCTCGTTCACTCAGGTTCTAATGGTGGCGTGGTGGTGATCACGCTCCGGTTGCCTTTGCCGCCGTTGCACAGCCGTATCAAAATGGCTCATTTGCGCCGGCTCGGGCATGCAAAAGGCCTAAATGCAAAGATAAACGATAAATTAAAAACAACTACAATCATTATATTTTTAAAAATTAAAAAATACACATTTATAATAAGCCTAAATATTTTTGAGTCTTGTGCGGGAGCACAACCCGCACTGCATAGTCTGCACTAGGTCAGGCCCTTCCGACTATCATCTAAAATACATGGTAATCCATCAAATGCTTATCAAAATATCAGTAAAACGAATTCTACTCAGTCACATTTGCTACTTCGTCACCAAACCCACTCAGACGTGGAATTCATGTAGTGCGAGTGTGGAGTGGAGTGACACATGCGAGACAGTATTTCGACACCAAACCGGTCTGACGTGGAATGTAAGCGTCAACCTTAATATTACACGCATGCGACATTCTACTTAGTCACGTGTCTGCTATTTCATCACCAAACCACTCCGACATGGAATCCATGCGTCAACCTTTAAATAACACAACTGCTGAAGTGTCAGGTGGTGAGAATGTTGCTTTGAATTTAGATTCGAACAGTGGTGCCGTGATTGGAAGTGGATTCCAGAATCAGTCAGATGGAGTAGGTACATCCATAGGTTTGGAGTTCAGGAAAAGTCAGGTGTACATTTCAGTGGCACGTTGTAAAACCACCCACAAAGCTAACGGCGATCAGATTCTACCTCTTGAAGGATGGGAAACTGATGCATCTGAAAAGTTGATGAACTCTGAAGGATGGGATAATCAGTTTGATGCAGATGTTATTACCTTAATAGTACACACGTGCGACATTCTACTTAGTCTCGTGTTTTCTATTTCTTCACCAAACCACTCCGACGTGGAAACCATGTACCAACCTTAATATTCCACTGCGACATTTTACTCAGTTACGTGTGTGTTATTTCTTCACCAAACCACTCCGACGTGGAATCCATGTAGCAACGAGTGATACGTGTCACAAACGTTCGTGGAGTGACATGTGCGAGACTTTGCGTGTTAGAAACGTGCGAGATATTGCGTGTCACAAACGTGCGGGTGTAGAGTGACACGTGCGAGACATTACGAGTCTGCTATTTCATTACTCTCCGATGTGGAATTCATATGAAACTGACATTCTACTAAGTCACGTATCTTTTATTTCGTCACCAACTCTCTCCGACATGGAATACTTGCGCGTGTGTTTACATGCACGTATTACACACGTACAAGTGTGGAGTGACACGTGCGAATATACCTACTTAATTTTTAATCTCGATTCCTTCATCCTCTGTCCCAACTGTCTCTCCTCACCTCCTCAACTAGTCAACCCTATGCTATGTTTTTCCAAATAGAGCATCCATTAGCTCTTAAACCCTTGTCACCTTGATCCCTATATATCTATGGAGTTTCCTTCCTCTGTGCAGTATCCATTACCTCTAAATCCCTGTCATTTCCCTATATGCCTATGGAAATTTCTTCGTTTGTGAAGTATCGATCACCTTTTAATCCCCTATCACCTCTCCATATCCCTATGGAGTTTTCTTCCTCTTTAATGGAGCATCCATCCCTCTTAATACCCTATCACCTCCATGTATCCCTATTGAAAAAGTTACACATCCATCACCTCTTATTTCCCTGTCATACCAAGCTAGTGTAACAAAGGAACGAGTAGATGAAATGATGAAAATCAATAGTGATGATGAAATGGAGGTCGCACAATCCTCCATGGCAAAATCATGTATAGTACCTTGAAGCTATCATTTCATTTTTAAAATCTTGCATCTAGCCTTATAAAAATGCAGTGTTCCTTACTAAAGAAACTATGATCTTTAATTTTTACAAGTGCACGTCAGTTTTGGTTTTGATGCATACTGCACTATAGCGTGTGTAAAAATTATAACCGTTTTATTAATTAGGAGTTTATCAGAATGCACAATCTGATTATCTTCAAATATCATACTTATTAACTTTTATATTGTTAAAAAACAGAATGACTTACAATTTTATAATAATCTCATATTATTAATACTAAAACTCGACGAGTATTAATTAATGAGATTGTGATAAATAAAATTGTGGATACATTATGTTAAGGACTAAATAACCTTAGTTAAGCAAATGTGAATGAAGTCATATGGTTTAAAATATATGTGCAGATTAAAAAGGGAAGGGTTTCAATTTTATAATTCAATTGAGTTTTTAACAAGTATACATGTTGGTATAATAAAATAATATTTTATTGAATTGAATCTAATTAGAGCGCGTGCGTGTGGATTCAATTAACTCATTTAATTTTAGTCAACTTTGTACTCTTAATCACAGTCACTCCCTCTAATCCAATCTAACGGACGGTGAGGATTAAATCATTATTATTCTAATTTTCTTTAATGATTAATTAATTATATTAATTTTCTGTTTTAAAGCCCTTCTTCTCCTTCGTCGAAATCCTTTTTTTCGACCCTTCTTCTTTCGTGTCCTTTTTCATCGATATTAATACAAGAAAGCACCCTTTAATTTATTCTACGAAAACGTTGCACACAGTTTACTATATACAGCTCCATTTTACTTCTGCAGGTCTAATAAAAATGAAAAATATCATAATTACCCTTCATTCGCTTATTAATTTTAACAAATATATTTCTAAAACCCTAACCTTGAATGCATAAACCCGTCTATGTAATGATTTAACGCGTGTCCAAATTAAAAATTATTTTCATGAATTATAATACATATTCAAGAGGGACATTATTGGCATTTCAAATTTAATTTGGACCTGCAGAAATAAAGTGGACCTGCATTTAGAACCACCCCTGTATTTATCATCAATAGATTTAGCCAAAGCAGATCAATTAATCCAACGGTGAAATTCCTAATCTCAGTTGAGACATAACGATGAACTCTGCAGAACACATTACCGCCGCCACCGATTCAGTCTCCGGCGTCACAAATCATTGAGTAGAAAAAAAAGCACGGATTTAAAATCTTCGGAATCATGAATTGGTTGCAAGAGAAAATTTATATATGGATAATAATTTTTTGTTGATTGGAGAGAGGGAAAGAGAGGGAAAATTATTATTTGGGAAAAAGGGTTATATAATAGAATCGGTCTCCTGAGTGACCGTCTATATCTAGCAATGATATAGACCAGGGACCACGCTGCAAATATAGTAAATATATGCAAAATTTCGCGGGTCAAAAAGTGGATCCAAATCGGGTCATAACAAACACACCCATTTGCACCATTTTCGGCCACAAACACAGAAACAGCAAACGCAAAACACAAAAACCCCGCAAACGCAAACACCGGAAACACAGATCTACCTTGATTTCACAGAGCAGAACGCAAAACGCGAGGAATAATTTGGGGCAAAAACGCTGGAATTCACTGGTTTAAGCTACGGGCATGGAGATCCAAAGCAAGGTGAGTTCCAATTTGAATTTCCGATCAATTTTGATGTATAAGTCATCAATTCGATGCATCAAATCCTTGCTAATTGTTGTTTTTTTTTAATTTATAAACCACAGCTTTCAATAAGTGGCGAAGAAGGTGTAGATTCTGCTGTTACCGATCTAGGATCATGCGTAGATGACAAGGAAGATCGATCTTCATTAGCAATAGGTAAATACTGGAGTTCTGTTTGATACTGGATGTTTGCTTTAGTTTTCAGTTTGTTTTATCTGTGAAAAGTGTCGTATTTAGGTTGGGATCTGATGTGTTTAGCATGAAAAACTGGATTTGAATGTGTGAGCACTATGTATATCTGTTGAAATGCTTGTCTGTGGAAAGTGGACTGTTTAGTATGAAATCTGATGTATTTAGCATGAAAACTGGGTTTGAAATTGTAAGCACCATGAATAAAACTTTTTGGAATGCATGCTTGTGAAAAGTGGGCTGTTTAGGATGGAATCTGAACTGTTTAGCATGAAAACTGGATTTGAATGTGTAAGCATCATGAATATCTGTTTAAATGCATGTTTGTGGAAAGTGGAATGTTTAGGTTGTGATCTGATGTGTTTAGCATAAAAACTGGGTTTGAAATTGTAAGCACCATGAAATAATACTTTTTAAAATGCATGCTTGTGAAAAGTGCCCTGTTTAGGATGGAATCTGAACTGTTTAGCATGAAAACTAGGTAACAATGCTGATCTGCCTGATTTGGAGGACGTTGATCTTAGGCAGAGTTTTGATGGACTCAGTGCTAGAACCCTTGAAGAGCTAGAAGCACTTTACAAGCTGCATGCTAAAGCAATTGGTTTTTGCTATAGAAAATCAACAAGTAGGAGAAATCATCAAGGCGTTCACTGCGAACAATATTTTAGTTGCTCTTGTGCAGGAAAGCCGAAAAAAGAAACCACCCAAACACCGCCTACCCCAGTCCTACTGTTAGATGAACCTGAAAGTTCAACATCAAAGAAAAGAAAAAGAAAGCACAAGAACTATCCGATAACCAAGACAGAGTGCAAGGCTTCACTCCGTGTAAAGCTGGTTGATGGAATTTTCCATGTCAAACATCATATCCTAACGCATAATCATGCTTTGCTTAGGCCCAAATGGATGCAGTTTGCAAGAAGCGAGTGCAAAATCACTCCAGCAATAGCCAAGGTAAAAATAGAATAATTTCAACGTAAAAATGTTTAGCACAGATTGCTATATTTTAAAATTGTGTGAGGCTGTGTTTGTTTCAGGTCATAATGGGGATGGAAGATGCTGGAATGAAACCAACTGATGGATACAACTATCTCACATATTTAGCGGGAGGAGATGAGGCAGTGGGTCATGAACTCAGGGACCAAATCAATTTTGTTGGAAGACTCAGAATGAAAGAGATTGAAAAGGGCGACGCAAAAACATTAATAGCAACTCTAGAGGAAAAGAATAAGAACCAAGAAGGTTTTTTCTACAGAGCTTTGAAAACGGAAGATGAAAACAGGTTGAAAGCTGTGTTTTGGAGGGATTCTATGATGCACGAAGATTACAACATTTATGGCGACTGTGTAATACTTGACACTACCTTCAAAACAAACAGGTAACATTGAAAACTGGTGTGTTTAGGTTAGAAACTAGAGTGTTTATTTAGAAAACTGTTGTGGAAAACTGTTTAGTATTAACTGTTTAGAAACTGGTGTGTTTATATTATAAAATAGTGTATTTACATTGAAAACTATAGTCTTTACAGAATGTTTTATGAAATAGGTTTAAATCTTATAAATGACATTTGTAGCTGACTACAGTATTGACTCTTTAGAAACTGGTGTGTTTATATTTAAAACTGGTGTGTTTACTTTAAAAACTGTTGTATTTACATAATTTTTTTTTTCTGAAACAGGTACAATTTGATATTTGCTATGATACTTGGAATGAATAACAGCCGAGGTAATGTGATGTTTGCCTGTGCTTTTATGTCTGATGAAACAAGTGAAACGTTTGAGTGGGTACTTAAAACATTCAAGAAAAGTATGGGAGGCAAAGCACCGATAACATTGTTTACAGATCAAGATATTGCGATGACAAATGCGATCGAAAAGGTAGAGTCTTAATACTGCATGTTTAACATGTTTTTTATATTGTCCTGGGCTAATTAATGACAATCTTCTGTAACAAAAACAGGTTTTCCCTGAGACGAGACATCGATTATGTTTGTGGCACCTTATGCAAAATGCAATTTCCCATTTTGGCGAGCTGAAAAAAGACGGGCCTTTCAAGTCAGCATTCCAGCGATGCTTATACGGCTGTTCGTTCGAGCAAGAATTTGAAGACTGTTGGAGAAATTTGCTCATAGAGTTCAACTTGGAAGGTGATGACTGGTTCGAACGGCTGTATAATTTGCGCGAGAAGTGGTGTACAGCGTTCAGCAAAGATTTCTTCTCTGCTAGGACACTAGCTACACAAAGATGTGAGAGTGCAAACCATGCTATCAAGATGAAGGTCTCAAAAACAACATCGTTGACTCAGTTTGAGAAGGCTTTTGAAAAAATGATTAGAAAATGGAGGAAGAACGAACAGAAAGAGGAAAGTAGGTGCCTACGTTTTCTACCTCGGTCAGCAAAAGGGGGCCTTTTGAAGCATGCATCCGAAGTCTACACACTCAAGATTTATGAGGAATTCAAGCGAGAATTTGGATGGGCAATGGCAACATCGATTTCTGAATCCAAGCTGAATAATGGTGGATACATCAGATGCTTTGTAGTGACTTTAGAAACAGATCCTGATACAGCAGGTTTGTTTTTATTTACAACTAATTTTTTTTTTTTGATATAATAGTCTTTTGGATGAAATCTAATGTCTTTAGGTTAGAAACTGGTGTGTTTGACTATAAAACTGTTGTATTAGCAACAAGTGAAAAGATATGTTGTTTAGAATAGATACTAGCATGTTTAAGAATGTGAATACTAGAGTGTTTAGTTGTTTAAAAACTAAACACTCTAGTATTCACATTCTTAACACATGCTAGGTTCTTGAACGTAAACTGAGAAGGAAGAATCTTTTGGCTAAAAACTGATATCCTTAGGTTAAAAACTGGTGTATTTAGGTTAGAAACTGGTGTATTTGTTTTGAAAACTGGTGTATTTACAGAAGGTCTTGCAGGTGAAGTTATGGTGACAATCCCTGCAAATAAGTCCTGGGAGTTTCACTGTTCCTGTAGAATGTTTGAAGAAACAGGCTTGCTATGCTACCACATGATCAGGATATTGCACATGATGTCAATAATGAGGATTCCACCACAGTACATTGTGTGCAGATGGACGAAGAATGTGAAAAAGCAAATCTGGGATAAGTTTCTTGAAGAAGACAAGAATGCTGAGGCAGGTAAGAAATTGAAGGACTCAATTCCATGGCGGCATCAGATCACAGGGCAGTTCTACCATCTGGTTGCCCAAAGTGAAGACAATCTGGAAGCTAGAAAACTATTAGAAGATGCGGTAAAGAGGCAAACGATTTCAATTCAAAAAGTCCTAGGAAAAGAAGAAGAAGAAGAAGTCACAGATCCAAAGAGCTCATCCGGTAATGCTGTTCCAATTGAAGAAGATGATGAGTTTGCAATTGAAGATCCAGACAAAGCAAACACCAAAGGGAGAGGTAAAAGAATCAAGTCATCAATCGAGCGCCCTAAAGCAAAGCCAACAAATGAGTTTGGATCATATACTCCAAAGCCGCGATTATTTTAAGTTCCATATTTGTTTTTTTTCTTGATTTTTGGTAAAGACTTCCAAACATTATACCATCGAGATTTGAATTGAGTTATGGTATTGGGATTTGAAACTGCTGGATTGTTGTGTTAGAAATAAGGGTATTTGTGTTAAAAACAGTGGTGTTTATAGTGAAAAACTGTGCTTTTTATGTTTATAGTTGAAAGCTGTTGTGTTTTAGATGGAAAATGGAAACTGTTGAAACTGTTGAAAGGTGATTGACTTAGAAACTGTAGTTTTTAAGATGAAAACTGTTGTGTTTAAGATCTCAAAACAACATCCATGGAAACTGTTATATTTAAGATGAAAACTATTGTGTTTATAGAAACTTGTGTAAGGTTTCTATCTTAAAAACTGTTGTTTTTAAGATAGAAACTGATGTGTTTAAGTTAAAAACTGAATGCTTAAGATAGAAAATGTAAAGCTGAACAAACTTTCATAAAACTAAAACAAGAGTCATTAACAAGCAAAAGTGCACTGTTTAACATGAAAAACTAAAAATTAATATCCTATACTGGTCTAAATTTTGATATGCTAACCAAGGTGTTTATGAATTTTCCCAAAATTCATAATCGTCAATGTGAAGATCAAAACTTGGCATTGCTTCCTTGACCTTCGGCATAGCAGATTTCACTACCTCATCAAACCACTTGTGCAGCTCGGGCGCCTGCCAAAACTCCTCACTTTCCCATATATCTTCAGGTTGGCTACTGGCTTCAGCTTCTTGTGGTTGAGTTTGACGCTCTTCTGCATTCTGACTTTGAACCTTGGCAGCGGCTTTATCTGACTTAAGTCTTGCAAAGAACTTCGCAGTGACAAGTCCCATATCCCTTTTCAGAATCTCATAAGCTTGTTCAGCATTCTGTAGAAGAATAAATAAACAGTTAAAAGGAATTCAGAATAAAAAAAGCCAAGACGTTTTGTAAAACTTACACTCAAACCAAGGTCCGCTATCTCCTGATCAGTTTTAAACTCCCCAGTTCCTGGAAGGTCGAAGCTGCCATTAAACTTATTGGCTGGCCTATCCCCATGAGCAGCATTAATGACCCTCCCCGCACGAGTCAGTGGGTACGACCTGGTCTCAACGAGAACCTTGTCAAAGCCATTCATTTTGAGCCAACTAACCCTTGAAGCCACCTTATCTTGAGGCCAGTGCTGAGCAAGAGGGACTGTCATAGGTTCCGGCATACCTAAATTTTAAACACACGGAAAGATACCAGGTCAGACAGAAAAATCACACTAAACACACAAGTTTTCAAAGTTAAAACATTAGAAATCACATTAAACACACAAGTTTTCAGAATCATACCTAAATATGGCGACCGTTGAAGATATTGGATCAGAACTACATACACACAACCCCCAAGAGCAGTGTGTTTCTTGCTTCGTTTGTGGAAGTTCGTCACCCCTTTCAGTAGCTGCTCCAAGAGATACTTGCACCAATCCATGGTTGCTATCTCAGACACGTCAGTGACAGCCTGGATCATCTTCATATCGACATTCCTAAATTTTATGCCAGCCAGAAAAATACATTAAATACACAAGTTTTCAGTGTTAAAGCATTAGAAACCACATTAAAAACACAAGTTTTCAGAATCATCTACCTGGTTTGCAGAGGATTGACAAAGTTTCCGAGCATAAACAGCACAAAAAACTGCAGAAACTCTTCACCACCATCTGGAAGGGCTTCCATCTCTCTCACCAAAGCATCCAGAGGGATGTCAGCATCGTCATTCACCTTGAACCTCCTCTTCCATGCAAGCCTCTCCCGCTTAATCTTCTCAGATTTATCAGCGTCGATGTTCCCAGACAATGAACCAACAGGTACATCAACCCCACCTATCGGCAAGCCCAACACATCAAAAACCTCATCAACCCCTATCTTATAGGTCACTGACCCTATGGTTTGATTGCCATTGCCATCTAGACTGGAAATCAAAAATGGGATGATTTCCAGCGGGAATTTGCTCATCTGCACCTTCAACAAGCCCCCAAAACCAATTGTCTCAACAGCAGCCTTCTGAGCCTCGGTCAGTTTTGCTAAAAACTTGGCAACAATGCTTAAATGGCATGCTATTTTCACGCCCTTATCCAGTCTGCAAATTAAACATTTAAAAATCAGTTAAAATGCAACTATCGAATGTTAGTATATAAAAAACTAAAATTAAATTTAAAACTTACTTAATTTCATCATTTTCCACAATGCAAACATGCTGCGACTTTTTCCTGGCCTTCTTTTCCACTACTTCACCATCAGTTGTCTCCACATCATTTTTCCTCTTCCTCCGTTTGTCAGTTGGAACAACACTTGCAGCACATTTAACTGTTGTACTTATGGGAGGAACGTCGTGGACAGTGGACTGGGAATGGACCTGGGGCTGGGGGGGCTGAGGCTGAGATTGAGGCTCCTTGAGCGGGACCTCGTTGAACAAGGGCTGCTGTGGCTGGGGCTGATCAACCCGAGGATGGGGCTCGCTGACCTGGGGCTGTGGCTGGGGCTGATCGACCCGAGGCTGGGGCTCGCTGACCTGGGGCTGGGGTAGGGGCGAGACGTTTTGGAAGGGGGATAGGTTGAACAGGGGGGACAGAGGCTGGGACTCCTCTAACATGGGCTGAGGAGACTGAGGCTGAGGCTGGGAGGGCTGGGAGGACTGAGGCTGAGGCTGGGAGGGCTGGGAGAACTGAGGCTGGGACTCCTCGAACGGGACCTCGTTGAACGAGGCGATGTTGAACAGCCCTCCCAGCTGGGGTAGGGGCTGGGATTCAGGCACGTTGGCATGGGGCTCGACAGTGCTGGACTGGAGCTCATCAGTGGTGACCTCGGGCTCGACAGTGCTGGACTGGGACGAGGCAGGAACTAAAATCTTCTTTACACGTTTCTTTGCTTGACGTTTCTTGTTCACCACAGGTTCAGCAGCAGCTTTCTTCTCAGGTGCAGCTTTCTTCTCAGGTACATCAGCAACTTTCTTCTCCGCTGCACGGGGAGGTTTCTTCTCCGTAGATGGACAATCCCTGCATTTTTTGTTTTTACGCAAATTCCTCTTGCCTGTATTAAAAAACAAAATAAACATTGGCACATGTTAAAAATCTACTACATAAGATAAAAACTACATTAAAATTGAAGAGAAAACAAAATCATACCATGAGTGCATGTGGATTCAGTAGCCACTTCTTTTCCCTTTTTTCCTTTTCTAGTGAGCTGCTCTTCAACATCATCTTCAGCATTGTCTTCATTGATTTGTGGAACAATGGATGCCAATACAGTATCAGCAAAATTCTGGCTGTCGCTCTGATCCTCATTGATTGGCTCAGCCCCAATCGTAGAGCGCGTGTTATACACCACACGTACTGCAAAGAAATATTTTTCTAATCAGTAATAATAATTTTTGAATTTTAAACACTTGTAAAAGCATAAATAATCAGGCTAGAAAGACAAGTTTTCATATTATAAACTTCAGATTTTAGACACATAAAAACTAGGGTGTTTATGTTAAATAATGTTGTATTAAGTGTAGTCAAGTTTCCAAATTAAACAGTCAAGGTTCCAAAAAAACACAGTTTTCAAACTAAACAGTCAAGTTTTACGTCAACAGTTTTCAGGCTAAACAATACAGTTTTCAACCTTAATAATCTAGTTTTTACAAAACAACATAGATCACATGTAAAAATCAAAGTTCTACAATCACTTCATTCTAAAAAAGCAAGTTTTCACAAATTTTTTTTATAGTTTTCATACTAAAAGATCAAGTTTCTAAACATCAAAGTTTCCAAACAATAAAATTTGAAAAACCACAGTTTCCAGACTAAACTACATAGTTTCTTCAAACACAGTAGTATTCAGCCTTAATGATCAAGTTTTCAAAAATAACAGTTTTCACATTAAACAAGCAAATTTTACAAAACACCACAGTTTTCAGGTTAAAAACTAAAAAATCCACATGCACACAGAAAACACATTAAACAGTCAAGTTTCCAAAAAAACACAGTTTTCAAACTAAACAGTCAAGTTTTACATCAACAGTTTTCAGGCTAAACAATACAGTTTTCAACCTTAATAATCTAGTTTTTACAAAACAACATTTATCACATGTAAAAATCAAAGTTCTACAATCACTTTAGTTTTCATTCTAAAAAAGCAAGTTTTCACAATTTTTATAGTTTTCATACTAAAAAATCAAGTTTCTAAACATCAAAGTTTCCAAACAATAAAATTTGAAAAACCACAGTTTCCAGACTAAACTACATAGTTTCTTCAAACACAGTAGTATTCAGCCTTAATGATCAAGTTTTCAAAAATAACAGTTTTCACATTAAACAAGCAAATTTTACAAAACACCACAGTTTTCAGGTTAAAAACTAAAAAATCCACATGCACACAGAAAACACATTAAACAGTCCAGTTTCCAAAAAAACACAGTTTTCAAACTAAACAGTCAAGTTTTACATCAACAGTTTTCAGGCTAAACAATACAGTTTTCAACCTTAATAATCTAGTTTTTACAAAACAACATTTATCACATGTAAAAATCAAAGTTCTACAATCACTTCATTCTAAAAAAGCAAGTTTTCACAAAATTTTTTATAGTTTTCATACTAAAAGATCAAGTTTCTAAACATCAAAGTTTCCAAACAATAAAATTTGAAAAACCACAGTTTCCAGACTAAACTACATAGTTTCTTCAAACACAGTAGTATTCAGCCTTAATGATCAAGTTTTCAAAAATAACAGTTTTCACATTAAACAAGCAAATTTTACAAAACACCACAGTTTTCAGGTTAAAAACTAAAAAATCCACATGCACACAGAAAACACATTAAACAGTCAAGTTTCCAAAAAAACACAGTTTTCAAACTAAACAGTCAAGTTTTACATCAACAGTTTTCAGGCTAAACAATACAGTTTTCAACCTTAATAATCTAGTTTTTACAAAACAACATTTATCACATGTAAAAATCAAAGTTCTACAATCACTTCATTCTAAAAAAGCAAGTTTTCACAAATTTTTTTATAGTTTTCATACTAAAAGATCAAGTTTCTAAACATCAAAGTTTCCAAACAATAAAATTTGAAAAACCACAGTTTCCAGACTAAACTACATACTTTCTTCAAACACAGTAGTATTCAGCCTTAATGATCAAGTTTTCAAAAATAACAGTTTTCACATTAAACAAGCAAATTTTACAAAACACCACAGTTTTCAGGTTAAAAACTAAAAAATCCACATGCACACAGAAAACACATTAAACAGTCAAGTTTCCAAAAAAACACAGTTTTCAAACTAAACAGTCAAGTTTTACATCAACAGTTTTCAGGCTAAACAATACAGTTTTCAACCTTAATAATCTAGTTTTTACAAAACAACATTTATCACATGTAAAAATCAAAGTTCTACAATCACTTCATTCTAAAAAAGCAAGTTTTCACAAATTTTTTTTATAGTTTTCATACTAAAAGATCAAGTTTCTAAACATCAAAGTTTCCAAACAATAAAATTTGAAAAACCACAGTTTCCAGACTAAACTACATAGTTTCTTCAAACACAGTAGTATTCAGCCTTAATGATCAAGTTTTCAAAAATAACAGTTTTCACATTAAACAAGCAAATTTTACAAAACACCACAGTTTTCAGGTTAAAAACTAAAAAATCCACATGCACACAGAAAACACATTAAACAGTCAAGTTTCCAAAAAAACACAGTTTTCAAACTAAACAGTCAAGTTTTACATCAACAGTTTTCAGGCTAAACAATACAGTTTTCAACCTTAATAATCTAGTTTTTACAAAACAACATTTATCACATGTAAAAATCAAAGTTCTACAATCACTTTAGTTTTCATTCTAAAAAAGCAAGTTTTCACAATTTTTATAGTTTTCATACTAAAAAATCAAAGTTTCCAAACAATAAAATTTGAAAAACCACAGTTTCCAGACTAAACTACATAGTTTCTTCAAACACAGTAGTATTCAGCCTTAATGATCAAGTTTTCAAAAATAACAGTTTTCACATTAAACAAGCAAATTTTACAAAACACCACAGTTTTCAGGTTAAAAACTAAAAAATCCACATGCACACAGAAAACACATTAAACAGTCAAGTTTCCAAAAAAACACAGTTTTCAAACTAAACAGTCAAGTTTTACATCAACAGTTTTCAGGCTAAACAATACAGTTTTCAACCTTAATAATCTAGTTTTTACAAAACAACATTTATCACATGTAAAAATCAAAGTTCTACAATCACTTTAGTTTTCATTCTAAAAAAGCAAGTTTTCACAATTTTTATAGTTTTCATACTAAAAAATCAAGTTTCTAAACATCAAAGTTTCCAAACAATAAAATTTGAAAAACCACAGTTTCCAGACTAAACTACATAGTTTCTTCAAACACAGTAGTATTCAGCCTTAATGATCAAGATTTCAAAAATAACAGTTTTCACATTAAACAAGCAAATTTTACAAAACACCACAGTTTTCAGGTTAAAAACTAAAAAATCCACATGCACACAGAAAACACATTAAACGGTCCAGTTTACAATCTAAACACATAAAAATTCAACCAAAACAGTCTAATCTAACTAGAGCAGTCACGAAGATCAAAAAAACAACAAAAAAGCGGGAAAACACAGCGACAGAAAGTATCACCTCTCTGCACCCCCTCTGGTTTGTTTTCTTCCACTGATTTAGACGACTTCATTTTTTTCAGATCTGCAGAACACAAAACACGAATCACGAATCACAAAACACAATCAATCAATCAAAACATCACACCAATCAATCATGAAAAGAATAATGAACAGTCGGATTAACATACCTGACTCAGAGATTGGAATATTACCCAATCGATTAACAACTGAGCGAGGACTGCTGCAGTACACGAAAACGCAACAATCAGAACTCAATACAAAAAATGCAGATCAAAAAACCATTAAATAACAATCAATACCTGGATTGCGCCGGTTGGATTCCGCCGGTTGGACTGCGCCGGTTGGATTGCGCTGCGATGGTTGGGATTGCGACGGTTCGGCGCGACTGGGGGTTTCGGAAGAGAGGGTTTGGAATTGGGAACGGTGGTTGCAGAGTGAAATTTGGGAAATAAAAAAATAGGAAATTGCTTTATATATTTATGGAGGAGGGCTTTTTAGCAATTTCTCTAATTGTTAAAAAGGACTTGCTTATTTCTAAATTACAAAACAGGAGCCGTTTTTCTAATTGTAATTGCAGAAATAGGCCGTCTATATTATAGCAATAATATAGACGGTCTATTACAAGACTAATATTAAATGGAAAAGGTTTGAAAAGCATTTAAATTATATTTACCGTTTCCCATCGGGTTTCTCAAAATATGAGGAATATATTAAAGATAATATAGCATTAAGAAATTATACATACTGTTTCCCATCCTGAATCGGTTTCAGGATATCGTCTATAAAAGGGTTACTGCCCTCAAGGCTCAAATCATTATTTTTCATACTCGTCATTCATCAAACTGCCTTCAGCAGTGTTTCAGCAACAAGTCGCTTCTCCAGCGATGAGCGGCGAATCAAGATCTCGGTATTCCTGGAGAGCTACACCGTCACCAACACAGGCTCTCCTCGCCACAGAGCAAGAAATCGCTCGCTCTCGAGCAGAGATTGAACTTAAAGAAAAGGCGGATGCTTTGATCGCCAAAGATGAGAGAATCAAAAAAATCACAAAGGCGCTGTGTAGCAAGAATCAAGAAAACCATCTTCTACAGCAAGAAATCCATCTTCTACAGGCCGATATTAGGGATAAGGATATCAAGCTCGATCGATTGCACCTGGCTCTGCTAGACGATAATCGAGAAATCACGGATGATAGAATCCAGACACTGGAGGCTGATCTGAGTGCCAGAGACGTAAGCATTCAAGAATTCAGACAACAGATCGCCAGCCTGCAGGCGGATTTGATCGCCAGAGATGAAGAATTGCGCGAGAGGGATGAAAAGATCGCTGAATTGAGAAAACGGAAATCGGTGGAGGATTCGGAAGAACAAGCTCCTCCCCAAAAACGGGGGCGAAAGAATCGATGGATTGAATAATAAATATCATTGTAAAGTAATTGTTCTTTTTTTACACAAATGAATAAGATTCATCATCATTTCCAGTATTCTCTTCTCTCTACATTACTTTTGAAGTTACATATTGAATTCAATTATTCGACTCTCCCTTCTTTTCATCTTCTAATAATATCCTCCTTATAACTTCTTTTGTAATTTTTGGGATTCAGGTTGATGCAGACAAGGTGTTTGATGAAATTCCTTAACCAGCACTTTTTTGTTCACTGTCTAATGGGATTCAAGTTGTTGCATCCAATGTGTTTGATTAAATCCCTTAACCAGCCTACACTATTTCTCTCTCGGTCGTATTACTTGTCTGTTTTCCATTTTCAGCGTGTAGGTGTTCGTTTGCTGTATTGGGTTAGTAGAAATAACTTATGATCTTGCTATTTTTCAGTCTTTCTTTTTCAATCTTCTAGAACATGATGGCTCATGGCTGAATTGATTCCAATCAAATTTGTGTTCCAACCTTTTGGTTGGATCCATATGAATTCCATGGCTGGCTCTGGAAACGTTAATCCTTTAATCCCAATTTTCATTTTTGAGCTTCTATTTGCGCTCAGTATCAATTATGTGTCAACCTTTTCTGCGTATGGAACTGTTGCTCCTTGCATTGTCCATTGTGTTATTGCCTCCAATAGATTTCAACTGTAAGGTTGCTTTTCCTTTTATGTTTGTATGCTAGTAATTTAAAAAGTTTGTTGCTTTCTCTTTCATTTTTATGCTAGCCTGTTAGAAGATAATGCTTTTTCTTCAGGCGTCGGTAGAAGTCCGTGTATTAATATAGGTTCTGACTATTTTTCCTCTTTGGTTCTTTTTGCAGTTCTTCCTTGGTGGAAGAACAAAAGACTCTATCGCCAAGTTCATCAGTGCAACCTTGGAGCCTGATGTTGGTGAGTTATTTTCAACCACCAGTGCGTTGCTGTAATTTGTGTCAAAAGCATGTGTTTTGTCCTTTATACTGTAGCATATCGATCACCATATACTTAGTTGAATGAGATTTATGATGCCTCTATTTTGCTGCTAGTGGCATGTAGGTAATATATAGGTTTGATCCTTAGAACCAGGCTCCTGCACTATAAGTGCAGGAAAAAGCTGTCTAATTTTGGGCATAATCATACTGAATAAGAAGAACCTTGTATTGTTGCATGTACAGTTGTATTCAGTTATGTATTTTATTTAGCATTTTACAACTTCTGCACGCTGTTTGTGAATGGTTAAGTTACATTATATCTTACCGTTTTCCTATTATGATATAAAATAGACTTATTAAGTTAGATAGATCAAATAATAGAGTTTCTGTTGTCAGGGTTTTAGCTCTTAATGGATCTTATCACGGGGATACTCTTATCTGTGGATTTCAGTTTTAGTGGTTTTATATGGTTTTAGTATGTACTTCTGACCTTTCACATTCCCATTGGATGAAGTAGCAGGAATGTTTACAAGTTTATCTATGAATTGCAGGTGTCCAATACACGATATAATGTCTACACTAATTTCTATTTAGTTTCTGTACAATTTGCCCCTTTGTTGGAAACAATTTTCAAACAATTGTTGGAACTTGAAAATGCAATTTTGAAACGATTTTTGATTAGCACCATTGGTATGGCTTTGGCACCTTCTTGTCTTCCAATTTTGATTAGGTTTCATATCGGAAAACATGCTGGACATAGCCGGATATCTTCTTTCCTATAGGTGTTGCTTACTGTTGGTCACTACCAAAAGCTATTTCAAAGTGTAGACTGATGATTATATGATGTATTTGAACAGGTGAAGAAGAAAATACTGGGAAAGAAGAATTTTATTGATAAAATGCAAAGAAACAATTCATTTACAATGATGATGGTATTGACCAGACTGAAGAAGTTTTCATTTGAGTCCGAGGTCTGCCGGATTCCATGGCCTTCTTGTCTTTTTTCGGGGGACTTGCTCTACTGACTCAGCAGTTTTCCGTTTCTTTAATTGATCGATTTCTTGATCCTTGGCTTGCAGAGCATTTTTCATCTCTTGAATGCTTTTATCTCTGGCGCTCAAATCCCTCCGCAATCTATCAACTGCTTGATCCTTGGCAACCCGACTTCTTTCGATTTCTCGATTCTTGGCAAGCAGAGCTGTTTTCATTTCTTGCAGATCCTTTCTCAGCTCTTCAATCTTGGCATCCTTGGCCTTCAAACGGCGATCCATTTCTTGGTCCTTAACCGTTTCTTGACTGCTTTTGACCTTTAGAGGATCGAATTTTCGGGTTTTGTCAATCATGGCATCTGCTATGTCTTGAATTATCTGCTCTTTGGCGAGGAGATCCTCTGTCAGTTTCTGGAATCGTACTTGTTCTTCAGATTCCATAGGTAGGGCAGAGCCATTTCATTTCGCTCTTGCTGCTCCTCCAGCCACAGGAGCACCGGACCCGGGACTAGATCCGACGCCATAGCCGAATTTGAGAATAAATTAACACCCAGCCTTCCTTCTATTTACAGGGCCAGATATCCCGAATCACAGATGTAATGGGATTAGTTCCTCGAAAAAAAAAAGTTCCGGGACTGAATGGGATTAGCGCACCAATATCAAAATTTATTAAGTTCTTTTGTTTTGAATTATATTAATATATTTATTATAGGATTTGTTTTTAATTTGGTAAAAATTAAAATGTGCTGAATTCGTTTTTTGTTTGCAATTAGGCCTGTTCTTGAGAACTTATTTTTTGCTAAATTGAACTTAATTGGACTAAAAATATTTTATATACCATTATGTACGATAGAAATATAATAAATTTAGTGAAAATTATGATCTATTGAACTGGATGAAAAATTAAAAATATATTGACCTAAATCGAAGAAAAAAAAATCAAGATAGAGAAAATATCCTGAATTCCCCATGAAAGTTTTTATAAGTTTTAACTTATAAAGTTTACCTTTTAATTTGAACTGTATTTTTAATTAATTAACTTTAAATTTTTTATATATTTTATTATATATTTTAACATAAAAATATATCATTTGAGTGTAAATACACAGTGGTAGTTCAATAACATTTAGGAAAGTTAGTTTTCAAAAGAGTTTATAAAAGATATTTACTTGAATTACATAATTTAAAAAAGAGTTCTATTAATTATCTATCTCATTAACTATTGAGCTCAACCAAGATTAATATTTATCTTTTTTAATTTTATGTACTACTTATTAAATAAAGTCTTGCGTGATTAATTTTTTATTGAAATAATTATAGAAATACATCAACAGTGTATCAAGTGGGAAACTCACCCATTCTTTTTATTTTTTTGAGACAACCAATTCGATTACTTATAAATTGTTCACGCTACAAATGTTTGGTGACCGCGCTAGTACATCCGCATCATCTACAAATAACCAGGCCTGACTCATCAAATGAACCAAGTGAAACCTCCACTTTAAACCCTTAAAATGAGCTAAAATAAAGCCCGTATTTTTTTTTAAAAAAAACTCAGATTTATGTAATTTTTTAAAAGCTCTTGTGCAGGAAAGCCGAAAAAAGAAACCACCCAAACACCGCCTACCCCAGTCCTACTGTTAGATGAACCTGAAAGTTCAACATCAAAGAAAAGAAAAAGAAAGCACAAGAACTATCCGATAACCAAGACAGAGTGCAAGGCTTCACTCCGTGTAAAGCTGGTTGATGGAATTTTCCATGTCAAACATCATATCCTAACGCATAATCATGCTTTGCTTAGGCCCAAATGGATGCAGTTTGCAAGAAGCGAGCGCAAAATCACTCCAGCAATAGCCAAGGTAAAAATAGAATAATTTCAACGTAAAAATGTTTAGCACAGATTGCTATATTTTAAAATTGTGTGAGGCTGTGTTTGTTTCAGGTCATAATGGGGATGGAAGATGCTGGAATGAAACCAACTGATGGATACAACTATCTCACATATTTAGCGGGAGGAGATGAGGCAGTGGGTCATGAACTCAGGGACCAAATCAATTTTGTTGGAAGACTCAGAATGAAAGAGATTGAAAAGGGCGACGCAAAAACATTAATAGCAACTCTAGAGGAAAAGAATAAGAACCAAGAAGGTTTTTTCTACAGAGCTTTGAAAACGGAAGATGAAAACAGGTTGAAAGCTGTGTTTTGGAGGGATTCTATGATGCACGAAGATTACAACATTTATGGCGACTGTGTAATACTTGACACTACCTTCAAAACAAACAGGTAACATTGAAAACTGGTGTGTTTAGGTTAGAAACTAGAGTGTTTATTTAGAAAACTGTTGTGGAAAACTGTTTAGTATTAACTGTTTAGAAACTGGTGTGTTTATATTATAAAATAGTGTATTTACATTGAAAACTATAGTCTTTACAGAATGTTTTATGAAATAGGTTTAAATCTTATAAATGACATTTGTAGCTGACTACAGTATTGACTCTTTAGAAACTGGTGTGTTTATATTTAAAACTGGTGTGTTTACTTTAAAAACTGTTGTATTTACATAATTTTTTTTTTCTGAAACAGGTACAATTTGATATTTGCTATGATACTTGGAATGAATAACAGCCGAGGTAATGTGATGTTTGCCTGTGCTTTTATGTCTGATGAAACAAGTGAAACGTTTGAGTGGGTACTTAAAACATTCAAGAAAAGTATGGGAGGCAAAGCACCGATAACATTGTTTACAGATCAAGATATTGCGATGACAAATGCGATCGAAAAGGTAGAGTCTTAATACTGCATGTTTAACATGTTTTTTATATTGTCCTGGGCTAATTAATGACAATCTTCTGTAACAAAAACAGGTTTTCCCTGAGACGAGACATCGATTATGTTTGTGGCACCTTATGCAAAATGCAATTTCCCATTTTGGCGAGCTGAAAAAAGACGGGCCTTTCAAGTCAGCATTCCAGCGATGCTTATACGGCTGTTCGTTCGAGCAAGAATTTGAAGACTGTTGGAGAAATTTGCTCATAGAGTTCAACTTGGAAGGTGATGACTGGTTCGAACGGCTGTATAATTTGCGCGAGAAGTGGTGTACAGCGTTCAGCAAAGATTTCTTCTCTGCTAGGACACTAGCTACACAAAGATGTGAGAGTGCAAACCATGCTATCAAGATGAAGGTCTCAAAAACAACATCGTTGACTCAGTTTGAGAAGGCTTTTGAAAAAATGATTAGAAAATGGAGGAAGAACGAACAGAAAGAGGAAAGTAGGTGCCTACGTTTTCTACCTCGGTCAGCAAAAGGGGGCCTTTTGAAGCATGCATCCGAAGTCTACACACTCAAGATTTATGAGGAATTCAAGCGAGAATTTGGATGGGCAATGGCAACATCGATTTCTGAATCCAAGCTGAATAATGGTGGATACATCAGATGCTTTGTAGTGACTTTAGAAACAGATCCTGATACAGCAGGTTTGTTTTTATTTACAACTAATTTTTTTTTTTGATATAATAGTCTTTTGGATGAAATCTAATGTCTTTAGGTTAGAAACTGGTGTGTTTGACTATAAAACTGTTGTATTAGCAACAAGTGAAAAGATATGTTGTTTAGAATAGATACTAGCATGTTTAAGAATGTGAATACTAGAGTGTTTAGTTGTTTAAAAACTAAACACTCTAGTATTCACATTCTTAACACATGCTAGGTTCTTGAACGTAAACTGAGAAGGAAGAATCTTTTGGCTAAAAACTGATATCCTTAGGTTAAAAACTGGTGTATTTAGGTTAGAAACTGGTGTATTTGTTTTGAAAACTGGTGTATTTACAGAAGGTCTTGCAGGTGAAGTTATGGTGACAATCCCTGCAAATAAGTCCTGGGAGTTTCACTGTTCCTGTAGAATGTTTGAAGAAACAGGCTTGCTATGCTACCACATGATCAGGATATTGCACATGATGTCAATAATGAGGATTCCACCACAGTACATTGTGTGCAGATGGACGAAGAATGTGAAAAAGCAAATCTGGGATAAGTTTCTTGAAGAAGACAAGAATGCTGAGGCAGGTAAGAAATTGAAGGACTCAATTCCATGGCGGCATCAGATCACAGGGCAGTTCTACCATCTGGTTGCCCAAAGTGAAGACAATCTGGAAGCTAGAAAACTATTAGAAGATGCGGTAAAGAGGCAAACGATTTCAATTCAAAAAGTCCTAGGAAAAGAAGAAGAAGAAGAAGTCACAGATCCAAAGAGCTCATCCGGTAATGCTGTTCCAATTGAAGAAGATGATGAGTTTGCAATTGAAGATCCAGACAAAGCAAACACCAAAGGGAGAGGTAAAAGAATCAAGTCATCAATCGAGCGCCCTAAAGCAAAGCCAACAAATGAGTTTGGATCATATACTCCAAAGCCGCGATTATTTTAAGTTCCATATTTGTTTTTTTTCTTGATTTTTGGTAAAGACTTCCAAACATTATACCATCGAGATTTGAATTGAGTTATGGTATTGGGATTTGAAACTGCTGGATTGTTGTGTTAGAAATAAGGGTATTTGTGTTAAAAACAGTGGTGTTTATAGTGAAAAACTGTGCTTTTTATGTTTATAGTTGAAAGCTGTTGTGTTTTAGATGGAAAATGGAAACTGTTGAAACTGTTGAAAGGTGATTGACTTAGAAACTGTAGTTTTTAAGATGAAAACTGTTGTGTTTAAGATCTCAAAACAACATCCATGGAAACTGTTATATTTAAGATGAAAACTATTGTGTTTATAGAAACTTGTGTAAGGTTTCTATCTTAAAAACTGTTGTTTTTAAGATAGAAACTGATGTGTTTAAGTTAAAAACTGAATGCTTAAGATAGAAAATGTAAAGCTGAACAAACTTTCATAAAACTAAAACAAGAGTCATTAACAAGCAAAAGTGCACTGTTTAACATGAAAAACTAAAAATTAATATCCTATACTGGTCTAAATTTTGATATGCTAACCAAGGTGTTTATGAATTTTCCCAAAATTCATAATCGTCAATGTGAAGATCAAAACTTGGCATTGCTTCCTTGACCTTCGGCATAGCAGATTTCACTACCTCATCAAACCACTTGTGCAGCTCGGGCGCCTGCCAAAACTCCTCACTTTCCCATATATCTTCAGGTTGGCTACTGGCTTCAGCTTCTTGTGGTTGAGTTTGACGCTCTTCTGCATTCTGACTTTGAACCTTGGCAGCGGCTTTATCTGACTTAAGTCTTGCAAAGAACTTCGCAGTGACAAGTCCCATATCCCTTTTCAGAATCTCATAAGCTTGTTCAGCATTCTGTAGAAGAATAAATAAACAGTTAAAAGGAATTCAGAATAAAAAAAGCCAAGACGTTTTGTAAAACTTACACTCAAACCAAGGTCCGCTATCTCCTGATCAGTTTTAAACTCCCCAGTTCCTGGAAGGTCGAAGCTGCCATTAAACTTATTGGCTGGCCTATCCCCATGAGCAGCATTAATGACCCTCCCCGCACGAGTCAGTGGGTACGACCTGGTCTCAACGAGAACCTTGTCAAAGCCATTCATTTTGAGCCAACTAACCCTTGAAGCCACCTTATCTTGAGGCCAGTGCTGAGCAAGAGGGACTGTCATAGGTTCCGGCATACCTAAATTTTAAACACACGGAAAGATACCAGGTCAGACAGAAAAATCACACTAAACACACAAGTTTTCAAAGTTAAAACATTAGAAATCACATTAAACACACAATTTTTCAGAATCATACCTAAATATGGCGACCGTTGAAGATATTGGATCAGAACTACATACACACAACCCCCAAGAGCAGTGTGTTTCTTGCTTCGTTTGTGGAAGTTCGTCACCCCTTTCAGTAGCTGCTCCAAGAGATACTTGCACCAATCCATGGTTGCTATCTCAGACACGTCAGTGACAGCCTGGATCATCTTCATATCGACATTCCTAAATTTTATGCCAGCCAGAAAAATACATTAAATACACAAGTTTTCAGTGTTAAAGCATTAGAAACCACATTAAAAACACAAGTTTTCAGAATCATCTACCTGGTTTGCAGAGGATTGACAAAGTTTCCGAGCATAAACAGCACAAAAAACTGCAGAAACTCTTCACCACCATCTGGAAGGGCTTCCATCTCTCTCACCAAAGCATCCAGAGGGATGTCAGCATCGTCATTCACCTTGAACCTCCTCTTCCATGCAAGCCTCTCCCGCTTAATCTTCTCAGATTTATCAGCGTCGATGTTCCCAGACAATGAACCAACAGGTACATCAACCCCACCTATCGGCAAGCCCAACACATCAAAAACCTCATCAACCCCTATCTTATAGGTCACTGACCCTATGGTTTGATTTCCATGGCCATCTAGACTGGAAATCAAAAATGGGATGATTTCCAGCGGGAATTTGCTCATCTGCACCTTCAACAAGCCCCCAAAACCAATTGTCTCAACAGCAGCCTTCTGAGCCTCGGTCAGTTTTGCTAAAAACTTGGCAACAATGCTTAAATGGCATGCTATTTTCACGCCCTTATCCAGTCTGCAAATTAAACATTTAAAAATCAGTTAAAATGCAACTATCGAATGTTAGTATATAAAAAACTAAAATTAAATTTAAAACTTACTTAATTTCATCATTTTCCACAATGCAAACATGCTGCGACTTTTTCCTGGCCTTCTTTTCCACTACTTCACCATCAGTTGTCTCCACATCATTTTTCCTCTTCCTCCGTTTGTCAGTTGGAACAACACTTGCAGCACATTTAACTGTACTTATGGGAGGAACGTCGTGGACAGTGGACTGGGAATGGACCTGGGGCTGGGGGGGCTGAGGCTGAGATTGAGGCTCCTTGAGCGGGACCTCGTTGAACAAGGGCTGCTGTGGCTGGGGCTGATCAACCCGAGGATGGGGCTCGCTGACCTGGGGCTGTGGCTGGGGCTGATCGACCCGAGGCTGGGGCTCGCTGACCTGGGGCTGGGGTAGGGGCGAGACGTTTTGGAAGGGGGATAGGTTGAACAGGGGGGACAGAGGCTGGGACTCCTCTAACATGGGCTGAGGAGACTGAGGCTGAGGCTGGGAGGGCTGGGAGGACTGAGGCTGAGGCTGGGAGGGCTGGGAGGACTGAGGCTGGGACTCCTCGAACGGGACCTCGTTGAACGAGGCGATGTTGAACAGCCCTCCCAGCTGGGGTAGGGGCTGGGATTCAGGCACGTTGGCATGGGGCTCGACAGTGCTGGACTGGAGCTCATCAGTGGTGACCTCGGGCTCGACAGTGCTGGACTGGGACGAGGCAGGAACTAAAATCTTCTTTACACGTTTCTTTGCTTGACGTTTCTTGTTCACCACAGGTTCAGCAGCAGCTTTCTTCTCAGGTGCAGCTTTCTTCTCAGGTACATCAGCAACTTTCTTCTCCGCTGCACGGGGAGGTTTCTTCTCCGTAGATGGACAATCCCTGCATTTTTTGTTTTTACGCAAATTCCTCTTGCCTGTATTAAAAAACAAAATAAACATTGGCACATGTTAAAAATCTACTACATAAGATAAAAACTACATTAAAATTGAAGGGAAAACAAAATCATACCATGAGTGCATGTGGATTCAGTAGCCACTTCTTTTCCCTTTTTTCCTTTTCTAGTGAGCTGCTCTTCAACATCATCTTCAGCATTGTCTTCATTGATTTGTGGAACAATGGATGCCAATACAGTATCAGCAAAATTCTGGCTGTCGCTCTGATCCTCATTGATTGGCTCAGCCCCAATCGTAGAGCGCGTGTTATACACCACACGTACTGCAAAGAAATATTTTTCTAATCAGTAATAATAATTTTTGAATTTTAAACACTTGTAAAAGCATAAATAATCAGGCTAGAAAGACAAGTTTTCATATTATAAACTTCAGATTTTAGACACATAAAAACTAGGGTGTTTATGTTAAATAATGTTGTATTAAGTGTAGTCAAGTTTCCAAATTAAACAGTCAAGGTTCCAAAAAAACACAGTTTTCAAACTAAACAGTCAAGTTTTACGTCAACAGTTTTCAGGCTAAACAATACAGTTTTCAACCTTAATAATCTAGTTTTTACAAAACAACATTTATCACATGTAAAAATCAAAGTTCTACAATCACTTCATTCTAAAAAAGCAAGTTTTCACAAATTTTTTTTATAGTTTTCATACTAAAAGATCAAGTTTCTAAACATCAAAGTTTCCAAACAATAAAATTTGAAAAACCACAGTTTCCAGACTAAACTACATAGTTTCTTCAAACACAGTAGTATTCAGCCTTAATGATCAAGTTTTCAAAAATAACAGTTTTCACATTAAACAAGCAAATTTTACAAAACACCACAGTTTTCAGGTTAAAAACTAAAAAATCCACATGCACACAGAAAACACATTAAACAGTCAAGTTTCCAAAAAAACACAGTTTTCAAATTAAACAGTCAAGTTTTACATCAACAGTTTTCAGGCTAAACAATACAGTTTTCAACCTTAATAATCTAGTTTTTACAAAACAACATTTATCACATGTAAAAATCAAAGTTCTACAATCACTTCATTCTAAAAAAGCAAGTTTTCACAATTTTTTTTTATAGTTTTCATACTAAAAGATCAAGTTTCTAAACATCAAAGTTTCCAAACAATAAAATTTGAAAAACCACAGTTTCCAGACTAAACTACATAGTTTCTTCAAACACAGTAGTATTCAGCCTTAATGATCAAGTTTTCAAAAATAACAGTTTTCACATTAAACAAGCAAATTTTACAAAACACCACAGTTTTCAGGTTAAAAACTAAAAAATCCACATGCACACAGAAAACACATTAAACAGTCAAGTTTCCAAAAAAACACAGTTTTCAAACTAAACAGTCAAGTTTTACATCAACAGTTTTCAGGCTAAACAATACAGTTTTCAACCTTAATAATCTAGTTTTTACAAAACAACATTTATCACATGTAAAAATCAAAGTTCTACAATCACTTTAGTTTTCATTCTAAAAAAGCAAGTTTTCACAATTTTTATAGTTTTCATACTAAAAAATCAAGTTTCTAAACATCAAAGTTTCCAAACAATAAAATTTGAAAAACCACAGTTTCCAGACTAAACTACATAGTTTCTTCAAACACAGTAGTATTCAGCCTTAATGATCAAGTTTTCAAAAATAACAGTTTTCACATTAAACAAGCAAATTTTACAAAACACCACAGTTTTCAGGTTAAAAACTAAAAAATCCACATGCACACAGAAAACACATTAAACGGTCCAGTTTACAATCTAAACACATAAAAATTCAACCAAAACAGTCTAATCGAACTAGAGCAGTCACGAAGATCAAAAAAACAACAAAAAAGCGGGAAAACACAGCGACAGAAAGTATCACCTCTCTGCACCCCCTCTGGTTTGTTTTCTTCCACTGATTTAGACGACTTCATTTTTTTCAGATCTGCAGAACACAAAACACGAATCACGAATCACAAAACACAATCAATCAATCAAAACATCACACCAATCAATCATGAAAAGAATAATGAACAGTCGGATTAACATACCTGACTCAGAGATTGGAATATTACCCAATCGATTAACAACTGAGCGAGGACCGCTGCAGTACACGAAAACGCAACAATCAGAACTCAATACAAAAAATGCAGATCAAAAAACCATTAAATAACAATCAATACCTGGATTGCGCCGGTTGGATTCCGCCGGTTGGACTGCGCCGGTTGGATTGCGCTGCGATGGTTGGGATTGCGACGGTTCGGCGCGACTGGGGGTTTCGGAAGAGAGGGTTTGGAATTGGGAACGGTGGTTGCAGAGTGAAATTTGGGAAATAAAAAAATAGGAAATTGCTTTATATATTTATGGAGGAGGGCTTTTTAGCAATTTCTCTAATTGTTAAAAAGGACTTGCTTATTTCTAAATTACAAAACAGGAGCCGTTTTTCTAATTGTAATTGCAGAAATAGGCCGTCTATATTATAGCAATAATATAGACGGTCTATTACAAGACTAATATTAAATGGAAAAGGTTTGAAAAGCATTTAAATTATATTTACCGTTTCCCATCGGGTTTCTCAAAATATGAGGAATATATTAAAGATAATATAGCATTAAGAAATTATACATACTGTTTCCCATCCTGAATCGGTTTCAGGATATCGTCTATAAAAGGGTTACTGCCCTCAAGGCTCAAATCATTATTTTTCATACTCGTCATTCATCAAACTGCCTTCAGCAGTGTTTCAGCAACAAGTCGCTTCTCCAGCGATGAGCGGCGAATCAAGATCTCGGTATTCCTGGAGAGCTACACCGTCACCAACACAGGCTCTCCTCGCCACAGAGCAAGAAATCGCTCGCTCTCGAGCAGAGATTGAACTTAAAGAAAAGGCGGATGCTTTGATCGCCAAAGATGAGAGAATCAAAAAAATCACAAAGGCGCTGTGTAGCAAGAATCAAGAAAACCATCTTCTACAGCAAGAAATCCATCTTCTACAGGCCGATATTAGGGATAAGGATATCAAGCTCGATCGATTGCACCTGGCTCTGCTAGACGATAATCGAGAAATCACGGATGATAGAATCCAGACACTGGAGGCTGATCTGAGTGCCAGAGACGTAAGCATTCAAGAATTCAGACAACAGATCGCCAGCCTGCAGGCGGATTTGATCGCCAGAGATGAAGAATTGCGCGAGAGGGATGAAAAGATCGCTGAATTGAGAAAACGGAAATCGGTGGAGGATTCGGAAGAACAAGCTCCTCCCCAAAAACGGGGGCGAAAGAATCGATGGATTGAATAATAAATATCATTGTAAAGTAATTGTTCTTTTTTTACACAAATGAATAAGATTCATCATCATTTCCAGTATTCTCTTCTCTCTACATTACTTTTGAAGTTACATATTGAATTCAATTATTCGACTCTCCCTTCTTTTCATCTTCTAATAATATCCTCCTTATAACTTCTTTTGTAATTTTTGGGATTCAGGTTGATGCAGACAAGGTGTTTGATGAAATTCCTTAACCAGCACTTTTTTGTTCACTGTCTAATGGGATTCAAGTTGTTGCATCCAATGTGTTTGATTAAATCCCTTAACCAGCCTACACTATTTCTCTCTCGGTCGTATTACTTGTCTGTTTTCCATTTTCAGCGTGTAGGTGTTCGTTTGCTGTATTGGGTTAGTAGAAATAACTTATGATCTTGCTATTTTTCAGTCTTTCTTTTTCAATCTTCTAGAACATGATGGCTCATGGCTGAATTGATTCCAATCAAATTTGTGTTCCAACCTTTTGGTTGGATCCATATGAATTCCATGGCTGGCTCTGGAAACGTTAATCCTTTAATCCCAATTTTCATTTTTGAGCTTCTATTTGCGCTCAGTATCAATTATGTGTCAACCTTTTCTGCGTATGGAACTGTTGCTCCTTGCATTGTCCATTGTGTTATTGCCTCCAATAGATTTCAACTGTAAGGTTGCTTTTCCTTTTATGTTTGTATGCTAGTAATTTAAAAAGTTTGTTGCTTTCTCTTTCATTTTTATGCTAGCCTGTTAGAAGATAATGCTTTTTCTTCAGGCGTCGGTAGAAGTCCGTGTATTAATATAGGTTCTGACTATTTTTCCTCTTTGGTTCTTTTTGCAGTTCTTCCTTGGTGGAAGAACAAAAGACTCTATCGCCAAGTTCATCAGTGCAACCTTGGAGCCTGATGTTGGTGAGTTATTTTCAACCACCAGTGCGTTGCTGTAATTTGTGTCAAAAGCATGTGTTTTGTCCTTTATACTGTAGCATATCGATCACCATATACTTAGTTGAATGAGATTTATGATGCCTCTATTTTGCTGCTAGTGGCATGTAGGTAATATATAGGTTTGATCCTTAGAACCAGGCTCCTGCACTATAAGTGCAGGAAAAAGCTGTCTAATTTTGGGCATAATCATACTGAATAAGAAGAACCTTGTATTGTTGCATGTACAGTTGTATTCAGTTATGTATTTTATTTAGCATTTTACAACTTCTGCACGCTGTTTGTGAATGGTTAAGTTACATTATATCTTACCGTTTTCCTATTATGATATAAAATAGACTTATTAAGTTAGATAGATCAAATAATAGAGTTTCTGTTGTCAGGGTTTTAGCTCTTAATGGATCTTATCACGGGGATACTCTTATCTGTGGATTTCAGTTTTAGTGGTTTTATATGGTTTTAGTATGTACTTCTGACCTTTCACATTCCCATTGGATGAAGTAGCAGGAATGTTTACAAGTTTATCTATGAATTGCAGGTGTCCAATACACGATATAATGTCTACACTAATTTCTATTTAGTTTCTGTACAATTTGCCCCTTTGTTGGAAACAATTTTCAAACAATTGTTGGAACTTGAAAATGCAATTTTGAAACGATTTTTGATTAGCACCATTGGTATGGCTTTGGCACCTTCTTGTCTTCCAATTTTGATTAGGTTTCATATCGGAAAACATGCTGGACATAGCCGGATATCTTCTTTCCTATAGGTGTTGCTTACTGTTGGTCACTACCAAAAGCTATTTCAAAGTGTAGACTGATGATTATATGATGTATTTGAACAGGTGAAGAAGAAAATACTGGGAAAGAAGAATTTTATTGATAAAATGCAAAGAAACAATTCATTTACAATGATGATGGTATTGACCAGACTGAAGAAGTTTTCATTTGAGTCCGAGGTCTGCCGGATTCCATGGCCTTCTTGTCTTTTTTCGGGGGACTTGCTCTACTGACTCAGCAGTTTTCCGTTTCTTTAATTGATCGATTTCTTGATCCTTGGCTTGCAGAGCATTTTTCATCTCTTGAATGCTTTTATCTCTGGCGCTCAAATCCCTCCGCAATCTATCAACTGCTTGATCCTTGGCAACCCGACTTCTTTCGATTTCTCGATTCTTGGCAAGCAGAGCTGTTTTCATTTCTTGCAGATCCTTTCTCAGCTCTTCAATCTTGGCATCCTTGGCCTTCAAACGGCGATCCATTTCTTGGTCCTTAACCGTTTCTTGACTGCTTTTGACCTTTAGAGGATCGAATTTTCGGGTTTTGTCAATCATGGCATCTGCTATGTCTTGAATTATCTGCTCTTTGGCGAGGAGATCCTCTGTCAGTTTCTGGAATCGTACTTGTTCTTCAGATTCCATAGGTAGGGCAGAGCCATTTCATTTCGCTCTTGCTGCTCCTCCAGCCACTGGAGCACCGGACCCGGGACTAGATCCGACGCCATAGCCGAATTTGAGAATAAATTAACACCCAGCCTTCCTTCTATTTACAGGGCCAGATATCCCGAATCACAGATGTAATGGGATTAGTTCCTCGAAAAAAAAAAGTTCCGGGACTGAATGGGATTAGCGCACCAATATCAAAATTTATTAAGTTCTTTTGTTTTGAATTATATTAATATATTTATTATAGGATTTGTTTTTAATTTGGTAAAAATTAAAATGTGCTGAATTCGTTTTTTGTTTGCAATTAGGCCTGTTCTTGAGAACTTATTTTTTGCTAAATTGAACTTAATTGGACTAAAAATATTTTATATACCATTATGTACGAGATAGAAATATAATAAATTTAGTGAAAATTATGATCTATTGAACTGGATGAAAAATTAAAAATATATTGACCTAAATCGAAGAAAAAAAAATAAAGATAGAGAAAATATCCTGAATTCCCCATGAAAGTTTTTATAAGTTTTAACTTATAAAGTTTACCTTTTAATTTGAACTGTATTTTTAATTAATTAACTTTAAATTTTTTATATATTTTATTATATATTTTAACATAAAAATATATCATTTGAGTGTAAATACACAGTGGTAGTTCAATAACATTTAGGAAAGTTAGTTTTCAAAAGAGTTTATAAAAGATATTTACTTGAATTACATAATTTAAAAAAGAGTTCTATTAATTATCTATCTCATTAACTATTGAGCTCAACCAAGATTAATATTTATCTTTTTTTAATTTTATGTACTACTTATTAAATAAAGTCTTGCGTGATTAATTTTTTATTGAAATAATTATAGAAATACATCAACAGTGTATCAAGTGGGAAACTCACCCATTCTTTTTATTTTTTTGAGACAACCAATTCGATTACTTATAAATTGTTCACGCTACAAATGTTTGGTGACCGCGCTAGTACATCCGCATCATCTACAAATAACCAGGCCTGACTCATCAAATGAACCAAGTGAAACCTCCACTTTAAACCCTTAAAATGAGCTAAAATAAGGCCCGTATTTTTTTTTTTAAAAAAACTCAGATTTATGTAATTTTTTAAAAAATTGTTCTTTAAATCGCTATATTTTCTAAAAATTTGCCAAATAATGACCCCATTTTTTAAAGAAATCCATTATTTTAACTAATCTTAATTATTTTCCTTGGGACCCTCTATTAAGACGCTTATAAAATCGTGAAGTCACACTCAAATAACATGTGCAAGATAGACTCGTCCTTAGCGAAGCACATGTTGCACTTGGACGAGACATTCATGCCTCTCTTTCATAGAGAGTGATTAATAGGGCATGCCCCTGAAATCATCCTCCAAATCAGGAAATTAACATGTTTCGGTGCATTCCCATTCCACAGATGCTTCCACAACGCTTTGTACTTATCCTGGTTTCCTCCTATTGTTGAAGTTGATGGGTCGATGCTCTGTATATTAGCCACTGTTATTTGGTATCCTGACCTAACCGTATATTTCCCTAGAAGTTCCTTATCCCAAATCACGAAGTCCGTTGCGCATAAGGGCTCCTTTGTGATATGGATTTTCATCATCTGTCTGATTTCATCATCTGCCTGATTTCATCTTCCTTGAAAATATCTCTAAGTAGCGACATCCTCCGATATTTTTCATGATCAATCAGATCACCAACCTTGAAGCCTAACATTGTTAAGGCTTCATGGCCGTGGCTTACCGAATTCTGAGAGTTTGGTATCCAGTTTGCCTGAATATCGACCTCCTTTTCCAAGATAATTTTCCACTTAAGTCCCGGTCTAATCAAGTACAAGCCCTATAGAATTCCTCGCCACCCCAAGAATATGTCGGCTTCCTTTGTGTTTGGAGAAGGCCCTACTCGCCGCAATACTTCCCTAAGAAAAATTAGCAAAGAAGGATTCCTTGTGCATCAATAGCGACCACGCTTGCTTCTCAAGCATGGCCTGATTCATTTGCATAGTGGACTTCATACCCAGCCTCCCCCCCCGCCCCATTTTTTTTTTGGATACACACATCTTGTCCCACGACTTTCAGTGAATTCCACTGCCTTCTGGGTCCCTTGCCCATATAAACGTCGCCATGTGGTTATCAACCATTTTCCCAACTGTTTCCGGGATCTTAAAAGTTCAAGGGTGTACTGCGCCAGGCATGTAAGGACATGCTTGCAATGCGCGATTCTGCCCATTACTGAGAGCTCACTCTTCCTCCACAGTGGTGTTTTTGCAATAACTTTTTGGGGCACAATGTTGAAAAGCTTAATTTTTGACTCTGAAATATCCATATTATGTCCCAAGTATTTGGATTGCGGGAGGTTGGGTTGATATTGAAGGTGGGTTTGATTATGTTAAAGGTGTATTCGTTCGAGTTCGGGTTGACCAAATATGATGACTTATCAAAATTTATCCGCTGATCCGTGTAGACGATCAATAGATTTATGGCAGAATTCAGCTTCCTAACTCCCTCTGCCGACACCTCAAAAAACAGTGTACAATCATCTGCAAACATGAAATGGGATACTCTTGGAACTGACCTTCCAATCTTCACCACTGGACACAAGGTTTAGACCTGTTGCGTTAGCAAGATTGAAGAAAGTGCATGTTGGCAAAGGATGAAAAGGAAAGGCGATAGGGGCACCCTTGTCGCAACCCTTGTATGGGTCGAAACAGTTCGAATACAATCACATTAAATTTGACTGAATAAGAAACAGTCGAGACACATTCCATAACCCAGTTAATCCAACACCCCGGGAAAACGTCCAGGAGACCCTATCATACACCTTACTCAGATTGATTTTCAGGGCAGCAGTCACTTTTTTCACCGACTTCCTCTTTCTAATTCCCATTTAAAGCGGTTGTATAGGTAATAAACTAGATCTACGTAATGGATTAGATAGCTTTCAAAAAAAAGTAATGGATTAGGTATAAAAGAAGTCATGGGATCACATTTTTTATTTATTTTTGGTTGAGATAATATCATGCTTTTTATAAGACTTTTTAAATAAATAAAAAAAAGAAACGTTTACTTAAATTTTGTTTGGTTGAGTTTATTTTTTACTGATCTGATTTGAACTGAGATGAATTGAACTAAACTTGATTGACCTTAACTAAATTGAACAAACGTGAAAATTAATGTATTGAAAAATGAAATTGATGGAATCTGAACTGTTTAGCATGAAAACTAGGTAACAATGCTGATCTGCCTGATTTGGAGGACGTTGATCTTAGGCAGAGTTTTGATGGACTCAGTGCTAGAACCCTTGAAGAGCTAGAAGCACTTTACAAGCTGCATGCTAAAGCAATTGGTTTTTGCTATAGAAAATCAACAAGTAGGAGAAATCATCAAGGCGTTCACTGCGAACAATATTTTAGTTGCTCTTGTGCAGGAAAGCCGAAAAAAGAAACCACCCAAACACCGCCTACCCCAGTCCTACTGTTAGATGAACCTGAAAGTTCAACATCAAAGAAAAGAAAAAGAAAGCACAAGAACTATCCGATAACCAAGACAGAGTGCAAGGCTTCACTCCGTGTAAAGCTGGTTGATGGAATTTTCCATGTCAAACATCATATCCTAACGCATAATCATGCTTTGCTTAGGCCCAAATGGATGCAGTTTGCAAGAAGCGAGTGCAAAATCACTCCAGCAATAGCCAAGGTAAAAATAGAATAATTTCAACGTAAAAATGTTTAGCACAGATTGCTATATTTTAAAATTGTGTGAGGCTGTGTTTGTTTCAGGTCATAATGGGGATGGAAGATGCTGGAATGAAACCAACTGATGGATACAACTATCTCACATATTTAGCGGGAGGAGATGAGGCAGTGGGTCATGAACTCAGGGACCAAATCAATTTTGTTGGAAGACTCAGAATGAAAGAGATTGAAAAGGGCGACGCAAAAACATTAATAGCAACTCTAGAGGAAAAGAATAAGAACCAAGAAGGTTTTTTCTACAGAGCTTTGAAAACGGAAGATGAAAACAGGTTGAAAGCTGTGTTTTGGAGGGATTCTATGATGCACGAAGATTACAACATTTATGGCGACTGTGTAATACTTGACACTACCTTCAAAACAAACAGGTAACATTGAAAACTGGTGTGTTTAGGTTAGAAACTAGAGTGTTTATTTAGAAAACTGTTGTGGAAAACTGTTTAGTATTAACTGTTTAGAAACTGGTGTGTTTATATTATAAAATAGTGTATTTACATTGAAAACTATAGTCTTTACAGAATGTTTTATGAAATAGGTTTAAATCTTATAAATGACATTTGTAGCTGACTACAGTATTGACTCTTTAGAAACTGGTGTGTTTATATTTAAAACTGGTGTGTTTACTTTAAAAACTGTTGTATTTACATAATTTTTTTTTTCTGAAACAGGTACAATTTGATATTTGCTATGATACTTGGAATGAATAACAGCCGAGGTAATGTGATGTTTGCCTGTGCTTTTATGTCTGATGAAACAAGTGAAACGTTTGAGTGGGTACTTAAAACATTCAAGAAAAGTATGGGAGGCAAAGCACCGATAACATTGTTTACAGATCAAGATATTGCGATGACAAATGCGATCGAAAAGGTAGAGTCTTAATACTGCATGTTTAACATGTTTTTTATATTGTCCTGGGCTAATTAATGACAATCTTCTGTAACAAAAACAGGTTTTCCCTGAGACGAGACATCGATTATGTTTGTGGCACCTTATGCAAAATGCAATTTCCCATTTTGGCGAGCTGAAAAAAGACGGGCCTTTCAAGTCAGCATTCCAGCGATGCTTATACGGCTGTTCGTTCGAGCAAGAATTTGAAGACTGTTGGAGAAATTTGCTCATAGAGTTCAACTTGGAAGGTGATGACTGGTTCGAACGGCTGTATAATTTGCGCGAGAAGTGGTGTACAGCGTTCAGCAAAGATTTCTTCTCTGCTAGGACACTAGCTACACAAAGATGTGAGAGTGCAAACCATGCTATCAAGATGAAGGTCTCAAAAACAACATCGTTGACTCAGTTTGAGAAGGCTTTTGAAAAAATGATTAGAAAATGGAGGAAGAACGAACAGAAAGAGGAAAGTAGGTGCCTACGTTTTCTACCTCGGTCAGCAAAAGGGGGCCTTTTGAAGCATGCATCCGAAGTCTACACACTCAAGATTTATGAGGAATTCAAGCGAGAATTTGGATGGGCAATGGCAACATCGATTTCTGAATCCAAGCTGAATAATGGTGGATACATCAGATGCTTTGTAGTGACTTTAGAAACAGATCCTGATACAGCAGGTTTGTTTTTATTTACAACTAATTTTTTTTTTTGATATAATAGTCTTTTGGATGAAATCTAATGTCTTTAGGTTAGAAACTGGTGTGTTTGACTATAAAACTGTTGTATTAGCAACAAGTGAAAAGATATGTTGTTTAGAATAGATACTAGCATGTTTAAGAATGTGAATACTAGAGTGTTTAGTTGTTTAAAAACTAAACACTCTAGTATTCACATTCTTAACACATGCTAGGTTCTTGAACGTAAACTGAGAAGGAAGAATCTTTTGGCTAAAAACTGATATCCTTAGGTTAAAAACTGGTGTATTTAGGTTAGAAACTGGTGTATTTGTTTTGAAAACTGGTGTATTTACAGAAGGTCTTGCAGGTGAAGTTATGGTGACAATCCCTGCAAATAAGTCCTGGGAGTTTCACTGTTCCTGTAGAATGTTTGAAGAAACAGGCTTGCTATGCTACCACATGATCAGGATATTGCACATGATGTCAATAATGAGGATTCCACCACAGTACATTGTGTGCAGATGGACGAAGAATGTGAAAAAGCAAATCTGGGATAAGTTTCTTGAAGAAGACAAGAATGCTGAGGCAGGTAAGAAATTGAAGGACTCAATTCCATGGCGGCATCAGATCACAGGGCAGTTCTACCATCTGGTTGCCCAAAGTGAAGACAATCTGGAAGCTAGAAAACTATTAGAAGATGCGGTAAAGAGGCAAACGATTTCAATTCAAAAAGTCCTAGGAAAAGAAGAAGAAGAAGAAGTCACAGATCCAAAGAGCTCATCCGGTAATGCTGTTCCAATTGAAGAAGATGATGAGTTTGCAATTGAAGATCCAGACAAAGCAAACACCAAAGGGAGAGGTAAAAGAATCAAGTCATCAATCGAGCGCCCTAAAGCAAAGCCAACAAATGAGTTTGGATCATATACTCCAAAGCCGCGATTATTTTAAGTTCCATATTTGTTTTTTTTCTTGATTTTTGGTAAAGACTTCCAAACATTATACCATCGAGATTTGAATTGAGTTATGGTATTGGGATTTGAAACTGCTGGATTGTTGTGTTAGAAATAAGGGTATTTGTGTTAAAAACAGTGGTGTTTATAGTGAAAAACTGTGCTTTTTATGTTTATAGTTGAAAGCTGTTGTGTTTTAGATGGAAAATGGAAACTGTTGAAACTGTTGAAAGGTGATTGACTTAGAAACTGTAGTTTTTAAGATGAAAACTGTTGTGTTTAAGATCTCAAAACAACATCCATGGAAACTGTTATATTTAAGATGAAAACTATTGTGTTTATAGAAACTTGTGTAAGGTTTCTATCTTAAAAACTGTTGTTTTTAAGATAGAAACTGATGTGTTTAAGTTAAAAACTGAATGCTTAAGATAGAAAATGTAAAGCTGAACAAACTTTCATAAAACTAAAACAAGAGTCATTAACAAGCAAAAGTGCACTGTTTAACATGAAAAACTAAAAATTAATATCCTATACTGGTCTAAATTTTGATATGCTAACCAAGGTGTTTATGAATTTTCCCAAAATTCATAATCGTCAATGTGAAGATCAAAACTTGGCATTGCTTCCTTGACCTTCGGCATAGCAGATTTCACTACCTCATCAAACCACTTGTGCAGCTCGGGCGCCTGCCAAAACTCCTCACTTTCCCATATATCTTCAGGTTGGCTACTGGCTTCAGCTTCTTGTGGTTGAGTTTGACGCTCTTCTGCATTCTGACTTTGAACCTTGGCAGCGGCTTTATCTGACTTAAGTCTTGCAAAGAACTTCGCAGTGACAAGTCCCATATCCCTTTTCAGAATCTCATAAGCTTGTTCAGCATTCTGTAGAAGAATAAATAAACAGTTAAAAGGAATTCAGAATAAAAAAAGCCAAGACGTTTTGTAAAACTTACACTCAAACCAAGGTCCGCTATCTCCTGATCAGTTTTAAACTCCCCAGTTCCTGGAAGGTCGAAGCTGCCATTAAACTTATTGGCTGGCCTATCCCCATGAGCAGCATTAATGACCCTCCCCGCACGAGTCAGTGGGTACGACCTGGTCTCAACGAGAACCTTGTCAAAGCCATTCATTTTGAGCCAACTAACCCTTGAAGCCACCTTATCTTGAGGCCAGTGCTGAGCAAGAGGGACTGTCATAGGTTCCGGCATACCTAAATTTTAAACACACGGAAAGATACCAGGTCAGACAGAAAAATCACACTAAACACACAAGTTTTCAAAGTTAAAACATTAGAAATCACATTAAACACACAATTTTTCAGAATCATACCTAAATATGGCGACCGTTGAAGATATTGGATCAGAACTACATACACACAACCCCCAAGAGCAGTGTGTTTCTTGCTTCGTTTGTGGAAGTTCGTCACCCCTTTCAGTAGCTGCTCCAAGAGATACTTGCACCAATCCATGGTTGCTATCTCAGACACGTCAGTGACAGCCTGGATCATCTTCATATCGACATTCCTAAATTTTATGCCAGCCAGAAAAATACATTAAATACACAAGTTTTCAGTGTTAAAGCATTAGAAACCACATTAAAAACACAAGTTTTCAGAATCATCTACCTGGTTTGCAGAGGATTGACAAAGTTTCCGAGCATAAACAGCACAAAAAACTGCAGAAACTCTTCACCACCATCTGGAAGGGCTTCCATCTCTCTCACCAAAGCATCCAGAGGGATGTCAGCATCGTCATTCACCTTGAACCTCCTCTTCCATGCAAGCCTCTCCCGCTTAATCTTCTCAGATTTATCAGCGTCGATGTTCCCAGACAATGAACCAACAGGTACATCAACCCCACCTATCGGCAAGCCCAACACATCAAAAACCTCATCAACCCCTATCTTATAGGTCACTGACCCTATGGTTTGATTTCCATGGCCATCTAGACTGGAAATCAAAAATGGGATGATTTCCAGCGGGAATTTGCTCATCTGCACCTTCAACAAGCCCCCAAAACCAATTGTCTCAACAGCAGCCTTCTGAGCCTCGGTCAGTTTTGCTAAAAACTTGGCAACAATGCTTAAATGGCATGCTATTTTCACGCCCTTATCCAGTCTGCAAATTAAACATTTAAAAATCAGTTAAAATGCAACTATCGAATGTTAGTATATAAAAAACTAAAATTAAATTTAAAACTTACTTAATTTCATCATTTTCCACAATGCAAACATGCTGCGACTTTTTCCTGGCCTTCTTTTCCACTACTTCACCATCAGTTGTCTCCACATCATTTTTCCTCTTCCTCCGTTTGTCAGTTGGAACAACACTTGCAGCACATTTAACTGTACTTATGGGAGGAACGTCGTGGACAGTGGACTGGGAATGGACCTGGGGCTGGGGGGGCTGAGGCTGAGATTGAGGCTCCTTGAGCGGGACCTCGTTGAACAAGGGCTGCTGTGGCTGGGGCTGATCAACCCGAGGATGGGGCTCGCTGACCTGGGGCTGTGGCTGGGGCTGATCGACCCGAGGCTGGGGCTCGCTGACCTGGGGCTGGGGTAGGGGCGAGACGTTTTGGAAGGGGGATAGGTTGAACAGGGGGGACAGAGGCTGGGACTCCTCTAACATGGGCTGAGGAGACTGAGGCTGAGGCTGGGAGGGCTGGGAGGACTGAGGCTGAGGCTGGGAGGGCTGGGAGGACTGAGGCTGGGACTCCTCGAACGGGACCTCGTTGAACGAGGCGATGTTGAACAGCCCTCCCAGCTGGGGTAGGGGCTGGGATTCAGGCACGTTGGCATGGGGCTCGACAGTGCTGGACTGGAGCTCATCAGTGGTGACCTCGGGCTCGACAGTGCTGGACTGGGACGAGGCAGGAACTAAAATCTTCTTTACACGTTTCTTTGCTTGACGTTTCTTGTTCACCACAGGTTCAGCAGCAGCTTTCTTCTCAGGTGCAGCTTTCTTCTCAGGTACATCAGCAACTTTCTTCTCCGCTGCACGGGGAGGTTTCTTCTCCGTAGATGGACAATCCCTGCATTTTTTGTTTTTACGCAAATTCCTCTTGCCTGTATTAAAAAACAAAATAAACATTGGCACATGTTAAAAATCTACTACATAAGATAAAAACTACATTAAAATTGAAGGGAAAACAAAATCATACCATGAGTGCATGTGGATTCAGTAGCCACTTCTTTTCCCTTTTTTCCTTTTCTAGTGAGCTGCTCTTCAACATCATCTTCAGCATTGTCTTCATTGATTTGTGGAACAATGGATGCCAATACAGTATCAGCAAAATTCTGGCTGTCGCTCTGATCCTCATTGATTGGCTCAGCCCCAATCGTAGAGCGCGTGTTATACACCACACGTACTGCAAAGAAATATTTTTCTAATCAGTAATAATAATTTTTGAATTTTAAACACTTGTAAAAGCATAAATAATCAGGCTAGAAAGACAAGTTTTCATATTATAAACTTCAGATTTTAGACACATAAAAACTAGGGTGTTTATGTTAAATAATGTTGTATTAAGTGTAGTCAAGTTTCCAAATTAAACAGTCAAGGTTCCAAAAAAACACAGTTTTCAAACTAAACAGTCAAGTTTTACGTCAACAGTTTTCAGGCTAAACAATACAGTTTTCAACCTTAATAATCTAGTTTTTACAAAACAACATTTATCACATGTAAAAATCAAAGTTCTACAATCACTTCATTCTAAAAAAGCAAGTTTTCACAAATTTTTTTTATAGTTTTCATACTAAAAGATCAAGTTTCTAAACATCAAAGTTTCCAAACAATAAAATTTGAAAAACCACAGTTTCCAGACTAAACTACATAGTTTCTTCAAACACAGTAGTATTCAGCCTTAATGATCAAGTTTTCAAAAATAACAGTTTTCACATTAAACAAGCAAATTTTACAAAACACCACAGTTTTCAGGTTAAAAACTAAAAAATCCACATGCACACAGAAAACACATTAAACAGTCAAGTTTCCAAAAAAACACAGTTTTCAAATTAAACAGTCAAGTTTTACATCAACAGTTTTCAGGCTAAACAATACAGTTTTCAACCTTAATAATCTAGTTTTTACAAAACAACATTTATCACATGTAAAAATCAAAGTTCTACAATCACTTCATTCTAAAAAAGCAAGTTTTCACAATTTTTTTTTATAGTTTTCATACTAAAAGATCAAGTTTCTAAACATCAAAGTTTCCAAACAATAAAATTTGAAAAACCACAGTTTCCAGACTAAACTACATAGTTTCTTCAAACACAGTAGTATTCAGCCTTAATGATCAAGTTTTCAAAAATAACAGTTTTCACATTAAACAAGCAAATTTTACAAAACACCACAGTTTTCAGGTTAAAAACTAAAAAATCCACATGCACACAGAAAACACATTAAACAGTCAAGTTTCCAAAAAAACACAGTTTTCAAACTAAACAGTCAAGTTTTACATCAACAGTTTTCAGGCTAAACAATACAGTTTTCAACCTTAATAATCTAGTTTTTACAAAACAACATTTATCACATGTAAAAATCAAAGTTCTACAATCACTTTAGTTTTCATTCTAAAAAAGCAAGTTTTCACAATTTTTATAGTTTTCATACTAAAAAATCAAGTTTCTAAACATCAAAGTTTCCAAACAATAAAATTTGAAAAACCACAGTTTCCAGACTAAACTACATAGTTTCTTCAAACACAGTAGTATTCAGCCTTAATGATCAAGTTTTCAAAAATAACAGTTTTCACATTAAACAAGCAAATTTTACAAAACACCACAGTTTTCAGGTTAAAAACTAAAAAATCCACATGCACACAGAAAACACATTAAACGGTCCAGTTTACAATCTAAACACATAAAAATTCAACCAAAACAGTCTAATCGAACTAGAGCAGTCACGAAGATCAAAAAAACAACAAAAAAGCGGGAAAACACAGCGACAGAAAGTATCACCTCTCTGCACCCCCTCTGGTTTGTTTTCTTCCACTGATTTAGACGACTTCATTTTTTTCAGATCTGCAGAACACAAAACACGAATCACGAATCACAAAACACAATCAATCAATCAAAACATCACACCAATCAATCATGAAAAGAATAATGAACAGTCGGATTAACATACCTGACTCAGAGATTGGAATATTACCCAATCGATTAACAACTGAGCGAGGACCGCTGCAGTACACGAAAACGCAACAATCAGAACTCAATACAAAAAATGCAGATCAAAAAACCATTAAATAACAATCAATACCTGGATTGCGCCGGTTGGATTCCGCCGGTTGGACTGCGCCGGTTGGATTGCGCTGCGATGGTTGGGATTGCGACGGTTCGGCGCGACTGGGGGTTTCGGAAGAGAGGGTTTGGAATTGGGAACGGTGGTTGCAGAGTGAAATTTGGGAAATAAAAAAATAGGAAATTGCTTTATATATTTATGGAGGAGGGCTTTTTAGCAATTTCTCTAATTGTTAAAAAGGACTTGCTTATTTCTAAATTACAAAACAGGAGCCGTTTTTCTAATTGTAATTGCAGAAATAGGCCGTCTATATTATAGCAATAATATAGACGGTCTATTACAAGACTAATATTAAATGGAAAAGGTTTGAAAAGCATTTAAATTATATTTACCGTTTCCCATCGGGTTTCTCAAAATATGAGGAATATATTAAAGATAATATAGCATTAAGAAATTATACATACTGTTTCCCATCCTGAATCGGTTTCAGGATATCGTCTATAAAAGGGTTACTGCCCTCAAGGCTCAAATCATTATTTTTCATACTCGTCATTCATCAAACTGCCTTCAGCAGTGTTTCAGCAACAAGTCGCTTCTCCAGCGATGAGCGGCGAATCAAGATCTCGGTATTCCTGGAGAGCTACACCGTCACCAACACAGGCTCTCCTCGCCACAGAGCAAGAAATCGCTCGCTCTCGAGCAGAGATTGAACTTAAAGAAAAGGCGGATGCTTTGATCGCCAAAGATGAGAGAATCAAAAAAATCACAAAGGCGCTGTGTAGCAAGAATCAAGAAAACCATCTTCTACAGCAAGAAATCCATCTTCTACAGGCCGATATTAGGGATAAGGATATCAAGCTCGATCGATTGCACCTGGCTCTGCTAGACGATAATCGAGAAATCACGGATGATAGAATCCAGACACTGGAGGCTGATCTGAGTGCCAGAGACGTAAGCATTCAAGAATTCAGACAACAGATCGCCAGCCTGCAGGCGGATTTGATCGCCAGAGATGAAGAATTGCGCGAGAGGGATGAAAAGATCGCTGAATTGAGAAAACGGAAATCGGTGGAGGATTCGGAAGAACAAGCTCCTCCCCAAAAACGGGGGCGAAAGAATCGATGGATTGAATAATAAATATCATTGTAAAGTAATTGTTCTTTTTTTACACAAATGAATAAGATTCATCATCATTTCCAGTATTCTCTTCTCTCTACATTACTTTTGAAGTTACATATTGAATTCAATTATTCGACTCTCCCTTCTTTTCATCTTCTAATAATATCCTCCTTATAACTTCTTTTGTAATTTTTGGGATTCAGGTTGATGCAGACAAGGTGTTTGATGAAATTCCTTAACCAGCACTTTTTTGTTCACTGTCTAATGGGATTCAAGTTGTTGCATCCAATGTGTTTGATTAAATCCCTTAACCAGCCTACACTATTTCTCTCTCGGTCGTATTACTTGTCTGTTTTCCATTTTCAGCGTGTAGGTGTTCGTTTGCTGTATTGGGTTAGTAGAAATAACTTATGATCTTGCTATTTTTCAGTCTTTCTTTTTCAATCTTCTAGAACATGATGGCTCATGGCTGAATTGATTCCAATCAAATTTGTGTTCCAACCTTTTGGTTGGATCCATATGAATTCCATGGCTGGCTCTGGAAACGTTAATCCTTTAATCCCAATTTTCATTTTTGAGCTTCTATTTGCGCTCAGTATCAATTATGTGTCAACCTTTTCTGCGTATGGAACTGTTGCTCCTTGCATTGTCCATTGTGTTATTGCCTCCAATAGATTTCAACTGTAAGGTTGCTTTTCCTTTTATGTTTGTATGCTAGTAATTTAAAAAGTTTGTTGCTTTCTCTTTCATTTTTATGCTAGCCTGTTAGAAGATAATGCTTTTTCTTCAGGCGTCGGTAGAAGTCCGTGTATTAATATAGGTTCTGACTATTTTTCCTCTTTGGTTCTTTTTGCAGTTCTTCCTTGGTGGAAGAACAAAAGACTCTATCGCCAAGTTCATCAGTGCAACCTTGGAGCCTGATGTTGGTGAGTTATTTTCAACCACCAGTGCGTTGCTGTAATTTGTGTCAAAAGCATGTGTTTTGTCCTTTATACTGTAGCATATCGATCACCATATACTTAGTTGAATGAGATTTATGATGCCTCTATTTTGCTGCTAGTGGCATGTAGGTAATATATAGGTTTGATCCTTAGAACCAGGCTCCTGCACTATAAGTGCAGGAAAAAGCTGTCTAATTTTGGGCATAATCATACTGAATAAGAAGAACCTTGTATTGTTGCATGTACAGTTGTATTCAGTTATGTATTTTATTTAGCATTTTACAACTTCTGCACGCTGTTTGTGAATGGTTAAGTTACATTATATCTTACCGTTTTCCTATTATGATATAAAATAGACTTATTAAGTTAGATAGATCAAATAATAGAGTTTCTGTTGTCAGGGTTTTAGCTCTTAATGGATCTTATCACGGGGATACTCTTATCTGTGGATTTCAGTTTTAGTGGTTTTATATGGTTTTAGTATGTACTTCTGACCTTTCACATTCCCATTGGATGAAGTAGCAGGAATGTTTACAAGTTTATCTATGAATTGCAGGTGTCCAATACACGATATAATGTCTACACTAATTTCTATTTAGTTTCTGTACAATTTGCCCCTTTGTTGGAAACAATTTTCAAACAATTGTTGGAACTTGAAAATGCAATTTTGAAACGATTTTTGATTAGCACCATTGGTATGGCTTTGGCACCTTCTTGTCTTCCAATTTTGATTAGGTTTCATATCGGAAAACATGCTGGACATAGCCGGATATCTTCTTTCCTATAGGTGTTGCTTACTGTTGGTCACTACCAAAAGCTATTTCAAAGTGTAGACTGATGATTATATGATGTATTTGAACAGGTGAAGAAGAAAATACTGGGAAAGAAGAATTTTATTGATAAAATGCAAAGAAACAATTCATTTACAATGATGATGGTATTGACCAGACTGAAGAAGTTTTCATTTGAGTCCGAGGTCTGCCGGATTCCATGGCCTTCTTGTCTTTTTTCGGGGGACTTGCTCTACTGACTCAGCAGTTTTCCGTTTCTTTAATTGATCGATTTCTTGATCCTTGGCTTGCAGAGCATTTTTCATCTCTTGAATGCTTTTATCTCTGGCGCTCAAATCCCTCCGCAATCTATCAACTGCTTGATCCTTGGCAACCCGACTTCTTTCGATTTCTCGATTCTTGGCAAGCAGAGCTGTTTTCATTTCTTGCAGATCCTTTCTCAGCTCTTCAATCTTGGCATCCTTGGCCTTCAAACGGCGATCCATTTCTTGGTCCTTAACCGTTTCTTGACTGCTTTTGACCTTTAGAGGATCGAATTTTCGGGTTTTGTCAATCATGGCATCTGCTATGTCTTGAATTATCTGCTCTTTGGCGAGGAGATCCTCTGTCAGTTTCTGGAATCGTACTTGTTCTTCAGATTCCATAGGTAGGGCAGAGCCATTTCATTTCGCTCTTGCTGCTCCTCCAGCCACAGGAGCACCGGACCCGGGACTAGATCCGACGCCATAGCCGAATTTGAGAATAAATTAACACCCAGCCTTCCTTCTATTTACAGGGCCAGATATCCCGAATCACAGATGTAATGGGATTAGTTCCTCGAAAAAAAAAAGTTCCGGGACTGAATGGGATTAGCGCACCAATATCAAAATTTATTAAGTTCTTTTGTTTTGAATTATATTAATATATTTATTATAGGATTTGTTTTTAATTTGGTAAAAATTAAAATGTGCTGAATTCGTTTTTTGTTTGCAATTAGGCCTGTTCTTGAGAACTTATTTTTTGCTAAATTGAACTTAATTGGACTAAAAATATTTTATATACCATTATGTACGATAGAAATATAATAAATTTAGTGAAAATTATGATCTATTGAACTGGATGAAAAATTAAAAATATATTGACCTAAATCGAAGAAAAAAAAATCAAGATAGAGAAAATATCCTGAATTCCCCATGAAAGTTTTTATAAGTTTTAACTTATAAAGTTTACCTTTTAATTTGAACTGTATTTTTAATTAATTAACTTTAAATTTTTTATATATTTTATTATATATTTTAACATAAAAATATATCATTTGAGTGTAAATACACAGTGGTAGTTCAATAACATTTAGGAAAGTTAGTTTTCAAAAGAGTTTATAAAAGATATTTACTTGAATTACATAATTTAAAAAAGAGTTCTATTAATTATCTATCTCATTAACTATTGAGCTCAACCAAGATTAATATTTATCTTTTTTAATTTTATGTACTACTTATTAAATAAAGTCTTGCGTGATTAATTTTTTATTGAAATAATTATAGAAATACATCAACAGTGTATCAAGTGGGAAACTCACCCATTCTTTTTATTTTTTTGAGACAACCAATTCGATTACTTATAAATTGTTCACGCTACAAATGTTTGGTGACCGCGCTAGTACATCCGCATCATCTACAAATAACCAGGCCTGACTCATCAAATGAACCAAGTGAAACCTCCACTTTAAACCCTTAAAATGAGCTAAAATAAAGCCCGTATTTTTTTTTAAAAAAAACTCAGATTTATGTAATTTTTTAAAAGCTCTTGTGCAGGAAAGCCGAAAAAAGAAACCACCCAAACACCGCCTACCCCAGTCCTACTGTTAGATGAACCTGAAAGTTCAACATCAAAGAAAAGAAAAAGAAAGCACAAGAACTATCCGATAACCAAGACAGAGTGCAAGGCTTCACTCCGTGTAAAGCTGGTTGATGGAATTTTCCATGTCAAACATCATATCCTAACGCATAATCATGCTTTGCTTAGGCCCAAATGGATGCAGTTTGCAAGAAGCGAGCGCAAAATCACTCCAGCAATAGCCAAGGTAAAAATAGAATAATTTCAACGTAAAAATGTTTAGCACAGATTGCTATATTTTAAAATTGTGTGAGGCTGTGTTTGTTTCAGGTCATAATGGGGATGGAAGATGCTGGAATGAAACCAACTGATGGATACAACTATCTCACATATTTAGCGGGAGGAGATGAGGCAGTGGGTCATGAACTCAGGGACCAAATCAATTTTGTTGGAAGACTCAGAATGAAAGAGATTGAAAAGGGCGACGCAAAAACATTAATAGCAACTCTAGAGGAAAAGAATAAGAACCAAGAAGGTTTTTTCTACAGAGCTTTGAAAACGGAAGATGAAAACAGGTTGAAAGCTGTGTTTTGGAGGGATTCTATGATGCACGAAGATTACAACATTTATGGCGACTGTGTAATACTTGACACTACCTTCAAAACAAACAGGTAACATTGAAAACTGGTGTGTTTAGGTTAGAAACTAGAGTGTTTATTTAGAAAACTGTTGTGGAAAACTGTTTAGTATTAACTGTTTAGAAACTGGTGTGTTTATATTATAAAATAGTGTATTTACATTGAAAACTATAGTCTTTACAGAATGTTTTATGAAATAGGTTTAAATCTTATAAATGACATTTGTAGCTGACTACAGTATTGACTCTTTAGAAACTGGTGTGTTTATATTTAAAACTGGTGTGTTTACTTTAAAAACTGTTGTATTTACATAATTTTTTTTTTCTGAAACAGGTACAATTTGATATTTGCTATGATACTTGGAATGAATAACAGCCGAGGTAATGTGATGTTTGCCTGTGCTTTTATGTCTGATGAAACAAGTGAAACGTTTGAGTGGGTACTTAAAACATTCAAGAAAAGTATGGGAGGCAAAGCACCGATAACATTGTTTACAGATCAAGATATTGCGATGACAAATGCGATCGAAAAGGTAGAGTCTTAATACTGCATGTTTAACATGTTTTTTATATTGTCCTGGGCTAATTAATGACAATCTTCTGTAACAAAAACAGGTTTTCCCTGAGACGAGACATCGATTATGTTTGTGGCACCTTATGCAAAATGCAATTTCCCATTTTGGCGAGCTGAAAAAAGACGGGCCTTTCAAGTCAGCATTCCAGCGATGCTTATACGGCTGTTCGTTCGAGCAAGAATTTGAAGACTGTTGGAGAAATTTGCTCATAGAGTTCAACTTGGAAGGTGATGACTGGTTCGAACGGCTGTATAATTTGCGCGAGAAGTGGTGTACAGCGTTCAGCAAAGATTTCTTCTCTGCTAGGACACTAGCTACACAAAGATGTGAGAGTGCAAACCATGCTATCAAGATGAAGGTCTCAAAAACAACATCGTTGACTCAGTTTGAGAAGGCTTTTGAAAAAATGATTAGAAAATGGAGGAAGAACGAACAGAAAGAGGAAAGTAGGTGCCTACGTTTTCTACCTCGGTCAGCAAAAGGGGGCCTTTTGAAGCATGCATCCGAAGTCTACACACTCAAGATTTATGAGGAATTCAAGCGAGAATTTGGATGGGCAATGGCAACATCGATTTCTGAATCCAAGCTGAATAATGGTGGATACATCAGATGCTTTGTAGTGACTTTAGAAACAGATCCTGATACAGCAGGTTTGTTTTTATTTACAACTAATTTTTTTTTTTGATATAATAGTCTTTTGGATGAAATCTAATGTCTTTAGGTTAGAAACTGGTGTGTTTGACTATAAAACTGTTGTATTAGCAACAAGTGAAAAGATATGTTGTTTAGAATAGATACTAGCATGTTTAAGAATGTGAATACTAGAGTGTTTAGTTGTTTAAAAACTAAACACTCTAGTATTCACATTCTTAACACATGCTAGGTTCTTGAACGTAAACTGAGAAGGAAGAATCTTTTGGCTAAAAACTGATATCCTTAGGTTAAAAACTGGTGTATTTAGGTTAGAAACTGGTGTATTTGTTTTGAAAACTGGTGTATTTACAGAAGGTCTTGCAGGTGAAGTTATGGTGACAATCCCTGCAAATAAGTCCTGGGAGTTTCACTGTTCCTGTAGAATGTTTGAAGAAACAGGCTTGCTATGCTACCACATGATCAGGATATTGCACATGATGTCAATAATGAGGATTCCACCACAGTACATTGTGTGCAGATGGACGAAGAATGTGAAAAAGCAAATCTGGGATAAGTTTCTTGAAGAAGACAAGAATGCTGAGGCAGGTAAGAAATTGAAGGACTCAATTCCATGGCGGCATCAGATCACAGGGCAGTTCTACCATCTGGTTGCCCAAAGTGAAGACAATCTGGAAGCTAGAAAACTATTAGAAGATGCGGTAAAGAGGCAAACGATTTCAATTCAAAAAGTCCTAGGAAAAGAAGAAGAAGAAGAAGTCACAGATCCAAAGAGCTCATCCGGTAATGCTGTTCCAATTGAAGAAGATGATGAGTTTGCAATTGAAGATCCAGACAAAGCAAACACCAAAGGGAGAGGTAAAAGAATCAAGTCATCAATCGAGCGCCCTAAAGCAAAGCCAACAAATGAGTTTGGATCATATACTCCAAAGCCGCGATTATTTTAAGTTCCATATTTGTTTTTTTTCTTGATTTTTGGTAAAGACTTCCAAACATTATACCATCGAGATTTGAATTGAGTTATGGTATTGGGATTTGAAACTGCTGGATTGTTGTGTTAGAAATAAGGGTATTTGTGTTAAAAACAGTGGTGTTTATAGTGAAAAACTGTGCTTTTTATGTTTATAGTTGAAAGCTGTTGTGTTTTAGATGGAAAATGGAAACTGTTGAAACTGTTGAAAGGTGATTGACTTAGAAACTGTAGTTTTTAAGATGAAAACTGTTGTGTTTAAGATCTCAAAACAACATCCATGGAAACTGTTATATTTAAGATGAAAACTATTGTGTTTATAGAAACTTGTGTAAGGTTTCTATCTTAAAAACTGTTGTTTTTAAGATAGAAACTGATGTGTTTAAGTTAAAAACTGAATGCTTAAGATAGAAAATGTAAAGCTGAACAAACTTTCATAAAACTAAAACAAGAGTCATTAACAAGCAAAAGTGCACTGTTTAACATGAAAAACTAAAAATTAATATCCTATACTGGTCTAAATTTTGATATGCTAACCAAGGTGTTTATGAATTTTCCCAAAATTCATAATCGTCAATGTGAAGATCAAAACTTGGCATTGCTTCCTTGACCTTCGGCATAGCAGATTTCACTACCTCATCAAACCACTTGTGCAGCTCGGGCGCCTGCCAAAACTCCTCACTTTCCCATATATCTTCAGGTTGGCTACTGGCTTCAGCTTCTTGTGGTTGAGTTTGACGCTCTTCTGCATTCTGACTTTGAACCTTGGCAGCGGCTTTATCTGACTTAAGTCTTGCAAAGAACTTCGCAGTGACAAGTCCCATATCCCTTTTCAGAATCTCATAAGCTTGTTCAGCATTCTGTAGAAGAATAAATAAACAGTTAAAAGGAATTCAGAATAAAAAAAGCCAAGACGTTTTGTAAAACTTACACTCAAACCAAGGTCCGCTATCTCCTGATCAGTTTTAAACTCCCCAGTTCCTGGAAGGTCGAAGCTGCCATTAAACTTATTGGCTGGCCTATCCCCATGAGCAGCATTAATGACCCTCCCCGCACGAGTCAGTGGGTACGACCTGGTCTCAACGAGAACCTTGTCAAAGCCATTCATTTTGAGCCAACTAACCCTTGAAGCCACCTTATCTTGAGGCCAGTGCTGAGCAAGAGGGACTGTCATAGGTTCCGGCATACCTAAATTTTAAACACACGGAAAGATACCAGGTCAGACAGAAAAATCACACTAAACACACAAGTTTTCAAAGTTAAAACATTAGAAATCACATTAAACACACAATTTTTCAGAATCATACCTAAATATGGCGACCGTTGAAGATATTGGATCAGAACTACATACACACAACCCCCAAGAGCAGTGTGTTTCTTGCTTCGTTTGTGGAAGTTCGTCACCCCTTTCAGTAGCTGCTCCAAGAGATACTTGCACCAATCCATGGTTGCTATCTCAGACACGTCAGTGACAGCCTGGATCATCTTCATATCGACATTCCTAAATTTTATGCCAGCCAGAAAAATACATTAAATACACAAGTTTTCAGTGTTAAAGCATTAGAAACCACATTAAAAACACAAGTTTTCAGAATCATCTACCTGGTTTGCAGAGGATTGACAAAGTTTCCGAGCATAAACAGCACAAAAAACTGCAGAAACTCTTCACCACCATCTGGAAGGGCTTCCATCTCTCTCACCAAAGCATCCAGAGGGATGTCAGCATCGTCATTCACCTTGAACCTCCTCTTCCATGCAAGCCTCTCCCGCTTAATCTTCTCAGATTTATCAGCGTCGATGTTCCCAGACAATGAACCAACAGGTACATCAACCCCACCTATCGGCAAGCCCAACACATCAAAAACCTCATCAACCCCTATCTTATAGGTCACTGACCCTATGGTTTGATTTCCATGGCCATCTAGACTGGAAATCAAAAATGGGATGATTTCCAGCGGGAATTTGCTCATCTGCACCTTCAACAAGCCCCCAAAACCAATTGTCTCAACAGCAGCCTTCTGAGCCTCGGTCAGTTTTGCTAAAAACTTGGCAACAATGCTTAAATGGCATGCTATTTTCACGCCCTTATCCAGTCTGCAAATTAAACATTTAAAAATCAGTTAAAATGCAACTATCGAATGTTAGTATATAAAAAACTAAAATTAAATTTAAAACTTACTTAATTTCATCATTTTCCACAATGCAAACATGCTGCGACTTTTTCCTGGCCTTCTTTTCCACTACTTCACCATCAGTTGTCTCCACATCATTTTTCCTCTTCCTCCGTTTGTCAGTTGGAACAACACTTGCAGCACATTTAACTGTACTTATGGGAGGAACGTCGTGGACAGTGGACTGGGAATGGACCTGGGGCTGGGGGGGCTGAGGCTGAGATTGAGGCTCCTTGAGCGGGACCTCGTTGAACAAGGGCTGCTGTGGCTGGGGCTGATCAACCCGAGGATGGGGCTCGCTGACCTGGGGCTGTGGCTGGGGCTGATCGACCCGAGGCTGGGGCTCGCTGACCTGGGGCTGGGGTAGGGGCGAGACGTTTTGGAAGGGGGATAGGTTGAACAGGGGGGACAGAGGCTGGGACTCCTCTAACATGGGCTGAGGAGACTGAGGCTGAGGCTGGGAGGGCTGGGAGGACTGAGGCTGAGGCTGGGAGGGCTGGGAGGACTGAGGCTGGGACTCCTCGAACGGGACCTCGTTGAACGAGGCGATGTTGAACAGCCCTCCCAGCTGGGGTAGGGGCTGGGATTCAGGCACGTTGGCATGGGGCTCGACAGTGCTGGACTGGAGCTCATCAGTGGTGACCTCGGGCTCGACAGTGCTGGACTGGGACGAGGCAGGAACTAAAATCTTCTTTACACGTTTCTTTGCTTGACGTTTCTTGTTCACCACAGGTTCAGCAGCAGCTTTCTTCTCAGGTGCAGCTTTCTTCTCAGGTACATCAGCAACTTTCTTCTCCGCTGCACGGGGAGGTTTCTTCTCCGTAGATGGACAATCCCTGCATTTTTTGTTTTTACGCAAATTCCTCTTGCCTGTATTAAAAAACAAAATAAACATTGGCACATGTTAAAAATCTACTACATAAGATAAAAACTACATTAAAATTGAAGGGAAAACAAAATCATACCATGAGTGCATGTGGATTCAGTAGCCACTTCTTTTCCCTTTTTTCCTTTTCTAGTGAGCTGCTCTTCAACATCATCTTCAGCATTGTCTTCATTGATTTGTGGAACAATGGATGCCAATACAGTATCAGCAAAATTCTGGCTGTCGCTCTGATCCTCATTGATTGGCTCAGCCCCAATCGTAGAGCGCGTGTTATACACCACACGTACTGCAAAGAAATATTTTTCTAATCAGTAATAATAATTTTTGAATTTTAAACACTTGTAAAAGCATAAATAATCAGGCTAGAAAGACAAGTTTTCATATTATAAACTTCAGATTTTAGACACATAAAAACTAGGGTGTTTATGTTAAATAATGTTGTATTAAGTGTAGTCAAGTTTCCAAATTAAACAGTCAAGGTTCCAAAAAAACACAGTTTTCAAACTAAACAGTCAAGTTTTACGTCAACAGTTTTCAGGCTAAACAATACAGTTTTCAACCTTAATAATCTAGTTTTTACAAAACAACATTTATCACATGTAAAAATCAAAGTTCTACAATCACTTCATTCTAAAAAAGCAAGTTTTCACAAATTTTTTTTATAGTTTTCATACTAAAAGATCAAGTTTCTAAACATCAAAGTTTCCAAACAATAAAATTTGAAAAACCACAGTTTCCAGACTAAACTACATAGTTTCTTCAAACACAGTAGTATTCAGCCTTAATGATCAAGTTTTCAAAAATAACAGTTTTCACATTAAACAAGCAAATTTTACAAAACACCACAGTTTTCAGGTTAAAAACTAAAAAATCCACATGCACACAGAAAACACATTAAACAGTCAAGTTTCCAAAAAAACACAGTTTTCAAATTAAACAGTCAAGTTTTACATCAACAGTTTTCAGGCTAAACAATACAGTTTTCAACCTTAATAATCTAGTTTTTACAAAACAACATTTATCACATGTAAAAATCAAAGTTCTACAATCACTTCATTCTAAAAAAGCAAGTTTTCACAATTTTTTTTTATAGTTTTCATACTAAAAGATCAAGTTTCTAAACATCAAAGTTTCCAAACAATAAAATTTGAAAAACCACAGTTTCCAGACTAAACTACATAGTTTCTTCAAACACAGTAGTATTCAGCCTTAATGATCAAGTTTTCAAAAATAACAGTTTTCACATTAAACAAGCAAATTTTACAAAACACCACAGTTTTCAGGTTAAAAACTAAAAAATCCACATGCACACAGAAAACACATTAAACAGTCAAGTTTCCAAAAAAACACAGTTTTCAAACTAAACAGTCAAGTTTTACATCAACAGTTTTCAGGCTAAACAATACAGTTTTCAACCTTAATAATCTAGTTTTTACAAAACAACATTTATCACATGTAAAAATCAAAGTTCTACAATCACTTTAGTTTTCATTCTAAAAAAGCAAGTTTTCACAATTTTTATAGTTTTCATACTAAAAAATCAAGTTTCTAAACATCAAAGTTTCCAAACAATAAAATTTGAAAAACCACAGTTTCCAGACTAAACTACATAGTTTCTTCAAACACAGTAGTATTCAGCCTTAATGATCAAGTTTTCAAAAATAACAGTTTTCACATTAAACAAGCAAATTTTACAAAACACCACAGTTTTCAGGTTAAAAACTAAAAAATCCACATGCACACAGAAAACACATTAAACGGTCCAGTTTACAATCTAAACACATAAAAATTCAACCAAAACAGTCTAATCGAACTAGAGCAGTCACGAAGATCAAAAAAACAACAAAAAAGCGGGAAAACACAGCGACAGAAAGTATCACCTCTCTGCACCCCCTCTGGTTTGTTTTCTTCCACTGATTTAGACGACTTCATTTTTTTCAGATCTGCAGAACACAAAACACGAATCACGAATCACAAAACACAATCAATCAATCAAAACATCACACCAATCAATCATGAAAAGAATAATGAACAGTCGGATTAACATACCTGACTCAGAGATTGGAATATTACCCAATCGATTAACAACTGAGCGAGGACCGCTGCAGTACACGAAAACGCAACAATCAGAACTCAATACAAAAAATGCAGATCAAAAAACCATTAAATAACAATCAATACCTGGATTGCGCCGGTTGGATTCCGCCGGTTGGACTGCGCCGGTTGGATTGCGCTGCGATGGTTGGGATTGCGACGGTTCGGCGCGACTGGGGGTTTCGGAAGAGAGGGTTTGGAATTGGGAACGGTGGTTGCAGAGTGAAATTTGGGAAATAAAAAAATAGGAAATTGCTTTATATATTTATGGAGGAGGGCTTTTTAGCAATTTCTCTAATTGTTAAAAAGGACTTGCTTATTTCTAAATTACAAAACAGGAGCCGTTTTTCTAATTGTAATTGCAGAAATAGGCCGTCTATATTATAGCAATAATATAGACGGTCTATTACAAGACTAATATTAAATGGAAAAGGTTTGAAAAGCATTTAAATTATATTTACCGTTTCCCATCGGGTTTCTCAAAATATGAGGAATATATTAAAGATAATATAGCATTAAGAAATTATACATACTGTTTCCCATCCTGAATCGGTTTCAGGATATCGTCTATAAAAGGGTTACTGCCCTCAAGGCTCAAATCATTATTTTTCATACTCGTCATTCATCAAACTGCCTTCAGCAGTGTTTCAGCAACAAGTCGCTTCTCCAGCGATGAGCGGCGAATCAAGATCTCGGTATTCCTGGAGAGCTACACCGTCACCAACACAGGCTCTCCTCGCCACAGAGCAAGAAATCGCTCGCTCTCGAGCAGAGATTGAACTTAAAGAAAAGGCGGATGCTTTGATCGCCAAAGATGAGAGAATCAAAAAAATCACAAAGGCGCTGTGTAGCAAGAATCAAGAAAACCATCTTCTACAGCAAGAAATCCATCTTCTACAGGCCGATATTAGGGATAAGGATATCAAGCTCGATCGATTGCACCTGGCTCTGCTAGACGATAATCGAGAAATCACGGATGATAGAATCCAGACACTGGAGGCTGATCTGAGTGCCAGAGACGTAAGCATTCAAGAATTCAGACAACAGATCGCCAGCCTGCAGGCGGATTTGATCGCCAGAGATGAAGAATTGCGCGAGAGGGATGAAAAGATCGCTGAATTGAGAAAACGGAAATCGGTGGAGGATTCGGAAGAACAAGCTCCTCCCCAAAAACGGGGGCGAAAGAATCGATGGATTGAATAATAAATATCATTGTAAAGTAATTGTTCTTTTTTTACACAAATGAATAAGATTCATCATCATTTCCAGTATTCTCTTCTCTCTACATTACTTTTGAAGTTACATATTGAATTCAATTATTCGACTCTCCCTTCTTTTCATCTTCTAATAATATCCTCCTTATAACTTCTTTTGTAATTTTTGGGATTCAGGTTGATGCAGACAAGGTGTTTGATGAAATTCCTTAACCAGCACTTTTTTGTTCACTGTCTAATGGGATTCAAGTTGTTGCATCCAATGTGTTTGATTAAATCCCTTAACCAGCCTACACTATTTCTCTCTCGGTCGTATTACTTGTCTGTTTTCCATTTTCAGCGTGTAGGTGTTCGTTTGCTGTATTGGGTTAGTAGAAATAACTTATGATCTTGCTATTTTTCAGTCTTTCTTTTTCAATCTTCTAGAACATGATGGCTCATGGCTGAATTGATTCCAATCAAATTTGTGTTCCAACCTTTTGGTTGGATCCATATGAATTCCATGGCTGGCTCTGGAAACGTTAATCCTTTAATCCCAATTTTCATTTTTGAGCTTCTATTTGCGCTCAGTATCAATTATGTGTCAACCTTTTCTGCGTATGGAACTGTTGCTCCTTGCATTGTCCATTGTGTTATTGCCTCCAATAGATTTCAACTGTAAGGTTGCTTTTCCTTTTATGTTTGTATGCTAGTAATTTAAAAAGTTTGTTGCTTTCTCTTTCATTTTTATGCTAGCCTGTTAGAAGATAATGCTTTTTCTTCAGGCGTCGGTAGAAGTCCGTGTATTAATATAGGTTCTGACTATTTTTCCTCTTTGGTTCTTTTTGCAGTTCTTCCTTGGTGGAAGAACAAAAGACTCTATCGCCAAGTTCATCAGTGCAACCTTGGAGCCTGATGTTGGTGAGTTATTTTCAACCACCAGTGCGTTGCTGTAATTTGTGTCAAAAGCATGTGTTTTGTCCTTTATACTGTAGCATATCGATCACCATATACTTAGTTGAATGAGATTTATGATGCCTCTATTTTGCTGCTAGTGGCATGTAGGTAATATATAGGTTTGATCCTTAGAACCAGGCTCCTGCACTATAAGTGCAGGAAAAAGCTGTCTAATTTTGGGCATAATCATACTGAATAAGAAGAACCTTGTATTGTTGCATGTACAGTTGTATTCAGTTATGTATTTTATTTAGCATTTTACAACTTCTGCACGCTGTTTGTGAATGGTTAAGTTACATTATATCTTACCGTTTTCCTATTATGATATAAAATAGACTTATTAAGTTAGATAGATCAAATAATAGAGTTTCTGTTGTCAGGGTTTTAGCTCTTAATGGATCTTATCACGGGGATACTCTTATCTGTGGATTTCAGTTTTAGTGGTTTTATATGGTTTTAGTATGTACTTCTGACCTTTCACATTCCCATTGGATGAAGTAGCAGGAATGTTTACAAGTTTATCTATGAATTGCAGGTGTCCAATACACGATATAATGTCTACACTAATTTCTATTTAGTTTCTGTACAATTTGCCCCTTTGTTGGAAACAATTTTCAAACAATTGTTGGAACTTGAAAATGCAATTTTGAAACGATTTTTGATTAGCACCATTGGTATGGCTTTGGCACCTTCTTGTCTTCCAATTTTGATTAGGTTTCATATCGGAAAACATGCTGGACATAGCCGGATATCTTCTTTCCTATAGGTGTTGCTTACTGTTGGTCACTACCAAAAGCTATTTCAAAGTGTAGACTGATGATTATATGATGTATTTGAACAGGTGAAGAAGAAAATACTGGGAAAGAAGAATTTTATTGATAAAATGCAAAGAAACAATTCATTTACAATGATGATGGTATTGACCAGACTGAAGAAGTTTTCATTTGAGTCCGAGGTCTGCCGGATTCCATGGCCTTCTTGTCTTTTTTCGGGGGACTTGCTCTACTGACTCAGCAGTTTTCCGTTTCTTTAATTGATCGATTTCTTGATCCTTGGCTTGCAGAGCATTTTTCATCTCTTGAATGCTTTTATCTCTGGCGCTCAAATCCCTCCGCAATCTATCAACTGCTTGATCCTTGGCAACCCGACTTCTTTCGATTTCTCGATTCTTGGCAAGCAGAGCTGTTTTCATTTCTTGCAGATCCTTTCTCAGCTCTTCAATCTTGGCATCCTTGGCCTTCAAACGGCGATCCATTTCTTGGTCCTTAACCGTTTCTTGACTGCTTTTGACCTTTAGAGGATCGAATTTTCGGGTTTTGTCAATCATGGCATCTGCTATGTCTTGAATTATCTGCTCTTTGGCGAGGAGATCCTCTGTCAGTTTCTGGAATCGTACTTGTTCTTCAGATTCCATAGGTAGGGCAGAGCCATTTCATTTCGCTCTTGCTGCTCCTCCAGCCACAGGAGCACCGGACCCGGGACTAGATCCGACGCCATAGCCGAATTTGAGAATAAATTAACACCCAGCCTTCCTTCTATTTACAGGGCCAGATATCCCGAATCACAGATGTAATGGGATTAGTTCCTCGAAAAAAAAAAGTTCCGGGACTGAATGGGATTAGCGCACCAATATCAAAATTTATTAAGTTCTTTTGTTTTGAATTATATTAATATATTTATTATAGGATTTGTTTTTAATTTGGTAAAAATTAAAATGTGCTGAATTCGTTTTTTGTTTGCAATTAGGCCTGTTCTTGAGAACTTATTTTTTGCTAAATTGAACTTAATTGGACTAAAAATATTTTATATACCATTATGTACGATAGAAATATAATAAATTTAGTGAAAATTATGATCTATTGAACTGGATGAAAAATTAAAAATATATTGACCTAAATCGAAGAAAAAAAAATCAAGATAGAGAAAATATCCTGAATTCCCCATGAAAGTTTTTATAAGTTTTAACTTATAAAGTTTACCTTTTAATTTGAACTGTATTTTTAATTAATTAACTTTAAATTTTTTATATATTTTATTATATATTTTAACATAAAAATATATCATTTGAGTGTAAATACACAGTGGTAGTTCAATAACATTTAGGAAAGTTAGTTTTCAAAAGAGTTTATAAAAGATATTTACTTGAATTACATAATTTAAAAAAGAGTTCTATTAATTATCTATCTCATTAACTATTGAGCTCAACCAAGATTAATATTTATCTTTTTTAATTTTATGTACTACTTATTAAATAAAGTCTTGCGTGATTAATTTTTTATTGAAATAATTATAGAAATACATCAACAGTGTATCAAGTGGGAAACTCACCCATTCTTTTTATTTTTTTGAGACAACCAATTCGATTACTTATAAATTGTTCACGCTACAAATGTTTGGTGACCGCGCTAGTACATCCGCATCATCTACAAATAACCAGGCCTGACTCATCAAATGAACCAAGTGAAACCTCCACTTTAAACCCTTAAAATGAGCTAAAATAAAGCCCGTATTTTTTTTTAAAAAAAACTCAGATTTATGTAATTTTTTAAAAGCTCTTGTGCAGGAAAGCCGAAAAAAGAAACCACCCAAACACCGCCTACCCCAGTCCTACTGTTAGATGAACCTGAAAGTTCAACATCAAAGAAAAGAAAAAGAAAGCACAAGAACTATCCGATAACCAAGACAGAGTGCAAGGCTTCACTCCGTGTAAAGCTGGTTGATGGAATTTTCCATGTCAAACATCATATCCTAACGCATAATCATGCTTTGCTTAGGCCCAAATGGATGCAGTTTGCAAGAAGCGAGCGCAAAATCACTCCAGCAATAGCCAAGGTAAAAATAGAATAATTTCAACGTAAAAATGTTTAGCACAGATTGCTATATTTTAAAATTGTGTGAGGCTGTGTTTGTTTCAGGTCATAATGGGGATGGAAGATGCTGGAATGAAACCAACTGATGGATACAACTATCTCACATATTTAGCGGGAGGAGATGAGGCAGTGGGTCATGAACTCAGGGACCAAATCAATTTTGTTGGAAGACTCAGAATGAAAGAGATTGAAAAGGGCGACGCAAAAACATTAATAGCAACTCTAGAGGAAAAGAATAAGAACCAAGAAGGTTTTTTCTACAGAGCTTTGAAAACGGAAGATGAAAACAGGTTGAAAGCTGTGTTTTGGAGGGATTCTATGATGCACGAAGATTACAACATTTATGGCGACTGTGTAATACTTGACACTACCTTCAAAACAAACAGGTAACATTGAAAACTGGTGTGTTTAGGTTAGAAACTAGAGTGTTTATTTAGAAAACTGTTGTGGAAAACTGTTTAGTATTAACTGTTTAGAAACTGGTGTGTTTATATTATAAAATAGTGTATTTACATTGAAAACTATAGTCTTTACAGAATGTTTTATGAAATAGGTTTAAATCTTATAAATGACATTTGTAGCTGACTACAGTATTGACTCTTTAGAAACTGGTGTGTTTATATTTAAAACTGGTGTGTTTACTTTAAAAACTGTTGTATTTACATAATTTTTTTTTTCTGAAACAGGTACAATTTGATATTTGCTATGATACTTGGAATGAATAACAGCCGAGGTAATGTGATGTTTGCCTGTGCTTTTATGTCTGATGAAACAAGTGAAACGTTTGAGTGGGTACTTAAAACATTCAAGAAAAGTATGGGAGGCAAAGCACCGATAACATTGTTTACAGATCAAGATATTGCGATGACAAATGCGATCGAAAAGGTAGAGTCTTAATACTGCATGTTTAACATGTTTTTTATATTGTCCTGGGCTAATTAATGACAATCTTCTGTAACAAAAACAGGTTTTCCCTGAGACGAGACATCGATTATGTTTGTGGCACCTTATGCAAAATGCAATTTCCCATTTTGGCGAGCTGAAAAAAGACGGGCCTTTCAAGTCAGCATTCCAGCGATGCTTATACGGCTGTTCGTTCGAGCAAGAATTTGAAGACTGTTGGAGAAATTTGCTCATAGAGTTCAACTTGGAAGGTGATGACTGGTTCGAACGGCTGTATAATTTGCGCGAGAAGTGGTGTACAGCGTTCAGCAAAGATTTCTTCTCTGCTAGGACACTAGCTACACAAAGATGTGAGAGTGCAAACCATGCTATCAAGATGAAGGTCTCAAAAACAACATCGTTGACTCAGTTTGAGAAGGCTTTTGAAAAAATGATTAGAAAATGGAGGAAGAACGAACAGAAAGAGGAAAGTAGGTGCCTACGTTTTCTACCTCGGTCAGCAAAAGGGGGCCTTTTGAAGCATGCATCCGAAGTCTACACACTCAAGATTTATGAGGAATTCAAGCGAGAATTTGGATGGGCAATGGCAACATCGATTTCTGAATCCAAGCTGAATAATGGTGGATACATCAGATGCTTTGTAGTGACTTTAGAAACAGATCCTGATACAGCAGGTTTGTTTTTATTTACAACTAATTTTTTTTTTTGATATAATAGTCTTTTGGATGAAATCTAATGTCTTTAGGTTAGAAACTGGTGTGTTTGACTATAAAACTGTTGTATTAGCAACAAGTGAAAAGATATGTTGTTTAGAATAGATACTAGCATGTTTAAGAATGTGAATACTAGAGTGTTTAGTTGTTTAAAAACTAAACACTCTAGTATTCACATTCTTAACACATGCTAGGTTCTTGAACGTAAACTGAGAAGGAAGAATCTTTTGGCTAAAAACTGATATCCTTAGGTTAAAAACTGGTGTATTTAGGTTAGAAACTGGTGTATTTGTTTTGAAAACTGGTGTATTTACAGAAGGTCTTGCAGGTGAAGTTATGGTGACAATCCCTGCAAATAAGTCCTGGGAGTTTCACTGTTCCTGTAGAATGTTTGAAGAAACAGGCTTGCTATGCTACCACATGATCAGGATATTGCACATGATGTCAATAATGAGGATTCCACCACAGTACATTGTGTGCAGATGGACGAAGAATGTGAAAAAGCAAATCTGGGATAAGTTTCTTGAAGAAGACAAGAATGCTGAGGCAGGTAAGAAATTGAAGGACTCAATTCCATGGCGGCATCAGATCACAGGGCAGTTCTACCATCTGGTTGCCCAAAGTGAAGACAATCTGGAAGCTAGAAAACTATTAGAAGATGCGGTAAAGAGGCAAACGATTTCAATTCAAAAAGTCCTAGGAAAAGAAGAAGAAGAAGAAGTCACAGATCCAAAGAGCTCATCCGGTAATGCTGTTCCAATTGAAGAAGATGATGAGTTTGCAATTGAAGATCCAGACAAAGCAAACACCAAAGGGAGAGGTAAAAGAATCAAGTCATCAATCGAGCGCCCTAAAGCAAAGCCAACAAATGAGTTTGGATCATATACTCCAAAGCCGCGATTATTTTAAGTTCCATATTTGTTTTTTTTCTTGATTTTTGGTAAAGACTTCCAAACATTATACCATCGAGATTTGAATTGAGTTATGGTATTGGGATTTGAAACTGCTGGATTGTTGTGTTAGAAATAAGGGTATTTGTGTTAAAAACAGTGGTGTTTATAGTGAAAAACTGTGCTTTTTATGTTTATAGTTGAAAGCTGTTGTGTTTTAGATGGAAAATGGAAACTGTTGAAACTGTTGAAAGGTGATTGACTTAGAAACTGTAGTTTTTAAGATGAAAACTGTTGTGTTTAAGATCTCAAAACAACATCCATGGAAACTGTTATATTTAAGATGAAAACTATTGTGTTTATAGAAACTTGTGTAAGGTTTCTATCTTAAAAACTGTTGTTTTTAAGATAGAAACTGATGTGTTTAAGTTAAAAACTGAATGCTTAAGATAGAAAATGTAAAGCTGAACAAACTTTCATAAAACTAAAACAAGAGTCATTAACAAGCAAAAGTGCACTGTTTAACATGAAAAACTAAAAATTAATATCCTATACTGGTCTAAATTTTGATATGCTAACCAAGGTGTTTATGAATTTTCCCAAAATTCATAATCGTCAATGTGAAGATCAAAACTTGGCATTGCTTCCTTGACCTTCGGCATAGCAGATTTCACTACCTCATCAAACCACTTGTGCAGCTCGGGCGCCTGCCAAAACTCCTCACTTTCCCATATATCTTCAGGTTGGCTACTGGCTTCAGCTTCTTGTGGTTGAGTTTGACGCTCTTCTGCATTCTGACTTTGAACCTTGGCAGCGGCTTTATCTGACTTAAGTCTTGCAAAGAACTTCGCAGTGACAAGTCCCATATCCCTTTTCAGAATCTCATAAGCTTGTTCAGCATTCTGTAGAAGAATAAATAAACAGTTAAAAGGAATTCAGAATAAAAAAAGCCAAGACGTTTTGTAAAACTTACACTCAAACCAAGGTCCGCTATCTCCTGATCAGTTTTAAACTCCCCAGTTCCTGGAAGGTCGAAGCTGCCATTAAACTTATTGGCTGGCCTATCCCCATGAGCAGCATTAATGACCCTCCCCGCACGAGTCAGTGGGTACGACCTGGTCTCAACGAGAACCTTGTCAAAGCCATTCATTTTGAGCCAACTAACCCTTGAAGCCACCTTATCTTGAGGCCAGTGCTGAGCAAGAGGGACTGTCATAGGTTCCGGCATACCTAAATTTTAAACACACGGAAAGATACCAGGTCAGACAGAAAAATCACACTAAACACACAAGTTTTCAAAGTTAAAACATTAGAAATCACATTAAACACACAATTTTTCAGAATCATACCTAAATATGGCGACCGTTGAAGATATTGGATCAGAACTACATACACACAACCCCCAAGAGCAGTGTGTTTCTTGCTTCGTTTGTGGAAGTTCGTCACCCCTTTCAGTAGCTGCTCCAAGAGATACTTGCACCAATCCATGGTTGCTATCTCAGACACGTCAGTGACAGCCTGGATCATCTTCATATCGACATTCCTAAATTTTATGCCAGCCAGAAAAATACATTAAATACACAAGTTTTCAGTGTTAAAGCATTAGAAACCACATTAAAAACACAAGTTTTCAGAATCATCTACCTGGTTTGCAGAGGATTGACAAAGTTTCCGAGCATAAACAGCACAAAAAACTGCAGAAACTCTTCACCACCATCTGGAAGGGCTTCCATCTCTCTCACCAAAGCATCCAGAGGGATGTCAGCATCGTCATTCACCTTGAACCTCCTCTTCCATGCAAGCCTCTCCCGCTTAATCTTCTCAGATTTATCAGCGTCGATGTTCCCAGACAATGAACCAACAGGTACATCAACCCCACCTATCGGCAAGCCCAACACATCAAAAACCTCATCAACCCCTATCTTATAGGTCACTGACCCTATGGTTTGATTTCCATGGCCATCTAGACTGGAAATCAAAAATGGGATGATTTCCAGCGGGAATTTGCTCATCTGCACCTTCAACAAGCCCCCAAAACCAATTGTCTCAACAGCAGCCTTCTGAGCCTCGGTCAGTTTTGCTAAAAACTTGGCAACAATGCTTAAATGGCATGCTATTTTCACGCCCTTATCCAGTCTGCAAATTAAACATTTAAAAATCAGTTAAAATGCAACTATCGAATGTTAGTATATAAAAAACTAAAATTAAATTTAAAACTTACTTAATTTCATCATTTTCCACAATGCAAACATGCTGCGACTTTTTCCTGGCCTTCTTTTCCACTACTTCACCATCAGTTGTCTCCACATCATTTTTCCTCTTCCTCCGTTTGTCAGTTGGAACAACACTTGCAGCACATTTAACTGTACTTATGGGAGGAACGTCGTGGACAGTGGACTGGGAATGGACCTGGGGCTGGGGGGGCTGAGGCTGAGATTGAGGCTCCTTGAGCGGGACCTCGTTGAACAAGGGCTGCTGTGGCTGGGGCTGATCAACCCGAGGATGGGGCTCGCTGACCTGGGGCTGTGGCTGGGGCTGATCGACCCGAGGCTGGGGCTCGCTGACCTGGGGCTGGGGTAGGGGCGAGACGTTTTGGAAGGGGGATAGGTTGAACAGGGGGGACAGAGGCTGGGACTCCTCTAACATGGGCTGAGGAGACTGAGGCTGAGGCTGGGAGGGCTGGGAGGACTGAGGCTGAGGCTGGGAGGGCTGGGAGGACTGAGGCTGGGACTCCTCGAACGGGACCTCGTTGAACGAGGCGATGTTGAACAGCCCTCCCAGCTGGGGTAGGGGCTGGGATTCAGGCACGTTGGCATGGGGCTCGACAGTGCTGGACTGGAGCTCATCAGTGGTGACCTCGGGCTCGACAGTGCTGGACTGGGACGAGGCAGGAACTAAAATCTTCTTTACACGTTTCTTTGCTTGACGTTTCTTGTTCACCACAGGTTCAGCAGCAGCTTTCTTCTCAGGTGCAGCTTTCTTCTCAGGTACATCAGCAACTTTCTTCTCCGCTGCACGGGGAGGTTTCTTCTCCGTAGATGGACAATCCCTGCATTTTTTGTTTTTACGCAAATTCCTCTTGCCTGTATTAAAAAACAAAATAAACATTGGCACATGTTAAAAATCTACTACATAAGATAAAAACTACATTAAAATTGAAGGGAAAACAAAATCATACCATGAGTGCATGTGGATTCAGTAGCCACTTCTTTTCCCTTTTTTCCTTTTCTAGTGAGCTGCTCTTCAACATCATCTTCAGCATTGTCTTCATTGATTTGTGGAACAATGGATGCCAATACAGTATCAGCAAAATTCTGGCTGTCGCTCTGATCCTCATTGATTGGCTCAGCCCCAATCGTAGAGCGCGTGTTATACACCACACGTACTGCAAAGAAATATTTTTCTAATCAGTAATAATAATTTTTGAATTTTAAACACTTGTAAAAGCATAAATAATCAGGCTAGAAAGACAAGTTTTCATATTATAAACTTCAGATTTTAGACACATAAAAACTAGGGTGTTTATGTTAAATAATGTTGTATTAAGTGTAGTCAAGTTTCCAAATTAAACAGTCAAGGTTCCAAAAAAACACAGTTTTCAAACTAAACAGTCAAGTTTTACGTCAACAGTTTTCAGGCTAAACAATACAGTTTTCAACCTTAATAATCTAGTTTTTACAAAACAACATTTATCACATGTAAAAATCAAAGTTCTACAATCACTTCATTCTAAAAAAGCAAGTTTTCACAAATTTTTTTTATAGTTTTCATACTAAAAGATCAAGTTTCTAAACATCAAAGTTTCCAAACAATAAAATTTGAAAAACCACAGTTTCCAGACTAAACTACATAGTTTCTTCAAACACAGTAGTATTCAGCCTTAATGATCAAGTTTTCAAAAATAACAGTTTTCACATTAAACAAGCAAATTTTACAAAACACCACAGTTTTCAGGTTAAAAACTAAAAAATCCACATGCACACAGAAAACACATTAAACAGTCAAGTTTCCAAAAAAACACAGTTTTCAAATTAAACAGTCAAGTTTTACATCAACAGTTTTCAGGCTAAACAATACAGTTTTCAACCTTAATAATCTAGTTTTTACAAAACAACATTTATCACATGTAAAAATCAAAGTTCTACAATCACTTCATTCTAAAAAAGCAAGTTTTCACAATTTTTTTTTATAGTTTTCATACTAAAAGATCAAGTTTCTAAACATCAAAGTTTCCAAACAATAAAATTTGAAAAACCACAGTTTCCAGACTAAACTACATAGTTTCTTCAAACACAGTAGTATTCAGCCTTAATGATCAAGTTTTCAAAAATAACAGTTTTCACATTAAACAAGCAAATTTTACAAAACACCACAGTTTTCAGGTTAAAAACTAAAAAATCCACATGCACACAGAAAACACATTAAACAGTCAAGTTTCCAAAAAAACACAGTTTTCAAACTAAACAGTCAAGTTTTACATCAACAGTTTTCAGGCTAAACAATACAGTTTTCAACCTTAATAATCTAGTTTTTACAAAACAACATTTATCACATGTAAAAATCAAAGTTCTACAATCACTTTAGTTTTCATTCTAAAAAAGCAAGTTTTCACAATTTTTATAGTTTTCATACTAAAAAATCAAGTTTCTAAACATCAAAGTTTCCAAACAATAAAATTTGAAAAACCACAGTTTCCAGACTAAACTACATAGTTTCTTCAAACACAGTAGTATTCAGCCTTAATGATCAAGTTTTCAAAAATAACAGTTTTCACATTAAACAAGCAAATTTTACAAAACACCACAGTTTTCAGGTTAAAAACTAAAAAATCCACATGCACACAGAAAACACATTAAACGGTCCAGTTTACAATCTAAACACATAAAAATTCAACCAAAACAGTCTAATCGAACTAGAGCAGTCACGAAGATCAAAAAAACAACAAAAAAGCGGGAAAACACAGCGACAGAAAGTATCACCTCTCTGCACCCCCTCTGGTTTGTTTTCTTCCACTGATTTAGACGACTTCATTTTTTTCAGATCTGCAGAACACAAAACACGAATCACGAATCACAAAACACAATCAATCAATCAAAACATCACACCAATCAATCATGAAAAGAATAATGAACAGTCGGATTAACATACCTGACTCAGAGATTGGAATATTACCCAATCGATTAACAACTGAGCGAGGACCGCTGCAGTACACGAAAACGCAACAATCAGAACTCAATACAAAAAATGCAGATCAAAAAACCATTAAATAACAATCAATACCTGGATTGCGCCGGTTGGATTCCGCCGGTTGGACTGCGCCGGTTGGATTGCGCTGCGATGGTTGGGATTGCGACGGTTCGGCGCGACTGGGGGTTTCGGAAGAGAGGGTTTGGAATTGGGAACGGTGGTTGCAGAGTGAAATTTGGGAAATAAAAAAATAGGAAATTGCTTTATATATTTATGGAGGAGGGCTTTTTAGCAATTTCTCTAATTGTTAAAAAGGACTTGCTTATTTCTAAATTACAAAACAGGAGCCGTTTTTCTAATTGTAATTGCAGAAATAGGCCGTCTATATTATAGCAATAATATAGACGGTCTATTACAAGACTAATATTAAATGGAAAAGGTTTGAAAAGCATTTAAATTATATTTACCGTTTCCCATCGGGTTTCTCAAAATATGAGGAATATATTAAAGATAATATAGCATTAAGAAATTATACATACTGTTTCCCATCCTGAATCGGTTTCAGGATATCGTCTATAAAAGGGTTACTGCCCTCAAGGCTCAAATCATTATTTTTCATACTCGTCATTCATCAAACTGCCTTCAGCAGTGTTTCAGCAACAAGTCGCTTCTCCAGCGATGAGCGGCGAATCAAGATCTCGGTATTCCTGGAGAGCTACACCGTCACCAACACAGGCTCTCCTCGCCACAGAGCAAGAAATCGCTCGCTCTCGAGCAGAGATTGAACTTAAAGAAAAGGCGGATGCTTTGATCGCCAAAGATGAGAGAATCAAAAAAATCACAAAGGCGCTGTGTAGCAAGAATCAAGAAAACCATCTTCTACAGCAAGAAATCCATCTTCTACAGGCCGATATTAGGGATAAGGATATCAAGCTCGATCGATTGCACCTGGCTCTGCTAGACGATAATCGAGAAATCACGGATGATAGAATCCAGACACTGGAGGCTGATCTGAGTGCCAGAGACGTAAGCATTCAAGAATTCAGACAACAGATCGCCAGCCTGCAGGCGGATTTGATCGCCAGAGATGAAGAATTGCGCGAGAGGGATGAAAAGATCGCTGAATTGAGAAAACGGAAATCGGTGGAGGATTCGGAAGAACAAGCTCCTCCCCAAAAACGGGGGCGAAAGAATCGATGGATTGAATAATAAATATCATTGTAAAGTAATTGTTCTTTTTTTACACAAATGAATAAGATTCATCATCATTTCCAGTATTCTCTTCTCTCTACATTACTTTTGAAGTTACATATTGAATTCAATTATTCGACTCTCCCTTCTTTTCATCTTCTAATAATATCCTCCTTATAACTTCTTTTGTAATTTTTGGGATTCAGGTTGATGCAGACAAGGTGTTTGATGAAATTCCTTAACCAGCACTTTTTTGTTCACTGTCTAATGGGATTCAAGTTGTTGCATCCAATGTGTTTGATTAAATCCCTTAACCAGCCTACACTATTTCTCTCTCGGTCGTATTACTTGTCTGTTTTCCATTTTCAGCGTGTAGGTGTTCGTTTGCTGTATTGGGTTAGTAGAAATAACTTATGATCTTGCTATTTTTCAGTCTTTCTTTTTCAATCTTCTAGAACATGATGGCTCATGGCTGAATTGATTCCAATCAAATTTGTGTTCCAACCTTTTGGTTGGATCCATATGAATTCCATGGCTGGCTCTGGAAACGTTAATCCTTTAATCCCAATTTTCATTTTTGAGCTTCTATTTGCGCTCAGTATCAATTATGTGTCAACCTTTTCTGCGTATGGAACTGTTGCTCCTTGCATTGTCCATTGTGTTATTGCCTCCAATAGATTTCAACTGTAAGGTTGCTTTTCCTTTTATGTTTGTATGCTAGTAATTTAAAAAGTTTGTTGCTTTCTCTTTCATTTTTATGCTAGCCTGTTAGAAGATAATGCTTTTTCTTCAGGCGTCGGTAGAAGTCCGTGTATTAATATAGGTTCTGACTATTTTTCCTCTTTGGTTCTTTTTGCAGTTCTTCCTTGGTGGAAGAACAAAAGACTCTATCGCCAAGTTCATCAGTGCAACCTTGGAGCCTGATGTTGGTGAGTTATTTTCAACCACCAGTGCGTTGCTGTAATTTGTGTCAAAAGCATGTGTTTTGTCCTTTATACTGTAGCATATCGATCACCATATACTTAGTTGAATGAGATTTATGATGCCTCTATTTTGCTGCTAGTGGCATGTAGGTAATATATAGGTTTGATCCTTAGAACCAGGCTCCTGCACTATAAGTGCAGGAAAAAGCTGTCTAATTTTGGGCATAATCATACTGAATAAGAAGAACCTTGTATTGTTGCATGTACAGTTGTATTCAGTTATGTATTTTATTTAGCATTTTACAACTTCTGCACGCTGTTTGTGAATGGTTAAGTTACATTATATCTTACCGTTTTCCTATTATGATATAAAATAGACTTATTAAGTTAGATAGATCAAATAATAGAGTTTCTGTTGTCAGGGTTTTAGCTCTTAATGGATCTTATCACGGGGATACTCTTATCTGTGGATTTCAGTTTTAGTGGTTTTATATGGTTTTAGTATGTACTTCTGACCTTTCACATTCCCATTGGATGAAGTAGCAGGAATGTTTACAAGTTTATCTATGAATTGCAGGTGTCCAATACACGATATAATGTCTACACTAATTTCTATTTAGTTTCTGTACAATTTGCCCCTTTGTTGGAAACAATTTTCAAACAATTGTTGGAACTTGAAAATGCAATTTTGAAACGATTTTTGATTAGCACCATTGGTATGGCTTTGGCACCTTCTTGTCTTCCAATTTTGATTAGGTTTCATATCGGAAAACATGCTGGACATAGCCGGATATCTTCTTTCCTATAGGTGTTGCTTACTGTTGGTCACTACCAAAAGCTATTTCAAAGTGTAGACTGATGATTATATGATGTATTTGAACAGGTGAAGAAGAAAATACTGGGAAAGAAGAATTTTATTGATAAAATGCAAAGAAACAATTCATTTACAATGATGATGGTATTGACCAGACTGAAGAAGTTTTCATTTGAGTCCGAGGTCTGCCGGATTCCATGGCCTTCTTGTCTTTTTTCGGGGGACTTGCTCTACTGACTCAGCAGTTTTCCGTTTCTTTAATTGATCGATTTCTTGATCCTTGGCTTGCAGAGCATTTTTCATCTCTTGAATGCTTTTATCTCTGGCGCTCAAATCCCTCCGCAATCTATCAACTGCTTGATCCTTGGCAACCCGACTTCTTTCGATTTCTCGATTCTTGGCAAGCAGAGCTGTTTTCATTTCTTGCAGATCCTTTCTCAGCTCTTCAATCTTGGCATCCTTGGCCTTCAAACGGCGATCCATTTCTTGGTCCTTAACCGTTTCTTGACTGCTTTTGACCTTTAGAGGATCGAATTTTCGGGTTTTGTCAATCATGGCATCTGCTATGTCTTGAATTATCTGCTCTTTGGCGAGGAGATCCTCTGTCAGTTTCTGGAATCGTACTTGTTCTTCAGATTCCATAGGTAGGGCAGAGCCATTTCATTTCGCTCTTGCTGCTCCTCCAGCCACTGGAGCACCGGACCCGGGACTAGATCCGACGCCATAGCCGAATTTGAGAATAAATTAACACCCAGCCTTCCTTCTATTTACAGGGCCAGATATCCCGAATCACAGATGTAATGGGATTAGTTCCTCGAAAAAAAAAAGTTCCGGGACTGAATGGGATTAGCGCACCAATATCAAAATTTATTAAGTTCTTTTGTTTTGAATTATATTAATATATTTATTATAGGATTTGTTTTTAATTTGGTAAAAATTAAAATGTGCTGAATTCGTTTTTTGTTTGCAATTAGGCCTGTTCTTGAGAACTTATTTTTTGCTAAATTGAACTTAATTGGACTAAAAATATTTTATATACCATTATGTACGATAGAAATATAATAAATTTAGTGAAAATTATGATCTATTGAACTGGATGAAAAATTAAAAATATATTGACCTAAATCGAAGAAAAAAAAATAAAGATAGAGAAAATATCCTGAATTCCCCATGAAAGTTTTTATAAGTTTTAACTTATAAAGTTTACCTTTTAATTTGAACTGTATTTTTAATTAATTAACTTTAAATTTTTTATATATTTTATTATATATTTTAACATAAAAATATATCATTTGAGTGTAAATACACAGTGGTAGTTCAATAACATTTAGGAAAGTTAGTTTTCAAAAGAGTTTATAAAAGATATTTACTTGAATTACATAATTTAAAAAAGAGTTCTATTAATTATCTATCTCATTAACTATTGAGCTCAACCAAGATTAATATTTATCTTTTTTTAATTTTATGTACTACTTATTAAATAAAGTCTTGCGTGATTAATTTTTTATTGAAATAATTATAGAAATACATCAACAGTGTATCAAGTGGGAAACTCACCCATTCTTTTTATTTTTTTGAGACAACCAATTCGATTACTTATAAATTGTTCACGCTACAAATGTTTGGTGACCGCGCTAGTACATCCGCATCATCTACAAATAACCAGGCCTGACTCATCAAATGAACCAAGTGAAACCTCCACTTTAAACCCTTAAAATGAGCTAAAATAAGGCCCGTATTTTTTTTTTTAAAAAAACTCAGATTTATGTAATTTTTTAAAAAATTGTTCTTTAAATCGCTATATTTTCTAAAAATTTGCCAAATAATGACCCCATTTTTTAAAGAAATCCATTATTTTAACTAATCTTAATTATTTTCCTTGGGACCCTCTATTAAGACGCTTATAAAATCGTGAAGTCACACTCAAATAACATGTGCAAGATAGACTCGTCCTTAGCGAAGCACATGTTGCACTTGGACGAGACATTCATGCCTCTCTTTCATAGAGAGTGATTAATAGGGCATGCCCCTGAAATCATCCTCCAAATCAGGAAATTAACATGTTTCGGTGCATTCCCATTCCACAGATGCTTCCACAACGCTTTGTACTTATCCTGGTTTCCTCCTATTGTTGAAGTTGATGGGTCGATGCTCTGTATATTAGCCACTGTTATTTGGTATCCTGACCTAACCGTATATTTCCCTAGAAGTTCCTTATCCCAAATCACGAAGTCCGTTGCGCATAAGGGCTCCTTTGTGATATGGATTTTCATCATCTGTCTGATTTCATCATCTGCCTGATTTCATCTTCCTTGAAAATATCTCTAAGTAGCGACATCCTCCGATATTTTTCATGATCAATCAGATCACCAACCTTGAAGCCTAACATTGTTAAGGCTTCATGGCCGTGGCTTACCGAATTCTGAGAGTTTGGTATCCAGTTTGCCTGAATATCGACCTCCTTTTCCAAGATAATTTTCCACTTAAGTCCCGGTCTAATCAAGTACAAGCCCTATAGAATTCCTCGCCACCCCAAGAATATGTCGGCTTCCTTTGTGTTTGGAGAAGGCCCTACTCGCCGCAATACTTCCCTAAGAAAAATTAGCAAAGAAGGATTCCTTGTGCATCAATAGCGACCACGCTTGCTTCTCAAGCATGGCCTGATTCATTTGCATAGTGGACTTCATACCCAGCCTCCCCCCCCGCCCCATTTTTTTTTTGGATACACACATCTTGTCCCACGACTTTCAGTGAATTCCACTGCCTTCTGGGTCCCTTGCCCATATAAACGTCGCCATGTGGTTATCAACCATTTTCCCAACTGTTTCCGGGATCTTAAAAGTTCAAGGGTGTACTGCGCCAGGCATGTAAGGACATGCTTGCAATGCGCGATTCTGCCCATTACTGAGAGCTCACTCTTCCTCCACAGTGGTGTTTTTGCAATAACTTTTTGGGGCACAATGTTGAAAAGCTTAATTTTTGACTCTGAAATATCCATATTATGTCCCAAGTATTTGGATTGCGGGAGGTTGGGTTGATATTGAAGGTGGGTTTGATTATGTTAAAGGTGTATTCGTTCGAGTTCGGGTTGACCAAATATGATGACTTATCAAAATTTATCCGCTGATCCGTGTAGACGATCAATAGATTTATGGCAGAATTCAGCTTCCTAACTCCCTCTGCCGACACCTCAAAAAACAGTGTACAATCATCTGCAAACATGAAATGGGATACTCTTGGAACTGACCTTCCAATCTTCACCACTGGACACAAGGTTTAGACCTGTTGCGTTAGCAAGATTGAAGAAAGTGCATGTTGGCAAAGGATGAAAAGGAAAGGCGATAGGGGCACCCTTGTCGCAACCCTTGTATGGGTCGAAACAGTTCGAATACAATCACATTAAATTTGACTGAATAAGAAACAGTCGAGACACATTCCATAACCCAGTTAATCCAACACCCCGGGAAAACGTCCAGGAGACCCTATCATACACCTTACTCAGATTGATTTTCAGGGCAGCAGTCACTTTTTTCACCGACTTCCTCTTTCTAATTCCCATTTAAAGCGGTTGTATAGGTAATAAACTAGATCTACGTAATGGATTAGATAGCTTTCAAAAAAAAGTAATGGATTAGGTATAAAAGAAGTCATGGGATCACATTTTTTATTTATTTTTGGTTGAGATAATATCATGCTTTTTATAAGACTTTTTAAATAAATAAAAAAAAGAAACGTTTACTTAAATTTTGTTTGGTTGAGTTTATTTTTTACTGATCTGATTTGAACTGAGATGAATTGAACTAAACTTGATTGACCTTAACTAAATTGAACAAACGTGAAAATTAATGTATTGAAAAATGAAATTGATGGAATCTGAACTGTTTAGCATGAAAACTAGGTAACAATGCTGATCTGCCTGATTTGGAGGACGTTGATCTTAGGCAGAGTTTTGATGGACTCAGTGCTAGAACCCTTGAAGAGCTAGAAGCACTTTACAAGCTGCATGCTAAAGCAATTGGTTTTTGCTATAGAAAATCAACAAGTAGGAGAAATCATCAAGGCGTTCACTGCGAACAATATTTTAGTTGCTCTTGTGCAGGAAAGCCGAAAAAAGAAACCACCCAAACACCGCCTACCCCAGTCCTACTGTTAGATGAACCTGAAAGTTCAACATCAAAGAAAAGAAAAAGAAAGCACAAGAACTATCCGATAACCAAGACAGAGTGCAAGGCTTCACTCCGTGTAAAGCTGGTTGATGGAATTTTCCATGTCAAACATCATATCCTAACGCATAATCATGCTTTGCTTAGGCCCAAATGGATGCAGTTTGCAAGAAGCGAGTGCAAAATCACTCCAGCAATAGCCAAGGTAAAAATAGAATAATTTCAACGTAAAAATGTTTAGCACAGATTGCTATATTTTAAAATTGTGTGAGGCTGTGTTTGTTTCAGGTCATAATGGGGATGGAAGATGCTGGAATGAAACCAACTGATGGATACAACTATCTCACATATTTAGCGGGAGGAGATGAGGCAGTGGGTCATGAACTCAGGGACCAAATCAATTTTGTTGGAAGACTCAGAATGAAAGAGATTGAAAAGGGCGACGCAAAAACATTAATAGCAACTCTAGAGGAAAAGAATAAGAACCAAGAAGGTTTTTTCTACAGAGCTTTGAAAACGGAAGATGAAAACAGGTTGAAAGCTGTGTTTTGGAGGGATTCTATGATGCACGAAGATTACAACATTTATGGCGACTGTGTAATACTTGACACTACCTTCAAAACAAACAGGTAACATTGAAAACTGGTGTGTTTAGGTTAGAAACTAGAGTGTTTATTTAGAAAACTGTTGTGGAAAACTGTTTAGTATTAACTGTTTAGAAACTGGTGTGTTTATATTATAAAATAGTGTATTTACATTGAAAACTATAGTCTTTACAGAATGTTTTATGAAATAGGTTTAAATCTTATAAATGACATTTGTAGCTGACTACAGTATTGACTCTTTAGAAACTGGTGTGTTTATATTTAAAACTGGTGTGTTTACTTTAAAAACTGTTGTATTTACATAATTTTTTTTTTCTGAAACAGGTACAATTTGATATTTGCTATGATACTTGGAATGAATAACAGCCGAGGTAATGTGATGTTTGCCTGTGCTTTTATGTCTGATGAAACAAGTGAAACGTTTGAGTGGGTACTTAAAACATTCAAGAAAAGTATGGGAGGCAAAGCACCGATAACATTGTTTACAGATCAAGATATTGCGATGACAAATGCGATCGAAAAGGTAGAGTCTTAATACTGCATGTTTAACATGTTTTTTATATTGTCCTGGGCTAATTAATGACAATCTTCTGTAACAAAAACAGGTTTTCCCTGAGACGAGACATCGATTATGTTTGTGGCACCTTATGCAAAATGCAATTTCCCATTTTGGCGAGCTGAAAAAAGACGGGCCTTTCAAGTCAGCATTCCAGCGATGCTTATACGGCTGTTCGTTCGAGCAAGAATTTGAAGACTGTTGGAGAAATTTGCTCATAGAGTTCAACTTGGAAGGTGATGACTGGTTCGAACGGCTGTATAATTTGCGCGAGAAGTGGTGTACAGCGTTCAGCAAAGATTTCTTCTCTGCTAGGACACTAGCTACACAAAGATGTGAGAGTGCAAACCATGCTATCAAGATGAAGGTCTCAAAAACAACATCGTTGACTCAGTTTGAGAAGGCTTTTGAAAAAATGATTAGAAAATGGAGGAAGAACGAACAGAAAGAGGAAAGTAGGTGCCTACGTTTTCTACCTCGGTCAGCAAAAGGGGGCCTTTTGAAGCATGCATCCGAAGTCTACACACTCAAGATTTATGAGGAATTCAAGCGAGAATTTGGATGGGCAATGGCAACATCGATTTCTGAATCCAAGCTGAATAATGGTGGATACATCAGATGCTTTGTAGTGACTTTAGAAACAGATCCTGATACAGCAGGTTTGTTTTTATTTACAACTAATTTTTTTTTTGATATAATAGTCTTTTGGATGAAATCTAATGTCTTTAGGTTAGAAACTGGTGTGTTTGACTATAAAACTGTTGTATTAGCAACAAGTGAAAAGATATGTTGTTTAGAATAGATACTAGCATGTTTAAGAATGTGAATACTAGAGTGTTTAGTTGTTTAAAAACTAAACACTCTAGTATTCACATTCTTAACACATGCTAGGTTCTTGAACGTAAACTGAGAAGGAAGAATCTTTTGGCTAAAAACTGATATCCTTAGGTTAAAAACTGGTGTATTTAGGTTAGAAACTGGTGTATTTGTTTTGAAAACTGGTGTATTTACAGAAGGTCTTGCAGGTGAAGTTATGGTGACAATCCCTGCAAATAAGTCCTGGGAGTTTCACTGTTCCTGTAGAATGTTTGAAGAAACAGGCTTGCTATGCTACCACATGATCAGGATATTGCACATGATGTCAATAATGAGGATTCCACCACAGTACATTGTGTGCAGATGGACGAAGAATGTGAAAAAGCAAATCTGGGATAAGTTTCTTGAAGAAGACAAGAATGCTGAGGCAGGTAAGAAATTGAAGGACTCAATTCCATGGCGGCATCAGATCACAGGGCAGTTCTACCATCTGGTTGCCCAAAGTGAAGACAATCTGGAAGCTAGAAAACTATTAGAAGATGCGGTAAAGAGGCAAACGATTTCAATTCAAAAAGTCCTAGGAAAAGAAGAAGAAGAAGAAGTCACAGATCCAAAGAGCTCATCCGGTAATGCTGTTCCAATTGAAGAAGATGATGAGTTTGCAATTGAAGATCCAGACAAAGCAAACACCAAAGGGAGAGGTAAAAGAATCAAGTCATCAATCGAGCGCCCTAAAGCAAAGCCAACAAATGAGTTTGGATCATATACTCCAAAGCCGCGATTATTTTAAGTTCCATATTTGTTTTTTTTCTTGATTTTTGGTAAAGACTTCCAAACATTATACCATCGAGATTTGAATTGAGTTATGGTATTGGGATTTGAAACTGCTGGATTGTTGTGTTAGAAATAAGGGTATTTGTGTTAAAAACAGTGGTGTTTATAGTGAAAAACTGTGCTTTTTATGTTTATAGTTGAAAGCTGTTGTGTTTTAGATGGAAAATGGAAACTGTTGAAACTGTTGAAAGGTGATTGACTTAGAAACTGTTGTTTTTAAGATGAAAACTGTTGTGTTTAAGATCTCAAAACAACATCCATGGAAACTGTTATATTTAAGATGAAAACTATTGTGTTTATAGAAACTTGTGTAAGGTTTCTATCTTAAAAACTGTTGTTTTTAAGATAGAAACTGATGTGTTTAAGTTAAAAACTGAATGCTTAAGATAGAAAATGTAAAGCTGAACAAACTTTCATAAAACTAAAACAAGAGTCATTAACAAGCAAAAGTGCACTGTTTAACATGAAAAACTAAAAATTAATATCCTATACTGGTCTAAATTTTGATATGCTAACCAAGGTGTTTATGAATTTTCCCAAAATTCATAATCGTCAATGTGAAGATCAAAACTTGGCATTGCTTCCTTGACCTTCGGCATAGCAGATTTCACTACCTCATCAAACCACTTGTGCAGCTCGGGCGCCTGCCAAAACTCCTCACTTTCCCATATATCTTCAGGTTGGCTACTGGCTTCAGCTTCTTGTGGTTGAGTTTGACGCTCTTCTGCATTCTGACTTTGAACCTTGGCAGCGGCTTTATCTGACTTAAGTCTTGCAAAGAACTTCGCAGTGACAAGTCCCATATCCCTTTTCAGAATCTCATAAGCTTGTTCAGCATTCTGTAGAAGAATAAATAAACAGTTAAAAGGAATTCAGAATAAAAAAAGCCAAGACGTTTTGTAAAACTTACACTCAAACCAAGGTCCGCTATCTCCTGATCAGTTTTAAACTCCCCAGTTCCTGGAAGGTCGAAGCTGCCATTAAACTTATTGGCTGGCCTATCCCCATGAGCAGCATTAATGACCCTCCCCGCACGAGTCAGTGGGTACGACCTGGTCTCAACGAGAACCTTGTCAAAGCCATTCATTTTGAGCCAACTAACCCTTGAAGCCACCTTATCTTGAGGCCAGTGCTGAGCAAGAGGGACTGTCATAGGTTCCGGCATACCTAAATTTTAAACACACGGAAAGATACCAGGTCAGACAGAAAAATCACACTAAACACACAAGTTTTCAAAGTTAAAACATTAGAAATCACATTAAACACACAATTTTTCAGAATCATACCTAAATATGGCGACCGTTGAAGATATTGGATCAGAACTACATACACACAACCCCCAAGAGCAGTGTGTTTCTTGCTTCGTTTGTGGAAGTTCGTCACCCCTTTCAGTAGCTGCTCCAAGAGATACTTGCACCAATCCATGGTTGCTATCTCAGACACGTCTGTGACAGCCTGGATCATCTTCATATCGACATTCCTAAATTTTATGCCAGCCAGAAAAATACATTAAATACACAAGTTTTCAGTGTTAAAGCATTAGAAACCACATTAAAAACACAAGTTTTCAGAATCATCTACCTGGTTTGCAGAGGATTGACAAAGTTTCCGAGCATAAACAGCACAAAAAACTGCAGAAACTCTTCACCACCATCTGGAAGGGCTTCCATCTCTCTCACCAAAGCATCCAGAGGGATGTCAGCATCGTCATTCACCTTGAACCTCCTCTTCCATGCAAGCCTCTCCCGCTTAATCTTCTCAGATTTATCAGCGTCGATGTTCCCAGACAATGAACCAACAGGTACATCAACCCCACCTATCGGCAAGCCCAACACATCAAAAACCTCATCAACCCCTATCTTATAGGTCACTGACCCTATGGTTTGATTTCCATGGCCATCTAGACTGGAAATCAAAAATGGGATGATTTCCAGCGGGAATTTGCTCATCTGCACCTTCAACAAGCCCCCAAAACCAATTGTCTCAACAGCAGCCTTCTGAGCCTCGGTCAGTTTTGCTAAAAACTTGGCAACAATGCTTAAATGGCATGCTATTTTCACGCCCTTATCCAGTCTGCAAATTAAACATTTAAAAATCAGTTAAAATGCAACTATCGAATGTTAGTATATAAAAAACTAAAATTAAATTTAAAACTTACTTAATTTCATCATTTTCCACAATGCAAACATGCTGCGACTTTTTCCTGGCCTTCTTTTCCACTACTTCACCATCAGTTGTCTCCACATCATTTTTCCTCTTCCTCCGTTTGTCAGTTGGAACAACACTTGCAGCACATTTAACTGTACTTATGGGAGGAACGTCGTGGACAGTGGACTGGGAATGGACCTGGGGCTGGGGGGCTGAGGCTGAGATTGAGGCTCCTTGAGCGGGACCTCGTTGAACAAGGGCTGCTGTGGCTGGGGCTGATCAACCCGAGGATGGGGCTCGCTGACCTGGGGCTGTGGCTGGGGCTGATCGACCCGAGGCTGGGGCTCGCTGACCTGGGGCTGGGGTAGGGGCGAGACGTTTTGGAAGGGGGATAGGTTGAACAGGGGGGACAGAGGCTGGGACTCCTCTAACATGGGCTGAGGAGACTGAGGCTGAGGCTGGGAGGGCTGGGAGGACTGAGGCTGAGGCTGGGAGGGCTGGGAGGACTGAGGCTGGGACTCCTCGAACGGGACCTCGTTGAACGAGGCGATGTTGAACAGCCCTCCCAGCTGGGGTAGGGGCTGGGATTCAGGCACGTTGGCATGGGGCTCGACAGTGCTGGACTGGAGCTCATCAGTGGTGACCTCGGGCTCGACAGTGCTGGACTGGGACGAGGCATGAACTAAAATCTTCTTTACACGTTTCTTTGCTTGACGTTTCTTGTTCACCACAGGTTCAGCAGCAGCTTTCTTCTCAGGTGCAGCTTTCTTCTCAGGTACATCAGCAACTTTCTTCTCCGCTGCACGGGGAGGTTTCTTCTCCGTAGATGGACAATCCCTGCATTTTTTGTTTTTACGCAAATTCCTCTTGCCTGTATTAAAAAACAAAATAAACATTGGCACATGTTAAAAATCTACTACATAAGATAAAAACTACATTAAAATTGAAGGGAAAACAAAATCATACCATGAGTGCATGTGGATTCAGTAGCCACTTCTTTTCCCTTTTTTCCTTTTCTAGTGAGCTGCTCTTCAACATCATCTTCAGCATTGTCTTCATTGATTTGTGGAACAATGGATGCCAATACAGTATCAGCAAAATTCTGGCTGTCGCTCTGATCCTCATTGATTGGCTCAGCCCCAATCGTAGAGCGCGTGTTATACACCACACGTACTGCAAAGAAATATTTTTCTAATCAGTAATAATAATTTTTGAATTTTAAACACTTGTAAAAGCATAAATAATCAGGCTAGAAAGACAAGTTTTCATATTATAAACTTCAGATTTTAGACACATAAAAACTAGGGTGTTTATGTTAAATAATGTTGTATTAAGTGTAGTCAAGTTTCCAAATTAAACAGTCAAGGTTCCAAAAAAACACAGTTTTCAAACTAAACAGTCAAGTTTTACGTCAACAGTTTTCAGGCTAAACAATACAGTTTTCAACCTTAATAATCTAGTTTTTACAAAACAACATTTATCACATGTAAAAATCAAAGTTCTACAATCACTTCATTCTAAAAAAGCAAGTTTTCACAAAATTTTTTTATAGTTTTCATACTAAAAGATCAAGTTTCTAAACATCAAAGTTTCCAAACAATAAAATTTGAAAAACCACAGTTTCCAGACTAAACTACATAGTTTCTTCAAACACAGTAGTATTCAGCCTTAATGATCAAGTTTTCAAAAATAACAGTTTTCACATTAAACAAGCAAATTTTACAAAACACCACAGTTTTCAGGTTAAAAACTAAAAAATCCACATGCACACAGAAAACACATTAAACAGTCAAGTTTCCAAAAAAACACAGTTTTCAAACTAAACAGTCAAGTTTTACATCAACAGTTTTCAGGCTAAACAATACAGTTTTCAACCTTAATAATCTAGTTTTTACAAAACAACATTTATCACATGTAAAAATCAAAGTTCTACAATCACTTCATTCTAAAAAAGCAAGTTTTCACAAATTTTTTTTATAGTTTTCATACTAAAAGATCAAGTTTCTAAACATCAAAGTTTCCAAACAATAAAATTTGAAAAACCACAGTTTCCAGACTAAACTACATAGTTTCTTCAAACACAGTAGTATTCAGCCTTAATGATCAAGTTTTCAAAAATAACAGTTTTCACATTAAACAAGCAAATTTTACAAAACACCACAGTTTTCAGGTTAAAAACTAAAAAATCCACATGCACACAGAAAACACATTAAACAGTCAAGTTTCCAAAAAAACACAGTTTTCAAACTAAACAGTCAAGTTTTACATCAACAGTTTTCAGGCTAAACAATACAGTTTTCAACCTTAATAATCTAGTTTTTACAAAACAACATTTATCACATGTAAAAATCAAAGTTCTACAATCACTTCATTCTAAAAAAGCAAGTTTTCACAAATTTTTTTTATAGTTTTCATACTAAAAGATCAAGTTTCTAAACATCAAAGTTTCCAAACAATAAAATTTGAAAAACCACAGTTTCCAGACTAAACTACATACTTTCTTCAAACACAGTAGTATTCAGCCTTAATGATCAAGTTTTCAAAAATAACAGTTTTCACATTAAACAAGCAAATTTTACAAAACACCACAGTTTTCAGGTTAAAAACTAAAAAATCCACATGCACACAGAAAACACATTAAACAGTCAAGTTTCCAAAAAAACACAGTTTTCAAACTAAACAGTCAAGTTTTACATCAACAGTTTTCAGGCTAAACAATACAGTTTTCAACCTTAATAATCTAGTTTTTACAAAACAACATTTATCACATGTAAAAATCAAAGTTCTACAATCACTTCATTCTAAAAAAGCAAGTTTTCACAAAAATTTTTATAGTTTTCATACTAAAAGATCAAGTTTCTAAACATCAAAGTTTCCAAACAATAAAATTTGAAAAACCACAGTTTCCAGACTAAACTACATACTTTCTTCAAACACAGTAGTATTCAGCCTTAATGATCAAGTTTTCAAAAATAACAGTTTTCACATTAAACAAGCAAATTTTACAAAACACCACAGTTTTCAGGTTAAAAACTAAAAAATCCACATGCACACAGAAAACACATTAAACAGTCAAGTTTCCAAAAAAACACAGTTTTCAAACTAAACAGTCAAGTTTTACATCAACAGTTTTCAGGCTAAACAATACAGTTTTCAACCTTAATAATCTAGTTTTTACAAAACAACATTTATCACATGTAAAAATCAAAGTTCTACAATCACTTCATTCTAAAAAAGCAAGTTTTCACAAATTTTTTTATAGTTTTCATACTAAAAGATCAAGTTTCTAAACATCAAAGTTTCCAAACAATAAAATTTGAAAAACCACAGTTTCCAGACTAAACTACATACTTTCTTCAAACACAGTAGTATTCAGCCTTAATGATCAAGTTTTCAAAAATAACAGTTTTCACATTAAACAAGCAAATTTTACAAAACACCACAGTTTTCAGGTTAAAAACTAAAAAATCCACATGCACACAGAAAACACATTAAACAGTCAAGTTTCCAAAAAAACACAGTTTTCAAACTAAACAGTCAAGTTTTACATCAACAGTTTTCAGGCTAAACAATACAGTTTTCAACCTTAATAATCTAGTTTTTACAAAACAACATTTATCACATGTAAAAATCAAAGTTCTACAATCACTTCATTCTAAAAAAGCAAGTTTTCACAAATTTTTTTTATAGTTTTCATACTAAAAGATCAAGTTTCTAAACATCAAAGTTTCCAAACAATAAAATTTGAAAAACCACAGTTTCCAGACTAAACTACATACTTTCTTCAAACACAGTAGTATTCAGCCTTAATGATCAAGTTTTCAAAAATAACAGTTTTCACATTAAACAAGCAAATTTTACAAAACACCACAGTTTTCAGGTTAAAAACTAAAAAATCCACATGCACACAGAAAACACATTAAACAGTCAAGTTTCCAAAAAAACACAGTTTTCAAACTAAACAGTCAAGTTTTACATCAACAGTTTTCAGGCTAAACAATACAGTTTTCAACCTTAATAATCTAGTTTTTACAAAACAACATTTATCACATGTAAAAATCAAAGTTCTACAATCACTTCATTCTAAAAAAGCAAGTTTTCACAAACTTTTTTATAGTTTTCATACTAAAAGATCAAGTTTCTAAACATCAAAGTTTCCAAACAATAAAATTTGAAAAACCACAGTTTCCAGACTAAACTACATAGTTTCTTCAAACACAGTAGTATTCAGCCTTAATGATCAAGTTTTCAAAAATAACAGTTTTCACATTAAACAAGCAAATTTTACAAAACACCACAGTTTTCAGGTTAAAAACTAAAAAATCCACATGCACACAGAAAACACATTAAACAGTCAAGTTTCCAAAAAAACACAGTTTTCAAACTAAATAGTCAAGTTTTACATTAACAGTTTTCAGGCTAAACAATACAGTTTTCAACCTTAATAATCTAGTTTTTACAAAACAACATTTATCACATGTAAAAATCAAAGTTCTACAATCACTTTAGTTTTCATTCTAAAAAAGCAAGTTTTCACAATTTTTATAGTTTTCATACTAAAAAATCAAGTTTCTAAACATCAAAGTTTCCAAACAATAAAATTTGAAAAACCACAGTTTCCAGACTAAACTACATAGTTTCTTCAAACACAGTAGTATTCAGCCTTAATGATCAAGTTTTCAAAAATAACAGTTTTCACATTAAACAAGCAAATTTTACAAAACACCACAGTTTTCAGGTTAAAAACTAAAAAATCCACATGCACACAGAAAACACATTAAACAGTCAAGTTTCCAAAAAAACACAGTTTTCAAACTAAACAGTCAAGTTTTACATCAACAGTTTTCAGGCTAAACAATACAGTTTTCAACCTTAATAATCTAGTTTTTACAAAACAACATTTATCACATGTAAAAATCAAAGTTCTATAATCACTTCATTCTAAAAAAGCAAGTTTTCACAAATTTTTTTTATAGTTTTCATACTAAAAGATCAAGTTTCTAAACATCAAAGTTTCCAAACAATAAAATTTGAAAAACCACAGTTTCCAGACTAAACTACATAGTTTCTTCAAACACAGTAGTATTCAGCCTTAATGATCAAGTTTTCAAAAATAACAGTTTTCACATTAAACAAGCAAATTTTACAAAACACCACAGTTTTCAGGTTAAAAACTAAAAAATCCACATGCACACAGAAAACACATTAAACAGTCAAGTTTCCAAAAAAACACAGTTTTCAAACTAAACAGTCAAGTTTTACATCAACAGTTTTCAGGCTAAACAATACAGTTTTCAACCTTAATAATCTAGTTTTTACAAAACAACATTTATCACATGTAAAAATCAAAGTTCTACAATCACTTTAGTTTTCATTCTAAAAAAGCAAGTTTTCACAATTTTTATAGTTTTCATACTAAAAAATCAAAGTTTCCAAACAATAAAATTTGAAAAACCACAGTTTCCAGACTAAACTACATAGTTTCTTCAAACACAGTAGTATTCAGCCTTAATGATCAAGTTTTCAAAAATAACAGTTTTCACATTAAACAAGCAAATTTTACAAAACACCACAGTTTTCAGGTTAAAAACTAAAAAATCCACATGCACACAGAAAACACATTAAACAGTCAAGTTTCCAAAAAAACACAGTTTTCAAACTAAACAGTCAAGTTTTACATCAACAGTTTTCAGGCTAAACAATACAGTTTTCAACCTTAATAATCTAGTTTTTACAAAACAACATTTATCACATGTAAAAATCAAAGTTCTACAATCACTTCATTCTAAAAAAGCAAGTTTTCACAAACTTTTTTATAGTTTTCATACTAAAAGATCAAGTTTCTAAACATCAAAGTTTCCAAACAATAAAATTTGAAAAACCACAGTTTCCAGACTAAACTACATAGTTTCTTCAAACACAGTAGTATTCAGCCTTAATGATCAAGATTTCAAAAATAACAGTTTTCACATTAAACAAGCAAATTTTACAAAACACCACAGTTTTCAGGTTAAAAACTAAAAAATCCACATGCACACAGAAAACACATTAAACAGTCAAGTTTCCAAAAAAACACAGTTTTCAAACTAAACAGTCAAGTTTTACATCAACAGTTTTCAGGCTAAACAATACAGTTTTCAACCTTAATAATCTAGTTTTTACAAAACAACATTTATCACATGTAAAAATCAATGTTCTACAATCACTTTAGTTTTCATTCTAAAAAAGCAAGTTTTCACAATTTTTATAGTTTTCATACTAAAAAATCAAAGTTTCCAAACAATAAAATTTGAAAAAACACAGTTTCCAGACTAAACTACATAGTTTCTTCAAACACAGTAGTATTCAGCCTTAATGATCAAGTTTTCAAAAATAACAGTTTTCACATTAAACAAGCAAATTTTACAAAACACCACAGTTTTCAGGTTAAAAACTAAAAAATCCACATGCACACAGAAAACACATTAAACAGTCAAGTTTCCAAAAAAACACAGTTTTCAAACTAAACAGTCAAGTTTTACATCAACAGTTTTCAGGCTAAACAATACAGTTTTCAACCTTAATAATCTAGTTTTTACAAAACAACATTTATCACATGTAAAAATCAAAGTTCTACAATCACTTTAGTTTTCATTCTAAAAAAGCAAGTTTTCACAATTTTTATAGTTTTCATACTAAAAAATCAAGTTTCTAAACATCAAAGTTTCCAAACAATAAAATTTGAAAAACCACAGTTTCCAGACTAAACTACATAGTTTCTTCAAACACAGTAGTATTCAGCCTTAATGATCAAGATTTCAAAAATAACAGTTTTCACATTAAACAAGCAAATTTTACAAAACACCACAGTTTTCAGGTTAAAAACTAAAAAATCCACATGCACACAGAAAACACATTAAACGGTCCAGTTTACAATCTAAACACATAAAAATTCAACCAAAACAGTCTAATCTAACTAGAGCAGTCACGAAGATCAAAAAAACAACAAAAAAGCGGGAAAACACAGCGACAGAAAGTATCACCTCTCTGCACCCCCTCTGGTTTGTTTTCTTCCACTGATTTAGACGACTTCATTTTTTTCAGATCTGCAGAACACAAAACACGAATCACGAATCACAAAACACAATCAATCAATCAAAACATCACACCAATCAATCATGAAAAGAATAATGAACAGTCGGATTAACATACCTGACTCAGAGATTGGAATATTACCCAATCGATTAACAACTGAGCGAGGACTGCTGCAGTACACGAAAACGCAACAATCAGAACTCAATACAAAAAATGCAGATCAAAAAACCATTAAATAACAATCAATACCTGGATTGCGCCGGTTGGATTCCGCCGGTTGGACTGCGCCGGTTGGATTGCGCTGCGATGGTTGGGATTGCGACGGTTCGGCGCGACTGGGGGTTTCGGAAGAGAGGGTTTGGAATTGGGAACGGTGGTTGCAGAGTGAAATTTGGGAAATAAAAAAATAGGAAATTGCTTTATATATTTATGGAGGAGGGCTTTTTAGCAATTTCTCTAATTGTTAAAAAGGACTTGCTTATTTCTAAATTACAAAACAGGAGCCGTTTTTCTAATTGTAATTGCAGAAATAGGCCGTCTATATTATAGCAATAATATAGACGGTCTATTACAAGACTAATATTAAATGGAAAAGGTTTGAAAAGCATTTAAATTATATTTACCGTTTCCCATCGGGTTTCTCAAAATATGAGGAATATATTAAAGATAATATAGCATTAAGAAATTATACATACTGTTTCCCATCCTGAATCGGTTTCAGGATATCGTCTATAAAAGGGTTACTGCCCTCAAGGCTCAAATCATTATTTTTCATACTCGTCATTCATCAAACTGCCTTCAGCAGTGTTTCAGCAACAAGTCGCTTCTCCAGCGATGAGCGGCGAATCAAGATCTCGGTATTCCTGGAGAGCTACACCGTCACCAACACAGGCTCTCCTCGCCACAGAGCAAGAAATCGCTCGCTCTCGAGCAGAGATTGAACTTAAAGAAAAGGCGGATGCTTTGATCGCCAAAGATGAGAGAATCAAAAAAATCACAAAGGCGCTGTGTAGCAAGAATCAAGAAAACCATCTTCTACAGCAAGAAATCCATCTTCTACAGGCCGATATTAGGGATAAGGATATCAAGCTCGATCGATTGCACCTGGCTCTGCTAGACGATAATCGAGAAATCACGGATGATAGAATCCAGACACTGGAGGCTGATCTGAGTGCCAGAGACGTAAGCATTCAAGAATTCAGACAACAGATCGCCAGCCTGCAGGCGGATTTGATCGCCAGAGATGAAGAATTGCGCGAGAGGGATGAAAAGATCGCTGAATTGAGAAAACGGAAATCGGTGGAGGATTCGGAAGAACAAGCTCCTCCCCAAAAACGGGGGCGAAAGAATCGATGGATTGAATAATAAATATCATTGTAAAGTAATTGTTCTTTTTTTACACAAATGAATAAGATTCATCATCATTTCCAGTATTCTCTTCTCTCTACATTACTTTTGAAGTTACATATTGAATTCAATTATTCGACTCTCCCTTCTTTTCATCTTCTAATAATATCCTCCTTATAACTTCTTTTGTAATTTTTGGGATTCAGGTTGATGCAGACAAGGTGTTTGATGAAATTCCTTAACCAGCACTTTTTTGTTCACTGTCTAATGGGATTCAAGTTGTTGCATCCAATGTGTTTGATTAAATCCCTTAACCAGCCTACACTATTTCTCTCTCGGTCGTATTACTTGTCTGTTTTCCATTTTCAGCGTGTAGGTGTTCGTTTGCTGTATTGGGTTAGTAGAAATAACTTATGATCTTGCTATTTTTCAGTCTTTCTTTTTCAATCTTCTAGAACATGATGGCTCATGGCTGAATTGATTCCAATCAAATTTGTGTTCCAACCTTTTGGTTGGATCCATATGAATTCCATGGCTGGCTCTGGAAACGTTAATCCTTTAATCCCAATTTTCATTTTTGAGCTTCTATTTGCGCTCAGTATCAATTATGTGTCAACCTTTTCTGCGTATGGAACTGTTGCTCCTTGCATTGTCCATTGTGTTATTGCCTCCAATAGATTTCAACTGTAAGGTTGCTTTTCCTTTTATGTTTGTATGCTAGTAATTTAAAAAGTTTGTTGCTTTCTCTTTCATTTTTATGCTAGCCTGTTAGAAGATAATGCTTTTTCTTCAGGCGTCGGTAGAAGTCCGTGTATTAATATAGGTTCTGACTATTTTTCCTCTTTGGTTCTTTTTGCAGTTCTTCCTTGGTGGAAGAACAAAAGACTCTATCGCCAAGTTCATCAGTGCAACCTTGGAGCCTGATGTTGGTGAGTTATTTTCAACCACCAGTGCGTTGCTGTAATTTGTGTCAAAAGCATGTGTTTTGTCCTTTATACTGTAGCATATCGATCACCATATACTTAGTTGAATGAGATTTATGATGCCTCTATTTTGCTGCTAGTGGCATGTAGGTAATATATAGGTTTGATCCTTAGAACCAGGCTCCTGCACTATAAGTGCAGGAAAAAGCTGTCTAATTTTGGGCATAATCATACTGAATAAGAAGAACCTTGTATTGTTGCATGTACAGTTGTATTCAGTTATGTATTTTATTTAGCATTTTACAACTTCTGCACGCTGTTTGTGAATGGTTAAGTTACATTATATCTTACCGTTTTCCTATTATGATATAAAATAGACTTATTAAGTTAGATAGATCAAATAATAGAGTTTCTGTTGTCAGGGTTTTAGCTCTTAATGGATCTTATCACGGGGATACTCTTATCTGTGGATTTCAGTTTTAGTGGTTTTATATGGTTTTAGTATGTACTTCTGACCTTTCACATTCCCATTGGATGAAGTAGCAGGAATGTTTACAAGTTTATCTATGAATTGCAGGTGTCCAATACACGATATAATGTCTACACTAATTTCTATTTAGTTTCTGTACAATTTGCCCCTTTGTTGGAAACAATTTTCAAACAATTGTTGGAACTTGAAAATGCAATTTTGAAACGATTTTTGATTAGCACCATTGGTATGGCTTTGGCACCTTCTTGTCTTCCAATTTTGATTAGGTTTCATATCGGAAAACATGCTGGACATAGCCGGATATCTTCTTTCCTATAGGTGTTGCTTACTGTTGGTCACTACCAAAAGCTATTTCAAAGTGTAGACTGATGATTATATGATGTATTTGAACAGGTGAAGAAGAAAATACTGGGAAAGAAGAATTTTATTGATAAAATGCAAAGAAACAATTCATTTACAATGATGATGGTATTGACCAGACTGAAGAAGTTTTCATTTGAGTCCGAGGTCTGCCGGATTCCATGGCCTTCTTGTCTTTTTTCGGGGGACTTGCTCTACTGACTCAGCAGTTTTCCGTTTCTTTAATTGATCGATTTCTTGATCCTTGGCTTGCAGAGCATTTTTCATCTCTTGAATGCTTTTATCTCTGGCGCTCAAATCCCTCCGCAATCTATCAACTGCTTGATCCTTGGCAACCCGACTTCTTTCGATTTCTCGATTCTTGGCAAGCAGAGCTGTTTTCATTTCTTGCAGATCCTTTCTCAGCTCTTCAATCTTGGCATCCTTGGCCTTCAAACGGCGATCCATTTCTTGGTCCTTAACCGTTTCTTGACTGCTTTTGACCTTTAGAGGATCGAATTTTCGGGTTTTGTCAATCATGGCATCTGCTATGTCTTGAATTATCTGCTCTTTGGCGAGGAGATCCTCTGTCAGTTTCTGGAATCGTACTTGTTCTTCAGATTCCATAGGTAGGGCAGAGCCATTTCATTTCGCTCTTGCTGCTCCTCCAGCCACTGGAGCACCGGACCCGGGACTAGATCCGACGCCATAGCCGAATTTGAGAATAAATTAACACCCAGCCTTCCTTCTATTTACAGGGCCAGATATCCCGAATCACAGATGTAATGGGATTAGTTCCTCGAAAAAAAAAAGTTCCGGGACTGAATGGGATTAGCGCACCAATATCAAAATTTATTAAGTTCTTTTGTTTTGAATTATATTAATATATTTATTATAGGATTTGTTTTTAATTTGGTAAAAATTAAAATGTGCTGAATTCGTTTTTTGTTTGCAATTAGGCCTGTTCTTGAGAACTTATTTTTTGCTAAATTGAACTTAATTGGACTAAAAATATTTTATATACCATTATGTACGATAGAAATATAATAAATTTAGTGAAAATTATGATCTATTGAACTGGATGAAAAATTAAAAATATATTGACCTAAATCGAAGAAAAAAAAATAAAGATAGAGAAAATATCCTGAATTCCCCATGAAAGTTTTTATAAGTTTTAACTTATAAAGTTTACCTTTTAATTTGAACTGTATTTTTAATTAATTAACTTTAAATTTTTTATATATTTTATTATATATTTTAACATAAAAATATATCATTTGAGTGTAAATACACAGTGGTAGTTCAATAACATTTAGGAAAGTTAGTTTTCAAAAGAGTTTATAAAAGATATTTACTTGAATTACATAATTTAAAAAAGAGTTCTATTAATTATCTATCTCATTAACTATTGAGCTCAACCAAGATTAATATTTATCTTTTTTAATTTTATGTACTACTTATTAAATAAAGTCTTGCGTGATTAATTTTTTATTGAAATAATTATAGAAATACATCAACAGTGTATCAAGTGGGAAACTCACCCATTCTTTTTATTTTTTTGAGACAACCAATTCGATTACTTATAAATTGTTCACGCTACAAATGTTTGGTGACCGCGCTAGTACATCCGCATCATCTACAAATAACCAGGCCTGACTCATCAAATGAACCAAGTGAAACCTCCACTTTAAACCCTTAAAATGAGCTAAAATAAGGCCCGTATTTTTTTTAAAAAAAAACTCAGATTTATGTAATTTTTTAAAAAATTGTTCTTTAAATCGCTATATTTTCTAAAAATTTGCCAAATAATGACCCCATTTTTTAAAGAAATCCATTATTTTAACTAATCTTAATTATTTTCCTTGGGACCCTCTATTAAGACGCTTATAAAATCGTGAAGTCACACTCAAATAACATGTGCAAGATAGACTCGTCCTTAGCGAAGCACATGTTGCACTTGGACGAGACATTCATGCCTCTCTTTCATAGAGAGTGATTAATAGGGCATGCCCCTGAAATCATCCTCCAAATCAGGAAATTAACATGTTTCGGTGCATTCCCATTCCACAGATGCTTCCACAACGCTTTGTACTTATCCTGGTTTCCTCCTATTGTTGAAGTTGATGGGTCGATGCTCTGTATATTAGCCACTGTTATTTGGTATCCTGACCTAACCGTATATTTCCCTAGAAGTTCCTTATCCCAAATCACGAAGTCCGTTGCGCATAAGGGCTCCTTTGTGATATGGATTTTCATCATCTGTCTGATTTCATTATCTGCCTGATTTCATCTTCCTAGAAAATTGAGATTTGACATGAACTGATGAAATAATGAAATTATACAAGACTATCCGCAAAAGTGAAAATGGGAAAAATGAGAAGGGTTTCCCATCCGATTTCCCAAAATATAAATGAAAAAAAAAAGTAAAATTTAATACAAGTATTAGAGCTTGTTTGGGAAAATATAAATGGAAAAGGTTTGAAAAGCATTTAAATTATATTTACCGTTTCCCATCGGGTTTCTCAAAATATGAGGAATATATTAAAGATAATATAGCATTAAGAAATTATACATACTGTTTCCCATCCTGAATCGGTTTCAGGATATCGTCTATAAAAGGGTTACTGCCCTCAAGGCTCAAATCATTATTTTTCATACTCGTCATTCATCAAACTGCCTTCAGCAGTGTTTCAGCAACAAGTCGCTTCTCCAGCGATGAGCGGCGAATCAAGATCTCGGTATTCCTGGAGAGCTACACCGTCACCAACACAGGCTCTCCTCGCCACAGAGCAAGAAATCGCTCGCTCTCGAGCAGAGATTGAACTTAAAGAAAAGGCGGATGCTTTGATCGCCAAAGATGAGAGAATCAAAAAAATCACAAAGGCGCTGTGTAGCAAGAATCAAGAAAACCATCTTCTACAGCAAGAAATCCATCTTCTACAGGCCGATATTAGGGATAAGGATATCAAGCTCGATCGATTGCACCTGGCTCTGCTAGACGATAATCGAGAAATCACGGATGATAGAATCCAGACACTGGAGGCTGATCTGAGTGCCAGAGACGTAAGCATTCAAGAATTCAGACAACAGATCGCCAGCCTGCAGGCGGATTTGATCGCCAGAGATGAAGAATTGCGCGAGAGGGATGAAAAGATCGCTGAATTGAGAAAACGGAAAAAGGCTGAGGTGAAGGTCTACACGCGGAGGAGTAAACTCAAAAAGGCCCAATCTCAGATCCCTAATTACAAATCTGACACGCCGGCGGCGGCGGCGGCCGATGATTCAACCGCTGCCGATCCGCCTTCCCAGGAAGATGGAGAAACCCTAGGTGGTGATAAAGGTGGGAGCTTTTCAAAGGCGGCGCCTTTTTCTCGATCTGGTGGGGAGCCGTCGACTTCCAACGACGGTGTACCGGAGAATGGATCCGCCGCCGTGGATGGCGGAGAAGCGCTGCCGCCGCTGCCTAACGGCGGAGAAGGGCCGCGGCCGCACCATAGCCCCCGGGAAGATCAAGAAGTCTCCGATCCCACTGTTCCGGCCCTGCCCAACGGTGGGCAAGAGCGGATTGACCACGATCTGGACAAGGGTGATGGAGGAGGACGGGTTAATGGTGTGGCGAATGGGCTGGTGTCGACGCCGATGGTGGCGCGGGTCGATGATAGGGTCCGGAAGCTTAAGAGGAAGCTCGAGCAGGAGCTCGGCCAGGTGAAGAATGTGGCGGAGAAGCTCCTCGCCAAAGAGGTTCAATTTAATGCTTATAGTACAGCAATTGTTAATACTAACTCTAGGTATGTGGTTGCCAGTAGTGTTGGTAATCTTGGTGGTGGTTATAGTCAGCCTCCTCAGTTAGTTAGAGCGAATTCGGAGTTGGGTGCAGTTGGTAGTAATCTATACAGCCGGCCTCTGCCGCAGCTGTCTAGAGCGAGTTCTGATGTGAGGTCTGGGGCTTTAGGTTACCAGCCGTTTAGGCACCTGAGTGTTGCTGTTGGGGATGGTGTGGGGGAGTATGTTGAGAAGGAGAAAAGAACTCCTAAAGCTAATCAGTTTTACAGGAATTCTGAATTCCTCTTGGGGAAGGATAGATTGCCACCTGAAAGCAACAAGAAGTTGAAGCTGAACTGTGGGAGGAAACACGGTGGGAATGGGGAGTATAACTATGGCTACCAGAACAGGGATAAAGTGTTTAGGAGCTGCAGCAGTTTGCTCCAGAGGTTGATGAAGCATAAGCATGGATGGGTGTTTAATGAGCCTGTAGATGCCAAGAAGCTCAATTTACCTGACTACCATAATATTATAAAGCACCCCATGGACTTAGGTACGATTAAGGCTAGGCTGGCTCAGAACTGGTACAAGTCTGCTAGGGAGTTTGCAGAGGATGTCAGACTTGTGTTCCATAATGCTATGACTTACAACCCGAAAGGGCAAGATGTTCATGTCATGGCAGAAGAGTTGCTGAACCTATTCGAGGAGAAATGGATGGGTATCGAGAAGGACTTTTATCCCTATCAGATGTATTATGATGCAGGAATTCCTATTCCTACCCCAAGAAAGGCCCCTCCACCTCCCGTGTTTCCCCTTATTCCTGCTCCTCTTCGTGTTCCAATTCCAGCCTCTTCGGTTAGGAGTTTGGATAGGTCAGAGTCTATGCCTATGCAATCGAAACCAGTCAGTACCCATGTTCCTAGGACGCCTGCTCCAAAGAAACCCAAAGCTAAGGATCCAAACAAGAGGGACATGACTTATGATGAGAAACAGAAGCTTAGCTCAAACCTACAGAGCCTGCCTCATGAAAAGCTTGATGCTATTGTTCAGATAATCAAGAAAAGAAGCACAGCACTTAGTCAACACGATGATGAGATCGAGGTGGACATTGACAATGTTGATGCTGAAACACTTTGGGAGCTTGATAGGTTTGTCACCAACTATAAGAAGAGTCTAAGTAAGAACAAGAGAAGAGCTGAACTTGCCCTTCAAAAGAGAGAAGCTGACCTGGCTGCTCAATCAGCAGTAAGACATCGAATCTTGATTATTTGTAGCTCACATTTTAAATTGTTGCTTCATGGTTGGACTTGTATCAGGATGTTGATTATAACTTCGATTATAATTATATGGTGTTCCATTCTTAATTTGGTCAAGTTTGGGGTGTATGGTAAAATCTTCCTTCATGTTTCTTGACATCTCTACAATTTTGATATTTGCAGAATCCTCAGCCAACTGCAATGGAAGCGACTACTGAAAATAGAATAGGTATTATATTGTGAAAATAGTAAAGATGCGCACCGAGAATTTCTTGAAAATTTTCTGATTTGTCGCTTGCCTTGTCAAACCAGGTGAAAAGCGACCCATTGATGTTGGAAGGCAAGGGGATAATGTGAGTGGATCTAGCTCGAGCAGTTCTAGCAGTGACTCTGGCTCGTCTTCAAGTGGTATGAACAATTTCTGTGCTGTTGTTTGATTCAGCTATATTTTACTGTTTGCCTAACTGTTCTCCCGTGCTTGTGGATACTGTCTGTAACGTGCTCTTATAAATATTGGTGCTTTCTTGGTTGCAGATTCTGACAGTGATAGCTCCTCTGCATCTGGGTCGGATGGAGGCCAGTCACCCAAGAATTAAAGATTACTATCCCTCCCATATGTTTAGGTACATTAACTTTTTCCCCATACTATTGTGCCTTATATACCTGTGGATCCATGATTCAATTCAGTGAAAAAAAACTGCGTAATCACATTTTTTATTATGGAATGGGGGTCAGGTAGTTTGGAATATATTTTTCACTTGGGTCTTGCAGCTTTTGAGATTAGTATCCTGGTTGTGGTTATTTGTGGGACTTTGTTGCTTTGATTATATGGATGGATGCCTTTTAGATGTCAAACATTCTTTTTTTTTTGACTGTTTGAATGTCTGTCAGCTCAATGTTGCCTAGTCATGTATGACGAGAACTGAACTCCATATTAGCTGAGTTAGGTTAGTGGTTTATTCTCTGAATGAGTAAAAATGCATGATAGTGGGTAAACATTCTTTCCAAAGTTGTTTTGCTGCGTTTGGAAGCACTTTGATTTTCCTTAGTGTTGGGGGTGCTGACAGGTTTTGCATATATTTTGAAGCTATATTAACAGATAAGATTACACAGATGGTGTTTGTAATTTGCGCATGCCTGCATGAATATTATTCAATAAGATCTAATCTATATTCTTCAAATCTGCTTACAAAATGACTGGGGTCTTTAAATTTTGCAGAAAATCTCAGCCTCCACCTTTCTTTGGACTGGTATCCCTGGATGCGGAAAGGTGCCGCCTTTTGTTGTCTCTGATTAAAAACTGCTGGTGCTGAATTTGAGAGAAATTCACAGTTGGGAAAATGCAACAAACATATGATGCAGTGGTTATCTTTTTTCTTTGGTAGAGCCCGTAGTGATAGTTTAGCATTCCAGAGCGCTGGGGCCTCTATTGTGAGAGACGGCCGTTGGACATGTAGACTGTTCTTGCTGCTTGCTTCGACTTGATATCGCCTGCATATACTCCAGATGTTTAAAACATGATAAAAATACTTTTTTTGTACAGACTTCAAAAATGTGGTGTTCTGACTAATCTTCCCCAAATCATATTTACCTGTGTGCTCCATATTGACATTAAATCTACCTGGCTTCAAAATGTTGATCCTTTCTCAAGTCCTCTCTCAACTTGGCTGCAAAATAGGTCCTACTGTGAGTAAACACTACTCAAATGAATACAAAATACATTCTAATAACTGGTGACAGAATATAAATGGTTGTGCAAAGATGTGGGCACATGCTATATATACATGCAAACTAGGTGACCAAATATCTTAACATAGTATGAACACATTGTAAAAAGGACATAGCATTGTTAAAATGGGTTAGTTGTGCTCAACCGAGTTCATAAATTGTTACCATAGTATACACAGATGAATATAAACTTGGATTAGGTTTTAATAAATAAATAAACGAACAGATTTGTGCATTCAAAATTGCAGCGACGTTCAGCTAGCTGAGATCACATGTAAGAGTTATTCATGCACACCAATAAGCCAATAAAATCCATACAAATTCATGCATTATGAATAAATAGTCATCAGCAATAGCAAAATTCTTTTCCACATAAACATCACCATCAATTCGCGGAAATCACCATCATAAGCAAAAGATGGAATGGAAAATATGAAATACATCCTAGCATTATGAGAGTAAGAGAGGCAAACGAAACTTCAAATAAGAGAGGCATTCGTATCCAAATAAAAGCCAAGAAGTTCCCAAATAAACACAATAAAAGGCATAGGAGGAACTACATGAGAGTCAACGGAACTTACTCCATTTAGAGGGTGCTCAACCCTTCCAAGCTTTCAACTTCAGCAGCACAATCCAGCGATCACTTTGTTAAAATCTTGATATCTACATTGTTAAATAGTTAAAAATTAAAAATCTCAATCAATGAAATCACAGGTCTAAGAAAAGTAATATGAATATTGCCCGACTTTTGCAAATAGCTGACTATCTAGCTTAAAGAGAACACATAAATGTTACATCTTGGTTTCGAGAGGCTAGAGGAACCCCCTATTACAGTTGTTCACTTTATGATAAATAAGAAAAGTAAAATGGAGAGACTAGTAAAACATAGACAAACAGCGTGTGAGAATACCTGTCAGACTGTCAGTATTATCCGAGAAGGATAATCATCAAGGAATCCAAAAAGGAGTCTTGTCAACTGGCAAGGGATAATCCTGGACAATAAATTAAACGCAAGTCAAGAAGATAATCCTAAAATTTTCAGTAGAAGACTAATTTATGCCTTATCGAACTTGAGTATAAATTGAATGCATAAATTCAATCCTGAAATTTTCAGTAGAAGACTAATTTATGCATTCCTAGTTTCATAATCATACTCTATATATCAAGTTCTGTCATAGAAAGACTCGGGCTGATAAAGAAACAGCTTTCCTTGAGACTTCAAAAGCAAATTGCTAATACTATTAACAGCTTTAACTTATGGCTCATAGAAAAGATACAACCTTGAGGAAATCTGTGCATTGTTTACACCTACACACATATAGAGCTCAAACGAAAAGGCTTCTGCCAATTCATCGACTTACTAAAGATTTAACAGTTCAAACTCAAAATTCAACGCAACCAGCACGAGATTGATTCCAAAAACAAAAGCAAGCACGCAATGTATAAACTAACAAATAGAAACCAAGGCCAAGTGCTGCACATCCATACAATACAAACTAACATTAACCAAATTCAAAATTTAGTGACTTGCACATGATCCATATTCAAAACACGAGTAACATCAACATGATCAATTAAATTGCAGAATCAAAAGAGCTGACCTGACAGAGCCCAGATCAGAGCTCCGGCGGATGTCATCAAACCAAGATCGCCGGACAAGATTCCGATGAGAACCCATTGCGCAGACTACAATTTGAAAAAGAGTAGCAAAACCTGTGTTGATAGCAATAAATTCAAGCATTGTCATCATCATCATCAATATCATCATCAATCACTAACACAAACAAAACAACTGAAGCTACAATAAAAGAAAACAGGAAAAGAAACGAACCTGTAAATTAACCGATCAATTGTTGGGGTTTTGGTTTTGGTAATCATGCGAAGAAAGTGGGGAAATTCTTGGTACATCTGATTACTGTGCCTATTCTCTATTTTTGGAGGGTGGAAAATTCTTGGACTCCCGACCACTCCGTCCTTTGTTACTCCATCTTTTTTTTTTCCTAATATGAACACAACTTGCAATTAATATTTAATATCATTATTATTATTATTGTACATTTTATTATTATACATTTGTGTGGATTAAATCACACACACTATTTAAATATCAAAATCTAAGAATGTTGCTTTTCAATTTGTATGAACCAACAATCAAGCAATTAATTATAGTCACGATGTTATGATGATATATCCACAGTTCCGTGGGGTCCTCATTTTAAGTTATACCCCTACATTAAGGTCCTTTTATTTATGAGTAAATTTGTTCAGTTAAATTTAGTTTGATATAAATATAATTTGATGAAATTCAAGTAGATTTCGATATACTGATTCTATTTTGAATAATTTGACTAATGGTCACCATATTTTACCAATTTAATAGTTTTAGTCAACATACTTTAAAAATGAAAATTTTAATCCTAAATGTTTCAGATTGTCAATTTCAACTTCAGTTCAGTTCAGTCTTGATATGCAAAAAAAATATTGATTTTAAGTCATCAATCTTGATTTTTTAATATATGTTTTTGTATATATCTTCATATCCATATAGAGTAAGCTAGATTAGCTTTCTTGTATTATAAATTGTATAGTTCCGTATCAATAAAATCATTGTGAGTTACACATTTACATGGTATCAATATTAGTAAAAAAAAAATTAGAGTTTTTTTCAAAAATTCATAAAATCTTGATAGGTGTCTAAACCCCTAGCAGCCTTTGATAGGCCCAAACCCTTGCTGTCGACTGCTCCGCTAGCCGACTGGTTTTTCCTCAAGCTCTTCTCCAATCTAATTCAAATCCCGCCTCCTGACACTCACGTTGTTACTATGGCTACCAGAAACTCGCTCACCTACACCACAACGATCCACATGTTGCCGATCAAACTCAGTTCCGACATCATTATGACATGGCGCTCCCAAGTGCAATGTTGTTCAACTCTGCTAGTTTTGGTGGGTATCTTGATGGTACTCTCCCTAAGCCCAAGGTCGCCGCTGCAATGACGCCGGATTCGGCTGCTCTCACCCCAGAAGCATGGATGTCGTAGGACAAGGTTCTCAAAGCCCTTCTCCGACCTTCTCTCACCGAGGATGCAATGTTGGAGACGATCGGATGCAGCACTATTCAGGCGGAGTGGGAATCCTTGGCGGTAGCATTTGACAAAAACTCCAACGCTAGTGAACTGCAGCTCCGCGACGAATTCCACACGATCCGCCGCGGCTCTTCCTCTGTGATGGACTATCAACGCCGTTTTAAGGTCATCCTCTACGGACTAGCTAATGATGACGACATGGATCGTGTGATGATCTTCCTTCGTGGTCTCTGTCCATCTTATGCCAATTTTAGACGGTGTAGATGTCGATCACGTCACTCCCGCTCTAAATAGAAGTCGTTGCACTCGGACGCACGAGATCTTTCTCGTTCACTCAGGTTCTAATGGTGGCGTGGTGGTGATCACGCTCCGGTTGCCTTTGCCGCCGTTGCACAGCCGTATCAAAATGGCTCATTTGCGCCGGCTCGGGCATGCAAAAGGCCTAAATGCAAAGATAAACGATAAATTAAAAACAACTACAATCATTATATTTTTAAAAATTAAAAAATACACATTTATAATAAGCCTAAATATTTTTGAGTCTTGTGCGGGAGCACAACCCGCACTGCATAGTCTGCACTAGGTCAGGCCCTTCCGACTATCATCTAAAATACATGGTAATCCATCAAATGCTTATCAAAATATCAGTAAAACGAATTCTACTCAGTCACATTTGCTACTTCGTCACCAAACCCACTCAGACGTGGAATTCATGTAGTGCGAGTGTGGAGTGGAGTGACACATGCGAGACAGTATTTCGACACCAAACCGGTCTGACGTGGAATGTAAGCGTCAACCTTAATATTACACGCATGCGACATTCTACTTAGTCACGTGTCTGCTATTTCATCACCAAACCACTCCGACATGGAATCCATGCGTCAACCTTTAAATAACACAACTGCTGAAGTGTCAGGTGGTGAGAATGTTGCTTTGAATTTAGATTCGAACAGTGGTGCCGTGATTGGAAGTGGATTCCAGAATCAGTCAGATGGAGTAGGTACATCCATAGGTTTGGAGTTCAGGAAAAGTCAGGTGTACATTTCAGTGGCACGTTGTAAAACCACCCACAAAGCTAACGGCGATCAGATTCTACCTCTTGAAGGATGGGAAACTGATGCATCTGAAAAGTTGATGAACTCTGAAGGATGGGATAATCAGTTTGATGCAGATGTTATTACCTTAATAGTACACACGTGCGACATTCTACTTAGTCTCGTGTTTTCTATTTCTTCACCAAACCACTCCGACGTGGAAACCATGTACCAACCTTAATATTCCACTGCGACATTTTACTCAGTTACGTGTGTGTTATTTCTTCACCAAACCACTCCGACGTGGAATCCATGTAGCAACGAGTGATACGTGTCACAAACGTTCGTGGAGTGACATGTGCGAGACTTTGCGTGTTAGAAACGTGCGAGATATTGCGTGTCACAAACGTGCGGGTGTAGAGTGACACGTGCGAGACATTACGAGTCTGCTATTTCATTACTCTCCGATGTGGAATTCATATGAAACTGACATTCTACTAAGTCACGTATCTTTTATTTCGTCACCAACTCTCTCCGACATGGAATACTTGCGCGTGTGTTTACATGCACGTATTACACACGTACAAGTGTGGAGTGACACGTGCGAATATACCTACTTAATTTTTAATCTCGATTCCTTCATCCTCTGTCCCAACTGTCTCTCCTCACCTCCTCAACTAGTCAACCCTATGCTATGTTTTTCCAAATAGAGCATCCATTAGCTCTTAAACCCTTGTCACCTTGATCCCTATATATCTATGGAGTTTCCTTCCTCTGTGCAGTATCCATTACCTCTAAATCCCTGTCATTTCCCTATATGCCTATGGAAATTTCTTCGTTTGTGAAGTATCGATCACCTTTTAATCCCCTATCACCTCTCCATATCCCTATGGAGTTTTCTTCCTCTTTAATGGAGCATCCATCCCTCTTAATACCCTATCACCTCCATGTATCCCTATTGAAAAAGTTACACATCCATCACCTCTTATTTCCCTGTCATACCAAGCTAGTGTAACAAAGGAACGAGTAGATGAAATGATGAAAATCAATAGTGATGATGAAATGGAGGTCGCACAATCCTCCATGGCAAAATCATGTATAGTACCTTGAAGCTATCATTTCATTTTTAAAATCTTGCATCTAGCCTTATAAAAATGCAGTGTTCCTTACTAAAGAAACTATGATCTTTAATTTTTACAAGTGCACGTCAGTTTTGGTTTTGATGCATACTGCACTATAGCGTGTGTAAAAATTATAACCGTTTTATTAATTAGGAGTTTATCAGAATGCACAATCTGATTATCTTCAAATATCATACTTATTAACTTTTATATTGTTAAAAAACAGAATGACTTACAATTTTATAATAATCTCATATTATTAATACTAAAACTCGACGAGTATTAATTAATGAGATTGTGATAAATAAAATTGTGGATACATTATGTTAAGGACTAAATAACCTTAGTTAAGCAAATGTGAATGAAGTCATATGGTTTAAAATATATGTGCAGATTAAAAAGGGAAGGGTTTCAATTTTATAATTCAATTGAGTTTTTAACAAGTATACATGTTGGTATAATAAAATAATATTTTATTGAATTGAATCTAATTAGAGCGCGTGCGTGTGGATTCAATTAACTCATTTAATTTTAGTCAACTTTGTACTCTTAATCACAGTCACTCCCTCTAATCCAATCTAACGGACGGTGAGGATTAAATCATTATTATTCTAATTTTCTTTAATGATTAATTAATTATATTAATTTTCTGTTTTAAAGCCCTTCTTCTCCTTCGTCGAAATCCTTTTTTTCGACCCTTCTTCTTTCGTGTCCTTTTTCATCGATATTAATACAAGAAAGCACCCTTTAATTTATTCTACGAAAACGTTGCACACAGTTTACTATATACAGCTCCATTTTACTTCTGCAGGTCTAATAAAAATGAAAAATATCATAATTACCCTTCATTCGCTTATTAATTTTAACAAATATATTTCTAAAACCCTAACCTTGAATGCATAAACCCGTCTATGTAATGATTTAACGCGTGTCCAAATTAAAAATTATTTTCATGAATTATAATACATATTCAAGAGGGACATTATTGGCATTTCAAATTTAATTTGGACCTGCAGAAATAAAGTGGACCTGCATTTAGAACCACCCTTGTATTTATCATCAATAGATTTAGCCAAAGCAGATCAATTAATCCAACGGTGAAATTCCTAATCTCAGTTGAGACATAACGATGAACTCTGCAGAACACATTACCGCCGCCACCGATTCAGTCTCCGGCGTCACAAATCATTGAGTAGAAAAAAAAGCACGGATTTAAAATCTTCGGAATCATGAATTGGTTGCAAGAGAAAATTTATATATGGATAATAATTTTTTGTTGATTGGAGAGAGGGAAAGAGAGGGAAAATTATTATTTGGGAAAAAGGGTTATATAATAGAATCGGTCTCCTGAGTGACCGTCTATATCTAGCAATGATATAGACCAGGGACCACGCTGCAAATATAGTAAATATATGCAAAATTTCGCGGGTCAAAAAGTGGATCCAAATCGGGTCATAACAAACACACCCATTTGCACCATTTTCGGCCACAAACACAGAAACAGCAAACGCAAAACACAAAAACCCCGCAAACGCAAACACCGGAAACACAGATCTACCTTGATTTCACAGAGCAGAACGCAAAACGCGAGGAATAATTTGGGGCAAAAACGCTGGAATTCACTGGTTTAAGCTACGGGCATGGAGATCCAAAGCAAGGTGAGTTCCAATTTGAATTTCCGATCAATTTTGATGTATAAGTCATCAATTCGATGCATCAAATCCTTGCTAATTGTTGTTTTTTTTTTAATTTATAAACCACAGCTTTCAATAAGTGGCGAAGAAGGTGTAGATTCTGCTGTTACCGATCTAGGATCATGCGTAGATGACAAGGAAGATCGATCTTCATTAGCAATAGGTAAATACTGGAGTTCTGTTTGATACTGGATGTTTGCTTTAGTTTTCAGTTTGTTTTATCTGTGAAAAGTGTCGTATTTAGGTTGGGATCTGATGTGTTTAGCATGAAAAACTGGATTTGAATGTGTGAGCACTATGTATATCTGTTGAAATGCTTGTCTGTGGAAAGTGGACTGTTTAGTATGAAATCTGATGTATTTAGCATGAAAACTGGGTTTGAAATTGTAAGCACCATGAATAAAACTTTTTGGAATGCATGCTTGTGAAAAGTGGGCTGTTTAGGATGGAATCTGAACTGTTTAGCATGAAAACTGGATTTGAATGTGTAAGCATCATGAATATCTGTTTAAATGCATGTTTGTGGAAAGTGGAATGTTTAGGTTGTGATCTGATGTGTTTAGCATAAAAACTGGGTTTGAAATTGTAAGCACCATGAAATAATACTTTTTAAAATGCATGCTTGTGAAAAGTGCCCTGTTTAGGATGGAATCTGAACTGTTTAGCATGAAAACTAGGTAACAATGCTGATCTGCCTGATTTGGAGGACGTTGATCTTAGGCAGAGTTTTGATGGACTCAGTGCTAGAACCCTTGAAGAGCTAGAAGCACTTTACAAGCTGCATGCTAAAGCAATTGGTTTTTGCTATAGAAAATCAACAAGTAGGAGAAATCATCAAGGCGTTCACTGCGAACAATATTTTAGTTGCTCTTGTGCAGGAAAGCCGAAAAAAGAAACCACCCAAACACCGCCTACCCCAGTCCTACTGTTAGATGAACCTGAAAGTTCAACATCAAAGAAAAGAAAAAGAAAGCACAAGAACTATCCGATAACCAAGACAGAGTGCAAGGCTTCACTCCGTGTAAAGCTGGTTGATGGAATTTTCCATGTCAAACATCATATCCTAACGCATAATCATGCTTTGCTTAGGCCCAAATGGATGCAGTTTGCAAGAAGCGAGTGCAAAATCACTCCAGCAATAGCCAAGGTAAAAATAGAATAATTTCAACGTAAAAATGTTTAGCACAGATTGCTATATTTTAAAATTGTGTGAGGCTGTGTTTGTTTCAGGTCATAATGGGGATGGAAGATGCTGGAATGAAACCAACTGATGGATACAACTATCTCACATATTTAGCGGGAGGAGATGAGGCAGTGGGTCATGAACTCAGGGACCAAATCAATTTTGTTGGAAGACTCAGAATGAAAGAGATTGAAAAGGGCGACGCAAAAACATTAATAGCAACTCTAGAGGAAAAGAATAAGAACCAAGAAGGTTTTTTCTACAGAGCTTTGAAAACGGAAGATGAAAACAGGTTGAAAGCTGTGTTTTGGAGGGATTCTATGATGCACGAAGATTACAACATTTATGGCGACTGTGTAATACTTGACACTACCTTCAAAACAAACAGGTAACATTGAAAACTGGTGTGTTTAGGTTAGAAACTAGAGTGTTTATTTAGAAAACTGTTGTGGAAAACTGTTTAGTATTAACTGTTTAGAAACTGGTGTGTTTATATTATAAAATAGTGTATTTACATTGAAAACTATAGTCTTTACAGAATGTTTTATGAAATAGGTTTAAATCTTATAAATGACATTTGTAGCTGACTACAGTATTGACTCTTTAGAAACTGGTGTGTTTATATTTAAAACTGGTGTGTTTACTTTAAAAACTGTTGTATTTACATAATTTTTTTTTTCTGAAACAGGTACAATTTGATATTTGCTATGATACTTGGAATGAATAACAGCCGAGGTAATGTGATGTTTGCCTGTGCTTTTATGTCTGATGAAACAAGTGAAACGTTTGAGTGGGTACTTAAAACATTCAAGAAAAGTATGGGAGGCAAAGCACCGATAACATTGTTTACAGATCAAGATATTGCGATGACAAATGCGATCGAAAAGGTAGAGTCTTAATACTGCATGTTTAACATGTTTTTTATATTGTCCTGGGCTAATTAATGACAATCTTCTGTAACAAAAACAGGTTTTCCCTGAGACGAGACATCGATTATGTTTGTGGCACCTTATGCAAAATGCAATTTCCCATTTTGGCGAGCTGAAAAAAGACGGGCCTTTCAAGTCAGCATTCCAGCGATGCTTATACGGCTGTTCGTTCGAGCAAGAATTTGAAGACTGTTGGAGAAATTTGCTCATAGAGTTCAACTTGGAAGGTGATGACTGGTTCGAACGGCTGTATAATTTGCGCGAGAAGTGGTGTACAGCGTTCAGCAAAGATTTCTTCTCTGCTAGGACACTAGCTACACAAAGATGTGAGAGTGCAAACCATGCTATCAAGATGAAGGTCTCAAAAACAACATCGTTGACTCAGTTTGAGAAGGCTTTTGAAAAAATGATTAGAAAATGGAGGAAGAACGAACAGAAAGAGGAAAGTAGGTGCCTACGTTTTCTACCTCGGTCAGCAAAAGGGGGCCTTTTGAAGCATGCATCCGAAGTCTACACACTCAAGATTTATGAGGAATTCAAGCGAGAATTTGGATGGGCAATGGCAACATCGATTTCTGAATCCAAGCTGAATAATGGTGGATACATCAGATGCTTTGTAGTGACTTTAGAAACAGATCCTGATACAGCAGGTTTGTTTTTATTTACAACTAATTTTTTTTTTGATATAATAGTCTTTTGGATGAAATCTAATGTCTTTAGGTTAGAAACTGGTGTGTTTGACTATAAAACTGTTGTATTAGCAACAAGTGAAAAGATATGTTGTTTAGAATAGATACTAGCATGTTTAAGAATGTGAATACTAGAGTGTTTAGTTGTTTAAAAACTAAACACTCTAGTATTCACATTCTTAACACATGCTAGGTTCTTGAACGTAAACTGAGAAGGAAGAATCTTTTGGCTAAAAACTGATATCCTTAGGTTAAAAACTGGTGTATTTAGGTTAGAAACTGGTGTATTTGTTTTGAAAACTGGTGTATTTACAGAAGGTCTTGCAGGTGAAGTTATGGTGACAATCCCTGCAAATAAGTCCTGGGAGTTTCACTGTTCCTGTAGAATGTTTGAAGAAACAGGCTTGCTATGCTACCACATGATCAGGATATTGCACATGATGTCAATAATGAGGATTCCACCACAGTACATTGTGTGCAGATGGACGAAGAATGTGAAAAAGCAAATCTGGGATAAGTTTCTTGAAGAAGACAAGAATGCTGAGGCAGGTAAGAAATTGAAGGACTCAATTCCATGGCGGCATCAGATCACAGGGCAGTTCTACCATCTGGTTGCCCAAAGTGAAGACAATCTGGAAGCTAGAAAACTATTAGAAGATGCGGTAAAGAGGCAAACGATTTCAATTCAAAAAGTCCTAGGAAAAGAAGAAGAAGAAGAAGTCACAGATCCAAAGAGCTCATCCGGTAATGCTGTTCCAATTGAAGAAGATGATGAGTTTGCAATTGAAGATCCAGACAAAGCAAACACCAAAGGGAGAGGTAAAAGAATCAAGTCATCAATCGAGCGCCCTAAAGCAAAGCCAACAAATGAGTTTGGATCATATACTCCAAAGCCGCGATTATTTTAAGTTCCATATTTGTTTTTTTTCTTGATTTTTGGTAAATACTTCCAAACATTATACCATCGAGATTTGAATTGAGTTATGGTATTGGGATTTGAAACTGCTGGATTGTTGTGTTAGAAATAAGGGTATTTGTGTTAAAAACAGTGGTGTTTATAGTGAAAAACTGTGTTTTTTATGTTTATAGTTGAAAGCTGTTGTGTTTTAGATGGAAAATGGAAACTGTTGAAACTGTTGAAAGGTGATTGACTTAGAAACTGTTGTTTTTAAGATGAAAACTGTTGTGTTTAAGATCTCAAAACAACATCCATGGAAACTGTTATATTTAAGATGAAAACTATTGTGTTTATAGAAACTTGTGTAAGGTTTCTATCTTAAAAACTGTTGTTTTTAAGATAGAAACTGATGTGTTTAAGTTAAAAACTGAATGCTTAAGATAGAAAATGTAAAGCTGAACAAACTTTCATAAAACTAAAACAAGAGTCATTAACAAGCAAAAGTGCACTGTTTAACATGAAAAACTAAAAATTAATATCCTATACTGGTCTAAATTTTGATATGCTAACCAAGGTGTTTATGAATTTTCCCAAAATTCATAATCGTCAATGTGAAGATCAAAACTTGGCATTGCTTCCTTGACCTTCGGCATAGCAGATTTCACTACCTCATCAAACCACTTGTGCAGCTCGGGCGCCTGCCAAAACTCCTCACTTTCCCATATATCTTCAGGTTGGCTACTGGCTTCAGCTTCTTGTGGTTGAGTTTGACGCTCTTCTGCATTCTGACTTTGAACCTTGGCAGCGGCTTTATCTGACTTAAGTCTTGCAAAGAACTTCGCAGTGACAAGTCCCATATCCCTTTTCAGAATCTCATAAGCTTGTTCAGCATTCTGTAGAAGAATAAATAAACAGTTAAAAGGAATTCAGAATAAAAAAAGCCAAGACGTTTTGTAAAACTTACACTCAAACCAAGGTCCGCTATCTCCTGATCAGTTTTAAACTCCCCAGTTCCTGGAAGGTCGAAGCTGCCATTAAACTTATTGGCTGGCCTATCCCCATGAGCAGCATTAATGACCCTCCCCGCACGAGTCAGTGGGTACGACCTGGTCTCAACGAGAACCTTGTCAAAGCCATTCATTTTGAGCCAACTAACCCTTGAAGCCACCTTATCTTGAGGCCAGTGCTGAGCAAGAGGGACTGTCATAGGTTCCGGCATACCTAAATTTTAAACACACGGAAAGATACCAGGTCAGACAGAAAAATCACACTAAACACACAAGTTTTCAAAGTTAAAACATTAGAAATCACATTAAACACACAATTTTTCAGAATCATACCTAAATATGGCGACCGTTGAAGATATTGGATCAGAACTACATACACACAACCCCCAAGAGCAGTGTGTTTCTTGCTTCGTTTGTGGAAGTTCGTCACCCCTTTCAGTAGCTGCTCCAAGAGATACTTGCACCAATCCATGGTTGCTATCTCAGACACGTCAGTGACAGCCTGGATCATCTTCATATCGACATTCCTAAATTTTATGCCAGCCAGAAAAATACATTAAATACACAAGTTTTCAGTGTTAAAGCATTAGAAACCACATTAAAAACACAAGTTTTCAGAATCATCTACCTGGTTTGCAGAGGATTGACAAAGTTTCCGAGCATAAACAGCACAAAAAACTGCAGAAACTCTTCACCACCATCTGGAAGGGCTTCCATCTCTCTCACCAAAGCATCCAGAGGGATGTCAGCATCGTCATTCACCTTGAACCTCCTCTTCCATGCAAGCCTCTCCCGCTTAATCTTCTCAGATTTATCAGCGTCGATGTTCCCAGACAATGAACCAACAGGTACATCAACCCCACCTATCGGCAAGCCCAACACATCAAAAACCTCATCAACCCCTATCTTATAGGTCACTGACCCTATGGTTTGATTTCCATGGCCATCTAGACTGGAAATCAAAAATGGGATGATTTCCAGCGGGAATTTGCTCATCTGCACCTTCAACAAGCCCCCAAAACCAATTGTCTCAACAGCAGCCTTCTGAGCCTCGGTCAGTTTTGCTAAAAACTTGGCAACAATGCTTAAATGGCATGCTATTTTCACGCCCTTATCCAGTCTGCAAATTAAACATTTAAAAATCAGTTAAAATGCAACTATCGAATGTTAGTATATAAAAAACTAAAATTAAATTTAAAACTTACTTAATTTCATCATTTTCCACAATGCAAACATGCTGCGACTTTTTCCTGGCCTTCTTTTCCACTACTTCACCATCAGTTGTCTCCACATCATTTTTCCTCTTCCTCCGTTTGTCAGTTGGAACAACACTTGCAGCACATTTAACTGTACTTATGGGAGGAACGTCGTGGACAGTGGACTGGGAATGGACCTGGGGCTGGGGGGCTGAGGCTGAGATTGAGGCTCCTTGAGCGGGACCTCGTTGAACAAGGGCTGCTGTGGCTGGGGCTGATCAACCCGAGGATGGGGCTCGCTGACCTGGGGCTGTGGCTGGGGCTGATCGACCCGAGGCTGGGGCTCGCTGACCTGGGGCTGGGGTAGGGGCGAGACGTTTTGGAAGGGGGATAGGTTGAACAGGGGGGACAGAGGCTGGGACTCCTCTAACATGGGCTGAGGAGACTGAGGCTGAGGCTGGGAGGGCTGGGAGGACTGAGGCTGAGGCTGGGAGGGCTGGGAGGACTGAGGCTGGGACTCCTCGAACGGGACCTCGTTGAACGAGGCGATGTTGAACAGCCCTCCCAGCTGGGGTAGGGGCTGGGATTCAGGCACGTTGGCATGGGGCTCGACAGTGCTGGACTGGAGCTCATCAGTGGTGACCTCGGGCTCGACAGTGCTGGACTGGGACGAGGCATGAACTAAAATCTTCTTTACACGTTTCTTTGCTTGACGTTTCTTGTTCACCACAGGTTCAGCAGCAGCTTTCTTCTCAGGTGCAGCTTTCTTCTCAGGTACATCAGCAACTTTCTTCTCCGCTGCACGGGGAGGTTTCTTCTCCGTAGATGGACAATCCCTGCATTTTTTGTTTTTACGCAAATTCCTCTTGCCTGTATTAAAAAACAAAATAAACATTGGCACATGTTAAAAATCTACTACATAAGATAAAAACTACATTAAAATTGAAGGGAAAACAAAATCATACCATGAGTGCATGTGGATTCAGTAGCCACTTCTTTTCCCTTTTTTCCTTTTCTAGTGAGCTGCTCTTCAACATCATCTTCAGCATTGTCTTCATTGATTTGTGGAACAATGGATGCCAATACAGTATCAGCAAAATTCTGGCTGTCGCTCTGATCCTCATTGATTGGCTCAGCCCCAATCGTAGAGCGCGTGTTATACACCACACGTACTGCAAAGAAATATTTTTCTAATCAGTAATAATAATTTTTGAATTTTAAACACTTGTAAAAGCATAAATAATCAGGCTAGAAAGACAAGTTTTCATATTATAAACTTCAGATTTTAGACACATAAAAACTAGGGTGTTTATGTTAAATAATGTTGTATTAAGTGTAGTCAAGTTTCCAAATTAAACAGTCAAGGTTCCAAAAAAACACAGTTTTCAAACTAAACAGTCAAGTTTTACGTCAACAGTTTTCAGGCTAAACAATACAGTTTTCAACCTTAATAATCTAGTTTTTACAAAACAACATTTATCACATGTAAAAATCAAAGTTCTACAATCACTTCATTCTAAAAAAGCAAGTTTTCACAAAATTTTTTTATAGTTTTCATACTAAAAGATCAAGTTTCTAAACATCAAAGTTTCCAAACAATAAAATTTGAAAAACCACAGTTTCCAGACTAAACTACATAGTTTCTTCAAACACAGTAGTATTCAGCCTTAATGATCAAGTTTTCAAAAATAACAGTTTTCACATTAAACAAGCAAATTTTACAAAACACCACAGTTTTCAGGTTAAAAACTAAAAAATCCACATGCACACAGAAAACACATTAAACAGTCAAGTTTCCAAAAAAACACAGTTTTCAAATTAAACAGTCAAGTTTTACATCAACAGTTTTCAGGCTAAACAATACAGTTTTCAACCTTAATAATCTAGTTTTTACAAAACAACATTTATCACATGTAAAAATCAAAGTTCTACAATCACTTCATTCTAAAAAAGCAAGTTTTCACAATTTTTTTTTATAGTTTTCATACTAAAAGATCAAGTTTCTAAACATCAAAGTTTCCAAACAATAAAATTTGAAAAACCACAGTTTCCAGACTAAACTACATAGTTTCTTCAAACACAGTAGTATTCAGCCTTAATGATCAAGTTTTCAAAAATAACAGTTTTCACATTAAACAAGCAAATTTTACAAAACACCACAGTTTTCAGGTTAAAAACTAAAAAATCCACATGCACACAGAAAACACATTAAACAGTCAAGTTTCCAAAAAAACACAGTTTTCAAACTAAACAGTCAAGTTTTACATCAACAGTTTTCAGGCTAAACAATACAGTTTTCAACCTTAATAATCTAGTTTTTACAAAACAACATTTATCACATGTAAAAATCAAAGTTCTACAATCACTTTAGTTTTCATTCTAAAAAAGCAAGTTTTCACAATTTTTATAGTTTTCATACTAAAAAATCAAGTTTCTAAACATCAAAGTTTCCAAACAATAAAATTTGAAAAACCACAGTTTCCAGACTAAACTACATAGTTTCTTCAAACACAGTAGTATTCAGCCTTAATGATCAAGTTTTCAAAAATAACAGTTTTCACATTAAACAAGCAAATTTTACAAAACACCACAGTTTTCAGGTTAAAAACTAAAAAATCCACATGCACACAGAAAACACATTAAACGGTCCAGTTTACAATCTAAACACATAAAAATTCAACCAAAACAGTCTAATCGAACTAGAGCAGTCACGAAGATCAAAAAAACAACAAAAAAGCGGGAAAACACAGCGACAGAAAGTATCACCTCTCTGCACCCCCTCTGGTTTGTTTTCTTCCACTGATTTAGACGACTTCATTTTTTTCAGATCTGCAGAACACAAAACACGAATCACGAATCACAAAACACAATCAATCAATCAAAACATCACACCAATCAATCATGAAAAGAATAATGAACAGTCGGATTAACATACCTGACTCAGAGATTGGAATATTACCCAATCGATTAACAACTGAGCGAGGACCGCTGCAGTACACGAAAACGCAACAATCAGAACTCAATACAAAAAATGCAGATCAAAAAACCATTAAATAACAATCAATACCTGGATTGCGCCGGTTGGATTCCGCCGGTTGGACTGCGCCGGTTGGATTGCGCTGCGATGGTTGGGATTGCGACGGTTCGGCGCGACTGGGGGTTTCGGAAGAGAGGGTTTGGAATTGGGAACGGTGGTTGCAGAGTGAAATTTGGGAAATAAAAAAATAGGAAATTGCTTTATATATTTATGGAGGAGGGCTTTTTAGCAATTTCTCTAATTGTTAAAAAGGACTTGCTTATTTCTAAATTACAAAACAGGAGCCGTTTTTCTAATTGTAATTGCAGAAATAGGCCGTCTATATTATAGCAATAATATAGACGGTCTATTACAAGACTAATATTAAATGGAAAAGGTTTGAAAAGCATTTAAATTATATTTACCGTTTCCCATCGGGTTTCTCAAAATATGAGGAATATATTAAAGATAATATAGCATTAAGAAATTATACATACTGTTTCCCATCCTGAATCGGTTTCAGGATATCGTCTATAAAAGGGTTACTGCCCTCAAGGCTCAAATCATTATTTTTCATACTCGTCATTCATCAAACTGCCTTCAGCAGTGTTTCAGCAACAAGTCGCTTCTCCAGCGATGAGCGGCGAATCAAGATCTCGGTATTCCTGGAGAGCTACACCGTCACCAACACAGGCTCTCCTCGCCACAGAGCAAGAAATCGCTCGCTCTCGAGCAGAGATTGAACTTAAAGAAAAGGCGGATGCTTTGATCGCCAAAGATGAGAGAATCAAAAAAATCACAAAGGCGCTGTGTAGCAAGAATCAAGAAAACCATCTTCTACAGCAAGAAATCCATCTTCTACAGGCCGATATTAGGGATAAGGATATCAAGCTCGATCGATTGCACCTGGCTCTGCTAGACGATAATCGAGAAATCACGGATGATAGAATCCAGACACTGGAGGCTGATCTGAGTGCCAGAGACGTAAGCATTCAAGAATTCAGACAACAGATCGCCAGCCTGCAGGCGGATTTGATCGCCAGAGATGAAGAATTGCGCGAGAGGGATGAAAAGATCGTTGAATTGAGAAAACGGAAATCGGTGGAGGATTCGGAAGAACAAGCTCCTCCCCAAAAACGGGGGCGAAAGAATCGATGGATTGAATAATAAATATCATTGTAAAGTAATTGTTCTTTTTTTACACAAATGAATAAGATTCATCATCATTTCCAGTATTCTCTTCTCTCTACATTACTTTTGAAGTTACATATTGAATTCAATTATTCGACTCTCCCTTCTTTTCATCTTCTAATAATATCCTCCTTATAACTTCTTTTGTAATTTTTGGGATTCAGGTTGATGCAGACAAGGTGTTTGATGAAATTCCTTAACCAGCACTTTTTTGTTCACTGTCTAATGGGATTCAAGTTGTTGCATCCAATGTGTTTGATTAAATCCCTTAACCAGCCTACACTATTTCTCTCTCGGTCGTATTACTTGTCTGTTTTCCATTTTCAGCGTGTAGGTGTTCGTTTGCTGTATTGGGTTAGTAGAAATAACTTATGATCTTGCTATTTTTCAGTCTTTCTTTTTCAATCTTCTAGAACATGATGGCTCATGGCTGAATTGATTCCAATCAAATTTGTGTTCCAACCTTTTGGTTGGATCCATATGAATTCCATGGCTGGCTCTGGAAACGTTAATCCTTTAATCCCAATTTTCATTTTTGAGCTTCTATTTGCGCTCAGTATCAATTATGTGTCAACCTTTTCTGCGTATGGAACTGTTGCTCCTTGCATTGTCCATTGTGTTATTGCCTCCAATAGATTTCAACTGTAAGGTTGCTTTTCCTTTTATGTTTGTATGCTAGTAATTTAAAAAGTTTGTTGCTTTCTCTTTCATTTTTATGCTAGCCTGTTAGAAGATAATGCTTTTTCTTCAGGCGTCGGTAGAAGTCCGTGTATTAATATAGGTTCTGACTATTTTTCCTCTTTGGTTCTTTTTGCAGTTCTTCCTTGGTGGAAGAACAAAAGACTCTATCGCCAAGTTCATCAGTGCAACCTTGGAGCCTGATGTTGGTGAGTTATTTTCAACCACCAGTGCGTTGCTGTAATTTGTGTCAAAAGCATGTGTTTTGTCCTTTATACTGTAGCATATCGATCACCATATACTTAGTTGAATGAGATTTATGATGCCTCTATTTTGCTGCTAGTGGCATGTAGGTAATATATAGGTTTGATCCTTAGAACCAGGCTCCTGCACTATAAGTGCAGGAAAAAGCTGTCTAATTTTGGGCATAATCATACTGAATAAGAAGAACCTTGTATTGTTGCATGTACAGTTGTATTCAGTTATGTATTTTATTTAGCATTTTACAACTTCTGCACGCTGTTTGTGAATGGTTAAGTTACATTATATCTTACCGTTTTCCTATTATGATATAAAATAGACTTATTAAGTTAGATAGATCAAATAATAGAGTTTCTGTTGTCAGGGTTTTAGCTCTTAATGGATCTTATCACGGGGATACTCTTATCTGTGGATTTCAGTTTTAGTGGTTTTATATGGTTTTAGTATGTACTTCTGACCTTTCACATTCCCATTGGATGAAGTAGCAGGAATGTTTACAAGTTTATCTATGAATTGCAGGTGTCCAATACACGATATAATGTCTACACTAATTTCTATTTAGTTTCTGTACAATTTGCCCCTTTGTTGGAAACAATTTTCAAACAATTGTTGGAACTTGAAAATGCAATTTTGAAACGATTTTTGATTAGCACCATTGGTATGGCTTTGGCACCTTCTTGTCTTCCAATTTTGATTAGGTTTCATATCGGAAAACATGCTGGACATAGCCGGATATCTTCTTTCCTATAGGTGTTGCTTACTGTTGGTCACTACCAAAAGCTATTTCAAAGTGTAGACTGATGATTATATGATGTATTTGAACAGGTGAAGAAGAAAATACTGGGAAAGAAGAATTTTATTGATAAAATGCAAAGAAACAATTCATTTACAATGATGATGGTATTGACCAGACTGAAGAAGTTTTCATTTGAGTCCGAGGTCTGCCGGATTCCATGGCCTTCTTGTCTTTTTTCGGGGGACTTGCTCTACTGACTCAGCAGTTTTCCGTTTCTTTAATTGATCGATTTCTTGATCCTTGGCTTGCAGAGCATTTTTCATCTCTTGAATGCTTTTATCTCTGGCGCTCAAATCCCTCCGCAATCTATCAACTGCTTGATCCTTGGCAACCCGACTTCTTTCGATTTCTCGATTCTTGGCAAGCAGAGCTGTTTTCATTTCTTGCAGATCCTTTCTCAGCTCTTCAATCTTGGCATCCTTGGCCTTCAAACGGCGATCCATTTCTTGGTCCTTAACCGTTTCTTGACTGCTTTTGACCTTTAGAGGATCGAATTTTCGGGTTTTGTCAATCATGGCATCTGCTATGTCTTGAATTATCTGCTCTTTGGCGAGGAGATCCTCTGTCAGTTTCTGGAATCGTACTTGTTCTTCAGATTCCATAGGTAGGGCAGAGCCATTTCATTTCGCTCTTGCTGCTCCTCCAGCCACTGGAGCACCGGACCCGGGACTAGATCCGACGCCATAGCCGAATTTGAGAATAAATTAACACCCAGCCTTCCTTCTATTTACAGGGCCAGATATCCCGAATCACAGATGTAATGGGATTAGTTCCTCGAAAAAAAAAAGTTCCGGGACTGAATGGGATTAGCGCACCAATATCAAAATTTATTAAGTTCTTTTGTTTTGAATTATATTAATATATTTATTATAGGATTTGTTTTTAATTTGGTAAAAATTAAAATGTGCTGAATTCGTTTTTTGTTTGCAATTAGGCCTGTTCTTGAGAACTTATTTTTTGCTAAATTGAACTTAATTGGACTAAAAATATTTTATATACCATTATGTACGATAGAAATATAATAAATTTAGTGAAAATTATGATCTATTGAACTGGATGAAAAATTAAAAATATATTGACCTAAATCGAAGAAAAAAAAATAAAGATAGAGAAAATATCCTGAATTCCCCATGAAAGTTTTTATAAGTTTTAACTTATAAAGTTTACCTTTTAATTTGAACTGTATTTTTAATTAATTAACTTTAAATTTTTTATATATTTTATTATATATTTTAACATAAAAATATATCATTTGAGTGTAAATACACAGTGGTAGTTCAATAACATTTAGGAAAGTTAGTTTTCAAAAGAGTTTATAAAAGATATTTACTTGAATTACATAATTTAAAAAAGAGTTCTATTAATTATCTATCTCATTAACTATTGAGCTCAACCAAGATTAATATTTATCTTTTTTTAATTTTATGTACTACTTATTAAATAAAGTCTTGCGTGATTAATTTTTTATTGAAATAATTATAGAAATACATCAACAGTGTATCAAGTGGGAAACTCACCCATTCTTTTTATTTTTTTGAGACAACCAATTCGATTACTTATAAATTGTTCACGCTACAAATGTTTGGTGACCGCGCTAGTACATCCGCATCATCTACAAATAACCAGGCCTGACTCATCAAATGAACCAAGTGAAACCTCCACTTTAAACCCTTAAAATGAGCTAAAATAAGGCCCGTATTTTTTTTAAAAAAAAACTCAGATTTATGTAATTTTTTAAAAAATTGTTCTTTAAATCGCTATATTTTCTAAAAATTTGCCAAATAATGACCCCATTTTTTAAAGAAATCCATTATTTTAACTAATCTTAATTATTTTCCTTGGGACCCTCTATTAAGACGCTTATAAAATCGTGAAGTCACACTCAAATAACATGTGCAAGATAGACTCGTCCTTAGCGAAGCACATGTTGCACTTGGACGAGACATTCATGCCTCTCTTTCATAGAGAGTGATTAATAGGGCATGCCCCTGAAATCATCCTCCAAATCAGGAAATTAACATGTTTCGGTGCATTCCCATTCCACAGATGCTTCCACAACGCTTTGTACTTATCCTGGTTTCCTCCTATTGTTGAAGTTGATGGGTCGATGCTCTGTATATTAGCCACTGTTATTTGGTATCCTGACCTAACCGTATATTTCCCTAGAAGTTCCTTATCCCAAATCACGAAGTCCGTTGCGCATAAGGGCTCCTTTGTGATATGGATTTTCATCATCTGTCTGATTTCATCATCTGCCTGATTTCATCTTCCTTGAAAATATCTCTAAGTAGCGACATCCTCCGATATTTTTCATGATCAATCAGATCACCAACCTTGAAGCCTAACATTGTTAAGGCTTCATGGCCGTGGCTTACCGAATTCTGAGAGTTTGGTATCCAGTTTGCCTGAATATCGACCTCCTTTTCCAAGATAATTTTCCACTTAAGTCCCGGTCTAATCAAGTACAAGCCCTATAGAATTCCTCGCCACCCCAAGAATATGTCGGCTTCCTTTGTGTTTGGAGAAGGCCCTACTCGCCGCAATACTTCCCTAAGAAAAATTAGCAAAGAAGGATTCCTTGTGCATCAATAGCGACCACGCTTGCTTCTCAAGCATGGCCTGATTCATTTGCATAGTGGACTTCATACCCAGCCTCCCCCCCCGCCCCATTTTTTTTTTGGATACACACATCTTGTCCCACGACTTTCAGTGAATTCCACTGCCTTCTGGGTCCCTTGCCCATATAAACGTCGCCATGTGGTTATCAACCATTTTCCCAACTGTTTCCGGGATCTTAAAAGTTCAAGGGTGTACTGCGCCAGGCATGTAAGGACATGCTTGCAATGCGCGATTCTGCCCATTACTGAGAGCTCACTCTTCCTCCACAGTGGTGTTTTTGCAATAACTTTTTGGGGCACAATGTTGAAAAGCTTAATTTTTGACTCTGAAATATCCATATTATGTCCCAAGTATTTGGATTGCGGGAGGTTGGGTTGATATTGAAGGTGGGTTTGATTATGTTAAAGGTGTATTCGTTCGAGTTCGGGTTGACCAAATATGATGACTTATCAAAATTTATCCGCTGATCCGTGTAGACGATCAATAGATTTATGGCAGAATTCAGCTTCCTAACTCCCTCTGCCGACACCTCAAAAAACAGTGTACAATCATCTGCAAACATGAAATGGGATACTCTTGGAACTGACCTTCCAATCTTCACCACTGGACACAAGGTTTAGACCTGTTGCGTTAGCAAGATTGAAGAAAGTGCATGTTGGCAAAGGATGAAAAGGAAAGGCGATAGGGGCACCCTTGTCGCAACCCTTGTATGGGTCGAAACAGTTCGAATACAATCACATTAAATTTGACTGAATAAGAAACAGTCGAGACACATTCCATAACCCAGTTAATCCAACACCCCGGGAAAACGTCCAGGAGACCCTATCATACACCTTACTCAGATTGATTTTCAGGGCAGCAGTCACTTTTTTCACCGACTTCCTCTTTCTAATTCCCATTTAAAGCGGTTGTATAGGTAATAAACTAGATCTACGTAATGGATTAGATAGCTTTCAAAAAAAAGTAATGGATTAGGTATAAAAGAAGTCATGGGATCACATTTTTTATTTATTTTTGGCTGAGATAATATCATGCTTTTTATAAGACTTTTTAAATAAATAAAAAAAAGAAACGTTTACTTAAATTTTGTTTGGTTGAGTTTATTTTTTACTGATCTGATTTGAACTGAGATGAATTGAACTAAACTTGATTGACCTTAACTAAATTGAACAAACGTGAAAATTAATGTATTGAAAAATGAAATTGATATGGCTAAATTTATCTAAATTTGATCAAAATAAATTATTAGTGAAATGAACTTAGTTGAACTAAATTAAATTAAATTATATTAAATTGAACTGCTCTACTTATAAGGTCAAGCAACCATGACCTTCAAGTAGAAAACTTATTTCAAAATTATTCTAGTTGTGCTCCAACAAATAAAGGCCAGAAAATAAAGAAAGTCTGACTGGAATTTTTTCAGCTGGTAAAAAACTGGAGTGCTCATCCTGCAATATGACCACATATTTTGATAGTCCAACAAATCACTGAATTTGTCTTGTGAATATCGCTTCTTGTTTTCTACTAATGAAGTGCTATTGAAGTTGCGCAATCAGGCTCACAGAATTTCGCCTGCAATGCTCTTGTCTCACCTGTAAGCCCTTTCATTTCCGTAGTCTCTGTCAATTGTTATGCTGTTTCCTGCTGAACTCTGAATTGGGTTTCTGCAAATCCTCTGTTTTGACTCAGAAAGTTTCAATCTTGACAAGTTTATAGGCTAGCCCAGATGGCTTAAATTTGAAAAATTAACTGTGAAGTAGGTCTATGATATCATTAATGGTAAACTGCAGGTATATGTTGTCTCTTGTCATCTGTGTTTCCTGAATTTAGAATGTGGTTTATTGCGCAGAAATAGATTGTTTGTAGGTAGTTGTCCTTTCATTTTATTGACCTAGATGATAAGCTAATGATGGTTTATTTATTGACATTGTTTTGATGAATAATTAGGTTATTTAGTTTGTTGTACATTTGTATCATATTGACATCATTTGATTCTTCTCGTTGTTGAATTACTCTCAGGAAGCTTTCGATCTGTTATGTTTGCAAGGGGAATAATCTATTGGTGCCAAATTCGGGCTATGTAGTTCAGCTCACAGGAGTGAGACCATACACTAGTACCCCCTTAAGTGCTAGTTCATCCTGCAGAAAGAAGGTTTCATCTCTATTCAGTTCTGTTAGTTTGCGCATTGTGCCACATAGTCGTAGGGATTTGCATCCTAACATTAGTGCCGCTGAGGCGATTCATGTTGTGGAGTCTTGTCTGAAAGAAGATTCTGATTCACTAGAGGAGCAATCATTAACTGAGGGTTCTCGGGGGGTTACTTTCCCCATTGTTTTGGAGAGCGCTAGACTTGGGAATGAAAGGGAATTGGAAAGAAGAAGAAAGATTGGAAGTGCAAATAAAGGAAGGGTTCCATGGAATAAAGGGAGAAAACACAGTGAAGGTACTGCCGTCTCCTGTATGTGTTTAGTTTTTGGTGAACCTTTCGCATGCCGTTCAGAAATCTAAATTACCTGCTTTGCTTGCAGAGACACGGGAGATCATTAGGCGACGGACGAAAGAAGCCATGAAAGATCCCAAGGTGAAGTCATGTAAGACCAAATTATATAGGGAGCATTATTGTAAATATGTGATATCTTGATAGTAACAAAGCTTATACTTTTTCTGTCCAAATGTGTAATATGTGATGGTAGTAACATAGCTCATCTATTGCAATTCAAATATTTGCAGGCATCTTATACTGTTCTCTCAATACACTAACTATTTGCTTCTCTTCCTGATATTCCCACATTATATTAGCATGTGATTCCATTGAGCACATTCTGTTACTAATACTGTTTTCTGTATCTATTTTCCTTTTTAATTTCTACATTGTCCTGGTAATGATTTTCAGGTGAGAAAGAAGATGTCCGAATGCCCTCGCTCACTGAGGTACTTCTGATTTTCCTCTTTTAAAATATATAAATGCGCCTTTGTGGATTGGCTTTATATAAACATTACTGCCTATGTACAAGTGTTTTTTTTTTTTTAAAGATATGTACAAGTGCTTTTTTGAGCAATTTGATTGAGGTCATGTATAATGTTCCAATGAAGTACTTAATTTGTGGTCATGTATAATATTCCATGTATACTCTTGTTGCCACACCCTAGGTTCAGAGCTGCTGAAATATCACCCACGATGATAGCTCTACTCCTTGAAATCTATAGCTTTAGATATTGACTGTAAACCATTTTCCTGTTGTTGATAATCTATTTTGGATCTTCAGATTGCTTTGCCATAAACCATGAGATCGATATATAATTTCGGTGTCCTTTCTTAAGCTCTTACCTTGAAAATGCGGACCTCACTTGCTAATTGCTTTCTGATGGGGAATCTTTAACGTTTCTGAAATGTTATTCAACTGTGGAGGTTGAAACCTAAAGTTTGACTTTGTTGCAGTGAACAAACCAAGGCAAAAATAAGCAAGTCGCATAGGAAGATATGGCGTGAGCGTTTGAAATGGAAAAGGTCAAGGGAGAAAGTGTTCCAGTTATGGGCCAGCTGCATTGCTGGAGCAGCCAAGGTGGGGAGCAATGATCAACAAGAACTGGAATGGGATAGCTTTGACAAGATTAAAAGAGAGATCCAACTTGAACAGCTTCAGTGGGCTGAACAAAAGGCAAAGGCAAGTGATGCACCACGGAAACGAGCAAGGAAGAGAAAAACAAAGAAGAAAGAAGTCGCACGCAAGCAAAAGAAGCCGAAAAGCAAGGGAAAAGTTGTTGGAGAGTCTAAGATGAATGCAGGAAAGATGCCTAAGGAAGATGCAGAAGACTTTGGTGGCAACAAAGTGTTTGACTTAAGGAGAAACCTAAATAAGGTACTAGCCTTTGTTTTTTTTCAGTCTTCTTGTAAGAGCTACTAGCCTTGGTAATTTACATGATACTTGCAAAAACTTTACAACAGCACTGTCTTATTGCTTTTTGAAATTTGCTTTTTGTTTGCAGATTCGCAAACAGAAATCTAGAGTGAGTTACATCAGCAACCAATACAAGCGAACGTGGGAGAACTTGGATGTGAAGTTAGAGAGAACCGAAGAAGATGATACTCTAGCTGATCAAATCCGTCTCGCCAAGTACAGAAGAGCAGAATTCTCACTGAGGAAGCCTTAGTAATGAGAACATAGAGCTCTCTACCGATATCAGGTCCAGGTTGCCAATGTCAGAACTGAAATCTACAACTCTACGAGGATCCCAGGTCATACCAAAAATGTACAAGCTTTTGTTGAGCGTAGGAAACACTAACGTTTATGTGAACATTATGTTGTACTCTATAGGGAAAGAACTATACTAGGCAACAAGATTTGGCTAGATATAAACGTAGACACGAGTATGGATATTGTTTGCCCCGAGTTACAAAGAATATCAGTTGCGAGTAGCACTGGCACGCACACGTCTTTAACACAAGCTTGTTCATTTGCCATTGAATAAACAGACTACCTCTTTGCAAACAACAACCGATTTAGCATGGCTAAACTTAATCAAAAAAAGAAGAAAGGAAAGTACAGATTAACCAGAACCGAAACTTTAAACCACGTAAAATTTCTAAGAATATTTGATCTCAGTGGGTACTTAACAATTACCAGGTGAAGGTTAAACTGAACAAGAGGAATTCCAGGAAACAAATATAACAGTGTAGCACAAATAAAAATACTGAAGTTAACTTCCAAGACAAGATCCTAAAACCAGTGACCACTGACCAGTTACCATTATTCATATACAATAGTCTCCTTCCTATCGTCTAATCTCTCCCGGGAAAGTTCTGGTTCTGGTTCTGGTACATGTTCTGTGCATTAGGCCCCGGTCCAGATTGGTAATGTCCTTGCCCTCCATATGGTGGTGCATTTCCATACTGCTGTGGGTTGGGAGCATTATTCTGCATGTAGTTTGGTTGGTACCCATTCTGCTGCTGAGGTGCAGCAGCGTTGGCATGCTGAGGTGGATAAGGTGCGTTGTTGCCCGCCTGAGGTGGATAAGGTGCGGCGTTGCCTTGCTGAGGTGGATATGGTGCAGAGTTTCCCATGCTCTGGTTCTGGTGAGGACGATAGTTGGCATTCGGACCAGGTGCAGGGTTATACTGTGCATTGGGTGGCATGCCGCCACCACCACCACCCATGTTGTTCGGGGGTGCCATGCCACCACCCATGTTGTTCGGGGGTGCCATGCCACCACCCATGTTGTTCGGGGGTGCCATGCCACCACCCATGTTGTTCGGGGGTGCCATGCCACCACCCATGTTGTTCGGAGGTGCCATGCCACCACCCATGTTGTTAGGGGGTGGTGCATACCCTCCATTATTCTGGGGAGGACCTTGTGGCGGTCTTCTCCTCTCAAAGTTTCGTGAGCGGTCATTGTCGCGAGGTCTGCTATTACGCCTATTTCTCTCACTTGCCCGACTATTGTTTCTCACCCACTCCTCATGATACTTGGGGTCATAAGGAACAGCCTCACCGTTTATAAAGGGCTCACCTGAAATATAAGCCAGAAAACAGATACTCCTATTCAGAATGGGGGAAAATTGGCTAGGATAAGAACGACCTAAAATTTCATGACACAAGCCACAAGCCTCGAATACAATAAAAGCCACAAGCCTCAAATAATTTAATAGGTCGTTAACTCAAACTGACTTGTTTTCATATCCAGAACATGATCATGAAGCATAATTTTCATTCGGGGAAAAAATCTTGCAAATAACGATCAGAACTACCACACATTCAAGTTTGCGAACATTCACCAACAATAACAGCCATCCAACATTGTGGGAAAATAATCAAAAGAAAGACGATCTACCTCCATAGTCCTTGTTCCTGACATCCAAGTAAGAATCTGGGAGAACCCATCTCACTCCAGGCAGTTCTACAAACAGATATTAGAATTGATTAAATGTTGAAACAACAAAATATCAACCCAACCATAGATGACATAATATCTAGAAACTTCAAAAAAAAATACCTTTCAGCTTATAAGAAAGCTCTTCCGACACCAGGGCTCCAAATGCGAAGTAATGCTTAGTAGAAACCGAGTAAATCTTCATCCTAGCTTCATCCTCACTAAGGCATAGGAAATAACACAGCACTCATATGGTAAGAAATAACAATCAAGCATAACCATTGATCATCCTCACTATAACAATCATCGGAAACATTACTTATCAAGCATAACATAATGGCCAATGATTCAACTCCCTATGCATTATGCAAATTAAAAAACACAACTTTCATACTTCCAATCACACAAACAAACAAATTGTCCCCAAAAAACTCAAACTTTATATGCATATTCACAATCATAGTAACAAGTTCTATAATAAACATTAAATTGATGAAGGGAGAAAAAAAATTCAAACCTTCCAACAACTTGAGCTAGGGTACTGATATAGCCCTTAATAATATCATCCCTGGTCAAATCCCCTTGAGGCTGCTCCACAACAACGAGCCAGTGCTCGAAATCGCACCCGTCGAGCAGGATCGTCTCCTTCGGGGGTCGATTGGTCCAATTAGGGTTCGGATCACTGAGCGACGAGTTCGTACTGCGAGTGGAAAACGCACGAGCGCTCCCCGACGACAGAGAACCGCTCCGGAACGTTGACGCGACGGCGACGAGCGGGCGGAGCCGGAACAGAGACAGCGCGGATGGCTGCGCCGGCGAGATTTTCACGGCGAGCGCGGAGAAGGATCGGGTGAAGAAGGAATCGAGAGCAGGTCTGGGGGATGAGAGCAGAGATCGGGTCAGGAATCGGGTCGCCATTACTGCTTCGCCGTCAAATCTCTGAACTCCGAGATAAGGTGAGATTGGAGAAGAGAAGGGTTTTAGGGGTTTTGTTATATAGCACTGATCTTTACTTCTGGTCCCTGTGTGGATCTTTCCGAAATTGCTATTTACCCTCCTCATATTTAAGGCAATTAGGCATTTAGCACTTCTTACTCTTTTTAACGGAGTTGTATTTCAGTTCAATTCAGACACATCGTTAAATGTAGCACGTCAATGAGAAGTCAACCTCAATCAAATAAAGAAACATCTACCATAATTTTATAAAATGATTATGAATGAAAAATTAGTAAAATTGATGTGTATGAAAATATATTAAGAAGTGACAGATAATTTTTTGAGACTCGTGCAAAGTTAATTTTATAAAAATTGCTAAAATCGATATAATTTCCATTTGTTTGGTTATATTTTAAGTCAGGGATAAAACTGAATGGAACAAAAAAATTCTATGATTAAGCTAATCAAAGATCCACACCACAACTTGTCCATGTCTTAAACTTATAAGTAGATTAATTTAATTTAGTAAGAATATAATTTGATAAATTCATATATATTTAGTTATACTGATTTTTCAATACATTGATCTTCCCTTCAATTTAGCGAGTAACATGCTCAATGAGAACATGTCCCTCATTCCCATGGTTTTTTTAAAAAAATAAAAATTTCCCATGGTTATAAAACAAACAACCTCCTAGGTTGTTCATTGTGTCCATTTATCTATTACTAATCCACCTGAGAGGTATACAAAAGTTCAAGTTGGTAATGGGGATTGTAGCTTTTGGAGTAGCAACTGGACTGGATATGGGTTCTTAATAGATAAATGGACTGAGATTCATAGGTTTTTTACAGATCTGTCAGTTGCTCAGTTCCAGTCAGAAAGGACAAATATTTTACAATCTTTAGCTGTAGGATTTGATCATGAAACTGTGCATTTGCTGTCCATTCCTCTAACTTTATTTGACATAGAGGATTCCATCATTTAGACACCACTACACCAGAGAACACAGGTAAATTCTCAATAGCTTCGGCTTATAAACTCTTACATGGCAATAGGAGAGACATGCAATCAATGGACAAGGTATGGAATCACATCCTTCCTCCTAAAATAGCTCTTTTATGCTGGAAGCTAATTAACTATTTCTTTCCATTTGATGAAATTCTTAGAACATGGAAAATTAGTTTGGTATCAAAATGTCCATTCTGTTGTTCCGAAGACTCCATGTCTCACTGTTTTTTAAACTGCATACATGCTCAGGAACTTTGGGATGAAATTTACCAGACTCTTGGCATAGGAGTCAAAAGTTTTAATCACATTTTTGATGCACTGTCTTGGTTTTGGTCAGTATCAGCATACTCAAAAACAAAAAACAATGCTTGCCAGATACTTCCTAGTATTCTGTTCTGGGTAATTTGGAAACAAAGATGTGATTTTCTGCATGATAATAAATCTCTGAATGTCAATGCAATAAAAATGCAAATTCATAAATTAGCAATCTCTATCTTCTCTGTGCATGTACAAATCCCAAGTTTAGAATGTAATATTATGGCAGCAAAGGGATACTTTCATATTCAGGGAGTTCCAAGGCAAAAAGTAATAAAATATTTTAAATGGAACCCACCTGATTATGGATATAAATTGAATTATGATGCCTCCTGTCCAAAACTGAACCATTCTACTGGAGGATGTATAATCAGAAATGTATCTGCAACAGTTCATATGCTGGAAATTCCGAAATTCAAAGGAACTGATGACCCTTTGGTTTATGATTTAAAAGCATGTGCTAGGGGTATTGCAATATGTATAGAACATGGTCTCTTACCAATGACTGTGGATCTTGATTGTTTACAGGGGATAAAAATCATCAAAAAGCAGATTCATACACCCTGGAGAGTTCAAAGATTGATGTGGCAACTATGGGATCAAACAGATGGCAAGGATGTCAAATTTTGCCATGCTTACAGAGAAACAAACCAAGTGGCACATCTCCTCTCAAAACTGGCCATCACAGAACTGCACTCACCACAGAACCTCTCTCTCAGTCCAAATCATATTCCACCTGATATTCTGAATGCAATCAAGGCTGATGCAATGCAATTACCAGCTATCAGAATATGGCAATAAGTAGCATGCTCTCATGAGGCTCTAACCTTGCAAGCTACATAGAAGACTACCATTTTTGGCTATCTGAAAACCTGGCTATCTGTGTATTCTCAAAGGGATGAAGGTGTTCCAAGGGGTAGGAACACTAGGTTGAGGATATATAGATAGATCGTTTTCAAAGGCAAATATCCATGTGGTCTCTCTGCTTTCTGCTTTCAAACCTTCTCTTTCTGTAATATTTCAAACTTATGGAACTATTTTGGGTTCAAGTTTGGGGATGCTAATAATACCCCTCACCATATGGTAGGTTTAATTTTTTTCAAAAAACTTGTTCATTGTGAGTCAAGAGATGCAATAGTTCAGTTCATTTATAAGAATAACATACACTACGGCATTTCATACAAAAAGGACAAATTTGATAAACCTCGACTGTCAAGGGTATAAAAAGACTGTTTATCCAATTCTACAACACACAAGACAAGATTCCCACATTGTAACTACTAGTGGAATCAACCAGGTTTCGCCCGGTATGTTATTTTTCATAAAAAATATTTAATAAGATAAATCTATTTATTTCAATGTATTCAGATGATTTTTTCGCCGCCGGAATTTCGAAGCAACACATAAAACGACATGAAAAAATTCGTTTAACCAAAGCCACCACCGGAATTTATCAATGAAGGAAAATAACCATACACTTATTTAATTCCCTTTGTCTCATATATATGAATATATTTATTTACTATGTACAAGCAATTCATCTGCCGCCCAAAATTTATCAAAAAAGAAACATCGTGCACTTAATAAATCATATCTATTAAAAAAAGAAAACACCTCATGCATATATTTATATACTATATATTGAACTAATACATATGCAGACTTACAGAGAAGAGAACCCCAGGGAAGGTACAACCGGGACCTTTCTCTCTCTCGTAAACCCCAGAGAAGAGAACGCAGATTTCTGTAATTTGTTTTCACCCGTTCATCAAACTAGCGCAGCTTGTTGATCATGGGAGACATAGACGATATTGCAGCTTTGTACGATAACCTCTCGCTCACGGAGGAGGAGACCGGGTGGTCGGAAACGGCGATCCCGATGAAGGCCGATGTTGATCATCGGAAACTACTAGTCGGTAAGATCATGTCCCCAAGGCAGATTCCATCCGACGATGTTTATACTTGCTTCTCGAGGGTTTGGATGTTACCAGACCTGAAAGTCAAAACCCTAGCAACCAATATCTTCATATTCTCGTTTCCGAATCCCGGCTCTCGAAATAGGGCTTTAGAGATGCAACCATGGATTTTAGGGCCACACCTGCTCGTACTCAAGGAATCCAATGGCGATATGGTGGCAACCGAAATCACGTTTGACCAGGTCCCCTTCTGGATCAATGCTCACCACCCGACGCTAAACCAACTGAATGAAGAAACAGCACAAGAGGTGGGTGACAAAATTGGAACTTTTTTGGAGGTTGAGAAGGACAGTGACGGGAAGGTTGTGGGCAAATTCCTTCGCATTCGCTGCATGATCGACATAACTAAACCCTTGAAACGGGTGCAAATGCCTCCAGGAGCAACGAACAAACTTTTTCTTCAATATGAGAAGCTGCCCACAAACTTCTGTGACTTTTGTGGGATTATTGGTCATATGCGCAAGGAATGCTCAATGCGTTGGGAAGCTCCAGCAGCAGACCGTGAAAGGGTGAACTTCCCTGACTTCTTGAGGGTGAGACCTTCTAGGAACCCGTATCCGAAAGCGAGATCCCAATGGAGTAATCCGCAGCAAAGCCGACAGCCTCCAGCACAACCGCATAGAAACCAAAGGAAAAACAAAAGACTGTGGCAGAGATGGAAAGCGAGTCTACTGGAAATTGGACAACGTACACAGGGCCAGTCGTCCACGAAACACTAGAGGCAGATATCAAGGATATTAGTGGAGAGGGAGCTAGGCTTCTCCAACGCATTGCTGACAAGCAAAATCGCCCTTTTAAGGAGAAAATTCGACTGGAACAGCTCCGCAAGCACAAAGAGGACGGCATTCCTTTGGTATGTGAAGTTCTTGTTAGAGACATTATTGACAGAATTCGCAGAGACCTCCGGAATTTTGATAGACCAAGGAGCGCCCTCTCGCTCACCAACTCGGATAACGCCCTCTCACTCACCAACTCGGATAATGCCATGATGGAGGAGGAAAATGATGAGACGATGCGTGAAGATAGAAGCGGTACAATTAATAAAGAATGGATAACCAGTGTGATAAAGAATCAGAAGGAAAGAGATATGGAGCTTGATCGCTTTAATCGTCTTGGGGCAGCAGGTTCGGAGGCGGAAGAAGTCGAAATTATGAATGAAAAATATGCCATGAATCCAGATAGCATTATTATAAAGGCCATGGAGAAACCCCCAGCTAAAGAAGTAACCAACAACAGGCCAATAACTGCCACTCCAGAACCCCCTACGTCGACACAATTACAGGTTTACAGCCCAATGATGAAGGAGGTCACCGTCCACTATGATACTCCAGCCAAGAAAGAGGCAGCCCAGATAGCGAAATATAAGGCTAAAGTCACACCTAAAAAGAGAGGGCGGCCAGCTGCGAAGAACTTGGCCAGACAGTTGGCAGCAGCTACGCAGAATGGAGGGAATTTGGAGGAGACACTATCCCTTGCAGGCAGAATCAACAGAAGACTGTTGGCGGGCCATAGACAAGTACAACCACTCGCAGTGGAACCATCAGTGCCAAAGCAACCTGTAGTGGAGCTAGCAGGGCCAAAGCGCAAGCTAATTCTTGTGGATGAGGAAGAAAGTGACAAGGAAATTGCTCTAAAGAGGGCAAAGACGAATGAGGGTGAGAAGACGGATACCAAAACAACTCCTACCTTGGCAGGTTCGAGCGAAGATGAGGCAGAGGCGGCTGATCCGCCCTGCCAGGGCCAATGAATATACTCAGTTGGAACTGCCGCGGGCTTGGGAAAGTCCGGGTGGTTCGTGAATTGCGCAAGCTTTTGCGCCTAAATAATCCAGACATTGTTTTTTTGTGTGAGACCAAGCAGTCTTTAGTAGAGGTAGAAGCTTTGTGTTTGCTGTTGGATTTGAATTTCTTTTGTTCCGAGTCGCAAGGTCGAGTAGGCAACTATGGCGGACTAGCCTTGCTATTCAAAAAAAATATAGTAGTAGATTTGAATTATCTTTCGTGTCGTTTGATTGATGTTTTTGTAAACTTTGGAGGAAGCCGATCTCGGCTTACTGGCATCTACGAACAACCAGATGTTGCACAGAGAAAAGATTGGTGGGAGATGTTCAAGACACTAGCTAAAGAGCCAGAAATCCCATGGCTATGTGTGGGAGATTTTAACGAAGTTCTCTCTCAAGAGGAATTCAGAGGCTCTCGGCCAAGGGCGGAATGGCAAATAAATTGCTTTAAGGAAGCACTGGATTTGTGTGGTCTCTTTGATATGGGTTACTCAGGCCCTGTCTACACGTGGGTGAAGAATGCTAGAGCTCCGGATACGAAAAAAGCTCGCCTTGATCGAGCCACATGCAATCAGCTGCTGCATGATCTCTTCCCCTGGTCCACGGTCACGAATATCACAACAATGCACTCGGATCATCTTGATGTTCTGGTCAAATTATGCTCGCGAGATCCGACTGCTCGCTCACATCGGAGGAAAAAGCGATTTCGCTTTGAGGCAAAATGGATACAGAAAAAAGAATGTGAAAGGCTAATAAAGGAGTCCTGGGAGAACTCAACAGCTCCGCTACCTGGTAAATTGGAGGAATGCTCTCTGGGATTGATGAGATGGAGTAGTGCAGAGTTTCCGAACTTGCCCAAGCGCATGAAAGAGGTAGAGAAAGAAGTTCAGAGACTGCTGGATGGTACTATAACGCAGGAAGTGAAGGAGAGGATACACGAACTGAAGCAGGAACATGAAATGCTGCAAGAGGCTGAAAATATTCAATGGCAGCAACGAGCGAAGAGGCACTGGTATAAAGAAGGTGACAGAAATACCAAATTTTTTCACAGATTCGCATCACAACGAAGGGCTATGAACCAAATTGATGGGCTGAAGGATGAGAACCAAATCCTAAGGCGAGATGAGGACAGCATGGAGCGGATTGTGATGGATTACTATGGGGGTTTGTTCACTTCTTCTACCCCGTCGTCCGAGCTTACGAAGGAGGTGTTGTCACGCGTTGAACCGAGAGTAACAGCTGACATGGCGGACCAGCTCAGTCGGCCCTATGGAGCTGAGGAGGTAGCACGGGCGGTGAAGCAGATGCACCCCTACAAATCACCAGGACCCGACGGTATGAGCCCTGTCTTTTATCAGAAATTTTGGCATATAGTACGTCATGATGTAACTGCCTTTGTGCTTAATTTCTTGAATACGGGTAATTTCGAATCCTCGGTGAATTATACACATATTGTGTTGATTCCCAAGGTGAAGAAACCAGACATCATTACTCAATTCCGCCCTACCAGCTTGTGTAATGTAATTTATAGAATAGCCTCTAAGGTAATATCTAACCGGCTGAAGAGATTGATGCCAGAGATAATATCAGAGTCCCAATCAGCTTTTATTCCAGGAAGACTGATCACAGACAACATCCTAATAGCTCAAGAGTTCCATCATAGCATGAAGAAGAGAACTTCCGGTTCGAAGGGGCACATGAGCGTGAAACTTGATATGAGTAAAGCGTTTGACAGATTGGAGTGGTCCTTTATGCTGGAGACAATGAAGCAGCTCGGGTTCCCAACTCTATTTGTGAAGCTTATCGAACATTGTATCAGCTCGGTTTCATTCTCTTTTATTTTAAATGGAGGAGAACTGGGAATGCTCAATCCGGGGAGAGGACTTCGCCAAGGAGACCCTCTATCACCTTATCTTTTCATCATATGCTCAGAGGTCTTCTCGAATATACTGACAAATTTGATGCAAGTGAACAAGCTAAATGGAATTGGTGCCACAGCCTATGGGCCGAAACTGTCACATCTCTTTTTCGCAGATGATACACTTTTATTCGGGGAGGCAACTGAAGAGGAGGCAAGGCATATGCAATGGGCTATCTCACTGTATGAAGGAATATCAGGGCAGCGGATCAACACGGAAAAGTCCGGTGTCTTATTCAGTCCGAACACAAGCATGGAGGCTCGAAGCAGAATATGCGAACTGCTTAAGGTGCCGGAGGTTGAATCTCATGGAATGTACCTAGGACTTCCATCCGAGATTGGTAGAAACAAGTCAGAGGTTTTCCAGCCGCTGAAGGATAAAGTCAGACAGAGGATTGATGGATGGACCGAGCGAAACCTCTCAAGAGCTGGAAAGGAACTGTTAATAAAATCGGTAGTGCAAGCTATTCCTAGCTACTCTATGACTTGTTTTGAAATACCAGGAAATGTTCTTGATGATATAGGGACCATGGTAAGAAACTTCTGGTGGGGAGACATGGATACAAAAAGGAAGATGCACTGGGTTGCATGGCCAAGGATGACGAGGGCGAAAGGCAATGGAGGGTTAGGGTTCCGCGAACTCAAGGCGACAAACTTAGCTTTACTTGGTAAGCAAGCATGGCGCTTTCTCACTCAGCCACATTCACTCGTAGCACGAATTTTTAGAGATAAGTACTTTCCTGGATCCTCGATTATGGAGGCATACCCAGAGAATGACATCTCTTGGTCATGGAGAAGCATCTTAAAAGGAGTTGAGGTACTAAGGAAAGGAGCAAGAAAGCAAATCCGATCTGGCCTGACAACGAGGATTTGTTATGACCCCTGGATTCCATCCTCTGAAGGTTTCCACGTCAAGGAACCTGACCGCATTCCTGACCACTTAAGAGTCGTAGCAGATTTGATGGACCCAGACACACGGTGGTGGAACTCGAACCTGCTGCACCAACACTTCGAGAGAGAGGACGCGGAGAAGATCCTAAACATTCGGCTGGTGGAAAGAGAAGGCCCAGATCATTGGTGGTGGCACTATTCGAGCTCTGGTAAATTCACAGTTAAGACTGCGTACCACTTGCTTGTTGAGACTCCAAATTCGGATCTTTACCATAATGATGACTCGGATACACCTGATAAGAGGTTCTGGAGACGCCTATGGAAGTTTAGAGTACCACAACGAGCGAAGCACTTTGCATGGAGATTTGTTATAGATTCGCTACCTACAAGTGCCAACTTACTTGCCAGAACAATGCAGGTTTCTCAGACATGTCCCCTTTGCAACGAGGAAAACGGCACTTCAGCTCACCTATTTTTCACCTGTGAGTTTGCTGTTAAGATGTGGACTGCGGCAGGCCTACTAGACCTTGTACGTGCTACTCAGTTTAATCGAGGGGAGCTGTGGTTCAAGCACATCTTGTCAGTGAACGAGACTAATACCGCGGATCTCATGTTGATGATGTGTGATGCACTATGGACACAAAGGAATCAACGTATCTTTACTGATTAAACCATGGAGGCAGAATTTATAGCGGTTTCAGTGGCTGCAAATTTACGGCGTTTTCATGAGGCTAATTCCTGGCCTGAGAGAACGTCAGACGACCTCGCAGAAACTTCATTACTGAGGCCGCTACCTGGAGGCTCTCGAGTTTTATTTGACGCTAGCGTAAAGGATGGCAAAGCAGGGTTAGCGACAGTTGCACTGGAGGAGGATGGCAGTTTCATCAAAGCACTATCGTCGAATGTCCCCGGAATATCAGACTTGCTTTTTGCGGAAGCATTGGCTTTGAGTTTGGCGTTTGACTTGGCTAACGAGCTAGAAACGGATTGCAGAACAGTCGTAGGAGATTGCCTAAACCTAGTGCGCATGGTGAGAGACATGGAACCACCTACAGTGACGTGCCATAATTTAGTTGAAGAGATGAAGAGGAAGATTGTGGAGTCTGACAAGGGTTTCCCATGTTGGATTCCAAGAAATAGTAATAATTTGGCCGATTAATTAGCCGAATATGCTAGGGAACAGACAGTTAATAGACTAGAGTGGAATACTCCTCCCACATTCTTCTTGTCAAACGATTCTGGACGTTTTCCAGTAACATGATTATGATATCTTTTTTTCCTTCAAAAAAAAAATACATATGCAGACTTACTGATTAGATACTAATATATCTAGAATGCTCCATGTATTTGGTATTAATTATCTCACTATCTACAGCGGTCACATATGGAATAAAAATTGAGGTTAATTTTAAACTATATAATTTTATATAATTTACATGATATGTAATAAATATAGTTGTCAATTGTAAACTATATAATATGCTATTTAATTATTATTATATTAATCTTTACAAGTATACAGTTAAACCTCGATAAATGAATATTTGATAAATGAATAACCTCGTTAAATGAATAATTTTTCCCGGTCCCGACATGGGCTAAGGGGCTAAATGAATAACCTCGCTAAATGCATTAATGAATTTTTTTTTTTAAATCCTTTAAGACCCTATGTATATATATAAATGAATAATCACCACATTTCCTAAGATATATACATATATATATATATATATATATATTAAAAATATATTTTTCAATCAATAATGTTCATACAAAATCAAGTTCTTACAAAAAAAGTGTTTATAGTTTTTTGTTATTTTTTCCCACCAAAATTCATCTCATACTTGATTTTTCCTAGCGCAAACAAAATTTCGGGAGTAGTCTGCTCGTGTTGTAGCAAATAGTTTTGCAAGGTGATCATCTCTTGATATGCTTGTTTGGAATGACACATTTGGTGTGACACTACTATCATCTGGTTCTGGATCATTCTCATCATTCAGTACAAACTCAATAATTTCATCGTCGGTTGGCAATTCCATAACAACATTATTCTCGTTTGGATAGTTCAAAAGATGTTCGACGTCCATCACATTTCTATAGTTAAACCTCGATAAATGAATAAATTATTCATTTATCGATAAATGAATAAACTCGCTAAATGAATAATTTTATAATGGTCCCAAGGGTATTAATTTATAGAGGTTTAACTGTATTAGGAATAGAAAAATGTAGTACATATATAATTAATGTATTTAACTAACAAAAAACTAAAAGTAACGACAGTCTCCATGCAATTTGGATGGCTTGGTTATGGAAATTTGACCAGTCCAGAATACAATGAGATTTAAATAAGGCGTTTGAATTTTTTTTTGAAACTCATCATATAAGATTAAATATAAATAAGGTATCTGTATATCTTCTCTGAAACTCACCTTATATAATTATATATCAATCGTTTGGTTTTGAGAGTATAAAACCTCAATCTCCAGTCCAAGTTTAGAAGAGGCATGTGGTTCGGTCTGCTATTGAAGGTCTAGGGTGACGACTTCCTAGTAGCATTCGTTTGGGATTGTTGTACCCAAAGCATTGTGAGGTGCATCAAATCGGAAACTGTTTTTTAAGGAGGTTAGGAGATTGAAGCATGAACGTTCATGCTTCAATCACTACATCACCTTTCTCGGCCAAGAAAGACAGTTTGATAAAATTTTCGCTGCAAAACTCGCGATGATCAACCTATTTTGAGAAAATTTGGCAAGGTTAAGAGTATGTGTGTTCACGATGACCAGCTTCTTCTGTTTTATGATTACATTCCTATCAGAAACCTTGACATACCAATCTTCAGATGTGTAACATTGGGGTTTCTTAAAATTTAAGAGAGGTTCTGTTTTACGTTCACGAACAATTCAAACCGCAGTAGAAGTGATTCTTTTCTCTAGGAAGAGTTATCAAAGTTGCTGTATAATTGACGTGATTGGTTTTTTTTGTGATGGTTCAGATTCTTTGGTCAAAAAGGAACAAATTCGAGATTAACATGGCAAAAGGGGATTGAATGTGGTCAATCCAAAGCGATGTCATTTTTTGCTCACAGGGAATTCTGATTAAACTAATCTCTTAAAAATCTTAATTTTTCACAAGGCTCGACTTATCTCTCATTTATACATCTCATATATTCTATGTAACAAAGCAACAACTAATCCTCCTTAATTAATAGTTATAACGTTGCATACAACCACACCGTTGTTTAAGTTTAAAACTCACTATTTATTAATGTGTGATTATATAATAGGATGGAAATTATATTATTATTTTTTACTTTCAAACTTAATAGATGATTTTATAGCCAATTTATCAGAAATTATTGATCAAATATTGAACCCAACATTTAAACTAACAATCATTACATATAAATTAAGCCAGTTTGATCAAAATTTTCTTTTATACGACATCTAATTACGCAATAAGATTAAAAAGCCAATTTTGAGAAAATATCATCTAAACTTGCCTTTTAGATATTAACTTAATATTTTATGTTTTTTTTTGAAATGTAATATTTTATGTTATTAATTTTGGGATTCCCGTATATTTATTTCAGATATATGCTAATGAAATCTTGAATGGTGAGATTAATTAAATACTAAAGTGCAAAAACTAGACCAAACATTGGTCAAAACACTCAATTTCTAGACCCGACATTCAAAGTGTTCAATTTCTAGTACCCTACATTCTAAAAATACCCAATTTCTAGACCTTGGTTAATTTTCTCCGTTAGTTCAGTTAGTTTGAGGGGTATTTTAGTAATTATATTCTAAAAATCATACTTTCCATTTTTTCTTCGTATATCCCGCACGAAAATTCCCAATTCTCTTTTGTTCTGCAACTCACTAGCGCTCGACTAAGGGGTGTGCCGACCCGGAAAATTGATCCAGCCCGGCCCGGATTTTTTTCACCCGGACTCAGATTTTTAGTATTACGGGCCGGATCCCGGACAACACTTTTTTCACTTTTCGGGTTTGACTTTTCGGGTTCCGAGTCGGTTTGGGTCAAACCCGGTTTTTCCCGGGTCAACCTGGTGATTATTTGTGGAGATACAAAGAAAAAATAGGAAGTATGATTTTTAAGAATATAAATTACTAAAATACCCCTCAAACTAACTAAACTAACTGACGAAGTTAACCAAGATTTAGAAATTGGGTATTTTTAGAATGTAGGGTACTAGAAATTGAACACTTTAAATGTTGGGTCTAGAAATTGGGTATTTTGACCAATGTTTGGTCTAGCTTTTGCACTTTAGTCTTAATTAAATGTGTCATTTGAACATATGATCTCACCATATATAATTTCCGCAGTTAAACCTTCCATTCCTTTCAAATCATGAAATCATATGTAGTAATTCCTGTTGCATTTTAACTAAACATTGCCAAGAAATATAACCTTTTATTATAGGTGTTTGATATATGCAGGTCCAGTTTACCTCTGCAGGTCCAATGAAAGTGTGAAAATACCATAATTACCCTTCACTCGTTTATTCGTTTTTACAAATATATTTCTAAAACTCTAACCTTGAATGCATAAACCCGTTTATGTAATAATTAAACACGGGTCAAAATTATAAATTATTTTTTCGTGAATTATAATACATATTTAAGAGCGACATTATTGAGACTTCAGATTTAATTTGGACCTGCAGAAGTAAAGTGGACCTCCATTTAGAACCACCCTTATTTTATCCTTTTATGTTCTAGATTAGGAGAAATTGTTTCTTATTCATGTTTGTTTTATAGCCATAATTGGAAGAATATTATTATGTTGCCTTAAAATAATTTAAACAACTATACGTGTTAGCAAAATTGACATATTCAATAATTTTGAAAGTTGAAATAAAAAATATATATTGTGTTTTAGTGGAATTAAAAACAACATATTCTGTATAAATGAAAATTGGTAATATTTTACATTTTGTGATAAAAAATATCAATGATCATAAGAGACAAGCATTAACATCTTTGTAATATGATATAATAGTTGTTAACTATCAAAATATGTCTTTTACTTCGTTTGAGTGTCCTTTATATTTCATAATATTTTTTATGTATTTATATTATGTTAACGTTTATCAAGTTTGCATAAATATTTATTTTAAATGCTATTTTGTCAAGTTTTTTCTATTTTTTATTACCGTAGTCATCATTTTTATTTTGTAACCATATATATATTTTAAATTTAACGAGTCCACATCTAAAATTAACCAAAATAGGTTGGTGTTTCCCTATAGTTTTTTGTCCCATTGATTTAGGGGTGTTGTAGTATTTAAAAAAATAAAATTTTATATAGCATAAACCAATCTCTGTTACAAATATGAATGATTAATTCTTAAACATTAGCAAATCTTTAATTTCATATTAATGATATTAATATAAATCATTAAATTAAAATGTATTCTAAACTACTTTAAAAAAATCGCGCAACGCGCGGTCTCTTTAGCCTAGTACATTAAATAGCACAACTCAGCGGCAAGTTTAATATTTTTAGATAAATTTTAACTAAAAATACATAGTTTTAGAGTATTATGGTTTTACGGTGATTGATTTTTTAAGGAAAACTATTAATTATACAAGAAAATAAAAATATTAAAGGAAATGAAAAGATACCATATAATTAACGAATCGGTCTCCTGAGTGACCGTCTATATCATAGCAATGATATAGACCAGGACTGAACTGCAAATATAATAATTGTAGGAGATTTTCGCGGGTCCAAAAACCAGGTATGAACCGGGTTATAACGAAGTGGCCCCATTTTGCAGAAACCATGCGTATTTCTCCAATTTCCCCAGTCCATACGGAACCAAAAACTCTGCCAGATTTCTTCTCTGCTAAAAATGCAGATCTACCTTGATTTCACAGAGCAGAACGCAAACGCGAGGAATAGATTTGGGGCAAAAACACGGAAATTCACTGTGGTTTAAGCTACGACATAGAGATCCAAAGCAAGGTGAGCTCCTAATTGAATTTCCGATCAATTTTGATGTATAAATCATCAATCTGATGCATCGAATCCTTGCTAATTGTTGTGTTATTTATTTATAAACCACAGCTTTCAATCAGTGGCGAAGAAGGTGTAGATTCTGCTGTTACCGATCTAGGTTCATGCATAGATGACAAGGAAGATCAATCTTCATTAGCAATAGGTAAATACTGGATATTTGTTTGATACTGGATGTTTGTTTTAGTTTTGAGTTTGTTAATACTGGATATCTGTGAAAAGTGGCTTGTTTAGGTTAGGATCTGATGTGTTTAGTATGAAAACTGGAATTGAAATTGTCAACTCCATGGATATCTGTTGAAATTTATGTATGTGAAAAGTGGCATGTTTAGGTTGGGATCTGATGTGTTTAGCATGAAAATTGGATTTGAAATTGTAAGCACCATGAATAATGCTTTTTTAAATACATGCTTGTGAAAAGTACCATGTTTAGGATGGAATCTGAACTGTTTAGCATGAAAACTGGATTTAAATGTGAAAGCACCATGGATATCTGTTGAAATGCATGTCTGTGGAAAGTGGATTGTTTAGTATGGAATCTGATGTGTTTAGCATGAAAACTGGATTTGAATATGTAAGCACCATGAATAATACTTTTTGAAATGCATGCTTGTGAAAAGTTCCCTGTTTAGGATGGAATCTGAACTGTTTAGCATGAAAACTAGGTAACAATGCTGATCTGCCTGATTTGGAGGACGTTGATCTTAGGGAGAGTTTTGATGGACTCAGTGCTAGAACCCTTGAAGAGCTAGAAGCACTTTACAAGCTGCATGCTAAAGCAATTGGTTTTTGCTATAGAAAATCAACAAGTAGGAGAAATCATGAAGGTGTTCACTGCTAACAATATTTCAGTTGCTCTTGTGCTGGAAAGCCTAAGAAAGAAACCACCCAAACACCGCCTACCCCAGTCCTAGTATTAGAATAACCTGAAAGTTCAACATAAAAAAAAAGAAAAAAAAAGCATAAGGAGTCTCCGATAACTAAGACAGAGTGCAAGGCTTCACTTCGTGTGAAGCTGGTTGATGGAATTTTCCATGTCAAACATCATGCCATGACGCATAATCATGCTTTGCTTAGGCCAAAATGGATGCAGTTTGCAAGAAGTGAGCGCCGAATCACTCCAGCAATAGCCAAGGTAAAAATAAGATTGTTTCAACGTAAAATGTTTAGCACAGATTGCAATTTTTTTAAACTGTGTGAGGCTGTGTTTGTTTCAGGTCATAATGGGGATGGAAGATGCTGGAATGAAACCAACTGATGGATACAACTATCTCACATATTTAGCGGGAGGAGATGAGGCAGTGGGTCATGAACTCAGGGACCAAATTAATTTTGTTGGAAGACTCAGAATGAAAGAGATTGAAAAGGGTGACGCAAAAACATTAATAGCAACTCTAGAGGAAAAGAATAAGAAGCAAGAAGGTTTTTCTACAGAGCTTTGAAAACGGAAGATGAAAACAGGTTGAAAGCTGTGTTTTGGAGGGATTCTATGATGCATGAAGATTACAACATTTATGGAGACTATGTAATACTGGACACTACCTTCAAAACAAACAGGTAAAATTGAAAATTGATGTCTTTAGGTTAGAAACTGGAGTGTTTATTTAGAAAACTGTTGTGTTTGCAACTAGTGGAAAACTAACATGTATAGTATTATCTGTTTAGAAACTGGTGCGTTTATATTATAAACAGGTGTATTTACATTGAAAACTATAATCTCTACAGAATGTTTTATGAAATAGGTTTAAATATTAAAAATGACCTTTGAAACTGACTACAGTATTGACTATTTAGAAACTGGTGTGTTTATATTTGAAACTGGTGTGTTTACTTTAAAAACTGTTGTATTTACAGAATTTTTTTTTTCTGAAACAGGTACAATCTGATATTTGCTATGATACTTGGAATGAATAATAGCCGAGGTAATGTGATGTTTGCCTGTGCTTTTATATCTGATGAAACCAGTGAAACGTTTGAGTGGGTACTTAAAACATTCAAGAAAAGTATGGGGGGGGGAAACACCGATAACAATGTTTACAGATCAAGATATTGCGATGACAAATGCGATCGAAAAGGTACTGTCTTGATAGTGCATGTTTAACATGTTTTTATCATTGTCCCGGGCTAATTAATGACATGAATCTTATGTAATAAACAGGTTTTCCCTGAGACGAGACATCGATTATGTTTTTGGCACCTTATGCAGAATGCAATTTCCCATTTTGGCGAGCTGAAAAAGGACGGGCCTTTCAAGTCAGCATTCCAGCGATGCTTATACGGCTGTTCATTCGAGCAAGAATTTGAAGACTCCTGGAGAAATTTGCTCATAGAGTTCAACTTGGAAGGTGATGACTGGTTCGGACGGCTATATAATTTGCGCAAGAAGTGGTGTACAGCGTTCAACAAAGATTTATTCTCTGCTAGGACACTAGCTACACAAAGATGTGAGAGTGAAAACCATGCTATCAAGGTGAAGGTCTCAAAAACAACATCGTTGACTCAGTTTGAGAAGGCATTTGAAAAAATGATTAGGAAATGGAGAAAGAACGAACAGAAAGAGGAAAGTAGGTGCCTAAGATTTCTACTTCGGTCAGCAAAAGGTGGCCTTTTGAAGCATACGTATGAAGTCTATACACTCAAAATTTATGAGGAATTCAAGCAAGAATTTGGATGGGCAATGGCAACATCGATTTCTGAATCCAAGCTGAATAATGATGGATACATCAGATGCTTTGTAGTGACTTTAGAGACAGATCCTGATACAGCAGGTTTGTTTTTATTTACAACTTTTTTTTTGATATAATAGTCTGTTGGATGAAATCTAATGTCTTTAGGTTAGAAACTGGTGTGTTTGACTATAAAACTGTTGTATTTGCAACAAGTGAAAAAAAATGTGTTGTTTAGAATAGATACTAGCATGTTTACTAGAATGTGAATACTAGAGTGTATACTAGAATACTAGAGTGTTTAAAAACTAAACACTCTAGTATTCACATTCTTAAACATGCTAGGTTCTTGAACGTAAACTGAGAAGGAAGAGTCTGCTGGTTAAAATCTGATGTCTTTAGGTTAGAAACTGGTGTATTTCTTTAGAAAACTGGTGTATTTACAGAAGGTCTTGCAGGTGAAATTATGGTGACAATCCCTGCAAATAAGTCAGTGGAGTTTCACTGTTCCTGCAGAATGTTTGAAGAAACAGGCTTGCTATGCTACCACATGATCAGGATATTACATATGATGTCAATAATGAGGATTACACCACAGTACATTGTGTGCAGATGGACGAAAAATGTCAAAAAGCAAATATGGGATAAGTTTCTTGAAGAAGACAATAATGCTGAGACAGGTAAGAAATTGAAGGACTCAATTCCATGACGGCATCAGATCACAGGGCATTTCTACCATCTGGTTGCCCAAAGTGAAGACAATCTGGAAGTGGGAAAACTATTAGAAATTTCAATTCAAAAAGTCCTAGGAAAAGAAGAAGAAGAAGAAGAAGTCACAAATCCAAAGAGCTCATCTAGTACTGCTGCTCCAATTGAAGAAGATGATGAATTTGCAATTGAAGATCCAGACAAAGCAAACACCAAGGGGAGAGGTAAAATAATCAAGTCATCAATCGAGCGCCCTAAAGGAAAGCCAACCAATGAGTTTGGATCATATACTCCAAAGCCGCGATTATTTTAAGTTCTATCTTTGTTTTTTTTCTTGATTTTGGTAAAGACAAACATTGTACCGTCAAGATTTGAATTGAGTTATATTATTGGGATTTGAAACTGCTGGATTGTTGTGTTAAAAATAAGGGTGTTTGTGTTAAAAAGAGTGGTGTTTATAGTGAAAACTGTGCTTTTTAGGTTATAGTTGAAAGCTTTTGTGTTTTAGATGGAAAATGGAAACTTGTGTGTTTAGAAATGAAACTAGGTTGTTTAGACTAAAATCTAATGTGTTTATTTTGTAATTTAAACTAAGGTGATTGGCTTAGAAACTGTTGTTTTTAAGATGGAAACTGTTGTGTTTAAGATCTCAAAACAACATTCATGAAAACTGTTGTTTTTAAGATGGAAATTATTGTGTTTAAGATGGACATGGAAACTATTTGTGTATAGTGGTGATGGAAATGGGAATTCAAAATGGTGTTTGTAGTTTAAGTTGGTTGGAAACTTGTGTGTTTAGAAATGAAACTAGGTTGTTTAGACTAAAATCTAATGTGTTTATTTTGCAATTTAAACTAAGGTGATTGGCTTAGAAACTGTTGTTTTTAAGATGGAAACTGTTGTGTTTAAGATGGACATGGGAACTTAGAAATTTTAGGGTGGTTCTAAATGCAGGTCCACTTTACTGCTGCAGGTCCAAATTAAATGTGAAGTGACAATAATGTCCCTCTTAAATATGTATTATAATTCACGAAAAAATAATTTATAATTGGACACGCGTTTAATCATTACATAGACGGGTTTATGCATTCAAGGTTAGGATTTTAGAAATATATTTGTAAAAACTAATAAACGAGTGAAGGGTAATTATGGTATTTTCACACTTTCATTGGACCTGCAGAAGTAAACTGGACCTGCATATAGCAAACACCAAATTTTACTTGGAAAGTTGTGTTTCCAGCTTATGTTGTTATGAAAACTATGGTGTTCTGGTTAAATATTGTTGCTTTTAAGTTAAAAACTGAATGATTAAAGATAGAAAGGTGTAAAGCTGAACAGACTTTCATAACTAAGCAAGTTAACATCCAAAGGGCACTGTTTAACATGAAAAACTAAATTTCAATATCCCATACAAGACTAAAATTTGATATCCTAACCAAGGTGATTATGAATTTTCCCAAACTTCATAATCGTCAATGTGAAGATCAAAACTTGGCATTGCTTCCTTGACCTTCGGCATAGCAGATTTAACTACCTCATCAAACCACTTATGCAGCTCGGGCGCCTGCCAGAACTCCTCACTTTCCCATACATCTTCAGGTTGACTCCCTACTGGCTGCTGCGACAACACAGGTTCAGCTTCTTGTGGTTGAGTTTGACGCTCGACTGCATTCTGACTTTGAGCCTTGGTAGCAGCTTTATCTGCCGTAAGTCTTGCAAAAAACTTTGCAGTGACAAGTCCCATATCCCTTTTAAGAATTTCATAAACTTGTCTAGAATTCTGTAGAAGAATAATGAACAGTTCAGAAGGCATTCACAAAAAGACATACATTAAAAAAAGCCAAAATGTTTTGTAAAACTTACACTCAAACCAAGGTCCGCTATCTCTTGATCGGTTTTAAACTCCCCAGTTCCTGGAAGGTCGAAGCTGCCATTAAACTTATTGGCTGGTCTGTCCCAATAAGCAACATTGATAACCCTCCCGGCACGAGTTAGTGGGTACGCCCTGGTCTCAACAAGGACCTTGTCAAAGCCATTTGTTTTGAGCCAAGCAACCCTTGCAGCCACCTTATCTTGAGGTCAGTGCTGAGCAAGAGGGACAATAATAGGTTCCGGCGTACCTAAATTTTAAACACATAGAAGATACCATATTAGACAGAAAGTCACATTAAACACACAAGTTTTCAAAGTTAAAGCATTAGAAACCACATTAAAAACACAAGTTTTCAAAATCATACCTAAATATGGCGACCGTTGAAGATATTGGATCAGAACTACATACACCCAACCCCCAAGAGCAGTGTGTTTCTGGCTACGTTTGTGGAAGTTGGTTACCCCTTTCAGTAGCTGCTCCAAGAGATACTTGCACCAATCCATGGTTGCTATCTCAGACACCTTAGCCACAGCCTGAATCATCTTCATATCGACATGCCTGGTTTGAAGAGGATTGACAAAGTTTCCGAGCATAAACAGCACAAAAAACTGCAGAAACTCTTCACCACCATCTGGAAGGGCTTCCATCTCTCTAACCAAAGCATCCAGAGGGATGTCCTCATTGTCATTCACTATGAACCTCCTCTTCCATGCAAGCCTCTCCCGCTTAATCTTCTCGGATTTTTCAGCACCAATGTTCCCAGACAATGAACCAACAGGTACATCAACTCCACCTATCGGCAAGCCCAACACATCAAAAACCTCATCAACCCCTATCTTGTAGGTCACTGAACCTATGGTTTGATTTCCATGGCCATCTAGACTGGAAATCACGAACGGAATGATTTCCAGCGGGAACTTGCTCATCTGCACCTTCAAAAGGCCCCCAAAACCAATTGACTCAACAGCATCCTTCTGAGCCTCGGTCAGTTTTGCTAAAAACTTGGCAACAATGCTTAAATGGCATGTTATTTTCACGTCCTTATCCAATCTGCAAAAAAGACGTTTAAATATCAGTTAAAATGCAACTATCGAATGTTTAGTATATAAAAAACTAAAATTAAATTTTAAAACTTACTTAATTTCATCGTTTTGCACAATGCAAACATGCTGCGACTTTTTCCTAGCTTTCTTTTCTGCGACTTCAGCTACATCAGCCTCCACATTTTTCCTCTTCCTCCGTATGTCAGTTTGAACACCACCCGCAGCACATTTAACTGTGCTTATAGGAGGAACGTCGTGGACAGTGGACTGGAACTCAGGTCCGGCCTCGTTGACATGGGGCTCGCTGACCTGGGGCTGGGGCTGGGGCTCGCCGACCTAGGGCTGGGGCTGGGGCTCGCCGACCTGGGGCTGGGGCTGGGGCTCGCCGACCTGGGTCTGGGGCTGGGACTCCTTGAACAGGGGCGGGAGCTCTTCGAACGAGGGCATGTTGAACAGGGGCTGGGGTCCAGCGCACTGACCTAGGGTTGGGGCTCAGGCTGGGACTCCTTGAACGGGACCTCTTCGAACAGGGGCATGTTGAACAGGGGCTGGGGATGGTTGAACAGGGGCTGGGGCTCATTGACCCGAGGCTGGGGCTCATTGACCCGAGGCTGGGGCTCGCTGACCTGGGGCTCAACGGTGCTGGACTGGAGCTCATCAGTGGTGGTTTGAGGCTCATTATTGGTGGGCTGGGACGAGTGAGCAACTAACGTCTTCTTTACACGTTGGTTCGGTTGACGTTTCTTCTTCCCCACAGGTTCAGCAACAACTTTCTTCTCCGCTGCACGGGGAGCTTTCTTCTCCGTAGATGGACAGTCCCTGCATTTTTTGTTTTTATGCAACTTCCTCTTGCCTGTATCAAAAAACAAAATAATCATTGGTACATGTTAAATATATACTATATAAGATAAAAACTACATAAAAATTGCAGGGAAAACGAGATCATACCATGACCTAAAGGACCATCTGTATGAATGCATGTGGATGCAGTAGCCACTTCTTTTCCCTTTTTGACTTTACTAGGGAGTTGCTCATTCTGTTCAAAATCATCTTCAGAATTGTAGACATGCTCTTCATTGATTTGTGGGACAATGGTTTCCAAAACAGAATCAGCAAACTTCTGGCTGTCGCTCGCATCCTCTTTGATTGGCTCTTTCCCATCCGTAGAGCACGTGTTAAACACTACACGTACTGCAAAGAACATTTTTTCAAATCAGTAAATATAATTTTTGAATTTTAAACACTTGTAAACGCAAAAAGAATTCAGACTAGAAAGACAAGTTTCCATATTATAAACAAAAGATTGTAGGCACATAAAAACTAGGGTGTTTATGTTAAATAATGTTGTATTAAGTATAGTCAATTTTCACCAATGATTTTAACCTAAAACATTAAGTTTTCAAAACAAAACAGTTTTCAAACTAAACAATCAAGTTTTAGAGTACAACAGTTTTCAGGCTAAACAATACAGTTTCTACAATCAATGTAGTTTTCAGCCTTAATAACCAAGTTTTTACAAAACAACAGTTATCACATTAAAAAATCAAGTTTCTACAATCACTCTAGTTTTCAGTCTAAAAAATTAAGTTTTCACAATCTTTATAGTTTTCATAATAAAAAATCAAGCTTCTAAACACCAAAGTTTCCAACCTAAATAATTAAGTTTGCACAATAAAATAGTTTTTAAGCTAAACAATAAAGTTTAACAAACCACAGTTTCCACACTAAATTATATAGTTTCTACAAACACAGTAGTATTCAGCCTTAATAACCAAATTTTTAAAAATAACAGTTTTCACATTAAAAAGCAAATTTTACAAAACACCACAGTTTTCACAATAAAAAATCAAATTTCAACACAAATCAAGAAGCCTAGTTTTCAGGTTAAAAGCTAAAAAATCCACATGCACACAGAAAACCACATTAAATAGTCCAGTTTTTAATCTAAACACATAAATATTTATAAGCAGGAAAACATCCCATTAAACAGTCTAGTTTTCATGGTAAAACACTTAAATTTGCAGAGTAGTAACAAAGTACAAAAAAACAACAAAAAAGTGGGAAAACACAGCGAATAGAAAGTATCACCTCGCTGCACCCCTCTGGATTACCAGCTTCCACTGATTTAGACGACTTTATTGTATTCAGATCTGCAGTACACAAAGCAGAATCACCAATCACGAATTAACAGAATCACAAATCACAAAAATAACAGAATCATGAACATCACAAAACAGTTGGATTAACACACCTGACATAGAGATTGGATTAATACCCAATCGATTAACAACTGAGCGACGAGCAGCTGCAGTACACGAAAACGCCGATCAAACACAATCAAATCTCAATAGCAAAAACGTAGATCATAATCACCATTAAATAACAAAAAAACAATCACCAAATCAATACCTGGATTGGATTGCGCCGGTTGGATTTCGCCGGTTCGATTGGGTAGATTGGACGCGAGTGATTAGTGATGAACGAGGGTTTGGAATTGGGAACGGTGGTTTCAGAAAGGATGGGAAATTAAAATAGAATTATGAGTTATATATTTACAGAGGAGGGGCTTTTTAGCAATTTCCCTAATTGCTAAAAAGAGCCCGCGTAAATGTTAATTGCAAAAGAGGAGCCGCTTTTCCTATTTTAATTGCAGAAATAGGCCGTTTATATTATTGTTATAATATAGACGGTCTATTCCAAAATTAATATATAATTAACAATCAAAATACCATTAATATTTTTTGATAAATTTTAACTAAAAATACATAGTTTTAGAGTATTATGGTTTTACCGTGATTTATTATTTAAGGAAAACTATTAATTATACAAGAAAATAAAAATATTAAAGAAAATGAAACAAGCGCTCCCCGACGAGAGAGTGGAAAAAGCACGAGCGCTCCCCGACGACAGAGAACCGCTCCGGAACGTTGACGCGACGGCGACGAGCGGGCTGAGCCGGAACAGAGACAGCAAGGATGGCTGCGCCGGAGAGGTTTTCACGGCGAGCGCAGAGAAGGATCGGGTGAAGAAGGAATCAAGGGCGGGTCTGGGGGAAGAGAGCAGAGATCGGGTCAGGAATCGGGTCGCCATTACTGCTTCGCCGTCAAATCTCTGAACTCCGACATAAGGTGCGATTGGAGAAGAAAAGGGTTTTAGGGGTTTTGTAATCTTTACTTCTGGTCCCTGTGGATCGTTTCGAAATTGCACTTTACCCTCCTCATATATAAGGATTAGACATTTAGCACTTCTTGCTGTTTTTAACATTGTTGTATTTCAGTTCGATTCAAACAAATTCAGGTAGTTCGGTTGATGACAAGTCAACCTCAATCAGATAATGAAACATCTACCATAATTTTATAAAATTATCATGAATGAAAATTGCATAAAATTTATTGTGTATGAAAATATATTGAGAGTCTGAAAAGTTATTTATAAAATTGCTAAAATATTTCTCCAATATCGATATAATTTCCATCGAGAAATAGTTGTTTGATTAGGTGTTGAAAGTCAGGAAAAACTCTTTGGAATGAAAAAATTCTATGATTAAGCTAAAATATCAAAGATCCACACCATACCATAACTTGCCTGTCTTAAACTTCAGATTAATTTAATTTAGTTTAGCAAAAATATAGTTTGATGAAATTTGAATATATTTAGTTAATCTGGTTTTACTTTTCAATACATTAATTTTCCAAAAGAAGTGAGTCAAGAGATGCAATAATTCAATTCAATTCATTATAAATAACATTCAGTACGGTATTTCATACAAAAAGAAGGACAAATGTGAAAAACCTCAACTGTCAAGGGTATAAAAAGACTGTCATCCAATTCTACAACACACAAGACAAGATTCCCACTCAGAGGTAGCGCAGAGGATGATGACGGTGCAACATCCTCTGCAGCCATCTCCGGCGAGCTTCGGCCGGCAGGCAGATAAAGCACTCTCTTTCGCAGTCATCCCTAAGCAGGTCAAATGCATCCAAGTACATCTCACTCGAAGCTGGAATATCCTCCATTTCATTCAGAAACCTCACAGCATTACTAATGGAGTAATCTTGAGATCCCGAGTCAGCCGGGCAGTTTTTACCTCTGCTTCGACTTGGAAGCCTCTCATTCGTCAGAGCAACGAGCTTGTTCACACAGGTTCCCAGTTCCTTCGTCCACGACTCTTCTAAACCACCACCGCCGCCGCCGCCACTGCCCCCGCCGCCGCCACGCCTGTTTCTTTTTGGTCTTTCCGCCACTGTTCGTAATGGCTGAGCTCCGCCTTCATAACCTCCATCAAGATCAACCAATCCGGATTGCAAGAGGTCATCGGGCAAAGTAAACTGTTCTTGATTAGGATGGTTGAGCATCACATCGTCAAACTTCCATGAAGTCGGGTTGGTGTTGGTGTTGTCACTGTCTTTCCTGGCAGCGTTGTATACAGGGCAGTATCCTTCTGTGATGTGGCGGAGCAAATGAGTTGTCCCGCTTCTGCTGCTGTAGCTGAACAGCTTCTGGCAGTGATTGCACTTGCTCTTCTCATATGTCCCATCCTCCTTTACAAGCTTTGTGAAATGATCCCAAGCTTTGGAGCGCAACTTACTATCTCGTTTCTGGCCTTCTCCTGATGATCCCACAACGTCTAGCTTTCTTTTCTCTCCCGGGCTTATTCCGCTCACATCACCAGCATCCAAACCTAGCCCATCAACTGCAATGGTAACAGCCATCTGTACAACTAGATTTAGTAAGAGCCTAGAATATAGACAAGTCAAAAGAACCGAGTCTAAAAATTCACTGATGCACCACATCAAAAGACCTGAGGCATAAATCCAAACCAATGAACATAATCGGAATTTCTACGAATACACAACAACACATTCTTCCTGTGAAACTTAGCCAAACAAACATATGGTGTTCATCATAAGGAGGCTCTATTTTAGCGGCCTCAAGATCGAACATAAAACAAAACACTATACAATCACATAAGCGGACCTCCCTCCACTCTCTACACATTTCTACACATGAAATTTGGACAATGGGGATCCACACCAGATAACCTATGTTATATTTCTACAGCAACTCCATTAAAGCTAGGGAAGAGAGTATGTTTTTTCACAAAAGCCTACGATCGCCAACGAATAACTCTTTTAGCCTACAAAACACTCAACTTCATCTAAAAGTCTCAAGGAACCATTCTTTGAACATTTCCCCCATAAAGTCATGAACTGTACAGTAAATGGAAAAAAAACACACTTTTCTTTCAATCAAAATCAACAAGATCATAACATAAAATTTTGTAAAATTCTTACAAAATCATGAACTGGAGTAAAAACCCCATTGACACAAAATTGAGGTTCAGACCCTATCCATTCCATCAAAACCATAAAATCTTCCCAAAATCAAATTCTTAGCTACATTTCATGTCAGAAAACCAAGAAAATCTATAGAAATGTAAGTCATAAGAATCCAAAACAATCAAACATGTGCAAATAATAACTCACCGGACTTGCCATAACTTGCAGGAGACCACGGCGCTGTCGGAATGATACAGTGAAATGATGAGAATGGGGAAATCTTACTTGAAGATGGAAAACCCTAGCAGACCATCGACGCCGATGGGCTTAATATGGGCTTCGGCGAAGGGGAATGGGCAGATGGTGGGCTCAATTTCAGCTCCGGGCCATGTCCAAAACCAGCCCGGCTCGCCCGTTTTCTCATTTTGACTGTAATCATCCCCAAATTATTTAAGTTTTTTATTGATTGCACCCTATATTGTCTGGTATATTACAAATTCGTTCCAATTGTGCAATTTGTTTATTTTCAGTTATTCGATTGAAACTACTCCAACGTCTAAGGTCCTATTCAGTTGAGCTTATTAGTGGTTCAGTCCAATTCATTTCAATTTAATTCAGTAAAAAAAATGAAAATTAGATAAATTTAATCATACTGGTTCTATTTTCAGCTCAAACTTCACAAATTGACTTTCTTAGATTGATCAAATATATTTATGAACATCAATATCTTTATTTGTGAAGTTATGTAGGACGCAATTTTAATATTATGAAAATAAATGTTAGAACAAGTCCAACAATATCTCATATGATCATATTTGATTAATAATTCTACTTCAATTTGAACGTTTGAAAATACTCAACTTTGACTAAATGAATATGAACTTGTACAGATTGAAATGAAACGGAGGGAGTACCGCCCTAAGTATTAAAAAACATAGAATGAAATAGTTTATTTGTTTGAGAAACATAAGTTGACCATTATTCCACTTGTAGCATCATCAAAATTTAAGTATTGATTTGAGCACATGACCTTTTATACCACAAAGAATAGATGTAGTAGTAAGTAAAGAAATGGTACTTTATAAGACCAGCACAAAAACTATCAAAGAGTTGCCATAGAAAAAGAGTCAAGATTAATGATTTAAAAATAGATGAATTGATATTTTTCTCCACCTACAAGGTTTGATGATATGTAGGTAGAACCATTTTCTTGTTTCTTGTTCATGGGGGCATATGAGATATTGAGCTTGCTTGTGGTAACTGGTCACACACTCCACATAAGGTAGCTAGCCTAAGGATTTGAATATAGTGTTACAAGTTTCTCATCATTTCAACTGTCAATTATATCAAGATAAGCATATGTGTCAATATTTAATTTGGTGTAACCTCAAGTAATTATAATCAATCAATAAATAACTAAATTACACATCAGATTTATTTTATTCGCCGTGTTAGATGATAATAGACACTTTCTATGTATTATTATGAAATATAATCATTATTTTATCATTAAGAGTGATTGAGTACTTAATCACATGTAATAACCTAAGCACAACATTCAAATAGTTTAAGAGGGAAAAAATATACACAAAATGTAAAGTTTATAGTAGAAATGAAGAAAAGGCAAAGCTTACACTAGTTAGACAAAGAAGATTTGATGAATAAGACTACCAACACTTAACCACCTTGCATGGTGTTGTCAACTTATTGTTTACCTGCAACTCCTCCATATCCACAGCACTTTTTCTCCTCTTTTTTCACTTCCATGACCCTAGCTTAACTCTTTGCTTCCTATCAGAAGCTTTCATATCCTGATCATATGTTTCTTCACCTTTTATATGATCATCATTCAAACAATAACTAATTTGCCCACCATATTTTCTCAGCTGATCTCCCTCTCCCCCATGGAATTACCTGTTTGGGGTGGAACTGATCATACTGGAAATAAACCTTCTTACAGCATAGAAGCCAAAAAAGTATCCTACAAAATCTCCAGCCCTTTTGAGAAGTTCAAATTTTTGCATGGAAAAAACTCAAGGAAAGAACCCCATTTCATCTTGAAAAATGTAGACTGTGATGCCAGGCCTGGGGAGATGACAGCCATAGCCGGCCCGAGCGGAGCTGGAAAAACCACCCTTCTTGAAATTCTTGGTGGGGTGATTTCACCTAAGAAGTTTTCAGGCCAGGTTTTGGTCAATGAGAGTCAAATGTTTGTGAAAGTGTTTCAGAGAATCTCAGGCTATGTGACTCAGGATGATGCATTGTTCCCTTTGCTCACTGTTGAGGAGACACTGATGTACAGTGCTCTCTTGAGGCTCCCAGGTGGGAAGAAAGCGGCCGTGGCTCGAGTCAAAGTGCTGATGAAGGAATTAGGGCTAAATCATGTTGCTGGTTTGAAGATTGGAGGAGGTTCAAAAGGAGGGATCTCAGGTGGAGAAAGGCGAAGAGTTTCCATTGGAGTTGATCTTGTTCATAATCCATCTGTGATCTTGATCGATGAACCGACTTCAGGGCTGGATTCTTCCTCAGCTCTCCAGGTTATGAAGCTGCTCAAGAACATGGCTCAGGAGAATGGAAAAACTGTTCTTTTAACCATTCATCAGCCTGGATTTCGCATCCTGGAGTTAATCGATCGCCTCATTTTGCTCTCAGATGGACACGTGCTCCACAACGGCTCTCTCAGCGCTCTCGAGGAGACACTGAAATCAAATGGCTACTGCATTCCTCCAAGAATCAATGTGCTTGAGTTTGCTATTCAGATCAGTGGATTGATCTGTGTATTTGTTCATAATCCTGAACCTCAGTCTCCTCCCGAGGTTCTTTGCAGCATGCTAGGCTCAAAGTTTCTGGTTAAAGATGCTGCTAAAAGGAGAACAGAAGAAAAGTGTCCATCTTGCTTGAATTCTCCCATGGAGGAGGTTTTGATCCTTGGAGGGAGATTCAGCAAGAACATATTCAGAACAAAGCAGCTTTTCGCTACTCGGGTGATACAATCTCTTGCAGCTGGATTGATCATAGGGAGCATATTCATGAACATCAAAGATGACCTAACAAAGATCGCTCTACAAGCCCGACTAGGCTTCTTTGCATTCAGTCTCACTTTCTTGCTGTCTTCATCAACAGAGGTGCTCCCCATTTTCTTGCAAGAGAAGCGAATCTTCATGAATGAAACCTCAAGAGGAGCATACAGGGTCTCCTCTTATGTCATTTCAAACACCATTGTGTTTCTCCCTTTTCTGCTCCTGGTCAGCCTTCTCTACACAGTCCCGGTCTACTGGCTCGTAGGCCTGAGGCCTGATATCCACGGCTTCCTCTACTTCGGCCTCGTGGTTTGGCTCATCATTCTCATGTCAAACGCCTTCACAGCGTGCTTCAGCGCTCTTGTGCCAAACTTCATCATGGGGACCTCCATTATTGCAGGCCTTATGGGGTCATTTTTTCTCTTCTCAGGCTACTTCATTTCAAAGGACAGCATTCCAAGCTACTGGATCTTCATGCATTATTTGAGCCTGTTTAAATATCCGTTCGAGTGTTTCTTGATCAACGAGTATGGAGGGAAAGAAGGGAGTCGATGCTTAGAAGCTGAGGCGGGCGAATGCAGCCTGTTTGGATATCAGTTCTTGAAGCAGCAAGGTGTGGAAGAATCACATAAATGGAGTAACCTGGGAGTCATGGTAGGATTTGTTGCTGTTTATAGAATCCTGTGTTTTCTCATTTTGTGGTGCAAATGTCACATTTTCAGAAGCTAAGGTAAAGGAATCCTGTAGATTCAATAGCTTAGAAAACTCATTTGATAATTATTTTTTTCTACTTATATGAGCAAAGAAGATTTCAATAATTCAATAAATAACTTGATGTACAAATAAATATGGTGCAGCCTGAAGGTTTAGTTCAACTTCAACCACAAAAACTCCTATATGTATTGAGATTACTCATCAACAATGTGCCTAATTTTGGCTCAGTAGCTAAGCAGTTCTGTCATATATGGAGGCGAAACTCATGGTGGGATATGACATTGTCGAGTTTTCGACTCCAGATGAGTTCTTCCCAGAACTGCCTGATTCTGTACTGGAAGATACGTTTGTTGGACGCCTGATGCCCAAAAACTCCGGCAACAGCCTTGGTTTAACTAACTGCTTATTATCCTCTAAACTCAGCTCACCCGACAGCATTTTTACCACGTTAGACATGGTTGGTCGCTTTTTGTGATCATCTTGGGTGCATAAAAGACCGATTTTCAGGTACCGGCAAGCCTCATCAGCATCAAAATCGTCTCCCATTGCTGTATCCACTAACTGAACCACCTCCCCTTTATCATAAAGTTTCCACACCTTCACATAATAAGACCATAAATGAAGTAGATTCAATCAAAATGTGGTAGCAATTTTTCACTATTTCCTCTTACTCCATCAAAATTCAAAAGTTAAAGAAGTTCAAAATCAGCACTTTTCTCAGGTAGTATATATGTCAGTAAAAATGACCATTTTTCCTTCTTTGATAGACTCTAGGCCAAAGACAATCGAGATGGAATACTTCAACTTCAATACAATCTTCTACTATATGATCAACCTCAATTTATCATTTCCTATCAGAATGTTAATGAAACAAAAAGATATTTTCAACTAAAGCGCACGGACATACCCTTTCAAGAAGATGTTGTTCCCCAACAGGCAACCGATTGTTTGTGTGGCATCTGCCACAAACAATCTCCATCAACAGAATGCCAAAACTATAAACATCAGCTTTTCTTGTTACTTGACCGCGTATTGCATACTCAGGAGCCAAATAACCTCTAGGGATAAGGAAATGAAACCAAACAAAACAATTTAGTTCAACATTTCCTAGCACTACATTGTAGCTAGAGCATATATACACTTACAAAGTTCCGGCAACGCGTGTGCTAACATGAGTCATATTAGACGGGAAGAGCTTTGCCAGGCCAAAATCAGAGATTTTTGGGGAGAGATTTTTATCAAGAAGAATGTTGCTAGCTTTAATATCTCTATGAATAATACGGGGTTGAACTTCCTCGTGGAGATATGCCAGCCCCCGAGCAACACCTATGCATATGTTGGTCCGTTTCTTCCATGTAAATTGAATGTCGCTAGAGCGGCTACCTGTACATTAACAGATCAAACTCAAAATCCATTAAAAGCTAGAAAACAATCGCGAAATTGAAATGATCATATTAGAAGGTCATCAATTACCAAGAAGATTTTGAGCAAGGCTGTTATTCTCGAGATAGCCATAAACCAATATCTTCTGGTTCCCCTCTATACAACAGCCAAATAGCTTGACAAGATTTTCATGCTCGAGACCAGAAATCGTACGCATTTCTGCCAAGAATTCTCTAATCCCTTGGCTTGACTCGGAGGAGAGCACTTTAATGGCAACCAAGGTTCCATCTTTTAGGCATCCCTGCCAATTTGAAGACCATATCAGCTCAAGAAACTCCACAAGCAATGATAAAACTATCAACACACTAAATACAAGTTTATTCAATTACCTTGTAGACAGAACCAAACCCTCCTTGCCCAATTTTCTTCGTGGGGCTGAAATCGCCGGTTGCATTCTGCAACTCCTTGTAGCTGTACAATCTAGCATTCTCTAAATTTGAAACCTCTGCATTCACTCCACAATACATGATAGTTCATAAAAAGCCCTTCCAACAGTATTTTTTGCACACTTTTATCCAATTACGAGATCGATCGAATCCTACCTGCATTTACATCAATCTCTCCCCAGTTTGGTGAAGAATCTTTCCAACTGAAACAGCCAGTAAACCATTCCTTCAAACCCATCCCCTCTTGCAAATCAAAAATGCTCCTGCAGTATCCCAAGAATGAAACCACAATTGCATACAAAAACAAGCAATTTGAGCAAAAAGATCCCAACTTTGAAGCTGAATCAAGAAGATAAACACCAGGAAATCATCTAAACAAAAGGAGAACAAAAACCCAGAAATTATACCACTTTTTTGACCCATTCAAACATCACAGAACTAAACCTGAACACAAGAGCTTACCCAGAAAGTGAATGGAGAAGACTTGGGAGGAAACAATCAAACGACTGTCGAAAAATAATACTACTCCGTATGAGGAGCTGTTGGAATAGATGTCAACTAAAGTCTTTTTAGCTTTAAATAGGGTTTTTTTTGTGCCGGTCAGAGGTTTGGAATGGTGAAAGCTCCCTCCATACCTGATCGGTGATCAAATGAATAAAAATGACAACTTTTTCAACTTGAATTTCTTGTCAGAAACAAACTGAAAATCAGTTGGGATTTTCATGATTACTCATAAAGGTGAATTGAATCTGCACCACTCTGGCTTGGACAACTAACAATGTGTTTGGAAATCTCCGATAAAACAATTGTGGGTTAAAAATGTTCTGTTTTTACTGGCGCCGCCGCCACGATTTGCAAGTTTGAAATGTATTCCCTCCGTTTAAATATTTGAGGCATTGACCTTTTCCACCAATTGCGGTTTAACAACTTAATAATATATAATATTATCATTTATATTTTTTAATAACCACCAATAGTATATTAATTTCAAACTTAATCTAATAACTTCAAATTCAAATCATCATGAGGCCAATTGGTATATTTTATTAATATTTCTCTTTATCTTTAACCAATCTACATGTGCACTTTTTTTTTAAGTTTTACCACTGTAATTTTAAAAACATATTCTTGTTAACTCACTAACCAACTCTTGATTCTGATCTTTAAATGAAATTCTTAATTTATTTAATTAACATGTCAAGATTAAGTAAATCTGTACGTAAAAATGAGCGAGTTAACAGTCACAAATTTATAATGCAAAAGTAATTATATATACTTTTTATTAATAATTGTATATGCAATTACTGTATCACTCAAGGTGAACTGAAGTTTCCTCGATAAAAAACAAGAGCATATTTACTCTTACAAAAATCTAACAATCTCGTGTTACGAGATAAAAAATAAATAAAACAATTGATTTTGCTGTCAAACCACCAACCTATATACTTATCCAAGGCATCTCTCTCTCAAGAAAACCAGGAATAATACAAGCAACTCAATTACTTCTATCATGTATTGAGGTAAAACTCATGGTAGCACATGTCATGGTTGGGTTGTCAGAAGACCACCCTTTCTCTGAATCAGGTGATGCATTCTTGTGATTCACTTCCATCAGCTCTGCAACAAGCTTTGGTTTTATGATCTTCTGGTCACATAAGTCCATCTCACCAGAAAGCAATTTGGCCACTCTAGACATGGAAGGTCTCCCCTTAGGGTCATCTTGGGTGCACAAAAGTCCTATCTTGAGGTACCTAAAGGCCTCATCTTCATCAAACTTGCCCTCTAAATCTGCATCCACTAGTTGAACAAGGTCCCCCCTCTCATAAAGTCTCCATGCCTGCCAAAACAAAGGTCATTCAGAAGCAGGCCCGATAAACTCACTGTATATATGAACCAGTGAACAAGTCATTACATACCCTTTCAACAAGATGTTGTTCCTCGAGCCGCTTGTCTGCGTGCCTTCTACCGCTTATGATCTCCAATAAGAGAATCCCGAAGCTGAAAATATCGGCTTTCCGTGTCACTTGACCTCGAAGCGCATACTCGGGAGCTAAGTAACCTCTAATAAAGTCAACCACAAGAAATGCAAAGAACAATAAGTACTTTCGAGTGCAAAACCTTGCGCGAATAGACTGAATCGAGAATATGAATTAATGACTTACGATGTTCCGGCAACCCTTGTGCTGATATGGGTTACTTCAGGTGGGAAGATCTTTGCCAGCCCGAAATCCGAGATCTTTGGACAAAGGTCCTTATCAAGAAGAATGTTGCTTGCTTTGATGTCTCTATGTATGATATGAGGCGTGACTTCCTCATGGAGAAATGCAAGCCCACGAGCAACGCCTATGCATATCTTACTCCGTATTTCCCAACTGAAATCGATCATGCTGCTGCTGCTGTATCGACGATCACCTGATAAACTAAACTAATCAAATAATCATCATAGACAAAAAAATTCTCACTTTTTAATTGAGAGGTTGAAAACTGGACATTACCTAGAAGAGTTTGAGCAAGGCTATTGTTTTCTAGATATCCATATACCAAGATCTTGTGATCTCCTTCTACACAACAGCCAAGCAACTTCACTAGATTTTCATGTTCTAGACTTGAAATGGTGCCTATTTCTGACAAGAACTCTCTCATTCCCTGGCTCGACTCGGGAGAAAGTACTTTAATAGCAACCAAAGTTCCATCTTTTAGCACCCCCTGGTAATGAAAACACAATTCAACCGCTTATTTCTACATCCTCAGCCAGGTTCTTAACTCCCTTAACAAAGACAAAATGGCGAGGAAAAGGAAAAGGGAGTTACCTTGTAGACAGGACCAAAACCTCCTTCCCCAATTTTATTCGCAGAATAGAAAAACCCTGTGGCAATCTGCAACTCTTTGTATCTGTACAACTTAGCATGGCCTAAATTTTGAATTCCTGCATTTTTCATACAAGAAATTGCGAAAGATATCGGATTAGCCTCGGCTTCTCAGCATATCCTAAAATCAAGAAAGAATTGGCACTGTCATGAGGATGTGGAATCAAACCTTCGCGGAAGTTCGTGGTTTCGGCAATCCATGGAGGATCTTTTTGCTTAAAACAGCCTGTTAAAAATGCCTTCAGACCCATAACCAGATAGCAGAAATTTTGAACTCCCTGTCATCAAGAATTACAGCTGCTTAACTAATGTCTTCAAGACAACAAAAAAAACCCCAAAACATGTTCAAGAACACAACTTTTCAGCATTGGAGAGTGATAATCCATGACAATTGAAGCTCGAAATGCGTAAAAAAACACAAATTGAAGCAATTTTACAAGCATCTAAAGAAGCTCATTCAGAACAAAATACAAGTTTTCAGAAAGCAAGAAAGGAACACACTTTACCTTAATACAAGTAGTCTTGATGTGAGCAGACAGATGGATGAGGCATTAAGGTTGGAAAGAGAGAGACTTGAAGAAATCTTGCTAGATTTACTACTCCTGGGTGACTGTATCTGATATATATGTTTCGAAATGTCTCCGTAACCAACCAACCCAAAATTCAAATGGATCATTGACTTTGAATTTCATTACTCTATTACGTGTAAAATGGGAAGGATCGTAGTGATTGCTTGGTTCAAGTCTTTTGAGACTGGTACTGGAGAAGTACCAGTTATTTTATTTTGGTGATATATTATTTTATTATTTTGCTTTGTATTTAAATATTGTTTTTTGTACATATACGGCTGCTACGAAGGGTTTTTTCTGCAGTCTGTACAAATCACTTGCTTTATCCACATAAATATAATTGTCACGACATCTTAATTTTGTTGTGATTATGATGCTTTTTTTTCTATTTAGATTAAATGAAATTAAACTAAATTAAAGGTTGAAAAGAACATAATCTTCATATTGTTCGAATTACTGCCTGATTACTTCTAATTCATGGTGGAAATTAAAAGTCCATGTTAGTCTCAGCATGCAAGATTAGACGTTTGGTGTAAACGCAATCATAATTTGAAAATTTCTGCCTTACGTGCACTTTTAGCCAACAAAAACCTTTATAATATCACTGCATATCATAATAATCTGCACAATTTTCAAGATTTACGAAATCATGTTTAATTTACCGACAAATTTAAAAATACCTCATATAGTATCAATTTACACTTAAAATTACAATTTGCTGAATAAAAAGTACAGATTAAACTGAGAGCGGAATATTATGTCGGTTTATAATACAATCAAAATAAGAACAGTTAAAAGTTGTCAAAAATTAGAATAGACCTTTGACGATTTACGCATGTGCAATATAAACACAAGAACCATAACATGCGGAATTGAATTCAGAAAATGACACATTTTATGTGTTGATAAGTTCGTCAACAAATCAAAGTAACACATTTTTTAAGTAAAACATTTAACTACTAGTTCTTTATCTTTATGTACACAAGTTGGTACGATACTTTAACATAAAACAATTAAACGACAACGTGTTTGATTAGGCCTAATCAATATTCAAATGCTCATGAGAAATTTCCAGGAAATGAAAAAAGGTTCAAGAGTCATGCACTTTTAAACCAAGACCACTAACTATTCAAAGTAGAGCAACCGAAAAAACATAGCACAGACACGATATAAGATGAGTGATAAGGACACGTCATAATCGATCGCCATCAAAAGCAGAAACCTCAGCAGCAATGTTCAGTTTATTGTTATTTGTACACGAAGCATGTAGTAGGATGATCATCTATATTCGGTCAGTATGCTTCTCAAGTTCAAGATGGGCCTGAAAGGGTCAGATATACCTAAAAGGTCCACTGGCCAGAAGCCTACTGGCGAACAAATACCATCGTCTTTGCAAGCTCTAGGGCTTTGTCACGTCCAAAAAACTTCTCTGCGATGCCCAATGCAAACTCCATTGTGGTTCCTGGCCCTCTACTCGTGATTAAATAACCATCAACAACCACCCTGTTTTCGACTTCACTTGGATCAGAGAGTTTGTTGCACATCGCAGGAAAAGCAGTCGCCTTCTTACCCTGACAGAGCATGTCTTTTAAGTTAAAGAATTGACTAAACACGTAACATACATGTTTTACAGAGAAAAAAAAATGCAACTTTTGACTGTGCACGATGCTTTAAAGTTCAACACGAGTTGCCAGACAAAAAAGAGTAACACGGGGAAGACAGACGCATAGTCATGTTAGTTATTATTTAATCCTAACTTATGTAGTCATTATACAGCATCCGTAACTGTACTACAGATACAGATACAGATACTACATGCATTTAGACAGTACCTTGAGCAGGCCATGAGGCTCTAAGACTAGAGCAGGGGAAGCGCACATTGCTGCATAAGGCTTGTTTGACTCCATTTGCTTCTTCAACAAGTTGACCAACTTTTCTGAGTTTGCAAAAGCTTGCGCACCACCAAGTCCACCCTAAATACATGACCAACATTGAAAAATGAGTTAGCTAAACTAGAGTTTACAGTTTCAGGAAGCTAAATATAATGGTAACATACCGGAAGAACGATAAGATCATAAGTCTTTTCGGAAACCTCTTCAAGTAGCACATCTGCCACAAGCTTCACTTTTCTTGAAGCCAAGATTTCTAATTTATCCTCAAGAGATGCTACTACAACTTCAGCCTTTGCTCTTCGAAGGACATCAATTATAATCATAGCTTCCATTTCCTCAGTTCCGTTGGCAATGGGCACAAGAATCTAAGGAGATGATCAGAAAATGAAGGCATAAAAAGAAGTGCATTAAATACAAAACACTGACTCAGAAAAACGCATTGGTTGCACAACACCCTCCAGTAGAAATGTAGAACGAACGTCTTAGCACCACTGGAATAGAAGAATCATTGATATCATACCTTACAACCATAATTGGAGTATTAACATCTATTAAACTGATATATTACTATTCTGGGATATCAGACATGCAACCTAACATGCACTTGAAAGAAAAAGAATTATTGCACTAGCCTATTCTTGACAGTGGGTCATTTAGAGGATATTGCATGGATTGATCACCTAAAACACACACATGTTCAAAGCAAAAGCAGGAGACTAAACAAGAGTACAAGACTACACGGATAGCAGTATTTACCCGAGGAGAACCATCAGTTGTCCACTTGACTGGATTAAATTCTGAAATAACATATTCATCTCCATGATTTGGACGCATCACCTGAGAATATGTACGGTACAGCTGTTACCAACTAATGATGCAGAGAAGGGAGATAGACGTGACTGGAACAACTATATGCCAGACACAGTAAAGGTTTGGAGTAACTACCCCACATTAATGACATCTAGGTTCAACAACTTAGACGTGCAAGCCATAATTCATTTCTTTTCCCAGAAAAATAAAATTCAAACATTTCTACACATAGTCTCTCTTCCGACAGCTTTTGAGTGCAGCGAAAATGTAAATAATGACAATGACCAATAGGCACGGACGGAAATATTAAGCTTATTAAAAATATAATCACGAGGTCATTCAGCATTTGAAAATTAATAGGTTCAGCCCATTAGAGTTCAACCTCTGCACAACAACCTTGGGTTTAATACAAGATCCAGGTAGCTGCACATAAAATGGAACTAAGATGTTCAAAGGCATTATCCCTACTAAGCAAAATGGTCCACATAAGTGTGACTGGAGTTAACAGACTACAGCAACACCAAAATATATTTTTTTCAACTGACTTTGGAAATCAAGCAAATAAACAAAACACGGGTCAAGAATAAATATCTTTATAGAAAAATAGCATCTAAAACTAAGAGTACAAGGCACGTGCAATAATAATTTGAACACCAAATTTTCGAACATTCACTTACTAGGGGTCCAGAAACTTCATCAGCTTTTTCCTTCCCGAACAATTGCTCAACCAGGGAAACAGCATACTCCATCACTGTACCAGGTCCTCGACTCGTAACAACCTTCCCATCCAGCTCAACAATTGATTCAGTAGCATTCACACCAGATGAGAGCTTCTCCATGAATGAAGGATAGCAAGTTGCCTTCTTCCCTTCCAACAGCCCCCATGATCCTAGAGCAACCGCAGGAGCTGCACAGATAGCAGCATACAATCGCCCTTCAGCCGCCTGCTTTTTCACCATACTCTCTAAAGTTCTGTTATCCTTAAGCGCAGTCGATCCAGGCATTCCTCCCTGTACACACAGCATAAAATCACAACATTGCAAATTACGATAACTTTCTAATCCTCACAATGCAGCAAACCGCTATTGATTAAAACAAAATCGACAAAAAGCTTTGGATTGATAGGATGGTTTTGACTTACGGTTAGGGAAATGAGGTCGAACACAGTATCGGCACAATCAGAAATCAGCGAATCAGCAACGATCTTAACACCATGGCAAGCATCAACTTGCAGCTGCTTCTCGACCGACGCCACCGTGACGTCGGCACCAGCTCGCCGGAGAACGTCGATCGTCACCACCGCCTCCAGCGGCTCCGTCCCGTTCGCAACCGGCACCAAAACCTGCAGAGACGAGCCCCGACGAAAAAATCAGTAACGGCATTGAAAGCGTGAAATTCTGTTGGCGGTTTCGAGCTGTACCTTTTTCGCGGCGGACGCCATGACTGAGAATCGCGGTTTGTAGGAAGTGCAGAGAAATGGAGTGAGAGTCACGGAAGGGAAGACGCGCGTGAGGTTGAGGGTGCGGGGATGGAATGTTAGAGAAACCATATTTTGGGCAATTGGTGGATAAGTACTGCCGCAGTGTGTGACTGTGTGTATTATCCCAAAGGCCCATACTGCTGTCCATAATTTAGTAGTACAGTTTTTTTTTTGAAGGAGTAATTTAGTACAGTTTTGACAAATATACTGTTGTAAAAAAAAGAACAAATTTACTTAATTTCAACACCAAAAAATATAAACAAATGATCAGAAAACAAAATTCATTCATTGGCATGAGTCACTTAAAACATTTGTTGAAATTCATATCACTCAAAAAACAAGTATATAAATGCATATGTGAATGAAATAGGGATACGAGAGTATAGATAATTTAATGTGTGTCTATTTCAACTATTATCAAGATAAAGAGCTCTGTTTGGCGGGGAGATGGGAGATTCTCGCTTCCATGCGAGCGTGATTTAGTAATTAGGAGACAGTTGTTCGATCTTTCATGATATCATGAACAAATCAATAGATAATAGGTCAAACGGAATAATCAGTCAAAACAACCAAGAGTTTCATATGAGTTGGTGGAGGCGGCGACGCAAAAGAAAACTAAACAGAATTATCGGAAAGGAGGGAGTTGGGCCTGTTTGCAGCAACCTCTACCAAAAAGGGAAAACTATATTCACTATGGAGAGAAAATATATTGTATCTAGTAAGAAATAATATTTTGAATTTGTTCACCTCTAGCAGATCTAGTTTTGAACAAGATATTGACTTTGAAACGTGCCATAAATTTTAAAACAAAAACGCCCTCCTTTTGATTCACAACTTTACCACCCATTTGATTAAATTCTTTTCTACTACTCCTAGTTTAGATTTCAAAAACTAGATTGTAACATTAATTCTAACTTAATGAATTTTCTTGACAAGATCAAGTGTCAAATAAGAATCATCAATTTCACTATCACTCCTTATCCACAATAATTCAAAAAACTTGTACTACTACTTTCCTTTCACGAAATATGCAGGTTACTTATTTGGGTAAATTCTTGTTATAATTCAAGAAGTAAATCGGGCGCCAGAAATCAGCAGCCATTTTTTACAGCGTCGTAAAATTGCCCAAAACGGTAGTCTTCACAAAAGGGGAAAAGAAATGATGGCTTTTCACCGCGGTAATTTGTTTTGGGAACTGCGCTCAAAGATAAAATAGTGTCACGCACTTTCTCTCTCCCCACTCGTCGCCATTTTCGTACCTCGAGGTACCACTCCGCATTTCGAAGCCCTAATTTCCCCTCCTCAGAGCTTTTCGTTCCCAGATTTCTCCAGCTGCAGGATAAGATACCTAGCAGCTCCATTTCCACGGTTTCCATCCATCAACTATCCAGATTCGTTGGGTTTCCGGCGGCCGGAGAGAGCGAACCCTAATTTTTCAGATTTGGGAGTTTTGATAACTGTCGCAAATGTTGCGGCGCGTGCGAGGTTGACGGTGAAACGGTATGTGTCTCTCGAGAACGCATCTATTGATTTGTTGCTGTGGATTTATCGGCTGAGTTTCAGATTTGGAAGCTTGTTTTGTGTTTAAGTTTGGCTGGATTTGCTGAATTTTAAGTTTATGGTAGTTCTAGATCCTTTTTAGGGGAAAGTCTGTGCCTTTGCTGCGAAATGAATGATTCGTTTGCTTATGAGTAGTCAGTGCTGCTTCTTTCTTGCACATTTGAGTCAGTTAAAGTGAGAATGTTTTCGTGTTCGAGTTATGTAAGTTTGGTTCATATATGTGTGAAACGGATAATCGAGTTATTGAGTGTTTGGAATCGTTGCTTTCCTGTTTCATATGAACCATGCTAGACTTTTGGGGAATCGTTGCTTTCCTGTTTCATATGAACTATGTACATCGGTTGTTTTAAATGAAATTTAAGATTGTGTAGCATAGACTTTTGGGGAAGAAATTTAGTTTTTAATCTGGCTGTATCCTGTATGCATTGAGTTTCAGTTTTGGGAGCTAATCTTCTGTTAAATTTCATTGCCATTTTCTTAACTTTGAACAGAAGATGTGTTTTTGGGATGTATGTGTTTTTGGGAAGTGTGTGTCTTTGCTCCTGAATCAGTGTTTCATTTGCTTGTTTCATGGACTTTATATATACTGATGCAGCTGCACATAAGTGTTTATGGTTTACTCTTTGCCTTCCCATTGCAGGGGACCTGAAAAATACCTGAAAAGGTGATGTTTTTCATTGGTGCTGGTAGAGTACCATTCATCATTTTCCTATTGAGGTGGGCTCACCAAGGCTGTTAAGTGGTATCTTACAATATATAAGGGGTATATCAGAGGCAGCACAGGAGCTCTGGTCTCAGTAGCATGTCAAAGATGCAGTTTGGGAAAGAATTCAAGGGGTTGCTGGATGAGAGTTTAGATGTATCATTCAATGAACACCAGATTTTTAAAGAGGTTTTTCTTGAAGAGGAAAGCGGTGATAAATTGCGGGCTGTTACCGGAGCTGTTAATTTTCACAGTGACAGGAAGGAGCACACCAGTGCACATAGTGCTATGTGCTCAAATAGTGCTAAATTAGCTCTAAGAAGCCATGGAAACTTCCCAGTAAAAGTTGAACAAGGATGTGATGCTGAGGATATTCCTTTTTCATTATGTGCTGACCACGATATAAACTATAAAAGACCGAGGTTGTCTGCAAGTGACTCTTGTATCAGATCATCTTCTCAAGCCAAGTTGAATGTAGCTGGTTCTTCTGAAGGATTTGATTTTGGTCTTCCTAGTTCAGGCTGTCATGCTGTGAGATATAGGCTGGTTGAGTCATCTGGTCACGGGGTAACTTCTAGTTGCCATCTTCTGAAGCGTAGTGAGGAACCAAATGCTGGACAGGATGATGAGGATGCTGCAGGGCTGAAATCTGACTCGTTTAGTTTAGACAAAAACAATGAGGAGGAAATTGCTGTTAGTAATGCAATGATGCCGCATGTGTCTCAAAAGAGCTATGCAGGCAAGTTATTGGTTTCCAAACCATCTGCCGCTGTTCCAAAAAAGTCTGGTCCAGGTCGGCCAGCAAAGCCAAAATGGAAAGACTATTGCTTTTTGAAACTGGATGAATCTGAACTATCACTGCCTAAAGACATTAAAAATGATCCTCGCCCTCTGCTCAGGTACCACATCCATTGCTTACTTAGGGCTAATGGATGGGTGATTGGGAGGCGAAAAAGGAGCAATAAACATAACTTGGTTGGGGAATATGTTTACAAGTCCCCTGAAGGAAGGCCGATCCGTGAGTTTCACAGAGCTTGGAACATGTGTCGTGGAAGAATATTTTCTGATGGAAATACTTTAAGGTTGACTGATTACATACAGTGGACAGATGCTGCTCAGTTCCGAGCAGACCTGTCAGCTGCAGCTTCGGAGATTGAAAAGCAACAAGTTAATTTTGAAAATGTTTCTGCCTTAGCTCATTTGTGGTCGCTTCTGGACCCCTTTGCCAATGTTGTTTTTATTAAGAAGACGCTTCGCCTGTTCAAAGAAGGAAGATCAGTTAAAGCTAGGAGGAGTGTTGTGATTCATTCTTATGGAAAATGTGACTCTGGTTTCTGCTCGGATAACATTCAGGGTTTACTCTCTCATGATTCTTATATGCCAGAGAAAGGAAATACACATTTAGTGGAGAATGCCAGTGCTACAGCTACTAAATCTAGGAGTATTTCTGGTAATGAGAGGATCAGCTTAAAGCAAAGCATGATGCAAATTTGTGGGCTGGATTGCCCATGCAAGCAAACTGGCGTTTGCTTGTTTGATGTTCCGGTAAGTTCTGATAATGCACGTACCTCACTTGGAGGATCCGACACTGTTTCGCCAGGTCAAGAAAGTGCGAGAAGTTCTGTGACCTGTGAAAAGGAAAGATCTGAGGATTTGCAGGTGGGAGTAGAGGTGGATGTCTCTATGCATGAATATGAGGAAAAGGATGGTACATTTAATTCAAAACCAAACCCACATTCAAAGTGCAGAAGTTGGGAATTCAAATCTAATTCTGATGTTGCATTAATAAATGCGAAATCATTTAGAAAGAGGAAGGCATCTAAGAAGTCTATAAGAATAGCTGACATTAGACTTATTAGTTCAAATGATGAGCTAGAGCATCCTAATCTATGGGAAAACCACGAGGAAAGTACATCAAGGAAATATGATAAATGTGGCCTCAATGACGATGATTTGTTGATTTCAGCAATAATAAATAACAAAAGCTCCAAAAACACGCAGAAAGGTCGCAAAGGAAAACCTCCAGGAAAGTGGAAGAACCAAAAAGGTAGTAGCTGCAAGTTGCTTTTACGAAGTCTTAACAGAGGTGGGAAGCATTTGATGGAAGGGAAGTGGTCTTTAGTTTGTCAGAGAAATGTATTGTCCTGGTTGATTCATTTACGAGTTGTCTCTCTCAATGAAGTGATCCAGTATCGCAGCTTAACGGATGATATTGTGGTCAAAGATGGATTCATAACTCGTGATGGAATATTGTGCAAGTGTTGTGATGAGCTGCTTTCTATTTCTGAGTTCAAGTATCATTGTGGTTTTAAGCAGAACCGTCCCTGCTTGAATCTTTTCATGGAATCTGGTAAGCCATTCACCTTGTGTCAGCTTGAGGCCTGGTCAGCTGAATACAAGGCCAGAAAATTAACCCCGCGGTGTGTGCAAGTTGAAGATATAGATGAAAATGATGATAGTTGTGGACGCTGTGGTGATGGGGGCGAGTTAGTCTGCTGCGATAACTGCCCATCTACGTTTCATCCAGCATGCTTGTATGCTCAGGTAAGAGTGTAGAGTTGATTTACTTGATTATGTTACAATTTTCCCCTGAGATGGATCTGTTATTGATTTGCTATCTTAATAAAATTTAATAAAATTTGTGGGGGAGTATATCAGGGTTTCAACTTTCAATAAGTGATTTCTCTGCTTTGTTACATATTTAGCTGAGTTTCAAGGCCTGTAAAGTGGCTTTTTCAAAAATCACAACACTTAGTCCGGACTGATCTACAGTTCCAGATGATTCTTTCCTACGAGACATCGTGCTAGTTTGAGAAATAGTCAGTACTTTACAATTGGTTTGGAAATTTGCTTGTGGTGTCAATGACAGTGTGAACAGAAGTTGTCATGGCATTCTATGCATTAATCTGCTTTTTTTTTTCATTGAATTAGTTATATATTACAGTAAATAATTTTTTTATTTCTTATGTTTAGGAAATACCTGAAGGAAACTGGTATTGCCCTCAATGTACTTGCCAGATCTGCTTTGCTGTAGTTTCTAATAGGGATTCGTCTGGAGCTGGTAGGCTCCAATGCATACAATGCGAGAAGAAATGTAAGCCTTTTAAATTATTTTTTCATCATGAATTGATTCAGGAACAGCTAAGGGATGGAAAATTAGTTATTGAAACATGTGAGTATTAAAATATAGAACAGATGTTGCAGTCTAGAAAGTGGAAGGAAATATTTATAGAGCATAGAAGAAAATTAAATGGTTCTCTATCTGAGCATGTGTAAGTTGGATCAATACGGTTGGATATTTTTCCGAATCAGTAAACTACCTTATGCATATCTTGTTTACTGCAATTGTGAGATAATTCCATGCTACTTTCTGGTCTAACTTGTATTTTTTTGTTTTCATCGACTTTAATTGGTGTACTTGGAGCTAGCAAAGGTGAATTCGGTGAATAATGTGATGGCCGTAGGTGTTATTCTTTTCTTAGTGTCAAATGACTGCGACAAATGATATTCATTGAGGGGCAGGATTGCTGGCATGGGGGGGTGGGGGGGTTGGGTAGGGAAACGGTATAAATGAAGCGGAAATAGACTCTCTCTATTCAAATTTGTTGATGTGATATCTCTCATTGTTTACAGATCATAAGGCTTGCTTGCAGCACATGGGAATAAAAATTGAATCAACTTCTGACTCATGGTGCTGTAGTGAAAGCTGCGAAGAGGTATATTTCTTTCTTTCTGGTTCAGATCTACTGAAGCCATGTAGATGTCCTATTACATTGCACGCGTACTTGAACGTCCTCAATTGTTAAATTAAATGTCTCCTTCATTCAGTTTCCTGGTGAAATTGATTATAATTGTTGAGTATGCAATAAGTTCTTAATCTAATTTCGAAGGGAGGTGTTTTGTGGTTTATTGCTGATGCAATGGGTGAAGTGTGTTATCTACTTTGATACGCTAGCCGCGTGAATGTTTTCAACTTCACTCAATTGAAAATGATCACGAGTTCCTTGCATTTGATCTTGGAAGTTGTCAGGCTTGTTATGTCATCAGGAAAGGAACTAATAAATTTGGAACAGAGTTATAGCAAAAATTTTCATGGTTCATGGATGGTCCTATACTTCTTACAGAGTCACTTCTTATCCTTCCTCTGAATTGCACATTAGTTCAATATTTATTCCATATATTGTGCAGATCTATTCCAGTGTTCAGTCTCGCATTGGGTTAATGAATCTTCTCCCGGATGGCTTTTATTGGACACTCTTGAAATGCATTCACGGTGATCAGAAAATTCAGACTGCACCAAAGTTTGTTGCTTTGAAGGCTGAGCGCAACTCGAAGCTAGCTGTTGCTCTTACTATGATGGAGGAATGCTTTCTTCCTATGGTGGATCCTAGAACGGGCATAGACATGATTCCACAAGTAGTATACAACTGGGGGTTAGTACTGTCCTATTCTGGTCAGTTTTTGATTACTTTAATGAGTTCATAGGAGACAACATGATTCATTAGAGTTATAATATCTTGTCAGTTTTTGTTGTAAGAATATTTTGCTTATTCATGGAGATTGCTTTCTATTGTCACCCCATCCCTTCATAATTACTAGTTGAACTTGGATACTTTATCTTGTCTAGTTATAGGCTTGTAGCTTGTGGAGCTTTTTGAGTGTCTTGTGCTCTGCCCTTGATTGCCTGTGAATAAAGTAGGGCATATATTCTGTTTTGTTAAATACTTTTTGGCGGTGAATGTTTAATTTTATAGGCTATACATCTTTCAAATTGATGCCCTGATTTAAGATGACTATCTAGAAATTTGGATAATTCTGGATTCCTAGCTAACTCACATGTAAACTGAATAATGTAAGGTTCTCTAGCTGTAGTCTTGTGCTGCCCTGCAATGGTTTGATTGGCTGAACAAAACAGGGCTTATATTCTGTTTTGGTTGAATACGTTTGCTGTATTATAACTTTATAGGCTATACTCCTGAAAAATGACAAACTTGATCCCTTGGTTTAAGATGACAAACTGGAAATATGGATTTCAAAGAACTACTCAGTTGATTAATTCTGTGATTCCTAGCTAACTTACATGTAAACTGAATAAAGTAAGATTCTACAGCTGTATTAGAATTGTGATTGTTTATGATTAATGATGCTTTTTGCATATACTAATTCCAAGACTGGCCTCTTTTTTCTTGAAGGTCACATTTTGCGCGCCTTAACTACTGTGGATTCTACACTGCTGTTTTGGAGAAAAATGACATTCTGACGTGTATAGCATCAATCAGGTGATTGTTGCTACATCTTAAAAACTTATTTGTAAAACCAAGTGATGGTATTGCTTGCATTGACAATAAAGATAAATTGATTGGCTAGGATGTAACACAGGGTTTTTGCAGACCTTGACATAATTTTGCTGTGCTTCATGTGCTTTTCTGGGGTCATAAATGTTAAACTATGCAAGAAAGCTCCCTTAAAATTTGCTGAAGAAAGATCAGCTTTAATGGCAACTGACTAAATAAAATGATCTTACACTGTCAACTGGATTCTTATATGACTGCATCTAGTTATGTCATATTAAAAAATTAGACAAACTTCTCTATTGCCCAGTTATTCAGTTCATTCAGTCTAGTCATTTTTTGGATTGCTAGTTATTCTGGAGGCTGAAATTTATCACTTCATTCAATCCATATGATTTTATTTAGAACCAGTGTCAGTGCCTCTGACTTATAATTCTTCTTTGCGATATTTTTTAGAAATTCTTTTGAGCTATATCGTTTTGCAGCAGTATAGCTGTATAATTATCCGATACTGTGTCTTATTTCTCTTTTTGCTTGATATGATGAGTTTTTTGAAGTCATTCTTTGATTTTGTGAGCGGTTCAAAGCTAATTTATGATCAACGGAAATTTAGGATCCATGGTGTTGAAGTTGCAGAGATGCCGCTTATTGCAACCTGTAGCAAGTATCGGCGCCAGGGCATGTGTCGCCGCCTTGTAACTTCTGTTGAACAGGTAAGCTCTGATTTTGTTATTATTATTTTTGGTTCAGTGTAATTTGTACGATGTTTATAATGCAAACTTAATCTTGTGGCTGTAGATGCTAAGATCTCTTAAAGTTAAGCAGATTGTTTTATCTGCCATTCCTGGTCTAGTGGAGACTTGGACGGATGGCTTTGGCTTTAAGCATTTGGAAGGTGATGACAAACGATGGCTAAGCAAGATCAACCTGATGGTATTTCCTGGAACTATATGGCTGAAGAAGTCTTTATGCGATACAGACAGCTCTGATGAAAAACCAGGTACATGTTGAAGAAGTACTCATCCTTATTGTCAATTAATTATATGGCGTGGTAAAATTTCTTGAGAAACTTAGGTCTCTGTATTGAAAACAGGAACTCAGAGTGCTTCGGCTACAAGATTGGGTGATCCTGAAACAGGTTGTATCCCCATCAAGAAGGCCAGTGAACTGAAATTGGTAGATTGTAAAGTTGAGCTGCAAGATAAAATCCCAGAAAGTTCTGAACAAGTTTCTTGCCATAGCCCTCCTGTACAGAACCTCGGTGACAAAATCGGTCATAATGCTTGTGATAATGCCCGGGTAGAAGGTCAAGAGCCTAATCAAGATATACTGGCTTCTTCTTCCTCATGTGAGACGGCCTCATTAGTCAAGAATCATCATCAGGTTATAAGTGTTGCCTGTGATGGAAGAGATCCATTTTTGGAGAAAGCTGTGTGTGCAGAGAGTCAAGAAATAATGTACGACAATAGAAACAATTTTGTGGAGAAAACTAGTCCTCAGAAAATCAATGTAATTTAACGGGGCTAGAGTTCAATTTCTTTTATTCTTTTTACAAACTACGTCTGGAACCCAGAGGGACCATAGAATGTAGCGGGATTAATTAAAGAGTTACTTTTCTTTGTTTTTGGTAGTTTCGTGAACAAAAGGATGTGGTACACATCAAAACGATATATTCATTCTCTACTGAAATATTAAAACACAAGCCTGACATTTGAGTTAGACCCGGAGCTTATAAGTAAAGCATGAGTACTTCAGTTGAGCAGAATATAATTTGATCAAATACACATACATTTAGACATATTTATTCTATTTTTCAATACATTAATTTTATTTCACTTCATTTTAGTTCATTTTAGATCAGTAATAAATAGATTTAGGCAAAGAGGCCCTAAAAAAATCATGTATTTGATTAAGCAAATCTCAAAATCTTAGATCATAATGATTTAAGTACACTAGCAAAGCACATTTTGAATTTTTGTTTAGAGAAACAGCCTCATGTATCCCGAATTACTCACCATGGTGCATTTGTATGTCGGGTTTTCTTAAAAGTACTAGTGTACCTTAAAATACTTTGATGTATAAATGGTGAACATTGATACATGCTTTCTGGAATACGAATGATATACACTGCAATGATTTAATCTAATACATAGATCCTACAACTCATTCCGTACTAGATGCGCGTTAGAAACTTCATCAAGAGTCTGGTACCTAGAGGAATCACGGAGAAGTGTTTGAAATATATTATCACGTACTACACCTATAATATAGTTGTATCATGAATGATATCATCTTTTTTAGTCGTTTTATATAAAAATATATATGCATCGATGATTATGGAATACTACCGAATTGCCATTTATAAGAAGGTATAAAAGCATTTTAAATAATCTGAAATGTTATATGTAATTCGGTATTTTACTCGGTGTAGTTCAAAATAATATTGAAATTATAACACTACATCTGAATATTGCTATGTTTCTCAATGAATATAATGAATGGAGATATTTTCGCTAATTCATACCGTAAATATAAAAGTAAAATATGTAAGTGATAGATAGCAAACAACCTAGAAAATTCAAGGGCTCAAAGTGCATTTTATGAAACATTCGGGGTATATATACTACGAGCCCCTTTTCCTTTTAAAGCCTATCTTCCATCAGGTCGTGAACTTCGAGCAACAAATTCCCCCAAACCCAAACCCTAGCATATAATTCAAACCATTACTCTCATCTACTTCTGAATCGATTTGCAACCAGAAATGGTGGAACCAGCTCCAAAGCGTACGAATCCGGTCGATCGGATCAGCGAACTACCGGAACCAATAATTTCCGACATCCTTTCATCCATTCCAACAAAAGACGCCGTTGCGACGAGCATCTTGTCCCGGAGCTGGAGGTTCCGCTGGACCAGAGTCACCAGCTTCAATTTCAGAAAAATTGAGTGGGGGAATCACGATGCAACTCATGATTTTTCAGATTTCGTCAGCATGGTTTTGCGCAAGCACAGCGGTGAACCCATCAACAAGTTTGTTCTCCTCTGGGAGTCACCTCATTTCCGGTCCGCGCAACTCAACTCATGGGTAGACACAGCGATTGCTCGAAAGGTGCGTGTTCTTGATCTAAGAGCAGGGTGTAGCTGGAAAAAAAGGGGAAAGGGTGAGTTCCATTTGCCATTTTCACTATATACTAGTGCAACACTAGAGGTTCTGAAGCTAGATGGCCCTTTTCGAGTTGATCCTCCTAACATAATCTGTCTTCCCAAACTTGCTGAAATCGAACTGTATTGTGTGATATATGACTCAGATGCATCCATTCCAATTCTTTTATCTGGCTGTCCTTCTCTCGAATCCCTCACAATTGAAACGTTTGATTATAACGATAACATGGTGGTTTATAGAATTTCTTCTCCTGCATTGAAACGTCTGTCCATCCGTTTTAGGGCATACTTAAATGATGATGCGGAGCTGAGAATTGATGCCCCTGCACTCGAATACCTTAAATTATTTGATCGTATGTCTAGCCACATTTCCATCCAAAAGCGGCTCTCCTCAGTGAATAAGGTGAGCCTCGATGTTATGTGCTCAGATCATAACATGGCTGTTGGATTCTTGCAATCCTTTGGTACTGTGAAGTTTTTGACAATAAGAGAAAGGCGGACTAGGTTTGGTAAAGATTTATTGCAAGTTGATTTCAAGGGAGTGGCCACATATTCATACTGTAATCGTCTTCCATGGAGCGGTATGCTGGATGTGCTTGAAAGTTGTGTCAATTTAGAAGAGCTTGAGATTTGGTGCTGTGAATCAAATGATAATCGGATTGGTCGCGGTATACTGGATTTGCTTGAGATTTGGTTCTGTGTATCAAATGATAATCGGATTGGTCGCTGTCCAAGAAGCCCGTTATCCAGTCTCAAATGTCTTACATTCAGATGCTTTAGTGGCCGTAAATGGGAGATGGAAATGTTGAAGTTCTTTTTGGATCATTGTTCGGTGATGGAATTAGTTCATCTATCTGATTCCTATAATGAGCCACCTCTTGATGCTGCGAAAATGGTTGAAATACTAAACGAGGTGAGTAAGTGGTTTAGAGCCTCTCCGACTTGTAAAATCTCTTGGCATAAATTTCCCGGGCCTCAGAGTTGTTTCAAATCGCTTGATGAAGAGTGACTGGTGTCTAATGAGCAATGTACTAGTCATCAGTGATGTGCAGAATCTGCAGATTATGCAGAAGATGCTGTAAGCTTGGAGATTTCTGAATTCTCTATACGTTGAAGAAGTATCGAGTGCCGACTTTGTTTCCAGTCATTCCAGTGCATCATCCTTGTAGTTTCCCTTACCTAGAGAATGTAGGTGTCATCTGAACTTCTGGTTTTGCATGATTCTTCTGAATGTGTGTTGTGTTGTAACAGTTTAAAAATCGGTTGACATTTGTACTCAGTATAATATGAGTTGTATTATTACATGTGATATACTTTTGAAAGCTTTTAAAAGTATATTTATCATATATCAAAATTTTAGATTTAGTTAACATACGTAATAAAAGTTATTGATGTTCAAACTTGCCGTCAAATAGTGTTACTTTTTAAGTATGCCACAAATAGAAAAATGGAGGGGACGTGATATAAAAAGATTTATGCTCAAAGATAGATGAGAAAATGTTATAAAATGTATCATTATAAAATAATTGGTGGGAGTTTGAACTTAACTGGATTGAAAATATTGAATAAAATTGAAACAAAAATTAATGTGTGAGTACATTAGAGCATCTGCAATCATGGATTATCACCCTTATTCAGGAAGAAACTTACTATCGCTCATTTTCATGCTCCTAAAAACGCTCTCCCCTCTCTCCTCCATTATTAGCACAAACTTTCACTTTTCCGACTCATTCTAACCGTTGAACGGCTCCTGACACCTCGACACCACTGATAACGGTCGCTACGCCGTCCTAGCTCCGCCGTAATGGCGGAGCCACCACCTCCAAATGGCCAGAAAACCTTCCTCCACGCTCTCCAATCTAAAGCCCCAACCCTTTTCTCCTCCTTACCTTCCAATCCAGAGGTCAGAGCTACGTCAGAATACAAAGGTGATCTTGCATGTATCTTCACACCAGAGCAGATTGAGATTCTATTCAGACCATACCGGAATGCGCTTATCGATGCTCGCCATTGAATCCGCTTTCAAAGCTGCAGATTTCACAGGGAACTATCAACTAGGTGCCATTGACCACAGGCATGTTCTGATCCGTTTTGGTAATAAGGAAGACTTTCAAAGATGTTGGATGAAGTCGAGTTGGTCAATTGAGGGCTATCCTATGAGAGTTCTGAGATGGACGCCTGAATTTTCCACAGAAACTGAGTCCCCCATTGTTCCGGTTTGGGTAACTCTTTACAAACTTCCTGTTTACTATTATAATGATGCTATTTTGGATCAACTAGGGAACCACATTGGTACTTTCATTAAGGTAGATGCCGCCACTAAGCTGATTACCAGACCATCTGCTGTAAAAATTTGTGTAGAAATGGATCTCCAACAGCCAATTCCCCTAGAAAATAGAGTAGGATCCACTGAGCACTGCCCCAAGGTTAAACTTGAATATGACAACCTTCCCACTTACTGTGATCACTGCAAGAAGGTTGGTCATAATGCTCAGATATGCAGAACTTTGCATCCTGAACTGAACTCTAAGAATGCTCCCCCCCCCCCCCCCCCCTGAGCCTAAGCAGACAACCTCAACACCAGCCACTGAAAGAACCAACCCACTCCCTATTACTATTCTCACTGCTGTCACCACTTCTCAAGTCCCCAAACCTATTGTCAGCCCCCCCACTCCTGTCCCTCCCCAACATGAGACCACTTCCAAAGCTTCATCATCACACCACATCTCCTTTGCCAATAGAAAGCTTCACAGAATGGTTAAGAAGAAAACCAAGAAGAAGAAACTGAAACTGCCTGTTACTGAAGCCTTGTCTGCTCTGGCCAATCCACCAGTCTATGTTGCCTCCAAAATCAATGAGGTTTCTGATACCTTTATTGATGCCTCTGAAAAATTGCTGCTCCCCACTTCCACCACCCCCTCAGGCAGCAATAATCTACCTAGACAGGGCTTTTATACTCTCATCCAAGACAGTGCTTCAACATCCTCCCACTCCAATAAGGCCTCCCACTCCAATAAAGCCTCTCACTTCAATAAAGCCACCCCTGTTACCTCCCAGTTCTCTTACACCTCTTCACACTCTCACATGTCTTTCAGAAAAGCCTCTTTTGCTACAAAACAACCCTTGGTTGCTTCAGATGACACATTTACCTTGGTTTCATCTAAACCTAGGCTGAGAAATGCTTATGCAAAGGATGACAGTTCTGTCCCCACAGGTTTGCTCAACATATCTCCCCCATCTTTTTAATAATTTGATTTTCCTATCTCAAGACAGGAATAGGAACAGATTTGCTCCTCTGATCACACAGAATGAGGATGATGACAAGGGACTTTATGTTACTGATTCTGGATCCAACAATAGCAGCCCTTCTATTCAGGAAACTCATCAGGTATCTCAAGCTAAACTCCCTAAAATTGCATCAGGTCAAAAAGTTAAGCTGAAGAATTTTTTCACTCAGTTTAACAAATCCATGTCCTTTCCAAGCCACCCTCAAACTTTCAATAAAATCCTTTTTTATGATTAGTCACAACCATAAGATAAATATTTTAGTTTGGAATATCCAAGGCATGGAAACTGCCCTAGATAGACTGCAAACCTTGCTATCTGATAACAAAATTGAATTGATGTGCATCTCTGAACCAAAGCATGACATTTCCAAATGCTCTTATTATATGAACATTCTTCATTTTACAAATTGCATGTCTTCCAATACAGGCCACATTTGGTTTTTCTGGAAGGATTCTATTTCCATTTCACTTACTAATGAACATGAACAATTTTTACATGTGCATATCTCAAAACCTTGCATTAATACCTCCACCAATGGAATCTTTGTCTATGGACTTAGAACCAGAAAAGGTAGAAAGGCCCTATGGAAGGATATTCAGGCCCTTACCTTATCTGACACATAAAAAATTTAATAGGTGATTTCAATGTCATGTTATCTATTTCTGACTATAATGGTCCTTCATCTTTCAGTCTTGGAAGTATGATTGACTTTCAGAAATTCATAGATAAAATGACACTTTATCACATTGATACTGTGGGAAATGATTATACCTGGACCAATAAAAGACTTAAACCTACTCTTGAGAGGTTAGATAGGGCTCTTTACAACCAGCAATGGGACAACAAATTCCCTCACTCATCAGTCTTGGTTCTTAATAGGGATAATTCTGACCACAGTCCACTACTTTTCAAGATTGACACTCAGGTGCAATCTTTCCCTAGACCCTTCAGATTCATCAACACATGGTATAAGAGGACTGAATTTCAACCATTTGTTCATAATAGTTGGACAATCCCTATAGCAGAAACCGGGATGCTTAAATTTTTTCTTAAGCTCCAAAGACTGAAAAGGGAACTAAAAGGTTGGAATAAGGAGGTCTTTGGTAACATACATAAAAATGTGGAGATGGCTGAAGAGGAACTTAGGAAACAGGAAATCATTTTTTATCACAATCAATGTGACTCAGAACTGATATGCCTAAAAGAAAAAAGAGCTCTTCTGAAGAGAGCTATAAAGGAACAAACTCATTTCTGGAAATACAAAGCAAAGTTAAAATGGATGAAGGAGGGGGATCTAAACTCCAAATTTTTCCATAATTCTGTAAAACAACAGAGAACTAAGCTTAGCATATCCAAAATTAGAAACAGTGCAGGGATTTGGTTAGAAGATCAATTAGAAATTGAAAATGAAGCAGTTGAATATTACACTGCTCTTCTAACCAATGAGCAGACTGTGGAAGATGAGTTTTTCAGTTCCCATTTCCTTACACACATTCCAGACCTAATTTCTCCTTCTCAAAATGAGAAATTACTGGAGCCAATTACACAAAATGAACTCAGGTCTGTTGTTCTTTCTATGAATAAGAATAGTACAGCAGGTCCTGATGGCTTCTCATCTTATTTTTATATAAAATCCCGGGATACCATTTCTTCTGATTTGGTTGAGGCAGTCAATGAATTCTTGAGAGGTATACCTACTCCCAGAGGCATTGCTTCTACTTGGATCACAGTTATTCCAAAAAAAGACACACCCCTCTCTTTTGATGACTTCAGACCTATAAGTCTGTCCAATGTTGTCAATAAGATTTTCTCAAAGGTTATCATGCGCAGAATGGAACCTTTATTGACTGAAGTCATTTCACCTCACCAGACAGCCTTTCTGAAGGGTAGAGACATTTCTGACAATGTTCTTTACCTTAAAGAAATGGTGAGACATTTAAATAAAAAAGCCAGAGAACCTAACTGTATAATTAAGTTAGATTTGAGGAAGGCCTTTGACAGAGTTAGCTGGTCCTTTTTAGAAAAGATTCTACTAACATTTGGCTTTCAGGCAAATTTGGTAAATTGTATTCTGAATAATCTCAAACAGGCTTGGTTCTCAGTGCTAGTTAATGGCAAAGCTGTTGGATTTTTTCAGCCTACCAGAGGAATTAAACAGGGGGATCCTCTTTCCTCTTTCCTGTTTAACATCTTCACTGAATCATTTTCAAGAAGCCTGGCCTTTATCTTCAGCAATGGAAAATTATCTCAGTATAATCTTCCTAGAAATACTAGCCCTATTTCTCACCTATCATATGCTGATGATACTGTACTCTTTATTTCAGTTAACAGAACTACTCTAATCAACCTGAAAGGTTTTCTAGTTACTTTTGAAAAAGTCTCTGGTCAAAAAATAAATTATGACAAAAGTGATTTTTTTATTAGTAAACATGCTAGTCTTGCTAAAATAAATCAGGTGAAACAAGTTCTAGGTATGAAAGAGGGAGTTTTTCCCTTCAAATATTTAGGTTGTCCTATCTTTGAAGGGAAAGTGCTTAATTGCTATTTTAAACCTCTTCTAGAACAAGTTCAGAAAAAATTAAGTTTTTGGCAGTATAAATGGCTATCCACTGGTGGCAAAATGGTTTTGATCAAATCAGTGCTTTATGCCATGCCACAACATCTTTTCACTGTTATGAGCCCTACTGTTCATATCATTGAAACACTGGAAAAACTCTTTGCCTCTTTTTTATGGGGTTCTACAGCTGTGAAAGCCAAAAAAAGATGGAGAAGATGGGCTAAACTATGCTTTCCTCTAAGTCAAAATGGTCTGGGATTCAAATCCATTCCATATATTACACATGCCTGCTCTCTTAAATTGTGGTGGAAGTTTCAACTAGGTCAGGCTCTATGGACTCAGCACCTGCATTCTCTCCCAGTTAAAGCTAGAACTTCCCAGACTTGGGCAAGAATCTGCCATGTCAATGATACTGCTGAAAAATGCTCTCTAGTCATACATGGAAAAGGCTCATGTAGCTTCTGGTCATCAAACTGGACAGGCTATGGTCCAATGATGGATTTACTTCCTTCTGACCAGTCTGTCATCCCTTCAGACTGTACTGTGGCTCATTTCATTGGTGACAAGGCAAAATATATGGAATCCCTCACAGGCTCCATTTTCTCTTCTGTTACATCCTTTCTGGAAACTGCTACCATTCATCACCACAGAGATAATAGGCTTATTTGGAAGCCTGCAATTAATGGCCAGTTTAGCTTTAAGTCTGCATATCAGACTCTGCAACCACTCAGAAGGGACTCCTCCACTCTGGCCACTCTTTGGAAGATTAAAATGCCTAAAAAAATCAGCTTCTTTATTTGGAGGCTTTTCAACTCACTCCTGCCATTTGATGAGGTGCTACACCACTTTGGCTTTCACTTGGCTTCTAAATGTCCCCTTTGCCAATGTTCTGATTCTATTGACCACTGCTTCAATAAATGTAACCTTACCACTCACATTTGGAAGCAATTGTTGGCATGCATTGGTATTCTGGATAGGCCATTTGCTTCAATTTGGGACAGAATTGCTTTCTACCTCACCCATTCTGGTCTGAGTAGTTTCCAATCAAAACTCACCAAAATGGTCTGTTGTAGAGTCTCTGGTGCATCTGGAAAGCAAGGAATAAATTGCTCTTTGAGGAGATCAAGCCTAACAGTTCTCATATCATAAAGGAGGCCAAAAGTATACTACTGCTCTCTCTAGCAGCTCATCCTATTGCCATTTCTCAGGAGATAGACAAGCAGATTTCAAGGGCTGCTTTCATACCTCTCACCACAAAACCTCCTAGGCCTAGAATTAGGGCTGTCTCCTGGCAGAAACCTTTGGAGGGTTTCAAGGTGAATGTTGATGCAACTTGGTCTCATTCTATTTGTGGACTTGGAATTATCATCAGGGATTCTTCTGGCAACCCTCTAGCAGCAAGAACCATCCACTCATGGGCTGATTCACCTCTTCAAGCTGAGATTAAAGCTATTATAGCTGGATTTCACTTTGGATTCTTTTATGGCCTTAATCCCTTCATCATAGAGTCTGACTCTCTGAATGAGATATCTATGATTCTCAACCCTATAACAGCACACTGGAAGCTGTTTACACTCTGTGATGAGGCAAATCAGATCATTTCAGTCCCTCTTCAACACATACTCAGACAAGGAAATCTGGTCTCTGATTCTTTAGCCAGACTTGCAATGCAATCTAAAGTCTCATCAGTCTTCACTGGTGATTCTTTACCCCCTGAAGTTAAGGCATTGTGCCTCCTTGATCAAGCTCAACTGCCCTCCATTAGGATCTGATTAGTCTCAGTCATCCACTGCCCTTTTGAAGGAGTCTCACTTCTGCACTTTCTTCTGCTCCTGCATTTTAATCTAGAAATAGGTATTCTTTTGACCTTTTCTCCTGATGCCAAGGTTTATTTTATGCCGCCTTGAGATTTACTTTGTATTTCTCTAATAGACTTGAAATAAAACTTGATATTATGGAGAATTTAGGTTTTTGTAGAGTTTCTTAACTCTATTCTTTTGTAAAGTGGTACATACTTAGGTATGTACCAGCTGAACCTGGTTTTTATAACCATGCTTGTAACTTCTTGCCATTTAAGGCTAATAGGTAAGGGAAGCCTAATATAAATCCCCCACCATTGGTGGTAATTTTTTTTAAAAAAAAGAGCATCTGCAATGGTGCTAAAAGTGTACCTGCTTGTAATATTTCAATAGTTGTAGTAGTACCGCTCACCATTGCACCTTGCCACGTATACTGCTCTCATCTAGTGCTCACTCAAGCAGGCATGCTGTCATAAATACACACGGATTCCAATCCAATTTGAAATCATTTACGTACAACGTTTACCTGATATTACCATTTTTCCAATTCAAATTCACGTCATATACGTATACATGGGACCCTTCCAGAATAAATGATTGTTACTTACCATTATGGGATATTGTAGCTTGCCAAATCATTTGCTTAAAACGTGAAATGGCAATTTAATCTACACATTCATGTAGCTGGCCATTGCAAATGCTCTTAGCTTTAGTTATTACCCATTCGATCCGAAAATAATCCGTATTTTACTCCGCATAATGCAAAAATCATGAAAATTACAACACCGTGCTCAGAAGGTTGCCAAGTTATACCGCACTTGCATCTAGAAACAACCAAAAAAATTTAAAGCCCATCTTCCACCCAAGCTCGGGAACTTAAGCAACAAATTCCCCCAAACCCAAACCCTAGCATATAATTCAAACCAGTTACTCTTATCATCAGCTTCAGGAAATGGTGGAACCAGCTCCAAAGCGTACGAGTCCGGTCGATCGGATCAGCGATTTACCGGAACCAATTATTTCCGACATCCTTTCATCCATTCCAACAAAAGACGCCGTTGCTACGAGCATCTTGTCCCGGAGCTGGAGGTTCCGCTGGACCAGAGTCACCAGCTTCAATTTCGAAAGACGTCAGAATCAGTTCAATACAGATGAGGCAGCTCCGACCTTTGATTTTTCAGATTTCGTGAACATGGTTTTGCTCAAGCACAGTGGCGAATCCATCAACAAGTTTGTTCTCTGCTGGGACTCGTCTCATTTCCGGTCCGGTTATCTCAACTTGTGGGCAAACACAGCGATTGCTCGAAAGGTGCGTGTTCTCGATTTGAACACAGGGCGTCGTCCGGAGGGGCAGGGTGAGTTCCATTTACCATTTTCACTATATACTAGTGCAACTCTAGAGGTTCTGAAGCTAAGTGGCCCTTTTCATATTAAACCTCCAAGTATAATTCATCTTCCCAAACTTGCTGAAATGGTACTGACTCGTGTTATATATGAATCTGATGAGTCTCTTCCTATTCTCTTATCTGTCTGTCCTTTTCTCGAATCCCTCACAATTGAAAGGGCAGACGATAACGATAACATGGTGGTTTGTAGCATTTCTTCTCCTACATTGAAACAACTGACTATCTGTTTTTTTGGTGGTCCGGTATTCCTATACGATAATCCTGACTTGGAACTGAAAATGGATGCCCCTTCACTTGAATACCTCAACTTATATGATTACATGTCTAGCCACATTTCCATCCAACAAAATCTAGGTAATGTGAAGTTTCTAAGTATACAACAAAATCTAGCTGGGTGGTTTGGTAGAACCTTACTGTCAGTAAGTTTCGAGGGAGTGGCCAGTTTAAAATACAAGTCAAATCTTGAATGGACTTGTCTGATGGATGTGCTTGATAGTTGTAGCAACTTGGAAAAGCTTGAGATTTGGTGCTTCGATTCTAATAATAAGCGGGTTGGTCGTGGTCCAAGAAGCTTGTTCTCGAGTCTCAGATGTCTTACATTCAGAAACTTTAATGGCCGTAAGAAGGAGATGGAGATGTTGAGGTTCTTCCTGGATCATGGTGTGGTGTTGGAAACAATTACTCTATCTTCCTATCATCCGAATTTGGCTGTTAAAAAGGCGAAGATAAAAAGAATACTCAACGTTGTTGCTAAATGGTCCAGAGCATCTCCAACTTGTAAAATCTCCTGGCATGAATTTCCTGAGCTTGATAGCTGTTTTGAGCCTTTCAATGTACCGATTGTTTTGGACTAGGGTTGACTTGTTTAGTTAGTTGTGCATCACCAGTGTCAAAGTTATGTACTAGTCTAGCATACAGATCCCGCTGCTGAAAATGCTTTAAGTTTGCGGATTTTTCGAATTCTCATTTTGTTGAAGTCTCGAAGAAATATTCAAATGCTTACTTTGTTTCCCATCCATTCCATCTGAACTTCTGTTATAGCATTATTCTCAATTTGTATCGTGTTGTAACTGTCTTGGACCCAAAATTTCTGGTTGCACTGGTAAAACTTGAAGTTTGAATGCTTCTACCAAAACTGTTTTTGAGTGCAGAAAAAGCTTGATCACTACAAGCATTTGGTGTTTTTATTTGTTGTCGTAATATTTCAATAATTGGAAACTAAGAGCAAGTTCAATAGCTTTGCTATAATAGCAAATTTGGTCAAATATGGAGAATTTGATCTTTTTTTGAACTCCAACAGATTCTCCAAAATTTAACAAATTTGCTATAATAACAAATTTGCTCAAATATGGAGAAGATTTGGAGAACCAAAATTTAATGCTATCTGCATTGTTTTTTGTTATTTCACTCATTAATTGTTTCTCTTCAATAATTTTAAATGATAATATCTTAAAATAATTACAATAAAATTTTATCAAGAATACATATTCTAAAAATATGCATAAAGACGATCGTAACAAGATCTCATATGACTATTTTTGCATGTACATATCTATTGATATTTAATAATCAAATATAATCTATTTTCCAATATAAATTTACTAAATTTTAAAGTCATAAATATATTTATTTTGACGTTTTATATAAGTCATAACGTTTAAATTAAAAAATTTTACTAAACATTTTATTTCTTATGGTTGAAAATAATAACTTGTAACAAAAAATTGAAAAGTGATGAGTCTAATTATTCATAATACATTACAAAAATAGTTATATTGTAACTCAGGATTTGTTATTTTTATAAAATGTAATTTTATCATTTTATAAGTTAGAGTAAGTAATTTCAAATATGAAATATTATTGTAATATGTATTTTATGTTAATTATTTATTTGTTCATCATTATTTGGACTTATTGAATATATGATCAAAAAATAGAAAACAATAGGATAAATGTATAGTAATAAATGTCAATTATAGGGAATGGAAAATGGAGAAACTGTTGGAGTTGAGGTAAAAAAATATGGGGAATATGAGATTTGCTTCCCTATTATAGAGAATGTGAGTAGATAATCTGTTGGACTTGCTCTAATACGTGTTAAATTGATGTTGCGAGTTCATTTGTGTTCATATGTTGTGGGAAGTGGTCTGTTAGATCAGATTCTTGTCATGCAATTGGAGTTTTGGTATGTTTTCAATATGCATTCGAACTCATAAGGGGATCTCTGGATAAATGGATGCAGGATTTCATTCTAATGGGAGTTTCTTTAATCGTATTTATTCTGCTCAGAGCTATAGGTTTCTGATCATTGTTAAATACTACAAGTGCGAGCCGTAAAACTTCAGCAAGAGTGCATGGAAGAGCATATTTTGGTAAAAAAACTTTTGCTCTCGCGAAGAACAGTATTCTCACTACAAATCAGAGTTGGAATTTATATCTTTTCAGCTTATACGCATTGCAACGAGCTCGAGAAGTGAGAAGCATAAGCAGGGTCTGCAACTGCTTCGGGGTGATGTAGAATACCTAAAACATGGATATGCTGTCAATCGGATTTAAAGATTTAACAATCAGACCTCATGGGAATGGACCTGTGGTCTGAGAAGGTGCAACTTAACCCAGTGAAAGTTCTAAGGTGACAAAGTGAGAGTGGAGATTCAGATTACAAGAAATTGGGTTCTTCAAAAGGGAAACAATTTGAGAGATTATAGGGAAATCAGAAAATTTGATCTGTATCTCAAGCATTGATAAAAGAAATCGGGTTCTTTAAAAGGGAAATAATTTGAGAGAAATCAGAAAACTTGATCTGTATCTCAACCATTGATACGCATTCTAAACTGAAAAAGGTGATGGAGTACATCTAATAATCCTAAAGTCTAAGAGCATGCCCAACAATTACTCTATAATAGAGTTTTTAACTAGATTTGCCCCTTTTGACTATATTATTGCTTCCAACAGATGCTCTATCCCATACTCTAAAATAGAGATATGGTAAAATTGGAAGAATGAAAAGGCATATGGGCTTCTCTTCTTTCATACTCCAAAATTTAGCTATCATTGATTCTTACATTTTCCTTCCTTTTTTATCCTATACTTTCTTAATCATTCACATCTTCACACATAAAAATATTGAAAACATAATTGCAAATAAAATGAAGGCCCTGTTTGCTGGAAAATATAATTCAATTAAATACTGAAATAAATTAAATTCAGTCTAATTCAATTCAGTTCAATAAAATATAATTTGATCAAATTCAAGTAAATTTAGAAATTCTGATTCTATTTTTCAATACATAAATTTCACTTCAATTCAATTTAGTTCAGTAAAATATAATTTAATCAAATTCAAGTAAATTTAGACATTTTTATTCTATTTTTCAATACATAAATTTGACTTTAATTCAGTTCAATTCAGTTGAGTTAGTAAAAAATAAGCTCAGACAAACATGCACTAATTGTGTGCTTTTGGGTGTCTCAAATAAAATTAAGTATTATTATTATTATTTATGGCAATAAATTAATGGAATGGTAAAATAGAGCAACTGTTGGATGGAGTCTAAATAATTATAGAGTTTTTGGAATTTGGTACTGTATTATAGAGATCGTTTTAGAGTAGTTGTTGGGCTTGCTCTAATGCCCAAGAGCATCTAATTATATGGCAGGTTACATATCATTAACTTGAATCAACCAGAATAATAAAGTCTTAACCAACCGAAATCTACCGGTTTAAATTTATTATACAATAGAGACTAGAAACTCAAGGGGTTCTCCATTTGTCTAACTAATCCGGTGGCATGGGAAAACAACCAGATAGACAAAGAATACTTGATAAATTAGTCCAGATAATTACGCAAGATTACTCAAATAGGTGAATTTTACCAAAATGGGGAAATTACCAAAATGCCCTTGAAATTAATAGATCTAATAGGTGAATTTTATGAAAGTCCAAAAATTGACATTTTCAGAATGTTGGGTACCAAATATTGACCATTTTGAATGTTGGGTCCTAAAATTGACATTCTCAGAATGTTGGGTACTAAATATTAACACTTTTGAATGTTGAGTCCTAAAATTGATATTTCTACCAATGTTAGGGTCATTTTTTGAAATTTAGTCAAATTAAAGCCCATCTTCCATCCCAACTCGAGAACTCGAAGGAACAAATTTCCCCCAAACACAAACCTTGAGAAACCCTAGCATACTCATCAGCTTCAGAAAAAATTTGCAACCAGAAATGGTGGAACCAGCTCCAAAGCGTACGAGTCCGGTCGATCGGATCAGCGATTTACCGGAACCAATAATTTCCGACATCCTTTCATCCATCCCCACAAAGGATGCCGTTGCTACGAGCATCTTGTCCCGGAGCTGGAGGTTCCGCTGGACCAGAATTACAAGCTTCAATTTCGGAGGTACCAACGACCAGATACTTGATGATGATGCTGCTTTAACCACGGAGTTTTCGGATTTCGTGAACATGGTTTTGCTCAAGCACAGTGGCGAATCCATCAACAAGTTTGTTCTCTGCTGGGACTCGCCTCATTTCCGGTCCCCGCAACTCGCCTCATTGCTCGAAAGGTGTGTGTTCTCGACTTGAACACAGGGCGTTGGGACGGGCAGGCCCGGCAGGGTGAGTTTCATTTGCCATTATCACTATATACCAGTGGAACACTAGAGGTTCTGAAGCTAAATGGCCCTTTTCGAGTTAAACCTCCTAGTATAATTCATCTTCCCAAACTCGCTGAAATGGAAATGCATGCTGTCATATATGAATCAGATGAGTCTCTTCCTTCACTCTTATCTTGCTGCCCTCTTCTCGAATCCCTCAGAATTGTAAGGACAGAGGAAAATGATAACATTGTGGTTTGTAGCATTTCTTCTACTGCTTTGAAACATCTGTCAGTCAAATTTTATGGTGGTCCGTTTTTCCAATACGAAAATGTTGATGCGGAGCTGAGAATTGATGCCCCTGCACTTGAATACCTTGATTTATATGATCATATGTCTTGCCACATTTCCATACAAAAGCAGCTCTCCTCAGTGAATAAGGTGAACCTCAATGTAACCCGCTCAGAACCAAACGGGGCTGTTGAATTCTTGCAATCCTTTGATACTGTGAAGTTTTTGACTATACGAGAAAATCGGACTGGGGTCAGTGGAACCGTATTGCAAGTTAATTTCAAGGGAGTGGCCACATATTTATACCGTGATGGTCTTCTATGGAGCGGTACGATGGATTTGCTTGACAGTTGTGTCAATTTAGAAGAGCTTGAGATTTGGTGCTATGAATCAAATAATTATCGGATTGGTCGTGGTCCAAGAAGCCCGTTATCCAGTCTGAAATGTCTTACCTTGAGATGCTTTAGTGGGCGTAAGAGGGAGCTGAAAATGTTGAAGTTCTTCTTGGATCATGGTTCGGTGATGGAAGTAGTTCATCTATCTGATTCCTATTATGGGCGACCTCTTGAGGCTGCGAAAATAGTTAAAATACTACATGAGGTGAGTAAGTGGTCTAGATCATCTCTGACTTGTAAAATCTCTTGGCATAGATTTCCGGGGCCTGGGAGTTGTTTCGATTCTTTTGATGAAGACTAGTGACTAGTGTCTAATGTACTAGGCAACAGTGGTATGCAGATTATGCAGATTTCTGAATTCTCGATGTGTTGAAGTGTTGAAGAAGTATTGAGTGCCGACTTTGTTTCCATTCATTCCAGTTCCTCTCTAGGTAGGTTTTCCTTACCTGGAGAAAGTAGTTGTTATCCGAACTTCTGGTATTGCATGATTCAGAATGTGTGTCTTGTTGTAACTGTTCAAAAACTGGATGACATTTGTAGTCCTATATATGATTGACATCTCCTGCTTGAGTGAAGTTTTTCCTGTTGCACCAGTAAAACTTTGTGAAGTTTGAATGCATACCGAAACAGTTTTGAGGACAGAAAGAAAATCATGACTGCTAACTAGTTAGATGCTATCAGGTCAGCTTGATGTTATGGCATGTTAGGAAGCCTATATTGCAGATGAACTTAAACTTTCTATTATGTTGTTTATTTCTACGTTAAGCGATTGCTTTCTACATGAGTTAGTGTACTTCAGTCGGTTGAAGGTCACAATGAACACAGGAAAGTTTAAAGGTCAAGAGGGTATGAATATATATCATACTTTCTTTGTAAGGAAGAAAAATCTGCAGGCCTCATTCCTGGAGTGAAAGAAGGTGCGTGCTTGTTCGAGTTTGTGTTACAGACTCGGTGTCTTGACGTTCCATGGTTGGAGCTGTCATTGAGGGCTTAGTATTAGTACCTCTCTTCTCTCTTTTGTCTTGCAGAAAACCTACCATTGTGTTTAAACAAGGGCTATGCAGAAGTGAACACATTTGTTTTGATTAACACATAAATAACATATTACTCCTTTCTGAGTTTGCTGTAAATTGCACAACATCACATATTGTCTTTTATCTCATGCAATATCCTCCTCACAATGATTCTTGAAACAGAATCCATATAATTTTTGGATAGTTGACAACAGTAATAGCCTAAAATTGCTGTAAATGGAAGTCCAGGAACCCAACCACAAGGAAAAACATATAACCCACCATAAAATAAGCTGAATGGTCAACTAATGCCCAATGACCTAAAACACTAGGGGTGTGTTTGTTGGAGAGCATTTTGAGAGTCTGGATTTTGTTTTGAAATTTTGAGAGTTTGGGTTTTTGTTTGGGATTTTGAGAGTCCGGTTTCGCAAAATTCTTGTTTGGTTGGGTTGAACTTTGTGAGTACGAAACAAAATTTTTGATTGGTTTTTAGGATTTTGCAAGTTTGGACTTTGGGAAACTTGATGAACCAAACAAAATTTTACAAAACTAGACTTGGATAGTTCAATTTTTTCAAAATTTGCAATATTATTAACCAAAATAAGACTTTCCATGTGTATTTTAGAATAAATAAACTTATATATAATTTAAGTTTGATATTTCTAATTAAAAAATAAATTAATCTTAATAACTAGTACTAAAAGAGATCACTTTTACCACGTGGCTCTCTCACAAAATTTCTCCAAACTTTCCAAAACAAATTAAAATAAAATTTCTTTTTACTAGCCGTATTTATGATTATCTCTTTTTAACCATTCTAATTTACCACTTTTTCATAAATTTACTTTACACATATTTAGAGTTATATTTTTGATAACCTAGACTTTTAATTGTAATATGAAGGAAAATTTTGGAAGATCAAAAATTGACTCTTGCGGATGAATATTTTCATAGAAAATCTAAATCGTTTACGCCTTGAAACAAAACAAATCATGATTAATCCATTTTGTACATAAAACATTTTTATTTGACTTTTCATTTACTTTTATATATCATAATATTTTATAATTAAATCATCAAAACTTAATTTCTCAAATCCTCTGAAATATATATGACTTAAAGATATTTATTTATTAAGTTATATGAATATGTTGGAATAAGAAGAAAATGAATAATTCATGTAAATTATCAATATTATTTTAGATAAATAATAAAATTTTAAATAATTATCCTACAAATGTAGGGTATATTCTAGTACTATTAAATGATAATAGTAATGTGATTGAGAAATAGAAAATCAGAAATAAGTGAACTTGGAGTAGCCGTGTAACAACACGTGGCGATTCCATGGGAAGGACGCGTGGCGTATTTATAAATAGGTGTCCCAGATCTCCAAACATCACATTCTAGCTCTCTCGCTCTCTAATTCTCTCTCTGAGTTGTCGCCCAAGTTCTTGGCTTTGTTCATCCCCAATTCCCAAACCCTGATTCTCTGATCATAAATCATTCGTCCCCAATTCACCATTCTCTGATCATAATCGTTCATCCCCAATTCACCTTTCCCAAACCCTAATTCTCTGATCCAGCTCCAAGTTCTTCGCTTTCCAAATCAGCAAACCCTAACTAGATTAATGGCCGACGACAGCGAAACCCCACCACCCACCCTGCGAATCCCGGCCCCCCTTCTCCGATAACCCCACCACCCACCCTGCGAAACCCGACCTCCTCTTCTCCGGTAACCCCACCACCCACTCTCCGAAACTCTTCTCTGGAAACCCCTGATTTCAGCTCCCCGCCCATGATCATGAAGAAGAAAAAGAAATCCAAAAATAGACCTCCTAATCCTCCTCCCAACAGCCTTGACATATATATTGACACGCCCAATCGCACCTCTTCCGAGAGGAAACGATTCAGGTTCCGGTCAATCCCTCTCGCTCCTGATTTTGATTTCAGTACTCCTGTCGAGGTGGCTCAGAAGGAGAAGAATTGCAAGAAGAAGAGAAAGGAGGAGGAGATGAGGAGGAGAGTAACACGAGCCCTCCTCAAGTTTTACCGATGATTTATTTTTCTGCTACTTTACTTTGGTGTCAATGTGCTTTATGTGCCCTAATTCCTTCATTTCACTCTCATGTCACTTGTTTTCTGCCATGTTTCTTTCATGTCTGTAGGTGTGTCTGTCCGTTGCCTGTTGAAATGCATGACTAACTTTTATGAAGTATGCTACTGCAGTTGTGTTTGTTTCTCCTTGATTTCTTTTGGTGCTAGGGAAATGCTTGTGCAGTTATTTACTGACCTCGGGGATGGATGGATGGAAGAATAATCCCATGTGGTCCAAACCGGTAAGTCTGTGCACTCAAGTGATCTTCTTCGGGCCTGCAGCTAGCCAGTGGCGGGAATGACAGTATCCTTCACACTTGGGATGGCAAGTGCACTTGATGGATGCATCAAGTTCTGGAAGCCCCACAACGAGCTTGCTTGAATTCTGTCAGCTCAATGTTCTTCTGTGGAACACCGACGAAAGGGAGCTGCTCAGTGCTTGTGGATTCACTCGAAATCAGCTGGCTTTTTGGGACTATCCTTCAGTGGGGAGGATTGCTGAGCTCAAGGGCCACATATCTCCAGTACTTCGCATGGCTCAGAACCCTAATGGTTGTACTGTTGTCACTGCATCACCTGATGAATGTGGAATGCCTTTGGAGATCCTGAAATGCCAGCCAAGCCTTCATCTCGTCCTCCTGATTCATTTGCAATCCAATTTTTTTGTCAGATACATACCTAGTAGAAAATTTGTCAAGTAGATCAAGAATTACAGGTTTTAGTATCTCTCCTAAACCTGACAAACAGTTGAATATAAAGATGATTTTGATATTCTGATCCTTAGTTAAACATGGTTGTTCTTACTTTATTTGTTTTCATTTGTCTTGTGTGAATGGCAAATAATTCCACTTCTTGTAGCAAATAATTTCACTCTGGTATCAAAAATGCTCTATCACTTACAAAGTCTTTTTGCAATAATAACAGTGACTAAATCAAAATGTACGAAACTGAACGATTTATACTTCAGTGCCATCATTGTATGGAACTTCGCGAATTCGGAGAGCTTCCAGATATACATGAACAAAATGCATGATTTATAACCAGAAGTAACTTAACTTCTGATTTTATATCTGCAACAACAAGACCGATTTTTCCCTATTACATCCACAGCTACGTAATTTGGAGAATTAGATAACAAAGTAGGCACTCAAAGAGGCATTAAAATCGAAGAAGAAGTAAAAGCATGAAAAATCCTAAATTCCTAACTGATATTAAAATTATTGATAAAATCTGTTCATTTTCTCTTTTAACTGAGACACTACATTTGTTCACTGATGCATAATTATATATAACCGATAATAACCTAAATTCCTAAAGTCTTGCACTTGAAAATGTAGGAAAATTAAGGTAGCGAAATGATGACAATGAGAATATAGATTTCGTGTCTATCAATGCAATGGTTTTCAGGTAAAATTCAACATGCATGGCAGGTTTTGCAAACCTAAAAGGCTCATAGACATCAAACCGTAAACCTTAAGGGTGTGTTTGGTTCGCAAGATTTTTGAGAGTCTGGTTTTTGTTTTGGGTTTTTGAGAGTCTGGATTTTGTTTTGGGTTTTTGAGAGTCTGGTTTTCCAAAAACCTTGTTTGGTTCGTCAGGATTTTGCAAGTCCAAAACAAAAACCTTGTTTGGTTCGTCAGGATTTTGCAAGTCAAAAACAAAAACCTTGTTTGGTTCGTCAGGATTTTGCAAATCCAAAACAAAAACCATATTTGGTTAGATTTAAATTTTATAATTATAAAATTTAAAACTTGTTTGATTTGCGTGAATTTCGATTTTGTTTCGAAATTTAATTTGTAAATTATTAATCATAACGACAATTTGAATAAAAAACAATGTATTTTTTTGCGCTAAATTTCGATGACTTTGACGTTCATTATCACCCTTCGAATGTGCGTTGCATATTCATTATGTATGATTCAAAATACATACAAGCTATGAAATCAACATTTTTTGTTCAACAACAATTAAACACGAAGAACATGTTTTGCAAAAGCTTTTAGTTCTCTAAAACAGAGACAATAAAGGGTAGAAGAAGATATATGACAAAGGCTAAGCAATTTCTCATATAAATTCACAGAGGCAGAAGCCATGGTTTTAGGATAAATACAAAGAATCTAAATTAAGCTAAGGCATCACAACAGATGGAACTCTTCCTAAGACTACCAGAGATTAAAACCCGCAGCGCTTATTCAACATCATAAGAAGATCATGGAAACAAACGTGGTTACCGGCTTCTGTACTCATCATCTCCTGAAAACAAATTTCCTACATTCAGCCGGCCATCCTCCGTTCAACTGATCTGGACAGCCGTGTTACAATGGCCCGGGAGAAGGCCCGAGTTTAAGCAGATAGAGGGATACAGACTACTAAACACTGAACTGACTGAAGAATGCGAGTCTTTCTAGTTAGGCCTATCGTTTTATCTCGCTTATCTCCCCTTCACGATATACACCTACTTCGATCTCCATGCTTCCCTTTTTCACGTCTGTTACTCTGCAACAGTTTCTCCTCGGAGACTGCCACAAAAAGAGCGTTATTTAGCTTTTTTAAAAAACATTTAAAACACCATTCGTGATGTATGCAAGAAATAAGGGAGAATATATGCTAACCCGTTCCCAAAGTTGTGGATCAGGCTTCTTACGAACTTCAATCTTGACAATTTGAGCCGGATCAGGCATCTTCCATCTACAAGCTGGATGAGGAACACGATGCTTCACATACTCAGTAACTGTGCTATTTATCGAACCATTTGTTCTCGCCTTGGATAGGTAAAACACAAACTTCTTCTGGCACGAGTTCCTCGTCACAGGCCTCGTGTTGAAAGCATATGCTGTGTAATCGGCTCGTTTGTAACAATTCAGAAACATCCTCGAGGGCATTTCCATCTCTCTTGGTGACAAAGCTCCACGGAAAACCTGTATGGCATAGCCCCATGAGATAGAGACTGTCCAGCTTCGCGTGCTGTCATAGCAGATGGACTGCTGCATCAGTCCAGCTGAATCGAGCTTCATGGGAACAAGAAGCTGCTGAAGTGCTTGAACTCTAGTTACATTAGGGAAGATGGGCTCCACTACGTCGAGATGGTGAAGAGTCACAAAAGGAGCGACCGGTTGTGCAGCTAGTAAACCAAACAAGTTCCCGTACACATCATACTGAAACACAAACAAATTCTGTTACATTACAACAACTGAAAAAACTGATTCAGTTAAATCTACCAATAACATTTCGCTTTAACATATTTTAACCAACATAGAGCAAGCTGGACAACTCATTATTGAGAATAGACAAGTGTTCCAACTCCATTTAAAACTATCAACAACCTCAGTCAATCATATTAGTTATTGAACAAACTCAACCAAACTTTACCCAAAAAATGATAACTAGTACTTATAATATCATAAATCATCAACAACCATATTTGTTGTTGGTAAATGATTGTAGGAATTTTTACTCAAGAACTAGTTAAGGCCTCCAGGAGGGCATCATCACACTACCAAAATGAAGCAGAAAAATGCAATCTTATGGTTAATAATTGTGAGTATGCACGTGAAAAAGCGCAAGCAGCACTGGCAGAAGAGTGCAAGCTCACTCTGCAATGGGAGGAGCGTGCTCGTGACTTTGGCTGGACAGATTGAGGAGAAAGTTCAGTTTAGATGCATTCATTGTTGCTTTTTTTCCCTCAAAAATAGAAGATCATTTTGAACATGGTTACACGTTAGGTTACTCTATCAAGTGTAAATATAGCTAAGAAGACCAATTTTTGTAGGTGTCATCTGTATTAGTGGCTTGAAATGCATCTGCTAAAGCAAAATTGTTGGAGAAAAGATCGACTTGAGTCACAAAAAAAAAAAGAAAAAAAAAAGGAATGCAAATTATTTTCAAATTTCAAAGCGTATGCTTAACATTGGTATCAAGAATCCTAAAACAAACCGATTGGAACATAACAAAGTTGCAAAAGACCGTTCTTTCCACATATCTCATCTCCAATGCTTCAAATAATTAATTTTTTCCTTTTCTATCGAAGTAGCAATCACAAATCGCATAGCTGGTAAGCTAAATTCAACCTTCTAACATAAATGCAAGTTCTTTCAACAGTCCCTCTACCTCATAAGCGAAAAGCATATCAATCGAAAACCGTCTTAGCTAACAACAAGCATAAAAACAAACTGAAAAACGGAATCGAACCTGATGAAAGCCAGGTTCTTTGGTAAGGGGAACTCCAAGCTCGGCCATACGAGCCTGCATTCGATCATCGGACCCGTACAAGCCAGACATCTAAATCCTACAACATAGAAATCATCAGGGTAAGAGATGAGATGAAGAAGAGAGAGGATGACCTAAAGATAGTGACTGACTACAGCTGGCTTAGAAACCCAAAACCCAGAAGGATAGTCGGGACGGTCTGGTGGCGGCCCGGTATTGATCTCCGGCGACAGGAGCGTCTGGTGGCGGGGCTGGACAGATCTCCGACAGCGGGAGGCGGGCGAGGAATGCAGCGGCGGCGCCGGTACGGTGAACAGGTACTCGTCGGCACCGGGACGGCGACCAGGAGGCCCGACGAGTGGGAGGGTTGCAGTTTGGGGACGAGAGAGTTGGGGAAGTCTGGTTTTGAGTCTGGTTTTGAGTACAAAATCTGGACTTGAGCAGTACAAAAACCAAAACTTGTGGGGTGAAAGTCAGTTTTGCAAAATAAAGGTGAACCAAACACGTTTTTGCAAATCAGGACTCCCAAAATCCCAGATTTGCAAAAACCAATCTTGCCAAACACAGCCTAATTGTTGGGAGATATAATTTCAAATAAAACAGCCTAGCAATAAAAGCTTTCTGAACTTCAAGCATAATCTGCATAACCCTAATAACAAACTTGATTATGCTCATTTGTATCAAATCAAAACCACATAAACCATCATACAGGTATCAAAACCATAACAACAAACTTAGCAAACGAAATAGGCACCAAAAACATTCATAGATAGCTTAGAGATCATAAAGCTTCAATGTGCAAGAAAATCAACCTTGGAAACCGACAAATGAAGCTAAGCATATGATTACCTCTCTGAGAATATTTTCAATGCCAACATAACTACAATCCCAAGCATAATCTGCAACGATCTATGAGAAGCTGAGATGACTCTTCAAGTAGGGGCACGTGAAAACAGCAAACCAAGACGTATTTCCCTCTGAAGTGGTCCGCGCTTAGAGAAACTTTGTCACCATTGTTTCGAATCAGGACCGAGGGCAAACAGGATGCAACATCGAAGGGTTTGCCTCGCTCAGGATCTTCAGATTTCGATAATCCCCCTTCTGGATCTTTCGGTATGAATTTCCTGGGCCTGGTAGCTGTTTTGATCCTTTCAATGTTCTGATTGTGCTTGACTTGTCTAGTTAGTTGTGCATCACTAGTGTCAAAGTAATGTACTAGTCTGGCATACAGATCCTGCTGCAGAAAATGCTTTAAGTTTGCAGATTTTTCGAATTCTCATTTCGTTGAAGTCTTTAAGAAATATTCAAATGTTGAGGGGCAGAATCCTTGTATTTTACCAAAAATTTCTGGTTGCACTGGTAAAACTTTGAAGTTTGAATGCTTCTACCAAAACCGTTTTTGAGTGCAGAGAAAGCTTCATCACAGCTTTTAAATTCCTCAGCTTCTTCACTTCTTAGCAACACCCCCCAAAAAACAATTTAATAAAGTGATGTTGGAACATTAATCCATAAGCCTCTGTTCCAACATGACAACGGTCAATGCAAAAGTTTAAAGAATACTATGCAATTCGGTGCAACGTCACCTACTTTCATGGGAAAACTATGCTCGACTCGAAAATTTCACTAGAATTTAGTCATATGTCACATGATGATATTATTACTCTATTATTAGAAATTCATGCTCAAAGATTGATTTATTTTAAAAAGTTAATACACCATTGGTGGAAGGAATTATATTAGACTCCCAAAACCTTAATAAATTGGGTTCTTCAAAGGGAGGTAATTTGAGAGATTACAGATAAATCAGAAAACCTGATCTGTATCTCAAGCATTGATACGCATTTTAAATTTTTTAAAAAAGATGATGGAATATATTTAATTATCCTAAAGTCTAATACCCAAGAGCATTTATATTATATGGCACGTTACATATCAATAACTTCAATCAACCATAATAATAGAGTTCTAACCAACCGAAGTCTACCAGTTTAAATTCATTATAAAATAGAGACTAGAAGCTCAAGGGGTTCTCCATTTGTCCAACGAATCCACTGACATGGGAAAACAAATAAATAGACAAAGAATAATTGATAAATTAGTCTAGATAGTTACGCAAAAAGATCCAAATAGAGTGCATATTTCATCTAACATAAGTATAAAAATAAAAAAAATAAAAAACCAGATAACCAACACTCAGATCCAAAGAACTATAGGTGAATTGACTACGGGGCTTGGCCGGTGAAGGGCGGTGCCCGGTGATAGGCTAGTTAGTTCACGACCGACGGGGCGCGTGTGGCGTCATGTCGGTCAGTTCAGTAATTTTTCGACACCTATTGTCTGACAATCCATTGACCTAAATCGATGTCCGGTGACTATTTTGGGGACTGTCCATTCGGCATCATGTGAGGGATGGGATGCGAACGAAATATCTTCCATCATGGGCTTGGCGCCGATCTTCCATGCTCAAAGATAGATGAGAAAATTCAAAAAATGTGTCATTTTAAAATAATCGGAGGGAGTATGAACTAAACTAAATTGAAAACATTAAACAGAACTGAATTAAAAATTCATGTACAAAAATAAAGCTAAATATCATCAAATAATATTTCATGAAAGCTGAACTTTAAATATTAAACTAAATTGAAATTAATCGGATAAAAAATAAAGAACACAATATATGATTTACCGTACACACAATTATGATATACTATACTAACCGGATCGCGCGTTGCGCGATTTTTTTAATGTATTTTTGAAACTTCTCATTGAATATATAAATTTAGACAATATTCGATTTTTTATTTGCATGTAATTTTTCTAAGACATTATATCAATATTCAATTATATTGATCATTAATTATATTAAGACGTTAAAAATATTTCAAAGTATATATGCGTAGTATGATAAAAAATAATGAGTATGAGTATGACAATATAATAAGTTTTAAAATAAGTACCTATTTAAAGTTGATAAATAAATTTTTTATAGGACGAATCAGTTCTGATATGTCAAAAATGAACCATGCAACAAAACATCATGGAGTCAGATGTCAAAAAAACTTGCAGAAAACAATGGACTTCACAAAATCAATATATTTATTCAGTAAATACTCGGAAATTTTTCTGTCACATATCTGGAATATTCGAAAATTCAATTTCAAAACTAAAAAAAAGTTAGGACATGAATGAAAGTCATTTACAATAACATCTATAATGACAAAAACCATAAAATTAAGTGGGCGTAGTTGATATACTAAGTATATAAAAATCGAGTTCAATTTCCAACAGAATTAACATATAATTTGTGCTAGATATATTCTATACAATTAAACTTACTAAAAATATCATAAAATTTTCAAACCGAACTAACATAATTTTATCGATTACTATACGATCTATTTTATAGACGGTTGTACAATATTATCTTGACTGTAAAGTCTCTATACTATTGTTTTCTATAAGAAATATTTTATGAAATATTTTCAGTATAAATACTTTAGAGATGTTATTCAACTTTATAAATCATTAAGTAAGCCAAACTATAATTAATAAATAATATAATTTGATATATTATATAAGAATTTAAAAAGAATAACATGTAATGGTTGAGCCAAACTACTAAGTAAATTATTATGTGAATGTGTGATTAAGTTATCTTTACTTTCTTTTTATAGGTCAATGAAAGATTAAAACAATAATTTATCCAAAGCCAAGTATTTCATGTTAATTGCTTATCAACACAAACAAAGGTCTTAGAAGACGTCCGTCTTCAAGAATCAAAGAATCGGACATGGTTTTTCTACTATGATGGCTAAATCAACATTTACAAGGAAAATTTGAAAACCGTACCACAGCAAGAATGGCCCTTGGCACTGTCCGATAAGTGAGCGACATGACATGCTGCATAATCTTGCACTGCTTGCTCAAATCTTGGAGTAACCGAAACCCATTCGTAAAGACTATTACGAATTGGAGTAGCAGTTATCACGTGCATGAAATACACCTCTAAACAACTACTCCTGGATTTTAAAATAACGTGCATAACAAATCTCAAAGTACCTTGATTTTTCAGATTTCGTGAACATGGTTTTACTCAAGCACAGTGGCGAATCCATCAACAAGTTTGTTCTCTGCTGGGACTCGTCTCATTTCCGGTCCGGTTATCTCAACTTGTGGGCAAACACAGCGATTGCTCGAAAGGTGCGTGTTATCGACTTGAACACAGGGCTTTGGGAGGGGCAGGGTGAGTTCCATTTGCCATTTTCACTATATACTAGTGCAACTATAGAGGTTCTGAAGCTAAATGGCCCTTTTCGAGTTAAACCTCCTAATAATATCTGTCTTCCCAAACTTGCTCAAATCGAACCGTGCTATGTTATATATGAGTCAGATGCATCCATTCCAATTCTTTTATCTGGCTGTCCTTTTCTCGAATCCCTCACAATTGAAAGGATGGATGATAACGATAACATGGTGATTTGTAGCATTTCTTCTCCTACATTGAAACGCCTGTCCATCTATTTTTTTCGTAGTCCGTTTAAGGCATACGATGCTGAGCTAAGAATTGATGCCCCGTCTTCATCAATCTAATCCAATGAATCCGTGACCAGGCATCTCAAAACAGACGTACCATGGTATCTGATCCTCAAACTATCTTCATCAAAGTCCCTATTTTGAATATAAACCATTTCAAAACCAGGAAACGCAGCCTTCATCTTATGGTAAAACCGTAAAAGGGCACTGATTGTTCCAATATCACCTGTTCCAATATCCGTTCATCTTATCCTCCACCCGTTCCAATATACCTCCACCTCCACTCATCCTTATCCTGCACGCTGTTATGGTTCTAGTAAAATATATGTGGTGCAAGTTAAGGTTCTAGTTAAAAGAAGACCAATGTAATAAGATTACCTCTCAATTAGCAGGCCAGCCTGAGTCTTTTCCAGTAACTGGACTCCTGCTGCATTCCATCAGTCTTCACCGCCACCTTCAAAAACACCAGCACCATGGTGTACTCTAAACAGCAGAAATTTAATCACAAAAACAGTCCTTTATCAAAAAACAATAACATTCCCATGTCAAGTCAGGGAAAATACAAAAGAAAGTATTTTGAAATTAGGGTAATCTTTAACAACAAGAACTTGATGAGATATCACACCATTTTAATACAAAATCAGTCAACAAGAAACTTGTAATCCAGAACTACAGATTGAATTAGCTTTTGTACAAGCCCTTCTTTTACAAGATAATTGAATATAGATGACACTGCCCTTCTTTTAAAGAAAATCGAAACAAGATTCTTGAAAGCTTCATTCAATTACTAAATAATGCACCCAGTCATCTCCACCTTTCTTCCTCATCTAGCCACTAATCCCCACAGAATGCTATGCCATTTCACAGTTTAAAATCCATCTGCTGAGATTTTGCCCGATTGATGGCCAGAATTAATTGGCTGCTCTGCAATCAAAAATCAACAGCAAAACACAAAAGCATAAGATGAGCACAGCATTTCATAGATCAAACAAATCAGATATTGAATCCATGGTTTTATTCATGCATTTCAAAGAAACAAGATGTTAACTGAAAAATGTAGTAACAAGCCTAACCATTATCTGGATATCCAAGATGAAACTACCAACAAAACAGCCATCAGCAGCAATCCATAGTTCACTAAGTTATCTGTATGAATGAGCTTATCTAATCTTTCATCAATGCTACTTAGCATACGTGTAAAAGGGCAGTTCACCTGTTTAACCTGCAGTTGAAAATCCCAAAAAACAGAACACCATACTATCAGTATTTTGAGAAACTCAATACCCCAAATAATCTGTATCGATTGCATCGTAAATATTTTTGGTGAAGATCTATCCAATAAAGCAGAGATCATTGAACAACAACTATAATTATTCTATTAAAATAACATAAAAACAAGGTCAAATTAGAGAATCAAATGTAGCCAACCTTGATTTCATCATTAATTTGAGTATGAACATCTCTACTTGCTTTTGCAGATTCATCTGATCGGATCTTAATGTCACCCCATTTAGAATTTTTCAATGCTTTGTAAGCTGAATCAGTATGAATCGTTTCCATGACTGAGCCAAAGAAGTTTGTCATGGGCACCTATAAGTAATAAAAGGAATTATCTAAACACATCGGATGATAAGTATAAAAGCAATATGCAATGAAGCTGAAATGGAACTCAATGCAACGTACCTCATCTAGGTGACGTTGGTATAAATCTGTTCGGTAATAAGCTGTGGATAGGAGCCATTTCGGATTGTAAGAATTGAACAAACTGCAAACAGAAAGAGAATTCAAAGGTGTGAGGGAGCACTTCCATTACTTTAACAAATAAAGAAGATCAAGCTCAAATACTGATCAATGAGATCTTGTAAAATTTGTGAAAATCCTAGAGGTATAATAATTAGAAGTATTTTTAACAGTCATACTATGAAAAACCATCAATAACATCGACCACGTACAAGTAATTTCAAAAGTTTGGTACCTGCTCAAAGAAGCATTGTTGTACATGTTTAACCTCTCGAAAAATGCTAGGGTATAGAATGTAAAGCGGTCCACAACAGAGATCCCAACCTGCATCAAAAAAAAGATCTCAGCAATCAAATAATTCCAGGGGTATAATCACAATACTATATACTCCAACTTACATCAGAATCCAGGTGGTGTGAGTAGGAATTTTCTCCTTTCTTGCTACTTCCAATGGCCAAAACACCAGGTGATTTAAGCTGCAAGAAAAAAATGTCAAACAATAACACTAGCACTAGCTACTCGTGGTAGCTCAGTTGATTTTACATAGCTAGACAATGGAACAACACCTGAGAAAAGAGAGTAGCTGCTTGGCAAGTGTCTACCATAATCAAGAGCTCTTTGAATCTGCACATTCATACAACCATAATCTCTAGTTAGATCATTTATTATATCCTCCGTAAACATGAAAATTCATTTTACCTACTCAGTTGAGATCAGCACATATATTAAATAAGATCTAGTAAATGCCAGCTAGCTCAGAAGCCTATTATAAGGGTCAAGAATACAAAATGAATTCAAGCAGAATGTGCAGCTCCGATTGAAATAAGTACTCTACAAATGCCTTCAATACAACAAAAGTACAATATCTTGGTGACTTCTCAGATACAACAAAGTCAATTTCAATGTCCAATTTCTTTCTCTAATAAAACGAGAGTAAAAGGCCTCTAGTAACATATATTCTTATGCTATTACTCGTTTTATTTCAAGTAGATGTTAAACATATAAAATTTTGATAAAATGAAATGCCATAGCTTACTAAGGACATACCTTCTCTTTTCCTTCATTTGCTTGACAGCATCAGCTAAGTCATGACTTTGGAGCTCATCTTTGTCTTGGAACTTCAGAAACTCATCCCCGCCATGACCCGTCATATAGAGCAGTATGTGGCTTCCCTCGTCACTGAGAAGTCGTTTCGATCTGGGGACAGCAGTTTCATGACGACCAGTCAGAACTCTGAGTAAATTCTCAACAGTCACTTCATAGCCTCGATAATCCACCTGCCATCAATTCAGCAAACAAAATATAAAAACTACATCCAACAAACACCATTCTCCACGGTATAATCAAAACATTACCTCCACGTTGTCGCCATACAAGTTAAGCTTGTGATTTTCATTATTAAAAACCTGAGCAGGATACTTGTTCCTCGCATTGCAAGCCATGTCATCCGCAAGCATTAAAATGATCCTCTCATCAGGTATCCCTAACCTCTTCACTGTTCTATATTACCAACATCCCAATTTCAATTACAAAAACAGACTCTCAATCATAAATACACTAAATTCTCAAATACACGTTAAAAATGAACGAGCTTTACTAATTATTACCTGTATAAAGACAGAGTATTAGCCATATGACGGTAATTAAACCTGCAAAACACAAACTGGACATCAAATTGAGAAACGTAAGCAGGTGAGCCAGAAGGTTTTCAATGTTTTAAAAACTGACCAAAATCGGGAAGTGCAGACTAAAACAGCCCAATTGTTGGTGTGCATTGTGGTGGTGGAATCGGAAACACTCGCCGGAGTTGCAGCTCGGAGATGTACAGTTGCTAGTAAGGTCACCAAGAACACCATAAATTTGAAATTATGGATACCCATTCTCTACAAATTACTTGAATGAACAATGTATTGATGTTGAAGCAGCACTTCAACAAAATCTCAGAACCCGTAATGATGATTGATGAACCTCTGTTCGCCCTCCGAGATCAAACGGGTCTGCGGTCGGAATTTGAGGCGGACGGCTACTTCGGCGGCGCTCATGTGGTGGACATAAGGCGGAGATGAAAACTCCGGTGGCGGTGATGGCGGAGACTGACCGGACTTTGGTGGGAAGACAGCGGCGTTGCCCTTGTGATTGGGCCTCACTTACTGTTAACCATTTATTGCTTTGTTTTGGTAAAACAAAATAGATGATTGAAGTTTAATATATGATCCAACAGTCCATTTTTATATGATTTCTATTTCAAAAAAAAAGGACTTATAGGGTTTGTTTGGTTGTAGAGAATTTTGAGAGTTCGGACTTACACTCAAGATTTTGAGAGTTTGGATGTTGTATGAGATTTTGTAAGTCCAGATTTTCAAAAAAAATTGGTTTGTTTGGAATTTTAAAAGTCCGAAATAAAAATATTGTTTGATTAAAGGTTTAGAGTTGATTTTTGAGTTGATTTTTTTAAGGATAAATTAAATTAAAAGTGAAAATTGATTGTTTTAAAATTGGAATGACTATGTAATTGAAATAGTTATTTTTCCTCTCACTATCTTTATAAAAAAAAATTTAATGTCATTTTGAATAGGCTAACCCACTTGACCAAATGCATATTCTTAAGAGTCTTGGTTAGGAGAGGTCCGAGGTTCAAACCCCCCTCCCCCAATTCAGTCCCCCGGGCTTCTCCCGGTCTCCAAAAAGTTTTCAAGGCGTGCTCAACTCAAAGCACTGAGTTACCGAAACTACATCAACTGGCGCATGAAGTGCGAAGCGGCGAAGTGCATCAAACTATATAAGTGGGATCTTCACCCTCACTCAAAGCGTTGGTGAGGCCCTCATGCCACTCGCCGTACGGATCAGTAGAATAGGATAGATTATGTTTAGTTAGGATCCATGTATGTACTCGATTAGGCCGTTTGTAATGTACTAAAAAAAATAGGGTTGTTCGAAATATGATCAATGAAATTGATTTATTATGTTTTAATATAATAATTAAAATATATGCAAATAAAATAATTATTGAAAGTATTTATAATGATTAATACACAGAATTGAACGGTATTACAATAAATTTTAATGAAAATATAATTTACTGAATTGGACTGAATAAAATTATAAGATTTATATTAATTAAAATAAATTTAACTATACTGAACTGAACTGGAAAAATATAATATATTTTTTTCTTTTTTTTTAATTTAAAGAAAGAGGAATATTCATGGCTCCTCCCAACCGAAATAATCAAAGAGATACATCGTGAATTCGAGACAATTTGTAAGATTACATGGAAATTTGGTTCTATAGCAATGCAGTACATTCTCTGTATCAAATAAACAAGCAGAGCCTTAAACTAAATAATGAGTCTATAATAGATTGTGGGTGAGATCAAAGGTGAATCTGGCATATATTGTTCTCTAACACTCTAATTTTGCAATCACTCGCTGGTTCATCTCATTAAACGTTATTTGCATCTTCCCTCGAAGGCAGTAAGAGATTTACCAGCTCACTTTCACAGCATCAAAGCATTATAAAAGTTCAATCTAACAGTCACAAGTTGTCTAGACAATAATTAGTCTGTGATCACTTCCCAATCCATCTCATTAAACATTATTTGCATCTCCCCTCGGAGGCAGTAAGAGATGTCTCGGGTTGCTTTCACAGATTAGTTATGCCTAGACAGTCTGTTCTGTCTACAAATCTGATGTACGAACCTGCCAAGAGTAAGTAACCAACATACTCTGACTCGGATTTCTGCTTGCGCACAAACACGGACTATTACGGAATCGCCAAAAGTAAGTATTTAAGCTACTCTGACTCGGATTTCTCCTTTGCCGCATACCGCTAAGAATCAGATTTGAAGCTAATCATAGTTTAACCTATTCTAGGAAACTAATGATAGCAGATAAAAACTCCAGAACAATATTATATCAAACCCCAATTAAGCACGTATCTATTATTTAGCCAAATACTGATGGACTTAGAGCAAAATGGACTTGCTAACCCAACTCAATACTGCAGCTTTGATGTGTAGAACGTCACAGGCAACACAACACAATTCTGGAACCTTAACCAATCCAATTTCTCAACCTTTCCTTACAATCGCGAAAATATTTGAACATTAAACCATTGCAATTGTAAATCTGTTGACCCTCTTGCCTCTCAGCTCCGATTCAAACCCGTGATTTCAGGCCAACAACCTCCTCTTTCCGCCAATATCCACAAGCCCCAACTATATTCCTATACATGTTCATCAAATTCCATAGTTGCAGCAACTGCACAGTTTCCTGTTTCATACTAACCCATAAATATCAGCTACAGTTTCAAATCTTCTCAGTTTGGTCCTTTCATCCTATCAAATTGCCTATTCTTCACCACAAATCTCAAAGCTACACTAATGAATTGTTTTAACATGCTCAAGTCATACCTCAACCCTTCTCCTCAATCTAGTGGTGCCAACTCCAATCCTTCTCAGTCTAATTGTGCCAATTCCAGTATAAACCTGTCCAAATCTGCCCGGCCAGACCCGAGCCGACCCGGCTGACCCGACCGAGCCGACCGAGCCGAGCCGGTCGACCCGAGCCGTTGACTTGCCAAAGCTTCCCTTTTGCTGCCTGCGCCGGAGTAATCTACCCCTCTGTTTCCGAGCCGAGCCGAGACTGCCAGGACCTGCAAAAACAGATCCAGGCCTGGGTCGCTGATGGCGTCCGTCGGTGTGCTGCTGGCATCGACAGCTACGATCTGTTCTTTTGACCGGGTCGAGACTCCGTCGCGTGGCGTGAAACCCGGAGGTTCGGCTCCTCTGGCGGCGTCGGGCTGGGCATCGACGGCGTCAAGCTGTAGTGGCGGCCCAGGGATGGGCGGAGGCTCGGAGATTCGCCGTCGGTGCTGGCCGAAAACGGTGCTGGCCACCGTCCCGATCTGTGCTGGTCGTCCGTTCTGCATCTGCAGCCATTCCGGATCGGAGCTCACTGGCCTCGGAGCCGTCGCGGTTGGTGGCGATCGGTGTGCAGCTCCCAGGTCGACTGCACCGGTCTTCGCTCGAGGGTTGACCAGATCTCGTCGGCCGGCTTCTGTGCGGGGCTGGTGCTGGCGTGCGAGCAGTAGCGACCCGCTCGTGCCGCCCACAAAGCTGGATCAGAACGGAATAGGTTATGTGGAACTGTATTTTGTCGAACCGAGAAAACGGGTTATGGGGGTGAAGGAGGGCGGTATAGAGGGAGACGATGATGGGGGTGGGTGGGGTGACCGGCGCGGCGGCGAGGCGCCGGCGGTCACCCCGCCGAAACTAGATCTGTGAGGGTTTTTTTTTTATAATATATATATGTATATATAACTAACTAAAATGAATTGGACTAATGTGCAGAAAATTCTAAAGAAAATGCCCTAAATATCATATCATTGACAGCTTTATTCACATCTTTCTATAATTCCAAACAATTTTTATAAAATTTATCAATTGTATTATTACTTTATTCACTATATTTATATTAATATATACATGTGCAATAATCAAATTTATGTTAAGATGTGGTTTTTATGTATTATTTCAAGTTACAAATGTTATCCATTGTTACCAATTTTGTCCATGATGTGTATTTAAAAAGTGGAAAAAGAGAGTATTTATGTAATTATTCATATATATTTAGATTATGGAAAAATGTGTGGTTCGAACAAATCCCATGCATAAAAATAAAATAAAATAAAACAAAAATATATTTTATTAACATCAAACCCAGACTTAAGAGTGGGACTTTGCTGAAAAATGATGTTTTGCTACCCCATCCAAACAAGAATTATGAAAAACAGAATTTGGAAAAACAGAATTTTACCTTAAGGTTTGTAAAATCCTTTGATGTCAAACATGACATTATTTTCTGCTACTTGTGAATGTGATTGTAACAATTTGTCAATAATAATATCAATAAGGTGATGGAATGATATGTTCTTTTAAGAGATGATTATTCTGACCAGAAGACAATTTGTAAAATAGAAAGTGTTAAAAGAGACTGTTTATATTATAGATCAATTATTAACTTGTAAATATAAAAAAATAGGGTGAAAATTCTACGGGTTGACCCTGTTCGAATTTATTACCCGAATTACACCCACGCGTCGTATATAAAGCCTCATTTCCCAAACTTCAATTGCGCAAGAATCCCAATTTCTACAATCCAAAACCCTGACCCCTCACCTCAAATCTTTCAAGTCCATCATCGGATTGAGCCGCAAAGCCTTCCGCTTTGAAAAATTCGCACTGAACCTCAACTCTCTCCGATCAATTTCATCGTCTTCATCTCGGGAACTGTACTAGTTTGTCGAGCAATTAGCTTTGTTTCTCTAATCGTTGACGCTTACAATTAGTTTTTTTATTTGATTATCGCCGATTTTGTCCCCGACGAGATAATTGTCCATGAATTTTAGATGCCATCTCTCTCTTAATCGGTAATACTTCATTGCTTCCTTTCTTGCTTTGTTTTGGTAACCTCAAAATTCCGGATTCGTAAAACAAAATAGAAAATTGATGTTTATTTGATCATCATATGATCCAATCATCCATTTTTATACAAATTTAGGAGTTAAAAAATTTAAAGGCCTTTCATTTTTTGCTACTTGTAAATTGTAATTTTAAAAAGCTTGCAATAATATCAAGGAGGTGATGAAGTGCTACGTTATTTTAAATAATGATTATTCTAACCAGAAGAAGATAATTTGTAAAATTACAGGGAAAATTACAGGGATCGTGACAATTTAAATTACTTATTAAGTGATTATTCTGATTATTTTTGGGAGCTTCACAATTTAAATTGATACTTTTACGGGTCAAAATAACTTAATAACTTCTTTTTTTTTATATTGTAGTTACTACAATTATGAGGGTAATGGCTCGTATTGAAGAAACTAAGACGAATTGAAAGAAGAGAAAGAAGAAGAATTTGAAGAAAGATTCATCATGGATTTAATAATCGACCAAAATTGTCACGGCCTGTCTCAACATTTTCAACCAGGTTAGTCTCAAGAATGTTTTGATTTGAATTCTTCATGGCAAATGGTGTGTTTTTAACTGTCATCTAACCTGTTATATGCTGTGAACGTGGAATTTATATGCCAATAATCCATCTTGATTTTGAATCATGAATCAACCTTTTATAAATTTTCCTGCTAGATTCTGATCGTATTTTGCTTATTTGTAATCCATATTTCTGTTACATAATCATAAATACAACCATTTTGATAAAAAACTGGTTTGAAATTATATACAATAGAAGTAATATATACGATGCAAATGTTTGATATACATAATTAGGAACCATAACATTTATATCAGACACGTGTTTTTTATTTCGGACTGCAAATAAGTATACATCTAATATGCCCTTTATAAATTGTCATCTTGACTGTGTTTGCCAGCATGTTGGGAAGAGGATTGTGCTACAGTCCACCTGCCAGATACAGCAGAATTACGGCCATCGGGATACATCCTCGAACCACTGCCAACGAATAATCTCTGCGGCCTCGCATCCCTCATCCACCACCATGTTGTGGAGGATGACATGGTTGAAGAGCGGTGGTGGACATTGCTTAGAAACCTAGTAAGTGCATTTTATCATTTTTTTTCATATAGCAAGTTGTTTCCCTCATTAGGCTATCGGGGTGGAAGTCCTACCCTAAAATTCGAAATCTAGCCTATATTACTGTTCACCAGTCAAATTTAAGTCTTTTCGATCTCCGGCAAGATGGCAGTTATGAACCTGCGTTTCTGCCTTATGTTTTTTTAGTTATTTGAACCTACGCTAAAATAAATTATTGGTTCCGCCACTGATGCTATCTCTACATGTCCATATGATTCTATAGAAGTTAGCCTTGGAGTTTGCCAACAGAGTAGCTCCTCCAGTTCTTGCAGTGTCAAAATGGTGGAGATCCTGACTAAAACGAGGTCTATTTTCTATATGTATAACGTTCATGGTATGTTCTATGATATATATACATTTTAACATATTTGTGATAACTGTTATATCAGACTGCTACTTTTGAGGATGATGGCGATGAGATGCCTCGTTTATTACAAGAAAGTCCTTTAGTGGAAAGTTTGCAAAGGACAAACAATCACTTGTGGGAGTGTTGGGGCTAAAGAACTTTTAGATGAATAGATTGCGCAATAAAAAGTCTAGAAATAGGCTTATTTTATTGGGCAATTTATTCATCTGAAGCGTACGAGTTTTACCAGCTTCTGCACTTTCACGAGCGATTGTTTGTCCTCGATATTCTTCCACTGTTAGCTTCTTGAAGAGCATAAAGGGCAACCAAAAAGATCATTCTGCACTCCAGAAAGGTTATTGCGAAATTCTGCTTTGATATGCATATTTAAACAATAGTTTGGATGACATTCTCTCGAGTTCCTCATATACTGTCTGCAACTTTCTTGGTTTCCTTTCCCTCTGTTGTTTCTAACATCAATTGTATGTTATTGTAATGCAGATCAAAGTGTGGTTGAGTCGATTATTTGAGTTCAAGCATGTCTCTGAAAAGCTAGGGGATTCTGCAGAAAGTTGCAACGACTAGGGCTTCTGCAGTATAACTTTTTACTGAAGTTGATAGCAAGTGCGCCGCGGAGAAACTTGAAATAGTAATGTCTCTGATGATTTATGAGTACTGGCGGATCTATGTCTACGTTAGGGCAGACGCTCAAATCTGTTGTCAAATAAGTTTATGAATAATATTTTTTGACCTGATAGTTATTGAAACGTTTTTCCACTCTGTACTATCCTTATCTTATGTTAATTACTAGATTCGTTACTGTTTATATGAGGGTTCATCTGCAGTTTTCATGTGTGATTGATTGGCATTTATCGTTCTCTATTTGCACAGAAATATGTACAAAAATGAATTGCATTCGGTTGTTACCCTGAATATCTTTTTTTTCTTCTTTTGAAGTGCACTACTACATTGATTTTATATTTATTCTCTAGGCTGTTCCTATATTACAGTACACTTTAGGATTGATTTTTCTTCATCTATAATTTTTTCTGTCACAGAGGACTTTTACAAATTTAAAATAAAATTACATAAACAAAAACATACATGAACAAATATAATAATGTAACCTTAGCTGTAACTTAATCCAATACTATACGTTTTGATTGACCGTGTAACTTAATCTAACATTGTACTTCAATTTAGCTAATCGTCTGTAGTTGAAAACTGTATCGAACTGAACCAAAAGGTTTGGGGCTGATATTTATCCCTTCAAAAATAGTCATTTGATTATAATTAGAGTTTTATTTTCCAAAACTACGATTTAGTGAAATGGATTACGGGACGATCATAGATCATAGTAAACCACAATCTTTATAATAGATAGATCTGGGGTTCGAGTCGCACTCCTAATAATAATTATGAGTATTAAAGCAATTTCTTTATAAGAATTAAAAAAAAAAAACCAAGCACCTAATTTTACATTAATCGTGGACCATTAGTTTTACATTATTCAACGTGCCTAATTTTTCCTCTATTTTGTTTTACATTATCTTGATTTCCAGAAATTTAGATTTCGTCGGAATCCCTAAAGAGCTGAAAAGCCCCACCTGCAAATCTCAATCATTCGACAAACCCAGTTCGAAAGTTCCAATCTTGATCAATCTCCTCGCAGTTAGCTATGCCTTCTTCTCCCAAATTCTTCACAGCGAGGTCTTCAGCGGCGTCGTTTTACCCCCGGCTATCAGTTGTTCCGGTTATCTTTTTCGCCGTCGGGATAGCCGGCATTGCTTTTGGGCTGTATGCGATTTTCCGGCCGGGATATGGGGAGAGCTGCAAGTACGAGAAGCCCGCTTCAGTTTCAGTTTGTCGGTGTTCAAACTGGTTTCGGATCTGTTGGCCGCCGGCATGCCCTGCGCCGGACTTGGTTTCCTTCCGATCATCAGGCTCTAAAACGGTATAACCTGTTAACATTTTGAAGTTTATGTCTTAATTGAACATGACCAGGAATGAATGATTAGATTTGTTGTTGTATTATGTCTTTTAAAACAGCATACAAGAGTTTGATCATTGGACTCTTGCATCGAGGACGCATTGAGGTTCGCCATATACACAAGTACATTGGCATCCTAAATTAGGGCTGGCAACTTGGAACACGACACGAAAACCCGACCTGAACCGAACACGAATTTAGTGGGTTTGGGTTGACACAAAATACGGCATTGGTTTATATTGGGTTAGACACAAATGACCCAAAAATAAATGGGTTAGGTTCAGGTCAAACTCGTGGGTTAAATGGGTAACCTGTTTGACCCATATATTTAAGGTGTAATTGTGCAAATGATTGAAATTGCCTTTATAAATGCAAAAAAAATCCTCTAATTCCAAAACCATTGAAATTATCCTACTAATTTATGATGAAATTTAGAGTTAATTTTATAATTTTTGATTTAGTTTCCATATGACATGATCATTTGAGCTGCATAAATTTTAAAATTTAGTCTCATATTCAGTCCCGTTATTAATAAATGGATTTCGTGGGTTGGGTTTGGGTAACCCGGATTTTTATTGGGTCGGGTTTGGGTCAAGATTTTGTGACCCGAAATATTATTGGGTTGGGTTTGGGTTTACCATTTCCAACCCGCCGACACGAACCCGCCAACCCGCCAATCCGATCCGATTGCCAGCCCTATACTAAATAAATTTGGGGGTCCTTTATACTAAAATCTATAAAGTTAAAAGAGCGGTCCAAAATTGAAATATCCACATCTTTATTCCAAAATAAAACAAGACCTCCCGAATTTCCATCGGAAACAACACAAATCCCATGAAAATCCAGAGAATCTCTCAAACATAACATATTACTAGACTGGTAGCACATCAGACTCGCACTTGTACTTGACTATTATAAATAAATAAGATCATCCTTTCTTGTAAAAAAAAAACATACTACTAGACGAACACTTGATCTCATACAAAAAAGTAAAAAAGGGGAAAACTTACGGAGGAGGTGTTTCTGGTGTCTAACTGCACGAGGGTGTGACAGCCCCCGACAGTTCCAGCTTAGTAAACTCATTGGTGTCGGCGGGAGCGAATTTTCTTCGCTCCGCCGCTGGTTTAGTTGGGGTAGTCCCCATAGAGAAGTGCAATCCCCCAAGGAAAAGTTGTCGTCACCTCAGTGTCCAGTTTCTTTTTTTTTTGGGCTTGATGTAAATCTTTCTTCATCTAGCCCTTCCTCCAAGTTGTATTTCCTTATGAAAATAGTCAATTGGGCCTGAGTGGGAGAATAACCTGCCACATTAGGTCTAGCAGTTCCTGACTACTCATAATATTTACTAGAGATCACATTCTTAAAGTCCCCCATAACTACTCCATAATCTGATTGATGCACATATTTGGGAAGTTCTGGGTTTTCATCCTTTCGGCCATTCTCACTATCACCTCCGCCAGGCTGATTCTTATTCTTATTAACTAGCGTGATGGACCGCACGTTGTGCGGTTTATATGAAAATTTAATATTTATTTAATTTAATTAGGTAAAAGTGTAAATATAATTTTGACTTAAAAGTGTATAGGGAATCCGTAATATATCAAAAATATAAATATGAAGGAAAGAACAATTTTAATATATGAAAGTTAAAGGCGATGTCTTGAAATTATTTTTAAAAGTGTATTAATGCAATTTATAATTGTTTTAGTATATCCATGCATGCAACTATGTTCTTCACTTATTAACACGAATATATTAAACTACAAAGTGATTTTATTAATAATTAGTCTTGGAAGTGACGGTCACTATATAGTGACGGGGTTTATATGTAAAGAAATTTGGGACGGGGGTTTTTCTGCAATTTATGCAAATAGCATTCAACATGTTTGAATTTCACACTTGAATGCTTGTTTTTTAGACCAAACAAGTTGTTTTTTAGAACATGCTTGCATTTCACAGTTAACAGGTTGTTTTTTAGAGAATGCTTGCATTTCACAGTTAACAGGTTGCTTTTTAGAGTTTATGATGTATTTTGAAGCAAAAAAAAAAAAGGTTCATAGAGCATGCTTGAATTTCACCCTTGAATACTTGTTTTTTAGACCAAACATGTTGTTTTTTAGAACATGCTTGCATTTCACACTTAACAGGTTATTTTTTAAAGAATGTTTGCATTTCACAGTTACAGGTTGCTTTTTAGAGTTCATGTATTTTGAAACAAAAACAAAAAAGGTTTTATAGAGCATGCTTGAATTTCACCCTTGAATGCTTGTTTTTTAGACCAAACAGGTAGTTTTTTAGAACATGCTTGTATTAATTTCACGATTAACGGGTTGTTTTTTAGAATAAAATGTTTGTTTTTTAGACTGTGTGGATATGTTTGCTAACGTATATTTTTATACTAAAATGCTCGTTTTTAGACTGAGTGAATAGTGCATTTTTGTCAAAATTGCAATTAAGGACCTCCTTCCTTCCATATCCAAAGTAGTCCTTCGTCACTATACAGTGACTGTCACTCAAGAGACCAACTCTTTTATTAATTTGGTTTCAAATTAAAAAAAGTTAAAGAGCGAATTCTAATTAGAATTTATTTAAAATTCGTTTCAATAGAAATATTTATCCATTACACAAATATATTTTAGAAAATAGTTGTCACGTAAATGATAGAAAATAATGAAGTGATCATTTTATATTATTTCATTTTTAAATTTACAACTGTCCCCCAAATACAATACAAAATATTTAATATCCGAACATTTAGGGCCTATTTAGTACAACTTATCTGAATATTTTTCAGTTTAGTTTGGTATTTTTCAGTTCAGTTCAATATTTTTCAGTTCAGTTCAGTTCAGTTCAGGCGTATTAAACATGCCCTTAAACACATTCATTTGGTAAACAAGATCTTTGTATGTTTGGTAGCTAGAAAAAAGGTACTATAGTATTTCATTAATGTTTCTCTAATGAGAAATTGAGAATATTTCTTTTTAGCAAATGTTGTACAATAATATATTATGTATAGAATAAAAATTTGCGTATCCTAATTTTTTTCCAAATATATTAGTACATAATATTTCAATGTCTATTTTAGATATAAAATAAAATTAAAAGAAACTAAAAAATATATATATAAATGATAGGCGCTAGAATATGGTGAACTTGCAGTGTTTATATGGTGACTTTAGTCAAAACTACGTAATTTCATCTTTTTTAATATTTTTATTAATTAATTTATTGATCGGATCAATGACTTTTCTAATTTCGTTTAAGATGACCACCCGACCGCATTGAGCCCTGCAGCTGTGGAAGAAATAGTGAGCTCGCCATAGGCTTTCAGTGTTGAATTAGGATAACTCTCAATTGGTTTTTGAACCGCAACAAAATATATGAGCCAACAATTCATTTTTATATGATTTTTCGAGTTCAAAAATTGAAGGATTTTTAGGGTGTATTTGGTTGAAGTGATCATTGAGAGTTTGGACTTAGAATTAGGATTTTGAGAGTTCGGGATGTTGTATGAGATTTTGTAAGTTTAGATTTTTAAAAATCTTATTTGATTTGTTCGTGATTCTGTAAGTTTGAAAAAAAATCTTGTTTGATTCAAGGTTGGGATTTGATTTTTGAGTTGACTTTTTAAGGATAAATTAAAATTAAATTAAATTGATTGTTTTAAAATTGGAATGACTATTGAAATAGTTGTTTTGCTCACTATCTTTATAAATTTTATAAGTTCAATGAAATTTGTTTATTATGTTTTAATAGATTAGTTAAAATATATGCAAATGAAAATTATTATCAAAAGTATCTATAATGATTAATGTATATTATAACAAATTTTAGTGAAACATATAATCTACTGAACTGGACTGAATAAAATTGAAACAGATTTATATGAACTAAAATAAATTTAAATATACTGAACTGAACTAGGAAAAAATAAAATATTTAACTGAACTGAATTGAACTATTGTGCGGAAAAGCTCTACAGAAAATTCCCTAAATATTTCTCATTCTCAACTTTATTCACATCTTTTCATAATTCCATATTAATTAAAACATTGAACTGATCGATTATAATTGAAGACTTATTAAAACATTTTCATAATTCCATATTAATTGAAGACTTAAAACTTATCGATTATATTAATACTTTATATTCACTATATATACTAGCATGATTCGGCCGCACGTTGTGCGGTATGTTTGAAATACCTTAAAAAGATCTTAAATTGATAAAATGTGTAAATTTAAGCTATTTACGTTAAAAAATGAGGTTACTGTACGCAGTTCGATATTTTACTCTTTTAATTCGAAATACGGTATGAATTTACGATATTGTCCTCACTTATTAGATTAATTTGAAAAATTTAGCAAAATTCAGGTGAAGGTATTGTAGTTTCAATGGTACTTTGATTTACACTTAGTAAAGTATCAGTAATTTCAATAGTATTTTAGACTACATTGAGTAAAATATTGGATCGTGTATAACACATCAGTAAAAAAGTAAGGTGTGGCCTTATGATAAGACAATTATTTATCCTTAAAAAAAGTAAGGTGTCATCTTATGGTAAAACAATGATTTATCCATTATGTTTGAGCCCAAATTAGTAATTAGGTCCATTTTTAAATACATTAATTTTATTCATTAATTTCGGTAAGTTTAGACATGCTGATTTTATTTAATAATATATTAACTTTTACTTTTACTTTAGTTCGATTCAGTTTCGTTTAATTGAATTTAATTCAATACATTTTAGTTTAATTTAGTTCGGTTCAGTTGAAATAAGTTCAGACAATTAGGACCTAAATATAATTTTATTATAAAAATAGAAAATATGATTTGTCCGTATAAATTTTGTTAGTACAAAATATATATATTCATACTTTTAATTCATATATTTATGCAAAAAAAACAAATTTATCGTAAGCATATTGTTTCCTATATTAATATATAAATACAATATTTTATATGTGTAGAATACAAAGAAATTGTATGAAAATTGGAAAATAGGCCAATTTACAATTCTCAGTCCAAACACTTAAGAATTAAGACTTTTTTCAAGCTCTGAATTCTTGATCTAGTATGATATACCTAATTAATTAATTATGGATAATTGCGGCATTTATGTTAAGTGTGTGATGTAATATTCATATTTTCCTTTCGTAGACGTGTTAATTAAGTGGAATGAGTTGTATTTGTAAAAATAGAAGTTGGAACCTATTTAATATGTTATAAAATTATACAATAATATGTGCATACCATATATTATATATATTGAAAACACAATTATGCTAACTGAATCTTTTAAGGTACAATCACTTCGCTTCCCTCAATTGGTTGACTCTAGTTAACTTTTCTTTTTTCCTTTGCTTTTCTACGTGGTGGCCACTGGTGAAATTCCACGATGAGATTAGTAAGTGCTAATTGATCCTAATAAAAAGATAGATATAATTGCCTTGTAAGATGATGTAACAAGTCTGATCTAGTATATATATATGATTGATATATATATATACGGTTAAATTTGTAGATTAATTAAAAGAAATAAAATAAGAAATATATAAAAATGGTAGGCGTCGGAATATGGTGAATTTGGGGTGGTTATGTGGCGGCTTTAGTCAAAACTACGTAGTTTCATTCTTTTTATTCTTTTATTAATTTATTTATTGATCGGAGCAATAATTATTCTAGTTCCCTTTAGGATAATTTTAAACCACTAAGTAGCGGGGTTAAATTTATTTGGCTCACCAAACCATGAAAAACCTTATAAAAAGGCAAGTTTGTACAATTTGTGGAATTATTGGTTTACAAATTAGCAAACAAACAATTTGTGATCATTTGATTTTAATCTTGATTATAGTATACACCCATGTCGACATTCTCACAAGCATGTTAGGGTTGGCAAAGAAACGCCCAAATCTGCCGATGAGAAGACTTATAACCCGCAAGCAATTTAGGAATCGCTATTAGAATCCCAACTCTGCCGACGGGTAGGAGGTTCCCCTAAAACAAGTATAATCAATATCAGTAGCCATCAAGAAATGTCCAGCAGTTGCTCACTTTGTCCTTCTTTTTGTTGCTCCATATTGATCCATGTGTGCTTCTGTATCCTTCTCAGCTTGTAACTTCCCTTTGTCATTAAAAAAAGACTCAAAGCAGTAAACCATTCTAATGGTGTCTTAAATAAGATATCTCAAGTTTGTCTAAAGCGACTATTCCTTGAACAGCTCTAGGTAGTGTGTCATGTGTATATGCCATGCTAAGATTTGATTCACTAGCCAATTTAGATAAAGCATAAGCATCAACATTTGCTTCCCTAAATACATGAGAAATATGAAAGTCGAAATCACCTGAGAAAGACCATATATTTCTGAGAATCATCATCAGTCTCCAAGGAACCATTTGCTGTTTTGTAGCATCTTCCAAAGTACTTGGGAGTCCACCTCAACCTGCACTTGAAGATCATCAGAATAATAGGCCGTTTGTAACCCTAAGGATAGAGCTACTGCCTCAGCTTCCAGGCTAGATTATGCAGTAATAGTTTGTGCCTTAGCTTGCAAAACATTCCCAGTAATATCCCTAAGGATTATGCCAATTCCAGCCCTACCATTTCTTATATAGGATCTATTTGCGTTCAATTTCACATAAACTTTAGGGAAAATTTTGATTAACGGCAGTATAAGTTTCATTATTTGAAAGTGGGGTATAACTATTACATAATTTCTAAAAATGGCGGTAATTTATTAGCCTATATTCATGTAATTTAATTCTTGAATTAAAGACATTTATACCCTTATTTTTGTAGTCTAAAATATATTATAAATTTAGTTTAATTTTGTGGACTCTAAGTTTGATAAAAATTTAACTCAGTCCTTGCTAGTATTTTTAATATTTGTTGAATTCAATTTAGTTCACCTTGAAAGGATCCAATTCAGTTTAATTTTGCTAAATTCCATGAAGTTCATTTAATTAAATGTTGGTTAATTTTAATTAAATTTAGTATTTCATCCCCATTTTAATAATTCAGTTTAGTTTTATTTAGTTTGCAAAAAATTTGATCAAATTCAGTTAAATATTTTTTTAATTATTTAAGTTGAATTTGAGAAAACTTAATGAAAATAAACTTAACTAAATAATTATTAAAAAATTAGTTTATTTATTTCAACTTCATAAAATTGAACTGAATTGAATTTAATCTAAATATTTAGATGGAGTTGAAAATAATATTAATTGAATTAGAGTAAGTTAGTGAGCTCGAACCAAACTGAATTGAATAGAATTAAATAAAAATAAACTGAATTATAACTACAAAATAAGGGTATAAATGTCTTTAATTCAAGAATTAAATTACATAAATAAAGACTAATCAATTACCGCTCATTTTAAAAATTATGTAATAGTTACACCTCACTTTCAAATTATGAAATTTATACTGCTTTTAATCAAAATTTTCCCTAGCCATTAACTGCCAGTTTCCAGTTTCCAGTCCAACAATTTAACAATTTAACAGTTGGTACTCTTCAAGTACACAGTATACCATATTGAACATATTCACTATATTTATATTAATATATGCATGTATGACAATCATATTTATGTTAAGATATGGTTTTTATATATTATTTCAATTTACAAATTTATCCATTATTACAAATTTTGTCCATGATGTGTACTTTAAAAAGTGTAAAAAAAAGGGTATTTATGTAATCTTATTTATATATATTTAGATTACGGAAAAAGTGTGAATAATCGGTTCGAACAAATCTTATTCATTAAAAAAAACAAAAAAAATACTCTATTTAAAAAAATAAAACCCTGACTTAAGAATGGGACTTTGCTGAAAAATGGGATTTTGTAAATCTACCCAACCCAAACAAGAAATATGAAAAAAAGTACTTGGAAAGTCAAGTTTTGTAAACTCCTGATGTCAAACACTACTTTAACAGTTTTGCAATAATAACATCAACAAGGTGATGAAATGATACATTTTTTCTAAAAGATAATTATTCTGAATAGAAGACAATTTATAAGATAAAGAGTTTCAAAAGACACCGTTTATATTATAAATCAATTATTAACTTGAAAATATAAAAAATAGGGTGAAAATTCTCCGGGTTGACCCTGCTTGAATTTATAACCCGGTTTACACCCACGCGTCGTATATAAAGCCTCATATTCCCAAACTTCAATTACGCAAGAATCCCCAATTTCTACGATCCAAAACCTTGACCCCTCGCCTCAAATCTTTCAAACCATCATCAGATTGAGCCGCAAAGCCTTCCGCCTTCAAAAATTTAAAGTGAACCTCAACTCTCTCCGATCAATTTCATCGTCTTCATCTCGGGGACTGTATTATTTTATCGAGCAATTTGTTTGGTTGGCGAAGGTTGGGCCGATCGAGAAGAGAAATTCAATCACCTTGAAAAAGGTGAGCACATACAATTAGCTTGTTTCTCTGATCATTGACGCATTCAATTAGTTTTTTATCTGATTATCGTTGATTTTGTCGCCGACGAGATACTTATAAAATTAAATGTCATCTCTCTCTCTCTCTCTCTCTCTCTCTTAATCTGTAAGACTTTATTGCTTCTTTTCTTGCTTTGTTTTGGTAACCTCGAGATTTGGATTCATAAAACAAAATATATGATTGAGGTTTATTTGATCATCATCGTTAGGGTCGCTCTGGGTTTTGTGTAACAATTCCCTAACAGGTCCTGACTTCTTTCATATGGCTATCCCAATAGCATCTGTTTTGACCTAGATTAGGCATTCTTTTGTAAAGCAATAGGCTTTAGCTTAGTCTAATTGTAATCAGTTCATAACTATGCCTTTTGGCTTTCTTATTCAGGTTTGGGGAGGCTAATAAACTACCCTTCACCCTCGGGTGATTTTACCTTTATAAAAAAAAAAGTAATGATTCTGATTAATTTTGTGAGCTTAACAATTTAAATTGATAATTTACCAGTCCAAATTAACTTAATTATTTATTTCTTTTTATTATATTGTAGTTACTACAATTATGAGGGTAATGGCTCGTATTGAAGAAACCATGACGAATTGGAAGACGAGAAAGAAGAAGAATTTGAAGAAAGATTCATCATGGATTTAATAATCGACCAAAATTGTCAAGGCCCATCTTGACATGCTCAACCAGGTTAGTCTCAAGAATGTTTTGATTTGAATTCTTCATGGCAAATGGTGTGTTTTTAATTGTCATCTAACATGTTATTTGCAATGAATGTGGAATTTATATGCCTATCTATCTTTATTTTGAATCATGAATCAACCTTTTATAAATTGTCATCTTGACTGTGTTTACCAGCATGCTGTGGAGATGATTGTGCTACACTCCAGCTGTCAAATACAGCAGAACTATGGCCAACGGGATACATCCTCGAACCTCCGCCATTGAATAATCTTCGCGGCCTCGGCTCCCTCATCCACCACCATACTATGGAGGATGACATGGTTGGAGAGAGGCGGTGGATCCTGCTTAGAAACCTAGTAAGTTCATTTTATCACTTTTTTTCAGATAGCAAGTTGTTTCCTCATCAGGCTATCCAGGGGCGGAACCACGCCCAGCCCTACCTAAAATCCGAAATCTAGCCTATATTACCATTCATCGGTTAAATTTTCAACCTCTTGCGAGATGGCAGTTCTAAACCTGCATTTCTGTCTTAGGTTTTTTTAGTTATTTGAGCTTACACTAAAATAAATTCCTGGTTTCGCCACTAATGCTATCTCTACATGTCCATATGATTCTATTGAAGTTAGCCTTGGAGTTTGCCAACGGAGAAGCTCCGAAGGTTCTTGCAGAGTGAAAATGGTGGAGAACCTGACTAAAATGAGGTCTTTTTTCTATATGTATAACGTTCATGTTATTTTCTATGATATATATACATTTTAACATATTTGTGATAACTATTATATCAGACTGCTACTTCTGAGGATGATGGCGATGATGATGCCTCGTTTATTACAAGAAAGTTCTTTAGTGGAAAGTTTGCAAAGGACAAACAGTCACTCGTGGAAGTGCTGGGGCTAAAGAACTTTTAGATGAATAGATTGCGCAATAAAAAGCCTGGAAATAGGGTTATTTTATTGGGCAATTTATTCATCTGAAGCGTACGAGTTTTACTAGCTTCTGCACTTTCACGAGCGATTGTTTGTCCTCGATATTCTTCCAATGTTAGCTTCTTGGAGAGCTTAGAGACTAAGGGCAACCAGAAAGATCATTCTGCACTCCAGAAAGGTTGTTGCGAAATTCTGCTTTAATATGCATATTTAATCAATAGTTTGGATGAGATTCTCCCAACTTCCTTACAAACTGTCTGCAACTTTCTTGGTTTCCTTCCCCTATGTTGTTTCTAACAGCAATTGTATGTTATTGTAATGCAGATCGAAGTGTGGCTGAGTTGATTCTTCGAGTTCAAGCATGTCTCTGAAAAGCTAAGAGATTCTGCAGAAAGTTGCAACGGCTAGGGCTTCTGCAGTAGAACTCTCTGACCTAGAGTTGGAGGGTTACTGAAGCTGATAGCAAGCGCGCCGCGGACATACCTGAAATAGTAATGTCTCTGATGATTTATGAGCATTGTCTACGTTAGGAAAGACGCTCAAATCCGTCGTCGAACAAGTCTGTGAATAATATTTTCTGACCTGACAGTTATTGAAACATTTTTCTGCTCTGTACTATCCTTATCTTATGTTAATAACTAGATTCGTTACTGTTTATATGAGGGTTCATCTGCAGTTTTCATGTGTGATTGATTGACCTTTATCGTTCTCTATTTGCACAAAAATATGTACTGAAATGAAATGCTTTTGGTTGTTAGCCTGGATATCTTTTTTTTTCCCCTTCTTCTTTTGAAGTGCACTACTACATTGATTTTATATCTATTCTCAAGACTGTTCCTATATTACAGTACACACTAGGACTGATTTTTCTTCATCTATAATTTTTTCTGTCATAGAGGACTTTTACAAAAAATAAAATAAAATTACATAAACAAAAACATACATGAACAAATATAATAATGTAACCTTACCTGTAACTTAGTCCAATACTATACATTTTGATTGACCATGTAACTTAATCTAATATTGTACTTCAATTTAGCTAATCATCTGTAGTTGAAAACTGTATCGAGCTGAACCAAAAGTTTTGGGGCTGATTTTTATCCTTTCAAAAATAGTCATTTGATTATCATTAGAGTTTTATTTTCCAAAACTACGAATTAGTGAAATGGATTATTGGACGATCATAGATCATAGTAATCCACAATGTTTATAATAGATAGATCTGGGGTTCGAGCCGCACCCCTAATAAAAATTATGAATATTAAAGCCATTTTTTATAAGAATTATAAAAAAACCAAGCACCTAATTTTACATTAATCGTGGACCATTAGTTTTACATTATTCAACGTGACTAATTTTTTCTCTATTTTGTTTTCCTTCATGTTACAAACTGAACAACGCTCACATTCTTGGTGAGATGGAGCACCAGTTTGTGTCACACTCTTGGTGTTAGATTTGCCACCCTTTATGGCCAAAACCTGCAAATTTACACTGAAAAAGCTGACAAAATACACTAAAACTCCCCTGTTTTGTTTTGAAACATTTCCTTTGGAATCTTCAATGTGACAAATCCCAGAAGGAGACAACCAGAAACGCCGAGAACTCCAGAAATTTAGATTTCGTCGGAATCCCTAAAGAGCTGAAAAGCCCCACCTGCAAATCTCAATCATTCGACAAACCCAGTTCGAAAGTTCCAATCTTGATCAATCTCCTCGCAGTTAGCTATGCCTTCTTCTCCCAAATTCTTCACAGCGAGGTCTTCAGCGGCGTCGTTTTACCCCAGGCGATCAGCTGTTCCGGTTATCTTTTTCGCCGTCGGGATCGCCGGCATTGTTTTTGGGCTGTATGCGATTTTCCGGCCGGGATATGGGGAGAGCTGCAAGTACGAGAAGCCCGCTTCAGTTTCAGTTGCTTGGGATAGAGCCAGCAGGGAGAGTGATTCCAGCAGTGACAATGGAGGGCCGAAGAGGTATAAAACCACGGGCTTTGTCGGTGTTCAAACTGGTTTCGGATCTGTCGGCCGCCGGCGTGCCCTGCGCCGGACTTGGTTTCCTTCCGATCATCAGGCTCTAAAACGGTATAATCTGTTCACATTTTGATGTTTATTGTCTTAATTGAACATGACCAGGAATGAATGCTTAGATTTGTTGTTGTATTATGTCATTTAATACAGCATACAAGAGTTTGATCATTGGAATGAAAAATCATAGATATGTACATGGACTCTTGCATTGTTGTATTGGCAATCTTTGTTAAATTATAAATTTGTTTCATTGCACATTTGAAAATTCATGTGTATATTATTTGGATAGGAACTCTCTAAGGAGTTCTTTGAACTATGCAAGGAAGAGTCTGTATGATGGTGAAGAGGTTTCTGATAAGTTGGTAATTTGGAGTTAGGAGATTGTATGAAGTATGTAACAACCTGTTTTGATGACACATTTGGCACGTATGTTGTGTACTCACCAGCAAAAAGTCAAATCTATAGTAGCTCTATGATTATTCTGTATTTTTAGTTACATTAGCTTCTCCATAGAGCATTGGTAAATTAGTCCATTAAGCTACATCAGGGCTGTATCTTAATTAGTCTTCTAAAGTGGAATTGCAGGTTGGAGGAATCTACTGGTTTGGTTTTCAGATTCGTTATTGGTAAGACGAGTGACAAATCAAAGATGGCAGAACTTAGAAGGGAGATAGCAGAATATGATGATTTCATGCTCTTGGATATTGAAGAGGAGTATAGTAAGCTCCCGTACAAAACGTTAGTGCTCGATGATTTCATTTTTCATCCATTGGTTTAATTTATTAATATTCAAATTGACTTGCAACTTTGTTACAGTTTAGCATACTTCAAAGCTGCCCATGCTCTTTATGATGCAGAATTCTATGTTAAAGCAGATGACGACATATATTTGCGACCAGGTATATTGATTTTTATGGATCACATATGTTTCTTTTTGCATTTTTATATACTCTTTGTAGCCCTTTAGTTTTGCTCATCATATTCTCCCCATTTCACTATAACAGATCGACTGTCTCTTCTCCTGGTTAAGGAGCGGTCTCATTCTCAAACTTATCTTGGATGCATGAAGAAAGGTCCAGTTTTTACCGATCCAAAATTGAAATGGTCAGTGTTTCATGCTTCCACCAAACATTCATATATGGGTTGAGCCAGAATATCACAGACCAACCCATTTTTAATGAGATTAGAGATAATATAATTTTTAGTAGACATCCTGCTGGTCACTTTCCACCACTAAGTAGGGTGACTAGATTGATGCAGAAATGATGGAAATGTTTGAAATGCTAAGATAATATCAGTTTCTTATTTTTCTCACCTGATTCTATGCAGGTATGAGCCGCTGGGCCATCTTATAGGAAATGAATATTTCCTCCATGCTTATGGTCCGCTTTATGCTTTATCTGCAGATGTTGTTGCAAGTTTAGTTGCGCTGAGAAACAACAGGCAAGTACTGTTTGTTTTTCCTCAAATATACAGGTCCTATCTACAGTCTGTAATGTTGGAATGACTCAAAAAGTATTTCCTGTTTAACTTAATGCTTGTGATTTAAGACTCTTTACTTTTTTTGTGGCCTGAAAAATGTATCAAGCCCCTCTACCTATGATGCATGTCAGACTAATATCTATTTCCTTTCCTTTAACAATCCTAACCAGAATCAGAGTAGCTTGTATCTTATTTTCCCTACTCCTTGTAGTCAGAGTATTTGCATTTGTTGCACAATTAATTGCATAAAAGGAAGATTAAGCTTTTTATTAGATTTCCTACATAGAAAGAAAGCACTATTAATATATCTATCGAACATCATAGGGACATGTAATAATGATAAATATTGAAATGAACTGTGTACTTATCTATCCTATCGTGAAGAAAGGAGCTCACTTCGTCGTTTATGCCTAATTGGCTCGGTGCTGTATACCTTTTCTCACTATAATTGGCTCGTTGCTACTTTGAAAATTGTTTGTACCTGCATCTCATCGTCTGTCCATTTGGTTTCCTTAATGAGAAATAATCTGATTTTGACCTTTTCTTGAAATATAGTTTTCGAATGTTTAGCAATGAGGACGTCACAATTGGTGCTTGGATGCTCGCAATGAACGTCAACCACGAGAGCAATAAGAAGCTGTGTGCAACAGAGTGTACCTCCTCATATATTGCTGTGTGGGACATTCCTAAGTGCTCAGGTATGCCAATTAAAACATGTGCTTTAGGAGTTTTTGACAATTCAGTGAGCACCATTTAGTTATATATGGACTTTAGCTGATAAGTAGCTGACATTTAAACAAAGGTGATGAAGCATGTCTCTTTTAAGAAACTGAATGAAATATGTGCCTTGTTTACAAGAAGAAACTTATGGTTGTTGATAGGAAGATCCCTAGGTTCGTTATGTGAAAATCAGTTTGCTTTTGTTTTTGCCTTAATGTATGCTTGCAGAATTCATTTAGCAAAACATGTTCGAAAAGTTACACACATCAGTCATGTATAATTTCAGATGATGGAGAATAGTATTTGTATTAGATGTTGGATAATATTTCATGTTTTCAGTAAGTGTCAAAATGCTGAGATATGTGCTTACTTGCTATCCTCTTTATCAGGTCTGTGTAACCCTGAGAGAAGGTTACTGGAACTCCATGAAAGTGATATCTGCTCAAAGAGCCCAACCCTACCGGCAGAAGAGGTAGAATGACCCGTTGGCATCAGCACGAGGATAAGCGGGCAAAACTCTTACACAAAGAACCTCGATTTTTTGCTGTCAATGTAGAGAGGTATTGATCCTGATATACTACTAATTAACACTGGTGTATGTTGTCCTCTTGAGTAGGTTGGAATAACATAGAAGAAACATTAGAAGCACTGCTACTTACACTTTACTTGCCTCTCTATTTTAAGTCACTATTGAAACAAGAGTGCATGCAATATGATTCATGAATGAGTGTATATGTTTTGGATTGCAGAAGATGAAATATATGATTACACTATGAAAATGCGACTATTTACTACAAGAAAATGCCACTAGAAAGAGAAATCATAGTAGGTTTGACAAACCACACTAGAATTACGGTAGACATTAGCTTGAAACCTTCTTATCCTGCCATTTTGAGCCTTTTTTTCTTCTCCTTCATCTGTGAGCTAAGTAACAACTTCCTTATATATGAATTCAAAGAGCTTGGTATCATGAATCCAAGCGGCAGCAATAATCCTTTCCGATATTGGAAACTGTTTCTTGTTCCTCTAATTTACTGCATGCCTTGACCAATGACACTTGGTTCTCAATAGCTAGAATCAGCATCTCTGTACTAAGAATCCATTTTCCATTGAATGCAATGTGGCATCTCTATTTACAGTATTCTTGTGAAATGACAATTTTATCCTTGTACATTTGAGCAACAGTGGTGTATAGACCGAAAATGGTTAAAAGGCCATGAAAAATACAAATTATTGGGGGTAATTTACAATTTTAAAAGGTCGACCTTTAGTATTTTAAGACGGTAACAAAAGTATCTCAAATGGAATAAAATGTAAAGTTTGAGTAACAATAATGAAGCAAAATAAATTTATATACCTTAGATAAGATTAATCGACATTATAAAGTATCTAACATGCAATTCACTCAAGTAAATCTACCCTATTACTGAATACTGAATTTGATTACTCCTATTCTATGTTGATGAGGTTTTGTAATTATGAACAAGTCTGGATTGTCAAATCAGTCCATTTAGTGTGGCCCTTAATCTTAGTTGGGCTAGGCCCACTAAACTGCAACTGATCAGTTTGGATTATTACATAATTATGTGATAATTTGTCCTCCACTTCTCCTAGATGAGCTGAAACCACTTTTTAATTTCTTTCATGGCATTTTGATTTTGATTTGCAGCATGGCCAACTAGTCTAAATGGTTAGCTTGGTTATAACTTATAAGGTAAAAAAAACATGAACAGTAAATATCTAATCAAGATGAAGAGTTTGCGTGAATGTGCAACATTTTATTGTCCCTTTTATCTCTTGTACGATAATAACTTACTTACTTCTCGTATATTTAATATACTTAGGATAGAGTATTTTATATGATGGACAGCGCAGAATATTCGAGTCTTTCATCAAATTTACGTAAACTAAATCGCATATGATGGAACCACGAAAAATATCTATTCATTTTTATGTTTTAAAGAACTGAACATATTCTACTATGATAAATTTTATCTCGACAGACTCTAATATTCGACATTAGCGCTAATTTCACCCTACTTTCGCTTTCACAGTATAGGGAGGGTGTGATGGAGAGTGGTCCAAGGGATTGACCTAAAATCATCCACAAAAGTATGTCACAATTATGGCTTTCTAGTTATGGGGGTTATGTATGCCCTTTGTATGGGCATCTCTGTGACTGAGCCCCGTGGCTAATTGCCTCCACACTCATGCAATCTAAATATGCATTAAGTTCTTCTAAAATCGATATCAGTTTTATACAAGGATTTCGTTAGTTGATCATGGTTACTTAGATCACACCTCATGCGAACGGATGAAATGAATTATGAATTATGGGAACGAACGAGATTGAAACTTACCCGATAAAGTTTAGGGAATGAAAAAGTAAACATGTTTTCCATATTACATGGGGTTGAACTATGATTATGAAATATCATGTTGAACGTTCTAGTGCTGAATCTGAGTGTCGCACTTTACCTAACACTGTTGCTCACTTGATTTCTCCGTGATCTTCATTTTTCCCTTTCTCAGCTACCATTACTGTTGTGTGGCAATAACAACGCCATATTCCTTGCTCGGGATTCTGTTGTTCATAAGCGTCTCAAGCATATCGATATTGATTATCGCTTTGTTGGGGAGTTCGTTACCTTTGGCAAGTTTTGCATCCGTCATGTTCCTACTTCACTCCAAATTGCTCACTAAGGGTTTGTCATGTACATTGTTCGAGCTCTTCAGGTCCAAAGTCAATGTCTCGGTTCATCTAACGTTTCGCTTGAAGGAGTGTTAGATGAAATTATATTGGATTTAACCCATATTAACCTATGTTTAATAGTTCATCTAGAATATTCTGCACTCTTTGTAGATTCATCTATTTATTCACAAGTAATACATTACCACCTCTATTGAGAATTTCCCTTATTCAATTCTATCACAGTGCCCTAGCAATAGACTAGTATTAGTGGTTAAATATGTTAAAAAGATTAAAAAATATTTGGATACGACTCATGCAAAGATCAAAATGATAAAGTTCTAGTAATGTTTTTTTTAAGGAAAAAATATTTGTTACTGCTAATGTCCCACTGAACTTCTCAAATAATAGTAACTATTAATTGCGTATTTTCTGCTACACGTGTTTTATTTTTTTAAGTTAAAACCATCCAAAAAGATGGGAGAATTATTTACAACCCCTAAACCCTAATAAAAGCAGTGAAATTACATGATTGGGTTTGGATAAAACCAATATTACACATGAAACTCTTTTGAGGTAACTGTGGCAATTTGTTGCCCGAAAGTTATATTCCGATCTGATATCGGAAGCAAAGTGAGATATTAGAGATGTGCCATCGGAAGCAAAGTGAGATATTAGAGATGTGCCTAAAAATATTATAATAACTAAGTCATATCTGTATCGATGCCGGTCACAACATAGGTAAAACCGGGCTTAATGGGTAGTCGGTTGAGATTCAGATAGAGAGTATTTGTTATAATAGAACCGAGTTTTCTGTTTAGACGGTAAAAAAATGGGATGGTTAATCCTTACGAGTTCTAAAATGCTATACTTGACAGCGTCTATACGCTCCTGCATGTGTCTAAAATACATGTAACAGAAAATCCGATTCCGAAACGTGAACTCTATCTATTATTTTCACCTCGGAGAATTTTGCAGAGATTTGCAGTGATGAATTTTCAGATGGGCATCACGTGGTGAGATCAGCAACTTCATCGGTCTCAATTCCTAAACATACATTAACGAACAAATTAAGCACATTGATTAATACTTAATAGCATCCGGGTTACCTTAATTAGTAGTTTTGCCATCCAACCTTGATCCAGACCCCAAAAACTGATACTAAATCAGGAAACCAGTTCTAATGAGCCACGAGGCTAAAAGCTAAAAGGCTTTTATGTGTCCATAATTTAGGATACAAGTTGAACCCACCAGGTCATTTGATACTCTACTGAATCATTGACATTGTTATTAATCTTGAGATTTATGAGCTTTGAGAATTTAATGATTGAAAAACAATGTTCCTACACTTGTTGCAGTGTTTTAGTATTATTTGATTGGATCAGTGAATTGTGCTGAAATGTGTAGGTAGAATAGAATCTATGATAATACTATATAATTACGGGGTTACTTTAAAAGTTATACTAATTTATAAAAATCGAGTTTGTAACATAATTGTCTGAAAAATCACATATATATAACAACAATTTTGTATGGTGATGTACTTGTTAACAAGGTCATTACTCTTGAAATGAATTGACTAGTAAAATTTTTGTTTCTTACGGTGGAACATAGGTAATATCAGTAGACAATAATACTATCTAGTACTTGCTCTTTGCCCGACTACTATTTATCACGGAGAAAGTAAGGCTCAAAATCGTACCTTTGAGATTGAGGAGGGGACAGAGGAGCGGTAGATGATCTAGGAATTGATACTATGATAGGCAGCAATACAGAACTGGAAGGTGCTACGATGACAGTTTGACCGAAAAATATTGTTTACAGATTTGTTCTGCAGATTTGAGGGTGGGCTGGCGCCTGCCCCAACCTAAGCATAAATCCGCCACTGCAAAGAAGGAAAAGAGAGTTAGACTTGCTTAATATCAACTTCAGGATAGTATGATAAATACTAGATCTAGTAAATTATATTTATACCACGCTTTAGAGTTGTGAGATGTGGTCATATTCTCAATCAATTGTGAAACATCTTTCACCACATAATCTTATTTGATAACATCAAATATGATTATTCATGAACTACTACTCCACATTCAAATTTTGAAAGACAATAATAATGTGAAGCTATTCTTTAGTACTAGGTTTAGAGTATGGCTAGGCTTAGCTGCAAATGTACAGCAATCATATAACGCATGTTTGACCGATTACCAAATTCGGTCTCTGACCCTGAATTATTCAACCCGATATTAAGAAATGCACCAAATATTCATACTAAATGTAAGTAAATATTATAACCAGTCCAGTATTTATTCATTATATTTTAAAATATTAATAAAATGCTATATTGATCTTATAAGTTGGTTAATTTTTTAAAAATTAAATTATTTAAGAATATTTTTGTAATTTCACACCGCATTTGAATTAAACTATTGGACTTCGTATAGCAACACCCAAATAAAGTTTAAAAATGAACAAAACGATAGTGTAGGAATAGTGTAGATTTTGATGACAATTGGTGACGTCCTATGGAATAGTAAATGATATTGAACTGCAAAACGGACAGAGGGCTCGGAAACTTATATTACCTTCCCTCTCCCACTGTCTCCCTCAGGAATCCAATGTATAAACCCTGCCATGGATTTTATTACTAGTGTTACTTCTTTCACTTGGTGAACTTTGAGCGTAGTCTCTCAGTCCAATCTAAATAAAATAAAAGATAAAAACAAGAATTGTAAAACAAAATATATAGTTTCGGGCATATTCAGAAATTTAAATGAAAACTATTAAACTGGACTGAAAGGGGATGCAAGGTGTTAAATCTGTGGGAGAATAAATTGTGGCTGAATTGAAAGCCAGCAAAATAAATTTGAGTGAACTGTATTGTTGAAAATAATGAGAAAGAAAAGTAAAGTGTACAATGACTGAATTTGAGAAAGAAACTAGTGTAATATGTGAAGGGGAACAAACAAACCTCATGAAGTAAAATAATAATAATAAGTGTCCGGTCCAATTTCTTTCATCGATAATATATGGATCTCTGATTCTTCTCTGTACTCAATGAGCTAATTTTCAAGACTGATGTGATATACTTGGTTTAGACAATTGTTGTTGATTGATAACGATGAGAAGTTGAAGGAGAGTATAACAAGGGTCATCGCAAGGGTCTGCGATGAATATGATTTCAAAGGAGTATAGTTCAGAACAGTATAAATAATTGTTATCTGAATATCTTGATTGCGTATATAGTATTACTTGTTGGGACTGCCGAGCCCACCACAGCTCAAACTAGTATGATATTGTCCGCTTTGGGCCGCATGCAAAGCCCGCACGATTTTTCAACAATTGGTCAATTCCCAAAAGGTCTCATACTAGTGTGGTGGGACTAATTCTTATAAAGAGAGCAATGGCACTCTCCGTTTCCGATGTGGGAATTGGGTTGACCACACCCAACAATCTCCCCCTCAAACCAAGGACCACATGAACAAGTGTTTTTCACCTCAGACCGTCTTGCACCGCCGCCAAACACAAGCGGGACACGCTGCCTGACAAACCCTTGGTCAGACTGACTTTCGATACAAGGGACAAATTTGCCTCTCCAAGGGAATGAATACCCTTGGTCAGACTGACTTTCGATACAAGGGACAAATTTGCCTCTCCAAGGGAATGAATGAGGGTCTCCTCCACATCAGGCAACAAAGACAGTCCCGTCCCGAGCGTAACCAAGCTCTGATGCCACTTGTTGGGACTGCCGAGCCCAACACAGTTCAAACTAGTATGATATTGTCCGCTTTGGGCCGCATACAAAGTCCGCACGGTTTTTAAACAATGAGTCATTTCCCAAAAGGCCTCATACTAGTGTGGTGGGACTATTCCTTATAAAGAAAGCAATGACACTCTCCGTTTCCGATGTGGGAATTGGGTTGACCACACCCAACATTACTTACCATCCCGTGATGGTTGCTTTGTGGATTGAACTTTTTTTCAAGTTTTACTTGGTTAAATTGTATTCTTGCTCGACAATGTTGCAACATAGATTGCGTGGACTAACTGCCTACTAGGTTAAATTCTCCCCTCGTTCTTCTTCTTCTGGACTGATTCATTTCTTTCTCTTGAGCTAAACTCTAAAACTCTATTTCCAGGAGATAAAACGGTCGCTGGTTTTTCTAAGGGGAAAATGGACCAAACAATCGAGCAAAAATTCATGAATTTGACGGATCAAAAAGACGTTAGAAAGGAAAAATTAATGGACAAAAAGGCAGCAATAAATGAAAAGAACACACAGTGGGATGAAAGATCAGTGAGAGCCTTCCATTTTGTTTTTTTGTTTTGATCTTTTAGGTTGAATCCGTATATTAATTTCCAAGATTGATTATTAAAATCCAAATTGTTTGTTTTGTAATTTTGTTGAATCAAGTATGCATAAACATCCCCATCTTGCCAGCACCGATTCTGGTCAAATGATCATGTACCAACAACATGCAATTAATGAAGATCGCTATCGATCGCTATGAGGCCGGCCGGCATCCCCGAGTCCTCACGCATACGTAGCTAGAGATTTGGCTAAAGTTTTTGCTCCACTTGGGTATATTGTAGTTCATAAGAGAAGTCATTTTGAATATGTTCATACTAAGTGAATCTCACACTCCATTTAATTTTTTTCATCCTAGACGGAATTAAAGATCGATTCTGATGAACCGCCTGTGATGTGGGAGATTTAAATCTTCTTGAACCACCTGTGATATGGGATTGATCACCTACGCAGTTTCTGAATATATGTTTGAACAAAGTGAGGTCTTGCACTAGTACTCAACTTGAACCACATGCGGCATGGGAGATTTTACTGGGATCATCAATGCGGCCCCTGAGAATCTGTTTGAATATGATGGCTTCATGAACTCCATCGAGTTGACTAGATTTGAGCTCCTGCATGTTCGATTATAAACCGAATCACATATAAGTTCAAGCGTTTATGAACCATCTGCATGATACGATATTACAGTGGTATTACCGAAACGGTTTCTAGGAAACTACAAACGGCCCCCGTGGTTCTAAAATTAGAACCACCAACATCCCCTCATGCACACTCCATTGGAACCACCTACAGTACGAAAGCCCACATTAATATCACCGACACGCTCCTACGATTATTTGAACAGAATGAATTCATGCACTCCATCCAGTTGAATAGATTTGGAACACCCTTCATCTTTCAACTTAAACCGAACTACATATCGGTTTAGACCTTTATGAACCACCTACATTATAGAGCATAGATGGATTCCCGGCGCAATTTCTGGAAAACCACCAAACGACCCTTCATATAAAAGAAATTGCTCTACAATTGATAAATATTCTTGTTAAGAGTTACGAGAGCGTGAATTTACCACTAAATCAAACTCATTATACAAACTTAAGGCGTATTTCAATTTAAGTATATTTCGACTCCGTATTTTTACTAGTTTGATTCAGCCCTACTTAGGTCATCTCACATCCATGGCCCATGGCCTAATGTCATATATTCTAGGATTCAAACAAATGAAGATGATGAGGATCTACTTTATGGTCATTTTATCCATCAGCACAGCATACATACAAGAGAGTACAAAGCTCTTATGAAAATGATGATTCCATTTTTCCAGTGTGTGTGGAGCGGTGTACTGTGTGTGCCCGATGAGGACATTCAGTCCCCCCCAATCCAGAGTTTCTTCTTCGGGCGTCCCATGTGCCCGTCACGTGCCTCTTGCATGACAAACCTGAAACTCTCTCTCCTTCTCTCCTTATCCACCAACTCTGCTCAATCGAGAAAACACAGAGACCTCACAGTACGAGTTTATACATAATTTATATATATATATATATATAATATATATAAAATATGTAGGAAATGAAATAAAAGGTTTTAATATTACTGAATCTTAACCATTTTCCAGGGGAAAAAAGGGGTCTTGTTTTGCAGTAGTACTTCAATTCTCTATGCATGTTTTTATAAACCTAAACCTGACCGGTCTGTCATTGATTAAACAAACTAGTCATTGCGTCCATGGATTTACTTGTTTATTTGTATTCATCAAGAGTACTACTTAGGATGTGATTATGATTTTAAAATTGATATATTTTGAAACTCTTGTTTTCCTAATTAGTGTCATAGTTTGGATCAATGTGCTTACTGTTTGGGCAGTCAATGGCAGATCTAGAAAATATTTTTAGTAGGGGTTGAGAAAATATTTACACAGAATAAAGAGTAAATTAGTGCTAAATTTAGTAAAAATGCGATAAATTTATATAAAGTATACTACCGCTGGTTCCATACCATTAGCACTGACACTAATCATCCTCAATTTTGTTTCAAATTTGACCATGAATTTGAAACCCTATATAACAAATAATATTATTTTATTATATACTTTGAATTCTTCATAACATGTATTTCTTAGATATCAAAATTTTAAATCTTGTTAATATATAAAAGAAAGGTTATTCATGGTAAAATTCGTCGTTAAATAGTATTTTTTGGCCGACTGTGTCAAAGCTATAGGACCCGAGAAAATATATTTGTAAAATAAAATTTTAAAAATTAATTCTAATTATTTGTCAAGTGGAGATTTGATCAACATATATTTTGTGTTAAAGATGATACAAATATCTAAATTAACAAGATTGATTGTGATTTAGATACATCCCTTGTTAAACAATGAATTTGTTGGATCATTTCTTATAATAAAATAATTAGTATGATTAGTATTTAGTTTAATTATTTGACATGATTCTTGGATTAAATGTTTGATTCCACTTATTTGTAATCGTGGTTGGGGGATTTTGAACATCATAATAAATATATTTCAAAAATATCATGTATTTTTGTAATAATAAGAATGTTTTGTAAGTTTTAGCAAATACTCACAAACTTTTAAACTAAAAAATAATCAACTTAAGTTGTGTTATGTTAGATGCAAAATCATTGTGCTTGTAAACTGTATCTGATTGCTTGATTAGAATAAGGCAGAAGCATGCCTATATATAGTTACATACAAGGGCCTAAAGCTAAATACTGAAGCTAACTAAACCCTAGGCACATAAGTGCAATATACAAAATACATACATAATTAATAAATCAGTCCTCCAATTCTGATTCTATTGTCACACCCCCCTTCAAACGAAGCGTCGGATTGACTGAGACGCGAAGCTTGGACCGAAAGAAGTCAAACAACGCCCGATTGAGCCCCTTGGTGAAGATATCCGCAACTTGTAAGGATGTCGGAACATGACCAACTCGCAGTTTACCAGCACTAACTAGCTCCCTCACAAAGTGATAGTCGATGTCGATGTGCTTAGCTCTCTTGTGAGCAACTGGATTCTCCGCAAGAAAGATAGCACTATTATTGTCACAAAGAAGCACCGGAGATCCCTGAAGTGGGAAGCGCAGATCCCGAAGAATATGTAACAGCCATACTACCTCCGAAGCAGTGTTCGCAAGAGCTCTGTACTCTGATTCAGAGCTTGACCGAGAGACTATGGGTTGCTTCTTCGCACTCCATGAGACCAAGTTGCCACCAAGGAAAACTGCATATCCATAAGTAGAGCGACGTGTCTCCAAGCAGCGCGCCCAATCAGCATCAGAGTAGGCCAGTATCTCCGAAACACCATCGGCAGTGAAGGTCAATCCACAATGTTGCGTGCCTCGAACATATCTGAGAATACGAGTAACTGCAGCAAAATGATCATCTCGTGGATCCTGAAGATATTGACTCACAGAGTTGACAGCAAAGGATAGGTCAGGACGAGTGATGGTAAGATACTGAAGTGCACCTACAAGAGAACGATACAACTTCGGATTGTGAAATGGTCCACTGCTGTGTAACTGAGATAACGGAAGAAACGGTGTAGAAACCGGTGTAGAATCCAACATCCCAGCTCTCTGAAAAATATCCCCAGCATACTTAACTTGACCCAAGAACAACCCGGTGGAGGTGGGTGTAACCTCCAAGCCAAGGAAGTAGTTGAGATATCCGAGATCCTTGACAGAGAATTCCCAATCAGCCCGAGCTATGAAACTCTGAATAGCAACCTTATCATTCCCGGTAAGAATGATATCATCGACATAGATGAGAAGGTAAAGGATGACTGAGCCACGGGTAAACACGAACAGAGATGGATCCGATAGACTGCCAACAAAGCCAAGACCCTTAACAAAGGCACCGAAGCGATCAAACCATGCCCTAGGAGCTTGCTTAAGACCATAGATGGCTTTCCTCAAAACACATACATGATTAGGGCGTGCAGGATCCTGATATCCAGCCGATTGAGCCATGTAAATTGGACCGTCAAGAACACCATTCAGAAAAGCATTCTTTACATCGAGCTGATGAAGCGGCCATTTCCTCATAGTAGCAATAGCAATCACTGTGCGGACAGTGGCAGCCTTGATAACTGGACTGAAGGTATGATCAAAATCAAACCCCGAAACCTGTGAGAATCCTTGAGCTACCAGACGTGCTTTGTACCTCTCAATAGAGCCATACTGTTTGTACTTCAATCGATAGACCCACTTGGAACCAACTACATTAACATGTGGAGGGCAAGGCACCAACTGCCATGTCTGTTGCCGCTGTAGTGCATCAATCTCCTCATTCATAGCAGTAACCCATCGGGAGTCCTTGACTGCAGCCTTGAAGTTTCTCGGTTCCTTCTGTACCAGTAACTCAGCAACTAAACCCGTGGCCACAAAATCAGGTCCAAGACTGCGAGCTACGCTTGTTCCATCCTGATGACGAGTGACCATCGAGTGAGCTCTAGGAGCAGGTGGGGCTGCTGGAACCTGTAGAGCTGTGGAAGCAGGAGGAGTCAAAGTAACACTTCCAGACGAGACTGAGTCACCAGGTGAATCGGAGGAACTCGAGAATACTGGAGAAGGCTCTGGAGTGGCTGGTTCAGGTTCATCGGCGATTGCTGCTGATGTAGTTGAAGAAGGCTCATGACATGCCGTACAAGGCTGCTGTGGTGGAAGGGTCTCGACAGAAGATGTCTCTACATCAGGATCAGTGGGGTCAACAAAGGAAGAGACATCCAAAGAGGAGAAATGAGCCTCTGTGGATGCTCTCGAGAATGGAAAGTGACCCTCATCGAAGCGAGCGTGACGAGACATATAAATACGACCAGAGGCAGGATCCAAGCACTTAAATCCTTTGTAGTGTGCACTGTAGCCCAAAAAGATACATGGCAGACTGCGAGGGGCTAATTTATGTTCAGATGTAGGCCGAACATAGGGAAACACACGGCAACCAAAAGGATGAAAGTTCGAGTAGTCTGGCGAACGTCCAAAAAGTACTTCAAAAGGAGACTTGTTATCAATCACTGGTGTTGGCAACCGGTTGATAGTGAAGACAGCAGCACTAAATGCATCATCCCAGTGAGATAGCGGTAGGTGTGAATGAAACAATATGGAGAGGCCCATCTCCGTGATGTGTCTGTGCTTGCGTTCTGCTCTACCATTCTGCTCAGGTGTATATGGGCATGAAACTTGATGATGAATGCCACGAGTTCCAAAGTGAGACTGCAACCTGTTGTTGATGAATTCAGTCCCTCCATCACTCTGGAAAACTTTGATTCGAGATGAGAATTGGTTCTCCACGAATGCCTCAAACTGGAAGTATACATCGATGAAATCTGATTTGCGACGAAGAGGGTAGAACCACGAAAAACACGAATAATCATCCACAAACAAAGTATAATAAGAGAAACCATTTCCCGAAACAACCGGAGATGGTCCCCACAAATCACAATGAATCAAATCCAAAACATTCTTAGCCCGTCTGGGGTTCTCAACAAAAGACAGTTTGTGGCCTTTAGCCATAGCACACGGTTCACAAATACCAGGTTTTGGAAGTACATAAGTAAAAGACAAAAGTCCATGTTTGTTCAACAAAGAAAGAGTAGCAGAGGACACATGTCCTAAACGAGCATGCCAAACTTCAAAAGATGCTCTGTTATTGTTCTTCTTCACCACTGAAAGAAGTGCTGTCACACCACGGTCCAACACATACAGCCCATTCTCACTGTGTCCCTGCCCCAGGATTGCCCTGCTGAGCTTGTGCTGAATAGTAAAAGACTCGTCATCGAAAAAAATAACAGCACATAGCTCCTTGGTAAGCTTACTAATTGACAACAGGTTTTTAGTAATAGCAGGCACAACCAAGACATCAGATATATGCATAGAAGGGCTAACTCTAGCAACACCAACAGCAGTAATAGAAAGAGAAGCACCATTACCAACAGAAACCGAGATATTACCATTGTATGGAGTTAGAGCAGTCAAGTTCGAAGGGGTGGCACTCATATGATTGGTAGCCCCTGAATCAAGATACCGGTCTGAAGCTGTAGGAGCAGTAGCGGGCTGAGTCTGAGGAGCCTGGTAGGGAACGTACTGCGGTGCATACACAGGTGGCTGAGGAGCCACTGCCGCAGGAGCAACAGGAGCAGCATAAGTCTGAGCAACAAGAGCCTGAGGAGCAGATGGAGACTGTGCCGGCTGAGGAGCATAAGTCTGGTACTGCTGTTGGCCATAAGGCTGTGGTGATGGAGCCACATAACTCTGCGTAGAGTTGCCACAAAACTTAGAGATGTGCCCGAATCCTCCACATGTGTAACACTGAATCTGAGCACCCAAAACACCAGATCTGGACATACCAGGACCTCCAGGAGCTGTCCAGGGACGACGACCGCCACGGCGACCGCCGAAACGGCCACCGCCACGCGCGGCCTGTCCAGGCGCGTGAGCCCACGCGCCACCGTCTGGCTGCTGGGCGGCCTGGGCAGTCTCCTGGGCGGTCGCAGCAAAAGCTACCGGTCCCACCGGAGCCTGTACCTGCACATTCGTTTTCTCAAAATTCGCCAAAAAAGCCTCGTAGCCCTTGGCTTGATCCACAACAGTTATATACGGAGGCAAGGGATCAAGAACAACAATAGGTGCACTAAAATTTGAATAAACTTGTCCAAGGGCAGTGAGAAACCACATAAGCTTGTCGCGGTTATCCGCAGGTTGGCCCATAATACTCAATGGATCAAAAATTCTAATCAGAGACAGATGAAGATCATGAATCGTACCAGTCTTGCGAAGGAGATTAGCCTGCTGTCGGAGGCTGAAAACACTAATCGAGGTGCTGTGTTGATAGGTGTTGTCGAAAGTGTCCCACATTTCCTTAGCGGTGGTACACCCAGTGATCTCATTCAACGCATCAGCAGTGCATGAGGAGAGGAGCACACTACAAAGTCTCTGATCATCCACGATCCAGGATTTGTAGGCAGCAAGGGCAGTGTCGTAGGCGGCCTGCTCCTTCTGAAGAACAGCAGAGTCCGGTGGTGAGGAGGAAGAAGAGGCGGCCGTTGGCGGCACGGGAACGGGAGGGCGAGGAGTAGAGCCATCCAGATGGCCAAACAATCCTTGAGGCATGAACACATACTCTACCTGCTTCTTCCACCGCAGGTATGTCGAAGCTTCCAACTTGGTATTGAGAAGATGCACCATCGTGTTGATCGTAAGAGAATCATCCCTGGTAGCAGCCATCGTCGTGTGAACAACAAAAAAGAGGGCATAAAATTTTGAACTGAGAGGGGAGGGCAGAAAAATTATTTGCGTGCGTGTGGGAGAAGGGGAGAGGAGGCGGCGGCCAAAAAAAGAAGAGAGGGGGAGAGGGTTTAAGAACCCTAGGGTTTAAGGAAAGAGGATCGTCAGGCGACTGATACCATGTAAACTGTATCTGATTGCTTGATTAGAATAAGGCAGAAGCATGCCTATATATAGTTACATACAAGGGCCTAAAGCTAAATACCGAAACTAGCTAAACCCTAGGCACATAAGTGCAATATACAAAATACAAACATAATTAATAAATCAGTCCTCCAATTCTGATTCTATTGTCACAGTCCTTAATACTAATATTCAAATAGAAGTCCCACCTTGTTGATAAAATTTTAAAAATTAATTCTAATTATTTGTCAAGTGGAGATTTGATCAACATATATTTTGTGTTAAAGATGATACAAATATCTAAATTAACAAGATTGATTGTGGTTTAGATACATCCCTTGTTAAACAATGAATTTGTTGGATCATTTCTTATAATAAAATAATTAGTATGATTAGTATTTAGTTTAATTATTTGACATGATTCTTGGATTAAATGTTTGATTCCACTTATTTGTAATCGTGGTTGGGGGATTTTGAACATCATAATAAATATATTTCAAAAATATCATGTATTTTTGTAATAATAAGAATGTTTTGGAAGTTTTAGCAAATACTCACAAACTTTTAAACTAAAAAATAATCAACTTAAGTTGTGTTATGTTAGATGCAAAATCATTGTGCTTAATACTAATATTCAAATAGAAGTCCCGCCTTGTTTAACTATTCAATTTTTTAAAAAAATAATAAAATATCCTTTCATTTCAAAATTTTGAAAAACGTCCACATTCGTTCCATAAAAGAAATGGCAGTATTTCAAATCACTCAACCGCTTCGGACTCACTACTTTTTACAACTCTGGTTAGAGAAAGTTCACGAACTTTACTATTTCTCGATACTCAATATGAATTTAAATTAAAACTACTTATCATGTTATTCAGTTCCACACCGTTCATTCTTCTTCTGTTTGACATAAAAATTCTTAATTTATATATATTTCAATTATAGAATTCATTATTTTTATGTATGAAGTAGGATAGCAATATAACCCCTATATTTATTTTTTGAAGGATATAACCCATATATAATTGATGATTAATAAAATATGATTAGGATGAAAATTCCAAAAAATCACATAATGATGAACATGGTGTGGGTAATGAGCCCATGATTATTGGGTCAGCAAACCACACTTTCTCCCTAATCTTTTCCTAATAAACAAACTTGTCTTGCCGTAGAGTTGTAAGCCTCGAGACAATCTAAAGGTTATCATCTTAAATCAATCAAATTACTTAAATACTATCAATTTACAATTGAATTATAAAAATTAACTACGACTCAAGATTTCTATAATAAATTTTTATTTTTATTAATTAACAAAAGTAAAAATGTGGTGATACAATTTTATCTATAATCTTGCATTACAAAGATATATACAAATGTATTAAGAAAATTAAGTTTAGATTTAAATTCCTATCAATCGCTTTCTTAGAAAAACAATTATCCATGCATATATATATATACCTCATCAAACAAGAGAAGAAACCTATAAATTGACACTCCAATAATTGCTGTTGAAATCTTCCAGCTGCTCAAAGCCTCAGATTGTATTTTTAAAAAAAGAAAAAGAAAAGTCTCAGACTTTATATTTGGCTAATAGTCCTGAAGTGTCAAGGAAGAAATCATCGGTTGACGAATTGTTCATATGATCATGAAGTAAATCTAACTTTTGTTTGATAAGTAAATAGGTTTATTCATTCAAACTATTGAAAAATGTTCAGTACAGGATAATCAGAAATATGGAGTTGGAGAGTTTATACGGTATTTCAGACCCGTCCAGTTGATCTGCTTGAACTGCTTGTTAGTTCTAAGTTGATCTGCTTGAACTGCTTGTTAGTTATTAGAACTGGTTGAACTGTTTGTAGATGCTTGAAACTGCTTGAATTGCTTGACCTGCTTAAATTATTTTATTATTTATGGATGAATATTCGTATGTGATTTAAATGTAATTAGATAAGTTAAAATAAATATTTCATTGACAACAATTAAAATGACCTTTTTAGCACGTAAATTTCATAAAAATACAAGTCGGATGAAGTCAACTGCTAAACTGCTTGAACTCCTTGGAGCTGTTTGGAACTGTTCGAGCTGCTAGCTGCTAAAACTGGTTAACTGCTTGAACTCCTTGGAGCTGTTTGGAACTGTTCGAGCTGCTAGCTGCTAAAACCGGTTGAAAGAAATTGAATTGGATACATGCCATTCTTATATAATTTTTAAGTCAACTAACATATATTAGTTTGGTATCCTATGTGTGTGTTGTATATTAGTCATATTTATAGAAATTCACGTGTCTTATTGATAGGATAAAAAGATATATTGTATATGTATGAGGATTTTAGGTGCTGCCGTATTCTGATTTTGCAAGTTTAATATTAAGTTGAAATGTCTATTATTTGTTAATGTAAATCGAGATTTTAATATAAAAATAAAGAATAATTTTATTTTTTTTAACCCTATAAAATTAAATTATCACTGCCTTATCGATAATAAATATCTATTGTATATATTTTTCTAACCCAGTTTTCATTCCTCTGTTGCAACTTGCAAGTTTTTTTGATACTCAATTTTATTTTTTTGGTTCGCAAAAAACATTTATTTGTTCATTATATTTATGTATTGGTAACTTAACTCAAAATTAGAGACTTACTCAAATATAATTGAAAAAACTACCTGCATTTCACAATTTGGCTGGATTAGGCAAATGCATGAAAGAGTCAAAACCAATTAATACAGAATGGTCCAGATAGCTAAATCGAAGAGTGATCATCTGATATCTAAAATCTTTCGAAAATATATTTTTGTTTCACCAAAAATTGCTACCGACGAATATGATACTCCGTATGCTTGAAAAATAACGGGGTCCCAACAGCAAATCAGCATTACAATTTCCTCCCTTAATTAGGGTAAATCATTGTCATAGTTTGCAAATTTTCAAATCAGCCCTTTATTCAGTTCAGCTGAAATTCAACTGTGCTAAACTGAAAGATGTGTATTGAACTAAAATAAATGAATGGTTGAAATTGAGAAAGTAAGCTACAAAACTGAACTGAAATATTTTAAATTAAATTGAAAAGTACTGAAATAAGATGAAACCATTAAAATAAGAGTGGTGATACATGCAGGTCCATGTTTATTAATGCAGGTCCAAAATATAATATTTTGGATATACACTAGCACAGTTCAGAGACACATATTGTGTTTTTAGACCTGCATTTAGTAAACATAGACCTGCATGTATAATTGTTGTAAAATAACCAGTGGCAGAATTACATTTGAGACTCGGGTAGGCCTTGACCTACCCTGGAATCCAACATCCAGACGTATGTTAGGCCCTGTCCAGTTCAGTTCTTGCAAGCAGTTTTAGCAGCTCCAGTCAACTCAAGCAGTTTTAGCATCTTACTTCATCCGACTTGATTTTTTCGAAAAGAAATAAAATGTTTCGAAATTTAGGTACTAAAAATGCTATTTTAATTATTGTCAATGAAATATGGTTTATTTTGTAACTTGTCTAATTACATTTAAACCACATATGCATATTCATCCATAAATAATAAAATAATTCAAGCAGTTCTAAACAGTTTTAAGCAGGTCAAGCAGTATTAGCAGTTAGCAAGCAGCTCCAAGCAGCTCAACTGGATATGGCCTTAATGTTATTCAGCGAGAATCGGGGTTTTCCGATTTAAGACGAACCTATCCTAAATTCTTTTAGTCATTTTAGTCTATCATGAAATTACTGATTTCGCCGCTGAAATTAAACTGAACAAGGTCTAATAGTTTTATTCATAACATTAGAATACCGTGAAAGCTCTGAATTTATGCACCGACAATCCTCGTGAGGTTTGACTATGAACACAACCCTACAAAATGAACACTGTTTTTGACAATCTTTATCAGTTAAAAATGAATCAGTAGTACCAATAACTACAAATTACTACTAATTAATCACCTCCTTTTCGGCCTTTTACGACAGTAAAATCTCACCTCCCAAAAAGCAATATTAAAAAATAAAGCCGTAATTTTTGACAAAAATACGAAAGGTACATCCAGAAAGCCGTTTTATATTACTTGTAACTCAAGCCAAGCCGTGCATGATGCGTGCTTGTGTAATCTAGTGAGAGCGAGTTGAGTTAGTCAAACATGTGCTACTCTAGATCTCTCATGTCTATTTCGCATGACTTGTCAACAAAATTCCAATTTAGCTTGGATTAATTAAGTTTCAATTTGATAGATGTAAACTATTGAGGTTTAGGAGCTTACATCGTTAGATCAGTGTATCATTGTTGTTAAGTATTCACAGTCACCACTACATCGCCACTATTATGGACTCGAATATGGAGAGATTAACCAGTTTCGATTCCACTTTTGAAAGTCGCACATTTTAAAGAGAGCACTTCAGTTTGTACGGATATTTTGCTCAGACTCACTCTACGATTGAGAATTTAATACATTGTATTTTGGACGTCTCTTCCACATACACTATTTTGCACGGAGGATGGCGTTACAGCGAGGCGCTCCTTTTTAGTGCAGATATGTAATTTCTGTATGGAATTTGGGGGAAATCTTATCGAAAATAATGGAGAAACCTCGGCTGAGAGGAGAACTTTGGGTTTGAAGAATGCTAAAAGAGAAAGATAATACATTTTCTGAGCTAATTCTGAACATACAAGTGTTTGAGAAAAGTATTAAAATGTTGATTTGATGGTTGCACCGGTTATAGTAAGTCACCGGCGTTTTATTGAAATTTGTGACTGGACAGAGAAATTTTCTAAATGCATTATTGTCGATGAGTCTTCTTATGTCCATCGGAAGAAAAACACATGTTTATTTTGACATATGAGTTAATCTAAAGACAGCATGGTTATTATCTTACCGGATGGTGTATTCATGCGAGCAACGCAACGTGTATTTTGAATATTCAGGATCCAATCTTGTCGAAATTTTAGCTCTCGAGAAATTTTTGTGTCTGATTGAGGAATTTCACTTATCAGATGTTTGTATTATTGGAGATACTCTCTAAATTGTACAAATAGCAATATTGATACGGAATGTCCAACTGTCAGTGAGGCGACACTTGATAGAATTACGTTTGTGCTAGAGAGAAATCTTGCAACAGCACCCTTTTATGTTCCCAGTCGTAAATATTTTATAGTTCATATATACACTAACGATCTATACCCGTTAGAATTTACGTGTATTTGACCAGATCTCAACCGTGAAAAAGTTATAAACATTGGAATTCCATTCCCATTATTTAATGTTTTCCCAGGATTTGTTCTAAATGTTTCATGGTTCAACACACCCCTAGGATGGGGTAGCATGTTTTATTTTTTTTTTAAATTTTGCAATAGCTAGAACGGTAGCTAGCCAGATCAACATGACTACATGAGTACAAAAAAACGTACGACACTTAATTAATTATAAAATGTAACAAACTTCTACATCTTTTTTGGCTCCTTTCACGTTTATAAAGCCCTGGATATAATGTTCGTCTTCAAAAAAGGCATTTCAAGCATATACATATTTATGCATAATTTAATGCTCTATAAATAGCATGGTAATAATGTTAGACCGTTTATTGGGATCATGCGAAGAAACAATATTTTTGCTGCCCGTTGGATATAAATAGAAATGAATCGATTTTCCTTTCGGAGACTCGATCATTTTGGGTAATTTTAGGTCAAGAACATGGTTCGTTTCCTATTTGAGCCTTTCTTTTTGAAATGTTATTTGTAAATTGTTCGATTCAATTCAATTCAATTTTAATGAAATGTGATATGATCGATATTTTTCATTTACTTTAGTTTAATTCAAATCAGTTTAATTTAGCAAAAATAAATTGTAGAGAACACTCTACTTTCGGTTAAGGCCGAAAAAATCCTTCAAGTAACATGATGTAAGATCTTGTCCAGTTCAACTTATGTCAGCATTTTTCAGCATATTTTAGCACGTTTTAGTTCTAATAAACACTTTTCAATTTAGCTAAATTTCAAGATAAAATAAATATATTGACAAAAATGATGTTTTTATAGTACTGTTAGCATTACATTTGATTTAATGATTAGATTGAACATTATTTTAATGAAGATTATGTAAAATAAACTACAATTGAGTGAATTTTTAACAACAAATCCATCTAGTTTAGTATATATAGTTGAGTTGATATGTGTATAGTTAGGTTTATTTCACCATATTTCCACTTATCTCATCACTTTTCTACTCATATAACCATTTTGTGAAATTCATCATCTTTAAGCATAAGATCGACACTCTTCAGCACAACATATCACCAATCAACATAGTACAACTCAGACCAGCACCTCATCAATACAGTACAACACCATAGAAGTTCAACTACACAGTACTCATACAATTTATGAATTGAGAAGATATGAATAATGCTCCGGATGCAAATAAAATATATTTTTCGTATTAAAAGAAAATGTACCGTAGTAATTAAATGAAGACGTGCCCGAAATGAAGCAGGAGGCATCATCATCATGCATGCACGTTCAGGGTGCAATAATTGGTGAAATAACACTGTGAATGAGGTTGGCAAATGGCAAAGATCGGATTGTAACAACTCATGGAACAATAAAAGCACGAATTATTGGTCTTAATTAAGATCAACTTTACATTTTTTTTAATTCCATAATCATTTTTCTCGCTTGTTTTTGGGATGAAAGTCAACATTAAATAAAATGATGAATTTTGGTTGGAGACAATAACACATGAAAACCAGTGTGTTTTGCAGCTTTGAGAGGTACGTTTGGCTTGTTTACAAAGTTTAGACATTTAATCAATGTTTTATTAAATTATTAATAGTGTATATACATACACACAATTTAGTAACATTTTATTGTTTTCAGGTACATGTCATTAGATATGCATTGACAATATTGTAACATGACTATAAATTGGATTATTGAGCCACTCATTTCAAATTATCACTGAAATGAATAAGATGTTAAAATAAATAAATAAAAATGAATTTAATCTAAATTGGACAGAGCTTACATAGTGAATTTGCTGTTTACTGAGATATAATAGGCTCTTTGTTTCTCGTACAGTGACCACTTGTGTGTAAATATGTTTGACCGTAATATAATAATAATATAATAAATATATCTAAGATTGGCACCTTTTATAAGAAAAAAAATAACCTAATAAATCGGTATGTGGTGAGACATTAATAATTGTGTATTTAAAAATGAACCTAATTAGTAATTTTAACTCTAAACATAAATAATTAGGCTATTTTCTTATAATAAGACCGGTTTAGACAAGTGACGCTCCTTAAAAAATTGTTTAGTTCGGACCAGATCAATACCTCTGTCTCACTTGAATCCGCACTCTAATTTTTTTATACTGTTTATTTTTAAACTTTGATCACATATTTAAATAAATATCTAATCATTAATATTATCATATTTGACGTCGTTATATTAACTGTAATATGTAAAATTCATACATCAAATTTTAACTTTCAATAATATAAATAATCAAAGATAACGTTAGGCGTTAGTCAAAGTCAACTGTGCAGATTACGGTGAAACCGAGATAACAGTATATATAACGTCTTTGCCTCAAATGATTTACTTAAATAATATATTTTTTGTATTTTGAATAAACTTCACTAGGAGAGCATGAGGAAAGAAAACATGCTTATCCTATTTGTAATTAGGGATGTGAACAGAGATGTGGACTCTACGTGTCGAACATTATTCTGGTGAGTCTTGCTGACCTGGCACCATCTAGGACGTCATAATCAATCCCCCGGTCAGGCGGTCACGCCATTGAATATCCTAACGGCGTTATCTCTTCCCGTTATTTGCATAGCTGGAGCCCGATGCAAGCTCTCTTGGGCTTCTCCAAGCCCAGTTGGCATGCCCCATTCTACGACACATGGCCAGCTGCCCATATCTAGAACTTACAAACTGTTGAAAAATGTCAAAATTATCCTAACATCTAGGTTCTTTTTTTTTTCTTTTTTTTGACAAAATAAGATTATCATTTCATTCTCCTAGAAAACGTCCAGAATCGTTTGATACAAAAAGCGGTGGGGGAAGATCCCAAGAAGTTGAAAAAACTGCACAATATTTAGCAAAACGAGCAACCATGTGTGTTTGAACATTTTCAGATCGAGGAACCCAAAAAGGCATCTGTAAATCACCATGGAATAATAACTCCTTAATATCTTCAACAATTGCAGATATCACCATCGAGCAAGGTACATCACCCCGGATCATTTGTATAAGGCTCAAAGAGTCACCCACCAAAATTGGACTTATTGGAAGGGTTTGAGCGAGTATAACTGCTTCCCTTGCTGCCCATGCTTCCGCCATCAAAGGATCTGTAACACCGTTCATTTTCCTAGTCAGCGCTTTGATAAAACCTCCACCATCATCCAGAGCCACCACTCCCAATCCTGCACTACTCAACATGATACCTGCATCAAAGTACACTATAGGAGAATGCAATGGTAGTCTCAACAGTGAGGATGTTGCCAATGAATCTGATAGCCGCTCAGGCCACAAATTTGCCCTGTGGAAACTTTGCAAGAAGTCAGCCACCGACCCAACAAGAATCCTCCCATCCAGGTGCTCATGGTCAAACAATTCTTTGTTCCGCTGGTGCCAAATAGCCTCACATAACATTAGCAAGAACTCCGAGGTAGCTGAGTCATTATCCAACAATAATTGTCGGAACCATAGCTCCCCCCGAGACTGCTCCGAGGCTTCAACTTGATCCCATAAGCCAGCAGTGGTGAAGACTTGCTTAGCATACGAGCATCGGAAGAACAAGTGTGCTGTAAGGCCATCATCCTCTTCACACAATGGACAAGTGTCAGATGCATGAAGAGTTCGCTTCCTAAGATTTTCTACCGATGGTAAAGAATCAGTAGCAAACCGCCATGCAAAATGTAGTACTCGATTGGGAACCTTGAGCTTCCATAACATCTTCCAAAAACTCGTATCACCAGGCAAAATAGGAGGTACATGATGCTGCAATAAGTACTGCGGTTGCTCAACTAAAACATGATACAGTGATCTAACCGTAAACTTCACAGAATTAGTAAAATGCCAACGCCATCTATCCACACCACCAGAAGAGTGCACAGGGAGTAACCTACTCCTCCGCCACGTAGACGCCACATAGGAAAAAACAAATTATTTAATGAGGTAGAAAATGTGGAGGATGTCCAAGCACACCATCGATGGAGGGGATCAAATGGAGGTCTACAAAAGGGTAAAATACTATTATTATAAAAATGCGGGACTCATCTCATTGTTAACTTTAGAGGGCATTACATCAGTTTCGTAAGACCTAACCGCATAACGGGTAGTCTCAATGGACTATTGAGAAGAAATCTAACTAAAAAGATACGTCTCCCCAAAAAAAACAAGACTCGCTACTAGGCTCACACAAGGTGGGGTGCGCCTCCCAAAATGAAAACAGACTCATACACAACAATTAAGTCTGTCCATGATCCAATCAATCCAGCTTCTGAATTCACGGTCACATGTCATACAACACCCTGCTACTCAACCATCTTGGGAGAAAATGGTGTTGTGTCACCTCCAGACTTTTATCACCCGATGTACGTCTCGCCATGAGTCCGCTGTTAGATGTCGAATGTCGATAGAGAAGCGCCAAGTGCAAAAATTTATGTTTTGTGAAGTTGCACAGTACTGCATCGCCGTTATGTTTGTAACAACACCGATACCGTGTCGCCGTTTTGTTGAAACAACACGACACTGCTAGACCGTTTTATTTGTGCAACACGATATCACGTCGCCTCCATATTTATTCAACCCGCCTTTATTCGGATTGCAACAGTTTCACACTTCTCATAGAGAATGCATTTAAAGGTTGTCGCTGGATTTCTCCAAAAATCTATTGAACAAGGCTTGTATCCCGCTGGAGAATCGGACTAGGACACAGCAGTAGCATTTAGTAATTCGTAGCGCCAACTCTAAATCCCTGATTGTTGTGACCTACAAACAAAAAGAAAAGGACTAGCATTGTCCACGACACTAGCCAGCAGCACCAACCGACGAACAAACCGCAGTGTTGCCATTACTCTATCCTCGCATCACCCTCAACCATCAACCACCCTGAATGCCACATTTGAATCATCTAGATAATTGTCGGTATACTACCTAAATTCTAACACCACCGCGGCCGCAATAACATGTAATGGGGTAAATAAATATTGACACTAATCAGACAGGCTTATGGATTGGGTTTGATTCGAGTTTGAACTAAAAGATGGAACCGGCCAGTCCTTCTTAGGAATACAAGGGTGAAACTAACAAAAACCGGCTAAAAAACTAAGCCATATATCAGACTCCTCTATTATAGAGGTAATCCTCTCCCTGTATATTTTGCTCAGGGACATTCATTAAGCTCATGGATTGCAGCAAAAGGTGTATCTTTAATACCTTCATGGGAAGTCCAAACTGATTTAATTTTCAAAAATTCCTCAATCTAATTTGGAATCTGATCACAAGTTTCTCACAAGAATAATATGAACTCTAAAAAAGTTTGTTGCTGTCATTTTAGTTTTTAGAGAACCAAATCAACGAAACCCACCTCTTGATGGTCTGCCATTTCTAGAGTTGGAAAGTAAGGTGTGTTTGGTTGGAGGAAATTTTGAGAGTTTAATTTTTGTTTTGGGAATTTGAGAGTTTGGGTTTTTGTTTGTGATTTTGAGAATCTGGTTTTGCAAAAACTTTGTTTGGTTGGGTTGAGATTCTGTAAGTCTGAAACAAAATTCTTGATTGGTTGGTCAGATTTTTGCAAGTCTGGACTTTGAAGTTAAAAACAAGATTTTGGAAAACTAGTTGAACCAAACAATAATTACAAAAACTGGATTTTGAAAGTTCAGTTTTCAAAAAACTCATCAAACCAAATGCAGCCTAATATTTTTTAATATGATAAAATAATAGAAGTACTATTGAAAGTGGACACCAAAAGCTAGGGCTGGCAAACGGGTCGGGTTGACGGATTGGCGGGTTCGTGTCGGTGGGTTGGCGGGTTTGAAATGCTAAACCCAAACCCAACCCAATAATATTTCGGGTCACAAAACATTGACCCAAACCTGACCCAATAAAAATCCGGGTTACCCAAACCCAACCCGCGAAACCTATTTACTAATAACGGGACTGAATATTTGACTAAATTTTAAAATCCATGCTGCTCAAATGATAATATCATATGGAAACTGAATCAAAAATTACAAAATTTACTCTCATTTTCATCATAAATTAGTTGGATAATCTCCATGATGTTGGCATTTGAGCATTTGTTTGTATTTATAAAGGCAATTTCAATCATTTGCATAATTACACCGTAAATATATGGGTCAAACGGGTTACCCATTTAACCCACGGGTTTGACCTGAACCTAACCCATTTATTTTCGGGTCACTCGTGTCTAACCCAATATAGACCCATACCGTGTTTCGTGTCAACCCAAACCCACTAAATTCGTGTTCGGTTCAGGTCGGATTTTCGTGTCGTGTTTCAAATTGCCAGCCCTACCAAAAGCTAGACTCGTTCACTCTTATAAAATATAGGGATTTAATTAATCATTGATTAATTTAAAGGGTATTAATGGAATTTCCTTGCCCAAATATAGATTTTGAGCATTATGATAATATATCAAGTTCAAATCATAAGCTGGAATAACTATGATTATTTATTTGGCAAAATTGGCTAGTTATTTTGTTTACCAAATGACTACCACTATTTATCATAATTTTAAATTACATCATTAAAATAATAAATGACATTATTATGTTTTTTAAAATATTTCAAACATCATCTATTAGATGGATTGAGAGTGGTAGTGATGTGCTGATCAATATTGATGAGTGCTGACCAATGTTGTGTTGTCTGGTGTTATTGTATTATAACATGATGAAATTAGTTGAACTAGACAGAGTGTTAGGGTAATGCTCCATGTATAATTGGTTGAATGGAATGTAGTTATGAAGGGTAATTGTAGCTACTATTATGAAGGGCGGAATGCCCTTTTCATAACTATCTAGGGTCCGATGTCTGCAACTTATTTGAATATTTTTCACTTAAACTTAATTTTTATGAAATATAATTTGTTGAATATAAGTTTACTTAATCTAGCTATATTGTTTTTAATATTAAAGTTTAGTTATGTTCAACAAAAATAACTTATAGAGAACAGTTTAAGAATGTAAATAGTTTTTTTAATAAACCACCTAAGGTTGAGGGATGATGTATAAGACCTTGGATAGGCATAAAGATAGAATACAATAATTCCACAAGGTGGAGCCAATTTATAATATTATAAAGAGATTTCGTAGGAATCATCTTTCTAAATCGAGTAGTAACCAAAGGTCAGAGTAACCTATATGACCTAATCTAAAAATCAGTGTCGGTTCTAGAAATATCGAGACTTTAAGTAAAATATAAAAAATTGAGATTCCAAAATAAAAAATTATGCATATTTAGACTGAAATGTACAAGTAGAGTATATTTTCATATTTAAAATCTTCACCATCTAAAAATAGTAGTGATAAAAATAATATAAATTAGAAATTATCCATATTTATATACTATATTATTTCTAAAATTTGAGGTCCCTTTTTCCATAAAAGAAACAAGTAGATAAGGCATGAAAATGGAGAGGAAAATAGTGAAACACGATTCCTAAAAGGTTCGGAAACGGACATGATTAAATTAAAAACATTAATTAAGGCCAGTTGAATAAAGTTCAGTTTGCGAGAAGAGCACAGAACATCACTTAAGCCCAACTAATGTGTAATTATCTAGTTAGTTCAAAAATAAATTAAAAAATTTGAGAAAACGCCACATCGGTAGAATATATTTTATTTTAAAGGTAGTTATAGATGAAGTTCTAGCAAGTTAGTAACTTGCATATATATGGCCGACTCCGCCAAAAACTTGAAGAAATAGATATATAACGATAGTGGTTGTAACTAATACTTTCAACTAAACCGCGTCTCACTAGCTAAACACAAGCCAACTACAATGCTCATACTGTCCCGTCAAAACCAGTAAGACACTATGCGAGACATATTTTAAAATGTAAATAGTTAAATGGTTCTAGTATGTCTTTCAAAATTTTATTTTTTGATAATCACGTGCATGCCACATATCTTCGCTAAGAAATTAAATTTAACTTACATCATAATTGATAAATTTTAAATTTAATTTAATTTTAATTTATTTAAGTTAATTCAATCATATCCAATTTATTTAGATCAATTTATCATTTGAATTTTAATTAGAAAATATATACTAAAGAGAATATTCTCAAACAATTCGTAATTCGCTTCGTTGACTATTCACCAGGACTCCAACAACTACTGCAAACCCAATTTTAAAAAGTTTACATAAATGTTTTGCATGACTCCGGAGCCATAAAAGTCATGCTTTTTTGTGCCTTCCAGTGAAAATAGAACTATTCAAAACACCATCTTAAGAGTTTAATAAAATAATCAATTAAAAGTTATGATGCGATTTCATCATCAGCGAAGGTTGTTTTTGTGACATATATGTACACTCTTAATATTAGACATTTACAGTGAATTTTTGACAGTACCATTATCAAAAAATACTAAGACTGTATTTGGTTCACGTGAATTTTGAAAAATTGGGATTCTGCAAGTTCAGGATTTGAAATTCTTATTTGGTTGACGCAGTTTTTGTAAATCTCAAATTCACCCTAAAAATCCATATTTTATTACTATTCAAGTCCAGATTTTATTTCTAGATAGTGACAAGGATACGAGAGTAATACATTATATTGAATATAAAAAATCAGCTAGTAGACTAGTATTGGTTGTGGAATTGCAATTATTGGTGATTTATCTTTATTGTACCTTTTAGATGGTTTAATTAGACACGTCTAATTGAGGTTAGAGGCTCAAATCTCATCTGGTATCAGTATGTTGAAGATCTCGATCACTCGACGTATGGAATCAGTACAACATAGTATACTAGTGTTAGATTATGATAGTTATTAAATTCTCATACTATACTCCCCTCCGTTCACCTTCTTGTGACACACTACTATTCATCATTATTTTTGTCGAAAGTTTAACCAAACAATTAGAAGTATTATATAAACAGTAGTATCATCGTATGATGTACTTTTGGAAGGTTTTCAACATATATTTTTCAAATATTAAAATTTTAAATTTAATTATGATCAGTAAAAAGGAAAAGAGACCCTCCAAATCACCCCAACCTTGTTTTTGACGGTGTTAATTATGAAAAAACCCTCTGTTTCCCAACTCAGTTGACTTGCTAAATTTGATTATTTTGTTGGAGCAATATGAATGACAGTACATTAATTTTGCAATAATTAATCATTATTTTCGGTTTCTCGGTCAAAACTCCAATTAATAATATTAATTACACACCCTCAACTGCTTTGAGTAAGTAATCTTCCAAGTCAACTTTGAATGGAAAAATAATAAATGAAAAAATACGATGATATCATTTCACATTATTATATCAAATTAAAATTCAAAAAATAAGGGGAAGAAAAGATTGTTCTCATCGATTCTAAATGTGGAAATTAGATTATTTCTCCAAACAACTGCCCAAAATATATACTGTCATTAATTGTGTTCATCCTGCCAGCAAATTAGAGGGCTACGTTCTTCGGCCCCTTCTAGATTTAATCCTTTTCGAGGATGAATCCGTAATTTTAAAATGAAACAATTCTGGGAAAAGAAAGAACGAAGAAAAGTCGTGAGGGCATTCAATTTTTATATGAACCTTCAAGCTCCCATTTGACAAAATTTCAGGCGTGTGTTTTTTACCGATGAATATGGGTAACAGCCTAACACAAAGTGGTTGAATGGATCGATAATTATTTATGAGGTTTGTTTGTGGTAAAAAAACTTCACTCCATGAATTTTTTTAAAAAAGTTGTCAGGATAAATTACAGTCAGTAGATTAATAAACTAAAATGAAGTGACTAAACACATGATAAATTACTAGGGCCTAAATTAAATTAAATTGAACCAAACTTAGTTACAATGGATGAACTTTAATAATTAAATTAGGATGAATTTCATCAAATCATGTTGTTATTAAAACTGATTTGAACTGAACTGATCATCATTATTCGATCCATATATTTTGTTATATAACGTATTGAGTGAAACCGTTCCGACGTACGTTAAAGATATTACGAGTGATTTGTTTATTGGAATAGCTTGTATGTTTATAAGATTGACTAGTCTTTTTTAATTCAAGGAGTTCATTTATAAATTGTATTATTTAAATAAACAAAAAAAGAGTATCATAACATAAAATAAGATCAACAGAAATTAAATATTATAATACATTTTTAAAGTAAATGATATATATATATATATTAAATAAATAAACTAACTCACATTGTCATGTAAAGTAAAACATTTTAAAACTAATTATTAACTTAAAGAAGTAAAACATTTTAATACTAACTAATATTTTAGAAACTAAATTTAAAACATTTTCATATTTAAATAAAATAAATATTATTTTTTGTTAAATGATTTGAAATTTATCCGTGATCCTCCCAGTTTCGAGGATTAACAGTGTGATTCTGTTTATGATGGATTAGGTTTATTTACGGCGGACAGGTGAGTTTAATCAGAGCAGTTAATAGAATAACGAATTACTACGGAATATTGATTCGGATTCGTTTAAGTAGTTCAATTTCCGACATTTACCAGCAATAAATTAAGACGTAAACACAGTTAGTTCTCGATTCTCAATGAACGAGTCTTAGGCGCACACTTGTAACCCTGTGTCTGAATCTTGCACTGATACTCAGACCGCCGTCAAATTGATACGAATCTCTAAAACCGACCATTAGCGTCCATGCCTCTATGGTGTAATGACAACTGTTTCGACGAATCGGAACAGACAACCACGAACGGTTTCAACGATTAGTGATTTAATTACGTCCGTAACTGATTATTTCCGCCAATCCAAACTGGGTTTACATAAATGACAACAGACAATCACAAACCGTTTTAGAGGTTGTTTAATTACTTCTGACACAGATCATTTCCGACAATTCAAACTACATATATACAACAAACAACGTGTATTTCCAACGTTCAGAATTCATAATTACATATTATGTTACCCGCTGTCACCTGATTCGAAACATTAGACAACAATTATTACTAACTTCATTTCGTACGGTTATAACACATAACCGTACCAAATAGCATATTTACATTCCATACTGATACACCATACCTGTTAATATTATTATTTTTAATTAAAAACACATATTATATTATTAATATTCTCGAATATTTATCACTCGAATTTCACCCCGCAATGTAATAAAATCAAATTAGTACCCCCAATATAATTACAAAAAATAGTTATATTATAGCATAGTAAAAACAAAGGAGTAGAGACTAATCTTTTTAACTAATACATAAATATATTAATAGTGAAAAAGGAAAAAAAAAAAGAGGAGTGAAATCAGTGGAGTAAATATGGGAGAGATGGATACGGGTAGAGGGATAGAGAGATTGCAGTGCCCATATAAACCACACTGGTAGAAGAAGGTAACTACAGTCTTCTCTCCCATCTCTCTCTAAAACCTATCTCGTGAGCTCTTTTAGAGAGAGAAACAATTCCATCGCCATTTTTCTTCTTCTTCTTCAACTCCTCCTTCCTTCCCCATTCATAATAAAAATTAAAAAAAAGATGGGGAGCTTTTAGTTCTCTCTCACATTCACATTCATTCTTTGCTTCTCCCTTTTAATTCACGAGATCCCCATCGCCATCCCTCTTATGTTTTCTCCCCCCTCCTCCTCTGACATTGCTATCGTCGTCGCCGGGGAGGACAAGAATGGCGCATTCCGGTAATAATAACAAACCCGTCTCGTCGGAATTAGGGCTGGTCGGTGATCGCCTCCTCCGCCAGTCCCTAAGCTCTGCGGACGACGCCGACAAGAAAGACAGTAACTTTAACAAGCCCGATTTCCGAGAGCTCGATCTGGGCTCCCCTGTTTCTCCCCTCCGCCGCACTCAGACCGCCACCACCACCGCAACCACCACCACTACCACCACAACCAGCAGCAGCTCCAGTTCGTCCGGATCGATTTCGGGTCGGAATGCGCAGGGCCTTGTTCTGAAGAAGTCCGATTCCAACCACTCCGGCGAGCTCTCGCCGGACAGCTCCCCCGCCGGAGTCAAGCGTGGCCATTCCCGCTCGCATTCCGGCGGGTCCCTAATCTACTCCGGCGGTGGCAGCGTCAACTCTCCGGCGCCGGTGAATGTGCTCCCCAGCGGCAATATCTGCCCCTCCGGCCGGGTTCTGAAAACCGGCATGGCTAGCCGGAGCTCCAAGACCGACGTCCTCGGGTCCGGGATGGGCCACTACGGCCACGGGAGCATAATGCGGGGCGGCGGGGCGAAGCCACCCGGGAATGAGCCTCCTCCGGCACCGACTCCTTCTAGAGGCCTGGCGGAATCAATGAGGAAGGGGTTAGCTAGTACTGTTAATGATCCGGAGGAGTTCAAGAGAATAGGAAATGATAACTACAAAAGGGGGAATTTCTCCGAGGCGTTGAAGCTGTATGATAAGGCTATTGCACTTGCTCCTACCAATGCTGCTTACCACTGCAACAGGGCTGCTGCATTGATTGGATTGATGCGATTCGGGGATGCTGTTGGGGAATGCGAGGAGGCCATCAGGTTGGATCCCAGATATGTGAGGGCGCACCGTCGCTTAGGGAATTTGCTTCTTAGGTGAGTTCTTTCGAGAAAGCTCGGATCTTGATTCGATTTTGATCTCAAATAGTTAAAGTTGGTTACTTAAAGTGGTTTTTGGTGATGCATGTCCTTTTTAACTGTAATGTGCTTGTCGGATGGTGTTGTTTTCTGAGATTCTTGATGTGCATTGCTGTTTTCCCTTTTGATTTGCTAGATCTGGTTGTTTGAGTGTCCTGGTGAAGTTTTTCAACTTGCATGTAGTCTCTGCTCAGTTGTTTCTTGTGTGGTGAAGTTGTTCAACTTGCATGAAGTATCTGTTTAGTTGTTTCTTGTTGTTTCTGTGTCAAGGAGGCGTATTTCTCTGTTAACCTAGATGTGCATTGCCTTTGTGTTGGTATTTTGTGTCATTTGTATAAAGTTATAGTTTTTAGTTTGAGATGGTTCTTTCTGTTCTGTGGAAATCATTTCAATCTTCCTGAAATGGTAAAGAATGGAGCAGCCAAACTGTAATTGTCTAGTTAAGTTGCAGTTGTAGATGATGAATTCCTCGCTTGTCCTGTAGCACTGTCTAATTCTAATACTCGTAATGGTTACAGTTTAGGACTGGTGGAGAATGCAAGGAAGCACATCTGCTTACCGGGATATCAAGCGGAATATTCTGAGGTGCAAAAGCTGGAAACTGTCGAAAAGCACCTGAGTAAGTGTACATATGCCCGGAAAGTTAATGACTGGAAAAGTGCACTCAGAGAAGCTGAAGCTGCAATGGCTGCAGGTGCTGATAGTTGCACTCAGGTAAAGAAATGCTAGACTTTTATATTTTGGAAACATGTTTGATACAATGAATTTGATTTAGTGTACTAACCGAGGCTGTCTGTATTCAATTGGCAGCTACTGGCATGCAAAGCAGAAGCTCTTCTGAAGCTACACAAATTAGATGCTGCTAGTTCTCACTTGTCCAGCATTAACAAACTCTATGCAATGGACACCTCAAAAAATCAGTCAAAGTTCTTTGACTTTCTTTCAGAGGCATATTTGTTTTTTGTTAGAGCTCAAATTGAGTTGGCACTGGGAAGGTATGTCTCCTTCTTACTCATCCTATAATTAGGATTGTGTGCTGTTTAAAAGTATGATGATAGATTACAAATACTTTCAGGTTTGAGAGTGCTCTTTCTGCTGCTGAAAGTGCTTTGAAAATTGACGATAAGAATGTCGAGATTCCTGTGTTACTCAGCAATGTGAGGAAGGTTGGCCGAGCTCGTGCTCGGGGAAATGATTTATTCAAGTCTGAGAGGTTTACTGAAGCATGTTCAGCTTACGGGGAGGGTATCCGTCTTGATCCATCCAATTCCGTTCTTTTCTGCAATAGAGCAGCATGCTGGCATAAGCTTGGGCAATGGGACCTATCTGTGGAAGACTGCAACAAAGCTCTTGCTATTCAACCAAACTACGCCAAAGCTTTACTTCGAAGGGCTGCCTCTAACTGCCAGGTAATGTTACCATTAAAACTGCAATTCTTTTCTACAATAATAGCTTGTGTGTTAACATAAAACAATGTGACTGTTGGTAGCTTGAACGTTGGGCTGAAGCTGTGAGAGATTATGAGATGCTTAGAAAGGAACTCCCATTTGATACTGAGGTTGCCGAGTCCCTGTTCCATGCACAAGTCGCACTGAAGAAATCCCGCGGGGAAGACGTGTCTAACTTGAAATTTGGTGGCGAGGTTGAGTTAATGTCTGGTCTTGAGCAGTTTCGAGCTGCAATTTCCTCCCCTGGTGAGCCTCTGGTACTTATTGTCCTTTCAAAATTACTTGTTAGAATTCTGTCTCTGATCATCTTCCCCTCTACCCATTATCTGAATTTCTTCGCCTAATTGTTGCAGAGGCTTCAGTAGTCCATTTCCTAGCATCATCAAACCAGCTATGCAAGAAGATATCTCCGTTCTTAGACTCACTGTGCGCCAAGTACCCATTGATTAACTTTCTGAAGGTACTTGTCACTTTGCATTGCTACGTGATGATTTCTTCGTAGTACTCTTGGAACACATATTTACACTGCCAATTTTTGTTTTTAATCTTTTTTTTGAAGGTTGACGTTGAAGCAAGCCCTGGGATTGCAAACATGGAAAATGTAAGGATTGTGCCGACATTCAAGATCTATAAAAGGAGTTCCCGAGTGAAGGAAATGGTGTGCCCTAGTCCAGAGGTTTTGGAGGCATCAGTGAGGCACTATAGTAACTAGAGCATTAGAAAATGAGACTGTAAAGCTATTCGGCTTTTTCTTGTATCCAACTTCCAAATCCCCCTCCCATTCCTTCAATTTCCTCCTCTGTCATATAAGCCTGTCTGAATTACCTTGTCACATAGCAGAGCCTCTCTACATAATAATCTATCTCTTCATAAGCCATAGCCGGAGAGCAAGAACATAAGATATCCATCATCAGAAGCACATTGTAGTTCTCTTTTGCCTGTCTCATTTATTCATTCATTCCCCATTGCTCTGATCTTGTTTCATCTCAATTCTGCTCGTAAAATTCCGGCCAACCCTCTTCCCGGAATCTTCTCCCCTTCGGATGGTTGTACAATTTGTTGAAATTTAAGGGAGAAAGTTTACATCTTGATCTGGCTTGGCTATTAGAAGATGAGGTTGTTTCTGTACATGCATACTCACAGAAGAGGAACTGGAGGCTACTGAGAGGGAGATTAATGTATGTCTGGAGGGTAGTTTAAAAAGAAATCAGTGTTAGTTCATCATTGTGTCATTGGTACAAATGTTTTTATTATTGCTCAATCATTTCATCAATAAAAATCCTTATTTTCCCCCCCTTCTAACCTATTTGATTTCTTAATTGTTTGAATCATTTCTATTTTCACATCAAGTACAAAAATAGTGGTTATTTTAAAAATGGATGGTGTGGTGAGGGTAGTTGATACCATTGATTAATGAATGAGTGGAAAAGGTCCCATTTCTTCAAACTTGGGGGTTTTTTTTGGTGTATTTCTTGCCTCCCTTGGAAACCAATACTACAACAACTGTGCTATTATTATTTTCTGACTAGAATAATGATTTATACCTCCATGTACACTACCACATTCAAGGTATCCTATTCTTTTTATACCTAACCTTCTTATTTCTTCTCCATGAGTTTGAAAATATGGTGAACTTTTTCTGTGGCACATTTGGCAAAATTGTAATTGGGATAGAGACATTAGGTGGGGAGGCTTCCCAAAGGGAAGTCTTTGATATTTGTTGAGATTAAATTCACATCGAAATTGATGTGTCTAAAAATTATGTACAGCATATAGTATTGCTGGACTATTCCTCATGTTATTAATTGATTTCAAGATAAAATTTCACTGAACTTGAGTACCAAACCTATATGTTTGTATACACCTCCCAGTTTATTAACGGCTTTGTTATCCCCGTCATGTTGAGATTAAACTCACATTGAAAATGATGTGACTAAAAGTTTAGTATATAAAATTGGTGGACTACTCCTCATGCTACTAATTGGTTTTAACATTAAATTTCGCTAAACCCGAGTGCCGAACCTATCTGTTTGTGTACACCTCCCAGTCTATGGACGAGTTTGTTATTCCTGTCAGGATTTCTTATAGTGTCAATCAAAATCAACCATAGGATATAATAAACTGAGTTGTCTATGACTATTTTTGAACAATACAATTGAAATTTGAGTCAGGTCGTCAAATCTGAACTCTAGTCTAGCATTTGTTTGTTTACACTTTCAACGTATCTTATGTTATATGATCATGACGATCAAAATCAGTTTTTTATATTCATCTCTCCTAAGCGTTACATTTATAAATGTTTTAGTACAATATAATCTTTTTTTTTTTTTGTTAAAAATCATATCTTTCTTGTGCCATAATATTGCAAAAATAATTTGTAATTGTTGATGATTATGACATCACTGCATATTTGTTGATGGATCTGTCGGAAAGTTGATTTGATACGGTTAGATAGATTGATGATTAGTGGGACAATTTAGTTTAATTGTAGGCTGGCCCCTTTTCTTTCCCTTGTATTCAGGGCTTCTACTTTTGGCTTTTGCATTCTAAAAATTAATTTTAAATAATTAACATGTAATCATTTATATTCAATTTGTGGAATTTGTTTTTAAGGACTTTTTGGTGACTCTCTCACAGTCGGTGGTTAAAATTAAAAATTAAAAAATAAATGGAAAGTGGACCCCGGTGACAATCGGCCAAGGTACAACAAGTGTCAGGTGAAAACGACTTTTGGGTGTACCTTTGCAAAATCTATTGCGCAATTCTTTTGACTGATTTTTATTTTTCAATTAGCAAAAGTCGGGATTGAATTCAGTGATTTATACTGTATTATTGTGTTTTGCCGACTTCATAAAGGTTACATATTTGCATTTTTTGCTTACCTTGTCGTGTAGTAATTTATAGGGATTAATCTTGTTTTAGACTCAAATTTCACCCGTTCGTTAACTCATTTCTTTATTACTGACAGATTATCGATAGATGAAGAAGGTGATTTTTTTTGTCGCTATACTAAATTTTTAGGCCATATCATCGCCACCACCTTGAACAAGATCACTATTCCCTCCGTCTCAGACTCCCAACCGAATGTGCACAATTTCCTTTTTTGAGTATCTCAATCAAAGATGCTCACTTTCCTTTAAAGGTAATACTAATTCATTTTTCTCCAACTCATTTCACCCACTTTATTTTTAAATTCAATCTCCACCATACAATTTACCACTCAAATTTCAAATTTCATTTTCTCTCTGCAGTTTGGATTGAGACGAAGGGAGTACTAAATTCGTCAACACCATATTACAATCACCACCCGATTCGTCACATTCATAAACAACTTCACAATTAACCTACCACCGTCCCAATCAGCAATATCACTACTAATCCACCACTAAAATAACTATGAACACAAATCGCACACATTGTACTTAGTGATGTAACTTCATCATGTATCCAAAATTACCATACCCATCAACAAAATCACCATCATCGCCATAACTTTAAACAATACCACCACCATTTCGATCCTTAATTCACGTCTCACACGCTACTTGTAACAACAATGGCAACATAATCTGTCAGATTACGTATTCTCACACATATTTTTTAAATTCAGAACTCATCTTAAATTTAGTATTTAAATTTAATGTATTATTAAGTTACCACTATGAATAAAATATTATGAATTTATGATGATGATTAAAGTAAAACCACCATTCCTAATTTTTACAATGACATGGTATAGTTCTAAATTCAAAACTAGTCATAATTTTTAAAAAGCACATCCAATAACCATAAGTGGTAAGCCAATCTTACACCATCATCTTCTCAAGTTTAACCTTCTTAACCAAAATCAGACTCATTAAGGTTTTCAAGTAAACTAAATCCATCCAAATTACTAGACTTTGCTAATTGGTTGAAAGGAGCATTTAGGCACACCTACCTTAAAAGATAAAGATTGGAACCCACTTTCATGATAGGAAGAAACCTCTAACATCATTCTAAAACATCACTAAGTAGAAAATCATGAGCCATGGTTTCATCATTCCAGAAAGCAAATGAGGCAATCAAATTTAGGCCATGATAATAATAAATAAGCAGCTGGATATATACAAACGAAAAATTTTGATACATACAGTCCAATATTTTATTTTTGTAATTCAAAATCTAGCATAAACTTGTTTTTAATTAGTTCGATTTCTGAATGCAACACTATCATTTCATTGATATTTTAGACTACGATGAGTAAAATACTGTGTAGCAGTTCTGAAGTTTTTGTTTATCTCAACTAGTATGGTTTTTAAAAACAAGAATTATACGTACACGTCTGATTTGCTAGTGCAGGTCTGATTTTGACTTGAAATGTCTCTAGATTTGCTAATGCAGGTCCAGGGCATAGTGAAATCATGAAAAGTAATTTTATCTTTTCCAACCATGTAATTAGTAAATTGGACCTGCACGTATCAGCTCTCTTTAAAAATGCAGTATTGTTATTTCATTAGTATTTTAAACTATGATGAGTAAAATACAGTGCTACATGTAACACTTTGAAAAACTGAATGATAAACATTTTTGGGTTTATCCAACGTCACATATTTGGTAGAGATGGGTCTAGTGAGTTTTGATACGAAAGCAAAGTTTTTTCTTCTCCAACCAACAACTATAATTACGTGAAATGACGTATATTACCAGAGGGAGTAATATTTTGTTATTTCTGATAATGATTCTCTTCTTTATTTGACAAAACATATGAACAAGAAGGACAAACAATTTGTATCCATTCTCATGCATGCTTTGTCTTCGAGCTTCATGAATAGGTAGCTCTAGACACATCGACATCCAATTATCCATGCAAAAGAATGGAAAGAATCTTGAATTTGCCACATTCAAACCCAAGTTGTCATGAACCTTCAAATTGCACAATTCTAGAATTTTTATAAGTTAAAAGTTGAGTAACTTTTGAAAGTATAGATGGGACAACTTATGTTTTCTTTTTGTTATTCTAATAAAATTAAGTAATATTTGAATTGTATATCAAATACCACCATGGCTTAACTTATAAACCATGTCTTCCATTTTTATTTTTTGTGAAAACTATTTATATTAGTGAGAAATATACATATAATGATAATTACTATAATAGTAAAATATTGAATCACACCCTATTATTGAGAGAGTCATTTTCACACTGCTCAACACATGACTTTGACCATTAACATCTTTCATTACGTATATTGTTGAAAAATAAGAATTTGATTTGAATAATATACATTACAAAGATTCTAACGATATCACATTTGATATCATTGATGATTATATATCTATTTAAATATTTGGTCAAAATTCGATGATGAATAGTGTAAAAGTTAAAGGGTGAAGAACATGATGAAACGGAGGGAGTATATAGAAACAAATCTAAACCGAAAACATTGATTCGTTTGACTTGTTTATGGTCGCGAACAATATTTTAATATATTAGTAATTTTTTTGAATTGAAAAATATTTTTAACTGATCCGGTAGAATTGAGTGATTATGCCAATCTTTCTACTTATTTCGAACATGTTTATAGTACCAAATCGAGATTCTAAACAAAATTCAAATGCAATCAAAAGCCATGCTAAATCCATCAATAATCATTAGCTCAAGAGATGAACAATCCGATTCATCTACACATATCATCCCATTAATAACAGCTACTTCACTCGATCATAACAAGAAGAAAGGCACGTAAAGATATTTAAGTTAATACATTCTGATTCTATTAACATGCAAAATTCGAGAATGTATAAGAACATGGTAAAAATGAAAGGAGAAGCAAATAATGGTAATGATGTGAACTGGAAGAAAAAAAGAGGTAGATAGTGGGTTTAAAAACGCCTTGAAAAGTGAATTGGAAGCTAGCAAATGGTATGAATTTGGATTGAAACTCTGGACATTTTGGAGGCCGATAGATTGAGTTGAAGTACTATGATTCTTGAAGGAATCTATCTTAAAAGGACAATTATTATTAAAAAGGATCTATTTCTGCCAATTGGTTAACTAATTTGTCCCAAAAACAACAGTGAATGATGATGCGGGGGGATATACGATTACCATGGTCCATGAACCATGATATGTTGTGGGATTATGCCATGTTCAAAGATCATCTAGTGACTCTCGATTAACTAGATCCACAAGAAAGGAATTTAATTGATAATGATCGTTATTTATGGGTATAACTAATTGAGACTACTATGTGAGAATGAAAATGAATTTTATATTAATAAGATTACTTTAGCGAGTTTTTAAAAATGTATTGATTACTGTCATGAAAAATAGGTGAAATCATCCTAAATTTTATTTGTAAAGACGAGTTTTTTGTTTATTTTGATACATATTTATAACTAAAAGGGTCTTTTCTATTTTCCAGGAGAGTCATACTTAGTGGTGTCGATTCGGTCTATTCGGTCCGTTTCGATTTGGCTGAACCAGTTTCGGATCAAAATGGTTCGGATGAGTAGGTAAAATTTTCTTTTGTCAATATCGATATGGTTCGGGTTTTAATGAGGTGGATGGTATTGATTTTGGATATTCAGTAGTTTAAATATGTATGTAGATTAACTAAATTGAATTTAACTAATCAAATGATCAACCCTACTTAACTTTCTATAGATGGTAGCTAAATGGAAATCAAATGATCACACAAATATGACTCTTTTTAAATACCAACTAAATTGAATTTAACTAATCAAATATCAATCTTTAAATGACTTTCTATTAAGGATTTTAGTTTGGTTTCAGTTCGGTTCAAATTGGGTTCGGTTAAGTTTGAATCTAGATTCTTGGATCATATCCGTTTTGGGTTAAGTTTGGGTTGGGCCGGTTTAGGGTTGAGACTAATTTTTCTCAGGTAACTAATAGCTATTCAACTCGATTTCAGTTTAGAATTTTAACAATTAATACCTATTTTGAAATGGTTAGGGGCATATAAACTACTTTTAACGCTTTAGGAGGCTGAGTGTGTATATGTTAAAGGGATCGTGAAACATGAATATTTGAATGGGGTCATAACAGACAATTTGTTCTTAATAAAATGAAGGGAACTGAATTAAGGATGAATGATAGTACCTTATTTGGCGGCAGTTGATACATCTGGCACATGCAAACATGTAAGGTAAAGATGTTAAAACTCATAATCTTTTACGTATATAGATAGATATAAACCCCATATATATTGTATTTAATTGTGATCATCACATTCATATTGTCACATAGTCAAGTTTATGCTCCACATACATTGTCATTGTCATGTTGATTGATAAACGCGTGAATGAATATAAACTGCCAATGTTGTCTTTTGTGTTTTAAACTTCCTTTTGCCCAATTTATAATCCTTATCATTTTCCTTAACTTTTGTGAATCGGACTCTTTATGACAATAACAAAGAAACGAAGAAAGACCACATATTTTTTTTCTCTCACAAATTTATCTTCTAGTTAAAAAAAAAACCCCATTACACTACTCAATTAGAACTATACTAACAAATTAAATCACAAAAGAAGCATAGCTCTAAACAAGTTTTTGAAGCTTTTACATTTGTGAATAAGAAGGTTTGCATGATGATTGAAAACCTTCTTTACATTAGTTTATGCCATCTCTTTCGATAATTGAATTCGAGTCATTGAATTTCACCCTTTTCTTTTGTCTACGTTTATGCTTTTGGTGTTTACAACATACAACCGTTTTGGCTTTATGTTTGGTCAAAGGTGTGCAAAACCGTCCACTCCACCACACACTTCCCTCCTTTAGCTGTAACCTTTATGCACCTCCTTTAGTTGACCCGCTCCGATTTGCCCCAAATCATAACCGATTTAGCACACAATATCACCGACATCCAACGCATTTATGGACCGTCGGTTCCACCAAATTAAGCACTCTCCCCATCTTGCTCCTTGCATTCCGGTCGGTTTTTCCGACTTCATTGTTATGTAGAGAAATCACTTTGCTTCGGCTACTGAATTCGTATTGGGCTCAAGATCCAATACCAAACGTTGAACATAATACTCAATCCATCACATCATTTACACGTCACTCTATACTCGGCCCGTCACATCATTTATGCGTCACTCGGCCTGACTTCAACCAGGTTTTCGAGTGGAAGGAGTCCCATTGGGAGCTCGAACTCTTCGAGGAGGGAGACAGCCATTTTCATCCCCTCCTCATGCCCCTTCTTCACAGTGCCTCCTTCCTCTCTGCCATTGATCCTTGATTTGTTGATGATGGCTTGGTGCTTTTTGTAATGCCAACATATAAGCAAACATCACAAGCTAATGTTATCTACGTAAAGTAAAGAGGTTTCTTCACCATAAGATGATGGATTTCACAGGACAAAAAAGAAGATAAGACAGATCACTGGCACATTACCAAAAGATATTGCTATGAATTCTCAAGAGAATTAGTTCTCATTACCAAAATATACACTACCAAGATGTTACAAATTTGAGGAGTCTTGAAACAGAAACAATGTTTCATCAATAAATGATGAAATCCATCAGAAATTGTTGCAAACATAACATCCAGGTGATTTTCATCGAATACAGATGTTCATGACAAAAACCAAGTTACTGGAAACTTTTTAGAACAAATTCCCCTGATTAAGGATCAATCAGCTTTTCTTTTCCAGATTGGACAGTATTTCACCAGTTCTTTTTAAAATACACAGCAGATGTTACCAGCACAGCCTAGTTTTAAGTCTTCAGGCACCACTTGCGTATAAACGCGTCCACTCTTTGGCTGCAATCAATCAAAGAAAACTATTTCAGCACCGAGATATGGGAGAACCAAGAATTAACAAAATAAGCGACACAAGTTCCTACCCGTTTCCACAGCTTCAGCCTCATTTGATTTCCAGTGCTTTGCAATGTTCTCAGAGAGAGGATCATCTGGATTTGGAGCACTCAGAAGTGCTTGAATGCTAGAAAAGCAAAGAAATTATAAAAATATATATATAAGAGTTAATCATCCAATTTTCACTTCGATGCATAACCTCTATCGTGTCTATGGAAAATAAAGTCACTGTGTACCTCAAGAGTACAGTTCGGATCTGAAGAGCAGGACTCCATTTATCTTTAAGAATATCAAGGCATATTCTTCCAAGCTACAAGAAAAAAACTTACCCTGTAAGGGACAACTGTTCTTACAAGTCATAAGATAGGAAAATAGGATCTGTCATTTAGCTAACCTTATCAATGTTAGGATGGTATATCTTGGTCAGGAATCGAACCTATTATAAAAATACAATGAACAAACCAAAAAACAAGTTAGGGCGGTTTTGATCTAAGAAATTTCAGTCAAATGCAAGCAACACTTTATGATTTGAAAACAAGAAACTGTAGATTTCACAGGCATCCTCAAAATATGTCCAGCAAAAATTTAAAACAAAGACAGGCAAGGTTGAGCAGTGCGAAACATGCATTACTCGCTCAAAGTATTTTCTCAGTCATCCTTGCATAATTATTATAATAAAGTCCCTAGGGTCTCATAGGTCTCATAGAAACCATTCAAGACAAAATCTATCTAAATCACCAAAGCTTCAACTTTTATAGGAGTTTAATAGGCCGCAGAGTGCAAATATCTAATGTTAAAGTACCAAACAGAGAGCGTATAAAAACATGACTTATCAGAAAAAATAACTTTTCAATATGAACAGGGGCAAAAAATTTAACAAAAGCATGTATCACATTCACAGTACAGGCAAACACCCATCAAATATATCAAGTACAAAAGAGGAGTATTCTAATAGTTTACATGTAGAATATACATGAACCAACATGCATCACAAGAGGCCACTCCCTAACTTCAGAACCTAAACCAAAGCAGATTATAGAAGGAATATCAAGTAACTGCTTCAGAAATTAGAGTTAAGCTTGCCATCATTTTAAACACGAAAATGAACAAATATTACAAAGTACTAATGAAAAAAACAAAATTAAGTATCGAAAAATCATTCTGAGCAGGTAGTCTAACACATTGCTTAAAGGTTTCAAATTAAGTTGCACCGAATAATCAGCACAGGGTAATTTAGTAAGCCATATAGCATAAATTTTGAAATCCTTTTGAAAGTATTTTTTAACCAGTCCAGATACCAGTAAACTAACTCTTTTTTTTTTTGGTAATACCTTTGGAGCTGCCATTGGGTATTCTTCAGGCAAAAACAGTTCCAACTTAAATACGCCACCTGCAAAGAATAATTTCCAAGGAAGTAAATACTTCAAATAGTTTGTAAAACTTAAAACGCAAAAATTCTGGCAAAATCACAATGAAGAATAGAACTAAAACATAAAAAAAAAAATTATCTAATAAAATCCTGGAGCATCACAGAAAGCGTTCCTAAGTGAGAAACCTTACAACTACCCCCTATTCATTTCCAAAGCACTACAACCCTTAAAATGCACTAGTCAACTTTGAAGGGATTAAAAGTCTACTACCACACACTTGTTTCAACATTGAGTACCACACATTGTTTCAACCTTACAACTACCCAATTATTTTACAATCAACATTGAGTTCCAGTCCTTATCTTTCATATAACCCTCTCAACTAAATAAGTGGAACTATCTGTGGTGAACTGCAACAAATACCGTATTTGAAACAAAATGCAAATTGCATGGCATAGACAAACCCGCAAAAACATGGTTGCATCAAAATCTCAACAGTAACTATCAATAAAATATAAACATTCAACCCTAAAGAAATGTAAAACACATATATACATGCCACTTTACGGGGGTATCATCCACTCGGAGCTTGAAAAAAATCAGCAACCAACCTTCATAAGGAGACTGCGTTGGGCCAAGAATCATGACATTAAAGTAACGCATATTTTCCTCAAAAGGAGAAGCACTTATTCCAGGCGCTGCATCAAGATGTCAAAAGAAATGATTTTACATTACACTTATCAACAATGCATAATAACAGAGATTGAAAACTCATAAGTTATATCCTCACTAAGATAACTGCACTTTCAAGCAAGGGTAAGAGACAGTGCAAAAACGGTTAAGGGAGGTACGCTTAAGGAAGGATGCCAATAATATTTAAGCATTGGGAAGTTGGAAACAAAGACACAATGTAATACCGACTGTTTATTAGATGCCAAAATTCAAGGTCTCCAGCATTACAATAAGCAGGAAGTTCTAACTTATTCCAATTCAAAACAGTTACCCTAACTCTAATCAAAAGCAAACAACAACCTAAAACATAAGCCTAATTCAAGAATCTCAAGGCAAAACACAAGAGCAAGATATTCAAACAAAGTTTTAAGTACGCAGCTCGCTTACCAGGCTCGCTCAGAAGGCGCTGAGTTTCCTGCAACGAAAAAACACAAATTAAATAAGCAATCCACGCAAAAAGTACATAAAAACCTTTAAAAACGCACAATCAAGCAACAAGTTCCTGCAAAAGCCTAGAGCTAGTAAACGGAGAGATGATCACATCAGAAACAGTTAATTCGGCGAGAGATCAAAGCGGGAACACAGAGATCAAGATACTCACCTTGATGATTCTGCGGGGTAAATTGCTGTTAGCCATTGGATTGAATTCTTCGGGTTCGATCGGCGCTTAACTCGGAATGGGGGGCTATTTGTGGAGAAATGGGCTGCGCGAGAGCTTTATAGTAGAGAGATGGGCTGTGCGATCTGCAAGTTGTTTTTGGACTTCTTTTGTAAATTTCCAAAATTGATAGCAAGCATTTTTACCATTACAGTAACTAATGCCATATATACAGTTGCGTCAAGTAGTATTGTCCTCTCAAGTCTCAAGCATGATAGTTTATCTTATACTACGCATATATTGAATAGCGGAGAATGACAGTATAAAAATAATTAGTATACATTAATTTAGTCAAAACGTTGTGTTTTGACCATCGGTCGCCGGCAGAGTTAGTATTTTACTACAAGAAACAACAATATACTTTGTGGTCACCACCAGTTACGTAGCAAACAAAATAGCAGTTACATATATCGATGATCAGTTAATGTTCGACTTGAAATAGCAGACACATTGATTGAGAATTAACGCTGCATGTCATCAGAGAGAGATTATGATTTGGCGAAAGCGGAGCGATCATAGAATCTAGATGAAAACACGTGATGGGTACCGGAATATTTCGACTTTTGTGGTGAAAGAAGGGGAGAGTGGTACTAATGGATGTCGTGAAGGTCATTTTTTTCCAACAGTCCGCAGACCGGCTGCGATTAAAAATTTATAATCTGTGTTTGATTTGTGACAGGTTTGTCAGTCGTTGTCATACCTTGATGAATCACGAGATATTATTATATGGTGAGTCTTAATCTTTAGAGCAAAGTTCTCAGCAATTTTTGGCTTAAAAATGTTCTCAACTGATCTATATTGTGTTATATGGTATTATTATAATGCATTTGGTTTGATGATTATCAATAGGTCGATGATGTTTCTCAGCATTTGCAGATTCAAGTAACAAATGAGTTTTTCGTGGATTTACCTAAAGATTGATATACTATATATACTTGGACAGTTGGTCACACTTTTGCAAATTTCATTCGTTTTCTTTTATATGTGGTATATATGACTCACAATTTATATTGTGTTGAATGAAATCATGTTAAATTTGAAGAATTTGCAGTGTACAATTTTACAATTTTTCAATTCTGAGTTCAAAGTTAGGGTTTACTAACCTTTTCTTTGTGCACTAGAAGAATAAGGTAGGAAGGTCGGTGGGAATATGGAGGAAGCTCAGCAGGGCAGTCCCACCGTGACTTGGAGAGTCGTGCTTGTAAAAGCGAAGCACGTCCTTTACCCCCAACGTGCAATGCATTTCCGAAATTGGAACTTAGTGCTTCCGTAGGTGAGAGGTTCAGCTAGGTCTGAAATCGGCAATTGGCGGTACAAACAATATCCATACTCGAAAAATTTATCAAGGAGCATAGAGTTTTACACTCGAAATTGTAAACCCGTTCGAGGGAAAAGTTTATGGTATCGCATACAGACAAGGTGTATAATTTTACGGTGGCGTAAACCTTTCTCCCTTTACGCATATACAAAATTGGAAATGAGTCTGAGGCTGAAATACATAATTTTATTACGATATCGGAATCAATTTTGTGACACTTCATCATATAGCTTTATGGGCTCGAATTTATTGGATTCAAGGTTATTATGGAGTTTCTGCTATTGGACATGCATAAACCGAATGATTTATGGTATCAGAAAGGTTTCACACATTACACTGATGCATTTGTGTTTCAACTATCAGAAACGTTGTGTGCGGCGACATGAACGAGGTGGAGATAAAAGGGCTAATAAAGGGAGTAGCACTAGCTTCTTCGAATAAGTGCTTCAACCTAGGAATGATAGGTTGGTACCATGTAACTTTTGCAGACGTCCTTTTCTTTGATATAGGTGTTGTCTGTGCACATGCACCAATTTTACCCTTTTTTTGCTTATACCTTGACTTGTTGCAAACTCGACAAGTATCTTGGTCGGCATCTTCACCCTTATACAACATGCAATCATTTGGGTATGTGAATCTTCTCCTGCTCCATTCCCATAGGTTATAAAATCCTTTTGGCGGCATAAGAACGGTTAGGAAATAGATTATCCTTCTGGAGCAACTCTTTAATCAACTCCAACGCTTCAGTCATTGCTTTATCAGAAAACCCATGCTTTTCTTTAAATTCATCATCACAAGCGTTGCACTAAGAGCAGTGTGGCTAGACCCTTTATCAAGTGTGACCTCAATTCCCGCACACCTATATGCACATCATTCTTACAATATTTGCACGGGCACCGAATTAGTGACTGATTTTGTACTCTAGCATGCTTAGAGGCCGCCCCCATATATTCCTCAACGAGGTTCCAGTATTGGATTGAAGTCCTAATATTCCCTTACACTATTATTTCACAGTCCATTACCAAAGCTAAATCAACAAAAGCACCTACATTGGAAATTCAAACATAAATACAAATTTATTCCCATCTAAACAAAGCTCATATAAGACTATACAATCTTCTTCAACAAAAATACATCATGCAACTCAAAAATGGAAAACCAACCAATGTTAATCTCCTTACACGGGAGATGATATAAGCGTTTAATGGATTAAGATATGGTGTGTGATTAAGAGATGATGTACCTTAAGAAGCAAGGTCAATCCTTACTCAGACACCCAAAAAAACAACCATGCTTTTCAGGTTGAAAAATCTCAATCCAAAAACTTAACTAACTAGCTACTCAACGCATACATAAACTCCAACGTTTCCAATTTCTGAAGTTGTTACAGATTCTGGTTTCGACATCGTAACGAAATGAATTTGACATTGATATATATGACCGATTACGACTTCGTGAACCGGTTGGAAAACAAATCGGCTCTTTTGTTGACAGAGTTCCGAGATTGGATCTGCTTACTCTTATACATTTCCGAAATCAGATACTGCACAATCTTTGAGTTTTTTAATTCAGAACTCATACACGTGACATGCATGCGATATTAGGTCAAAGCCGGCTTAATTCCAAAATCGGAATATTTAATAGCACGAGATAAATGGCCCCGCCGTCGTGAATAAACACCGGGAAATGCAAAGCAAGGCGGGGGTAATAAGCCGTGCATATCATTCCCATGTGTTTATGTGCTTTTTCCGTAGTATTTCTGAATTCGAAAATCACAAGCACTATGGGAATCGAATCATGCGATTTCCCCGCCGTGCATCTCCGTCGAGCTTCCCCTGATTTCCACCAGTGGTGATGTGCAATAAACAATTTCGGTCGAGGTTAATTCATAATCCTATCAATTTTAACCCAAATTGCCATTCAAATGTGTATTCTAATCTCTCCAGTCTGGATTTCTTCTTTGCGCTCGGATTAATGCCTCTTTACTTCGATTCACTTCCCTAAAGAGTAAAACCCTAAAGTAGAAGAAGTTTTTTCATACCCTAATTGAACTTCAAGTTTTAAAAAATACAACAAAATGCCGCCCAATGCACGGTTGGTTGGACTAGTTGCATTAAATATTAACATTTCTTTTTAATAAGAAACATTTTTTTCTTACGCGAACAAGTTTATTTTCACGTATTCTTTGGTTATCATTTACGTTTCAAAAAATAGTAAATTTACAAATTTTCCCATTTTCCCATTTATGTTTCAAAGTATGGTAAATTTTACATTGAAATAACTACTTCCTATACCGTACATATGAAAGTGAAGACTCCTCAGTGACCCTCTATATAAATACTGGAGATTAAATGTGTGTTACCTGGATATTATGAATATAATAGCCTTCTTGATTATTTTGTATAAAAACTATGAGAGAGCAAGTAAAGATGAAAATGCATTTAAAATGCTCAATCCTGAATGGAAAAAAAAAGAAAAAAAAAGTGTGCAATTACTGGCCAAGATCAAAGGCAGCAACAGGGAAAGTCTTGGTGATACCAGCCAGGCTCTTGAAGTTGATTTTTCCAGTGGGAGGGTTCTCCACTGTGATCTCACTAACAGGAGCCCAGATCAAAAACTCCTTAGCCTTGACACCCTTGAGCTTCTTGATCCTCTTCTTCTCGACAAAGCCGCTAATGTTACTGTCATAGCTCACTAGCTTGCTGATCTTCTTGAACTCGTGCTCGACCTTCTTCTGCTGAACGATCCACATGTAGCCGGTGCTCCTCACCAACCCGACTTCAACCACGTTTTCGAGTGGAAGGAGTCCCATTGGGAGCTCGAACTCTTCGAGGAGGGAGATGGCCATTTTCAACCCCTCCTCATGCCCCTTCTTCACAATGCCTCCTTCTTTCTCTGCCATTGATCCTTGGTTTGTTGATGATGACTTGGTGCATTTTGTAAACAGGTTTTAATGCATATATATAAGCAACCTCTTGAGTAACAGACACTCAAGAGCAGGTGTTTACAGCATCGATGAATTTAAGGTCCCTAAGCATAGTTCTATCCGAAGCATCATGTTCTTTTCTCCACAACACCAAGAATATTTCATCTTATATACATTGGCTGTTCCCTTTTGGACAAATTACTACATTTGAAGTTTTCAAATTTCTATTTTTTTGGATTTTGCAGGAACAATACACATGGCGCATTAGAAAGATACACAAATTTTGTCATGAGAATCATACTTGCAACACTTTGCGGCCAGATTCCAACTTTCATTCCAGTTAACATTATCTATTTAGACTAGAGAGATTGCTTCAACATAAGATCATGGCTTCAAATAAGCAGAAGAAAAGAAAGATCATTGGCACATAACCAAAAGATATTGCTACCAAGATGTTACAGAATTAGTTCTCGTTACCCAAATATACACTACCAAGATGTTACAAATTTGAGGAATCTTGAAACAGAAACACAATTTCATCAGTAAACGATGAAATCCATCAGAAATTGTTGCAAACATAACATCCAGGTGCATTCATTGAATTGTACAGATTGAAACACAGATGTTCATGACAAAACAGCAATGGTAACCAAGTTACTGGAAACTTTTTAGAACAAATTCCCCTGATTAATAATCAATCAGCTTTTCTTTTCCAGATTGGACAGTATTTCACCAGTTTTTAAAAATACACTGCAGATGTTCTTTTCACCAGCACAGCCTAGTTTCAGGTCTTCAGGCACCACTTGCGTATAAACGCGTCCATTCTTTGGCTGCAATCAATCAAAGAAAACTATTTCAGCACGCCTCAAAACCCAGATATGGGAAAACCAAGGATAAACACAATGAGCGACACAAGTTCCTACCCGTTTCCACAGCTTCAACCTCATTTGATTTCCAGTGCTTTGCAATGTTCTCAGAGAGAGGATCATCGGGGTTTGGAGCACTCAGAAGTGCTTGAATGCTAGAAAAGCAAACAAAAGTAAAAAAGAGGTAAGACGAGAAGACAACTACATCATAGTCTCCAAAAAATAACCTCTAGCGTGTCTGCAAAAGATAAATTCAGTGTACCTCAAGAGTACAGTTCGGATCTGAAGAGCAGGACTCCACTTGTCTTTAAGAATATCAAGGCAAATTCTTCCAAGCTACAAGGTAAAAAGCTTACCGTGTAAGGGATAACTGTTCTTATGAGTCATATAATAGGAAAAGAGGATCTGTCATTTAGCTAACCTTATCAATGTTAGGATGGTATATCTTGGTCAGGAATCGAACCTATTATAAATATACAAAAAACAAAACAAAAAACAAGTCAAAGCAGTTTTGATATAAGAAATTTCAGTCGAATGCAAACAACACTATATAATTTGGTCCAAAAACAGGAAATATGTAGATTTCACATGCATCCTCAAAATACGTCAAGCCAAAATATGAAACAAAGACAGGCATGGTTGAGCAGTGTGAAACATGCATTACTCGCTCAAAGTATTTTCTTAGTCACATCCTTGTATTTAAATAAAGTTTCTAGTATCTCATAGGTCTCATCATCATAGAAGTCATTCAAGACACATTCTATCTAAATAATAAAAGCTTCAACTTATATAAGTTTAATAGGCCGCAGAGTGCAAATATCGTATGTGAAGGTACCAAACAGAGAACGTTTAAAAATATGACTTATCAGAGAAATAACTTTTCAATATCAACCAGGGCAAAAAAATTAACAAAAGCATGCATCACATTCACAGTACAGGCAAACACCCATCAAACATATCAAGTACAAAAGAGGAGTATTTCTAATAGTTTACATGTAGAATATACATGAACCAACATGCATCACGAGAGACCACTCCCTATTAACCAAAGCAGATTATAGAAGGAATATCAAGTAACTGCTTCTGAAATTAGGGTTAAGCTTGCCATCATTTTAAACACGAAAATGGCCAATATGATAAACAACTAATGAGAAAAACAAAATTAAGTATCGAAAAATCATTCTGAGCAAGTAGCCTAACACATTGCTTAAAGGTTTCAAGTTAAGTTCTGAATAATCAGCACAGGGTAATTTAGTAAACCATATAGCATAAATTTTGAAATCCTTGTTCATCTTGATCAGGGGTTTCTTTACCAGTCCAGATACCAGTAAACTAACTCTTTTTTTTTTGTAATACCTTTGGAGCTGCCATTGGGTATTCTTCAGGCAAAAACAATTCCAACTTAAATACACCACCTGCAAAGAATAATTTCCAAGGAAGTAAATACTTCAAATAGTTTGTAAAACTTAAAACACAAAATTCTGGCAAAATCACAACGAAGAATAGAATCTAAAACATAAAAAAAAAATTATCTAATAAAAACCTGGAGCATCACAGAAAGCGTGCCTCAGTGAGAAACCTTACAACTACCCCCTATTCATTTCCAAAGCACTGCTACCCTTAAAATGCACTAGTCACTTTGTTTCAACTTAATTACCCAATAATTTTACAATCAACATTGAGTTCCAGTCCTTATCTTTCATTTAAGTAGAGACCCTCTCAACTAAATAAGTGAATCTATCTGTGGTGAACTGCAACGAATACTCGTATTTGAAACAGAATGCAAATTACAGGACATAGAAAACCCCGCAAAAACATGGATGCCAAAAATCTCAACAATTATTAATAAAATTTAAACATTCAACTCTCAATAAATGTTAACACGTAAATACTTTACAGGAGTATAATCCAACCTTCATAAGGAGACTGCGTTGGGCCGAGAATCATGACATTAAAGTAGCGCATATTTTCCTCAAAAGGAGAAGCACTTATTCCAGGCGCTGCACCGAGGTGTCAAAAGAAATGATTATAGATTACACTTATCAACAACTCGTATTAACAGAGATTAAAAACTCTTAAGTCATATCCTCACTACATTACTAACACAACTGCACTTTCAAGCAAGGCTAAGAGATAATACATCAACTTTAAGGAAGCTAGGCTCAAGGAAGCACACCAATAGCATTTAAGCCTTTGGAAGTTCAAAACAAGGCAATACGTAATTTGACTTCACATATTTTCACCTTATGCAATCGACTGTTTATTTAGATCATCAAATTTGCCAAAATTCAAGTCCTCCGGTATTACAATAAGCAGGAAGTTCTAACTTATTCCAATTCAAAACAGTTACCCTAACTCTAATTAAAGGCATCAACCACCTAAAACATAAGCCTAATCTCAAGAATCTCAAGGCAAAACACAAGAGCAAGATATTCAAACAAAGTTTTAAGTACGTAGCTCGCTTACCAGGCTCGCTCAGAAGGCGCTGAGTTTCCTGCAACGAAAACACACAAATTATATAAGCAATCCACACAAAAAGTACATAAACACCAAAAATAAACGCACGATCAAGCAACAAGTTCCTGCAAAAGCCTAGAGCTAGTAAACGGAGAGATGATCACATCAGAAACAGTACATCCGGTGAGAGATCAAAGCGGGGACACAGAGATCAAGATACTCACCTTGATGATTCTGCGGGGTAAATTGCTGTTAGCCATTGGATTGAATTGAATTCTTCGGATTCGATCGGGGGTATTTGATACGCTAACTCGGAGTGGGGGGCTTTTTGTAGAGAGAGAAAGCGCAGACGGGTTTGGCTGGGTGAACAGACAGACTCTACTCTCTCTCACTAGAATGAAATGGGTGATAGCTGAAATGGAAGGGCTTGATTGCAATATTCCAAGTGGCTTGGAAATGTACCTAACCACTAATTCTACCCTCTAGCCTTGGTAAACCTCATCGGCGATTAGCCGGTGAGTTTTAGTCAGACCTGAAAGAGAAAAGTTTGTTAAATTCATCACAATATCTTCTAAATAGTAATGTATTTTAATGCATTCTTTTTCATGAATTTTTATTGAGATGAAGAAAGTAAATTCAGTTGATGGTGATTGTAATGTGTTTATATAGTGGTTTTGTGGTTCTGTGTGACTGCGATGTTGGTGCATGTGATGTGTAGGGTTTGTTATGATGGATTTTGGTTGTCGAATCAAATGATTGTGATACAGTATTAATTGGTGAGGTTTGGATGATAGTATTGGCGTCGATCGATAACAATGATGGTAGTTTGGGGTAACAGTGGAAGATGATCGGCATATTATTATATGATGGTTGTTAATGGTGTCTCTGTAACGATGATGATTTTTTGAAATGAATTTAGATCTATTACAGATTTACTAAAATAACCCCAGACTGATATAATTTAATTTTAATTTTAACTTTTTAAAAGTCTGCGCTAATGAATATTTAATTCAAAAATACTGCTCAAATCTTCACAGATATATCCAACAAATCTTATAAATATATTTGCATATTTTTCGCCAACATTATTCGTAAAGGGTAAAATCAATTAGGTAGGTTTATGTATATGTATCAAATATCAAATAGGTATCAAATGGGTAAATCCTTTCAGAAGGATACTCACCAGTGAAGTTGCCTCTCTACATCTCCTCAAAGCAATTTCAGGGAACCTCATGCACATTCTATCACTAGGGAATTTGACACGATGCTGAAGATATGTAATCAGATCACATATCAATGTAATTTTTTCAGTGTATTGTCCTTTTCATAACAGGTAGAACCTTAGAAATGTGGAAATCTGAATATGGTTTTTGTCTCTACAGGAATGTAGATGCTCCATGGGATATGAGTACTAGGGGTAGAGACAATTCCATTGAGAGCATTTTCATATTATATAAGTCTCTTTTTCTCTCTTACTTTACGGGTTACATGTTGGATTTCGAGCTAAGTTTTTCCTTCTTTTCTTTCATGCTCTTGCATGATAAATTTGTACCATGACATTTCAATTGGTATTAATAAGGCTTGGGGAAGCTATAAAACTCTCCACCACTAGGTGGTTTCAATTAAATATGTATGTGTGTGTCTCTATATATGTACTTGTAAATGAATTATTACCTCTCTCAAGATGTACTTAGAGTCACGGGCTTTAATCTGCCATTGAAATGCATTTTTGTGACAATTGCGATGCTTTAAAACACTGTTTTTATGACTGTAATTGTGCAAGTATAATATAGCTATGTGTTCATAATGTTCTTTAAAATCAGAGATATGAGTTTAACAATAGTTTGGGCATATTATTCTTTTATTGGTCTTATGATGGCAGTGTTGAATTCCTTTTTTTTAATACCATGCCAATTCTTGCCTTTTTATTGGAATATTAGAAATTCTAAGATATATGAAATTATACCTCTAATACTGACCTAACCATTAGGAACACTATTTTCGTACATTAAGTGCCTAATATTTCTCTTTGTACAAGACTTATGGAACTAGTTTATGTAAGTCTATTACTACTTTTCTCTGAGCCACCAAACAAGAGATTTCATTGCTTAAATTGGCTTGTCCAAAATCTGGTATCAAACTAAATGTTGATGTATCGTGACATAACAATGATAATGTTGGGTTGGGGTAGTGGTCAGAGACATTATAGACTCTATTCTGACTTTGACAATTCATTCATTCTTACATTCTGCATTAGAGGCATACATTCTTGCCATCAGACCTTGATTGTATGTGTCCATGTGTGGATTGTGATAGAGTTTAACTGTTCCATGTCTATTAATTTCATTAAAGATTTGTACAAGACACCATGAACTTCAGTTGAATTGTCTAATAGTATCAAACCACTGTCGTCAGTGCGTTTAATGCACAGATTTAGGCATGGAATCCAGTGAATAGTTAGACATAACTAAGTTTTTTAAACTTGGATTGTTTCAGGAATAAATCTCAATTGCCCGAAAGAATTAATGATTTGATTCAACTTGACAAAATATCACACACCAACCATTATAATCTCTCCTTATAACTGATGCAACTGATTATATTATAAAACCTTGCAAAACTCACATGAAATATGTCATCATGCTAGTCAGGAGGAGGAGGATGAGCCTTTTGTCTTTGCCCCCTTTGAATTGGTTACTACCCCGCCTTGATTAGGGCTATCACCGGCAGCTCTCATGTATGCACCTCCTAATATACTTGTATCTAATATACAAAAAAATGAAGAATAGAGCAAGAAGGGGCCTTTCTCTTCCTGCGCTGGTTCATAGTACAAGGCTTGTGGCTTGCGGGCAAGCTGGAGAAGCCGGATGGGCAGGAGAAGAAGTATAACAAAGATTTTGAGAGAGCTCATCTCGCGGACATAGATGGGCGTATGTTAGGGTTCATCATGGAACACACATAAGTACAACTATCATGGTTGGGAGATTGATGATGATCAAATTAGCTATATTTTGAGGTGCATTTCACTACATGTACAATATGCAGATAAGGTTCAGGCGGTTTTTTATGGATTTGAGGATTCGAACTCTTTAATTCGGAAACCAGTTAAACTGAAAGTTCTACGTGATGCTCTAAGAGTTGAAGTCGAGATAGGGTTGGATGAAATGGGGGTGAAGGGGAAGGCTGAGGTACAACTTCATGTAGCTGAGGTGCGATTGTTCTTTGATTATGACGGACATTTGCATTCTTGCTTGTCCAGTCCCGGTTGGGCATTCACCAAAATGGGAGACTAGATGCAAAGGAACCCGAAGTGGACGAAGATCCTACTGTTTGGGTTTAGGATTTTATTTTCCTTGCAAAAAATTGATTTATTTTCCTCCTAAATTATGATGGACTTTAAATTTGTTTGGTCTCAATCGAAGTATTTGTCATTTGAATTGTTTTTTTAAAAAGAAGATACAAGAATTTGAATTTAATTACATAGTTTTTTCGTGTCGTAGGTCCACTCTCAAAGAGAGAAGAGCGATAAACTTATAAAATATATTTTTTCTTTAACAATATTTAGTCAATTATATGTATGATTTTTTTATCTTTTAAATAAATTACTTTGCTATACCTTTATTTTTATGATTTCATTAGTCCCTTCGAACTCAAATTTTTGTGTTTAGTCCGGTCCCCAATAGGTAAAATTCTGGATCCGCCCGTGCATGAGCCTAAATTAAGTTTCAATTTGTTGATTTACTAAGGTTTCCAAGTGATAGTATACAACTCTTATAATTGTTGTAATTGAATCTCTTGTAATTGATAGTTTGGTGTGTTTGAACCAAATCCAACTGTAGACTGTTTCTCGACTGCTCCATTGCTGACCTAATCTTGCACACATGCCTTTAGTCTTTGCCTTCTTTGGATCACCGAAACTCTAGTTCACCATCTATAGATTTCATAATCTATGTTGCATTACATAGAAACTATAACCCTAACAGTTTTAAATCCAAAACTCCACATTATAAACTAATACCAAAGATGATAGATCAACGAATGCAAATTTAGCGGGTTTGAACCTAAAACTCACAACTTAACCAAAAACACATCACAAACTCAAAACAAAGAGGTTTTAAATCCATATATCCAAATTATAATTGAAGATCTAAGCATCCAAAACTAGGCATATTGAATATATTTCTCAAAGTTCAACCACAAAAGTTTCATACAAGCAGAATAGGCAGGTATTGAAACAAAAGTTTCAGATTATAAATTAAAACTAATGCACAGAGATCAAATCATGTGAACCTAAACATCTTTAAGATAAATCTCACAATTTAAAAACAAAAGTTTCACAGAAGCAAAACAAACAAGTTTTAACTCAAAAGGTCTACATTAAAACATGAAACCTAAACATACTACTCTAAGCATGCAACTTATGCACTCTGAACCTAAACCTCACTGTTTTATGATAAAAGTTTCATAGAGACTAAACAAACAAGTTTTAATTCAAAAAATCCACATTGCAACCTGAAACATACACTCACGTAAACATATGCAATTTGAACCTAAACCTAGTAGCTTCACCTAAAAAGCTTCATAGAGATAGAATAAACAAGTTTTAGCCCGATAACCTTTTAATCCAACCTCCAAAACAAGTACCACGACATCAGAAATTCGTTGATCAAAACTGTGAAATGAAAGTTATATTTTATTTTTATTTTTTCCCAATCTGCATGCATGGCGTGATTTTGAGGTATAGTGAGAAACATGAAACATGTATAAATGAAAGTAATGATTTTATTTCATTCCGAGGGATTACATGATAAAACTTCTCGCAACGTCGGAAACATTCACATACAAGAGATAACCCAGTCACAGGATTCAATCATCCCATAAACATATATATGTATAACAAAGGCGACTCGTTTCTCGTTTCTAAGAGAATTAGACAATCTCAATGCCCAGCTCTTCAAGAACCGACTGGCAGCCGGCGAGAGGGGTGGCGGTCTTGAACCCGATGGGGTTAGCGAACCTGTCAGTTCCCTGAACGCCGGCGTTCTGCGTCAGCGAAACCCTAGCCCTGTCCACGTTCTTGAACGCCACGTTGCATTTCCCGGCGGGGCTTCTGACGGTGGAGATCTCGCAGATCTCCTCCTCGTGGTCGCCACAGGCGGCGATGGTGTACGCGCCGTCGTGTCCGGTGACGGCGGAGGCGTTGTAGGTGACGGCGCCGGTGTCGCTGTTGCGGCACTGGAGCTGGACCTCGGCTCCGGAGATGGGGGAGCTGAGCCTGGTCTGGAATTCCAGCCTGCAGGGGTCGCAGTACACGTTGCCGGAGACCTTGTAGGTGGCGGCGGAGGAGGCGGACTCGGGGTGGTGGGCGACGACGGCGGCGGCCAGGAAGAAGAGGGCGGAGATGAAGACGAGTGCCTTTGCCATTTTATGGATTTTGGCTTCTTGGCGACTCTGTCTGTGTGTGTGTTTGTTGGGGTTAGGGTTATTCCCTTTGATTGTTTCGAGTTGGGTTGTGATTGTTTGGGTGCTTTTATAGGGCGGTGGTGAGGGCGGAGGAGTGGTGGAGCGGCTTTGACGGGTTTCCATGCATTTTTTTCGGTTTGTTTCTGTTGGGAGATGATGAAATGAACGGTTGTTTATATTTGGAGATCAGCTTTAGTAGCGGGAATTAGTCTGGGAGTTGTTTTTTTTTTTTTTTTTTTGACTTTGCATGCATGTTATTTTTATACATTTAGCCCGGTTAAACTTATCTGTAAAATAGTTCAGTTCAATTCAATTTAATTTAGTATATTGAAAATTAATTTAGTCGAATTCAGATAAATTTTGACATACTTATTTTATTTTTCAATGTATTAATTTTCAGTTTACTTTGATTCAATTCAATTCATACCAATTCAATTCAGTCCATCGAACAATAAGAGCAGGCACACATATGCCCTTAACGTAATTATTTACATAAATACTTCGCATATGCTCAGCATGGTCAATTATAGAACCGCCCATTATCAAACCACAAATTTCAGTCCAACTATCAGCACCAGAAACTTTCATCACCATTGTATCACCTTTCTTGTTCTAATTCACAAATTTTGTATTAACTCTAATCACAGTAGCAATCTAATCAATAAAACGAATAGCTTTTTGTCTTGAACATCAAAACCAAAACTGTAGACATAAATACAAGTCATGGTGTAAAACATCAAAACCAAAAGTTATAGGCAAACATGTGCACAAAATTTAAAAAATCTGGTGTTTAAGGGTGCGCGAAACGCTAGATTCTCTTAACAAACAAACTAGAGGTTCTGACCTACAGTAATGAGTCAAAAATCTAAGATTAATAGCTTAATGTTCAGCGAATAAAAAGGTCAGCCTAAACGAAGTAAGAGCTCTTCATTTCCTATCATTTGTGTATTCTCTTCATCCTTCTCCTATCATTTGGGTACTCTCTTCATCAGCTTATATAGGCCGAAAACATTTTTCCCTTGCCAGAGATGCGGGATGAAGAATGAGCGGTACTTGGCAGGTGACATTTCTCTGTCCAGATAAGGTAATGCTGCAACCACCTGTGACACAAAATTATAGTGAGGCATGTTTCCTATTTCTAATCTGTCTTTGCTCATTCATGAACCTTGCATCGGCTAGGTTGCCCAAGAGAAAGAGATAACATACCTCCCATTTTTGTAAGTCACTTCCTCGATAAAGAACAGGCCTTTGAAGATGCAACTCTATCAAGAAAGTGCACTTCTCTACATCATGGAGCTGTATTATACAAGTGACAGAAATGAAAAATTATTCTTCAAAGGTTACTATATACAGAAAGAATGGGTAACATAACATTATGTCCTCAGATAGAGAGAAAAGAGCAAGTTGGAAGAATGATTACAAATTGCCCATCTGATGCTTTGTTCTTGTTGTTGAAATAAGGAGGTGCTGCTGAAGTCCCACCCATGGACGAGTTAAAGGGGAATGGAAGTAGCCCCCTGAACCCATCATCTATCCAGCGAACTTCACCGACATAGTCTGGAATGAAAAAGGATGAAGGAAAGCGGTGCCATTCACTCCCCACACAGACAGTTGAACCTGAAACTCATAATATGGAGAATATAAGTCAGACAGAAGCAGGCATTAGCGTCGAAGAAACCAATCATAGAGCAAACTGTAGAGCTGTGCTGGATGAGTACAACATGTGTCAACCTCTAATCAAACTTTCTGGGTGGTACATGCCTATAATCCTAATCAACCCACCTAATTAAAGTAAGTCACTGACAGATAAATGAATTATCACCTGTTCCAACGTCATCGTGATGTTCAAAATGCTTGTAAATTTCTATAGGAGCAGAATATCCATTAATCATGGCAAATGTCCGTGCATGGGATACACATAAAATTAGACCAAGAACAAGAGGTCTGCTATATTTGGCCAACTGCATGGACAAACAAAAAATATCATTGCTTGCCAGGTGTAGAAATTGAGAGAGCAAAAGGAGCCTTCTAGCTGTCAATATTACCTTCACAAGCGCGTTTTCATAGGGATCGAACTTGCTCCTAAATAAATCTGGAAAGCTCTCAATGACAGCAGAAGCAGCAACACATATGAGTGGATATATTGGATAGAGAAATCTGAAACATCATACAGATTCAAACACCATTAGTTCTCCAACGAGAAATTTGAGCTGAGACCTACAGCAACTTCAAAGGCTCAAACATGGTACAGAAAAACTATAAAGATATGATGCATAATAGGGGTGTAAATTCTTGACAGATAAAAAGTAATCTAATCCAAAGGGAATATATTTAAACATAAACACATATATTCAATAATAACAGAGATAAAAATGCACAAAGAAAATTAATAATCATAACTCTCCACTAGGAACCATAGTAGAAAAGGAGCGCAAAAAACAACCTTTCTTCTTTATGAGGCTGCAGCGACATGAAAGCTATCCAAATATAGATAGGTGAGACAATGATCAACAAATCTGGAGCATATTTCTTCTTCGCAATAGGTAGCATCACCGGGAACAGCAGGGCAAGAATAAAACATATATTAAAATTGTTGAAGCCATTCAACAGGTAATATAAAGGCCCTTCGGTTCCATACAGATGGCTATCTCCCCCACCCAAGACATTGTATACTAGCAGATTAAGAACAGATGATACCCACTTTTTGTAGTAGTAATAGTCAACAGCAACAGAGAGCGCCTGCAAGAATTTCATATTGTTTTCATGACCAAGCATAAGTACAGGTTAAAATTAATGCACATTCGATCAACAAGCACCAACAAGGCTACCAAAATGATCTAACACACTCACCAACAAGGCAATTGAAGTGACAAGGCCTGACAGGAATACTTGTTTGAATCTTTTCTTCAATGAGTATATGGTGATTGGTAGAAATGCCAAGATTGAGAATGGCCAACCAAGAATAACTCCAGTTGCTGCAACAGAAACTGCCCAGGCTGGCTTCTCGAACAGAAACAGTGCCGAAGAAAGAGACATTGCATACATAGAGAAAGAGCTAGGCAGGAAACCTGCATTTCAAAGCCAAAATACAATCTCACTCAACTTAAAACTAACTTACAAGAAAATTTCAGAAACAAACTCCATAAATACCTACTGGTGCTAGCAAAGAAGCAGCCACTAGTCAAGCACAGCATAGCAAGCGTGTATGCGGCAAGCCTTTTCCCATACTTCCTGGAGAGAGCAACCACCAGAGCCGCATCTGTGACAACCGATATCAACCCTAGAAAAATCCTTACTGCATAGAATACTCGGACCTGAACAATATTCAAAACTCCAATCATATCTAAAATCACATAATCACATTACAACATTACATAACTAGTTAGTGCATAACTAATGGAATTCTCACCTTATCCTCAAAAAACCACCTTGAAGCAGGCAATCCAACAATGTAGTGGAAAATGATGTACAGATACGAACGCAGGGAAAATTCCGAGCTACACAACATGAAATTTTCCAACCAAAATCAAGATGTAAACATAAAATACGCCTAACCAATAAAAACAGTCCCATTCCTGAGCTACAGTACATAAACTGCAAGATTGTAATCAAATTAATGGATGAAAACCGGAATCAGCATACCTATACTCCCAAGTCTGAAAACCGGACTTGTAGATGAGATAGTGAAGCGGCTCCCAGTAATTGAACACTTCGTCGCAGTCGTGAATGATGTTTGAAGACGCGCTCATGTGCCGCAGCAGCGCCAGTCCGATCAGCGGCAGAATCCACCCGAGTCCACGGTCAGCTTCCTCGCCGCCGGATCTCTTCGGCTTATCGAGCTTCGAATACGGCGCCGACGAGGTCGACGGGAGATCGGTGGACGGCGGCCGCCTCTGCCTCGTGCTTAAATCCATGGTTCTAGATAGAGTTCAGAGAAAGAAATCGGGGACGATGGGCTCAGAGGTTTAGAATACTGTTGGCCATGGCGCCTTTCGGTTTTCCCAGTAAAGCGAAAGTGTGAAGCTTGACGGGGATGGTTTGAAATTCGGACCGGGTTCGGGCCGGGTTGTATAATATTCCTTTCTTCCGGTTTAGCGAAAGTGCATTTTATACCCCTTAATATTTAAAATGTACTACAATTTATTATGTCCGCTTAAATAAAAGTGATAAATTCATATCCCCTTAAAACTGAAAATGTATAATTCATAACCCTTAAAATAAAAGTGCTAAATTCATAACCCCTTAAAATTGAAAATGTATAATTCATTACCTTTTGACAAATTCTGTCGTAACGTTGTCTGGGACTACATAGGTGTGCGTCACGTGGCCAAACTTACCAATTTATTGAGGATATTTATGTAAATGCATCGACCGTGGAGATTATGCTGGAGACGAAACGCATAAGGATCCGCGGTGCTAATCTTGGTCCCCGCGGCATGCTAGCAATCGAAGAAATCAACACGATATTCTTTTTCGATTCACACGCCAGTCCTCTTTAACTCCTCATCGCGGCGAGTCTCGAGTTGAGCGACTGCACCACTACTGGATCGGTGCGCTGATCCGGCGTTGAAATCGGCCGGATCAGGGGAACTCGAGAATTGTGTTTGGATTAATTTAGGGAACTCGAGAAGAAGAAAATTTAATTTAGAATTTGAAAAAATATTTAATCAATTGTCAGCGCATTTACATAAATACCCTGGATAAATAGATAAGTACATGTCACGTTCCAGATGATGCCGTTATAAAATTCTGTAAAAGGCCATGAATTATACGTTTCCAATTTTAAGAGGTTATGAATTTATCACTTTTATTTTAGGGGTCATAAGTTGTCAATTTTGAATATTAAAGGACCATAAAATGCACTTTTCGTTTAGGGGAAAGGAAATTTTCATTGATTTCTGAAATTATTATTGTTTGGGTTTGATTATAGGATTGTTGAATTTTATTTTCATACTTTGAATTATCTCTGGTCTGAACATAACTAAATTGAATTGTACAAAATTAAACTGAACTAGAGTGAAAATTAATGTATTGAAAAATAGATACAGCATGTCTACATTTTCCTAAATTTGATCAAATATTTTATTGATAAATTGAACTGAAGTAAACTGAATTGAACTAAACTAAATGAAATTGAACTGACTTGAACTGTTCTACTTATAGGCCGAGACTTACACCATAATAAGAATATTTTTCCACAATCATACCTTTAAATTTTTTTTCTTTGTTATTTTTTGGTTATGATACTTTACGATTTTGTTTGTATCTACACGTTTCATTCTTGTTAATTTGGATCTATTTTCGTAAAAAAAAACTGATTTTTCTCAAATTGTCAGCTTGATGGTAGATTCATAATTCAGAATTTAACATCATCAACAAAGTCTCAGTGCACCCAAATCTTATAAAACGGCAAAATGTTCAGATACATAAAGCTTACTATAATACTGCAATGGTGGAATTGATGACTTGCATCAATGTTTTATGTGCTCAGAATCACATCATTACAACAACAGCGGTTGCGCAGATTTCTCAAACTAACCACACCCGAGGCCGAAAATATGCCATTCAGAAAAACTTCTTTGTGTGGTCATCACAAACATAAGATTATTCAGAACCGAAAAGAAAGAAAGGGAAGAAAAAAATGAGAGCAAGTTTTCTTCAGCCAGTGTTCTGCATTCCAGCTGCAATACCCTTCATTGTCAAGATGAGGGTGTCCTCCAGCCCCGGGGCGTACTCACTTGTCGGGTTCAGAGTAAAGAGCTCAGCAACAGCGGGTTTAGACTCCATGTATTCCTTGGAAAGATGAGGTCTCAGCTCCACGAAAAAGTCAGGATCACGGATTCTCTTCAGCGTGTAAGCCTGAAGAACATTCAGAGTGGTAATGTACGAGTCCCTCAGAGTAAGCTGTTGCTTCAAGTAAGGATCTGCTTCAAGAATTTCCTTGTGTCCAGCAATCTGCACGAAAAAAGGTCGTACAATCAAAACTCGAGCCCTAAAAATAGCCGATTTTATACATATATTGAAATATGTGGTTAGTTTGTAAGGTTATACCTGAAGAAGAAGTTTCTTGGTTTCCTCATAGTCAGTCCTCAGTTTTGCTCCGAATGACCACAAGTCTTCGGAAACAAGGAGTTTGTCGTATAGGGCAGCGATGCCAGGGTCACCCTTGGCAAAGACCATCTCAATAAGGTCAATGGTGACCCTAAAGAAGGGCCATTGGTTGTACATTGCCTGCAGCATTGCAAGGTTCTTGATGTCCTTCTCGATCGCGTACTTAAATCCTGCTCCAAATCCGAGCCAAACAGGAAGATGAAACCTCGTTTGAGTCCATGCAAAAATCCATGGAATGGCTCTCAGTGATTCAATCCCACCACTCGGCTTCCTCTTTGAAGGCCTGCTGCCAATGTTCATTCTCCCATATTCCAGCTCAGGAGTTGCCTATAACAAAGTCGAGAAATAAACAATCAAATATTATAACAAGGTCGAGAAACCAACCATAAATATAACTTTTATGAGTTTTAGCTATACAAAATTCAAGATATTAATGTGAAAAGAGACTTACAAGGCGGAAGTACTCCACGAAGCGTGGTTCCTTGAAAACAATGGAGCGATACTTCTCGGTAGCAACAACAGCTATCTCGTCGAGGAGGGCCCGCCATTCAGGCTTTGGGGAAATCGGAGGATGCATACCATGCTCAAGAGTGGCAGCAGTAAACCTCTGCAGAGTTCTGAAGCACAAATGTTCCTCACCAAAAGACTGCTCGATAACTTCCCCTTGGACAGTAACACGAAGAGATCCATTGATGGTGTCCGGGGGCTGAGACAGGATGGCAAGATGAGTGGGGCCACCTCCTCGCCCAACGGTCCCACCTCGGCCGTGGAACATAGTCAGCTTCACACCAAACTTCTTTGCCACCTGGACGAGCTCCTCCTGAGCCTTGTACATCTGCCATGCTGCAGAGAAACGACCAGCGTCCTTGCCTGAATCTGAGTAACCGATCATGACCTCCTGTTTACCATTGATCCTGTTTCTGTACCAGTCGATGGAGAAGAGGCGGGCAACAGCAGCTGGAGCATTCTGAAGATCATCAAGCTTCTCAAAAAGAGGAACGACTCTCAATGGAGTCTTCACATGGCATTCTCGCTGCAAAAGCTCAACAGCAAGAACATCAGAAGGAGATGTTGCCATGGAGATGACATAAGCTCCAAAGCAGTCTCCTGGAAGCTCAGCCAGGACTTGTAAAGTGTCCAAAACATCAGCGATTTCTTCTGTCTTGGGAAGGTCTGGTCCGAATAGTGGCCTCTTTCCACTCAGTTCAGAGAGAAGCCATTCCTGCCTCTTCTCTTCAGACCACTCTCTGTAAGAACCGATTTCCAAGTACTCGGTGATCGCGTTCAGGACATCTGTGTGGCGGTCTGATTCTTGCCTGATGTCGAGCTTCACAAGTGAGAGTCCAAATGTGGAAACTTGTCTAAGGAAATCCAAAAGGGTACCGTCAGCAATAGGCTGGTCACCACAAGCACAGAGTGATCGGTAGCACAGTTCCAACGGCTCCAGAAACTACACATGCAAAGGACATTTCAGCAGGAATCATGCAAAGGTTTTTTAAACGAAAAACCTTTCAAGTACTATACTATTATACCTCATCAATGTTGACATAAGTTGCTTCTGCTGGAATTTCAGATTTTCCTTGGGCTAACATATGACGGGAACGCTCACGTGTTTGGTAGAGCTTGTCTCTTACATCCGCAAGTATTACACGATATGGTTCGTTTGCTGATACATGCTTCCAGAATTCTGCCATTAGAAGGACAAACACATTTTAGTTCTGGAAGAATATAGATGCCCTAATCTATGCAATGAATGTACATAGGCCAAAATGTCAAAGCATATGCATTTTCAGAAGTAAATTTTGGGTGCGAGAAAAAGTTCATTGGTACTTAGCCTCACCTATGTAGTGCTTTGCATCTGTCTTCAGAGATTGGTGAAGCATGTCAGCTCTGAGGCGAAGTTCATCGGTGCAGCGCCACATGGACAACTGGAAAGAGAAGAATAAATCATAGTGAGAAAGCTAGCACAAGCATGATATACTGAAAAGCTAGGAGAAAAAGAAAAAAATATTAAAAGCTTGATAAAAAAAAATTATACCTCAAACATGAGGTCTTCAATCTGGGAATAGTACAAATTAGAAGCCATCATTCTAGCCAACAAGCAAACATCCCTTGTCACCTCAGGAGTAACTCTAGGGTTACCTGCATGATAATTAACATTTAGTATGGAGAAAAATGAGGACAAACAAATAAGAAAAATGCCATTTTTCCAGAGTGAAGTATGTGTTTACCATCACGATCTCCACCCATCCAAGAAGAGAACTGAATTAGGGGTGCATTGTAAGGAAAGCGCTCTTCAATCCCAATATTCTTAAGAGCAGTATCAATACGGCGTAGAAATTTAGGGACACCCTTCCAAATTGTCTCGTGAAAGTAGCTCATTCCAGCTCTCATCTCATCCTGAGGCGTTGGAGGAGTCCTCCGAATCTCATCTGTGCGAAAAGCAGCTTGAATCTACACACACACACACACACAAATAATAATAATAAATAAGAATCACACATAATTGATCAAGAAATAAAAAGATCGAGAAAGAAGCTCATTTTAGTATTATACCTCTCTTTGCAAGGCCTCATCAAGCTCCTGCTTGTCATCAGGAGTGATGTCTTGAGCATATAACTGAGCCAAGCAGTTCCGAATCCTGAATCAAACATTCGAATTAGGAAGATAATAATCTGTATAACCAATCGAAGATTCCATTGAAATTTACATTAAAAACCAACCTTCCGTGCTTCTGAAGCAATGACCTCCTAACAGATTGAGTAGGGTGAGCAGTGAGGACAAGATCCACAGTCTGATTCTTAAGTGCATCAAAAACCTCCTGAGGAGACTTCTTCATGTCCTTCACAAGCCTCTTGAAAGTTTCCTCAATGTCAGACTCAGTGATGGCCAAGTTCTCATCAGCGAAATCACCTTTCTTCAGCTTGTTCCTACGACGATACGCAATCTGGACCTCCTCAGCAAGATTGGCCAAGTTAAGCATGTGGGAGAATGCCTTTGCAATGACAATGGAGTCACCGGGATCCAAATTGGTCAACAAGTGCCCGAGCTCCTCGAGCTTCTTCGGGTCCTCCTTGCTCTCATACTCAGCAGACAGTTCATAGCATTCTTGAACCTAAAACAACCATATTCAAGCCATAAACAGCATATTCAATGCAACATAATGCATCTCATTCTTATAATACTATAACAGCATACGCAGATTCTCAAGATCCATCAAGATCAGGTATTTCCATTGAGACATATAATCAAACAGGTGATGTGGATTCAACAAGTGATAATCAAGATCAGATTTTTATGAATCTGGATGAGATAATCATGCATTACAACCTTAAAATTCACAAAAAAGCAATAAAAAAATGCTCACTCACAGCTTCTTTGAGGTCCTCTCCATGTAAATCCTGGAGGATGTCAAGAAACCTGTCCAGAAGCAGGGCATCATACTCCACAAGCTTGTCATCCTCAGACAGCTTGGTAGGAACCAGAGTCCTCAGCTGGGCATCAATGGAAGCATACTTCTCCAAATTCCTCTCAGGGGCCATATCTCATAAAACTGCAAGGAATCAGTATAAACATCACTCATCCCTTATATCAACAGATTGGGTTGACCCCATCAAAATTTTAAAAATCCGATCACAATGTCCCACACATGAAAATGACAAAAAAAAACAGCAAACTTGATCCACTTGTCTGTTGTCATCAAAACAACCATAAACTGTGGAGCTAATCTTAAGAACTCGCAAAAAAGTACCTGAATCAGGAAGTGGGGAGTTTGATCTAGTGATCTGAGCAACTGAGGTTTGATATTTATAGACAGGGAATCAAGTATTTTACTGTGCTGGGGTCTGATATTATAATGTTTATTAATAATGCAATTGGATGAAGAAGGAGAATAGAATATACCTTCTGCGGCCTAACAAAAGATTCTTGGACTATCCCCCGTGCTTTGTACCGGTGCTCATTTCGGTCATTGATAATGCTGATCGCCCAGAAAATGACGCATAAAAATTCGCTGTCATAAAAATGGGTACTTTCTTTTTTTACTTTTTGGACAAGGAAAGCTAAAAATAAAAATCTGGAAATGGGAAGAAGAGATTTCAGCATATCCCTGATAATTTCAGCTAAATTAATCAGCATTATTTACGGAAAATTTGATGAAGTATGATATACAGAACTGTAATTTAAAAAAAAATGAATGTATTGAAAACAATAAATGTATAGTTAAATCAAATTGAATTCATCAAATTAAATTTTACTAAACTGAATTGAATTGAACTAAATTGAAAATATTTCAAAGACTTTTTTGATAGTTTTCTTTTTTAAAATAAGCTCTCACCTCTATTACATAGAGTTCTTTTTAGTCAAAATATATTGTACAACATTTTTGAAGTCAAATAAAAATATTTAAGTTACTTAATGTAATTATTAATAGATGTTATAATACTCACTCCGTCAAGCTTAATTTGCATAAGTATTTTTTATGCTTTTCAATACACAAATTTGACAAAATAAATTGATATTTATATATTTACTTAAATCAATAATAAATAAAATTTATGTTCGTATTAATTTGGGACGGAGGAAATATGTATCTTGTATGGCTTAAAAAAGATACGGTTAAAGTTCAATAATAAATACTACATATAACTAGCTAAAAATCATTGTGCGTTGCACGATACATTTAATCTTTTTTTACGTAAATATTATGAACAAACTTATGAAAATGATGATGAAGTGTGTTTAAAGAAAAACTCTTTAAGATAATTAACAAAATTATAGTGGCAAATTTCAAAAGATTATGAAATTGTCAATATATATTGTAATTGTCAGGTTATTCATTAAAAGTAATTATTATAAAATAATATATATTAAGATCAAATGTAAGAAATTTATTTAATATTAAGTTAAAAAATGAATATTTTTATAAGTACACATTTTAACGAAAAAATGCTGATGTGTGTAATTTCTAAATTGATCATACGTACTCATGCTAAAAAGAAACTAAATAGTAATATATGAAAATTATAAGACTCGGAATATGATGATCTTGTAATAATACAGAATATCTCTAGGCATATTCCATGTATCGCATGTTCATATTTTCCTTTCGCAGACGTGTTAATTAGCATGATGGACTGAAATTACTGTGTAAATTAGTGTGTAAATTAGGATTTTATAGGTGGAATGAGTTGTATTTGTAAAAATGGTATTGTATCATCATCGATGAAGATGAAATAATAAAATTAAAAGAAACAAAAAAAGGAATATATAAAAATGGTAGGTACCGGAATATGGTGAACTTGTGGTGGTGATGTGGCGGCTTTAGTCAAAAACTACGTAGTTTCATCATTTTTAATGTTTTTTATTAATTTATTTATTGACCGGAGCAATAACTCTTCTAGTTCCCTTTAGGATAAAATTGATATTTATATATTTAATTAAGGACATTGTTATATGCAGTCCAGTATTCACTTATGCAGTCCGTATTTATTCATGAAATACCATTAATTCCCTTAGTATTTATTCAATAGTAAATGTGTTTTCTATAAATGAGGGTATATCAGAAACTTTCAATACAAATACGGATTGCGGAAATAATGTTGGACTGCATATATCAATTGCCTTAATTAAGTATAAGGTCAAATTTTAATAATGAACAAAATTAATGTGTATATTACCATATTAACTCAGGAGGGAGGGTATATTTATTTTGCCTGCCATAAAAAATTGTTTTGAGGGTATATATATTCTGACTCAATCTCATGTCTTTTGGTTGAACGAATAAAAAAAAGATTGGGGTTGCAAAATTCATTTTAATATTCTTCATATTTCTTGTTCTTTTCACTTATTATGAGAAGGACGTGTATGTGAAAGTTGGTGATCACTACATAAAACCGGCGTGATTTTATTATGGGCCTTGTACGTTACACAAGGATTGTAGAAATGCATGTTTGGACCAAAAATGTGCTGACGGAAAATGTACATATATTTTAGAACAATGTAAATGTTGTTATCCATATGCAGAATGGATAATTTATAGTTCTGTTTCATGTACTTTTTATTTACAAGTTCATCAAAATATCAATAAAATCAAAATTTTAATAATTTAATATATATATATTCTTGACATGCAAAATCCTAAATTAGCTTGAATTGAGGTTATTAGAAAATATTTGTTGGACCACTTTACTACTATTATCATTTCCATGCGGTTCTCTTTATTTTAAGGAATTCTACTTTAGTTTGTACGAAAGCGAAAATGATATTGTACGGTTTTGGTCTTTTTAGGCGCAATATAAAAATCTTTTACTTTATTTTTTTCTCTCAAAAATAAAGCGCACTAATCCGCCGCTAATGCGGGTCCGTTTTTAGGTGCATTTGAATGAATTCGCAAATTTGTTCCTACGTACTCCGTCAGCACATATATGTCTCACCTTAAATACGAAAAATAAAACTAAAAAATAAAATCATGACAAATTGATAATTGCAATCTTTGCTATCAATGTGTAAAGTCCATACTTTTAAATTGGCATTTTTGTGAAATACGGAAGCATGTTTTAACATACTCAGGAAAGTTATTTATAAATCTTGAATCTTTGTATCGATCGGATTACATGGTTATGGAAGAACGATTTATTTTCGGTTATTGAAGATTAAATACAGAAGATTTCAAGTCATCTATTTTCGTCCAATTCAAGTATGGAAGATTAAATATTGCCTACGAAATTATTATGGAAGAATTAGTTAGGCATAACTTTATAATTGGAAAGAGATCTAGTCTATTCCTTTTTTCTATATTGTAATTGGAAATTGTAACATACAGTTATAGAAAGAATAGATTAGGGTTGTACGTGATTGAAGGTATAACATGCGCTATAAAAGAAGAACGAAAATTGTGAAATCAACCACGGATTTAGAGATTAAAAAATCCTGTCAAGGATACTTTCGAGTGGAGCAGCCGCAGTTCAGCAATCAACCGCAACGGGATCTTGTTCACCGGCAAGTCTAGAACCACGGTCATAATATCCTCGGGAGAGGTAGTCATCAGAAACTTGGGTGAGGAGCTCGACCTTGTCAAGTGAGGAGTTTGACGTTGACCGGCAAGTGAGGGGTGCTCACAAGTTCACTACTAGACGTAATCATAGATAGGTAGAAGTGAGGAACTTTGTACACTATATTATATATCTAGTGAATGGTTTCTAGACCGGGCAAGGCCTCGCAGATGTAGGTGTTTTCATCACCGAACTGCGTAAACAATTCTGTGTGTTTCCGTCTTTAATTTTACCATGTTTAAACATACTGCCACCATGTTTAAACATGCTCGTCACAGTTAAATAACTACAGAATTAGACGTAAAATAACAGTAGATCTATTGATAGTTATTTCAAATGTAAAATTCAAATACAAACATGTTTGATTATGTGCATCGTGGAATATTACTCGATGAACTTCTTTGAGATATTGAAATCTGAACTAGTTTATTGATGTATCTACTTTTACAAGATACGAAATTCTAGAACCTTTTCAGCTTTCGACTTAAACAAAGGGCAAAATATATGAACTTCTTTGAGATATTGAAATCTGAACTAGTTTATTAATGTATCTACGTTAAAAGATACGAAATTCTATAACCTTTTGAGCTTTCGACTTAAATAAAGGGTCAAATATTTTTATATAGAATCTTACTCGTAATATTTTTCAGCTAACAAGCCTGCTGGATAAGAAATTCATTATGGATGGGTAAGACGGGAAGAGTGCAGATATACAAATGGATAAATAAGTCAAACTAGGTTGGCACACAAACTCAGTGATATTTCATCATAAACCAATTGGTAATACTGGCACTATCAGAAAGTTGAGGTGGTAAAAAACTTTCTCTCTCTACAAAACGAGAGAGCCAACGTTGTTTTGGGAATTTATTCCCCCAAGTAAGCTACCGGAAATCAGATCGGACAAAGATTTGGGCATAGATTTTGGGCAAAATATTGCCTGATCTGGCCAAATCAGTTGAAAAAGAGGCGTGCAAGGCAACTGGGAATTTTGAGGAAAGCATCTAGCTCTCACAGTATAGGTTTTTAGCGGAGCTGGGAGGAAAAATTTAGGGTTTGGCCAAGCTCTGATTACATGCACAGGAAACAAGTCGCAGAAGACGCGTGCAAGGCAGTTGGGAACTTTGAGGAAAGCATCTAGCTCTCACAGTATAGGTTACTAGCGGAGATTGGAGGGCAAAAACTCATGGATTGGCTGAGCTCCGATCACATGCACAGGAAACAAGGTACCTTCTGACACGCAAACTTGTTTTTTTATTGATTTAGGGTGGCATCTTTACAAAAGGGGATTTGGGAAAAGGAAAGTAGGAAGCTTTTTAGGGTTTTCTAGGCTTTCTCGGAAAAGGGGGAAGTTGCAGTAATTAGGCGGCGTTTAGTCTTTTCATCTGAAAATATGAGTTGCCGTAAAAAGGAATTAAGATCAGATTGGAAGAAGGAAAAGCAAAAATTTTGGTCCTCAGATCGAGAGGGAATACAAGGGGACTGTAGAATTAAGAAGGTTATAAATAGAGGGTTTCAGGAACCGAGAGCATCAAACCATCAAGCAGCATATAAACATTCAAAACATTTCCCTCCAAAGAACAAAATGGACAGCAATAGCCCATCTTTCGAAAATCATGTTGCCTACTTCATTCCGGCAGGCTCAAACAACTCAGAGGAAAGGAGAGTTATCAATCCTCGCACCAACAATCTGGAGGATATCACTCGGCCCATCAGAAGGGGAGGTGTCGTCAAGCTCACTCAGGACGACATAATGGAGGCAGTCGAAATAGAAAGCAATTGTCTGCTTGGTTACTGGATGGACTACCGAAACTTCAGCCTGGAGAAGATCAATGAGTACTTTCAACAGTATTGGTCGATCAAGGCGGTGGCACAACACAGATGCCACAATTTTTATGTGATCAAGTTTGAAACAAGAGAGGAGGCACTGGCAGCCATGCAGAGAAGCCCTTTCAACATTGATGGAGGTCTTCTGGCTCTGAGAAGATGGGGAGCTGGAATATCACTCAGGAGAGTAAAGGTGGAGAAGATAAAGATGACTATTCAAATTCATGGCCTGCCAACAGAAGGGTTTGTGCCAAAGGCTGCAATCAAGGTGATAAGAATGGTGGGAGAACCGGTCGATGTAGACATTGACACACGCCCGGCTCGAAATGTGAAGTTCTTGAGAGCTCAAATTTGGGTGGATCCACAACAGGCACTCATCAGTGGGCTGTATGCAGAAATGCCAAATGGAGAGTTCATATGGTTGGATGTCAGGTACGAAAGACTTTTCATCCACTGTAGAAGGTGTGGAATCATTGGACATAACATGAACCAATGTCCAATGGTTGATGATGTGAGTCTGGACAACTTCTTGGAGAGTTTCATAAAGAGGCATCATGCACTCAGGAAAAAAGATGTCATCTATGACCCGAGCTCAAACCTGTTTCCAGTCACAATGAAGGCCTACCTGCATTTGGATGAAAAGAGAAATACAAACATTCCACCGGGTTTCATGGACACCAGGTGGGAGAGATATGCAGCAATGAATGATGAGGATGCAATTCAGGGTTTCATCATTTCAATGCAAAGGGAAACAGATCTATTCAGGCAGAGGTTTGTGGGGAATGCTGATGGTGGAAATGATCAGGGTCATGGAGATGGAGGAGAGGATTTTCAAGGTAATACTTCCACACATATGCGCAGATTTGATCCCTACTTCGGAGGTCAGCAGATGTTACAGCACTTGGAGGCTTCAAACCAGGAGGAACCAATGGAAAGTGAACCACCACTTATACCAGAAGTGAGCATGGAGATAGTGGAACCAGAAGTTATTGCTGAACCACCTCCACCTCAACCTGACAGCACAATACAGCAAGCCATTGAGCAAGGATTAATGGAGCAACAAATGACAGAGCTAGGAGGCTGGATTATTCACAACAATGTGTGGGATGCAGTCAGTCAGGAGCTTCAGGCTCAGATTCAGCTTGGCCAAGATGGAGGCAACAGCCAGCAACTGGATGAACCTGCTCTAAACACCATAAATCAGGAAATGGGACACCAACATAGCTCAATGGGAGAAGTAGCAAGAGTGGGGGCGCAACAACACCTGACACAGCAGGAGAGTGCTCAAGACACTGGAGAGTCCACTCTCCCTGAGCTGGTGATAGTGCCATCAGATAGCAGTGAGGAAGATGATGCCACATCAAGGAGAAGATCGAAAGGAAAACGAAAGCTTGAAGATACTCAGGACAAAGGGGAGCAGCCAGTAGAGAAAGGAAAAGGAACTGATAATAAGAGGACTAGACTCAGTGAATTTGGCTTCAATCTGGGAGCCACAAATATGATAAGGATGCCATACAGTCACTACACAGCTCAATGTCGTGCCATGACCAAAGGAAAGGAAAAAGCCTCATAAAAGGAAGGACAGAGGTGATTCAGAAGGATCAGAAAAAGGAAGTAGATCAGGAGATGGAATGGAGGAAGGAGAGAAGGCCAACGATATGGGCAAGAGGAGTGGAAGATCCCTCTGATTCAAATCCCATAATGAACCTAACAGAACCAAGGCTAAAAAAGAGAGCCTGCTCAGTGACAGGTTTTGATGAGGACACAATGATCTATACAGTGAAAACTCCTCTGAAGAAGCTTAAGTTCAACTACATCAACAAAGGAGAGCGCAGGAGTCAGAGGAAATGGAAAGATCACCAAAATCAACTCAAGAAGATGGAGCACAGGAGACTGATAAGGAGTTTGAAGGCAATGGTATGGGTGAGCTTATGAAAGAGGGTGCAGTGATGCCAGGAGTGGCAAAGCCAGGAACTGCAACCTATCCCGAACTGAGGCCTGCGGGAGGTGAGCCAAATCACCTCCCCTTCTCACCATGATAGGCCTTTTTCGAACTGTAGAGGCTTTAACAAAGTCTCTACACAGAACATGATCTGCCGACTGGTTAAGCAACAGAAGCCATCTATCCTTGGGCTGATGGAAACTAAGGCTACCAAGGAATGTTTAAATAAATGGCGGGAAAAAACCTCTTTTGCTAATGTAGAAATAGTAGAACCAGTTGGTAGATCAGGGGGGCTAGCTCTTATGTGGGATAGTTCAGTAGTAGTAGAAGTAGTCAAAGTTTCTTTAAATTTCATCTTTGTCTTGGTTCAAGACCACAGCAACATCAAGTGGTGCTTGGGGTTGATCTATGGGGCTCCTGAACAGGCCAATAGGTCCGCAGTTTGGAATGAAATAAGCTCTTTCAATTACATTGCAGATTTCCCATCAGTTTTGGTAGGGGACTTCAATCAAGTCATCTCACAGCAAGATAAGAAAGGTGGAAACCCAGTCCCTGGTCATATGAACACTGGTCTGCATGACTTATTAAGGAAATTCAGATTGAGAGAGCTGCAAAACAAAGGCCCATGGTTCACATGGTCAAACAAAAGAGAATATCCTCACACCATCTTCCAGAGGCTAGATAGGGTTTTTGGGAATGATAGTTGGTACAATAACTTCCCTCAGTCAGCCATTACTAATCTGCCCATGCTACAATCAGATCATGGCCCTATATGTCTGGAAACCAGATGCCAACAGAGAGCAAGGAGGAAAGTAAATAAGTTTGAAGCCTTTTGGGCAAAGTTGGAACCTCCAAAATTGATTGTCAGAAAGGTTTGGAATGACATCACAGCGGAACAGCAATCAGATTTCTTTACAGCAGAAGATTTAGACAAAGGGCTCCAGAGATCAATGATGCATCTGGTAAACTGGCACAAGAAGACTTTTGGATGCCTGGAAAGAAGAATCAAAATAGTCACTAGCAGACTAGAGGAACTTCAACAGAAAAGTGATCCCACATTGTATATTGACAGAATTAGGGGGCTGGAATTTGAACTAAATGATTTGATGGAAAAAGAGTCAGAATATTGGAGGCAAAGAGCAAAGGTAAAATGGATGACAGAAGGGGAAAAAAATACAGCTTTCTTCCACAAATGGGCAACCAGAAGAAAAGAGAACAACACTGTTCAAGGAATCATGGATTATAATGGAGTGTGGAAAGTAGAAGAGGAACATATAATCCAAATCTTGACAGATCACATAAAGTCCATCTTTGTTCAAGAAGAAAGTTATCCCTCAATGATCACAGGAGATGTTCACAGAGAGGTATACTTGCAGAAGAATGGAAAGAAACTCTCAGCACAACAAAGAAGAAGTTTAGATAGAGAATTCACAGGGAAGGAAATATGGGATGCTTTAAAGGAAATGAAATCATGGTCCTCACCAGGTGAAGATGGAGTGCCTGTAGGGTTTTATAAGCAATACTGGAGAATTATAGGTAAAGAGGTCACTAGCACCATCTTAAACTGTCTGCAGCAGAGAAGTTTTCCCCTAACCTGGAACAGGACACAATTGATCTTGATACCAAAAAAGAAGCTACCACAAAATGCATCAGATTTCAGACCAATAGCCCTGTGCACAGTGAAATACAAAATCATTGCCAAACTCCTTGCTAACAGACTCAAAAAATGTATAGGATCCCTGATATCAGAAAACCAAAATGGATTCATTCCTAAGAGGAGCATAGTGGAGAATGTCTTACTGGCTCATGAAGTGATCCATCACCTAAATAGGAAGATAAGAGGGAAAGAAGGGATTGCAGCCATCAAGTTGGACATGAGCAAGGCCTATGACAGAGTCTCTTGGTCTTTCTTGGAAATGGCATTAAAATATGAATTTCCCAGAAAATTGGATCAATCTAATCATGTGGTGTGTTCAATCAGTCTCTTATCAGGTGGTAGTGAATGGACAGACTTCAGAAACATTTGCCCCTAATAAGGGACTGAGACAAGGATGTCCACTCTCTCCTTATTTATACATCATAGTGCAACAGTTTATGTCTGCATGGCTGGAAGACAAACTGAGAGAGAATAAGAATTTGGGGATTAAGCTATCAAGAAATGGTCCAATCATTAGTCACCTAATGTATGCAGATGATACTATCCTTTTCACAAAGGTCACTTACCAGTCTGCCCTGGACATAGCAAAATCCATAGATCTATTTGTCAGGCATTCAGGACAAAGATTGAACTTTGATAAATGCTCAATTCTTTTCAGTCCTAACACATCTGAGGATATGAGGTAGTATATGCTGTTCACACTGCACATACATAATCAAGGCTTGAATGGAAATTATTTGGGAATGCAGATAAACTTGCAGGAACACAAGAAAGGGATCTTCCAAGGTCTTATTAAGAAATTTAAGGAGAAATTTGGATCTTGGAAGAATAAATGGCTGTCATTACCAGGGAGAATAACACTTGCAAAGCATGTGTTAAACTCATTAGCTATATACCCTTTGAGCATATTTAGAATCCACAAACATGTGCTCAGGAAAATAGACAAGATGACAGCAACCTTTATTTGGAAAGGAGAGATGGAGGGAAGGACCATTCACTGGAACTCTTGGTCAAAAATCACTAAATCCAAAGAAGAAGGTGGACTGGGAATGAGATCTGCTGAGGGAATGAACAAGGCATTGTTAGCAAAGCAAGTCTGGAATATTCTAAACAATCAGACTTCCCTCCTAACTCAGGTGTATCAGGAAAAATACAACAAAGGAAAGGATATCAGAGAAATTAGAGTCAGACCTGGAGATTCATGGGGCTGGAGATCCATAATGTGGGCAAGAGATATTATCACTCAGAATTTATCATGGTAGGTTATAAATGGGAAAAACACTGCTCTCACGGATCAATGGATTCCAACTTGTCACAACTCTCTTCAGGAGAATACTGTCTCAGTCCAGCAAACAAATTTGAGAGTGGAACATCTAATTGACAGCCAAGGCCACTGGAGGATGCCTCTGATCAGAGCAATATACCCAGTAGAAATGATTCCACATATCCAGGCTATCCACATCAATCAACAAAGGGAAGGACAAGACAGGCCTATATGGAACCCAAGCAGATCTGGCCAATACTCAGTGAAAAAAGGATACCACATCAGCATGAAGACAATTGGCTGTCCAGATCTTAGAAGAAAGAAACTCTGGAACAAGATTTGGAATCTAAAGGTCCCATATAAAATCCTAATTTTCCTTTGGAGAGCTGTAAATGGGATACTTCAGTCAGCTGTCAATCTAAGAAAGAGAAAAATCCTCCAGGATGCCACATGCAAGAGATGCCTAAATGCAGATGAAGATGAGGTGCATATGCTACTGAAGTGCCCTGAATCTAAACAAATATGGAGAGAAGCACACTTAGATCAGGCAATTGATGTTCAAGCACAGACAAAGATGGATAATTTTGGAACATGGCTGGAATTCTGGTCACAAACTGCAGACTTGACAGATCTTATCAAGTCAGTCTTTATTCTTTGGGAGATCTGGTCCCAAAGATGCAAAAGAGCAGTAGCTGATCAATCTACAGATCCAGTGGGAGGCACCATGGTAGCACTACAGAAGTACCAACTGAACCTCCAAGTCGCAGCCAAACAGAAAGAAGCAGACCTGGAAACACTACCAGAAGCAACAATACTGGGTGAAGCAGACAGCTGGCAAAATGGACACCAATCTCTAGAGCCTCGACACCTCACTGAGGTAAAAGTGGATGGCTCATTTCAGAAATCCAAAAGTCTAGGCACAGCGGGTTGGTCAATAAAGAGACAATCCAGTACACACATAACTCAGATAACAGGTTCTGATTTCTTTGTTAGTAACACGCCCCTGCAGACAGAAGCAATTGCGATGTGGCGGGCGAACAAAGCAACGGCCAGGTCAGGCGACCGAATGGTCAGTATGCAAACGGACTCCTCGAAACTGGTGGCGGCTTTCATCATCCCGAACTAGCACCATGGCAGATAAGAAGTGTGGTAGAAGCAACTTGTAATTTTATTTCTTTGCATTTCTCTTTCTTTAAATTGGAAAAAGTAGATGAGACCTCCTTGACCGAGGTGCATAACATTGCAATCGGTTTAGGAAGAACATTATGTAATTTGCATGTTTTAAATTAAATATTAGTGTTTGCCTTAAAAAAAATTTTTGGTAATACTGTATGTGGATTGGTCCACCGAACTTATATACTAAATTTCAGACACGCCGTTTCCAATGTAGGTTTAATCTCAACATACCGACTTACTCCACTACTGATTTGCAAAGATTTAGTTGAAAAAAAAACATTATATATCTAACTTAACAAAAATTCTACCGTTCTATCAACTAGATGTTAAACTAAGCCTATGTTCATTAGCTGCACTAAACTATTGTATTATTGCACTGATTAAGCCCTAACATTCCATTCCTGATCCATCATTATCTTAATGACCTATAGCCGTCCGAGTGTCATCTTCATTACGTATCGATTAATTATACAAGTTTATAAATAATTTTATGAGTTCATAAATTTGATGCATGTTCTTCCCACGCATCTTAAGCCAAACATTTCGACCAACTCCATGAGAAATCACATGAGAGCATGAAATAATCAACTATAATTTGTTAACTTATTGACGCCAATAATGATGCTAATTAAGTGTTTTTTTCATCAACGGAATCCAGATGCATGTTAGGTGTGGGTAAATATGTAGCAAACCTAACAATTTAAAATGGTGTTTTAACAAAATTAAATCATCTATGAGGCATACATCTAATCTTTTACAAATTATTTAAATTAGTATTGCTTGAATCCAAAAAAAACTTCAATATATCTCCATCCCAAATTCAGCAATTTACTTAATAATATAAATTTTGGAAGTTGTCGGGAACTGGAACTCCTAATTCAGTCAATAGGGGTGTAGATGAGTCGAATTGAAACTGAATATAAGTGTACTCAAGCTCGACTAGTTAATTATTTTGTGAGATTGAACTCTTTCGAGCGTAAAAAAAATTGAGTTCAAATTTAACTCGTTAATTTTTTTTATGAGCTCAAAACCGACTCACGAGTTCAATAAATTCAAATTCCAACTCGAATCAAGGAAGCTCTTCAAACTCAAAAACTTTTATTTCAAACCAAATTAACTTAATTAACTTGATAAATTTTAATAAAAATATACTAACAACCAATGTAAAAAACTAAAATGGATGAATATAAATTACTAAATATTTTAGTTTTGATTTGGGCTGCCTAATCAACTTAACCCTAAAATAAACTTGTTTTATTCCTAAAAAAATCATAATATTGTTTAAATTTGTGTTTTCAATAACGGGCTGCCTTTGGGGACTGCTGTTGTGGAGAGGCTAGATTGTTTTGTGTCTGTGTTGCCGACGGGCTGTATTTGGGGACGGCTTTGGGGAGAGGCTAGATTGTTTTGTGTTGTGTTGCCGATGCCACTATTTTCCTTTTCGTGTGGGCTGCATACAAGCATTTTCGAGGTCAAGAAGATTGAGAATGTAAGGTTAATACAGCTTGTGGTTTTTGTAGTGTTTTTGGGAAGATTATGGGGATTTTGCTGCCACTTTTGTTTTGTAGAATGTCATTTGGAGATGCATTCACTTTTGCTTTCATTATAAACTCCAAAGGTATTGTTGAGCTAGCTTTCTTCGATGACTTGCACAGATCAAAGGTTAGCTACCAAACACCCAAAAATTTAATTCGTTAATTTTTTTTTTTAAGTTCGAGAATGACTCGCGAGTTTAATAAATTCGAACTTCAATTCGAGTCAATGAAACTTTTCAAATCAAAAATTTTTATTTTAAATTAAATTAACTTAATTAACTTGATAAATTTTAATAAAATATACTAACCACCAATGTAAAAAAACTAATATACATGAATATAAATTTATTAAAAATTTTAGTTTTGATTAGAGCTAAACTAATTTTATTCCTAAAAAATTCATAATAGTAATAATATGTTTACCTTTACGCATTGACTCGATAAACTTATTGAGCCTATCAAAATATATTTTATATGCACATAATCAACTCGTCACACTATCAAAACGAGTTCGAAATTGAAACCAGAGTTCGGTGCTCGAATTTTGAGAGTTTCTCAAAATTTGCTCACGAACGTACCACTTCATTTACGTACAACCTATCTGCCAATAGGTTTGATAAGTTCAAAGTCTAAGATAAATTTGTAATGCTGGATACATTTTACATATCAGTTATCTGGACAGTAATAACTGATTGATTAGGCGTGGGTTATGATGTAAACCAACAAGACTGTTTTTAAAAAAATTGAAGAAACGTAAATACGATATTAGAAAATGGAAGTTGACTTCCAATAACTTTGGGGCCACAAAATAATGCATCTTTTAAATTGTTTTACTAGAGTAAAGCAGTCCAAAATTAATATTATTTTCTCAATAAAATTTGTTTATAATCTATTTAAAAATAAAAATAAATTGGTGGAATTCAACTGTGCGACTATACAAGCATCAACGAAAACTACATTCCAGTAGTATCCAACACGTTTATCCGGTAATATTCTGTCTATAATTGAGTTTTTTATACATTTAATTTCTAATAAAAGACCTTGGTGGTTGAATTAATTTTATAGAAAAAGATTCGGTCAAATATATTGCCGAATTGATTTTCTCAACATTTTTGAAAAATGTACTCCATCTAGGATCATTAGGAATATTCCCATTTCAAGCTTCTAGAAGTTTTATTTATCTTTACTGTTAATTATTTAAAATTATCTAAGATGGCAAAAATACATTATTACTATTTATTATCTGTATATATCAAAATGTGAATTTTAAATATTAAATATATTTTGATTTTATATTTTGAGTAATTGACTTGAAGAGTGTGAGAGTTGGCCTTTATCAGTGATGAAAGGAGCATTTTTGAGAATATTCGAATAAAAATTACAAGTTGCATTTAGGAAAGCCCACAAAGGCTGACTCGAAAGCAAAAGGCATGTCTAGAGATTCTATTTTTCCTCTTTGGTGCAATAATGTCCACAAAAATATTCATTGTCGCTGAAATTATTCCTCACCATTTCTTTTTTCTAGTAAAAAAGCTTTTCATTTGATTGGCATTTCCCTTTTAAACTCTAATCCTAAGAGGGGTAAATTGTGTGGGGTAAAATAGAAGTTGAAATAGTAGTGTACTCCGAACCAGTGAAAATTGCAGAGAATTGTAAAGTGATTGAATGTGATTGAATTTCACTAAAAAAAATGAGTGAAATGAAAGGAAAAATGAATCTACCGATAAAAGACACACGCAACTTAAAATGTGATATACAAGTAATAAAACTGTACATAGCTACATCGAAACGATCTGAGTATCATGTAACTTGGACCACTTCCTTTGTTTCAACTGAACTTACACCATTTTTTTTTCGAGTGTCTCAATCCAAACGACATACTTTACTTTCATGATAATAATTTTTTTATTTTCCTTTATTCATCTCACCCACTTTCTTCTCTAATTAAATCTCCATTATTCATATTACAATTTTTAATCAAAATTAAATTTTACTCTTTACAATTTCTACTATGACAGAGGATAGTGACAAAACCATTCACAGATTTGGGTAGATGTTTACCTACTCTAAAATTTGAAAGTCAAACTATATTACAATTTTCCGGTTAAATTTGAGATTTTTCGATTTTAAAATTTTCGAATTTTCCGGTTAAACTATATTACAATTTTCGATTTTTCAACGTAGAGTGCAAAGTTTTTGTTGGGGACGACCATATTCAGTTAATGCAGTTATGTTTTCGGTGGTTGACCACTGATTCATTGAGGTTTTAGTCAGAGAGATGACCGACAGGCTTAGCGAACTCCGATGAGCTTTACGGGACTGCGTTTTCCATTTTTTAATTTTCGAACGGCATGGGGCCGGACGGGGCGGCGTGAAATGTGATGAAGATTGTTTTCCGTGGTGGAACCGGCTTCTTGATAAGCTGATAAGCCGTGTAGTAAACTTTGACTGTGCTGCTCCACTAATCAGTCAACGTTCAGCGGCTTGACTGATCTTCAAAATGACTTATCATCTCCAATTTACTTTACCTTTTCTTTTTTTTACAGTTGTACGTTTATGCTAGGGGTGGCAAATAATCTCATTACCCATTGGGTCCCAATAAAAAGATTAAATGGGATGGGAATTCATTGATAAAATGGTAATTTGGGATTAAGTTAAATGGGATTATTTGGGAATGGGAAATAATGGGATTGGGATTGAAATCCCATATTCCCATATTTCCCATTTAATATAGAAATAATGGGAATGGGATTTGGAATCCCATAATTCCCATTATTTTTCCACTATGAACTTGTCTTATTTTATAAGTGATTTTTCAAAGTTGATACTTATGTTTATGTTATTCATGATAAAATGTCGAGAAATTTTATCGAGCTTACGAAACGAGTTCGAACTCGAATTTGACTCGAATTGATCGAGCTTACGAACCGAGCTCGAAATCGAATTTAATCGAGTTTACGAAACGAGCTCGAACTCGAGTTCGAATCAAATTCGACCGAGCTTATCCGTTCATACTCGAGTTTGACTCGAATTGATCGAGCTTACGAGCCGAGTTCGAAATTGAGTTCGAATCAAATTTGATCGAGTTTACGAAACGAGCTCGAACTCGAGTTCGAATCGAATTCGATCGAGCTTACGAAACGAGGTCGAAGTCGAGTTCGAATCAAATTCGACCGAGCTTACGAACCGAGTTCGAAAAGAATTTGATCGAGCTTACAAAACGAGCTCGAACTCGAGTTCGAATCGAATTCGATCGAGCTTACTAAACGAGCTCGAACTCGAGTTCGAATCGAATTCGATCGAGCTTACTAAACGAGTTCGAACTCGAATTTGACTCGAATTGATCGAGCTTACGAACCGAGCTCGAAATCGAATTTAATCAAGTTTACGAAACGAGCTCAAACTCGAGTTCGAATCGAATTCGACCGAACTTATCCGTTCATACTCGAGTTTGACTCGAATTGATCGAGCTTACGAGCCGAGTTCGAAATTGAGTTCGAATCGAATTTGATCGAGTTTATGAAACGAGCTCGAATTCGAATTCGATCGAGCTTACGAAACGAGGTCGAAGTCGAGTTCGAATCGAATTCGATCAAGCTTACGAACCGAGGTCGAAGTCGAGTTCGAAAAGAATTCGATCGAGCTTACGAAACGAGCTCGAACTCGAGTTCGAATCGAATTCGATCGAGCTTACGAAACGAGCTCGAACTCGAGTTCGAATCGAATTCGATCGAGCTTATGAACCGAGCTCGAATTCGATCGAGCTTACAAACTCGAATTTGACCGAGTTTGAGCTCGAAGTGAACTCTAATTTTTTATCAGTTTACATTATTGTTATGCTAATAAGTAATGATTAGTTTATATTTGGATTTAAATTTTGGTAATTTAATGGATTCCCAATGGGATAATTCATTTGGGACCCATTGGGAGTTAAAATTTCTCAAATATAATTTAATCCCAATCCCACCCAATCCCAAATGTTAATGGGAAATTAATTTCCCAATCCCAAAACTTCCCATACCAAAACTTCCCATCCCAAAACTTCCCAATCCCTCCCAATTGCCACCCCTAGTTCATGCGCTCTCCAATTCACTGTTTTTGACACATTTTTAATTTTTTGAAAAATTCACTAATAATATTACTTTCATTTTTTTAGTAATTTTTAGATTAATCTCAATTATACATTATACTTTTCTCTTTATTCAATCTCTCTACTATTCATTTTCCTACTTTCTTAAAAATTATGTCTTCTTTCATGTTGCCATTGTAAAAAAATGAGAAGGAGTATTTAACATGAAATTGATTGTAGATTCAGGGTAAGAATTTGTTTGATACTACAGTGAACTGTGAACGTGAACGAGATGTTGATGTATTTCGGTCACGGCGTTATTTACAGTGCGGTGTTCACTATATATTTGGATGACTAGACGTTATAACACTCACCTTAATATTTTTATGGCGTTTTATGGTGATAAAAAATTTATTTTATACATTAATATAAATTAATATAATTATACATGTTACTAAATAAAATCTAAAACATGTCCTAACCATCTACCTTATCATAAAGAATTTTAGCTCAAGTCCATTTTAGATTATTATCATCACTTTTAGTATTTTATAGTTCTTTTTACCAGTTTCAGTGTAGTTTAGCACATCGGTGAAATCAGGGGTTGTAAGGGCGGCGCCGACAATCAAAAAAGTATATATTATAATCTATATTATTGTTGTTCGGAGCATTACGATTTTAAATTCCCACAATTTCAAATCATATTTAGCGAAATATATTTGTTTGGTTCCGCCCCTGATGTAGCAGATTATTGTTTTATATGTTCAGCAGATTTCAATCGAATTCAGAAGTTTTTAGTGACTTTAGAAGACAATTTCATTCATATTCTAATACCATAACATGCTTATAGATTTATAATGTAAACATGACTTGTTAGGTAGGTGATTGATAAGCATGTTTATGATAAAGGAATATTGAAAAGATAAGCAATGTTTGGGTCTAATCAACTATAACGTCATATTAAAGTTGGACAATCAGTGCTCCAATCACAGAGTTTAGCCTTAAAAACAAATCAGAGTACAGTATGAAAAGCAATTAGTAGTATCCTTAACAGTACGCTAACCTGCTAATTAACGGAGGGTTTAACTGGGGACACAAGTTTAGTTGAACTTGGGAACAAATAAGATCATGGAAACGTGACATGTCGGCTGGGCAAATGGACGTCTGCATCAACAAATTCATAAATAATATGCATCTACTTTACCACACTGTGATAGTGTGTATCCGCATGATCCATGACGCATTTTGTTTTACGTTCTTTCTAGATTATTCAACAAAAAAAAAAAAAAAAAGAACATAGTGAGAGTGATCCATTATTATGTGTATTTTTTCATTTTAATTTTCAACTAATTAAACCGATTAAAATCGTATAATCGTTAAAATTTATTGAATCCGGGTATAACATACTGTCATTATAATATGTTGGTTAAAGTTTGGTGGCTCTTCTTTGTCTAGATCTGGTCCCAATGTTCAGTGCTAAACTTGTCAGGGTTTTGGGCATATTTCTCGACAGTGTCCTTCGGCCAATCAGCGCCCCATGACTCCACCGACTCAGCTCTATGGTCAGCCCCAATATCCATCCATTGCTGCTCAACCAAGGCAGTTCTTACAGTCTCCTTAGACAAATGTGGCGCAACAGTATCATTCTTATGCTCCTTAGTCCCTCATGGTATCCGGCCAATGGTGTATGCTCCGCAGATGACTCAACCTTATCTCACTTATCCAGCTCCACAGGCACAACAGTCCACAACATTTTCAGATCCTCATCCATGGTACATTGATTCTGGAGCCACCAATCATATGTGCAAATCACAAAAACTATTTTAATTATCATCTAAGTATTCTATTGTCACAGGAGGATTTGGATTTTAGAATTTGCTTTACAAAATCCAAAATCCAAAATCTTATATGTTTTACACAATTTTTGGTTTTTGAGATGGGGAGCCCTATTTGCAGATCCACATCCCCTATTTGCAGAGCCCAAATCCAACAAAAATACAAAATTACCCTCAATAAATAATAATACATTTTCTTTAATTTTGACCCACTTGTTCAATTTAATTTCATTTGCAGCACAATTGCATAGTTCATGTTCAGCATCCCCTGATTCTATACCAAAGAGAGAGCCTTTGTGTGCTTCTTCAAAACCCCACAGACCATATCCAGATCACTCTGCATCAGGAGCTTCCCACTGTAAGAAAACCCCAGACATCTCTTGGCAAGATCCTCAATTTCCTTCAGCATGGGTTGCAGGGATCATCTTTCACCACCGCAACATCCTCCGCCATGAACTACACATCAAATATCAGATTATTCAGTAAACACAGAAAACAAATGCAGAGGTTAGATTCAGTGAGAGTAAATTTGTACCTGTGATGGAGCAATCGGAAGTGGTGGATTGGGATTCATGATATGGGTTTTGCTGCCGAGAATGCGGGGAACCCAAATCTGCCCTCGGCCGGAGCCGAATCGCCGCCGAACGGCGGTGGCGGCGATGGTTGACTTTTTCGGCCGGATTTTGATTCACCCGATCGGCGGCCAAATTCGTCAGATTTCGATGATTTTTTCGGGGAATCTGAGGTTATGGGGGGCGGGCTTTCAGATCTCTAGGTATCCATAACGTGAATCAGAGCATAGGATGGTGTTCTTGAGAATTTAGGTATTTTCGGGTTTTTTGCAAAATTTTCTGAAAACCAAATGAAATTAAGTGGAACAAGTGGGTCAAAATTAAAGAAAATGAATTATTATTTATTAAGGGTAATTTTGTATTTTTATTGGATTTGGGCTCTGCAAATAGGGAATGTGGCTCTGCAAATAGGGGCTGTGTTTGAGATTTATGAGTAAAACTCAAAACATAACCAAGTTTTGCCAAATTTTTAAGTTTTATATTTAAAATTTTATTATAGTACTTATTTTAATATTTACTTTTGAAATAAAATTGAAATATTATAAATATTATTATTACTGTCCGGAAATGATATTTACATTAGAAATATTATAAATAAATGATTTAATTTTGAAATGGTCGGTCAAAATTATCAAGCCCACTCTAATTTTTGTAATAGAAATTGACTTGTTCATATTTTTTGAACCCATTTTAATAAAATTGTAAACTTACCTTGATCCAAAATGTAAGAAATGAAAAGTTAGATTTATAATATAATTATACTTATTAAAATTATATTATGATATATTGTTCACAAATCTTGAATTCATCTACTCTAAAAAAATACAAATACCTGAAAAACAATTAGATAAGACGGTATTATGGTAATGCATGACTTGTGTATTTCAAAACTGGCCTAATTATTAATTTGGGCCAAAATACGAAGAATTGGACTATTGCCTTACCGTAAACCCGCCTTACACAAGTATTTTTCCAAAAACTTACATGTATTATTAACTTATTAATAATTTTCAAAACTCAATCTTACATAGCATACAAGGTTTTAACACAATATGGTTTTTGCAAATCTCACTCTAAAAACAGGACTTTGCAAGTACCAAAGCCCAAGATTAGGCCAGTGTGTTCTGAATTTTTGTGGGTTTTCGATCTTGAATTTAGAATTTTGCAAAGTTTGGTTTTGTAATTTATTAATAAATTAATTAATAATTGCGAGAAAGTATTTGTATTATTTTTTAGATGATGCCAAAAAAATATTACAATACGTTTTTAATAATATTTTTGATGAAAATAAATCATTAAAATCAAGTAAAACAAATACAATTTTGACCTTCACTCACAGCCCTCGGACCAAAAGTCGAGAAAGTACTAGCTCCAAAAATGCTATATTATTTTTCTACCATCCACCTATACTCAGCCATAATGGCTCTCCCAAGCACAACTGCATGTCTTTTCTTGCCCTGAAAAATTCTCATGTTTCTCTCCTCCCAGGAGTGATAAAATGTAGAAACCCAGAGGACTGCTCTTCTTTTGAACCCCTTCACCCTCCAATTCATCAAACTCTTTCTCAACTCTCTCAAAGAGTTAAGTGGTTGCACTCCAATGGATTGCAGAACCTCTCTACCATATGAGCATTATGAAAATAAACGAGCTGCTGTTTCAGACTCCGGTATACACAATCTACAATTTGGTTGCTGCCCTGTAATGTGAAATTCTTGCAATCTATCCACAGTTGCAAGCCTGCTCTTCAACAACAACCACTTGAAAAATATGTGCTTTGCCAGTATTTTGGTGTACAAAACCAACTTAGCCAAATGATCGTCCTGAGTACCTCCCTTCAAATGATTGTATGCAACTGTGACTGAAAATATACCTCTCTTGCTTACACATGTTGAAAGATCACCTCTCATATTTGCTTTCAACCCCATCAACAGGACCCAAATCCAGTTTTGATTAGGTGAGACATTGTACATGCATGTTCCAATCATTTCCCTATTAAGTAGTATGCTTGAATCCAGCAGACCCAAAGCACATCATTTTCCCCTGATAGCCCATAGGTGCTAGCACAAAGACGCTAACTTCCACGAAGATGGTTCTCTGAGTCCCATCCCTCCAAACCTTTTTGCTACATATGCTCAGAGAGTTCTAAGCTGCCGGGGTAAAGTGTCTGCTCCCCTCATCCTTTCCCCACAAGAAAGATCTACACAGTTTTTCAACTTCATCGTGAATGGCTTTTGATATATGATTATTGAACACTAGTAGCTGATAAAGTTTAGTAGAACTGTTGATGAGATGGATCTTTCCAGCATGGGAAATGTGGCTGTTCTTTAATACTACAAGCTGAGCCCTCATTCTATCAATCAAGATAGCACAAGTTCTTTTGTCCCATCTGCAGGTAGAGAGTGGAAGCCCTAGGTACTGCATTGGGAGTTCTCCTCTGACAACATTCAGTATAGCTGTCATAATGGACATTTCATGCTCCTCCATGGCAAAAAAAAAAGACTAGGGACTTCTTCTCATTTATGGCCAAAATTAAATACAATTTTTTAAGTTAAATTCGGTCAATAAACTATTTGATGCAAATATATCTATATTTCATTTTAAGTTTTTAATCATGTATAATCGATAGTATTTTAAATATTTTGTAAAAATACTAAAATAAATTTGAAGGAATCAAAATAATTAGATTCCATTTTAATATATACTAAAATCATTAAAATATTATTTTAAATATAACACTTAGAAATAAGATGAAACTTAATTTGATTTTGGATTTTACTCTGAACCCAAAATAAAGAAGGTTTTGATAAATTCTTAACATATAGACCCTAAAGCGCTAGTTGGGCTTGATATTAAACTTTCATAAATAAGGGGGTGTTTGGCAAAGTGCCTTTTGGGCTAAAAAGTGCTGATTTGACCGTCAAACAGCACTTTTAAGTGTTTGGTGAATGAGTTTGAAAAAGTGCCTTTTGTACTCAATAGGCTAATTTTCAAAAGGCTAAAAAAAGTAGCCTTTTCTACTCAAATGCTCAATTAAATACTTTTTTGCCCTTTCTCCTCTATACTAATTATACAAAAAGATAGAATACATATTGTTGAATTTGGTTTTTGTAGGAAAATTCAAGTGTTCAAAATAATTATGCATCATTCTAATTGTTCAATTAGTATATTGGGTTGCATTATTATGATTATATTATGGATGTTTATGTTCATTAGATTTTATTATAATGTCATTGGTTGATTTTTCTCATTTTCCACTGTAATATCAATAACATTTCATCAAAATTACTCAAAATTACTCAAAAATATTTTTTTCCCTTACATCCATCAACATGAAACAAGAAAAAGGTTTGAAAAAGTCTCTAAAACAAACTTATAATGTATAGTTTTAAAAGAATTTCATGAAAATGTGGATTATAAAATAATTTATTTTAATTTATTATAATTCTTATGTTTCATTTGTAACAAAAAAAATAGCAATTGATAATTTATGTACATTTAATAAGTGAACAAGTAGTAAAATATATTCATGTCCATAAACGTCTTTTTGTCCATAAACAGCTATATCTATCAGCTTATTTTACCAAACACATTTATACAATCAGCTAGTCAAATTAGCCAGTCAAATCAGCTAATACAATCAGCTAGTCAAACCAGCTAATGCAATCAGCTAACAGCTAACAGCTAATTCCCAAACACCTCCAAGAACAAAAGAGTTAACAATGCTTCCATCGGAATTGTTTCCCTTAATTAGCAGAAAGGTTGAGTTTTTTATATATATAATCACACCTCAAACAAACATTCTAACTGATTAACTCGAGGTTGACTTGATGTTGACCGTGAGACTATAATTGAAATGGAGAGTATAAGATCGAAAATCAATTATGCATACAGCCGACATGAATAAATATTATTCAAAAAAATTAATATGCATGTCGATCTTCTGCATTGATGGATATCATCTACCATCTCAGCTCTACTATTAGATTTTTAAAGTATCTTCCATCAACGATGCGCCATTGCATGGGCACGGGCGCACGAATTCACAGTATTGATATGAATGTAACTAAAAGTTTTAAAGTTTATTTCCATTAGGCATAGTTTATATATGTTTAGTTCAAATTAGTTTCTCATTGCCTCCAAGGGGAGATGCAAATAACGTTTAATGAAATGGACTAGTGAGATTTCACAGATTAATCATAGATTTGTGAACTTTGTGACGTGTTAGATGAACTTTTATAATGTTTTGATAATGTATAAGCAACTTGGTGAATCTCTTACTGCTTCGGAGGTGCCGAGGGGAGAAGCAAATAATGTTTAATGAGATGACCCGGGAAGTGATTGCAAAATTGGAGCGTTGGTGACAAATATTTGCCAGATGGCTTGACTCATTAGTAGTTATTACCTCTGATTTCACCCTCTATCTACATCATCCCATTCTATAGTTTATATAACTATTCGAGTATTTGATACATGAAAATGCATTGTAATGTTATAAATATATACATTTCGCTGTAATCTTACAAAATTAATGTCTCCTAGTCAGGAGTACGTCTTGAACTTAATTGCTGTATTTTTTGGTTATTTTCGGTTGGGAGGAGCTATGCATAATCCTCTCTTAAATTTTTTAAAAATAAGTTCAAATTAGTTTCATATAAAAATAAAGCAGCAACTCAATCTTTATTATAACTCCATGCACAGCTTGCATGGAATTAATTAAACACCAGGGTTAATCAACAAACCAAGTTCATGATACTCTAATGTAAGAAGAAGATAAATCAAAGCGAGTACTTAATGTAAGCCGTAGAGGTATTCGCATCCTTCATAAATGTCCCTAGCATCGGAACCTGCAAGCACTTCTTAGTATCCGTCTTGTAAACAAACGCCCTGCATGCACAATCTCTGCTACATTTATCCCTGCATAGCTCAAACCCAATCGGCCCCTCACCGTCGTCATTGGCAACGTTCATGAAATGCTCAGCCGCATCAATCTTGAAGTAGTCCACCTTCGCCTTGGCGGTGCACGGCTTCAGCTTCGGCGGTGCACAGGCGTCGCTCCACCCTAAAAGCCCCTTCCGCGTAGGACACGCCACACACATTGCCCTGTCGCAGAGACCAAAGGCCCCGCATTTCTTCGGCATGCCGCATTGTCCGATGTTATAATCGGAGAAGAAGGCGTAAGTCTCCTGCCATCTGTAGTTGTAGTAGGTGTAGGCTTTTACATTCCCGTCGGAGCCCAACCGGAGAAATGATATGGACGTGTTGTAGTCTAGCTTCCGGAGGAAAACAGTATTGGCGTTTCCGATCGGTCTTGATTGAAGCAGGCGACGACGGTTCTGCGGCGGTGCTGCACGGTGGTAGAGCCCCAACAGAAGCTGCGAACTGGTTTCGTCAATGGGGTCCGATTTAAACTCGACTCCCTCGAGAGCACCCGAACCCCACCTGAGCCACCCGCTGAATAGAATGTTCTTGCCGGACGAGTTCAAGTACAGCCCGAACCCTTCCTTCTCATCAACAACCAAGCTATACTTCCCGTCACGACCGTCCTCGTCGGAGGTCCGGGAAACCAGCTTCTTCCCGGCCCCGAGCAATGCTCCGGCGAGGATGGTGTCAGCGGAGTGGTCAAAGCTCTGCCAGATAAACTTCCCCTTTTTGTTGTACAGCACAAGGTTTCCATTACTCAGCAGTTTCATTCCGGTGACGCCTTTGTTACCGGTGTTGGTCTGCCATGCCACGGTTCCGTCGACATCTGCAAGTACTAGGTTTCCGTCGCGGCCGAATGAGAGGGTGGAGTTTTCTCCGACGGGGTGGTTCCGGTTGGCGTCCCAGACCCAGCGCATGAGATCCTCGTCGCGAGGTCTCCCGCCTTTCATTCCGAGGATGTATTGTCCCGGAGTTGTGTTGTAAAGATAGAGAGAGTAGATTCCTCCGGACATGGGGTTGAAGGAGGTGAACGGGTCGTGGACACTGGCCGGATTCGGAATGTAGCGATACCAGGCGTAGTACTCGGAATAGTGGTCGCTGAACTGTAACTGATCGTTGTTTATGATCTTGAAGGTTGAGTTCACAGGGACTTGAGCTCTAACAGTGGCGGATTCATTGCAGAGAAGGATGGTTATGAGTGTGGTGAGAAGCAGAAACTGAAATGCTGGGGACATTATTGAAGAAGATGAAGATTGAGAGATGTTTTTGTTTTGGTTTGGATAATATTGGCTGTGCATGGCGAGTGTTTTTATATGGAAATGGAATTATATCTTCCTTTGAAAAGTCTAGGTTTTGTGTTGAACAGTCAAAGTTTAATGTGAGTTAGGTAAGGAGAGAAAATAATGCAAATAGATGACTATACAAATTCAAATTCTAGTTATTGGTTTAATTTTTTCAACTTATTTTTATAAAACTATTAAACTGAAGTGACATAAAAGTTAATACATTTAAAATAATAGTAGTAAACTAAATTAAAAATAAAGAGCAAAACCTTATTAATGTTGTACTCTGATGAGTTCTTGATAAAGTACTCAAGAATTTTTATAAAGTACTATCATACTAAGAATCACATAAACTTTAAAAATTGACCGTAATTGATCGGTGTATTTGAAATAATGTGCCAACTAAAAGTGTAAAAACACACTTTGTTATATATGTTACAAAATCTTTGTAAATTATAACTCTGAACTCTTGTTCGGCTAGATCTTCCAATAACGATGACTCTGAGCAAATCTCATATCATTGGTATCATGGTGTTTGTTAACATTCAATGGGTGTATTCGCACTTTTCAAATATATCAACACTTACCCAAAATTAAAGGCGTACAAGAGTAATTTACTAAAAAAATAATGTATTATAATAAAAACAGGTGAATTTTATCAAATAATATGATTCTTAAGAATCAAATTTGAGATCAAGTCCCATATATATAAACGTTGCTCTATATATACGTATACTCTTAACAACGTATCGTTGAAGATACGTTTACTCTTATCAGTCCTATGGACAAGTTGAGATTGGGAATGATTATTCATCATCAATGCAGACCTAGAAATGCATATCAGATCCAGAAACTGAAAAAGATTTGTTGAGTTTTAATGTATGGCGGCTGTGTATGGATTTTCAATATCATTACATTTTTATTATATTTTGGTGCAAATATAACAGAAATCATGTAAATATATGAGTATGTATATATTAATCATTCTATTTAATATTGTTAGATTAATCGCAACACATAATATTCAAATTTTAAAATTTATTTTCTTATTATGTATAAGTAAATAAAGATATTGTTAGTAAAAAATATATGTTGAAATGCTTGAAAAGTGAATTGGAATTTTTCTCACGATTCCTAATATACGACTTAGGAAAACGCATATGATCATTAATATCTTTAAATAATATGTATGTTATTGAAAAATAAAAGATTAATATTTTAATATTATGTATTACAATGATTTTAATAATATCACATTTAATATTATTGATGAATGATGATTATATATTTATTCAAATACTTGGTCAAGATAAAGAAAAGCCGCCGCATGAGGTCATCATCATGCCATGCATGCATGCAGGCCACACAGAAAGAAGACACACCGACGACGAACCAACACACCTCTGCGCATCAATAAATTTGCACTGTGAAGATTAAAACGATGGCCCCCATATTCATATTTTTCTGTGAATATTTTTCTGTAATTAAACTCAAGCTTTCTGCTAATATGCTCGCTTAATTAGTTGGTGAAGGATAAAATTTCTGATTTTGTTCTAACTGGCGGAACTAGGGGTTGCACAGGACGCACACGACAATCCCAAAATTTATATTATATGCTATATCTGTTAGCTTTCACAGAGATAAGCTGAGAAGAGGAGAAAGGATAACAATGATGTTGTGCAGAAAACTTGATACTGCTTTTCTATTCATATCATCATTTATATACGCAAACTCTGAAAGAAAAAAGAAAAAAGAAATACGAAATAATCTAATTTCTACAGAAGAAGGAAACGTAATAATCTAATTCCTACAGAAGAAGGAAAGGAAAATATCAACTTCCTACAGATGCTAATTGACATCTTTATTTTCTAGAAATAGTTGCATAAAATAAACAAACAAGGAAAAGAAAGATGACTAGAATATCTCACAGACCACCCCCGTAATTTTGTCATCACTTTATCTCTGCAACTCCGATTCTGCCCCTAAGTTCTTGAAAACGAACTCGTCCGAGAGTCTTTGTCAGGATATCAGCGAGCTGAGCTTCTGTGTTGATGTAGTCGATGTCAATATCGCTCTGCTCCAGATAATCTCTAATCAAATGGTAACGTATATCAATGTGTTTACTTCGATCGTGAAACACAGGACTTCGGCTAAGATCGATTGCCGATTTGTTGTCCACCAGTAACGTTGGTGCTTGTGGCTCTTCACCTTGCATTTCACCAAGTAATCTACTAAGCCAAACACCTTGGCAAGCGGCAGTGGCAGCTGCAATATATTCTGACTCGTATGAAGAGAGTGCCACCACCCGTTGTTTCTGTGATTGCCAACTCACCGGAGATTGGCCTAGGAAGAAAATCAGTCCCGTCGTACTCTTTCTATCGTTGACGTCTCCGCCCAAATCAACATCACTATAACCTGCCAAGAGTAAAGGTCCATCACCTTTTCCATATGAAACTCCAAACTCTAGAGTTCCCGCCACATAGCGTAGAATATGCTTCACTGCTGCCATATGCTCAACTCTTGGCTGCTCCATGAATCGGCTAACATAACCAACTGCAAAAGTAATGTCTGGCCGAGTATGAACTAAGTACCTGAGACTTCCCACCAAGCTGCGGTAGTCCGTGGCGTCCACCGGTCTCCCGTCTCCCGTCTTGCTTAGTTTGAGTCGTGCCTCCATTGGTGCCGCACATGGATTGCACTCTTCCAGTCCGGCCTTTTGTAAAAACTTCTTTGCATAAGATGATTGGCAAAGAGTGACCAAACCCTTCCGTTGTTGCACTTGGATGCCGAGATAGTAACTTAGTTCGCCGAGGTCGCTCATCTCAAATAGATTCGTCATCTCCTTTTTGAAATTCGTCAGTTCTTCGATTGAAGTTCCGGCGATGATCAAGTCATCAACGTAAACTCCAACTAGCAGTTGCTCCTTCCCGTTGCTCCGGCAATATACCGCGTGCTCGGCTTCACATCATACAAACTCCAAGTCGCGAAGACTCTTGTCAAGTTTGGCATTCCAAGCCCTCGGAGCTTGATGTAGTCCGTAGAGAGCCTTCTTAAGCCGAAGAACCTTGCCCTCGTTGCCTTGAATTTTGAAACCCGGCGGTTGCTTGACATAAACCTCCTTCATCAGATCACCATTGAGGAACGCAGTCTTGACGTCCATGTGGTGGATTGGCCACCCGTGGTGTGCAGCGAGCGCGATCAGAACCCGCACCGTCTCCATTCGCGCGACTTGAGCGAACACTTCCTCGTAGTCCACCCCCTGCTGCTGCACGTATTCCTTTGCCACTAACTGCGCCTTTAGTTTCACCATCTCCCCGTTCGCGTCCTTCTTGAGCTTGAAGACCCACTTAAGTCCGATGGCGCGGTGTCCCGGTGGTAGATCGGTGAGGCGCCAAGTCTGGTTTGCCTCGATGCTTGCAATTTCCTCCATCATCGCCGTTCGCCATCCTTCGTCCTTCTCGGCTTCAGCTAGGCTTGTTGGTTCGTCGACTGTGAGAAGACAAACCTCCTCGTCCTCAGCTTCAATCTTCTCGGTGGCGTTGAGAAGGTCCTCCATGGTTCGATACCGCCGTTGTGCCTTAACTCCGGAGGATGGTTCCGATGCGTTTGCCGGAGGTGACACAAATTCCACGTTTGGTGGTGGTGATGCACTTGGGGTTCTCGGACTTGACACTGTAGCTTCACTTCTAAGCCTGCTTCTGGTGAAATTCTCATCGTCCGAATGAAGAATTTTCTGGGCTGGTTCGCTACCTACATCAAAAGAGACAAAACGGTCGAAGTTGGAACCCTCACCATGCCCATGGTTTTGTTGCTGTGCCGATGTGGTCCAGTCCCATGCCATGTCTTCATCAAAGACGATGTCGCGTGACACTTTCACCCGGTCTGTGGCAGGGTTGTAGACGCGGTACGTCACAGTTCCAGTTTCATAACCAAGTAGCACCATCGGCTTGCTCCGGTCCTCCAGTTTCTTCAGCCCTGGCTGCGTGGCCTTGACGTGGGCGACGCACCCAAACACCCGGAGATGGCTCACGCTCGGCCTGCGCCCGTGCCATGCTTCATAGGGTGTCTTGCCGCTGACGCTCTTCGTGATTCCCCGGTTCAGAAGGTAGACCAACGTTGTCACTGCTTCTCCCTAGAATCTCATCGGCATGCCTCTGGCCTTCAAGAGGCAACGTGCCATGCTAACCACTGTTTGATTTCGTCGTTCGACCACGCCATTTTGCTGGGGCGAGTATGGCACCGTTGTTTGTCGATGTACATCATGGTCGGCAAAATACTCGCCGATTTCTTGAGACGTGAACTCACCTCCACGGTCGGTCCGCAGCGTCTTCAACTTGCACCCGCTTTGTCGTTCGGCTGCTGCCACAGTCCTTTTGATGGCGTCTGCCGCTTGATCCTTCGAGGTCAACAAGACTATCCACATATATCTACTAAGATCATCTACCATTAGTAGAAAGTATCGTTTACCTCCGGGAGTTTGTGGCTCGATGGGTCCATACAGATCGGCGTGCACGAGCCCAAGGCGTTCGGTCGCTCGGTTCTTGGCTTGGCTTGGGAACGAGCTGCGTTTCTGTTTCCCGGCCAGGCAGGCGTCACACAAGCGCTCAACGTCATCGAGCAGCGGGAGTCCGTCCACCATCTTGTTCCTAGCCATGCGTCGAAGGGCCTCGAAGTTCATGTGGCCGTATCTCGCGTGCCATCGCCACCCATCCTCGCACCCATGCACCGCAAGGCACACTGGTCGTGCCAAACTCAGATGAAGGAGGTAAAAATGCCCTTGGCCTCTTGGCACCCGCGCGAGCAAGCGCCCGCCTTGATCCCGTAATGTGAGCCACCCGTGCTGAATCCTCGTGTCGTACCCTTCCTCGTCCAGCTAACCGAGGGAGATGATTCCGCTATGGAGCCGAGGTATGTAGTACACATCGTCCAACTTTAGGTGCTCACCGTTCCGGCACGTAAAAAGGATCGTGCCAGTGCCTTCTATTTCCACGGAGGTGTCGTCCCCTAGTTTGACTGAGTCTCGTACATCTGTGTCTAACTCGGAGAAGAACTCCCGTCTTCCGCACATGTGGGCACTTGCACCGGAGTCGAGGAACCATGCCATGTCACTCTGCCTGAGCTCCTTCGTTGGCCGTGCTTTAGATCGCGTCTCGTTGAGCTGGACGTGCTCCTTGGTGGTTAAGTTCCCAATCGTGAGTGAGTGAAGTCTTGCCACGAGGAGCGTCTGTTCGTCCACTTCAGCTTGCACGAGGTTGACACGTCCCTTCCGTTCGCGCCGTGGCTCGGGGCAGTCCTTGGAGATGTGGTCGGCGTATTTGTTACAATTGTAACACTTCAACTTCGTCAAGTCTTTGTCACCGCTCACCGCCCGTTGGCTGTCGTCTCCCCTGTGGCTGGGTTTCTTCCCCTTCTGAAAACCCTTGCCTTTGCCTTTGTTCCCGGAGCTAGAGCCCCGGCCCGTGCGATCCACTCTTGTTCCGTGAGCAAAAATTGACAGTTGGAGTTGTTCGTGGTGTTGATGGAGCACCGATCTGCTGCTGACCTAAGCCTGCCGATGAGTTCTTCCACTGTCATGCCATTTAGATCGAGCAACGTTTCGATCGAGCAAGCGATCTAGGCGTACTGGCTCGGCACCTCCCGCAAGAACTTTTGGACCACTTTGATCTCTTCTAGAGATTCACCTAAAGAACGAAGGTTATTGACGATACCTGTAATCCGCATGCCGAAGGCGTCGAGCGACTCCCCGTCCTTGAAAGCGATTTGCTCGAACTCCTTGCGTAGACGCTGTGCCGTGGCCTCACGCACTTGATCCACGCCGACTCGCATCATCCGGATTGCCTCCCAGGCTTCGTGTGCCGACGTTTTGACAGCTAGCGCCGATACCATCTCCGATGGCACCGCCCGAATCAAAGCCGAGAGGGCCGCCATGTCTTCCCGTTCAGACGGATCTTCAACGCCGGAAGTGACCTCCCATAAACCTTGTGCTCGTAGGTTTATCTTCTTCACGAGGGCCCATTCGATGTAGTTCGTTGCCGTCAACGTGGGGTACACAATGTTGGCGCCAAGGTTGGTACGTTCTTGGATGGCACGTTCATGGATGACAACTTCGCCGCCGTTGCCGCGCCGTGGCCTGCTGCGTCCTCGTCCTCTCCGTGGTTCCGTTCGTGCCGGAGATCTTGATGCGTCCGCCATAGGATCGTTGAAACTCTTAATACCACTTGTTAGCTTTCACAGAGATAAGCTGAGAAGAGGAGAAAGAAGAACAATGACGTTGTGCAGAAAACTTGATACTTCTTTTCTATTCATATCATCCTTTATATACACAAACTCTGAAAGAAAAAAGGAATACGAAATAATCTAATTTCTATGGAAGAAGGAAACGTAATAATCTAATTCCTACGGAAGAAGGAAAGGAAAATATCAACTTCCTACTGATGCTAATTGACATCTTTATTTTCTAGAAATAACTGCAGAAAATAAACAAACAAGGAAAAGAAAGATGACTAGAATATCTCACAATATCGCTGTAGTTTGGAATAAATGTGTAGTGTAATTTTGATTACCGGTAACTGTCAATTCTAATTAACAGTTTCAAATTTTTTCGTCTGATTCTGTCACTATCATCAGCAAAACTATAATAATTAATTAGAATTTGATGGGCGACATGCATGGACGTACACTTTAATAATTGAAATGATGCGTCCCTTTAAAACATAAACCGTAGACTCTGCATTTTTCCGGCCAACCGCAGTAGCCGGAGAAGAAAGAAAAGTGGACATGATTGGTTTTAACTTTTGAAGACTAGTAATAAGTTTAAGGTGTGAAAAGTGATCATATTAAATTTTAGGAACATTATACCATTCTCCTTGAGTTTATAATTCATTATCAGACAATTCTGAGCACAGTACATGCACATCACATTTTTCACTTCTCGAAAGATAATCATAATATAACTTTAAGACCCCATTATCAGACAATTTTCATTTTATAACCCAATCATGTCTAATCAAAGTCCCTGTAGGTTTAAGAGTACTGTTAGACCATGATTTATGATGTGCTAATTATCACTATTATCATCTTCTTAAACTCCACACATTTGACTGGACTCTTTTTCCAGTTGGAGAAATAAATTTTTTTATTTGAGGTGCTTGTATTAAATTGTAATTTTGTGATTTCAAATAAGTATAAATTTAGCAGTGCTAGTTTCTTCAACTTTCAAAACCACGTTATTGATTGTAAAGATATGAAAATGAATTGAAATATCCGCGAGCAATTATCAAGCAAATCAGTCAAATCAAGTTCAAACTCGAGATTATATCGCTAGCGTGTATATATAACCAATATCATGAATTCCAGTTTAGTCCTATAGCAAATCAGTCATCCTATAGCTTGCTCAATATTATGCATTGTGGTTTGTATGAGAATAAATAAATACATATACTCCACTGATAATTAGACAAACGCATCACACCAAATATGTGATTTAGCCCAGTTTTAATTTTCTAGCTCCATACATGGTTTTACCCTACTCTTTTATCAAATATCTAGAATCTATTACATCATTCACGCCGCAGTTGCTAGTAGTAGTTCATCATCACATCTCATGATTTCTTGATTTCTATTTCATCGTTCACGTCACAATTGTTTGTGATAGTTGATTACTTCTCACGGCTGTGTGCAGTATGTGAGGAAATGTGGAATGGCCACCAGTAATTTCATACGATTACCCACCTACACTAGGTGGAAATGCATGGTATGTATGCAGGGGTCTAATTCTCTCTTTCACTTAATTGTATTTGTTTAATTTAATTTACCAACTTCGTTCTTTCTTATAATTTCTTGCGTATGTTAAATGCTACTCCATCTGAAAAAGTAAACAAAACAAATCGATGATGATGAAAGGAAGATATTTAACACTTGAGCATTGAACGGATTGAGGTAAATAAATTGATACGTTCGCGAGTAACGATTGAGTAATTAAGTTGGTTGAGTAGGGAGTTTAAATTCTAAGTGACTAGAATCGAATTATAACTCGATAGTTTATATATATGTAAAGCTTTTAAAGGAATAAATAAAAAACATTCTTCCCTAAATTAAATCTAAAAGTGAAACGGTTCAATTTTAGAAAATGCAAAGTCTCTAGAAAGTCCGATTTTTCTAAGTGTTATGAAACTACCACTATATATTAAAGGTCAGGCGATACTATTTTGTGTTAAAACATTGATAGTATCAAAGTGAACATATAGTAAAACATGTTTTAATGCAAAAATTCATGAATTTACATTAAAACATAAATAAAATTCAAATAACAAATTTTACAGTTCAAATTAAAAGGTACACTGTATAAGTTAAAACGTATAAAGACTCTTATAGAAAGTCAGGAACATTGGACTTTCAGGAGACTTTCTCTTTAGAAAATGATGATTGATATTAGAGAACTACATGAACTGAAGTAACTTATTGGGAAAATTCTCACAAAAGTGTAATAAGAGTTCAAATTCCTACTTAGGGTGTTAAACTTTCAATATTCCTACTAAGGGCATTCAATTATTTTAAAGACAAATTTACCCATTTTATTTATTTTCTAAATTTAGTTTTGGCTAAAATGCTTAGATAACCCTTAGGTCTTGGTTATGTGCACATATAACTTTCAGTTATTTAAATGTGCTATTGTAACCTTGGACCGACGTTGACTTTGAAAAATGATAGCCATGATCTGAAGATCGGTGTTGACCAATTAATTCCGGCAAAATTTTAATATAAATGACAAAAATATCCCAAACATTTATCATCACATCTTCAAAACTCTACCATCACCTCATCCTACATCACAGAGCCCTACCTCTGTTGCAAGGTGGGGAATGGAGCACATAATGAAATACAAGCGACTTAGAATCTTGCTAAATGAAATGATACTTCATATTTGTTCATACTCGCAAAAGGTATTACAATGAGGAATCACATAACTCATTAATCAAGCAAAACCTCAACCACCAACTCTGCAACCTAGTTGTTCGTCTTCTGCTGACGGTGAATTAATTATAAATCCAGTTCCAATCTAATTCAATAAACTTCTGTTCGATCCGAAAATAATGATTGTCGATCCACAAGAAATCAAGGTTGTGCTGGGGGTTTATGATTAATCAAGGCTTGGTATGCATCAGCAAAAATCCGATGATGAACATCGATTAGAACTTCCGTCGAATTGGGTGTTGCTAGGAGATTCATTTATCTCCACCGCACCCACCTTTTAGTAATATGTCCCACAAACGGCATCGTCCTCTGCCCTTTCACATTAGTTCCAGGTCGATTCCGACGACCTTCTCCGCCACCCACCTGCGGGTACGAGTTTCTCCAATCTGCACCACCACGTTACTGCGGTTCACACCCTACGGCCAAGCAGTAGTACTCGACAACGACACACCAACGTCAGCACCATGTGTTCTGTAGCTCTACCTCATTCGTCCCGTCGGTGATTCCGGCGGTGGAGTTCAACGGGTGGATTAGTAGCAATGGATAGATTAAGAAGAAGAAAAGGAGAGGGGTATTATTGTACTTCTATGCTTAAACAAGGTTCACCGGAATCAAAATTTAAGGTTATATTAGCACTTTTCAACAACTGAGGGTTATAATTGCACATATATCCAAGAAACTTAGGGATATAGAAGCACTTTGCTCTTTAGGTTTACTTATCATCATGAAAAAACAGATGGTTGTTCATCTTTGATGCTACCAGTAAACTCCGGGATACCGGCTCCGGTATAAGTGATCCGGGAAGAGCTGGAATCCTAACCCGCGGCCAATCTCTCACCTAGATCCTGCAAAACAAAGCCCCCGGGGTCACCCGAGGGTAGACGCTCCGGCGTGATGATGAAGATAGGGCTTTATGCAGAGGAGAGAGAATATGAAGAAATACAGAGGGTATTTATGTCTGATAGAACATACCTATTACTGTTGGTCACTCCTCTATTTATAATGGCAAGGATCAGAGAGGGTTTAGGCTAAGTGGTCCTCTTCTTGTCGCACATCCGGGGTTGCAAGGTCATTATCATGTCCTTCTTGTACCCGGGTGTGTCCAACATAGCTGATGTCATGGGAGGACCACTGATGGGCCGGACTCGCTCTTCTCCTCTGCCGGTAAGCATAGCGGGCCAGTGTATGGGCTGAGGCCCATATCACCACTAGCCCCCCGAGACCCTGGCTTCCGGGGCTTGGCCCGGTAGGCTGGGTCTCTAAAAGGATCCCAGCGGGCTACAACTTGTGTCGGCCCGTATCACCACGCGCCAAGCCTGCCTTCTTATCGGGCGCGTCTCCTCGCCGTCTGCGCCCTAATTACTATTAATTATTGCTTTTCCTCGATCGTCACATTTTCTTTTCCCAATTTCGAAAAATTCCTTGCATCCTTCTCTATAAATACCAGATCAAAGTTTCACTTTCATTTTTCATCAACAAAGCGCTGTCACTTTCTCCCTCTTTATCCTTTTCTGCTTTCGTTTACCACCCTCTACCTTTCTGATATGAGTAGCAAAGTTCCTACCCCGATAGACGATCACTCTTTGGACATTGACGACCTTCTCCTCCCTCATCCATCAGGCGGAAAGGGACTGATGACGTCCAAAGCGACGGTGGCTTATGGTGCCCCGGAACCCGCTGACCCGAAAGATCCCGGGATGACCCCGGTAAGCGAGGCGGTTGAGGAGCTTGTGAAGAAGATGTACGTACCGTTATCCTATGATGCGGGACTTGAGCCGTTTGCCGGTGACATGCGATCCCGGGCTTGCATCCCCCGGTATCATTTTCTGCACGGGCTCACCTTTCCTCTTCCTCCGTTATACACCGCGTTTCTGAAGTACTACAACATATCTCAGGCCCAGGTGCATTCGAACGCCGTTAGTGTTATGATTGCTTTCCTCTTATCTTGCAACCGGGCCGGGATAACCGGGACTGTGGACATATTCCGCAGCTTCTATTACCTAGTTGCAGCCTCTGTCTCGGGTGTGTTTAATGCCCTGCGTCGGAACAAAACGACGGCCATCTGCTCCGGGAGGCTTGAATCTGTAAAGACGAGCGACTGGATGAACAGCTACTTCACCTTTAATGAGGAGAAGTATCCAGTCCCGGCGTGGAATCAGCAACGGGTTGCTGAAACGAAGACGGTACTTCCCCCGGCTCAGTTTCGACAAGTGTCCGAGAGTTATGACCGAATTGCTGGATTCTTTGTTAACTTGAAGGATTACCAGAGGGTGGGGGGTTACGACTTCCCCCGGGAGGCGTATCCTGCGGAGGTGTTCACCTGCCGCCGCCTGTATGCCAAACGGAGCCTCAGTAATCTTCATTAATTTTACTATTTGTATTGTTTCTTCTGAATTCTTTTGGCTAACTACGTTGGTTTACAACTTGTATGTCATGTATTAGCCATATCTCCCGGCCAGCGATAGCCCCAATAGGGTCGAAATCCGGCGAGGGGGAGGATAAGGGCGCTTCCGAGAAGCCAAAGAAAAACAAGGCTGGGACCGAGAGAGCGGTCAAAGAAACAAAGAAGAGGAAGTCCGGGGAGGGGATATCCGAGGAAAAAGGCCCCGGGGCTTCCAGTGTTATCGGGTCCACGAGGGTCCCTCTAGTCGGAAATCGTCGGCTGGCGTTTGCTATTCCTCCTTCCGGGGGTCACCCCCACAAGAAGAAGAAAATTGAGCCTCACTCCGAAGGTTCGTCCCGGGTTCCCCGGAAGGAAGAGAAATCTACTGCTGATAGCAGCCTCCAACCTATAAAAGAGAACCAGGATGGCTTCTCTTCCCAGCCCATTTTGCTGGATGGCTCACAAGTATGTGTCTCCCTATTCTTAATATTTTAATTCTTTGTATGGTATTCTCATTCTAAGTGTTTATACTTGTGTAGGACCATGCCTCCACGCTGTTAGAGTTCCCCGGGTTGCGAGAACTGGTCAACCAGGTTTGTGACTCCCTGTCCGAAAATCTTTCCCGGGAGGTCGACCAGTTGAGGTCGCAAAATGCCTCTCTCTACAAGGAGCTATCCGAAGCTCACAAGGAGTTATCCTGGGTGAAGAAAGACAGCAAGCGCGGCATGGCCCCTGCGCAAGAGGCTCTTTGCCGGGCTTTCGCCAACCGGGTTTTCAAAAGTCGTTCCTTTGAGGAGAAGATGATGTCTCTTTGTGATGTCTCCAACGAAGCCGCCCTGCACGCCGCCTATTCAGCCATCCGGGAGTATATACCCTGGGAGAACAGGGTGGCATTCGGGGAGACCTGGTATCGCCCGAAAGCGAATGATCGTTTCAATTATGCGGCAGACATGCTGATGAAAGAAGGCATCGACAGAATAGTCCCTGGGGTGCTCGAAGTTCTTGAGGGGGCTCGAAGTGTCGATCCCCAGGATATCATTGCTTATGCTGGCGATGCCGCCAAACTTGCTGAGGATAGGGCAGATCCCGGCCCGGACGACTTGGCCAATCTTGCTGCCATCGAGACCCCGGTGACCTCAGAAGAAGAGGATGGGAACTTCGATGAGGAGAATGATAAGTCCCCCGTCCAGGAGCAAGAGTTCCAGCCGGTGCATGCGGAGGAGGAAAAAGAAGAGCAGCTGTCCCCGGAGAAAAGCAAGGCCCATCAAGAAGAGCAATCTCCCAGGGATTAAGATAATGAGGACACTGATTCTGAAGTATAATCTAGATACTTAGTCCTCTTATTTTGTTTTTATCTTTTTGTTTTGTTTTGAACCTTTATCTCCCCCGGGCTCCTTCCCTGAGCCGTTCTCTTTTGTAATTCAGGGAGGAGAAAAGAGCTCCGGGGATGAGAGCGATGACTCCAATGATGTAAGAGTCCCTCTCTTTTATTTTTATAAGTATAACATTTATTCTGGCTTTATCATTTTGTCATGACTTTTTCGAATTTATGCCTCCTTTTAATTTCGTGTCTAAATCTTCTTACTCGTGTAGCCCCGGGATGATCCTCCGGGTACTGTTCCCTCCGGGGCGACCTCGGATAATGAGAATTCATGCCCCCGGTGTACGGAATTAGAAGAACAATTGAGCCGTTGGCAGTTAGACGGCATTCAGACCCGTTATCTTCTTGTTCAATCCGGGATCGGGTCGGTGATAGATGAGTTCCCGGATGTCACTTCATTAGTAACAAAACTTAGGGAAATATCAAATCAATTTGGATCCCTTTCCCGGTGTCAATCCCTGGCTCGGGATCGGGTGAACGCCATTTTGGATGCAGACAAGACCATTTCGATGCTGCAAGCCGAACACGACGCCTTTAAGTCCCGTCTCAAGGAGGAGTTTGACTTGGTATGGTCTGAACTTCCGTTTTATTGCGACAAACTCAAGTTGTTGGAGAGAAGGGGCGATCCCCTCAGAAGGAATCTAATGCTGGAGAGGGAGAACCGGGAGCTGGCGGCCCGGAACCTCATCCTCCAGGAGAATTTGGTCACCCTGCAACTTACCTATCATTTGACCGGGTTGCGTTTGGGTCGAGTTTCTCCCCCACTTTATACCAACTTTCCTCGTGAGGTCGGGGCGCTGTTAGTACGTATGTTTCGTATGGGCTGGAATGACCCCGAGTCTCGATACCGGCCTGCTTTCGAGGAAACCGCCGCTTGGTGGCAGCGTCAAAGAGAGGGGCAATATCTCCCCCCGTCCTTGGTACTCATTCCAAGTCGAATTTCTCTTGATTTTACTATCGAAAGGTATCTCGGATTCCGTGTTTCGGTTGATCCGGAGGAGTCTGCCCGGAGAGTGTCTAGACTCCGCGAAGATGCTGCCAGAATCCGGGCCTTTATTGCTTCCGAAGACGCCGCTAAAGAACAAAGGCGTTTGGCCATGGAAAAAAGCAAAGGGAAAAGCAAAGTCGTGGCCACAAAGAAGAAAAAGTCTCCTCGTGTTCAAGGACCCGTTATTATTGGAGCTCCCCGTAGGACATCATCACCTGAGGTTTCATCCTCAGATGACGATTTCGATCCATATGCCGAAACTGGTCCTTCGGGGGCTGGTCCGTCTGGTTCCCACCCGGCTGAGGAGTCAAATGTCCCGGGAAATACTGTTGCTGACAATCAACCAAGTCATCCTGTGATGTAGGACGAATTCGCGATTATTGTCAGTGTTCGTCTAACGTCAAATCCCTTTCCTCGAAGGAATCAATTATCAAGGCTTTCCTTAAATAGTTTTATTATTTTCCCTTTTAAGAATTAGAATAAGTTTTATTATTCCGTTCTAGATTTAGGTTAGGATTTATTTGGGAATTCTTCTTAGTATTTATAGGGATTTTGTATTCATTAATTAAGAGCTTTCAATTATCAATAATATATACTTTCAAGAGTGTTATCTCTTATTTGGTGGATTCCAATAACAATAACTGGACAAGGAGGCAGCGTCGGCGACTTCTTACTAATCAGATTCGTTCTAGATCCCGAGGATAACTCGTCCCGAGTTCATTTCCTCCACCATCAAGAGTTTCGATCTCCATTGCAAACTCAGTTGACGTAGAAACAACATGTAACTGCTGAACCTTTAAGCTGAATGATTTTGCTCTAATTATTGTATAAAGTTTCCCTGCATCATTCTCCCCCACTTTAAAAGAACTCGTCCCCGAGTTATCCTCGGGATCTAGAAACTCATATACGTTGAACTTGTTGTAAGCAATAGCTGAAAGCCTCTCCTTCAAATCGTTCATAATGCTAAAGCTCATTGACTCCAATCCATAATCAGCTGACTTGATACAAGTTGCACGAGGATGTCCCTTCCAATGAACAAGATACTTCCAACGCATACCACATTTGTGAGCTAGTACTTGTTTTGGTGGTTTGGTAAAACATAGAATATTGATGACAAAGGAATCAACTTTAGTTCGTATGATATATATTCCTTCATCATCCTGCCACTAAAGATGATCAGGGATCTCCTATTAGCTGGGATGGTCCTCCTTCCCATTGTTAGTTTAGTTTGCATAATGTAAGATCTAAAGTTGTAAATTTTGTAACCATCAATCATAAGTTAATGATATGTGTGTGTATATTATTTCCCGATACTTGTTCAATTATTTGTTTCAACTGTTTCCCCGGGTCGCTTATTCAAGCGTGCCCGGGTTGTCTTCCGGGTGCTTGTTCAAGCGTTCCCGCTACTCTTGCACTAGCCCCCCGGGCGCTTGTTCAAGCGGCCCCGGATCGACTATACTTATGAAAAATATAAACTCGCAAAACAATCTTCATAAGCAAAATAATAGAATGCAAATGCGGGCCACGGGACAACCTAGGCTCAACCCTGGCCAGAGGTTCCCGTGCCGCTCTCATGCTACCGTCCTAGGCATAATCCTTGCCAGAGGGGTAAATACAGAAAATAAGCTAGGCATAGTACCTACATAAATTTGTAATGTTCCAGTGCCTCGGGACCTTCTTCCCGGTCTTGTCTTGCAATTCATAGCTTCCCCCGGGGTGGGCTGCTATCACCTTATAAGGCCCCTCCCAGTTGGGAGCTAACTTCCCGCTTGCAACCTGCTGGCTCTTGTCGTTCCGGCGCATCACCCACTCCCCCGGGGTGAACTGTTCCTTGCGCACCCTCCTGTCGTGATATTTCTTGACCCGTTCCTTCACCCGGGCCTCGTGCAGGGCTGCTTTTTCCCGCTTCTCTTCCAGTAAGTCTAGATCTAGCAGTCGTTCGTTCTGGTTTGCCTGCTCTTCCGGGAACTTCGATCGGAGACTGGGAACTCCAACTTCGGCCGGGATGACCGCCTCCGCCCCATAAACCAAGCTATAGGGGGACTCGCCCGTGGCGGAGCTCTCCGTCGTTCTGCTTGCCCATAAAACACTTGGGAGTTCGTCAACCCAGTTTCCTCTTGCTCCTTGGAGACGTGTCTTGATCCCGTTAACGAGGGTCCTGTTGGTTACTTCAACCTGCCCGTTAGCCTGTGGGTGGTAGACCGAGGTCAACTTCTGTTCAATCCCGTACTCCTTGCACCAGGATTTGAAAGGATCATTCTCAAACTGTGCTCCGTTATCTGTCACTATGAACCGGGGGATTCCGTAGCGACAAATAGTGTTCTTCCAGCAGAATTTTACACAAGTACTTCCCCTAATGTTGGTCAGGGGAGCAGCTTCTACCCATTTGTTGAAATAGTCAACCGCCACTATCAAATACTTAAAGCCTCCGGGAGCAGCCGGGAAGGGGCCTACCAGGTCCAAACCCCAACGGATGAAAGACCAAGTTCCAGATATCCGATCATCTCCCCCTGCGGCACATGGATCAAGGGTGCGAATTTCTTGCACTGTTCACAGGAGCGGACTGCTTTTTGGGCATCCTCAAACAGCGTAGGCCAATAGTACCCCGTGCACATGATCTTCCGAGCCACAGTCCGGGCCCCTTGATGACTTCCGTTGGGACCCTCATGCACTTCTTTCAAAAGGTGGCGTGCTTCCTCCTCATCCACACACTTCAGCCAAGGTTGAAGATATCCCCTCCGGATTAACTCCCCGTCCAAGATGGCATACCGAGGTGCTTTGACCCGGATTTTCCGAGCTTTTACCTTGTCATCCGGCAGCGTTCCATTCTCCAAGTACTCCAGAAAGGGTGTGATCCAGGACTCGGTTTCTCGCACCGCTGCAACTTGGCTGGGTTGCTCATATCCCCGGGTAGTTATCATCTCCATGTACAGATTCCGGTCTTGATCCGGCTTGAGCTCTGACGAGGCCAACTTACTTAGCGCATCCGCCTTACAATTTTCCTCCCGAGGGATCTGCGTCAGCGTCACCCGGAGGAAACCTTGCACCATTAGCTTCACTACCTCCAAATATTTCTGCAAACTTCTTTCTTTGGCCTCATACTCCCCATTGACTTGTTGGACCATGATAGCCGAGTCGCTATAAGCTTGTATAACTTTGGCACCTGTCTCCCGGGCCAGGCGTAACCCGGCAAGGAGGGCCTCATACTCGGCTTCATTGTTGGTGGTTTTAAACTCAAACTGCAGCGCATACCGATACTCCTTGCCACCGAGACTGACCAACACGACCCCGGCCCCGCTTCCCCCGGCATGGGAGGAGCCATCCACGTGCAATTTCCACTCCGGCTCACCTTCCCCCGGGCCTTCGACGGCATTGTCCGCCATCTCAACTAGGAAATCAGCCAAAGCCTGCCCTTTGATAGACTTCCTCGCCTGATAAGTGATCTCGTGCTCTCCCAACTCGATCGCCCACTTCATCATCCGGCCTTATGCTTCTGCTTTCATCATGACTTGCCGAAGTGGGTGATTTGTGAGGACTGTGATAGGGTGGCCTTGAAAGTATGGACGAAGTCTCCGGGACGCGTGCACTAGTGCCAGCAGCAAACGTTCTAGTGAAGAGTAACGCGTCTCCGGTCCTTGAAGAGCCCTGCTCACAAAATACACCGGGCTCTGCGCCCTTCCGGATCCTTGAACCAAGGCCGCACTTATAGCTTGGTTCGTGGCTGCCAGATACAAGAACAACTCCTTCCCCGGAACTGGCTTGGACAAGGTCGGGAGTTTCCCCAAGTGCTCCTTCAATTCCTTGAACGCTTGCTCGCACTCGGGAGTCCATTCAAACTTCTTTGCTCACCTCAAAATGTTGAAAAAAGGCAGCTGCTTCTCCGCTCCCCGTGACAGGAATCTGCTCAACACCGCCAAGGACCCGGTTAAGCGCTGCACATCTTTCACCTTGCTCGGGGAGGGCATGCTCAGGATTGCTTCAACTTTTTCCGGGTTCACATCAATACCCCGGTTTGATACCATATACCCCAAAAACTTGCCTGCCGCCACTCCAATGGTGCTCTTCTCCCGGGCTCAGCTTCAGGTTTACCTTTCTTAACACAACGAAAAGCTCCCGGAGGTCATCCAAGAAAGCATCATGTGTCCTGCTCTTGATCACCATATCATCCACATAGACCTCCATGATTCTCCCCAGCTGGTTCTTGAACACCCGATCCACCATGCGCTGGTATGTGGCTCCTGAATTTTTGAGACCGAATGGCATTTTCCTGTAACAAAAAGTACCAAAATCAATAATAAAAGAGGTTTTCGGCCGATCCTCCGGGGCCATGACGATCTGGTGATATCCCCGGTGTGCGTCGAAAAAGGCTAGGAGCTGATAGCCCGTTATAGCTTCCACCAGCTGATCAATGGATGGCAATGGGTAACTGTCTTTAGGACAGCACTTGTTCAAGTCTGTGAAATCGATACACATCCTCCAGGATCCGTCATGCTTTTTCACCAGGACCGGGTTGGCAATCCACTCCGGGTAAGTGATCTCTTCCACCATTCCCGCGTCCAGCATCCCCTTCACCTCCGCCCGGACGAATTCTACCCGATCTGCTGCCAAGGCTCTTTTCTTTTGCCTTATAGGCTTCAAATCCGGGTAGACATTCAACCGGTGTATCGCAAACTCTTCTGGTATCCCCGTCAAGTCTTCCGTTCCCCACGAGAATACATCCTCATACTCCTTGAGTAACTTCCGGAGCTCCTCCTTCACATTCACCGGGAGATGCTTCCCGACACTCACCTTCCCCCGGGATCCTACCTCCATGTCCTCCACTTCAAAAGAAGCCGGGTCACCATGCACGGTTCCTACTGTGTTATCCTTCCCGGAACACTCCCCGGGCTCCGATGCGTTTGTTCTTTCTGAACCTCCGTTCTTGGCCTCCTTTATCGCAGTAAGCATGCAGCTGCGGGCGGTCGTTTGATTGCTAAGAACCGAAGCAGTTCCTTGGTCCATCGGGAACTTCATGTTTAAATGGTAGGGTGAGCATATCGCCCGAGCCTGCGTCAACCAGGGACGACCTATGATCATGTTGTACGGGGAGGAAGCATTTATGACCGCAAAGTTACACAGGACAGTGCACCTCTTATTAATATCCAGATGATCAACAAGGGTCACCCGTAGTGCTATAACACATAGCGGGTGGACTGTGCGACCCGTAAAGCCTGATAGCGGGGACATGCATGGCTTCAAGTTCTGTCGGCCAATGTGCAATTGATCGAAACAATCAGCGAACATAATCTCTACGCTGCTCCCATCATCCACAAAAACTCGCTTTATCACCACACCTTCTACCTCGGCGGAGATCACCATCGGGTCAGAGTGAGGCACTTGGGCCGGGACCGCATCCTTCTCTGAAAAAGTGATTGTCTCATCATGTTTAAACCTCTTTCCCTGGATCTCCCCCGGAGGAACATACCTACTCTTGGCCTTCACCGCCGACAGTGTTTGCGCTCCATCTCCCACCATACCGTTGATCACATTTATCATCCGGGGTGCTCCAGGTCCCGGAACTCCCGGTCTAGGAGCTTGCGGGGCGGGGTTAGGAGCAATGTTGGCTTCCGCCGGGCGATTGCCGCCTTGGCCTCGGTTGTTTCTCCAATTCCGTTTCCTTTCCTGTCCTGCCGGAGCAGCCGCCGGGTGTGCCTCCCCCGCCACACAATCCCGGAGCTGACCCCGCTCCACCAACTTCTGAATATCCGTGCGCAAGACGCGGCAGCCTTCTGTAGTGTGACCATAAGACTTATGAAACTCACACCATTTTTGAGCTTAGGCCGGGGCCGGGACCCCTTGTATAACCGGGGGGTCCGTGAAGAGATCCCGGTGAATGGCCAGAATCTCCATTTTTGTCTTGGAGAGTGGAGTATACGTTTGTCTCACTACCAACGTCTGCCCCCCGGCACAGGTGCCGCTCCCTGAACCGGGGGACGTCTAGCTGGCTCCTAGCGAACCCCCTGAGGAGTCGCCCAGAGCGTGGTTGTTTGGGTTGCTGTGGCCGTAATCACCCGCTGCTCAAAGAAACCAACCGTGTTCATCCGGGTATGGTTAGCTTCATGCACTGTACAATGCATTTCCACTGTCAACTGGAGGTGGTAAAAAGTTCCCGGCATATTCTTCATTAACTCGATGTAGAACATCTCGTCTCTCAACCCATTCACAAAGTTGCCTATCAGGGCCTTCTCGTGTAAGTGCCTATCCTGGACCTTCATAGATTCAGCAATATACCGGACATAATATTGCCAAGTAGATTCCGTCTCCAACTGTCGCATAGCCAGGACCGTCGCCAGGTTGACAAAGTTGGTCTTCATCGCTGCATATCGGTGTACCAGGACTGTAGCAAAATCCCAGAAAGTCTTCAGTGATCCCTGGGGAAGACTCTTGAACCAACTCAAGCAGTTGCCCCGGAGGTAAGAAGGCAACAGTTTGCACTGCAACGGCTCGTCAATGTCCCGGGCACCCATGACACTGAGATAGGTGTGGACAAACTCCTCCGGATCCCCGTCACCATTGTACGTCGGAACTCCATCGGGCGCTTTGGTACCTACCAGCCACTTGTAGTTTAGCACCTCTGGAACCCACGGGGAATGAGGAACCATCCCCCGCCTACCAATCAGCCTGGTCAACCGATCTTCAATGGACCCGTTGTTAAACGGGGTGTTGTATCCACCATAAAATGGTTGAGCTTGCGGGTTTAAACCGCCTGGAAGCTGCTGATCCGGATACTGCTGCTGTCCCGGAAGAATCTGCTGACCCGGGGGCATCTGCTGATATCCGGGTCCTCCTCTTCCATCCTTCTCCAAATCCACTACCTCGGGTACGTTGTTACGGGCCGCGGCCTTGGCCGCTTTCCATGCTCGAAATTCTCCGAATTCCTCAGCGTTGGTATGAATCGTTTCTGGATCTCCGCGCTCCGGGTCTTCTTCTCCGGAATCAAAATACTCCGGTTCGGATTCACCACCTTCCCCGAACACCTCCTGGTCCTGCCTTTCCTTTTCTTGCCGGGCCTTCTCCCTCCGCTCCTTCTGCATCTCCCTGAGGGTACGCTCCGGCACTTTCTTCTTTCCTTGGCGCTTCTCAGCGGCCACACGGGCAGTCTCCTTGCGCGCTCGCTCATTCTCCTCGGCCGCCTTCCGCGCCGCCTGGGCAGCCGCGGCCCTCTTTGTCTTAGGGCCACCTTCTGCCTGATTAGCTTTGGCGGGGGTTCTTCCCCTGTCTTTTTAGGTCTGCCGCGGGGCATGACGAAGCAAGATCCCACTGGGCGTGCCAACTGATGCTACCAGTAAACTCCGGGATACCAGCTCCGGTACAAGTGATTTGGGAAGAGCTGGAATCCTAACCCGCGGCCAATCTCTCACCTAGATCCTGCAAAACAAAGCCCCCGGGGTCACCCGAGGGTAGACGCTCCGGCGTGATGATGAAGATAGGGCTTTATGCAGAGGAGAGAGAATATGAAGAAATACAGAGAGTATTTATGTCTGATAGAACATACCTACTGTTGGTCACTCCTCTATTTATAATGACAAGGATCAGAGAGGGTTTAGGCTAAGTGGTTCTCTTCTTGTCGCACATCCGGGGCTGCAAGGTCATTATCATGTCCTTCTTGTACCCGGGTGTGTCCAAGATAGCTGATGTCATGGGAGGACCACTGATGGGCCGGACTCGCTCTTCTCCTCTGCCTTCTCCTCTGCCGGTAAGCATAGCGGGCCAGTGTATGGGTTGAGCCCCATATCACCAATCTTTATAAAATTCTTCAACAAATACAATACAACATGCAAGCATCATGATCAAGCCATGCTTACTATAAATAATAATTCAAACTTTAAAAAAGTATTAAAACACAAATCAAAGTGAATACTTAATATAAGCCGTAGAGGTATTCACATCCTTAATAAACGTCCCCAGCACAGGAACCCGCAGACACTTCTTCGTATCTGTCTTGTAAACAAACGCCTTGCATTCACAATCCTTGCTGCATTTATCCCTGCAAAGCTCAAATCCGATTGGCCCCTCGCCGTCGCCAGTAACAGACTCAACGTTCAAGAAATGCTCCGTTGCATCAATCTTGAAGTAGGCCACCTTTGCCTTGGCGGCGCACGGCTTGAGTTTGGGCGGCGCACAGGCGTTGCTCCACCCAAGAAGCCCCTTCTGAGTAGGACACGCCACGCACATTCCATTATCGCAGAGGCCTAGTGCTCCGCATATCTCCGGCCGGCCACATCTCCGGACGCTGTCGGTGAAGAACGAAAGTCTCGGCCCACAGCAGATATGGCACGCCGGTGAAGTATGTGTAGGCTTTCACATCTCCGTCGGATTCTAATCTGAGGAATGAGATTGACGCGTTGTAGTTCAGCTTCTTGAGAATCAGCGCATTGCCGGAGCTGACAGGCCATGACTGAAGCAGGCGTCGGCGGTTCTGCGGCGGCGTACTGCGGAAGGAATCCAGAAGCAGCTCCCAGCCCGCTGATTTCGGGTCTTGATCGATTTGATCAGTTCTAAATTGGACTCCGACGTGAGATTCTGGATCCGACCCGAGCCAGCCGTTGTAGAGAATGTTCTTCCCGGACGAGTTCAAATACAGCCCGAAACCTTTATCATCGAGAACCATGCTGTACTTCCCATCCCGACCATCTTCATCGGAGGTCCGGGAAACCAGCTTCTTCACGGCGGTGCCGTTTATCCCGAGCGACATTCCGGCGAGGAGAGTGTCAACGGGGTGGTTAAAGCTCTGCCAAACAAACTCTCCCTGTTTGTTGAATAACACCAGGTTTCCATTATTCAGAAGTCTGACCCCGGTGACACCTTTATTAGCGGTGTTGGTCTGCCAGGCCACGGTTCCGTCGACATCTGCAAGTACTAGGTTTCCGTCGCGGCCGAAGGAGAGGGTGGCGTTTTCTCTGACAGGGTGGTTCCGGTTGGCGTCCCAGACCCAGTACATGGTGTCCTCGTCCCGGGGAATTCCGGCCTTCATTCCGAGGAAGGATTGTCCCGGAGTTGTGTTGTAGAAGTAGAGGCCGAAGGGGAAGCTGAAGAAAGGGTTGTAGGAGATGAACGGGTCGCGGGAGCTGATCGGGTCCGGGATGAATCGGTACCACGCGCCGAAGCCAGAGGCGTAGTCGCTGAACCTGCCATTGTTTACGAGGTTGAAGGTCATGTTTGCAGGGACCTGAGCTCTAACAATGGCGGGTTCATTGCAGAGCAGGATGGTTATGAGTGTGCTGAGAAGCAGAAACTGAAATGATGGGGACATTGTTGGAGAAGGATTGAGATGTTTTGGGTGCGGTTTTGGTTTGGTATTTATAGGCAAAATGTTTTGAGGAATTGCCCGGAAAAGGCTATGGATTATATAGGTAAAGTGAGATACGTAATTCAATATATTACTCAGCTATATGGAATATTCTAATGTGTTTTGCTATACTAGTGATACAAAAAAGCAAATAAAGTTCAATAGTGGTACGACCACTTAAATTTTATATACTTGGTTCAGATTGGCTTTCATCAATTAATATGCGGAATGACACAAAATAAAATATCGATAAAATCTGTTAACGCGAATTTGTAAAACAATCAAGAACTGCCAGCAAAAACTCAAGAGTTAACCTTTGATTTTTATCAGAATTTCGAAATCAAATATAGACGAATAGAAAACTCTCAAGATATAATATCATGAATTCATCCCTCGTGACTGCACATAAGAAATTCTTAAATACTATTGTTGAATTCTAATGAGGTTTGGATTTATCTTATACCCATTCAACTCCAAATGTCAAATCTACCCGGAAACTGTTGAACCTTACTATGATCGTTATTTTATTGCATTCATGCATAAATCTCTTCCGCATCAATTTAAGTTCCTTTAAGTTAGGTAAAATGTTATTGATAACATTCAACTTGACACAACCTTTCCCTTTTCTCTCTCCAGAGAAAAAACCCAAATCCGCCCCCCTTCTTTCTCGAACAGTTTCGCCGCCGGGGAGGCTCCGGCCGGCGCCTCCCGCCGGGCCGGAGGTGACCTCCCCTCCCCCTCTCCCCCCTATCCAATAAACATCTAAACCACCCATCTCTAACCCCAAAACCTGACCTCTTTCAACTCCGACCAGCTACGGTGTCTTTTCGGCGACCTCCGACTGTCGATTTGGACCTGATCTGAGCAGATCTGACGTTTTCAATCATCGCCGAGGATCGACGGAGCTTTTCCTGCTGACGTCGCCGGAATCCGAGATCCAGAGCATAACTGTCGTTTTCAGGCCGATGTGATGCCGGAAAATCCAGGAGAGGGAGGAGATAGATCACGCCGATGAGATGGAAGGGTAATCAGCCGCCACGCCACGCGCCGCCTCTCTCCATCACGCGCCTCCAGGCAGAGCCCCGCGTTGGCGACGCGCAGCTCTACCGAGGCGCGTGTTCTCACGCGCCGAAGCGCCGCGCGTGTTGGCCACGCGCCACACGCGCCGTCTCGCCCAGGTGCCCGCACGTGCGGTCCAAGCGCCGCCGCGTCGGAGTTCTTTTCAGCGATCTGACTCTTCTCGACTAAAATGGGTTATTTCTATTTTTCCTTTTTCTCTATTTTTTAGACTTTATTTTCATTTTAAATACTAGGGGATATGCTTAGTAATGGTTCTTTTTGCTCAAATACTGGTCACGTATGCTGTCTGTCAATTTCTTGCTTTTCCAACGGGTACTAGTTTGTTAGAGCAAGTTAGCTTTCGATCTGATGGTGTATATGGACAGGAGAAATCCAAATCGGTTAGTAGTATTTCTACTTACTTTCCGACGATTTCATTGTAATCAGATTTGTAGACAGGAGGGATTGGATCATCACTTGATTATCCACTCTAGTTCGCCTTAGGCATCATACGGATGCCCTGATTCTCTAGAAGCAATTAGAAAGGTCTCCTACTGGCCCGATGGGGTATCATCAACGTTTAAAGAGACTGACCTGAGAGCGACTGGAGTTTTAGGGATCGTCCGATATCACTATCAGTCTGCAGTCAGCCAATTCGACCCGGACTGGTCGAAAGAGCCGCTGATGGCGACTATGTTCACATGTCTAATATCCCTTTGTATTTTTTCATCATTTTTTAGGTAGGATTTAGATGGGCTATTACCGGCTCTTAGTACTTTTCGTCATGATATAGAGAGAGTCTCTATAACTCTCTTTGTAATCGCACTAGCTGCCTCCTTTTGGGAGTAATCTGTATTTATTTTTTTGTCATTTACGGTCTGGGGATGCCAAATAAAAACTCCCTCCACTGATTTCTTGGTGGTTTAGCCTAAAAAAAAAGGAAAAAAAAAAAGATAACATTCAACTTATTTTAAGTACAATATGATTCTTTTCAAAGCACATTAATGTTTTACTTTGGTTTAGTTCAATAAAAATAAGATAGAAAAAACATGACTAAATGCATCATATGAAATTTTGGTATGTTAAAAGAAAGGCACATCTTATTACTAATCAAGCAAAGTTACAAGTTAGGCCCTGCCACTTCACCTTAACAAAAGTACTAATTCTGTGAGATAATAAACTGCCGACTTAAATGAATCTGGTTAAGTAAACTGAATTAAAAAGTGTTGAAAGTGGAAAATAATTTGAAGTGGACATCACCTTACTATAGTATCCTAATTTCTCTTTCGCCACCATTTAAGTTAAATTGACATTTAAATTGAAATTAGGCCATGATGAAGGAGTGTTAAGGAATTTTAACTCAATTAAAATTTCCTCCTTTTTCAAACACAACTCAATTAAAATTTCCTGATTATATGTAATTTATTTGAATTTAGATCATTTCAACTCTAATTTGGAATTGAGTGAAATTTTATGTTATATCTGTGCCCTAAGAGCTGAAAAAAGGTGTTGTTATACGCAGTCCGGTGTTATTCTTGTAGTCTAAAATATGGTGTAAAAGTACAAAAATGACCTTAATTTATTTAATTTTTGAAAATCTAACCAACTTACAGGGGACAATACTGTCATTTCATTGGTATTTTGAATTACACTGAATAAAATACTGGATTGCGTCTAGCATTTCAGAAAAAACCTTACATCAAGCAATTTAAATAAAACTGTAACAGCTTTTCAGGATCATATATATTATCAAATTGTATCCTCCATTCTGGATTTTGCAGTTTCGTGCACGCTCAGGAATATACATTTGAATTATTACCGTTTGAATTCAAAAATAATTAATAAGATATTACATTTGGATTTGCGAAGGTAATTTATAATCCATGTGTTGCAACAACATCCATTTGATTCCTCACATGTGATATTTGCGAACAAGAATGATGTAAAGATTAGTTAAATAGTGTACTAATTCTTTCAAAAAATAAATTATGAAATAGTAAACATACTTATTTTGTTTTGAGTACAAGTATAAGGATCTCTTACAACTATTTTATTCTAGCCTAATCTATCTTAGTCTAGCCTAATCTATTGATCCTCTACTCGGTCCTCCACTGATGCTTTGAGTGGGGTGAAGGTCCCACTTTTTACACCGTCTGATGCACTTTGCTTTCTTTCGCCCTTTATGCGCCAGCTGATGGCTCCCGTTACTCACTGCTTTGAGATGAGCACGCTTCTGCGGGACTGGAGACTTCTGAGACTAGGAGAAAATCACAGAGGGAAGTGGGGTTTGAACCCTGGACCTCCTCCTAGCCAAGGCCTTAATGCATGACCTTTGGCCAAGTGAGCTAGCCCACTTGGTTAGTAAACATACTTATAGTCAAACAAGAACATAGAAGAAAATGAGTATCTGCTAAAATTAATTTTATCAAAATAATTTTAGCAGATAGCGGTTTATAGTAGTTGGAATAGCTGTTAACAACTCATAACAATTGAACCAATTGAAAAGAAATTGACAGTTGATTTCATCCGATTTTTATTCTTGTAAAAATAAATTAATTAAAAATTTAGGTATTAAATTTTTTATTTTAATTATGATTAATGAAATATCATAAACAGATGAAACAACTACTAGCAGATTAAATAGTTAGCAGTTAATAGTTCAAATGGACGGGATAAATATAGAGGTTCACTCAAAACGTATCTCTCCGCTCCAATTAAAGAGTCGTACTTTCTATTTTGGAACGTTCCAATCTAAATATATTACTTTTAATATGCACATAAGAAATTCATTCAATGGTCTTTTGATGTAGCAGCCCGACAATGGAATTGGATAAGATGATTGTCCATACTCTATATTTAATTTCAAGAATACCTTTTGCATCAATGAGAATGACAATGAAATATACTACCACTCTCTTAAGTGGGAAAATAATAAAATGACTAAATTAGGTTTAAAAATCAAATTCTAATAGAAAAGTGTTGATAGATTAGAGCCGATTGTTGAGTACAATCTAACTTTTTGATATTCTAAAGCATTATCCAAAAAAGTGTTTGATAAAAAGTGTTATTGATAACATTTTGTATATTTTGTCATAAACTTTTATTTTTTTATGTTTTCAACTTACAATGATCAAGTCCTAACTCTGTTTTTTTATATGAGGATGTAGTGATTTTAGTATTACCTCTGTTTCAATCAAATCAGCACAGTTGACTTTTCACACTATCCGACACATATTTTTGACCAACCATATCTTCATTTACTTATAGAAAAAAGTGCTGTTGTACCCCCAAGTATTCAAAAAAGTGCTAATGTACCCCTAAGTTTTTCAAAAGTGCCAATATACCCTCAAATGTATAATTTGGGCAGATTTTTCTTTTGCCAAATGTAAAATGACAAGAATACCCTCACTATTATTTAATGGTAAAAAAGAAAAAATATATGACGAATATGCCCCAACCAAATCAATGAATAATCCTCCCCTACCTAATTATTTATCAAATTCTCGCTTCCCTTTTTACATTCAACCCAGTTAAGAAAGGCAATCCAAATCCTTACCACCAGTCACCGTTACTTTATCGGATGAAAGCGTTTGAAGTCGAGGGGACCAAAACCACTGTAACCAGAAATTAGTGTGAGCCGGGGGACCGAAACCGCCACACTCAGTAATAATTAGCGTGACTAACTCAAGGTGGCGAGATTATGGTAATTTCAGCAATGTTGTCAGTTTGTTGAATTTTTGGATAAAAATGATAATTTTTTTTAATACTGGCCTGCTAGATTTAGTCAGATTTTTGCTTATTTGCAGTCCGTATTTTTGTTATATAATCATATATACAATAATTATGATATATAACTGATTTGCAAGTGTATGCAATAGAACTAATATATATATATATATATATATATATATATATATGATGCATGTGTCTGACATTTTTAATTATTCATCATATCATATATATCAAAGACGTATTTTTTTGGACTATAAAATAAGCAAAATATGGATTGCGTCTAGAATTGCCCCTTTCAATAATATTGTGCATTTATTTTGTAATTCAGTGGTATTAATTTCTTGAATTTTTTATCGTGCCCATGAGCATTTGGGTCAAGGGAAAAATAATCCAACAAGTGAGGGTAAATTTGTCTTTTAATTTAAAATGGTGTTGAAAATGGGCTTTAGAGGTACACTTCTTTATTCAATATAATAATAGGGGTACATCAACACTTTTAAATTACTCGGGGGTACATTGGCACTTTCTTATAAACTTGGGGGTACATGAGCTTTTAACCCTTACTTATATTATCAAAAAATAAATTTTGATATTTGAATACTTTTATGTTACGATTAATCTAATGATACCAAAATATGATCATATTCATGATTATATATCTATATAAATAAACGGTCAAAGTTTAAAAGCAAATAGTATCAAAAAATCAGAGTGCACATTAAATTGAGACGGAGAATACTGAATTTATATAATTTATTGTACTGTACTTATCTTATTATATTATGTATATCAGTCTTTTGTTTTTGAGTTGTACAATTTATTTTTTTATTAAACCAACTAAGCTACTTTTACTTATTCTGAAATAAATTCCTGATTCCGCCACCACTTATTCCAACTAATATAGGATTGATTCTTATAAAACTAGTTTAATTTTATCCATTTATAATTCATTATGACAATACTTGGAAAGGCTGTAAGGCCCAATTTTGCAGCACTCATTAGTCACTCCAACTGAGAAGAGTAGTGGAGATCCGCAGGCCAGACTGGTGGTTTTCATGCACCACAGCTCATCTCATGGCTGCTTCGCCCACTTGTTTCACTGACAATTACATCCAGTATTATGGATTTATGTTCTTCATCCATTCCGTTCGAAATTGTAGAGAGAAAATAAAAATTGAATTTTGAGTCGGGGATTGTATAGTTGATGCGAAGGAATTTTATGTGTGAATGAAATATAATAGCGATCATAAAATTACAGTAGTTTCAGAGCAGATTTAATATGCGAAATTAATTGAATGAACACAATTTAGACCTTTTCAAAAAGAGAAACATGCCAATAAACATCATGCTCTTCGGGACATTTGAAATTGTTCAACGTCTCAAAAGGACATTTTAATATTTTTTAAACATTTATTTTTATTTTAAAATAGATTTTATTTTTAAGTTAGGGTTTAACAATATTATGTAACAACTTCTTGTACGCAAGTACGAGATAATCAATTGATTATCTTATATTTTGAAAGTGTTCTCTTCTTCTTCGATTTATTCCGAAAGTTTTGATGAAAATCAGAACTTGAGTTTTGTTCTGGCAGCCCTTGATTGTTTCACGGATTCGTATTGGCGGATCTAATTGATATTCCGTTATGCATGCATTAATAGTGGATATTAATAAAGATGATATAGGATGAAATGAGTGCAGAAAAATGAAATAACATTACTATAAAAGAAGAGTGTACAATTTGAATTGAGACAGCAGAAAAGAAAAATATGCAATTTCAATTGGGACGAGCGGTATTCCAATTTCTTGACAAGTCACGATCAGTGCAGGATTTTGTTCTCATATATACTTTGAATTGTTATTTTACTCAAATAATGATGTTTTACTGAATTAATTAACTGAATCCAAGTAGTAAAAATTTTTATACATGAAATCAATTTTTATTAAATGAAATTGAATTAAATATATATGTACAGCTCAGTTGATAATACAGATTTTAGTAGAAATTAATGATTGAGTTCATGCATGGGTACTGCTTTGACCTGCAGACACGCAGTTGCCAATTCTGACCTCCACAATTTTTTCATACAAACAAAAAGAAACTTATCCTTTGCGATCACCAGACCAAGAAGGAGATGACTGAGTATGGGAGTGTATAAATCCAGACATTAATGCATACCAAATCCACACCAAAATCAGAATATGGTCCTTCGAAACTTACGACTCACGTTACTATGCTTCATCACCATCGTCCTCGTTCTGCATGCTTCTGATGCAGAAGCGCAGGTACCGGAAAACCAGACCTTCAAGATCCTCAACGCCGGTCACCTGGGAGACACCGACATCGTCCCCTTCGTGACGGAATACGGTGCGACGTATCGTCTCATAACCAACGACTTCTACGATTTCGAAACCTTTCCGTTCAGGCTATGTTTCTACAACACTTCTCCGGCGGCGTTCGTGCTCGGAATCCGCGCCGGAACAACGTCGGACGAGATGAGGATGAGGTGGGTTTGGGACGCTAATCGGAATCGCCCCGTCGGAGAAAACGCTGCCCTTTCTTTTGGCCGAGATGGGAACCTCGTTCTTGAAAACTCCGACGGAGCTCCGGTGTGGCAAACCGGTACTGCAAATAAAGGTGTCACCGGGATCAGACTGCTGGGAAATGGGAACCTCGTGCTGTATGATAAGAAAGGGAAGTTCGTGTGGCAGAGCTTTGAGCATCCGGTTGATACGTTGCTAGTCGGAAGTTTGGTCCGGAGGAATTCCGGCAATGATAGGCTCGTCAGTCGCACTTCCGACGTTGATGGTTCAGACGGGAAATACAGTCTTGTTCTTGACGGCTCGGGCCTGCTTCTCTACCTCAACAATTCAGGTGAGTGAGAATTGTTTTCATTAAGCACTAACATTAGTTTAAATATGCATGTAAATATTTTGGTCAATATTGTCAAACTTGGAATACCCTCCTATTTGTAAGATATTACATGTAATAATAATTCATTTTAATATGCTAAACTTTGATTAATGCAATTTTTATATGTTGTTAATATTTGTAATAAAAAACATATAATAATGAGAATACGCATTTCAAAAATCGTAAAAATATATTTACCAATTTAAATTGTGACCGGAGAAAATGATAATTGTTATATACGATATTGTAACACAAAATGTTTTAATAAAGGTACTATTATTTTATATCCTTTCAAAAAAAATACTATTATTTTATTAGATAAAATAATTGTTAGGTGACATGAAAACTTAAGTATATTTTCAATTTGGGACAAATGATTAAGCGCTTTTTTTTTTCATTTTATTTGAACTGGGATGAACTGAGTGTAAATGAAATATATATCTGAAATAAAAATGAATCTATTAATAATAATAACATGATAAAATTAACCTGAATCTTATTATATATCATGTTTATTCAATAATTCAAGCGACATGTCCACGTCATATATATGATCTATTTTTCTAAATGCTGCTTTATTATTAATTATCCTCACCCTGCTACTAATACAGGCCAGCAAGTAATTTACAACGGCTGGCCGGGATACTTCGGGAATGCGGTGAGATTCGGCGTGACCCCCACCGGCTGGGAACACCCGCCGGTGAGCTGGTACATGCAACTGGAACTCTTCGACGAACCGTCCACAACCCCCATAGGTTTCCAGACACTCCGATCAATCAGTTACAACACCACCTACTCATTCCTCAGACTCGAATCAGACGGAAACGTCAAAGCCTACACTTACTACGCCAAGGTCGGAATCGAAAGGTGGTCGGAGACTTTTTCATTCTTCTCCGGCTACTACACCAGAGAATGCGGTTCGCCGGAGAAATGCGGGGACTACGGTTTGTGCGATGATGGGATGTGCGTGGCTTGCCCGTCTCCGAAGGGGCTTCTGGGGTGGAGCCGGAGCTGCCAGCCACCGGCGATGAAGGGCTGCCGGAAAAATGCCAGGTACTACAAGGTCGCCGGAGCGGAGTCGTTTTTGAACCGGGTCTGGAATGCGGTTAGTCCAGAAGAAGGTCCAATGAAGATTGAGAGTTGCAGGAGCAAGTGTAATGTGGATTGTAAATGTAAAGGGTTTATTTACAAGGATGATACTTCAATGTGCACCGTTTTGCCGGTGCTTGGGACTATGGTCAAGTTTGCTAATACTTCTTCTGCCTATATCAAGTATTGAGATGGAGAAGAAGAACTCTACATAGTATTTTTCATTTCATTTTGATACTTTTCACTTATAATCATGTATAAATTAATTTTTTTTTTGAGAAAAACATTACTTTCATTCATTCAAGGTTCTGGAAAACGTACAGAAACGAAAACCAAGAAACTCGGAGGAGAGTTCCAAGAGTTACAAACTGGGGGACATGTCTTAGCATAGTTTGCTAGAGAATGAGCTGCATGATTATTGCTTCTAGGTACCCAGTAGAGTCCCGTGTTAGGGTCATGCTCCAGCAAATTCCTTATTCTAACTATAACAGATTCACAATCCACGGCACGTTCGATCTCGCCTTGTACCATGTAAATAACCTGCAACGCATCTCCCACTATGTTTATTGAGCCCAGTTGTAGCTCCGCAGAAATCATAAGGGCCTCTTCAAGAGCCAAACACTCTGCCAACGCTGGTTCGTGTACATTCGGAAACCATGTATAAATTAATTTTAATCATTAGTTTTACTTTTATGTTTGAGTGAATTGCAAAAAAGGTACCCAAACCATGCAAAAGTTTCATCTAAGGTATCTAAACTATTTTTGACTTATTTTACATACTTAAACTATTCAAAATTCTCATCTAAGATACCTAAACTATTTTTGTTTCATTTTACATACTCAAACTTTAATTTTGTTCCAAATTTGGTACCTCCATGAATTTCGAATACCTCACAACAGTAGTTTTTTTAAAGGTATTACGGTCTTTTTAAAGGGTGAACAGTAACTATTTCTCCTGTTAAAAATTAAATTCAATCCCCTTTAATATTAAATGTAATTATGATCTTTTTTCCAAATAAACAGTTGAATAACTATCAAAAAGTCATTCAAACCAAAGGATTATTTTCATCTCTATTTGTATTTTCTAATGTTTTGATTGTTTGGAATGTTAGAAAATTCATAACGCATACGTAGGAATTTAATTTAATTTTTCATAGGGGAAATAGTCACAGTTCAAAAAACTGTTGCGAATAGGGAGAATGACGGAGGAATTCATAAAGGTACTAAATTTGGAACAAAATTAAAGTTTGAATATGTAAAATGAAACAAAAATAGTTTAGTTACCTTAGATGAGAATTTTGAATAGTTTGAATATATAAAATGAGTCAAATATAGTTTGGATATCTTAAATGAAACTTTCACATAGTTTCATTCACTCTTTTCGTTTTGTCCATATTCATTTGCTCCACAAAAGAAATAATTTCTTAATTGATCATGTTCTTAATAATTGATGAGATTCAGACGAATATAATCACACTGATTCTCTTCTTCAATTCATTAATTTTCAATTCGATTCGATTCCATTTATATTAATTTCGTCTAATTTAGTTTAACAAAAAATAAGCTTACGAGAACATGCTCGAAAATAATCAAACCACATGAATGTATTTGGAATCTGCCTCTTTTAAAAAACGTCTTTCATCTTATGGAACTATGTAATGCCTTTTAATTTAAAATTATACTTTTCTTTCGAGTTATAGAATTTATAGGGTAGTTCTATATGCAGGTCCACTTTACTTCTGCAGGTTCAAATTAAATCTGAAATGACAATAATATCCCTCTTTAATATTTATTATAATTCATGAAAAAGTAATTTATAATTTGGACACGTGTTCAATGATTACATAGACGAATTTATGCATTCAACGTTAGAGTTTTAGAAATATATTTGTAAAAATTAATAAACGAATGAATGATAATTATAATATTTTCCCACTTTAATTAGACCTGCAGAACTAAACAATACCTGTATATAGCAAATACCAATTTATAATGTTGTTCACATAATTCTTTCACCATCACTAATTAACTATATTTCTTTATACACACGTAAACATAAGAAACATATAGGTTAGGTAATGTTAATTGAGGTAATGTTCTGGCAGCCCTAGAATCCGTTGATGGTTTTCAACGAAAGGGGACAAATTCAAGCTTGTTTTTCATCCGAAATGTTATATATACTCCAGTATTTTACTCAGTGTAACTTAAAATACCAATTAAATGACACTATTGTCCCCTGCAAGTTGTCTAATTTCTCAAAAATCAAACAATTTGAGATTATTTTTATATTTTTACACAGTATTTTAAATTATAAGAATAAAATATTAAATTGCGTAGAGCAACGTTATTTTTCATCAACTAAGTGAACCTACAAATAGAAAGGTTGAGTTTAACCTGTGATTATCTTTCTAAATTTAGGTGTGCTGGTGGATTTTTTTTTTGAAAAGCCTGGTGGATTGGATGTCGACCGTTGTTATAGGTGTACGGACAAAGGAGAGACAAGACCTATCCATGGGATAAGAGAATCGGGGGGCCAAATTTTATTGGCGCAGAGGTGTGCTGCTTCGTCGTTGTTTCGTCGGTGCCCTCGTTTCTATGGTTTGCATATTATGGGATGCTTTCTTCTCGTAATTTAAAATATGATATGAAATTGTAAAGATAATTTAACTTATTATTTTCATTTGAAAACATGACAATATTTAAGAGGTGATATTATAATTTAATGATATTATGAACTATGTTGGGTAAAATATCGAATTTTGTATAATAATTCAGTTCTTCTTCGACCACCTTTTTTTAAACACAAAAGATTATCATTTCATTGAAAACATCAAGAATCGTTTGATTTTAAAAAAATTGTGGGGTGAATCCCAAAAGGTAAAATGAGTTGCACTAAACTTTGCAAAATGAGGAAGGAAATGTGTCGACACATTTTCTGAACGAGGAACCCAAAATGGCAACTGTAAACCAGCATGGAGTAGGGAATTCCGAATATTAGCAACTAAAGTAGATATCTCCAAAAGACAAGGAATCTCACATCTGATTCTTTAAATTAATCTCAATGAATCGCCGATAATCAAAGGTTGAGACGGTAGAGTTAGAACCAAACAGACAGCCTCCTATGCAGCTAAAAATTTAGCCGACAAATGATCACATTTCTCATCCACCCACCGGGCCTCCGCCTTGATAAATTGCCACCCTCATCATAGGAAATCGCCCCTAACCCAATCATGCCTAACAAAGTCCCCGCGTTAAAATAGACAGCAGTTAAATGTTCAAGTGGCCGGCATAAAGAAGATGCAGTCAAATAATCTGACAGCCTCTCTGACCATAAATTAGCCCGAAAGTTCTGTAAGGTGGTTGAAACTCCTCAAACAACTGCTTATTCCTAATCTTTTGAATGTTGATTCGTATATTTTTGTTATAGTTTTTTACAACACCCTCTAGCTTGACATTAATTAAGAGTAACATATAAGACATAGTTTTTATTTCACAAAAAAAATTACATGAAAATATAATAATAGGTCATCCCCTTGCACAATATTCTTTCTTCTGGCCAAATGCACATCAAAATTGAAAGCAATAGCACATACAAAGCTGGCAAGTTCACGTTCCAAGTTGCCACAACTCAGTATACAGGTGCCAGCTTTGACTATTCAACACAATTAATCCCATAGACTATTCAACAATGAAAAACAATCAAACCATTTCCTTATAAATACACTCCATGCAGAGCCAAACATTATCCAAACCAAAACATCTCTCAATCTTCATCTTCTCCAACAATGTCCCCATCATTTCAGTTTCTGCTTCTCAGCTCACTCATAACCATCCTGCTCTGCAATGAAGCCGCCATTGTTAGAGCTCAGGTCCCTGCAAACATGACCTTCAAGCTCGTAAACAATGGCGAGTTCAGCGACTACGCCTCCGAGTACGGCGCTTATTACCGGTTCATCCCCAACCCGCTCAGCTCCCACGACCCGTTCATCTCCTACAACCCCTTCTTCAGCTTCCCCTTCGGCCTCTACTACTACAACACAACTCCCGGCCAGTACATCCTCGGAATGAAGGCCGGAATTCCCCGGGACGAGGACACCATGTTCTGGGTCTGGGACGCCAATCGGAACCACCCTGTCAGAGAAAACGCCACCCTCTCCTTCGGCCGCGACGGAAACCTGATCCTCGCCGACGTCGACGGAACCGTGGCCTGGCAGACCAACACCGCTAATAAAGGTGTCACCGGGGTCAGACTTCTGAATAATGGAAATCTCGTGTTGTATAACAAACAGGGGAAGTTTGTGTGGCAAAGCTTTAACCACCCCGTTGACACTCTCCTCGCCGGAATGTCGCTCGGGATAAACGGCACCGCCGTGAAGAAGCTGGTTTCCCGGACCTCCGAGGAAGATGGTCGAGATGGGAAGTACAGCTTGGTTCTCGACAATAAGAGCTTCGGGTTGTACTTGAACTCCTCCGGGAAGAACATTCTCTATAATGGCTGGATCGGAACGGATCCGGATCTTCTCGGAGTTGAGTTCAGAACGGATCAGATCGACCAGGACCCGAAAGCAGCTGGTTGGGAGCTTTTGTTAGAGTTCTTCCGCAGTACACCGCCGCAGAACCGCCGACGCCTGCTTCAGTCAAGGCCTGTCAGCTCCGGCAATGCACTGATTCTCAAGAAGCTGAACTACAACGCGTCAATCTCATTCCTCAGATTAGAATCCGACGGGGATGTGAAAGCCTACACATACTTCACCGGCGTGCCATATCTGCTGTGGGCCAACACTTACTCATTCTTCACCGACAGCGTCCGGAGATGTGGCCGGCCGGAGATATGCGGAGCACTAGGCCTCTGCGATAATGGAATGTGCGTGGCTTGTCCTACTCAGAAGGGCCTTCTAGGGTGGAGCAACGCCTGTGCGCCGCCCAAGCTCAAGCCGTGCGCCGCCAAGGCAAAGGTGGACTACTTCAAGATTGATGCAACGGAGCATTTCTTGAACGTTGAGTCTGTTAATGGCGACGGCGAGGGGCCAATCGGATTTGAGCTTTGCAGGGATAAATGCAGCAAGGATTGTGAATGCAAGGCGTTCGTTTACAAGACGAATACTAAGAAGTGCCTGCGGGTGCCGGTGCTGGGGACGTTCATTAAGGATGTGAATACCTCTACGGCTTATATTAAGTATTCGCTTTGATTTTTGTTTTTGTTTTTTTTTTTTCGTTTTGTATGTTTTTATTGTAACTGTTGAATAAAATGATGAACATGGCAAAATGACTGTTGTCATTTGCAATAATATCTGTGACTTAATTAAGCTGATTATTTATGTCGCCGAATCGATTAAAATCCTTTTAACTTTTTAAAATATAAAAGTTAATTGAAAGAGTATATGCAACAATACATGGCTTTTGTTTATGAAAAAATAATGGCTTTCTAATAAAAATAGACTCTGGTCCCCTTTTGTGTCATTCAGTATTATCAATAAGATGGCTAAAATATTCTCAATAATTTAACTAAATACATTATTTCGCCCATAATGTTTATTTTTTGTTTCTTCTATTTACTCATACTTACAAATGAGTTGGCTAATAAATAGGGAAATGACACTGTAATTGGAGGAAGGAGAGATGCATGAAGCTAACAGTATACCCGGAAATAATAAAGTTATCAAATGTTGAAGATATTTTAGTCATTTTTAGTAATAAAATTGCTAAATTCATGATCAATATTAGTGAAGGGTTGCGATAGAAATTTCATTGCTAGTCGAGGGTCACAGTATGATTTTCAAGAATTTGAGGTTACAATAAGAATTTGAGGTTACAATAGGATTTATCAAATAATCGACACATCAAAAGTGATCAAATTTAGTTCCTTAAATTTTACAAGACTGGGAGGAGTGAATTCTTCTACTCATCCTAAGTAAAAGATAAAGGTCACATGAATAGAACTCAGTGATGCTACCAGTCTGCTCCGGGTATTGCTAATCATATGCCGTGTCCAGTGCGGGAAATGTTGGTATCCAAGCACCGCTGTGTTACTCACCTATGTCCTGCAGAACAGAGCCCCCGGAGTAACCCGAGGGTAGTCACTTCGGCGTGATCATGAAAATATGATCTTTGTAGAGGAGAAAGAATATGAATAAGTAGAGAGTATTAAGTCTAGTAGAACATGCCTTTCACTATTGAATTATTCTCTATTTATAGTGCTGGTCTGAAGAAAGGTTCCAACCGAGTGGTCCTATCTTTATCGCTTACACGGGAAGGAGTCATTATTATGTTCTTGTTGTTCCGGGTAACGTCAATGTATCTGATGTCATAGGGAGGACCACTTCTGAACTGAACTTGTCTGCGTCCTCTAGATGGGCATAGCCCATATCACCACTCGGTAGCGTTGAGTTAATAGTTGAATTAATATGATATACGATTTTATACGAAGGGTAACATTTTGCAGTTGAGATAAATGTTTTTCATTCAAATGGTAAACTATACCATATTTTATGCATTAAAATATAGGAATTTGGATTCTAATTTTTCAAAATCATTTTAACAACTACATCTGCAAAACACAGTGAAAGGAACATACATAATAGCTATAATTCACACTATGATTTGGGGCACATTTACAGTCTGTAAAAATTGCATCAGAACAACTTTAATGTAAAATGGAGTATGGGGATAATGATAATAGTTAGTATTTCCTTATTTCCATAAATTCAAACGGCTCACTGAGCGTGCGTGAAAAAAAAGAAAGATTAATAGCACAAACAAATTAGAGTAAATTTTAAAATCAATTTATTGGCTATATATAAAGTCCAAATTTCACTCTGTTGGCGTGACTCGATAGCAACACGGCATTTCGTGATCGAAAATTCAAAAACAGAAACACTCTTCAAAAGAAAATGGCGGGATCAATGGTTTCCGTGAACCAGGAATCAGGCGTTGAAGCCACGGCGATGAGCTCCATCGTTGCCCAGTGGGATGTTCAGTACGGGAATTTCGTCCTCTTTCCTCCTCCGCCGGCGATTCTTCCACACCCGTTGCTCGTACCCCAGACCCCAATTCAAAGGAAGATGAAGAGAGGTGGCGTTTGGATTTCCACATCCTCTGCAGTCTCCGGCGGCGCTTCCCTCAAACTCGTCGACGGAAGCTCCTCTGGTTACGTTCTCAACCTCTCCGTAAGCGGCACAGTTCTGGTAAGCTCTAATCTCCAGTCCTCAGTCCTCTTCCGATTTCCGATTAATTGACTTAATTTATTGAGGAGCTCTTTGATTCTGTGCTGGATCTATCTATTCGTGGTGCGTGTGTGTGTCAGGGTCTGTGAAATTGATATATTCATTTGCTGAACTAGTATGTGTTTCACTGTGATCTGATGGTTTCGATATACACTGATTTGATTTATAGTGTGAACTCTGCGGCTGTTTATAGATTGAATTCTGTTTGGATGACTGGATTGAACTGCATATGTGTGAAACTGACGTTCGATTGATGGTTGGGATAGTGTGTTAGCCTTACTGTGATCCAGATAATTGCAATTGATGCTGCATTGAATTATAGCTTGAATTCTGTGGCTACATAATCATTATATATGATGATGGATTTCTACTGATTCTACGTGGCTTGTGCAGTTGTGTTTTCTAGTTCAACACCTGCTGTTGGGGTATAATCTGTATAAGATGCTGTTCATAATGCTGGTTCTGATTGTTCTTTGGTTGATATTTTGATCTGGTGTTATTTTGCTAGGGTTTAATTTGCAGATGCTGTTCAATAGAGTAAGGTTGCTTCTGATTGTTTTTGGGTTGATTTCTTGTTTTGAAGTTCTTCTAATGCTTACAGGAAGAGCACAGAATTTCGGAGCTTAATTTCACGAGGCCTCAAGTGTCTTGTGTATCTGGATTTCCAGCTAGAGGAACCAGAGCTATTTTTGTGACCTACAAAGATGCTCTTGATCAGGCAAGAGACTAGGCTGTCTTGATTGCATACATGTTTAATGCCTACTGTTTGTAGTTACAGCATGATGCTTCTTGCACTTTGCCCATTATAATGTTTAGTTTACAGTCATCTAATACATGTAATTGTTTATATGAACCACAGGTCCAGAAATTTGCTTTGCGCTTTTCAACGACGGATGAGGCAGACTGTTTCATCAGTCTTCTTAAGGTCCAAACATATATATGCACAACCATACCTCGATTTCACTGTCATTTAATAACTTTGAATCAGAAGTTTGTATTTATCATTCGTTCATGGATTCAGGAAATGATGGGTGCCCAGAATGTGGATCAAGATGCTAAATCATATTCGGAGCTATCATCACAGTCTGAGTATGTGCCTTTTGTTCAACCTGAACCTCTAAACAGGTGTGTTCTTTGTTCCACTTCTGCTTATTTGTGAGATAAACATAGAATTGAATTAACTGAGCTGCAATGTTGGACTCAAATACCTTTTAGGTATGATGAAAGCTTGAGAAACACACTCTCTGCTGATGCTAGTAACTGTGAAGGGCTCCAAACCCTTGGCTGTGAAGATGGCGCAGTTCCAATGGAAGCCATACAGGACCCTGTGCCTGAAGAATATCATCCAGTTTTTCCTCCAAGTTTCACATCATACCTTAAGGACTGCTGCGCAGAACCAGAAAAAGGTATGCCATTCTTGATTCTAGTAGAATTCTGGACTTGGTATTGATCATTTTGATCTCTTTTACACTGCAGTGCAACCATCTGTTATCCAGGAAGTTGAGGAGCTTGAGCTGAAGTCCGAAGTCATGGTATGCATGAATGACTGTTCTGTTCATTTTGCATGGTGTATAACTGCAAGTTTGAAACTGAAAATAACGACTTAACTTTGAAATGTAACTTTTCTGCAGAAGTATCTCGAGGATGATTCTTTTCAAGGTACCTTCACTTTGAGCATTTTTGGTTAATTACATCCTTGCTTGAACTTATTACATTCCAGCAGTCAAGTATAGCATGTCTGGCTTCTTTGTCTTCTATATTATTCGACAACTGAGTTTTGTTCCATCCATGTATACAACTTGCACAGTAACTAATGCTCCTTTGTCTATCGTTTTTGTTGATGTTATATTTTTTCAGATCTGATGGGTAAGGTGGAGAAGATCATCTCTCATCTATGATCACAGCAGCTATGAAACCGAGGTGCACTCTTTTGGCTGAAAAAATTTTCATTCTTCTGTTTTGCTACTTACATTTACTTAGATCCACATGTATCCCTTTGTAAAATGCTCCACAGGTACCTGAAAGCGGCTCGTTTTCTCGGCAAAGAATCACTTACTGTGTCAGAACATTGTTGCCTCCAAGTTTCAGGTGTGCCTTTGATGTATGAAGGCAGTATGATATACTCTATATATAGTCAGTACATATATGCTATGCGTTTAACCTCTAGGTCAACTTAAAAAAGCGTGTAAAGATAGCCACTTCCAAAAACTTAGCTCCTAGTTTACAGTTTCGTTTGGCGGCTTTGAAAGTTGGAACTAAAAGTTCCTCCCATATACTCTATTTAATTACATTTCTTTATTGTTCTGTGCATGGTTTTAGGACGTTGAATTGAATGTGAGTATTTTTGTCTGTCTGGATTTACAATATTCAGACGAGAGAATCATGTATGCAAAAATTTTATCAGACCTAAAAGGTATTTCAGTCCAGTTACTTGTTCATTTTCGAATAAAGAAAATGGAGAATAGAGAAAGCGTGTTGTATATTGGAGGATTTTGTTTGGGATTCAATGGACCTATAGGAGGTAAATAGTATATAGATAATAGTCAAATCAATATGACTAATGAGATTAAAGGCAAAATAAAGTTGGATTCTACCTGTAATTATAATCCTTTACCAAAGTGATTTCCATGATCTTACATATGCTTTCTGGTTCACAAGTTACCCCCACTTTGAGTCTTTTCAACTCTAATGAGGTAGACAATAACGGGTGTTAAACTAGTTAATCACTATCTCACATTTATGTTTACACACCACATGTATTTTCTATCTTTCAGTTTCATAATTATACATCTAATTTTCATTTAAAAATAACTTCTATTCACACAGTTTCGTTTATTTAATACATAAACTAATCTGTTAGAGGCCTGCATCATATTTTGAGTGGGGTGTTCACTCCCACTTGATACATCAGACGATTCACTTCACAACTTCATACTTTGTATGTTTATTGATGCAACTCTCGTCACTTTCTTTTATAGTCTCGAATAAAAATACTGAAAATAAAATAACACTCATCAAGTAAATATTATTTGTGGCTGGTATTTTGCTATATATTTCCCATCGCACTTGCTCAGAATTTCATGATAAAGTGGCCAACAGGTAAGCCCCTCAAAGTGATTATACATTTTATTTCACATCAAGAATAATTTATTTTCCTTTTTATAGTTAAAATACCATTAAAGCCTCACTTCCTTTTATGACTGGACAATTCTTCTTTATAGTGTTAAAAGAAAATCTGCATTTCATGATTCGTCTATGGCGTATAGAAGCGTAACATTGTTTTGCGCAGTTCCGATAGTGGTAGAAATTGCTTAATTTGGTACTTATTAACAACTGAGTAGTGTTCCCAAAATCAACAAATAATTGCTGAATATGGGCTTTAGTTTGGTAATGAAGAAAGAACAAAGTTTAACATGCCATGTTTAACTTGTACTCCTATCAAAATTTAGTGGACTTGACATTAGAAAAAATAATTTTTGCCTTTTAAATTTTGTCACTTGGGAAATGTATCCATGTAATGTAAGTATGTAACCAATTGTTGTAAGGTGGACGGTATGGTTACATTACAAAGTTTTTGGATACAACCATAAAGTTGTAGTGACAGACGATATGTAAGTTTGTTTAAACAACACTTTTGGAGGTCGGGTGTGGAGAAGATTTCTAATGTCCGATTAGCTGAAAGAGGTGATCATGATCATTGATGGTGGTACAACTCGAATTTCTGGAAACTTTACGTTCAAAAGAGTCTATCATCTACTTGTTGCGACTCACGGCACTAATCACTATCATAATTATGGATAGAATTCACCTGAAAAGCAGTTATGGAGTTGTTTTTGGAAGTTCTATGTACCTCAAAGAGTGAAACATTTCGTGTGGAGACTCATAATAGACTCGTTGCTGACATGTGCTAATCTATGTGCACGGACGATGGATGTAGCTCAGATATGCCCGCTTTGTAGCGAAGAGAATGAAATGTCATCTCATATGTTTTTTGAGTGTCTTTGCCAAGAGGGTGTCGAGAGCTGCGGGTTTGTTTCCTCAAGTTCGTGCGACCCAACACAATTGAGGAGAGATATGGTTTAAAGAAATCTTCACAGTGCATGAAAGTAAAACTGCAGAAATTATGTTAATGTTGTGTGATGCGATATGGACCCAGAGGAACCAACGTAGCTTTAAGGATAAATCATTGGAGGTGGAATACCTAGCGACGTTTGTAGTTGCAAACTTAAGCCGATTTCATTGTGCAAACCTGTGGCCGGAGAGTATATCAGACCTAGGGGTGAGAACTATCACGAGCATTTGTTAAAAAGATTGAGATCGGATCGATTAAAGATCGGTTCGAGAACGTTCATTTAATAAATGAACCGATCATCATGATCGTTTATTAAATGAACGATCAACGATCATGAACATAAAAACTCGATCATGATCGCGAACTGATCGATAAGATGATCGATAGATAAGGTGATCGAGATCAATCGATAAAAACAAAGTAATAAAATTATACACATTAATGATAATGGGGAAATATTTTATATTTAATATGTATGTCTATAGTTTGTTGTGTATTTTTATTAATTTGATAATTTGTGTATTTTTGACTTTTTTTAAATTAACTTTTAAGTTGATCAACTGATCGATCACGATCGATCGATCGTTGTCGATCATTGATCATTTGATTGATTATCTATAACGAGTCGATCACGAGCCGATCACGATCATTGTGATTCTTAAACGAGCCGATCACGATCATGAATTATTTTGATCGCGATCGATCGTGATCACCTCAAATTTTAAACGATTCGATCATGAACATAGTGATGATCGTGATCAGATCAGCTCGTTATGCGACCTTTGATGAGAGGACCGCCAATTCTCTTCCACGTCGGGATAAGAGATGGAAAAGCTGGCCCGACTGTGGTGGAATTTGAGGAAGATGGAGGATTCATTAGAGCTGCATGTGATGTTGCCCCTGGAATTACATACCGAATTCTCTGAAGTGAGAGCAATGATGCTAGCTCTTGAGCTGGCTGATCAGCTGGTTGTACATGACGTCACGATTGCAGGAGATTTCTTAGAACTAATTAGAATGATGAGGGAACTAGAGCCACCAACAGAGAGCTGTCGAAACCTAATAGATGAGCTAAAGAGGAAATTTGATGCTTCGGGGATTGGTGTACCTTGTTGGATTCCGAGAAATAGAAAAATTCTAGCGTACTCATTTAGCGCAGAAATTATAATATATTAGAGCTCTCTTCAATATTTTTCTTGTTTAATGATTTTGGATGTTTTCCAATAACATGAAATGATATACACTTTTTCCTCTTAAAAAGTTAAAGTTATAGTGACTTAATTGATTTTTCATTAGTTTTTTAGGATATATTGTGTATTTATTGCGCTTTTTGTTTTTTCTAATACAATTACTTCATTTACGTTAACTAAATAAATGCAAATGATGAGTAAATAAGACAATAATTGCAATAACACATAACTCATGGCACAACGGCGGAGTTTTTAAGATCGCGACGACGACGTCAATTCCGAAGAGCTCCATGACAGGGATGATCAAGGATGTCCGTTGACATCCACGATAATAGCTTTGAAGGCGATTAGAGATTTCCCCAATGTGGAGAAGGCAAAGGATTCTCACGTGAATCGCCATCTTCAAGTCTCGTGAAGTAATTTTAATTCTTATTTATGTGTGCATGTCAGATTTTTCATGCTAAACTGTCTTGTTTTCATAGTAAATAGCTAGATTTTCATCAGTTATGTGCATGTCAGGTTTTCATGCTAAACTGTCATGTTTTCATAGTAAATAGTTAAGTTTTCATCAGTTTGACTGTGCTTGTCTATAACCTTTTATTTTTAAATTAAACAACATATGTTTTAAAGATTTGTCGACAGAATCTGTGTGCATATCAGGGTTTCATGATAAATTGTCCTATTTTCAAAGTAAATAGCTAAGTTTTCATCAGTTTGACCCTGCATGTCTAAAGCAATTTGTTCTATGTTAAACAACACACTTTTTAAAGTTTTGTCAATATTTTCTGTGTGCATGTCAGGTTTTCATGCTAAACTGTCCATTTATCATAGTAAATAGTTAGGTTTTCTTCAGCTGGACTGTGACTGTCTAAAATCTTTTGTTTGAGGTTAAGCAGCATAATTTGAAAGTTTTGTTGACAGTTTCTGTGTGCATGTCAGATTTTCATGATTCATAGTAAATAGTTAGGCTTTCATCAGTTTGACTGTGACTGTCTAAAACCTTTTGTTTTTAAGTTAAGTAGCGTAGTTTTTAAAAATTTGTCGACAATTTTTGTGTGCATGTCAGGTTGTTGATAAACTGTCATGTTTTCATACTATATAGCTAGGCCTTCATCAATTTGACTGTGCGTGTCTAAAACTCCTTGTTTTTAGGTTAAGCAGCATGGTTTTTAAAGGTTTGTCTACATTTTCTGTGTGAATGTCAGGTTTTCATGATAATCTGTCATGTTTTCACAGTAAATAGTTAGGTTTTCATCAGTTCAGAGGCGGAGCAACGTTGTGGCAAAGGGTGGCCACTACCACCGAAGAAAAATGAAAAATTGCACTTTTTATGTGTTCATTTGTAATATTTTAAATATTGCCCCGCTACCTTTCAAAAGTTACGTATAAAATCTAAAAAATGTCAAATAGAACCCATGATTTTTTACAAAATATGTATATTTAGCTCATCATATATATATATTTTTAAAATTTATCAAAAATTGCCCCACCACTTCTTCAATCCTAGCTCCGCCACCGCATCAGTTTGACTTGCCTGTCTAAAATCTTTTGTCTTTAGGTTAAGATTAAGAAGTATAGTTTTTAGTTTATTGAACGGTAACTCGTGTGGATAGTTTCGCTTGTGAACAATAGGTATGATGTACAGTGTGAACAATATTTTATTATTTCCAAAATGTAAATGAGTATGTCATTCTCTCCATACTCTAAGTTGGTCCCTATGGATCCTCTAGAGACTGACCCGAATCTAATTTCCAATTAAAACTAGTTTAAGTTGATTAGGATAAATCATGAAAAATATGAAATCATTAAAAACCACATTGTTAAAGATATGATATTTGTTCGACTTGTGACATTTTTAAGAGTTCGTGATTTAATAAATTAGACATGCATAAAGATGATAAATTAGTTGTGTGATTGTTTGGAGTTTTTCTGGTTATATCAAATTGCTGTCATTGTTATTGAGAGCATATTTTTCAGCTAAAGGAAAAGGATCATCTGAATCGAGTCTAAAGTAGTTGAAATAGACAATCAAAGATCCATCCAGGTACGAAATTGACAAGAAGTGTAGCTTGAATTTAGGAAACATGTCTTCAGGATACAATGGGAATTTCACATCTTTTCCCCAAGTTTCTTAGAAAAAACCAGAAAATAGAATAAAATATTAAAAAACAACAAATGAAGAGCCACACATTCAAAGAGAAATATAGTCACAATCAGTGATATATAATTCAGTTGGATTGAAATATATTTGAGCATTATCATCAGTGTTTTAGTGATGGCAAACAATGAGTGTGTTGAGATTTAAATACCTAGGAGAAAAGGCTAAGGTGACACCCGCTCCCAAAAGTAACTAAAAAAGGTGGTGTGAAAATTATAAATAATCTATTTAAAAAATAAATTGTAATAATCCAATCGAAAAACGGTATGACTGAAGTTTAATATATAAGTTTAGTAGAGCATTCCACATATTACCAATTGATTTTAGAGATACCGTATTAGAAATCCTGATAGGGATAATTGACCCGTTAGTAAATTGGGAGGTGGACATGGACGTAGATCCAATAGGTCCAGTACATAAACCCAATGAGTTTCCATAATAAAATCAATTGACAATATGTGAAGTAGCTCACCAGACTTATATACTGAACATTATCCACTTTCGTGTTCGATGTGAAATTTACTCTAAAAGGAGTCTCGCCGGTCGTTTATGCTGAATCTATTTGGGGATTAAGGCTTGTTTGTTTTCGGTTCATATCTGACGGGCATGTGATCACCGTCAGTGTTTCTAATATATTTTTTTTTTGCCAATTAAAGATTAATGCATGCTCCTTGTAGCTTATTTTTGTTGAATCAAACTAAAGTGAAATATATTGATGTGAGTTGGACTGAATATATTGAAAATGTCAAGAATATTACTAAATTAAGCTGAATTTTAATTAAAAGTAAACTAAACTTAAAATACTAAGCTAAAATAACAAATATTTGATCTTCCCCGCCATTTTTTTATCAAACGATTCTGGCGTTTTTCAAGAAAATAAAATGATAATCTTACTTTGTTTTTTTTAAAAAACAAATATTTAAATAAATTATAGAGAACAAACCTAGCAGGTGGAAGGCATTTGTATGTTTTCAATGAGTCACATATGGAAGTGATTCAAATATTGAAAATTCGTCTTTTAGTTCTTTCATTCATTCATCCTTCAAAAACTATTCTCACTTTCACGAACTTCACAGATCCCATCAATAACTTTCTCCCTCCATCGCCATCTACCAACTTCATACGCAAGAACGAATAATTTTATTAGAACCATCAAGAGGAAATGATATATTTTGGTTTTTGGAGTTTATCAAAGTATTACTATGGAAAATAAAATATTTGAATACCCTAAAAAAAAATTAAAGATAAATTATTTGAATAGTAGAATGGTTATTTAATACTATTGTAGAACCTTGTAACAATAAAAAGAAAATTTAAAATTTAAGGAAAAATATAAAACAATGACAATGGAGTTGATACATGCAGGAATAATTCAAAAAATATAAAATTACCCTTCATATTGTAACTATAGCCTAAACCTGTATTAGCAAATGAGGGCCATTCAAGAAAAAAATCAGAGATGTAAAACAAATTGTCTCTGAACCTAAAATCTTAGTTAATATTATATATTCATAAGATTCTCTTATTCTCCATCTGATTTTTTTTAAGTCAAAACCATCCAAGTAAATCTCAACTCTTCATAAAACCGGAGAAAATACATAATCGGGTTCAGGTAAACCCAATAATACACATGAAACCTTTTTGAGATTTCTGTGGAAATTTGATTTAGGTGCAGAATTTTTTAAAAAAAGAAGAAGATAGAGGTGCAGAGTGATTCCAGCAAATTTGTACTAGTACTCCACCTCGGGGTGGTTGCATGTACTACTAAAAAAGGGATACATCGTAAGAAAACCCAGATCTAATATCAGAAGAGACCTAAACTATCTGACATATAAAATATCTTTCACTCGCGGTATAAATATTCTAAATCTACAAATCTACGCACAGAACCGCCGTCATCTATAGTTTGCTATCAAAATTAAAAACGATTTAGATTTCTCCTCAACTGAATACATAGACCGAATCCTAAAGAATTTTCCCACCAGCTAAATACACGGGTCTGAATTAAACAAAGTAGATCAAAACAACCAAAAGAACAGATGATATTTTTAACTTAATAATAATACGTTCGTTAAAAATACTAACCCTATTATATATATATCCAAAATTCGTTGAGGAGTGTTAATTAATGCTCAACTATTACTTGATGATTTAAAATGAAACTAGTATAACACCTAGACAAGTTTTGTGCTTGTGTACACCTCAAAAACCATTACATAATAAACAATTGATCCATATAATTAATAACAAGATCTGGGCTAGAGAGTCAACCAAAATCAGGATGATGATGAAATATGCCTACTCTCCATAAACAATTGAGTCAAATGCAAAAATAAAGGTTATATTGACATGCAAAAACAAAATTTAAGATTCAATTGAATTTAATTATATTCTCCTTTTTGTATGTAGTGGAGAATTCACAGGGCACAATTGGCCTCTAATGTAAAATATAAGACCCAATTAATAATCCTAATTAAAATCAAGAAATGGAGGGATAGATTAATTAAATAATAGTACATGGATTACACGCACCTGCACACGCGTGCCTTAAACTATACTTATGCATAACATGATTTACAATAATTATGTTGACACTCGCTGAAATTGTTTTAATTTTAGATGCTGGAATTTCTGAAGGAGTACGTAGTAGAATTAATTTGAGGGGTTTGTTAGGGTCAAGATGGTATTTTCTCGAGTTATTACGAAGAGAATGCAACACATACAAGATCATGTAACGGCGGGGCATTAATTTTAGAGAGGATTTGGGTTTGCAAAGAGTTGATACTGTGTGAGATGTCTTCCACTGTGCAGAATGTTCATTAAAATGTCGGTTAATCATCTCTAAGATTCAACATAATGTGATAAGATAAAATAACCGAATTAATTCGGATTTCAAAAAATGAAACCGTTGTAACTTATTAATCAAGTAACCAAGTGGATTATTAGTCCACTTAGTCAAATGTATTGCTTTGGATAAGAGATATTCAGGGATTAAATACCCCTCCCCCAATTAATTCCCTGAATTTCTCCTAGTATCCAAATGTCCATTCCCGTCACTGTAAGAGGCGTGCTCAACTGAGTGACGGGAGCTGCATCAACTCACTTCACTCAAAGCATCAATTTGAGAACTTGAACCATTCGACATACTGGATCAGTAGAGTAGGATAACATAAGATTGGATTAGAGTAGTTGTAGGATCCATGGATCATGTATATCAAATTGGATCTTACAAAATTATTGCATTTGATCTCGTTGAATTCATAATAACATAAAAAAAAACAAAATATTATATTTTAATAACTTGTATGTATTTACAATGATAAGTATCATCATCAAACTTTTTTGAATCAATATAAATTGATGAAAGTCAACTTATGAGTCACAACAACATGCATGATATTTTACAAGTAATTCGAACAAGCTAGTCCCCATTAAGAGTGAATTTGCGAATGCATTCTAACATCTGATATTTGTTCACTCTCAGTGAAAAGGGAAAAATAGAAATAAAATGTACGAATGGTGGCAAATTAAATACTATGTATGGAAAATAAAATTGATTCATGCCAATTGAAATGGCCCAGTACGTATCATCTCAATTCATTGCTCTACACCAAACATTTGTACACGCGGTCGTTTTTACCCCTAGGTCTTTTACAGTGCTAAATCTCTATGTAAATACAAAAAACTTTGGTAAGATCATTTAAGCATTTAAGTATAGTTCATGGTAAGAAGAATTGGCTCATAAAATTTCTAACAACTAGTTCACACTTCACTTACTTTTGCTAAAAATTGCAAATAAAACGAATGCTCATTCAAGTAACAAGTAAACATATCAGTAATATTTGAACTATTTTTTAATATAAAACGTTCAACATTGATTGATATAAAAGAATTGTATGGGTGTAATTATTTATATTATGCTATTTTATAAGGTCGTCTCATATTGATACATGCCTATGATATCAAAATTTGAATGATCTATAGTTGGACCGCACAATTTAGTCAGATATCTTATGTTAATGCCGCATTCTCCATATATTGCACTGCCGAAGCACAATCTAGCTAGTACCAATCCCGTCCGAAAACACACCCTTGAACACACTCTGTAACTGTTGAAATAAAAGTACCATCCTCTTATAAATCTATGGTTCCAAATCTGACATTTCTCTCTTATTCTCGCATCAAACATTATATGATTATTATAATTGTAGGGGTGTAATTATTCACGTTGTACTAAAATTAACAACCCGACTTAGTATAGTTTGTTAGGGACTGAACTAACATGATAAGAACTTTCGACATCAAACAAGATCATGTCATACATGCTTATGATATCAAATATTGAATAATTTATAGTCGGGTCGCCCCATTTTAATCAGAGCGAAGATATCTCATATTAATGCTGCATTCTCCATATATTGCGGTGCTAATCGTATAACACAATCTGAAATCAATCCCTTACAAAAACACATCTGACAACTGTTGCAATAAAAGTACCATCCCTTTATAATTCTATGGTTCCAACTTTGACATTTATTTATTTATCTCATTCTCGCATCAAACATTATATAATGAGAAATTCTCATAAAACAAAATCAGAACTTATATTCCAATACATATAAAATAATCACAATGCGAATGCACACGTATGCCCTAAGTATTGGCCAATTGCAAGTCAACGCGCTATCCACAATACACATGATATGATCAACAAAACCTTGTTAATCAAATAATGTTTGATTAGGGAAACGACTTTCTCCCCACGACCACTTTCAAGGCACCATCGTTTAGATATCATATAAAATTCACCGAATAAAAAAATCGCAGTAAATAATTAAGGTACTAGCCATTTACCTAGTTAATTATTCATAATAAAATAAAATAAAAATAAATGGGTAGCTAATTGGTTGAGTGGGCACCTAGTCACACTAGAGGGGTGTAAAATCATAGTGCCAAATTCTGCTAATATCCTTGACAATGATTGCTTTTATGATGCTAAGGACAATTATAAAAATATATAATTTTTTTGTGAAATAATTCAATCTTAATATTGTATAATAGTACCCCATTAAAGCAAGAAAATCATGTAATCAAGCAAGAAAAAAAGAAGAGCCAAACCACTTTCTTTTGGCCCCATCTCATTCCATGTCTCCTCAAGTAGCCCCATGATTTGATTATTTTCCCATTCTAATTTCTCCACTCCTCCCTCCTTCATCCACACCAAGATTAAAATATTTTTTTCGATCCCGGATTTCACCAGGATCGAAAAAAATGATGTCTGGTAGCAGCCATGACAATCACCAGGTCGTCATGAGAGAGATCGGAGAAGGATCTTCGTCGACATCGTCGGCGAACCGCGATCAAGCTCATCACATCATCAACCAGCAGCAGCAGCAGCCGCAGCAGCAGCCGGTTCAGCTGAGCCGGTACGAGTCGCAGAAGCGTCGCGATTGGAACACTTTCGGGCAGTATCTGAGAAACCAGAGGCCGCCGGTCCAGCTTTCTCAGTGCAATTTCAACCACGTTCTTGATTTTCTCAGGTACCTTGACCAGTTCGGGAAGACCAAGGTTCATCTCCAAGGCTGCGTCTTCTTCGGACACCCTGAACCGGCCGGTCCGTGCACTTGCCCTTTGAGGCAGGCCTGGGGAAGCCTCGATGCCCTAATCGGACGGCTCAGAGCTGCGTACGAGGAAAATGGCGGGCTACCGGATAAAAACCCGTTCGCTAGCGGTGCCATTCGGGTTTACCTCCGGGAGATTAGGGATTCGCAGGCCAAGGCTCGAGGGATCCCGTATAAGAAGAAGAAGAAGAAGAAGACGACTGCAGCTTCAGCTTCAGCTTCTGTTCAAGCTCAAACTCAAGCAGTCAAATCTGAAAACTCCAATTTTTAGATTTGATTCTGCTGCTTGATTTCCATGGTAATGCAAACTGTTATGATTAAGTTCTGTTTCATTTCTGGTTTACTGGGTTTAATTAATTATCATGAACTTATAGTCATATATATTTGAATAAGTAGGCATCATGATAATGCATGCTTTCCAGTTTCCAAGTATCTGTGTAATTAAAGTTTATTCATATATATATATACATTGTTTTCTGTAAATGATGGATGAATTTTACCATCATTGATCTATATTGTTAAAGATTTGGTCTGTAATCTTCTGGAAATGCGGGATCATGAAACAAGAATGATTGTTTCAAGAAACCCTAATTTGCATTGTCTGTTCAGCAGCTTTTTGATTGTCTGCAACAAGAGTCTGATGATGATCATGATTCATGAGCTGATTACTTTGCCAGTTCCATAGTTATTATTTCTGTCGTCTTTTTCTTCTCTTTTTGGGGGTTTTTCACCATTTTTTTATAGCTATGGAGATGTTTTTAAACATTTCTTATAGCTTTGTCTCTTCCAAATATGATTCTGCACGATGAGTGATTGCCAGTATTTATAATCTGAGGAATCTATAGGCTTATAGAAAATTGTTTTTGGCACACTATTTTCATTTCTTTGAGTTTTTTATTAGATTTTTCTGGGTGAAAATTAATAATTAATCTGTGTGGTGTAAATATGAGATGCAGAGACAGCAGATCTTCATCCAATATTACCTTGTCTCAAACACTGCAGTATGTATGATGCTAGGAATACATAACAGGGCATGTTCTAATTGCTCATACTTATACTATACTATTTTTCAGTTTTAATACACTAATTTTATTTACTATTTTTCAATATATTAATATTAATTTCATATTATTTTGGGTGGAGGATTTAAGGAATTAACCCCTCAATTTAAATTACTGGAATAGTAATTTTTATGAATATAAGGCTCTTTTTCTTTGGTGCTCATCTAAAATTTTGATTTATTGCATGGATTAAATATGATATTCAACATTTTTAAATTAAGACGGTCTTAATAATTATTTGATTTTGTAACACTATTTGTACATGATTTTTTTTGATATAATGATTTTATATGATTAGTAACATGTTTAAGGTTCTTCTTTTCTCGGAAACTTTAATTTATAATGATCATGCCCCAGTTTTAAGGTTCTTGTTCTCTATAAAATATTCTCTTTAATATATATATATATCAAACTAATACTTATTGAAAACGTCTTTTCATAAACAATTTTATATTAAGAATGAGAGCTTATAAACATGTCAATAATTTGATTGGGCTCTCTATAATTGTTTCATTGCTTTGCTTATATGTGTTTGTCTGCTACATGTGCAATTTGGCTTTCTTTCTATTTAATTTCAAACTACCAATGAATATGAAATATGCTACGAGTACCATTTTATGATTTAAAATAACAAAGAAGAAGATATTTTGTTGAAAAAAGAGATACATTTTGCATAAACTTCACTTATTTTGACTATTTAATCATTTGAGGAAAATAGAAAGTTGTGGTAAAAAACTAAGATCCCGTTTTCTGAAACTTTTAATAGATCAGATCAGTTGATTTCATTTTAGCTCAGTAAAATAAATTCAGAAGAACGGAGTCTATAAAACCCTGATAATTTTCAAAAATCAGAGTTTTGTTTGAAAAAGAAAAACAGTGCAGAATCACGTTTGGACGTATTCTATCAGCTTTTAGGATTGAAGAAGTAAATGGTCTAAAACTTGACGATGGTTCCTTAACCTTTGAGTTATAAACTTGATTTGGTCTCTAGTTCAATCTAGTCTATAATTGAAACGCATTGTTAGAAATTGTCTATGGTACATTGAACATCTGATTTGCAAGTAAATGCCTTATGAGGTAAATGATCCAAAAATATCACTCACCATTTCTTGTGGTACCAACCGTACTACAAATATTCACCTTCGCAATCTACTGGTTATAATTGGTCCCATGATTAGTTTGGACCTTGGATGATTTTATTTTCCATGACATATTTTCAGAATTGATGCACTAAATCAGAAAGTAGATGAATGATCCTAATATAGCTTCCTAATTTACATGTATTTTGATTGGACCATTTTCACCACCATGCTTCGAAAACAAATATCAGTTCTTTATTTATCTTTTAAAGAAAAGATACGATTGTAATCGTTTGTATCGCGAAACCTGACTTGTCAACTATAAATTATACAAAAATCTAACTTTCAGCCTTCAAAAACTTCAAATACATAATTCAAAAAATTTCATTGCAATTCAGTCCTCATGCGTTTCATACACATTAGTATTGACGTTTTTGTAATGTACTATGACGCTACACATTAGAAATAATATGATTCATTCATCTTCAGCTTCGTGAGCTTCTTGTAGGCATCGACAAAATCACTTGTGGTAACTTCAACAAGCAAAACGAATGATTTATTAGCTCTTCAACAGGCAAAACGAATAGTTCCACAGTTTGCAAAGCCGGATCCTCCTTCTTGAGGAAGGTCTTTACCTCTTACTCATGGACAGACATGTTAGATTTCTCTTTCTCTTGTACTTCATCCTTCTTGAGAATGCGCATCTTGACAGCATTCGCAACTGAATTCACTTTTTTCTCCAGTTGTGTCCATACATACCCTTTGCCAGCCACTTCTAAAACGCTACTAAGACTGGTAATGAAGTTCTCCATCTCCTTATCCTTGATGATGACATTCTCTCCAGCAGCCGCTCCAATTTCTCCCCCAATATTTCCATGAATCTCTCCCTCGAATTTCTACCGTCGTCAAATTTAACATCACCAGTGTACGCCCAAATTGCTAGCGCCCGAATTGCTACCGCCGTCAAGTCTAAAACCACCAGTGCACGCCCAAATTGCTATCCGGATTGCTACCCTTCTTCTGCCATTTTTCAGAGTTTGACACAAGAAAAAGTTTGCAATGGCACGAAAGGAGTGATATTATTTTTTCCCTTTTTTATTAAATATATATCCAAATAAAGTATGAACGGAATTATTTTTTCCAGCCTACATGAATTACTAGAGCCTCATTTGTTTGGGCAAGAATGTCGCCATCCAGCTCTTTCACATCCTCTTCAAAGTTCAAAAGAGGAGGGGCAACGGTAGCAGGCGGTGTTGGGTCAGCCGTATCCTCGGGAATAACAGGGAATATGTTAAGTTTAAAGTTCCTGTCCAAATACAGGGTAGGCGGCTTGGATATTGTTGCGGGGATTTTAGTAGAGAATATAAGAAGAGATAGAAGTGGCTTAATCACGACGAAAAAGGATTTAAAATGATTTTAGAGAGAGAATGTTGTTCTGATCACAAATTAAAAATAGATGCTCTCTCTTTATATTTGATATATCAATTCTTCTACTTTGCTCTCTCACCTCTTAATTAAAATCAGTGATCTATTATTCATCATTGTATAAACTATATTTTTGACAAAAAAAGTACAAACTACATTAAACCCTAAACCATCATAAGAACCCATATCTAAACTTCTAATTAAATTTAGTTTAATATCTAACTTATGCTCTCTTAAACTAAACTCGTCTTCAAACTAGTACCATCATGAGTGTCAAACGCCATTGCAACTCTATAGATGAAACAACAACAACATGCAATTCTAGTAGAGACTTCTTCATCTTTGGTGAAAATCTTCTCCGGATTTTTCTCAAAAAATTCATTCATATTCACTCAATTTTCTTTGAGATGGTAAGTCTCCTTTTCGACATTATCATTTTAAATTTAGCATTTCCATACACTTCAAATGTTATCCTCATATCTTCATGAAAATAGTATTTGAAGTGTGGTAATTCTAAATTGAAAGATGAAAATGTTGAAAAGGAGACCTACTATCTCGACGAATACATAGTGGGCAAATATGAATGAGTGTTCTAAGAAAAGTTCATAGAACATTTATATGAACTTCATAGGAATGATTTTGATGAATATTCAAAAGGTTGAAATGTTTATGCCATAGATACATGTCGTTGTTACATCCACAAATTTGCAATGGAGTTTAATAAATTTTATGATGTTGTAACTACTTTGAAGACACAACATTGGTTTAAGGGAGAGTTAGTTTCACATCCGGTTTGACAGCCTCGAACGTGCTCTCTGCTCCCCAAAGTCAACCCCCCTCTCTCTCACCCCTTTCCCAGATCCATCTCGTCGGAGGGGTGGCTTGAGCCGGTTCCGGCATCTTTCACCGCCGCTCGGCCACCCCCTCCACCCCTATACCTTTATTTTCAGCCCCTAGCCGCCCTATACCTTACCTCCATACATGAACCCAGTTTTTCGCCTGAAAAATATGACCTTTTGTGACCGCCGATGCACCCAGGAGGCCGGATCCAAAGAGGGATCGGAGCCGCAGCCCGACAACGATGGAAAGCATGTCCGCTCTCCGCTGGACTCACCGGAGGAAATCCGAGCTCGTGCCGTCATAGATGCAGGTCAAACACAAATCGCCGGAAAAGCTAAGGTTTTTATCAGATCCGATTGATCCAGAGAGGTTTTGGCAAGCACGTGTGGCCACGCGCTGTCACACGCGCCGATGGTCCGTCGCGGCGTGAACTACTTGGCGTCTCATCGTGCTCACGCGCTGTCACACGCGCCGATGGTCCGTCGCGGCGTGAACTACTTGGCGTCTCATCGCGCTCACGCGCTTCGCCGACCACACGCGCCGCCGTCTTGACGCAGCTACTCGAGCACATGGATGCACGCGCCACCGTTGCGAGCCGCCTCCAAGGAAGAGACTTGGTAGATTCAGAGATCTGGGTTCTTATTTTATGTCAGATAAAATATGTGCTTCACTTGAGTCTTTTTGCGTAACTATCTGGACTAGTTTATCGAGTACTCTATGCCTATCTGCTGTTTTCCTTGTAAACGGATTAGCCGCGCTATGGAAAATCCCCTCGGCTTCTAGTCTCTTTTCTATGCTCAGTGTAGGAGAAATCCTAGTCAGAGTAGTTTTGACAGCTTACTTCTGGCGATTCTGTGAATGAATCTAGACTAGTAGACTTGGTTGATTCTGACTTTTGTTGGGGTTGGTGCAAGTTATGGATGCTTTACCTGCCAGATAGTTTAAATGCTTTTGGGCATAGATTTTAGAATGTTCAGATGTATTTCATCGCACTTTTTAGTTTTAGGATAAGCGTGTATCCGCGCTCTAGATACAGTTTAGGTTCTCAACTTATTCTGTAATCTCACAAATTTCCTCCATTTGAGGAGATTATGAAGGTTTGAGGAGTCTAATAAATATCCTCCCACCTATGGTGGTTTATAATTAAAAAAAACAACATTGGTTTAAGGGAGGCAACATGCAAGAGACAATGACAGAAGCACTAATGAGATTAAATAGAGAGAATATGCATTTAGGTCTAGTCTGGGGTCATAAGTTTTTGAATGTTGAAAGTTCCGCTCCATATCTCTGACCACTTCATATCTCCCTCTCATCTTCATCCTCCGCTCTAATTCACATTCTTCCTGCCTCCGTCCGGTCTTGGTTTGCAAAAAATGGTGACGAGGAAGACTTATCATTGAGACATATTTCGATACTATAAGAACAGTAGGGATGTCTGGTTTAAGCGCAAGACATGAAGTGTCGGAAGAACAAGACATCAGGGGGAGAGAGGTATATGTTGGGTGTATATGTCTATTGACTCTCTGAGCCACACTTTATTGGACCGCTACGACGATGTTCTACCATTCCAAACTCATGATTTGTCGGTTAAAAATTAGCCACAGAAGTATTACGCATGTACCGGACCCCGTTTCATCCATCTCTTGAAGGAAGAGGAATAAACCATGTATTCAAATTTGTCAAGAGATTTGATATAGTTTGGGACTCTATTCCGGGTACAACCATTACAAATGAGAGACCAACACACAGAGCCTATGCTTCTGGATATGGCTTTATAGATCTTGTACCCCATGCGGACAATCATAGAGCTATCAATGCTAGACTAAAAAGGCAACCTTTAGTTAGATGTGTGGACTTTTTTGATAGAAACTTTCAAAATTTCAAAATTGGGATCCCAAGAAAAGACCTTATCGAGAGCCGTCATATATCAGAAGCAAATTGGTACAACGGATAAATGGAAATGAAACTGAAGCGATCGCAAATGAATTTAATGGTATGGAATTGATCAGATAGAAACACATGGAATGAGCATTGTTGGGAAGAAGAAAATTGATGGAGAGTGGTACTGTGAAATGCATAATAGCCGGGGTCTTAGCTGGGGAAATGGAGGATGCGTTCTTGTCCACCAAGAGTGCTCTTTCAGATAGGGTTTCTAACCGGTGCAAGGATAATGAAAGTAAATGAAGATGAATGGAATGAAAAGTTTGAAGTATGGTGTCGGAAGGTTAGGAAGATGATGATTCTGGGAGAATTACAAGAGAATCGCAAGTGGAGGAGGTTTAGGAGATTGACAAAGAAGGGTAGGATTGAGAGGTTTCACTTGAGGATGACGAGAGTCGACTATCTCTACTAGTTGTAGAAGAAATATTCTCCCATTTTGACTACTATTTACATCTCTTATGTGAATTGTCTCTCTTTCCCAAAACTAAGAGGTTGACAATTATTAGTTAAACCCTTGTATTAGGACTTATCCATACTTGTGACTTGTCTGATTTTTGCTTATTTTTATTGTTTAAAAAAAGGTTGAAAGTTAGTTTACTGATAAGTCGGGTTTTGTAAGACCAAGGTTGTGATTACCTCCTCCAAAATTTTAAGATTAATAAAGAATTAATATTTATTTTTCGATTCATGTTGTGACTTCTTTTAAGTGGAAATAGTTATTTGTATATTCTTCGTTATTGGGAAGCACTTTGGACAGAAGTAACAAAACATGCAGTCAACTCAATTATATAAAAATAGTTCGTTAAAATTATCCATCCTAATTCTTTCTTCGTTCATCTTTAAATTTGGTAATGAAATGTATGGGCAAATTTTACAGTGTTGTTTATATTTTCCTTATCTATAAATATAAATTTGGGTGTGTTAGAAAATTAATTGTTTAGTGCATCTTTAATATTATTTATTTTTAATTTACTTATATATATACTGCCTACATGCAGGAGGAATTTGTTAGGCTCCATGAACCACAAATGTGTCATCTGTAAAATAAAGGCATTTTGTAAAGAATTGTCTGGGAGTGGAGATTACAATACACATTTCTATAAATATTTTTAAAATCTTTCCAAACTAAATTTACTTTGTATATGTAAAATTATCACCATAATAAAATAGTGGCAACATATCCAGCCTATCTATGACATGTAAAGGATTTTAGTCATAACTAGCAATGCTTTTAACTAGTTCAGATCTAATTAGATGACTACATACTAGCTACACCACTGGTTGGACCCTAGCCAGTCTCGTAAAAACCTTGTATGACCCCAATGTTCATTCACACATAGTTAGAGCATCGAGCTGAGGCATCAAGTAACACTTCCACTAATAAGGTCTTTAAATCTAATTCAGATAGAGGCGCTGCAGAGAAAGAGTGTGTGTATTATACTTCTCTCGACTTGGATTTCTCTTGTATATCTTTCGAATCAGATTGGAAACCAGTAGAGTTTTTGAACAAAAGGACTGGTTGGAAGCAAACAAAAGTATAAACTAGTATAATCAAAATATCCATTATAAAGCATGTTCCCTTTAATTTTTAATCAAACTTTCAAATTTTTTTGAACGAATTTTGCAACTTTAATTGGCAGAACAACAAAGACAAAGATAGGATCAACTTTTGCAACTTCAAAATCATTAGTACCATAAGATCTCTTACAAGAATATAATTACACATCGTTGTTCCAAATAAGTGCAAATTTAACTTAGACTAAGGAATAACTCTTAGCTTTATTGCAATATGTAGGAATACTTAAATGAAGCATAAACATATATCAAATAGGAATCATCTCCTCCTCCACCAGAGCTGATTCGGAAGGTCAGATTAGCTCATCCATTGCGAAAATCCGCATCCATGGCCTCGAGAATCATATGTGAAATGCGGGAGATTAGTTCCACCATAGCAAAGGAGTAGCATTCCACAAAGGAGACCCCGTAATCAAACTTGTTATCCTTGTAGATAGTCTTTAAGAAATTGGTTCTAGGCATCAATGGGTACTACATCGTAAGTTTGATCAAGAGAGTTCTTTCCATCAAGATACCCTTATGATACTTCACCACAATTTCGTTAACCATGATTGCCGATTTCTTCTTTCAGATGTGAACAGAGAGGGTCTTCTCAAGACTATCAACCAGCATAAGAACATCAACTATATGATATCTTTTGAAATAGCTATCTAGGAAGAGGGGTATGGGTGGACATAAGGTTAGCCCATTTTTCGTTGAGGAATCCACTTACATCCGTAGGTAGGTTTTTATCAGAAAAATGCTCCATACTTTCCATAGCAACAATCATGACACTCGCATTCATTTAAATTGCATTCTTCAAATGATTTTTCATCTTACCATCCACCATCTGCCTCATAATATATCTTTTCTCTCTCTCAGACCTCATTCAGGATGGAGAACTTGTGGCAGGGAGCCATCATTATGCTCGAAATACTTGAATCCGTATTCATTCATAACTTGCATCAAATCTTCAAATATTTCATTAAACTTTTCGACGTTTTTGACATCGCCTCCCACCAAGGCTTTGGGGTAAAGGGAAAGCCATCAGCCACGATTCTCCCTTTATATTGGGCCATGTCTTACCATATACATGTCTTATTTAATTGTTTTTATACTTTTATAACTGAAAAGATTAATATAAATATTATGATTTGTATCTATAGTATGTGTAATTTAAGATGATCCTTAGGTATTAACAGCTATAAAATAAATAATAATATATATATATATAAGGCATTTCAAACATATTATCATTGCTGCTAATATAAGTGTGGTAGAAAATCCATCAACTGAGCCGGCGTTGTATGTTAGTTTGGTATACATGGCTTGTCTATTATGAATTGTCTCCTTCTTCGTAACACAGATTCAATCCTCTACTTTTTGTCACACTCTCCTAACTCCTACCTACCCCCAACAACCTCACTAGCACTGTTTTCAAAGGAATTTGGATCTGTATATGAGTATTATCGAACTACAATGACGATATTTTTTGCCACTCTTACAATGCGGCATTGATCGGACGATATTTAGCGACAAAAGGTTATATTTAGCGGCATTTAATTGGCGGTTGACGGTTGACAATGACGAGAAAACCTTAAAAGTTCTGTTTCAGAGAGAAGATGTCCCCACGCTCCAGTCTTGTCCCTGCTCATGTTGTGAACTATATACCACCAAGAAGTTTTGGACTGTGTTCAAATCCAAGCTTAAGGAGACTATCTTACACGATGACCCCTTTAGTCATATCAGCAATGAGAAATCTACCGCAAGGAAATCTAAGAACAACGTCGAATATTTTGTGCCAGTTTGTGAATGGCTTCCCAACTATAATATGAATCTCTTCAAGTATGATCTTCTTGCTGAAATTACCATTGCTAGTGTGGCTATTCCACAAGCGATCAGCTATGCTAAGCTTGCCAACATCCCTCCATTCATTGGGTTGTACTCAAGCTTTGTCCCACCGTTGATTTACTCGGTGTTTGGGAGTTCGAAGCATTTATCGGTGGGAACGGTTGCTGCATTGTCGTTGATCATTGCTGCTAATATAAGTGTGGTAGCAAATCCAACAACCGAGTCAGCGTTGTATGTTAGTTTGGTATACATAGCTTGTCTCATTTCTGGTTTACTTCAAACGGCATTGAGATTTTTAAGGTTGGGAATATTGTTTGACTTTCGATCGCATTTGACTATAACCGGATTTATGGGAGGAACGACATTTATTATTTGCCTGCAGCAATTGAAAGGTTTGCTCGAAATCCAACATTTCACCACCCATACTGATACAGTTAATGTTCTTGAATCCGTATTCAAAAGAAGAGATGAGTGGCAATGGAAAAGTGTAGTTATTGGTGTCGCCTTTTAATTTTCTTACAATTTACCAGATATGTCAAAGAACAATTGTTCCTATAATAACAGTTATTATGGGGGGAAATTTTTGCTTATTTTGCTGATGGACCAAAACATGGCATCTCAGTTGTTGGTCCTTTAAAGAAGAGATAAATCCAATCTCTATCCATCAAATCACATTTAATCCTAAATATTTTGGGCGAGCATTCAAAGTAGGAGCTATAACACCAATGGTGGCTTTAGCTGAAGGAATAGCATTTGGTAGGAGTTTTGCGATCAAACAAAATGAACAAATTGATGGAAATAAGGAAATGATAGCCTTTGGTTTAATGAACATTGTTGGATCTATGACTTCTTGCTACTTGACTACTGGTCCTTTTTCTAAGACTGTGGTGAATTTTAATGTTGGATGCAGAACACAAATGTCAAACATAATAATGGCAATATGTATTTTGCTAACACTCCTGTTCTTGACACCTCTTTTCAGTCACACACCCCTAATGGCTCTATCAGCTATGATCATGTCAGCGATGCTTGGTCTCATTGATTATCAAAAGGCATATCACCTCTTTAAGACGGACAAGTTTTATTTCTTGATTTGCATGGGTGCATTCTTTGGTGTCGCATTCATCAGCATGGATATTGGCCTTATGATCTCAATTGGATTGGCATTGTAGAGAGCACTTCTTTATATCGCTAGGTCTGGTACATGTAAGCTTGTGAATCTTCCTGGTACGAAAATGTTTCGAGATATAGAGCATTATCCGAATGGTACCGTTATCCCAGGAATTCTAGCTATAAAGATTGGGTCTCCTATATAGTATGCGAATTGTCAATATATAAAAGAAAAACCTAATGTTTCATATGTAAATATTATTATATTTTAAGATATGTCCATAATTAAATATCTCTAGTGTATTCTTTAACATCAACTCATCACCTCTGAATCTGAATAAATCTATTTTTATATATAAATGTAATCAATTTGATAAACGAGGTTAAATCTATATTTTATAATTTTGTTTTATGATTGTTTGGGTTGCGTGAGTGGAATTTATTTCCCAACAAATGTTTGGTAGTATTTTCCAATGTACTTCTGTTCCATATTTTGGTATTTCCTTTTCAATTTTTACAAATAAAAGCATTAATTTTCAAGTGGCCTAAAATCATGTCTCATATAGGAGACATACTTTTTTGGAGATGGAAGACCAGTGAAGATATTCTTGATTCGAATGGTGAGAAAGTTGAAAAAAGTTACTCATACTTTTATTTACTGAACAACTATTTTTACTTCATAAAAAGCTGGTCTGTCAAAAGGGGCTGATATATTATTTGATTATTGTATAAAATATTGAAGCCATATCCTATTATCAAGTCCGAACCTCACCAACCATGTAAGAAATGCCCTAAAATAATATAAAATAACTGTTGTAAGATATGTAAAATGTTCTATCAAGTTAGATGATACGAGTATAAATGGAAAACTAGGTTAATTAGAAATTATTCTCTTACCAAGAATTTTTCTATAAAAATGTGTTTTAATTCTAGTAAGATTTTATTTATTTTCCATAATAGTTATAGAATTAGATTTATTATTTTCAGATTAATGTTAGGATTGTGATTTTATTTGAGGTTATAAATATATGCCTCAACCTTGTAATTTGAAGACAGAGATTTATTATAAAGAAAAAGGAGGTTTTCCGGATTAATTGACAGTTGTTCAATTTCAAGATTCAGTTGAGTCGCCCATAACAGGTGTTCGTGGTTTCTAGTTAATTGGGTGACAGCTGTTCAAGCGATTTTCATATCTCAAAGCAATTTATATATATTCCGCTGCAACAAAGTAACTTACCAAAAAAATATGCATCATCAGATGATTCTGAATTGAATTGAAATTAAAATTCTATTGAAAAATAGGCCTAATTTATATATGAATTGGAAAAAGATGTCTTAAACAGGTCAATCAATTACAGTGGTTGAAATTTTTTAAAAATTTTTTGAAATAAAAGGTTTTATGTCATCTTAACACGCTAGAAAATATACATCAACGTTCGACAAGAGAAATTTCGATTTGGAATTTCATTCTACTTCATCGAAATCACAATTTTTACCAAAACTAGCTAGTAAATGTGCATCTGTGTTGCCTTTCCTGGCATCCAACATGGCAATTTAATTCTCATTCTTATGAATTACAATGGATGAACTTTGTTAGAGCTAAATATTCTGATTATTTTGTGGTACAATTTCTTAAACAGGAAAGGTTGATTGCTTGTTCATGTTTGCAATAATAGGAGGTTTTGGTTGGAGCAAATTAAATGGCTAATCAATCTGTCAGCTCCAACCATGATGTGGGATATACTCTACACTAATAGACCTACATTTCGTACAACCTCACACTCACCCTGTTTTTCCCCCCTTCTAATATTATAGTAAAACATTTTTTCTTTAAAAATTATATGATTCTCAAAATGAAAATAAATACTATTACAATAGTGAATATTCCATTGTATAACCATAAAGGGATACCAATTATGTACACCCTTTGTACCATCGAATTTGTAAAGACTTTTATTTAAGAAACTTATACATAAAATTTTCATATTAATAAAATGACAAAAAATTTGAATGTATTTAAAAGAAATGTATTTTAGGATTATTAAAAAAATTGTGTAGATTTAATTGGGATAACGGAGTGAGTAAGACAATCAGATAACAGAATACTCAACATTTAGGATTTTTTGATATCTAAAATAATATATCCCAGAAAACTTTCTCGGCGCCCACTCATTAGTGCTAAATTCAAATAAAAAAGCTCATTTTAAAATAAACATAATGAAAAATATATTAAAAAACTCTTCAACAAACCACATGAATTAGTAAAATAATCACTCATATAACCATAAATTTATTATAAAATTGTTCTTTCTCCTAAATATGAAAAAAGATTAAAATAATGTGTAACTTACATTACAATTGATGTTGGAAACCCTCTAATACTCCATTCAATTATTCTTTCAGAAGTACTGTACGCAATCCAGTATTTTTACTCAGTATAGTCCAAAATATTAATGAAATGACACTACCACCCCCTGTAAATTGGTTAGTTTCTCAAAAATCAAATAAGTTAAGGTTATTTTCGTACTTTTACACTGTATTTTGAACTATAAAAGTAAAATAATGGACTGTACATAACAACACCCTAATCTTTTTGTATGATTACGAGAACATGAGATGTGAAGAACACTTATAGGGAGACAGGTCCTCCTGAAAAACGTAGTACGAATGTATGATTATTGAAAATCTTTCATAGTTTAAAATGCAACAAGAATGATGGCATTTTTCTTTGTAATGGCAAAACTATCCCAAACTATATCAATTCTGAGGTCCACTTCTCTTGTACAATTATGCCTGCCCCTCCCGCTCCATTTTCCAACTACAAATTCAAATAATGAATCGAGCCGATTCTATTTTCCAAGTTCAACCAATATTGTACTTTGATTAGTAAATAGAAAGTTATAAAACCAAATTCAAATTCTTGGTTTTTATGGACCATGATTTCCATGCAATTGTCGCGTTCATTTGAATTGCTAGTCTTCCTCACTAACATTCAGAGATACAAGTCTATAAAACAGATGATGTTCAATTAAGAACGTATATCGTGAGGAAAACGTGGTTGACTGTTACTGAAAATTTTACTCCATTTTATAAATTCTATGTACAAATCTTAAATTTACTCAAATATCTTTTATATATACACATCATATATATTAATCATATAAGTTTAATTTAATTTGCTTAAATTTAGTCTTGGATTTACTTTTTTCACTAAACAATGAAATGTTAGAGGGGATTGAGAGTTTTGTAGATTTAAGAGGGGAGTGGTTATTTTAATTTAACGCTCAACTGTGTAAATGATACTCTAATAAATTTTAGACAGAATAATTTGAGACTTGTGCTTCAGATTTTTGAATTATATATGAAATTTTGAACTTTAATCACTTGAGAGTAGCAACAACCCAATGGGCATGGTACTAGGCATGTATGAAGAAACATACTAGAAGTAATCAGGGTTCAATCTCCCCATAATGTAAAATAAATATGTACGATTTTCTATATCTTAAGTCTCCACTTCTCCTCTTTGTATAGGTCGCTTTCAGGTGAGTGATGAAATTTTCACCATTCACATTAGTCGTGCACAAGTAAGTCAGATGAGTTGCATATGTTGAGAGTTGTCATTCGACAATTATATCAAGTGGGAGCCTTATTTCCATTCAAAGTGCAAAGAAATATCATACCAAGCAGAATCCTATGTAATAGACTAATTCCTTATATTGAATAAAATTTTGTCCATTATGTGAATAAAACAGGAAATGGGCAATTACTTTACACTGTGAGTGAAAATAAGACTCCCACCTGCTACAGTTGTCTAATGACTTATTCTTAAAAAATAGAGATAGAAAGGTGAAAAGGTTTGGATGGAAATATAGCAAGAATACATTATTATGCTCCTATTGTAATCTCTAAGCTTTAAGTGGTGAAAACAAAGCTTTTTATGAAATAGATTACCATACTATGAGCAATGAATGTGATTAACCCTAGCTAGTGTTCTTTTTGTCTTGTTCTTGAAATTGGTCCACTCAATTCACCTGGGGAACATGGACAGAATTACAGAGGCTAAAAAATGAGTGCAGCTTTAACTTTGTTGCAAAGTACTTCCTTAGCCTAGCATTAAAGTAATGGTGTGGGTGTAAAGTGAGATTAGGGAGATAATTAGACAAGAATAATATCTTCTTTTGTCAGATTATGATCATAATTATGATCCGACTATATTCTTCATTTTGTCGTCTGAATGTTTTGAATTTTAAGGCCCAAAAATGATCATTTCACCAAATGTTAGGGCTAAAAAAAGAATTGTCTTATAATCCTCCTAAACAAACAGCATATACAACATTTAAGCAACACTGGCAGCTAAAGTTGCCTCGTTATGAATATCAGCCTCTAAGCTCCTCGCTACATCGAAAAAATGAGCAACAGCTTCCTCTGGTGTACCGACAAGAACACCGTGGCCTAGGTTAAGGATGTGACCTCTGTTTCCGGCAGACTTAACAACCCTGTGAATGAAGGCGTGTGATTAGTAAATCATCTATGAAACTCTGTTGCAATTATCAAATGACCTATGCAGAACTTTAAACAGAGGTAATATCACGAACCTTTTGATTTCATCTGTGACAGCAGGAAGTGGACTAAACAAAACTGCAGGATCTACGTTTCCCTGTATACCAATATCAGTTCCTAGTCTTTTCCTTCCTTCCTCCATATCTACAGTCCAGTCAAGTCCAATGACATCTACCCCAGTTAATTTCATCCGCTCTAGGAGCCCACCATTTCCATTGATGTAGAGCACCAGTGGTGTTTGAGGGCACTTTGCTCTCACTGTACTCACAATCTGCATCATAAGCACGCACCTTAATGAGTTAAAACATATAAAACAAAATGTAACTTAATTGTACTCGTCAGCAGGAAACCTTGACAGGAAAAAAAAGAGAGAGAATACTCCACTTCATAAGATCATAAGTTGACATATGTCAAACAATATGCTCGGACTATATACCTGACTACAAACCAAGAACTTATGCTAAAGCAAAAGTATATTGAAAATTAGCTGATGTTGGAAAATATAAGCTCCGTTAATACCTTGTCAATGTAAGGCTTAGACCAAGTGTCCCACATATGTGGTGGGAGTTGTCCACCCCAGGAATCAAATATTTGAACACAGTGAGCTCCAGATTGCACTTGATAAACAACGTACTCAGCTATAGCTTCTGTCACATGAGAGAGAAGAGCTCTCAATATGTCTGGTGCAGTGTGGCACATGCTCTTTATCTTTGTATAAGTACGAGTTGTGCCCCCCTCAACTATATAAGTAGCTATAGTCCAAGGAGCACCTACAAAGCCTAAAATTGCAGCTTCATTTCCAACCTAACAAAGAAATAAATGAACCAGCATGGATGATCAGCAGTCGAAGAGAAAGCCACTGCTACATGCAAAACAGTTACCCAAGTTGTGAGTTGACAAGACTACCTCTTTACGCAAAATCTTTAAGGAATCTCCAACAAACTGTAGTTTATCCAAGTCAATTGGATGCAACGCCTTCAAATCCTCTTTACACCGCAGCGGAGACTGAATTACAGGACCGCGCACTTCTTCTATGTCAAACGGGACGCCAAAAGCGGGTAAAGGTGTGAGTATGTCGGAGAAAATAATGACTCCATCTGGACGAAAAGCTTTCCAGGGCTGCAAAGAAATTTCTACAATGAGGTCAGTTGTCTCTGACCTCTCTCTGAAGGAAGGGTGTTTCTCGGCAAGTTTTCTGTATATAGCCATATACCTTCCAGCTTGACGCATCATCCATGCTGGAGCACGACTTACGGGCTCTCCTCTTGCAGCCCTCACCAAAAGTGGATCTGAACCCCACATGCACATAAACACAATTTTATTTAAAAAAACACAAATAAGAGTTACGACAAGCTGAAAATAGAACTACCTAGTCATTATAGTGCAGTAACTTCTCATCATAACATATAATATCCACCAAAGATTATACGCAAAAAGACAGCACTAGCTAAGCATCCGAGCACAAATTTCTTACCAGCTGTATTTTAAAAAACTGACATATTCTAAATACTGATACTAGTAAAGTCCGAATATTCGGGCTCATAATTAGGAGAAAGCTCAAGATCCACCACTAGGTGTAAGTTTTACATTGAAAACTCAAAAGCCACAAAGTTCGATGGTAACAAACTAATACATTACTCCCTATGGATTACACACTTTTCATGTCTTACAAACAGAAGCAAGTGTAGCTTACAATGTAACAACTGATAAGGCAACATGATTGAATGTAACTTCTATTTTCATTAACCAAAATTTAAATTTATCACATGAACATAGAGTATTCAGAGAGGAAAATATGTTATCTCACCAAACATAAGAAAAGATTAATTTAAGTTAGAAGCAAAAGACAAAAAAAATGTTGGTAAATGGAGACGTGCTTGTTCCTAAAAGTCAACTGCTTAACATGTAAAGAATTGATAAATCCTAGTTATAAGTATTCTGTAATACTTTATATTGTTAAAAAATTCAACTGTGCATTTTTTCCCAATTAAATATCGATAAATGGCTTCATTTGAGTTTCGTCCCTTCACAATATTTCTAATAAAGATAATAACAATGGCATGGTTATGTAATGATGCTCTAAAATGATAGATCATTTCCAACTTGCACGACATGTTCCACTTTTGTAGAGAAAGAATTACCTATGTTGAAAAGCACCCAGCAAAGTAAAAATTAAGTTGCAAAGTTGACTGGAGTTGAACTAAGAAGGAATATCACCTTATCAACAGTGAATGGACTTTTTGTACTTCCATACCCAGTCAACAAGATTAGGACTGAGACACCAACAAGAATGATGACACTATTGTATTAATCAAGAACTAACTGTTAAGCTCAACAAAACAAATGCAGTATAACCAAACTATTGATTTCCAGATCAACAGGTAGCAAATATACAAACTTGAAGAGCGCACATGGTTGCTACAGCCTGCATGTAACTCTCAAAGTAAATTTGCCATAGTTAAATGACACAATCTCTAGGAATTAGTCAGTGTAATGCAGAATCGACTCCAAATAACTTCCAACACAACCACCCAATTCTAAAAACATTCCTCAGGATCCCTGGGCAACACTATAAATGGTTCTACTCATTACTACAACCAAAGCCCAAAGGTGCAGATAAACACTGCAGTTTTGACTTAAGATACCCGCAAGATCAATCTCCAAGTGAGAGCCATTTGCTGTTTATTAAGAACATAGCTCATATTCCCTCACTCTGCGACTCTGAGTTTGATAATTGCTTTGGAAGATTCGAACTAGTAAGCAACAGTAAATGGAATACAGTAGTAGTGCTCTATGTTCCATCTTATAAACTTAATACATGCCTTTAAACTATATCTTATCCTCTGATCTCCTGATACTTCATCAAATTTCAGAGTTTAATAGACAGTGTAAATGAAAATAAAAAACTTTTTCTTTTTTCAGATAACATTTTCATTCGACAGTAGTAGAAGCTTATAAATCGTATTCAAGGTCATGGTCTCAGACTCGCGTCAACTTAATACATGCCTTTAAACTATATCTTATCCTCTGATCTCCTGATACTTCATCAAATTTCAGAGTTTAATAGACAGTGTAAATGAAAATAAAAAACTTTTTTTCTTTTTTCAGATAACATTTTCATTCGACAGTAGAAGCTTATAAATCTTATTCAAGGTCATGGTCTCAGACTCGCGTCAATTTATTAGCCAAAAATAGTAATTAGAAAGCCTAACATGAATATTCAACATCCTTAATCTGAATATCTTATCCTTAGACAAAGTCACAAACAGTATTAGGGCCGGTTCACTTATTTGAACAGAAGCGAACTGAGTACTGAATTTAAAAATTGGAACAGTATTACTAAATCAAGCTGAATTTCATCAAATTATACTTCATCAAAACTGAATTCAACTGATTTTTTTTGGATAAGTTGGGGAGAACAGGCCCTTAGAAGCAACAATGTAAGAAAAATTTTATTAGGATACAGTGGGGTCTCAGTTCCATTATTTTAAAATTTTTGAATTTTGTATGAGAAAATAGAGTGAAATGAGATTCGAGAACATCGCAGGATGAGAACATAAATTTATAACTGAAGTAATATTATTTATCTATTTATTTATCATGAAAGACAAAGAAACAAACTGTAGAGTTAAACATGTGAGTGAGGATCTGAATTTTTTAATAAAATTTCACATAAAACAGCTGATGCATGCAATATTAACAAAATGGAACAGGAATAAGTTATCATTTCAAGCAACAAATGTTAAGCAGGTTACTGATTTCGTGCCATTCTCAATGGTATATCAGTTCACTCAAATGCATTTCTGCTCGAGACATTAACAAATTGGGAACACAAAAAACTAACATCCTTATATAGAAGTGACAAGGCTCAACAATACTAAAATGTTTAACTTGTACATTCATGTCAAGCACAACGTGAATATTGATCAACTTTCTGTAACATGCTACTTGAGAAGCACATCATAGATATTTTTGTTTGTTTAATACAAGCACATGCATACATGAGAAAATTTTCGCAATAAAACAGCTGACACTATTAGAAAATGACATGAAAAAAGCAAGCAAATTCGGATTAAGGAAAAAACTAAAATGCATTAAGAAAAGAAACAAAAAAGAGAACTATGCATGGCCCAATTAGTGCAATGAAAGGGAGGGGTCCAAAATCACATAACAAAATCCAGTCTATACATGTAATACTTGAAAGACACACATGCCAGAAAGTGAAGTAGCCTCAGCAGCATAGATTCAACACAGTGAAGAGAAGATCATATATATGAACACAGTAGTATAGTATCGTACTATCAAGCATACTAATTAATTGAAATCGAAGGCTATAGACGCCATTATGTCCCTCCCCACCGATAAACCCATTTTTTTCACCTCCCTTTCCTTCACGAAGAATGATGAATGAAACGAGAAAGATAAACTGGCAATCAAGATCAAGAAATCAGGTAGGCTGTGAAAGAGGAAGGAAAAAGAAGAAATGAACAAGGAGACATATATGCAGAATTTTATCACTAACATTGAACGACATTGTCTTGACCAGCCACTCAAGCCTAGACACTGTTATTTGACCAGCCATGATATTGAAAATTCTAAAAGACCCCGGGTGACACAAATTGGGATGGAACAATCATTATTACAGTTTTCTCTAACATAACATGTAAATTTAATCATAAATAAAACCTTTGATATGTGCAGCTAAGAAAACAATAGAGTGCCTTTATTGAATGATACAACTCAAATATTATATGTATGTTAACTTCACAAATTGACACCAGAAACAGACCACGCAACCTTCACCTAGCGAAAAGGACTTGAAACATTCAGGCAAGCAAGCGCAAGAGACGAGTCAAAGTGGACTGGCCCACACTAGCACTTTGGCACAATAAATCTACCAATGCAATCTCCCTATTCCCTGATCTAGAATTCCATTCAAAGAAAATTTGTCCATCCTAATGAGCACTAAGCTCGTGGAAAGTGCCACCTTCACAACAAAATGTGAAAGTTTTGTAAAAAGAGAAATTAAGCAGTTGTTTGTATAAAAATTGGTTTCTCTGATCAATCTTAAACTAATTCTCAAACTCATATTGTCATCATCATAGACAGCTCTCAACAAAAGTTAGGAAAGGAATTGACATCTTCTCTAGATCGAGATAGGATAAAAGAAAGTGAAAGTGTCAACACCTATAGCCTATCCTCGGGAAAAGAACTATATAGTAACAAAAAAAATCTTTGTCAAAGTTTCAGTAAAAATATTACCCTAATTCTAATGCATCCTTTTCAATACAATCCACACTGGAAAAATATATATATTTGACCAACAAATTCCTTCTTTTGATACTATCATCCTACATTGCAATAACACTCATTTGATCATATATTTACTGAAATAAAAAAGCTAGAAAACATACAGAGCTGAACTTTAGATTAAGCATCAAGTAACACACCTGATGAAAGGGAAGAAGAGCATGCCTTGGGGATTTTAAAAGGATAAACTTTTCTGGGTTGGACTGATACATTTGAAGGAAATCCAAATTTCACAAGAAAGCTGGAAGATTTCCAGCCTAGCCCCAGATTGCAATAGTTCCCACAACTCCCACTGCATCAAAAAATAAGAATGAGCAGATTATTAGTCCGACATTTGTCTTGTGAGCATGAATATAAACAAAGTGAAAACGAGAATTTGGAGAAAACGAGGTAAAATGAAGAGACTGGCCTTGTTGATGTGGGAAATCCCATTCTGTGTTTCAAGTGAAACAAGCTGATCCCTTCTCTCCCTCTTATCTTTGTTTTCCCGGTTCTTATGTTTCATCAAGATTGAAGTACAGGTGCGTGGAGACCACGCGCAAACAAGCAGCGCGCGAGTTTTGGACTCTCAGCGCGTGTTCTGCACGGGAGTAATACTTTTCATCTTGAAATTTTGACTTATTAAAATTTTTGAAAAGTGCTTATTCGTTAACTTTATTATTATGTATATAAGTGGTAATAATATAACTTTGATTTGACTTTAAACTATTGATGAATAATAATAAATAAATTGAGAATACCAAAATGTCTTCTAAATCATTAAAATAAAAAGATTACATCATAATTATAAAAGTACTTTTCAAAACTCATGTATCATGAACACTTATTTAAGAATTGGGTGCTATATTTTAAAAATAAAAATTTTGCAATATGATAGTTTTGTAGAGCCCAAAATACAAAGTAGTAGACCTTTTTTTGTTTTGGGTAAAAAATAGAATGTTCAGTATGCAAGCAATATATGAATCTTGTATAAGTGATGAAAGGTGAAATAGTGAAATGCTCTCAATAATGAAAGAAAATTTATTAAACCGTAACCTATATCTAGCGTACACTACTAGGAGCATTGCAATAGGAAATGGGGGAATTTTTCTTCTACAAATTGAGAAGAATTTGATGAAGGAAATGCATCTCTTTGAACACAAACTCTCATTCTTCATCTTTTCCTTTGCTAAGCTTTAAATATTTTAGCTAAATAGCTTCTCTACAAGAAGAAATACCAATGTAATCTCTTCCACGAATATATCAGTGAAACTCCAAATTTACATGGTCAAATTGATTGAACCATGTAAATATTTGTGTCACTGCACTTTAATTTTATAACAATAAATACTGCTTCCAAATGGCAATAAGCTGAGCATAATGGAGTAATCACATTGTTGAGCAGAGAAAGAATTGACTAACATAATTTAGCATATCCATTTTTTCCCATGGAAAGAATATGGTTACACAGTTTGTTGCTGACAAAAGAATTGCCTGTGAACTATGAATTCATACTCTGAGAAGGCCAAGTTCATAACTCAAATGCAGTGGTTTTTGTAGTCTGCTGCAACTCTTGCTAACTTCATCATAAGCAATGTTGTAATTTGAACTGCTAATGTTCCTGAAATAGCAGAATCCATCATCCTTGTAGCTGTATGTTTGCTCGGTCTTCCCCACGCCCTGAACCATCACACTACCGCCATTCACCATCATATTACCATCCCCCTTCTGCAGATTCTCCACACTTTTAACCGAGACCCCGAGATCAGATTCAATTCTCAACTCCTCAATGATTCCTAGCGATACATTTGACACAGAAGTGTAACTCCCATCGGCCTGATCAAAAATGTCGGTAGACGAGTAAAGGGGAAAACTTTTCTTGGATTTCATCAAACCGGCGTAATAAGATGGTGTTGAAACCAAAACCTTGTTGACACAGTCGATAGTTTGATACACAGTCTGTCTGTTTGCTCCATTTCCAAGAACCATTGAGTTGGTGTAGTTGCATTCTTCAGTGGTTGTAGTGATGAGCGTGCCATAGGACGATGAATTCACCCATCCTGATGAAGTCATGGCCTTGCTAGCATTTGTTGAGAATGCTCCATTGAAGCCTCTCCAGCTAGTCCCGAAAGATGTGGCTACTGGATTGACACCATAGTTAATGAGGCTCCCTTCTGTCTTTTCGCTCTCTCTGTCTAACCAAAGATGCAGATTTGCATCCACAAGCCAAACATTCAAACCATTTGTGACACTGAACTCAAAAGAATGAGCCTTAGAATCAAGCAGATAGCCAAGAAATGGAGTTAATTCAATGTCATAAGAAGGGAGGTCAAATGAACCAATACTAGATATTGGTCTCCACAATAGGGGGTTGATTCCACCTGTGTAAACCACAGTAAAAGGCCAAACTGAACCAAATACATTGCCATCTAAGCTTACTACCACCTCTCTAAAGGGTCCATTTCCAGGGGCACTAGTAAGTTCGGTCTCAGCAATGTAATCATCGTAAAAGTTTGTGTACCATGATTCATCGTTTTCATGAGATGAGACATAGACTTCTAACACAGCCCGGTAAGCATTTGGTGGGATCCTAAACCTTTTCGACTGAACATCACTAGAACTCTGAATCTCAAACCATAATCCATCATTCAATGGCAAAGTTCTTGAAATAGGCAAAATCAAATTAGCAGGATCCCGGAAATTGAACACATTTTTCTCATCAAGATTGGATTTTTCCTCAGCAGGATAAAAATGCATACTAATGTTCACATTGTAAACACCGGTATAAGTACTATCAACAAGATTTCCCAGATAAACAGCCACGGTCTGATTTCTCATGAGCAAAGAAGAATACCTGGTGATGTCCTTCTGAACAGTCCACACAATCCCAGTGCCTTTAGGTTCAGCTGTGCAGCTTCGGAAAATCTCGACCCCGCCAATCCAAACTCCAAGAATCCTACTAGATTGCCTTCCTCTGCAAGTTGCATTCCACTCAAACACAATTTTCTCAAACTTCTTCAATTCAAAATGTGAGGGTGGTGTGAAATTAGCAAGAACTGGCGGCTTCCCATGTGTGAAGCCAAAATCATGCTGTAGGATCAAGACACTGATGGGCTTAGTGTCGGGAATCTGGATTGGCTCCCTGACCTCAAAAAATGTTGTTGGATGAAATGTTGTGTTAGCATTCGACTCTACAGCTCCATCTTCAGGGATGAGGACTGATCTGAGAAGGGACTTTGGTCTGTAGAGACTTGCAGAGGACAATGTAGTATGGTGAAGAAATATGTAAAGAGAGAATGCAATGTGAAAGAGAAGAGAAACAAAGAATGTCATTTCTTCAAAATGATCTTAGCAATCATAGTTCAAGAGCTATAGGGTCAAATACTTCACATATATAACAAAATCAAAAGGCAAAATTTTGATGAGCCTGCATTGAATGTTGGTCAACTGAGCAGTGGAAAAATCTTATCTTGGAGAACAAGAATATTTTTTCAAGTCAAACTCTTATATAATTTGAATTACATTTGAATGCATTCCAGAATGGTAAATTTGCTTTGACTGAACTGATGCAAGGAATTGAAAGAAAACATTATATGATATATATCTACTAAATGCACCATAACTTCCTAATGTGCATTACATCAAATTAATCTATGAAGACCAAGGCCATTACCTAAATGGAGCCTCTTCATTTTGCTGCAACTATCCTTCACATAGTCATAAAGAATGGTGTAATTTGAGCTGCTGATGTTCCTGAAATAGCAAGACTTGTTGTCAGTGTATTTGATATTCTGCTCTTCACTCCCCAATCCACTTTGTACCAAATTGCCCTTCACAAGCATGGTGCCTGATCCCTTTTGAAAATTCCTCAGGATACTCCCTGAAACTCCGTGATTAGACACCATCTTCTTGTTCTCGTTGAATCCTCGGGATACATTCGACACGAGAGTATAGTTTTCATTCTGCTGATCCACGACATCCGTGTAAACATATAAAGGGAAGTTTTTCTGGGACGAAATCGAAATCTGTGAGACAGAAGATGGATTCTTGAACTTGAATACAACCTTGTCGTTATAATCAATGATCTGATTCACAGTCTGCCTGTTTGCATCATTCGCCATAGCCATGGAGTTGGTGTAGTTGAGAACTTGAATGGACTTGGTGATTGTCGTGCCATATGATGATTTCAACCATCCTGATGATGTAATGATCCTACTAACATTTGCATCAAATGTGCCATCGGTACCTTTAAACTTCGACACCAAAGACATCGTCATAGGACCAGCTTCATGTTCAGTGACCTTCCCTTCTGTCTTTTCACTCTTTCCATCCAACCAAAGATGCAAATTTGCATCAATGTACCAAACATTGAGAGCATTTGTGACCTTAAATCCAAAAGAATGTGTTTTTGCATCCAGCAAATTACCCAAAAATGGAGTTATCTCGATGTTATAAGAAGGAAGATCAAACGAACCAATACCCGAAATAGGCCTCCACAACAAGGGATTGACTCCTCCTGTATAAATCACAGGGAAAGGCCACACAGAACCGGCAACAACACCATCCAAGCTCACAACCACCTCCCTAAAGGGTCCATTCGCCTGCATAACCGACAGATTGTTTGCAGCAATGTAGTCATCATACATATTCGTATACCAAAACTCATCATTCTCATGATACGAAACATACACTTCCAACACAGCCCTATACACATTCTGCGGAATCTTGAATTCCTTCGACTGGGAATCAGTCGAGTTCTGAATTTCAAACCACAACCCATCATTCAGAGGCAAATCTCTCGAAATAGGCAGAATCAAATCAGCAGGGCCAGAATTAAAACCATCCAAAGAAACCTTCTTTTCCTCAGCAGGATAAAAATGGAGACTAACATTCACATGGTACACCCCAGTATAAGTACTATCAACAATATTCTGAAGATAAACAGCCACAGTCTGATTCGATTTCAGCAAAGAAGAATACCTCGTAATATCCTTCGTCACTGTCCAGACAATCCCATCCGGCCTCGGTTCCGCAGTACAGCTCCTGAAAATCTCCACCCCGCCAATCCAAACGCCGAGAATCCGATCAAACTGCCTCCCTTTGCACGTGGCAGTCCATTCCAGAACAACCTTCTCGAACCCACCTGCCGGAAAACTCGCCGGCGGCGAGTAGTTAGCGAAAACCGGCGGCTTCCCGTAGGTAGAAGCGAAATCATGCTGCAGAATCAAGTAAGACAAAGGCTTGGTGTTTGGGAGCTGAATGGGGTTGGTGACCTCGAAGAATCTCGTGGGGACCGTGGCATTGTTCGGGGAAGTCGAGGTCGAGGTCAGTTCATCGCTGTACTGAGAGCTGATGATGGTGTCCAGTGATCTGGAGAGTGGCTTGATTTTGTAGAGATTTGCAGAGATGGGGTGGAGTTGCAGGAGCAAGATGAGAGGGAGAAGAACGTGGAAGAGTGGAGAAGACATTGGAAAAAGCTCAAGTTTTGGAGGATTTTGAATTGAGTGTGATCATTTTGTTCTTGAATGATTCTTGTATTTATGCATTTTTTGTGATCATTATGACGTCCTAGGGAAGTAATGGAGTTGGAATTGTAGTTGGAATACCACTCTATTTACTTCATTTGTCTCAACTCAAACACACAACATTATTTCTTAGCACTCCAATTCGAACTACAATTCAAAAATATGCTTTTATTGAGGAAACTCCGTAGTTTTTAAATATGCTTTTATCTGACCTACATCTCCGTAGTTTCACTCTATGCGTAGAAAGCAAGGATTTTGGCAAATCTAGTTTTGATTTTTAAATTTTGAGAATCTAGACTTGAAACTGGGGGTTTTGAGTTTTTGAGATTATCAATGTTTGTTGGGTATAAATTTGGATTTTGAATTGAATTTATTAAATAAAAGAAAAATCCATATTGAATGCATTAGTTTAGTTGACTTTTTATATTTTGAATTACTACATTTGTTTCATTTTCATCTGTACAGTTGACTATTCACACTATACCACACACATTTTTGACCAACAGTATTTTTATTTACTTATATTATTGGAAAATCAAGCGAGGCTAAAGCAGGACTACGAGATGTTACGGATTGCAGAGAGCAAAACAACACTGGTATAAGGAGGGTGGAAGGAACACTGCTTTCTTCCATCGATTTGTTCCAAGAGGCACACTGCAAATCATATAGCTGGCTTACGGGATGAGAACAACGAGCTGCAAACCGATGAGAATGACATGCAAAATATTATTCTTAACTATTACGGAGGATTATTCTTGAGCTCCAATCCATGGAGGGACGTTACCGAGGAAGTCTTGAATCCGATTGACCCATGTGTTTCGGAGGAAATTGGTCGATCTTTGACTAGACCATACACAACGGCTGATGTGACGAAAGCAGTCAAACATATGCATCCATATAAAATACCAGATGGTATGAGTCCAGTCTTCTATCAAAAATTTTGGCAAATTGTGGGATATGTTACCGCATTTGTGCTTGAATTCCTAATAAATTGAAGCTTTGATCCCACCGTGAACTTCACGCACATTGTTCTACTTCCGAAGGTATCAAGCCTTTACACAATTTTGACCTATAAGCTTGGGTAATGTAGTTTATAGGCTGGCGTCGAAGGTGATCGCTAACATGATGATGCTGATCATCTGTAGTATCATTTCAGAGTCTCAGTCAGCGTTCATTCTTGGAAGACTGATAAGTGTGAATATACTAGTTGCTCATGAGATGCACCACAATATGAAGTCCAAAAAGGAAGTTGTTGGACTGATGAGTATTAAACTCGACATGAGTAAAGCCTTTGACTGAATGGAATGGAGTTTCTTGTATGGAACACTAACGAAGATGGGCTTTCCAAGGAAGTTTGTGGATACTATATCAAGATATGTGTTGATCAAGTGTAGATACAACAAGCAAGCCCAAATATGAAATTCTTAAATGATGTATTTAAACTTAAATGATACATTCTTGTGTTAAAATATTGATCATTTTAAAACAAACATAGTAAAACATGTTTTAATGCAAAAATTCAAGAAATTTCATATAAAGTTTTAAAAATTTAGTAACAAAATATACAATTCAAAATAAAAGGTACAATATATAAATTAAAATGTATAAAGACTGTCATGGAAATTAGTGCCAGTTCAGACTTTTGCGAGACCTTAAGTGTACAAACAAAAAGAGACCCTCATATTTAAAACATAGTAAAATTTTAAACATATAATATATCAAGAAAGAAGAAAATAAATTAACGACTCTTAATTTTTAAAAAAATTTAAACAATTTATTAAGTTTTGAAAATTTATTTAATTGTTTTTTAAATGGAAAGAAAACTATGAATATGGAAAGAGAAATCTAATTAAAAGTCAAGTAATTGTCTTTAAACATTAGATCCACACACATTATCTTTATATTTTCAGTTTTTATTATTAAATTACTATACATACCTATGCACTAATAGTAACAAAAAAATATGCCCTTTTTTTGGCCTATTTTGGGGCCTCGAGCAAGGAAGTAACTTGCTTCCTTGCTGGGCCGGACCTGATGGAAAGTCAGGAAAGTTAGAAGTTAAGAATATTTTCTCATTCTCGAAAGCTTTAAATTAAAGTTTGATTGGTGAGGTTAGAGATTTAGGCGGTATTAATATGCTACAGTGAATGATAGTAGACTTCTTATTAGACGAGAAACCCTCCCATCTAGAAACATCGCGTGTAGCATTTAGGGGGATGACAATCTTGCAAAGATTATATATAAACGTCCTGAGACTGCCTCACTCATTTTAAACAAGAAAAACAGGCTAAAAAGCATTTTAAACAATTATGAAGGTCCATTTTGTATTAGTCAGTACTATATGTGTGTGATGTCAATTGCATACCATTTAGACAAAACTAGTGTACCTTGATAGATGAGCTTAAATTGATTAGGATTTTTTCCTTTGATGAAAATCATCAATGGGCATTGAGAACATCATATCCTATAATAGACTTCAAGAAAAAACTAATTAAGCTAATATAAGAAAAATACTTAAGCCATGTAGAGCGTTTTGGAAATAATAAATGCTACATTTGAGTATGTAAATGAAATATTTGTCGAAAGTTATTATTGAAGCCGAGATAACGAGTGCAATGACTATGGGAATAAATTAGTAGAGATAATGTTGGAGGCTCACTAAACAATGATACCAATTCTGCCTTGGTGAACTTCTTGAAGTATCTAGACAAAAACCTTTAGATGCTCTTGGTGCACTTTATCGGTTCGTATGCATAGGTTCACAAGCATACATAATGTGCTTTTCTTGAATATTTTTGCAAGACACATGTTAATCCGGAGTTCATTAGGAACTGTTTGCACATAAGTACTTAAATTTGAGGATAATAAAGAACACCTTGAACATTTGACCATGCATTATCTTGTTAAGAACTCAATTTTCTTATTTTTATTTTTAAAATGCACGTACATTATTACGATAATGCACACTTATAGCACGAATCAAATGGAACAAGATATATTTTGTATAAAATGATATTTTTGACATCATTTTATGAAATGATTTATAAAATTATACAATATTGTGTGATGGAGAGGAATTAACTAGAGCCATCAAATTGAGTACTACTCTATTTGAAATTTCTCACAAAACTAGAAAGAGCTTGTCCGAAATGGTGGGTCTAGGATTTTGGATGATGATCGAAGTATAATTCATACGATGAAGATATGTAGAAAATTCTACAATGGAGAAGAGTGCCCTTGTGTGAAGAATCGTAACCTCCTACATGAACGTTCCAATCCAATTTCCATTCAAACACATGTTATTAATTCATACCAAAGGGAGAGTCCTATGGCAAATTAGTTGCTTTGTTTTTCCTCAATGACTTTTTAACAAAAATACCAACACATGACATAACAAAGCATTATAATTTGATCTTAACATATTTTTCGGCATACCAAACATTACACAATTTAATTGTTGCACGATGTTTTCTCTAAAAATTAAATAAATTGTTGCACGATTATTTCTCTAAACATTTAAATAAATTGTTGCACGATTTTTTGGCCTTTTATTCGACAACTCTCGGAGCCATTACTAATTAATTTAAAACACGTGCTCATAGTTACAATTTTAATTTTGAGCCCTGCTATCGAGATTTTATCAAGCATATCTCAATCTCATAATTGATCATTTGCTCGATCATCTCTATCAAGTCGATCACAAGCCGATAACGATCTTTGTAATTTTTATTGATTCCATCTTCAACATGAATTATTAGGATCGAATCTTACCATTTCCTATATTGAGCGACATGGACACCTATTATCAACTGCTTGAGGCATCAATTTGAGGTGATGCCGCATCTCTCCAAATTACTCAAACAAGACCCAAACCTCATCGATAAATCCTACATTATCTACCTTCAAGCGATGCTATGCATATCCCAGGAAACCCTACCAACTCTATTGGTTGTAATCCATGTAAAACTCGTTGAAAGTGACATGAATAGTAGTGAAGAATATTTCTTTAACAAAGGGACCAATCCTCTGCAGAATTTTAACATTTTGCAACTTCGTACCGTTCTGGTCATGATTTAATTTCTCATTTGAGATATTTTAGTGTGCATAGCCACTGTAACCAGATGTGATAATCATTAACAACCATCAACTAAGAATGATCAAAATTTCTTAACATTAAAATAGGTTGGTTAATGGATAACAATGCATAACGAACACTTTGGTGAAAGGTAGAAGACATGCAAAGATTTATAGTAGAAACCATAACATTTTTCATGTGACCTTCCCTGAGACATTATATCAAACACTCTGGATGCAATAATTAAGCATAAAATTGAGTACTCTGATTGCAGTTGTGGTTTTGAAGGAGGATTGTTGGTAGCTCTTCGTATTTCTACGGGATTTAGGTATAGTATCACTTCTGCATTTTTTTAGAATATATATATATATATATATATATATATATATATATTAATAAACAAGAGTATTATTGCAGAGAAAGAGAAAAGAGCAAATATTACGACCTAAACTAATAGTCATGTCATGAACATCGCTTAGCAAGGAGCGACCAATCTTACAAATTGCGAACTCCGGAAAGGAAGAAAGCAATTGAATAATTTTGGTGATGACACCCTTAATCTCTCTAGGAAAATAGATAGGGTTGATAATCGACAAGGTAAGAATTGTTGAGTCCGTTTTCAGGTTGATTCTTCTAACCCCTCTTCTTCATACATGAGATAAGTAATCCTTAGACCTCTCCTGAAATCTAAATTCCCAACTGTTTAAAACTGTGCATCCTTATTTCCAGCCACGCTGACATAAATTGTTGAGTGATGATGAACATGTAAGGACTAAGGAGAGAGGGGGCAACTTGCCTCAATCCCAAGTAAGAAATTTTGGCCATCCTTCCCATTAACTGAGACATGGTATGATACTGTCTATAAACACATCATAATCAAGTTTATGATATGGTTAGGAAAGGTCGTATACTTGAGACTCTTTTCCAGATATTCCCAAGATACTCTGTCGTAAGCTTTGCTCATGTCCAATTTTACAACTGTCAAGCCAGTCTTTGCAGTGGAATATGTTTTGTTCTCATGTGCTCCACAAGTTCATGAGCTAATAGGACATTCTTTGTAATGTTCCTTCAGAGTACAAAATCATTTTGGTTTTCAGATATAAGACCAGGGAAGCAATTCCCAGTCTTAGTGCCAACCCTTTTTAATCACCTTATACTTGACATTACAAAGTGAAATTGGTCTGAAGTCACCTGCATGCTTAGGCATTTTCTTTCTTAGGGATCAAGATAATTCTTGTTTTGCTTCACTGCACAGGAAAAGGGCCACCATTCAGGATATCTAGAAAAACACTCATCACTTCCTCTCCAACTAGTTTCCAGTACTTCTAGTAGAAACCCCTGGAGCACCCCAAGATTTCATGTCTGTCAGGGCAGTCCTAATCTCCACACTAGAGAAATGTTTGGATAACTTTTGAACTTGCTGTGAATTGAGACTTTTGTCATTTGAACCCATGAACTCAGAAAACTACATTTCATCAGCTAGTGGAGGAGGATACCATTCAGGTGTTACTAACACTTGTCTGATATGATCCTCCAGAACCTCTAGTATTTGTGCCTACTCAGTCATCCGATTGCCTTGGGTGTCTTGAATTCCTTGAAATGAATTGGTTTCTTTCTTTCTAGTGGCCCACTTGTGATAAAATGAGGTGTTTTTCTTCCTAAATTTCATCCATGAAACCTTTGCTCTTTGATTTCGATAATCAGATATATTATGTTGCAGAGATTAAATTCACCGTAATATCCCTAAGCCGAGCAACATTGTTGTGAAGTCCTTGCCCATGTTAAAGAGTTTTTAGTTTTGTTGTTAAGAACTTGATTTTCTTCTCCATATAACAAAGGCACGTCCATTCCAATGATCCAAAGTGTGTCAAAACAGTTTGCAACTTGAGTGACAATCCATCAGCTCTCTCTTGATTAGGATTTCTGTTGACTAAACCAATTCCGTACATTTGCAATGATTTGTTACGGAGGCTCCATTCTAGTCCAGAAAGCCTCAAATCTTATTCTCCCGCTTCTTCTTTGTGCTAGAGGGGTAAATTTAATTAATAGGGGGCTATGATCAGAATTATAAAAAGGTAAGTTATTTACCTATGTTAATGGCCATTTCAGTCTTCATTTTGGATTGACAAAAGCTTTGTCCAACCTCTCCACCACTGTTTCTGGTTCATCTCTATTATTTGACCAAGTAAACCATAGTCCCCTTTGTCTAATTTCTTCCTGATTCTTGACTCTGAGCAGCTCATGTAACCCAGTGTTAAGATCTTCACTAACAAGAAGACCTCATTTTTTGTCCTCTTGTGAAAGGACCTTATTAAAATCACCTAATAACACTGTTACAAAGTTGTTATAATGCACTAAAGAAGAAAGCCTAATTGAAGCTCAGTCTTCCTCTTCTTCATCTCTTCGAGCTCAGAATGCAGTTTGTATTCCCTTTCCGCCAAAGCACGCTCTTGCGCATCAAAATCCAGGCGCATCGAAATCCATCATCTTCTCTTCTTTATCCAACACCTTTTGGGTCTCACTCTTCATCAACTCAAGCTCTCTCTCTCATGAGAATCTTAAGAAACCCGATGCAGATGGTGTCCTATATACAAAACCTAGGCACCACTTATAAGCAGTAGCATCTAAAACAAGACAAAAAATAAATTGAAAAGAAGGATGTACAACTTCAACTACTTCATCAGACTTCCAAACGATTGTCGAACACCCAAATCTACCAATTGGATAACAAACCTAGCCTCTATAAATTGTGAATTCCCAAGCCAGTCTTCAAGAAGATCATTATTAGCTTTAGTATCCACCAAGCATAAGATATTTGGTTTATATTGTCTCACCAGCTGGTTGATCGTTGTTATTGTAGAGGCATTGTTAAGGCCCTACAATTCCACATTAATGTCCTCATGGCTCGGGTGGTTGATTTGGTTCAGCCACCACAAACTCTTCAGCAATTTTAATTAACTCGTCATCTTCTTCTCTTTTCATAATTTCCCTTTTCTCACAGCCACAATCATCTAGCACCGTTTCAGAAATCTTCCATTTATTCAAGGAGGTTTTGGAGCTAGTGTTTGACTGTTGTACCATAAGTTCACTGTGTTTCAGATTCTTTTCCAGTTTTAAGAATTCATTCTCAGCCGCCCTAAACCAATGTCTCTTTATTAGTCTAAACCGCTTACCTGGTACCATAGACTTTTTGCTCGGGCATGTACTTGAATTCTTTGACATATCATCATGTTCAATCAGCCACTTTCATGAACTTTCATTAGGGTATCATTATCTTGAACTTTCTTTGTACCGATTCAAATTATACAAGTTCAAATTTTATTATTAAAAAATTATTATTTTCAACATCTAAATTAAATTAATGTTATTAATCTAATATGTTTATATGAGATATTTTTATGTTATTAAAACTTAACCAAACGTAATTACATATAGACGTAAATATTAATAATCAAAAATATTTTTAATTAATCTAAAAAATGAATTTGTGAAGTTTGAGGTAAGATAGTCGAGAGGTGTGTTTGGTTGGAGGGGATTTTGAGAGTCTGAACTTTGATTTGTGATTTTGAGAGTCTGAGATTTTGTTTGAGATTTCGTAAGTCTGCATTTGCTAAAATCTTGTTTGGTTGGTTTGAAATTTTGTAAGTCTGAACAAGAATCTTGTTTGGTTGGAATAAATTTTGGAAGTTTATAACAAAAATCTTGTTTGGACTTTAACTTTTACAAAAACCGGACTTTGTAAAGTAAAACCTGAATTTTGTAAAGAAAAACCTGGACTTTTCAAATAGCGAACCAAACAAGATTTTACAAAATTGGATTTGGATAGTTCAAGTTTTGCAAAATCTTGTCCAACCAAATGCACCCCTCGATCAATTAAATTGTTATTTCTATCTGAATGTACGGGGTGACAGAATGAGGATGGCGATAATATTAATTACTTATATATTATTATTATATCATTATTTTCTTACAATAACCCCGTAATAATTGATTTGTTGTCTCAGTCAACGATTCTCTCTGAGTCTCACAGTCCTGACGCATAACTATCTTCAGACTAATCATCCGCCACCGCTCACGGCGGCGAAAAATGGCCGGCGTTTTCAGTCGTCTCGTTCGATCCCCTCTCAAAACCACCCTCGCCGCCAGAGCACAGGTTTTCTCTCCAGAATTTTCTTTCATTTTCTATCTGATTTACACACACATGTATGCATGATCGCGGCGACGTTTCCTATCTTCATTCGAGAGCCTGTAGTTTGATGTCTGAATTCCTGCGGCCTGTGATGATTATCTGATGTTTTTTTCGGTCAAAAGTATTGGCTAAAGGTCGCTTTTAAGGAAGAATCAATGGAGCTCGTGTTGAATAAAAGTGAAACAGAAAGCATCAAAGTGGTTTTTTTAATGCAATATCAATAGTGAGTTGACTTGGTTATCTAGTTTTCACTGGTGGCGTGGACATAATTATTTGATTAAGATTATCAAAAACAATTGGGCTTGCACAATAGAAGAATCTGAACAGTTTATCAAATTTTAATATACTAACTTAGGATAGTTGTATGCTATTTGCATGGTATATGATTGCTTTGCAATATTATCTTGCTGCAGGCTGGCTCCCGCTTAAATTTTACCCCAGTTCAAGAAAATGTTGTTTGCGGAATTTCACAGAGTAGATTGTATGGCACTGAGGCATCTTTGCTGAAGGATGACGGTGATAAGGGGTAAAGAACCTGTTTTTGCTTCCCTAAATTAAATAGGCATAGATTTGTGTTTGTTTTTTTGTTTAACTTTATTCATTTATTGTTTCATATCATCATAGATTCAAGGGGCATGATATGCTTGCACCATTTACTCCGGCTTGGCATACGACGGATAAGCATCCTCTTGTGATTGAAAGATCTGAGGTAGGCAATGGCAGTTAGCTATTGAATTTTGTTACGCTTAAGTTACTTGTGCTTAACTCTCTCCCTGTCATCTGCAGGGTTCCTATGTGTATGATACTAATGGGAAAAAATATCTAGATTCTCTTGCTGGCCTATGGTGTACGGCTTTGGGTAGGCACAGCTACCGACTTGATATTGTATTTTCATATATTCTTATGCATTATAGGATTCATCCCTTTGGTTTAGCCTAAAGTTTATATGCCTTTGTATATTGGCAAATTTGCAGGTGGAAATGAACCTCGTCTTGTTGCTGCTGCTACCAAGCAATTGAACACATTGCCATTTTACCACTCATTTTGGAATCGTACAACAAAACCTTCTCTGGTTAGACTTTTTTTAGTGGTATCTACAGTACATTGTCCTGGTCTAAAATATTATAGCATGCTGACTACTTTTGAAAATATTTAGGATCTTGCTAAGGAACTTACTGAACTATTCACTGCAACGAAAATGTCAAAGGCCTTCTTTACAAATAGTGGTTCTGAAGCAAATGACACTCAGGTTTGCTCACTGCTTAGTAACATTGATCTCCTCAGTCTTTAACTGATTCCATAAATATGCGGGAACACCACTGTAAGGGGGGAGAAAAGCTAGTTTTCAACAGTTCTATGGTATTAATCAGAACGTTTATGCACATATCTTTTGGTTATAGGTGAAACTAGTATGGTATTATAACAATGCACTTGGAAGGCCGGAGAAGAAGAAATTCATTGCGCGGCACAAATCGTAATCAATCAATGTCTTCCCCTCCTTATCTAACCTTATTTATCTGGCTTTTTACTCATTTAGTTTCTGTACCCAACAATGCTGACAGGTACCATGGATCAACACTCATATCTGCAAGTCTTTCTGGGTAATGAGTGTTGACTTATGCCACACATTTTGTAATTAGGTTACATTTCCCTTATCCTTACTGTTTTTCTTTTAATTGCTAGTCTTCCTGCTCTGCATCAAAAGTTTGATCTCCCAGTTCCTTTTGTGGTGCACACTGACTGCCCACATTATTGGCGTTATCATCTGCCAGGTTCTTGTTTAACCTTTTTAGTTCCCTTTTCTTGGTTGTCGCACAATACCAGCTAGTAATACAAACTCTATTTCAGGTGAGACTGAAGAAGAGTTCTCAACCAGGTTGGCCAATAATTTGGAGAATCTGATCCTTAAAGAGGGACCTGAAACGGTAAAATTGCATTCTTTATCGATATTCAGCCATTATTTTCTTTCATATGCTCTCTAATTCAAATTGTGCTTTTACTGACTAGCTTTTCTTTTTAGATTGGTGCTTTCATTGCCGAGCCTGTTATGGGAGCTGGAGGAGTGATTCCACCTCCTGCAACCTATTTTGAGAAGGTAACATGTGTCTGCTAATGTCCTTGCTTAAACTAGTTATGGGAACATGTATGTTTGTGGTTGTCATTCTCGTAAGGAGATTTGGGAGAAGAGAGTACATGTGTTCTCTGATGAATAATTGGTAATGCTGATGATGATTAACTCTTAGTAGTGCTCAATGAAGGCCCAATGTTACCACTTTTGTATATTCTGATCTAGAGCATAGAAGCCATTGAGTGTATTTAGAATCTTAGAAAGGTTTTTTGAGGCAGAAAACAGTAACATCAAGTATAAACAAATAAGTTTATCTAAAGTGTGCCCATATGCACTTATCACTTCTCCCTTTTAAATGTGTTAGCATAATAAAAAATCTTAAAAATAAAAAAGAATAGTGAATTTGATGGAAGATGGGGATCGATTATGTCTTTGCTGCATATTTAATATATATTTTTTGTGAATCCACAGATTCAAGCTATTGTTAAAAAATATGATATTTTATTCATTGCGGATGAGGTAATATGCGCATTTGGAAGGGTTGGGACAATGTTTGGCTGTGACAAATATAACATCAAACCAGATCTCGTGTCAATGGCAAAGGTAAAACTACATCATCATCATTTTGGAGCCATAACCTCAATTGCTGTTCCATTGTAGTTGGATGATAATGCGTTTGTTTAATATAGGCTCTTTCTTCTGCTTACATGCCAATTGGAGCGGTACTTGTGAGCCCTGAAGTCTCAGATGTCATATCTTCACAAAGCAATAAACTTGGTAAAGCCTTATATAATCTATATCCTTATAGGAATTGACAATCATAGATAATTTAATCATCTGGTTCAATGTTCTTACCATTTGCTAGGTACTTTTTCACATGGATTTACTTATTCTGGGCATCCTGTGTCATGTGCTGTTGCATTGGAAGCAATCAAGATTTACAAGTAAGATTCTCTGCAGCTTCACAATTCTCTCATATACATCCCTCCCATGTCTTGCATTTGTATTTTGTTTCACATTTGTGGTAAAAGAAGTAATATTATGAACAGATATCTTAGTATGAATCCAATGGAAGGACTATCACTGAAATTTTTTGAACTAACTACAGTTTGAAAATTTTCATTTATTGGATGTATCTTATTTCTGTGAATGAGCACTAATATGAGTTGTACTACAGGGAGAGAAACATTGTTGAGCAAGTGAATAAAATTGCCCCAAAGTTTCAAGATGGGTTGAAAGCATTCTCCGATAGTCCCATTATTGGGGAGGTACACTTCTGAGGGAGACCTTGCTTTTGTTTACCAAGACAATTATTACGATTAAAATGTTATATTAACTATTAATAGTTTTACCATTCAACTGGCAGATTCGTGGAACTGGTTTGATCCTTGGCACTGAGTTCACAAATAACAAGTCACCAAATGATCCTTACCCTCCTGAATGGGGTAAATTGCATACTATACAGTTGTCATTATTTCAAGAATATTTGGCATATTGATCAATGTAGATAATAGCTTAAGCTTGAGGATATGCGTAAAATGGATCTCTTGACAGCATTTGATGGTTCACTTATCAGGTGTCGGTGCATACTTTGGAGCCCAGTGCGAGAAGCATGGCTTGTTAGCACGTGTTGCTGGAGACAATATACTGATGTCTCCACCTTTCATCATTACTCCTGATGAAGTCGACGAGGTATTAACTTCCATGTATATGATATGTTGCCTGTCTTTTATCTTTATATATGTGATTTTCATTAGAAATAGTGCATTCTGTCATAGGTTTACTGATCATGGTCTATTTTTTCAGTTGATAAGTAAATATGGGAAGGCGCTGAAGGCTACAGAAGAGATGGTTGCAGAACTCAAGGCGCAACAGAAATAGAAGCTCTGCACGGAGATGATTGTAATGATCAAACTAGTGATAACCCTGTATAAATAAAACAATTCAAGAACGCTCTGGAAATATTTTTATGAATAAATGCATCTTTCATTTTCCATATCCTCTTCTTCTATTTCTAGGCATTCATAAAACACACTGAAAAGTTAGCGATTCTTGGACGAGTTCTTCGCTTGCTTCTGAGCATTTCTCCTCGCCCGCCTCTGTCTCGAGCTTAATGGCTTGAAATCAGATTCTTCTTTGTCATCCAAATCCCTGAACGATTTCTGCAATAGATGAACATCCATTAAACACTATAAATGATGAGATTATGAATGTGTTATTGGTTAGCTTACTTACCTCACTCAGTTCTTGGAAGCTCACAGCGTAGAAAGTAACCGCAGCTGCCGCAACAATTCCAAGTAGAGGAAGGGCTAGTTGTTGAATTCCATCCATTCTCTGGTTATTGAAGTGGTTTCAGATTGGTTGTTTCTTTTGCAAATGAGTAGGTTTGCTTATTGTTTATGATGGGGCATTTTGGTTGGCTGGTTTACAAACTTTAAGATAAGATTCCCATTATTGTCATTGAGGATCAGATACATGGTCCATTTTTGGTGTTTTCCTATGCTGCCACTAGCATGCTGAGTCCTTGCAGGTTGGAACTTATGAGTAAATCAGTTCAGTTTAGTAAATATTATTTGATTAAATTTAGGTAAATTTAAACATATCAATTCTATTTTAATATATTAATTTCACTTCAGTTCAGTTCGGTAAGAAACATGTTCAGACAAATAGGCCCTGAATATTTTATCCGTTAAATAATGATGCTTCATGCTTTCATGAATTAAAGTTTAATGATTAAATGTGAACTTATTGCGGAGCTTATCAGTAGAATAATTCAGTTCAGTTCAGTTTAAAATATAAAATGACTAAATTCAGATAAATTTAGATATACTGAATATATATGTTAATACATTAGCTTTTACTTTTCAAATCAAATCAATTTAATTTAATTTAGTTTAAGTCAATTCAACTCAAAATAAATTCCGACAAACATATCCATAAACTTCACACTTTTAATTGAGTGTATTTCCATTCACTACTTTTAGATATGATGTGTCACAATTTTATCAGACACGCGCACGAATTTTGCACGAATTTTGCACGAATTGTGCACTAAGCATGCGTGCAGTTTATCAAGTTATTTAGTCATAAATTAACAGAAAAATACACCGAAAAAAAATGAATGCACCTATTTATTGTACCAAATAAATAAATCATCTAATTAAAAAGTGGATTTAGTAACGAATTAAAATCCCAATACACACCAAATAATAAATCATGCATTATAATTTATTTTTTGAGAAAATGAAAACAGAGGGGTGGAAATTAAAGTAAATAATCTACCAAAATTCCCATTACGGGAGCTGCCCAAGATAGAGCTGAAGCTGGAAAACGAGGATTGTGGTTTGATGAAGAATTTAATTCAGGTTTTCGCTTTCTTGGGAATGATGGTCAACAATATGTGCCATTTCAGTCATTCAGATCCATAATTTATTAGGTTTCAAAGGTTTTAGATTATTAACGTATACATTTTAATATTTTCGCGCTCTTTTCAGGTTTTAGATTATTCATATCCAAATCCATTTACTTTCGGATATGATGTGCTTGCAGCTTTGCGCGCGTGCACGAACGAATCGTGCATGATCTGTGCGGTAAAAATAATTAATGTGTATCAATCATAAAATTAATACATTCTGATGTGTACTGGTAGATTTTTTACCTCTTGAATGTTAATGGATCGACTTTGAATGAGCGATGTCCATTTACTTTTCGATATGATGTGTCGCAGCTTTGTACATGCGCACGAACGAATTGTGCATCATCTACGTGGCACAAAAAAAATTATATGCATTCAAATAATATACAAATCACAAATTAATACATAAAATACTTCAAAAAAAAGAAGAAAATGCACCTATCGCAAAAAAAATTCAAATAAATAAAGCTTTTAATTTCAAAAGAAAGAAATTACCATCTGAAAACGGAGAGACGTGTACCGATGGCAGGTCGTGAAGGAAGGCATCACTTTATGACATTGTGTACCCGTAATGGCATGTGCAGGTTATGCTTGGGTTGCTCATGAGCTTATCACGAAAGATGGACCGGTGGCACGTACCTACCCTGTCTTATGCCGGTTCATCCTTTCACTCAGACCCACCCCGGTCTGAGTGAGCTTGAGAGAAATTGGGCCAACATATTTCCCAAACAAAAGAACTGTTGGTAAAACTACACTGACAGAGAACAAACAAATCTAGTACGATATTAAAAACCCATATATATACCACAAAACCCACTTACTCATACACCTAATAATAAATATTTTAAAAATCACTAAAACAAATATAAAAAAAGGAAATCGGGAGATCAGTTAGACCTAGACCATCATCGGCGTAGAAGGTAGTGTATGGCGGCCGACAGCGGCCCACAAAGGTTGCGCATCAGCGGCGAGAGGCTTCGGTGATAGGCGCGTGGGCGCGAGTGGATCTGACGGTGCATAGGGTCAGTGGTGCGTGAAGCGCGTGTGATTGCTGCGGATGTTTCTCGGTGGCGCATACGATACAACTTAGGCCAGGACATACAGTAGCGTCCAGATCGGGGTCGCCTCTGATCAAAGATCCTATCTTTTCCGATTGTTGTTCCTATCTCTTCACCAACATCCTTCTAAGGCCGGATCGACATTAGTGCACTAGATTGGCGATGGGTTGAGCTGTGGCGGTGTGGTAAACCATTAATCGCACGCAAACACAGTGGGTTTCAGCAAAATAATGGATTTACAGTCAAAATAGTGACCGAGATTCAGATCAGGAAAAATCGTAACTGATCGGAGCAGATACAACTTCTGGTGAGGTGGTAGAGAGAGGGAGGGTTGACCAGACTAAAAGGTATGGTTGGAGGAGCCGCCGCCGCGGCAAAGGCGCCACCACCCACCCATCCCCCATCAAGATTTGGTAGGCTGGGTGGGTGTCTGTCGAACAGAGAATGAGGAGGAAAGTAGAGAGAGAAAGTCTGAATGTGCGGCTAAGATGTTTCATGTATTTCACCTCTTATAATTCATATCGAATCATGGACCAATTTAACTAATATATACTTAAAATTCCCCATGTGATAATTATATCTATCAATTATATTATATTCAATTGGACGTACGCAACAAGCATACTGGGCCTAGTGATCCTGTCTAGTTCATGTATTAGAGGCTCATGGATAGGGCCGTGCCAACGTATTTTGAATCCCTGTGCGAAAAGATAATTGTAGGCTCATCATGCATATTAGTGTCTTCTTCATTATTTCATCAATATTAGAGAAAGAAAAGGCATTTTAAATACTAATTTGATTTGATTAAAATTTTTAAAATTTAAACGGCCCAAATTCAAAGAAGAAAAAACCCTTCAAAAAAAATTAAAAAGCCAAAATTTAAAAAGAAAAGGGCCTTTAGAAAAAACTATAATCATTACATTTTTAAACAATAAAAAAAATACACATATATAATACCACTAAAAAATATTTTGGGCCACTTAATCAATCTATTGAACAATACTTGAGATGCTTCTGCTGTGACAAACCAGCTTCTTGGAATAGATGGTTAGGGATGGCTGAATGGTGGTATAACACTTCAATTCATTCCAGCATCAAAATGTCTCCTTATGAAGCACTGTACAGTGTTAAGCCTTTGTTGTTACCCTTGGGAGTCACGACTGATGCTATATTTCCAGCTACTATGGAGTTATTGAATCAGAGAAATGTGGTGCAGCAATTACTCCAGAAGCATTTGCAAACTGCTCAGGGTAGAATGAAACACCAGGCTGACACTCATAGAAGTGAAAGAGAACTAGCAGTGGGAGATCCGGTTTACTTGAAATTGCAAAAATATAAGCAAATGACCATTGCTTATAGACAGAACCATAAGTTAGCTCCAAAATTCTATGGACCATTTAAAGTGTTGCAGAAAATTGGAGCTGTGGCTTATAAGTTGCTATTACCTATGCATTGTAGAGTGCATCCAGTTTTTCATGTTTCTTTGCTAAAGAAACATGTTGGACCTGATCCTAGCTATATCCCTACTCTTCCAGCTGATGCAGAAAATGAGGTACCAGTTCTGGAACCTTTGAAAATTTTACAAAAAAGATTGGTTCAAAATGATCAACATACAATAGTGCAATGCTTGGTGGAATGGAAAGGATTAGCACCAGATGAAACTTCTTGGGAGGATGCCAGTTTCATTAAGTCTCAATTTCCAGACTTTAAAGTCTGAAGAATTCACTGGATGTTGCTGAGGACAGCTTCCATTTAGCACTCAGAGACTTAAGTGGTAAATACTAAAAGGTAATTCTGTAATTACTTAATGAGGTAGGTGCAATTTAGTAATTTGCCATCTTTGGCTGCTAGCATCTTAGCTCAGAACCGAAATCAGTTGCAACTGATTTCTAACTGATTAGAATCATTGATTCATGCTTCTGACATTGCTATATTAGCATAGGATCTAGCTAGGGAATATCCATTCTGTTGAGAATCACCCGATTTGCTTGTAATTCAGTTTTTAGTTGTTTTTCTTCTGAAATCATGATCATTGCCGCCGGGCATTGATTTTCCCCAATTTTAGCCGGAATTATACGTCGGGATCCACCGGGATCGCGACAGAAAGATGAATCATAGTCCAGGTTGATAGCCTCCAGTCCCCAGATTCCACCCAAATTTCTAAATAAATTATTCTGAAATAATTGTTGAAATTCACCCAAATCGGTGAATTTCTGGCTCAGACTCCCGGCCGACAGTTCTCCGGGTAAAGTAAACCTTGAGCATCTTGCTAAGCCTGATGCTTGTGTTGATTTTGTGCTAGAATTAGCTGGTATGGTCTTGTTAAAGTTTGATTTGAAGTAACTGTTTAGTTATGTTTGTGAGGTTATGGTTTTTTGTTTTGGATATGCTGAAGTTGATTGGTTTTGTTCTGGTAATGCTGAAATCGGAATGTTTGATGGTGTAATTTGATATTCATTTAGGTTTTGTGCACATATATGCCTCAGTGTTACTGATGAAGTAGTTCAGGTAGCCTTTTACTGTGCATATTTTCTGCTTACTACCTATTTCTGCATTATAAGAATATGCTAAATTTCACTTAATAGGAGTAGGAAGGAAAATTGGACATAACCAAATGAAGAAGACTTATTAAAATGAGCGATGTTTATGTGTTTATGCAGCTAGACTTATTAAAATGATCGCATTGTGGTGCCCTCATGACAAGATAGGATGTGTGATTGGAAAGGGAGGATATTCGTGTGATAGGATGTAACCATGAGCAAGGAAATGGACAATAGTGGTGCTGAATCCAGGTATCCCTCAGAAAGATTGCCTTGAAGTAGAAGTCGATGAAATTGAGGTCTATGATGGTGTTATTCAAACTGAAAGTAAAATAGGTGCTGAGTGTTGTGGAAATCAGGCTTTACACTTAGAAAGCTATAAACCGATTACAGCATGTGATTGGCATGGAAGAGCTGACAGAGCCAATCTATGATCATGAGATTGGTGATTCAGTCGGCAGGGTGATTGATTTTGACAGTGAGGAAGAACTCCGATGTCAGTGCTTCTGTGTGGAAGGAATGATTGATTCCGGTTATCAAATGATTTTCTATTCAAAAGGAATAAAAATTTCTGATTCTGATAAAATAGTTTGGAGTTCAGAAGAACAATGTGATCCTGGTATTATGGAAGAGTTTCCCAAGAGTTTTGAAACCATTCGTAAGCATGATTCAGAAATGGTGTTTGAATTTAAGCTGGTCATTAAATTTTAATTGCAGCAGAAGAATGAGGACTTGGTGTATAGACACGGGGATCAGGATGTTGAAAATTTGCAGCGGCGTATTTCAGAATGTGAAAAGGAAATTAATGAGCTCAAGAAGCTTCTGTTGGCAGAGAGAAAAAAGGCTGCTGAGAGAAAGAAATTTGAGATGGATAGGATATCAGCTGAAAAAAAGAAGGCCGCCGAAGAAAAAAGGTAGCTGACATCCAAAGAAAGAAGGATGAAGAAACTAGACTTCAGTTCAAGACCTTGAAGCGTGAAGTAGACGAAGCAAGGTCAAAGTTAGTTTTGGAGAACGCAAAGTATGAAGACGGAATGAAGAAGCTTAAGGCTGAGAAAGAAATTTCAAAAAAGGAGAGAGAGCGTGCAGATAAAGAGAAGGCTAAAGTAGAAGATTTAATGAAGTTGTCAGAGGTCAATTCGAAGAAAGCAGCGGATGAAAGAAACCGTGCTGAAAAATTGTCTCAGCAGTTTAATGAGAGTAAGATAAGGCTTGAGAAATTGGACGTAGGCAAAAAATATGAGAATTTGAAAAAGGAACTTCACAGGGTCAAGAAGCAGGTGAAGTCTGAGATGAAGAAAGCAGATGAGTATTGCCAGCGCATACAAGAGTAAGGCTATGGCAGAAAAGAGCCATGGTGACCGTTTATCTTGTGAGCTAGAGGGAAACAAGCAAAAGCTGGAAAAATTTCAAGATGAGATTGAAGATATTGTTTCCTCTATGACAGGGTTCAATTCTTTTGATGCTGAATCTGATGGAAGTATACAACTAGCAACTGCTGAAATTAAGCTGTTAAGGAAACAGCTGAAGTTCGAAAAAGCACGAGTTAAGCATGCCAGTGAAGTCTATAAGATGGAAATTGCTCGCAATCAGATGCTCCAACAAGAAGTACGTTGCATAAAGCAGGAATTTCTAAAACCTATGAAACACTTAGACATACTTGAGAAGTGCCTGTTTGTCAAATCTGGTGATGCAAATCACCTGGAAAAGGTTTGTGCTCATTCTCTACTTGAAAATTCTCATTGCAGTACTTTTTTTGTAGGATAGTCATCTACTTGAAATTGCATGGTACATACCATCTAAATTTGATTGTCCTTAGAATGTAGGAGGTTTACAGAGTTTTAAGGTCTTCCTAATTCTTCTCTGAAGTTCATGACTTACTGCGATCTGAGATGCACTAGGGGAGGGTGGGGTGGATGATTATTATTTTCTCGAGTCTAGCTCAGGTTGCAGTTACTGCACACTAGTGTATTAAGTATGAAGCTGTGAGAATGTTTTCATCGATGCTAGATGAAACCAAGATATAGCATGCTTCATAGTTATAAAATAAGAATTAGTTTACTTGTGAAACAAGTTTGTTGTAATAATTAAAATTGATACTGATGGACCTGGTGTCTTCTTAAACTGAGACTGTCCTTTATGTATAGCGGTTATCAAGGAATTCTTTAATTTATTATGTCATGTGGTGACAATTAGTCTTCAACTACCTGGGTTATACTATCTATGATATATTTCTGTAATATATGGTGATCCAAAGCAACTGGTTTTCACTTCTTTGTTTCATAGGATGTATTTTGGTTCTTCCTGCAACAATGAGATAATGATGCAGTACTTGTCTTTGTTTTCAGATAGGGAACTTGGATCAAGAGGATGTTTACCAACCCGAATTGAAACTGGGTTGGTAAAACCAAGATCAGCTCTGTTGCCTGCTTCTCGAACTGGAGAGATCTGCTCACGCCCCATTACAGGTACTGATTCTAGCTTGGAGCAGGGTTCTAGCAGAAGATTTTTAGTGACTTCTGCCATAAATTCCAGTTTGGCATCTTTTTCTGATAAGCAGTTGATGGGCTCACAGGAAAATGGTACTTTGTCTGTCTCCACGTCAGCTTTATTGGCAGAAAACGAAAACCTTGTGCTGTCTAATGATGCAAGGAAAGTCTGTGAAGACAAGCTTGGAGTAGGACCTGGAAAAAGTGTAGGAAGTCCAATGAAGAATGGTGCTACTGAAAAGAGTGGAAGGCATCAGCATCAGAAGAGGAAGAGGACTGCTGGCAATGAACATTTGCATTCTTCTGGTAAGAGAACACATCAGCAAGCATTGCAAAATTTATCTGTGATGCACGGCATGTTAGCTGGCGTGTCCCTAAAATCTCCGGAGGAAGAAATTTTGCCTGCTAAGGTACAAGGAGATGCAGATAGGGAGTTACTCAGGCCTCACAAAAAGAAAAGGACATCAAATATTGATCTGGAAATGCATGCCGCTGGCCTAAAAACAAAGCTTCAAACGCTTGGTAATGAAATGAGGGAAGTTTGCAAAAGTTCTCGGGCAACTGAATTGAATGCAAGTGCTTCAGAATTGATGGACATCCGGGATGTTGTCTTAGGAAATAAGCGGAACTCAATAAGAATTCAGAAGTCTTGGGTAAGGATTATTTGAAATTGTTTGATTTGGATGATGAAAATGCTGAACGAGGTTTTCATGAAGCAATGAAAAAGCCACTCTCTCCTCTTTCTCCTGCCTTATGCAGAATTCATCTCCCATTTGTAGGGGCTACTGAAAATGAAATTGAAACTACTGAAGGTAATGTGATTCCATCACGCTCTTTTGATGTAATGAATTCCAATGAAAGGACTCTTGGAAGCCATGGTTCTTGTAAAAGTTTGTCAGTTGGGGTGTGTAAACCTCATGATGGCTTAAAAAAAAACTCAAACGTCAGTGGAGATGGCGTCTCAGGTATCACGAATATTGGCTTTACTGATCAGTCCCAGAACTCAGCCATGGCATCAGTTGTTCCTGCCGACAATAGTTTAATCTGCACAATTCCAGTGGTTCGCAGAACTCCAAAATATTGTGTTGTTTCTTCAAGTAGCACTGAAAGAGGCAGCATATACAAGATATTTCATGCCTGCAGCGAATTCGTATTCGAGATTTCTGGAAGCTGTTTGATTGAAAGACTTATAAAGAATATTCTTCTCTCTCCAGAAAGCTGATGGTCTCTCTTCTGGGTAAGTGTTATAGTTGGCGAATGTATTTTTTAAAGTAACTCAGTGCTCATAATATTTATGCACAGTGTATTAACTGAACCTGAGTAGGTTATTACAATTCAACTGCAATGGCATATGATCAAGGTCATTTAGGAATCTTCTAATTGCAAAATAACATGAGTAGGTTATTTCATGTTGCAATATAACATATTGGAAGTTATTGTTAAAAATTATAGTCCATAGTTCATATTCGGGAAACTAAATGTGAGAGATTATGTACTACAATGGATTGTTTTCTAGGTATAGAACTACTTCTGTCATGCTTGTGGGAAAAGATAGAGGGGTGAGTGATACTTGCTTGTTTTTCTGTTGGGTTGACGTTATTCCTTTTTAAGCCTGTATTTACCCCATTTGCCAATATGCTGTGTAATTTTATTTTTTCTGATGACATGACCTACATTGGTATTTCCATTAGTAATTGTCTTGATATTGTCAGGCCTTCCAAATTTCTAAGCTTGATCATTTATATCGACTGTTTTGTGTGGATAATCTGATTTACCTCTTGTCTGTATCCAGGGAGCGGGGTTCTGTTTTACTGTCACTATTACTTCAGTATGTTCCTGAAGTTGCAATGTATGAAACCAGAAGTGTGTATAACCACGATTCTCATCAGTTCATGGATTCTTTTTCTCAGCAGTGGCGTGCAGGTATCTGGACTTGTCATGTTTAATAGTAGCATACTTAATTATTCCTCTTTTATTGTAATCTTACAATATTCTTTTGTGCAGCAATGGATGATTTGGACACTAAGAGACTGTTTGGGGAATTTTGTGATGTTGGTGAACTGTTAGCTCTTCTTGAGGACCTTCTCCTGAACAGGACCATCATAAAATATGGTGATGTCCATGAAATGATGCACTTAGGAGCAAAAGCTGTTTGTGAGGATGAATGCATATCATGGTCCTGTGCAGAAGCTTCAAGTAATTCACTAATCACTGGGGAGCTGGTATTAGCATCGATATGTGTATCAGTTGATAAAATTGGTTTCACTTGTGAGATATCATACCACTTATTTAGCACAAGGAAAATTAACCTTTCATTTGTCCTTAAGCTTCTCCATCTTTTCACCCATCTGTGTGGTCCAACGTACTTTACCCCTGAAGATTATGGCTTGGAAATGTATGTCCTGAAATCTCTGGTGGTTTTCCTTGAGAGGCTGGACTCTTCCTCAGCTGAGAACGTTTCCTATTTGGCATCTGCTGAGGAGATAATGAAGATCTCAGCGTGTGCCTCGTGCCCATTTTCTCAGGATGTGGCTTCGGTTGATTTTGTTGTATTACTGCAACTAGAAAAGCTCCGAAGCTATGCTTTGTCCGGAACTGAAAAGCAGCATACAGGTCCAGCACAGTTATCATCAGTAAATGTACCTGTGCTCCATGGAATGACAACCACAGACATCTCATGTCACGGAGAGACTGATCGGCTGAATTATGTGTTTACCTGCGCTGCTTTGTTGACATCCTTTCACTGGTTGAGCTTGTCGAAAGAATCATGGTATAGCTTCATTGCTCTTTTTAAGTTTTAATATCTTACCATATCTTATGTTTGTATCTCTAAAGCTTCCACCTCAGGTGTTTAAACTACTTTGAAAATCACTTTTTGATAGAATGTTAAAAATCTCTGTTACCTGGTTGTGTGTGGCTGGGCGTCTTCAAATGCTCTCACTAACTGCTTTGATCATATACTGCAGAGTTGGAGCTGGATATTTGGTAACATTGTCTCACCACTTCTCCAAATTCTGGACTCGAGTATTCCACGGAACCTCTTAAATGCTATTATTGCTCATCTTGGTCAACTAGAAAGGTAATTTAATACGTGTTGATTTAGAAGTACTCTAATATGTTTGTAGGTAGAAATTATGTTTCGTGCGTGTTAATAAGCTTGGGCATTTGAACCAAATGATATGTGTACTACGGGATGCTTTTAGTTTTCTGGTAAATACATCTAGCATGCTGTACGTCAGCTGGTGAAGTAAAGAGCTCTCTGCTTAATGGCCTGAAATGCTACCCTTTTTGCCTCAAATTTTCTTCCAATTTTCACCTGATGCACGCATTGTGGAAGATGCCTTTTTTTCACAGCCCTGCAATTTCTCTGGTTTGTGGATTTATGAATTTTAAATATTTTATTTTGACCTATTTTCAGGATTGGAATCGATGCCAAAGGATATGAAGATTCTGAAGTCGGCTGTGTGAGACAATGGCTGGCTGGTTTTGTATGCAGGGACACGTTTAGGAGCTATGATATTTCCGTCCAGTTTGTTTCCGTGGCTGCCTTAATGGAGCTCATTGATAAGCCGTTTGAAGAAGTTATTAGCACTAATAGTGATGACAGTCTGCCGAAGAATGATAGTCTCTCGGTTGCTAGCAAATGGTTTTCTTCACTATCTAAAGAGCAGCAGTCATCTTTTTAGATCTCTACAATCAGCTTAGGTAGGGCATAAAGTGTACACTAGGCTGACAATAGTTTTGAACATCCGTTTCTCATGGAATCTGTGTTATCTTCATTTTGGCTGAAGTAATGGCAGATTTTTATACTTGCAAATCAATTTTTGTAGAGTTTGCACCAGTAAATATCAAGTTTCTCGATCAAGAAAATATGTTTATTGCTTCAGTTTTTTGTGATACAGAGAAGGGTTCTTTTTTCAGAAGAGTTGTGGGTTTTATGTACTCACTGGGATCATCTTTTGAGTGACATTTTTCTGTGAAACAACTACTAACAAAGTGCTGATTGAATGGATCTATAACAATAATCTAAGTTATACTTGTGATGACTGAGTGGCATTGATTATAAAAGAAATTCACAATCGTCGCCAGATTTAAGTTAAGTTTCAAAGTTTTTACTATTTTCAACAGTTAGAGATTAAAAGTGCAACGAATATGAACGAGGGAGGAGGGACATTATTGAATTGAATAACAAGACAAGTTTAGGCCATAATTATATTTGAAAATGAGGAGCATAGTAAAAGTTTTACAGAAAAGGTGAAAAATCCCAATGCAGCAAAGCTCATGGCCTGAAAATTGGTAAATGCAAATGATGCCTCTTTAAACTTGACTACAGTATGCTCTTGTAGAATCCCAGGAAGATGTCCAGGTTTATGCTGCATAATTGAGGGCAATTCTTTCTCAGCACTTTGGTTGTAGACGACAGCTTCAGAAGCTCCAAGATTTGACAAGTCTTTTCATGTTCGTTGCTGCAACAAGAATATCAAAGAAGATGATGCAGGGGTGGCGAGCTTGAAGGCGTCGCGAACCAGCTTGCTGGACTGCTGGAGGGGATTTCACCTGAAAAAGTAAATACAATCCATTTCCTAGCATTTCCTAACAGGGCAATCATGAGATTGACCACTTCTAAAGTCACCCAAAAAATAAAGAATGAAAATTCTAAAATAAAGTTGCTCTCTTGGACAAGTACAAACAACTCAAGGTTGCACAACTTTTCAATAACAAATTTTATGATAAGAACTTTCAAGCTTGTCAGCAACACTACCAGTGCATTTATTTGTTCTAAATATGCTTTGCCATCTGCCACTCATTCTCTACACTTGTAACAGCATGCAACAACAACAATAGCAACAATAGCCCCCAACAAGAAGAGGGCTCTTGGCGCCTCTCGCAACCAGAGTGATAGGCAAGGTGGTATCATGTCCATGAACCACCATAGAAGCAGAGTCCCCCATCAAGATCATCAAGATTCAAGATCATACAAATCAAAAAACACCTCTTCGTCAAATAGAAATTGACTGAGATCATCAACACTAACCTCTTCGGAGAACTGAACCTGTTCATCAGATTCAAAACATTGACTAAGATCATCAAGATATTGACTGAGATCATCAATACTAACCTCTTCATCCGAGAACTGAACATGTTCCTCAGAAAGAAACTCCAAGAAACTGTCCAAATCAAAGTGGTCAAACTCCGACGAAACATCACCATCACCAACTTCCCTCGGCCTGCTCTCGGGATGATCATTTTCAGCATGTACCTGCAATTCAGCATAATTACCCGAAAATAAACAATTCATCAGGGAGCAATTTCTCACCGCCAAATTCATCCCTCGCCGGGCTTGCTGGTTGAGCACCCATCCCGTGATTTCACCCCGGCAGAGCGGGCACCTTAAATCACCCCCCTCAAACGTACCCAACTCCGTCGGAATCACTCTTTGAACAGCGCAGAAATCGTTGAAGCAGTTTGAGAGGAGCTCGCCGGAATCACACATGAACGGCCGGCAGCCTTGGGAAGAGCAGACGAGAAGCAGCGCATTATGCGGAGACTCTAGGCAGATAGGGCATCGAATTTCTTCGACGCCCGAATCCAATTGAGAGAAAATCGAAGACATGATTATCACATAAACAGAAAGGGAAGAAACAAATGTGGATACGGAGCCGACCCGACGAATACTTATAAGGCAGATTTGGGAATTAGGGTTAGGGCGTAATTACGTTTATACCCTCCTCCCACGCGTCTGCTCCGCTGGCAATCTCCGTAATTATCGGAGAAAAAAGGGTTAATTCGTTAGCCTCCTAACGGTCATATTTATATTTTGGTATCTGGTTTGAATTAGTCCGGATTTATTTGGGCTCGATACATACGTGGGCCGAAATTGGTTTAAACCCAAAATTAGAAGAAAGTGTTAGCACTCAGGGACTTAAGTGGTAAATACTAAAAGGTAATTCTGTAATTACTTAATGAGGCAGGGGCAATTTAGTAATTTGCCATCTTTAGCAGCTAGCATCTTAGCTCAGAACCGAAATCAGTTGCAACTGATTTCTAACTTATTAGAATCATTGATTCATGCTTCTGGCATTGCTATATTAGCATAGGATCTAGCTAGGGAATATTCATTCGGTTGAGAATCACCCAATTTGCTTGTAATTCAGTTTTTAGTTGTTTTTCTTCTGAAATCATGATCATTGCCGTCGGGCATTGATTTTCCCCAATTTTAGCCGGAATTATACGTCGGGATCCACCGGGATCACGACAATTGGTATCAGAGCACCGATCTCGTAACCTGGTGATGCCCATTCGAACGAGAACGGAGAAAATGGATCAGAGTATCGCTGATTTGGAGAGGAGATTCGGCGAAAAGGTATCGGCGGTGGATCTGAACAACCGTGAGCTACATGATCGCATGGAGCTCGCATTTCGTGAACTCAGTGAGGCAAGTGTGCAGCGTCAACAAACTTTGGAAGAAGAGTTGAAGATGGTGATAGCAAATCAACAGCAGTTACGCGTCGTCGGAGATCAGACGGCGGAGCTACTGAAGAAGGAACTTGAGGCCAACGCTGCGGCCAAGGAGGCGGCGAAGACTGAGCAGATACAGTTTCAAGAGATGATACGCAACCAGTTCCAGGATATGATGGTGGCAATTGGATTTACAGTCAAAATAGTGACTGTAACCAGTTCCAGGATATGATGGGGGTTCAGCAAAATAATGGATTTACAGTTAAAATAGTGACAGAGTTTTAGATCAAGGGAAATCGTAACTGATCGGAGAAGGCTGGGTGGGTGTCCGTCGAATAGAGAAGGAGGAGGAAAGTAGAGAGAGAAAGTCTGAATGTGTGGTTAAGATGTTTCATGTATTTCACCTCTTATAATCCATATCGAATCCTAGATCCATTTACCTAATATATAATTAAAATTACCCATGTAATCATTATATCTATTACATATCGCTAAAAGCTCAATTATATTAGATCCAACTGGACGTACGCGGAGCAAGCAGCCTGCCTCTTAATGATCATGGCTAGTTCATGTATCAGATGCTCAAGGAGTAAGAACATTAAATACACAAGTAATAACAGCAGCTTTATCTAGAGATGGTAGATGGTTGATTCAGATTGAGTTGACCATGAATTGTAATAATGTGTAAGAGTTTGTACGGTGTAAAGATTTGTGTAAAGATTGATGTGTAAGAGTTTGTGTAAAGATTGATGTTGGATAAAAACTTACATTGACCGTAGTATAGTATATTTTTTAGTTCTTAAATTTCTACGTTATCAACTTTCCACAGGCGAATATTCCACTTTTTCTTGTATCTTATTCTAATATAATAATATATTATAGATAATGAAGACATGTTCTTGGAAGAAATAATTGATCTATGAAACTAGTTTATCACTATCTCTATTCATATCAAAAAAATATTTAATTGATTTTTCATAGTCAAAATAAACCAATTTTGACAATTAATATACATTAGCATATAATTTGTTTCTTTGTATATATGTTTTTTATTTATTCTAAAATATGTAAATAAACGTATTCATAGTCAAAGTTAGTAGAATTTGACTTTGAAAAATCAACTGTTTTGATTAAAATAGATAATTATTATATGTGTTCTTATCTTAATTTAAAACATCTTAACTTTTTTTTTGACAAATAAAACATCTTAACTTAAATGTAAAAGATTTGCGTATCAAATTTTCTGTTATATATTTTCGTATTTGAACGTTTTTCAGAATTATGAAATTAAAGCACATGCTAATAGTTGTGAATTCACCCAATTCAAAATATCAGATAAATTTAAATCAAAAGTCAACTAATCCAATCTGACCCGCGGATCGAAATTTCCATACTCACAATCTCCCGCTTAAATAATCAACCCTATAAAGTTGCCTTTTAATTTCCCTAACCCGCCACTGCTGTTCTTCCCCAAAAATCCCCAAAATCACTGTGTGTGTGCGTGTTTTTACAATGGATCCAGAATCTCCCGTCGCCGTCGATCTGAAAGATTCTTCCCCCGAGGTGCCTTCCGTCGTCGATGGGAAGGGTTTCTCCGAGAAGCCCTCGCTGCCCAGCCCCGCCTCCGACAAGAATCTGGTCGAAACCCTACCGGAGAAGGACGCCATTTCTCCCAAGGTCCCAATTGCTCCGGCGGTGATCAGGGAGGTTGAAATCGCCCCAATCGACGTTTCTGCTTCGATGGAGATGGACGCCGTTTCCCCTAAGGTCCCAATTACTCCGGCTGTGATCAAGGAGGCTGACATCGCCCCAATCGCCGTTTCTGCTTCGGTCGAGATGGACGCCGTTCCTCCGAAGTTCCCAATTACTCTGGCGATGATCAAGGAGGTTGACATCGCCCCGATCGCCGTTTCTGCTTCGCTGGAGATGGACGCCGTTCCTCCGAAGGTCCCAATTACTCCGGTGGTGATCAAGGAGGTTGACATCGTCCCAATCGCCGTTTCTGCTTCGCCGGAAACGCCTGGTGGTCTGAAAGGGGAAAGTGTTGGTGAGGATGCCGGCGATGGTCGCTGCACCCCGAAACGACTCCGTTTCGATGATGCCTTTGATTTTGAATCTGATGAGGATGATGGTGATGGCTGCAGCACTCCCAGGTCAAGCGTTTTCGATGCCTTTGCTCCCTGCAAAATCTGCCCCAAGACGCCAGGCCCGGTGATTCCCCAGAGGATTAGATTGTTCTAGATTTGAATTGATGATTTCTGGGTTGTTTTTGACTTCATGATTTCTGGGTTGTTTTTGAATTCATGATTTCTGGGCTTGTTTTTCTGTGATTTGCTGAACTCATCCTTGTATCTTGAGAGAGATGCAATGGTGAGTTTTAAGTTAACCTAAACTTTATCTGTCATCTTTATTGTAATGCTGACCATTGGCAAGACAATTTTGTTTTGTTACTTTTTGGTGTAATAGCATTCTGCAACATTTTAATAAATCATTTGAGCAAATTAGGCTTCAAAGTTCACTTTTTCACTGTACTTTTACATAATAGAATGAAACATAAGGCGGTACCAGGGTGCGATGCAGATGAATTTCATATACTTGGATGAAAGAAAGGATTTGTCAGATGTGTCTCTCTACAGAGAGCGGTTCAGTACAGATAATTGACCGGAATCTCCATTCAAGAAAAAAACTTCTAATGGTACGTAAGATGGTGATGAAGGCACCATGGAAGATGTAGAAGAAACAAATCGATAAGATGGTTGCATTATTTTGCCACCTTTTGGAAAAGGGATTGTCAGAAGAAGAGGGCCAGTTCTCATCTGCCAAACCTGCATCATCAAGCCAAAAATATTGTGACCAAATCGCTAACATATCCCACCTTGTCAAAGCAAAGTTTTCAGGCTTCCATAATTACATTGAAATCAAAGTGCCGGGACAATTATTTTCATGGTTTATGCTTGAAAGCAATCCAACTAATAATCATAAAAGAGCAGATTGCAAGGGGGGTACCTCAACTATTCCTTTCCGGGGAGCATGGATGACTAAACAGAGACAGTAATCACTCTTCTCATGTTCATAATTTTTAGTGGAACTTGTCGATGCTGAATTCTTTTTTACAAGCATTTCAACAAATAAGCAGCTTGCATCACGATACCCCTGAAAAGATGTTGAAAGTAAAGAAATGAAAATTGAATGTTCTTGATATAATTCAATAGTGCATATGCTGAAAAAGCCAACCTTCCATAGCCGCACCACAACCAAGGCCTGAGTATCCAAGAGTAAGATACGGCCAAGTGAGTCTGTAACAGCTGCTAGTGTGCCACTAGGAGATAGTGTGAGTTTCTCTCCCTTTCTAGGAAAATCCTTCAAGCTAGTAAGTGGTACAGCTGCAACAATTGACAAACGTATGAACACTCTAGCATATGCCTATGCACTTCATGAAACAAATTAAGCACAATTAACAGAAAACAATTTAAGGAAATGGACATGGTCAAACTCATGATATAACTAATCTGTATAAGTAAAAAACTCAACAGCTGAAAGCAACAAACCTTTAGCAAATGATTGAGGTTTTTCCTCTTTCTTCTTCGGGGAAACGTCGCTGCGCCAGAGCATTTTTGAGAGTGAAGATATGGTTGAAAACGTAGCAGGCACAACTTTTGAAAGAATGGCTCCAACTATTGATCTGCTTCTGTTTTCTGAAAGTCTTGAACGCACACATTTCAGTATGAAATTAAATATGATACGAGGAAAGAGCAAGTATAATAATGCCTTTGTGGAGCTAGAGAAATCGAACGAAATAATTTTAAAAGTCTCAAAATTAAAGTAGACTAACCTATATGCTGATATCACTGCATCGTCTCCGATTGTCACTGCACAGTAATACCGTTGACTTGACTGCCCAATAACAAAAGCAGCTGAATTCAAAACCAAATTAACTTTCAGAAAGCTGCCTAACATTAACTAATGAAAGTAGGAACAAAACACAAACACTGATGCAAATGGAGTATGTCAACAGAGACTAATGCCTCCAGTTGCAGTTCCAAATAATGTATCAACAAGTTTCTGTTTACTAGCTCAACTACTGACACATAAAGTGGAACTAAAAGGAAAAAGAAGTCATGGCTCACCTGGACTTCCATGAGAGGAGGGGGCATAATGCCAGTTATAGCAGCATCAGCACACGGCCCATACTTGCCTACATTCCATAACTGGTATGGGAGCCTTTCAATTAAAACTTCTGAGTTTTCTCGCCCTCCCTCCCAAAAGTTTGAATTTCTTTCTCGAAACCATCGCCTCAGCATGCCCTACAGTTATTGATAATCAAGATGCAGAAACTTGGATTAGGTCATCTGGTCTCAAAAATATTCTAGTTTTCCAACAGATATTTACGCGACTAGAAAACTTTCAGAGGTGGTATAATAGGATACCTGAATGTCAGAACCATCAAATCGAGCAATTGTGGTTTGCATAACCACGCAAACCTCCTCTGACGTCGTATCTTCCTCAATATGCTTCTTACTTCCACGAACTCTTAACTTCATAATCTTACCAGTATTTACAAGCTGGAAAAACAACTGTGTCAATAACAAGCTCCATCCCATTTTAACAATAATACAATCACAAGAAAGTGAAGCACCAGAGCACAATTCAATCCAATCTAACACTCAGATCAAGCTGTTTCAACGCGTTAAGTTGGACAGAGGATAATTTCTCAGAGTTAGCACCATAGCTTTAAAAAAATACACCAACACCTTAATTATGCTCCTCTAATTCTCAAATAGATTACACATAAAGTTTCAAACTTTACCACCAAAATTCGATCTTTTTCCACAGCAAATCCAGCATCAAATCAGAATTTTGCTAGTGCTAATTAAAAGAACAAAAGAAATATCCTTTTTCAAAATCACGGACCTGTCTGTGAATAAGATCGCCTTTGAGAGAGTAAAGCAAAAGAAAGCCGGAAGAAGTTCCGATTGCGAGGACCCTGTAGTCATCGATCACCAGCCAGTCAATGGCCGAGATGTGCTCGGCTTCGATTGGGGAGAGATCGGGGATGATTTTCCGGCGGTGGGAATAAGGATCGGCGCCGTCGGACCAGTGAAGGATAAGCACGACCGAGCGATTGGCGAGGGCTAGGAAGTGTGTGTCGAGAGCGGTTAAGATGATGGGATTGTCGACCAGCCATCCTTCCCTGCCGGCTCCGACCTCCGACAGGTCCTCGCCGGCTATGCTGCCGAGCTCCGTCGTGTGAGACCGCCGCGACATTAGCGGTAGAGTTGGAGTATTTTTTGGGTCCTCTCTTCAAATTGGGTTAAGAAAACCACAGTTTCTCTGTTTGTAAAAGAGATTTCACTTCTTCTTTTTTCAAACGATATGAATAATTCAAATTGTCAATAATAATATATCTTATTAACCTGAATTTAGTTAAACTATAATTTATTAAAATTAGACTAAACTAAACAGAACTGAATTCAAATAAACGGTAAAGAACAAATACTAAATTAAATTAAATTAAATTTTAATGTCCAAATCTAAAGCTTAAATTAAATAACACATCTATTCTGTAAAGTCCTCGACTTTGTTTGTTGTCAGTTTTGTAGACATTCACAACTGTGCTGGAAAGTTGTGAAGTTGGACAGTATTTGAAAATCAGTTATCTTAAACAATGAAATATTATCATGGGATGAATGTGGTCATAATCCAAGATCAATTCAGTAATTACGAGAAAGGAATTTTGGGGTGAATTGATATAGTTGGAAAAGAATATCAGAATAGGGAAGGCAAAGCGTGGTCTTTTGGAAAGACAAGATCTTGCTTTATATGTGCTGAATATGTGAATTAGCAATACCATATTTGATGTGGAATATCCCATGAAGGTTGAATGCAGTCGTCCAATCATGAAGTTTGAGGAGTGAATGATTTGGTAAATATGGAAGAAGAATATTCGGGTGTTATTATGGGTAAATAGCGAAACATGTTTAAACATAATCCTTCAGAGTTTCGAATATTTGTGTGAATCGAAGACTGCAAACCGAGCCACTGTCATTGTGTTGAAGTACAACTCTTGTGCGATCAAAGAAGATATTCGAAGATTGATTTGATGCTAATTTGATTAGATAGAAAATATATTCTTGAGTTGTAACTTAGTCAGGATTAGTCTCAAATAAGGAAAGATTATATTTCCTCAGATTAGCTACAGAAGTAGAGTATAGCTAGGAGACTACTTGTAGCTGTGATTAATCTGGACGAGCAGATCAGGATTGCTGAAATGGAAGGATCGAGAAGATCAAGACGGCATCACAGCATCGAGCTATAAATAGAGAAAGAAGCTGCGACAAGAAGTATCCAACTTGTGTGAAAGTATTCTGGAGGGCAGAATAACTTTACCTTTGGACCAGTGTTTTGATTCGAGGAATCAACTAGACCTTCGCCATCGCCAAGAGTCTGAAATGGGCAAGCCACAATACTTCTGGGAAGTGGTCATAGAAAGTTGAGTGAGGAGCTCGACCTAGTCAAGTGAGGAGCTTGACATTAACTGGCTGTGAGGGGAACTCACCGATCCACACGAGAGATAAGTCATAGATAGTTAATTGTTGTGTGAAACTTTGTAACGTATCTTGATTATCTAGTGGATGATTTTCAGACTGGGTAAGGCCCCGCAGACGTAGGTGTTTTAGCACCGAACTGCGTAACCAATTCTTGTGTTCTTACTTTTAGTGTTTAAACTCTGTCTCATGTTTAAACATACTTGCTAGAGTAAAAAGATTAGTTAAGAACACTGTGAAACTGATCGATAGTCATTTTCATATTCAATTAAATTTTCAAATGTCCAAAACTATTTCGTAACCAATGTAAAAAATTTAAATTGAAAACCTTTGTAGCAACTGGATCTTAGGCAAGAGTAAAACTGCATTCACAATCTGGATTTGCAATCTTGGACTACCGCATAAACATGTGTTCAAAATTGGATTAGAAATTTTAAAATCCAAATCTAAAGCTTTACCACACAGAGTCTTGTCCTCTTATTATGAATAGAATGGGAACTCTACATAGCAAGTTAGTTAGTAATAAATGGAATTGAACAAATTTGTGAGCAAGCAAATCTTTAAGGGTGTGTTTGGTTGGGGTGGATTTTGAGAGTCTGGATTTTGTTTGAGATTTTGTAAGTTTGGATTTGCTAAAACTTTGTTTGGTTGGTTTGGAATTTTTTAAAAGTCTGAAACAAAAACCTTGTTTGGTTGGAGTGAATTTTGTAAGTTTATAACTAATATCTTGTTTGGACTTTGCCTTTTGCAAAAACTGGACTTTGTAAAGTAAAATCTGGATTTTGTAAGGCAAAACCTAGACTTTCCAAAAAAGTTGAACCAAACAAAACTTGCAAAACTGGACTTGAATAGTCCAAGTTTTGCAAAATCTTGCCCAACCAAACACACCCTACATTATTGAATGACGAGAAGAAGATTTGATTAAAAAATTGCATGTAGTACGCAAAGGCATATTCGGATCATCGAATGAAAAGGATCGAGGAGCGTAGCACTGAGGTCACCGCTGCTAAGTACTGACCCTAACTTGTTTATTTTGAAGGAATATATAATTTGTCGATCACACACTGTATTTCTCATATTCTAACCAATCAATTTCTAAATTCTATTACATTTTACTATGAATTATCTACATTAGTACGTAGTTGATTAGTTTATAATTGAATAAGTGTGAATTGTCCATATAATTTTAAAAGATTTCATTGAAGATACTGGGAATCGCTCAACTACAATTACAATATGTGGAATTAACATCTAATATAATAAGCATATCAAAGAATAATCAAATTAAATACTAATCAAACTAATTGTTCTATTACAAATAAGAGATTCATAAAGTGTAATACTGTCCTCGAGAATATTATCTAACTGTCACAAAAGTCATGAACCCTCTTTCTCTTTTACCAATACAACACTGATGACTAGTTGTGAGGCAGATATATATAAGTATAGAACTTCCCCCTTCTCTGATTTCAACAACGTAGTCATGCACTTAAAGTGCCCCTTCAACTCTTGGAAATGCCCTTCGCATTCGTGGGACCATTCAACTTGTTAGCCTCTTCTAAAGAAAATGGTTCGGGGCAGCTAGGGATCCGGTTAGCTTTTGCACAACTTTCACTATTTTCGGGAAATCATGTTCCGCAGGGCTTCTATCTTCTCGGGGTTCACCTCGATTCCTCGGTTAGATACCATGTATCCCTGAAACTTACCCGCTCCAACACCTATAGTAAACTTGGCAGGGTTCAACTTCAAATTAGCTGACCTAAGTGTGTCAAAGGTTTCCTTCAAATCCATTAGGAAAATGTCATAACTCCGGCTCTTCACCACCATATCGTTGACATATACTTCCATCTTTCGTCTGATCTGTGACTTGAATTACTTTTCTACAAACCGCTGGTATGTAGATCCTGCATTATTTAGGCCAAAATACATCTTCTTGTAGTAGTGTGTTTCCTTGTCTATGATAAAGGAAGTTTTCTCTTTATCTTTCATCACCATCGAGATTTGATGGTATCTCCGGTGAGCAATGATGAAGGCCAACACTTGATAGCCTGCTATACCTTCGGCCAAACGATTGATAGAGGGCAAATGGTAGCTCCTTTAGGAAACAATTATTTAGGTTGGTGAAGTCAATGCACATTCTCCAATTCCCTTCAGGTTTCTTGAGAAGGTGATGAGTTTCGTCGGGGCGAAACCTCTTATTTTTCGATTCCGTGCAAGGGATCGCTCCTGCACTAGCTTTTATCTTAGTAAGCGAGAACACTTCTCCTTCTATTCCATGTACACCATTTATGATCCTATCCGCTCAGCCCGGTGGTGGAGGTGGGGGATCTCGTGGGTTACCCCCATTCCCCCTGCTTCTCGAGTCGTGGCCCGCAATGTTCGGCTTCTCACCTTCTTTCTTCTTAGGAGATGATTGATATGTATCAGTTATAGGAGGAGTCATTAGGGTACCATCCTTTATAGCACCTTAGCGAATCAATTTCCTCATCTCAATCGCTTGAACCCCCGCAACTGATTGGACGACAACTCAAAGTGTTGCTACACTAGATGAAGTCGGTGAACCAGCTCCTGAGGTGTTGGCAATAGGTATGGAGTTCTGAGGGTTTGCGCTGATGGTCCGAGGAGGGTCGAATATAGCATGGCTTCCTTTGTAACTTCACACAGGAGGTTTAACATGGGATTGTTGGTATCCTTGTTTATGGTTGAGGCTTGAAAACGGATTCACTGCCTCCTTGCGAAGGTTTTCACTCGGGCCAGACACAAACTCGTTGATAAAAAAGGACACATAGATCCCACTGGGCGTGCCAAATTGGTGGATATCTAGGAATTGTAGTTGATCTCGACCGAGCTCCATAACTAACCTGCAAAACAGACCCCGGGGCAGCCGGAGGTAAACAATCTGATAATTAAGTCAGTAACAACTTTATGAAGAAATAAGCACACGAGCAGAGTGTGTGCAAGATAAATAGATAGGTTTACCCGACCTTTATTTATAGTACCGTAATCTTTTGATCAACAAAGTTTGTAATTCAAATATGATTATAACACTTATAGTAATAACAATTTTATTCTCATAATTAAAGGAGGTTTATTTGCATAGATAAGATCTCCTAAACTCCCAACTTTCCTGACTTTCCGTGAAAGTGTTTATACGTTTTAACTTATATAGTGTACCTTTTAATTTGAACTGCATATTTTATCACCTAATTTTTTAAAAATTTTTACATTAAATTTCTTGACTTTTTGCATAAAACATGTTTTACTATATGTTCATTTTAACATGATCAATGTTTTAGCACAAAATTGTATCACTTGCGTTTAAATATATAGTGGTAGTTCCATAGCATTTAGGAAATTTGGACTTTCTAGAGACTTTACCATTTCGGTATATCAAACTTGGAAATATACACAAGACATATTTAGACTAGATCGGTGGACCCAAAAGCCCATCTTACATGTATAGCGAGCCCAAACTTTTCAGGCCATAAACATGATACGAACGAAACCCACAAGCATGCGCAATGGACTTTTCAAGTATATTGTAAACTGTATCTGATTGCTTGATTAGAATAAGGCAGAAGCATGCCTATATATAGTTACATACAAGGGCCTAAAGCTAAATACTGAAGCTAGCTAAACCCTAGGCACATAAGTGCAATATACAAAGTACATACATAATTAATAAATCAGTCCTCCAATTCTTCTTGTATTGTCACACCCCCCTTCAAGCGAAGCGTCGGATTGATTGAGACGCAAAGCTTGGACCGAAAGAAGTCAAACAACGCACGATTGAGCCCCTTGGTGAAGATATCCGCAACTTGTAAGGATGTCGGAACATGACTAACTCGTAGTTTGCCAGCACTAACTAGCTCCCTCACAAAGTGATAGTCGATGTCGATGTGCTTAGCTCTCTTGTGAGCAACTGGATTCTCCGCAAGAAAGATAGCACTGTTATTGTCACAAAGAAGCACCGGAGATCCCTGAAGTGGGAAGCGAAGATCTCGAAGAATATGTAACAGCCATACTACCTCCGAAGCAGTGTTCGCAAGAGCTCTGTACTCCGATTCAGAGCTTGACCGAGAGACTGTGGGTTGCTTCTTCGCACTCCATGAGACCAAGTTACCACCAAGGAAAACTGCATATCCATAAGTAGAGCGACGTGTCTCCAAGCAGCGCGCCCAATCAGCATCGGAGTAGGCCAGTATCTCCGAAACACCATCGGCAGTGAAGGTCAATCCACAATGTTGCGTGCCTCGAACATATCTAAGAATTCGAGTGACTGCAGCAAAATGATCATCCCGTGGATCCTGAAGGTATTGACTCACAGAGTTGACAGCAAAGGATAGGTCAGGACGAGTGATGGTGAGATACTGAAGTGCACCTACAAGAGAACGATACAACTTCGGATTGTGAAATGGTCCACTGGTACTGCTGTGTAACTGAGATAACGGAAGAAACGGTGTAGAAACCGGCGTAGCATCCAACATCCCAGCTCTCTGAAGAATATCCCCAGCATACTTAGCTTGACCCAAGAACAACCCGGTGGAGGTGGGTGTAACCTCCAAGCCAAGGAAGTAGTTGAGATATCCAAGATCCTTGACAGAGAATTCCTGGTCAGCCCGAGCTATAAAACTCTGAATAGCAACCTTATCATTCCCGGTAAGATGATATCATCGACATAGATGAGAAGGTAAAGGATGACTGAGCCACGGGTAAACACAAACAGAGATGGATCCGATAGACTGCCAACAAAGCCAAGACCCTTAACGAAGGCACTGAAGCGATCAAACCATGCCCTAGGAGCTTGCTTAAGACCATAGATGGCCTTCCTCAAAAGACATACATGATTAGGACGTGCAGGATCCTGATATCCAGCCGGTTGAGCCATGTAAACTGGACCGTCAAGAACACCATTCAGAAAAGCATTCTTTACATCGAGCTGATGAAGCGGCCATTTCCTCATTGTAGCAATAGCAATCACTGTACGGACAGTGGCAGCCTTGATAACTGGACTGAAGGTATGATCAAAATCAAACCCCGGAACCTGTGAGAATCCTTGAGCTACCAGACGTGCTTTGTACCTCTCAATAGAGCCATCCTGTTTGTACTTCAATCGATAGACCCACTTGGAACCAACTACATTAACATGTGGAGGGCAAGGCACCAACTGCCATGTCTGTTGCCTCTGTAGTGCATCAATCTCCTCATTCATAGCAGTAACCCATCGGGAGTCCTTGAGTGCAGCCTTGAAGTTTCTCGGTTCCTTTTGTACCAGTAACTCAGCAACTAAACCTGTGGCCACAAAATCAGGTCCAAGACTGCGAGCTACTCTTGTGCCATCCTGATGACGAGTGACCATCGAGTGAGCTCTAGGAGCAGGTGGGGCTGCTGGAACTTGTAGAGCTGTGGAAGCAGGAGGAGTCAAAGTAACATTTCCATACAAGACTGAGTCACCAGGTAAATTGGAGGAACTCGAGGAAACTGGAGAAGGCTCTGGAGTGACTGGTTCAGGTTTCGGCGAGTGCTGCTGATGTAGATGAAGAAGGCTCATGACATGCTGTACAAGGCTGCTGTGGTGGAAGAGTCTCAATAGAAGATGTCTCAGTATCAGGATCAGTGGGGTCAACAAAGGACGAGACATCCAAAGAGGAGAAATGAGCCTCTGTGGATGCTCTCGAGAATGGAAAGTGGCCCTCATCAAAGCGAGCGTGACGAGTCATATAAATACGACCAGAAACAGGATCCAAGCACTTAAATCCTTTGTAGTGTGCACTGTAGCCCAAAAAGATACATGGCAGACTGCGAGGGGCTAATTTATGTTCAGATGTAGGCCGAACATAGGGAAACACACGGCAACCAAAAGGATGAAAGTTCGAGTAGTTTGGCGAACGTCCAAAAAGTACTTCAAAAGGAGACTTGTTATCAATCACTGGTGTTGGCAACCTGTTGATCGTGAAGACAGCAGCACTAAATGCATCATCCCAGTGAGATAGCGGTAGGTATGAATGGAACAACATGGAGAGGCCCATCTCCGTGATGTGTCTGTGCTTGCGTTCAGCTCTACCATTCTGCTCCGGCGTATATGGGCATGAAACTTGATGATGAATGCCACGAGTTCCAAAGTGAGACTGCAACCTGTTGTTGATGAATTCAGTTCCTCCATCACTCTGGAAAACTTTGATTCGAGATGAGAATTGGTTCTCCACGAATGCCTCAAACTGGAAATATACATCGACGAAATCTGATTTGCGACGAAGAGGATAGAACCACGAAAAACGCGAATAATCATCCACAAACAAAGCATAATAAGAGAAACCATTTCCCGAAATAACTGGAGATGGCCCCCACAAATCACAATGAATCAAATCCAAAACATTCTTAGCCCTTCTGGGGTTCTCAACAAAAGACAGTTTGTGGCCTTTAGCCATAGCACACGGTTCACAAATACCAGGTTTTGGAAGTACAGAAGTAAAAGACAAAAGTCCATGTTTGTTCAACAAAGATAGAGTAGCAGAGGACACATGTCCTAAACGAGCATGCCAAACTTCAAAAGATGCTCTGTTATTGTTCTTCTTCACCACTGAAATAAGTGCTGTCACACCACGGTCCAACACGTACAACCCATTCTCACTGTGTCCCTGCCCCAGGATTGCCCTGCTGAGCTTGTGCTGAATAGTAAAAGACTCGTCATCGAAAGAAATAACAGCACATAGCTCCTTGGTAAGCTTACTAATTGACAACAGGTTTTTAGTAATAGCAGGCACAACCAAGACATCAGATATATGCATAGAAGGGCTAACTCTAGCAACACCAACAGCAGTAATAGGAAGAGAAGCACCATTACCAACAGAAACAGAGATATTACCATTGTATGGAGCCAGGGCAGTCAAGTTCGAAGAAGTGACACTCATATGATTGGTAGCCCCTGAATCAAGATACCAGTCTGAGGCTGTAGGAGCAGTAGCGGGCTGAGTCTGAGGAGCCTGGTACGGAACGTACTGCGGTGCATACACAGGTTGCTGAGGGGCCATTGCCGTAGGAGCAACAGGAGCAGCATAAGTCTGAGCAACAAGAGCCTGAGGAGCAGATGGAGGCCGTGCTAGCTGAGGAGCATAAGTCTGGTACTGCTGCTGGCCATAAGACTGTGGTGATGAAGCCACATAACTCTGCGTAGAGTTGCCACAAAACTTAGAGATGTGCCCGAAGCCTCCACATGTGTAACACTGAATCTGAGCACCCAAAACACTAGATCTGGACATACCAGGACCTCCAGGAGCTGCCCAGGGACGACGACCGCCACGGCGACCGCCGAAACGGCCGCCGCCAGCCGCGCGTGGGCCCCACGCGCCGCCGCCACGCGCCGCCTGTCCAGGCGCGTGAGCCCACGCGCCACCGTCTGGCTGCTGGGCGGCCTGGGCAGTCGCAGCGAAGGCTACCGGTCCCACCGGAGCCTGTACCTGCACATTCGTTTTCTCCAAATTCGCCAAAAAAGCCTCATAGCCCTTGGCTTGATCCACAACAGTTATATACGGAGGCAAAGGATCAAGAACAGCAATAGGTGCACTAAAATTTGAATAAGCTTGTCCAAGGGCAGTGAGAAACCACATAAGCTTGTCGCGGTTATCCGCAGGTTGGCCCATAACACTCAATTGATCAAAAATTCTAATCAGAGACAGATGAAGATCATGAATCGTACCAGTCTTGCGAAGGAGATTCGCCTGCTGTCTGAGGCTGAAAACACTGATCGAGGTGCTGTGTTGATAGGTGCTGGCGAAAGTGTCCCACATCTCCTTAGCGGTGGTACACCCAGTGATCTCATTCAACGCATCAGCCGTGCATGAAGAGAGGAGCACACTACAAAGTCTCTGATCATCCACGATCCAGGATTTGTAGGCAGCAAGGGCAGCGTCGTAGGCGGCCTGCTCCTTCTGAAAAATAGCAGAGTCCGGTGGTGAGGAGGAGGAAGAGGCGGCCGTTGGCGGCACGGGAACGAGAGGGAGAGGAGTAGAGCCATCCAGATGGCCAAACAGTCCTTGAGGCTTGAATACATACTCTACCTGCTTCTTCCATCGCAGGTAGGTTGAAGCTTCCAACTTGGTGTTGAGAAGATGCACCATCGTGTTGATCGTAAGAGAATCATCCCTGATAGCAGCCATTGTCGTGTGAACAATAAAAAAGAAGGCAGAAAATTTGAACTGAGAGGGGAAGGCAGAAAAAAAAAAATTCGTGCGAGAAGGGGAGAGGAGTAGGCGGCGGCCAAAAGAGAGAAGAGAGGGAGAAAGGGTTTAAGAACCCTAGGGTTTAAGGAAAGAGGATCGTCAGGCTACTGATACCATGTAAACTGTATCTGATTGCTTGATTAGAATAAGGCAGAAGCATGCCTATATATAGTTACATACAAGGGCCTAAAGCTAAATACTGAAGCTACCTAAACCCTAGGCACATAAGTGCAATATACAAAGTACATACATAATTAATAAATCAGTCCTCCAATTTTTCTTGTATTGTCACATATATTAAAATCTATAGTATACTATAGAGTGTTAATCAAAACAGCTTTTTTTTATCATAGAAATTAAATTACCCAAAAATCAAAGTTATCGAAATTACTCGTCGGATACCTCACTCTCTACATCTGAGTTTAATCAAGGTGAGATGAGTCTTATTGAATGGTTGATTCATTTCGAAATCCAGTTGTGATTTAGTTTCATTTGTTTTTGGAAGTGATTTTTTTTCAAATTGAAACTCGATCTGAACTTATCGGGTAATGATGGGTTCCTGTTTTTTCTGAGTTTGCTATTGATTGATTTGCACGGTGCATTCGATTAATCGATTAACAGCAAATGGTTTTAATTTCATTGGGTCAATGCTATATATATGTATTTCATTTTTCCCCCAATTCATTTTCCCCCAATTTTTGCCCTAATTTTCGGTCGAATTTTGCGATCCATTCATGTGATCAATTTATTTGGTAGTTTTAAAACGCTTTAATCCATTCGATTAATCCATCAACTCGGACTCCGAAATCATGCAAACGATCTTTGCCCCAATTCGCGTTTGCCCTAATTTCGCATTCGCCCTAAAAAATCGCATTTGCCCCAATTTTTGAAACCCTAATTCTTTAAATCGATTTAACATAGCTTAGTTCTAGATACTAATTTATACGTGTCTTGGCTCATTGGATTCATTATAATTAGGTTTTTTTTTTCAATTTGAATACCTTGAAAGTTTGAAACTCTTATTTTGGGACATTTAATTTTTTGCACAACTTTATGCTACCATTAGATAACATGTTAAGTTGACGTTTTTGCATTAAAAATGTTAAAAATAATATGTTTTCTGTGCAGGAAATACTATGGGTTCATACGATGAGAGTCATGCACAGTTGGACAGGAAGGACAAAGGTAATTAATCTATCTTAACTTAATTAACTGATGATTTGTAAAGATTTGTAATGTTAAGAAATAGGGGAAAATGATCTGATGGATGTTATATATCTAGTTTTAACTTAATTCTGAGGTTTGTATCTGTGTATAAAACCATTCATGTTTTGCTAATTAATTAGCTAAACTTGAGTCATATTTAGTCCAATTTTCAGTATTTGTGGTTCAACTATGTGTTCATTTTTTTAAGGACAATTTTTAGCGTATGGTAAAAATTACATTCACTAGACCATAATGGATATATAGCTCATGCATGTTGTTCATAGATAATATAGAAACTTCATTTAGAGTTTGAAATACAATGCCTGTGTAATTAAGTTCGGTTAAGACGAATTGGTCATATGTATAGATTTCACAGAAAAATCAAAATAAGTTGATAAAAAGTTTTGATTTTGTTTTTGAGAAAAACATTCATCCGCATGATCCTGATATAGGCCTTATCAGGCACCAATAAGATAATGACACGTGTACAATTGTATTGTTTTAATTGGTTAAAATATTTTTAGTAAAATTCTAAAACCCTAATTTAGAATGTCTAAACCCGTCGGGGTAATGATTGAACACGTGGCCCAATCATAAATTAGTTAAAGATGATGTGTCGTTATTTAATTGGTACCTGATATTGCCAATATCAGGATGATCCTGATATATATTAAACTGTTTGTTTTTTGGTATCATCTTAAGAATGTGTAAATCCAAGCTCTACTCTTCAAGAACCCCACCGAGATGTTTTTGAGAGTCTAATTTTTATTTTTAAGTTTTGAGAGTTTGAGTTTTTATTTGAAATTTTGAGAATATGTTTTTGTAAAAACCTTGTTTGATTGGATGGGGGATTTTGTAATTGATTTGTTAAAATTTTGTAAGTCTGAATTTTAAGGTAAAAAACAGGACTTTGGAAAATCAGTTGAACTAGACAATTATTACGAAAACTGGACTTTGAATACAGAATCATCTGTGAACATATTCGGTTGATAATTCACGTGAACATTTAGGAGATTAGGATGTAAATTGTTAATCATGATGTTAATTTCATCGGCTTTGTTTTCTAAAACAAAATTTGTCTATTTAAATAATTTAAATATGCGCCCTTTGATAATAACATTGTCATTTTTCAAGTTAACACTTTTTTTTAAACGACTTAGATACAATGCATTGAGTGTGTGTTATCAGCATTATTATTCTTTACTCATTGCTAACAGATTCTTTTAACATTACAAAGCTGCACATTCCCCGGAATTCACTGAATTAAGTGACTTGATAAGTATTGATCTTTGTTTAACTGGGAATGCAGGTGTACTCATTGACGACTATGAGTCGCGCCTTAGTTGCTTTCTGTGTGGCGATGATCGGCTGAAGACAGTGTCAAACTGCGGACACATTGTCTGTGATGAATGCATCAAGCCATTCATCACAGACATCGTTAAGAAATGTGATTGTGAGTTTAAGTGCCCTAAAGAGGGTTGCAGTGACATATGGACGATGGAGCGATGCCTGCTCTATGTGCCAGAGGAGGTGGGCGAGAGATGGATTCTAGCAGTTTGCGAGGCCAGGACTCTTGCAAAACCACAGTTTATAGTTTGCCCGTCTCGCACATGTGCTGCTGCTGTGATCAATGATCATAGGGGTTATTTGATTCGAGCATGTACAAGCTGCTGGTGCGTTTTCTGCGCGAGATGTGGTGTCGACTGGCACTTTGGGATGAGCTGTGACGAGTATCAGGCACTTGCACAGGTTGCTGACCAGATATATTTCCCATGAGGTTGAGAGTTTCACCTCCATATCTACTTTTATTTAGTTTCATTCATGAACTCTGCATTATGTAAACTTTTGACTTGTTGTATGTTCACTTTGTTGTTTGTAATAATTGGAGCTGATTATTTGAGTTGGAGATTTGGATTGGAAAACATGTAGGTATTTTTGTTCTTATGAATTTTGAACATTAAAAACATTGGTTTCAGTGGTTTTGTTAGATGTAATCTCAATTAGGGGTAAAAACTAACCGAGCTATTCACGAACAACTATGAGTTAACTCGTTCGAGCTTGAATTTACCGGTCAAATCGAGACGAAGTCAAGTTAGGTAATTTTTAATTGAGTTTGGTCTCAAGATGAATTCATAATGTTCTTGAACCTCATCTAGCTTATAGAGCTAATAAAATGCATTTCAAACATTTTTTAATGATTTTTTAAATAATATTTAAGTATGATTCAAATCGAGTTCGAGTTTGAATTCATCATTTTACATCAAGCTCGAGCTTGAACCAACATTTTTTTAGCTCGTTCGAACTTGAGCCAAACTCGAATTCGAGAAATTATAAATGAACAAGCTCGACTAGCTAGACTCTTTTCATTTAAACCAAACTTGTATGTAAATTTTAATAGCCTCATTGGAAAATTAAGTGTCGCAAATTTCTTATTATTTTATCTATTTACTTAACCCGTCGGATAGTGGGAAATTTCGTTAAATGGAAGTTGTTAATACCAAAGCTATTATTAGTTTCTAGAGCAAAAGTAATCTCTTTCCTAAATTACCCTCCTCATTCAAACACTAGATATTTGTGTACAATTATTGTGCTCCAAACTCCGAAGTCCAACATTTATGCTTCCTCCCTAATTCAAATCCCTCGGCGTTTTCGCATTACTAGTATTTAAATGGATTTCAAGGATTAACTGTGAGAGTGTTTATTGAACAATTGTCTCCAAAAAAATTGAAATGATCAAATGTTGGATAACGATAGAAGTTGTTGCATGTGAAAAATGATCAGGCGTATTTTATGCATCTAATTATATGATTTTATATCTCTCTTTTGCCATTTGATGTGCACGAATGTGTTTTCGGTGCAGGAATTATAAGAAAAATAGTGGAATACAATCAAATGGAGAAGCGCTGAAAAAGATGCAAAATCAAGCACTTGGAGCCATGGAGAGGAGCTAGACACTATACTCTTTTTTCCGAAAGTTTTTTTTAATGAGGTAGTGTGCTCCAACGGATAATGGATCGTCAATTCCATTATTCCGGGAAGAAGAAGACGCCTGCGAGTTGAAGATGTAATTCTATTACTGGTTTTTTCTACGGGCGGCTAAGTTGTGCTTCGACATGTCGATCACTAATCAGCTATACGTTCTTGAAGAAATCAATATTGGGCTAAATTGTTGCAGTCGCGGTCTTAATAAATTGGGTTTAACTGGGCTACATGGAGAAGACAGTGAAGATTTATTTGAAGGCTCAATTATATTATAATATATTAATTTATTAGTCCAATTCCTTGTAATATTCGGATTAGGGTTTTGTTTACCCTAAAACCTATATATACTTAGATATTATATTATTTTTGGGGGGTTCCGGAGTTTGGAGGCCATCCGTAGGCCTTGGAGCCAGCCAACACATACGTTTTTCATCATTGATCAAGACTAAGTTTTCTTTTACTTTTCTTTATAATTAGTTTCATGTTTAATTGTTTGATTGTTTTTAATATGATTAGTAGCTAGGTTAGTTTCCGGTAAGGGTTTTGAAGCATTACCTATGATTCATATGTGAGGCCTAAATGTGCTTAATAATTATGTTGTGTGGATTCCTTGTTATTCTCTGTGTATCCTGTTATTTCTGAATTACTTGAGATCTGATCAGTTTTATGTTATTTAGAATAGTGCCAATTGAATTTCTCTATTTATCTGTATTTAGGGGGTAGATTCAATTAGTGGCGAAACTATATGCCAATAGTTGGGAATACAGGGTAGATAATTTGTGACAATTGTTCTGATTATAAATTATCTGAATCGGGTTTCTTTGGTGCTTAATGTTGTTGAGGTATTAAATCTAGGTAGGCTATTCCGGCTAGGTTGTATCTTGATTAGAGAAATAGTCAGTTTAGCTATTCTTGCCGGCTATCGACAAAGTAAGAAGAAATTGGATTGGGTGTGCTATTCTCGAAGGTCTATAACTGATTGGTTTATACAACATAATATATTCTTAAGCTCGTGATCGAATGAATTTAATGTTAATGTGGATTTACATGTAACCGGATTGTTTCGTGTGAGTGTCTTTGTATTGTTATTTGCATTTTTAGTTTAGTGTAATTTAGTTCTTAGATAGTTAATACAAAATCTTTCAAACATAAAGGTGGTTTCTAACCAAAAGCTGCATCTTTAGAATTAAGAATTTTACTACACTGTTCCTCGTGGGATCGACCCTTGCACCGTCAATTGTGAACCGTACAATTCAGGGTGTAATTTTGAGGAATATCAAGGACAATATTATGACCATGAGTTCGACCCTCAACAACCTGCATCTAATGAAATTCAAAACATGTTTGGTGCGATGATGGGTATGATGCGAGAGATGAACCAAAACTTGGATAAGATGGAAGAAGACATGCAAGACATCAAATCAGTATTTAATAAGTGGGAGCAAGAACGAAAAGAGCAAGAAGAGCAGAGACGAAAAGATTTCGTGAGGTGGAAGGAAGAACATCAAAAGTATCGTGATAATAGTAATAAGAATTTGGCTTCCATTAGAGCTTACCTCGATGAATGTAGAGAACGTCAAGATGAACTGTCTTCGCAAGCTCTGGATGATGATGATGTAGATTCCCAATCAATCGAGCAGAATAACTATGAAGAATCCGTATATGACCAGGAGTACACAGGTAATTCAACCCATGAATCTTTGCTTGAGTCTATTGCTGATCAAGAAAAAGATGGAGACATGAGCGAAGTGGGTGGAGTTCATGAGCAGACTTTTATAGATCCTCCTGAGCCTACATATACGTTATTGGACTACATTCTTGAATTTGATGATTCCGAGATTGATGAAGATGAGTCATTCGTTCAAAAGCAAGTGGATGTTGATTCCGCTCTCCAAGTTATGAAGCACGTGGTGGAAATCAGTACTGGTGACTTCCATGGGCATGAGATGATCATAAATGAAGGAAAAGATGATGTCAACTACTTTTCTGTGGAGAAAGTAACCATCACACCTCTGAATGATTACTTGAATGAAGTGAATGGACCTACAATTGTAGCACCTGATGTGCAACCCTTGAACTTATGGCATGAGGATGTTGTCAACCATTCATTAAAGGTTTGGGATTTACCTGTGGATGGTGATTTGTTAGTTCATCTCATGGTTCTTAAGAATTCAACTGATTTATCTTCCATGGTTTGAAATTTTGGAAGTTTTATCACTTGCCTATTAAGTTAGAGCAACGAAGTGACTGGTTTATAAAAGGCATCGGTATGCAAGAGATCAAGTGTGGGGATGATATGCGGTCTCATCTTGTGGATTTCGGCGATGATCGAAAAGATGTTCCTCACATTGTTACTTAGTACAAGGATCGAGGAAAGCTTGATTTTCAACATCTCCACCAGCCGACAGTCTAGTCAAGACTATAAACAACGTGCTTCTTGGGAGGCAACCCAATGTTTTAATTTTTCTGCAATTTTATTTATTTCAGTTTTTTTTAAGAAGCAAATATTTTTCAAAAATCCAAAAAAATTAAAAAATTTCAAAAAACATAAAAAATACGATTTACATGTTTATACTGGTTCTGATAATTTTATAAATGCATGTGAGGTGATAATTTCAATGATTTGATGAAAATATGGTCGACCGTATGCCCATACAGGCGGGGTGCAATTTGCGAAAAGTTGGTGAAAACGAGAAATTTTGCTGCTCCCAGTAACCAGGTTCTTTCTTATCCAAGTTTTAATATTTTGGCGCCGTCTACATGTATTAAGTATGCTTGCTTGTTTTGTTTGGTTGAATGGTTTCTTATACAAGCATGCTTATATTTTTGCTTTGTTATTTTGTTTGAGGACAAACAAGATTTTAAGTGTGGGGATGATGTTATTGTGATGTTTTTGGATGATGTTATCTTGACAAACAAGCTTTACGTTTTGGAGCAGTGTTGAGTCGAGGAATTCAATTTGCCTTTGTCTTCACCAGAGTCTGAAACCGCAACGCCTTAATACCTCGGGAGAGGTGGTCGAGATAGCAGTGAGGAGTTGTTGACTGGCTGTGAGGGGAGCTAACAGATTCACGTGGAAAGATAAGTCAATAGATAGTTTAAAGTGGATGAGTAACTATATTTGATTATCTAGTGGATGAGTTTCAGACTGCGCAAGGCCCCGCAGATGTAGGTGTGGTTACACCGAACTGCGTAAACATATCGTGTGTTCTTTACTTTACTGTTTAAACTCTGTTGCACGTTTAAACATACTTGATAAAGTAGATAGACCGTATAAGAACACTAGTATTCTGATCGATAGTAATTTCAATTCTTCATGTTGATATTTGGTGGTAAAGGCCGCATTTGTTCTCAATTTGATTTTGCAGGTCGCGTTTTCGTCTGTATATATGTGTTTAATGTATTTTGAGAACATAGATCACGTGGTGTTGTAGTTGGTGTTGTGATTGATGCATGAGAAATATCTCTTTACTCAGCAATTTTGGTTGTTTTCGCAGTTAACAAGTTAATATCTCTAAGAGCGGTATTACAAGTTTTAGGATTTGATCTCTAGATATGTAATTGCACATACCGTATTAGGCTATTGATAAGTAATTTTGTGATAACCTACTTATTCTTTACAACTTATTTATGCTTAATTAGATTGAACTAAATGCGAACTAGATATTTCATAAACCCCGGGTTCCTCTCCCCCCTTTCTCTCCCGCTACAGTACATCAAGTCCGGATCCAATATAGGCGGGGTGGCCGTCAGTGCTGTTATCGCTAGGCAGGACACCCCTCCCACCCCTCCACCTAGCCTAACATTCTACACCACCTATGCCTACCCCAATACTCGAAATCTGCTTAATTCATTCGAAAAATTACCGATCTAAAAGACCCAATTCTGATACTATAGCGGTGGCCGGTACAGACGAGTCGTTACCGCTCGATCCCCGCCGCCACCTGATCCCCGTCACCGGCGCCTCGGGCAGAAGAACTCCCGACCCGAATACGAATGACAAAACTATCTTACCATCAAGTACAGTAATACGAATGATTTTCATATGTGTATTAAGATATAATGTGTATTTATAACGTTTATTAGTTTTGCTAATTCAATTACTTCATTTATAGTATCTAATAAACCAAAAAAATCGAGTAAACAAAATAAAGTAGAATAATATATATAACTAATAATTAGCACAATCATGTGAACTAACTACAAACACATATTTACAATATTCAAATATATTTTCTTAACAAAGCAATACAAAGTATTATGATGGAACAAACATATAAACTAACTTCATAAATATGTCAAATAGATGTAAAATAAAGAAGGATTTTATTATAAACTTATGGTAGGTCGAGATTACTTTCTCAAATCAAAATACTACATATATATCTTATTCACATTTCTTATGGTATCTGTCTTAAGTTTGATTCCAATGTAGATGCTTGTTATAGACCCGTGCATGAAAATAATTTGCTCTATTTAGATCGAAGGGTAGGTAGTTACGGGCTATTTTCTCCAATTTATTTAAAATTTTCAATTCAGTCAAGTTTCAATGAAATATGAATTGATAAAATTCAGATTAATTTAGTTATATTATTTTCATTTTTGATATGTTTCACTTTATTTTAATATTTTCAAGTTGAGCTCAGGGAAAAATAAAATAGAGATAACACACATTTATTTAATTAACATTTTCAAACTTTTTCATTGGAGTTTAATTGAATCTCTATCTAGGTTGTATAAAAATTTTATTTCACTTTTCAAAGGACAATTTCTTTTATTAAGAATTTTCAATTTTATTTTCATTCGAGTCAACTGAATTTCTATGTGAGTTCTATTTCATTTTGGCCTAAACTACTATTTAGAATAAAAAGCTCGCGTACCCCTGATTACTTTACTCAGTGCCGGTCCTAGAAATTATGAGGTTTAAAGAAAAATTTAAAAAATTGAGACCCTTAAATTTTAATACGTATGTTATTATATTATTTTAAAATATTATCACATTTATTTATGTACATTATTTGTTTGTAAGTTAAAAAACATGTTAATATATCATATTTCCAAATTTAAATATTTAAATTCGGAATTAATATCAATAAGAATAGCATAAATACAAAATATTCATATTTTTACACTATAACATTTCAAAAAAAGAGGCTCCACGCAAGCAGGTAGGTAACCTGCGTACGTGCCATGGTGGGTCTGAATTTACTTTACCCATCTATCTCTAAATTTTGAGTAACTGCTTGTTTACCACTTGATGAAGTTGGCTTCTAGATTTATATCCTTTAAACCTATTAAAATACTCTAGTTGAATATTTATGATATTCAAATGATATAAAAAAATTCAAGTGCAGTCATTAGGATGTCAAAAATGTTCAATTGGACATTTTACGGATAAGTCAACTTTATTGACGGGATACAGTACGTTTTTGTATTTCCTAATCAATTTAAGTGTTTGATTTCAAAGAAGTATGTAAATGGAGTCCGTAAAAAGAAGGAGAGAAATAAAAGATTATCTATATATAGTGACTACATTTTCATTTGAGCTGGTAATTGAGAACTTCCTCAGCTGCAGAGTCTCCCATTTTCTCCTATGAATGACATTGTTCTCGTCGGGTCAGGCTACCTCTTACTGTTTCGATCTCCACAGAAGCTCGTCTGTCAACTTGCGAGCCCTCATTCTCGCTTTCATCAGTACTTGCTACGCATCCAACATCAGCAGGTTCCTATAAAAAACAAAGCACAGGAAGAACATGCATTCATTTCATCCTGGATTTCTATCAAGGCATTAGCAAGATTATTTCGCAACAAAATAGTTAGCTGGAGGATGAAACTAGACATACCACTGCTATTTCTCTAATAGCAGTGAGATATGCAAAACTATGCAAGAAAATCAGCTGTCTTACAAGGCTTCAAATGTAATAAAAAGCAGCTAAATGATACAATGATAGCCATTTCAATACCGCTTTTCTTGTTGACGCGGTGTCATGCATTTCTTTGTGCAGTAAAATAGTGGTTCAGTAGCATTTCTGTGCACACTCCATTGAAAATCTACGGAGCAATGTGAAACAATATAAATTCCTGACCTATATGGTATTCCTCTCAATTAGACTATTCTCCAGTAACAGAAGAGTTTTTACCCAATCTCATAATCCTATGTCCTTGGAAAAGTACTATAACCTCTACTTTAGGTAGCCACATAAACGGCTAGACCATTCATTCATGATGCCACACACAACAATAGCACTCTAAGAAAAAATAAGCATTAAAGGTCAATGTGCAGCAAATAACTTACCATGCTATGATTCGTGGTTTAGGTTTCGCTCTACAACAACCACGGGAACAGTCGAGACAACATCATCTCCGCTTTTGAGTCTTGTAGCTCCATTGCCAGAATTCTGCCACATATCACTAGTTCCAATGATTTTCACATCTTCCTTATCATTGTTACAACAATTTAGAACTTAGATCCACGTAACAAAGCTCTAAAAGCATTGATCCACCATTAGCCTCAGAAATTCCACCACCAGAACACTCTTGAACCAACAGTTTCCTAAGCGAGAAACCTCAAATATCAATCTAACAGAAAATCTACAAGCAAATTCCAACATGTTGACTTCATCAGTACGTGCTACACAGTGTGCAGTACACAGTATGCAGCCAACATCAGCAGGTTCCTATCAGAAACAAAGTACAAGAAGAACAGGTATACATTTCATCCCAATTTTTTCTATCATGGCATCTAGATTATTCTGCCAAAAAATATTGAGCTGGTAACACGTAACCATAAGGGAAAGGAGAATTAGTAAGTTCTAATAGCAATGAAACTGGTAACATGCAAGCAAAGGCTTCACAAGTTAAAAATATTGCATAAAAGAGCAGCGAAATGATAAATATAACCATTTGAAAGATGTGTTTCTTGTTGAGCAGTTTCATACATTTTTTTCTATAGTATTATAAAAGAATTTGCATTTTGTCCGTGGTGGGGTTTTTGAGCAAATTCTATTATGTAGAAGCTAGTTTGTAAATGAAATCTGTAGAAGGAAAGAGAAATTTAAGATTATCTATACTAACTACATTTTCATTTGAGCTAATTGAGAACTTCCTCATCTGCAAAGTTTTCTGTTTTCTCCTATGAAATGATATTGTTATTGTCAGGGTCGGGATCCCCCCTTTCTGTTTCGATCTCCACTGAAGCTCATCTGTAAACTTGCTAGCCCGCATTCTCGCCTTCATCAGTACTTGCTACGCATCCAACATCAGAAGGTTCCTATCAGAAACAAAGCACGAGAAGAATAGGTATTCATTAAAAATTAGATTATTCTGCCAGAAAATATTAGAGCTGGAGAATCTGTGTGACAACACATGCAACCATAAGGGAAAGGAGAATTAATTAAATTCTAATAGCAGTGAAACTAGTAACATGCGAGCAAAATTTAAATTTGCAACACAAGGCTTCACAAGTTGAAAATTAACTTAATAGAAGACTCAGTTAGATCTCGACAGTCCCAAATCCTTTAATTGGATCAAAAGCAGTTAAATAATAAATTGATTACCATTTGAATGATGTTTTTCTTGTTAATGCAGTTTCATGCATTTCTTTTATGTATTCAATAGCATTTCTGTGCAGTCTTAAACTGTGAAACAATAATCTTTCCTGACAATAGACTATGACTTGGTATGCCTCTCAAACTTCATTATTTTTCTCTAGTGAGAAAAAATGTTTTTTCGAAATCCATAATCCTCTGTCGGTATTCCTAGTGCATTCAACTAATGGAAAAAGGATGATAACACTCTACTTTAGATAGTTACCTATACAGCTAGACCTTTATCTACTTTAGGTTGTTACCTATACAGCTACACCTTTCTTTACGTGGCGTACTTGAGACAACAAAATCACTCATGAAGGACATTATTAAAAAGCACTTCCAAGTTCCAATGAACTTAAAGGTAAATGTACAGAAAATAACTCACCACTATATCCTTCATGGTTTCGATTTCCCCATCTGCAACCACAACATCATCTCCGCTTTTGAGTTCTGTAGCTCCAGTCCCAGAATTCTGCCACTATCACTAAAACCGATGAGATTCATATACTCCTTGATATTGTTAATTCAATTTAGAACTCGATGCACATGACAAACCTTTAAGAGTGTTGATCCACCGTTAGCCTCAGAAATTACACCACTAGAACACTCCTGAACCGGTAAATTTACACTAATACAGGAACTGGTGTTGGTTTCTTTCCCAACATTTTCCTGCGCAAGAAATCAAAAATCAATATAACAACAGAAAACCCAAATGCAAATTCCATGTAGATAGAACAGAAATTACCTCCACCTTGTCCTTCTCGTCACACATCTCACCCGGACCCAACACAGTAGCCTCTGTCAGATTGCCTCCTTCATTAACAACTTCCTGCAAAACATGAAAAGAAAATGCTTATTCATATAAACTCAACAAAACATAGTTACCCGTGGTAAAACGCTCGAAACGCACCTGTGCAGCACCTTGACCACCCAAAGATGCCATCTCCGAAGCAACGCTGGACAGGTCATCGATGTTCCAGCCAAGAGCCTTACAAACAGCCTTAGCAAAAGCCCTATGTTCTTTTCTCTTCCTACCACTCCCTACACTAATCGAATGCTGAACAAGGGGCAGACACCCCTTGTACTTCTTCCCAGCAAACTTTTTCCCAACCCCCCCACAAACCAAACACACAATTTCCCCAGCTTGATAACTCTTTCTGTAGAATTCCATCAACCCCTCATCCTCCTCAAACAGATTAATGAAAAAACCATCAAGACCATCCCTTTCTGACTCACTCTCATCATCATCTTTAAATTCGATAAAGTAAGCAGTCGTTACCTTGAGCGCCTTCGACTGCGCTTGGATCGCGAAAAGCCGGCTCATTTCCTGATCAGAGACCAAAATTGGGCCTGAATTCTGCTTCTTCGGCCACGGTCTACTCCAATCAGCCGAAGAATCGGTAGGGGGGTAACAGGGCCATTCTTTGTCTGAAACCGGGACATGTTTCTGCTTCTTCTTCTTCTTCTTTTTCTTGAAAGTGGAGGGGTTTAGAGGACGGTGAAGAAGGTTGGTAGTTGGAGGGGTGGGAATGGGGTGGAGCGGCGGCGGCGGTGGGTGGTGGGACGATGATCGGGGAGGAGGGCCTCTCTCCCACAGCGAATGAAGATATCTGGCTTCGGCAATCAAAGCTTCTTCGCTGTGAGGATCCATGGCCGCAGGAATTCTGTTAGATTGCACTCGCTCAATTTGATGATCAGTAAAATAGTGGCATTGCACAATTGCAAATGACTACTGTGTTTGCAGGAGCGTTAACATCGACCTTCTTTTCGTCAATATGTGGCGCACTTCCCATATTTGGTTTTTTTTTTTTTTTTTTTTTTGAGGAAAAGATATATACTAATAAGGGTGAAACATATTACAACGAAGTAAACGCTTACTTAGATTTTTAGCTAATCTATGCTCGATAGTTAGATAATTTCTACTAACATGAGCTATTTTAAAATCTAAAAAGGACTTAAGAAGATTACATATGCTGTAAATTATGGATTTAATTTCTAGAGGTGCTCGATGAGGTCGACAAATGGAATCTGTCAAGTTAACCGAATCAGTAACCAAGTTGATTCTTCGACAACCTTGTCTGAGTGATGCTTTGAGCGCTCTCCAGCATGTTTCTGCTTCGGCCTGCAATGGAATAACCACTGTGAAGAAATCCGTACCTTTGATGCTGTTTTCCATTGGCCATCCAGGTTTCCATATGCGCCATCCTCCTGTTCCTAGATTAGTATTGCTCTTAAAGGATCCATCGAAGCTTAAAACACATGCCTCTTGTAGTAAAAGAGGATTTCGTCTCATCTTGATCTGCTCTAATTACATGTTGTGATTAGGTCTAGATTGGGTTTGTTCCTGTGCAGCTAACATCCTTTGTTGTTGGAAAAAACTGGTTCTATTTCCAATCAACGTTCTGTGGTGAGCCTTTGCCTGATCAACACACCATTGTGTCTGAAGGAGAGCCTGATTAAACACCATGTGGTTCCTCTGTTTCCATATCTCCCACAAGATAGTAATGTATTTGATGATTTCTTGTTCCTGATCTGTGTTAAGGAATAAACAGAAGATCCAAGAGGTGAAAATCTGACTCTGTTGTGGTTGGGGCAGTCCAACTGCATTCCAAATCCTTGAGGATTCCAGACAATTCAGAAATAGATGTGTTTCATCTTCCACTGGCATGTTACAGCTTGCACAAGTTGAGGATGTACATATCTTCCTCTTATGTCTATTGAACTGAGTAGGTAAGCATCCAGATACAGCTTTCCATAAGAAAGTTGTTATCTTATAAGGTATGTTCAGATTCCAGAGTTTTGTCCAGAACTTCCTTGCCGGGGAAGATAATCTAATACCATGGGAGCTCATATCCAAAGAAGACATGGCAATATGATAACCAAATTTTGCACTGTATTCACCAGACCTTGACCATCTCCAGTATGGTATATCTTCAGCTGAGGTATCTAGGTGTAAAGACAGAATATGTGGAATTGCCTGTGAAGGGAACATGCACCTTAACAATGACTGTCTCCAACTGTTGTTGGTGTGATCAATCAAGTGCTCCACTTTTAAATTGGTATGTGTGGATACCACAGCTGTTCTCTGAACTGGATTCTGAATTGTTGGGATCCAATGATCATGTATATTTACATTCCTCCCACTTCCCACCTTCCAATGCAAATTGTTTCTTATTAATTCTGATGCCCAGACCACTGATCTCCACCCCCAAGAGTCTCCTGGTTTAGCCAGCACAGTCTTGATCGATTCAGATGTTAAGTACTTAGCTTTATACACCTTACATAACAATGATGTTCCATCCTTGATCAAGTTCCATGAGTATTTTGCCAGAAAAGCCTTGTTTAGAGCTACTGAAGACCTGAGCCCCAAACCACCCTCTAACTTAGACCTTGTGATATAGCTCCAAGATTTCCAATGCAAAGTCCTTGAGTCTAATGAACCTCCCCACAAAAAGTTTGCTGTCATTGAATCTAATTTCTTCAGCACAGTAACTGGAATTCTAAAGATCCCTAGTGAATATACTGCTATTGATTGTAGCACATGCTTGGTTAAGGTTAGCCTGCCTGAGAAGTTTAGAAGCCTTGCCTTCCAGAACTCATATTTCTGCTTAACTTTCTGAATCAGATGTTGGAAGATCTGGGACTTCTTCTGGTCAAAGATAATAGTTGTGCCTAGATATTTGCCTCCAATGCCTTCTCCATAAATATTCAACTCATCACTGATAAACTGCTGAGTCTGACTATCAGTATTAGGGCTGAACTTTATAGAACACTTAGAGTGATTCAACTTCTGACCTGAGAATCTGACAAAGGAACTAAGTATTGTTGTGAGGTCTCTGATAGATTCCTTTGTGCATTTGGTAAACAGATGCAATCATCAGCATACAAGATGTGTGAGACCGTTGGCCCTCCTCTTGACACTTGAATTCCCATATTTCTGTTTTGTATAAGTTTAAACTCCAACCATGTGGACATAAATTGCTGACAGATGATGAAAAGATAGGGTGAGAGAGGGCATCCCTGTCTGATGCCTTTATTAGGTGAGAAGGTTTGTCCCAATTCACCATTCACCTTGATCTGATAAGTCAATGTCTGCACAAATAACATGATTAAGTCTACCAGGTGTTGTGGAATTCTGATGTGAGTTAAGGCTGCTTCCAGGAAAGACCATGACACCCTATCATAAGCCTTGCTCATGTCTAGCTTTATGGCTGTCAACCCTGTTTTCCCCTGCCTGTACTTCCTAATATGTTCCACCATCTCATGTGCCAGTAAGACACTTTCAGTGATATTCCTTCCAGGGACAAATCCATGCTGATTGTCAGAAATCAAGAAACCTATGTGTTCCTTTAATCTGTTTGCTATCATTTTAGACAAGACTTTGTACTTCACATTACACAGGGATATGGGCCTAAAGTCAGATGGGGATTTTGGCATTTTGACCTTAGGTATAAGAATAATCTGTATGCAGTTCCAATCTACTGGGAATGTGTTACTTTTTGTGATTTCCAGGATAGCTGCAGACAGGTCATCCCCCGCTATGTTCCACTAATGTTTGTAGAAGCCTGCTGGAATCCCATCTTCTCCTAGGGATCCCCATGGTTTCATTTTTTTGATTGACTCCCAAACATGTGTCTTAGTGAAAGGGGCCCCCGGCTCTTGTATCTGACTTTCTGATAGCAGTTGATTATTGGATTGCAGCATGTCTTGTAAGGTTCCCAACTGAGTATGAGGTATCTGACCTTGGTGAGGATCTTCCATCTGATGCATATCTTGTTGGTAGATGTACACTCCCTTTATGTGTTGATTTAGAATTTGGACAATCTGATTTGGTTCATCATTCCATACTCCATTACCATCCAAAATGCCTTGGATGGTGTTGGCATGTTTTCTTTTTGTTGCCCACCTGTGAAAAAACTTGGTGTTCTTCTCTCCAAACCTCATCCAGTTGATCTTTGTCCTCTGTTGCCAATATTCAGCTTGTCTTTGTTCCAAATCTTGCTTCTGTGCAATCAGTCTCTGAATGTAATTATGATTTGAGTGCAAACCTTGACCAGACTGAGCTCTTCCTAGTTGATCCGTTACTTGCTCTAACTTCTTGTCCAACTGGCCGAAGGACTGTCTGTGCCTATTACAAAGATGTGCCATAGATATCCTGAGCTTGTCAGTTAATGTCTGTACAGGATTCAAGTCCAAGGAGACTCCATGCACCGTAGAGTCCCAGACCCTTGAAATTATTTGTTGAGCAGGTTCTAATAATGTAAAATTTGGGTCATTTTTCGGCCATTTGGTTTTTTTTTTTTGGTATAATTTTTCATATTAACCATAAAAATCTATTGCATCAATATTGCTGCCACAAACTCTAGATGAAGCAATCATTTTCGCGCAAGATTTAAATCTATGTACATTTAGTTATAGGGTGATGCTCTAAACCTAATCGATATGATTAAAAGTGAGACGGAGTCATATTTGAAGTGTCAACTCATTTATATTATAAATTTGATGTAACAAATATATTTTTAGTTCGTAAAGAAGATAATTCTTTACCTTACTCTTTATTCAACTTTGGAAAATCAAGTGCATAGTTGTTTAGTACATGGACATCTGCCCTAATTTTAATTTTTTGTATAATTTTCCACTTTCTAACAATAGAAATTTATAGATTAATATTATTGCCCCAAACTCTAGATGAAGCTATCATTTTCGCCCATTTGGATGGTTATATAAGTGATGCTTTTAACCTAATCCAGCATGATAAAAAGTGAGGCAGATTCATATTTGGAGTGTTAGGTCATTAATAATAAGAATTTGGCGCAAAAAATATTGTTTCGACTCGTAGAAAATAGATGATAATTTTTATATCGCTCTTTATTCAACTTTGCGAAGTGCATGGTTGTTTAGTACATGTACATCTCCTCTAATTTTCTTGCCGATCAATACTAGACGTAGTCCAATACGCTAAAACTAGAAATATGTCGAAAATAGAAGCATTCTGATCATCATTAAAGTTTATTTTCATAGCTCAGAAGACAATGAAATGACAATAAAAACATCACCTTGAGTTATTGGAATCGTAACACTTATTTAGAGAAAATCCTAATGTAACCCCGAGTTCTTCTGTTGTGATCATTGATTGGTAAAGATTTTGGAAAGTTAAACCCTAAGACGATTGATTAACACGGAGAAATGAGTAGATGGTGTTGACAATGTAGGGATGTGGAGAACAAGCAAAAAGAAAGTAATATGTCGGAAAAATTAGTGATAATAAAATAGTCTTTCCAATAATAACCGCTAAAACTAAAGGTCACTGTCGGTCAATTATCGTAGTATTTTACTTTCTCAAAGTTTTTGTTGGTCTAGGGTCAGAATGAGCCTTTCCAAAAATTCGGGCAGTCGTAGTTACAAGAGCACTTACCCGAGAAATAGAGTTATGAAGCCATACATCTCTTTTATGTATGTGCTATATAAAGCAATAAACTTTTAAAATCGTTAACAGAATCTTGACAACCACAAAACATGTCCAGTTAACGAATGAAATTAACGATTTTTTAAAGCCAACTTAAAAATGATTATTGGTGCTGAAAGTAGCTAATTGCGGTTGAAAGTAGTTTATTGGTGTTGAAATAAGTTTAAGTAAGCTAAAAAAAAATTGTGCCTGAAATCAATTTATTGGTGCTGAATTTGGAACCTTTTAAAAATTTATTATAATATAAAATTATGTAATTTTATCATCATAACTCAATCATGTTAACAATAACCAATTGTATCATCATAACTAATACAAGCGGGAAGATCTAATTTCACTCGTCTTTTTCAAGTCGATATTAGTAATTGTACCCTTTATGACACTAATTGACTCCAATGAAGATATATGCGGTTAAAAATATTAATCGTTAAATATATATTATGTACAAACTCTTAGGCATGATTATGATACTATAAAGCTACAACAAATATTTATTCATACGTTTATTATTAGGATATTTTAAGTATTTATCACATATGTTAGTCCCTCTAATTTAATTACTTTATTTACCATATCCTAAATGGAAGTAGAAGAGTTATTGATCCATTCAATAAATAAATTAATAAAAATTCTTAAAAATGATGAAACTACGTAGTTTTGACTAAAACCACCACATAACCGCCGCAGGTTCAGCATATTCCGGCGTCTACAATATTTATATATTCCTTTTGATTTCTTTCATTCAATAAACACATATGAATACAATCACTCGATTGGACTCTCGCGCATTTTTTCTTTTAAACATTATATTAATGGTATTAATATATTTTAATCTCCAAACTTTATATGTATACAATCGCTCGATTGGACTCTCACACATTTTCCCTTTTAAATATTATATTTATGATATTAATATATTTCAATCTCCAAACTTAGACGTCACAAGCCAATACAATCTCACAAGCTGTACGAATATTTTGATCTTATATATAATTTCTATCGTAAGAATACATTCTCACAACCTCTCATGTGTATCTACCTCAAAACAAATTTGTTTGATTTTTTCCACGATGTTTTGTTGTTATATTGTATGATTATTGCATAATTTTTGTATAACCAGTTGTTGATTTTTATTTTTTTTTGTTTTGCTGATGTTTGTTTGTTGTACTTTTACAAAATTTTGTATTATTTTGTATAATCTAACGTATCTTTTGGTTTGTTGATTTTTCAGGATTTAAAAGATTTAGATGACTTGATGATTATGATCAACTGGAGACTGACTGAGATTTGACCGAATCCAACGTTCTGCGGTCGGTGGAGAGGGATATGTGCACGAGGGTTTTAGGTTTTTAGTGGTATGATTCAAATATCCTCTTCCCTAGATTATTATTTTGATATAATCAGGTGAACTCAGGGGGTTGTTCTTGAGACTGGATTCGGTGATTGAGTTCTGACTTATTAATTCATCATACAATTTTATTGGGAATTCTATTTTTGAGTTTTGTTTTGTTATATTCGTTAGTTATGAGTTTTGTGAGTTTTGTGGAATGTACTCGGGAGGTTAAGAGCTTGGGCAGAGTGCGGATTTCGGATCATTGAGAACGATCTCACATTAGAATGACAGTTTAGTTCGGTCATACGACTGAAAATATCATGGGATCAAAGTACATCATTTGGGGCAAAAGGTACCAACTAAACACCATTTATGTTTTATTGATGTATTGCACGAGAATCACTTGAATTTGGATCATTTCGCATGCCCTCTCTTTGAAGAAGTTAGTTTATATTTTTATATTTCTCTTTCTCCAGGTTTTGTTTTGATTTGGTTTTGAATTATTTACATGAGTTCATTTGGAATTGATAGGCCAAACAAACAACGAGATTATTGCTTTGCCCCTTTCAATAATTTATAATATTTTTTATCATAAAAGAAACTAGAAGAGTTATTTCTCCGGTAAATATATATTAATAGAAAATATTCACAAGATCACCATAGTTCGGCGTCTATATTATTTATATATTCCTTTTGATTTCTTTCATTCAATAAATACGTATGATTTTTTTCTTATTCCTTTTCTTATTTCCCTTTGCATCTTATACAAAGAAGAATACGTGCTCATTTTTTATGTTAGTATCGGAAGTGTGCAGGTATCGGGTTACGATCACTATTCATAATTTATATTATTATATGTTTGCCAGATTTTCCTTTATTCATTGTGATCACAAGAACCCTTTTATTTCATTCCTACAATTATGGCAAGTAAATTCTAATCTAAACGCACTGGGTATTATTTTGGAGTTTGTATAGCTTTTACTTACCTAATTTTGAATGATTTATATTATGAGAATATTAATTAATTTTATATTTTATAGTAATAGATATCAGCCTAATTACAATACAATATTGAGTAATTTGTATATATAATTTGTAAACACATTATCAGATTTTAATTTTATGGTTGGAATCCATCACATATTTCCAAATACATCTTAAAATTCAAACGTGTGCATTTTAATATGTATACTTTTCCTAAAGGGAACTAGAAGAGTTATTGCTCCGGTCAATAAATAAATTAATAAAAAATATTAAACTACGTAGTTTTGATGAAAACCACCACATAACCACCGCAAGTTCACCATATTCCGGCGCTTACCATTTTTATATATTCTTTTTTTTTTCTTTTAATTAAAAGAGTTTTGATGGAAATTAAATATATACATCCATTTTTAAACTTTATAAAATTATTTGATGGGATATTTTAGGATCCTCAGCGCAGTAATCAATATTCTGTTACAATTCCTAAAATTTATTACTAACTTTATGAAAATATTAATATGATGTACCAAATTATAAAATGTGAAAGTATCATTATTCTTTTGCGTATCACTAACCAAATATAAATTTTCTTAAAATATCAAAAAATCATTACTAACCTAAAAGTATTAATAAGATGCGCCAAATTATAAATAGAAACTTTTTTTTTTTGGTTAAACCATCAAAGATGGAGGGGATTATATTAGGCTCCCTAAGCCAAAAAACCACAGAAGTGGAGCAAAATGAATGACAAAATGAGGAGTGCTAGCTATCTATTAACTGCTAATCCTAAAGCTAAGTTCTAGGAGAGGAAGAAACCTCAGTACACTTGCCAAAACCTCATGAAAATTAGTTACTTATAAGTGAATTGCTAAGCAAAACACTAGGCAGTCCCCAATTTCCATGAGTCAAGTGTAGTTAAATTTAGCTAAACCTAGAAAGACATAAAATCAGCAGCACTAGTTTGTAAAAAACTCAGTCTGGAGCAGCCATCATTGTTGTTCTAATTGTAGGGCAGACTGAGGCATCTAGCAACAGCAGACCCTTTGTAACTGAGGGAATATCAGATTCATTGAAGGAGCAGCTCAGTCTATGCAGCAGAGCCCATTTTGCCAAAGAGTCAGCAGGCTGGTTTCCTTCCCTAAGAGTATGGCAAAATTTGAGTGAAGATGACTGAGTTGGGATGGAGTCTATCAGAGGGATGAATCTCCATTGCCTCTTTGATGGAATAAGGATCATCTGAACTGCTTGAAGACAGTCAGATTCCACAGTAATTTCTGAGTAAAGATCATAAGCAGCTTCAGTACCAGCCTGGATAGCCATCATCTCAGCTTGCAAAGGATCAGAGGCTTCAGTGAAGTGAGACCTTGCTGTGATGAGTTTCCCAGTATTGATTCTAATTATAATGCCAATGCCAACTTGACAGTTTTGCCAGGCTGCATCAACATTTACCTTAACTCCCAGAAAGGTTCTGTTCCAGACCACCATTGTGAAATTTGGCTTAGGTGGAATATAGGGTGTAGGAATGTTACCAGCAGAGGCCAGCTCAGAGTCCACTTGAGTTCTAAGAGGCATAGGATGCCTGAGTAGAGCCCAGTATAGTTCTTGCTTAAGTTCCTGTTTCAGCTGAGTCAAAGAGGGGGGGGGGGGGGGGGGCAATCTTCAAAGATTTTTTATAAATAGAAACTTACTTATATCTCATAATCATTGTTTTTATAAAACTAATCAAATATACATTGTTAAAAAATCCAAGATTCATTAGTAACTTAAAAATACTAATTTGATGTACCAAATTATAAATGGATGATTACCTCTTTGAAAAAATATAACAATTTACTATTGCTCTTATTTTTATAAACACATACTTAAAAGAGGTAGTAGCAGTAACACGTGGAAAAACGTCTAACGATAACACATACTTATGGATCATTCACTATCGAAAAACATATACTCATTAAATCAAAATCTCTTACAAATTTATTTGTTTTCTATTATGAAACTAAAACTTATAAGTTATGCATTACATGCTATTATTTTACACGATTCGTTGGGTGGTACAATTTTGGTACGTTAAACTTATATTTTCTATAGGTTAGCTTCTACGCTATGTAAAGATAGAGAAAAATAGTTTGATCAATTACATTTACTCTTATGCAAATATTATCTAATTCAAGATTTAATTTAATGTTTACAAGTGTTTCAAATTGCCAAACAGATTTTCAAGTATTAATATCTATGTAGAAACCGTGTATTACTAAAAATTTTGCTTGATTTTGTAATAATAAATTGGTCTGTTTTAACTAAAATATTTTGAAATAAAATCAACTAAATTAATTTCATGCATGATAACAATTCAATCCGAATAAATCTACTATTCAAGTTCATACCTAAAATTTAGTTTACATTTTGTGCCAAATTAAATTCTTTTATAAGTGTTCATAATATACCGCACAACGTGCGGTCCAACAAGCTAGTTTAAAAAATTAAAAATTGAGTAAACAACTAAAAGTATAATAATACAGAATTAATTACACATATATGTAAATTAACTACAAAACATGACAGATCTTGATGAAACAATATTGAAGAAAGCGAAAATGAGTATTTATAAATTGATAATCCCTCTAATATGAAGCTAATCATATAAAAAAGTTATGCAATTAAAATATCATCACAAAGTGATATAAATTAATTTAAAAGGGGTTACCGACTTAAAAAGCGAACTTTTGAAGTATTACAAAATAGTTGAGACTTTTTGAGAATCATTGATGAAACATTTTTTTTGTTTAAAAAGTTCTGAAGTCGGCCGTATTTACAACCGGAAGGCCGTAATTTCTTGACGTCGGCCGTGGCTAAAATTGGCACACACAACATAATTAAAAATCTTTTTACCATTCTTTTACAACTTATTTGATTTTATTGAAAGTTAAAAATATGCCTTCATTTCAACATAAAATGTTTATAATCGGTTGATGATATAAATAATATCTCGTTGGTGAATCAATATTTGATTAGTTGGTTTCAGTTTTGGATTGATAGTTCGGTAACTCGTTGATGATGTTTTCAACAGAGTATTTAAGATTATTCAAATATTCGAGTGTAAGACTTCATTGTAGTTAAATGAATTAAATGACGATATTTGCTGAGATAATTCAAAATTAGGACGGTAAGAATTTTGAATTACAATCTATTAAATTTTCTTTACCATTTTTACAAACTATAACTATGATAATATAACTTAATCGCGGTTTCAGTGATACTTTTGATTCAAACTACGTATAAATATAATATAAGTTATTAGAGTCTATTATGTTCAACTTATTTTTACCACATTGAAATGAATATATTATTACAAATACTAAAATATTGCTAAATAATTAGATGATTAAGATAGTATAGAGTCACAAGTCACAACATTTCATTTGTTGCGGTTGAAATTACGTAATTTATTTGTATTTTTGAATATAAATAATTGATATCCAAATGAATCTTAAAATAATTAAATTTTTGATCTTTTAGAAATAGAAACCTGGCTAAAATTGAAACAAATCAACATGAAATAACATAAAATTTTAATTCTCCATATTTTTAGCAAAAATTAAATTGTTTGTTCATTTGGCCTAAAGAAATCACTAGACCAAGATTACGTAAAGTATTTCCAAATTTGAAAATTTGCTCCCAAGTCCCCACCTCACTCCAGTCTACAGTACACGCACTCACACTGCGACGTGTGCAAATGATGGAGCTAAATTTCCGCCAGGTGTCCCCTCCCATTCCTCGGGCATATATAAACTGAACGCCAGCATCCATCACTTCATATTTACTACCTTCCTTCTCCATAGCCCACCCGCCGGAGCTCTCATCTCAAAAATGTCGTCCAAAACGAAGCTGACGGTGGAGTACGCCAAGTCCGGCCGCTCGTTCTGCAAGAAGTGCTCCGCCGCCATTCCTTCCGGCGCACCGCGGCTCGGGTTGATCTCGCGAGACTCGCGCGGCTTCGATATGACCAAATGGCATCACTTGCAGTGCCTTCCTCTGGACTCCGATGCCGAATTTTTGCCTGATTCTATCGCCGGATTCTCTTCTCTCAAGGTTATTGTCTACTCTATTTCTCCATGATTACTGTCTAACATCATCTGTTTATTCAATTTGTGTTCGAGAAATATGCCTGATTATATATATGCTGTGATGAATCGATGCACAAAATATCATTATATTGTACTTTTACGGCCAGGATTGAGTGATTTCACTGTAATTTACCAATTGGAGACGATCATGGTGATTTGTGTTGAAAACATTTCTCGTTCATTTACTAGTGGTATTTGAGATTTTTGTTTTATGTGCAGAGTGAGGATCAGGAAGAACTCCAGAAATTGATGGAGTCTTCAGAAAAGGTATAATCCAGAAATTGTGTATATATGATCGCTCATTTGGACTGTTGGAATGTGTAATGTTTATGCAGTAATATGTATGAATATGAGCGTGTATGCTATTAGTTATAGCAATTATTAGAGAATGATTCTAAGAGTAAAAGGAAGTCGAAGGTAGTGCTGTTCAGTACTATTCTGGTTTCTTATTGTCTATGTGGCCTTACTTTAGACCTCCACGTGTGTAGGTTAAAGAGACTGATGAAGATCATGAAGGCCATGATGCAGGGGAAAGTGCAGCAAAGAATGTGAAGGTATGGTTTGCATAGCTGCAGTTTTAACTTCTATACTGTGCATGCCTCAGTATGACAGATTATTCTGACATTTTTATGTGTTTTTTAATTAGAAATATTCGATCATATTTAGCTGATTTCCTCGTGGTGAAAGCTCTGACTGCTGTTTTTGGATTTGAAATCAACTTATAGCAAAGCTGTAGTTGTAATTTTTGTGTGCCACTTTTGATGCTTGATAATTTGTCTTCAGCAGTGTGAAACTTTTCTTGTTTGATTATGTTTTTGCATTTCCTTTTCTATTAGGCATCAGAGTCTACGGTGGAAGGTGACCATCCTACCACTCATGTCCCAAAAATATCGTCCAATGCAAGGCTGATCGTGGAGTATGCTAAATCTGGCCGTTCATCATGTAAGAAGTGCTCCAAAGCCATCGCTCCTGGTGCACCACGGCTTGGTTTGGTTACGCATGACTTTCGTGGCTTTGATATGACCAAATGGCATCACTTGCAATGCCTTCCTCCAAACTTTGATGTAAGCCATGTGGCTACTGACTCTATTAGTGGATTCTCTTCTCTCAAGGTAATTGCCACCCTATTTTTCCATTATGATTGTTTTTCAAGAAATATGTTTGAAATTTAGTTATGTTCAATGTATACATTTTGATTAATCAAATAAAATCTGCACAGTTATACTTACTTTTATAGAATTCTAAAGTCGAAGTTGAATAATTTTTTTGACTACAGTTTGTTAATTAGAGATTATCAATACAGGAAAATTTCTGGTTTGTTAACTCAGGTATTTGAGACTTTTATTTGTGTGCAGGATGATGATCAGGAGGAACTCAAGAAGTTGATAGAGTCTTCAGAAAAGGTATGTATACAATCGGTCATTTGCACTGTTGGAATCTCTATAGTCTATTTAATAATATATTTGAATGCGAGCCTCTGTTTGAGTAGTTATAGCCTTTTTGTATTAAATTTTTGGATGGAGAAAATGGTTCTAACAGTAAAGCAAAAGGAAGTCTGGCCTTACTTTCGATCTCCACATTTTATAGATTCACGGGGCTGATGAAGATCCCGAAGATCACAACGCAGGGGAAAGTCCAGCAAAGAAGTTAAAGGTGTGGTTTGTATAGCTGGTGTTTGACTTCTGTACTATACATGTTTGATTGCTTGTCTTCTCTGATATGGTAGATTTGTTATTTTGTTCATGTATTCTTTATTTATTATGATTGATTCCCTATGATTCTGGCTTTGAAATCAACTAACATCAATGCAATAGTTGTGAAAATTGTGTTACTTTTGAATGCTTAATTAGTTGTTTTCTGCAAAATGTGAAACATTTCCAGTTTGATTAATTTTTCTGCGTTTCCATTTTCTATCAGGTATCAAAATCTACGGAGGAAGGTGAACTAGAGAAAAGCAAGTCTCCATCTGACATTAAGGACAGGTGTGATGTGGTTTTATTAGTTTAATAGCTATCCATTTCTCTAAAGTTCTAATGTGGTTGATAATTCGCTGTGCTCAAGTGATCTTCCTGCTGCCTCTGCTCGTACCCCCAAAACACCGTTCGAAGGGAAGCTGATCGTAGAGTACGCTAAGTCTGGCCGCTCGCTCTGCAAGAAGTGCTCCCTTGCCATTGCTTCTGGCACACCACGGCTTGGTTTGGTCACGCGAGACTCTCGTGGCTTCGACAAGACCAAATGGCATCATTTGCAATGTGTTCCTCTGAACTCCGATGAAGCTACAACACCTGACTCTATCAGTGGATTCTCTTCTCTCAAGGTAATCATTACTCTAATTCTCCACTAAGACTCTTTTACATGTTTCTTCAAGCTGTTTGAGACTTTGATTGACTTGTACTCATATATGTATGTATAATGTATTGAATTGCATACAATCCTATGTATGTATTGAAATATGCATTATACTGACTAAAAATACTCGATAGATACAGGAAAATGTATTTAGATTGATTAGTGGTATTTGATAAATTTCGGTTTTGTGCAGAGTGCTGATCAGGACCAACTCAAGAAGCTGATAGACTCTTCAGTGTGACTAGCTGCAACGGTTTTTTAAGCACAGTAGTAGTGTTTGTTCTGTAATACAGTCCCTTTTGAGTGTTTTGCCACTGAGAAAATTTGTATTGACTTTGCATGTATCAGATAATGAGATAATTGTTTGTTTCTGTTTCCTATTAAATTTAAAATGGAGAATTAAATGGCACAAGAAGCAATGCCACTATATATTTGCAGAAAAAATGTTTGAGAATGTGAACAAAAAGGGAAGATCAATTCTTTGAATGATGTTAAGGTCATAACTTACATGAGTTGGATTAAAAAAAAGTATGAAATGGCTAACTTGCTTTATGCAATTAAGAACAAATGAATTTAACCATAATATTCTGTGGAGATTTTGAGGCTTTACTAAACTGAATTGAACTGAAATGAAAATTAGTGTATTGAGAAACAAAATTAGTTGAATCTCATCTAATTATATTAGTTGAATTAATCTGCTCGTAAACATAAAAGAGCCCTTTTATGCTTCAATGAGTTTTTTTTTAATCCAATACTAGCATTTTCTATTTTTTTTAAAAATCACATTCATTTCCTATTAGGCAAATAGTAAGAGATTTAAGCTAAAATTAAAGAAATGGGAAATTTTGTTCAGTTCAAACTATTAGAAATGATAAGAAATCGTAAATAAATGTGTTTAAAACAGAATTATTTTAAGTATTTTCCAAAATTATATTTCTAAAAATAAGGGTGTGTTTGATTGGGCAAGTTTTTGCAAAACTTGGACTATCAAAATCCAGTTTTGTAAAATCTTGTTTGGTTCACCAAGTTTCCCAAGAGAGTCTGGAGACTTGCAAAATCCTAAAAATCAATCAAAAGTTTTGTTTCATACTCACAAAATCCAACCCAACCAAACAAGAATTTTGCAAAACCAGACTCTCAAAATTCCAAACAAAAACTCCAAACTCTCAAAGATCCAAAACAAAATCTAGACTCTCCCAAACACACCCTAAGGGTGCATTTGGTTCACTTGGTTTTTGGAAAACTGAACTTTCAAAGTCCAATTTTTGTAATAGTTGTTTGGTTTGTATGGATTTAGAAAGTTCAGATTTTCCCACTTCAAAATCTGGTTTTTGTTCTTCCAAATCCAGATTTACAATTTTTGATTTTACACTCACAATTTTTGTATTAAACTTGCAAAATCCTGAACCAAATAAGGATTTTGTTTCAGACTTGCAAAATCTCAACCCAACCAAACAAGGTTTTTGCAAAACCAGACTCTCAAAATCACAAACAAAAACCCAAACTCTCAAAATCCCAAAACAAAATCCAGACTTTCAAAATCCATCCCAACCAAACACACCCTATGGCAAGTTTTTGCAAAACTTGGACTATCCAAGTCCAGTTTTGTAAAATCTTGTTTGGTTCACCAAGTTTTCCAAAATCCAGACTTGCAAAATTTTAAAAACCAATCAAAGATTTTGTTTCATACTCACAAAATCCAACTCAACCAAACAAGGATTTTGCAAAATCAGACTCTCAATATCTCAAACAAAAACCCAAACTCCCAAAAACCAAAACAAAAACCAGACTCTCAAAAAACTGACGAACCAAACACACCCTAAATGTTTTTGAAAATTTGTTTCTCGATGCGACTGAGTCTTCCAAAGGTCCTACTCCATCAGTCCTTCCCCCTTCAGTCGTTACTCCTCAGGTATCAACAATCAATTGGATGCCAATCTTGCCCCTCGTTCTCAACCTCAATTACCTCCTCTTCCGTAACCCTACCGCCGGCGTCCTTCTCCGAAGAATGTCGTCCACAGCGAAACTGATTGTGGAGTACGCCAAGTCCGGTCGCTCGTCCTGCAAAAAGTGCTCCACCTCCATTACTTCCGGCGCACCACGTCTCGGTCTGGTCTCGCGAGACGCCCGCGGCTTCGATATGACCAAATGGCATCACTTGCATTGCCTTCCTGTGGACTCCAATGCAGCATTTTCACCCGACTCTATCACCGGATTCTCCTCTCTCAAGGTAATTACCGCTCCTTCCTCCGGTATGATTGGTAGTTGTTCGTGAAATAACTCGAGATAACTTGTATGAAGTATGAATTGAGTAATTTTGAGTGAAATTCCCTAAGCAAAGTGTTAATTGGTTATGGTTTGTTGACTAGTGGTATTTGATAATTTTGTTTGTGTGTGTGTAGAGTGATGATCAGGAGGAACTCAAGAAACTAATAGAGTCTGCGGAAAAGGTATATTCAACAGCTCGTTTCACTGTAATTGTTTTGTGTAATACATGTGAATACGAGCTGGTTAGTTATAGCGTTTTTTGGTGTTACAGGTTTTGGATGGAGAGGATGATTCCAAGAGTAAAGCTAAAAGTCAAAGGAAGTCAAAGGTAGTGCTGTTCAGTTCTTGATTACTTTCCTATGATGGCTTTTGTGTGGCTTCATGTTCGACATCCGCGTGTTCTAGGCTCCCAAGACTGTTGATGATCCTGAAGGTCAAGAAGGGGAAAGTACAGCAAAGAAGATAAAGGTGTGGTTTGCATAGCTGTTCTTTTAACTTAGTACGATGCATGTTTGTTTGCCTGTCTTCTCCGTCATGGAATATTTTCTTCTTTAGTTATGTATTGTTTATTTAGTACTATTAGATTGCAGTGACCTGATTCTTTATGGTGGTAAGAAGCTTAACAGTTGTGACTTAGCTGCCTGTGACTTGTGTTCGATATTTCCTCTTCTACTATGTGAAACTTTCTTATTGTTTAAACACTCTTTCTGTTTTTCCATTTTCAATCAGGTATCTGAGTCTGTGGAGGAAGGTGAGCTGGAGATAACCATGTCTCCCTCTGACATCAAGGACATGTATAAGGTGGGATCAGTTGTTTGGCAGCTACTATTCTTTCCTGAGTCCTAACGTCAATCCATTGTGTTCTAGTGACGTTCCTTCACCTTTTCCTTTATTGATTTGACATCTCCTAATCTATGTGACTTTGATGGGGTTCAGGATGCTAAGCTGCCACCCCAATGGAAGGCGTTCCAGACGGTCATATATCTTGAGAAGGTAGTAGGATTTCATGGTTTCAAATTTTGGAAGGGTATTCATCCTTTCTCTTAGAAGAGCTGAACCCTGATCAACAAAAATTATTACTACTTTTATTTCTATCTGATACTTCTTAAATCCCGAGGCCATCATAAACTTGTGACCTGAAACTTAGGGTTGGTATGTTTGTTATAATAAGCTGAAGTTAACTAGAAACTCGTTCTATTAGTGAATTTAAATGAAGTTAAATTTGGTTCTTGGGGATCCCTATTTTTGTTGGAAGTTCATATGGTGCCTGTCATTAATGTTACTAACAATCCATTGACTATGTTGTTTAAATTGCTAGGTTGATGGCTTAATTGATTCACAAAAGATTGCAGCATTTGATTTTGATGGATGTCTCGCCAAGACATCGGTGAAAAAGTTAGTTTTCTTCCTCTTTCATGCAATAGAGCTTAGCCATTTGGATTGCTTTTAGATATTAATTTGAAGCTGAAGCTGAAAAGTACAGTTTTATTATATATTGCAAAAGTAGAGGTGAAGTAGTTAACACCATATTATGCCAAATTTTACTCTCTGCTTTAATTTTTTTTTTCCCGGAATCGAGGCAGACTTGAAGAGATATTCAATTTATTTTATTTCTGTTAGGGTGGGTGCAGATGCATGGTCCCTTATGTATCCTACAATTCCTGAGAAGCTGAATGGTTTACATAAAGATGGCTACAAGCTGGTCTGATTCTTGTTAATTTGTTATTTGCTGTTTTATCTACTGATCTTCATATTAAGATAGTAGGAGTTGCTGGTAATCAATTCTGATTCTCTTATTGATGTATGTTGGCCAGGTTATATTTACCAATGAAGCTAATATTGAGATATGGAAGAATAAGAGACAGATTGCTGTAGACTCAAAAGTCGGAAGACTTGAGAGTTTCCTGAAGCTTGTGGATGTCCCAATACAGGTTGGCTCACTGTGTTCTCTGTAGTAGACCTCATTCACACTTCTGTTTGTTTGGTTGATGGATTTTGTTCAATTGAGCTTTTGAAACCCATGGTATAGGCGCAACTCATGTTGATAGGTGATTATGATGGCTGAATTTAGATTTTCTCAAGGCCATAAAATTGACTATTCCAAGTTTGAGTTGCTTATGTTTGCTTATGTTATGGCTATTATTTTTACGGGAATGTGTTTGCCCCCTGAAGCTGACACCCAAACAATTTCCCTAAGTTGGCAGAGTTCACTATCATTACTTCCTTCTCTTGTATAAACATCTACATGAAATTTGAAGACAAGTCATTTCTACCATTCTATATGCAGATTTTTATCGCGTGTGGAACTAGCCGTGCTAAACCTGAGGATGCATATCGCAAACCCAGGACTGGGATGTGGCATCTCATGGAAAAGCACTTCAATTCGGGTCACAAGATCGACATGGAGAAGTTAGTATTTCAACTTATCCTACCACTCTCAACGCTTACTTCATTTTACTTTCAGCTTTATGTGTGACTTTTTTTTCTTTCTTTCTTTTTCTGTGTATGTAGCTCCTTTTATGTAGGTGATGCAGCTGGAAGACCTGAAGATCACAGTAATGCTGATATCAAATTTGCTGAGGTATTTCTTTCTGCGTTATAATTGTGGAACATTTTTAGCATTGTTGTTAGTTACAAAAATCAGATAAAACGTGATAGCAAATGTGATCTTAATTGTATATTTCTTGCCATCTTTGCAGACACTTGGGCTGAAATTCCACCTACCCGAGGACTTCTTCTCAGAGTCTGACAATTAGAGCTTTCTGAAATCCCAATTAGAATGTAAATGGCATTTCTAATTTAAGATGATGGATGTTCTAGTCTAGAGGCTAGACAAACAAAATTGGTACCATAAGTGATTGACTATTGTAAGAATTTTCGGGCAAACTTAGAATGTGACCCTCGAATTGAACTTGAATATGATAAGTTATCCTATAAGATTTATCACTTCTTTTTGGTCACAATCTCACCATCTATGATGGCATGTCTTAACAAAACAATTTCTTTCACTAGATTTCTATAAGTGAATGGTCTAACCGCTGCTCGTAGGAACTTACCAGGTGGAGCTTTGCTCTTCTGAACTCTCTTCCTAAATGGACCATAACCAAGGTACCTCCATTCCTCTGCCTCAACTTTCGCCCGTTTACCCCTTAGCGCCAATTCATCCCCATCCCCGTCTTCTTCTTCGCCATCCTCCTCTTCTTCCTCCGCCTCCATTTCTTCCATTTCTCGAGTATGCTGTTCATAGCGCTTATTCTTATCCTCCATAGCACGAGTAGCAAATTTCTCCTTGGCAGATACATCTCCATGGTCCCCATTCCGCTCCCTCTGTCTAGCCTCTTTTTCATGTCGCTTGTTTCTGGCCTCCATAGAACGCCTAGCGAATTTCTCCATTTCCTCATTACTTCCTATGGCCTTCTTAAACTCCTCTTGTGGATTGAAATCATCCACATCCTCCTCCTCGCTGTCCTCCTCCTTGATGCCCAATATCTCATCATCATCATCGTCTACTTCTTCTGCATCAGAAACAGCCTCCTCATGGTCATTTTTACCATCATCCTCAATCCAATCCACTATTTCACCTCCCTCGCCACCACCACTTACCTCATCCTCATCAGGGGCATCACACCCCAGCTCCATTTCCTCCAACTTCGCCTTCCACTCCTTGGTATACGGATGCAACAGCTGCACCGGATGGTTATTCAGCAAAAACTCCAAGACCCTAGACTTCTTATCATCGCTCAGCTTCTCATACGCTTTCACAACATCATCCACAAACGCCTTCTGCCTCACCTTCACCATTTTACACAGGCCACCGAAGTAAGTGCAGGTCTCCACCCTTCCCTCATCATTCACCAGCTCAAACATGTAATCCCGCTCAGTCTCGGGGTCCAGATACGGCACCAAGGGCTGGAAGAAGCCTTCCTGAGGCTCAAACCGACACTGGAAAACAGGCCTCTTCACATAGATTATATCAGGCCTCATCCAAGCAGCACATTGCGCGATATTAGCTCTCGACTTGTTCCCAAGCCTCCCCATCAAGCTCCACTTGTCCAGCCTCTGATCACCTGCTTCCATAACCACTTCACACACCAATGTCCATTGCTGCCATGGAAGCTCTGTAACCTTCCACCTGGGATGCCTAACAAACACCCAAAAGTACCTGAACTTGACATCCTGATTCATCTCATTATCCAGCCTCGTCTGATAATCTCGCGCCATATCGAACTGCTCGATCTTCTCCCACTCCTCCTGGTCGCGAACCTCGCCAAACATCGAAACACAGTCATCAGTGAACCGGCCACGAACAGGCTCTCCAAGAACAATCCCTCGCCAGGAGTAAGGCCCGAACTCGCCATACTTGTACCAATCGTGAGGATGCTTCAGATTGGGATCATCCTTCTCCATAAACTGCACCATCCTATCGTAACCAAGCCCCATCATTTCAAGCTCGTCTTCAGTGAAATTATCTGGATAATTCTTGTGGGGGTTCTTCAGCCTGTAGAACAATCCTTCCACGTACTTCTTGTTCTTCCGCCGAGCTTCCCGCTGGGCCTCTCGCAGTAGATGAGCGTTGGCCTCCACGAACCCGGCCCCGGTTCCTCCGTGGTCCTTTTTCCGGCCGGCGAATAGCCTGACATCACGCCGGCGGGAGGCATTTGTGTTCAGGCAGTTGATTCGGAGGGGTTTTGGGGCTCTGAAAGAAGAGCAGGTTGAGTGAACGTAACGATGAAGAGGATTGAAGAAGGTTGAAGATGATGAGGAGTGAAGATTCAGGGTTTTAGCGAGGGAAGGGTTTTGGGTCTGCATTTTTTCTCAATTGAAATGTTTGTGTTGGTTTAGGAAATAGGATAAGGTCTCTTGGTCAAGGGGGCTTTATATATTAAATTTTATAATTTTAGTAATTTTGAGTACTCCATATATTAAAGTTTAAGTATAATGCATTATGTGATGGATGTATGATGCTGTTTTGTGGTAGAGTTTATTTATTCTTTTGGTTATAAACGATAACAACTTTTAGCGTTGACAACAATGCACAAATAGAAATCATTTTTAGCTCAAGAGATGAAATTTTGAGATCAAGTTCCACTTGTAAACAAAAATGTGACTATTTTATTTCTAAGTAAAACTTTGTCTAACACATTCATAATGTAAATGATTTATTCCATTCGGTGCTAATTGGATCTAGGATTACATTGTAAATAGGATGTATACTTACATGACATACGAGGATGAGACGCAATAAAATAGATTATACACATTTATCACATTTGACGTAGAACATGGTCAAAATATTATAAGGGTCATAATAAAAATTCTTAAGAAAAGTTAGAGCATTAAATACAGAACTAATTAACACTTAATTATTAGAGTGTCACTATGATAGGGAAGAAGCGTCGATAAAGAAGCGCCAAATTAATCAACATGCCATCGAGGGAAAATGAAGATTCCGCATCGAGTGAGACAACCAAACAACTTCAGCATCAGGATTAGCATGAGCACGATACTCAGACTCATACCTCAAGCGGGTTGTTTTTTGACACTCCAAGACACGAAATTGCCACCCGAAAAGATAACATAGAAACGTCAAACGCCGAGTCTTAAGACAATGGACCTATTATGTATTTGAGTATGCACGAATATTTGGGGAGTTCCTGCCATGCGGCGAAGAATCTTTGTGGTTGCAGCAAAATGATCCTCACGAGGATCTGAAGGAACTTTCTAATTAAATTCAATGCAAAAGGCTAGCATGCACATGTGATGATAGGAAAGAATTCTCGATGATGAGGAAGTTGCGATAGATCAATGTACAAGACAATTAGAGGAATAACCCATTTTCACTTTTATTTACAGAATTGTGGTATGAGACGGCCAAAGTTTCGACCGAGCACAGGCGGCGCATGTCTTCGTTTAGAGAGACTTTCACTACTTTTTATACTACGCTTTATAAAGGTGCTGGTATTTCTACCAGACGACCGACCAGGTTGACGGCGGGGACGTCCGGGCCGGGCTCCCACTTCACACAGATTTGTTTCTCAAGTTTGCCAGTCGTATCAGACTCTACAGGGACGGAGACTACCCTTGCGACTCCCAGCAGGACTACATAATCAAAGATATTTGTTCAATCCCAACACTTCCCATTGAATTGCTGAAGTTGCATATAGGCAGAGAGAAAATTGAGGTATTTGAAGGAGGAGAAAAAAGATCTCCACTCGCTCATCCGACTAAGACTCGAAGAGGGACGATCAGTGGCGGTCACCTCTTTCTGCTCCCTCGAAGGCCTGAAGAAATGAGATCCAAACTTTGGTCCCTACCATGAGAGAGGGAAAAGGTATAGGAACCTGCTTCATGAGTGACATTATATGGTAGTTCTTGGTAGGATTCCGACTGGCGGCGTCTACGCCCTATGGAACCCTTGGGGGCTCAGATGGGGACGAAGCGACTTTGGCCTAGTCGACGGGGACTTCGTCATGGAGGCCGGGGTGGACAGGTCCCTCCGAGGAGGTTTTTGACCACATTGAGAGATTCGATCTCTGGCCAACTCGGAAAGCGGGGGAAGAGGAGCGCTTGGTTAGCCTTGATATCTAGTTTAGGTTGCCTTTTATAGCGGCCTTTTATAGGTTGCATTGTTGTTTTCACACAATAGTGATGGTCATTGGTGAACTATCAAGAGGAAAATGAAGATTCTGTATCAAGGGAGACAACCAAACAACTTCAGCATCAGGATTAGCATGAGAATGATATTCAGACTCATAACTCAATCGAGAAGAGTGGATTGTTTTTGGCACTCCAAGACACGAAGTTTCCACCCAAAAAGATAAAATAGAAACGTCAAACGACGAGTCTTAAGACAATGGACCTATTATTTATTTTAGTATGCACGAACATTTGGGGAGTTCCTGCCATGCAACGAAGAATTCTTGTGGCTATAGCAAAATGATCCTCACGAGGATTGGAAGGAACTTCCTAACTGAATTCAATGCAAAATCCAAGCCTGCACGGGTGATGATAGGAAAAAATTCTTAATGATGAGGGAGGAAGTTGTGTTAGGTCAATGTATCAAGATAATCAGAGGAATATTCTAGAAGAGATGAAATAGGCCATTCTTTGCATTAGCTTAATTAATCATATTCTAAATTCTTAACATATACTAAGTTCTATAAAAATTATCAAAAGAACTACTCTCTATTCTCTAGTACTCAAAACACCAAAAACGAACTAATTTTACCTTTTTTAAGGGCATGTACAAGCTGCAGAGTTGAGATGAAGCCCATTGACATGCTATGAGAAGGGGACAACTGAGAATGGACGAAGAGTATTGTAAAATTAGAGTCGCTGAGAGATGCTATTTTCAACAAAAAAAAAAGAAATGCTAACATGATTCTTCATCTAGGGACTAAAAAAGAGACATTTTTTTTCCCAAATAGTTATGGCTTTTAGGCTTCTCTTAATTGCTTTTGTTAAAAATTATTTTGAAAAAATTATTTCAAAATAATTTAACAAATATCTTGATGCATTGAGTTAATGTAAAGTTTTTGTTCAAAGAGTGATGAACACAATATATCTAACTCAACTGGAAATTATTTCCTGTAATTTACAAGAATCATATTCCCTTTTGCATATGTGACAAACAGTGAAGTGTGAGTACACAAAATGAAGAGCAGCAAGATAACAGACTTAACAGTCCAGAAAGTGAGGAAATAAATGAGGTCAAAGTGGATGGATCATTCCAAAACTCAAAGAAAATAGGATGTTCAATCAAAATACAAACCAGAGGAAACACCACTCGACACACGGGATCTGACTTTTTTGTCCGCAACACACCTCTCTAAGCAGAAGCAATTGCAGTTTGGATGATTATCAAAGTAATGACCAAGTCAATAAACCAGCCAAATTAGTGGCGGTTCTAAACCAATCATAAACAGCGTCATGGGAGATAAGAATTTTAGTTGAAGAAATTGGTAGATATGTTTTATTTCAGTTCATCTATTTTTCTTTTGTAAAAGTATAAGTAGAAACTCTCTCATAAAATTACACTCAATTCAGGAAGAGCCGTATGTAATTTCAATTCTGCGTAATAATAGTGTTTGCCTAAAAAAAAAAGAAAGTTGATCAACAAAAGAATAAACAAATTCAGAATATCTTGAGTTGAAAAGTTAAAAAGGAAAAACTAAGGGTGTGTTTGGTTCGCAAGGTTTTTGAGAGTCTGGATTTTGTTTTGAATTTTTGAGAGTTTGGGTTTTTGTTTGGGATTTTGAGAGTCTGGTTTTGCAAAATCCTTGTTTGGTTGGTTTGAGTTTGTGAGTATGAAACAAAATTTTTGATTGGTTTTTAGGATTTTGCAAGTCTGGATTTTGGAAAATTTGGTGAACCAAACAAGATTTTACAAAACTGAACTTGGATAGTCCAAGTTTTGCAAAAACTTGTCCAACCAAACACACCCTAATATTCGCGACGATAAGGGGGAGTGTTCAGGTGGCCCCAACCCGGACGCCCTAGCCCCCTACCCAACACTAATTTCTATAAAACCAGCTATATCGCCTCCCCCAAATTTCACACACAACACCAAGAACACGCACATCGCAGACCACACACAGTCCTTCAGCAAATCAATCGCGAGAGAAAATGGCTGGGATCACTCAGGATTGGGAACCCGTCGTCATCCGCAAGAAGGCCCCAACTGCCGCCGCCCGCAAAGACGAGAAAGCCGTCAACGCCGCCCGCCGTACCGGCGCCGAGATCGAGACCATCAGGAAAGGTATAATCGCCTCCGATCTGCTGCGTTCCCTTCGTTTCACTTTATCACGTGCGCGTATTTTGGATTTGTTATAGACATAGGGTTTTGATTTCAGCCGTATTATCCTGCTAGCTTGATTTCAGCTGTATAATCTTGCCTCATAGGGTTTAGTATACTGTGGTTGCGTACGAAATTGATATTGATTATATTGTCATAGATACTGGGAAGTTATTTGGGGGTTTAGGACCTCTGTAATGCTATTAGTGAAGCCTCTTTACATGTGCTGTTCAGAGTGGTGTTGTGAGAATATAGTGGATTGTGATAGTGTTGTTTGAGCTAATTTTGCTTCTTCTTTTTTCAGCTGCTGCTGGGACTAACAAGGCTGCGTCAAGCAGCACCTCTTTGAACACAAGGAAGCTCGATGAAGATACCGAGAACCTGTCTCGTAAGTGTACTTCATTCTCTATTAGGACCTTTTAGTTACCTGATTACATTGTTAGGTTTTGTTAGCGATTCTCATTGTTTGGCATCACTTATCTGTGTTTTGTGTTTACCTTAAGATTCTTCCTGTACCCTCTGTTGATTTGTGGTAGGACCTTTTTGTTACCTGAGTGTATTCAATTATGCTAGATTTTGTTAGAGATTCTCATTGTTTCTCACAGTGAGATGTAATGGATATGATCTGCTTGTTTGTTAGGGGTGTTTTATGAACTTCATTTTCTTGTTGAACCTTTTTGTTCCCGAGTTTGTCTATGCAGGCTATATTTTGTTGCAATCATCATGAATGGTTTTATGATATGAAAGCTCTTTACAATTTCTTCCTGCCCTCTTTGCAGACCAGAAGGTTCCACTTGAATTGAAGAGGGCTATCATGCAGGCTCGACAGGAGAAGAAGCTGACTCAAGCTCAACTTGCCCAGGTTAGTTTGTTAGAGTCACCTCTGAACTCATCTTGTTTTATTCGAATGTGCCTGTATACTCTTGCTTGTAGAGTGCTTGCTAAATGCTAGCTGATCCTTGTATGATTTGCAGCAAATCAATGAGAAGCCTCAGGTCATCCAGGAGTACGAATCAGGGAAGGCTATTCCAAATCAGCAGATCATATCCAAACTGGAGAGAGCCCTTGGTGCGAAGCTTCGCGGAAAGAAATAGAAGATCGAGTAAGGAGGAAGCCAATGTTCTGCAACTCCTCTGGCTTCTCTAGTCTGTCCCCAGTTGCGGTACATATGGTCGTCTTTGTTTCCCCATCCCTACCTTTAGTTTGCTTGTAGCAGCATTCTCTTAACTATTATCGACATCTTTTGTTAAACTTTGCCTAATGGATGTGGTATTAAGGAAATATTCTCCTAGAAACACCGGTACCCTGGATGTGTTCTGTTTGGTACATTTGTGCTTTGTGCACCGTTGTGATGGTATGATATGAATCTGCCGTCAGGATCAAATTATGTGATAGTTTATCCTGCATTAATTCTGTTTCTGATTGTTTCTGTTGTAGATCCTTTCTGTTTGCAATTTTTTCAAGTTTAAGGTTCTGGTGTCGTAGTTGAAACACTAGCACTGGAACAACTAGGCTGCCCCTGGTTAGGAGTAGTATTTGCTCGTGATTAATGGTTCATGATTAATGCTACAGGAGAGATTTAGAAGAAACTGATTGGGTAGAACTGTAAATGAATGGTTAGTGATTAATGTTACACTTTTAAGGCAAGATTTTTGTTAATTTTGTTTACACTTTAATTTTGTTTGATAGAAGGTGGTCGGGTTTTGAATCAGATAGTAAGTGGATATATTCCATTTGGCCTTTAAACAAATGTTTGGTTTCTTTGCATAAATGGAAATCTTCCATTATGCCTTTATTACACTCAGTTCATTTGTAGTAAGGGGTACCCCAAGTTTTCCAAAGTGCTAATGACAATTGTGTAAATGGCCAAAATGTCCTAATGTTTCATCTGTAAAAGTGAACCCTTGAAAGCCCTTATTTTCACGAGACGAGAAAGTCTCTTGAGAGTCCAACTTTCCTGACTTTCCATAAGAGTCTTTATACGTTTTAACTTATACAGTGTACCTTTTAATTTGAACTGTAAAATTTGTTATTTGAATTTTATTAATGTTTTAATGTAAATTCATGAATTTTTGCATTAAAACATGTTTTACTATATGTTCACTTTGATACTATCAATGTTTTAACACAAAATAGTATCACTTGACGTTAAATATATAGTGGTAGTTCCATAACACTTAGGAAAGTCGGACTTTTTAGAGACTTTGCCTATTTTCACCTCCACATTATCTTAGTTGAATTTACCCCTTGAATTAGTAATAAGTAGTTTGATTAAATTAAGCTGAATTTTATCAACATTAACATAATTATATTAAGCTGAATCATATTATAATTCAATGAAGCTAAATTAAAATGAGTTGAAAAAATTAGACAAGGTGGTAGAATGTCACGTACTGGAAGGTCATTGAGGGGAAAATGGAGAAAACAATATTTATATTTTTATCTATTACACATAATAAAACAAGCCCAAAATAATTAATATAAATAATTCCTAAACATAGCGAGAAAATCTCCTAAAAGTCTTACTTTCCTATGACAATAGGAACTACGGGGTCGAACTGAAAATATACAAAAGTTTAGGGTAATGCGCGTAATTTATAGAAGTATATTCCAGAAGCGTGATTATATAATAATTTAGAAACCCCCTTTTCCCAATCACGATCGAAGAACGCAGAGCTCTCCCCAAATCACAATCAAAAAGTTCCGGCGGTTAAGAATTGAAGAGTGGCGCCGTTGAAGACGTGATCGGAGTGTGACGTTCCTAATCAGATTCCGGCGGTTTCTAATCAAATTTTGGCCGGATATTTGTGCCAGAATGACTCTCTAAAAAATTGGGGGCAGATTCAAATCTCTTTTGCTGCAACTCCGCCGCTTCAACTTCTCGATCTCCGGCCGGAATGGGATCGTTGCAATAGCTGCAAATCGATCAATTGAGGTTTGAAGATATTGATCGTGAAATTTGAGTTTTTCAATGGGTATCTGCAATTTCAATCTTGACAATCTCGTGCAATATTGGATTTTAAAGCAAGGTTTATTATACTTTTGGTTGGGTAATCATTAGTAATTACTAGATTGTATGCATTGACAAGGTTTAACTTATAAGAGTGATGAATGTTTGTTTTAGTTTATAAGATTGATGTTTTAAAGTAAAAGTGAATGTTGTAGTAGAAGAACCAACTTTAAGAGGTCAACAATTTAACTTCTAAGAGTGATCGATGTTTGTTTCAATTTATAAATTTGATGTTTTACACTAAAACGGGAATTTTGTATTGGAAAAATCAACTTTATAAGTTTGAAAATTTAACTACTAAGAGTGATCAATGTTTCTTTTAGTTTTATAACTTCCATGTTTTAAATTAGAATGTGAATGTTGCATTCGAAGAACCAAACTTTAAAAGGTCGACAATTTCAACTTCTAAGAGATGAATTTTTGTGTTAATTTATAAATTTGATATTTAAAATTTAAAATTTGAATGTTGTATTGGAATAACCAACTTTAAAAGGTCGGCAATTTAACTAATAAGAGTGATGAATGTTTATTTTAGTTTATGAATTCGACGTTTTAGATTAAAACGTGAATGTTGTATTAAAAGAATACAGATTGTACAAATTTTATGTTTGTCTGCAGTTGCACAAACGCTCTACCATTTGAGCTAATAGGTTTGACAACGGCAATGTCCATATAAGAAGAAAAATAAATAACCTATAAGGGATTCGAACCCTCATATTTGTGCAGTTGCACAACGCTCTACTATTTGAGCTAATAGGTTTGACAATGACAATGTCCAAAATAAGAAGAACATAGAGAGATCAATATATGCTATGCTAACACATTAAAGCAACATGTTCAACGACATCATACACGGTGATTTAAAAAACGCCTCAAACTAAATTCAAAAGTGAGGAAAAGAGCCAAAGGGTCATCATCATTCAGATCAATAGATTCACACACTATAGATGTTGACAGATTAAAATCACCTCTAGAACAAATTAAGTAAAAAATTTGCAAACACCTTATAACATGACATTCGAAGATATAAACTATCATGCTATAATAATATCTTTTCTTGTTAAAAAGCTCCGTTCTAACCAAAATGTGAAACAGAGCACAAACCTTGCTTTGAAACCTCTCTATCTCACAACATATTTTTTTAAAGACTTTCTTTGCTTTGGGACATTCTTTTTGGTACCACCCGCACCTATACAATATAAAAACAAGGAATATAAAAGTAGGTGCAAACAAAAGATTCAAGTCAGTAAAATACAAAAAATATCACGTTGTATATGCAATCTTTCAACATAAAAGCACAATGTTCAACAGTATCATACACACAAAAAGCACTGTGCTGAAAAGTTTCATGTTAATGTATGATCTTTCATCATAAAAAAAATATCATACACATAAAAGCACTATGTTGAATTTTCATGTTATATGTGCAATCTTCAAGTTAAAAATAGTATTGTAAAACACAAGAAAACTTTGATGAACAGTTACATGTTACATATCCAAACTTTCATCATAAAATACACATAAAAAGCACTGTGATGACAGTTCATGTTATATGTGCAATATTTCATATTAAAAATGGTATGGTAACAGTAAACAACACTGTGTTGAAATATGCATGTTATATTTGCAATCTTTCATGTTAAAATTGATATTCTAAAACACAAAAAAGTTGTGGTGAAAGTTACATGTTATATGTGCAATTTTTCATCTTAAAATACTATGCTAACACATTAAATCAACATGTTCAACAACACCATACACTATGATTACAAAAACACCTCAAACTAAATTTAAAGTGAGGAAAAGAGCACGAACGTCAATTCGGATCGGATCAGTCAATTTGCACACTTTAGAAGCAGCCATAGCAACGTTTTTCTTCAATCCGGCAGTTCCAGCCTCGAGCAGGTTCTTAATCACCATTACTATGATCGAAATCAAACATACCGACAGTATAAATACAAACGAATCACATCCGAATCAAAAAACGGTTAACAGATCAAATAGCAGTGAATCGATCAATTCATAAGATTCAATAGAAAAAAATAACCATACCTTTGAATAATCCGATTGAGTTCCAACGAGTTGGAGATGAATTAGAGACAAATTGAAGATCTACGGTTCGCTCGAGAAGAGAGAGAAAGCGGCAGAAACATGAAGAAAAGAAAACAGAACGAGAGAGTTGTGGATCACGCGATTGAAGAGAAACAGAACTGGATTGGTCATTCTATATACTCACATATTTTCTAATAATTACACCAAAACCCCGAAAATAAATTATTTACAAAAAGACCCCGTAGTTCCTAATTACTCCAGAAAGTAGGACTTTCTGGAGACTCGGTAATTAAACTTATTGATTTTTCATAAATTTATATTTTCTATAATCAAACGCATCAATTGCCTAAGTTAAGTAAAATATGTGTTCATATTTAAATTTTATAATTATAAGTTCATCCAATGCTTTAATTAATAAAATTAGTATAATCCCCGTGCCGATGCAGTTCATGTTAATTATTATTTATTTAGTGCTGCTATGTGCAGTAAGTTATTTTACTATTGTTATTCAAATACCGGACGTTACAAGAGTACCGGCTATTTTTGTAATCCAATTCGGGGATGAAGATACAACAGGTTGCGAGGAGTTGAAAGAAAGGTTTCCATGGTAAGTCTAGAGCAGACGTCACACAAACTCTATTAATGCGGACAAGTTGGCGAGGTGGTTCCTGGAGTCAGGAGTATACCGCTGATTGGATTTATGCGGACAAGTTAGTGAAGAGAAGAAAATTTGTTCTATATATTGAAGATCTAAATTTTTCACACGAACTGAAAATTGTGTTCGATACTTTAGACCGTGACATAGAGATGAGGTTGGAGTACGATAAGTATTGTAACCATCGTGTGATGGAGTTTTCAAAGGAGTGACCGATGGGCTAGGCATCACGTTTGTAAAGTCAGAAATGTTAATTGGCATATTTTATGAGCGACATGTTTGATATTATAATGTCTGTTCGACAGTTCTTCAAAATTTAACATTATAATGTCCAGCGCAGAGTTCGAAAAAACAAGGAAAGTTCAAGTGCATATGGGTGATCGGATTATCATGGTATGGTAATATTCAAAAGTGTTCATCTATATTCTATGCTATTGATTTAGATCGTTACATTGAAACATATAAGGAAAGAGAGCTAGATTTCTAAGGTCTTTTTTCTGATTAGAATTAGATTACAATATTGTCTTCCCTTTTCGAGACTAATGTAATATAGCAATTAGAATTAGAAAGGAAATATGAGAGTTGGATCCGGAAGAAGATGTGTTCTATATAAAAGAAGAACATCATGACATTATTCTACATCGATGCAGAAGGCATTGAAGCAGAAGTATAAATTGGGTGTAGAGGTTTTGCACAATAGAATCGACGAAGAAGCTGAGCCAAGTTATGAGGTTCGCTAAACAGATCTACAACGACCAACAACGTTGAAAGCATCTCGTGCGTGGTATAATTTGAGAAGTTGCAGCCTTAACTCATACTAGATTTAGGGTTTAGTAGTAAAAGTGTTTTTGTACTGTTACCGGACATTCTAGTGAATCTTTCAAGTTGGGCAGAGCAGCCCCGCAGATGTAGGTCAATTCCAACGAATTGCGATACCAATTTATGAGTTGTTAGCTGTTAGCGGATTGTATGAGTTGTTAGGCTGTTAGCGGATTGTATTAACTGTTTTGACTACCGGTTTTGAGATGGTTGTTTGGTAAATAACAGAAAGGGACATCAATATAATTTAAATTTTATTTTTTTTGACTTTTCTTTTGAAGTATAAAAAAATATTTCTAATACTTGTACCTATATTTATTTGTATTCTTTGAGATGATATTCACATGTTAATATTTAATAATCCATATGCTAATATTAAATATATAAATATATATTAACATATATAAAATTTTATATTTATTTTTTAAATTTTACTCTAAGACCAAATATTTACACGTAACTATATTTCTAATATTTCTAATATTTGTATCTATATTCATACGTAACTTCTTCAATACGACTTAAATAATTAGTTCTTGGTCAAGTTAATTGACCGACCCAAAATTCATTCATGAGTTGGGTATTTCATATATACATGAGTCATAATTGTCGGTTATAATAGAGACGTGCTGAAATATGTTGGATATGTTTTTACCCGTTCCGAGCTCAAATAAATATTAATAAAAAATTCAATACAAATGCAATCCTAAAAAGTTTCACTGATTGGTTCGAGTTATGTTTCACTATCCAACCCAATATATTAAAAATGTTTATTAAAGTTATTTTCATAAAATGGTTACAATTAATATTTGTAAATATGATCAAAATTTCATTTTTAACACACGTAACACATGACAAGTTAGTTCAAGTCGAACATACTTTTTACTTGAGCCAAAGTCAAATTATCTTTATAATTTATGATAAATAGTTAGTGTGAATTTCCAGACCTAGTGTGATTTATGAGGTGTGATCACTTCATCATAGACTCTTAGGGATTATATATGTTGGAAATATATCATTGTCATGATCACCATCTATAACTTAATTCGGACAATATCTAAATTACTATTTGGTCAAATGCTATTATATTATAGACTAAATTATATAATTTGACACTGTTCTGTTTTCTGGTGGGTAGATCTGCTTCAGCAAACACCTGCACAGATAAAGAAGGTGAGCTCAGGCGGGCGGCGTCTAACCGGTACCCGCTCCGATGCCCAAGTCAGAGGGTGTTTCAGGGAGAGGAAGTTTGTGTGCTAGCTAGATAGAATCTAATGAAAGAGAGAGGAAGCTGCTGAGCTTTATACCTACAGGGATCCTCTCCAGTACATGCTATTCCATGGGTTAATCTGTGTACTCGCCCGTACACCTCACGTGTAGTATCGTCCTTCATGATTTGCTGGCATGAGTCATCATGTGCTCGTGTACTATTTATGGGCCGAGAACAAGTAGGGGGTTGTAGGTTAGTATGGGCCGAATATGCCCATACCCCATCACCTAACCACTACCGTCTATTATAATATATTATTTTGGCTAGCTATACTTAAATTCTAAACTTAACTTGATAGCTAAATATATCTTTCAAAATAACTCATGCTCGTGGATGTACGTTTTACTCTTCACTATCTAGAATATATAATGAGTACTATATAGTTAAACCCTTGAAAATGATTTCACAAGATAAGATGTACAACAAGATTATTCCTTAATATATCATATATCTAATTCTAGACAAAAGAAATAAATTACCTTTACAAATAAACAAATTAGATTTGATAAATAAAAATGTGTAATTTCTATGTAGATTCAGTAAACTAGATGTTTCCCCTGTTCAGATTTGGGAAATAAAGATATTCTATACAGTTATTACGCTAACCACCTAATCCATCAACATTTGACAATATATAGAGAATGCTTGACGCCACCAAATAACACACCAAACACTCTGAAAAATCCCCAAAACTAAGTCCAATTGGAAATTTGGATGGATATCCCCAGGGATGTTCTAACTCTAATTCTTATCAGATTGCCTGTGAAATCTTTGATGAAATTTCGATGCGTCTGTAAATTTTGGCGTTCTTTGATCGGAAGTCGTCGTTTCATAGATCTGCATCTCCAACATTCCTCCCAAGGAAGGTGGAACGAATATCTGGTGCTCAAGCGATCTGAGAATGAAAATACCGTGCTGTCATTTTATAGTCGGGACCAAGATGGCGGAGATCTCCTTGAGCCTGCCGCCCTTGATTGGAGGGCATTTCCTCAAGTCTTGTCTTCAATTGGGGGCCCTATCAATGGCGTTTGCCTTGTTGGTGGTGATCTTGGTGCGTGGTTATGGGTTGGGGGTGAAGTTCCCGATGAGCATCCCCTGTATCTGTGTAATCCAGCCACGCGTGAATTTCAAAAAATCCCTGATCGTCCCTTTGGAACACCACGATCACGCGCACCCAAGTTTGGAGGGCAAGCTCGATTTCATGACATGAGACTTGGTGTGGGTTTCGGATATGATCATCGTACCGATGATTATAAGGTCATCTCCATTATGCATTTTGTCGACGATCTGTATCTTCCCGGTGGAGATGTAGGTGATCCTTTGATGATGGAGATCTACAATTCCAGCTCCAATTCATGGAGAGTTTCAAATACCATCTTCCCAACTATCCCTGTTCGCCCAGGTATGGATGACCCCCCATCTCCTCAAGATTTAAACAAATATGAATATTCGATTGATGAATATTGCAGAATTAGCGAGTTTACATTCGGTTTGTTTTTTAATGGATTCATCCACTGGGATGGCCTTGGGGCTATTAAGGTGATATGGGCCTTTAATATAATCAATGAGGTGATGCGAGTTATTCACCTTCCTCGTTGCATATCACCCTCTGAGAACCGTTTTGCTCGCTCTCTTTTTGTATTGGATGATTCTCTAGCATTTGTTCAAAGAGTTATGTGTGAAGATGGGTATCATGATGTTCCCACTTCTTCATTTTATGTATGGGTAATGGTGGAATACGGAAATGAAAAGTCGTGGATAAAAAGATTTCACCTCCAGCCAAGCATATACATGAGAGTTTTAGCTTACTGGAATGACATGTTGATCTGTGAAACCAAAAATGGAGAGTTGGCCTCGTGCAATATCCAGGAGGATGCTCCTCATCAGTTCAGAATTCATCACGGACTCCGTGGGAATATGATGGATGATGCTCCTCGCCGGCTTAGAAATCTTGATGGAGTTTGTGGGAATATGATGGGAGCCATTGTGATGCACAAAGAAAGTTTGGTGAGAATCGGAGAAGAATGAATTTCTTTGCTAATGTTGTAATGTCTCTTTTATATCTACAGAACATGGTTGATGTTTTAAATTTGTTATCGCGTAAAATGAATTCAAAACATCAAGTGTGGAGAATGTATTTTAAGGTTTCATTTTCGAATAAACTTATTTCTTATGCATCTGATATGTTGATTTAGTTTTATCCTCATTTTTCATCACCTATATACCAAACTTTAATCTACAAAACTATTGTGTTAATTCAGCACCATAACATCTAATACAATTTCAGCTTCTTTTTCAAATAAATTTAGTTAGTTCTTTAATATTAATGACGTTTGGCGATGAATCTGAGCCTAAGATAATTACTGAATGACTAAGGCAGTATATAAAGAGGGTTATGCAGATGATGAAGAAAATTCATAGCTTTTCCCATGGTAAATTTGAAACAATAATTTAGAGTTTTGTTCGTATATCCTCGTGTATATACTCATGTTTATTGCAATATACATTTTTGTTTCACATTATACGTTAATTTTGAGTGAACTTTCTTATTTCAAAGTAATGAATTGGATTTTTTTAAAAAAATTGCAATATTATAATAATCTTTTCCCCAATTAGCTAATAGAGGCCAACATATAATAAAAGTGCTTAATTCATTAGTTTAATTTGAATGAATCAACCAATGCACAAAATTTGTTACAATATACACACTCTAAAGATGCACCATTACTCGCTGCTTATGATCTTCCTGAATTGACTGAGAACGGGGTATATGTTTTCGAATGCCTCGTAAGTATCCTCCCGAACCTTTGCTCCGGTGATGACAATCTTGCCGGATAGGAACATGAGCATCGCCACTTTCGGCTTCTGCATCCGGTAAATCAACCCGGGAAATATCTCCGGCTCGTAGCTGATAAACGGATTATGCCCAGGATTGGCGTGCAGACTCTCCAGCCTGATCAAAAACTCGACATCAACGGACGCCACGATGTTATTAATCTTGAAGTTCCTGAACACTGCGTTCGGGTGCCCCAGCTTCGCCACTATCTGACCGAACCTGCGCGCGGCTGCCTTAGAAAGCGCCTCGCTCTTGGCGCCGGCGCAAACCATTTTCCCGGTGGCGAAGATCAGCGCCGTCGTCTTGGCCGGCTCGCGAATTCGCATCACCACGGCGGCGAAGCGCTTCGGGTTGTACTCCGCGTTGGCGGCGCCCGCGGCGACCGCTGCCAGGTTGATCTTGCAGCCCAGGTCGACGGAGGAGACTATGTTCTGGATCGTCGGAATGATTCCCGACGGGTGCTTTGAAAGATCGACTGGTTCGATTCCAGTTCCGTTCATTGTTGATTTAGGGGTTTTGTACTTCTCTCGGAATGAGTGTTGTGTTGGGTGAAATATGTGAGGAGGCACCTTTTATTTATAGTGGGGAAACTAATCCGTTTTTGATTATGAAAAGGCTTAACAATCCCGTTTCCATTTGGGAATGTTTAGAAAAGAGAGGTGATTTATAAAACTTATTAGTTACACTGCGGAATTCCGTTTCCATTTGGGATTGTTCGTATAAGTTTCCTACTATATATATTTTAGAATTTATTAAAGTAATTTTTAATGGATCTGTGGGTTAAACTAGTGATAATAATATGAAAATATAAAATGTGATTTCATCAAAGTATATCTAACTACAAATGAATGGACACTAAATTTAAACAAATTGGGGACTAATGCACCATACTCTGTGTTTATTTTTCATTAATGTGAACTAAAGTGAAATTAATATTTTCAAAGAATTTAGATGATTTAGTAAACTGAATAGATTCACTGATAAATTTAGGTGTTTGCTGTATGCAGGTCCTATTTGCTTCTGCAGGTCCAATGAAAGTGAAAAAAATATCATAATTACCCTTCATTCTTTTATTAATTTTTATAAATATATTTCTAAAACCCTAATCTTGAATGCATAAACCCGTCTATGTAATAATTGAACACGTGTCCAAATTATAAAATAATTTTCGTGAATTATAATAAATATTTAAGAGGGATATTATTGTCATTTCTGATTTAATTTGGACCTACTGCAGAAATAAAGTGGACCTGCATTTAGAATCACCCTAAATTTAAGAGGACATAGTGTAATCTTCAGTAAAAATGATTAAACTAAATAAGCAAATTAAATTTTATTAAATTACGTTTTGCTAAACTGAACTAATAAACTCAAAGGATACATTTTAGCTTACATGGCATGATCTAACCACCACACTAGATTAATTTCACAGGAGTGAAAATCACAAGTTGTCCAATTGTACATTTTTAAGCAATCTTTCTCCAGATGACTTCAGAGTCAAGACTCAAGACCAGCTGATAGGTAGTAAAAATATAATAAACTGGAGCATAAATAGAAAAGTCTCAATATAAGTCTATCAAGTATACACACAACAACAGCCAGAAGCACTAGTCATTCACAGGCAAGTTTTGTACCAAAACTGGTGAGGCAAATGGCAAAAGCCTGGAAAGCCGACAAAGGCTGCCTATAATCCATGGTGAAAGTGTCATCTCCAACCTTGCCAAACTGAAGGAGAACCGTCTCCTCATCCCCCTTCCCACCTGGAAGGCCTTGATCCGAGAAAGCTACCAGCTGAAAGTTCTTCACTGATGCAACTGTCACCCTGCCATGAAAGTTCAAGCACCAGCACTGCAAGTGCTCCTGCCATCTGGGGGTTTTGTTTCTCAAGACTGTGTTTCTAAACATGGTAGATGGAGAATGTTGCACCTTTGGATCCTCGGCATTTTCTGAAGTGGATTCCTCGGGCCATGGGCACCTGAGGGTACATTCCATCCTTCGGGGACCTCTGGATTTAAGGAGGTTAAATTTGTATGCCACTGCTCCAATCTCGAAATTACCAGCTGGGACTTGGGGGCTTATTTGTTTGCAAGCAAAGCGCCGACTTGCCCTGTTATTTAATACTGACTTTGATCCTTGTGGAGGTTGGCTATCGAATATGGTAAAATTGGTGCCTAGGAAATCTGACCTGCATAGATGGTGAATTTACATCTAAGTGGTTAACAATTCTTGTTTCTCTTTCTTACTAGCAGAAGATAACTAGAAACATGAGAAATTTGGATGTTTGAGGAAAAGAATGCAGAAAACGAAAAACAAACAGTGAAGCTAAGAGGCCATGCTATGATGAAGAAACAATCCGAATCAAGGCTTGTGTGTGGAGTAATATTATATACACTCTTTCGCCATTGGAACAACATGCCAGTATGTAAAACAACATCCATTAGTGGTTTAAGAGATTGAAATGAAATACTAACCTCAGTTTTCCTACATATGAATTACTTGCTTGAGAGAAATCATCAGCATCAAGAGATATTATATACTCGCTGTGGGTACCCTTTCCACTCCGACGGGCTGCTAAGAGGAACTTCCCTTTATCCGCGAATGTTGCTGAAAGGAAAGTCTTTACAATATTCAGTTACAGAAAAATGACAAATAAATGGTGAAAGGTGTTACTTTTGAATTCAACACCAATTTTGGCTAACCAAGCGCCTTTTGCATTCTAGATGTGATTTTCTATAACAATTATCAATCATGAAAAGCACATCTAGATCACTCCACACAAAGAGTCCTTTTTAATGAATAACTAACATAATGTGGAATAGAGGGAATAATTAAAAGCTCAAACATTTACAAAAATTCAGTAAAATCATTGTATAAGAGATTCTAACCCGATATCAGTTTAAATGAAAAGAGTCTATTTCCATAATAAATTCCTTATACTCCAGTCCAGCAAAAGTTGTTTATGTAGGATTGCCAGCAAACAAACAAAATAAAACTGTTCATATTTTCTCAATAGTTTTAAAGATCTAAACTTCCATGAAACATAAGCAGTGTAAATGCACTAACTACAAAAAAGATGTATGAGAAAGTCTACTCAAAAATCAACCAGCATAGAAAACCGAAAAGTCTAAACAAAAACAAAATGCAAAAGTCATATAGTCTTTGCAAACGAACTAGTCCACAGGAAGCAAGCTTAGAAGTCAAATAAACATCAAGAGCCACAAGTTACAGAGAACCTCATTCTCCAGCCTAGCAACACTTCAAAATCAAATTCCCAACTAGACAGGCTGACATGACCCAAATTACTGAGGTACAAATAATTTCTCTATACTCAATCATCTTAAAAACAACTATTTTATCAACTCAAACAGCAAATTCACAATCATCTGAACATATTTCTCGAAAAATGTTGCACAGCTCACTTACACGGTGAAAGGGAGAGATGGAGGTAAAACGTCCCATTCTTCTTGTCACGTTTTATCAAACACTGAAGCGGAGAATCCCTCGGCCCCGGCTGCAAACAATCCATTTACAGAGTAAAACACAGTAAAAAAACTGATAGCTAGACGGTAAAAAAAGCAACTTTACCAAACATAAAAATCAATCAGAGAAATCAGACCTTTTTCAGGCAGGAAGGAAATGTAATCTTGCCGCCGCCAGCCTGCTGACGCGAACCCGACGCCGCCACCACGTCCTTGGTGGCCGCTCTCCACCCCTTGCAAACGCATCCGCAAACGACGACGTTTTGGCGGCGCGGCCAGTTATCCTCAGCCGCCTCCACTCTCTGTATGATCTCGCCCAGGATCTCCGGCAGCATACCGCCCCAATTCGACGGAGCTCCGGCGAAATCCACGTCATTTCCCGGCGGCGAATCGAAATCCAGAGACGCCGGGAAATTGAGCTCCGCCGCCGGCGCCGCTTTCGTCCTCCTCGACGACGATCTCAGCGAGCGCGTGAAGGATCCGCTCCAGATTCTCCGGGGGCGAGAAGCTCGGGATTCCGACATGCTAACGTTTTCCGATTTTTCGAAATGAGTAGAAAAGTTGGGTGTGGGAGAGAGAGAGAGTTGGCGTTTGGTTAATTTCAGGAAGAAATTTTTTGGAGGGGAATGGGGGAGATGATAGAATCACCAAGCGGGTCCATGACGGACGAATGGGAGGAGACGGTGAGGTGACCTGATTGGAAGGAGAGCGGTGACTTTAGCGGTCATCGTTTGGGTTTCTATGCTGTTTATTAAATTTAATTATAAGTCAATTTGTTGGTATTTGACTGGGTATTTTAAGTACTACTCCAGATTAAATGCGAAAGTCGAAAACGAGTCGAATTTATTGCATCAAAATGCTGATATTCTGATAAATCGATCTATTCACTTTCCTACTCGTTATATATTAAAAACAGTTTTCTAGATTTCTACTTCTTTTGTTTCAAAATAGTTTCATCCACGGATTTTTATAAAGAAATTTAGGTCATTTTCTACGGTTTATCTGAAAATATTTTTCAATTTCGTTATTTATAGATGTGATAAAATAACTTGATTGAATTCAGCTTAATTTAGTTTTTTCGAATATATTTATTTTCACTTCAATATTGTTCAATTCAGTTCAGCTAAAATAAGTCATAGAGAACATGACTTTACATATCACCATAATACTATAGTACTATATGTTGAACTAATCCCATTTTCAACGGATATGTCTGTGTATGAATGATAGAGAAATTTGGGGTTGTAGAATTCTAGATTAAACTATTTACGAATTCACGAAGGTGTCAATATTCTATGAACTCTTGAATTTACGAGTCGTGACGAATACAAATTGCATTTTCATAGAAATCTCACCATAATTGTCATAGATTTGATGATACGGAAAGAAACAATGTTTACATCAACCCCGTCCAATGTTTTCTTCACCGGTTGAAAAGAGAAACTCCTAAACTGTCCTCTATATCTTTAAAAAGAGAGAGTATGAATTCGTTCGCTAATTTGTATTTCCAGTCATACGTCAATAGGAACAATTGAAATAGAAACAATTTGTATCTCCAGTCATACGTCAATATTCTATGACAATTTGTATCACCTAATTTGAAATAGGAACAATTAGTAAAATGTATGATTTCATGTTGTTGAATTTATATGTACTATGTTACTTCCAAATCACTTATCATATCGTCAAATATTCTATGAACTCTCGAGTCTACATGCAATGATGAATGCTAAATTCATTTTCATAGACATCTCTACGAGTCGTAGATTTGAAGATACAAAAAGAAACAATGTGTGCATCACACCGGTCCAATGTATGTCCACCGTTGAAAAGAGAGAATCCAAAATTGTCCTTTGTATCTTCAAAGTGAGAGAGTCTGAAATCGTTCACTAATTTTTATCACTAGTATACATCACATACACCTAATTTAAAGTATGGTCAATTAATAAAAAGTACGATTTCATGTTATTAAATTTTATATATACTATGTTACTTCCGAATCATATATCACATTGTCAAATTATAATAAGCTTAAAGCAATAAAATGGAATTTCATAGTACATATATGTGACGTAACAAGTAACTATATTTTCAAAATGTATGTACGCATGACAGATACAATTGAGTTGACTTGCTGAGCATAGATGCTTTGACCTTTGAACGTTCAACATATATGACCATTTCAAGAAGCAATGAAAATGAGAGAGGAAATGTATTCATTCATACCATTCCAATCAAAGTTAAAATTAAAATAAAAACAATTCCGTAGTTAATCAGCTGTTGTCAAAATAGTTACACTCAGTTAATTATAATTATTGAATTTAGATAAATAATATTGGATTTATTACTAGGGCTGATTTATTATAATATGCATTTTAGTCGTGGGAGCTTGTTTCTTGAGGAAAAGTCTGAAAAGATGTTTAGTAGTCGTGCCTGCACGTTTTTTTATTCTTTCAAAACTAAACTGCATAATTAATTTATTTTATTGAAGCTGTAAATTTTTTTAATGTCTATATATGAATATTGTGAGATTTTTTGGTTATTTACACAAATTAGATTAGATTTAGGTTCATTTGCGCCGAACTTTGAATAAAGTATATAATAATTATATATATTAAAAATAAAAAATATAATATCTCAAAATGATTGTTACTTAATATGATTGTAAATTAAACTTAATGTAATAATATAATATTTAATAATTAAAAATAGTAATTTATTTAGTTTAATTCAATCTACCACTTAATTAGTAAATCACACTAGTGAGAATGAGATCAAGATGATGAGAATTGAAAAGTTCAGTGCAATAGAGGGCCTTCTTAGGGCTGAGTTGTAAGCATGTGCATCAGACATTGAATTGAGGTTGGAGCAAGATTTTCTACCACTAATTATTGAAATGGATTGCTTGCAGAGAATCCAGATGCTAAATAGAGCCATAAATGTCACATAAAAGGTGGAAATGCTCATTTGGCATATCTGGAATATGACAGGCGGAAAACAAGACTCTTTTAACCATATATACAGAGCGGAACAAAGTGGCACATCATTTGACAGAATTGGTAAAAGAAATAAGCTTGGATGCTCATAGGAGTCTCATCAGTGACATGGACATCTCACAATATCTTTTCCAAGCTATCGTGAGAGATATTTAGCTTGCAGTTACCAAGCATATGAAATTCAGACTAAGATCATATCTCACAACTGCAGAAGCAATTGCTCTCATCAGCCCTCTCAAACTCTCATTTCTCCTAACAAGCATATTTTTTTTGTAGTTTTGTCACATGAAAACTTGGCCTAAAAATATCTTTCCACCGGGGTGGAAAACCCTTTCAGAATGATTCTCAATGGTAAAATCATGTTTGGTCATACAAACTCTTTTAACTTCTGTTCATTTATTTCAATAGTCCATTCTTGTTATTTATAATCTAATTATTCAGAATAAACGTTATTTTTTTATTTGTGTAACATCATTACAATTAATAAAGATTTTATTATTACATGTTTTCACTGTTTACCATACACTTCATTTCCCATTTAACCACATGTACACATCTTTTGTACGTTTTTCAATTACACGAGAGTTTATATGTTTATATGATGTGGTAGAGAAGTAGTGGATAATCAGAAATTAAAAATCATGATGAGATGTATATCAACAATACGTAAGGTATCTAATGCGCATGTAATTATTTATGAGAATGAGTTGATAAACTGCATAATCTTCATACACCATTATTCATAAAGTAATCCATCAAACTAATCGAACGAACTGTAAAATATTCGTAAATTATTTTTCGTAAAAGCAATCGATCCTACTGAGAAAATAAATTTATGCAGGGAATAAATAACTGATTAAATCACTCTCGAAAATATTAGTGCTCAAACTTGGAAATTTAGTACCCTCAATTTTCATTCCTCGTATTTTGGGGCACACCCAAAAATAAAAAATGCTCAGGATATTCGATTGTGGAAATGGCCTAACGATGGTAATTATTCGACCAAAACAGGCTATCATGCTGCAATGAGGACCACAGGTGCTTCGCAAGTTAGAATGACATATTTTTCGAATAAATTATGGTAAACAATGTGGAGTTTATGTGTGCCTCAAAATCTCAAATTATTTTTGTGGAGAGCCATAAGAAGGCGCTTGCTCATGGGCATATATAGAGTGAAACATCATCTAGACCAAAGACCGGCGTGTTTTAGATGTAACATGCAGCATAAAGATGAGCATCTTGTTTTTTTCTCTACATCAGTCCAAGCTTGGCAGAATTCAGAGTTTAGAGTGCTATCTCTTAGCAGTACGTCCCGCTCTTTCAGCTTGTGGATTCAGGGGAATATGGAAAGTATCTCATCAATGGAGGAAACAATGAAATTGTTCTTGTAACTTTGGAAAATTTGGAAGCAAAGGAATAAGAATGTGTTTGAAAACCAAGATGGGAATCCAACTGCTTGTTGGGATAACTGAATTTTGTTTCATATGTAGGATAAATAGAGGCAACAATGAAATGGACCAAATGGGAGCAACATCACAGGCCACTCAAAATTTGCAGATTGTCTCACTGGAAGAGGTTTTACGCGGTGAAGTCAATTTAGTGCTACGAGATGCATGTTTGATAGGTTTCGATGGGTCTTTTCGCAATCAATCCTCTCTTGGTATAGGAGCGTGGCGTATCTAGAAACCGGGATTAGAGGCTTGAGAATAAACTACAGGTTCAGATTTCTTTACAGTAGTTAGGCCCTTACAAGTTGAAATAGAGACATGTTGGAGGGCTCTGCTTGCGGGACAATGGTCAGGGATTCGTAGAGCGAGCATTGCTACAGACTCTAGTGTTCTGGCGTCTGCTATAACGAACCATGTCTCAACACCTTTGGAGATTATGAGTATAGTGTCAAATATTAGGCAGATATTAAGCTCGGTTAATGAGTTTAGAATCATAAAAGTCAAATGTGTTGCCTTACAACATGAACATATGTGACTTTTAGGTTAGAAAGAAACCTGTATAATCATGTACATTCTTTGCTTAATTAATATAAATTGCTTGGTTAAAAAAACAATTATAGTAGGACCAATCAGATCACATATCTCTTTCTATCATCCTAGTATGCATTGCACACCATCATAATTTATATTACACATATACACGTATTAAAACGCACACTTACATATATTAAAATGCACATTAATAAAACAAACAAAATATTAACAAATCAACATAATGGATAATGCACATGTAACCGTAAAAGAATGTACAAAAAAATATAATTCTCAAAAAATCATTTTAAAATGCTCAATATATATATATATATATATAGCCAAAACCAAATGATAACGCAAATGTAGACATCAAAATGCACATTGCCATATTCTAAAATGCACAAAATTCTAACAAGCATATATCTGCATTGCATAATGCCCCTATCCTTTCTCACAATGCACTCTATATTAGTTTATATTAGTTTGTCAATTCATGAATTTACAATCACGTGACACTAATTCATAATTAATGCACAATTAAGTTACATTTTATAATGCACAAGATTTATTCAACAACTAAATTAAAGTTGCAATACACAGTCATATTTATGAATTATGATGCACACATACACAAATTAAATTGTACACTAACATATATTATAATGTACAATAATTAAATAAAACAACACATTATTAAGCCGACATGGTACCATAATTAATTTTGCATATGTAGGCTTAGTAAAAAGCACAAAAAAATCCTTTTTATATGCATAATATTAATTTTATAAACAAAACATCTAATGAACATATTGACATATGAGAACGAGCTAATGAATTGTACAATATTTACAAAAACTTTCGCAAAGTAATCAATCCAATTGAGAGCAATTATATTTTTTGTCATTCTTTATCCAATTGTCCCACTGCCACCCCATTTTTCTTAAAAATTGAAAACCTCCATCCCCGCAAACTCTTTAGTTGGGACGGAGGGAGTAGTCGATGAACTTTACTGTATAATGTTTTTGTAAAATAATCAATCATAATTAAAGAGAAATATATTCACGGGATAAATAACCGATGAAAATCAATCTTTTTTTGAACATCTAGTTTTTAAACTTTTTTTACCCTCTCAATTATTTATTTGTAAATGAGTATGTTGATGATGAAAATCTATAAGTATCACAACTCGTTAAAACTTATAATGAGAAAAATATTGTGTATCTAAACAGTTAGATCCCATATCTATCAAGACTAGTCTAAAATTGAAAATATTTTAGAATCGTATTGAATCATCATTAGTAATGGGTTAGAAGGTGTTATCATTATCAGGAGAATCATGTTGAACTATCAACTTTACTGTAATTTCTAATCTAGCGTTCATTCTAATAGTGATAGCCTGAATCCTTTACACATATGGATTCAGGCGCTTCACAATCGTGTGCCCCATCGAGTACACAATAGTGTGCTCCGACTAGAGTTGCATAGAAAATAGAAGAAATCATCTCTTGATCTTTTATTATTCATATTAACGTCATATAAATTTTATATTAAATTATTTATATTATCATAAATAAAATGATAACACAAATGATAACATTCATACTTAAATGTTTATTCAAATATAAAGTCAAAATTTTATAGTAATTAGTAGTAAAACAAAAGATGTGCGGTTATAGTTGAGACAGAGGAAGTAGCACTCTAAACATTGGAAGCAAAAAAACTTGAAGGTTGCAAAAATTGCAAATCTAACATGCATAACAATCTCTTAATATTGTAATACCAACATCTGTTGGGAGAATGTTTAGAAAGGGAAATTATCTCCTTTATATACTTGGAAACGAATAAAGAAAAGTATATAAAGAGGTTTAGGGGTTTCTTGTGCATACGTGAGATGAAATACAAGAATACAGAGAGAGGAAAAATAAGGGTTTTAGAGGAGTTGGAAAAATCCCGTTTTTTGTGAGCAGTTCTGTTTTGGAGATCTGATCGAGGGGCAAACGTAATCCGATTTTGCTGAAATTTTGTCAGCGCGTTCGTGACCCTTGAGCCTTTGTTCTGAACGGTTGGATCGTCAGTGTATAGCAGCTCGAAGTACAACCTTATTATTTGGTGATATCTTGCACCTTTTATCCTCTTGTTCTTATTGATGATGCTTGTGGTGGGTTGTAACCCTTTGTAGACTGATTGGGGTTTGTTTCCCTCATTTTATCATAATAAGAGAGAATAGGTGGACGCCTCCAGTCCCGTGGTTTTTACTCTTCACACCGAAGAGGTTTTCCACGTATAAATCGTTGTGTTCTTTGTCTTTTATTTTTCCGTTGGCTGGTTTTATATATCTTCATCGCTGGTATCTTTTGTGATTGCGTTTAGAATATTGGTTGGTTGTTTTGCCGTGTCCTTGTTGTGGTGTTTTGAGTTTTATCTCTTCCGCTGCGCCCCAACAATTGGTATCTAGAGATTTGGTTCACTTTGGCATAATCATAGATTTTGGAGGAAGTGGTTCTAGGATTAAGTTGACATCAACTAATTATTCTATTTGGAGACCTATGATTGAAGATTTGTTGTATTGCAAGGACTTGTATGATCCGATTGCAGTGACTGTTGCTGCAGACAACAGTAGTTCATCCAAGCCTACTAAACCGGATAAAATGTCTGATCCTGACTGGGTCAAGTTGAAGAGGAAAACTTTGGGGACTATCAGACAGGGGATTGATATAAACATATTCAATTATGTCTCTCAAGAGTCTGACCCATATGTTTTGTGGAAGAAACTGGAAGGTCTTTATGAAAGGAAGACCGCTTATAATAAGGCTTCTTTGATCAAGAAACTTGGTTAATTTGAAGTTGAAAGCTGGTAAGTCTGTGTCTGAGCATTTGAGTGACTTCCAGGATATTATTAACAAGTTGATTATTATGAAGATAAATCTTGATTCTGAATTGCAAGCTTTATTTTTGTTGAGCTCTTTGCCTGATAGTTGGGAGACTTTGGTGGTGACGCTTAGTAACTCTGTGCTCCGGATGGTGTTCTTTCTGTGGATGTTATCAAGGATAGCATGTTTAATGAAGAACTACGTAGAAAGAAGATGGGAGTTGATCAATCGCAGGCGCTTGTTGTGAAACTCATGGTCGTGGAAGAAGTAAGAATAGAGGTCCGAAAGGACGTGGCAAGTCGAAGAACAGGTCTAAGTCCCGAGATGGGAAAGAGCCATTTACTTGTCACTATTGCAGCAAGCCTGGTCACATTGCAAAACATTGCTACAGGAGAAAAAAAGAGCAAGGGAAGAAGAATGCTTCATCTAATGATGGAGGTGATAAATCTACTACAACGGTTTTTTCTGATGATGATGATGAAGGAGTGTCTCTGGTTTGTTCTGCTGGAGAGTGTCATCATGTCGATGGTTCAGATACTGAATGGTTAATCGATTCAGGAGCTTCTTTTCACTGTGTATTCAAAGAGGAGTACTTTATGAATTACCAAGCTGGAAGTTTTGGTAGTGTGAAAATGGGAAACAAAAGCACTGCAGATGTTATTGGTAAAGGCGACATTCATGTGAGGACAAGTGTTGGTTTCCAGCTGATTTTGAAGAACGTGCGCCACGTACCTGATTTGCGCCTTAACCTGTTATCAGCTAGTACACTTGATCGTGAAGGATACCATCACTTCTTTGGAGATATTAAGTGGAGGTTATCTAAGGGTTCAATCATTACTGCTCGGGGTGATTTATGTTGCAGTCTCTACAATACTTATTTGACTGTTTGTCATGATGAGCTGAATGTCGTTGAAGATAAGAGTTCTCCGAATTTATGGCATCGAAGGTTGGGACACATGAGTGATAAAGGGCTGAAACTTCTAGCAGGTAAATCCTATATTCATGTGGATTCTAGTGTTTCTCTTAACCCTTTTGATCATTGTTTAGCTGGAAAATAGCATAGAGTTTCTTTCTCTGGTAAATCTACTAAGAGAGAAGAAAAGTTGGAGTTGATTCACTCTGACGTATGTGGTCCTTTGGATGTTGAGTCACTTGGTGGAAATCGTTATTTTGTGACTTTTATTGATGATACTACTCGAAAGACTTGGGTGTATATGATGAAGACCGAAAGAGAGGTGTTTGAAATTTTTATAAAATTTCATGCCATGGTTGAAAGGGAGATGGAGAAAAAGCTTAAATGTCTTCGTTCCGATAATGGTGGTGAGTACACTTCTAATGAGTTTAGAAGTTAATGTATGGAGCACGGTATTAGGCATGAGAAGACGGTGCCTGGAACTCCGCAACACAATGGTACTGCTGAAAGGATGAATAAGACCATTGTTGAGAAGGTTAGATGCATGCTGAAAATGATTAATCTTCCTAAGTCATTTTGGGCTGAGGCGGTTCAATGTGCTGTTTATTTGATTAATCGATCTCCATCGATTCCTTTGGGTTATGATATTCCTGAGAGAGCTTGGAAGGGGCGTGATCCTTCTTATAAGCATTTTAGAGTGTTTGGATGCAAGGTATGCACATGTGCCTAAGGAGCAAAGATCGAAGCTTGATTCAAAGACCAATCCTTGTGTGTTTGTTGGATATGGTGATGAAGAGTACGGTTTTAGAATTTATGATCCCAAGAAGAAGACAGTTGTATGAAGTAGAGATTTGGTGTTTTTTGAGCACGAAATTGGTGCTGATCTTCTAAGTACCAGGTACAACTCTAACTCAGATTTGTCTTTTGATTACACTGATGTTTCTGCTACTTTTAGTCCTGTTAATCAGCCACCGACTGAGGATGTTGAAGACGTTCAACATGAGGTTGATGCACCTGAAGGTGGTGACGAAGTTCCTCAGAATGAGGATGAAGGGATTCATGAGCAGGGGGAGCAACCTACCCCTGAAGTACCACAAGTACAACTTCGAAGGTCCAGTAGAGGACGTATTCCGAATACTAAATATTCGCCTGATCAGTAGCTTGTTACCGCGGATGAGGAGCCTGAGAATTTTCATGATGTTGTGTCTCATAAAAACAAGAAATTTTGGGTTGAGGCAATGAAAGATGAAATGGATTCATTGAAGAAGAATGATACTTATGATCTTGTGAAAGCTCCTAAAGGAAAGAAAGTCTTGAGAAACCGATGAGTTTTTAAACTCAAGAAAGATGGTGATAAGGTTGTGAAGTACAAGGCCAGGTTGGTGGTCAAAGGATGCAACCAGAAGAAAGGCGTCGATTATGGCGAGATCTTCTCACCGGTCGTCAAGATGACTTCGATTCGTATTGTTCTGGGTTTGGCTACAAGACTTAACCTGGAGTTGGAGCAACTTGATGTGAAAACTGTGTTCTTGCATGGCGATTTGTAAGAGGAAATTTATATGATGCAGCCTGAAGGTTTTGAAGTTAAGGGGAAGGAGAATCATTTTTGCAAGCTGAAGAAGAGTCTTTATGGGCTGAAGCAAGCACCTAGGCAGTGGTATCTGAAATTTGATTCGTTTATGAAGAGCACTGGCTACAAACGAACTCAAGTTGATCCTTGTGTCTATTTCAGAAAGTTCCCCGGAGGTAACTTCATTATTCTGCTTTTATATGTTGATGACATGTTGATTGTTGGTCAAGATAGCAGGATGATTAATGATTTGAAGAAAGCATTGTCCAAGTCGTTTGATATGAAAGATTTGGGTCCAACAAAGAAAATCTTAGGCATGGAGATTGTTCGCGATAGAAAAGCTGGAAAGTTGTGGTTATCACAGGAGAAGTATATTGAACGTGTGCTTGAAAGGTTCAATATGAAGAATGCTAAGCCTGTTAGTGCACCTTTGGCATCTCATTTCAGATTGAGTAAGAAAGACTGTCCTAAGACAGAGGAGGAGAAAGAAAGTATTTCTTCTATTCCTTATTCATCTGCTGTTGGTTCTTTGATGTATGCTATGGTTTGTACCAGGCCAGACATTTCACATTCTGTTGGTGTGGTTAGTAGATACTTATCCAATCCGGGTAAGGTTCACTGGAATGCAGTGAAGTGGATTCTTAGATATTTGCGTGGTACTTCCAAGTTGAGCTTATGTTTTGGAAGTGGCAATGCTGTTCTTGAAAGTTATACTGATTCCGATATGGGTGGAGATATGGATGGAAGAAAGTCTACCTCAGGTTATTTGTTTACTTTTTCGGGGGGAGTCATCTCATGGCAGTCCAAGCTACAAAAATGTGTAGCGTTGTCAACAACTGAGGCAGAGTACATCGCAGCTGTGGAAGCAGGTAAAGAACTGTTATGGTTGAAGAGATTCCTTCAAGAATTAAGTTTGAAGCAAGAGAATTATGTTGTGCTTTGTGATAGTCAAAGTGCTATTGATTTGAGTAAGAATTCCATGTATCATGCTCGTACCAAACACATTGATGTGAGATATCATTGGTTACGAGATGTTATTGAGGAGAAGCTTATGAAACTGAAGAAAGTCCACACAGATAAGAATGTTGCTGATATGTTGACAAAGGCAATCCCTGGAGCTAAGGTTGAGCTTTGTGGTAAGCTCGCTGGGATGAGTTTCAAGTGATTGTCATTGCACTTGTATCTTCCCCATGTTGGGATGGAGCGGGAGATTGTTGATAGAATGTTAGTCCAGCCCAAATCCGTATATTTTATGAAAAAGGAATTATCTCTTTTATATACTTGGAAAAGAATAAAGAAAATTATATAAAGAGGTTTAGGGTTTTCTTGTGTATACGTGAGACGAAATACAAGAATACAGAGAGAGGAAAAATAAGGGTTTTAGAGGAGTTGGAAAAATCCCGTTTTTTGTGAGCAGTTCTGTTTTGGAGATCTGATCGAGGGGCAAACATAGTCTGATTTTGCTGAAATTTTGTCAGCGCGTTCGTGACTCTTGAGGCTTCATTCTGAACGGTTGGATCGTCAGTGTGTGCTCTGGTTTGGGAGTTATAGCAACTCGAAATACAGCCTTATTATTTGGTGATATCTTGCACCTTTTATCCTCTTGTTCTTATTGATGATGCTTGTGGTGGGTTGTAACCCTTTCTAGACTGATTGGGGTTTGTTTCCCTCATTTTATCATAATAAGAGAGAATATGTGGACGTTTCAAGTTCCGTGGTTTTTACTCTTCAAACATGCATGCTACTTAATTTAACGGTTGCCATGATTAAGCATTATACGTTAGTACTAAAAATAATTGGAACATTAAATGAGTTCTTATCTTATTTAGAAAGAGTTGTAGGATATTTCATGGGCAATAGTTGGATTACACTAATCGTTTCCCACAAAACAATATTATAAATTAAAAGACCTATGAAGGCTAAGAAAGAACAAACTGAAAAAAAAAAAAACATCACCCAAGTTCTAGAAACACCCTCTTTCTATCCCCAACGATGCCGTTGTGCACTGTGATGATTTTCAAGATGGTAGATTCTCTGTCGAGTCATTACAAGAGAAAGTTAGTAGATTCTCGCAGGTTCGCGTGATCGAGCTCAAGTAAATTCTCAGATGGGGAATTAGCACTCAAGAACATTGAAAGCAACAAAGTTTCAAGTTTGCGAAAATTCTAAATTTAACATGCATACAAATCTCTTGAAATTATAAATCTAGCATCCAACAAGTTCCATAATCTAGCAGTCGCCATGATTAAGGAGTTATCTCTCACTTTCCTACAAATTCCGTTAACTCCTTTATCATGCAACAAATCACATATTTTTGTTTAATTTATAAACATGACAATTCAAGTCACTTTCAATTTCAATAATATTGATATGGTCGTACCTGAATAGAATCAATTTATCAAAACGTGGATGAATTAGTTTTTGATAAGAGATATTTCGAAAGAATGGTAAACTCAATCAAATATAATGTCTAGTTTGTAAAAGTAAAATTAAAGTTTGTGGATATTCTTAGCAGACCAAGGGCGTATTTTACCCAGCTTATTTTTTAAAAAATCAGTTCAAGTCAGAAAATAAAAAAATCAAGGAACGTTGTCCTGAGTGATGATGCATTCGAAGGTATTATTATTTTCAAATTAATAATTATTTTTATATTTACAGTTATCTACACATATTTTTAAATGTTTCAATTTACTGGGAACTTTAGTGTGCGCTTTTGTGAAATCTAACTTAATCAATTTACGGAAACCCAATTTCAGAATATGAAAATCTATTAGTTGTGCGCTTTTTTAACTTGTTCCAAAAATTCCTTTAACGGTTTGATTGAAAACTGATACTACTTGTAGGATTAATCCTTCCCGTTTTGAACTTAATCTCTGATAATAATCGTCACATAGTACTCAGATTTAATAGAATTTCCTATTTTGCCCGACATTTTCCATCTTTTCTTCCGCTTCCTCGGCCGCTCCAAATTTCTTTATCTTCTTTCCTCAACTGCCCTGGTCAAATTACATCTTCCATCCTATGTTTTCCTTACCCACATCTAATGTTAGTTGCTTCTACACAAACATATAAAGAACAAGGCATTGAGGCTAATCTAGTGGTCAAGGCACTAAGACCGCCTAATAACATCGGGGTTCAATCTCTCTAATGCAAACATGTTTTTATTTTATTTCCTTTACTTTATTTTTTATTTCCCTCAATCTTGTATGGTTTAAATTCTCCATTTATTCCTTTGAATGAGGTGTGCTCAAGTGAGCGCATTGTCTCAACTACTTATATCTTCCGTCAGCATGAACCATTTTTAAGTGATTATGTGAGCGGTGAATCATACAATGGTGTTACTGGAGATTAATTAGCTGTGAGTGGCCCGTGGTTGTTATATGGCGTAACATGTAGATGGTGAAAAGGTGATTGTCACTTGTGATGGGTCCAGTCAGCCCGATATGACACGGGCTAGGTTTCATCAATGATGGATAATTAGGGATGGGTTCAACAAGGGAGTTGTAGGGGTGATATAAAGTCAGATTAATGGTGAAAGTATAGTAAATTATAATTGAAATATGATGTCTGGAGACTGATTGAGTATCCATAGACAAGTGATGATGGTTAACCGTGAATTTTTCAAAAAAGTTTTGAATACCGAGAAACTTCTTTCATTAACTTCTTTTAATGAAAGAATTGTTTCATTGAACATAGATAGGGTAAAATTGTCTTAAATTTGATTATCTACCCTAACCAAATCTTTTAAAATTTCCATACCTTATTAAGAATTAAAAAAAATCATGCCTTTAATAAGAACTAAAACTCCTATCATGCCCTTCACAAGAATTTTCCCAAAATTTTAAAGGTTTTCAAATCATCAAACATATTTTTCTATATATGTTTCTCCTTTCTTGTGGAACTATGTAGTCTGAACACGTGTAATCATGCATGCATGCATAGACTCCCCACATGACAGATGTAAAACAAAATTCAGGGAACATACAAAACCAGTCTTAAATTACCCAAAACTATCTTATTTGATTATTGAAAAAAATAATTTATAAAATATATATTATTTCCTTGAAATCCACCAGATACAAGAAGAAAATATAAAAATAAAACAGAAAAAAAATCTTGTAAATTCTATTACATATATAGTACTGATCATTAGTAAAGTTATCATGAAAGACCCACTAATTGTTATTATTATTATTATTATTATTATTGTTGTTATCATCATATTCCACACCGCAGCCACGAACTCCGGTGTGCAGCTGAGACGCCGCAATCAGGAACTCCGCCGCCTGCCGCGGTGTAAGAATCTCGACGATCTTCACCAAGGTTCGCAGCCTCAGGTCCTCAGCTCTCTCCACCACCTCCCCTAACACGCCCATCGCCGGCGGCCCCGAGTTCCCGATCATCTGTTCCACTTCGTAACCCCCATCCTGAATTTAAATTGATGAACTCAGTAAAATGCATAACAAAAATAGTAATAGTAATAGTAATAGATGGTATTTTTGTTGTCAAGAAAATAAAAAGATGGTATTTTCTCCTACTTATTTGACTGAATTGAAAATTTCCCAAACTTTAATACATTGCACATACTAAATCAAGTTAAGGTGAATTTTCAACAAAATCATAAAGTAATTAATTTAATTTGGAATGAACTATTTTCTTCAAAAATTACATTTTAAAATAATCTAGAGTTCAATAATAAGACATTTGTTTCAGTCAAACTTAACCATAAATAAGTCCCAAAAGTAGATCTAATGTATTAAAAATAATATTATAACTAATTTAAGGTGAATTTCAGTAATCATATTTTCTTGTCCTGATGATCTAAATATCACAAAATCATGTTTTCATCAAATAAAATCTTATCTAAAATAGTGTAAAATCGACCAAAATTAATTCAAATAAAGCATATGCCAATGTTTAGTCAAAAAGCTGCAATTTAATCAAATTCACCTCAATCTAATTACACTATTTTAGCTTTTCAATACATTAATTATTAGTTTAGTTAAAAATAAGCTAAAAAAATGCAGGCCTAATAGTATAGCTAAATCAAGTTTCGTATGAATTGATCCGAACTAATTATGTAAACTGAACCGAAACAAAATCCAGATAAGCGGTGAGAACAGTGTTCTCCCTGAAACCGAACCGAATTGAATCGCTGTACCTGCCACTTAGCGTACTCCTCCGTGATGGCGTTCTCCTGGCGAACGGTTTCGCACTGGAGGTCGCTGACGCGGCGAAACTGGCCGGGAGAGAGGTCGCCGAGATCGCCGGTGTGAACGCCGCGGATCATATCGACGATCTGCTGCTCGAACCGGACGCTCGACTCGGTGTAGATGAAGTGAAACGCTGTGGTTGGGCGCCACCCGCAGAGCCACGAGAGGCAGCGCTCCATGTCGGTCTTCCACGCGCCGGCGAAGATCTGCAGCACGTCTCGGCGCGCCACCAGCGTCTTCACCTGGTTGTAGGACGCGTGGTGGACCATCGTCTTCTGGATCAGGTCGGAGAGGCGGCGGTTGTCGTCGTCGGTGGCCGGCTGCGACGAGTTCTTGATCTGGTTCGTCAGGTTGTGGAACTGAATCAGCCACCGTTCGTGAAAACTCTGGAAACTCATTTTCTGGAATATTATGGAAGGATGTATAGTAATTAATTAAGCCAGAATTAGATGGGAGTGATAAGGTTGAAGAGGTGAGAATGTGTATATATAGACAAAGAATTGGGGTTTATTATATGATAGAATAATGTAAAGATCAGTACGGAATTGAAGGGGATGAGAATTGGGCAAATGAACCGGTGTGGTGAACTAGGCAGATGCTGGTGCATATGGTCACCGCTTGGAAAATATCGTAGGATGACATGGGAAGGGTTGAACATATCGTTATGTGTCGACGTGGCCATTTTACGAATTACCAAGATAGTTTTAAAAAAATTACAATGTAAGTTTACCTGCATAAAATGGTAAGCTTATATGATTCTATATGATCTGATAAATAATGTTGCATTAAATTTGTAACATGTGAAAACTACACTAATTAGTGCATACGAATTAAAGGCACCTTTCAAATGGTAAAAACACCACATAATCATTGATGATTGAGTCGTTGTTACAAGTTCACCAACAATGGTGTATTAAAAAAATGAATAAATTTCACTAGGATGACATGGTGGTTATTGTTGGAAATGTTGAGAAATCGATTTCTTTATCAAAATTTGTTCAAATTCTGAGTAATCCACCACAAAAAATGCTAACATACCCCTAAAATCAAGTTTTTCCACCATCAATATCAACCGTTATTGAGCACCAAAAACAAACGAATTGTCAACACAAACACAAACAATCAACTGACAACTTTAAATCATTCAAATATCAATCTTTATAAACAAAACTCTTCAACCCTAAATTTACAAAATTGAACCATAATTTTAATTATTATTTTCAATCTTCCAAACAATATGAACAATAGCCTAACTTTAGGTTTTATTCGAACAACTTTAATTTGTCTGATTGGAATCCTTAAAGAGAATCGAGAAGAATAGGAAAAATGAACTCAACTCACTGAAACTGTGAATCTTTCGAATTGGTTTTTGGTGGTTGTGATGGGTTGAGTTTAGGGATTCAAAGAAAAGAGAATGCATGGTGAAAGGAGAAAAAATGAAGTGAAAATAGGAGGAGCATGGTGGTCGTGGCTAGAGGAAAAAAAGAGAGAGGGGAAACGAGAGATAAATTTGGGGGCAAGTGAGTGCCAGAGATAAGATAAGGGAAAAATTTTAGTCACAATAGCTAATAATGTGTCTCCAAGTCAAATTACCTACAGAATACGTAAGTGTAAGAAAGGAAGCAATGCTTAGTACACCGTGATGATTATTATAAGAGTTAAACGCTCAAGTTCAAAATGGAAAGGATTAAATCCATACAATTAATGTCAGTAATCAGTCAAACCAAAAGATGGAATTTTCGAAACAAATTCACAAAAGGGCTAAACTAACTAATAGATCTTCATATTCAGAAACTGGGTAATATTCAATCAACGTAGCTCTCGGCTCAACCCGATGAAGGGTGCAAACCCAACTTTTATACTGCTACTTACGAGAGAGAAGTCAATGAGGATCAGACAAGCAATTCAAGGTTTGAATTGATGTGAAATTACATGTCTGTGATTGCGAATGATGAGTTAGTAATCGTTTCCTCGCAACTTATCAATATGATGTGATTGATAATATCATAGGCAGTGTGAAAGTTTTCACCCCCATAGCTGGTTCTATGGATGTCAACCGCGAAATGCATGTCAGTCATGGATGTATCAGAGGCAATGTTACGAGTCCTGGTGTATGACACATTCATTTGTTTTTATCTTATTTATAGAATTCACTCTATATTTTGCCCAACATTTTCCGTATTTTCTTCCGCTTTCTCGGCCGCCCCAAATTTCATTATCCTCTTTCCCCAACTGCCTGGTCAAATTACATTTTCCTCCCTATATTCTCATTGCCCATCCTGCAAACATCAGTTAATGTTTATTGCTTCTACACAAAACATGAGAAGAATCGAACCACTAGGGCTAACTTAGTGGGCAAGGCTAGTAAGACCGCCCAACATCATCGGGGTTCAATCTCTCTCTAGTGCATAGATATTTTTAATTTTATTTCCTTTATTTCTTATCCCTGAACCCCACTTGGTTTAAATTCTCAATTTCTTCAGTTCGAATGGGGTGTGCCCAAGTGAGTGCATGGTCTCAACTATCCATGTCACCCGTCCGTATGAGACATGTTGAAGTGAAAGATGGGACTTGAAAGTTACATCTGTTGGGAGCTACCAATCGAAAAATGTATCAAGTAGAAGACTTACTATGTACAGAGTGAGTACCTTCATTTAAGTCATATGTGCTACACTATGATTCTTAGTAATAAAGAAATTCTTAATAGAGTAACGAAACAATGATTAGTTTATGTTTAGATAAGGTTTATATACCGAGAACTGATGATAGGAATACATAAACTATAACTAAAAATATGAAAACTAATCGTCACTTCACATAGGTTATTGAGTGACAATTTCAGAGGAGACATTTTCTTGTATAAATATAGAATTTTATGGTGAGACAATCTCAAATGAGACTTTATTTTTGCATAATATAGAATCTTGTGAAAAGACTGTTTCACGTGATTCTTTATTTTCCTAGAGCACTCTCTAATAAAAATTCGCTTGCACCATAATTAATTAACGATTTTAGCTTAATTTTATGATGGAACAATATAGTTTACCTTTCTTTTATTAGATGATGTCAATTAGTTTTGGTTATTCTAAAACTATATCGTTATTCCAGGAAGTTATAATTTCCTTTTCTAGATTCGTTGTTCACTTCATATATACTCTATTCATTTTCTCACATTGGCCTCAAAAATCAATTGCTCATTTAGTTGGTTTGACATCAACTTCGTGGTCAGGGAGTTGCGTTGGTGGAAGAAGCAATTGAGGAGTACAAGAAAAGGGATCAATCAAAAGGTTTTTCCAGGTTTGTAATCACTTGGGGAGAAATGGTAGAAACCGGTAATTACTAAATCTTCTGGGATCACAACCACAGTGGTGCGAATCAAATTTGGGAGGGGTCAAATCTTTAGCAACGATCATAATTAGTGGCAATACAATAAATTTTGACGGCAACCGGCTATTTATGAAAGTTACGAGTTTCAGATTCCAACGAGCCAAAACCGTAAAAGGTAATTCAATGAATTTCACATGCCATTTTGTGTCGACGATGTGATTCAAATAGGGCCGGTGGTGCCATCAGCTAGGCCAAAGATCCCAACGATTTTCTTATGGTAATTTTGTTGGACTTTACAGAGTGAAAATATTTTATTTATACATTTCAACTCAAAAACATTGATGTATATAAATAAAAGTGATGTCCTTTATTTTAGGGTGTTCTATATACAAACCAGTATTTTATTTTTGAATAGAAGTAAACACGGTGTACTCTTTCTAGGTTTGTGATCACTTGGGGAGAAGTGGCAGAAACCAGTAATTACTAAACCTTCTGGGATCACAATAACGGTGGTGCGAATCAAAATTGGGAGGGGTCAGATCTTTAGCGACGATCATAATTAGTGGCACTACAATAAATTTTTACGGCAACCGGGTATTTATGAAAGTTACGAATTTCATATTCCAGTGAGAAAGCACAACCGTAAAAGGCAATTCTATGAATTTCACATGTCTTTTTTTTGTCGATGATGCGATTCAAATAGGGCCGGTGATGCCATTAGTTAGGCCAAAGAAACCAACGATTTTCTTATGGTAATTTTTTTGGACTTTAAAGAGTGAAAACTATTTTATTTATACATTTCAACTCAAAAAACATTGAACATGTATATGAATAGAAGTGATGTCGTTTATTTTAGAGTGTTGCTGTATACAATCCAGTATTTTACTTTTAAATAGAAGTGAACATGTACTTTTTCCAGGTTTATGATCACTTGGGGAGAAGTGGCAGAAACCGGTAATCACTAAACCTTATGGGATCACAACCACAATGGTGCGAGCCAAATTTAGGAAGGGTCAGATCTTTAGCAACGATCATAATTAGTGGCACTACAATAAATTTTTATGGCAACTGGCTATTTATTAAAGTTACGAGTTTCAGATTCCAACGAGAAACCACAACCGTAAAAGGCTATTCAAAAGAATTTCACATGCCAAATAGGGTCGGTGATGCCATCAGCTAGGCCAAAGAAACCAACAATTTTCTTATGGTAATTTTTTTGGGTTTTAAAGAGTGAAACATATTTTATTTATACATTTCAACTCAAAAACATTGAACATGTATATGAATAGAAGTGATGTCCTTTATTTTATGGTGTTACTATATACAATCCAGTGTTTTATTTTTGTAATCTAAAGTATCCTCATTTATTATGTTCATTGAGAAACTTAACAATATCTATGAGCAATATTGTAGTTTTAGTAATCATTTAGACTACGCTAAATAAAACATCAGAAAACGTATAACACTTTAGTTATTTTATGATGGAACAATATAGTTTCCCTTCTTTTAATTAGACGATGTCAATTAGTTTCGGTTTTTCTAAAACTATGTTGTTATTGCCGGAAGATATAGTTTTCTTTTATAGATTTGTTGTTCACTTCATATTTTCTCTATTCATTTTCTCACATGGGTCTCAAAAATCAATTGCTCATTTAATTAATTTCACACAATCACCGTGATCATGGAGTTGCGTTGCGAGATCAAGTGGTAAGGAGAAGCAATTGAAGAGGGATCAATCAAAAGGTTTTTCGGGTTTGTGATCACTTGGGGAGAAGTGGTAGAAATCGGTAAGAATCATTGAACAATCTAGGATCACAACCACAGTGGTGCGAATCAAATTCAGGAGGGGTCTGATCTAGTTATCAGCTAGCCCAAAGAAACTAATGAATCATTTTTCCTGAATTTTATTTTTCTTATTGTAATTCTTTTGGACTTTAAAGAGTGAAAATATTTTATTTATACATTTCTCAACTCAAAAAAACATTGGACACTTTTATGAATAAAAGTGATAACTTTATTTTAGAGGGTTGCTATATACAATCTAATATTTTATTTTTATAATCCAAACAATATGAATTTAAAAAATATCCATATTTATTTTATTTATTAAGGAACAATGTTTTAATTTAATATTATTTTGAATTACTACGTAATAAATTATCGAACTGCGTACCACACTTTACTTTTTGTATAGAAAATATTTATAATTGTTTCAATTCAGGCCCCCCATTAGTTCACTTCCGGCACTAATCGAACCATCAAACCACCGCAAGGAAGCATTTGGTACGAACAAAGAAAGAGATGGAAATGTATGAAAAAGAAGGACGACTGGCAATCGAAAAGCTATACGTTCTGGAAAATCTGATAACATTATTAGACAAGATTAAGGATAAAAAGACAAATCAGGATGAACAACAAATTCCTGATTTGCAAAAAAACTTATAAATAGCAAAAAGCTCATAGGAGTACAAATCAAACGATCATGCCCAACCCATTTCAGCTTGAAGGTGAGCTTTTTAGTAGCTGCTGACCGCTCTTCTCTTGTTCTTGTTTCTTATCAGCGGCCTTCTTCTCGAAATCCATCCACTTGTTAATCCCAAAAGTGCACAAAACTGATTGCAGAAACCAGAGATTCAAAGCTCAAAATCGAATAGAACAATGAAACAAATTCTCAATTGAAACTGAAATCGGTGTTAAGAAACTTACGTCCAGCACCCACGAAGGATATCATGCGAGTCAATTTGGGGCCCACTTCTTCTCCGGCTGGAACTGGCACGTTCATCTTCATCGTCTTCTACGAAATCTCGTCGGTATTTCTGCTCTCTCTGTTCTGCGGGAGCTTTTAACCTGGGATTTTTGGGCCTGCTAGTGTTTTGGGCCGGGATGGCTGCTTGAAGGCGTTGGCGAAAGATCACGACTTTAGCCAGAAAGTGCCAGTCTTGGCACTTTCTTTTTTCTCTCACTCTAGCTGCTCTTTTGAAATTTCTGGTGTGTTAATATCGATCGTGGTGAGATGATAAACTCGTTTGATGTATAGTTATTGTTTGTCTCAATTATGTGTGGTGCATTTGTGTTTATTTTTCACATTTGGATGTATTTAGAAATTGGTTTTTGAAGGAATTGTTTCATAGAAAGAATCTGCTGAATTGAAGAACTGTGCACTACTGCATTCGGTGTTTATTAGATTTTCGATGAATTTTGGAAGTTGGAGGTTCAAAGCTGATTTGATTAATTTGATAGGTTGTATTGTTGCAGAAATGTTGTGTGTTTCTTCGGTGGAAAACATGGTCAATCCAAAGCTTGTTTCTATGGTTGTGCTCGGAAGTTTCTTAACTAGGAAAAGATTTGGTGCTAGCTTCTGGCCTTCTGGTTTTTGTAGCCTTACATGTTGTTGAGAATTCCATGTTTGTTCTTTATGAGACTCCTAATCTTTTAGTGTATTCATGTCAACTAACTATGCATATTAGTTTGTGTGTATATTTTCATTTTGCTCAGAAAATTTTGGTATTTTATTGTATCGAAGATTTTTGCCAGTTTTTTTCTAACCTTTGGCTTCTTTGTTGTGAATTGAAGATGGTAGAAGATGGAGGAATCAAGGAACTTGAAGTTGAATGTCGCTATGATCCTCCCTGACCTTGGCATTGGTAAATTTCATTTTTATCCTTTGTTTGAGTCAGAATAAAATGTACGCTAATCATTTGTGAAGATAGGAACTGATTAATAGAAGGTAGATTGTGTATTCATCTATTACCGACTGATCCTCTGGAACTAAGTTATTTTAGTGACAAAAGTGGAGGGAAGTGAGTGAGTTGGGTGTGAGTATGGTTACTTCATAATGCTTGCAGAAAGGGGATGTTCCTTATGTACACATCTGCCAGGTTCAGAAACTGAAAACATTTTTTCTTTCTTGTTGATGGACTCCTCAGCATTTGCATTTTGGACTTGTCAGATGGCATTATGTTGTAGGGATTTTAGATTACATCTTATTTATTCATTCCAAATTACTCATATAAACCCTCGTAAAGTATACAGATGTTTTGAAACATTTGGCTTTCGTAGATGTGGAAAAAATATCTCTGCATTACATATTACATATATGTCTCCCTTTTTTAGACCTCTTCGTTTCCCATTGCCATCTCTTATCTTGATATAACTCATCTTTTATTTTGTTCTGTAGGTGGAGCTGAATGATTGATGGTTGATGCAGCTGTTGACCTTGCTTCTCATGGTGTTTTTTACATCGGATCATGACTAAACATGTTGCTTTGAAGGTACTCTATCTGGTATAATCTGTTGTTAATTTTCGCTTTCTTTGGAATGCTTTTATTCAAATATGTGGGCTAGTGATACAACGAATACTATCCAGGAATCTCCCAGTTAATGTACGGTTCTTGTCTTCCTCGGCATACTTTCTACCGCCTCCATACAGTGTGTGCTAATCTCCGACTCTCTGTTGCATTTGTGTGATGCTTCTATCAATTGTCTTCCAGTGATCAAATTGAAGACTCCATGCTTACCCGAAAACACATTCAAGGATGGAATCATGCAACAGGTTGTTTTTACTGTCATTTTCCACATCTCTTGTTAGCTCAGTTACCCATAAGAAACAACTGGTATTCCTTTCTCTGTGTGAATTGTGTCCAGGAGTTAATACTTTGTTTTCCTGATTCTCATTGCTCTGAATTCAGATTTTGATTGAATTGTTTTCTGACACTGAAGGTATGGCAGATTTACTCCTCGTGAATGTCAAATTAACTGCATCTACATTTGCTAGGACATTTAAGAATCTCGATGTACGTGGAATCAAACCAGCTGTACTTTACCTTGCAGTCAATTTGAATCAGTTCGAGGTTACGTAACGACACGCTGATCATGTCTTAGTTTCCCAGATTGAATTCCCTATCTATTGATCATTTTGGAAGGAAAACAAACATAGAACTAGCCATATCTGCCTTTAACTAGAATTGAAGAGTTCATCACGTCTTGTCCCACATCAGAAAGAAACACACTTCTTTCCGAGTGCTTATGCTTTCTTTTCACACCAAAGGTACGAACAAAAACTTCTTCCTTTTCATCAGCTGATGGTTAATTGTTTAACTGGGTTACAGAACGAGCATGTTGGGATTGTCCCTCAAGAAGCGATGGCGCCATGTAAGCCTGCTATTGCTTGGAACATTGAAGAATGCCATGACAGGATTCCTCTGTGATCCCACTCCACGAGATTTCTGTTTGTGTAAAGTTACTCTTATGGAATTTGTCAAGGGGGCATCATACATTACAAACTAAGCCTTTGGCTAATACTTTCTTTTTCGGTGTTGAAAGGTTAAGGGAGGCTACAGTTTTTCTTTTTTTCTTTTTTAAGGGATTTCTATGACTAAACTTTATCAAGACTGCATGCTTTGGAGTCATTTTCTGCTGAACTCTTTGGTCAGAAATTGCACAATGGTAAAAAATGGGTATCACACAATCAATACAATGACAATCTTATTCCGCGAGTTCTCGTAAATATAGTTTCATTCATAAAGAAGATACAAGAAGATATGAATTTAGTATTCAAAATTAGTACAGCTATTTAAGAAAATACAGTTAAGTGATTTTGTCTGTTTTTCAGTTCATTCATTACGTCCACGGCTTTGGCCACTTGAAAACGAATCAGAGCCTGTATACTGGATTGATTCCCAACAGATAGAAGCATTTTCGCATGACCACTGCAGTTGCTTCACACAGTAAAAGCCTACTCGTCTCCGCCTCTGAGCCGACCACCTGAAAATTTCCATTTATTAAAAAAAAAATACTCGAATAAGATAACTTTAGGAAAATATTGCTTATACATACCACGCAGCTTGTGTAAAACTTGCTGAAGTGGTCGGACAGACTGTACAGATAATCGCACACTCTGTGTGGCAACATGTCCATGCATGCTTCCTGGACCACCTGTAAAATGCAGATTTTACAATTATGAAGTCTGTAATCCCAGAGCAATCCATCTAAGATTAAGATAATGATAGCAAGCAACTGAAGATTCACCTCTGGAAATTTGACCAAATGAAATCCTAAAGCTCTTTCATCAACATGATCCAAAGCAACTTCCCCAGCCTGTACAAAGGTAAATGAATAAACTACACCAAACCACTGTTCAAAAGAAAGTACGCAGGGCACTAAGTCTAATACACTGTCACAAAGAAACCATTCACAGTAAAAAATGTTAAAGCTCCAGCAATTTCAGAAAAACAATAAACCCGGAATAACCTGTATTGAAGTCAGCATAATAGATAAGACAATGCTAGAGTGTAGATCTAATCAGCTACAATTACTATCACAACCGAAACTAAGATCCAGAAATCAAACACACTAAAAGGAAATTTTTAACTGGTACAGGTTCGACTATAATCCTACAGACTATTCAAAACCAAATAATCAGAATCTAGTTCTTTTCTCCACATTCATCCAATATGAGATAAAGCAATACAGACAATAGTTCACAGTTCATATGAGATAAAGCAATACAGACAGTTCAGCAGGTATAAAAGCAAACATTAACATTAACATGATAGCATACCTTCTTCAATTCTTCAATATCTTTACCAGATTTTCTGATAATTGAACTAATTCGAGCATGTGCATATTGTAAGTAAACAGCAGTATTACCCTGTTCACAAAGGGTGAAATGTGATTAGCGAGATAAATGCATATATAAATACATACAAGGCAATGCAAGCTGTTACTTATGTAATTCAAAATATACAAAAGTTCGAGAAACCAACTCACCTTGTCATTAAGCATTTGATCGTAGTTAAATGTATAGTTGGTTAATCTGTTGTTCTTCAGATCAGCATATCTGAATACAAGAAATCAGGTTTAAGACACAGACTAGCATGACATTTGTATGACAACAAAACTGAAATACATACTTCACAGCCCCATATCCAACAACTTCTGCAGTCCTTTCAATCTCCTCTGAAGACCATTCCTCAGCTTTACCTGATGAACGTTTAAAAGCTTAATAATATTTTGGCGTGGCAAAATTAAATAACTTTAAAATTGTTCCAGCTTACCTCTTCCAATTAGTTCTTCCTTGCACTTGGTCTTAGCCTCATCAAGTAAATCAACTAACTTAACAACTTCAGAGGACCTTGTTCGAAATCTCTTTCCATCATCCCCTAAAACAAGACCAAAACCGACATGGGTGGTTTTGGGGTACTTGTCATCTTCAGCTGGTAGCCAACCAGCGCGTTTGGCAGCTTAGAAAACAATTTTATATTAAACTGATACAAAAATGGGGAATTTTTTTTTCATTTACTGGGTACGAAACCTGACAAAACTTTACTTACACTAAAAAACATATCAAAATGCTCCCTCTGACCAACATCAGTGACATATATGATCCACTCTGCTTTTTCTTCATTGAGGCGATACCTAAATTTTAGCAGGAGGGATCAAAACAAAGAATGTCTAAAACCTGCATGTAGAAGCTAGACGATGACAGATAGGATACAACTGGATGAACTGCTTAATATTTGGAGCTCATACTCATAAATCTAACAGAGGTTTAGCAGTATTGTCACACGTGCATGCTATCTTATACACAGAAGAAGAATAGAGGAAGTATTAACAAACCATAATGCAGCAAGATCCGTCGAAGCATAGTTGTAACCACCATCACTCTTCACAACAATCAAAGGTCTCTCTACACATTCAACAATAATAACACGAGCACCATCGCTCTCAACAATCATATCCCCCAAAAACTCTAATGCCTTCGGGATATATGGATTGTAAAAGCTTTCTCCCTAGAAAAAATAAAACCCGTCATTAATTTGGACCAATTGCACAAATTGAAAATGAAGTCTGCCCAGCTGTTTAGAATTTTAAAGTAACACTCAAGTCTCGTGAAATAAATATTAGATGAATCAAGTATTTACACGATGATGCTTATTATACTAAAATATAATGACATTCAAAATTATGTTTTTACCTTTTCCTCCAAGTGAACACCAAGCCGTTGGTAAACCTTCTCAAATTCTTTTCTACTGATTTCACATATTTGTGTCCACGCCTTCCTATACTTTTCTTTCCCAGCCTGTTAGAGATAAATTTAAAATAGAGCTGTGACATAAACAACCACATAATGGACTTTAAGACATCACACTTGCTAAATTAAGCAAAAGTCTACCTGGAGACCGACTACAGCTTGCTGGGCTCTCTCTTTAAATCCAGCATCCTCATCAAATCTTTTCTTTGATTCTTTATACAATATCTAGAGAAAAATCATTTCAGAAAAAGTAAGCTAATCCTATATCAAACCAGGTTTACTAGAACATACTGAAACAAAGCAAATAATCATTTCTGTAATTTCACATCCATCCATAATACATCATCCAGTAAGTGTAATAATTTAACAAGCTGGTAAAAATGAACAGCCAAAGATAATATTGACAATGAGTATATATCTACAACAACTGTGTAACAAGCTGTAGTCATACGAACCCTTCACATAATTTAGCATGCATAAATTCACAAAATAAGAGATCAAAACAGCATGAGAGGTGGTACTACATTTGAAACGATATAAATGTCTCATCAAATTTTATACAAAACAAAACCTGAAACTGGGGACAGAACAGTCAAAATCATATCTTCTGCTAACCTGGAGATGTCCAATGGATTGACTATCAGAAGCTTCCCAGTGCGGATTTTTTTCAAACAGATACTCTATAAGCATACCGAACTGTAGATGAAAAGACATTTCAGCATTTTAATTTGATTGGCATCATAATAAGTAATTAATTCTAACAAAACAAGAAATCAAGTTGCTATACCCATACAATGGAAGAGAAACAACCATTTTATAGATTTCATAAAATACAAGATACTGCTTTTAACTTTTATAAACAAACAAATTTGAGGCAAATAGATGGTCAACGTTTTTATTTAAGTTGCAATTACCTGAGTTCCCCAATCACCAACATGATTCCTCCTCAAAACATCAACATTGCAATACTCGAGCATACGGGCTATGGTGTCGCCAATAATGGTAGATCTTAAATGCCCAACATGCATTTCTTTCGCAATATTAGGTGAGGAAAAATCAACAATGGCTCTTTGGACAGGGAGCTTTGGTGCCCATGTTTCAATGCCATCGACAAGCATTTTATGAACCCTCTGCAGGAGGAGAGTAAACAAAATTGTTAAAGCTGCCACAAAGACATCATTCTCATAGAATAGGACAAATGCAAATTTTTGGAAGTTGAAAACAAAAACGAATGAATCTCTGAGGAGCGGGATAACTAAAAGGATCTTCAGCGAGATAAGAAATGGTAATAACCTTTGCCATCCAACTGCTAGACAAAACCACGTTTACATAGCCAGCCCCGGCTATGGACCTTTTTTCGATAATTTCAGAAGGAGGAATATTGTCTAAAATTGCCTACAATTACAATAAAATAGCCAAGTTAGAAATCATGATCCCCAAATACAATATCACCATAATGCCAAACACGAAAAATCAAGTCAAGACTATACCTGTCCAACAGCCCGGGGGTTCTTGTACTCTGGTACCTTGGCCTTAAGAATTTTAAACAATCCCATCGCGTTGTTACTGTATTAGAAAGCAACTCCATCAGTCACGTGACAGGCATACTAAAAACAGTTACGTATGATGTAAGACAACCTGAAACGTACCATTGATAATCACCATGTTTAGGATCATTGCAAGGCCTAAACTCCGGGGTAACATCCGGCACATCAGGTGCAGTCAATCTAAGTGACTCGCTGAACATATCATCGAGAAGATTCTTCAGAGATGGCAAAGTTTCCCGGGCCTGCCATTGTAAAAGTCAGACTCACCATTTGTAAAAGCCAAACAACATTACAGTCTTCTAAGGGGTACATTAAACAGTAAACGAAAAGGGCCTGGCTGTAGCATTGTCCCATTATACACAGTTCAATGCATATCTAATATCAATGATTTACCACATGTTCATATGTAACACGTTGTACAATATTTGGTATAGTGCAGGATGTGAATTATTCATATGAACCAGTATTACTCATTATCACGGCACATTACAAAGATTCATGGCATCTTCAGTTTTATAATCATCTCTTAGCATGCTTATGAACTCTACAATTCAAAGTATCCATTTTTTAACCCAAGCCACCTTTTTGGTGCCAAAAAAAGGTAATCTAACTCAATGTAAACCACAAAGTAACCCAGTATACACTCATATAACTCAAATATGCACAGCAATCAAAATATTAGTACACCACAACCGACAATCACAGATATTCTCAATTCCAATTCAGTTAAGCTGCCAAAGAAAGCACTTACATTCGCCATTGATACAGCGTTCAGCTTTGGTAAGCAGCAAAAAGGTCTAGAGCTTGTACGCAGCAGATTACCTGTACACAATCACAATCACAATCACCATAACGAATCAGTAAACATCATTCGCAGAAGATGAAAGGGCGTAAGAGGACGAACCCCTAAGTAATCGAGAATTGGGGATTTAGGGATTCAGGGACTTACGGGTGGAGGAGTTGTGGAAGAAGGAGGCGGCCGGCGGAAAAATAAACCCTGCTGCTACTAACCTGCTGCTATTCATAATGTTATCCCAAAACCCTATATTTATTGCCTTTTCTTTTTCCGCTTTTGACATCATTCCTCTCTTTCCGCCGTTTTAATTACCACTAGGTAATGCCAGCCGCGCTGACGCGCGGCTTGGCGATCTTTGTTGAAATACAGACCAAAGTTTGGGTGGAATCTTGTTTTTACATGACTAACACAGCCCAAAGAATCTTTGATCATCAGCTATAGTAAGCTGTAGCTATAGTAAGCTCTAGACTAATTCTGAAGCATTTTCGAATATCCAAATTTCATCATAAATAAATCTTTGTGAAATATTCTGTGCCGGAAACTTGTAAGCCTTTCTATCCACTTCCACCGAGCTGTGCCCTGGATCTTGCCTGTACCCATGTGTCACCAGCTCAGTTCGAGTTCCCGCCATCTCGTCCCTTTCCTGAGCTTTCGTGTATAAGTTTGTCAGCAGCAGATAATCACCGGCAGTTTTACAGTTCATCGGTGGAGACTTTTGGCTGCTATTTCTGCTACTGCGATGTTGGAATGAAACCTTACAACAACTAAGAAGGCTTCTACACAAAACATCGTTTGGCTTCATCCTCACCCGCATGCTTTTTATGAGATCAAAAGTTTCATTGATCTTCCTAACTCTGGCCAGGAGATCAACCATGCAGCCATAGTGTTGAAGGGTTGGCTTAATACCATTTTGAAACTGCATTTTGTTGAAAAAACGAATCCCTCTTGATAACTGCTTCCAGAATAACCTTTCCTGGAACACAGAAATGTCCAGAGACTCATCAGAAATCGTCCTCACAGTGTTCCTCCAAAAAACAACATAAAGCATGTTCCCAAATCATCAAACAGCTAGGTTTTATCTAAAGAATGCATGTAACTGCAAATAACAAAGAACAGCTCATATATATTAGCAGGAACAATCACTTTTTCACAAAATACAAAGCACAAAAGTGATCAGGAGCTGAACACCAGACAACATTCATATACATGCTACAAAATTTGTGATAGTCATGCTCAATGTCTCCCACAGAACATATCGTCTGGCACTGCAATAATTGGCTTCATATTCAATTAATACATGAATTATTTATCGTCTTTGATTATTTATAAATATTATGCAACCTTAATAATAGATTTAATACAAGGTATCATATTGTCAAAAGTGCATTTCACTTTAGTTTGCCCTACTTCCACTAAATCGCATTGAGCTTTGTGATGACTTTTGTAATAGAGTGTGCAAGAAGCGAATTATAAATTGCAATGGATGGAAAGGAAAACGACCCTATTTTCTCCCTTCTATGGATGCTGATAGGATTTCCATTGACTTTTTAATTTCATTTTGGTCAAACTATTGTGAATTTGTGCAGAATTTTATTTCTCTCACTTGCATTATCATGACCATAACATAAGAAACTGATTCATTTGCTTTACCTCAAATGAAACTGTCCATCGTGATTTAAATCCGATTCATTTGCTTTACCTCATTCGTGTTGGAAAGTTCAACAATCTTCATCTTCGTGGCTTTCAGCTCCGTGCATTTTACAAGTTCCATCTTATCCTCAACATCATGATCATCTCCTCGATTTTCTTCAGGCTGGAAAATCTCTGACATTTGCTCCTTCATCTACATCAGATGTCCTTCAAATTGTTCTGCACCAAGTCCCTTTCAGCTTGCAGTTTAAATATTCCCATTTTCGCGTTTTGAAGCTCTTTTCTGCTACATCATTCTGCTTCACGTCTTGGTAAAGTTCATCCTTTTAAGTCCTGAGCTTTCCTATTCTCCCTCTCAAGAAACTGATGTCTAAATTTTTCTCCATTACCTGCTACCGAAGCAGAGCTATTCTTGATTTCTGCTCTTTCGGGCAATACAATTCAATCAATGCTACCTCTAAATCCTTAATCTCCTTCTCCTTTTCCTCTACCACATCCAGCTCTAAATTTGGGGAAATAAAGAGAAATGTATAAAGACAGAGTACGGAGTTCTGTATTTACCAGAAAACATCCTTTGGTAGTCCAGGCAAGAACCAAATCATACTGAAACATGAGCTACACGTTGCACTAATTTAGCAGCCATTCGTAAGGTGCTAATTGTATGTTCATCCTGAGCTTTTAGGCCTTAACGCCACTCAGCAAAGCCTTGGCAGCTGCGGCATCTGGACCAACCTCTAATGTATTTGACACCACCAAGAGAGGTTATCATCTGCTAAAGCGTAAAATGTAACCACCACCATTTTAACAATCCAGTAAGCTCTCTAATGATATCCAGTAACTATGGAATAGCAACAACAACAGCTAACTACTACAGACAATTGAACTGGCTTTAAATTTTTACTAAGATGAATACAAGCAAGCACGTAAACCCTTCACAAAACACAGATACTATCCGATCAGGCAAATTCTACCAAATTGAGATTCATAATCATACACTGTTCAAATTTATCTTTCATCTGGATACGGCAGGCACCAACATTTCATTAGTTCAACACAGCTAGATAAATCCAAACCAATTGGCAAAAACACAAAAAAAATCGAATCCTGCAGCACCCCATAAACAGAACACCATCAAAACAATAAAATGTACACACACACATCAAATTATACACATTGGGAACACTAAACCCTAGAGAGGAGGAGGGGGGAGGGGAGGTGGTACCATGTGAGGATAATTGTCAACAACCCTCGTGTTCTCGAGCTTAATGTTGAGGTACTGATCCACGGAATGCAGGGTTCCTGAATAGCCAAATCATTCTTCAGCTTCACAGTCACCTCTCTCCCGACCAGGTCCTTGAAATATGAGAAAAACAACTGCAACAAAAACATACTGAGGCGTCCGATAACGAAACAAAGCCAAAAAGCTTAAAAGTTCTGATTGGTCGGGGTGGGGAGAAGCTTACCATGACGTGCCTTCGATGTTCAACCGCGCTTCCGCCCAATAGTTTGAAGACAACGGCTGGTTTGCAGTTATGTGGCTCTGCAGATTGACACGGAATGCTTAAATACAAAAAAAATCTATATATTTTGCACCAACAAAAATGAACAGCAAGCCATCATACCCGAAACCTCATATGTTGTGGCATCATGATTTCAACAGGTGCAGCAGAGATTCTCTGTTTAAGGCTCAAAGAATTCCCTGATGCTGACTTAACCCAACACAGCAATACGCAACAAACAAACTCATATGAAAACCACAAAAAATCCAAACATTAACAAACAAAAATCCCAAAAAAAATGCAAAAAGGGGCAGAGTAATTACCATTGAGGAGCTATAACATGAGTAATAACCATCCCGATAGTTAAAAGCAACAGGACTTAGTGGGGAAGGAGTTGGTGGGCTCACAGCCATGGGAGGAGGCGGGATTGTCAATATAACATGTGACCCAATCGAAGCCGCCACAACGCCATCGTTAGCCCCTCGCAGCCCCTTCAACGAGAGCTCCTCCAACGCGTAGCAGTAATCGAGCAGAGCAATCGGACGAAAACTTCTTCAAAACCTTACAATTCGCCGCCACCGCCGCCATTCCCCGATCGGTGACCTGCCGGAAACCGCGGAGCTTTAGCCGCGTGAACCCCCGGCACCAGAGCGAGATCGTAGCCAGCCCATCATCATTCTCACTTTGTATTTGAGGATAAAATAGTGAAAAGAGGAGAAAAGGTTGATAATATGAATCAAAGTCTGGAGACAGATGGAGGATTTAGGGTGAATTGTTCATGCATAGTGACACGTGTACCTGAGGAGAAATACCAATAAAAAATTACGACCACCACTTCACTGTAGCTAAGCCATTCTCCCTTTATAGTTATAGAGATATTTAAAAGAAGAAAAAAGTGTTGTTGTACCCAAGTATTCAAAAAAGTGCTAATGTACCTCTAAATTTTTCAAAAGTGCCACTATACCCTCAAATGTATAATTTGGGCAGATTTTTCTTTTGCCAAGTGTAAAATGTCAAGAATACCCTCACTATTATTTAGTGGTAAAAAAAATATATATAGCGAAAATGCCCCAACCAAATCAATGAATAATCATCCCCTACCTAATTATTCATCTAATTCTTGCTTCCCTTTTTACATTCAACCCAGTTAAGAAAGGCAATCCAAATCCATACCACCAGTCACCGTTACTTTATCGGATGAAAGCGTTTGAAGTCGAGGGGACCAAAATCACTGTAATCAGAAATTAGTGTGAGCCGGGGGACCGAAACCGCCACACCCAGTAATAATTAGTATGACTAACTCAAGGTGACGAGATTATGGTAATTTCACCAATGTTTTCAGTTTGTTGAATTTTTGGATAAAAATGTTAACTTTTTTTTAATACTGGCCTGCTAGATTTAGTCCGATTTTTGCTTATTTGCAGTCCGTATTTTTGTTATATAATCATATATACAATAATTATGATATATAACTGATTTGCAAGTGTATGCAATAGAAATAATATATATATATATATATATGATGCATGTGTCTGACATTCTTAATTATTGATCATATCATATATATCAAAAACGTAGTTTTTTGGACTATAAAATAAACAAAATATGGACTGCGTCTAGAATTGCCCATTTCAATAATATTGTGCATTTATTTTGTAATTCAGTGATATTAATTTCTTGAATTTTTTTTCGTGCCCATGAGCCTTTGGGTCAAGGGAAAAAAAATCCAACAAGCGAGGGTAAATTTGTCTTTTAATTCAAAATGGTGTTGAAAATGGATTTTAGAGGTACACTTCTTTATTCAATATAAGAATAGGGGTACATCAGCACTTTTAAATTATTCGGGGTACATTGACACTTTCTTATAAACTTGGGGGTACATGAGCTTTTAACCCTTAAAAGTACCTTTTTTAGGTTCCATCATCATTTGTAGTTACCATATCTTATTTTAACTTTTTGATCATTGTCCTCTTTAATTACCATATTTTAAATCTTTATTTATGGTTTCAACATCATCTTTAGTTACCATATTTTTTCCCACCGCCATCTCCGTTTACCATGTAAACAAACGGAGTTTAATCCAACCTACTTATCATATTATCATATAATTAGCTTATCATATTAATCTACTTACCATGTATTAACCGTCAGTTGAATTAATTTTCAATAACAATTAAATCAAATCAAATCAAATCAAATATTTTAATTTACCAAATTCACGACTTTTAATCCTACGTACTTACCATGTAGTTACCTTATCATATTAACGTACTTATCATGTAGTTACTATCGGTTGAATTAATTTTCAAATCAAATCAAATTAAATATATTAATTTATTAAATCCGTCATGCTTACCATGTAAACGCATAATTTAATTTCGGTTGAACTAATTTACCAAATCAAAAATCATCAAATCAAATATATTAATTTACTATTTATAAATCCAAACCTTTTATACAAAAATCTGCTCGAAAATTCTCCATATACATATAAATAGGCTAGACTTTCCATCAATCAAACTATCTCCTACGTGTGAATAGCAACTCGCCGAGAATAGAAGCAACCATGTCAAAAGTTTTGACGTCGACCGATCGGATTTACAGGGATTGGATTTCTGGTGATATGTAAATTTCTGGTGATGTTTTGATATATATATGTGTAAAATTTGGCCAAGCGAAAATGTGCGGATTAAGGAGACTGAGGGAGGAATGCTACTTGAATCTCAACTCAATAATATGATCCACGGTTATCGAAATCTTAAGAACAAAGTAGTCATGGACTTCTCGAAATGAGTAATTTGATAAGACTGCTTGATTTTCATAGTGATAAGAAAGTGAGAAAATTCATGAGTAAATATCAGAAGTGCCTCTTGCCATTACTAAATGAGGAGGAGAAGACGGAGTTCGAACGAGGAATTGATGGATGATTGGGAGGAGTAGTATGAATAAAATCCTTGGTGGCGGCATGAACTAAAGCAATATGAATTTCCAACACATATAAAAGATTGAACAATTGGAGAATTTGAAACCATTAGTCATCACTTTATTCCTTTTTTACACTAGGTCATCAATTGTTGTGTTTTACACAATATCTCGAGGATCACGATTCGGATTGTAGATAGTAGGATATCCCACATAAATTAATTCGGACAGGAGTAGAATCGTTAAATGTATTGTAGAATCAGATAATAGTGTTGAATCGTCCAATTCCGTTACAATCTCATGCGACCTTTTCCAATAGAAAATAAGTAGTAGTTTTTTACATTAAATAATATTAATATAGGCTATACATTCCATTTCTTATATGTTAATATTTCTTTTTTGCCATTGCAATTTGCAAGCACAGATCCGTCCTAATTCAAATTCAAAACTGAATCCAAAACCTAATTCAAACCACTTGAGGCAACTCAATTAAGCACATTCCCCCAATTTATCTATGTATCATTCAATCAGTACTTTAATCAAATGAATTGGTAAAAGTTAATTTTTTTTTGATAACGTAACATTTACTTTGATAACTATAAATGTGTACTCTTTTACTTTTTTAATTCTATTATATTTATCAAATTAACGAAAATGATTACAAAAGTATTAATAAGGTGATCAATATAGATTTGGAGATCATGTAATACAAAATATTGCATTTTGTAAATAAATTCCGACTTACTATATATTAAAAGAGTTATCATAATTAGAAAATATTATATTGGAGATAATTTCTATTGAGAGTTTTGGAAAGATTCAAAATTATCAGAAAAAACATAACTACATTGCAGGGGATTGTCATTGTTTCAATGATTATTTAATTGAAAAATGACACCTACAAATTTTACTTTCTAAATGTAGATAAAATCACTTTGAAAGATTAAAACCCTAAGTTTAGAGCCCGTTCTCCCAGTCATATTTAATTTTATCATTTTAGTTTTATTTAATTTAGTTCTGTTCAATTTAATTATGTTCAACTTTGATGGAGTATGATTTTATAAAATTCATTTCAATTCAATCATACTATTACTATTTTTAATGCCTTTAATTGTTACTTTGATCCCATTCAATATATTTCAGTTTATTTAAATTCAGTTCAGTCGTGGCCAATTAAATTATGAAGTCTTTTCAATTCAGTTCAAATGATTATGGTATGATAAATTTCATCTTAAGTTAATTACTATATCTAATACATTAATTTTACAATAGTTCACTTCAATATATTTTAGTTCAATTGAGTTACCACCAAATAAGATGGCCAGTTAAAACAAGATTAAAATCTTAGGAGAATGAAATATAAAACCTAGATTACATTATATAAATAAATATTAAAACCTAGATTAAATAAAAATGATACCCTAAAAAATAAAGGTTATATATATCATTTTTCTAAATACATAATTATTAAAATATTGAAAAAGGCCTTCACAGTAAATAATAAATAGTTATGCCCTTTTAGACAACTTTGAATCTTCTCATATCATTAATATAAATTTTCCCAATATATTATGTACTATATTAGTATTAAAAATAATTAGTATTAGTTTGAAATAGTCATAGTATAGACTATATGGATAGGCTCTTGGCAATTTTAACTGACTACTTACAAAAGCATACGACTTACCTGAAACACAAAAGAAAGAGCATACGGCTCAAAGTTTGATATTTTGGGTATTTCGTGTAACCTGAAAAATATGAATTTGATGACATGAGTTGTTTATGTATGTCAAGGGAAATGATTCGGTGATATTTTCATATCGAAATTTAGATAGCTGCATAGGATAAGTAGGTGTCCAATTTGAACTTTCCCTTAAGAGAACGCTTATCCCTTAGTAAAAATTACAGTCGTGATTTTAATCATAGTAAATATATTTATGTATATTTAAAAATAATCATTTGGTGAAATTTTACAGTTCTGCGATCTCGATCCTACGTTTCCGATCCTACTCCAAAAACAATCTTGCGAACCTTTCTACATGTTTGTCTAATGTTGAGGCCCAACTTCTGAGCACAACTTTTTTTCTTTGTTGTGAGTGGCGATTCAATTTAAACTGCCAGCCATCATGAAATAAAATCTTAATTAATTTTAATTTATGCATCCCATAAATAACCCATTTAACCCCAAACTATAAAGTCGTGTGTCTATTTTTAATCGTGTATTTAAGTAAAAGTACATTGTGTTCCTCTAACCTTCAAAATCAAAACACGAAGAAATTCATACTAGATACTCAGTAATTTATTTGCAAGAGGTATTTAGTGGTTTATTTGCAAGAGGTGAATACAATGGCACACTTACGTACCTCAGCATGATGAAGACGACGTTCCAATATAACAACTACGAACGAACAAAAATACAAAGACCGCGGATACTCAAATACAAGAATGCATTAAAGTCGACTCTGAAATTAAATAATAAGTAAAAAATTAGGAATTGAATGCAGCACTTTACCTTAATTATTGAAATTTAGTTCTTTTCAATTATTTTATTATTCAAGATTTTTATAATACAAACATTTATCCAATTGACATAATTTTATTATTTACAACACTATTTACATCAAATGTTTACTTTGTATTCACATACTCATTGTATTATTTTATAATAACATCATAAAAACAGCGCAACGTGCGGTCCGGTTAACCTAGTTTTATGGAAAACGAGCAATCTGGACTTAAGAGTTTTCAGAAAATTTTCAAATAATTATACGTTCATGATTTACATGGATTATGTCATGAGCTAGTTAATTGTTATTGCAGAGTTTATTATACCAATCAATGTAGAAGTAGCTTGAATGCATTGTTAATGGTTGGCAAGTATGATCATGCTTATTGTGGAGTGGATTTGACGAAGACATGTGGGTTTGTTCAATTTCAGACATATAAAAGATGAAGAGTATATTGAAAAATTTCAGTTGCCGCATAATGATATTATTTATAACGTTGTCGATGACACAATGTCATACGATTGAGTTGATGACTGAGTGTATTGGAGAATTTCAGTTGTCGCATAATATCTAGTACAGTAAGTATATTGTACAATAGGGGTATATATACCCCAGGCATTCTTTTGCAAATATGTAAAAATATTAAATTCAATAATCAGTAACCTTCACACCACGCTCACAAATTTTCCTAAAATATAGGAACTCACCCTATTTTTTCTAGGAAAAATTCTCACGAATGGCGTAATAAGAGTTGAAATTCCTACTTAGGGCGTAAAACTTTTAATATTCATACTAAGGGCATTAAATTACTTTTAAGACAAATTTACCCTTTTTATTCTTTTTCTAAAAGTAGTTTTACTTAATTTTATCATGTAAATTATCATGTATAAATTTTTTTATCATGAACTTCTCTCCATGTATTAAATTTTATCTTTCGTCTCCATATTCTTGTAATTGGTTAATTCAATATATAAACTTGCGGGTGACGTTACCGGGATACAATTATATTAGAGATTTGGTCTTAATTTAGAGGAGATTTAGGGTATATTACTTAAAGTTTAATTAATATAAATTAAATTTACATGATAATGTTATATTTTTATAATATTGTTAGCTGTAAAAAATTCTTATTCTTGATAATTTACATGATAAAATTTCCATGATAAAATTCTTATTCTTGATGATAACTTACAGGATAAAATTTCCATGATAAAATTCTTATTCTTGATATTTTACATGATAAAATTTCCTTGATATTTCTTATTCTTGATAATTTTTGCTAATTTACATGATAAAATTTCCATGATAAAATTTTTATACATGATAATTTACATGATAAAATTATGTAAAACTAAATTTAGAAAAAGAATAAAAAGGGTAAATTTGTCTTAAATGTGATTGAATGCCCTTAGTAGGAATATTAAAACTTTTACGCCCTAAGTAGGAATTTCAACTCTTATTACGCCCTTTGTGGGAATTTTCCCTTTTTTCTATTCCAAATTCTTAAATACCCAAGAAACCTAATTTCTCACTATTTGTTTTCTTCAACAGAATCTTTTCTTTTTAACAAGATGAGAACAAGAAAAGCAGAGATCGATTGTTTTTCTTGTCCAGATTGATTACTTCATCACGTTGTGGCACATTGGTGATTGGAACTCGCTAAATTTTTCGATATGTTGCAAATTTATTTTGTTTTCATAATTAAATTTACTTCTCATTCAATTTTTAATTTTTAGTTCCATCGCTTTTTGCAGGTACATACACATAGCATTGCCGATACATCTATCTAGAGATTTTGCAAAGAATTGTATTAAAAGCAGTGCTGCTTCATGAGATTTTGACCTATTTAATTTTTCATGAATATGTATACTTTATTTCGATTTTTTTTCTTTATTAAAATCATCTCCCTTGTGTTGAGAAATTGTTTTCTTATACACAAAATCCAATTCGGAATGGATAGTGCATAATCTTATGTGCTCCATTGCACATGAAAAGTAATTTGATTACATTAAAAAATTTATTTGTTTATAAAGGTGTAATTAAATAGGGTTCTTTTTAAATTCATTCAATTTACTTAATAAGAAGTTGAGCTTTCCAAACTTCAATTACACAATTTTAAAAATTGTGTTTATCATTTGATGAAGTATAAATGTGCATTTCAAGAATACCAGTTGTGCATTTTACCAATGAAGAATGTGCATTACTAGTATTATCATTTTACCTACTAAAATTCAAATATATATGGTAAAATTAGTTGTGCATTTTATAGGTGCTGATTGTGCATTTTAACAATGATATATGTGCATTTCCAATACTTTGATTTACACAATAAACTTCCAATTTGTATGATAAGAAAACAGATTTTGCATTTCAAAAGTGGTGAATGTACATTCTAACAATCATGTATGTGTATTTTTGTCAATGTCATTTTAGCTACTAACCTACAAATGTATAAATCTTAAAGTTTTGATAAAGAATAAATGTGCATTTCAAGTAAGATGATTGTGCATTCTACCGTTGTTACACTTGCATTTTACGTAAGGTAATTGTGCATTTTAAGTTGATGTATGTGCATTTCTAGTACAAATGCCATGCACCACTTTATCTTCACTAACTCCAAATATATTCAGTTACACTTTTTTAAAATTATGACTATCATTCGATCAAGAATAAAAGTGCATTTTGAAAGATGGCAATTGTGCAATTTGACGTATGTGTTTTACAGAACCATTTGGGGTATTATTAAATTTTACGGGTGATGTACAAAGGTGAAGATTGTGCAATATAACACGGATACATGTACATTTCCAACATTAACATTTTAAAGCTACTAAAAAATTTTAAGTATCATGTACAATTTAATGCATATGTAAATTTAGTTTGCAAAAATCTATAGAGTTTATGTAATTCATTATTTATCAAATGCATCTTTATTATTAATAAATAATGTATTTTGCAGAATTAATATGCACATTGTATATGAAATAATCATAAACTAAGTAGTTTAAAAGCAATTTAAAATGCACTTTTTTAGCATCTACAAAGTGCACAATTAAAATATTATAAAATGCATGATACATTTTAATAAACAAGGTGAAAGTTACGAGAACTTATATGAAAATAATTATTGTGAGAAAATTTACTGTTTCAATAAAATAAATTCCAATGAAAAATCTCTTAATTTGATAATGATGAGATGATAATTGGAGTGTTCAAAAAAATGAATTTGAAATTTAAATTTTAGCCTACAGTACATGCAGATCAGAAACAAAGGTTGTTAGAGAGAATTTAGGATTCAAAAAAGGTGGGGTTATTTTTAGAATCAAGACATGGACTAATCTTGCAATTTAAGTATTTTTATTTAACAAAAAAAGGCCTGGGGGTACATACCCCCGTTGTATGTTATAATTTGCGTATCTAGTAATTGTGTTGATGACTATTGATTTCCTTTCATTGTTATGAGATCAAGAAAGGAGAAATAGAGGAAATCAAAATTGAATGTGCCTTTCATCTGGTTAAGTTTCATTTTATTATATATAATTTTATAATTATGATCTGACGGAGTTGATTCTTTAAAACAACCTGTTTTAAAGGTCCTATATTTTTCCTTCAAAAAAAAAAGGTCCTATATTTTATTTTATTTCTGATTTCCTTTTTATGGATTCAAGGTGAAATTTACTATCGATCAGTTTCACAACGTTCTTAATTAATAGTTCTATTCTAGCTAGTATGTTTAAACATGCAGTTCAGTTTAAACACTCAAAGTAAGAACACAATAATTGGTTACGCAGTTCGGTGATGAACACAGAGTTTTGTGTTTAGACACAGAGTTTTGTTCAGCTGCTTTTCGTTCAGTTGCATTGAATGCCAGATCATTCTGCCTTACTATAGCTAACTCCTTCATTTCAAAAGCGGACAGTGCTCCCATGAACTCATCAACGGTCATTTCAGATGTATCGTGGAGTTCCTCTATTGCAATAGTCTTTCCTTTGAACCTTGGTGGTAGAGACCTCAATATTTTCTGTACAACATCATCTTCAACAAACGGTTTCCCCAACTGATGAGCTGAGTTAACCAGATCTCTAATCTTTGAATTATAGTCAGCAATGGTCTCATTATCATGCATAACCATAGTATCAAATGTTGTCTTTATTGTATGCATTTTTTGTCGTTTTATTTTTGCATCCCCTTCATAGCTGGCTTTCAATTTCTCCCATGCATCCTTAGCAGTGCAGCACGTTGAAATTAAGCGAAAAACTTCTTGATCAACACAAGAGTTGATGCACTTGAGTGTTTTGTTGTTAAGTCGCTTGTCTTTCCTCTCTTGAGTGGTCAGCTCCTCTTTGTTTTTCAAAACACCTTCGGTTGCGCCTGCTGCAGGTGGCTGTCTGGCTGGTGTGCACTCGTTCTCGACCCAGTACCATGCTTCTTCATCTAGAGCATCAATGTAATGCCTCATCCTTGCCTTCTAATAACCGTAGTTGTACTTATCCAGCATGGGTGCGCGGGTATATAATGAACCATCCTTCTCCTGGTTCGCCATGATCGATAGGGATCTCCACTGGTTTTGTTAAAGGCACAACTCAGTGGACTAGCTCTGATGCCGAATGAAATTTAATATCGATCAGTTTCACAACGTTCTTAACTAATAGTTCTATTCTAGCTAGTATGTTTAAACATGCAGTTCAGTTTAAACACTTAAAGTAAGAACACAAGAATTGGTTACGCAGTTCGGTGATGAACACCTACGTCTGCGGGGTCTTGCCCAGTATGAAAATCATCCACTAAAATGACCAAGATCAGTTACAATGTTCCTCAAACAATTAACTATCTAGGACTTATCTTTTCCTTGTGGATTTGTGAGTTCCACTCACTGCCGGTCAACAACTCCTCGTTGCTGTCTTGACCACTTCTCCTGAAGTATTACGGCTTGCTGATTTCAGACTCCTGGTGATGGCTAAGACCTATTGGACTCCTTCCAATATGCTGCTCCAACTATAAACCTATTCTGATATGTAGAATACTTTCTTGTAAGATGGATACTTGTTGTCGCAGCTTCTCTGTATATTTATAGTCCAATGCTATGATGCCGTCTTGATCTTCTCGATCCTTCCATTACGGCAATGCTAATCCACTCATCCAGCTAATCACAACTACAAGTAGTCTCCTAGCTATATTCTACTTCTATAGCTAATTCTGAGGAAATATAATCTTTCCTTATTTGAGACTAAACCTGACTAAGATACAACTCTATCATATATTGTCTAGCTAATCAAATCAGCATAAAATCAATCTTCACTTATCATCTTGATTTTCTCGAATATCATCTTTGATTGCATAAGAGTTGTACTTTATCTCCAATACTCTTACTCGGTTTCTGATTCTGTTTTAGCAAGTGTTTAAACATCGGTATGTTTAAACATGATAACTCTACAAAATAGACAACTATATTATACTGAGTCTTCTGGACTCTTCACAAGGCATGCCATAAAATTCTTCCAACGAATTGTAATTTAATCTTTTACTAGGTATATATTAAAAAGCAGAAAGTGGCGGCATAAATGTAAATATAAAAAACATGTCCGCCGGAAATTTAATCAAATAAAAAGTATATAGAATAAAACGTCACAACTTTGTGCGTTTTGTAATGCCCCGCCGCCCTGCCTTCCACCGTTTAATTAATTATTATAGTACGCACACAAAGTTAACTAATTTAACTTACCTACTAATTTTGAAAGTTTAACTAATTATGAAAGTTTGTCCACGGCCGCTGCTAATTATGAAAGTTTAATTAATTAATTTAACTAATTTACTAATTAATTTAACTAATTTACTAATTTACTAATTAATTTAACTAATTTACTAATTTACTAATTAATTTAACTAATTTACTAATTTAATTAATTCCCACCGCTCTTTTTGTTACTATATAGTTTGACCACGGCCCATATAATATACCAATAACATAATAATCTCTTATATTCCTTATATGTTTACTTAATTTTGACGATAAATATAAATATATATATATATATATATATATATATATATATATATATATTCATTCCTTATACATATATATACACTTAACCAAACTCACTTTATTTGGATACATATTCGTTATACATTAAAAATTTGTTATATATATACTTTATATATTATTTCTTTAATTACGTCTCCGTTAAATTAATTTGGAAACCAAATCAATTCCTTCCTACGTGTAGAACATTATTTATAGTATATATTGTTTTTTCCTTATATAAAAAAGCAGTATAAAAATTCCATGTAATGATTTAGTATTTTGTTATACCGGTCGGCCACAGCGGGTACGGAATCATCTCAATCCCTCGGACACGTTTTGATCAACGGGTATTGATTTGCTGAATTGTAGATGATTCTAGCTCGACGATTATGACGTAGTTTCCGAGTTTAGCCGTTTGCTGAATTGTAGATGATTCTAGCTTGAGGTTACGACGTAGTTTCCGGACTTAGCCATAAAGAAGTGCGAAAAAGCTCCTCAAGCCAACTGAAGCATCTGATGTAAAACTTTCATCTTGATCGAATGGGTCTCTTTTTTCGGTCCGGTCCCTTTACCTTGCCTTTCGGTATGACGAATCGTTCCCAAAGCGAATAGGAGAGTGGTAAGAAAGACTTGGTATCAACGGAGAGGTCGGGCTGATCTGGCTGTGAGAACCGTTGTAACGGCCAATTAATCAGTGAAATTGCAATAGTCTCGAGACAAACGCAAATGTTGGCATGCATGGATATGGATATGGAGTTCGGAGACCATCGAGTTCCGGTTGGCAGTTGCAATGTCTATCCTCCATCTTCCAGGTAGACGAAGAAACTTACACTCACAGTTTTAAACTAATTTAGGTTCTTGGAGACTCCACTAATGGGCGCAATTTTCACGTTTCGTGGTGCAAGATATTTTCTTAACTCCACCCGTTTCTGCTTAATCATTTACTTGAGTTTAAGAATTTGAGCAAATGTTTCGAGGTGCATGCATCTTTTCTTCTTATTCACTATAATTATTTTTAATGTTAATCAATAGTACGTAGGTTACAATGTTGAGATTAAGTGAACCCGCCTGATTAAGAAGGTAGCACAAATCAAAAGAATAACATGCCTTGATTGCCGAGATAGGCTCGTGTGTTGATTTTATATTGATGCTAATTGCTGAATTTTTTAGGTTTATGCGTGGATGAATGGATGATATTGTTATGATTTTTTTTTGAGTTTCTAATTAAACTTGATGCATAATATACTCTTTTTTCACAATGTGGTGAAGGCAAATAATTGTACCCTACCCCTGCTGCATTCTTTATGATTAGGTTCTATTTTTTCATTAGTTTTAATCCTTTTCTATAAGTTTTATATCATGAATTAGTTCTTGGGATTCCTGGCTCCATTTCCATATATGTATCCTACAAGTTTTGTTTGACACTAGTGATATTTTATATTTGTGGGTGTTCTTGCAGCATTGCACACAGATAATGCTGATGGTTATTTTTTATGTGAGGATGATACGAAAAATCTCAAGTTTTTCAAGTAGGACTTTCTTTAAATATTAAAAAATATTGTCTCTAAATCGAACAAGGTTAAAATAGTAATAGTACACATACATTTGATTGAATAGAAATATTAATGAATTTTTCTAAATAACGGAATTGATCTATATGAACTGAATTAAACTAAAATGAAGTAAAAGTAAATATACACAAAATAATATGACTAAATTAATTTGGATAGCATCAAATCACATTTTTTAAATCAACTTGATTGATCTGTTTAGAATTGAACTAAATTTATCTGGTTTGAACTGAACTGAAAAAGTTGTACAAAGTTATAATTAAAAATATATAGGAATTAACTAAACTGAATAATATTTATAAAATTATTATTTTACAATTATATCATAAAACCGCGCGACACGCGGTCCGGTTAGGATAGTCTTAATAAAGCATACAAATCTTTTTGTCTTCATTTAGTCTTTTGAATTCTGTATTTGAATTGTCAATGTTCAACTTCCAAGTTTAACCACTAAATTTGATTAGTTTGTATCTGTTTGATTGTTACCTCTGATCAATCAAAATTGTACAGTTTTACTGAATGAAAGCATACGTTACCTAAACCTTTTTAAAAATAAAAAAATATTTTTTTAAAGCCCCCTTAGGCTTTTCTTGAAACCGCCTCTGAATTGCATGATCTTTTTTTAATCTTATCATCTTTTTTTTTAACAAAAAAGGTTTACTTAAGTAAAATAAGTTTATAATTACTGTTGACCTTTTGCTTTAGCTTTACCTATATGTGATGTAAACTTTTCAAAATAATCACTATAGTTAACTTTTTTCGTAAATCAAGATTGTAAAAATAATAATATATAAAGCTAGTGGGGCGGTTATAATAACTTTATAAAATGAATGGTACTCACAAATGAAAATCGGTGTAATCTTCTTGATATTGTGTTGACTTATAATTGTTCTTTTTAAGTTTCGATTTTTTATATCTTAATTTAAAGTTAATTAAGCAAACATGAATAATTTGAAATAGGCTGAATTTCATCAATTTTATTTTTGCTGAACTGAACTTGCATCCAACATTCTAAATTCATGTTTTTCTTTTTTGAACAAATGTTATATAACATCCCGGGTGTATGTATCCCACCTTAAAATGGGCTAACAATTGTCCATATACTATTTATAGCAATAAAAATTACAAATGCACAATTATATATATTTAAATACAAATCTTCATATTTTAAAATGTACATGGGATACGTACCCCGTATGTATGATATAATTTGCGTTTTCTAGTTGTTTTACAGGCCTTTTATACGTAGTCCGTATTTTGCTTATTTGCAGTCCGTATTTTTTTAAATAATCATATATACAATGATTCTGATATATAATTGAATTGCAAGTGTATGCAATAGAAGTAGTATATATAATGCATACGTCTGATATACATAATTATTGACCATATCATATATATTGAAGGCGTATTTTTATTTTGGACTGCAAAATAAGTAAAATACGGATTGCGTATAACATGCCCCTTGTTTTATTTCCAACATGCCCCTTGTTTTATTGTGCCTTTTGATGAGAAGATAAAGGTTGGACATGCCCAAAGAGGCAAAGATCAAATTCCACGTATTAAATAAAATAGGTAACGCCTAGATTTATAATACCCAATTTCTAAAAATTGGGTACGCCTACATTCTAAAAGTATCTAATTTCTAGAGTTTGGTTAATTTTCTCCGTTAGTTCAGTTAGTTTGAGGGGTATTTTAGTAATTTATATTCTAAAAAAATCATATTTCACTTTTATTTTCGTATTTCCCGCACGAAAATCACCAATTCCTCTTTCGCTCTGCAACTCACAAGCGCCCGACGTAAGGGTACTGTGCCAACCCAGAAAATTGATCCGGCACGGCCCGAATTTTTTGACCCGCACTCAGAATTTTAGTATTACGGGTCGAACCCGGACAACACTTTTTTCACTTTCCTGGTTTGAGTTTCCGGGTTCCCGGTTCCGGGTCGGTTTGGGTCAAACCCAATTTTTCCCGGGTCAACCCATTTATTTTTTATGGAGATACGAAAAAATGGGAGTATGATTTTTTAGAATATAAATTACTAAAATACCCCTCAAACCAACTGAACTAACGGAATTAATTAACCAAGATCTAGAAATTTGGTGTTTTTAGAATGTAGAGTACTAGATATTGAGCACTTTGAATGTTGGGTATAGAAATTGGGTATTTTGACCAATGTTTGATCTAGTTTTTGCAAATTAGTCAAATGATATCTTCACTTTATTAAAGCATGAATGTTGATGTAGGTAGCAATATACTATTTTTGTCTTATGAAAAATATTGAATCGTTTACGTATAATTAATCAATTTACAAATCGCGTTCACACTTTTCTCTTCTTTTTATATATGTCATTTCTTAATCTTTTTATTTTTGAAATGAAATTATTTCACTTTTATCTTTTTTTTTTCTCTTATATTTTATGATATCTCTTAGAGATAATAAACAATAAAATCTATATATTTGTTTTTGTGGATAAGAATAACAAATCAAGGCAGCATGGATAATCGGGCAACTCATTAAATGTTATTTATACCGACCTTCCCCTTCATTTCATCCTATAAATAACGTTGCAGATTGCAGAAAACCAATTGAAGGATCTCTGAATTTTATAAAAATCTCAGAAAATTATAGTTACTGAGTTTTCCGATGGCCGGTGAAGAAGCAGGTGAACTGAAAACGGTGGCCGGCGACAAGTACCGGTCGTTCTTGCATGAAGAAGGGAAGATCTTCGAGTGGAGGCACGGCGGTCCTCCGACGTACGACGCCGTGAATAAGGTCTTTGAAGATGGCCGGACTAAGGTATCAGATCAGACCAGATATATATATATATATATGCAATCTTTTGTAATAAGTTGTATAATCTTCTCATCAGACGGGCAGATCATAAAATCACATTTTTACATAGAAGAATAATTAAAATTTAATTTTGTTTTTATCTATTTTTTTTACCGTTAATTAATTTGCAGGAATGGCCAAAGGGGTCCTTGGAAGAGGTGGTTCAAAATGCTGTCAAATCATGGGAGATGGAGTTGTCTCACAAAACTCGTATCCAAGATTTCAGGACCCTTAATCCTGATAAATTCAAACTCATAGTCAATGGTAACATTAACAAATTAGTTCATGTTTGTCTGAGATTATTTTCTACAGATCTGAACTGAATTAAATCGGATTGAAGTGAAATTATTGCATTAAAAGTAGACTCGTAGATTTAGAACTGAATTATATTTTACTAAACTGAATTAAATTAAACTTATCTGAAATTATCACTTATAAATTCCACCAGATAGGGTCTTAATCATGTTCTATTGTTCTCTCGAATTTATTCTGCACATTTCATGATTCAATTCAGTTCAACGCATTAATTATTCATCTAACAATTTTTACTAAATTATTTAAATTTAGTTAGACAAGTTAAACAATTATTTTTCATGTAGCAACACTTTTTATCATATGGTAAATGATTTGGACATCCAAAAAGATCATTTCATGATGATGAGCACTTTTTTGATAGAGTTATGGTTCCTTTTCAAGCGTTTCTACAATGAAAGAAACAAAATCATGAAAGAGATAATGAGGGTCCTTTTATTATTATAAGTTGGTGAAGTTTTTATTATTAGTAAATTTGTATATTAGTTAGTCTAGTTCAGTAAAAATATGATTTTGAAGAGTTATCACTTAAATGAATTTAATTTAGTTAATTCAGATCAGTAAAAAATAGTTTTAACAGAGTACTGGAGTCGATTATAGATGTTTATTTTAAATTTAATTAAACGGAACATATATATCAACTTATTTAATTTTTTGTGGTATAGGAAGAGAAGGGCTGTCCGGGAAAGAAACGCTGGAAATGGGAAGCTACAATGCACTGTTGAAAAGCTCAATGCCAGAGGAATTCAAGGTCTACAAATCTGAAGAAGAGAGCTTCGAATCGTCGCACGATGTTTTCCGATCGGCTTTTCCTCGTGGCTTTGCATGGGAGGTGATCGGCGTCTTCTCCGGACCGCCGGTGATAACGTTCAAGTTCCGGCACTGGGGTTTCTTCGAAGGCCCCTTCAAAGCTCACGCCCCCACCGGAGAGATGGTTCAGTTCTTCGGCGTCGCTGTGATGAAGGTAATAACTAAGCATATACACACACTTCAAGAACAGATTTTTTTTATTTCTTATCATTCAAAACGTCTTATTTCGTTCTTTTTGATATTTATAAGTATATCAATTTGGTTAAAAATAAAAATAATTTGACAAAATTTAATTATCATACTGATTCTTTATTCAACATAAGTTCAGTTCAACTAATCAATAAATAGGAGAAATAAGAGGAGAAATAAGTTAAATGCATTTTTATCAACATTTTAGAGTTATATAAAGTGAAACGCAATCTTTAATTTTAATGAATTAGTATGTAATATTTTTTTATCATGGCTTTGATCGTAACAACAAAAGTATTTTTATTCACAAAAATTAATCTGTTATATTATACTGTATTCGCACATATAGTTGTTTAACCAATCATAAAATTGCTGATATATTATATCATGCGAGATTTGACTAGACTGATATGTTGAAAAAATATAATATTTCATCATATAATGTCTTTTAATTGCTCTCTTGTTTTCTTCCATGCACTCAATTTTTCCATCATTTATAAATCTGGATCAATTTTCCAAAATAATTACATGTCATTTCCCTCTCAATTGGAAATGGTCAACTAGACATTAATTTTTGAATGTGATAGAAAAGAACCGTGGGGGACATTTAGGTAAGATGTTAACGTTTGTCACATGAAACTCAACATTGACCTAATTTGGATTTAGACACGATTTCATGTTTCATGGACGATCATTTTGTTTATGTTGATGATCAGGTTGATGAATCACTGAGAGCAGAAGATGTGGAGGTTTACTACGATCCCGGCGAGCTTTTCGCCGGACTTCTCAAAGGACCGCCCATCGTCTCCGGCGACCCTACTTCAGCCTCATCCTGTCCTTTTCGCAAGTAAACGATGAAGATGAAGAAAATTTCAAACTCTAGCTTCCGTGTCAAGGAAGATGTAATATTATAACATTATCACATTACTTGCTTCAAAGATTATTCATCGTTTTCTATTTTATAATGTAATCATAAATTCATGATCATAATTTTAATCCAGAACTCCAGGAAGTTATCTTCTAGTCTTCTTCTTCACTAGAATAAATAATGAATCCTATGCTGGGCTACTCCTACATTGGTGTACAACAACAGAGCTTACAACCCTATGCAGTATACTATGCAGATCGAAAGCTAAACTATATCAAAGAATAGTGCTAAAAACCGCTTAAATGGACTCCTCGCCCAGAGCGATTTCACCTTCGCAGGTCATGATGTTTAGGCTATCGTCCATGATGGCCTGAGTCAGCATTTCCGTGCAGAACGGGTCATTTGGTACGAGCCATAGTGCCTGTTTCAAAGGTCGGAAGTTTGAACAAAATGAGTGTGATTCAGAACAAAGAGCACGATCGAACAGAAGAAAGAGTTTCTTGAAAATCAGTAGATAAAGCGCTAATGATTTTCTTGAACTGAGGGGAAAGAAAATATCCTACCTTGTGATAGTATTCAATTGCTTTGGAAAATTTGTTCTGCAAAAAAACATGAAATTTGTAAAAAAAAAAACCAACCATGCGAACACATGTTTTTCCACGGAAATTATATAAACAAAATGGTTACCTGCAGGTGATAAGTGTATGCAAGACCTGTATAAGTGCTCAAACTTCTTGTCGACAAAGCAAGAGCTTTTTCATAATACGAAATCGCCTCATCGAACCTCCTGTTGTAAGAATGGAAAATGATCAGGTTACCTTAGATTAATCTTCCCCCACATTAACACTGAAAAAAGAAAGACTGCACAAGAAAAGTGAGAAGTAGATCATACTTCAGTTTTCTCAATGCATGAGCAAAATTGACAAGAGTTGGCTCCCACATCAGACCTAGAGAGGTTGGAATGAGTGACAATGTCTGCTCAAACCACCACACGGCCTTCTTATGCCTGAAGGAAATCAGAATGGACATAAGCTACAAAGCTTGAGAAATCTAATTCTTGCACATGATTACATAACCTCACTTAGTTTCAGGAGAATACAGGAAGCAAAATTTCATGGACCTAGGTTTAAGAGAGAACTAATTGCCAAACAGTTACTAACTTATAACATTTTCAAGAGTCCCAACATTCTACACGTGAAATGTATATGCTACAGTATCTAGAGATAAGGAGATCCGTTCGCCAATATTTTCCCAGGAAAATAGCAAACAAAGATTCTAGAGAATTTAAGTGAGTGCAAAGTGGAAGAGATGCAATGCTACTTACTCTTTCATATTATAGGCAACCACTCCGAGTTCATTGTATACAAGTGGGTCAAAAGGGCAGATTGTCTTAGCTTGCATAAAGAACTGCAAGTAAAGACACAATCAGATTACTAAATATACCCAAAGTTCCTGTCAACCTTAAGCTCCAAATAGTGTGAGAAGCATTTAATAAATTGACTGTGTGTGCATGTGTCCACGCCGAAGGAGCATATATATATATAAGGCAGTGCAAACTGCTAACAGATCTAGATTCCTGCATACACTAACTGCAAATTTATTTCACAAAAACAATATGTGTACCTGCTCGGCCAATTTAAAATTGTGAGTTCGCATGTATTCCATCCCAATATACAGGGTAGGCAGATGACACCTGGAATACGAGAATTCTAAGGCTCAACCAGTATATGACAACGTAAATAAAAAGAGTAACAAGGAAGAGAATTGATTAGGGTTAGGAATTGATAATGGAATTGATCAGGATAGGGTTACTGATATGCATTCGTCAGAAATTAGAAAGCATGTAATGGAAAGTGAATTTCATGTAACGGAAGAGGAATCTACCCTGGAAATAAACGGGCAGCAGTCCGATAAGCTGACATTGCTTGATCTCCCTCCTCACGAGCAGCATAAGCATTGCCATAACCTATCCAAGCTGGAGCAAATGTACCATCTAAACTAATTGCTTTACTGCAAAAGAAATCGGACAGCCACGAGAAATCAAACATAAGCCTGAACAATAAAACCAATGAATCTGCCAGGTTTTTCTCTCTGATACTAACAGTATTTTTCTAACAATGGACAAGGGACGGTGAGACCCTCATAAAAATAATTTCAATAGGTGATAATCAAACCAACTAGTAACAATGAATTTTGAATATACGAATTACAAGTATGCAATATATATTGTAGAAACTGGTACCAGAAAAAACGACGTGATTGTACAAACTTCTTGATGCAGTAGTAGTAGCAACCGACCGCAAACCATGAAAGGGCCCTGCATAGAAATTGCATGTCTGAATAATATAGTCAGATCTGAAGTAAACTTAAGGGAAGTACAAAAAAGCTAGATGTCATCTTATTATTATCATAATGCACAAGTACAAATGAATACAATGGCATACTCCATGGTTTGAAATCATGTTATAGTAGTTAAGGCGCAAGCACACCAATACAGTCTCTAAGTATAACTACATGAGAATAAGATGTGGTAGAAAGATGGTATTTCCTTATTTCACAAAAAAAAGAAAAAAGAAAATCTGAACTAAATCCTAAACACACGAGAAAACAAAACACACACCAAGGTTGCGTAAAAAATAAAGAAGAATTGTTGTTCTCACTGTTGAGGATAATCCTTCACCAAATTGGTGGCCATAAGATACAGCTCATTTGAGTTTCCAAGCTCCATGGCTGCAGCTAAATGTACCTGTGTACTCTTCAAGTGGAAAGGGTCCTTTTCAAGCAAGCTGCATGTATTATATGCAAGAAAGTAAACATCAATCGAGTAGCAGGTATTAGATCGCTGGGTAAACAAATTAACATCTCACCTGGCTGTAATTTCGAAGCATTTTTGGTATTCACCACACTGATGGTAGTACTCAGCTTTACATGCCAAAAGATCAGTGTTATTATTTAGTGTACACAAGAAGGATTTCTCTAAAGGATCTGTGCAAGCCTCCTCCTGTTTGAGTTCTCCAAATTTGGCTTCCACAACAGCATCTTTGTCATACTGGAAGGCACAAGATACATTGGTTAAATGCAGTAATGCACAATTCAAGAGACATTCTCCGATGTAAGTATGATGGAAGGAAGACGACAAAGAGCAAATAGATGTTGTTTATGGCTTATCATTAGAGAGCATAATCCAATTGAATGGAAATCCTACCTTCTTTATTAAACATGAATAAAACGAAGAAAGCCAGCCCTCTTCAGGACCAAAACGCAGAGATGAAATTAGATCTTTTTCTGCAATTAATCAGCAAAACACCGCATCAGTACAATCCTATCACAGATCTTAAAAGAATTAAGGAATGAATAATTCCATTAGATTCTCACCTTCTGCACAAGTCAGCATATGTTTATCCAAAAGACTTTCTAATGCCTGACAAAAGAAAAACATTACGTGAGACAAGCTTGACTAAATATAAGGAGAGAACCGAAGCATTTAATCATGAGGACCAACACTTTGAATGGCATAATGTCAGAGGTTAATTCTAGAAACTGTCATACTCTCAACGTCAAGGTTGCTGATTCAGTAACAGCTATCTAACAATATGCAATGGCACAATTACAATGAAAATCAAACATATAAAAGATTCTGTTTAATAACATTCCATTTCTCCGCTCAATAACACAGAGCTCAAAAATATGTGGTTAGCCGTATTTTAAAAACTAAAGGTTCAAATCCATACCTCATAACATAATGGATCAGCCTTGATAGCAGCGATATACCTTGAAGAATAGAAATAAATTAATCTGGATATCAGCTTAATCGTATCAAGAAATGAGCTGAACTAATTGCATATATCAGGTCTGTCTCCAACAGAAAAATGTACATTCACAACCACATAAACTGATTACACTACAATAGACAATGCAGTAACTAACCACAACCGAGCTTGTGCATGTTTTTCCATTGCTTCGTGTGCTTTGCCTCTTAGAAAGCAAATTGCTGATAAAATCTGCAATTGTAGGTAAGACATTAGCATGATTCTAACATCATGAAATGATAAACGACACATCAGGTGTCTTTTACACTCACTGTAAGTTTTAAAAATGCACAAAAGCATAAGTTTTTCCGTTAGTATTCTGGGAAACTGCAGGACTTTACCCTACAAGCAAGTTCTAGAATGTTATTTTACCATTCTTTTATAGTGCAGTGAAATAACTTACATTAATTTCACGATCTTCACCATCTTTGTCCAAATACATAATGTTACATTCCCTCGTATCTGTCATGTTTCCATGGTCATCGATTTTTGCATCACCAAGCATCAGCAGGCACTGGTCCCACTCTCTCAATTCTTCCTGGATACAAATTCAGAAAAAAATCAAGAAAAATCCCAACTTTCAGACCTAAAAGCACATTCTTCCATTCTAAAAACTTACATTAATTGATGCTAATCTTGAGAAATAAACAAAATACGTACTTGTATAACATAAGTTCAGAATACGATGATAACCATATACATGGCAGGGTAGATATGAATCTTCCCAGGTAACCTTTTACCACAATTCGACAAACTTTAATTTCAATTAGACATTAAGTAGGACACAAGCAAAACTTTGTGATACAACATGTACTCTATATGACACTCTTCCTATATCAATCAATCAACCATATAACCAACTGGGGTCAACCATATAGATCATTCCTCTCCATTCGATTTACAAACACGGTATCATTCATACTTAAATAACTGAAAACAACATCAAAATTGCAACTTAGCAGCTCATCTCTAACCCAAAACAAATCTTTTTACAGTATAAAGGTAGCAAAAGATTATCCCTTTGCTGCATTAGAAGGATATCTGAGCCAATTACCAGGCATTTGGCGGCGAGGTAGCGAAAACGGAGGTCCCGGAGAACGATCTGGGAGGCGTTGAGGAGGTGAAAAGCGCGGCGGTAGTGACGGCCGAGGTAAAGGGCCTGCGCCTGCATATATATGTCAGCTGGGTCGGAAGTAAAGGCGGCGACTTTATCTGCGAAGAATATCGCCGACGAGTACAGGTGCTTGCTGACGCAGTCCCGCACCACCCCTCGGAGCTTCTCGATTTCCCCCTCCTTCATCGTCGTCGCCGCTGCAAAAAGGGAGGTGTGAAAGTGAAAATTCACCGAAGTGGGTTCTCGATTTGAAATTTGATTTTTGAAATGGATGTGTGTAACGGTGGAAGGAGGAGTAGGGCCAAGGTGTGGGGGTTTTAGGGAGGATTTAAAAGAGCGGGAGGATGTTGTTTGTCAAGAGTGAAATACTGTGTCAATGTGATGGCAAGATGTGGGCTGAAATTGTGGTGTTTTGGCCTCACTTTCAGTGTTATCAAGTTTTGAGAGCCTTTTGGTATAATGTTATCAAAATTTTAACTTATCTGTCTTTGTGTAGGGGTCATGCTATATTAATCACGTTGATCATTGATTAGAGTATCAAGAATATAACATCGATTTCTCAATAATTTGGTCATGGCATTTGGGATACTTTGCGACGTATATGAAGTTATCTAGCAGACCTGCAATGAGAACATATTAAAACTACTTACCAGAGATTAGCACTAAAGTTTCTTATTAGAGTTTCAAACCAAGGGGAAGAGAAGATAACTTTATGAAAAAGGTATGGAACTCCCAACTCCCACGAAGATAAGTCTTCTGATATGGAGAATAGAGGACATGGTATTACCATTTGATGAAATTATGATGTGATAAATAATAATGATAATAATAGATAATAGAACAGGCTCTTCTAATATGAAAGGGCCTATCCTATTATCTATCATTATCATTATTATTTATCATGGTATTAGAACTTGTTCGATTGTCGGACCTTGACTAGCGCCGACCTTGATTGATTTATTTACTGTTGTTCGTTGATTGGTATCACTGAATCGCCTACCTTACCTTATGATGTCCAAGTGCAACATATCTGAGACCGTGTCTTGCACTTGCGGAGGCGGGATGGACTGCTTGATGAGCTCGTATACTCGAACCACCGATCTATCCCTTGGCCTGTACTTGTGATTTTTTTCTACTGCTGATTTTGATGATGGATTCAAGATTCTGGAGTTATGAAGAGAAGACTACACTATATTCTTTTTCCCACTGGATTTTTTAATGAGGTAGTGTGGTTTTCCGGACAGTAATTTCATGATCTTTCTTCGCAAGTTGGGCATTCTTATCATCATGCTCCAACTTGAGGGAGGGTATTGAGATTAAGGAAAGAAAATAAATATATTCAGTTTTAGTATCATATTAGGAATAAATATGTTTATATATATATATATATATATTACATTCTTAGGTAGTAAGTCATAAATGACTCTATAAATATTGTAATAGTTCTCTTGTATTACTTGCCATTTCATATCAGAAGAGCCTATCCTATTATCTATTATTATCATTATTATTTATCATAATGCATGTTGGTTTTAACTTGCCATCTTTTTTTTTCAAGGAATAAACCACTCTATGGCTACCATCGGTTGCAAAATAGCATTTAATACATCAAAAACAAGTCTATGGCTACCTTCGGTGCAAAAATAGCACAATCTGTCTATGGCTATGCTGAAACCTAGACAGTAAATGGAGTCTCATCTCCAAGTCGAACAAATGATTCCTTCGTTTACGCGCCATCACGGGAGCACATATGGGCACCTTTGTGCAATCCAGTACATCCATGTTACCATCTACATATATGTTTAGGCCACGAAGTGCATAATCTCTACGGCTAGGATGAGAAACCACAATGACCGTGACCGGAAATCCTAAGATGTCGATGAATTCCTTTCATGTAGTAGTCATGATTGGCCCATGCCTACCTCCCGAATCATTTGAAAAGCTGCAGTGATGAAGGGTTCAACCTTCTTGAACATTTCTACCACTGTGTTGTAAAATTCAACCACACCCCAGTGTCCAAATTTACTGTGACAAACCCATTGCTCAAAGCGCTTAGAATCATCTCTTTCAAAGTATTCATCCAGCATTATTCGGTTGATGTTAGATATTTCGTCCACATCTGTTTTGAAGGTCCAATAATCCTCTTCCTCTTTTGGTGTCTGATTTGTTCTTTCAAGATGGTTTGAAAATAAACCATGAACAACAAAGACATAATGATCGATTCTGCCAAGAATTTGACCGGTCACTGTTGCTTCATCAAGAGCTCTTAGATCTTTCATTGTACAGAGATCCAAAATCTGCAGTTTGTACTATGATCCCAAACCCCAATGATCTTTCATTTTGAAGGGAAGTTTTAGAGACTCTGGAGGAGGTTGTGGTGGCCTATGACCTTTACCGGAGTGACCTCCTATCCCAGAAACAATCCCAGATTGGCCTTGACCTTTCGAAAGACCTTTTTCATAGTAGCCTTTTCCAGATTGACCTCCACCCCCCAGAGTGACCTGACCTGTAACCTGACCTGTAGTAACCTCCCCCATAGTAACCTCCCCCGGAGTGACCGTGACTACTGCTCCTCTCATATTTCACTCTATGAGTTTGTCCCTATCGGAGTAATCCCACATTTTGAATCTCTTCCAGTAGGGAGACGATCTCCTTTCCCCTACCTTGACTACTGCAACGAGCAACCTTTCCAAACCTCTTCAGTCCCAATTTCTTCTCCATCCTGGAAGGAGAGAGAGAGGATGATGAAGAGAGATAATATGGAGAGGGATGAGCGAGCCAAGAGGAACTGGTTTTAACTTGCCATCAAAGTGTCCTCCATGCAATAATGCAGATTCAATGAACTATTTTTTCAGTGTCATGTCAATATGAGTATCTGGTGCTTATTAACACTTAACTTGCTATTTAATCTAATATGTTCACAAATCAGTTTACCTAATTGTTATGTTCATCCTCATCGCGCCACTTTTCCAACGGTCAGGACGTTGACTTGACTAGGTTGTAGAATGATCCTTTTGTCTTTCACTAATTGTAATATTTACAATCATACCATTCATGACACTTTTAAATAATTTTAACATATTTATGGATGTGCCCCATTTATAGTTGGGCAATCTAACAATGATGTAATAGTGGTAAGAATTAATAAATTAATGAATTTTGTCCATTAGATTACATGAGTTAATCCGTGGATTAAATGGATGATGATACATTTTTTCATTATTCATTTATCCATCATGTATTTGATTAATACTAAATCGATCAAATAGACAACGATTCATTGGTATAGATGATCCAACCCATTAATCATGGTTGAATACTACTGGCACAAATGAATAGGAATGGACACAAATGTGGGGTTTTGCCGATGTGAATAAAAGATGCAACCATTGACTTATGGATTTAATTGGTCAAGGTTGAGTAAACTTTACAAAACCCTTAACACGATGGTAAAAAAACAGGGAAATGAAGTAGTTTAAAATCTACGGGGGACGAAAACATATTAGGATGATTATAATAACATAAAAGTTTGTTCAGTTTGATTATTAGGTTGAAGAAATTAGGGCAGTTTTCTAATGATTTGTATTTTTGTGTGTAAAGTAAATATGGTGTAAATAGCTCAAAATGAAGCATTTGGTGTAAATAGCTTAGTTAAAAGTTAAAACAAACGTTGATGTCAGTTAATTGATGCAATTGGCAACCTTTACAATCTGCAGAAGAAGTGTTTTAGGTAACCCAAGAACAAAGGAGGATTCAAGTAGAAGAAGCACGGAAGAACTAGAAAATTTTGCACAAGTCAATGAGGAAGAAGATAAGAATTAAAGAGCGGCATATTTACTTGAATTTTTGCATTAAAACATGTTTTACTACATATTTACTTAAAAATGATTATTAATGTTGTAACACAAAAATATTGAATTTAAATTCATAGTGGTAGTTCCATATCATCATTTAGAAAAGTAACTGGTCTTTCTAGAGACTTTGCAAGAGGGAAAATTGCAACAACAGATCGACGACCCGAAGTGAATGGGATGTGGTGTTGGGCGGGTGGGGCGCTCAGGGCGAGAGAATCGCCTTTTTTGTGATAGAAGTGGATGGGATGAGCGTTTAGTTAACTTTGATTTAAAAATAAAAATAGGAGAAAAATAGGAAGGAAGTGGCGGATGAATAGGATTACATGTCTATGAAAGTGCTAAATTCGAAAATCTGTAGGATGAAAAAAATAATTATAGAGAAAATCTCTAGAAAAGAAATATAGGAAATTTTTTAGACTTGCTCTATATAAAGCAATTCCTAAACCCTAGTGAAAATCTATTGAAAAGACCAATCTACCCCTGTGAATAGTTGCACCGTTAGATACTTAACACCCAACTTAACGGAAGTGTTCAAATTTGGAACATTTGTAAAGTACGATGATCAAAATTGGACAAAAAATAGTCCAGTGATCAAAAGTGAAATTTTAGCAAAGTTCGATAATCAATTATAGACTTTACTCTTATTTATATGGTTAGTGTTTGAGCAACAACACCTTTACATTTTTTTCTAAGGGCATCTCCAATGTAACTCTTTATCACCACTTTTTTAATTAATTTTTTATCATTGTTGATTCTTGAGAAGCACTATCTATTTAGAGTATCTCCAATGGTAAATTGGTAATATATAGATTAAGAAATGCTTTTTAAATTTAATATGATTAAGTTTGATGAAATCTAAGTAAGTAGCAATCATCAATAATGATAGGGTTCTTAATTTTCACACATAATTAATTTTATATAATAAAAATAAACTTCATATATGCCACATTAAATTAGGTGCTAGGTTCATTGGTAATACATAAGTTTATCGCGCAACGCGCATGAAGTCTAGCTAGTCATTTAGAAACTTTGAAACTTTCATTGGGTTCATTGGTCTTTCTAGAAACTTTGAAAGAAGGAGAATTGCAACAACGGATCAGTGGATGGGACGAGCGTTTAGTTAACTTTGATTTAAAAATAAAAATAAGAGAAAAGTAGGAAGGAAAGTGGCGGATAAAATTGTTAAATTAGAATATACCTTTTCCATTTCTTATAAAGCAATTCCTAAACCCTAGCTTAACCATTCGTCTTGGAGGAATGGAGAAGAAGAAAATCAACACTGCGCAGACTTGGTCCGGAAATGGAACAGATTTATGCCTGGAAATCTCCGGTCGGATCCAATCACCGGAAGATTACGCCGCCTTCAGAGGCGTTTGCACCGCCTGGCGAGCCGCCGCCGGCAAGAATAACTACGGCTCCAAATTAGGCTCTTTCCCTCTTCTAATTCTACCCGAGGAAGACGATAATCGACAACTGTACAGCATCTCCTCTAAGAAAACGTTATCTCTTCCAAAAGCAAAGGGGAAAAGATGGATCGAGGCAAGATTCGGATGGGTAGTTATCTTGTCGGGAACTGGAGAGGCCAGTTTATAGAATCCCCTATCTACTGCTACCATCAAACTACCTTGTTATGCTCCGCACCAGGCTTTCGTACGAGGAGCAATATGCTGTCTGCTAATCCATCCGATGATCCCTCCGACTTCGTACTGATGATGGTGCTTTTCGGCTACCTCTTGTCGTGGAAGCCCGGGTCCGACTGCGCTGGAGGATCGTACCAGAAGAGCCCTTGAAAAGGTTACTATGTTTAGGTTCTTGCAAGGATAAATTCTACGCCATCGATTACAGTGGAAATGTTAGGGTTTTGGATCCTGAAAGAATTGACGATGTTTATAGCGGGGCTGGTGTAATAACTAGGTTGCCTCATGAATTCCTGCGAAAAGGAGGGTATAAGCAGTATCTGGTGGGATCATCTGATGGGGAGCTGATATTAATTTCTCGCGATTCGTGGTATGGGAGGGGGACTAAGTTCTTCGAGCTGTTTCGCATAGATGTGATGAAAGGGGAGTGGTTTGGATAAAGATGCGGTTTTTGTCGGCACCAATGCGCCATTTTGTGTTGCGGCTACTGATGTTATCAAGCCTAATCACATCTATTTTGCTGATGATCCTTTTCCCTTTCATGCGAACGTTGCAGATAGGGGAGTTTATGATCTTGCGACTGAATGCATTGAGCGCTTCAGCATTGTCGAATTGTCTTGCCCGAAATGCCTGACTCAATGCATGGCTATACCTCAAAAACTTTCAAGGTTTGAGTGTTGTGCTGTGCTGTGAAATGTGCTGCGGTAAGTTGAAATGGAGAGGGCCTAACACAAACATAAAACATAAAATAACACAAACATAAACCATAAAAAATACCCTCAAATATATATGCTAATTGATCTATACCACAATACAATACAGGTTTTCATGATCACTACAATACATAACTTTGTCTGTGATCTAGAGGTCTGTACAAGATCTGGACCGGGTTTCCACTACGATACACAACAGATCTGTACAATATATTATACATACAAGGTAGAGTGTCAATATCTGCCCAACCTAGACTCAGTAATACGTCTACGTTTAAAGGGGGTTGATTTGTCACTACTGCGGGAATTAAATCGACTCAGGTGTGTATTTTTACCATGCTCATAATCTTTACCATTAGAGTGCTCATAATGTTTATCTGAAAACCTGCTTGGCAATGGCCTTTTCTTGGATTTTACCATCTCCTCCTTATGCGACGATGAAGATGATCTTGGTCTGTGGGATGAACTCATAGAATGTGAGCTTGCTGGTGCCTTGTGCTGTCCAGATATCGAGAATTTGAGGTTCTTGTCGTAAAGCGTAACGAGGTCGGAAAAGAGCCTGACAGCATAGCCTGCAATCTTCTCGGTCTCATACTGAGCAAATGCATAACCTTTTCGTTTATCTGTTTCCTTATCCTTGGGAAGATACAAGTCCAACACAGGTCCTGCTTGGATGAGGATATCATACAGAACCCTGTCATTCACTTTGTCATCTAGGTTTCCGACGTAAACGGTGCAATTTGTGGTGTCAGCCATGGAGATTCTTATCGCCGATTTGGGAAAGATTTAGTGTGTTTGATGGACTGTGTTAACGCCTCTATGCCTTTATATAAGGACTTCTTTTTGAACTTCTTTCAAAACCTTTTCCGTTTTGGATTTGTTTTTTCCGAATCCTAAACGGTTATAGAAAATAAAATAATTAATTTGCGTAAATATGTAAATTTAAGTTTTTCAATATACTCATAGGAAAACTTGTTTTCAAATTCATATTAATTAATCAGTTTTATTTTATTTAATTTCCAGTTAAGCTTGACTAGTTTTTTAAATGAAAATATGAGCATATTTACTTCAACTTATTTCTTTGTTTTTTTACAAATAAAACTTTTAATGTAGATAAAACAATACTACGACTAAATTAACCTAAAGTTCATCAAAAACGAACTACAAAATACCGAATATTAGAGAACCAAAACTAAACTCTTCATTTCTCCCATTAACTAATTCAACGGTATGCCTTTCTATTTTCTAAAATTTCATTAATTTTAGATATTCCTTATTTGAAATAAATAAATATATTCTTAATTATTTAAATATTGAGATAACAGTTTTAAATCCTATAAATCTCCTACTTTATTCTATTTAAAATTTTAAATTCATCTTTATAATTATTGTTTATTATACTTACGTGTTGAAAATAATATCAATAAAAATATGGAGTATCACAAACAAGTTATAAAAACTATCGTATATCGCGTTCAAAATTTTTAATTTAGGCATAAATTCTTGATTCTTGAGGTTAATTAATTTCTTTTTATTGTTGAAACGAGTTCAAGTAAAAATCATAATTTAAAATGATAACTACCCACTTATGCTATCAATTTTAAAATTAATAGTTGCATTTATATTTAATTAAAAAGTTGTGGACTAGAACAAAATAGAAATTTGGGCTAATATTTATATCTTCAGCTCAAATAAGTACAACTAAACTAAATTTGGAGTATACACACAATCTTAATATACATCCAATTCAAGCTCGTATATTATAGCTAAACTTCGAAAAAAGCATTGTTAAAAACCAGCCTTTAAAATATTGGGTCTGAGCTAACATTTCTGATATAATCTGAGGAGATGGAAGTGGCTATAATGGTCCATATTCACCCCATTTATCCCTAGATTAATTATTTTCATATATACACTATGTTAATTCTATTTTTTTTAGAAGGGAGAGGCCATTATGATAAATATTAATTCAATGTTGACTGAATTTTTTAACATTTATTATTAAATAAGGTAATAGTTCATAAAGATATTAAATATCTTAGTTGATAAAGATGTTCGTGAGATAATATAGATGTTAATATCGGAAATTTATTTTTTTAATATGGTAAATAATTAACAATTAGTGGGAATAAATATGGTTATGATTTGTTAATTTAATTATGTGAAGTTGACCATTAAAATATTTATAATTGAGTGTATTTATTGATGTAAATATTTTTTAAATATGGTAATAATACATAATTAATGGGGATAAAATGGTTACAATTTGCTACCTTAATTATTTGAAGTTGATCATTAAAATATTTATAATTGAGTATATTCATCAATATTTTACCTTTAATACAAGTTTTCGAAGTGTATTTAGTTAGAATTTAATTAGTGGTTACTTTTGTAATTTTAATTTTAATTGTATTTTATTTGGAATATTTCTCCCAATCATACCATAATTTTATTTTATTATATAAGTTATGTTGATTTACTATTTTGTTTGATTCTATATGTATGTATCATTCAGATTCAATCAGAACTGTTTTTGTAATTATTTCCTAATTTTCAATTGATTTGGTTAATTATGTAATGTTGATCCATTCAATTAAATTGAATTTGGTATATTTACTATTTTGCATATTCGAGGAAAATTATAAATGATATTGAACGGATGTTATACATGGTTAAAATATAGTGAAGAAAATTAAGCCGCCGCCCAGGGTTGCATTCAGGGCTTCATCAGCCGGATCAACCGAATCATCCTTTTTGAGAATCACATCCAGGGCTTAATCAGCAGGATCAACCGAATCATCCTCGTTGAGAATCACGTCCAGGGCTTCATCCACAACGGCCCTGTCAAGTTCAACTTCTTGCAAGCAGCTCCAAGCAGCAAGCAGCTCCAAGCAGCCCCAAGCAACTCCAAGCAGCCCCAAGCAGCCCCAAGTAGCTCAAGCAGCTTACTTCATCCGACTTGTATTTTTTTGAAAAGAAATAAAATGTTTTGAAATTTAGGTACTAAAGAGATTATTTTAATTGTTGTTAATGAAATATTGTTCATTTGAACTTGTCTAATTACATTTAAATCACATACGAATATTCATCCATAAATAATAAAATAATCCAAGAAGTTCAAGCAGCTCCAAGCAGCACCAAGCAGCACCAAGCAGCTCCAAGCATCTCCAAGCAGTTCCGAGCAGCACCAAGCAGCACCAAACAGCTCCGAGCAGCTCCTAGCAGTTTTAGCAGCTATCAAGCAGCTCCAGAACTTCATCCACAACATCATTGAAAGATGTTATGCTGATGACTTATTTTCAAACGATTAATATCTATGTTGGAGTAATATTAATCTTAATTAACAACCATGACGCTTTAGACCCCTTTGTTTTAGTATTAGGTTTGATAGGCTATTACCGGCCTTTTCATACGGTGTCACCGCCATTGATGCAGAGAATATTTAGTAATTCCACATTCTTAGGAAATTCTCTGTAATCATACAAATAGGGTATGGAGGAGGCTCATAGATAGACATAGTTTTAGAATTTCCTCCTAATCCCACAAACTGCCTCCATTTTGGAGATTATTCTATTGCATATTTATTTTTAGGGTGTGGTGAACCCATATATTTCACTCCACCATGGTGTGGTTTAAATTTTAAAAAAATAATCTTAATTAACAGATTGTATACTGGTGACATTTTGTTAAACTAATCGTAGAAATCAGCTGCTTTAATCAATATATCATGTTCAAGCGATCAGTTGTGATGCAAAAGAATCATTCGTCGGAGACAGCTGGTGAATTCCAGCGACGTCATCATCAAGCTTCCTCCATTCCCACACAATACCGGTAAATCCCAGACTTATCACCTCAACTCTCATATCCAAAAATGAAGAAAAATACAGTCTCAGAAACTTGTACCTTTTGCTTCTCGGGTGGTAAGACGATCCGGCAACATTTTTGTGCGGTAGTTTCTCCAGTGACGGGATCCGCAACGCCTGCCCAGTACAAACACTAATGGCCTTGAATTGCACTTCGTCGTTGACCACCTGGCCAGAGCATATGAACTGACATTTGAGGAGACTAAGGAGATGAGGAATAAAGGGATCAACTCTGATCATGTGGGTGGTTATTTAAGTGATAAGTTATCCTGATGTGACTGTAATCAATCTTTGAAAAAAAAACCGGAGGAAAATCTGGTATATAATCTTACTGGTCATTTTGAACTTCTTGCTGAGATATTATTATGTTTTGTAGGTTATGGAGAATGGAGTAACTTATAAAATATGTTTGCATGGACAAAAGATGGATCAGCGTGAAATCCATCAGTTGTTGTCAGCAATTTTTGAGATTTTGCTCCAAGTACAGGTCGTAAAGGTGCTCTGAATGCAATTTCATGATACTTGTTACAACTTTCTTTTTATGGTTCTTGAAGATTTAAAACAGACCTTTATTTTAGCACAGTATTTCACAGTGGATGCAAATGATTTGAAGGATAGCCTTTTACAGAAGCATTTGGTAATGTCTTTATATACTGTATATGCAATTTTACAAAGTGATTTAGTTTGAATCATATTATTGAAATTTAGATGATATGAAGATCTTTATATACTGTATAATGGCTTACCTTGAACCGAAGTGGTTTATATAGATTATGGTATCATATTTACTGTGGAATTCAATGTAAAGGAGCTTGAATTGTTTCCATGGCCCTTGTAAGTTGCAGAAGAAGCATCATCCAAGCAAGGCTGCTGAACTGGAATCTCAAATTTTGCAAAGTTGAGGATGAAATGGAGAAACAACAGCTCTCGGATGAACTGGATTCTGCTGTCAATGAGATCAACTCAACGAAAATCCAGCTGGAAATAACCGAGGCTGTCTAGATGGAGCGAGTTGAAGTGGCACAGGCTGAGCTCAACGGCTTGAAGGAAGAACTCAAAGAAACTCCGACTCTCATGAAAGGCATGAAGGACCAAGTTGAAGAATGCAAGGTATCTGAAGCTCAAGCGCGAGCACTTTTTGGTGAAACCCTAATGCAGTTAGAAACGCGCAGCGACGATGTAGGGCGGACCTGCCAGATCCTAACTCTGAGACATTTTATTGAACACTTGATGCTCATGCTATATTGATCAAAAATTTTCTTGCTTAGAACGATGTATCCATAAATGTATCATACGTAGGACGTCCCGCGCTATGCACTGGAAAGAAATACTAGTAAGGGTCTGTTTAGTACAATTTATCTAAATATTTTTCATTTCAGTTCAGTATTTTTCAGTTCAGTTCAGTTCAGTTTAGTAATTTTCAGTTCAGTTCACTTAAGTGCATTATATATTTAATTTTTTTAAAACAAATTATATGTTAAATATTCAGTTCAATTCAACCTAATTTAGAGAAAATATAATATAATTTAATTTAGTTCAGTGAAAATATAATTTAATGATTTTAAATTTATATTGAAAACTCAGTTCATTTCAGTTAAGTGTAGTTCAATTCAATTCATTTCAGTTAACCACAGTTCAGTTCAATTCTATTTTCCATCAGTTTCTCTACCATTAGGTAGAGATTTCCAAATTCTTGTTGATATATCCATTTGATTTGGTTGCATTATTCAAACAATGCATTCATTTGTTTCTTCAATATCTTTTTTTTAATTAAGTTCAGTTCAATATATTCAGTTCAATTAAGTTCAGTTCAGTGTGATTCAGTTCAATTTAGTTTAATAAACTAGGTCCAATTTATTAAGTTCATAATTGATGAAACATTATTTGATATATTTTTTTTACATCAATGCATACTTTTGTATGTTTAGCTTAATTAAGTTTGGTTTAGTTCGATTCAGTATGTTTTAGTTCTTTTCAGTTTATCAATCTAGATTCGATTTATAAAGTTTGGTGCTGATAAAATATGATTTGATAAAATATAGCTTAATTTGATTATATCAATACAATGATTTTTTCATCAATTTTCAGTTCAATAAAGTCCGGTTCAGTATACTTCAGCTCAATTTTGTTAAATATCTAGGATCAATTTATTAAGCTCGATTCTCATGAATTATAATTTAATAAACTTTAGCTAATATAGTGATATCAATGCAGTGATTTGTTTCTTTGTTCAGTTAAACTCAATCCAATATATTTGAATTGCTTGTTTTGTAATCAAATTTTTGAACATAAATTTATTTTATAAAAAAAATCAAATGAATTTTAGTTTAGTTCAGTTCAATATTTTTTAGTTCAGTTTAGTTCAGTTCAGACGTATTAAACAGTCCCTAAATAATTAAAAGTATCAAAATAATAGTCTAATAAAATAAACAAATAAGCTAATTTTTATAAAAATGTAAAATAATGAATAATCAAATCACAATACGCTCCTATATAACCATAAGATTTTCAATATTTAATAATATTAGTATATTTGTTAATTTATTTAATAATTAAAGTATCAAAATGTAATAATTCATTACAAAAATTAGAACAACTTTTAGGCCTTAAAAACGTTCAAGTCTTTCTACAACTTTCCAGCTTAATTAGTGTGCAATGAATTGCATGATGCCGAAGGCATGCAGCCAAACCTGACCAGCAACTATTGTCAGTAAGCAAAAAATAGACATTACATACGTTATATTCTTGATAAAGAAATTATGAGTTTATTCCAAAATATTTTAGCATGTAATTAACCATTTGACCGATTATGTATATTATGCTAAATTCTGATATACTGTTTTTACATGTATGAGGAAGTAATTTTTCTAATAAAATTAAAAATGATAATATTCATAATGTTTTCAAGCAGAAATAAAATGAAATACAAATAATACATAATTCATTTAAAATAAGAATAATAAAAGCAGTATGATATCTTGATGAGGCAACTGTAGCTAGGCTGGTCCAAGTCCAACTACGGATGAAGACAAAAAGAACCAAAATCAGCAAAAAGGGACACACATGCATCTCAAAAGGTCAAGACTTTGTTGAATCCGAAAATGGTAGGTACTATATAATCAAGCGGAGAAAGATTGAGTCTGAAAGTGTTTCTTATGACAGCCAAGCTTTCATGGAGAACGCTGCTGGAGATATGGAGCTCCAAGTTAGAGGTCAGCCATCAACCCTAGCTTTTCCATCATCTTTATGTGCATTTCTTGATGTTACTGAATTTAATGAATGAAAGCTATGTAGTTTTATGTTGTCTGCATCAGGCACTTTCTGTGATTACAGTTAAATCCCAGTTGGAAAGTTGTGTTTTTTGTGGTTTTTATCAGTGTCACCATATGAATAGCCAAACCAGTTAGAATCCTTAGCAGTTTGTACTTTCTTGATGGTGTTAAGAGGGCAGGAACTGGAAAGTAGAACTGGTCTAGGCATTTGGAGTAGCATCTAAACTATATATGGATATTATTTAGGTTTCATGTTAGATTCTGATTTGCTTTTGTTTATGGTGGGAATTTGCATTAGTAGAAGGAGGAGGAAAAGAGTTAGCATCCCAGAAGAGGTCAAAGGTAGCTGATCTTCTGCAACAATATCCAAAGCTCAAGCACTACAAATGGTGGCTCAGAGTAATAATGTACATCCTGTTCCTTCTTGCAGGCCAATCTGCTGCTATTCTTCTAGGCAGATTGTACTATGATAAAGGCGGAAACAGTAAATGGATCGCGACTATAGTCCAATCCGCAGGCTTCCCTATATTGATTCCGCTCCTGTTTTTCTTCCCGAGAAATAAAGCCATCCCAAAACAGCCATCAATGACTTCTCTGCTGCTGTTATCCCTCTTCTTTGGAGTCATTTTGGCAGGGTACAATTTGATGTATTCATATGGCCTTTTATACCTTCCTGTCTCAACATATTCTCTGATATGTGCTACTCAGCTAGGCTTCAGTGCTGTGTTTTCCTTCCTTCTAAACAAGCAGAAGCTCACCGTCTTGATCTTCAACTCGCTTGTTTTGGTCACTGTTTCAGCCTCGCTTCTCGCTGTTCATCCTGACTCAGATGATGAGGAGTCCACTAAGGTCTCGAGAGGGAAATATGTTATCGGATTTGTATGCACTGTGGGAGCATCAGCTTCATACTCTCTTAAGCTCTCTCTGATGGAGCTTGCCTGCAAGAAGGTGCTGTTGAGGGACACTTTTGATGCTGTTTTGGACATGCAAATCTACCCTTCTTTCGTGGCGTCTTGCGCGTGTGTTGTGGGGCTTTTCGCAAGTGGTGAGTGGAGGACACTGCCCCAAGAATATGAGGGATACCAAAAGGGCAAGGTGTCCTATGTCTTGACCTTGGTGTGGACAGGGATATCTTGGCAGGTCTCTTCAGTTGGCTTGTTGGGGCTGATTTTCGAGGTTTCTTCTTTGTTTTCGAATGTGATTAGTACTGTTTCCCTGCCTGCTATCCCAATTCTTGCTGTGATTTTCTTCCACGACAAAATGGATGGTGTCAAAATCATATCTTTGCTACTTGCTGTTTGGGGGTTCTTTTCCTATGTCTATCAGCATTATCTTGATGATGCAAAATCAAGAAAAAATGTGCTGCAAATGTAGAAGAAGAAGAAGAACAAGCATCTTTGAGCCTTGAAGAAATGAACCTTCACAAAAATTAGTAAAGTGGGAATGATTTTACAGCTTGTGTAAGTGGTCAATGAACATGATTCTATCTTTATCTTTATATTAGTGCAAACTCCATGGTCTCCATACACATCTTGTTTGGTTCATATTATTTTTCTGCACAGTTCAATTCAATTCGACACAAATAGTTATAGTAATTTTTGCAAATTTTCCAAACAAATGTAACAATTGCGAGTTTAAAGAAACATTAGTGATTATGGTGAGTATATCCATGGTATTATTTTAAAGTTAAATGAAACTATGTGTACTCAACTACATTTTTTAGAGATAAGAATGGTTTAACTCACCTCTTATCTGCTCATGCGAAGGATAATATAGAGGATAGAGTAGAATGACATGATACACCTAATTTTCTACTGTCAAGCGATTCTGAACATTTTAAATATTTTAAAATTTAAAATTGAATCTGAAAAAACTTAATGAAACTAAACTAAACTAAAATTATACAAAACATATTTAATTTATGTCAACTTCATAAAATTTAATGAAATTGAACTGAATTTAATTTAATCTAAAATATTTAGATGTTGCTGAAAATCATCTTAATTGAATTAGAGTGCTTTAGTGAGCTCAAACCAAACTGAATTGAATAGAGATAAATAAAAAATGAACTGAATTATAACTACAACATAGGGGTATAAATATCTTTAATTCAATAATTAAATTACATGAATATATATGTTAATAAATTAACGTCCTTTTTAGAAATTATGTAAAAGCTAAATCTCATTTTCAAATTATGAAACTTATACCACGCTTAATCAAAATTTAAGCGTACAACGTGTGGTCCAACAACGCTAGTATAATTAAAGACATATTCAAATTCTTAATATATATATTTGGAAATTGATTTTTGAAAGTTTTAACTATTTAAAACAGAGGCAGTTAGGGTTGATGACACTATTATGAGGAAAAGGTCGAAGACAAAAAGGGGTACCTATGAAAACTGCATCCTTATCCAAACCACTCATCTCTTCCCATTCCCCTTTCACCACATCTATCCTCGTTTTATTAACAGAGGGACTGATCCTGATATACCTCCGAACTCGCCAGGATTTGCAGCCGACCTGCGATTTCAAGGTTCGCCCAGTTCTTCATTTATGACACTGTCCATGTTTTGGCAAAATATCTTGATTATTTTTGCGAAGAATACGACATAGTATATATACTGAATCAACTACGACATAGTAAATTTTAGGGCAAGTCCAACAGAATAGGTAAAATAGAGATTTGGGCTATTTTTAGATATATTTTAGAGATTTTGATTTCCAACAGATTTGCTATACTGTTCGGTAAAGTAGAAATTCTGATGAGAGAGAGTGTGCAAATCTCTATATATAGCGAACGAGTGAAAATTTTTTACAGAACGCAATTCACGCCACGTTTCATAAATTGAGGGAAAATATTCTATTTGTGGCAAAATTTCGCACCCAATTCTCCATCTCCGCCTTTCATCTCTCCTTCCCCGCCTACATAGATCAGGTATGGCGCCATTCTGAAATCTCCCGCCGTTCTGAAATCGCCCAAAACTGACCAGGTGGGAGTTTATAAACTCGTCGGCCGACGAGCTTTTAGCAATAACATCCAACACGCGCTTCAACGGCAGACAGAGACATCCGCCGGCTTGCGGTGCCTTTATATTCTGCTGCTCACCTTCGATTCAGAGCTCTGCCCTACTAATATATCAGTAAGACTTGTGTTTAATATGTTTTGTTAGAAAGCTGTGTACTTGATTCCTTGCTTAAAGTTCATGATGATTTTCTATGAAATTAGAATTCAGGCATTCTTTTATACTAAGTCACGATTTGTGTTTTGGTATGGGATTTTAGCTTAAAAGCCCAGATGAATAAAGTATGATTCTTTAGTTGGTCTTTGGTTGATTTTGTGTAGTTCAGTTCTTCAGTGTTGCCCAGTTCCTCTGTCCAAGTAAAGAGAAAAAGTATGGAGTTGTATTCATCATTTTATGAGTTGAAACACAGATGCTTAAGCGTTGAACTAGAGCACAGTCTTAGTAAACAATCTCTTTAGATATATCCACTATCGATAGTTCCTGATTTGACTGTTTTCCACATTCTGCAGACCTTGCTGAACAATCTCTGAAGGAAGTAGGCTCCCTGTGAAGATAGGAAGCTTTTTACGGGTGGAAGTTGGAGAAGGCCTTCAAAGGTAACTGTTGCATTGCTTCAGGGTCTTTGTTTCTGAATTCGCTCATTGCAACTTCATGCCAGTTAGCTTTATTAGTTTAACATTGAATGAACATTATATGAAAATTACATGTATAAGATGCAATTAAGCAAGTGCAACTTCCTTCTGCATTTAGTTACTGAAATTCAGTATGATTCAAATGCCAAAACACTATGGAAAGCAACATGATTATTACAGTTCCCCTTTCTTACTCAGCGAGCCTAGCCAATTTGATTGTAGAAAGCTACAGACATCGTGTTCGTGTTTGTACCATAAAACCTTGAAATGCTATGTGTTGTTGCTATTCTTATTACTGACTGAGATATGGCTTTCATGTGCAAAGATCTGTCTCACATTAGGTGGTTGAAGGAATTTAAAATCACATTGGCTGATGATATTCATTTTTCTCTAATTCTATGCAAAATATGTACTAAAGTTTATATGCCATTAGAAAATAAAGGAATTGGACATGAGAGCAATTGATTGGACCTTTGTTAGTGAACTTACATGAGGAGAACTTTTAAAAGTTATTTTATTCTTCCTGAAGGAGAATGCCTTGGAAAGGAATGACTAAATGTTGTTTGACCTATGGAATAGCAAGAAAACCTGAGTTTTGTCTCTCAAACAAACCTGGTTAGTTCATGGCCGTCATGGTTTTGGTAATATTTGTAAGTAGCATTACTGTTTAAGGTTTCAGAAGCATTGAGGTGTGTTGGAAGATAACATCTTCTTTGTTAGAATATCATAATTGCAGTTTGCAGAAGATAATTGAGAACCTGAAAGATTTCTGCCCTTGTAGATAAAGGATGGTGTAGAGAATGTCTTTCAGAATGAGTACAACTGAATATTCTGAATTAGGGCTTGGATTCTTATCATACTACTGATGTTTATTCTGGATTGTTTAATGATTAGTCATTTTTTACACTGATGTTTCAAGGAAGTTTCAGAAATGGTCTTCTGATCAGTGTTCAAGCTATAATCTGCTTCTTTAATGTTCACTTAAAAACTAGTGTTATTTTAAGTGTGAACAAGACTATCAGTTTAAGGTTTGTCATTGAATCTTTCATCCCTCTCATGATAGGCTAATTAGAGTATCGATTTTCCTATCTTCTGTTCTCTTTCTCTCATTTTCTCCAGGTTAACTATTAAAATGTCCATTTTTACTAATGGTTGGCTGTTCCTTAAAACTGATCATTTATATTTTCAGGTTAACCAAATAAGGATTCTTTTGTGGTTTTTGTATTTTATATGTATTTTTGAACATAAGTGTCTACTGCCCGGCACATGGTTTATGCTCTTTTCCGCGTCTTAGTCTTTTCCGCATGAAAAGGTCATGAAATTGAAGTAATGCTTGTTTGTTGATGTTGTTGCATGCCATGATATGAATCATTGTACAAGTATACATTTAGTTTCACACCGTCACTTGAAAGGTCTTATTTTGATGATTACATGTTTAGTCCAGGATCGGGTAATGAAGTTTGAATCATTAGCATTAACTACGATCATTATAAACTATAATAAGCACCTTCATAATGTGAGTTTCTTTCTCAATTTTCTAGATGAATTATAATGGAGAGTTGCTGTTTGCGGACCTTAATCAAGAACCACCTCCAGTTGATGACTTTCTGCAAGAAACAACTGTCGCACCTGTGAGCAAGAGGCAAGAGAATTTTACCACTGACGAAGATAAACTTCTTGTGTCCGCATGGCTTAATGTTAGTTTAGACCCGGTTACGGGAACTGATCAGAAAGTTACTCAATTCTGGAAAAGAATTGCCAAGTACTATGAAGAACATAAGTCGTGGTCCAATGAACGGAGTGAAAAATCATTAGTAAGTCGTTGGACTAAAATCAGTAAAGATGTAAGCAAGTTTTGTGCGCATTATGGTGATGTCGATCGTTTGCAACAAAGTGGAACCACTCAACAAGAAAAGGTATGTATGTGTTGTTGTGTAGGCTTTCTGAAGCACTCAATGTATTTGATTTTCTAATTATAATGTTTTTGTACATCAGATTGCAGCTGCAAAAGTGAAGTTTAAGGCAGATGTAGGACATGCATTTGTACTTGATCATTGTTGGGTTATCTTGAGATTCCAGCAGAAATGGATGGATGAAAGCAAAAGAATACTCGCCAAGAAGAAGCAAAAGGCAACTAGAAAGAGTACAATGTCATTGAATGTGGAAGATGATGGTGAAGAAGTTGAAGACCTTACTAATGTTGAGAGGCCATTGGGAAGAAAAGGTGCAAAGGAAGAGGTGAAGAAAGCAAGAATCAAAGAGCAAACTGGTGGGATTGCGGAAACCTCTAAAAGTCTTCAACTGTTGGAAGAGTTAAGTGCCAAGCGCCTGGAAAAGGAAAACAAAAGAAATGAACAGTTTGAGTTGCTATATGCTGCTGAACAAAAGCAAATTGCTTTAAAAGAGCAAGAAATAGCAATCTTAGCTCGGAGTAAAGAAGATGAAATAATGGCATTAGATACTAGTTCGATGTCTCAGCTTCAAGCTGCGTATTTCATTGGTCGACAGAAGGAAATTGTGGCTAAAAGAGCTTCCAACCTTGACCAGTAGATTGGAGTTGTTAAGATTTGTTCAACAAGGAGATCATCTTATGTGTCTTTTTTTTTATATTTGTTTAGTATCGACTCTAGCTTCATTTCGCATATTTGTTTATGCATTGACTGTATCTTTTTTCATTTTTCTTTGTGTAAGGATGATGAACAGAAGTAAATTCAATTCTATATTTTTGAAACTATTTGGCTGTCTGTACTTTAGGATATAGGATATGTTATATTTCAGTTTATGAGCACACTCAGATTATTTCATTTGCAGATTATTTATTATGAGCACACTCAGATGTCTGCTAAATGTCTGCTAAATTTCTGTTGTTTTGATGCTGCAATGTTTAGTTACTTTTTTTTTTTGAAAGAATGATCTGGCTGTTATTATTTGACTTCTAAACAAAGAATGGTTTACTGCAGTGTTTAGCCATCTTGACATATACTAACAATACATAACTATAATAGTTGCAATATATTAAAGATCAAAAGTTGTGTTATGGACAACTTTTTCCAAGCCACAGTTCTGGAAGGACACAACAAAAAGAACCAGAATTGAAAATAATCATCTCTTTGACATGTAATCACACAACTGAAAACACAACTGAATCTACTTCAAAAAAAAAAAAACACAACAGAATCATATGACAAACCATTGAATTAACTTCAAAATGGCCATTTAATTAATAAATTCAATCCAAGAAGACAGTCAAAAAGTAAAAAAACCAAATCATCAGAAGTACAAAAGGTATAGAAAAAAGTTCGTTATATGATGAATAGAAGCACAAGTATACCAGCTAGTTCTAATTACTGCAATCAGAAGCACAAGTGAAGACTACAAAATGATCTCTTTCTTTTCACAAGTAAAAATGCAATGGTTAAATCCTTCTGTCAATCCAACTTATTGCCTGTGGTCATTCCATTGCTTCCCTTCAAAAAACTCGGCCAGCATTCTGTCAAGATCCTCGGGTTTAAATCGTATGTACTATGTGGATTTTTACCATTCTCAATCATCGGCCTGAGCATCCACAACCGTTATGAATCATTTCAGCCCAGCTTATTAAGAAGAAGAAAAAAGAATCAGTAAAAATGATGGAATTACCCGTAGCGCTTCATGAAAGATCTGAAAGCCGGAAGAAGGACTTCTGCAACAGCCAGCCTCAAGGACTCGCGCAGCTCGCTGTCTGGAATCGTCCATTGTGATTGCCTTTGATGAAGCTCCTCAAACAGAATGTTAAAAGTCTTAAACCTCTCTTTCACATTAGCTCTTGAAATTGACACATTAGCACTCCCACCCTCTGAGAAGTTACCACTAGCAGATGTTTGAATGGACACACATTGCAAAACCTGTGTGATTAATTAATGATTTATCATTGTACAAAAAATATATAAGATCGCTGTCGGAAATTGTGTGAAAAGGTAAAAACCTTGGACCAGGAAATCCTCTTGTACTGATTCGCATGTTGCTGAACGATCCTTCTCTGTATCTGAACCCAATCATCACCTAACATATCCTTCACTTCCGACCTATATGAGCCACTCATTCATTCACAAGTTAGTGGAAAATTTCGGGTGAAAAAATTGCTCGAATGGAAGTGAGTAATCATAGCCAACCTGCGAACCGATCTGACAATGTAATGCAAATTGTTCATAAGGAAAATCTGAGTCAAAGCAGGATCTTTGTATTGCTTAGACTTCCCATCCAGGTTATTTTGAAGCGCCTGCATTATTCGTGTTGTCAATGTCGCCAATTTTTCATCCGGATCATCATCGCCAAACTCCTGGAAAAGTTGCTTAAGGGTAGACTGATAGCTGAAACAAAAGTACCAAACATACTTAGTAAAGTAAGAAAGTTGAGGAAATTAAGGAATTTTAATACTCACTCAAACAAGAACTTGACATAGTTGATAACATAGCTGGTTAGTGGATGCACAGTGCCATCTAGCACAGTTGTTTTTGTAGCATCTTTCTCAACAGCTTCCTCAAAATCAACAAAAGTCTCCTGGGAAGTTTGAGCCAAGCGCTTTGTCAGAACCCCCGCAGCTTCTCGCACATCAGCACCATATTTATTTGAAAATATAATATCAATCTGTCATATCATAAATCGATCAGCGAATAAACTACAAGAACTTTTGTACACATAAAAAATCACAATCCAAACCTCGGGCTTAAGTTCTCGCATGATCTCATACATATCAAGAAGAACAAACAGCTTTTCGGGAGATCTTTTGCTTTTCGCTATAGCCTCTCCAAAACTGAGGTTCATGGCCACACTATCACTGGATATGCTCTAATACACATTATAAACTTTTGCATGAAAAAACATAAAAACAACCAGTATGCAATGAAAAACAAGAAGTCAATAATATAACAATAATGAAAACAGTCGATCCATAGTGAAATATAAACACGAAACTGCATGTTCTTTACAATAGAAACTGCAATAAATCTCCCAATAACAGCTATCAATCAAAACAAACAGAAGAAAAGAGGCCAAGATAATATTAAAAAGGTGCATCACAATCATAACAATAGAGAGTAATTCTACACCATAGATATATGTAGAAGATGGCCTTTGCATGCATACCATGATAGCCTAACTTGAGCTACATCAGCTATAAAGAAGCCTGAAAGCGTTTATGTCCTGATTCTCCATGTTTTTTCCACAAGTGTTCAATGAGGTCTTCTTGGAGTTGAGAATGCATCTGCTTATCTTTAATACGACGATGATTTTCAATAAACTCCATCAATGTTGGAGTGCGCTGAAGTGATGGTGTAGCAATCGGAATCTTATCATGTTGCGTGTATTCTTGACTCCTTCGGGGCTCATCACGTTCATCTTCAACAATCATGTTATGCATTATTATGCATGCTGTCATAATATCTGTTAAAGTATCCTTGTCCCAAAATCTTCCAGGGCCTCGTACAATTGCAAAACGTTGTTGCAACACTCCAAATGCGCGCTCAACGTCTTTCCTCGCCGCCTCTTGCTCTTGAGCAAAGAGCTGGTTCTTATTCCCATGTGGAGATGGAATAGTTTTCACCAAGGTAGCCCATGATGGATATATACCATCAGCAAGATAATATCCCATATTATATGTTCTTCCATTGACCACAAATTCCATTGGAGGAACACGACCTTCAGCTAAGTCACTGAAAACAAAAGAGCGCTCTAACACATTGATGTCATTAAGAGATCCAGGCAATCCAAAAAAAGCATGCCATATCCAAAGGTCATGTGAGGCCACAGCTTCTAATATTATAGTTGGTTCATGAATGTGGCCAGTATACATTCCATGCCAAGCCGTTGGACAATTTTTCCAAGTCCAATGCATGCAATCAATACTGCCAAGCATCCCTGGAAAACCACGCTCTTCACCCTCTGCAAGCAATCTAGTTATATCAGCAGCATTTGGTGACCTCAAGTATTCTTCTCCAAAAACTTCAACAACTGCTCTGACAAAGTGCCTTAAACTAGCTATGGCTGTACTTTTACCAATTTGAATATACTCATCTGTGTAATCTGCAGGAACACCATAAGCAAGCATTCGAAAAGCAGCAGTTACCTTTTGAAGGGATGATAAACCAAGACGTCTAGCAGCATTCCTTTTCTGAACAAAATAACTATCATGTTCCACCACAGCATCATGAATTCGCAGAAAAATGTCTCTCTTCATTCTAAACCTTGAGCGAAAGTAACGAGGCTGATACTTTGGACGTTCAGCAAAATAATCTCGACAAAGTCTCTTGTGACCTTCAATCAACTCTCTTTCAATGATTTTATGACCATTAACGGAACCACAACCACGCTTTCTTTTGTTACCGTGAATCAATTCTTCTTCTTTTATACATTGCCACAAAACTTCTTCATATTCTTCATCAGTTTCATCACCATCATCAAACATGTTCATGTCACGTAGATAACGACGAGCCATAACAAATAATCTGCAACAATATACAATGATTATAAACTTACTAATCAATACAAACAGATGAATTACCATAAACTAGTACTATTTTAATATTGAAAATTTGACCCATCCTATAAACTAACATACAATCTCAATCATATTTGCAAAACATTGTCCAACACAAACTTATACAGTCAAAATCAAAGTCTTGGACAAAGATGATGTTCAATTCAGAGTAAGAATAAGTTGATGTGGTATTCAAAATCCAAACTAAATACCTTAAACAAAAGTGATGCAAATTTGAAGAAAGTGACTCGGAGCTAGAGAGCGTTTTTTTGGTCCACACGAAGCACGACCTCCTCCTCGAGCCTCTCTTTGACTTCGGTCAAGGTGGAGATCTCGTTCTCGAGACCTCTGATAGAAATAGCCGACGAAGTGTGGAGGTTTTGATTCTCCTCCTTCACCAGCAAGACTTCGTCTTGCAGGTTCTTCCTCTGAGATTCCGTCTCGGCTAGAGCCTGAACCTTGAGCTGCAACTCCGTGGCTAAAGACCGAAGCTCTTCCTGAGCCTGAGCGAACAGATGCTGGAGAGTCTGGAAAGCGGTTTCAGCCTCGACAAAACGGAACCTTTCTTCTTGAACACAGGTCCACAGCCGGCCGAGTTCCTTCTGCTTATCGGTCAATTCTTGGCTCTGGCTTCCGGTTTTCTCTAGACATGGGCGACGCGAAGTGGGTATGATGGGCGTTCAGTAAAATTAAGAATAAAAGTAAAAAATGGGAAAGAAGTGGCGGATGAGTAGGATGACATGTCTGAAAATTGCTAAATTAGAAAAGCTGTTGGATTAAGAGTAAAAAAATATAGAGAATATAACTTTTTTATCTCTATTTTAGGAAAAACTTTAACCAATGGCATGTCATTACAAAATTACCTAGGCATGTGAACTCCGGAGAGTTGTATTTTGTGGCATCAACCAATGGGGAACTGATTGTAATAAACCGTTATAGGTGTTTCTGAAAGAGACATTATAAGCTAATACATATAGATGTAGTGAAAGGGGAATGTAAAATGATTAGTGGTTTGGTTAAAGACGCGGTGTTCTTAGGTAGCTACACCAACCCTTTTTGTGTTCCTGCTTCTTCATACAATGGTTTTATCAAGCCTAATTCTATCTACTTTTCCGATTATCATTACTATCCCTGTCAACATAGGAAACAAGCAGGCCAAGACGCGGGAGTTTATAACATTCGAGATAAAAGTATTAAGCGTATCGGCCTCGAATCCATTAGGATAACCAGCTCATTAGATGTGGCTTCATGGATAGATAGCTCAAGCATTTTTAATGATTGAGTCTGTTGTGTTGTTTTCCTGTGCTTATCATTGAGTCTATTCTAGTGTTTCAGGTGTTCTCTTCTGACTAGCTATTTATCAAACTTCTATGATAATTTTTTATTTGCTTCTGTTTCTACTGAAATATTTCAAGTTTGCAGATCTATAGTATTTTACCCTATGCTCATATATTTGATTAGTCGAATAAAACCAACATATATTCTGCATCTCTTTGTAGTATATTAGTATCAAAAGTTGCATCAAACTGATGAACTGCTGATCATAGTTAAGGTATCTCTGGTTTGAATTCTGGGAAACCAACAAAAATGAAAAACCTATCAGAATGATGCTTTCCTTAGTAATATATGTGCATCGGCACGGAAATTATACTAGTATTATATTCCTAATAGTAATATATGGGCATTGAAGTGTATATTCTTTTACAATACTGAAGTTCTACGCAACCCAGTATTTTACTCGGCGTAGTTCAAATTACTATTGAAATTACAATAACGCCCCCTGAATATTGCTAAACTTTCCAATAAGCATAAAAAATGAGGATTATTTAGTAAATTTATACAGTATTTTAGACTGCGCAAGAGTAAAAATACTGGACTACATATAGCAACACCCTTACGATATTGAACAGATTATCCTTGTAGCTAGACTAGATGAAAAGTTCTATTCCGTATATAATATTATTATCCAGCAAAAATCCCCTTTTATATATTTTTTATTGTTTAGGGTTCCAAATTTTTTTGTTTTGATCGGAAACCTTTGATTACTAATAGATACGTTTCCAAGACGCACCGGAATATGCTTGTGTGATTAATCGACAATGTTGACGCGTCAATAGATTGATTGTCAAAGGTATAGATAGCGTTCAGATTTCTGCTAAATACATAGTATATATATGGATCGAGATTGGTCGATCCTTGGATCTGTCTTGTTCATGGAAATCGCCAGTCGGCTACAATTAGCCGAGGATTATACTGCATTCAGCTGCGTCTGCAGATCATGGCGAGCCGCTGCGAAAGCTGGCGGTAAGAGTGGGTTCGGTGCAAAATCAGGATCAGTTCCTTTGTTAATGCTGGGAGAGAAAGACGAGAGGAAAATATACAGCATCTCAAGCAAGAAGATTTGCAGGACAATATCCCTATCAGAAGCAAATCTGCAAAGTTGCGCGGAAGCTAGATTCGGGTGGCTATTCATCGTCACCAAGTCTAACGACATTAGTTTGTTCAATCCATTCTCTGGTGCTAACATTAAACTACCCCGATTTGAGCAGCACCCGACTTGGGCTAGAGTACAAGCCGCGGTGTTGTCTGCTAATCCTTCCGATAATTCTTCAAACTTCGTGCTTATGGTGATCTTTGGTTGGTCCTTGTCGGTTTGGAGGCCTGAAAATGCCAATTGGACACCTGTAGGAGAATCAGTCTTCCAGCACTCGATATCGACTTTGGGTTATTGTGGTGACAAATTCTACGTGATTGAAGTCGGTGGTAATGTTTATGTTGTTGGCGATGAGATCCGTGTCATCGCGAGAATACCTTGGCGATGGCGCTCGGGCAAACAGAAGTTCTATTTGGTGGAATCATTGGATGGGGAGCTCATTGTAATCACACACCATGATGATGATCAGTATGACCTAATACAGATAGATGTGATGAAAGGGGAATGGCAAAAGATTAGTGGTTTGGATAAAGACGCGGTCTTCTTAGGCGCCAACGGCACCCCTTTTTGTGTCCGCGCTTCTGCATTCAGTGGTGTCATCAAGCCTAATTGCATATATTTTTGCGACGATTCCTCTTATGGGATCTGCAGCCAAGGTGGTTGTATCGAGCGTTTCAAACTCAAATCCACTAGTAGCTCATCATTATGTTTGCCTCTATGGGTAGATAGTTCAAACATTTTCAATTATTAAGCCAGTCCAACATTGATACTGCTTGCTTCTGTGTCTGTATGAGTTCTAACTAGCAAGTTAAAGGATCTGTCCAGTTCAGCTTTATCCAAGCAATTCCAAACAGATCCAAATAATTCAAGCAGTTTTAGCAGCTGATTTCATTCGACTTGTAAAATGTTTTGAAATTAAGACGCTAAAAAAGTTATTTTAAGTGTTGTCAATGAAATATTATTTATTTTAACTTGTCTATTTACATTTAAACCGCATACGAATATTCATTCATGAAAAATAAAATAATCCAAGCATCTCTAAGCACTGGAAGGGCAAAAGTACTCTTTATTGATAATTTTAAATTTTCAATCCTTTTTGCAGTTTGAGTTCATGTCCTAAGTTTGAGTTTGGAACTAAGTCCGGGTCAGTTCCTCTGTTAATGCTCGCAGAGAAAGGCAAGAGCGGGGAAAGGGAACTGTACAGTGTCTCGAACAGGAAGATTTACAAGACAGTATCCCTGCCTGCACAAGAAAATGTAGAAAAATGCTTAGAAGTGAGATTCGGATGGCTACTTATCGTCACCGCGTCTAAGGCGAGTGGTTTGTTCAATCCATTATCTGGTGCTAACATAAAACTGCCCTTTTTACATCCAACAAAAGGCTCGGTTTTCGTAAATCAATCTATGTTGTCTGCTAATCCATCAGACGATTCTTCAAGATTCGCGTTGATGGTGTTATGTCGTTGGAGGCCTGGAAATGCCAACTGGGAGCAATTAGAGTCACTTTTCAAGGACAAATTAATAGTAGCTATGGGTTATACATCATGGATATCTCTGGAAATGTATATCTTCTTGATCAGGATCTTCAATCTGCAGTGCATGTCCTTAAATCATCATATTGGCGCTTTGCGCTAGATAAGGTGGGGGTCATAGGATGGGGAACTGATTATAATAACACGTGATTATCGCTCCTCCAAAGATCTTATTCGGTACTATTTTGCCACACATTTTGGCCTGAAACGTTTAGATGTGGTGAAAGGGGAGTGGAAAGATATTAGTGGTTTGGATGAAGATGCGATTTTCCTTTTTGTGTTCGCGCTTCTCCACATTCTGAAACCATTAAGCCTAATTTCATCTATTTTACCGATGATGCTTCTAATTACACGCGCTTAACCCACAGCAACGTGCAGCTTGGCAGAGACATGAGCGTTTTAGCGTGGAATCCCTTAGCCGCGCGTGTCCATAGCTCGAACATTTTCAATGACTGAGTTAGTTAGCCTGTTACTGCCAAGCTTACAGTTCTGTACTACTGATTCACCAATTACTTGACTGTAATACACCTAAGGAAAAGGAAGTGCCGAGTTTTTAATCCTTGAAGAGAGTCTCGCAGTTAAGAACACGAGTCGCATGTAGCAACATTTTAGTCAGACATTCCCAATGGTTGTTACCTTTTTATTACATATATTTCCCTTGCTTTGATGCTGAGAATCAGATCCACGTTTCAGCTCTTGAAATAATACTGCTAAACTTTCAGTCCTAGAAATTGTCCTAAGCAGCCTCTTTAGAGTTTGATTTCTCAAACGTATGACAAGATTTTGCGCTTATGTTTGCATCATTTTCATTTTGTCACTGTCTTGTTTTTGGTTTACTAGCATGGATTAACCGTGCGATGCACGATTTTTTGAGGCAGTATTTTTGTGTAACTTGATGAATTCCAACTGCTAAATTATTAGCGTGAGAGTTGTAAATCACTCAAACTGATATTTTCATTGCGGGATTTTGGAATTTGGCCATATTCCTCCGTATTTGTATCTGATGGAGGTCGAATTCAAAGCATCAAAATATTAAATTCCCCCCAAAACATCAGAGAAACTAAATAAAAATACGAACATATGCATCCCTCGAGTTCTCAACCATTAATAATATATACTACTATTCGAGTTCAGTTCGATTAGTACCTTTAGAAGAAGCCAAATCATAATCGAAATATAAAAGAGAAAGGTAAGAAATCATAATCGAAACCAAATTATATTGGACGAAACATTGAACCAAATTTGGACAGAAAAATTATTTATTATTAACATAGAGAAGATTAACAATATTTTGAAAGTGTTCTATGTCTAATAATAAGTAAAGAATATATAGGTTTATTTATTTTCTGACTAATGACGGCCACACAATAACAGATTCAAATCAATCAAACTTTTCCATCTTAGACTAAGCTAAAGAAACACAAAGCTATAAAATATTTCCGCTCATTATCAATCTGCTCTTCATAAAAACGGAAAAATAGAACTTTAGGGGAAATCGCCGAATAAGCTTCATCCAATACAAACATGTTCCGGAAAATAATATTAATTAAATCTATCAAAATTGTGTGAGTGCGTGTTTAATTTGTGTGTGCGCCTCTCTGCGGAATTGGTTGGAAAATTTTGGGATTGGGTTATGAATTTTTGGTTTCATCCCAAACTTGATTTTGGAAGTGGATTTGTAAATAGGAGTCTTGTATGACAACAAAGATTGAGTTTTGGGTTTTGGATGATTTTAATTTTATTTTTTCTAAGTTTCCCAAAATTTTAGTAAATTGTGTACGCACAGGTAGAACAAAACAAATTAAAAAAATGCAAAACTTATATAATCTAGAATATTAAATATAAAAGAATATAATATGTAAAACTTAAATTTACGCACAACTAAAAATACGCACGACTAAGAAAAGAACCCAAATTACCAAACTCAAAAGTAAATCAAAGAATAATAAACTTATAAATCTCTACCAAATAAACAAGATTAATGTATTGTTTTCATTTGTGACTACAACGCGCGTAGTACAAGTCTTGAGAGTTAGATCTTTTTTCGTTTGTCAACATTTCATCAATGATGCGTTACTAATTGTCAAGTTTTATCTCTCACAGATACAATCTAAAAGATTCATCAAGTTCCATTTCTCACAAAAAGTAAAATCTGAAAGCGTTAATTTTCTTATAAGAGCAATTTTTGCCAGAACAGGACAGGAGAAAAAAAGATGGCAGAAGATTGCTTGCTTCCCCTTGGGTTACCTCGTAAGGCGAAACATGATCCACATGTTCCTGCTTCGGCGCTCTCTGAGAATGTAGGGGTGTGTTTGGTTGGGCAAATTTTTGCAAAACTTGGACTATCCAAGTCCAGTTTTGTAAAATCTTGTTTGGTTCACCAAGTTTCCCAAAATCCAGACTTGCAAAATCCTAAAAACCAATCAAAAATTTTGTTTCATACTCACAGAATCCAACCCAACCAAATAAGAATTTTGCAAAACCAGACTTTCAAAATCTCAAACAAAAACCCAAACTCCCAAAAACCAAAAACAAAAACCAGACTCTCAAAAACCTGACGAACCAAACACACCCTAGGATTTCATTCTGCAAGCAGTCCTAGAATCCTTAACCAAGCCTATAAGGATAGTGCTTATAGGCTTCCTTTTGAGGATGTAGGATCTCATCCCCGCCCCTTCCTATTCATTCTCATTTGATTGAATTCTTCCAATCTATTCCTTTTGAGGTAACAATGTGCATCCTTTATATTTCTTTGGTTCTTGTAGCTGCTTGTCACATTAGTTCCTTCAATTATTCTAGTGGATTCGGGACTATTTATCATGTTAAGTGTTCTGAAATAAGGGGTCAAAATGGGCAATTTAAGTGCTAAAGTGGGTGTTTATATGTAATTGCATTTAGTGTATAATTAAGTGTGAAGAGGTTTTCTTGATTTCGTCGACTCACACGCTCACATGAAGCGGGAAGGGGAGTGCATTCTCAGATAAGCAAGGCATGCTGAGAGCCCCTTCACACGCCAGCCACGATTGCTCGTGCATCTCAGGTGCTGCCCCACGCACGCGGTGACCGCGGTTGTGCGTGTCATTCACGTGCCACATGCAGTCATCCCCTTCCTTCTGGGAACTCTCAGCAGATTCGGTTTCCCTTTTATTTTTCTTTTTTCTTTAATCTAATTTATTAGCTTTTTTAGTTTCAGAAATAATTGGGATATGCCTTAAATAGGGTTTTTTTTTGATATAGTACTATATTTTCTTTCAGTGTATTTTTTGCGACTGGTCCTTTTGATTGAAAAAACTATACTCATTTCAAATCTGATTTAATAGATAAACGGGAGAAATCTGAGTCAAGGGAAGTATTGACTCTCCCTGTCGCGACTATGTCTGAAATATACGTGTAGTCTTTACGGGTTGACATCTCTGCTTGATACGGGTGGGTAGCTCACCGACATCCTGATCATGTTTGAATGGGCTAGAAAGTCTCTTACCGTCATAATGAGCCATACTACGAGAAATTAGACGATGTCCTACTAGTAGGTTGTTACCAGCATTGGACTACAACGTTGCATGAGACAGTCTTTTATCGGCATAGAGATGACATTAGTATATAGCAAGGAATGAAACTTTCTAGGGAGTGATCACGTTGTGGGTGCGCTAGCATGGGCGAGCCACGCGATGCGCAGTTTTTTGAGGCAATATTTTCGTGTAACTCGATGAATCCCAACTGCTTTTATTAGCGTGAGGATTATAAACAATTAAAACTGATGCCATCATATTTTCACAGCATAATTTCAGAATTTGGGCTTATTCTGTCGTATTTGTGTCTGATGAAGGTTGAGGTCAAAGTAGCAAAATAATAAATTTGTCCCTAAAATATCAAGAAACTAAATAATAATATGAATGTATGCAATCCCCCGATTTTTCAACAATAATTAATTTATGCTCATATTTGAGTTCAGTGCGATTATGACTTTCAGAAGAATCAAAATTATGATCGAAGGCGACAAGTAAGAAACCAAATTATAATCGAAATACAAAAAAAATGAAAAGTAGAATTATAATCAGAACTAAATTAAACCCAAAAATGAACAAAAGGGGGAAATAAAAAAGGATAAAATGGTAAAACATTGGACAAAACATTGAATAAAAAAGTTGAACGAAAATTTGGACAAATAAAAAATATTTAAGATTAACATAGGGATTAACATAAGCTTATAACATAGGATTATTGAGTATATATTAGTCATATCTTCTAACATTATTGTTGTTGAAATTTAAGATCAAATGCCTATCATCAGAAAAGAATTCATTTTATATTGTTCTCTTGCATCATCATCATCAAATAACAAGTTTTGTGAACTTTTCCTTTTCCATAACCTAACAATCCAGGATTCCTTTTTTCCCTCCCATATATATATATATATATATATAGAATATCGTTGTAATAAAAACAGTTTTGATTGTGATCACTTCCTCTGCAACAGCAAAGAGTAAAACCGATCAGATTCAGAATATGTGTAGCATCAAGAATGATCCGGATTGGTCAGGCCTTGGATCGGTTCTGTTCACAGAAATCGCAAGTAGGGTGCAATTAGTGGAAGATTATGTGGCGTTCAGAGGCGTTTGCAGGTCCTGGCGAGCCGCCGCCACCGACTGTGTTTGGTTCCAAGTCAGGTTCAGTTCCTCTATTAATGCTCACAAATGAAATTAACAAAACGGAGAGGAAACTGTACTAAAAAGAGCAATGCTGTCTGCCAATCCTTGAGATGATCCTTTCAACTTCGCACTCATGGTGGCTTCTTATGGAGACCCGGTGACACTGATTTCACGCCTACGCCTGTAGGAGTCTCCCTCATTGAGGGCTGCAAGGACTCAGTAAAAGTTTTGGGTTATTGCAAACACAAATTCTACGCCATTGTATTGAGTGGAAATGTGTGGGAGATCAGTCCACGCCGGATATCTGAGGCTCGTATTGTAGCTACCTTACCACACACGTTACTCAGTCGTTCTTGTCATAGGTGGCATTTGGTCGAATCAAAGAATGGAAAGCTCATAGTAATCACTACGTAGATGTGATGAAAGGAGAAGTGCAAGGTATTAGTGGTCTGGATGAAGATGCAGTTTTCATAGGCGGCGATGGCTTCTGCATGCAACGGTGTCATTGAGCCTAACTGCATCTATGATGCTGCTGCGGGGAAAACAATCCCATCTTCCAGAATGGTTAGATAGCTCAAACATTTTCAGCGATAAGCAATTGGACGACAAACCTTGCAGCGAAAAATTGATAGATTTTGCACACATGTTCAATGATTGAGTGTTATTACCATCTGTTTCTGTGTTTATGAATGTGTAAGCTTATACTGGTTTGATACTAATCAGATGTTTTATACCTGTCTCCCTCAACAATTCACAATTTCTGGCTTTTCCCCTTGTTTTACACTCTATTTGACTTCACTCTCAGCTATTAAATATACAGAAACATCCAAATCCTAACCAATGGCATAAAACCCAAGAAATTCAATCAATATGCCTTCACATTCTTGTTTCTATTAATCATGACAAAAACATAGTACAAACTATATATTGATTGTGTATACAATACATGATGTCTAATCTACCTTCTGTAATAAATATATATGTATTATGTTTGTTCAAAATTGTCTGAACTCGAAGGGATCCACGTGTTGTTAGTAATGACTGTAACCTTAAAGACAGCAAGACAAGCAACTGGATTCAGTGCCCAACGCCAGGACTCGGTACAGATTGCATTTGATCAGCAACCATGGTGGAGTCAATAGGGGGAAAAGATGGAGCATTGCCCTCGGGAAGGGGACTGTATACCAAAGTGTCCGTCACAGTAGAGGCACCTTGCATTGTTTCATCAACCAACAGCTTCCTTGCTTCTGTAAACTGAGTAGCGCATAAGATGAAAACAATGATCAAAATGAGCACAGTTTTGCTCAACCTAGCCATCTTTAAGAGAGTGTAATGCAAGACTAGAAAGAAACCAAAGTTTTTTGTGGGGATTGTGTTGGAAGTAATTGTTGATGATCTGAAGATTCTGAACTGGTTTTTATAGGTCCTAGTTTGTGGTTAGGTCAAGAGGTTGAATAAGCAGCCGGCCTTGAGAATAGTACTTTAATTAGCTTGTTTCACCTCCTAATGGTATTTGTTTTGTATTCTTCTCTTCTATTTCTCAAGGTGGCTTGCTCAATAGAAAACTATCTTAGGATGATCTAAGCCTGCTTCAACTACTTCCAAAATTTCTTTCTTTTATCCCTCAACTTTTGTTTTGTAATTTAGTCCAATATGACAAGCCAGACAAACAACAGCCACGAAGCTGTGTGAGGTCGGCTACACGCTTATGTCTTGATACTTTGTATCGTTTATATTCATATACAGCATGTCATTCTTTTATTCTTCCAGTTATCTCTATCTTCTCTCCTTACATGTTTAATTTGTGTCAAAAGGTTCTCTAATTCTTTTTCAGAGGTCTCTCACAAACATTGTCCAAACAATATAATCGTGAATTTCATCATCTATTAGAACTACTCTTACTTTTTACTAATAATTTCATGTTGCTAAATAAACAAAATTGCAGAAACTTATTAGTTGCTACCGAATTTCAAATTTAAGAAATGTCCCTAATTTGTAGAGCCAGCTAGTTGTTTTACAATGCCTAAATGTCATAATCTGGGCACACGGGACTTGTGTCAGAAGAGACATTTGAAGCAGGCCAAATCAGGCAAGACAAAACTACATATCAAAAAGTAATAGGAGTAGATGCAAATATATTATTAGACAAGGGAGGATGCAGTTGACATTAGAGCAAAAATTAAATTATATCCCCCAATCACACAAAGTCAACAAGTGATAGTTTTGAATTGGATTGAAGCATAAAAGTACTCTCCGAAAGAAGACAAACAGAATCATTTCAAGGACTGCAGGAGTGAGATTTCATAATAATGAACCAAAGCACCAGAAACAAGAATGCATTCATGCACATTTGAAAGATACATCAAAAAATCCAAAAGATAGTCAAAGAACGTAGTTCTACTAAAACCAATTTCATAAGATGATTGCTGGATAGTAATACCTTTTCAAACTGCCGGCTAGCTAGGTACAATGAAGGGGCATCTTACATGTGTCTGAAATGAAGTAGATGCCGTACAGATAGCATCTTTCTTAAGCATGTCAGAATAAGACAAACTTTTACTTTTCCACCTAACCATGAGCCTGCAAATTTTCAAAAAGGTTGGTCAGCATTATGCATAACTTTTCTACCTAATGTTTGGTGCAAGAAGGAATCTTCATGCAGAATGTGGAAAAATTACAACTTTTTCCACCATTATTAAGAATGACACCATCAAGATCCTATCTCAATGGCTAATACAAAAGAGAACCATAGCAAAAAGTCAAATACCCTTATCTTCTTGAGATATCATAAAGCATCATCTGTGGTTAAGACTGAATTAAGTTTCTCTAAGGTGTTTGACTGGCTATCTTTTTTGCATGCAATGGAAACCACCATTTCCCATGTTGCTGCATCAGAAAAGCTTCTCTTTGCTAGAGTATTCAGAACCATCCACACAAGTTTTGTATCCCCTTCTCGGATTAGCCCATCGACTAATTTGGATATACTTTCAGAGCGAGGAAGATGGCCTTTAAAGACCATCTCATCCAAAAGATATGATGCTTCCTTAAACTGATTTGCATCACATAGACCATCAAAAAGGGTCCGGTAAGTCACCACATCTGGGAAACACCTCCTTCTTGGCATATCTTCCATCAATTCATTAGCTTCTTCAAACTTTTTGGCATTGCAAAGTCCAGATATAATCACATTGTAGCTTATTATATCTGGCTTGCAATCCTTCTTCTCCATCTCATCCAGTAGCTCAAATGCAGAATCAAAGTCCTTCTCCAAACAATGCCCGTGAATCATCACATTATACACCACTATATTCAGTTTGCACCCATTTCTTCTCATATCCTCCAACAATTCAGGAACACTTTCCCTACGCCCAGCCTTGAAAAGCGCGGTAATCAAGGTAGCGTAGACTGCAGCATCCAATTCAACTTTCTTCTTCAACATCTCCTCCTTGAGCTTGAGAGCAGCACCCACATCATTAACCTCACAAAGCCCTTTGATCAGCGCAACAAAAATAAAAGCATTAGGCTTTAATTTAATATCCCTCTCCATCAAATCCTTCAACTCAAACGCTTTAGCCAACTCCTTATTTCTACAAAGGCCATTGATCAAAGTCCCATAAGTCACCACATTCGGAGACACCCCTCGCCTCTGCATAGCACTAAACACATCCCAAGCACTACCAAAATCTCCCCTAACCAAGCTAGCATTGATCAGTATGTTATAAGTACAGGCATCTGGCGAGGCAGCATACTCCTCCATACTCCGAAAAACCTCCTCCATTTTACCAAATTCCCTAGAAATCAACAAGCTGTTCAGCAGAGAATTAACCGACTTGATCGTTCTTGGGCATCGAAACAGGGGAATTTCATCGAACATCTTGCGGGCCTTTCGCGACAAACGAGCTCTCCCATAAAACGCTATAACATTGCAAAATATTACCTCTTTCGGATTAATTCTGGTGTCATTCTTCAGCTTTTCAACAACTTGCTCCATTTCTTGGAACATCTTGGCCCGACCAAGCTTGCAGATGATGAGATCGTAGGAAGCGGGATCATGTCGAAAGGGCTTTCCGGTCGGGCTCGGATCATCCGGGTTCGGGTTCAGGAAGAGCTTGAATGCGAGATTCGGGTCTTTCTCCAGGCGAAGGAGAGATGATAATCTGAAAGGTGAGATTTTTCTGAGTTTTTCCATGGAAATGTTTAACGGTAAAGGAAATGGAGTATGCTGAAAAAAGAGGGAAGTTTAATACCTTCCCGCCAGTCCAATACTATTCCCAAAACCGGGCTCAGTACAAAATAAAAAATTATAGGGCTCGGTCCAATTCAATTTTTTTGTGTAGCGTCTTTAAGAAAAATATGTAAAAGTAAACTAGGAGTATAAATTTCTTCATTTTAAAATTAAGGTTTGATCAAAGTGTGTAACTGAATGTGGGATCAGCTCCAATGTGCAAATCTAAAAGTTTGGCCTTTAGATATATTAAAGCCGTTATAAATCTGAATATATGATAGAATGATCATAAATATAGTAAAGCACAGTTTCAACCACACAAATATGTAAGATGCTGCTTATGTTACTGTTTATTTTTAGATTCTGAGATTTTCCATATATGTTAGTGCAAGTTGCAGAGAGAAAGAGGGAAATTCTCTAAATTTAAATAATGTGATTGATTAAAATATATATTTTTCGGCAAAAATACAAACGTGCCTCCCTGATCTTCACCTATTTTCAACCACTAATTTTCTCATACTTTCCAGTTTCCAAACAATGTCATCAACGAAGATCCTCATTTTGGCGATGTCGAATCTCATTTCAAGGACGTCATCAATTATGATGGGTTGACTAACGTTTCACTAATCACAATGATGACGGCTTTTAATTGATCTTTGGTGATCCAAATTCGAAACTCAGCATCCCGGGTAACCAATTTCCTTGATCAAATTTTGGAATTTTGATTCTTCAACGATCTTCTACCCGAGTGTTGTCCACCTCCCCCACTTGTCTACTCTTGATTCGAATCTCATGGATCTTCCACCCGAGAGCTGTCCACCTCCCTTCACTTGCCTGCTCTTGATTGAATGTATGTATTTTTATATTAGATTTATATGTCTTTTAAAAGTGAGACCCACAAATTCTACTTCCATATCAAATGTAGACCCTTGGATCAAGTGGGAGGTAGACCACCGCAGGTGACCTCATAGAATTTAGTGTCTACGAAGGGGCATTCGGTGGTATAAATATTTTAGTAGCAACTGCATATTCTTCGCACAAATGTTTTTGTAGCAGCTGCAAATTCTCCCACATCGATTGTGCGTGGCGCTGCTAGCATCAGATTCATGTCACCCATATAGGTAGAAGCTATTACCGTCTAAGAGAAGTTTGAATTCGCAATGTCTTGAGAGAGTATTGGTGACCGTTCTTTACATTACATTTTATGAATTTGTTTTATTGGAATGTTATTATGATAGTTTTAATTATTTATTATAATTTAACGTATCGTTTAAATATTGTAAATATGTGTATATCGTTAGTTCAAGTACTTGAATCCTTAATTCTATTTTATTGTACTTTCATTCTCATTAATTTTATCTATTTATTTATTTAAATATTACAAACGAACTAATTGATTTAGAAAGACAAACAAATGTAATCAACACACAAATTATCTAGATAAATATATGAGAAATTATGATAGGCCCACCTAAAACTATGTTTTAATTATTCTTGTGGATTTGTTGGCTCCATTTGCCGCTCATTCTTCTTTTGTTAGATGATTTGAGATATTATAGTATAACTAAGTTGATAAAACATCGGATTACATATACCTCTTCACTTGTATTCCTCTAAAATAGTATGCACAACCACTCTAAGATCAAGTCAAACAGTTTCTCCATACATATTCTGCATAATAGGGAAGCAAATCTCATGTTCCCACATTTTCTTGTCTCAAGTACAACAGTTTCCCCATTTTTCAATCCCTAAAATTTATTGACATTTAATATTACATATTTATTCAATTGTCTTCTATTTTTTTAAACCATATATTCAATAAGTGCAAATAATGAACTTATAATACACGTTAAAATAACATTTCATATTTAAAATTACTTGCTCCATAATATAATATGATAAAAATACATTTTATAAAAATAACACATTACGAATTACAATATTATTATTTTTGTAATGTATTATGAATAATTAGACTCATCTCTTTTCAATTATTTGTTACAAGTTATTCTTTTCAACCATTAGAAATAATATGTTTGCTATAAAAAGATTTAGTTTAGACGTTATTAGTTATAAACAAACGTCAAAATAAATACATTATGGCCTTAAACTGTAGTAAATTTATATTGGAAAATAGATTGTATTTGATTATTAAATATCAATAGGTACATGTAAAAATAGTCATATGAGATCTTATTACAATCATGTTTATGCATATTTTTAGAATATGTATTTTTGATAAAATTATATTGTAATTATTTTAAGATATTATCATTTAAAATTATTGAAGCAGAACAATTGATGAATGAAATAATCAAAAAAAATTCAAGTAGTATTAAATGTTGGTTCTCCAAATTTCGTTTCTCCTTCAACAAATTTGGGGAAGCAAATCTTCTCTTTCTTCAAACTCCAGCATCATCACTGACAAAATTCCACTATGATGGAGCTCGCTGAGATACTTCATTAGGCCGGAGCATTGCCACTATCATGACTAGTTTACCAGGACCAGCACGCACATCCACGTCATCTTTCACAGCTTCCAGCCCAAGACCCGAGACTGCTCTCGGCTGCTCATAACCCATTCCAAGAGGGAAGAAGAAACCTTTTCTACGGAGACGATTTTAACCAAATAAGTAGCCAGTCCTGAGTCGATATTGAATTCTAGATCAAAGGGGAAACGGAACTCTTGGTGGGTGACATACTAGGATTGGATTTGCACTTACGGATGGGCTCTACTGGTTGCACATATAGGTCCACGCACTATGGGCCGCTACATCTCTGCGGCTAGTATCTTTGGAAGGCCTCACGTGTTGGAGGTAGAAGCGGATTGTTTTATGGGATGAGGTAGTGAGTTTATTCTCACCCCTAACCATACTCTCTTCACTTTAGCCTCATTTGTTTTACCCGAGTATGTATTTTTTGGGTGATATATTATTTCCCCTATGCAACCATTAGTTTGGGTCTTGGGGTAGAATTAAGATTTATTGTTTTATACGGGGATTTAGTGTCAGGTTTTGTTCCCGTAGACTGTCACATGGGTATCATTTCTTCTTTTTTACCATATTTACTCCCAAAGTGAAGATATTCTATATGCACTAAACATGTGTACTGAAAAGGGCATTGACCTCTATATATGCACTTCAATCCAAATTCCACTCATATTTGTACACCCTAAAACAGTTGTGCAAAAACTCAATGAATGTTTTGAAAATCATCCGGACGAATAATTAAACAGCTCCATGTTTATTATTGGTACTTGATGTTCAAACATTTATTCAAAGCAAAAAAGGACTGCAAAGTTTTACAATGTACATCATCTAGCATTAATCCCCCCACCAACTTGCTTCTAATATTAGCAAAATCCTATGAATATATCCGGTGACACAAAGGCATGCATGTATTAGGACACACCGTACCCCAAGATGACTCCATCATCCCCTACATAGAACAAAAGTCTTCCATAATTCAACTCAAAGTCGGTGCCCTCCAGTTCACTGGATCCCCACAATGCTGGACCTGTCAATCAGCAAAGGTAAACATGGCATTGCACAGCAGTTTTCCCTATCCTGAACCCCGGAAACACCGTGAATGCCACCCGCGGCTCCATATCGGCTTCCCCGAACGCCTCGTCGTTCACAGTATCCATGTAGACCTCAGAGAATCGGTCTCCTGCTTTTGCTTGAAAAATCGAGGCCTCTGGGCTGAACGAGAACGCCAGGCAGTGCAGAAGCCATACTCGTTTTGCCATCTCGGCAAAGGTCATGAAGAATGTCGTCTCGGGGAACTCTCCTGCGATCACCGAGTTCCTCTGATCAAGGTTTGAGAAAACTGAGGCTTCCAGCTTCGGGTGGACCAGGCTGAGGTACTTGACCCGACAAAACCTCGCGAATGTTGACTTTGGCTTCCATGCTAGATAATCCATCGCCTTCACGGACTTGAGCTCCTTAAACTTGTCGAAGAAGTTTGAGGAAGAAGAAGACTCCCTAGAGAGCGAATACTCGGGTAGATGAAAGCCATCAAACATTTCCCTGCACACAAAAGCCTCAAATGCAAAGCACATGTGGCTTTCTTTGCAGAACATGATTCCAGGTTGAATAGAGCTTGCAGCTAAATACAAATCCCAATCTGCAGATTCCATTTCGCTCGCGTACAATCGAACAAACCCCTGAACAGCCTTCCTAGCCTGCCTGGAGAACACGTTAAAATGGCTCGGGGTCAAGGTTGATAAGCAAAGATTATCAAGAACAGATGGCATTTGACCGCTGGAATTCCATCTCTTCTCGAGTAGTCTGTTCTCTTTATTGGCTTCCTCCAATTTCTCCTTCAGAAAAGTGATTTCCGATCCCTTCAGCTTATCCTGAGAATCCAGCTTCTTCCCTGTAATCTCATACATTTTCAGCACGCTCTTCAGCTCGTCAACTTCGGCAGACAGAAGAACAGTTTCTGGAGAAGAGTACTCAATCTGCTTCTTCAGAAAACACTGCTTCAACTCAGAGAGACTCCTCAGCTCGGATACTACCGTCTCGTCCGCCACCTGAATCCCATCAGGATCGTAAGGCGACTGGGAAAACTGCAACTGAGCATATGCAGCTTTAATGCCCGAGATACTTGCAAAAAGCTTCCCGACAAACGCCTCTTTAGCAGCTCTGCTCTTCTCATACTCTTCTTCTTCTTCGACAAATTTCTTCTCCAGATTGTTATCAGTCTTCACCGAATCCTTCATAGATGGCAGCTTCACCTTCTGCATTTCATTATCCGGGGCAACTCCGGTCACCGCCCGAATATGCATCACCTTAGCGAAAGTCCTCGCCAATCGGCCCTTCTTCCCGCTCGGCATAACCACGGGCCCTCCGACAGACTCCATCTGATCAACAATCTGAATTCGATTTTGATCAGAAAGAAAGATAGTGATGATCTAGTCTGAAAAAGATAAAGAAAAACCTGCTTTAGCACTCGAATCAAGAACTTTAAAACATAATATAAGGGAATTTGTTTTTATTTTGTAGGCTTGAGAATTTAAAAAGTGGATGGATCTAAAGTCTGAAGAATAGAAAAGAATGAACAGAAGCAAACAAGGGCTTTAAAGAAATGCTCCACAAACGGCTCAAAGTTCAAATTATTATAATGATCAAGGCATAAACAATTGATGGGGTCTGCAGAGACAGAGGAAATTAGCAACGTATGGAACATTAAAATACTGTCCAATCCGCAGATTCTTCGACAGTTTCCATTGCATTTCTCTATACCAAACTTATTCGACATCAACGATTGACTAATCTCATTAGTTTAACTCGCATTCCTACATCAAGAATATTTTCGCCAACTTAACACGTCCAAATGGAACTAAATCCAACCTAAACAAGAAACCAACCAAACCTACAACTAGACCACATTCAGAATGTAACAAAGATAAAACACTCTAAATAGAATACACATCCAAGTTTTAAAATTTAAATGATTCTATGCAAAAAGGGACATCAAGCATCAGCATTATTGTTCATATACCCCACCCTGACTGAAACTATCATTAGCATATAATCAAGCAAAAAGATGCTGAAAGGGATAAAGAATGGATTTTTTTTCACTAAGGTGAAAAGTGTAAAAAACGAAAATTAAAAAATCAAGATTTTCATCATGAAAACGTACACAAAATCTGATCTTTTTTATAAAATGGAGCTGATTGAACAGTAAAAAGTGAAAAATAATGAATGTTCCTACTCCCTAGTGTAGGGCAGGAAGAACAGTGTGACCTCAAACACACTTTCTTGATCCCATGATGATAAAAAACTGAGCTCACAGTTAGATTTAAAACACTGACTCCACTTTTCCAGTGCATGCACAACTTGCAAAAAAAATTCAAAAACAAAAAAAAAACTTGCAAAAAATCAAAATCAAAGCTCAAAATCTTGAATCATCCACTAGAAGCACCTTTATTTTGAGCTGAAAAAACAAGTTTTTTGGGCCCCAAAAAAAAAGAGAAGGAATCTTACTAAGCATCCAATAATTCCACGTGTCAGCACGTAGGCAAGGGTGCCCTACAATTCCCCTCACACGTCACTGTTACCCCACTGCGAGAAATCACGTGGGACCTTTCTCATTTTGCTCACTTCAACACTTCTTTCAATCCGACGGCCAGAATTTGCCCTCTCTGACCCATCCTCAAGATCTGTGCCACCGAAAAGGCTAAAAGGCACAATCTTTAACGGGCAGAAGACCCCTAAATTCGGTGGGGGTGTACCCTAGCCTAGGGTGGGGGTGATACCAGGGGATCCCTCGATGATTCATGTGTTGAGACTTGAGAATTAAGAACTTAAAGACAGGGACGAATGAACAGACTACGTTTGACTTCGACGAAAACCGCGTTTTTCAGACCAGAGATTTAATGGATTAATTAATTAATTAAACACCGTCATCGCCTTCGGCATACGTACCTTGATTAACAAATCCCCAGAAAAAATGACAGCTTTCTTCTGTTTACTTCAGCTTCAGTTCATCCCAGATGAGCAATCAACTCTGCAAAAACAAAAAACGAATCAAAAACAGGTTTGAAGATGGTCTGTTTTACTGATTCATATGATCTAATCACGCCTTGCCTGAAAAGGGTTTGCTTTTTCAACAACAAAACCGAGCAAAAGAGACTAAACCGGATTTTGAAGGGACAGAGCGTCGGTTACAGAAGGAAAAAGGTGTGGGAATAGAATGAATCAGTAAAAAGAAAGCGAAGATACGAGAGAGACCATTAATGGAAGTTAATACAGTGTGTCTTAATGTCCGTACCTTTTGAGGGGGGGATTTGTGGGGCACAAGGAACCCAAAAGAGCCCAGTTTTGGGTTGAAAAATTGATGGATTCTTCTAACCAAATTGAATGATTTCTCAGAGTTTTCGAACTGGGTTGGTGAGGACTTAAAGTGATCTGAGAGTTTGAATCCGGGGACAAGAACAGGGGAGAGGGAAGAAACGAGGACGGACAGGTGAGGGAGAAGGAAATTTGTGAGGGAATTTGGTGTGCAAACTGCGGCTTTGGAATTAAAATACTATGGTAGGCCTTTTTGGCCAAGAACGGTAGCGTTGGGTCAATTCTTGGGGTTATTTTGTTGGACGATTCTGTCCTTTGGATGGATTTACTTGGAATTCAATCTCCATCTAATTTTTCAGGTGGGAGGACCTAATAATTTTGGTTTGTTACTACTCACATGTTGGTCAAAATGTTTGGTGATTTTGATGCAAGTGTACATTGTTATAACTTCCATGATTATTATAGATACATAAATAGTGTTCAATTATTTAGAGCAAATTCAACGCAGTTTTGCCAACAATCACTTTTGTTGTTGGAATTAGAGAGGAAAGGGTGGGATTTGTAGTGTTAGTTGTAGACTAAGAAGGAAACTTTGCACGAGCAATGACGGTGATGATGACGGTGGCTGGAATAATCGGAGAATGGAAGGCTCTTGAGTTGCAGGTGGATTTGGTATCAAAGTTGGGATTGGAGTAAGGGATTATTATTGACGATTGTTGGTCTAGGTGTATATCTCTAGAGCTCCCCTTTACAAAGATTGGTTTAAAGAGACATATTAATGAATTGACACGACAAAACACAAGACGACACTCGGACTATTAGAATTGATCTATTCTCTATTTCTGACAAAACACCCAAAACATGGTGCATCTCCTAAATAACAACTTTTGATTGCATTTGCAAGCTCGGGTGTTTTCTTTTGGAAGATTGCAGCAACATAAAAGTATCTTCATAACCTGGAATCATTGAACATAAACAGTAAATAGTATTTATTCAATTACAATAATGGCGTGAATTCCTAATTTATAAAGGCTGGTCAGGCCTTCGATTTTGTTAGGTAAAACTGCCTATGTAGATTGAGCTCTTGGTTTGGATTGAGGGACTTTGTCTATCTAAAGAATCAGCAAACATGTTTCCTTCTCTATGGATGTGTATGACCTTGGTATTATACCTAGGTTTGCATCTATAGGCTAGATAATAAAAGTTGCTAGGGAGCCCTGTAAGGATTTTGAATGTAAAGATGACGGTTTTATTATGCTTTCAATATCTTCGCAATAACCAATTCTTATTGTCTTGCCTTGAATCGTGTTAAACTGTTTACTATAAGTGCAAACTTTGTTCTTGTTTGTGAAACTACCTGAGTGACATTGTTTGCACTACTTGAGTGACATTGTTTGCTACGGATTGATTACTAGCTCTATGTGCTTAACTTTGATAAGTGTTTCTTGATAAAATTTTGGGAAGACAATATTATTCTCACTGAGCAGATTATAGCTCACCCTTTTTACACCATAGTTTTCAGATGTCGACTTAGCCAACCTAGTGAATCATGGATAGTCCAAGGAGAATTCCGAGACCCTCATCTTTAATTCTAGCTTGATTAGTCACCCTTGAATATGTATTGTTTACAATGAAGACTTGGATATTTTATTAATTGTCACAAGGCTTGAAGAATGAAAAGATCAAGGAAATTGAAAAAGATTTCAACTTGTGTTAAAAAAAGTACAAATCTCATCTTGACCCGGTTGAGACCCAAATGGTATATACACGTCTTGTTAGCTGCAATTGGTGTTCGTTTGCAACACTTCTTCTAGAAACCATCGAAAGAAAGAAATGGATGGGAGCGGAAATTTCGAACGTGATACGGATATCCCTATGATGGAAGAGCTGATGGAGCTCACAAGGGACTTTCCAACTCTGAAAGAAATGTTTGAAAAGGAGGAGCATGAGGATGCAGCGGTTACTTTCCCTGGCGGCATTGAATTAGAATTTCCAGTGAGAAAGTTGGCTCTGAAAAAAAGGTTTATGAATCTACAAAAGTCAGTTACAGTTATAAAAATCAAGCTTTTTGAAAATAGAGTGTATGTTGAGTTTGATCCAAGTGATGGAATCAAGGGACCGGAATTCTTTGAAAAGGTTAGCATTCACTATCGGGTATTTTGACTTGTATGCGTCTTTTTATATAAGAGTATGTAGGTGGAGATATTGTTGATGATTCTTCTGAGAGTGGCGATGAGGGTGATGATAGTGCTAATGAGGGCGATGATGATTCTTCTGATATCACTACTTGGAAAGGGTGGTAATGGGAGGGTATATAAGGCAAAAATAATATTGATTGAGTTCTATATGTTGTGAAAGTGATGAAGAATGCAATGAACAACGAGAAAGAAGATTTGAGGGAAGTAAAGTGTCTAGTTTTGGCCCATCACAAGAATGTTGTTGGATAACATAATGCTTGGATGGATCTCAACTCAATGTTTATTTGCATGGAGCTCTGCTCATGTTCATTGGGTAAGTGGTTATCCAAACATGAATTAGATTGTGATGGTTCTCTTGCATTATATAGGTAGCAAATTGTCGCTCTATGTCACATCCACAGTTGTAGAATCATTCACCAAGATTTAGCCCCGTCAAACATATTTATGACCAATGACGGTGTACCTACAATAGGTGATTTTGGCATAGGTTCATGTTGGAGATCGGGAAGTCTACTATCTGTTATGGATGCCAAGGTCTACCTAGATTTCAGTCTCCATTGTAGGCCAGGAAATTACTCAAAAGACTGGTATTTTCTCTATGGGCATGATTTTCTTTGATGTGATATTTCCAGATTGTGAGCCTAGTTGTAAGGGGAATGAAGACGTCTACATTGAAATTCAAGAGGGAAACTTTCCTTCACGTACTCTTGATGACAAGGAATATAGGCTATTTCATGCCATGTTGCCGGTTGATCCCGATAGCTAACCTACGGTTATGATAATCGGGAAGTGGTTGTATGATGAGAACAAACATTTGCTACTGATTTCATGGAGGATATTTCTATACACGTGAACAAAGCCATAAAAGGTGGAGCAAAATAAAGGCAACAATGGAGATAGTACAAATTTCTTTCAAATTTACATTGGTGATAAACGCACGGATGAAGACACATTACATGTTTTGAAGGAGATAGAATAAGGTTTTGGGATCCTTCCCTCTAAAGAAACAAGATAAATGAGACACTTCTTATTGATTACATGAACCACACGAGATAATGAGTTTCACGCAATAACTAGAGAAAATCGAGGACAACCAAAGAAGAAGAAGAAGAAGAAGAAGATAAGATTGATTACGTCAAGCCACTGTACAGATAATAAACATAAATAATTTGTACGCAAATTGTGTTTTTTTATTATACTATAAAATATTGGAAATTATACATTTTGATCTGATAATTTAGTGCAATATAAGTTTAAATAGGGATATATTAGTTGCATTCGTATCAAAAAATATTTTGACCTCATTGACATTCAAATTTACACTCTCAAATAAAAGTAGCTACAAACACTAAACACAGAAATCCAAATACCGCATCAACATAATTCCTTGGGCTCTTGCACCACATACTAGAAGTACCGAGTATATACATTTCCCACAATAATACTTGAACTCAGACTAGCCGTCAAAAGCAAAGCTAAGGAGCTCCAGCTCCAAGCGAGGTGTTGATCCACCCGCATGGGGTGGATAACACAGTATACATGGTCGCCTACCATAAAACATGCAGTAGCGACAGTAGCCCCAAAGGTTATGTACGTCTTTGGGTGGACATGAATATAGAAAATGCTAACAGGAAAATCTACCGTAAAAAAAAAAATTTATTAGAAGAATAAATATCATAACTACTACAATGTAATTATTACATCTAAAAAGAATAAGAAGAATAAGAAGAAACTATTATGAAATTTATTTTATGTAAAATAAAAACTTGTTGCTTTTGAAATGTATTTTGGGTTTGCCTTTACTAACATGTCTAAAGATAATCTAATGTCTAAGCTGGTTTCACCATTAAAATTAATAAATATTAATAAATTTACTCTATAATCGTAGGATTGAAAAACAAATTAAGCGGGTCAATTGTACCCAAGCCTCTATCATTATTCTTTGTCGTCTTTGTATTTTGACATCGAATTTAATTGAGTTATTGTGGAATCAATTGTGAACTAGATATTGATTTAAAAAATAATAAAAAGATTGTACACGAGTGTTGTCTATTTATGATAACATTATTTATATAAACTCTTTCTTTTTAAGTAAACTTAGAAATGTGTTGATGCATACGTAACCGTTCTACTTACCCCCAAGTTTCATAATAAAAATATGTCTAAGCAGTATCTTTTTTAAAGTAAAGAAATGTTCATTTCATGTCTCTGAATAACGTGTAGAATCGTTTGAGAACAGAAATGCACTAAACCACACTACTTTATCTTACACGTCTCTTTTCCATGAGAGACTAGAGAATACGGTAAGTTATAATAATTCCTTGAAATCCAACATGGATTCGAGAGGTTTCATGTGCTAATACTCATTCTGATTGATTGAGTAAAACCAGCATAGGAAGGCGGAGGCTGCTCCAATTCTCTTACTGCCTTGAGCAAACCGAGACAGCTGCCGACGATCACTGCTTGGTCGATGTTCAGCTCGCCCGCTAGGTCTATGGCCAGCTCCAATATTTTTGCTTATGCAAAGAAAGGATCAGTGATCCTCGGAAACACCCTTTCTTTAGTTTGGATGACGTTCCCGCTTTTCTCCCCGTGCTATTGCTGCCGGCTCACCGTTCTAAATGCATGTGACAAAGCTGATCATTGGTCCCCATGATGAAGGCCGTGACAATGAGTCGTCTGCTAGATAGGCTTAAACTCTCTCCGACCACGAGTTAGCCCTCTGAAACATACGTAGGTTCGAACTCACCAAGACCAAGGTGTACTCCGCTTCAAGTTTTTGGTCAGTGAAAATCCTCTTGTTTCTCTGCATGCATATAACGTCGCATAACATGAGGGGTAGTTCTGGTTTAAATTAGTTTTAATAAAAAATAATAGAGGATTTTATCACTTATGATTATTTGAACCTCTTTCTTTAATCTTATTAGGGATTTCTTACAAATAAAATTGAATACTTTTATAAAATACTCATAGAAATAATTTTATCTCAACTTCAACTCCAATGTCATCTTATTTAAGATATTATGCAGCTTATGATATATTTCAGTTGAATATGTATTCTTCGTAATTTTAAAATAATGTATCGCTATTCATCATTCATAGAGAATAATGTATTGCTACTTCCCTTTCCGCTAAAGGTTCTCCCATAAGAGCTCCTATTACCCCATCTACACTCTAATTTTGCTTAAATGAATGTCTTTTGCTTGATCAAATTTTGAAATATCTTTCCAAGTTTTAATAAACGTTGGACTATTTCCACCAACTTAATTAAACTAGAATTTCTTTTCCTTAAACAAAATACATGCATCCCATTCCCATGCCATCGCATTTCAGCAATAATTTTGCTCAAAAAGGAAGATCCAAATCTGATGAGTCAAGTTATAAAGTTTTCAAAGGATCAATAGAATTAAATATTGTCAATCCATCATGGAAAGGGAATAATAATCGAATGTTGTCATTTCGAAGGGATTGAGTGCGGACAAACGCAAAATTGTTTTCGTCTCTTTAATTAATCAGCCAATATTTTAAGATAAATGTCAAATTGCCAATGTATTTTGTAATGCTTATTATGAACTTAATTATTGCAACTTTTATGAAAGTTATCATAGCCATATGCATCTTTTTTTACTCCAGCTGTGACCTTGTCTTTTTTATACATATTAAACCCATAAATTTAGTGTTGGATTCTCCATTTCAGGCATGGACAAGAACAGCAACATTTCCCAAATTTAATAAAACAAGAGTATTTTATATAATGTACAACTCCAAAATGATTAGAATATCACCTCACATATTCTGTATTTGATCATTTGAAGTGTTGTACTCCTTTCATTTTATTTATGTTATTTATGCTTGATATATTCAGCGTGTTTGGCAGAGTTTTTCATCTGTTATACTTTGAAACATAACAGTTTTTAGTATTTGGTAAACTAATAAGACTAGTTTCTGATTTTGATCACAACAAAAGTTAGAAGCACCCAATTTTTTTTAAAGCATAGCTCCACCAAACACAGTTTGAACACGATTTGTTGACTTAGATCAGTAAAGTAATTACATAAAATTTCAAAGGGTAAAATGCTTCAAAGGGTAAAATGCTCGCGTACCACTGAGTAGTTACATATGTGCTCTTGTACTCCTGAGTTTTGAGAAAGTGTCTGCGTACCATTTGATTGAAATTTGACTTCATAATTCATAACTCTAAAACGTTCAAAATTAAACTGATTGAATATTTCTGATATTCGAATGACATAATAATATTGAATCTGAATATTTTTGGAAGTTTTAGGGGTTTGAATCAAGTAGTCAACTCCAATCAAGAGCTACGCGGACATTTTCTCAAAATTTAGGAGTACAAGAGCATATAAGTAACTACTCAAAAATATGCGATCACTTTATTCAATTTCAAAAATATGAAGAGTAAATAGGGAATCATCAAAATAACTGAATAATATATAAAATCTATAAAATGCCAATATATAAAAATTGTTAGATATTTACATATAACTCTAAAAATATTAGTAATGATTAAAAATACTAAACCGTGGCCCTAATTAAGGTCCAAACCGTGAGGTGATTAGTCATAATCACGGTCCCTTCACGTGTTAATTAAAACCTATGCATGCCATCAACAATTTAGGTAGCCGACTTGATTATTCGGACCACCTGGCTATTATTTTGTTTAATTTTGACATGATATATAGTCAATACATTGTTTAATTTGTTGAGATAGATACATTTCATTACAAACCTTAAACTGTTAAATATATTTTATAATTTTGAGTCTCATAAGAAGTTGAGGTGTGACTTTCATTTAATATACTAATTATATAATTCACATCACTTGAACACGATTTTTGTAATGGAGTACTAGCAATAAATAAAGAGAAACTTATTGAATCTTGCAATATTGTATATTATGCATTTAATAGAAATATAATATTTTTTAATTAAGTGAGAGGTGTTGTATTAGGCCTTCCCAAACCAAAAGGTACAAAAATAGATTATAATAGCTCCACACAATGGAGACGATTTGTAAGATGATAGAGAAATTTTTGAATAATTCTCTCTATATCTTGATCGGGTAGTAACTAAAAGTCAGAACGGTTTGTATAAAACTAATCTATAATTGTAAAGGGAAAAGAAAAAAGATAGTGGCAGTAACCAGCGGAACTTTCAGCTCTAACTAACCGAACACAAACCAGTTATAATATTTGACCTGCTCCCTTAATCTACAATTCTTTCCCAGTCTCATAAACGTATTTCGATTCTCCCCTCGAATTCAGTAAGAGATTATTCAAAGTAGTTTTTATTGGTTCTTTTGTACTCTCCTTTTCTTTTAAAGCAGTGCCATTCAATTCAAACATTGTTTCAACCCACCTTTGACCATAAATTTGAATTAGTATATGAGTAATAATATGACCATATAATATAGTTTTGGAATCTGTATAACATGTATTTTCTAAATATAATATTTTTTTAAATATTGATCAATATATGAAATTAAAGTTATGAATGATCAAACATGGTTGGAAAATTTCTTGATCAATTGCTGCACAGTTTTAGAGAATCGGAGGGTTTAGGCATTTTTCCAAAACAAAGCACAATAGTTTTTCACTCATCTCTTTCTGTTACGATCCGTCACTAATAATATACGATTCCATACTAAATAAATAACCGACAAAATTGAATAATAATAAAGATTTACGTTTCGTTATCCAAAACCGTCCAAAATCTAAACAGTGAAAATTGTCGTGGACTTCAGGGGTACCCTTTGTAAGAAACTTGGGCTAATAGTAGTAATACATGTTACCTCCATGAAGATGAATCTGATGTTTGATGAGAGCATCATTCTTGAATTGACTCAACAGAAATGGGTGGGTTGAACTCAGCCATGCATGAATTATCTCACCAGAAAGTTGGCCGGCCGGATTGATAACTGATTGACGTAATCCCCTTACCTTGTTTTTCTAAAGATGGAACAAGTTGAAGATAAAAAATTTAGATGAAATTACTCACTCCGAATTATTATCTATATTATACTTTAAAAGATGATAAATTAAAATTTTCTAAAATTTTTGAATTATTTTTAGGGTTAATGGGAAATTGACACATCAGCATCTTATTTTCCCTTTTATAAATATTATTGTTTACTTTTAGTTAGACTAAGAGCACTTGCAGTGAGGGTTTGTTGAGAAGGTTTTATGACCAAAAACCCCAATTTCCATTCACAGTGTTAAGCTTTTAGTTGAATTTTTTAAAAATCCAGGAGAGAGAAAAGTTGTTGGGTTGGAAAAATAGAACCCATGAACTGTTTTGATTGACTAATAATCCATTGCCATTTGGCACTTGATGGCCATACTACTCCACGTCATGACTTCACCATTTTAAAATTAGTCTATATATATATATATATATATATATATATATATATATATATATATATATTATTTTCACGTTAGTTTTTTATCCGGACCAAAACTAGAATATAACAATGGCATCTTTTATACTAAGTGTTTCATAATTGAATGTAATAAATTCAAAAAAGTAGAATTAATATATAAATTATCAACCAAATTGTATTACTCATTTTAAACACAAAAGCATCTGTTAATTTTTATTAACTTTAGTTTCTTTAACTAATCAAAATTAAAGCACGTAGCCATTTTCATTTTAATATTTTTAAAAATTAATGAATAAAATAAATAGTGGAATTAATTAAAATGTTTGACCCGATTAAATTAAATAACTCTAAATTTGTTGGTCTTTAAAATTATTTAAAAAGAACCATAGTTGGAGTTAAAAAATATATGATGTGTACATAATATGATTACATGGCAGGTTGTATGACTGTGAGTTGAAAACTGAAAAACCTGAGGATTTATGACAAAGTGGGGTATGTAGCCCAAATTTGAACTTTACCATTGTAAGTGCTATAATAATCCTACCTTTAACTTCCACTTAATGATCATGCATTGATTTTTTTTAAAACGTTTTTTTATAAAGAAGAAATGGTTGAAAGAATTAAAAGTGGCTTAATTCACCATATTAAACATCTATTTAAATAGTCATTATCTATGTAGTATAGTATAGTACTCTTCAAAAAAGAAATATATAAAAATGGTAGGCGCCGGAATATGGTGAACTTGCGGTGGTTATGTGGCGGTTTTAGTCAAAACTACATAGTTTCTTCCTTTTTCATGCTTTATATTAATTTATTTATTTACCGGAACAATAACTCTTCTAGTTCCCTTTAGGATAATATGACAATGGACATAAATTTTAAGAAAATGTGTAATATGGGGTGGGGATTGAAAAGAGAGACTTACAGTCTCTTAACTCTATTACTGTTGAAAGGATAGGACATGCCAGCCTTCTCTCCTTCCTTTAAAATGTGGGGAAATATAAAATTTGTACTTAAAATTAAGTTGGTGGAGACTTTAATATATATAACAATGTAGCCACAAGAGTAGGTAATATATGAAATTAAGTAACAGTTACTCAAGATGTTTTTTTTAAATGATCGCTAGTTACAAGAGTCATGTTCACTTTATCTAATCTTGTTCACTTTATTTGGGACTCCAATTGAATGCTGTCTTCCGAGGATCCACTCTACATGAAAAATAAGTTTTTGCCGATTTAAAATGTGAAACAAATGTAATGAATTCTAGAAAATTAATGCATAATTCTGAATTCACTTACCCATATTTCTTGCTCATAATAATATACGCCTGGTTGATAGTAAACAACTTGTGGAGAGTAATTTAATGGCTGATGCTCTGGGTGGCTGGAGCTCAAGGTGATAAAAATGGTGATTAGACTAAATAACTTGAGGAGAGTAATTTACTGACTGGTGGTCTGAGTAATAAACAGAAGGGTAATAAGAATGTTGCTCATAGTATTCCATAGACAAAGATACTATTTGTTGCGGGCGACAACTCTCTGTGTTTGGGACGAATTGGCTCACCGCTCCGTGGATCAATATTTATTCAAAGTTAACGAACATGGATCAATATGTTATATATTAAAGTCTCTACCATATTAATTTGCCTTTACTTGAAAGATAAAATGTTTACTTGAATGTGTGGTGGAGATTGAATAGAGGATTTGCTTATGCTGGAAAATTCTCTCATTTCTCTCCAACAAGATTTGGTATAAGTAGTTGACCAATAAGGAGAATTTTTCTTGTCTCTTCTGTTCTCTGCTTGTCTTAGATACTTCTTATAAGTTCTGAAGATATCCTCCAATGCAAACCTCAAAGCATGTTGCAGTTCTCGGACAAATTTACAAGTGATAAAAAGATGATGCACTGTTTCTGGATCCCCATTTGTGCACATACAACATCGGTTTGCCACCCCCTTTAACATTCCCAGCCTTTTTAGTCTAGTTACTTATTCCCTTTAATAGCATCTAGAGATAAAAAGCAATGCTTTGGCAGCAACTTTTTACTCCAAATGTACTTAGCCAATCTATCCTTCATGTATACCCCTTTCAGCACATCATATGCCTTCCTTGTGTTGAATTTCCTTGCATTGTTCACACGTTTAGCCTGTCTTGTTACCATTTCATTCCTTAGTTGTAGTAGAATTTTCCAATATCTGGTCAAATCGGAATTTTCTAACCTAGGATGGTAGTCTTTAAACCTCTTCCCACCCAAGCCTGGTAGCACTTCACAACTTACCTCCACTATCCTACTCATTCATTCTTCATTCATCAACACTCTATCCAATTTGCTGAAAATAGCATCTCCCTGAATTCTTCTGTTGCTCCATTTACTTTGGCCCTTTAGTTTTCTTGTAGTTGAACATTGATAATCATATCCTTGAAGTCTTATAATTCTCTCTTCAAAAATTTTGTTCCTCTTATTATGTCTTAAAATTTCAATGGCCAATTAAAATCACCCGATATCATCAAAAGCAAATCTTGGTGATCAAGCTGCATTAATTTCCTCCATAATACTTACACAACAATCACATAGAAATTCCTCCTCTGAGCTTTATCTACACAGAGGAAGTCAAACGTAAGGATTTTGACTTTCCTCACCTTCTTTGATTGAAAAAAAAGACTTACATGGGATGGGAGATTCTTTTTGAAATTTTATTCTAGAATTTTCTAATGCACTGTATGTAAGCAAATTCCAGTTCAGACCAATCTTTTCCCATAATGTTTTCTCATTTTTTGTTTTCACTTTTGTCTCCAGCATGCATATTAGACCTACATTATTCTTGGGGATGCGGTTTTTTGCATTTTTGATGCCTCTTCCCCAGGTTCAATCCCCTTACATTTCAAACTGAGATGTTAAGACTCATCAGATTTTTCAGAGAGGAGATGAAAGTTATGAAAACTCCCATAAGCTTGCAAGGTATTTTGGCCATCACTGCCCGCCACTTCCATCTTTTGTTTCCCTATCCCTGTGTAGAGTAGGGCCAGCTGGTTCTTTACTTTCTTTTTGCTCTCTGGTCACAAGCTGGTACCTCAATTTCTATCTCTGCACGTTGTTAATCCCATCTTTTGCTTCTATGACTTTAACATACACATATCTCTTTGCAGTAGTTTCCTCTCGTATCTTCCGAACCTGTGGTAAGGCGTCTTTTTTTGCATCCAGCCTTCAGGTGCCTCATCATTCCACACTCAGGGCATTTAATAGATTTTCATTCATTTCCATTTTCAAGTGCTGCACAACATCATTTTCATCTATATAAGTCACAGAATCAGGCAAGGTTTCACATAACGTAGCCTATATCCGAATCCTAGCGTATTTCAGCCGCTCATTTTCAAGAGTTGGCTTATCTATCTTAATTGGTTTTCCTAGGGGGCTGATAATCCTACTTAACACAGTAGGTTTTCAGTAGACCACATGAAGTTTTGGAAATTGAATCTAGCTACAGGGAAGATGTCTAGTTCATCCAGGTCAATTACTTGTGTCCAGTTTTTGATAATTATTGGCTTCCTATTATACAAAATGGTGCCTCTCTGCGATCTGAGCTTAAACCTTACCATGAAAAGACTCCACCTCTAATCTTCCATACCCTATCCATTTGGTTTTTCCAGTATTGCATAACAAAATTTTCCATCACAATGAGAGTGGAGGAAAATTACCAACGTTTTTACACACTTAATCTCCCATCAAGTTACACTCTCCTACATCTCATATTTGGGAATCTTTCCTAAACTAACACCATCTATTTCCACAGGTTTAAAATACAGAATTTCATCCTAAGCAAAAAGTCCGGCAAAAGTTTTACCTTCTGACTTTTGTGGACACTGGGCAAAATCCTCCTCCTTTTGCTTCTCCATGTGGACTTCTGTTGTGGGCGTCTTGGGCTCCTTTTCACCAACGGCTGAAGATGAAGTTTCAGTCGTTGAGATGCCCATTTGAATCCCTAGATCCCCTTTTATTCCTCCCTTGTTGCTTGCCATCACCATCGGTTTGCTTGTTTTTCCATCTCCCTGGAAACCATTGCAACAATCTTTCAGCCCGGCAAGCTCCATTTTCCGATGGACTAGAACCTGTGCCGCATCTCCACCCGCAAGATTGACATCAAAATCCAATTTCACTCCCTGTAATTGATGCACCCTCTTCCTCGCCTTCTTCTTTTCAGACCCACCCATGGTGGCAGATTCATATTAGAATTCAAATTACAGGTCAAAATTGAAGATAATCAAAGAAAATGGATTACATATAGTAACGTTACTCTTATTTTCGTAAAACGCTCGTACATTTGAGTTCTTACATATATGTTCATAGTCTTCTATGTTTTGAGAAAGTGTTTGTGTATCCATTTACTGAAGTTTGACTTCTTAATTTATATTCCTATAACGTCCAAAAAATTTACGGCATAATATAATCTTCAAATAATATAAAATATTCCTACGGGTATTTTCTCAAAACTTAGGATGTATGAACCATTTAGAACCCAACTATCTTTCATATGTGGGGCAACAATGACATGGTGCCTCTTTATACAAGCTCATAACCAATTTTGTAGCTAGATCAACACTTGTAGGCAAACATTCACATGTTATTTTGCGAGACTAAAATATATGGTCGAATTTATGCAAGAGGAACGCATAGATTAAAGTAATAAATTACATTTTATCATTAATTCCAACATAAGTAGTATTACATTCGAACATAAATTGCTATTGATACACACAAACACAAATATTCACATTCAAATACAACTACGTACAACGAAATGACCACCATACATCCATCATCATGTATGAACTAGCTAGATTCAACAACTGGCCGACGATCCTAACGTAGCACATCTCTTCAGCCTCTCAAACGCAACCTTAAACGGCTGCGAGCTGAGCCCCAAGAGCTTCTTCCCGTTCACAGCCGAAACGCCGATGTTCTCACACACCGGAGAATCCCCAAACAGCGCCGCCGTGGGACAGTACTGAATCGAGTAAGCATCTTCGAACTCCTGAATCTTAAACCAGTTCGCCGCCGTGTTCGGCCCAGGGCTCCCTTCAACTCCACCAGTCCTCACCAGAATCGGCGCCGCCGAGAAAAAGTCAACCCTCCAGACTGTTGACTCCGGGCAGGGCACCAACGCCGGGAAAGCCTCGAACTTGACGTTCACGTCGGAGCCGATCTGGATCACATCTTCGTGGAGAGGATCGAGAGGAAGGAAACTGATCGGAACTCCCTTTGATCGGCGGTTGACAGCCTGCATGATCCTGTACGGGCACGAGTGGTTCCGTACTGTTTCCGGCGTGAGTCCGCCGGAGCTCAGCCGCGAGTAGGTTGCGGGAATAGCGTAGTAAGACTGGCCGCGGCGGAGCTCCTCGCCGTCGGTGTCGTACACCGGTTCAGATGAAGCTGAGAGGAGGAAGCTGCAGAGAAGGAGCATCTGAATAACTGGTTGCATCTTCATGATTCTGCGATGATCGGAATAATCTGAACAAGTATCTGAATAGTTTATTTATTAGAAATTTGGGTGGAATCTGGGGACTGGAGGCTATGAACGTGGACTATGAAAATGTGAGGATCTGGTTAGTTGCGGGCATGCTAAATTCATCTTTCTTCTAATTATTAATCTCTCCGAGTACGCTTCATGTCACCATCTCTCAATTTAATATTTAATTTTGAATCTACAAGATCGAAAATGATAAGATATATATGATTCCTGATAATATTGTCAAAAGTGTATGAATAATCTTAAGGTCATGTCCTTTTAGTGGGAACTCATATGAATTTAATTATATTTTTTGTCCTACTAGAATCGGTACATTTTTTTGTCAATTTTTACGGAATATATTTTATCGTTTATAATTTTATTTATAATGTTATCACCGTTTAAAATTTTAATTTTCAAAAAGTGAGTGGGAATTCATTAATATATTGCATGATAATATATTACTAGTATACCTCTCCAAGCTAGAATCAGTACCTGTAATGGCAAGTCATGAACTTCAGAGAAGAATTTAGGAAGGCCTTAAAACTCTGTAAACCTCCTATATTCTAAGGACAATCAAATTTAGATGGAATGTACCATGCAATTTCAAGTAGATGACTGTCCTACAAAAAAAGTACTGCACTGAGAATTTTCAAGTAGAGAATGAGCACAAACCTTTTCCAGGTGATTTGCATCACCAGATTTGACAAACAGGCACTTCTCAAGTATGTCTAAGTGTTTCATAGGTTTTAGAAATTCCTGCTTTATGCAACGTACTTCTTGTTGGAGCATCTGATTGCGAGCAATTTCCATCTTATAGACTTCACTGGCATGCTTAACTCGTGCTTTTTCGAACTTCAGCTCTTTCCTTAACAGCTTAATTTCAGCAGTTGCTAGTTGTATACTTCCATCAGATTCAGCATCAAAAGAATTGAACCCTGTCATAGAGGAAACAATATCTTGAAATTTTTCCAGCTTTTGCTTGTTTCCCTCTAGCTCACAAGATAAACGGTCACCACGGCTCTTTTCTGCCATAGCCTTACTCTTGTATGCGCTGGCAATACTCATCTGCTCTTCTGCTTTCTTCATCTCAGACTTCACCTGCTTCTTGACCCTGTGAAGTTCCTTTTTCAAATTCTCATATTTTTTGCCTACGTCCAATTTCTCAAGCCTTATCTTACTCTCATTTAACTGCTGAGACAATTTTTCAGCACGGTTTCTTTCATCCGCTGCTTTTTTCGAATTGACCTCTGATAACTTCATTAAATCTTCTACTTTAGCCTTCTCTTTATCTGCACGCTTCTTTCTCAGCCTTAAGCTTCTTCATCATGTCTTCATACTTTGCTTTCTCCAAAACTAACTTTGACCTTGCTTCGTCTACTTCACGCTTCAAGGTCTTGAACTGAAGTCCAGTTTCTTCATCCTTCTTTCTTTGGATGCCAGCTAACCTTTTTTCTTCGGCGGCCTTCTTTTTTTCAGCTGATATCCTATCCATCTCAAATTTCTTTCTCTCTGCCAACAGAAGCTTCTTGAGCTCATTAATTTCCTTTCCACATTCAACATCCTGATCCCCGTGTCTATTCACCAAGTCCTCATTCTTCTGCTGCAATTTCCTTTCCAATCACACATCATATATTGTCATGAGGGCACCACAATGTGTAAGTTAGTGACTCCTGAGGTGGATACATGCGATCATTTTAATAAGTCTAGCTGCAAAAACACATAAACATCGCTCATTTTAATAAGTCTTCCTCATTTGGTTATGTCCAATTTTCCTTCTTTAGTAAAGATAACAACAAATTCTGTCAAGAGAAACACAACCTACTCCTTTTAAGTGAAATTTAGCAGATTTTTATAATGCAGAAAATATGCACAGTAAAAGGCTACCTGAACTACTTCATCAGTAACACTGAGGCATATATGTGCACAAAACCTAAATCAATATCAAATCAATATCATGATCTGTGATTTCCAAAATATAAGTGTATGAGAAAAAGAAAGGTCTGCCTAATTGGTGAATAAACATGTTAAACTTGAGCAGCATGTGACTAAAAAATTTGAATGTATGCAGGTGAAATTGAGCTTAAAGTATAATTGAAGGCTTCGAGAGAAGTTACCAACCACAGCAGATAGGGTGCTGGCAGCGGTCATCAACACAGAAAGTGCCACATTTCCTCTGCAAGATTAATAATACACTATTTTCAGTAAGCAAGTCAAACCCCAAAATTTGTTGTAAGCATACCTGGCGATATAGGTGACGATATTGCTAGCAGTTCCTGAGGAGAAGACAGAGGTTATTACGAGGGAACTTGATGTTGGCACACCACACAAGATCTAATATAATCAATTATTTGCTCTTTCATCTTTGGCCAGAAAAATAATGAAAGTACTCTCTTGATAGTTGCTGTCTGCCCTGAATGTCCTCCCAATGCTGAAGCATGCATTGAATCCAAAATATGTTGTCTGACATCTCCTTTAGATCCTACAACCACTTTATGTCCCTTTATGAGCAAGCCTTGTACCAAAGTAAATTCACTCTTGGCAACCTCTTATGTATTGTGTATAACAGCCAACTGACACAACAAATCTTGACAGAATTTATCTCCCTCATAACTGGATTCAATTTTCTCCATCCATTGAGGCACCAGAGAAGAGTTGCTAGGTTCCAACCTATTGCACTCCTTTACTTCTGTTGAGCCCTTGCCTGTCCCTTCTTCTTGAAATTCCACCCCTCTTAACAACTTTTGTATCTCTCCTTGCTTATTCAAGCATAAATTTGGCTGTCTAGATAATGCATCAGCAGCAACATTATTTTTTCCAGCCTTGTAATGAATTTCAAAACTCAAACCAAAGAGTTTGGCAATCCATTTATGCTGTAATGCTTGAGTAAGTTTCTGTTCAATCAAGCATTTAAGACTCTGGTGGTCAGTCCTAATAACAAAATGATTTCCCACAAGATAATGCTTCCATTTTTCAACAGCTAAAACCACAGCCAAAAGTTCTTTTTCATATGTAGAGAGGCCTCTATTTCTTGGACAAAATGTCTTACTGAGGAAAGCTACTGGTCTGTTATCTTGCAATAATACAACTCCCATTCCATACTCAGATGCATCAGTTTCCACCACAAAATCCTTATCAAACTCAGGAAGTTTCAAAACAGGAGCAGTAGTCATTATATTTTTGAGTTCTAAAAATGCCTTAGTAGCTTCATCATTCCACTGAAATACATTTTTTCTGAGCAATAAGTGTAATGGCTTGCAGATCACTCCATAATTGTATATGAACCTTCTATAATAGCCCGTGAGCCCTAAAAAACCCCTTAACCCTTTATATTTTTAGGAATAGGCCACTGTTCTATACACTCTATTTTGTGCAAGTCAACTGACACTCCCTCACCAGAGATTACATGGCCTAAATAATCAACCTTGGAGCTTCCAAAAATACACTTTGATAACTTGGCTTTAAGTGTATGTTCTTTCAGCACAGTCAGTACCAATTTAAGATGCTCTTGATGTTGTTCCATGGAAAGACTGTACACCAAAATGTCATCAAAAAATACTAAAACAAATTTTCTCAGAAATTTGCAGAAAATATGGTTCATCAAACTCTGAAATGTAGCTGGTGCATTAGTCAATCCAAAGGGCATAACCAAGAATTCAAAATGACCAGAATGTGTTGAAAAAGATGTCTTGTCTACATCACTTTTCCTCATTCTAATTTGATGATATCCAGCTCTTAAATCCAATTTAGAAAAAACTTTAGAACCATGCAATTCATCTAGAAGTTCATCAATTACAGGAATAGGATATCTATCCTTAACTGTGGCTTCATTCAACCTTCTATAATCTATACACATTCTCCAAGTGCAATCTTTCTTCTTCACTAAAATCACTGGTGAGGCATAAGCACTGTTACTGGCTTGAATGACTTTATTTTGCAGCATCTCAGCTACTTGTTTCTCAATCTCTGCCTTGTGGGCATGAGGGTACCTGTATGGTTTCATTTTAAAAGGGAGTGAATCAGATTTAAGCACAATCTTGTGATCAACAGACCTCTTTGGAGGTGACTCATTAGAAACAGAAAATACTTAAGAGAAAGATAATAGCACCTTCTGTATGTCTTCAGGAATGTGCAACTCTTCAATTTCTTCTGCAAACAATTTTCTCTTGATAGGCTTCTTCTGCTCTTGCTCTTGTTGATGCTGATCTAGGGCTGCCACTCCAGCCAGCAGTTCTTGAACTTCCTCCACAGCAGGTAAAATAGCCTTCCTTTTCATACCTCCAACAGTTCCATCCTTGATCTTATTACAACCATTTGTACTGCCTTCCAGAATCCAATATTTTCCCAGACTGTAAATAGCTACCCTCTGTCTTGTCCAATCAAACACCACTGGATCAAAAGTTGACAACCAATCTACTCCCAGTATTATATCATGGCCTCCCAGATTCATGACCCTCATATCAAACACAAACCTGTGTCCCATCAAACTCCAAACCACTCTAGGACACAAAGTAGATCCTCTCACAATGTCACCATTTGCAACTCTCACAGCAAATGGCCTAATTGCCATAGTTCCTAAACCAACTCTTTTAATCACTCTGGGATCCATAAAACTATTTGAAACTCCAGTATCCAAAATAATACTAACAGTTTGGTCATATAGCAATCCATAAAAAGTCATAGTGTGGTGTCTTTCCCCAGCTGCTACCTCCAACTCCCTTCCCACAGATTTAAATTCCATCACTTGCTCAGTAGGATCCTCATCCATCATTGCAAACAAGCCCTCTTCATCTTCCAACACCATGATTTCTCCAGGAACTAGTGGTTCTTCATCTCCCATAACTTGTATCTCCTTCATCTTGCAAACATGTCCAGGGCTGTAACTCTCTCCACATTTGTAGCACAACTTATGCTCCCTCCTGTATTGCTGCAATTCAGGAGAAATCCTTTTAAACTTGTCTCTTCCAGTCTTGTCAAGTTGACCCCCTCTCCACAATTTCTTGTCAGCTAATTTTGACTGTGGGGCTTGATGAAAAGTAGCTTGAACCATCATCTTCTTATGAGCCATCTCCCATTTATTCTCTTCCCACATAGCCAACTCCATGGTTTTTAGAAGTGTATCAGGCTTCAATTGCATAACTCCAGGCTTCAAGTCTTCTTTGAGTCCACTAACAAAACTGGATATGAAATAAGCCTCAGTCATATTCAAATCTTTTTCAGCCAACAACACCCTCAATTCATCAAATTCCTCCATATATGCTTTGACAGAAGCTCTCTGATAGAGTTTATTAAACTCCTGCACTTCATCTCTTAAACTTAATGGTGTGAACCTCTGTCTAAGAAGCATTAAAAATTCCTCCCAACTTCTAATATTCTTTCCAGCCAAAGCCACCTGATACCAAACCCTTGCCTTATCCACCATATACAACTCAACTGTAACTATTTTCTGATGATCAGGCACTAGATAATAGTTAAAAAATGTTTGACACTTTCTCAACCACTCCTTAGGATCTGTTCCATTAAAACTCACCAAATTCACTCTAGCTCTCTGAATCTCAGCACCTTTTCCTAATCTATCTCTCCAGTCTACATCAGTATCCAATCCAAAGTTCCTTGCATCATTTCCCCATCTTCCATCATTTCTACCCCACACATTAGTATTAGGCATGTTTCTAGGATCAAATTGACCAAAGTGCACATCATTTTAGGGATTTTTCATGCTTTTATTAGGCTCTGATTGTGCATTTCTAGGATCATTTGGCATGGTAAAAGCTCTAGGATCACAGTTCAAATTTTGTTGATAAATTCTAGCAGGTTGAGCTCCACGCAATTTAGGATTCACAAGCTCAAATGGAGGATCAGAGACATGGATACCTTGCACCAGTGGTGGAGTATTGTTACTGGAATTTGGCCGATCGTTGCCGGTTGAAGTCTGACCTTTCTCTGATCCAATTGCCACCATCATATCCTGGAACTGGTTGCGTATCATCTCTTGAAACTGTATCTGCTCAGTCTTCGCCGCCTCCTTGGCCGCAGCGTTGGCCTCAAGTTCCTTCTTCAGTAGCTCCGCCGTCTGATCTCCGACGACGCGTAACTGCTGTTGATTTGCTATCACCATCTTCAACTCTTCTTCCAAAGTTTGTTGACGTTGCACACTTGCCTCACTGAGTTCACGAAATGCGAGCTCCATGCGATCATGTAGCTCACGGTTGTTCAGATCCACCGCCGATACCTTTTCGCCGAATCTCCTCTCCAAATCAGCGATACTCTGATCCATTTTCTCCGTTCTCGTTCGAATGGGCATCACCAGGTTACGAGATCGCTGCTCTGATACCAATTGTCGTGATCCCAGTGGATCCCGACGTATAATTCCGGCTAAAATTGGGGAAAATCAATGCCCGGCGGCAATGATCATGATTTCAGAAGAAAAACAACTAAAAACTTAATTACAAGCAAATTGGGTGATTCTCAACAGAATGGATATTCCCTAGTTAGATCCTATGCTAATATAGCAATGCTAGAAGCATGAATCAATGATTCTAATCAGTTAGAAATCAGTTGCTACTGATTTCGGTTCTGAGCTAAGATGCTAGCTGCTAAAGATGGCAAATTACTAGATTGCCCCTGCCTCATTAAGTAATTACAGAATTACCTTTTAGTATTTACCACTTAAGTCCCTGAGTGCTAACACTTTCTTCTAATTTTGGGTTTAAACCAATTTCGGCCCACGTATGTATCGAGCCCAAATAAATCCGGCCCAAATTTCCGGACTAATTCAAACCAGATACCAAAATATAAATATGACCGTTAGGAGGCTAACGAATTAACCCTTTTTTATCCGATAATTACGGAGATTGCCAGCGGAGCAGACGCGTGGGAGGAGGGTATAAACGTAATTACGCCCTAACCCTAATTCCCAAATCTGCCTTATAAGTATTCGTCGGGTCGGCTCCGTATCCACATTTGTTACTTCCCTTTCTGTTTATGTGATAATCATGTCTTCGATTTTCTCTCAATTGGATTCGGGCGTCGAAGAAATTCGATGCCCTATCTGCCTAGAGTCTCCGCATAATGCGCTGCTTCTCGTCTGCTCTTCCCAAGGCTGCCGGCCGTTCATGTGTGATTCCGGCGAGCTCCTCTCAAACTGCTTCAACGATTTCTGCGCTGTTCAAAGAGTGATTCCGACGGAGTTGGGTACGTTTGAGGGGGGTGATTTAAGGTGCCCGCTCTGCCGGGGCGAAATCTCGGGATGGGTGCTCAACCCGCAAGCCCGACGAGGGATGAATTTGGCGGTGAGAAATTGCTCCCTGATGAATTGTTTATTTTCGGGTAATTATGCTGAATTGCAGGTACATGCTGAAAATGATCATCCCGAGAGCAGGCCGAGGGAAGTTGGTGATGGTGATGTTTCGTCGGAGTTTGACCACTTTGATTTGGACAGTTTCTTGGAGTTTCTTTCTGAGGAACATGTTCAGTTCTCGGATGAAGAGGTTAGTATTGATGATCTCAGTCAATATCTTGATGATCTTAGTCAATTTTTTGAATCTGATGAACAGGTTCAGTTCTCCGAAGAGGTTAGTGTTGATGATCTCAGTCAATTTCTATTTGACGAAGAGGTGTTTTTTGATTTGTATGATCTTGAATCTTGATGATCTTGATGGGGGACTCTGTTTCTATGGTGGTTCATGGACATGATACCACCTTGCCTATCACTCTGGTTGCGAGAGGCGCCAAGAGCCCTCTTCTTGTTGGGGACTTATGAATCCAGTGTTCATCAAGTAGTTGCTGTTTTTGAGCTCAGGATTGTGTGTTGTTCTTGCATTTGTGTTAGTTTAATATTGGTTGATAGGAGATGAAATGATGTTTCTTTTGTTTCTGTATGGCATGTTCTTTGAGTGAAAACTGAACATGTTGCTATTGTTGTTGTTGCATGCTGTTACAAGTGTAGAGAATGAGTGGCAGATGGCAAAGCATATTTAGAACAAATAAATGCACTGGTAGTGTTGCTGACAAGCTTGAAAGTTCTTATCATAAAATTTGTTATTGAAAAGTTGTGCAACCTTGAGTTGTTTGTACTTGTCCAAGAGAGCAACTTTATTTTAGAATTTTCATTCTTTATTTTTTGGGTGACTTTAGAAGTGGTCAATCTCATGATTGCCCTGTTAGGAAATGCTAGGAAATGGATTGTATTTACTTTTTCAGGTGAAATCCCCTCCAGCAGTCCAGCAAGCTGGTTCGCGACGCCTTCAAGCTCGCCACCCCTGCATCATCTTCTTTGATATTCTTGTTGCAGCAACGAACATGAAAAGACTTGTCAAATCTTGGAGCTTCTGAAGCTGTCGTCTACAACCAAAGTGCTGAGAAAGAATTGCCCTCAATTATGCAGCATAAACCTGGACATCTTCCTGGGATTCTACAAGAGCATACTGTAGTCAAGTTTAAAGAGGCATCATTTGCATTTACCAATTTTCTGGCCATGAGCTTTGCTGCATTGGGATTTTTCACCTTTTCTGTAAAACTTTTACTATGCTCCTCATTTTCAAATATAATTATGGCCTAAACTTGTCTTGTTATTCAATTCAATAATGTCCCTCCTCCCTCGTTCATATTCGTTGCACTTTTAATCTCTAACTGTTGAAAATAGTAAAAACTTTGAAACTTACTTAAATCTGGCGACGATTGTGAATTTCTTTTATAATCAATGCCACTCAGTCATCACAAGTATAACTTAGATTATTGTTATAGATCCATTCAATCAGCACTTTGTTAGTAGTTGTTTCACAGAAAAATGTCACTCAAAAGATGATCCCAGTGAGTACATAAAACCCACAACTCTTCTGAAAAAAGAACCCTTCTCAGTTTCACAATAAACTGAAGCAATAAACATATTTTCTTGATCGAGAAACTCGATATTTACTGGTGCAAACTCTACAAAAATTGATTTGCAAGCATAAAATTCCGCCATTACTTCAGCCAAAATGAAGATAACACAGATTCCATGAGAAACGGAAGATCAAAACTATTGTCAGCCTAGTGTACACTTTATGCCCTACCTAAGTTGATTGTAGAGATCTAAAAGATGACTGCTGCTCTTTAGATAGTGAAGAAAACCATTTGCTAGCAACTGAGAGACTATCATTCTTCGGCAGACTGTCATCACTATTAGTGCTAATAACTTCTTCAAACGGCTTATCAATGAGCTCCATTAAGGCAGCCACGGAAACAAACTGGACGGAAATATCATAGCTCCTAAACGTGTCCCTGCATACAAAACCAGCCAGCCATTTTCTCACACAGCCGACTTCAGAATCTTCATATCCTTTGGCATCGATTCCAATCCTGAAAATAGGTCAAATAAAATATTTAAAATTCATAAATCCACAAAACAGAGAAATTGCAGGGCTGTGAAAAGGCATCTTCCACAATGCGTGCATCAGGTAAAAATTAAAAGAAAATTTGAGGCAAAAAGGGTAGCATTTCAGGCCATTAAGCAGAGAGCTCTTTACTTCACCAACTTCCAAACTACTATCCTAAACATGCAATTCATAAGATGTACAGCATGCTAGATGTATTTACCAGAAAACTAAAAGCACCCCGTAGTACACACATCATTTGGTTCAAATGCCCAAGCTTGTTAACACGCACGAAACATAATTTCTACATACAAACATATTTAGCGTACTTCTAAATTAACATGTATCAAAGTTACCTTCCTAGTTGACCAAGGTGAGCAATAATAGCATTTAAGAGGTTCCGTGGAATACTCGAGTCCAGAATTTGGAGAAGTGGTGAGACGATGTTACCAAATATCCAGCTCCAAGTCTGCATTATATCATCAAAGCAGTTAGTGATTGCATTTGAAGATGTCCAGCCACACACAACCAAGTAACAGAGATTTTAAACCTTCTATCAAAAAGTGATTTTCAAAGCAGTTTAATCACCTGAGGTGAAAGCTTTACAGATACAAACATAAGATATGGTAAGAAATTAAAACTAAAAAAGAGCAATGAAGCTATACCATAATTCTTTCGACAAGCTCAACCAGTGAAAGGATGTCAACAAAGCAGCGCAGTTGCTCATCAAACAAATAATTCAGCTGATCAGTCTCTCCGTGACATGAGATGTCTGTGGTTGTCATTCCATGGAGCACAGGTACATTTACTGATGATAACTGTGCTGGACCTGTATGCTGCTTTTCAGTTCCGGACAAAGCATAGCTCCGGAGCTTTTCTAGTAGCAGTGATACAACAAAATCAACCGAAGCCACATCCTGAGAAAATGGGCACGAGGCACATGCTGAGATCTTCATTATCTCCTCAGCAGATGCCAAATAGGAAACGTTCTCAGCTGAGGAAGAGTCCAGCCTCTCAAGGAAAACCACCAGAGATTTCAGGACATACATTTCCAAGCCATAATCTTCAGGGGTAAAGTACGTTGGACCACACAGATGGGCGAAAAGATGGAGAAGCTTAAGGACAAATGAAAGGTTAATTTTCCTTGTGCTAAATAAGTGGTATGATATCTCACAAGTGAAACCAATTTTATCAACTGATACACATATCGATGCTAATACCAGCCCCCCAGTGATTAGTGAATTACTTGAAGCTTCTGCACAGGACAATGATATGCATTCATCCTCACAAACAGCCTTTGCTCCTAAGTGCATCATTTCATGGACGTCACCATATTTTATGATGGTCCTGTTCAGGAGAAGGTCCTCAAGCAGAGCTAACAGTTCACCAACATCACAAAATTCCCTAAACAGTCTCTTAGTGTCCAAATCATCCATCGCTGCACAAAAGAATATTGTAAGATTACAATAAAAGAGGAATAATTAAGTATGCTACTATTAAACAACATGACAAGTCCAGATACCTGCACGCCACTGCTGAGAAAAAGAATCCATGAACTGATGAGAATCGAGGTTATACACACTTCTGGTTTCATACATTGCAACTTCAGGAACATACTGAAGTAATAGTGACAGTAAAACAGAACCCCGCTCCCTGGATACAGACAAGAGGTAAATCAGATTATCCACACAAAACAGTCGATATAAATGATCAAGCTTAGAAATTTGGAAGGCCTGACAACATCAAGACAATTACTAATGGAAATACCAATGTAGGTCATGTCATCAGAAAAAATAAAATTACACAGCATACTGGCAAATGGGGTAAATACAGGCTTAAAAAGGAATAACGTCAACCCAACATAAAAACAAGCAAGTATCACTCACCCCTCTATCTTTTCCCACAAGCATGACAGAAGTAGTTCTATACCTAGAAAACAATCCATTGTAGTACATAATCTCTCTCATTTAGTTTCCCGAATATGTACTATGGACTACAATTTTTAACAATAACTTCCAATATGTTATATTGCAACATGAAATAACCTACTCATGTTATTTTGCAATTAGAAGATTCCTAAATGACCTTGATCATATGCCATTGCAGTTGAATTGTAATAACCTACTCAGGTTCAGTTAATACACTGTGCATAAATATTATGAGCACTGAGTTACTTTAAAAAATACATTCACCAACTATAACACTTACCCAGAAGAGAGACCATCAGCTTTCTGGAGAGAGAGAAGAATATTCTTTATAAGTCTTTCAATCAAACAGCTTCCAGAAATCTCGAATACGAATTCGCTGCATGCATTAAATATCTTGTAAATGCTGCCTCTTTCAGTGCTACTTGAAGAAACAACACAATATTTTGGAGTTCTGTGAACCACTGGAATTGTGCAGATTAAACTATTGTCGGCAGGAACAACTGATGCCATGGTTGAGTTCTGGGGCTGACCAGAAAAGCCATTATTCGTTATACCTGAGACGCCGTCTCCACTGACGTTTGAGTTTTTTTTTAAGCCATCATGAGGTTTACACACCCCAACTGACAAACTTTTACATGAACCATGGCTTCCAAGAGTCCTTTCATTGGAATTCATTACATCAAAAGAGCGTGATGGAATCACATTACCTTCAGTAGTTTCAATTTCATTTTCAGTAGCCCCTACAAATGGGAGATGAATTCTGCATAAGGCAGGAGAAAGAGGAGAGAGTGGCTTTTTCATTGCTTCATGAAAACCTCGTTCAGCATTTTCATCATCCAAATCAAACAATTTCAAATAATCCTTACCCAAGACATCTGAATTCCTAGTTGAGTTCCGCTTATTTCCTAAGACAACATCCCGGATGTCCGTCAATTCTGAAGCACTTGCATTCAATTCAGTTGCCCGAGAACTTTTGCAAACTTCCCTCATTTCATTACCAAGCGTTTGAAGCTTTGTTTTTAGGCCAGCAGCATGCATTTCCAGATCAATATTTGATGTCCTTTTCTTTTTGTGAGGCCTGAGTAACTCCCTATCTGCATCTCCTTGTAACTTAGCAGGCAAAATTTCTTCCTCCGGAGATTTTAGGGACACGCCAGCTAACATGCCGTGCATCACAGATAAATTTTGCAATGCTTGCTGATGTGTTCTCTTACCAGAAGAATGCAAATGTTCATTGCCAGCAGTCCTCTTCCTCTTCTGATGCTGATGCCTTCCACTCTTTTCAGTAGCACCATTCTTCATTGGACTTCCTACACTTTTTCCAGGTCCTACTCCAAGCTTGTCTTCACAGGCTTTCCTTGCATCATTAGACAGCACAAGGTTTTCGTTTTCTGCCAATAAAGCTGAGGTTGAGACAGACAAAGTACCATTTTCCTGTGAGCCCATCAACTGCTTATCAGAAAAAGATACCAAACTGGAATTTATGGCAGAAGTCTCTAACAATCTTCTGCTAGAACCCTGCTCCAAGCTAGAATCAGTACCTGTAATGGGGCGTGAGCAGATCTCTCCAGTTCGAGAAGCAGGCAACAGAGCTGATCTTGGTTTTACCAACCCAGTTTCAATTCGGGGAATCAAAACATCCTCTTGATCCAAGTTCCCTATCTGAAAACAAAGACAAGTACTGCATCATTATCTCATTGTTGCAGGAAGAACCAAAATACATCCTATGAAACGAAGAAGTGAAAACTAGCTGAATCAGGATAAAGAAGATTTAATTGTAGCTTAGTTCTGTTTAGGGAAACAAATTAGTATTCTTTCAATATATAAGAACTCTCAGTATCGTAATAGCCACATTAGAAAGTAGAAATGCCTCAGATTGGTATCTAGTCTGGACTCTGGGCATGCGGAACTTAAGTCCGAATGTGCTTTGGATCACCATATATTACAGAAATATAACATAGATAGTATAACCCAGGTAGTTGAAGACTAATTGTCATCACATGACATAATAATAATTAAAAGAATTCCTTGATAACAGCTATACATAAAGGACAATCTCAGTTTAAGAAGACACCGGGTCCATCAGTATCAATTTTAATTATTACAACAAACTTGTTTCACAAGTATACTTATTCTTATTTTATAACTATGAAGCATGCTATATCTTGGTTTCATCTAGCATCGATGAAAACATTCTCACAGCTTCATACTTAATACACTAGTGTGCAGTAACTGCAACCTGAGCTAGACTCGAGAAAATAATAATCATCCACCCCACCCTCCCCTAGTGCATCTCAGATCGCAGTAAGTCATGAACTTCAGAGAAGAATTAGGAAGACCTTAAAACTCTGTAAACCTCCTACATTCTAAGGACAGTCAAATTTAGATGGTATGTACCATGCAATTTCAAGTAGATGACTGTCCTACAAAAAAAGTACTGCAATGAGAATTTTCAAGTAGAGAATGAGCACAAACCTTTTCCAGGTGATTTGCATCACCAGATTTGACAAACAGGCACTTCTCAAGTATGTCTAAGTGTTTCATAGGTTTTAGAAATTCCTGCTTTATGCAACGTACTTCTTGTTGGAGCATCTGATTGCGAGCAATTTCCATCTTATAGACTTTATTGGCATGCTTAACTCGTGTTTTTTCGAACTTCAGCTCTTTCCTTAACAGCTTAATTTCAGCAGTTGCTAGTTGTATACTTCCATCAGATTCAGCATCAAAAGAATTGAACCCTGTCATAGAGGAAACAATATCTTCAATCTCATCTTGAAATTTTTCCAGCTTTTGCTTGTTTCCCTCTAGCTCACAAGATAAACGGTCACCACGGCTCTTTTCTTCCATAGCCTTACTCTTGTATGCGCTGGCAATACTCATCTGCTCTTCTGCTTTCTTCATCTCAGACTTCAACTGCTTCCTGACCCTGTGAAGTTCCTTTTTCAAATTCTCATATTTTTTGCCTATGTCCAATTTCTCAAGCCTTATCTTACTCTCATTTAACTGCTGAGACAATTTTTCAGCACGGTTTCTTTCATCTGCTGCTTTCTTCGAATTGACCTCTGACAACTTCATTAAATCTTCTACTTTAGCCTTCTCTTTATCTGCACGCTCTCTCTCCTTTTTTGAAATTTCTTTCTCAGCCTTAAGCCTCTTCATTCCGTCTTCGTACTTTGCTTTCTCCAAAACTAACTTTGACCTTGCTTCGTCTACTTCACGCTTCAAGGTCATGAACTGAAGTCCAGTTTCTTCATCCTTCTTTCTTTGGATGTCAGCTAACCTTTTTTCTTCGGCGGCCTTCTTTTTTTCAGCTGATATCCTATCCATCTCAAATTTCTTTCCCTCAGCAGCCTTTTTTTTCTCTACCAGCAGAAGCTTCTTGAGCTCATTAATTTCCTTTCCACATTCTGAAATACGCCGCTGCAAATTTTCAACATCCTGATCCCCGTTTCTGTTCACCAAGTCCTCATTCTTCTGCTGCAATGAAAGAATCTCGGATTTCAGCTCGGAAACCTGATTCTCTAGGAAACCACGTTTATCAGACTCCTGCTCCTTGTCTCTTTGTTCGCTCTCTGCTCGAGCTCTCTCATGGTCCCGTTCTGATAGAGAGAAATAAAGCAAAGTTAAGAGTGAAGGCTAATGATCAGGCAAAAACAGCTACAATTAAAACAATAACATACGCACAGCGAGAAAGCTCCTAACTGTTACACGATATTTCATGACTTGCAAGAACACCACTAGCCCTAATTCGAAAAACACAAACTTTAAGAAGTATGTACCTTTCCGAAGAGCGAGAATTTCAGCTTGCAAGCTATTGATTTCCTTCTCCCTGGTATCCGCGAGAGCCGTAACCTTCTTAAGAAGAGGCAAAGCAGCTTTGTAATTTGAGCAGTCCTTCTCCAATTTTGAGCATTTCTTCTTCCACTGCCACACACAAACAGTAAAAACACATTGGCACACAAAACACAAACAAAAACACCTTTCATTTTGGGGAAACAGGAAATAAAAAGACTAACCGCTATGCAGCATGGGTTGCAGGGATCATCTTTCACCACCGCAACATCCTCCGCCATGAACTACACATCAAATATCAGATTATTCAGTAAACACAGAAAACGAATGCAGAGGTTAGATTCAGTGAGAGTAAATTTGTACCTGTGATGGAGAAATCGGAAGCGGTGGATTGGGATTCTCAGGTAACAGTAAGACCCAGCATTCAGTGTCGCCGGCGGCGGGTGGTTTAGGGGGCGGTGGTCGGACGGGGTTTTAGAGCAAAGGTAATGACTGTGTGAGTATCTGAGAGGTTTGGGGGGAGTTTGGGCTGAAAAAACCAAACAAGAAAAAGGATTTAAATTTGTAAAATTTTCGTTTTATTTGTTTAATATTTTCAATAATTGGTTTGGAAATGGATTTGTAATAATTGTTTAGAATTAATATCTATTTTAGTTCCATGAATAGTAGAGAAACATAGTCAGTTAGGATAATATAAAAGAAATATCTATAACTCTATTTGTTATATGAGATTTTATTAGTGGCTAATTAGAGTTATAGAAATTCTCAAAAGAGACCGTCCAAATTATAAACTAGACTCAATGTAAAGAAAAAAACGCGCGGGGCTATGTTGAAAAGACATGAAATACGTGGGGACTTCTTTTTCAATTTCATAAAATAGTATAGTATAAATATAAAAATCCTCTTTCTCTCTCCCCCACTTTTCATCTTCTCCAGAGCTCTTGTTTTCCCCCAAAATCTTTCGCTCTCGTTTTCCCCCAAATCTAAACCCTATATTTCTTCCCAATTTGATGCGATTTTTCGATTCCAATAGCGATGGGAATGTGCGATCTATCAAGTAAAGTTTCGGATCTCTTTAATTTCGTCGGCTTTGTCGATTTGTTCGCGGATTTTTTTGTTTGTTTTTTATTTGTTAGTGTTCTGTGTTGTAGATCGCAGCGTCATGGTGTTCGTGTTCATGTTTAGATGTTTAGATGTTACAGATAATGATAAAAGCGTACCAATGTGGTAGCCCTGACTCTCATATATATACTCAATAATTACATGGAAAAGTCTATACTAGCCTTTACCCTAATACACCCCCTCAATCTTTACGGGGTGCAATTACGGATAGATTGGATCTATGTTTACAAAACAAATCACTAGAAAGACCCTTAGTAAATATATCAGCAACCTGCAACTGTGTCGGAATCGAATGAATTCGGAGACCACCATGGGCAACCATTTTTCGAACTAAATGATAATCAACATCAATATGTTTGCTACGATCATGCTGAACCGGATTGGCCACAAGATATGTCGTAGAAACATTGTCACAATAGAGAGTGACCGGATTACAAAGATAATACCCAAAATCTGCAAGTAATTGACGAAGCCAAATAGTCTCCGCCGCAGTGTAAGCAACAGCACGATATTCTGCCTCCGTAGAGGACTTCGACACAGTAGGTTGTTTCTTCGAGCGCCAGGAAATCAAATTCTTCCCCAGGAACACAGCATAGCCTGTGGTGGAGCGACGAGTGTCCGGACAACCAGCCCAATCAGCATCGGAATAAGCAATCACCATCTCCGGAGAATTTGCGGCATGGAGAAAAAGACCAAACTCCATAGTGCCCTGCAAATACCTGAAAATCCTCTTCACGGCATGAAGGTGAGTAGTACGGGGAGCATGCATAAACTGAGAAACCATATTAACAGCATAAGCAATATCTGGACGAGTCATAGTTAAATATTGCAATGCACCAACCATACTACGATATTCAGTGGGATCAGCAAGAAGGTCACCATCAACAGATGACAATGTAACTCTAGAAACACTAGGGGTCCGTACAGGTTTAACTGTGTGAAGATGAAACTTGCGCAACAAATCAGACACATATTTTTGCTGAGACAAAAATAAACCCTTAGGAGTACGAGACACCTGTAAACCTAGAAAATAATGAAGATCCCCTAAATCCTTCATATCAAACTCAGAAGACAGAACAGAGATGAATTTGTGAACCAAGTCATTACTACTACCGGTTAGAACTATATCATCCACATAGAGAAGTAAGATAAGCATGTGACCTTTAAATTTAAGAACAAACATAGAAGAATCACAACTGCTACATTTAAAACCAATGGATAATAAGAAATTGCTAAATCTGGAGAACCAAGCTCGAGGAGCTTGTCGTAACCCATAAATGGACTTACGTAACCGACAGATGTGATGAGGACGAGAAGGATCAGCAAAACCTGGAGGTTGACGCATAAAAACTTCTTCATTCAAAAAACCATGCAAAAATGAATTTTTAACATCAAGTTGACGGACAGTCCAATTAAGAGAAATAGCAAGAGTGAGAACCAATCGCACAGTAGTAGGCTTAACAACAGGACTGAAAGTTTCAAAATAATCAATACCTGCCTGCTGGTGATTTCCGAAAACAACAAGTCTGGCCTTAAACCGCTCCAATGACCCATCAGAATTGTATTTAATTTTATACACCCATTTACATCCAAGCACATTGCGATTGAAGTCGCGAGGTACCAACTCCCAAGTATTATTTTTAAGTAATGCATTATACTCATCAAGCATAACCTGTCGCCAACGAGAATCTTTGGACGCTTGTTTGAAATTAGAAGGCTCTAATTCTACAATATCTGATTTTAAATTCATTAACCGACGAGGCTTGGAAATACCAGCTTTAAGACGAGTAACCATGGGATGAGCATTGGAAACCAACGACTGTGAGGAAGGGGCAGTGGAAGGCAAAATAGGAGAGGAAACACTCGGATGGATGACCGACTGGGAAGGTACACTAGACGGTGATGGAGAGGAACTAGAGTCAGCAGATCGAAGCTCAGGAGACGCAGATACAACCGGACTATGAACCAGGCTAGACGCAGGAGATCGATAGACATGAGAGACTGACTCAGTAACCGGGCTAGACAATGAACTCGACCTATCCACACATTTAGGCAACACAGGATCCATCGTAACTGGAGGTGAGCTAGGAGACAACGCGGAAGAGGGCGAGATAGGATGCGACTCAACAGAACGTACTAGAGACGTGATAGGAGGAGGAGACACTGGAGAAGGAGATGACGATAATAACGGGAATGTTGACTGAGTAGACGAACTAGATCCCGTAGACACCACAGTAGGCGACCAACCCTCAGAAAGATCAAGCGGTGAGGAAAAAGGTAAGCTCGACTGAGAAGGAAGGAGACTACGATAGGGAAATTGTTTTTCATGGAAAAGAACATGACGACTAACATAAACTCGACCAATGAGAGGATCAAAACACCTATAACCCTTATAATCAGATGCATAACCAATGAAAACACAATGTTTTGATTTAGGTTGTAATTTGTTGATTTTAGGATCCATTAGAAGAGGAAAACAAGCACAACCAAAGACTTTAAAAAATTCATAAGATGGAGAACGATGAAACAATTTTTCAAATGGAGACACGCCACCTAAGGTCAAGTTTGGTAAACGATTAACAGTAAAAACAGCTTGAAACACGACATCAACCCAGAATTGAGCAGGAAGATCTGACTGAACAAGCATTGTGCGCGCCATTTCAATGAGATGGCGGTGTTTGCGTTCAGCAACTCCATTCTGAGCTTGTGTGCCGGGACATGATTTACGAAAAATTATTCCACATTCAGTATAATGTTGGAGAAGAGAAGAATTATCAAATTCACGACCTCCATCACTTTGGAAAATCTTAATTTTGCAATTAAACAGATTCTCAACCACCTTTTGAAATTTTTGAAATTGTGAGTAAACCTCGGATTTTCTACGTAAAGGATAAACCCATGAAAAACGTGAGAAATCATCAACAAACACAACGTAATATCGAAAAGACTGATTTGATAATACAGGAGATTGCCAAACATCACTATGAATATATAAGGGATATGGAGCAGAATGTTGAACTGGTTCAAAAGGTAAACGATGATTTTTTCCCAATTTGCAACAAACACAATCGTCATGAAATTTCGAAGTACATGAAATTTTATTACTTGAAATCAAATTCCCTATAACTCTAGAAGATGTATGACCCAAACGAGCATGCCAAATATCACCAGACTCCTTAGTGGCTAGAAAAGCAGGTACGGTTGACTGAGGACTCACAAACGCTGGTTGGATTGGATAGACACCATTCTTACTGGCCCCCTCTAGAAGCACCTCCCCCGTTTCCTTGTCCTTAACCCAAACAGAAGAATCATCAAAACTCATAATACATGCATTTTCTTTACACAACTTATTGACAGAGAAGAGATTATATTTAAGACCGGGGACATGACAAACAGAGGATAACCTAAGTGGGCGTGAGGGTGTTTGAATTTCCATTTTACCAACATGTTTAATTGGGAGAGTGGTATCATCGCCAACAACAACAGAACTTGAACCATGATATGGGGCTGTAAAAGAGAGTTTACCTTCTTGATGAGTCATGTGCGAAGCAGCCCCGGAATCCGGATACCAGACAGAGTCATTTGCTAATCATTTGATGAGTAGCTGGTGTCATACCAAAAGACAAGTAATCTGAGTCTTCCAAAGCAAGTAATCTTCTGGAGATGACAGTTGAATCGTGACTAAATTGGATGGATTTGGAGCAGACAAGTGTGGAAGGGAGAAACCTTGCTGGAGTTGTTGAGACGAAACAGCTACAAACTGATTCTGCTGAAACGGAGCGGCTACAAACTGATTCTGCTGAAACGGAGCGCCATATGAGTTCTGTTGAACCGGAGCCGAGCCGGCACGTGTAACCCACGCTCCAGAAGGTGGCGGCGCGTCGGCGCGTGGAGCCCACGCGCCTGGAGGCCCGTCGGCGCGTGCATTCCACGCGCCAGGGATGAGGCTCTGGTCTGGGGTGCGTGTATCCCACGCGACTGGTGGTCTGGGCGCGTCGGCGCGTGTCTCCCACGCGCCAAAGCCGAGTGACGCGTCTGGAGCGCGTGTCGTCCACGCGCCAAAACCGTGGGACGCGTCTGGGGCGCGTGAGATCCACGCGCCCGACAACCCTGGGCCTTCTGGGGCGCGTGAGATCCACGCGCTTGACGCGTGGGCCGCGTCTGTGGCGCGTGGGATCCACGCGCCGTCTGGTCTGGATGCTCCCTGCGCGTCTGGTCTGGTCTGGTCTTATCTGAAGGCGCCGCTTAGAGGCTGGACAGACGAGGTTGCACCGCTTGGAGGCTGGATAGCCGAGAATCCTGGCGATGTTGGCGGCGCAGAAACGGCAGATCGAGCCGGGGTAAACATCGGTGACACCGATTGAAGCAACGACAATGAATCGGTCAGAGCCGATTGAATTGGAGACGTCGCAGCGGCAGCGGAAGTTAATCGGGTGTCACTGGGCACTGCTTCAGCCTGATGAAGAGAACCATCGACAAGCTGATTGAACAGCGGTAGGCCTGATTCATCTCTCGACGGGATGTTTTCCATCGGAGAAGCAAAGAGAATAAAAAAAATCGGGTTTTTTTTTCTTCGAAACCTAAGCTCTTGATACCATGTACAGATAATGATAAAAGCGTACCAATGTGGTAGCTCTGACTCTCATATATATACTCAATATTTACATGGAAAAGTCTATACTAGCCTTTACCCTAATAAGATGATTTGATTTGTTCATATGTTTGTGTTCATGTTTGGGACTATAATGTTGACCTTATGTGCTTAAAACCTCATGTTCTGATCTGTTTGAGGCGTGAATGGCCAGATGTGAGGATTGGTGTGTGAAAATTGGATAGGGTATCATGTGTAAATGTTCGTGTCCATGTTTGTGCCTATAATGTGTACCTTATGTGCTAAAATCCCCATGTTCTGGTCTGTTTGAGGCATGAATGGCCAGATGTGAGGTTTGGTGTGTAAAAATTGGTTAGGGTAGCATGTTTACATATTTTTGTATGTTTGGGATTATAATGTAGACCTTATGTGCTTAAAATACCATGTTCTGGTATGTTTAAGACATGAATGGCCAGATGTGAGGTTTGGTGTGTGTAAATTGGCTAGAGTAGCATGTTTAGATGTTCGTGTTCATGTTTAGGACTATAATGTGGATCTTATGTGTTAAAATCCCCGTGTTCTGGTCTGTTTGAGGCATGAATGGTCATATGTGAGGTTTGGTGTGTGAAAATTGGTTAGGGTAGCATGTGTAGACGTACATGTTCATGTTTGTGCCTATAATGTGGACCTTATGTACTAAAATTCCCATGTTCCGGTCTGTTTGAAGCATGTATGGCCATATGTGAGGTCTGGTGTGTGAAAATTGGTTAGGGTAGCATGTTTAGATGTCCGTGTTCATGTATGGAACTATAATGTGGACCTTATATGCTTAAAACCTCATGTTTAGATCTATTTGAGTCTTGAATGACCATATGTGAGATTTGGTGTGTGAAAATTTGGCTAGGGTAACATGTTTAGATGTTCGTGTTCATGTTTGGAACTATAATGTGGACCTTATGTGCTTAAAACCCTATGTTCTGGTATGTTTGAGGCATGAATGACCAGATGTGAGGTTTGGTTTGTGAAAATTGGTTAGGGTAGCAAGTTTAGATGTTCATTTCATGTTTCTGCCTATAATGTGGACCTTATGTGTTAAAATCTCCATGTTCTGGTCTGTTTGAAACATGTATGGCCATATGTGATGTTTGGTGTGTGAAAATTGGTTGGATAGCATGTTTAGATTTCCGTGTTCATGTTTCTGCCTATAATGTGGACCTTCTGTATTAAAATCCCCATGTTCTAGTCTGTTTGAGGCATGTATGGGCAGATGTGAGGTTTGGTGTGTGGAAATTGGCTAGGGTAGCATGTTTAGATGTTCATGTTCATGTTTCCGCCTAAAATGTGTACCTTATATGTTAAAATCCCCATATTCTGGTCTGTTTTAGACATGTATGGCCAGATGTGAGATTTAGTGCAGTCCAATGAACAGTGCAGCCCAATGAACAGTGCCGCCCAATGAACAGTGCAGCCCAGTGAATAGTGACGGATCAGTGAATAGTGCGGTTCAGTGAATAGTAACGGACCAATGAATAGTGCGCGTGAATAATTTTAGCGTGTGAATAGTAACTATTTTGAGTATATTGCAATTAAGGACCTCATTGGTTTATTTTACCATACCATTACTATATAGTCCTTGGTTTATAACATGTACGGTCTCTCCAGAGATTTTCTCTTTGAGTTATTATGTAATTTTTAAATAAAAAATAATAACTCTATTTAGAACTTAAAATTTTTCTATCGTGTGCCTGTCTTTTGGAATATTCTCTTCCAGCATATCTCCATAACTTGTCATTCTCCAACTTATTGACTACGCAGTCGTATTTTAATTTCAGTCAAAACAAATTATAGATGTCATGTTTATGTGTTATGGAACGTATAAAAATGCATGAACAACGCGGTTTTCAAAATTTAGAAAAATGAGTTCATCCAAATTTTAAACTAGACTTACACAGATATTGTGAAGGAATTTCAACACATCACGTTACATTAACATATAGATCAAGATTAGAACAATTTTTTTTAAAAAAAATAGTTTTACATAATAATTTAATATTTTAGTAAAGAAAGTACTTTTCCCCTTCTTTTTTTCTACAAGGAATACAAAAGCAATATCTTTTGGTAAGTTTTTTCAACTACAAAAAGTGACAATAACCGAGGAAAACGCATTTCTGAGCTCCCCAAAAGCAGACTACAAAAAATCAAAAACCATTATTGGACGTAAATATATTTGACCAACACCGTAGAAAATCCCCATTTACACTCCCACCAGCACAGTACCGAGCTACTTCTGCTGTTGTCCCACGGAGTACCTGTGTGTCTGTGTGTAAAAACTTGTACCTTCAGGTTATGGAATCCATCGAGCTTTTCAACCAGAGTTGAAACAAAGCCAGAACTTCTGTTGGGTTTCAATCATTTTTCGTTTTTTTTGATTCCAAAAGGATGAAGGGTTTGCTTTTCTTTTTCATTTTGTTGGTGGCTCACATTCAGTTCCAGGTTGATGCTGCTCCACCTGGTGGTAAGCCTTTCTCATTTGCCAAAAAGTGTTGCTTTTGTGTGGCTCTTGTTTTGCTGAGCTTGATCTGTTGTTTGTGTTCTTGATGTTTTGTTTATGTGGTGTTTAATCAGGGCCTTTGATAAAGAGTGTAACTTCCTTGATCAAATGGACTAGGGCTTCATCTAAGCTACCCCAATCAGGTGATTTTCTAAGTGCTATCTTGTTCTCAATCAGTTCGTGTGTGTGTGTGTGTGTTTATAAAAATTTGGGAGGTTGTTTTTGAGTGAATGTGTCTCCGAAGATGGGGCTTGAGTTTGTTTAGATAGGGGTAGATGAAGAAATGAACCAATGGATGTTCTCTTTTGTCAAAAGAAATGATTTTGTAGGGTTTTTGTGTGTTCCGGGAATAAAAAAACCTCGCACGATTTGTTTCTGGGCTTCCTTGCTTCTATTGTTACATGAATGTGCATGTATATGCGATTTCATGGGTTGTTTTGTGTTTATGCAGATGGGAATGTTGTACAATTTGAAGAGGGTTACTTGGTAGAAACTGTTGCACGGGGAAATGATCTTGGGGGTATGCCTTACAAAATCCGCGTCTCTCAGGAAGGTGAACTTTTTGCTGTGGATGAGGATAAGAGCAATATTGTGAAAATCACTCCCCCGCTATCTCAATGTGAGTTTCTTTGTTCCTCTTCAGTGATCGAGTCCAGTTTATTAAATGAATTTTCATCATTCTAATTTGCTGTGTTTCCATGAGCTAATCATGCAGATAGTAGGTCAAGATTGGTAGCAGGATCATTTCAAGGATACACGGGGCATGTGGATGGAAAGCCTAGTGAAGCTCGTTTCAGTCACCCGAGAGGAGTGACTATGGATGATAAAGGAAATGTGTATGTTGCAGACACCACAAATCTTGCAATTAGAAAAATAGGAGATTCAGGTGATGACTTGTAACGTTCATTGTGAGGTTCTTAGGTATGTTAATTAAGCTTACTTTGATTTTTGAATCAATGGCAGGGGTAACAACAATTGCTGGAGGAAAGTCAAATGTTGCTGGATACAGGGATGGACCAAGTGAAGATGCAAAATTCTCAAACGACTTTGATGTAATCTATGTTCGGTCTACCTGCTCGTTATTAGTTATTGATCGAGGAAATGCTGCTCTTAGGCAAATCACTCTTGACCAGGAGGATTGTGATTATCAGGACAACTCCGTTTCAATCACAGGTTTGAATTTTCTGCCACCCCATCTCTTAGCATTTGTTTTACATTTTTCAATATAGTGTCTTCATTTTTCTGTTGTGAACAATATCATGTATGGTTCAATATATGGTGTTAGCAGAAGATAGGCTATGCTACTTTTACTTAGTTCGGATTTCCTAGGATGCATCTGCAATTTATCTTCTTTTGTTGTGGCAGATATTCTGTTGGTTGTAGGTGCTATAGTAATTGGATACGTGTCGAGCTTGCTCCAACAGGGATATGGCTCATCTTTCTTTTCTCGAATGGTAAAATGCTTTATTCCCTTCATGTATCATTGTAGATGAACGTGATCAGAAACTATATACTACTTCATGAAAACAAACAATTTTTACAGTTTTTATATCAACAAATCTGGTTTTTGTGCCTTTGATTACCCATGACATTACCAATGAAATGGTACACTACAGGAATACCCACTGAAGAAGAAAAGCCTGCACACTCCTGGTGTGGAATCTGTGAAAGAGGATCAAGAAGCAGTCTGGCCATCTTTTGGGCAGCTTCTGACGGATCTGACAAAACTGGCACTCGAAGCATTTGGTGGTATCCTAGTCTACCTCACGCCCTTCCGCTACAAACCAAACAGCTCAAGAGATGGCCTGACTCCCCTACAGGACTCTCTGATCATGCCCGAGGATGAACCTGAACCCGAGCCAAAGGTCCAAGCAGTTCAGAAGCATCGAGCTCCTGCCCTACTGTCAGAAACCAGACATGCGTATGCAGCACCAATCAAAACCGACAAGTTCCCAGAAGTAAAGCCTCCAAAAATCAGGTCGAGTAGCATGAAAGATCCCTCTTTGTCCACCAAGCACAAGTCCTCAAGGAGGCAAGAATATGCTGAATACTATGCTTCAGGTGAGGGTCCTCCATATGCCCAAGTGAGGTCAAAGAGCCAGAAGGAAAGGAAGCATCGACACAGGGATAAAACTGGCGAGGCAATGGCGTCAAGTGGGACCGACTCAAAGGCTGTTGATAGCAAGACAGTCAACTATGGTGATGCAAAGTTTGACCCGTACACGCTGAGGACCAAATATGGCGATACATTCCGCTTTGACTGAGGGATACAATTGAGTCGAAGCTAGTTTATCAGTTTTGGACAGGGAATGAGGATGTATCATGTAGCTAGCTAATGTTTGTACTTGTTTCAGATTCATTTCGACTTTCGAGTTTTAACAGAAAAAGCTAGTTCATGACATGTTTTATCTTCTGCCCCTTGCCTGAATTGGTACACTTAGAATGAAATTGACCAGAAATGGAGGAAATGAGAAAAAGTTTCACAAGTCTTTTGCTTTTTTAATTTTTTTTTCCATCTTCACAGGAATGATACATGACTGGCAACCACTTTTATTGTGATTACATGCAATTGGCTGCACTTTTAATTTATTTATTGCCTAAGTTCATACTTATTCCTTTGCAAAATGGAAGGTTGATATTATACAGCCTTACTGGCACTATTATTATTGTATTCATGACAGACTCACAAAGCAAAGGAGAACTTGAAAAGTAACCAAACACCATTTGACTTTAGCCTCTTTTATTTTCTAAATTCATGACTCAATTAATCAGACAGAAAACTACACATCACCAAAGATTGTTTGTGTGCTTTGAAGAAGAAGAAGGATGGGGTGTGGAGCATCATCACAAACTAAAGGAAATGGTAAGCTTTTCATTATCCTCTACCCTCATCATCAAATATGTAGAGTTCTTTTCCAACTTATGAAGGTCATATGTTATAAAGTTTACATCTTTTTAAGTATACAATGAATAAGAGGCTTGATCATACTCGAAAATCAAAAAAAATCGTGTTTTTATGATGATCATAAAGTTTGCTAATTTTTTATAGTATGGACCCCTGGCTTGTCCTTGCAGGCACTGTGAAGAAGATACGAAAGCCGAAACCATGGAAGCATCCTCAGCCAATAACAAGGAGTCAGTTGGTGCAGCTGAGAGAAGAGTTTTGGGACACTGCTCCTCACTATGGTGGAACAAAAGGTAAAAATATGGGATCTTGAAGCTTTTTTTACTTGATCATGTTTTAGTAATAATGGCTTTTCTTGGCTTAATGGTTATCAAGAAATATGGGATGCACTTAGAGCTGCTGCTGAGGCTGATATAAGCCTTGCTCAGGCAATTGTGGACAGTGCTGGAGTTATAGTTCACAACCCTGATCTGACAGTATGCTTTGATGAAAGAGGTGCCTTTATCTTCTGTTTCGTAGTTTCCCGTCCCCATTTCTAGGGATCTAAGCCCTGTTGTCTTCTGTTACAGGTGCCAAATATGAACTGCCCAAGTACGTTTTGAGTGAGCCGACAAACTTGATACGGGAAAGTTGAAAACAATGTAGTATGTCTGTTTTGTTGATTCTATGTAGTTCGCGAGAAACTCCACCAAGAAATTCACAATAAAATTTCTAGCACAACATATTTACTAGTTCCATGTCAATTTAGTACTCTCCAATTCAACAAAGTTGCAGAAATTTGTGGCAACTTTTTCAGTTCACCAGAAACAGTTTATACTACAAATGAACTATGGCAGAAGGATGGAATTTCCACAAACTAGATACAGAAAATGCTCTCTCGGTTCTAGATGTAGAAAAACTCTTAATAGTGCAGAATAAACTCACAGATGTGTATCTGTGAAAAAAACAAAAAAGAGATAGAATCCGAAGAGGCTGTGTCTTCTTCAGTAGCAATGTTCTTATGTTTTCTTCTTGAAGAATGACATGATATTCCCCTGCTTAGGATCTTTGGCCTGTGTTTTCTTGTTTCCAGCTTTGCCACCTTGAGCAGTGTTACCCACAGCAGGCGATTTCTTATTGACAGATGGTCTGAAATCAATGTAAAGCATAAGAAGGTGTTAATATTTTATCAGCTGAACATGTTAATTCAGCCATCGTATGTGTTACAAGTATCAAATTAATAGTAACAAAGGCTCATCCAGTGAAGTGTTTGTAATTTTATTTATTTAGATAACAAGTTGATCCTAGATTAATGTTTTGAAAATTACTAGTGTTGAAAATAGTAGCAATGAAAATACTATAATCAGAAATGCCCAGTGTGATTATAATCCCAGATCAGATGGAATAAAAGTAAAATAACCAAAACAAGTGCCAGAGCGAAGCTTCAGAGGACTTTTGACTTCTGACCATGGATGACAGAAAATATAAACACATAACTAGAATTGCAATTTCAGGACAACTAATTTAACGTTCAGTCTAAAATGATTGTATTGCTAGGTGAACATTATACAAGTAATCAACCAAGACACTCCAATTTATTCCCACAAAATACGATTAATTTATGTTTGGGCTCTAAGATTGAAAAAGACATTACCTGTTACCAGCATTGCTTGGTGCAATGCTTTCAACTTTCTTTGCTGTGCTGGCTTCGGGTTTTACCTCTGCTTCTTTACCCTCCCAAACAACCTCAGTCACTGCAGCCACAGAAATGGGCCAAATGAAACATGCAGGTTAATAAGTATCACTAAGCACACGAGACAGAACTTTCCTAACAGAATAAAGAATAAATAAATAGACCAAGACAGTCTAAGAATCTCATGCAAGTTAGAAGCTTTCAACCCATCAACGGTACCCAATTTGTGTAAATTACTAAGGATTTTGTTTAAGAGCAACAAAAACAAAATGGAGTGACGTTGATAGTTTCTAAAAAAAGCAACAGACAGCATCATAATTATACCTTCTCATTATCATAAAAAAAATACCTTCTCTTCCGCGTTCATCAATCCGAGTTTTCAACACCTTTTTCCTCTGAGGTGACTTGGGAGCCGTCTCAGTCTTCACAGTTGTCCCAACAGGTGCACTTTTTACACCATTGTCCACAGAAAACGCCTTCATCTCTGAAGAGAAAGCCTTCGTGCTACTATCTTTGGATACAGATTCAGATTTTTCCTTCATAATATGATCGCCATCTCTGTCAACTTCGTTACCACTTTTAAAACTAGGCTTTTCCTCCTCTTCCTCAAAATTTAACTTGTTATTCTCAAGGTCTGATGAATTGAGTCTGGGAGCTACAGTTAATGACTTTTTTGGGGGATCCGGGGATGCTAAACTGACAGCATCTTTTAATTCATCTTCTTCATCTGAAGAGTCCATAACAAATTTCCTCTTTCTACCACTTCCCCCAATGGATTGACCCTTTGTGCTAACACGCTGAAATTCATCATCACTAGTTACATGCTCTTCTTCACGAGCACATATTTGAGCATCTGCTGAAGCTGAGAGAAAGCAAATAAGTAAGTATGCATGTTCACCATGTGTGTAATGAGAAAATACAGCCCATGACTATAAAACCATAAAAAATCTCTTTATTACATATAAAATGGAAGTCATGGAACAAACCTGAAGAATTTGGCACACACTTCTTTTCTTCTGTTTTCACCTTTGATGAAGCACGGCCCCAAATATTTGCCAATGAACCTCCATTTCCTGAAGGCTTACTCATAGCAACTTTTTTAGCATTATCTGGCAATTCAGGAACTTTTCCTCCATCCTGAGCTGGCTTCTTATTTGTCTCACAAGCCCTAATAAAACTTTTGCTAACCCCATCTGAGGACTGCAATTTGCTTGATTCCTGAAGCTTTTTCAGTCCAGGCTGTGCAGGAATTGGACTTCGGTTGGCCGAGATTTTTACTGGTGAACGTATGGTTCCTTCACTTTTCACTTGTGGCACAATGGTGTTTGTTTGGGTTACCCCAGTTCTCTTCACAGAGGAATTTGAGACTCTGCAATATCTGTCACAGCAACAAATGTGCAGAAAGAATCGGGGCATAAGATACTGAAGCTAAGTGAAGTAAACCCCGGTAAAATCAAACAAATTGGTTTGCGAAAATTAACCTGTTATCAATCAGACAATTATCAGCAGAACGAGATTGTTTAAAGAGCTCTCTAGCCTGATCAAGTTCAACATTCCCAAGAGCAGCTGGATCTTTCGGTAAAGAAGCATGTACACTATATATCTCAACGGAGCAAGTCTCATCAAATTCTTGTTTAGCTTCTGCAATAAAAAGAGCACTTTTACAATTAGGTACTTCATTTTCTAGGTTAAATTCAAAAAATAATCGAGCAAAATATTTATAAGATTGTAAAATAGACAAGGAAAAAGGAGAGTCCATTTGTAAGCATTTTTAGTTTTACAAACCCGGATCTTTTTTGGGACAGAGAGTAATTTTTCCAATACATGAGTTAGACAAGGGAAAAGTTTGATCTCTTCAACGATGAGTTTTCAATAAACCAGAAATTTTAAAAGCGTAACAACTCTAAAAGAAAGCTTTAGTACCCAATAAACTTGATGACAAGACTACTACCTATGAACCTGTCCCCTCATATATTCTTACAATGGGAAGGTTCAAGAAACAATACAAACGACAAAGGTTGAAGGATGATTGTAGTCTCTTTTACCAAAGCATATATTCCAAAAAGGTTGACAACACATGAACTTAAGCAATCTCCAAGAAAATGAAAATATGATAACTGTCTTGGATCAGCACCATGGATTGAAGCAAAACTAATACAGGTACATGTATTCATCTATCATAGTGAACACTCATAAATACCCAGAACAAGCAAAGTGATTCAGAACTTCCATACAATAACATCACCTGCGAGAGCATGCTTGGACGTAAGGCTAACTTTATACAAGGAAGGATCATCCTTCTTCCAACCAGCCAAAGTATACACCACCTCAACTCCAGTCTCTGACCTCTTAACGAAATCTTGAAGCAGTCTATAATAAGCGATACAGCACAGATTTTAGCTAAATCACAAAAAATACCAACAATCAACTAAACAATGCAGAACCATTCACAAGTCCCAACCTTTTTGCATCATCTGAAGACACCGAGAAATTTCGACTCAGCCATTTGTACGAAACCTAACAAAGCCCCAAATTCTTCAATCAACAAAAAGACAAAACTAGAGCGAACAATCTTAACACAAATTCTTCGCAATATTACTTCTAATTGTCGATTATAAACCGAAAAAGAAGTAAGCGCTGAACAAATTGGATGAATTTAATAGATGTAGAAGAGGGATGGAGACATACCACTTGGAGCTTGTCGGAGACGAGGTATTGAATTTCGTCGAGAAGACCCGAGCTTTCTGATTCAGCCATGGCGGATTGCGGCGGCAGGCAGCGGCGGCGGAGGCGGCGGCGGGTGGGCGGAAGAGATGGAAGGAAAGCGGTTTGGGTATAATTTTCCCTCCGGAAGGGGTTTTAGTTTCCCGCCACTATGAAAGAGGGCTTTTTGACCTTTGTTTCCGGTTACTCTTGTCACGTGACCACGCCTATGACACGTGTTTTCTCTGTCCAAGCCCGCTGCTTAAAATTGCCACTCCCCACGACTTTTTGCATTAATTGATTTTTTTTCTTCCACAAATCGTTATCATGAATTTATGGGGAAAAAATCAGTTCCGGTTATAAATTAAAGGTCAATGACACTAAAAATTTACGTTGTTCAGTCATTTTTACATACATTCACAGATAAAATTTGGAATTCACTACTAATATATTTATCGAAGGGTTACAATGATATTGTTTCTGGTGGAGAAGTTATCTAACTAAAATATGTAAAAGCTTTTATGCTAGCAAAAGGGGGGAAACATGAGAAGAGTCGTGCGTGCTTTGAAATTTCGAGAGATGTGTTATTCTTCATCAAATTCTTCTCCCATTTATAGAAACAAATTCGTCCAATTCCTACTGCAATACTCCTAGTATTGTAAGTTAGATATAGTTTAGAGGTTAACAAATTTTCTCTCCTTATTGAGAGTATTTCACCATTTCACCATTTACATCAGTTTCATAATTGCTTGTCTATTTTTCAAATAAAATAACTCATTTCAAGATTTTAGAAATAATTCATAAATCAACGATAAGAAATTTGGAAAAATATCTCAAATTTTATTTAACTAGAGATTCGTTTTCACAAAGTTTGCTAAAGAGTGTGTGCAATAAAATTCACACCTCGATGAATTCAAAACAGTTATACTACAGGATTTCTATCCAACATACACATTTAGTCGGTCAATCGACACTGATTTATTTTAGTTAAGCAATACTCTATTAAAATCAATACTCCATTTTAGTTTTGGTTTTAATATCAATACTCTATTAAATTTGTCGAAAAATCTTTTACTCATGTTTTTAAGTTTAAAATTTCAGATTTTATTTATCTAATTTTGTTCCAGGGGTAGCATCATTATTGCTAAGTTGGTAGGCCCTATCTAAACATCTATCTATATTATTAAAACAGCAACTCTTTGAAAAGTCAAATACTCTCTCCTCACGCCACATCAGCTTTCAAAGTCCTCCTAAAAACATGCCACATCAGCCTTTAGAGCTCTTCTAAAATTAACACGTATTTCCTTTTTTTTTCTGTTGCAGAGCTTTTAATTACCACTTTAATTACTATCCGTCTCTGCAATTCATCAAAAAAAATCTTTCATATTCCCAATCTTCTTGAAGAAGCTATTTGTGTTTCCCAATCCATCTTCTCGAGTTTTTCTGAATCAAAAATACTTTGCAAATACATTCTGACCTTTTCTATTCTTCCTGATTAGCCTCCCCTCTCTCCAAGAACGTCTGATTTCGACTGCTCAGCCTCACGCACAACAGTTATGTCTCCTCTAAGCGGTGGTAGACTGGCCCTCGCAGGAAAAAGCCTCAGTTTTTAAGAGGAAGCTGGTTCACAAGAAGCCCAGAACAAGCTTTGACTGCAGACCCCTCAAGAAAGTGAGATTTGCTGCTTCGCCGGAGGCAAATCGGTCCATCGTATGGTCAGTTTTCAGTTATTAGTGCTAAAATGTCATCTGGAACTGTAAAAATCCCATCTTTGATTGATGCTGAAATGTGCCATTTTTGTTTTTTTCAAAGCTATGAGGGTAATGAGGGTTCAGCTCTAGATAGAGCTAATGATATTCAAACTAGGCTGCCTTCTAATCTCCCCAGTTTTGTGAAGCAAATGTCGAAATCCCACATTTCTGGTGGATTTTGGCTGGTGAGTTTTGAGGCCCTATTTAAAGTCCTTTTTTTGAGCTGTTTTTGAACTGTTTAGTATGTATTTATACTCTATTGTTGTTATTTGTATCACTGTTTTAGGGACTGCCTAGGTCGTTTTGCGTTAATCATTTACCGAAGAATGATGATGTTCCCGATATCCCGGGTGTTGCTGTCTATTTGGAGGATGAATCTGGACAGACACACAAGACTAAGTACTTGGTGGAAAAGACTGTATTAAGTGGAGGCTGGAGAAAGTTCTCCATGGATCATGATTTGGCTGATGGCGATGTTTTAGTTTTCCAACTGATCAAGCGCTGCCTAATGAAGGTAACCGACATATACTCACTCAATTCTTTATTGACATCTTACTATCTGGATTTTTTTACGCGTGTTTATTGAAAGTTTTACCTACTGATACGAGCTGCTGCCTTGGTTCTGTGTGTAGTATAAGTTAAAGTGTCGTGGCTGAATGCGTGTAATATACCTTGAAGTCAATGAAATGGTGTTCATTTAGCCAAGCTTAAACTTTTCTGCATTCCTTTACTGGAGTAGTTCAAAGCTTAAACTACATATTAGAAATACAACCTCAGAAACCAAATCAGAAAGTTTAGATTCAGGTATAATTTCCTTCGCAGTCACCTGATTTTGATAATACTGTGAGCGGTGCTAATTACATTTTTATGTGTAAACCGTTTCCTAGGCTGCTTTAATTCTGGAGTATATTTTTTCCCAGTCAATTCAACTGTTCATTTCTCTTCTGTGTTTTTGAATTTTATCGGAATTACTTCTTTCACCGTCTAATCTGGAGTAAGAGGAGGATCTGTCCCCGCAAATTAGAAGCACTTGAAGTAAATTTGAGGGATTTTTTTAACTATGGATTCATTTAGTTTAAAAATGACTGTAATTTATACTGCTGGGATTTATGCACTGGATTTTCATAACCCTTAATTGTATTTGTTGTACTTCTTTTATATTGATTTCTGTATTGAGTCTTTTACACAGTTTTTTACACAGAAGGATGACATCACAGTTGCATTTAAACTGTGGAAGAATGCAGTTCCTAAGCCTTTGAGGTTTTATTTTGATATGTGGAGACCTTAAATTACTAGGTAATTTTGTAATACTTAATAGTGTTTTCTCAGTCAGAAAATTTTGTAATGGATGTGATTGATCAGGTTTTTCTCAGTCAGAAAATGAGAAATCTCTATAATATTGGATGCCTACAGGCGATCGATTGGCTGGATTTGCTGAATCATTAAACCTGCCTTTTAAATTTCACCCGGTGGTCGACAGGCTGGAAGATGTGAGGCTGTGGATGCATAATCATTGCGACAGGATGAAGATGGGAGTGGTCTTACTATGACCTGACTGGATCAGAGCCTGTACACCAGGATCACTGGAAGAGAATCATGAGAATAATCATTTGTTGGCCGCCTACGATACATGAGATGCTTCATGAAAGTCTGCCATTGGTGAGTCACAGTACTTCCCTTTCTTTGAGCTCATTCAGCCAGTGTGAGAATGTGGGTAGAGTCCATAGGGTATGAATTCTACAATGACCAATATGTATAATGCATTTTATCGTACTTAGGGGGTTCTTTGTTATGTAGTAGTTAATCTGACTTGTGTTTATGGGTGCTTGTCTTGAGCTTTGAAGCTGAATTGGATGTATTTTGGTGAATTGTAATGATCCATTTGTGAAGAAATGCAAGCTATTGATTTTTGTTTATGGATTTTGCTGTCAGTTCTTCAGAAAGAACTGTGTTTTTGGTGCTAGAAATTGGGCCTGGAACGTGTTTGATAAAATGTCTCAGAGAGATTATCTTAAATCAATACAAACCAAATAATAATAAGCTACATGAATTTTCAGATTGATGAGTTTTGGTTGAATGGTAATGAAATGCAAGCAAATAGTCGTCGTTTCTGGTTTGATATCTCAATTGGATCTGAAAGATAGTGTTTTTGGGTTACAAATTGTGCATGAAAGGTGTTTGTTCATATGTTTGAGAGACATCATCAAGTAACACTATGTTTGCAGATTGAACAAATGCTCGAGTCATTTACTGCAATAGCATGAACAGAAAATCAACTGGAACTAAATGAGTTTTATTTGTAAGATTCATCTAAATGTAGAGCTTGGGCGTATTTAGGCGATGCAAGGGTTTGAGGTTAAAATCCCGAACAAATCAATGGAGTGATTTGGCTGGCAATTGAACTCTGTTGCGGTATTCTGCCAATGCCCACAGAGGGTATTTGTTTCTGTGCAGTTATAATGCAGCATGCAACATTTCATAAAAACTCCAGATATTTCCTACAATTACAAGTTATCATGTCATTCATAAAAATTGTTAGAACTTAATGTTAGGTTGGATTCTAAAATGACCACTGTTTGGTTATTGCTATTTCATGGTGATGGTTCTAGCTATTGAAAATGATTAATGATGTGTAGAACTTAAGAATCATGTCATTGTTGATAATTGATGCTTACTTAAAAGTGATGGTAGTTTAAAAGAGGATGAATTAGAATTTTCTCAGCATTTTGATAGCAAAGAATCGGCACGTAAACGGTGTCTTAAGCATTTTTTATAGCATAATTTGTGTTCTCAAGCCCTTTATTTTCCACTTTTGTTGAGTCAGTTAGTGTAGTTTGATCGAGCATGTTGTCTCTAGATTGTACTCTGCCTGTCAAGAACTAACTTTTTTTCTAAGTTTGGTTTAACTCAGTTCTACTAATGCAATTAAGTATGTGAGCTTCACTGGATTTCACTGCAATTATTTCATTAAAAATTGTTAAAACTTACCCAACACCATAACGTTCCTTGAAATAAATACTGGACTTAATCATCCTCTCCAATTCTTCATTATTTTGTAACGTTTAAGATAAATTTTAAACTCTGCTTCGTAACGTCTCTTGAAATAAAAACAGGACTAAATCATCCTCTCCGATTCTTTATTATTTTTGTGCCAGTAATTCATGCACTATTTCTTCTTTATACCCTGCAATTATTTCAGAAAATATAATCAAAACTTAATTTAAAAACCTCCATCGTAACGCTTTCTAAAATAATAACTGCACTTAATGATCGTCACAATAATTTTTATTTTGTAACGGTAAAACTTAATTTTAAAACTTGAATTGTAACGTTCCCTTAAATAAAAATGTACTTATTCATTATCACAAATTCTTTGTTTTGGGTTGATCCGTTCACACAAATTATGCCATAAAAATTATTAAATATTTTCATTCACCGATAATATATGCATACTATATGCATACGAAATTTCATATGATTTTAAAAATGATTAAATTTTTGACAAAATTATTTAAATGATAAAAGTTTCATAAAAGTCAAATTAAAAAAAATAGAACTATATTTATTAGTATTTAACCAATTGAATCTAATGATTCCCGGGTGATACAAATATTCTAAGAAACCCCATTAAATCCACTCAAAACTAATGTCATTTTGTTGTGATGCCTTTCCTGATCTAGCCAGTGTAGTTAGTTTGTGGTCAAAGAAACGTTTAGAATTCATATGAAAAATAATTGATGAGTGAATTAACATAAAACGTTTTAATTGGCCTCCTATACATCATGGTCGTATCAATGTAAATTAATTGATGAGTGAATTAAAATAAAACGTTGTATTGGATTGGTATTACATCAGGTCGGTTTCAATGGATATTTAATTTGATGAATTAATCCACATTTAATTCATGCAACCAACGGGATAAAAATTGGGAATTAATGAGTAGTTTATTTCTTTGGTCATATTAATTTGTTCTGCATTATGCCTTCTTTTTGTTTTATTTTTTATTATACATTTCTTTTCTTTATTGGTTTTTAACAGTGTTCGTATTTGATTAAATAAAAATTTCGGTCCATTTAAGATTACTTATAAATTATCCACTCATCAATATCAGCTATTTTTTGCCATGTTCGAGTTATAAGACACCCACGCCGATGCACATATATTTATTCATTAAAATTTTAATTTTATTATATTACTCAAATATAAGCTCTACTTAAATAATATTTTATTTATAATATATGCATACAAGAACAGCATGTTATAAAGTTACTCCTACGTCGGGCAACTATCAATGAAAAACACTGCATCTCAAAATCCGTTTCATTCATGAACAACTATGCGATGTTGTCTTTAGAGTTAAAAGTAGAAAGGGATTGAATATTTTGATTTGTGACAAGAATGATCAACCAATCTTTAGTACCGTTAGTATAGTTTATAAGGAAGTGTTTCAGAAGATGTGATAATAAGGTTATGTAATTTCTTACTTTCTTACATTCTTGAAAACTTAACAATATATTAGGGACCAAAAGAGGTCGGCTTTTACCAAAAGATTATTACATTATATTACTTAATTTTCACAAAATAATACTTGGTCAAAATGACTTAACTAACATTACATTATTTTTTACTAATTTATAATATTTTAAAATTAAATTCCCGTGCATCGGCACGGGACATTATACAAGTTTGCTTGAAATAAGTTATTTCCAACTTATCTAAGCATTTTTTAGTTCAGTTTAATTTTGATGAAACATAATTTTATAATATGTAGTTCAAACTTTGTTATTTCCATGAGATGATAAGAGTATTTACCACATTGGGATTTAAAAATGTTGTTTTATAGACTACAAAGGTGTATGTTTTATGCATTAAATCTTATGTACATTCAATTTTTCCTTCTTTAAATAAGTTCAACATTAAAAGTGTTTGGATTGATTGATTTTCTCTTTTCACTATATGACATTTCATGTGAGAGTTCATATTATACATATACTCTATAGGACGTTGATATTTTTGATGAGAATAAGTATGTTTCTTTTGCTATAATAAGCTCTAAAGGTTCCCTTTCTTCAATGAACAATTTTTTTTGATAACTTCTTCAATGAACATTATTTTAGAATAAAAATGCAGAGTTTAAGTGGAAATTGGCTCTATTTTTACAATATACAAATCATTTGATATATGGTCATGAACATCTTTTCAGAATAAAAATGGAAAAGTAGAGGCTTGCAAAAGGAAACAATCAAGTAACAAATATAAAACATTGTTCACAAAAATTGAGGATAGAAATGTACTTTTTCTTATAACAAGAATAGAAATATACTAACATTAAGATAAATTGGTTTAAAATGTTTTTCCTTTCATATAAATAAAATTGTTTAGAAAAACTTCAATAAAAATAGAGAATTATGATATTACATCAATTTATATGAATTCGGGCATATGTCTGAGTATCATTGGATGAATATTACAATTCAATCATAAAAATTAGTCAATTTTTATAGTTTAAAATTTTTTCATAAACTCCCGTGCATCGGCACGGGTATCATCTAGTTCAAAGCTTATTTAACAAAATTTAATAATATTTTAGTCCTGAGATACAACAATACGTTAAAAATGCTGGTTATAATAACAATATGAAATCAAAATTATATCAATAATGAACCGTTGGTCGGCCATAATTGAGGTTGATTTTCTATTAAGTTAACTCAGCCAAATGATGATGCACATACTAAGGTCTTTACGCAACCCTTAAATAGGACAAGAATTGAATATCACTTCAAATAATTTTTGCATACTACACAAAGTTGAACGTGGTTTGCTGTGATGTGAATCATAACATTTCAGCGAATAAATAAATCGTCCACTTCATAGTAGTTATTTACACTTCAATGACTTCATATACTCGTGTCCCCCAAGCCAGTATAACCAATGTTTTGGTTCTTCCTACAGAGAACTTGACTTCTTCGATGCGAAGATGTAGACTTCATCGTATCCTTTCCTGCATCGTAAAGCCATGACAACACTTTCAGTGACTATCTTAACTATTTTGAATCAAATGAAAGGAGCAGCATTCACCCGACAACAGACACCAGCAATAACTACAAGTCCATAACACAATCACACTGGCAACTTACCCGGCTCTACCACAATAAGTGGGCGTGTAATTGTAAATGAGGTTGTCCAGCACTTCACGAGTAGGTGGCCGGTTCAAGGACTTCCTCGCTTCTCTGTTATTAAAGAAATTGCAGTCATATATCCATACCCCCCCCTTAAAAAGCTCACGCGGTAAAAAAAAAAAAAAGGGCACTTAAGACTGGGTTCTTATAAATTAAACTCTAGATTTCAGTAATAATGTCATTAGGTAATGTCCCTTCCACATGCAGGTAACTCACTCGAAACAAACAATTCTGCCACAGATGTAAGGGTACTATACTACTATGTTGTAGAAAATTATCAGCAGTGACAGGGATATAGGGGCAGCCAACAATGCTTTTCAAGCCTCATAAGTCGTAACTCATAAAATATGCCTTTTTAGTGACTAAAGCTGTTGCCCATGATCATATGACACAAACTACTCCTCTTCCCATCCTTTCAAATACTATGTGATGATTTGTAGCTTCTAAAAGATTCAATAGTCACACTGAATGCAAAATGAGTGTTTTGAATTAGACTTCTATCCATACCTAATGAAGAAATTGGCTACATGTTGAGTCACTTGAATTGCATCTTCTGAGTGTGGAATCATTGACAAACCCCATTCAAATGCATTTTTCTGCAAACACAAATGATTAGGAACTTTGAGAAACCCAGTATATGATAAAACAAAATTGTTGGGAGGCACCTACAAAGACTTCAGGTCAAGCATAACATGAATATTAAACTTGTACTGATATACATTATTGAATGTAAAAAATGTAGATGAAGGGATTATGACTTATGGGAAATGCATGCCAAAATAAAAATCTCGCCTACAATGCAGTTGATGATTGCTCTATTATACAATGCCCCCTGGGAGCTAAACAAATCTTCATGCATACAACGGTTACAAGAAATTCAGAGGACCAAAGACCTATAGAGTGTATAAACCCTCATTCCGTAGAAATCATAGTCCCAACCCACAAAAGTTTAGCACAAAACATGGACAGATAATGACAGTTCCAATAAAGGTGCAGCTGTGTTCTACTACCAACTTATAAATTAATACCTCTGGGTGCCATTGAAAGGCAGTTATAGGATAGTCGTGTGCCTTAACTGTAGAAACGTAGGCCTGGCATAAGAGAGCAGAATAATACATGTTATACATTGGGGGAAAATAAGTCAAAACATAATAGTAGTATCATTTCTCTCATCAAATAGTTCAAGTACATTACACATTAATCATGATAAACAAGTTACCTTATCATCCCCATCGGCACTAGTTGTCAAAAGCTCAAAAAAGCTGCACAAATCAGCATTTCCTCTGAACGTTTCTGGTGATATACCATACTGTTGCATAGAAATTATAGAGCTAGTCAGAGCATCTTTTGCTTCTTTTAGCTTATTATCTTTCCACAAATCATAAAATAAAGAGCACGGAAAAACCCCTGAATACAGTAAAAAGCCAGTGATTGGGAAGGACTAAAACTCCTCATAAGGGCAGTAATTGAATAAAATCCTAATTTTGTTTTTTATGAAAATGCAACGACTTAACAGCAAACTAATACTAGTTTAGATAATAATTCTCAAAACATGACTTGGAAATCCTTTCCATTTTCAATTTTGCAAACTTCTTTCTACAGGCAATGTATTCTAATAAAACTAAAACAAATATGTAAGAAAAAATTGGCTGTGCATACTGGCTCTAAGCTTCACATACACGATGATTCTGCATCACAAGGCAATCTGTACTCAGCTTCTGTAGCAAGTCTGGAGGAAATCTGCAGGATAAAGTAAATCGAGCTCAGTAACAGATAGTTTGGTCCAATTGATATTTAGATGAGCTGATACCAAATATCAAAGAAAATTGGCTAAGCAAGACAAGCTTCAAACCATTAACAGCACCAACTCCATTACATATAACTACACACTGCCATGTTCATCGTACACCCTTAACTTACTTAATGTGAGTGGTCTTTTAAAGTACCTACATCGATATACATGGAGATACTAAACCAAAGATTTCACCACCATTGCCGTTGAACAAGATACAAACTCTTAAAATTTTCAATATTTATTTTTGTCTTTTTTGGATGAATTACAAACTCCCAACTGTTCCTAACTCACGAAAAAGATTATCCAATCATCAAATCCAAGATAAATTTCTGCTGACCCTGGAGTGGATAAAGAGCCTACTTGTTGCAACATAAATCTATTATACAATATATTCAAACATAATAGAGTTGTGAGACTTAAGAACAATTACAATCCATAACACACGAACAAACACAGATTTCCATTTCAGCTTACATGACCAACACATTGTTTATTATCAACCTTTTAGTATAGTTTACCTTTGAAATACAGTTCCGTTTATATTTACGTTTGCCATGAACTCCAGGGTAGATGCTTGATCAGAGGCATTGAATGGCTCAAGGATGTTGTTGTCCTGAAATAGGAAATGAAAAACCCCGGTAAATTCTATCTATCAGGGTATACAAGAAGAATACAGACACTTGCTTGTTTATCATTTGATCAGTAGAAACAAAAGCACATCAAATTATACCATTCACATTAACTCCAAAAAGATAATAATATATTTCGAATATAGCATACCATTTTTTACTGAACAGATACAAAATATCAAGGCCAGGAAATGAAAATTACAAGGAGAGCTCTTGGACATAGAAAAGAGAGGAGTGACATGATTTAATAGTTAAAAGTATTAAGTTTTAGTAAAGAAGTTAGGAAATTATGCTTGCTCACTTAAATGATAGATTACCTTGCTGATGATCATAGTCAAGAGTTCAAAACCTAAACAGATCGCAAGCAGTGGAAAATGGTCTCCTGCATCATTTTTCTCCAAAACTTTCTGCAAAATATAAATGAAGAACAGCTGAGACCCAAACATATTAACAGTAACATCATGGTCACGTCTAGAAGTAAAATCTTTAAAGGGAAAGAAAGAAAAAACACATTTAACATTTAGACTTAAATAATTCTAGGTTGGTTTTGGAAAAATTACTAGTTGTTCCAACAACTTTTTGAAAAAAAAAAGAGAACAATCCACCTTTATTCATCACAGTCTTCACAGATGGATGTGACTTCTATTGATTTTTAAATCTTAAAAAACAAGCCATCACATTGCTATCAGTTAACACTAGCAGTTTCAATCACCTTAAACACAGTCTCCACAACGTCGAAGTAAAGTCCACTTTTAGCCCACCCGCCCGTGAAGAGCACTCCATTGACTAGACTGAGCTTCTGCAAATTCACGGCAAAGGAACGTTAGTAAACATAACAATATTAGGTTAACTAACTTTGGTAAGCCCTCAGTGACAGTATGCAAAAGTTCCATCATGCGTGAGCAATAGGATGTCACCCTTAATCATCATTCATCATATACTTCTAAACTCATTAAAAAGCATGCCTTCACTACAGTAAAAGTGCACTAAACTACATTTTACCTTTCAAACAAAGCAGACTGCCTTTGAGGACAAAAGACCCTAACTCTGCATAATAGACAAAGTTTAACCGCCAGAAAGTAGCAGCAACAAAGTAAATAACCAGATTACGCACTCATATCAAACACTCTAATTTCGACAAGAAAGAATATACATTTCAACTGCTTATATATTGTATTATATAAGAAGTAAGCATATTTCACACATATCTCAAATGAAAAAAGAAAAGAAAAGAAAGAACAACCTTATCCAGAACTTCCAGTGGTTCATTATATATAAGAGGGATGACTCTAGCTCCTGCGGATTCCACAAATTTCACGTAGGAAGCAGCGATATACGAAGCATTCGTATCGTTATTGAGACGACCGGAGGCGCCATCGCCGGGGTGGCTCAAGATTCCGATCACCGGCCGATAATTCAGCTTAGGATTACTCGCCGGACAGCTCGGGGAAGACACTCTATGATTCTCGCTCGGTAACAGCAGAGTCGCAGTCGACTCGTCGGTTCTTAGCTGGTCACCGGTAACCGCTGCGCTGGCGCCGGAGCTGATGTCCTTGGTGAAAGCAATCAGGAAAGGAATCCAAAGATAATTTAAATTAAACATATCCGAAGGCGATGATGCGGCTGAGGAAGCAGCGTTGATCGGAGGGAGAGCCGGGGGAGATGAAGAAGAGGAACTAGTGGTGGCGGACGACGCCGGCGACGGCGATGGCGGCGGCGGTGGTGGAGGCATTCCGATCAGAAAGATGAAGTTTTGACATGGAAACTATTGGATATTATGATGATGAGTTTTGGTGGAGCAGTTTTTGGAGTTGTGCGAAAGGTGCTTGAGGATACGGGAAAGTGATGCAGGCGGATTCGGCGTCGAGCAGTGTGAGTGAGGGATAAGGAAAAGGAGATGGAAATGGCGTGTAGCGGAGAGGGAATAGTACGGACTATGACGAGTTCAGAGAGATGATGACAACGGAGGAGCTAACTTCTGGTTTTTTCTACTTTATTTGGTTTGGGACGATTAATATTTTTGGATAGAAGAAGATTTTTCTTAATCACTGCGCATTGAATTGTTGATACGAAAAGTTTTAATTGCTCGTGCAAGATCACGTCCTAACCAAGTTTTAATTGCTCGTGCAAGATCACGTCCTAACCATATATATATATAAAATGCATAGATAAGCTCGAGATCTTGGTTAAGCGCAAATATAACGCTCAATTCTTAAAATGTGCAAATATAATTCTGAATTGGTTTTGACTTCAAAAACCATAACCTGGCAATGGTTGATTGGGGTTTACTGTAATTTATGACTATTTAATCACTTGAAATGACAAAACTGCCCTCATTATTATGCTGTAATCTGCTAGCAAGAACCGAGAACCAAAGGAAATGCAGAAAAACTAACCCTGTCCAGTTCAACTTATTTGGTGATGTGCTGATGAGTGTTGTACTGTACTGATGAGTGCTGAGCTGTACTGATCAGTGCTGTGATGTGCTGATTTTGTGCTGAATAGTGTTAAAAGTGTTGAAAGTGTTGAATAGTGTTCATTTGAATTGAAGAAAAAACATAATGTTCATTACTTAAGAACTAAAAAGTTCACTTAATTAATATTATTTTTACATAACATAAAAATAGTGTCCATTTAGAGCTTAAATGTGTTGAGCTGAATAGGTGTTGTGCTGACCAGTGATGTGCTGACCAGTGTTGTGCTGTCCAGTGCTGTGATGTGATGTGCTGATGAGTGTTGTGCTATGCTGATCAGTGATGTGTTGTGCTGAAATATGCTGCAATAGGTTGAACTGGACAGGGCCTAGATTTTTGCATCTCAGGAGCCAAGAAAAGATTCACCCAAGTTGTAGAGAGAAGAGCAAATAATTATCACATGTTAAATCTGATTAACCATAAAAAAAATTACCTAACTTTTAATCAAACATGAAAGAATTTTTTAGTGTAATTCAGCAAAAATAAATTAAAAAGAACATACACTAAGTGATAGGAATGATTTAGTATTATTGGATTGGTGCGATTCGAGCAAGTCCTCTGGAATTTATTCTTATTAAACTGAATTGAATTGAACAAAATTAAACAAAATTAAGCTGTACTGATTTGATCTACTGACAATATCAAGGGAACGGGGCCTTTTATATTTTTCTAAAGCTATATGTGGTTTATTAAAGCGCAATTAAGTTTATCGGATATCTTATCTTTTACTAAATTTCTCGCAAGTTTATCAAAAAACTGTGTTTTATTATAATTATAAATAAATTAGACAAAAATCAATCTGCTCACATGTAAAACTTATTAAATTGTTTGTGTAATATGGAATTTCTATAACAAACGAGGATCTTTTGTAGTACTTATTAAGTGTTTTAAATGAGATTTTTGAAAAGTCATCGTATATTCTATCATGTAATATAAACTTTATAATATTGTATTTTCTCATAATATTACTTTATTATGAGCGCGTTTCTCTAACTTTAAAAAGTCTTATGGTTATTCAAAAACTTATGGAAATAAAAAGAAAATGTGTTATTTGTAGATGGTTCTTGTTCATCTCAAGTCTTTTGGACTTGGGGAGATCAAGATTAATAATAAGTATCTCATCGACAATAAAGAGATTGAGACTTATAATTAATTTGTATTTGCCAAATTTGATGGTTCAAAGGAACGATTTAATCTTATAGGAAACATTCAGTTCATGAATATCAATATTTTTGTTGTGTTTGCAAATGTGTTCTGGGCATTTTTTATCGTTTCAAAAGCTGCAGAAACGACTAAGCATATATCAGATATGAAAATGTGACTTTAAATACCAACACAGTAAAATACGATTTATAGTATTTATTTTATTGGTATACGATTAGGCATGTATCCTATTTTTTAGCATTTTAAAGGCTAGATTAAATTCCCCACCCATATGGTTTAATTTTTAAAAAGTGTAATATATAATATGTTATAATGCATTATGTTTAATATATGAATAAGTTTGCTTAGGTTGGATAAAATAAATAATAAATTAGTAAAAGTTAGGTATATGTCCAAGAAATACAAAGTAATAATTTATTTTGAAGGGATACGAGTAATAATATTATTTATTAGCTGAGAGTTATTGCTAACACATGATTTGTGACTTAAATTTGGCTTATAAATGAGACACGACACACGAGCTTATTATTATTTCCTCGGATTTGGCAAGACTATTCGGGTGCATTTGGTTTGGCTGATTTTTGAAAAACTGGACTTTCAAATTTTAATTTTTAAAATTATTGCTTGGCTCATTTTAGTTTTTGAAAGTCTATATTTTGTCTTCAAAATTTGGTTTTTGTGTTTTTAACTCTAGATTTTACTCCCAAACATGCTTTTTATTTTAGACTTGCAAAATTCTTACGAACCAAACAAGAATTTTGTATTAGACTTACAAAAATCTCAACCCAACCAAACAATATTTTTGCAAACTAGACTTTCAAAATCCCAAATAAAAATCAAAATTCTCAAAATTTCAAAACAAAATCCACGTCTCAAAATTCTCTAGAAAACTATCTTTGCAGTGTCCATATTAGGCTTAATCAAATCATGTAAATTTTACCATATAAGTTTATAATACATGACGTGGCGAATAATAATAAAAGATTGTTGATATATACAATTTAGTATTTTATTTTTATAATTTAATAAAATACTGTATAAAAGTATAGAACCGATCCAACAAGAAAGTACATTACTTGTTCATTATACGAATTATAAACAAGGCATACATTTAAAATAATATCAGAAAAATATCTGACAGTTTTCATATTGTCAAATTTTTAATGAATTCTGCTTTGTCCGTGTATTATTATTTTTTTCCTTATTTGTTAATACCTTTCTCCTCATTATTTTTTGGTTTGACATGGCTTACAACTATTATATATTGACATTTTTTAAACTAGATAGAGTTTTGTGATTTTGTACGTTATTGAATTCTATATGATCTTGTTGGTATTTTAACATAATTGTTGAGTATTTAATCTTGTAATTAAGCCAGAGTGATGAGCTCGCCCCTTTCTCTCTCGCCCGCTCCCCCACTCTCCCGACCCCACTCCTCTAAACCAGATCCAAATGGAGGGGAGACCAGCTGTTGTCAGCGCTCTTCGCTGCCACCCGGTCTACCCCTCCACCCCATACCCCTTTCTTTATGTACCCAGCCACCCCTTCATATATCTCGCTAGAAATCTCCATCTCCACACCACCGAAAGCTGAACCCGCCGCCCTGCCACCACAACGATGGAAAGCCCATCGAGAATATCCTTTTTGCGCTGCGATAGCCGAAAAGTCACGGATTTCATCGATAGGCCGCCATAACCGCCGCTACACCGATCAGAAAAGCTAGGGGTCAACAGATCCGATTCCTTTTTTACTAGATCTGGCCAAAGTCGCACCCACGCGCCACACACGCGGTCGATCTGCCGCCACGCGTCTTCAGAGCATGAACGTGCCAGCGTCTCATCGGGAACTCCCTTCACCGGGGAAACGCGCCTCCGCTGGACGCAACGCGTAGGCGCGTGACAAGCACGCGCCGCCTTCACAGCCGCCTCCCGCCACTGACAGCTTTATGGATCCAATTGCTGATGAATGATTTCTATTTTTATTTATTTATTTATGTCAGATGAAATATGTGCTTCATTTGGGTTTTTTTTTGCATAATTATCTGGACTAATTTATCGAGTATTCAGTGTCTATCTGCTGCTTTCCTTGTTAACCCATTAACTGCGCTATGGAAAATCTCATAGGCTTCTAGTCTCTATTCTATTAAATAGTGTAGGAGAAATCCAAGTCTGAATTGTTTTGACAACGTATTTCTGGCGACTATGTGAATGAATTTAGACTGGTAGACTTGGTTGACTCTGACTTTACTGTTGGGTTTGGTTCAAGTTACTGATGCTTTACCTGCCTAATGGTTAGATACTTTCAGGCATTAGACTTTAGGATGTTCATATGTATTTCGTCGCGATTTTTAGATTTAGGAACAACGTGCAACCGCGTTTCAGCATGACAATAGAGTCATGGATAATTATGGTGTTACCGCCACGAGGAGAAAATTTAGATTGATTGATGTTTAGAAATTTCTCCTAATCTCAACAAATGTAAACTTATTTGGTAAATTTTGAGCTGATTTTAATGGAAAAGAGAGAACACCTTCAATAGCCGTCAATGACGGTTTAAACTAAAAAAAGGCCAAAATGATAGAGCATTTCATAGAACGGTGTTTGTACACTTTGTGTGTATATACTCAAGTTGTACGCACAATACACAAACACCTTTCTAAGATTTCGTGATACGTTATGGATTTTTCTCAATGTAATTCTTAGTGTTTTGTTATAATTGTTGAGTAATATTTAATATAGCAAGTAAAAATGATGGTGCCCCTTTCATCGTATATAGGTTTATTTGGATTGTGTTCTATTTGTGCATATATATACTCACGTGCACACACGAAGAATATATTTGTGCATATATATACTCACGTGCACACACGAAGAATATTTAAATGCACATTTTAGACAATTAATTTTAGACAATTAAAGTACAAAGTTAGCATTGAAAATATTATAAATAATGCTAAATTAAATAATGTTTGATAAGAACTGAATTGACTTTACTTTATATTTATGTGATTTGTTTCAAATTCTTCATTCTTAATGGTATTTCTTTACTATATTGTGATTCATTTAAACTTTTTTTAATACAATAAAAAGATGAATCATATAAAAAATAGAAATCAGCGAATCCACGAGCTAGTTTTTCAAATGCAAATGGCTTTTTGCTAGAGGTGAAGTTCATTAAACCTATCTAGTTCTTTCAATACAGTGTTTTCCAGATTCACCTTCTGAATCTTATCCATTTTAATATCTGAAGTGTCTTGCATATTATTGGGGGAATTTCTGTGTAAGAAGATGAGAAAATTAAGTCCATCCTCCACTCCAATATACACACTACGCAAAGTGAGATACTTGATTTTAAGGTAAATAAAATCATAGAAATAATGTTTATATCTTAGCAATAACACTTAAAATGAATTGGGAGAAATTGCAAGATTGACTTTCTTTAATAAAATATAGGTACATTCATTCATTAAGATTATTTAAAGAAGACGGAAATACTAAACGTGCGATGCACGCGTAACTGTACACGTTAACTAGTCAGCACAAATTATTTAGCACGAGCCTACTTTTAAATTAGATGACCAATAATTTTTATGATAGAAGATTTTTCTTTATAAATTTGTGATCGAGAAAAAGGGTTTCAACACCTTTGTATATCCTGAAGATGCAAAATCCAAGAATCCAGCTCCTAAACATCTCTTAAGCTCCTAAACATCTCAGGATTAATTTGACTAGTAGAACAAAATAAATTTGAACACAGGTGTCCCAAATTTAAGTTATTATGTAGTATGTCTCTTAGGTAATATGGACAAAAGAAGATAAAATTACTCCATTTATTAAAATGTCCAACCAGTAATATGACTCGATACGTATTTTGGAAGAGACCGAACATTAATTTGATTTTATCGAGATTTATAGTGAATTGATGTTTGAGAGCGTATTATTTTAGTGGTATCCGTGTGTACGTTACATTACCGGATATTAGAGGCTGTTTAATACGCCTGAACTGAACTGAACTGATCTGAACTGAGCTGAAAATACTGAGTTGAAAAATACTAAACTGAACTGAACTGAACTTAAAAATATCAATTGATTTTTTATATAAAACATATTTATATTAAAAAATTTATTACAAAACAAGCCATTTAATTGAACTTAACTAAACAAAACTGAATTAAAGAAACAAATCACTGCATTGATATAACTAAATTAGCTAAATTTTATCAAATTATACTTCATCAGAACCGAACTTGATAAAATGATCCTAGAAGTTAAACAGAACTGAACTGAACTTTATTGAACTGAACTTTATTGAACTGAATTGGTATAACCAAATTGCACTATATTTTATCAAATCAAATTTTATCAGCACTAAACTTAATAAATCGAACCTAGCTTGATAGAAATGAACTAAAACATAATAAATTGAACTAAACTGAACTTAATATAGATAAACTTACAAAAGTATGCATTGATACAATTAAATTAGCAACATTTTATCAAATCATACTTCATCAATTCTAAACTTAACAAATTCGACTTAATTTATTAAACTGAATTGAAGAAAACGATCAATGGATTGATATAACTAAATGAAACTATATTTTATCAAATCATAAATCATCAAAACTAAACTTAATAAACTTAATGGAACTGAAATATATTGAACTGACTTAATTGAACAAAAAGAAATAGAAGAACAAATCAATGTAGTGTTTGAAATCGAATGGACATTGCAACCAAATCAAATGGAAATCTCTACCTAATGGTAGAGAAACAAAAACTCAAGAATAGCAATAGAACTGAAATGAACTATATTTAACTGAACTGAACTGAATTGAACTACACTTAACTGAAATGAACTGAATTGAACTATACTTAACTGAAATGAACTGAAATGAACTACACTTAACTGAAATGAACTGAATTTTCAACATAAACTTAAAATCATCAAATTATATTTTCGGGGAACTGAATTGAAATAAACTACATTTTCTCTGAATTGGATTGATCTGGACTGAATTTTTAATATATGATTTGTTTAATTTTAAAAAAAGTATAATGCACTGAACTTAATTGAGAACTACTGAACTGAAAATACTGAACTGAAAAATACTGAACTTAACTGAAAAATACTGAATTAAACTGAACTGAAAATTACAGAACAGAACTGAAAAATATTCAGATAAATTGTATAAAACAGGTCCGTAATCACATATTTTTGACAAACCATCAACATGACTTTTCCACATTTTAACTATGAGAGGGTGATTTGGCTATACAAATGTTTAAGAATTAACTGACGAAAAATCACTGCAAGATTAAAAATAAAATGATCCAACCACAAAAAAATATTTTAGCGGCATCTATCATCACTAAGAACAATTTTTCTCAAATAAAAAATATGGAAAAAGTTCAATGGAAAATAAATGTCATATTATGTAAAAAATTGATAGACTTTAAAATTTAGTGTATATACTTGTGATTTGTTTTTAAATATACTTTTGGACGAAAAGTTATTTAAGGAAGCGGAAAAATTAAGATGTGCGTGTAACCGCACATGTCAACTAGGCATGCGCATGCATACGTATCAAATAATTGACGATTTTCTCTAATATCTCTCTCATCCGAGATTGTAACATTTGAGAAGATTCACATAGCAATATATATAATATATGTATAGATAAGCAAATTATGCATTGTTTGTAAAATTTATCCAGAAATTGTTTATCACTAACGTACATTACGAAAAGAGTAAAATCCAACGCATGAACATAATGAAATCTTAAAATTTTGAATTAATTCCTAGCACTTACAGACGTAGTCTCTCCATCCCATGAAAAATTGATCGGCTAAACTGGTTACACAGTTTAAGGAGACGCATGTATGTGAGTATTGTTTATAGTCTTTAATAAGTGTACAGATATTTAAATACTTCTGATCGAACTTCTAAATTAATGAATGTGTAATTAAGTTGAGATGCTTTAAAATCGAGTGGCTTGCGTCCACAGAGTGGGTATAGTTAGGCTTTGTTTGCTGAAACTTATAAGTAGAGTTGTTTAGTTTAATTCAGTTCAGTTCAGTTTAGTTCAGTTTAACACAATAAAAATATAAATGAATTAAATTTAAGTAAATAATAATTTTATTTTATAATAAATAAAATTTCAATTCAAATCAATTCAGTTCAGATCAATAAAAAATAATTTCAAACAAACATGTCTTTAGTATGTTCAAAAGTGAGGAAGACTCATCCTTAATAAGTGTAGAAGCGACTAAGCATGTATCATATACGAATATGTGGCTTTTAGTACCAACATAGTAATTTTATTTTTTTCAATTTAAACCACCAAGGGGTGGGGGAGATTCCATTTGACTTCCCAAGCCCAAAACTGCCAAATAATTGGCTATGTTCATTACATACATATCAGAAAACTGAGAGCATAGTTCCAAAGCACGGGATGCTTCAAAATGGTTAGGAGATCTACGTCTCCTTAGACTATTTTTTAAAAAAGATAAACCGTCAATGACGGGGTTTTAAGAGTGTTCTCCATTTTCCATTAAGATCAATATCAGTTGTCAAAATAGGCTTACAATTTGTTGAGATTAGGAGAAGTTTCTAAAAATATAACTATCTAATTCTTCTCCGTACTCATGGCGGTAACACCATACTCAGGGCAGCATATTACAAACTAACAGATTTTCTTCCCCCTCCTGAATTTAGACACCTCACCAATGTACAACATTCTAGGGCTCCAAAAAATTCACCCTCTCAATTAACAATGTTAAGACAACCGGTTCTATTAAAATTAAGACCCTCTACCTGTACCCCTCAATCACGTTGCGGAGTTCCAAGGTAAAAGGGAGTTCCTTATTGTGTTTTGGGCTTACAGTAGAGCAATCCATAAGCATACCGGACTTACATCTAGCAATGAAAACTAAGAAAGATTCATCTAGAACTATAACTAGAGATTGCCATATGGATTTCTCCTTTAGAGGTGATATAGTCCATCATCAAGAAAAAGGAATAAATCACAAAAACCCTGTATCATCAAAACATTGAAAATAAATTTTAAAAAAGAAAAAAGAAATAAAACCACATCCTCATTCTAATTGTGCCAGCTCCGGTAGAACCTGTCCGAAACCTGCCCGGCCCGACCCTAGCCGACCCGGCCTGAGCCGGCCTGACCCGAGCCCTCTGTCACGTTGACTTGGCTGATCCGAAAAAGAAACGGATCCGGTTTGTTGCATCCTGTCGGCGATGAGCTTCGCTCATACGTCTCGTTAGACTAGCTATTCTACTATCAACACGTCTCAATTTTCCTTGAAACCTATTAAGAAAATTGATAAGCAAAACCCAAAACGATACCAAGTGAGTATGAGGAAAGTGATACAACAACTTGTGAATGCACACCTAGTGTAGTGAAAAAGGAGGCTGATGTTGAGCTCTGCTGGCTGTAAACTTCCTGGGAGTTTGTACTACAAAGGATCTGAAACAAGTAAAAGAAAATTAGTAGCATATGATATCATCAATCCCAATAATTAGTGTGCCCTTCTTATCAAGGGTTACGAGCCCTCTGATAGACAAAGGTAGCTGTGCTAAAGTGAACACAATATTGCTCTTGTTAGCATAGGCATATATGACAGTTACATCAGTAACCATATTGACTTGTCTATATGTATGAGTGATGGTAGCAGATTTCTGATTGATCTGATGAGCCAGTTAGAATAGCTTCCAGGGACTCCGCATAGGGTTTTTTGAATGGCTTTGATTGCTGTGAGGCAATCAGATTCATAAGTACATTGCAGTTTATGTTCAGCTGCAATTGTGATCCCTTTCTGCAGTGCTAAAAGTTCAACATTAGTAATATAAGATTTATAATATTTTTTATTATAATTAGGCATGTATCATATTTTTTAGCATTTTAAAGACTAGATTAAATTCCCCCCATATGGTTTAATTTTTAAAAAAGTGTAATATACAATATGTTATAATGCCTTATGTTTAATATATGAATAAAGTTTGCTTAGGTTGGATAAAATAAATAATAAATTAGTAAAAGTTAGGTACAAGTCTAAGAAATACAAAGTAACAATTTATTTGAAGGGATACGAGTAATAATATTATTATTAGCTGAGAGTTATTGCTAACACATGATTTGTGACTTAAATTTGGCTTATTAAATGAGACACGACACGAGCTTATTATTATTTCCTCGGATTTGTGAAGACTATACGTGTCTACTTCACAGTCATCACGGTCTCTCCACACTCCTTTCCCGCCGGTTTACTCATGCTGAACTTCATCTTCACATTCGTATGGATCCCTTTATCGGTCGCCGCCGGCGAGTGGTCAATCATCGGCGCCGTGCCTCGAACTGGTCCGACTTGTCCTGCTCCTAATCCCCATCTCAATTATCGGCCGGTGATCGGAATCCTTACTCACCCCGGCGACGGCGCCAGCGGACGGCTGAGCAACGCCACCAATGCTTCTAATATTCCGGCCTCGTACGTCAAGTTCGTCGAATCCGCCGGAGCTAGGGTCATTCCCCTCATTTACAATGAACCTCTTCAAGTTCTCGAGAAGGTTTCTTCTTTTTCTGCTCATCCATTATACACAAATTGTTAATTAATAACTTGAATTGTTCATGCTATTTCTTAATTGTCTGTTGAGTGATTATTAAATGTTTTCTTGTATTTATTGCCTTGTTGTTCTGCAGAAGCTCAGTCTAGTGAATGGAGTACTCTTCACGGGCGGGTGGGCTAAAACAGGACTTTACTTTGACATCGTGGGGACTGTATTTAAGGTGATTCACAAATGATAATCTCTTACTTGGTTGATTGTTTGGAGAGAAGATATCTTTATGTCAAAATATTGCTCTAAGTTCATTGGCTCAGACTCACAAAGGGGGCATTTTTGATATATGTACATTATTTAAATTTACGTCCTGCAGAGAGTTTTGGAGAAAAATGACGCTGGGGATCATTTTCCGCTGTTCGCGCATTGCCTAGGTTTTGAGCTCTTGACAATGATCATTAGCAAGGTAAGACTATATGTAAGATATTTAAAGTTTATATGTAAGAGATTACTTTTTATTGATATATGTAAGTTTTTATTTTAAGACTATTTGTGTTGCATTTTGTGAGATAGTTTTTTATTGATATAGAACAATCACATACTGGAGACCTTCAACGGAACAAATCAAGCTTCTACTCTTGAGTTCATGCCAAACATAAATCTTACTGAAACTGTATTTCAGAGGTAAATATATTATGAGTGCTTGATGAATGATGATGAACTGTGAATCGGTTATATAAGATGAAATGTGAAAATATGTGTTTTCAATAGGTTGTCTGATAGTCTGTCAAAAAAAAAAAAAAAGGTTGTCTGATAAGTGATTTACTGTTTCTTTGGCACATGGTGTTCTTATGAGATTTTAAATTGTTAGATGCTATATGGACCTATAGATATAATCTCATTTTGTTTTGAAATCGGTTGAAAAGCTCATCCTTGATAAGAAGGTTTCCGTTTAAGTATTTATACTTGCATTGTAGAAAATATATACAAGCATCAACAAACTGTAAAAATTGATGTCCATTGGCTGATGTTACATGAAAAATGGCAATAGTTACTGTTAAATACCGAGGGATATATGGCAGTCTATTGCCAATTCAGTATTATATTGCAAGGCATGTTTTGTTGCTTAGACCAAAATTTAGGCTTCTTTAAATTATGTTGTATCAATCATCAGATTGTGAATGTTCTGCAGATTTCCTCCAGATTTACTTAAGAAGCTAAGTACAGAATGCCTTGTGCTGCAGAACCATCAAGTATGTGAAGCTTACTTGTTCAAACTAGAGTCTTGAACCTTAATTTCCCTTCAAGCTGTTCTTCTTGTTCGGTACCCCATTTCAGAAAACAACTTTAGCGTTTTATGCACTATAATGATTCTAGTTTTATATACTGTTAATTACACTGTGAATTTTGAAAATCCCGCGTGCTTAAACCAGCTTGGAGATTAATTATCTGTAATTCTATGCCACAGTTTGGGATATCGGTAGAAAAGTTCAGAGCCACAGCTGATTTGGGCAGCTTCTTTAAGATACTGACAACCAGTACAGATGAGGATAATAAGGTAACTTTTGTATTATCTTAATTCTTCTGCTGGACTTATACTTATTAGGTGATAAATCACTTTTGTTCCTTGCTCTCTTGCCAGGTTTATGTTTCTACTGTTAAGGCTCACGAGTATCCTGTAACCGGCTTTCAGTGGCATCCAGAGGTAACGAATTTATGTAATCAAACAAGTTTGGAATGCACTAATTTCAGTTTCAATTGTTGACGATGTGTGTGACCTTGTTCGTTGCAGAAAAATGCATTTGAATGGGGCTTATCAGCGATACCACACTCAGGAGATGCAGTTGAAGTGACTCAACATGTTGCCAATTTCTTAATCAGGTAAGCGCGATGAAAAACTTTTTGGTATTTTGAATCATTGTGAATGATGGTTTCAAATTCTGAATCCATCCATCCATCATTTGGTTACAGCGAGGCTAGGAAGTCATTAAACCGGCCACCAGCTCGTGAAGTGCTGGACAACCTCATCTACAACTATCCACCTACATATGGTGGCAAAGCAGGGTGAGTTAATTGCAAATAGTGGATCTTTAATCTTCTCTGATGGTGAACTTTTAGTTGTCTGTTTTGTTACAACTAAACTTTTGGTAGCACTAAATTGTGTTGGGGATGTCAATTTTTTTTGCAGGAAGGGGTACGATGAAGTCTACATTTTCACATGATTTTCATCATGCACTCACTCGAGAGACTGTGCCTATGATTTGATTAACACTTTCATGAGATTTAAACTCAATAATTGAGTGTTGAGTGATGAGTATCATGATGACCGCGATGGTTTTGGGGCTAAATGTTGCCTAAGGTAAACCTTTGTGTCATTTTCTTGCGCGTTTAGTAGTCGAGCCTTTGTGTCCGTGCATTTTTATACCTAGCTCCTGGCTTCATTCAAAATTTAAGTATAAGAAAGACTAATCTTTGTTGCCTTACATTAAGCTCTAAGAATATGATACACAACAATGGATTCAGTATCTTATTGCACGTTCAAGACCCTCCAAAAAGGAATAGAGAGTGTATTGAGCCAGTGGAAGAATATAGATGGTTCCCATGCCCAGAATGTATATCTTGAGAAGTAAAAGAGGCATGATGGTGCATACGCCACTGATGAAGGCTAGAGCCAACCAGATCAAAGCATATGTAATGTACATCTTACTAGTACCCCGAAGAAAAGATAGATCATTAAGAAAGAATATGAACCAAAGTGCAGGCAATTTTCTCGACACAAATACTTTGTCTCTGGACCGGAGTTGCATCTGAACAACAGCAATTGAAAACAGCACTGCCATTGTATCGGAGACTATGAATACTATGAATGCAGCTTTCTTTCCTAGAACAGCCATACCTTCATCTCCTTTTGTGGTGTCGTAGCCACCTGGTACAGTGATTCCAGCTGCAAATGCCACTGTTAGTATCAACGTAGCAATTACCATGTAAGTGTTTGAATTTTTATCACCATCGTCTCCATGTGATGTTTCTGCTTCATGACTTATCCTCCTCAAACTTGTTTTGGCGCCCGCTCTCTCCAACTCATCTCTAATCGAACTCTGATGCTAATCAATCATAAAAAACGAGAGGCTCAGTTTGAGAACATTTTTTATGCGTACGCGAGAGTCGATGATGGAGTAAATAAGAAGTAGATCGATCTGATGCATTAAAGTAGTTACCGGGTTTTCTGAGAAATCGGCAATGTCTAAGAGCATATCCAGCGGAGTCGATGCTTGATTGTTTAAGGGATTTCTATCCCCACCTGGATGATTCAAAAGGCTACATGATTCCAAACTTTTGGTGAAAACATAGAGATGAAGAGGAGTGTTTCCATTCACATCTTTTTGATTGATGAGTTCAGAAGCCCAATCTCGACCTAACATCCATTCTAGCACTTGTTTGTGCTCATTCTCAACTGCAAGATGAAGTATGTTCTTACCTTTACTTGTAATCATCTCCCAAGATTGCGGATTTCGCTCTATGATTTCTTTTATCACATCCAAATGTCCGTTGATCACTGCTATGTGAAGAGCAGTCTTACATTCATCATTTCTTGCCACTAAGTAACCCATAGATTTGTCCAAGGACAAGAGTAGTTCTGCTATTTCAATATGGTCGAGTTTAGCCGCATAATGCAATGGAGTCCATCCATCCTTACGCGCAAGATCTACTGGTATTTTGCCGGACATCATTTTAATGCATTCTGTCAAGTAGTAAACAATATTTATCATCATCATCTCGTGACATATTCCGTGGGACGGAGGGAGTATGGATAACTCACCTGAAGAATTTGTGATTGCTGCCGCGTGGAGAGCGGTTAGATTATCGTCAGGACCATGACAAGCAATTGATTTGCAAGAGGAGGACATGATCATCTCAACGATGTCATAGTGTCCCTTTTCAACCGCTAAATATAAAGGACTCTCTACATGTAAATTCTTCTTCTTCTTATCTAGCAGCACACAAACCAGCTTCTCTGCAATGACATCAACCAGGTACCTCGGCTTCACAAACTGATGCGATTCTTTCTCAAATAACTCGGGCATTTTGTCGAGGAGCAGCTCGACAACGTCATACCTGTTAAACCTAACTGCTTCAAGGACCGCTGCCAATTTCATGTCATCCCGACACCATCTCGACTCCTTCTCCTGTCCAGCAAAAATCAGCTGCTGCACAACCTCGTACCGCCCTTTTTTAGACGCAATGACAAGTGGAGTCTCTCCATCTCTATTTTTCATGTAAGCAAGATTAGGAGTTTCTTCGAGGATATATTTCACTGCACTACCTGCGGATGAGTTACCGGCCTGTGCGAGGACATGGAGGATGTTGTTCCGGTTGGGAGTGATCGGACAGTCCTTATATTCCGGCAACCGTTGGATCGCTCCCAAATCGCCGGACTGAGCTGCTCTGTAGAGTTCATCACTCATTTCAACCTCTAATTGGGGGTGTTGCATCATTCGCTGCAACCACCTAGCCAATACCATAGTTGTTGATATGATATTCATTCTGCTTACAAACCAAAAATACTGCAACCAAGTTGGAGATTGGCAATAATGTATTGTGTATTTTTGGAGTTATTTGGCTTCTTATCCCCCTCACTTGGTCATTAATTATCTTATCCACAGGAAATGTTTCATGTGGAGAAAAATTGTGTGTGAATCCAAGATGGCACATCTGTCCAGAATGGAGCTGTTTAAATAGTACATGGTATTAGAAAGCAAACTCTGAATAGATCAAATTACTGGAATGAATAAGGGAAAAAAAACCATTTTTTACTGTACTATTATGCAAGGGTTGCAAAAGCAGGATTCAAATGTGTTTAAAATTGACTAATTGAGTACATATATTCAAAAAGTTGTATATATATCTGAATTCTGAGAGCCTGCTAGCTAATTAACTGATCTAGAACCTTGAGATCCGACTAAGACTCTGAAGATGGCGTCGCTTTTCCTTGCGCCAGTCTTCTTCCATTCGGTAACATTTGTCAAGACTAAAGCTTCTAAGCCCTTCTCCTCGAGCCTCGTTCAGAGCAGACTCCATTTCCATCTCATGAACCTGTTGCAGATATTCTGTTACGGTTGTCGCTCCTTCTGGTTTGACATCTTCTTTATACCTTCTTGCCTTCAGCTCAAGGGACTTCTTGAGGCCGTGAGAAAGTTTCTCCGCGTTGATCCTTTTTCGAGCTAGAAACCGAGCAAGGACCTTGTTGGACTGCGAGGGAGCTTCAGTAGTTCTTGTAAGCCTCTCCCCGGTTATCACTTTTCGGGCTGATGACCTAGCAGCGCCATTAGTGGACTGTGAAGGAGCTTCGGTAGTTTCTGGAAGCCTCTTGGCCATAAGTTTTATGGAGATTGATTCTAACTGCTCCAAATCTCGCTGAATTGGAGGGAACTTGGCGTCTTCTATAAGCTTAGAAGACGAATGGAGAAGATCATTCCAATTATTCGACATTTTTGTCACAATATATGAGACGGTTTTCTGATGTGTTGAAGGTTTACTGTGATTGAAAACGCTGGGGGAATACTGGTATTTATAGATGCTATCAATGAATCGATCGTCCACACTACCTTTCCTTTTCCTAATTAGAATCGGCACTTCTTCTTTCTTTTGGGACTAGGTCAAAGTTAAGGCATCCTTTTATTTCTCCGTTACCCCATGGGTTACTGTATTTAAATTACTAAATTACATATAATATTTTTCAATTGAGGTCCAAAACAGATAAATTTATTCAATTGATGATGAATATATTTAGATTTATTAATTTTGATATAGTTCAGCAAAAAAAAAAAAAAAAAAAACTCAGAAGAATATATGGTTGAAAGTTTTAACTTTAACATTGTGTAGTTTCCCTTTAACTTTAGCAGCTATGTATATTTAGCTTAAAACAATAACTTAGTTACATGAAATTCATGCATTTATTCCTAAATGTTACGGAATTACTATGCTACTTTTATAAATTGATATATTCATTATTTTATTCAATTTAATGCAATTCAAGGTAAGTAATGATGCGGAGTGATTTTATGCCTAAATAACGATCAATAGTTTCATAACAGATTTGATATTTGAAATTGAATATGTACAAGTTATACCTTTCGGAAAGGGAAACATATCAATAAACAGCGATCACTACCATGCTTTCCGGGCCATTCAAGACTGTTTACGGCCTCAAAAATGTATTTTAATAATTTATATATTTATTTCTATTTTAAAATAGGTTTATTTTTAGATTAAGGTTCAAGAAGAATATTTAAGCACTTCTCGTAGCATTCATGAATTTTATTCCATTATATTGTATTTTGAGAGTTTTCTCTTCTACTCAGATTGATTCTGGAATTCTGATGAAAATCAAAGGTTAACCCTTACATTTTGCGCTGGCAGCCGTTGATTGTTTTACGAATTCGTGCTATGCTTAAATACAATAATTTCTATCTGAACCCTAATTTTTAAAACTCTACCAATCTTTCTAAACCAAAGTTATCACATATTCTCCTATTTATGTCAACCATTTATTTTTCTCAGTTAAAAAAATTGTTTTTTTCCCCAATCTTTCCAGTAAAACGTAATCTTGTGATTTCCAATGAAGACAAGCACTTTAACCCATCTATTTCATCTCATCATGTTTCAAACGTGTCAATCGTTCTGATTAAGCTGAATTAAATAGACTTAAGTTGAATTAATCTATAACGTATTTATAATTATGATCGCAGTCTACACATAATAATTGAAATGAAGTTCTTACAAAATAATTCTGAAAATTCCATGCGCCTAACAAAGTTTATAAACTTTTATCTACATGTTTCCCTATTTAGTACATATTAATTACAATGAATAATACACTGATTCATTTTTTATTAATAACTAGGCTAACCAAACCGTGCGCTGCGCGGTTTTTATGATGTAATTGTAAAATAATAATTATGAACGTTTCAATACAAAGTAAATATTTGATACAAATATTGTTATAAATAATAAATTATGTAAATTGAATAAATATTTTGTATTATAGAAATCCTGAAAAATAAAATTACTGAAAAGAACTAAATTACAATAATTAAGGTAAAATATTGCTTTCAGTTTCCTATTTTTTACTTCTTGTTTACTTTAGAGTCGCAGTCTGTGTGACATTGTATTCACCTCTCGTAAATATACCACTAAGTATCCCAAATTTCTTTTCTCTTCATATATTCATAAATATTTTATATATAACCCAGATTTTGCTACAATTATGTAAACATTTAATATTTAATACATAAATATTATTCAAAAAAAATTAAGTATAGCTTCCTAGCATAGGAAATGACATTTCAGCATAAATAACAAACGAAAGAATTGCAATGCAATTAAGAAGAGAAACGACTATTGATTGAAACCGGAAAACAACCAAAGTTCATAGGATAATTAAACCAGAAAACAAAAGTTTGCCATAGAAAACCCACGGCAAACTGATAATGTCAAATAGTAGTATTTGTCGCCATCACACCCGCTGCCGTGAACACAGTAAACTATCAAATCTTTCCACTTCTCTTCATGCAAATCCTCAAATTCACCTTCTTTTTCACCGGGAAAAACACCGTTCAATCTGTTATAAAATCTTGTAATAATCATCCCAATCGATGTTATATTGAATCTCAACAGCTGCTAAATAAGGACTATGTTAATTTCAGTGATGAGGACCTTTTCTGAAGGAGGAAAGGAATCCAACAATAGATTTGTCTTTATGGTCTTCTGATTCATCCCCTATTTCCTATGCAAGTCGCTGCAAAATTTCCAGTATCTCAGAAAAGTTAGACCCCAGCCAGCACCAATGGAGTAGTTCTACCAGATTTGGATGAGTGCCGGTAGGGATCTGAGGTAGTAAACCCTGATAATTGTCACACAGAGAGATTATATGAGAACTTGAACTTCTTGCAATTGATGTATGTTTGAAGCATAAATAATTAAAAGCAAATTACCTTCTGCACCGCACCTCCTGCTGCTTGCAAAGGTGTCATGTCTGCATATGGAATCTGGAAAAGGCAGCCATTGGATTACGTTAGTTGATGTGAAAATTGAACAGCTAAACAAAATTGATTGTGTATAAATTAATACTCACATGTCCCAGATTACAAAACAAAAGCTGAAGATGTCATCACATGGCTTGTGTTCAATTACTCGTTGCAAACTATCACATTGAATGTCTTGAATGAAACTTTCCAAGAAGTAAAGATTTAGTTCCCTAAAACCATCAGAACCATATAAATTAGTGTATTGTTGAGTTTGATATTGTCCGTATCAAATATAAAGGCACAACATTCGGTTGGTTTTGCGTCACTTCTATTCATGCCATGCCACGACCACTTCTATTCATGCCACGGCATGGTATTCATACAAATTTAGTTCTGGGCGAGTTGATTCAACACAAACCCTGGTTTATTTATATGTATATAGGTAATAGTAAATTAATATATTTGATTTGATTTGATTAATATAAATTTATGATAATAGTATATTAGTATTATAAATTTATGGTAATAGTATCTTGAAAATAAACGACAGATGTTAATTAACATATAAAAATCTTTGTATATGGAAATCGGTCGCCATTATATCTTGATAATAAACGACAGACGTTAATTAACATATATTAAATTTTGTATATGGAAAATGGTTATGTTACAAAATAAATATATATCAATTAGCAAAATAATTGCTTAACATAATTAGTGGCTTAACATTAATCTTTCTAAATCGGCTGTAGGCTTTCTAAATCAGCAGTAGACTAATTATTGCTTAACATAATAATTGTTTCTAAATCAGTCGTAGACTAATTATTGCTTAACATAAATAATTGATTAACATGTACATAATTGTTGAACGCTTAACATAATTAATTGATTAACGTCGACCGGCTTAACATAAATAATTGATTAACATATATATAATTGTTGAATGCTTAACATAATTAATTGATTAACGTCGGCCGGTGGGCGTTTGTCCAAAACGCAAGAAAAACGCCGTTTTATGTTTTATTTATTATTTCCGGCGGCGGTGTTTTTTTTTTAAATTTTTATTTACGCCGCCACTTTCTACTTTTATAAATATACCTAGTAAAAAAGTAAAAAATTGCAATATATTCGATCATTTTAAATAATTTGAGCTGACTTCAAGTTATTTCAGAATGCCAAATGAGGAGATGGCAAGTTCAAAGTTTGGATGCGGTCTATTATGTGGAAATGATGTTATAACATCCAAGAAGAATGATATTGTAATCAAAATTGATTGTGGGGAATATCGAAAAACTTTACAATATTCCGAGAATAACATTGTTATTTTAATAATATTATTTATAGAATATCACAATTATCACGAGAATAATTGTGATTGATTTGTATATATTTATGTACCATATTTAGATTAGTCTAGATACATTACGATGAGTAAAATATCAAAATTCAGATAATCATATGAGATTAGAGTGGCGGTGGGACGGTGCATGCCGACGTTTTTTCCCATGAAGTGCATTTGAATAAAAAATGGGATGAGACTACTGACTACAATTGCATAGTGTATTTGAATAAAAATGTATTTCAAAATTAAAAATCTTCTGCTTAAGAGTTTATGGGATTTAAAATTAAAAAAAGACAAAAATACCTTCTTCCTTTTTTTTTTTTTTTTTGATCTTTTTGGATAACAACCTGTTTTGTAATCCGTCAAAATGTCGAATGAGCGTTGAACAAGGATCATCGTACTATATAATTGTTTAATTTTGTTCACAGTGACAAAAAAAGAACTTCACAGAATAAATAAAAACAAAAAATTTATAAGTAATGATATCAGGCCTTTACTTGGTCAAATGGGTGTATATCCATACTCATACTCATATAAAACTCCACACACGAACGCATGATGGATATTATTTTGAGATTCATACCCATCAACTTGGATATCCATTCACGTCATATAACGATATATACTTCTTAATAGTCAATAAAAGGTAAAACATATTAAAAGTTCATATTTGTAATAAGGAAAATTATGAAATATATAGCACACATACTTATAAAATTCTCTTAAGTTTCAAATATATAAAAATATGTTTCAAAGTGGATGAACTGCGGGACTGGAGCCTGGAGGGAGGGGTACCAAAGCCATCTAAGATTTGGATTTTGATTGGAAATATAAATAAGTTTAGTATATAGTATATGCTCGTGTAGTGCATTTTGAATTTCTCTTTTAATAGATACTATTTTACAATCTTAGTATGATTATGATGTTTAGTTGGTTCCATCCAACAACATTCCTTAACCGTTTCTAAATGTTCAAAGTTCACCAATGAAAGGTTGTTCAGAAATGTTCTCAATGATTTATCCTTCATACATGTTGGAACTTATCATGAAGATCAATAATCAAGGGTTTATCAATCAATGAATGAAACAATCTTAATGATCGATTTGTGATTTGTACGAGCAATTCGAACCAAATCCAATATCGTTTGGGTAGTAAGATCTATGCCATAGTTTGCACACTGCTCGAAAATTAGAAACATTATGAAAAATTTTGAGACACATTTTTATATGATCAAATCTAAAATTCCTAAAGGAAGTAAACTCAAATCTCTGCGTTTAGTTTCAACTTCTTTGCTCATATTGTCTTGTAAGCTAAAATATTTTATTTATGATTTTATTTATTTATTTATTTTGTGCATAAGAATGACATCATATCAAATCAGAAAAAAGTGAAACACATATCATGTAACCAAACAGCGGGATGCAATAAAAAGAGAAAATAAATGCAGTATGGAGAGATGTCTAAAGCCAATATTTTCTAGTATGAATGAAATGAAAAGTATAATTGGTTTGTATCCAGGTACATTATAACACAATCTCCTAATCGTGCATCATTTAGTCACCTTGTAGCCCTTTACTTTCTTGAATAGGTCCCTAGCCTTCTCATTATTCTTGAAATGGTCTCGCACAGGCTGCAGTATCTTGTTCAATGCTTTTGCTAAAGAAGGTTTAAGATCTCCTGGATGAACAACGCCACCTTCATAGTCCACTATCAGCTCCTCAAAACTTGCATATGTCTTAGGACCACCATTATCGGCACTTCGCTCAACAATAAACTCGTTAAACCAGGGCAGAACGATGTACTTGATGTACTCCAAACAAGGATTCCCTGCCACAATTTTCGGAGGGCAGTATGCTTTCTTAATTTTAACATTGACATCGGCCTCTTCATCCTCCATGAATATGGAAGAAGTTGGATCACTCTTTGACATCTTTTCTTGCCCTTGTTGTAGACCAGAAAGCATATGATGAGACAAGATGATAGGTTTGTTTTTCTTCTTGATATCACCACAGTACTCCCTTGCAAGCATATTCACTTTCCGTTGATCCATGCCCAACTGGCAGATGTCAGCCTTGAGGATAAATATATCAGCACACTGCATGCAAGGATAGAAAATCTGTGCTGCAGTTAATTCATCCTGGTCTGAACGACCCATAATTTGACAACATCTCGTGATTCTTGAAAGTTTGTTTCTTCGTGCTATGTCCATGACAAGGGGCCAATATTCATTTGATCTTGAGTTAATCTCCTTGGAAGACCAGAGGAACTCTACCTTATCCTCATCAAGGTTCATCCCCACAACTTTCCATATTTCAATCAGATATTCACCCACGACTTGGATTTTCTTTAAATCACCTCCCATCTTATTGTTCAACTGAGCAAACCAATCAGCAATCCAAATTTTGACTTTACATCCTGCTGAAGTCAACTTATTCACATTGATTGCCTTCATAACACCCTGTGCAATGTGCATCCTCCCGGACGGCTCGAACCCGTCATAGCAAATGGGTTGTGGCTTCTTCAATAAAAGATTCCGCAACTCGTCCTCCTGAATGCATTCTTCTCCAACGCTCCTCACAATTTCATACTTTTCCTCTGCAGTCATCTGGGAGGATGAAGGTTGATCCGAAGATGGTGGTTGTGAGCCAGAGGCAATCGAGACTGCCGTCATGGATTCCGGCGAAGGGGCGGCGGCTGCGTCTGCCATTGGTGGTTGATAGGAGGAAGCTAGGATTAGTTAATAGCGTCGCGGAAAGTCAACTTGTAAGCTAAAATATGATAGGGTATTTCTATAATTAAACAAGTATATGATATGTACACTTTTCGCCATCTCTTTTTCTATTTATATGAAAAATTACACAATTTCCTTTTCCTGAAAGATAAGGAAAAAAGAGATAATGAACTTAAGCGATGGATTACAATTTTCAATTTGCCCTTTGTCCTTTTCATGAATGGAAGAGGATATCAATTACCTAAAAGGATAGGGAAATTTATGACGAAAACGGATGGTTTGTGGAGGTATGTAAGAGTCTTTTAAAAGACCAACTTTCCTAAATTTATGGCCTTTAGGGTGAACTTTTCAGTTGTTTGTTGTCACTTGTCACAGATGCATTTATATGTTGAGAGCATTATTAGATAAGAGTCTCTAATCATAAGTAAACAATAAATAACACAAATTTATTCAACATTCCAAGAAAAGTTGTGTTAGATCACCTAATGAAATACTCTACACGAATATGTTTGATACATTATGTAAGTATTATTTGTATCCTCATCATAATGCATATCCAAACAGATTTTGATAGTTTGAAATACATTTAGTTTGAATGTAGTAATTATTTACATGTCATGATTTATATTAATTTAATTAATATGAGACTAAAGATTTACAAATGTTTAAGAAAATTAATCAACATAGAAATAATCATTTGAATCCCATAACATTTTGTACCCATAAAAAACTAAAAAAAATTGGTTAAGAGTTATGAAGACCAAACATATATATAGCCAACAAAACATTAGCATAGGCTAGATGATACATAGATAGGATGTACCAACAAAACATTAGCATAGTAGAATAAATCAATAACCAAAGATGTGATGAACTAAATAAAGCAATAACCCTAACCTCGAATCCTAACACCACTCATATCCCTCACTGGTTGATGAGCGATCAGGGGCGGATTTCAGGGGGGTCCAAGTGGGGCCTGGTCCACCCCAACAAATCCCAGTGAAGTCTGGTATATTTTCCGTCTAAACTTGGTCCTCCACGTTTACTGTATTTTCCAGTGAAATCTTTGTACATCTTAAAACAATAATGAAAATTCAATGGTTGCATTTTGGACTTACTTTGTAATTTTTATAAATAGTTAAACTACTTGCTTACCATTGTTTTTTGCCACGTCATTAGCTTTCTCAAGGAAGGGCTGCCTTCACAAGCAACTAGTTTGACATTATTTTTGTGGATCCTACATCACTAATTCAATAATGTTTGCTAGGTATTGTGCATATGTGGGACCATAATAGCCGATATTCAAGGTGGCTTACCACTAATTGAAACGCTAGCTTGACAAGGTACTTGCTTGAAAAAATGAATTAGCAAGTCAAGGTACAACATCATCTTACTTACCATTGAACATGCTCTTGAGGGAGAAAGAAAGATAAGGAAAAGTCATAGTGGATAGAGATATGGGCTTTCCATTTATTAATCCTTCGTGGGCCCAATGAATTTTTCATTTTAAAATAACTTCTTTATTAAATTGTTGCAACTTCTAGCGTTAAGTGAGTTTTCATTATTGTTTAAAAAAATAGAAGGTGAATTTTCCTTTGAAATCATATTCATGTACAGCCGCCAAAATCTTGATGAGTTCCACTTACTAAATTTTCAAGTATTTGAAAATTCAAAATCTTATATTGTTCCAAATCTATTCTGATTTTCAAATTATTGAGGAATGACAGCAATTTAGATATTTTATTCTTAAATCTTTAGGGTAATACTATTTACAGGTTGTATTTTAATTTTGCAGTCTGTATTATTCCCATTAAAGACAAATACACCCTCAATGAAGTGGTTAAAGTTTGAATAAGATAAATTAATAAAGATAATCTTGTCAGTTCCAATAAAAATACAGATTACATTAGCAAAATAAAACCTGCAAATAGAAATTCCGAATCTTTAACCCTTAATTCCCCAACAAATCATGGGAGATGCAAAGCCTTGAGTTGAATAGTTCTCCATATTATTATTTCAGTTAATAATAATTTTTAAATATAATTAATAAAATACATAATATGTCGTGCGACATTAAAACTAGTACACCTTAAGGGAGAAAGAAAGTTAAGGAAAAGTTATAGGAGATGGAGATATGGGCTTTCCATTTATTAATTCTTCGTGGGCCCAATAAATTTTCCATTTTAAAATAATTTCTTTATTAAATTGTTGCAACTTCTAGGCGTCCAGTAAGTTTTCATTATTGTTTTAAAAAGTAGAAGGTGAATTTCCTTATTAAAACCTCTAAATATCTCCAACGTAATTATTTTATGAATGTGTAGAGATTTTATAATTATAATAAGACTAGTACTAAAAACCCATTGTATAAAAGATATTCTTTATTTTTATTGTTTAAGATTCAAACTCTTTGTTAAAAAATCTGAAATTAGCATATTTGAAAATCAAAACATTTTGTAAACTAAAGACTAACTATAAATTTAAAATATTCATGGGATAAAATTTGTCTTATTAAAGTTCTTTTCAAAATTTATTATATATATATATATATTAGAGGTTTGTTAATACAAATTTATCCCGCTTCAGATACCGCTCATCGAAGCATTTTTGACGTTTTTGCATGATACCGCTCGTCGAAAACCCTGTTAATCCCTAATCTTAGCTTTTCACAATCAAGCTGCAATCTTTTCATAAATCAAAATCATCTACATACCATTGACAACCAATTAGTCATCAAAACTTATCTGAAATTATAACTATAATAACCTTGAATTAAAACTAATAATAATATTTAATAACGAAGAACATAAAAAGTTATTATTCGGTATAAAAAACTTCTCAAGTCGGGGATTCTATTGTGGAAATGGTAGAGTCATTGATTAGACAAAATAAGTCAATACGACATCAAAGTCAAACTTTGTACTTGGTAAATTTCACATTCAATGTGTATTGAGAATGGTGAAATTATTTATGAAATGCAAGAATGGATTGTTAATTCATAAAATAAATCTCTTCGATAGATATTGTCTATGCCTCATATATTTGTGTTAAAAATCAAGCACTTTGGACAGTGGGTATGATTTTTCTATGAGTTGTAATTTGATGCGGGTTAATTGTTTGTATTTTTCTAAAACTTATGTAGTTATATAAAAAGCATGATTTTTGAATAGAAATGTAGTCATTCACTTCAGTTTAGTATATTTATATTTTTCACTTCGGTTAAGTTCAGTTCAGTTAAATATATTTATATTTTTTTCCAGTTCTAAAAGTATATATGTATTTTTTCAGTTCAGTATATATGTACATTTTTCAGTTCAAATTATTTTATTTTTATATTTTTCCAGTTCAGTAAAATATATTTTTATTTTATTCAATTCAGTTTTGCAAGAATTAAGCTCAATCAAATAGGATCTTAGTAGTTATTATTATTAATACTTAGATTAAACTCTCATGTAAAATGCATTCTATAATAAATTCAAGCTCATGTTTGCAAACTGTACCATTTTATCTACAAACTTTCACAATATAAAAAGGTACATCAAACAGGTTATCTTTCCATAACATTTGAGAATTTTACTGGATATGTTATTTTGTGAAAAAAGAATTGATCTTTTTAGTTGACCAATAGATTGAAAGGTTTGGGTGCATTTGGTTGGGCAAGATTTTGCAAAACTTACACTTTTCAAGTTCAGTTTAGTAAAATCTTATTTGGTTCACAATTGTCCAGATTTTGTGTTACAAAATTCAAATTATACCTTACAAAGTCCAGTTTTTACAAAAAGCAAAATCCAAACAAAGTTTTTGTTATAAACTTCCAAAATTTACTCTAACAAAACATGTTTTTTTTATTTTTTTGTTTCGCGTCCAAAAATTGTACTCCCTAAACAAATTTTGGTACATGATTTCATTACATAGGCACCCCACAAAGTCAAACCCTAGGCTCAAACTTCCCGGAAAATTAAAACCTAATGAATTCGAAGCTGCATGCGTTGAATAATTTAACATGGAAATCTTCGCCGTCTTCGCCGTCTGGACGACGCCGCAGCTGCCTCAAGTGGGCCATAACACTCTTCTCCCTCTCCACGCTCCCCAACACCCTCGTTATGGTAATCCCTCTGCTCAAGGGAATGTACGCCGGCAGCTCCGGCAGCCTCATGGTCCAGGTCGTCGTTTTGCAGTGCATCATCTGGTATAGTACCTATAACCACACCTATTATTACATATTGTCTGTTAATCTATAATCCATACTAAGAATGATAACATATGTATTTATATCAGAGGGATTACTAATATAACGATGGTATATGTAGAGGAAGAAATGTTAGTTCTTGTAAATAACTGTGTTCATGTTTATTGTTAGGTACACCTGATGCTCTTCTTGTTCGAGTACCGTGGAGCTAGGATGCTTATCACGGAGCAGTTTCCCGACATGGGGTTCGATCGTGTCCATCCACGTGGACTCCGACGTGATGTCGCAGGACGGGCGTCAGCCGCTGGAGACGGCGACGGAGGTGAAGGAGGACGGTAAGCTGCACACACCGTCAGGAAGTCCAACGCGTCGCGTTCTGATATCTACTCGAGGAGGTCTTCGTCGCACAACACACCGAGGCCGTCGAATCTGACAAACGCTAAGATTTATTCTCTGCAATCTTCCCGGAATCCTACTCCGAGGGGGTCGAGCTTTAACCACACTAATTTTCACTCCATGGTGGCCGGCGGCAGGACGTCGAACTTTGGAGCTAATGATGTTTCGTCAAGGGACCCGACTCCGAGGCCGTCCAAATACGAGGAGGAGAATAAGTCAAGTTTTTAGCGTCGCTAGTCAGTATCCGGCCCCCAATCCCGGCATGTTTTCTCCGACCACCGCTGCAAAAGCGAGCAAGAAAGCTAATGGGAAGCACAAGGAAGAAGGTGGAAAAGATCTGCACATGTTCGTTTGGAGCTCTAGCAATTCCCGTTTCAGACGTCTTCGGTGCTCATGACTATGGCAAAGAAATCATAATTTCAGAGCAAAATTACAAAGAAACTAGAATTTTGAGAATACTGCAAGGCAGCAAACATATATTCTCATCTAGAATTCCTACTACCGGTTTATGTAGCAGCTCAAGGTGTGCTAGTTCAAGAGTTACTCAAGAGTTACAGATTTTGACGTGGATCGGCGGGAAGTTTGAGGCTAGAGTTTAATTTTGTGGAGTTTTTATGCAATGAAACCATGTACAGAAGTTTATTTAGGGAGTACAATTGTTTTTTAAAAATTATATATTTGCAAAACAATTCAGTCAATGTATAACATAATGTTCACGTAGGATGGTGCGGTGACAATATGGCACTGAAAGTGTTATTCTTCAAATTAGTTTCATGAGAATGTTATTTTGGGAATTAATTTCAAAAATGAAGTTATTTAGAAAAAAACTTCAATTGATTGATATTTGTTTTCCTTTCTACTCTTTATTATTATTCACGCTGGTGTTAAATTCTGAGTATTTTTCTAAATGACCTTATTTTTAAAGAGAAAGTCTCCTGAAAGTCCAACTTTCCCGACTTTCCATAAGAGTCTTTATACGTTTTAACTTATACAGTGTACCTTTTAATTTGAACTGTAAAATTTGTTGTTTGAATTTTATTAATGTTTTAATGTAAATTCATGAATTTTTGCATTAAAACATGTTTTACTATATGTTCACTTTGATACTATCAATGTTTTAACACAAAATAGTATCACTTGACCTTAAATATATAGTGGTAGTTCCATAACACTTAGGAAAGTCGGATTTTCTAGAGACTTTGCAATTTTTAAAATAATCTATATTAATTACTAAAGTAGTAAACACTAGTGCCACTTGTCTCATTCTCCTTCACTTATTTCCCGCCAAAACTTTTTTTTACTAAATTTAGGACTTTTGACAATTTCACCAAAAATTATACAAATAACTAAAAATATTTCTCACTAATTACTAGCCTAATATATTTACCAAGTATAATAAAATTTACTTTGCTTTACTAAGTTTTCACCGATTTACTATATTATGTTTTTGAAATTTTGATATAAATATTCAATGAAAAGTTTCGTATATATAGCTGAAATTATTAAATGTTTAATAAATATGATCATATCAAAACATGCAACTATATTTTTATTAAAGTTAAAAACAAATAAGATTAATCAGATCCTAATGAAAATTTCTTTAAAATTAATTGACGATATTTATCTACTTAAATTGTGCTATTCCACACGTAAACTTTTTCATCAAATGTCTTCTATCTAAATTATTATAATTATAGTAAAAATTGGTAAAGTCAAGTGTTGCTTTTTCTTTATCTTATTTTTGTGCCTAATTTTTAACTAATTATAAAACTTATTTCAAACATGTTTTTATGCTCTAAATATCCTTTTGTTGGTTTTCACTTGAAAAGTGAGTTTTCATTTTGAAAACTAAAGGTTTTACTGTAAAAAACCATATATTATGGAAAAGTAGGTTTTTATATAGGAAAAACATGTTTTTATACTCTGAATGTCATGTTTTTTTGTTCAGATGAAAATAATTAGTTTTCACTTGAAAATGTAAGTTTTTATTTTGAAAACGAAGATTGTTTACTGTAAAAATCATATGTTATCGAAAAGTAGATTTTTATATAGGAAAAGCATGTTTAGATGCTCTAAATGTTCTTTTGTTAATTTTCACTTGAGAAAGTGATTTTTTATTTTGAAAATGAAGGTTTTTACTGTAAAAACCATATATTATGAAAAAGTAGATTTTTATATTGGAAAGGCATGTGTTTTTATGCTCTAAATGTCATGCTTTTATGTTCAAATAAAAATAATTGGTTTTCACTTGAAAAAGTGAGTTTTTATTTTGAAAACGAAGATTTTTACTGTACAAATAATTTATTATGGAAAGTAGGTTTTTTATATAGGAAACGCATGTTTTTATGCTCAAAATGTTCTTTTGTTTGTTTTCACTTGAAAAAAGTAGTTTTTATTTTGAAAACGAAGGTTTTTACTGTAAAAACAATTTATTACGGAAAAGTAGGTTTTTATTTAGGAAAAGCATGTTTTTTTTGAAGGAGAACACTATCATTTAAACATTAATAATATTATATAATGTTCTGCCCAAACCGTGTGCAATATTATACTCCACCGTTAGGGTATCCCTACCGACTTTTATAGCAGAAAATGAAATGAAATTCAGCCTAACATAATCAGTTATTTCTTCTACAATATTCTTGATTTCCCATGGCGTATTTTCTGGTTTATTCAGAGCCGCCACTAGTGTTGTCGAGTCTGTTAGCAGTCTGACGTTTAGACATCCAGTCCTCGCCGACGCTTTGATTGCCCTCCAAGCCGCAATAGCTTCAGCTTGCAATGGGGTGTTGCACACAAAGAAATCTGAGCCTGTTATCTGTCTAAAGTTTGTGTGCCTCCGCACCAGTATGGACCATCCAGCACTTCCAACATTTCTGGATCTCTGAAACGATCCATCCACTCTTATATCTGTTAGCTCCGCACCGTGATTCCCATCTGGTATGTACTGGTTCCTCTGCCCCTGGTTCTCCATCTTGAACTCCATATCCCTCTCTCTCTGACTGAGAATGGATTTCTGATTTAGCTCAAATTTTTGCATTGCCAAAGACGCAGCACCAGTTGGATTTGTGGTTTGCCCTCACACTACTACATTGCATCTTGCAGTCCAGATCTCCCACAAGATGAAGCTTGACTTAATTAGCTCTGACAAGTCTGTATTTTCCAGCCAGACCTCCATCCATTTACCAAAAGTTTCCTTTTTAGCTTGTGCCTGAATAATCACAGCTTTCTCCATACCAGCCTCCCTCCAAATTTGGGTTGATTCTGGGCACTCCAGTAGTAGATGCACCTCTGTTTCCTCTGCTATCAGACATCTTGAACAGACTGAGGAATTTACTATTTTCCTTTTTGCAAGATTAACTGAGGTCTGAATAGCACCTGATATTGCTCTCCACAGAAAAACTGCTATCTTGTATGGTACTTTTAGGTTCCATATCTTGTTCCACAATTTTTTTCTCCTCAGATCTAAGCATCCAATACTTGTCATGCTGCAATGATATCCTTTCTTGACAGAGTAATTTCCACTTTTGTTCAGACTCCATAGAGGCTTATCTTCTCCATCTCTATGTTGTTTAATATGAATAGCCTGTATGTGTGGTATCATTTCATGAGGAAAGATTGCACGTACCAATGGCATTCTCCATTGGCCTTCATCTGTTATTAGATGCTCCACTCTCATACTTGTATGATCCATTGCACCATGATTTCCTTGCAAAGGGTTGGAAATGGTTGGGATCCATTGCTCAGTCACTGCTATCTTCTTCCCATTTACTACTTGCCAAGCCAGATTGTCTGTAATTATGCTTTTTGCCCACAGGACTGATCTCCATCCCCATGAATCACCAGGTTTTGGTTTCACATTTTTGAGCTCCCTCCCTTTAATATACTTAGCCTGATATACTTTGGTAAGGAGTGAGGAGCTATTACTGACAATGTTCCAGGATTGCTTTGCCAGTAATGCCTTGTTCATTCCTAGGGCAGACCTCATACCTAAGCCTCCCTCTTCTTTTGACTTAATTACATGCTTCCATGACTTCCAATGCACTACTCTTCCTTCCCTTTCTCCTCCCCAGATTAAAGCTGCTGTGAGTTGATCTATTTTTTTTAAAATAGATTTATGTATTCTGAAAATAATCAGGGGGTAAATTGCCATAGAGCTTAGCACATGCTTAGCTAAGGTAATCCTCCCTGGCAAGGACAGTAATCTGGTTTTCCAAGATCCAAATTTTTCTTTGAACTTTTTGATCAAACCCTGATACATCTCATGTTTCTGCTCTTAGAAATTGATTAGCATGCCCAAATATTTTCCCTGGATTCCTTGTTGATGTATATGCAAAGTATACATCATATATTGTCTCATATCATCTGGAGTATTTGGGCTAAAAATTATTGAGCACTTGTCAAAATTTAACCTCTGTCCTAAGTACCTGGCATATAGATCAATAGTCTTTGCCATGTCCAGTGCAGCTTGTTGTGTCACTTTTGTGAAGAGTATGGTGTCATCTGCATACATTAGATGACTTATGACTGGGCCATGCCTTGATACTTTGTTTAGATAAAAATAATTGGTTTTCACTTGAAAAAGTGAGTTTTTATTTTGAAAATGAAGGTTTTTACTGTAAAAATAATTTATTATGGAAAAGTAGGTTTTTATATAGGAAAAACACGTTTTTATGCTCTAAATGTCCTTTTATTGGTTTTCACTTGAAAAAATGAGTTTTTATTTTGAAAATGAAGGTTTTTACTGTAAAAATCTTATATTATGGAAAAGTAGGTTTTTATATAGGAAAAGCATGTTTTAATATTGAACATAGTTATCATTTGAACAGCCTGCTCCAGCCTGCTTCATCCTTAGCAGCAACCACCACACACAAAAATTCTATGCAAAAAAGTTACACAACATCCTATCATCATTCTTCTCTAATTATGAAAAAACAAGCAAAAAACATTTAAATTTAAATTAATTCAGACACATGTGAGCATAAACTCCATAATCAACCAAACAGCACCACCACACACACAAAATCTATACAAAAAACCACACAACAGCCTAAAACTAATACTGCTACATCATCACCCACACAACAACCTATTATCAGGTTACCCACACAGTAACCTATCATCACTCTTCTCTAAACAAGAAAAAAACAAGCAAAAAACATTTAGATTCAAATCAAATCAACAGTTACCTTTCATTGAGAATCGTGCAGTTGTTGTGGATTAATCAAGCGTTGCGATGGATGAATCGAGTTGCGGTGGATGAATCGAGATGCAGTGGATGAATCGCTGTTGCGGTGGATGAATCAAGCAGTTGTGGTGGATGAATCGAGATGTGGTGGATGAATCCTCGTTGCGGTGGATGAATCGCCGTTGCGGTGGATGAATCGTACCGGCTTTGGATTTGGGGGTTCCGATCGAATTCATCTAATAAAAGAAAATAAAATTTGGTAATATATATTTTCCCAATATTTGCAGGAGAAGACTGTAAAGAATAGCTATTTACAAAAATGTTCCCGCGTCCATAATTTCTTTACAGAAAGATCCCCGCATTTATATTTTGTTTGCATATAGACCCGTTTATAAAAATAGACGCTATATTCCAAGATCAATTTAATATATCATCTTTCTAAAATTAATAATCTGCTTTTGAAACGGACCCTTGAAGAGTCTGGACGATCTTTGCCCAGTAGTTTCTCTCTCCCTATTCATTTTTCTTCAAGAAACATGGTTTGTAGGGACCAAATTCCCGTGACAAAAAATTATTTGGTCATTAATATTACATTTAGTAATTAATATATTTCGCCCCAAACTCTGGTCACTAAAATTGGTCCCGGGTTTGTGTTTTTTTTAGAATATATATTTTATTAATATAAGACGTTCATGCAAATAGTGCGTCCTATCCTATAGGCCATATCGTGTACATCATATAAGAATATCCGACTAACATTTAAAATTGCAAACTCAGTAAATGAGTTCAACAGAGTACATTCCTCAAAACAAAACAAAATACAAATCTTGATGAGTAAATGTAAAGGATAAGAGTTAATTAGTTAACTTATTCTTATCTTTTGTATTTATCTCTGTAGTTGTGTATCTCTTGTACTTGGACTGCACTTCACTTAGTATCTATCCTGCAACTAGTTTATAGGATTGTATATTTATCAGAACCCTTGTGGCTGCCTATATAAAGGCCATGCCTTTACGTAATATAAGAAACAATTCTTCCTCATCTTTTATATGGTATCAAGAGCATTCGATTGCCTCCTGTACCTCCTTTTCTCATCATGACTGATCAAGCGATTATTCCCAACACCAATGATCCAACCAGACCTTTCACCATTCTTCATCTTCAGAACACCATCAAACTTACACCCACCAATTACATTGCTTGGAAGACCCAAGTCATGGCTATACTCCTCGGCTATGATTCGTTCAAGTTTATTGATGGCTCACATCCATCACCTCCGGCCTCTATAACTAGTGCTCTTGGTGTCCGCGGTCCCAACCCCGCTGCACTAAGTTGGTTTTGGCCCGACCGTCTTGTTTTCGGCGCTTTAGTTGGCTCTCTCAGCCAAGAACTTGTCTCGCTTGTATCTCAAACAAGCACCGCCAAGGAAGCTTGGGATATCCTTGCTTCCACCTATGCCAATCCCTCTCGCGGTCACTTGAAACAAATCAAAACTCAACTTTCAAGGATCACTCAAGCCACTCTCACTATCTCTGAGTACATGCAGGCCATTAAAAAATGTACAGATTGTCTTGCTCCCATGGGAAAGCCGATGGATCCAGAAGATATCATAGACAAGGTGCTCCAAGGGCTTGAATATGATCAATACAAGCCAATTATTGATGCTGTGAATGCTAGAGACAACCCGATTTCCTTTGAGGAACTACACGAGAAGCTTATCACCCATGAACTTACTGTAAGTCAAGCTCCAACTCCTCCTGCTTTTCCTGCGACGGTTCATGCGGCTCAATATCGTCCTAGGAATGACTACAAGGCCAAGCAACCACACCAACAATCTCCCAGTTTGCTCCCTACTCCTCGACCTCAGTCCTCTAACAAAGCACCACCTCGTCCTTTCTTGGGCAAATGTCAGTGGTGCCGCGAAACATGACATGTTCTAAGTCAGTGTTCCGGCTTTAAGGCCCAGTTTCCTAACATAGCAGTACCTTCACCTCCACAGGTTCGTGCTACTACCACTCCATACACATCCTACACCCCTCAAGCTCACATGGCCAGCATCGGTGCACCTTCTCCTTCTTCATGGTTGATGGACAGCGGTGCCTCACATCATGTTACAAATGATTTAAACAACCTCTCCCTCCATGCTCCGTATGACGGAACTGAAGAGCTAATCATCGGTGATTTGTACATCCCTTCCCATCTCACATACTGGTTCATTCTCTCTCTCTACTCAAAATGCTGTTTTTCATTTTCCCAACGTCCTCTATGTCCCCTCTATTTCTCGCAATTTTCTGTCAATTTCACAATTATGTCGTGACAACAACACTTATATTGAGTTCTTACCATCATTTTTCTCTATAAAGGAACTTTCGAAAGAAACAATCCTTCTTCGGGGGCCAACTAAGGCAGGGGTCTATGAATGACATCCTAATCCTCCTTGAGTCTTCACAAGTTTCACAAAGCCCATTCATGATTGGCACCATCGGCTTGGGTATCCATCTAGCACCATTCTTAGGACTTTAAATTCTGAGTTTGCTTTATCCATTTATGATTTCTCTATGTCTCATTGTAACTCATGTTGCATGAATAAAAGCCATAAACTTCCCTTTACTACCTCTACTCTCACTTCTCATGCGCCTCTTGAATTAGTTTTTACCGATTTATGGACCTCTCCTGTTCTCTCTTATGACAACTATAAATACTATGTGATATTTGTAGATCATTTTACCAAATATACATGGTTTTATCCACTGAAAAATAAATCGGATACTTATGATATTTTCATTCGTTTTCGACTTCTGGTTGAAAAATATTTCAAGAGGCCTATTATTCAAGTTTTCTCTGATAATGGGGGTGAGTATTTTAAAATTCATTCATACTTCTTATCCAATGGTATTTCTCATCTACCTCTCCACCTCACACACCCGAACATAATGGTTTTGCAGAGCGACGTCATCGACACATAGTCGAAACTGGTCTAGCTCTTCTTTCTCATTCCATACTACCTCTTACTTTTTGGCCACATGCATTTTCTACTGCTGTCTATCTTATCAATCGTCTCCCTACACCAACTCTTAAAAATGATTCTCCTTTTCTCAAACTTTTTAATACTTCTCCTAATTACAAAAAATTGCAAAATTTTGGATGTCTTTGCTATCCTTGGCTTAGGCCATATGCTTCACATAAGCTTGACAATGGTTCTCTCCCTTGCATCTTTGTTGGTTATTCACCATCTCAAAGTGCCTACTACTGTTTACATCTAGCTACAATTAATGCATCTTTACGTCTCTCGTCATGTTCACTTTGTTGATAATGTCTTTCCCTATTCTAATCTGTGTCCATCTCCTCCTCCTTTATCATCTCCAAACTTAGAAGAATGGTGTACAATCGATATTCATGTACCATTGAAGCCTTCTGCCTGCACACCACCTCAACCTGAGTTCACAGAATCTAATCCCACTAGTAGCACTCCACCTTCTTCTCCACCTCATTCACCAACTCCACCACCTCCACCAACCTGTACAATCACCACCAGGTTGCAAAACCATATCTCAAAACCCAATCCTAAATATGCTCACTCTTCTATCGTTCAACCTTGTGAACCTCGTACCATCACTCAGGCGCTCAAGGATCCTCAATGGCGTGCTGCCATGACTGAGGAATACGCTGCCTTGACTCGTAATGCTACATGGGAGTTGGTTCCACATCTTCCTTCTCAGAATGTTGTGGGTTGCAAATGGGTGTATCATATCAATTACAAGCCAGATAATAGTATTGATCGGTACAAAACTCGACTAGTGGCTAAAGGGTTCCACCAACGCTTTGGGATTGATTATTCAGAGACTTTTAGTCCGGTTATTAAACCGGCCACTATTCGTTTGATGCTCTCCCTTGCTGTTACTAATGGCTGGTCTGTTCGGCAACTTGACGTAAATAATGCCTTTCTTCAAGGACAACATCTGAGGATGTTTACATGTGTCAGCCTCCCGGATTCGTTGATAAGGACTATCCAAATCATGTGTGCAAGCTCAAGAAGGCAATATATGGTCTGAAACAGGCACCGAGGGCCTGGTATCAAGAACTCCGTACCTATTTATTGTCTTATGGGTTTCACAATTCTGTAGCAGACTCCTCCCTGTTCATATACTCAACCAAGCAGGCCACTTTTTATCTGCTTGTATATGTAGATGATATTCTCGTCATGGATTCTACATCTTCCGCAATGCAAGCATTCCTCTCCAGTTTGGCTACTCGCTTTTCTTTAAAAGACTTGGGCGATTTGTCTTATTTCCTTGGTGTTGAAGTGCTCCCTCATCCACGTGGTTTATTTTTGAGCCAGAAGAAATACATTCTTGATCTTTTGGATCGTGCCAGTATGTCTGCTGCTAAGTCGGTTCCAACGCCTATGGTAACCCAGCCTCCTCTCACTCTTAGTGAGGCTCTCCTTTTGATGATCCTACGGAGTACCGTGCACTCGTTGGCAGTCTTCAGTATCTCTCACTCACTTGCCCATATGTTGCATTCGCCGTGAATCGATTATCTCAATATATGCACAAGCCTACTGATATGCATTTTGCTGCTCTTAAGAGACTTCTTCGCTACCTTAATGGTTCTGCCCATCAAGGCCTTCTCTTGCATCGCCACTCTCCTGCTCAGCTTCATGCATTTTGTGATGCCGATTGGGCTTCTGATCGGGACAATTACATCTCTACGTCTGGTTATGTAGTTTATCTAGGAAGAAATCCTTTGTCTTGGAGTTCAAAGAAACAGACGGGCTTGGCTCGTTCGTCCACTGAAGCCGAGTTTCGTGCTGTTGCGTCTACCACGGGTGAAATTTTATGGCTTAAGTCTCTTCTTTCTGAGTTGGGTGTGCATCTGCAACATTCTCCAAGCATTTACTGTGATAATTTGGGTGCAGCTCATTACTCGGCGAATCCGGTCTTCCATTCTCGTATGAAACATCTTGCTTTGGCTTTTCATTTTGTACGTGAACAGGTTCATCTTGGTGCACTCCGAGTTCAGCACATTTCTGGAAAAGATCAGGTTGCTGACTCTCTTACAAAGCCTTTAGCTCGAGTCCGTTTCGTCGACTTACTTTCCAAGATTGGACTTACTCACAGGTCGTCCATCTTGTGAGGGTGTGTAAAGGATAAGAGTTAATTAGTTAACTTATTCTTATCTTTTGTATTTATTTCTGTAGTTGTGTATCTCTTGTACTTGGACTGTACTTCACTTAGTATCTATCCTGCAACTAGTTTATAAGATTGTATAGTTATCAAAACCCTTGTGGCTGCCTATATAAAGGCCATGCCTTTACGTAATAATATAAGAAACAATTCTTCCTCATCTTTTATAGTAAATCCTAACTATTTGGCTAGCTATGCCGAATAAATTGAAGTAAGCAAGTTCGTTTGAATTAAATTAAAAAAAATGTTAAAATATAAATATATTTATAATAATTTGGCTAGCTATAGTTTAATCCATCAAAACTAACTTGAATGACCTGAACTAAGTCAAACTAAAATTTGGGGAACATGACCTATGACAAAAACTAATGATCTGTCAATCATGCTATACATAATCCCTACAGGCTACAGTGACAGTTTTCATTGCAGAGTTGGGAAAAACTAGCTAGCTACTGTGAGAGAGAGTTTCGTAACTACCATAATGGCACAAAAATGTCTGGAAGTGTATGCTAGCTGGGAACTTGAGAATTGGGATTGTCCACAATATTTTACTAAGTCTGCTCTCTTTTCTTCTATTACCTCATTTTCATCTATTAATTTGGCACTTTAACTTGCGCAATTTTTTTGCTCAAATTTGACCATCGTTAATTTGAATTACATAAATTAATTTACTCTAAAATTTTAATATCTGAAAAATAGACATTACGGTGAATCCAAAACTATATTATACAATAATATCATTATTTATATACTAGTACAAATTAATGGTCAAATTTGGACACAAAAAATTACCCAAATTAAAGTGTCAATATAGATGAAACAGAGGGAGTATGATTGATCAATCCAAACTCTCAAAAATTTACATGCACGTACTCTGTTTTTCGTCTCAGTTCATTATGAGCAGAGGCGGAACCAGGATTTTTTAAGTGGGTGGAGAAATTTTTTTTTTCGGAATAGAGACGGTAACAGTTGTGAGATGATGGAAATTTTTGAAATTTTTTTATTTTAATTTCAAAATTTAGTATAAAATATGTAGAAATTGTCATGAATATTGATAATATTTTTTAAAAAGTGGGCAGCAAAATAATAAAATTTTAAATTTTAAAAAAAAACAATATAATTTTTATTATTATAAAAAAAAGTGAGTGCATTTGCCACCCTTACTATGAACCACCTCCACCACTGATTATGGGGATATCTGGCTGTGTTTCTCCATATCTGGTGCCCGGCGAGTGGTATTAACAGAACGAGTTGCATCCGATGTTTGTCCGTTCCAGTAGCCTCTGCTCCAGGTACTCTTAAACTTTGCTAACGTGGATATAGTTGTATTACATTTATAGGGTCGATTTTCAATAATTTATCTGAATATTTCTTATTCAATTTAGTTGAGTTTTGATGAAATTTTATTTAATTTAAAATATATTGGTAAAGTTTTCAATATCATTTTCTTACTTCAATTTATTATCCTTCAATCATTACAGTTCAATTTAAAGATCCCTTTTAGTCTATGAATTTAAAGATTAATCACCATTTTCTTCCACCTCTTTCATTGCCATTCTCCATTTAACCATCTTTCCCATCCTATATTATTCGATTTGGGTTCTTTAACATTAATTTCAAATGCTGATTTCGATTCGATTTCAAATGGGTTTCAGATATTCCATAATTTAAGTTTGTATTTCTCTCAACAGCTTGCTCAAGGACGAAGTGAGTACTTGATTTCTTTTTATTTCTTAACTCTAATTAATGTCCATGGATCCTATCTAGTATAATTTCACAAATTTTAATTTACAATAACTATTACTTTCATTATTGTCATATGAAAATAAATTAAATTGTTTGTTTCTTTAATTATGTTATGGCTCTATCTAATTGAATCAAAATGGTGTTGTCCTAAACTGTTATGTGTTGATTAATGTAGTGTGTTATTGTGATGAGTGTTGTGTTGTTTGTCAGGTATTGTGCTGAGTTTAAAAGTGTTATAATAAGCTGAAAAGTGTATATCATATGTGAGTTGGAAACTAACGAGATTAGTTAAATATTGATGAAATAAACGCAACAGTATTAATTGAATTAAAGTACACTAGATTAGATAGATGACTTTTACCAATTTCACTCGTTTTTTGACAAATTTTCATTCAAATTTGTTCAAGTTAATCATTTATATGGAATACAAACTTTTTTTTATTTGTCGGTGTCCTTTTTTAAAAATTGAGTTAAATTGAGAAAGTGCAAACTAGAACTAAAAAGTGTTGTAAACGTATTGTATTGTATTTGTATATTTTGTGCTCATAAATTATTTTAAATTAAATTCAATATTAATTAAATGAAACTAAAATAAAAAAAATATATTGAAAATAGTAATGACGTGGCTAGTTAATTCATCAAAACTAACTTGAGTGACCTGAAATAGTAAGTCAAACTAGTATTTGGGGGAACAGTGACAGTTTTCATTGCAGAGCTGGGAAAAACTAGCTAGCTACCTGTGAGACAGGGTTTCGTAACCACCATATCTGTTACTTTAATTTCACGAGAATCTTCAAGTCATGTACCATGCTGGAAACTTAATTGGGATTGTCCACATTATTTTGGCCGTGTTTCTCCGTGTCGACATCGAAAATCACCGCGGCGAGGCGGCTTGATGCCCGGCGAGTGGTAGTAACAGAACGAGTTGTTATCGATGTTTGTCCGTTCAGTAGCCTCTCCTGCAGGTACTCTTAAGTTTGTCGGCTACAGTTCGTCCGTTCGGGCCGGCATCATTTTCCGTCAAGCTCCCGGCGACTGGTACTAACAGAACGAGTCGTGAATAGGAATCGGATGTATCAGTATCGGTAGCCTCTCCAGGTACTGCTTTTACTCTGTCAAATTTTGCTACTGTGATTGTAGTTTTTGTTTTCGGAATATAATCAATAGATGCAAGCTTAGGTGTTTCGTCGTTTTTCGTGTCAATAATACGTTACAAAAGCATAGAGCAGTCGCTTTTACAGATTCAAGTTGTTTAAGGAGGCAATTAGGCCCGGATTGAAAATTCATTCTCGCCGGACTGAACAGAACTATAATTAACTCAACTGAAAAGATGTAAATATATTGAATTAAACTAGAAAATATATAAATTAGTATAATATCCATGCAGATGCAGTGACATTTTATTTTACAAAAAATAATAATTTATTATTGCATATAATAAATTTGTAAAAATAATTTACATAATAATAAGTAGTACGGTAAGTTTTCAAGAATCTTATAGAGGAATAGATTACACTATTATCCTAGTTTCTAAAGCATTTCCTTTTTCTTTTCTTCTTTTTGAAACAATTTGATATTTATCATTATTATGCTGATGATAAAGACATGTATTAGACGCCAATCGAACAACGACACGTGTCATTTAAAAATTTCAGAAACGCGCCCTAAAAAGTTGGACTAAAATTATAAAAATAGCTTGAAATTTACTATCAAAAACGTATTTCTATATATTTTTTTTTGAAAATAAAAATCTTATTTCAATCACCTGAAAACCGTTTAGAATCGTTTGATAAAGGAAAAACAGGCATATAATCTCAAACTATTCTAGCAACCACACCAATTTTTGCATGGGAACCTAGTTGGTGAGCCATATTATTCTTTAATCTGCAAGGAAATTTAATTCCAAGAATTTCCAACTTCCTTCTTAGCCTACCTATTAATTCTGCACACTCAAGAGGGGGTTGATCAAGCTCTCGAATTGCTCTGATTATTACCAGGCCTGCCTGCTAATGTAGCCCCTCGAAGGTTTTCTTCCGCCGCCAAATTTAGCGCTAGTTCCAAACCCATTGCTTCTGCGAATATGAGATCCGAAACACCTGAGCATTTCATAGTCATGCCTTTAATAAATTGCCCATTTGCGTCCACTGCGACACCTGCTAAACCCACACATCCATCCTTTATACCTGTATCAAATGTGATCAGAGGACCGCTTGGTATTGGCTGCAGTAAGTTTGGGATTATTCTTTTGAGGATTTAAAAAATACCCATAGGATAGATAGGGAGTGTTGATATGACATGTCTGGCTAGAGTAATTCTTCCTGGTAGACTCAACCATTTATTTTTTCAGGAATCATATTCCCTCTTTACTCTTCTAAAATGTCTTGATGATTTTTTCATTTTCCCTGAGTAAAATCAACATTCATGCCCATATACTTATCTCCAATTCTTTGATTTTGGATATTCAAGGTAAATCAAAGAAAATTTTCTAACTGAACTGGAGTATTTGGACTCACCTTGATGCCGGACTTTGCGAAATAGTCAATGTCCTTAGCCAACTTATTTATCATTTCCTCTCTACACTCTATGAACAACAAACAATCATCATCATACATAAGGTGTGAGATTCTTTACACTCCTCTGCCCTGACTAAATCGACAATTTGTGTTCAGCTGCATTGATGCTTGTATGATAGCTGACAAGTATTGCAGGCTAATTAGGAGCAGAAGAGGTGATAAAGGACAACCTTGATTGAGTCCTCTTACGAGGAAGAAAAACTCGGAATTCCAACCATTTATCCTTAGTGACATTGATACAGTTGTTACACATTGATGGATTAGACCGATCCAGTTCTGAGGAAAGCCTATGTAAGATAGTGCCATGAAACCCTGTCATATGCTCTACTCATGTCTAGCTCAATCGCTGCCAATCCAACTTTCCTTTTTTCCCTTTTCCCTAGGAATTCCATCATTTCATGAGTAAGTAATATATTTTCACCTATGTTCCTGTCTTTAATGAAGCCCGACTGAGCCTTATCAATCAATGAGTTCATTATTATTGTCAGTCTTCTCGCGAGCACTTTTACAATGATTTTATATTTAACATTGCAAAGAGCTATTTGTCTAAAATCTGATGGCTTTGACTGAGACTTTCGTTTTTAGAATTAAAACTAAAATTGTCTGATTCCAATCAGCAGGGATGTTCTGTCCACTCAAAATCTGCAGTATTGTATCTAATACTTCATCCCCAATATGGTCCTTATGAAACTTGTAAAAACTTGCTGGTAAACCATCTAAACCATGTGATTTCCATGAAATGTCATGTCTCGTAAAGCATATTCAATTTCCTGCCTTGAAAAAATATCATTTAGCTCCTGGATGTCATGCTGGCTTAAACACATGTTATTTAATCTCAGAAAATCGACCATGTTGATGGAAGGACTTGGTTGGGATGGATAAGCAGCTGAGTGTACATATAATTGTTTGAACTTTTGCAATAAAATGTCCAAAATTCCCTCTTCTGACCTATGCCAGATACCATTGCTTTCTAGTCACCCATTTGTGAAAAAATGATGTGTTTCTGTCTCCAAATCTTCCCTAATTTATTGTGACTCTTTGTTGCCAATATTCAAACTGATACTCCAATAACTCTTGAAGAATTTTGTTGCATTTATGCTCCTCTTCTTGTCTATGCACGGATGGATGCTACTGCTGAATCTTAGAGTGCGTTTAATAACCACTTTCAATGCTTAATTTAATGGGTTAAGCGTTGATTTACCTTCTGCGTGTTTGATAAAGAAAGTTTGTGTGTCTGAACCAAATAAGTGACACTGAACCACACGTATAATTAGGGCGGTTTGATTAAGTGATTCGCGTATCACTTATTAAGTGAATCTGAAGATACTGCGGAGTATTTAAATTTTTGAATTTTTTTCTAAATCTACTTTAAAGACAATATTTGTATCAAAAATCATAATCATATATTTATTTAATATTTCTTGTGTATTAATTATTTAATTAGCAAATAATTTAGTAATTTATTTTTAAAATAATAATCAATAACTGTATACTCATTATAAAATTATACAATTACATTATATTGGATATAATATATATTTAAATTATTGTAATTATCATACAAACTTAAATTTGAAATCCGAGTAATTTAATGTTGAAATGTGTATTTATAATATTTTGAAAATTAAATAAATAGAATATATTATATATTAAATCCTGATCATATTCACCTTTTAATAGTTGACTTTTTTCTTGTTATTGTTAAATAATATTGTTCAAAAATTATTTTCTAATATTCAAATAATCAATTAAGATTTATTCTTTCAATTAACATATTTAGTGTTTATCACTTATCTAAGTTTTATCAAACAACTGCACGTATTAATATTCAGCACTTATCATATTCAGACTTCAGTCGTTTTATCAAACAGAGCCTTAAATCATCTATTTCTGATTTCTTTTATTTGAGATTCCAAATTTCCCAAAGGACTTCCTGCTCCAATTGTTTAGATGTCTTAGAGCACACAATAACTTGGTAGATAATTGCTCCAAATTTTTGTTTCCTTGTGAATGTCTTGAGTATTGCCACACTCTATTCATTATTTGTCCAAAAGGCCTCACACTTTTGCCAGGTTTGTTTCCTGGCTGTTTTTGGTTCCACTTCTAGAATCATCGGACTATAATCTGAGTATGTTCTAGAGGATTTTGAAGGTTTTGGATATTGATATTCACTCTCCAACATCCAAGACCTTGTATGTTTTGCACAAGATTTGATTTTTGGAATTTACGATTAAAACACAAAATTCAACCAAATTTTACCATATTTTTTATTCTATATTTAAAATATTATTATATTATTTATGTTTGATATTTATTTCTGAAATAAAATTGAAACATTATAAAAATTATTAAAATTTCCCCGGAAATGATATTTATATTTTGAAATATTATATATAAAATTATTTAATTTTGTAATGGGTCGTGTCAAAATTACCGCCCCGCTCTATTTAAAATAAAAATAAATGATAGTTCATAATTTTTCAACCCATCCAATTATAATAAAAATTGTAAACTTGCATTGATCCAAAATGTTGAAAGATAAAATATTATATTTTAATATAATTATATAAAATAATTTAATTATACTTTTTAAAATTAAATTATGATATATTTTTCACAAATCTTGAATTCATCTACTCTAAAATAACTATTCCAAAAAAGAAAGATACAAATATTTGCATATATTATTGTTTTATTATTAAATTATTGCAAAACCCAGAACCAAATCTTTATACCATATAAGGTCTTGCCAGATCTGAATTTGCAAGATCTACTCTAAATCTAAGAATTTGTACAGTGCCAAGATCGCCAAATCCAAATCCCACAAAAAACTAGAACACAAGGGAATAAATCTCTCCATGCTGCATTGCCAAAAGCCCTATCCAAAAGCCCTATCTAATCGTTCAAACAATCAATAGTACATAGACAACCCCTAAATAGGAAAAAGAAAAAAAAGTCCAGTTACCATAATCACAGGCTCAAGTAAGGTAGATACACACTCGGGAGAATGCAAAACATCCATTTTCTTCCTCTAAATCCACACGGGAAACTGGTGGAGAAGATTTGTTCATTTTCTTTGTGATTTATTCTTTAACGCTTCAAAATAAACAAGAAAAAAATCTTATTATTATGTTTGTTTGACATATTTAGTTTGATAGCATACATGACAAATGATTTATAAGTGTTTTTGAAATAGTATATCCGGTTGTCATTGAGGGATCATTTTTTTACAGGCCTTCTATACGCAGTCCGTATTTTGCTTATTTGCAGTCCGTATTTTCTTTAAACAATTATATATACAATGATTCTGATATATAACTGAATTGTAAGTGTATGCAATAGAAGTAGTATATATGATGCATATGTCTGGTATACATAATTATTGAGCATATCATATATATCGAAAGCATATTTTTATTTTGGACTGCAAAATAAGCAAAATACGGACTGTGTATAGCATGCTTTTTTTATTGCACTGCTCTGCTCATCAGTGTTACCTCACATCTCCATTGGAAAAATAAGATCATTTTTTATAGGAACCGTTCAACATTGTTAACAAACATAGAAATACAAAGGAGAGTAAAAGAAATTTTTTTGGAGGTTTAGATACACTTAACAAGTGCCTTTCAAAATCAATTATTTTCACAACATGCGGAAAATTGGACAGTGATGAGAGCAAATTTCTAGAAATGATATTCTAAATGACCCCTCAAGAATGAGAGAATGAGATGTGTTCATGAACTAGCAAGAATGGGATAGTATCATCAAATGATGTTATTTTGTTATTGAGTGCCCTGATCATGGAAGTATTGGGTGCAGTCCAACATTACTTTGACAGTCCGTATTTGTATTTAAACTTCATTATATACCCTCATTTATGAGAATCACATTTACTTTTTGAATAAATACTGAAAGCATAATAACACTTCAGGAATAAATACGGACTGCATAAATAAATACTGAATTGCATATTCCAACCGCCGATCTGACAACAACAAAACCACCACCAGTAGCAAATATTTTGAAGAGATTTGTGTTACAGAAGATTGCCTAAAATATCGGGGAACTGCGTTACAGAAATTGTAATTTATTTCAATTAAGTTCCCCGAAAATATAATTTGACGATTTTAAATTTATATTGAAAATTCAGTTCATTTTAGTTAAATGTAGATCAATTTAGTTCATTTCAATTAAGTGTATTTCAGTTCAGTTCATTTCAGTTAATTGTAGTTCAATTCAGTTCTATTTTCTGTTCTTGAATTTTTGTTTCTTGTTTCTCTACCATTAGATAGAGATTTCCATTTAATTTGGTTGCAATATCCATTCGATTTAGTCAAAATCAGTCCATGCGTATTAAACAGGCCCTAATTACGAATATGTTCATTAACAAACAAAATAATTATTGCGAAATCTTTATTATTAGATCAAATAATTACTGCGAAACAAAATAATTCATCTTTTTGATTTGTAATGATAAGTGTAATTTTTGAAAAACCATTGTACAAATAAAATAATTACTTTAATTTTTTTATTATTTGTTCAAATTTGAAGCTGAATGTTTGAACTCAAATTAATAATAATAATAATAATAATTAATATTATTATTATAATAATTTGTAGTTAATTTAAGTAGAGTTCAGCAAATTTCAGCAAAAAGTATTATTTTTGATAAATTAATTTGTGCAGAAAAGTATTATTTTTAGTTCAAAAAATGTACTTTCTATAAATTCTTTATTTGGATTATCAAGGGAGAGAGTACCATTTTCTAGACTAATAATAATATTTTTCAGCACATATATATATAAAAAGTCCGGGCCCGGTTTGAAATTATTTCGAATTTGACCCGGTTTCAAATAGTCATTGCATTTTTAATCCAGTTTTGTTCAAAAAAGCATTAATTGAAATGCATTAGCAAAGACTAGAACCCTAGTCATCAATTCAAGAAAATGCCAATATCTTTACCAGTCAATTATAATACTTCATTGATATTTTGTTCATAATTATATATAAGTATATGGGTTGACGCTGATTATATCGAGTTTGGCCCAGATCGATTTGGAACCTGAAATCCCAAAAGCAAGGGACCCGGGGCCTGATCCGGATAAAAAAATTAGTCTGGGCCGGGTCATTTTTTCGGGTTAACCTGGTTCATGCACATCCCTATTGGATGGGGATGAAAAGCTAGGGATGCAACTCATGTTCATGAAAAATGTCGTAACTACCTGTGGCAGCGTTTATATTAAATCAGGTGACATGGCATACATGTAGAGGTGATATGGCTTACATGTGGAGGGGAGGTGACATGACTTATTTTGTCTAAGCAATGACTCAACCATTTCCACAATAGAGTCACCGAGTTGAGAAGTTTTTTATGCCGAATGATAACTTTTCATGTTCTTCGTTATTGAATATTACATATTAGTTTTAATTTAAGGTTATTATAGTTATAATTTTCAGATACATTTTGATGACTAATTGATTGCTAGTGGTATATAGATGATTTTGATTTATGAAAAGATTGCAGCGTGATTGTGAAAAGGTAAGATTATGGTTTTACAGGTTTTCGGTGAGCGGTATCATGCAAAAACGTCAAAGATGCCACATATTGCACAAACGGTAAATTTGCCACATACCAAGGTTTTATTCAATGGCTATCAATGAAGAGATCCAATCGAGTGCGGCGGCGGCTGTTTCTGTATTTATGATCACTCATCAAAATCAGACCAGTGAGGGATATGAGCTGTGTTAGCGTTTGAGGTTAGGGTTATTGCTTTATTTAGTTCATCGCATCTTTGGTTATTGATTTATTCTACTATGCTAATGTTTTGTTGGCATTTTCTATCTATATATCTAGCCTATGCTAATATTTGGTTGGCTATATATATGTTTGGGCTTCTGAACTCTTAACCAATTTGTTTTCTTAGTTTTTGATGGGTACAAAACGTTATGAGATTCAAATGGTTATTTCTATGTTGATTAATTTTCTTAAACATTTGTAAATCTTTAGTCTCATATTAATAAAATTAATATAAATCATGACATTTAAATAATTACTACATTTAAACTAAATGTATTTCAAACTATCAAAATCTGTTTGGATATGCATTACGATTAGGATACAGATAATACTGACATAATGTATCGAACTTATTTGTATAGAGTATTTCATTAGGTGATCTAACACAAAACTTTTCTTGGATCGTTGAATAAATTTGTGTTATTTATTGTTTACTTATGATTAGAGACTCTTATCTAATAATGCTCTCAACATATAAATGCATCCGTGACAAGTGACAACAAACAACTGAAAAGTTCACCCTAAAAGCCATAAAATTTAGGAAAATTGGGTTTTCAAAATACTTTTACATACCTCCACAAACCATCCGTTTTCGTCATAAATTTCCCTATCCTTTTAGGTAATTGATATCCTCTTCCATTCATGAAAAGGACAAAGGGCAAATTGAAAATTGTAATCCATCGCTTAAGTTCATTATCTCTTTTTCCTTATCCTTCAGGAAAAGGAAATTGTGTAATTTTTCATATAAATAGAAAAAGAGATGGCGAAAAGTGTACATATCATATACTTGTTTAATTATAGAAATACCCTATCACATTTTAGCTTACAAGTTGACTTCCCGCGACGCTATTAACTAATCCTAGCTTCCTCCTATCAACCACCAATGGCAGACGCAGCCGCCGCCCCTTCGCCGGAATCCATGACGGCAGTCTCGATTGCCTCTGGCTCACAACCACCATCTTCGGATCAACCTTCATCCTCCCAGATGACTGCAGAGGAAAAGTATGAAATTGTGAGGAGTGTTGGAGAAGAGTGCATTCAGGAGGACGAGTTGCAGAATCTTTTATTGAAGAAGCCACAACCCATTTGCTATGACGGGTTCGAGCCGTCCGGGAGGATGCACATTGCACAGGGTGTTATGAAGGCAATCAATGTGAACAAGTTGACTTCAGCTGGATGTAAAGTCAAAATTTGGATTGCTGATTGGTTTGCTCAGTTGAACAATAAGATGGGAGGTGATCTAAAGAAAATCCAAGTCGTGGGTGAATATCTGATTGAAATATGGAAAGCTGTGGGGATGAACCTTGATGAGGATAAGGTAGAGTTCCTTTGGTCTTCCAAGGAGATTAACTCAAGAGCAAAAGAATACTGGCCCCTTGTCATGGACATAGCACGAAGAAACAAACTTCCAAGAATCACGAGATGCTGTCAAATTATGGGTCGTTCAGACCAGGATGAATTAACTGCAGCACAGATTTTCTATCCTTGCATGCAGTGTGCTGATATATTTTTCCTCAAGGCCGACATCTGCCAATTGGGCATGGATCAACGGAAAGTGAATATGCTTGCAAGGGAGTACTGTGGTGATATCAAGAAGAAAAATAAACCTATCATCTTGTCTCATCATATGCTTCCCGGTCTACAACAAGGGCAAGAAAAGATGTCAAAGAGTGATCCAACTTCTTCCATATTCATGGAGGATGAAGAGGCTGATGTCAATGTTAAAATTAAGAAAGCATACTGCCCTCCGAAAATTGTGGTAGGGAATCCTTGTCTGGAGTACATCAAGTACATCGTTTTGCCCTGGTTTAATGAGTTTACTATTGAGCGAAGTGCTGATAATGGTGGTCCTAAGACATTTGCAAGTTTTGAGGAGCTGATAGTGGACTATGAAAGTGGTGTTGTTCATCCAGGAGATCTTAAGCCTTCTTTAGCAAAAGCATTGAACAAGATACTGCAGCCTGTGCGAGACCATTTCAAAAATAATGAGAAGGCTAGGGACCTATTCAAGAAAGTGAAGGGTTACAAGGTGACTAAATGATGCACGCTTAGGAGCTTGTGTTATAATGTACTTGGATACAAGCCAATTATACTTTTTCATTTCATTCATATTAGAAAATATTGGCTTTAGACATCTCACCATACTGCATTTTTTTTCTCTTTTTATTGCATCCCGTTGTTTGGTTACATAATATGTGTTTCACTTTATTCTGATTTGATATGATGCCATTCTTATACACAAAATAAATAAATAAATAAAATAATAAACAAAATATTTTAGCTTACAAGACAATATGAGCAAAGAGGTTGAAACTGAACGCAGAGATTGGAGTTTACTTCCTTTAGAAATTTTAGATTTGATCATATAAAAAATGTGTCTCAAAATTTTTAATATTGTCTCTAATATATTCGTGCAGTGTGCAAACTATGGTATAGATCCTATTACCCAAACGACATTGGATTCGGTTTGGATTGACTCGTACAAACCACAAATCGATCATTAAGATTGTTTCATCCATTGTTTGATAAACCCTTAATTATTGATGTTCATGATAAGTTCCAACATGTATGAAGGATAAATCATTGAGAACATTTGAGAATAACCTTTCAATGGTGAACTTTGAACATTTATAAACGGCTAAGGAATGTTGTTGGATGGAACCAACTAAACATCATAATCATACTAAGATTTCATGGTTAAGGGAAAAGGAGACTGAAAGTGAAAGGGAAAGTGATGATGCCAATGATGATGGTGGTATGGACGATACGATACGTTTAGAATTGGATAGTGATCCTAATGACCGTGAGTACTTTGAGGACTTAAAATATTATTGTTATGACTCGGACATGGATGATTATTATGAAAATTATGACGAAAAATTTCAACTATAATTACGGTAGATAATTCTTCATATGATGTTCGATGATACGTTTTGAAAGGGATCTTTCAAATTTCAATGTATAATAGAGCATACTATACATTTAGACTTTAAAAAAATGTAATGTTATGATTAGAGATGACAATGGAGCGGGTTTATGTAAATACCCGCCCTTGATTCGCCCATTTAATTAGGTGGATATGTATCATTGAATTTATAAGATGATTGGTTTATTTTGAATTTATAAAAGGTTCATGAGATGACGATGGAGTCTGCTCTAAACGTGGCTCGTGGAGACAGCCTTAAAAGTTTTAGTCATGGCAGATATTACCGAATGGAAAAGAGATACTTTCAAGGACAAACAGCTAACATTTCTAGACCTCATCTTTCTCCATTGGCTTTGAAAAAGGCTGCAGTTTGTGGAGAAGTTGTAAAGGATCTTAACAGTTCCAGAGAAAAAGGTCATGCCTTTAAGCCTGCTGCAGCATTCTTGTGTGCCTATAATAGTATGGCTATTCATGGATCTGGAGTTAGTATGCACAAAATATGGCATCTTCTTGAGATGATGTTGAGTGGGGATTCAACAAAAATGTCCTTAGTGATTGGAGCCAGACATCATCTTGAATGGTGCCATGAAAAGTATGTGGTAGATACAATAAAGAGTCATCCCACTCAGGCTGCACTTGGTGGTTCTGTTAATAATTTGAGCCGAATTCGAGCCTTTCTTAGGATTCATTTAAGAGGAAATGGAGATCTTGATTTTGATGGAGATGATACTACTTGGCAGCAGATATACTATTGTTTGAGGACTGGGTACTACGATAAGGCTCAAGAAGTTGCTCAATCATCTAGGGATTCTCAGCACTTTGCTCCCATGCTTATTGAATGGATAGCATCTAGAGGCCTGGTTTCACCAAGTACCATAGCTGCTGCTTCTGAAGAATGTGAAAAACTATTGAGGTTTGGTGAAAAATCACATGATAAAAAGAAGTTAGCCCTATATGCAATTATTTCCGGTTCTCGTTGGTGTCGAAATCACAACTTGCAGATGCTAGAAATCAAGAACATAAAGCAAAAGGGGGAAAATCACTTCTTCATTATTCAAATCTGATCAACCAAAATACAGAAGCTGCAAGCTTTATAGATCACTAGCTAAGCCATAGAAAGAAAAACTAATTCAACCGTAATACGGTTATGTAAAACCGCCGGTGAAGTTCTGATCGGAATCTATCAACTGAATCCTAACAGAAAAGAAGTTGAAATGAGCTAAGACTAACTAATCAAACAGAAAAGTTAAGGCAGTCAGTTAATGACTTTGACTGTTGACTATGGTAAAAACAAGCTAGGGTAAATGAGGTAAAAATACTAAGTATCAGTAATTTCACACCCCCCTTCAAGTTGGAATGGGCATGGCACAATCCTAACTTGCCAAGTAAAAATGAGAAAACAGGTGCAGCAACAGCTTTGGTGAAGAAGTCTGCCAGTTGAAGCCTAGAAGCAAGAAACAAAGGATTGAGGAAACCTTTTAAGAACTGATTCCTAACCACATGGCAGTCTATCTCAATATGCTTGGTCCTTTCATGGAATACAGGATTTGAAGCAATGTAAATAGCTGCTTGATTATCACACTTCAGAGGAATAGGCAGAGGAACATTAATGGCCAGATCATGAAGTAGAAAACTAAGCCATTGCAGTTCTTTAGTGACAGCTGCCATGCTTCTGTACTCAGTTTCAGCAGAACTACAAGAAACAGTTGTTTGTTTCTTTGTTTTCCAAGAAACAAGAGAAGTGCCCAAAAAAACACAGTAACCAGTTAAAGATTTTCTGAAAGTTTTGCAAGATGCCCAGTCTGCATCAGAAAATCCTTGAAGGCCATCTGAGTATCCCATGATTGTAGATGGAGAGCTAGCTGCATAGAATAGTCCTAAATGAGGAAAACCAGATAGGTATTTGATAACATGTATAACAGCCTTGAACTGAGCTTCTGTGGGAGCATGAACAAATTGGCTCAAGTGTTGTACTGCATGGCTAATGTCAGGTCTAGTGAAATTTAAATACAAAAGTTTTCCCACCAATCTTCTGTATTGACTAGCATCTGCCAAAAGAGGAGATTTGTCTTCAGAAAGTTGAGTTCCTGGAGGCAAAGGAGTATTAGTGGTTTTAGCAATCCTCAAACCAGCTTGTGTAACAAGATCTGCTATGTATTTACTCTGATGAAGCACAAATCCAGAAGATTGTCTAGCTATTTCCACACCAAGAAAAAACTTTGCTTGTCCCAAGTCCTTTATAGAAAATTCCTTGTTCAGAAACTTCTTCACATCAGTGATAGAACTCTCATCATTTCCAGTTAATAAAACATCATCAACATAAATCAGGAGCACCAAAAATTTATGACTGTCTTGAAGTATAAACAAGCAAGGATCATGAGGTGACTGAGTAAAGCCATATTTGCACAAAGTATGAGAGAATACTTGATTCCATTGCCTGCTTGCTTGTTTTAAACCATAAAGTGACTTTCTTAAAAGACACTTATGCTGAGGAGATGGGACTGAGTATCCAGGTGGAGGATGCATATATACTTCTTCATCCAAATTCCCATGTAGAAAAGCATTGTTTACATCTAACTGAAAGAGACTCCATCCTTTTGTTGCAGCTAAACAAAATAAAACTCTGACAGTCACAACCTTTGCTACTGGAGAAAATACCTCAGTATAATCCTCTCCCATCTTCTGAGTATAGCCCTTTGCTACAAGCCTTGCTTTGTACCTCTCCACACTTCCATCAGCATTTTGTTTTACTTTGTAAACCCACCTGCAGCCAACAGACTTCTTTCCTGTAGGTGGAATGACTACCTCCCAGGTTTTATTAATTTTAAGAGCATTAAGCTCTTTCTGCATGGCAATAATCCATTCTGTCTTAGTGCTGGCTTCATTGTATGAGACTGGTTCAATAGGTATGTCATCAGAAACATGTCCTATAACATAATCTTTCATCCATGAGGGTTTTTGTCTATTTCTAGTAGGCGAAATGGACAATTGTTGCATAGGAACTAAAGGAGAAAATTCTGATGAAGAAACTGGAGAATCAAGAAATATTTCTGAACCAGGAGTTTCTGAACTGAGAATTTTTGAACTAGGAGTTTGATGTTGTGCAACAGGCTCAGTAATTTCATTTAAATCAATTGCAGAACTATGATCATTATCAGTAATGGGAATAGGAAAGCATGGAGAAGAAGGCATTTGTTGACTAGATGAGAAAGGAAAAATGTGTTCATGAAAAACAACATCCCTTGAATGAAAAATTCTTCTGTCATGAATGTCATAAAGCTTATATGCTTTATGTCCTGATGAATATCCCACCATGATAGCTTTCTTGGCTCTAACATCAAACTTAGATTTTGAAGGTATAATGTTTGAAGCAAAACAAATGCACCCAAAAACTCTAAGTCTTGAAAGATCAGGAGATTGATTGAAAAGTACCTCATAAGGAGTCTTCCAATCTAACAGCAAAGTAGGAAGTCTGTTAATCAAATAAGTAGCTGTTAAAATAGATTCTCCCCAGAACTTGAGTGGCAAAGATGCCTGAAACATAAGTGCCCTTGCCAGCTGCAAAATATGTTGTTGTTTTCTCTCAACTAAACCATTCTGCTGAGGAGTGTAAATGCAACTTTTCTGATGTAGAATACCATTGTTAGCCAGAAAACTCTGAAAATCATTACTGAGAAATTCTGATCCATTATCTGTCCTTACTGTCTTAACCAATACTGAAAACTGTGTGTGAATCATTTTTACAAACTTCTGAAAAATAGAAACAGCTTGAGCCTTTGAAGACATTAAAAAGGTCCAAGTGCCTCTTGAGTGATCATCCACTATTGTCAAAAAATAAAGTGCTCCACACAAAGACCTTTCTCTGAATGGTCCCCAGATGTCCATATGAATAAGATCAAAACAATTCTTTGCATTACTGTCCCTTTCTGAGAAGGGTAATCTCTTCTGTTTGGCCAAATGACAGATTTCACACATATGTTTGTCAAAAGTACAAGCATTGTCTACTGGTAAATGTCTAAGTGCATTCAAAGAGGGATGGCCCATCCTTTGATGCCATAGTCTACTACTAGAAAGTGTAAAAACACTATTGCAACTTCTGACATGAAGACTATTACTCCTTATAGCTTCCAGATAAGTCTTCAATGCCACCAGTCCTCTCCTTATGTACTGCTTGTCAAAAGAATCTTTATTGAGTATATTCAATCTTTTCTCCAGAGTGCCAACAGCTACCACTTCTTTAGTCAAGAGGTCCTGGACACAACAAATTTGAGGAAAGAAGAAACATACCAACAGATTATCAGTTGCTAACTTATTTACTGATAAAAGGTTGTATTTGAAACCAGGGACATGCAAACAGCCCTCCAATTTATGTTTTCTACTCAGAAAAATACTTCCAATGTGCTTAACAGTCTTAATAGAACCATCAGGCAAGTAAACAGGCACATAATCCTTCTGTGCTTCACAAGTAGCAAAAATAGACTCACTAGAACTCATATGTACAGATGCTCCAGAGTCAATAATCCAAGAGGTTTGAACATCAACATTCAAAGAACTCATAGCAAAATAGGTAGTCATACCTGAGAAGTCCTCAAAATGAGCAAAATTAACCATAGCTTGCTCATCTTCCATCTTGCCTTTTCCTTTTATCAGCTGCCTCAACTCTTGCTGAATCAACATTCTCAAACTGTTGCTATCACTTGCTCCTACAGGTTGAGACTGTGAAACATTTGGCTGTGCATTTAAAACAGGGCTAGAATTTCCAAACTGTTGTACAGAAACAGTGTCATCTTCACAATCAACTTGATGTGCAAAATTCCTTCCACCAGAGTTCTGTCTGCCTCTAACATCCCTTGGTTTCCACCAATCTGGATATCCTTTCAATTTGTAGCAAAAATCCTGAGTATGACCTTCCTTATTACAGTGCTCACACCTAAAATCCTTTCTCAACTCATTCTCCCTTCTCTTAAACACAGGCTTATGACCTCCATTGTTAACAAAGAAGGCTGTTTGGTTAGCCTCAACTCCTTCTGCTGAAAACACATTCTGAACATTTTTCTTGTTCTCAATTTGCATTAGCATAGAAAATACTTTAGCAATCACAGGTATAGGTTCCATAACAAGAATCTGATCCCTAATGCTGTCAAACTCCTCATTTAACCCCATCAAAAACTGCATTACTCTTCTCCTATTCTCCTTCTCAGTTAATTTCTTAGATACTCCACAAGTACATCCAGCACATTCACATACATCAATTACATCTATTGAAGACAATTTATCCCATAGACCTTTGATCTTATTGAAATAAGTTCCAAGAGTAAGGTTACCTTGCTTTGAAGAAGCAATTTCTCTCTCAAACTGATAGATCTGAGTTCCATTAGGTACACCAAACCTTTCTGAAAGCTCCTTCCAAATCTCCAAAGCACTGTCTGCATACATGAACCCTTCTGCTACCTCTGGACTGATAGAGTTTAAGATCCATGAAGTGACCATATAGTCAACTTTCTTCCACTGATCATAGATAGGATCAGTTTCTGCTGGCTTTTCCACAGCTCCTTCAACAAATTTCAGTTTGTGCTTTGCTCCAAGAGCAAGCTTCATAGCACGCACCCAAGAGGAATAGTTATGTTCAGTTAGTACTTTAGTGACTAAAACAACACCTGGAAAATCAGAATGATGTAGCTCAAGGAGCTTTCCAGTTGCATCCATAACTCCGGCACCAATTTGAGCTCCTGCACCGCTGTGATGACCTCCTTGCGCTCCTCCACCACCGTGCTGGTTCAATCCAGCTCCAGCATTGTTGAAAATCGGGCCGCTGCCACGCGCCCAAGCTCCAGACGGACTTCCGTTCGGATTCACCATTTTGATCGGAAAAATTCAGCTGAAAAACAAGATCTGCAAGCTCTGCTACAAGATCGCTTCAACGTCGCTCTGATACCATGTCGAAATCACAACTTGCAGATGCTAGAAATCAAGAACAGAAAGCAAAAGGGGGAAAATCACTTCTTCATTATTCAAATCTGATCAACCAAAATACAGAAGCTGCAAGCTTTATAGATCACTAGCTAAGCCATAGAAAGAAAAACTAATTCAACCGTAATACGGTTATGTAAAACCGCTGGTGAAGTTCTGATCGGAATCTATCAACTGAATCCTAACAGAAAAGAAGTTGAAATGAGCTAAGACTAACTAATCAAACAGAAAAGTTAAGGCAGTCAGTTAATGACTTTGACTGTTGACTATGGTAAAAACAAGCTAGGGTAAATGAGGTAAAAATACTAAGTATCAGTAATTTCACAGTTGGGTTATACACCAATTACTTCAACAACAACCAAGCCTTTTCAGTACCACAGATGATTTTTTGTGGTTCATGTTGTCAGGAATACGGGACTCTGTCGAGGGGTACACTTTGGATGATTTACAGATGTACCTAAACAGGTTCGAACCCTCATATTACACAAAGAATGGTAAAGATCCTCTGGTATATCCATATATACTACTCTTACGCATTCAGCTGCTTCCAGCTATCCAGTACCTATGCAAGAATTTCGGAGATGAAGGGAATAATGTTGATTCTATCCACATTTGTATAGCCGTGTAAAATGTTTGCTCACCTAATTTTGTAATTTCGTTTCTGAGCACATCTGTTACAGGGCGGTCATTTTTTCAAAGCCCAAATTACATTATAAAAATATTGAACCAATCGGAACATAAGTAAATCCATAAGTGAAAAGGATCCAAAAGCAAGACAAATTAACCAATCCGAAAACAAGTAAATCCATAAGGGAAAAGGAGAATCCGAAATCATGAGGGAAAGGGAATTCCAAAAGCGAGTGGAGTGGCTCATCATTTCCTATAAATACCAGACCAGACATAAGTAAACAATCCATATTCATAAGCAGTTTTCGCAAGAAGAAATCAAGATTCAATTCTCCATGGATTCTTGTTTCGACGATCTAAGCGAGCTGCGCCTCCAGCTCCCTCGTATCAATCTCGGCCGCTCCTCCTCGGAAGCGACCGCCACTCCACCGGAGAAGAAGATTCCTGGATGCAGCTTCTGCGCCAAGAAGTTCACCGGACTACCCGGATTCCGGTGTGCCTGCGGAAGGAGTTTCTGCATCAAGCATCGGCATCCCGAGGACCACAGTTGCTTCCACGATTTCAAGAAGTCTGGACGCGTGGCTTTGGAGAAGGCCAATCCGATCTGCATTGCTGATAAGCTCAAGAACAGAGTTTGAAGAAACCTCAATCGAGTTTCAAGAAAAACCCTGTGTGTAAAAATGTAATAGATATTTTTGGTTGTAATTTGCACTGAATGGTGTTTGATTAATGAAATTAGGGAAGTTCCCTATTATTCCAATGGTTTAACAGATCAATTTAGTTTCTGTGCTCCTAGTTTTCTATCATTTTTTAATTATTAGTAGAACTAATTTAATCAAAGCTTTTTTTTACTATATCTAATAGTATAAATATTTAAAATTTTGGATCGAGAGATTAACTCTATTAATAATTAATTATGTTATTTCTTCCGTCTCAAGAAGAAGTTGTTGATTTTGATCTTTGTAATCCCACCATGGTGTTTGATAATCAATTTATTTCTTAAGCATACTAATTTTTCCTTGAAATGAGTTGTTATCTTGATAAGATCTTAATTATTCTGAAAATTCATTATACTTTACAAGCTTAAAATGATGTACTTTTGACTTTTCCTAAAGGGAACTAGAAGAGTTATTGCTCCGGTCAATAAATATTTTAATAAAAAACATTAAAAAGATGAAACTACGTAGTTTTGACTAAAACCACCACATAACCACCGCAAGTTCACCGTATTCCGGTGCCTACCATTTTTATATATTCATTTTTTTTCTTTTAGTTTTATTATTTCATTAAATAATTAACATGTTTGCAAAACGAAAACATGAATGTGCGATATATGGAATATGCATGGAAATATTCTAAAAATTCCTAATTTACACTCAAATATATGATGAGTTAAATATATTCTTTTTTAATTACTTCATTCATTCTTAACGTGTGTAAACTTCAAAACCAATAATTAATTAGTATTAGTGGAAAATAAGCGTGGTTTTATTTATGATTAGTGAATTATATATACATATATATATATGTGTGAATTTGTATTTTAAAAGAACTAGATGAGTTATTAACACGAATTACACACAAATACAACTCATTCCAACTCTTATAATATCGTATACTACCATATAAAAAATCTTATAATATCTCCCTTTATTATACTTCTTAATGTTTGCAGTATATTGTTTTATTGTAATGTATGTAATTACGGTATTAATATATTCTACTTTAATGTTAAAAACGTTGTTTAAACGGATTATATATTCTCATGTTTCTTAGGCCCTGTCCAGTTCAACTTATTTGGTGCTGTGCTGTGCTGATGAGTGCTGTGCTGTGCTGATCTTGTGCTGAATAGTTTTGAAAGTGTTGAATAGTGTTCATTTGAGTTGAAGAAAAAACATAATGTTTATTACTTAAGAACTAAAAAGTTCACTTAATTAATATTATGTTTACAAAACATAAAAATAGTGTCCATTTAGAGCTTAAATGTGTTGAGCTGAATAGGTGCTGTGCTGACCAGTGCTGTGCTGTGCTGATGAGTGCTGTGCTGTGCTGATGAGTGTTGTGCTGTGCTGAAATGTGCTGCAATAAGTTAAACTGGACAGGGCCTTAGTCTTGTTCGATGTTTTTGCAAGGCGGAGATTTTGACAGGATATTTTTTGACAGGCAACTCCCCTATATATATTGAAAACAATTCGTCGGTTTTGAGGTTATCGATCAAATGCGTCTCCACAATGGTGTACCTTTATCCGGAGATGGTTTTCCGGCAGCGAACTAGCACGTTTGCTAATGTAGATTAGCGTTGGAGAAGAGGTTCCTAGAATTCTGATTTTTGTCAGATGTAAGACTAGACAAGTGTCTCGTGAAACCCTAGAATTGAGATGGACTTTGTGATGCTCTTGATGGATCACGGGGATGACACCTTTATATCATCAAAGGTGAAGGAGAAGTTCCCTCGTGTTTTGCCAACGGTGAGTAGTTATTGTTTTAGTACGTAGGGTTTGTTTGTTAAATTTAAATATGATTTTCGTAGGTCTACCAGATTCGGGTTTCTTACTCGCAACAAAAGTTCCCGTCTCTCTTCATTCCCATTTTCATGTTCATGTCTAGAAGGATGATGTAAGAAGAAAGAGTTTCCCAATCATCCTTAATCCATATTTAACGCTCCCTGAGTCGCAAGGCTTTAAGGATCGGAATTCCAAGACATAATATTTCAATTTTTGAGGTTGATTTGTGTTTTTTGAAAATCGTAGGTTGATTGAATATATATCTACTAATTTGAGTATTAGTTCAATCAATGAAAATGACATGATTAATCTTTTTGCTACTTTTGAATCTGTGGATACACATAAAAAGCTTTGATTTTGATGCTATTGAAAGCCTTCCTTCTACATTTTAATGCTTTTGTTAGTAAAATTTGGGATCCTTTTGAAATTCTAAACAGTAAATTTTGGGTTTTTACTCATTGTTCGCATTATTAATTTTTACACTTTTGTTTTGAATGGACATACTTGTGATATACTAATTATGTTTTCTTTAATTGACCAAGATCGTCTTGGACACCAACTGAAAAAAGATCGTCTTGGACATCTGTTGTAAATACTTGCTGAATAGGTGACCAGTCCAAAGTTAAAAGATTCCTAATAAATTGTTTCAGCCAAACTCAAGAACTATATGAAATTCGGAATGATCCTTGATGTACTATGAAGAGGATTCAAAGAGCCAGATAGGTAAAGTCATTTAATAGTTAGGAAATCATATATTTTTATACTTTAAACAATATAAATGATTTGATAGAATATTTTATAATGCCTTTGCCTTGCAGAAAATATATATTAACTTAAATCTACATTGACATCTTTTTATTTATAGGATGTTAATTGCCTAATCCTAAAGGGAGGCTGTGATGAAAAGTAAAGCTGTAAATTCATTTTCGAACTTTATAAATATATATTGTTTGATTGGATATTTTGGAATCTCGAAACATATAAAACACTCATCAGATATATTTGGTTAAATTCCCAAAATTCATTATTAACTTAAAAAATATTGATTTGATGTGCCAGATTATAAACATTAAGTATCTTATAATCATTCTTTTTAACACTAATCATATATATATATATATATATATATATTGTTAAAATATCCGAAATTCATTACTAACCTAAAAGTATTAATTAGATGGGCAAAATTATGTATAGACGATTTATAGAATATTTGATAAATATATATAACATTTTACAGAATATTACATGGAAAGTGTAATAATTTCTGAATAGAAAATCTGTACAAAATATTACATAGAAATCATCTAATTCTGTAAAGATTATTAGACAAATTACAGGATTATTAGACACTTTACGAATGGAGATTATTATATTATTACCATAAATCAAATACATATACGGGGACACATGGGATAATAATCATTCTTTTAGTATCAGATACTATGCTAAAATAAGGGAAATGCTATTTGCAGGTCATATTTTATTTTCAAAATCCGTATTATTTCCAGAAAAAACTAATACACCCTCGATTAAGTGGCTATACATTGACCAAGATAAATGAATAAGGACAATCTTGTAAAACAAACTTAACTATATATCTAGGGACAAGGAACACACGCAATGGACATATTATGTACCGGATGAATTTTCACTTTGAGATAGTGGTTTTTGGAAAGTTTAAAATTTTTCTTTTTCAATAGTTATAAATTTCCTCGGACTGTATAATTTTGATTATATTTTAGTAAGTAAATTTTATCAAATTCAATTACTATTTATTAGATCAATGCAAGTTTATTATTTGTGAGTATGACGAAATCAATTTTTTTTATAAATGATCAATCAAATATGATCATAATATCTTGTGATCAAATATGATTCATTCTAATATTTATACACCATTACACAAAATTGAAGGTGCTAATTGATAAAAATTAAAAATTGATCAATCTGAAAAAGTTTGTAACGTTGAATCTTGTACGCTTTACATTATTCAAATTGCTTCTAATATACCGCGCAACGCGCGGTCTATACAGCCAGTAAATTTTAAAAATTATATATTAAACATAAATTTCATTGCATTTTTTATTTTAAAACATAATTAATCTTATTCCATAAAATGAAAATTTAAAATGTAGTGAATTTAAACATATTGTGTGTACTATGTTTGAATTAAAACATATATACAGTGAACAATATGTATGGGTAAATTTTAATAAATTCAGGACTTCAAAAATTGATGATGTACCACATAAAATTCAGCTAATTAAAGTCAAAGATATCTCATCACTTTTATAATCATCTAAATACAAAAATCAACTCAAAACACAAAATTCAAAACTTAAGAACTAACAATTATTAAGGATTAGGTCTGTGGGTACATATATTAGAAAGACATCTCCGGTGATCACTGTCTAATCAGTCTCATTCTTTATTGTATGTACCATAATAATCAGAAAGAGAGTTCCCATCGGTGAGTTGTACAACATGTATCGAGCAAATGGAGTGTTTTACGTGTACAACAATATAAAAACCCTTTCTCCTTATTGACATCTCTTTTCTCTCCCAAGCTTCACCGTTCCTCCACCTCCCGCTCTACCCCTACCAAAACCCCTCTTTTTCCAACCTTCGCCGGAATTGGCCTTCTCCACGTTTCGACGGAAAAGTTTTCCTTGAGTCACCACAGATCTCCTCTTCCAAGAGCCCGACGGTGACAGTGGTTTCTGCTCGGATTCCGGAATCCATCACCGCCAGACAGAGGAGTGGATTTACAATTTTCATTTTAGGTTTCCTTCTTTTCATCGCAGATGTCCATTGCCGAACAGTTAGAAGTTTGTTTTGATTTGCTGCTCAGAGGCTTCGCACGGGAAAGATCAGCATCGCACCGCCGTGTCTTCCGCGAGTTGAGCCACGCGCCGTTGGAGTTTCGCGCCAGATTTCACGTGCCGCCGGAGTTCTCATGCAATGATCCAGTATTGCGATTCACTACAAGCTGCTTTCTGATAAGGGTTTATTCTTAATTTTTTTCTATATAATTAGCATTCTTAGATTTGTTTTTATTTTTTTCTAATGAATAATGGGGTTGGTGCTTTGAATTGGATTTTTTGATAGAGTATTGGTTTGGTTTGTTCTGTCAGTGTATTCATTCGACTGATCCTTTTGATTAGAAAACTATGCTGGCTTACACAGGATAAATCCGAGTCAAGGGATGTTTTGACTCTCCCTATGGCGACTTATGTCTGAATCAGATTTGTGGTATGTACATGTAAATATGTCTTTTGTCATCTCTGTTTGATGCGGATGGGCAGCTCTCTAGCGCCTAGATAATGTGTGAATAAACTAGAAAGTCTCTCAAACTGTCGTAGAGAACCACACCACGAGAAATGAGATGATGTCCTACTATAGGCTGTTACATGCATGATCATAGCGAAATGAGACAATCTTATACCGGCGTAGCGAGGAAGATAGTAAATGGCGAGAAATGAAACTTTTTAAACAGTGACCATATTGTTTGGGATGTCAACCTAGTACTTTAGACAGTATGCCTTCGGCAAGTCAGACTGAGACATTCTAAAAGCGTTGCTAGTTACAATTATGACCATGTTAGACCCCTCAGTTTTTAGTATTAGGATTGATAGGCTGTTACCGGCCTTTTGATATGGTATTACCGCAATTGATGCAGAAAAATGTCTAGTAAGTGTACATGTTCAGGAAATTCTCTGTAATCAATCACGTAGGGTATGGAGGAGACGCACAGATAGACATAGTTTTTAAAATTCTCCTCCTAATCCCCACGTACGTACTGCCTCCATTATTTTTAAATTATTTGTACTGCATGGTTGCTTTAAGGGTGTGGTGAGCTCATATATTTCACTCCAGCATGGTGTGGTTTAAAATAAAAACAAAAACATGTACAACCTACAAATCTACTTCAAATAAAATTTCCATAGTGAATTGATCAGATCAGATCAAAGAAAATGATTGGTTGGAAAGGTTAAGCATACAAACAACAAATCCTACCACTTTTATATAAAAGTCATGAAGACCTTGGCTTTAAAACATACAGAAATGTCATGTGTTACAAATAACCAAAACAAAAAATGGGTTAGTGAAATAATTTATAAACTATACAGAAAAAATAAACAAAATTGTGAAACAATAATAAACAAAAGTGGAACATTTACAAAATACTAAAAATTAAATAACTTCCCTTCTTCCCATATATATATATATATATTAGACACACACACTAATGAAACCATCATTGGTGGGGACCTAATAAATAGGCAAAAGCCTTGGAGTTTTACAATTTTACAAAATGACAGCTTATAGTTGAAGAAGCATCTATAAGCTTCCAAAAAATGAATATGTATATCTATTCACTGGAGCTATATTATGGTTGAGTGATATTCTTGCATTCAAAAACTCGAATCGGGGAGCAGATTAGCGATCGAGTCAACAAACACCGAAGCGCAACTTAGCCACCCGAAAGATTTGAAGGCAATAATAAAACCATAATTTATAGCTAGTATATACAAAAATACTTGTGGAACTTTGTAGGGGCACATATGTAGATTCCATGTATCTGCATTTTGATTTCTGTTGCACCAGTTCCTGATCCATTGAGCTGCATTTGAGTTTCCAGATTGTTTCTTCTCTCCTGATACCTGAAACATATGAAAAAAACAACAGTACCAACATTCTGAAGAATTCATGAGGAGAATCTTAAATTTGAGATTCCTAGTCTATCAAGTTGTATGATAGCTCTGAGTCTACAAGTTGAGATTCCTTGTTGTGTAAGGGATTTTGATACTCTCTACTCTAAGCACATTTTGGCAATATGGTCTGCTGCACAGTTTCCTTCCCTCATAGTATGAGTTAATTTATTTTGTGCAGCCAGAGGTTTCAGTTCAGAACATTGAGAGAAATAGATCCAATCAATACAGGTTGGATCTAGGATCCCTTTTATAGCAATCATACAATCACTTTGCACTTGATACAAACACAAATTCATATCCCTCGCTGTCTGGAATCCCAGCTTTATTGCATGTATCTCAGCCTGAGTGGGAGAAGTACATGCAATATAGTGCATTGTCATTAGAACAGCATGTCCCTGCACATCCCTAACAACAATTCCTATATACCAGTCCTACCATCAATCTCAAAAAGATGCATCCACATTAATTTTAAATCCAGTGTCAGGTGGTTTTCATTTAATTATTTTGACTGGTTTAGGCCTCAGCTTTATTTTAATGAAAGGAGTCAGGCCAATTTCAACAATAAACAGATTCCTCACTGGGTTACCAATTAAGGGGAAGGCTGTAAAGATTTTTGAGACTTCTCTTATGATTTCATGACAAAGGGACTGAGTACTGCAATTTATGTTGTCATATATTACCTTGTTTTTTCTAGTCCACAGAGTCCAGATTACTGCTGAAGTAGTAATTCTTATGACTGTGTTATGGACCTTTGTTAAGGCAACATATGATAAGCAAAATTATATCCTCTGTCCAATTGTCCTAAAATTTCTCAATCTCAGAGCAAGTAATTTGTGTACAAAATCCCATATTTCCTGGCTGGTTGATGGGATATGAAACCCAAATTTGATTAGGATGTCATCAAAAGGGAGCAACCTATTTCTAAGACTAAAGTGCAAAAACTAGACCAAACATTGGTCAAAATACCCAATTTCTAGACCCAACATTCAAAGTGCATAATTTCTAGTACCATACATTCTATAAACACCCAATTTCTAGACATTGGTTAATTTCCTCCGTTAGTTCAGTTAGTATGAGGGGTATTTTAGTAATTTATATTCTAAAAAATCACGCTTCCCATTTTTTCTTCGTATCTCCAAAAAAAATCAACGGGTTAACCCGGGAAGAATCGGGCTTGACCCAAATTGACCCGAAACCCAGAAAGTCAAACCCGGAAAGTGAAAAAAGTGTTGTCCGGGATCCGACCTGTAATACTAAAAATTCGAGCCCGGGTAAAAAAAATCCGGGCCGGTCCGGATCAATTTTCCGGGTTGGCACACCCCTACGTCGGGCGCTAGTGAGTTGCAGAGCAAAAGAGCAATTGGGATTTTCGTGCGGGAGATACGAAGAGAAAATGGGAAGCGTGATTTTTTAGAATATAAATTACTAAAATACCCCTCATACTAATTGAACTAACGGAGGAAATTAACCAATGTCTAGAAATTGGGTGTTTTTAGAATGTATGGTACTAGAAATTGAGCACTTTGAATGTTAGGTCTAGAAATTGGGTATTTTGATCAATGTTTGGTCTAGTTTTTGCACTTTAGTCTATTTCTAATTCTCCAAATTAAAGTAGAGATTTTTGGAGGGATTGGGATTTTCCATACTTGCTTCAAGATGTGTACTTCTTCTTCCATTCTTCTCAGACTTTTGTATGCAGCTTTGACTGAAAAAAAAAACTCTCCTGTTTTTGATGATTTCCATATCAATTTATCAGCATGAGAGAACTGAATATGTGCCTCCTGCAATAAAGTAACTATGTTAGTGTTAAAGAAGGGGGCAATTTGAGGCAGTAGCTGTGTTTTTTCCTCTATGAATGAAGCCAGGGAGATGTTTGGGAAATGAATGTCTCTATGTCCCAAGGGACCCTCTCCTGTCCAATTTGCATCCCAAAAGGAACAACTTCTTTTACCATAACAAATCTGAGTGTTAGCATTTGCATGCTCTATCACACTGCAAATTCTTTGCCAAGTGTGAGAGTTCCTGTAGGTTATTGGCAATAACCATATATATTTGCTCCTAATTGTGTCATTTTTCTGCAATTTCCACCAAAGTTTCCAAGAAAAATCTTGCACAAAAGCAAACAAATCTCTGAACCCCAGACCATTTTCACTCTTAGGCAGTGCTAATCTTTGCCACTGTCTCAAATTTTTTCTCTGACCATATTTGGATGTCCCCAATAAAATTTACTAGCTATCCTCTCCATGCTTCTCAGCACCATCTTCGGTGGCTTTAGTACTGAGAAATAATGCACCGGGATTGCCATGAGAACATGATGAACCAGTACTATCCTCCATGCACTAGAAAGCCACTTGTTTGTCCAGTTCTTGGTTGCCATTTCCATTCTTTCTATCAGTGACTGGTAGTACAATACCTTATTCCTTCCACTAAAGATAGGCACCCCTAAGTACTGGAAAGGCATTTTGCCCTTTTTCATAATTCCTAAAAGCCTCTTGATTTGCCTATTTCTGTGTCTTGTAGTTTATGGATGAGTGTAAAATTCTGACTTTGAAAAGTTCACTTTCATGGTCCAGATGTCCACTCATAGGCCATTTTTTGTTTCCCATAAAAAATGTCTAGATGTTCACTTTCCCATATATTATTATAAGGCATTAATTTAATTTTGAAATTCACATTAGTGATATTGGGAGATGCACGGTAGCGAATATAGTGCAATGATATCCTATTTAACTTATCCAATAAAACAGAAATACCTTCCTCGGTGTTACAAACTATAAAATCGCGAAAACCAACAAAACCGCTTGGCAGAGAGGAGCTTCTCGATCGTGCACCAATCACTACGCCAAGCACGGATCTGCTACTATTACAATACCACTTGATTCAGAGCATGATCTATGTTCTCCAAACAGCTAACCCTAGGGATGGTTATGGGGCGGGTCTGGATCTAATTTAGCTATATCCGGCCCCAATCCGTAAAATAAATATCGGATCCAAATCCGACTCATATCCGCAGGGTCTAAAATTCCAAAATCCGTATCCATTTCCGCAGGGTCTAAGGGTCTTAAACGGTTCATAAATAGGTCTATTAAGAAATCGACACATTCTTTAAATAGATGTTTGATATTTTCATAGTGTATACAAATATGCCCAAATTTGTTTATTTTTATTACCATAAGCACAAGTGTTAGCATATATATGAATTATCAATCCACAATACACATCAAAATATATCAATTCATTAAGATCGAAATTGTAATTTAGTACAAGAACGTAGTAGGTGCAACAAAAAACGATATCTTCTATGGCCTAAGAAGTTAACCGGCCAGAACGCATAAGAGTAGAGCGCACAGAAGTATGGAACTAGAGTTTGTGTGATAAGGTGTTTCAGAATAGGGTTTGAGAATAAATAAAAGGTTTTTGCTTTTTTCTATATTGTATCGGTTTAGGAATTTGGAATAATAATAATTATTATCATATAGAAGAAGATGAATTAGGATTAGAAATTAAACAATATATTTATCACATAGTAATAATATATTATTAATTATATATTATAATAGGTTAGTGGATCTGGATCCGGGTCTGGATCTTAATACCATATATATGTATCCATACCCGTTTATTAAAATCTAGATCCAGACCCGATCCATATCCGATGGGTCTAAAAATTTGGATCCAGACCCGACCCACAGGGTCTAAATCCATAGGATCTGGAGCGGGTTCGAGACCCGTGATCATCCCTAGATAACCCCCTGGAAAAAATAAATCATGAACGGATACACAATCCGCAAATTAGATCGAGAACATTACACGACTTGTCAGATTGAGAGCACACGCCCTTTAATTACAACCAAGTTGAGAATAATACACAGACTTGAAAATTAGATCAAGTATAGTGGACACAAGATATAATCGATCAAATTGATGAATAAACCAATGTGGACCATTCAACCTTATTCAATAGTGAAAGTAACCGATGTGGACATTTACACTTATTCAATACCAAAACTATTAAGCATAATCAACGCTTCCTTCCTAATTTTCAAATGGAAAGATGAAGCAGAAGATGGAAGAATAAAAGAGAGTGTTTTAGTGATTAGGGTTTCAAGGTTTATGTAATTCCCAAGCAGCTATTGTTATATACAATTTTTTCAAACTCCAAATTAAATTACCGTAAGGGAAAAGGAGAATCCGAAACCATCAGGGAAAAGGGAATTCCGAAAGCGAGTGGAGTGGCTCATCATTTCCTATAAATACCAGACCAGACGTAAGTAAACAATCCATATTCATAAGCAGTTTTCGCAAGAAGAAATCAAGATTCAATTCTCCATGGATTCTTGTTTCGACGATCTAAGCGAGCTGCGCCTCCAGCTCCCTCGTATCAATCTCGGCCGCTCCTCTTCGGAAGCGACCGCCACTCCGCCGGAGAAGAAGATTCCTGGATGCAGCTTCTGCGCCAAGAAGTTCACCGGACTACCCGGATTCCGGTGTGCCTGCGGAAGGAGTTTCTGCATCAAGCATCGGCATCCCGAGGACCACAGTTGCTTCCACGATTTCAAGAAGTCTGGACGCGTTGCTTTGGAGAAGGCCAATCCGATCTGCATCGCTGATAAGCTCAAGAACAGAGTTTGAAGAAACCTCGATCGAGTTTGAAGAAAACCAGCAGAATTGCACATCAGCAGAGTTTGATCGAGCTAGCTAGTTTGATCTGTGTAAAAATATGTAATAGATTTTTTTTGGTTGTAATTTGCACTGAATGGTGTTTGATTAATGAAATTAGGGAAGTTCCCTATTATTCCAATGGTTTAACAGATCCTATGCTCCTAGTTTCTATCATTTTTTATTAGTACTACTAATTCAATCAAGGCTTTTATTTTTACTATATCTAAAAGTATAAATATTCAAAATTTTGGATCGAGACCAACTCTATTAATAATTAATCATGTTATTTCTTCCGTCTCAAGAAGAAGTTTTTTATTTTGATCTTTGTAATCCCACCATGGTGTTTGATAATCAATTTATTTCTTAATTAAGCATACTAATTTTGCTGAACTAAATTTAATTGTTTTACTTATAAGAACACCATTCAGAATTTAGCTGCCAGCAGCAACATTAGGGTTTCGACATTTATTTGGGATTGAACCGATGGAAAGTGATGCAACAGGGGAGTTATTTTGGAAATTGGTTCGATAAATAAGGTAAAAATTCCTTTTAAATAAGGACTTAATCATGATTCATGAGTTATTAATAAATATGGGCAGATGGTTTTCCATATCAAATCCTTATTCATAATTTTCTGCAATGGCAATCAGAAATAAAATATCCTCTGCAATATTGGTGGGTTTTAATCAGCGCAGACTTCCACTTCTATCGATTGCGATTATAATCTGGGTTTTCATATGTTGTGTAAGAGATTTTTTTAAAAGGAAAAACAGATCTAGAGTTCCGTATGATCAAGATGATGTTTCTGTTACATTAACCGATCCCGATGTCTTGGACTGCCCGGTCTGCGTGCAGACACTCACCGTACCTATCTATCAGGTGGGTTTTATTTTATTTTATTTTATTAGTTCAATTCAATATTTTTCGATCTGATAGAATGTGATGTGATAAAATTTGACTTAATTTCGTTATGCTATCATGGTTTTGGATACGTTATTATTCTTACTTTTTTTTTTTTGAAAGGCGTTATTATTCTTACTTTTGTTGAATATGTTTGAATTCAGTTCAATTCAATACTTGCCAAATATAGGAACGTTCTTTATAGGGTTATCTGAATATTTTTCATGTTTAGTTTGATTTTTGATGAAGGAAAGATTATTTGATCAAATCCAATTTAATTTAGCTATATTGTTATTTTTAATAGTTCACTTTTTTTCAACTCAATTCAATTCAGTTAGAACAAATGTCCTAGATTGTACTTAGTGTGGGAAATAGGGGTTGCGCGAGGCGGTGCCGGCAACCCCCAAAATTTATATAATAGGATATATCACTGTGTTTTAGGATAAATATATAGTGTAATTTTGAATTCCGGCAATCCCAACTTTAGCAATTTAAATGTTTTCTTCTGGTTCCGCTCCTGATAGTGTGTGCACATTAGACTTAAGTTTGATATGTGATTATTGCAGTGCATAAACGGGCACGCTGTTTGCTCTTCTTGCTGCTCGAGTATTGCAAGTAAGAAATGTCCATACTGTTTCCAGAAGATTGGAGACATACGATGCCGGGCATTGGAGAAGGTTATTGAATCGGTCAAGATGAGAAGATGATGAATTATTCATTTATTGATTTTGTCAATCTTAGATTAATTTTAATCTAACATAATTCTAGATATCTTGTTACCTTGTACTATAACACTAATTCAAACTAAGTGGAATTATATATAAATCTCTGCCCACTGATCAGTTCCCATTTTCGTACATTAATTACTTGAATATTTTTTAATATTTTCATATATACATGGTTTAAAGCTAGCTTTCATAAGTGTATACATCCATCTATAATGTACATCTATAATGTATATGAATCCTATGCGGGATATAATTCTTAGGCATATAGTACCGGAACTTATTTATTTATAATTGTATTGAAAATTAATGCATTAAAAATATAACTAAATTTACCAAGTGTTATGACTAAATTACTTTAATTTCATCAAATTATATTTTTTAACTGACCTACTTAAAAGAACGTGACCTTACTTTTAAGTTTAATTTGTCTATAACTTCAACTCTCTTATTAAAGCAATTTTTTTTTCCGGGATCTGGTTAGATTAGGGTTTTAATCTGGTTAAATTGCCACCGCCTTCGTCAGAAATTTAGTTTCTTGGCTAGGGTTAAGTGCTGAGCAGGAGAAGAGGGAGGAGATGGAAGATGATCGTGACGGAGCCTTTTCCTTTACATTAACCGACCCCGACGTCTTGGTCTGCCCTATTTGCGTTCATCCACTCACCGTACCGGTATATCAGGTCTGTCTTCATGTAATTTATTCCGTGAAAAAACTATATTTGATGCAACTCGTGAAGTTTACGAGATCAGGCTCCGTTTATATTGAGTTTATATGTATATCAGATCAGTAAATTGATGAAATTCAGTCTGGATTAGTCTTGATGAATTGGGAATTGGGAACTTAGGGTTTTTCTCTGTCTAAATGCAGTGCGAGGACGGGCACATAATATGCTCATCTTGCATATTGAGGATACGTAAAAAGGAGTGTCCATCCTGCTCTCGACCAATTGGACAGCTGCGGTGCCGCGCCATTGAGAAGGTGATTGAATCGACCAAAGTTGCTTGCCAATACCGAAAATACGGATGCAAAGAGATTTTGCAGTACAGCAAAAAGCTAGATCATTCTACCAAATGCCCATATTCGATGCTTAATATTGAGTGCCCTCTGCCAAGCTGCAACATCACCGGCTCTTATCCTGATTGGCATTCTCATATCTTTCAGAGACAGAAAACTGAGAATCTGCAGCACAGCTTCGATGTGATAGATTTCTCTTTCGACAAGTACTTTTACATTACATTGAAGAAGAATCAGAGTTGCCTGATTCTCCGATGTGAGAAAAACTGTGAATATGGTGTGTTTGTCCTGGATAATGTTAGCTGTGAGAATGGAAACACTATCAATGTTTCTAGGGTTGCACCATCACACAGCATTGAGCCTTGCTATGATCTAACGGCTGAGCAATATGGCGAGCCATCATTCGCCAGTTTGTCACTGCACTCATCTGCAGAATGCTATCAACAAAAGATGTATCGCCATCCGGCCAAGAACACCTTGTTTGTTCCGGATGGTTATGATCTTGATGGAAAGCTCTTTCTGAAAGTTTGTATCAAGAACCCCTTAGTTTCCTGTGGGACCAATCATTCAAGCTCATAATATTTTAGAAAAATCTATTAGTCTTTTTGCTTACAATTTTGTTTACATTTAGTAAATATGTGCATTGTTCTCAAACAAGATCAAAACCTAGATTGGTGTTGGCCTTGCTTAATTTTAAGTGCTGCAGTCTCTGTTTGTAGATTGCTGGTCTCTTTTTTTTTTTTAATAAATTAAACCACTCATGGTGGAGGGAGATTCATTAGGCTCCCCAAACCGGTTTAAAAAGCTTTTCAGCAAGTTTGTTCAAGAGCAGACCAGAGAAGGCTCGGAGATGCTTCAGCGTCCAAAAAATAAATAAATATTTAGGAAATCTACAGTGCCGGCCCTATCTATTTTAAGGCCTGAGGCGACTTTACAAAATAGAGCCCTTAATATTCATAAATATAACTAATGTTTCTCGTGCTCCTTTTTTTTCTTCTTTTTCGACCACCCGTTAGCACACTTATATTTATCAATTTGCAGAAGCATTTCCCATGAAACAAAATCGACAATAAATAAATAAATAAGCGCGACAAACAAATATAGCATAAGCATTCAAAAATTATCTAATAGCGCATATCTCCTATCATTTTTATTATTTAATCTCTAAAATAAGACATCATGCATATTAATGCATAATGTATATATATTAGTAATAAAGCACAGATTCTGCCCATCAAATCACAATGGAAGAACTCAAGAAATTTGTACCCGGGCATATCACAAATTTTGCATTTCAAATTTAGATAAGTTGAAATTTTAGAAGTGTTTATCTCAATGGAAGAACACAAAAATAAAGATAATTTGAGCATGATCTACATAAAATGGTCGAAAATCCAGACTCCAAAAGGCAAAAGATGAACTGTCGAACGAAAGGGAACCAGGAAAGGGAGATATGTAATCTTTCTTTTCCTTTTTAATTGTTTTTATATATTTAATTCTTTTTTTATAAAAAAAACTTTGGAAAACTGATTAGTTTTAAAATGGGCCCAAATAAGGTCCTGATTTTAAATTGAAAACAAGCCCAAATAAGACTCTGATTTTAAATTAAAAACAAGCCCAAATTACTAATTTTTTATATATAATAAGTTACAAATTTTTAAAAAAATTGGGCCTAAAATATTATTTAAATTTCCAGGCCTGAGGCGAGTGACTCGTTGGCCTCATATATGGGCCGGCCCTGGAAATCTACCTACCTATGTGCTAACAAGGGAGTTATAGTGAGATGTGGATTTAATACGATCTTGGCTAGCAACTTAACGATCATTAAACGAAGAGCAACTTATCCAACCAAAGGATTAAAATCGGCACATCCGGTCCTTAGCCAGTACCAAAAAGTTTATATAAATTACACAAGGATACACTCCCAAAAAGAGGTTGCCTTGGTCAAAATTGGGTAGTTGTCAAGAGCATTCCTTCTACCATGAAATTTGTCCTGGGCAGTGTGGTGCTTCACGGTGACTTCTTCAAGAGGTCTTAGTTCTCAAGTCTTCAGTACCTTCAGCATAAATTGGAGCAGTAACATGTCCAACTAAGCTGAAAAAACTCTCATATTTGATAAACCTACAACCTCGAGATTAAGTAACCCCCTTAATGATGCAGGGGCTTGAGAAAAAAGTAGATCACCGTGAATAGAAATTGAACATAAATATGTACAAGAGCAGATCAGATCAGAGAGCAGATCAAATAAAGATATGTTTAGGAAATCTACCTACCTATGTGCTAACAAGGGAGTTATAGTGAGATGTGGATTTAATACGACCTTGGCGGGCAACTTAGCGATCGTTAAACGAAGAGCAACTTAGCCAACCAAAGGAATAAAATCGGCACATCCTATCCTTAGCCAGTACCAAAAAGTTTATATAAATTACTCAAGGATAGACTCCCAAAAAGAGGTTGCCTTGGTCAAAATTGGGTAGTTTGTTGCGGACGAGGTGTCAAGAGCATTCCTTCTACCATGAAATTTGTCCTGAGCAGTGTGGTGCTTCACGGTGAATTCTTAAAGAGGTCTTGGTTCTTAGGTCTTCAGTACCTGCATTCAAGCATAAATTGGAGCAGTAACATGTCCGGCTAAGCTGAAAAAACTCCCATATTTGATAAGCCTACAGCTTCAAGATTAAGGAACCCCCTTAATGATGCAGGGGCTTGAGAAAAAACAGATCACCATGAATAGAAGATGAACATGATTTTGCTAGAATATTAGCTGCACCATTAGACTCTCTATTAGACATGTTGATGTTATTAAAACACCTTGTCTATTAAGTTCATGGCATAGACTGTAACATCTCATTCAGCAGTATTGGAATCTTGGATTCCTCTAACAACAAGGCAATCAGTGTATAAGGTAAAATATGCATTCAGGTCCAAACCAATCTAGAAGCCAAGTTGAATAGCTATATAAAAGTTCAGAGTGCGGGGATGAACTGGCAGTTGCTGATTTCATGAACATTTTAATAACCATATCTCTGTGATCTCTAGCTACCATCCCTAAGCTAGTTGTAGCAAGTGAGTAAGATGCATCAGCATCAATCATAAGCCCAAACAGAGGTGGGGGACAACACAAGTCCCACATTTATAAGTTCTTGGTATTTGGCACCATCACCAACAAGAGGAATGGCACTAAAAAATCAGGTTTACACTTTTAAAAACACTGTGGAGAACTCATGTGGAGTGCTATGTTTATTATCAAATATAAGATTATTCCTGCTGGCCCAAATACTGTCACAACTCTGGTTAGTAATTTGGTTTTTCATTTGAATCCCATATGATATCTAATCATGTGCCTTAATGAGGTGAAGTGTGGGACAGGGATACCTAGGGTTGAGTGCGCATAATTCAGAATTTCAACATTAGAGTCACAAGCTTTGAAGAAGTCACTACAAGAAAAATCACTACAAGTCACAAGCCTTGAATTTATGTCTAATGTATTTCTCCTGCTCTTGTGATCTTTCAGGTGTTATTGGAGTTTCAAGTTTAAGGAGAAGTTCAATTGCATATATTGAAGAAATGTAATTGGAACCATGAATACCCTTTGCTCAGCTGAATCTTTCTGCCTCCCATTACTATCTTCTGCCGAAGTATATGCAGTTGCGATTTCTTGGCATGGATGACATACTTACAAGAGGCGGGAGTTTATTTAGAGAGGACTAGTTTTTTTGACGGCTGAAACTACTTTTGTTTTGTAATCAAACATTGTGTTGAATTTAAAATGGCATTTTTTAAATAAATTATTAATTATTAATTATATTTATTTATGATCATTCTAGTGTTTAATATTAAATTTAATTTTATTATTATTAGATACTCAGTAGTTATTTACAACACAGTGTTATGTTGTAAATTGTGTTCTTACAATAACTTTGATGGTTGTAAATAAAATGAATGTGGAATTTGAAGAAGTCATTAACAATAAATAAAGTTGTTGTAATAGAAGTTTTTACAACACATTCATATGTTCTTGTAATAGACCAATTACAATGACCCACCAAAAGTGGATGTAATATCATTTACAAGAGAGCTTATAACATCCACCTAACTAATTGTTGTAAAATATCTACTACAACCATATAAAGAACTTTTACTACAACTTATGTTTTTGTTATAGGCAATTTTTCTTGTAGTGAGTGATTTAAGGAGACTTACTCCGTGCAAGGTCTCCTCCCCACCCCACCCCTAACTAGTTTCTCTAAACCGCCTCTCCTTAATTCCCTCACCCCTCCCCTTTGTCCTCCATCAGGACTGACCATAGGTATTTGAGGGTCTGAACTAAACACTGTTTTTTTATAAGGGACCCTAATAGAGGATCAGATGAAATTTGAATTCTTTATATAACGGTGAAAATCGGTTGCAAAAGAATTTTAACATGTAAGGGAGAAAAGGAATTAAAATTAATTAAATTGATGAGATTTTTAAAAAATGGGACCCTTATTTTGGCCTTTTTTAAAAAAATATATGAATTTAAAGAATAATTTTTTTAATATATATATATATATATATATACTAATCTGATTTTTTTTTAAAAAAAAAGATATGGCCCTTAATTTGGCCAATTTAGAAAATATAGGGGTTTAAAGAACAATTCTTTTTAAAAAAGATATACTAAATATGATTTTTTTAAAAAAATAAATGCCCTAATCTAACCCGTTTTTTGGGGCCTGTCCCACAGGCCTCACTTGTTTCACCTATTTGGCCGGGTCTGTCCTCTGTTGCAAAAACTACGTCAAATATGAATTCTCTCAGTTTTGATTGTTGATTTCTCCAGTGAACCCAAGGCTTTGACCATTGCTCGCACTTGGTAACTACTGCGTTGGACTAGGCCCCCACGCCGTGTAGTTCAAATTGACGATCTTGTAGCCAAGCTCTTTTCCGCATGACCGCAACCGGCATCTAGTTAAGTTGTTGCTTGCTTCTTTCGTATTTTTCTAGATCCACTAAATGGGTCTTTTTTATCAAATACTAGTCGAGCTTTGTTTGTCTGCCAGACTTGGTTTGTCCAACGGGTACTTTCGTTTTGTTAAACTTTGCTGACTTCCAAACTGGGTCATATGAGAATAGGAGAAACACAAGTTTGGGTTAGTTTTGAATGATATCCTTTATGCACCCTCAGACTCAATTTTGTAGATTGTGAAAGTTGTTGGATCTCTGATTCCATAGCTTGGTTCAGTTAGGCGGACATGTCAATACCCTTACTTTGTGAGAACAAACTGAAAAGTCTCTTATGGGCCTTGAGAGGGGAATGTGAACATCTTCTCTAACAAAACTGAACGGGGAGTGACTACATATTTAGGGTGTTTTGTCTGGTGTTGTGGGTAGCTCGTACTCAAACAGTTCGATCCGGACTAGTTGAGAGTGCCGTTATCCACGACCATATCATTTTATTTTATGCACTTAGCTTATTTTCTATTGATGGGATTAGCTTGCTACATTGGCATAGTTCTCATAGACTTAGATACAGTAGAGCCAACTAATTAATTAGCGGTAACCTTATGTAATCTTACTATCCGCCTCCACCTTGTGGAATTATTGTACTTTATTTCTGTTATGATTTGGGAAAGTCTACTATATTATCCCTTCACCTTTGGTGGTTTAATTAAAAAATATATGTATGTTAATCATTCTTTAAAATAAAATACAATGAATTTTATATTATACATATAATTTTTTAAACTAAAAGATATATAACTCAAATTAAAAAATACATCATTTTAAGTTTGTGAAGTGATGTATGAATTTTCAGAAAAGTTAAGAAAGTTGAATTTATCTAGATAACAACTCAATTTCAAGGAAAAATTAGCATACTTTGGAAATAAATTGATTTCAAGGTGAAATTGAAAAGATCCGAATCATGACAAGTTGGAAATAATCCGTAAACAACAACTTCTTGAGACGGAAGAAATAACATAAGTAATTATAATTAGAGTTGGTTTCGATCAAAATTTTAAATATTTATACTTTTAATTATAGTAAAAATAAAAGCTTTGATCAAATTAGTTCTACTAATAAAAAAATGAAAGAAAACTAGGAGCATTGAAACTGAATTAATTTATTAAACCATTGGAACTAATAGGGAACTTCCCTACTTTCATTAATTAAACACCACAATTCAGTGCAAATTACAACCAAAAATATCTATTACATTTTGTTTCCACAGATGGAACTCGATCCAGGTTTCTTCAAACTCTGTTCTTGAGCTTATCAGTGATGCAGATCGGATTGGCCTTCTCCAAAGCCACGCGTCTAGACTTCTTGAAATCATCGAACTCGATCGATAGAGGTTTCTTCAAACTCTGTTCTTGAGCTTATCAGCGATGCAGATCGGATTGGCCTTCTCCAAAGCCGCGCGTCCAGACTTCTTGAAATCGTGGAGGCAACTGTGGTCCTCGGGATGCCGATGCTTGATGCAGAAACTCCTTCCGCAGGCACACCGGAATCCGGGAAGTCCGGTGAACTTCTTGGCGCAGAAACTGCATCCAGGAATCTTCTTCTCCGGCGGAGTGGCGGTCGCTTCCGGGGAGGAGCGGCCGAGATTGATACGAGGGAGCTGGAGGCGCAGCTCGCTTAGATCGTCGAAAGAAGAATCCATGGAGAATTGAATCTTGATTTCTTCTGGCAGAAAAAACTGCTTATGAATATGGATTGTTTACTTACGTCTGGTCTGGTATTTATAGGAAATGATAAGCCACTCCAGTCCCTTTCCCTCCTGCTTTCGGATTCTCCTTGTGAACTTTCTTTCTTTTTGGAATTCCCGTTTCTCTTGCGTGGAATTACTAGTGGATATCAAACCAGCAGGTTTCCTAAAACAATATTAGTAATTAAAAAAAATAAATCCAAAAAGGAGGGCTGCCCATTTCCGAAGGGAAAATGGGAAAATCCATATCCAAGTTGAGGAGCAGGTCTGTCGTTTTCCATATATAACCCACCTGTAGGTCAAAAATCCACCCAATTGCACCAGAAAAAAGAAAGCTTAGATCATAAGCATTTTCGTAAAAAAACAAAAGATTCAAGTTCATGAATCCTCCGCAACTTTGTAGACTCGAGAAAAACATGAGGATCATTGATCATCATGATCAGCAAGTAATTTCTTGCATGGAATTTACCGAGTTCATGTGCCGCAAGCTACCCAAAATAAAAACCAGCCGCTGCTCCTCGGAGGAGATGATCGTCGCCGCCGCCACTCCCTCGGACTCGGAGAAGAAGCGATCCAGATTTTGTGAAAAGAAACTCATCGGATTCCCTGGATCCATTTTCCGTTTTGGAAGCACATTCTATGTCAATATCATCGACTACCTGAACGCCACATTTCATGGATTTCAAGAAACTGCTGGGACGTGTTGCTTTGGAGAAAGCCAATCCGATCTGCATCGCTGGTAAGATGAAGTACAGAGTTTAAGCATGCATCGCTGGTAGCTGCACAAGTTTATCACATTAGCAGAGGAGATGAGAACATTAATGTGTTCTGTTCGGGGAATTCCAAAGAACTTTGGTTCAGATCATGATATGAAGTAAATCATGTAATAGCTTCTGATGTACGGAACTTGTTCCAATATTATAATGTAAAAGTTTCTGATATATGTATCCGTTTTACTCTTAAGTAAAATACATTTGTACATACATTAACCGTTCATTAAGTATTACTTATTTTGTTGTTGAATAATTGTGAACCGTCCACACATCAGTTAGTTTCGTTATTGAACAAGTGGGAATTGTTCTTCGAGTTGATCGATTAGATTTCGTGTACACAATTCTTGATCTAAGTTTTCAAATCAATATTTTTTTCTCAGCATCGTCGTGAAGGTTAGGTCTTGCTCTCAATTTAGTTTACAGATCGTATTCTGTTCTCGTCTAGTTTACAGAACATGTATCCCTTTGTGATTGTGTTTTTAAAGGTCTAGTAGTTTGTAAAACATAGATCTTGTTATGGATAAGTAATGTTATAGTTGTAGCAGGTCTGCTTTACGTAGTGATTGATGCACAAGAAATTTCTGTTTGCCAAGCATTTTAGTGGTTTTTAAGATTGGATCTTTAGATCCAGACAGTATCACTCTGTTTGATATGTAATTTAGCTACCCTTGTATTAATAGACTAGTTAAATTTGATGTCAACTCCACTGTACATTGCTAAGGATGTTTTCCAGTATCATGAAGGATATTTTTTAAAAAAACGTGTAAAGATCTTCTGAAGGATTTTTCAAAGGGTACGTTTGATATTTAGCTAGGAATCAAAATTCTTTGTAAAAAACTGAAATTCTAGACGGACATAAATTCTAATTACTAGGTCATTCTTTAGAGTTATATTCTTGAACTGAAGTGCAATAATGTATTCAAACATATAGAAGTATATATAGCTAAAATTAGCAGAGTTTCATCAAATTATAAATTAAACTAAACTAGCTAATTCACTATGATCGATATAGTTAGTTTTCTTACTAGCTTAAAATTAACGCGTGCGTCGGATTCAAGAAAGTGATTAGAAATCGATCAGTTTCCATAAATAATCATATTTATTCCTAAATAATCTATTAAGACTGATTGTATATATACATAAATAGTCTCCGTTTATATATATATATATATATGTATATATATATATATGTATGTTCTTATGCAGCATTAAGCTAATTCGGTAATATCTGAATTCATATTTGAGTTGCGTTTTGGTACGTATTAAAAGTCCTACGTGTAATTCTCTGAAGTTCAGTTTGCCTTTTAATTATTTTTATTTAGCAAGGTAAAATTAGTGAAATTATTCAGGGAAAAAAGTAGGGTTTCAATCTGATTCAACTGCCACCGCCTCCATCCCGGAGCAAAATTAAAGCATGGGAGACCTGTGTGAATGTAGAACCGCTGCCGATCAGAAGGAGCAGAAGGAAGATGATCCTGACGAAGCCCTTTCCTTTACACTAACAGACCCTGACGTCCTGGTCTGCCCGGTTTGCGTCGATCCACTCACCCTGCCCGTATATCAGGTACGGTTTAAACGAGTTGTTTAGTTCATCTGTTTTTGTCATTGGTTCTTCGTTATCTTGAGTTTATATGTATATCAGTTCGATATATTGATTAAATTCAATCTTGTTTAGTTCAGTTCGGTTGATGAAAAATTAGGGTTTATCTCATAAATTTTCACTGTCAAAATTCAGTGCCAGGATGGGCACATAATATGCTCGTCTTGCAGCTCTAGGATGCTTATAAAAGAGTGCCCGACCTGCTCTCGGCCAATTGGGCAGCTGCGATGCCGCGCCATTGAGAAGGTGATTGAATCAATCCAAGTTGCTTGCAAGTACAGAAGATACGGATGTAAGGAGATTTTGCAGTACAGCAAAAAGCTAGATCATTCTACAAAATGTCCATACTCGATTGAGAATCCGGACCACATCTTTGATGTGATGGATATCTCTTTTGACAAGTACCATTACATTACACTGGAGAAAAATCAGAGCTGCCTTGTTCTCCGATGTGAGGTAAAAGGTGATGAACATGCCATATTTGTTCTGAATAATGTTAGCTGTTCCCATGGGAACGCTTTCACTGTTTCTAGGGTTTCTCCGCTGTCAACCTTCATTGGGCCTTGCTATGATCTAACGGCTGAGAAATACGGCGAGCCATCGTTTGCCAGTTTGTCACTGCACTCATCTGCAGATTGCTATCAAGAAAAGGTGGATCGAGAGCCAGGCAAGACCTTGTTTGTTCCAGATGGTTTTGATCTTGATGGAAAGCTCTTTCTGAAAATTCGAATCAAGAATCCCTTATTTTCATGTGGAATCAGTCATTCAGCTCCTAATATTATTAGTCTTTGAGAACTTTCAGTTACATCTGATCGATACTGAACTGGCCTTGTATCAAGCAAGTCTTTGCATTTGAATCTTGGTCTTTGGTTGTATAGGTTGGTGATCTCACAACATTCTAACCAAAAAAAGTACTTAACTTACTTTACTGATCTCCTATTTTTAACTTACTTTAACATCATACTCTTAACACATTGGTTTAATTGAAAATTAACTTGCTCATAGTAAGAATACTGTCCTACTAGACTGTCCATATTTTGCTTATTAATTTGCAGTCCGTATTCTTGTTATATTAAATCATATATAAAATATTTTAATATATAACTGATTTGCAATTGTATACAATAGAATATATATATATATATATATATGTGTGTGTCTATATATATAAATATATATGTGATGCATATCATATGTCTGATATACATAATTATGGATCATGGCATATATATCGAAGACCGCATATAAGCAAAATATGGCATGCATAATATTTAAATTTGTGTATGATAAATATTATGATGCCCCCATTATAAAAATGTACTTTAATTATCGGTGGAGTTTGGCTTCAGATTTAAGCTAGTATTATCCTTTTCCATACTGGTTTTCCATATTTTGGTCGATCTTTATATATAATATATATGTGTCATCCTAGTTCCGAAAGCAATATAGATGTCCGAAAGCTGGATGGAAGATTTCTGTTCTTGCAAATTCTCCGGTGAGAAGAATGAAAAGGAAGAGAATTACGAAGATGATCTGATCATAACCAATTCCGACGTATTGGACTGTCCTATCTGCTGCAATCCACTCACCATACCTGTTTATCAGTGCATGAACGGGCACGTGATATGCTCATCCTGCTATCCAAAGATATATAGGAATAGATGCCCATCTTGCTCTCAGTCAATTGGACAGAAGCTTAGAAATAACGCCATTGAGAAGGTGATCGAATCAGCAAAAGTGGCATGCAAATTCAGAAACCATGGATGCAAAGAGATGGTGCAGTACAGCAACAAGGAAGAACATTCTAGCACGTGCCGATTTTCACCACATAGTTTATTAAGATGCCCTATACCAAGCTGCAACTTTGCAGGCTTGTTTCCAGCATGGCAAAAACACATCAATGAAAGCCATAGATCTGAAAACACTGAAAACTATGGCAGAAGATTCTCTTTCGATAAATACTTTGATTTCACGTTGGAGAAAACTCAGAGTTGCTTCATTCTTCGGTGTCAGGAAAAGGAAGAGCATGACCTATTTGTACTGAATAATTTCAGATGTGTTCATAGAAACGCTATCACTATTTCTAGGGCTGCACCGCCATCGCTCTGGGGATCTAGCTGTGAGATTATGGCGGCAAAATGTGGGGATATTTCGAAGTCAGTGTCGCTACATTCAGCCATCGACTGCGTTCAAGAGAAGGTTTACCGTCCACCAGCTAAGAAGACATTGTTTGTTCCGGATGGCTATGATGTTAATGGAAAGCTTTATCTCAGACTTCGTATATCAAAATGCATGAACTTTGGCTTAAGTTTTTGAGAATTTCAATTTAATTAGAGATCTAGAATTGCCACTTGGAGTGAAGTCCTTGAGAATACTAGAGGAAGATGGAAGAAACTAATAGCCATAATAGTTTAGTTGTTTTGAATTTGATATTTATTGTGTAATTGGATATATCCCGTACCATATTGCATATGTATCTTGTAATATTTACGTTTTGGGTCTGAGGAGTCATCAATAAAATCTTCTCGTCTTTTTTTTTTTTGTAAAAATCAAAAATAACTTTAAGCAAGTTTCAATGTAAATGACGGCAGGGCTGGAATAATCAATGTGCACTTTTCAAAACTAGGTGAAGGTATCTTAGTTACGGAGATTATTAATTCATTCATTTAATTGATATGAATGTTGAGTTGGTGTCTGGAGTGACCGTCTATATTATACCATAATATAGACCAAGGACTAAATTACAATATGAAAAGAAGGAGGTTCTTATTTGCAAAATTTGGGAAAAGTACTATTCACGGCACTGTTCACGCAAAGAATATGTACACAAATCAGTTAATATAATTTCTGGATTTTAAACACTTGTAAACACAAAAGAATTCAGGTTAGAAAGACAAGTTTCCATATTATAAACATCAGAGTTTAGGTACATAAAAACTAGGATGTTTAGGTTAAATAATGTTGTGTCAAGTATAGTCAAGTTTCACCAAAGTTTTCAGCCTAAAAATTCACAATCATCACAGTTTTCAACTTAAACAATCAAGTTTCACAAAAATCACAGTTTTCACAAATAAATAATCAAGTTTCGCAAACACCAAAAGTTTTCAACCTAAACAATCGAGTTTTCACAATAAAAACAGTTTTCAACTAAACAATCAAGTTTTACAAACACCACAGTTTTCAGCCTAAAAAATATAGTTTCTACAATCACTGTAGTTTTCAACCTTAATAACCAAATTTTCACAATCACAGTTTTCACATTAAAAAATCAAGTTTTACAAACACCAAAGTTTTCAAAATAAATAATCAAGTTTCAACACAAATCAAGAAGCCTAGTTTTCAAGTTAAACACATAAAATTTCATGAAGAATCAGCATTACAACAGCAGAAACTAACACAATCCTAGCAACAACTCCGGTGGAAATCAACTTGATTAAACAATGAGCCACGTAAAAGAATGATTAAACAAGAGAATACAATGATTTCTACCAACTTGATTGATTGTGACCCAACACATTGATAGTATTTGGGATGAACAATACCTGCGATCGAATGCTACACAATCCACCGACAAGTTTTTTGTAGAAACTGATCAATGGCCTGGAAGGTTTGGGCACGCCAACCGGAGCGATGGCAATGTTAATCCCGAGCGCAGTTCCATCAAAATCAACCCAAACTTGAATGTTGCCACCGGAGATCAAGTCAACGGGTGAGTACTGAGTTGCTCCGATTGGATTGCTCTGATTGGATTGGGAACGTACTGAGTTGCGCTGATTGGATGCTCAGATTGGATTGGGAGCGATGATTGAAAGAGGGTTTGTGGAATTGTGAACGATTATTTCAGAAGGGATGGGAAAATAAAAAGTAGAAATATGGTATATATATTTATGGAGGAGGGTCTGTCATGCAATTTCCCTATATTGCTAAAAAGGACCCGCATAAATATTAATTGCAAAAGAGGAGCCGTCTTTCCTATTTTAATTGCAGAAATAGGCCGTCTATATTATAGTTATAATATAGACTGTCTATTCCAAGACTAATATATGAATGTTTAACTTGAACCATTGGTATTGATGCTGATGCTGCCGGCCTGGTCGGCCCGAATAGGCCCCTGATCCCCGATCCAATACCTGGTCCTGCAAGACAGAACCCCGGGAGGTACCCGAGGGTAAACCCTCCGGCGTGATGATGAAAGATGGATCTCGGGAGAGAAAAGGGGTAATCACTTGAATAGTGAGAAGATACTTACTTGGGATAGTGCTGAGGAGCACTATTTATACAGTACCCATGCTCTCCAAGTGGTCCATGCTCCGAGTGTCTTCTAGTGTATCTGTCCCTATCCGAGTTGTACGAACTCGGATACTGCCAAACTACTTTTCCTCGTAGCGGGCCGAGCCCATATTACTACTGGATAATTGGGCCTGGACCTGGTATCACCACTAGCCCCCCGGAAGCCGGTTCTTTTGACCGAGGCTGGGACCTTCCTGATCCGAGGGCGGAAGGACTGGCTTTCTGCATTCCTTCCCGGCCCGACAATGATGAGATGGGCGCGTGGTTTTCGAGGATAATTTATTGTCGACATTAACAGTTTTCACGCTTTCCCACCCCCTTTAATCATTTCTTTTTCTTCTTTTCCTCGCCCCCTATAAATAGGGCCTTTCGTCGATCACTTTCGCCAATCGCTTTCAAATTTCAAAATCTTCTCCCAATTTCTAATCTTCATATTCTATCTCATCCTCAACTCTATGGCGAGCAATACCGCCCAGTCCGATGCCCAGCGCCAGGACGGACTCACCTACTCTCTTCAAAGCACCACTGCTTCCTCCGCTGTGCTTTCTGTCGGCTCGTCGGCGTCTTACGAGCCGATCCACCTCTGCCACAACGTGACTCCGTATGGTCCCATATTCAAACGCTCCAAGAATCGGGAGCAGAGAGAGATAGACAACGCCCGGAAGCATGAACTGAAAGCTGACGTCTGGACTACCAAGTGCCTTAGCGGCATGGGGGTTCCGATACCCTTGATCGCCCGGGTGGCCGCTGTCTCGGCCGAGCAGTCTGTGAAGTCGGTCCGCTGCATCCCTCGGATCCACTTTATGTGGGGTCTGAGCCTTCCCTTTCCCCCGTTGTACGCTCGGTTCCTGGAGGTCTACAACATATCCCCTGCCCAGATGCACCCTAATGTAGTCGCTGTGATGATGGGCTTTCTCGTAAGGAGTCTTCGGTGTGGGATTGATCCATCCTTTAATCTGTGGAAGTCCTTTTATATGCTCATCAAGTGCCCCGGCAAGGAAATGATATTCACCGTCCAGGCGCGTCCCGGGGTCCAAGATTTTATCCTCGGCAAGAAGGATTCGGCCAAGAACTGGCAGGAAAAGGGCTATGTGACTGTCAACCCGAAGTTGTATGAGGTCCATGCCTGGAACTCTGAAGTCGTCGTGGATGTTCGGGAGGCGTTCCTTCCGGAGACTCAACGCGCCAACCACACTACTCTGTCCTCTGGGACTTTGAATCTGGACCAGTACTGGCTGGCCGGCAATTCTATCTACCTCTTTCCCCGGGCGATATACCCCGAGAGCGCTTTCCGGGATAGCCGGTGGATGGTTACCTGGCCTGTTCTAGGTATGCTTGCTCCCTCTTTTACTTTGATGTCCTTGTCCTCCTTTTTTAATGGTTTTATTTAACTGTTTTGTTTTTGTTCGTAGCTCCCACTGTGGAAGACAACCCTCAGGTCCCCATCCCGAAGAAGAAAGGGACCAAGAAAACAAACGCCGCCGGGACAGGGGCTGATTCTGAGGTGGTCAAGCCGGACAAGCGGAAGAAACCTGTCCAACCTCTCCAGCAAAAGACCCCCGTCCCGCATCAGCAACCAAACCCACTGGTGAGCCCCAACCAACAAGCCAAGGATAAGCCGAAGGAGACCGCTCAAAACCAGCCGGGCGATCTGGCCTCTCGGCAGGAACATCTGGAGGATAAGAACAAGGCAAGTGACCCGGTCCAGAACCCTCCTGCTAGCTCCGGGCCTCCTCCCCTTAGTCCGATTATGATTGACATTACTAATGAGCCTGAGGACGGCAAAGGGGATGAGGCCGGTTTTGTGGCCGAAGTCATGGCCCAGCAAGAGTCCGCTCGGGATCCTGCTGTTGACTTGTCGAAGCTCACTGCTGCTGACTTGTCGAAGCTCGCTGCTGCTCCTGTGCCCAATCCAGGTTCCTCACTCGGTCGGGGGTTACCTCTGTTCTCTCCGACCAGGGACGGCAGATCCCCAGCTTCCAGATATACCACCATATCCGCCCCCGAGATTCCTCCTCCCCCTCCATTCTATCCGGCCAAGCGAAGGGGGAAAACAAAGAGTATGGCCATAAGAAGCCTCGGACGGGCGACTCCCGGACTCCATCCTCATCCCGTGCCGATACATCCCCTGCTTCTTCTTCCAACCCGAAGGTAGCCTGTTCGTTCTGCTCTCGGTTTTTATTATTGTTTTGTTTTCTTTTCTTCTCTCTTTCTTTTTTGTTTGCTAAACCGTCGCTCTACAGGTTCAACTTCTTAGCTCTGAGTTCGCCAACTCTCCTGATTTTCAAGCCGCCCTGTCTTCCTTCCTCGGGCGTCACCTCGAGGTGAAGGAAGAAGAGCTGAGGGCCGAGAAGGAGAGTGAACTTCGGGCCGAGAGGAAGACATCGGCTCAACTTCGTGCCAGAGTGAGCGCTCTGGAGGAGGAACTAGAAGCCGCTCGGGGGGCAGACTACAAAGGGCGTCTGGAGTTCGCCGAAGCCATTGTCGACAAGCACCTGGCGAGCCAAACCCTGTCGCTCCGTCTGACCGAGCTGAATCTCGCAGCCAACGCCCATCAATGCCATAATACTTACATGCAGGTTCGGGGCTGGTTCCCTCCTTCAATCAGGGCCTCGTTCAAGAAGAGGTGGTTCAATCCGAATGCCGAGGCTCAACAAATTCATCTGGTAAACACTCTTCAGAAGAGTGGTATGAAGGGTCTTTCCCCCAAGCTATGGGATGCTCTTCGGGAGAAACGGATGTCAACTGAGGACGTCCGGAGCTGGTCAACCGATGTGGTTCGGCTTCCAGGGCCCCTTCCTCCTGCTCCGGTTTCCGGATCTGACCTGCCCGAAGATGAAGACTTCACCCAGTACTGTACTGTGTACGGGCATTACAGAGGCTTATTCGATCCAAAAGACCTCGAAGCCGAGCTCCCATCCCCTCCGCCGGCCGAACCGCAGGACCCATGGGCTGCCGGGGCCCCTCCCTCTCCTGATCTGGAATTTTCTGAAGAGGATTCGGATAGCAGCGATGGCGGGGATGGCGGTGGCGAAGGAGTCCCCAAGAATGTTAGTTAGATTTTTCCCTTTTTTGTTTTCAGTTTTGTAATTTCCTTCCCGGATCTTTAACCCCGGATCCTCATTCTATTAATAAAAACTTCCCTTGCAATTTCTGTCGACACTGGCTTTGTTTTTTATTTATTGCTTTTTATATATTCTGATTACATCCTGTTGCCATCAGGATCCTTCCAGAGTCCTTAGCCCCCTGATTCCTCCCCAAGTTCCAGCTGGAGCCAGCTGTCCGAGTCTAACTGACCTTCTATCCGAGGGGGGGCTCGGTCCCCTGATCTCAGAGTTTCCCGATACCGACTGCTTGATCACCTGCCTGCTCCAGATTCAAGAGGACTTTGGTTCCCTGCCAAAGTGCTACAGACTCGCTTTCGAGAGCATCGACAAGGTCCTTGAATTCGACCTTCTCCTATCGGAGCAGGAGGCTCAGCACCGCAATTTCCAACTTCGGATCCAGAAGGAATTGGATGAGGTATGGCATGACCTCCGGCTGTACTACAGCAAGTGTATGAGAATGCAGAGTACAACCGATCTCCTAAACCAGGAACCGGACTCTCCAACAACAACTTGTGTTAGTTCACCTATCATACCATCTGCTTGGACTGCGTCAGGGGGCGGTTAGTATTCCCCTGCTGACCGACGTTCCCCGGGCAGTTGACGATCTGATTGCCTGGATGGAGAGTTCTGAACGGACCTCTGGCGTCTGGGCAGCGGCCTATCAAGCCGCAATTGATTGGAGGAAGAACATTCTGAACCGGATCGTAGTCCCTCCCTCCGTGTCTCAGATACCTCCTCTTGAAGATATTGTTTTGGCCTATGAGCGTTACGAGCATACTCCTGAGCTCCTAGATCTTGAGGCTTCCGAACGACGCTTAGCCAGACTCCGAACCATTGCTGCCCGGTTCCGCGCTCAGTTTCCTCCTTCGGAGAGTACTCCGGCTCCTGATCAACCTTCCGGTCCCTCTTCTACCGCGGGCTCTCATTCAGCTCGAAATGACAAAGGGAAACAGAAAGCTACTCTAACTGGGAGTAACCCAACCAGGCCGCGAGCGGGGCAGCCTCCAGTTCGAATCGGAGGCCGAGGTGGTCATGCCGGCGTTCCCCAGCCTCCAGTCCGAATAGGAGGTCGAGGTGGTCGTGCCGGCGCTCCCCACCCTTCAGTCCGAGTAGGGGGTCGAGGTGGTCGTACCGGAATTCCCATCCCTTCCTCCAGATCAACCGCCGAGCCGGGGGGTGATGGAAGCGAGAATCCAGATCTTCCCCGGGATCAAGACGAGGAACAACGCATGCTGGAGCAGGTTGTCCAACGGAGCCGACGCGAGACCCGGGGAGGTCCTCCCGGCGAAGCCTCTTCGTCAGGGGCCCGTAGATAGGATCATAGATAGGATCGGACTTCATGTCCTGTTGTTCAGTCCGAGTAGGGGGTCGAGGTGGTCGTACCGGAATTCCCATCCCTTCCTCCAGATCAACCGCCGAGCCGGGGGGTGATGGAAGCGAGAATCCAGATCTTCCCCGGGATCAAGACGAGGAACAACGCATGCTGGAGCAGGTTGTCCAACGGAGCCGACGCGAGACCCGGGGAGGTCCTCCCGGCGAAGCCTCTTCGTCAGGGGCCCGTAGATAGGATCATAGATAGGATCGGACTTCATGTCCTGTTGTAACCTTTCATTTTATTTCAGACATGTATAATAATTTTCGGTTTATGACATCTCTTTCAGTTTTAAAATTCTAATGTGTGCATTCATTTTCTTTAAAATCGGTCAAAAGGGACACACCCTTGTTACAAAAAGTCTGTTTCCAGGATTTTTCTTACCTACCCTTCGGTCGTCCGACCTCTAGGTTTCTATACCGGGCTCCTGCTGCCGGGGACCTATCCTACCTAGGCATCTAGTGCCAGAGGCTATTCTACCTAGGCATCAAGTGCCAGAGGCTATTCTATCTAGGCAACAAGTGCCAGAAACTATCCATAGAACCGCCTGAGGTTTGCTATGTTCCACCTTCGGGGGATTCCCTTCCCCGCTGGGTTTTCCAGCACATAACTCCCGCCCGGGTGGGCTTCTATCACCCGGTACGGTCCCTCCCAGTTGGGTGCCAGCTTGCCTTCCGGCTCCTGGTGACTCTTGTCGTTTCTTCTCATAACTCAGTCTCCTACCTTGAACTGCTCCTTCCTCACCCTCCTGTCATGATACTTCTTAACTTTCTCCTTCACCTTAGCCTCGTGCAAGGCCGCCCTCTCTCTTCTTTCTTCCAGCAGGTCCAGATTCGTTCTGATCTCCTCTTCGTTGTTTTCTTCGGGGACCGGCTCGGCTGTCCGGAGACTGGGGATGCCGATCTCAGCCGGGATTACTGCCTCGGATCCATACGTCAGACTGTAGGGGGACTCTCCGGTCGCAGAACTTTCTGTAGTCCGATGAGCCCACAAAACACTCGGGAGCTCGTGCACCCAGTTACCCTTCGCTCCCTGTAGCCGGGCCTTAATCCCACTCACGATCGTCCGGTTCGTCACCTCCACCTGACCGTTAGCTTGCGGATGATAAACTGACGTAAGCTTCTGACTTATCTCATATTTCACACACCAAGACTTGAAAGGATCATTTTCAAACCGCGCTCCATTGTCGGTCACTATAGCCCTCGGAACTCCGAACCTGCATACAATGTTCCTCCAACAAAACTACACGCAGGTTGCCCCCCGGATATTGGTTAAAGGTTCTGCCTCAACCCACTTAGTAAAGTAATCTATGGCCACAATCAGGTACTTCAAGCTGCCCGGGGCAGTGGGAAAAGGTCCGACCAGATCCAGTCCCCATCTGCTGAAAGGCCAGGCACCTGTTATCCCCATCATCTCTTCCCTGGGTATGTGCACTAGTGGTGCGAACTTCTGGCACTGAAGGCATGAGCGAACCCTATCCTGCGAGTCTTCAAACATGGTAGGCCAATAGTATCCTATCCGTAAAATCTTCCTGGCCACAGTTCTGGCTCCTTGATGACTACCATTCGGGCCTTCATGAACTTCCCGGACCAGGTACTTGCCCTTCTGCTGTTCCACGCATTTCAGCAATGGCTGGAGATAGCCTCTCTTGTACAGTTCCCCCTCCTGAAGTGTATACTTTGGCGCCTTGACCCGGATTTTTCTAGCCACCACTCGGTCGGCCGGGACCTCTCCTGTCAGAAGGTACGCCCGGATCGGAGCCATCCAAGAGTCTTCTGGTGCCACTTCCACTGCCAGGATCTCATCACCCTGTTCGTAACTTCTCCTCTCCAGTGTCTCCCTTCTGAGAGGCGCTTTCTGCCCTGGCTTCAACTTCGAAGATGCCAACTTGCTCAAAGCGTCGGCCTTTTCATTCTGTTCTCTCGGCACCTGCTCCAGGCTGAAACTATCAAACTGCCGGATCATGGGTTGGACCAGCTCCAAGTACCTCTGCAAACTTCTCTCCTTTGCTTCGTATTCCCCATTCACCTGCTGAACTACAATCTGTGAGTCGGTGAAGGCCCGGATCTTTCTTATCTTCAATTCCCGAGCCAGTTTGAGTCCTGCTACCAACGCCTCATATTCTGCCTCGTTATTTGTGGTTTTAAAGTCGAAGTGCAACGCATAGTGGTACTCCTCTCCTTCCGGGGATGTCAACAATACCCCGGCCCCGCTGCCTCCTGCATGTGCTGACCCGTCGACATGCAGTGTCCACCTCGGGCTTGCATCGGGCACTTCCTCGGCGACTGTGTCTGACCCGACCATCTTTGTCAAGAAATCCGCCATTGCCTGGCCCTTAATGGCTTTTCTCGGCTGATATGTTATCTCGTGTTCCCTCAACTCTATGGCCCACTTCATCAAACGTCCCGACGCCTCTGGCTTGAGCATCACCTGCTTCAGGGGGTGGTTGGTCAGGACCACAATCGGATGGGCCTGGAAGTACGGGCGCAATCGCTTTGAGGCGTAACCAGCGCCAACACCAGCTGTTCCAAACTTGTGTACCGAGTTTCCGAACCCTGTAATGCCCGGCTGACAAAGTATACCGGACACTGCCTCCCGTCCTCTTCTCGGACTAATACCGCACTGACAGCCGATGCGGACGTGGACAAGTATAAGAGCAAATCCTTCCCCTCCTTCGGCTTCGAGAGGGTAGGGAGCCGGCTCAAATGTTCCTTCAGATCCCCGAACGCCTTCTCACACTCCTCCGTCCATTCGAACTTCTTCGCCTTCCTTAATATGTTGAAGAAAGGAAGTTTTCTCTCAGCACCTTTCGACAGAAATCGGCTCAAGGCTGCCAGGGAGCCCATCAGCTTCTGCACTTCCTTTACGTTCTTCGGCGACTGCATCCGGCTTATTGCCTCTACCTTCTCCGGATTGACGTCTATCCCCCGACTAGACACCATATAGCCGAGGAACTTCCCAGCCGCTACCCCTACCACACTCTTCTCGGGGTTTATCTTCAGGTTGACCTTCCTTAGAATGCCGAACATCTCCTCCAAGTCTTCTAAGAAACCTGGGTAGCTTCGGCTCTTCACCACCATGTCGTCAACGTATAGCTCCATGCTTCGGCCCAACTGATTTCGAAATATCGAGTCTGCCATCCGCTGGTACGTCGCCCCTGCATTCTTCAAACCGAACGGCATCCGCCTGTAGCAATAGGTTCCGAAATCTGTGATAAAAGCTGTTTTTGGCTTGTCCTCTCCCGACATTTGAATCTGGTGATAGCCCCGGTATGCATCGAAGAAAGCCAGAGCCTCGTACCCGGTGATGGCTTCCACCAACCGGTCGACCGGGGGAAGAGGGTAACTGTCTTTCGGGCAACACTTGTTAAGATCAGTGAAGTCGATACACATTCTCCAGGACCCATTGTGCTTTTTTACTAACACCGGGTTAGCCAACCATTCCGGGTATATAATCTCCTCTACTACCCCGGCTTCCAGCAACTTCAACACCTCCTGTCTCACCACCTCGGCCCTATCCCCTGCCAGGGCCCTTTTCTTCTGTCGGATCGGCTTTAACTCAGGGTATACATTCAGCTTGTGGAGAGCTAACTCCGGAGGTACGCCTGTGAAGTCCTTCTCTTCCCATGCAAATACATCTTCATATTTTGAAAGCAGGGATCGTAACTCTTCCTTCACATCGGTCGGCATTTTTCTCCCGACCTTGATCATGCCTCGGCTCCCCACCTGCATATCTTCTACATCACCCGGGCCTACTTCTCCCTGCACTGCTCCAACCGGGGCCTTCCTAGCCTCCTGAAGGGCTGTGAGCATGCAACTTCTGGCCGTGGACTGGCTTCCTCGAACCGTCGCCACCCCCTGACTGGTTGGGAACTTCATGGTCAAATGGTACGTCGAGCAAATGGCTCTAGCTTGAGCCATCCACGGCCGTCCGATGATGATGTTGTATGGGGACTGAGCGTCTATAACCGCGAAGTTGCACCGGACCGATGTCTTCTTGCTCCTGTCTAGGTCGTCGACCACTGTTACTGTTAAGGACACCCCCAAGGGATGCTCTGTGCGGCCGGTAAACCCTGACAAGGGAGAGGTGCTCGGGCGAAGGTTGTGGCGGCCTATTCCCAGCTGGTCGAAGCAAGAAGCAAACATGATTTCCACACTGCTTCCGTCATCAATGAACACTCGCTTGACCGTGAATCCTTTTATCTCCGCTGTGATCACCATCGGATCCGTATGGGGCGTTAGACTGGGCACCTGATCCTCATCCGAAAAGGTGATGGCCTCGGTGGGGCGCAGTCTCTTCTCCCTGTCCTCACCAGCCGGCATACCGACTCCGGGCCTTAGCCGCTGCGTGGTACTGGGGCCCACCCCCTACTTCTCCATGTATGACATTTATCATCCGGGGAGGGACCTGATTAACCGGTTCCGGGGCCATAACCAGAGCTGCCGCTCCCGGCTGGGCAGCCGGTGCAGGAGCCCCTCGCTGGTTATCATTCCGCGGCCTGTTCCTCCAATTCCTCTTCCTCCCCGCTCCGGCCTGCTGCCCAGCCGCCGGACGCTGGTTCTCCTGGCTCACACAGTCTCTTAACAGCCCTCTCTCGATCAACTTCTCAATCTCCACCCTTAAGCTTCGGCAACCATCTGTTGTGTGTCCATTAGACTTGTGGAAAGCACAATATTTAGCTGCATTCGCTGGAGTCGGATTTCCCGGTATGGGGGCCGGGTCTTGAAACAAGTTGCGATGAATTGTCAAGATTTCCGACCGGGTTTTCGTCAGGGGAGTAAACGTTTCAGCCCGAGGGGGGTCTACCCTCGGCCTCACTGGAGCCGGGCCCGCTTCCCTCCTGACAGGATCAGTAACCCGAGCCTTATCACCTTTTCCCATCCCCTTGTCCTCGAAGTACCCTTCCTCCTTCCTCTTCTTGCTCCCTTCAAGAAGCGAACAATACATCTCCACCTCAAGATCCAGCTGATGAAAAGTGGTCGGGATATTCTCCATGAGCTTTGCCCACAACACCTCATCTCTCAACCCTGCAATGAATCCTGCTATCAGGGCCTTCACTTGAGCGTCTCTGTCGATCACCTTCATAGAGTCGTCCATGTACCTTCCTCCTTTGCCGACTGCCGACTGTAAGCCACCTCGGCCAAAGGGAGGTACTTCTTCCTTTTGGTCTCATATCTGTGCATCAGAGCCCTTGAAAAATCATAGTAATTCCTAAAACTTTCCGAGGGTTGTGCCTCAAACCATGACAAACAGCTTCCCCTCAGATACGAGCTCACCAGCTTGCACATAAGCTCCTCCCGGATGTCACGTGTTCCCATGACGTTATGATACGTCCTGACAAATTCCTCTGGATCTGTCTCCCCACTGTAGGTCGGCACCCCCTCCGGGACTCTCATTCCCATCGGCCAAGGGAAAGTGCTGATGTAACCTATCCAAGGGGAGGTAGGCCTTCCTCCATTCCTTCCTATCAACCGATCCAGCCTCTCCTTTACCGAGTTTAGAACCGCCGGGGCCTGATCTACAACCACCGGGTATGTGCCATAGGTTCCTGCGACTGGGGCCGGCTGAGCCATGGCATATCCGGCCATCGGTGCTTGGCTCTGCATCCACACCGGTCCTTGTATCCCGGGGGCCCAGCCCCCCGAGGCTCCAGGGGGTTGGGCGTAATACCCTCCTGGTGCCGGGGGGTACCCCTGATATCCGTGTTGAATCATCCCGTGTCCTGGAGCTCCATATCCGGGATAGCCCCCACCCTGGCCATATCCCGGCACCATTCCGGCTGGTTGCCCTACACTCCCAGCCTGCCTTTCCAAGTCTATCACAACCGGAGGCCGAAGACTCTCCTGTCCGTGAACAGCAGGGGGTCCTCGGCTGACCACCTCCACAGCCAATGGAGGTAAACCCGCAGGAGGTCCCATCGGGGTCGGGTTAGATCCTGAACCGGGCTGAACCGGGGGTACCCGGACCTCAGTCACCGGAGGGTTCGACTGTTCTTCAGTCGGTTTCGTCCCCGATCCCGATCCTTGCTTTGCCGCCAGCCAACGACGGTACTCCTCCTCCTGGGTGGTAGCGAACTCTCTTCTGTCGCGATCGTCCTGCGTCATTTCCGATTCCCTTTCTCCTTCCGGCTCTGACTCTCCTTCAGAGACGTCTGGATCCGAATGCGCTGGAGCCTTCCCCTTACGCGCTCGATCCCTCATTTGGCGCAAAGTAAGGTCCTCTTCTACTGCTTCCGGTCTTCTTCCTCCTCTACCTCTTCGCGGCGGCCGACCTCGAGGCGGCATCTTAATGCTTTTGTGAACACAGATCGTGTCCCACCGGGCGTGCCAACTTGATGCTGCCGGCCTGGTCGGCCCGAATAGGCCCCTGATCCCCGATCCAATACCTGGTCCTGCAAGACAGAACCCCGGGAGGTACCCGAGGGTAGACCCTCCGGCGTGATGATGAAAGATGGATCTCGGGAGAGAAAAGGGGTAATCACTTGAATAGTGAGAAGATACTTACTTGGGATAGTGCTGAGGAGCACTATTTATACAGTACCCATGCTCTCCAAGTGGTCCATGCTCCGAGTTTCTTCTAGTGTATCTGTCCCTATCCGAGTTGTACGAACCCGGATACTGCCAAACTACTTTTCCTCGTAGCGGGCCGAGCCCATATTACTACTGGATAATTGGGCCTGGACCTGGTATCACCAGATGCTTGCAGTTTATTATGGCTGAACCTATAAGGCCACACATAAAATATGAAATTAGAAATTCTAACCATAATTAGATTGGGGGTCTAATTATAATTATATAAGAATTGAGTCATCAAACCATTGGATTAGGGATTATGTTGACCAATCCAAGGTTTGAAGGAATTCAGTTTATCTCGTATGTAGGTAAGTCTTTACTTGCTGATCAATAACTAGAGGAGGAAGGGGCGGAAAACAGCGAATTGGATCAGGGAAAGACGGCGATTTTGACCGCTTTCCATGGTGGCGTCGTGCAATTGACGCCATCAATGCACGGCGGTCATAACCGCCGTGTAAGATTTACGAGTTCAGAACACTATCCGGATGAGATAGTTCTGAATTCGTAAACGTGCAATATCTAGCAGCGTGCTGGAGACGTTTCCTGATTTGGATACCTATCCTAGATTAGTTTACAAGTTCGGAAAGTTAGTAGGACGTAACAAAAAAAAATGCCGGCCAATTTGGCCGATGAAATCAAAATCAATAAAACAAACATCTTTACCCGTAGATCATGGGTAGCTGTGATTCGATTAGATCGTAGCCTAAAACCCCCAAAAAAATTAAATATCATGCTAATCTATTGATTTTTCGGTCTAAATCATATGAAGAACACATTAAATTTGAAGTCAACTTTTAGCTCAATGTTGTAGATTCAACCCCAATTAATCATCAGCGAACTCATGCTCCATGATAGCAAAACCCAGCGTAACCACCCTAAATTCACAACTTTGGTGAAGATCCGACACCAAGCTCAAACTCGAAGAAATTCATCAAACTCCCTTGAAAGAAAAAGAAAAAGAAAAAGGAAGAGGAGGAGGATGATAAGATTTATGGTTGAAGATGATCATCAACGTGCTTGAAGAGGATCATGAAAAGATTCATGGTTGAAGACTCTTGAAGCCGATCTAGATAGTTTGAATAGAGAGAATGAAGGAGATGAGTGTTGAGAGAGAGGAAGATAGGAGATAGAAAATTATGTAGAACTGTAAGTACGATAAATGAGTATTAAAGGAGAGTCTTGTTTAATATCAACGATCCTATTACGTTTCCGAACTCGTAAATTTAGTAGGGACTCAATAAACGACAGTTTGTTAAAAAGTCACGTGGAACCGCCGGTTATTGAGTTCTTACTAAGTTTCCGAATTCGGAAACTTAATACGATGCAATGCACGGCGGTTTCCCGAAATGCACGCGGAACCGCCGTCCATTGGTGACGTGTTCTTGCCTTTTTTCACTAGTGAATTCTCTAAGACGTTGTTAGTACTCTAGTTACTTATAATATAAATCTTAATTTTTCAAAAACAATATAATAAAATAAATTTTAATTATAGACCAATTACAATATAACAAATATACACGTAAAACCTCTTTATTTGTCTTATAAAGCCTATGATACAATTTCCAAACTATTTATCATAATTCTCCTATTTATATGTGGGTTAGTCTTGGAATAAATGGTTTATATTAATAGACCGAGTTTATATGCAAAAACTTTTTGAGGCGGCTCCTTATTTGCAAACATATTTTTATGCGGCTCCTATTATGCAAATATGTTGGAATTGATATCACGCTCCTGTGGATAATTATAAATACAAATTTCTTTTCTTATTCACGTTTTAATTTCACATTCCCTTTTCTGATCTCCTTGCTATGATTCAATCCACTCGTCGCCGTAGCCAACTCCGAATCGCGGCCGACAGGCGAAACCTCCACACATCCATCTCTAGCCGATCGACAAGGTACCCCAAGCGTCATCGTTTTCCTAGATCAAAATCTTTGTGACCCCCTGGGTAGATCTCGATCGTGTGCCCTGACACCCTCGCCAACGCTGCCGGTGGACACCACGAACCGCAGCGAATCCTCGATCTCCTTGATCGCCACATGATCGTCGGAGTGGAAGGCGAGTTTGAGAATCTTCACGAATATTTGCAGCAGCCGAGAATCTTCACGAATATTTGAAGGCGATTGGAGGATTGGGGTTGTTAGGATGGATCGCCATCACAAAGCCACCTTCATTCGGAATCATTATAGGAGCTCTTGATTTCGGCTCAACAATTCAAATTGTGGATCACACTTTTTTAGACCCTCCTAGATGTAAGTGGATCGGCCCAATTAAATTGGTAATGAAAATTACGTTTCGTCGAGATGTGCCGGAGGTAGATCACTCTATCAAACGTTCGCACACGTGCAACTGTTCTCCCCACACCACCGCCGCCCATTGTCCATTCTCTTCATTTGGGAGTTTCACCGAACTTGAGGTTTTCTCTCTTCTTCTCTTTTCATTTATTTTCTTTACTATCCTTGCATTAGTCATATTTACTTTTAATTTCCTTTTTATAGTTTTTTTTAGAAATAGGACAAAGGGCTAAGTACTTTAATTGGTCAACTTTTGCTCAAATATTTGTCAAGAATGTTATTTGTCAATTCTAGATTTTTTTTCGATGGTCCTTTTTCTAGGTTAGAAATTAGCTTTTGATTTGGATTATATAAGAAGATGAGAAATCTAAGCCAGAATAGTTTGATTGCTTTATAGTGTTTCCTTTCGAATTGGACTTGTAGATTACAAGGTCTAAAGTCCACTTGCTCTTCTTGTTTGATGAAGTTAGACACTCATTCACATGACTTCAATTTGTGAAACTAATTTTAAAAGTCTCTTACTAGTTTCAATTGGAGAATCTGACAAATGTTTAATAAGAATGGCCGGGAATGATTGCAACCTGAACCAATATTTTAACATGTGTGTGCTCAACTAATCAGACTTAGATTAGATGAAATTGTCGTTAATTACAACCACTATTTTTATATCCCATATTTTCTCTATGTTTATAGGATAGAATTAGATATATTGCCCTTGTCTTTTATCTTATTCATAGTTATAATTTTCTTGATTAATGGTTTAAGAAGACCTAATCCATATATTTGGTGGTTTCAACAAATAATATCAAAAAAGACCATTGAAATATGTCTTTTAAAATTTAATCCATAACATGAAAATATAAAAATGTATTCTTTGATAATTTCAATAATTAAGATTTCAATTTTTATGTTGCGTGATTTAAATCTTAGTATCTTACTTCTATTTTAATTTATTTTACATTTAACGTTCTTGGTACTCCCTCCGTCTTATCCAAATTTGCACATTAGACTTCTCACTGTCTTTAAGAATCATGTTTGACTGTTGATATCTTCCATTATATATGATAATAACATGTAAAATATTACTTTTTGAAATTAATTAAATGTAACAAGGAATTTAACAATACTGAAAATGATAATAATTTTATAATTTATATACAATTTTTAAATTTACAATCAAAATTTACTCAGTTTGACTCTAAAAGGTCAGATGTGCATATTAGTTTGATACAAATGTAGTATTATTTTCTAATATAATCCTTATTAGTGCTGCCCCTAGGTATTTGGGGGTTTGAGGCGAATAATTTTTATAAAGGTCCTTGATAGAGGGTCTGTTGAAATTTAAATTGCTGTAACAGTGAAAATCGTTTGGAAAGGCAATTTTAATACGTAAATGAGAAATGAATTAAGATAAATTAAAATGGTGAATTTTTCAAAAATGGGACCCATATTTTGGCCAATTTTTAGAAAATATAGGGATTAAAGAATAATTTTTATTAAAAAAAAGTATACCAATTTTGCTTTTCTTACATAAATGAGATGCTATTTTAACTATATTTTTTGAGTATAAAGCGTAGTGTCGCGAATCGACGTGACCTGATCGGAAAATATAGCCGGAACCAAAACGGAAAAGAATGACATGTATTGATTAGTCAGAAAGGAGGAGAGAGAATAAGAGTGGCTCAAATGAGCAATACAATCATGATCCTAACTCTAGATGATCTAACAAACTAACAGAACTAATCTAATATACCCAGAACCCGAGCTGCCGCCGATGGCAGTTGCAACTGATCGTTGACCAATCAGTTGAACTGATCTCAGCTGCTTCTTAGCTCATTTTTTCAATTAAGCCCCTCTATTTTATTATTCTTCTAAAATCACCCCAATATCATGACATCCCATCCCCCTTAACTGAAAGCTTGACCTCAAGCTTTGAAACTGGGAAACTGGTGCACTACAAAATCTTTATCTTCCCATGAAGCATCCTCAACTGGAGCTCCTTTCCACCAGATCAACCATTGCAACACAACTCTTCCATCCCTGTTGAGTAATCTTCTCTGCAACGCCTTGAAAGGTTCCAACAAAGGCAAATCTTGCAATTCTTCTGGAGGTATAGTCACCTGTTGATGGTTATCAGGAGTAGTGCCAATGTGTTTCTTTAAAAGAGACACATGGAAAACTTGATGTATTTTACTTGTGCCTGGAAAATCCAATTTATAAGCCACCTCTCCCACCTTCTTAATGATCAAGAAAGGACCATAAAACTTTGGTGCCAATTTCAGATTCTCCCTTTGAACTAAAGAATTTTGCCTGTATTTCTGCAACTTGAGATACACCCAATCTCCTAACTCCCTTTCAGTCCTTTTTGTATCAGCATATTGCTTCATCCTCTCCTGAGCTATCTTTAGATACTTTTTCAGCAACTGATTCACTTGCTCTTGCTGTTGAATTAAGTTCCGAGTAGCAGGAATTAATGAATCAGTAAGTACACCTAATGGTAAAGTGACTGGTTTAACCCCATATAAAGCCTCATAAGGTGTCATATTAATGCTGGAATGGTGTGAAGTGTTGTACCACCATTCAACTGCTGCCAACCACTCACTCCAAAACTCAGGCTTATCACCACAAAAGCACCTCAGATATTGTTCCAGTACTTGATTAACTCTCTCACTTTGTCCATCAGTCTGTGGATGATATGATGTACTGAGTTGCAATTTAATCTGCAAAAATTGCTTGTAAAAACCTTATCTCTGTCAGATGTTATAGTAGTTGGAATTCCATGCAATCTGCAAACTTCTTTCATAAAACATTTAGCCACTTGTACTGCTGTAAAAGGATGACTTAATGGTATGAAATGACTGTATTTAGTCAATCTATCCACTACAACCAAAATAGTATCATACACTCCAGATAAAGGTAACTTCTCAATGAAATCCATTGTGATTTGATTCCAAGCATGAGAATGAATGGGAAGAGGCTGTAATAATCTAGGACTACTACAATGCTCTACTTTATTCCTTTGACATACCTCACAGTTTTTTATAAATTCAATGATCTGCTCTTTCATTTGAGGCCAACAGAAAAGAGACAAAATTCTTTTAATTGTTGTTGTCTGTCCAGAATGACCCCCTACTGGAGATTCATCCATTGCATTCAAAATTTGGCTCCTGGCAGTACCATTACTACCCACCACTATTTTTCCTCCCTTCTTCAGCAATCCTTAAGTATAACTATACAAACTCTGATCCTTGGTTGCAGTATTTGTTAAAATCAGACCAACAATTATATCTTGACAATACTTATCTCCTTCATAGCTGGCTTCTATTTGAAGAATCCACATGGGAAGAACAGAAGTACTATTGGAGACCTTATTACACTCCTCAATTGTCCTTTGTAAAATAACACTGTCCTCTTCTGGACACTCAAGATGGTCCTCATCCTCATTTTTCTGAGATGTCTCAAACTGTGTAGGGTCATTTTCAGCTCCACTAATGCAACCACATTCTGTCTTATTGCCAGTCTCTTTATCATAATGCACAGCTTGTCTGGACAATGCATCTGCCACAGCATTAGTTTTTCCAGCCTTATATTGAATTTCAAAACTCAATCCCAGTAGCTTAGTGATCCATTTATGCTGTAAGGCATTGGTCAATTTTTGCTCAATCAGATATTTAAGGGCTCTGGTGATCAGTCCTTATTATAAAATGATGACCAATGAGATAATGCTTCCACTTATCCACTGCCATGACTAATGCCAGTAATTCTTTTTCATAGGTTGATAAACCCCTATTTCTGATGCAGAAAGATTTACTGAGAAATGCAATTGGTCTTTGATCTTGCATAAGGACAGCTCCCATTCCTACATCTGAAGCATCTGTTTCAATAATGAATTCTTTATCAAACTCTGGCATTTTAAGAACTGGAGTAGTAGTCCTTATCTCATTGAGTTTATTAAAAGCAGTGGTTGCCTCATCTGTCCATTTAAATGCATTTTTCCTGAGAAGATTGTGTAATGGTTTGCAGATCACTCCATAATTAGATATAAATCTTCTATAATATCCAGTAAGCCCCAAGAAACCTCTCAGTTCTTTAACATTTCTGGGCAGTGGCCATTTCTGTACACTCAATCTTGTGATTATATACTGCCACTCCATCTCCTGATATTATGTGGCCAAAATAATCCACTGATTTTTCAGCAAATGAACATTTAGATAATTTGGCAAACAAATGATGCTCTTTCAGAATAGACAAAACAATCTGTAATGTTCCAAATGTTGCTGCTCAGAAGTGCTGTAAATAAGAATGTCATCAAAGAATACCAAAACAAATTTCCTCAACTGTTTTGCAAAAATGACATTCATTAATCCTTGAAAAGTAGCAGGGACATTAGTAAGTCCAAATGGCATTACAAGAAATTCATAATGTCCACTATGAGTCTGAAAAGCAGTTTTAGGGATGTCATTTCTGCTAACCCTAATCTGATGGTACCCACTTCTAAGATCCAACTTGGAAAAATAACAAGCTCCATGTAATTCATCCAATAATTCATCAATAACAGGAATGGGAAATTTATCTTTCACTGTAGCAGCATTAAGTCTTCTGTAATCTACACATATTCTCCAAGAATCATCCTTCTTCTTTACTAAAATGACTGGAGAAGTAAAATGACTATTACTTGGCTGAATGACTCCACTTTGCAGCATCTCAGCAACTTGCTTTTCTATGGCAATGTGGGTACCTGTAGGGTTTAATTTTGAAAGGTAAAGCATCATTTTTGAGAGTAATTTTATGGTCTATTTTCCTTGTTGGAGGTAAAGCAATAGGAATAGAAAAGACTTCATAAAAAAAACACAGCACCTGCTTGATCATTGCAGAAGTCTGACACTTGTGGATCTCTTCTTCCACTAAAGTCTTGCTATTGACAGATTTTTTATACTCTCTCACTTCTTGACCAACATTGACCTCTAACTCTAATAATTGTGCCTTTCTTTTCCCTTTCTTTATCAGATAACCATCTCTCAGTAATTCTTCATTAGAAGCCATTTTACATCTTACTCCATCAGTCCTTCCTCTTAGAGTCCAATAATTTCCCATACTGAAAATTGACACTTGGTGTTTCTTCCAATAAAAAATTACAGGATCAAACCTTGACAACCAATCTACTCCCATGATAAGATCAGTACCTCCCAATTCCATGACTTTGAGGTCAAAGATAAATTGATGATCTTGCAGATTCCAAATTACTCTAGGACAAAGCTTTGCTCCATCAACAATGGTTCCATTGGCAATTCTTACTGAATAAGTAGATACTCCCATAGTTCCCAATCCACACCTTGCAATTACTCTTGGATCAATGAAACTACTAGAAGCACCAGTGTCCAACAATATACTCACCACTTCACCATATACAGTGCCATGAAAAATCATTGTATTGTGTTGTCTTTCAGATAAGGGTAACCCTACTGAATTCAAAGATATTACTTCTTCTTCATCTGAACTGTCCAATAAACCAAGCAATTCTCCATCAGATTCAGCTACCATACTAGTACCAGGTTTCACCTGTTCATCACTCCCAATACAGTGGATCTGAGTCAACTTACATTGATGGCCAGCTCCAAACCTTTCTCCACATTTGAAACAAAGACCATTTTCCCTCCTATACTGCAACAATTGAGGTGAAATCTTGGTGAAATTAGATCCTTTAGTCTCCTTAGGACTGTTCTCCTTATTTACTTTATTCCTCCAGACATTACTATCCTTACTAGTAGCTTTCCATGGAAGCTTGTCCTGGAAATTCTTAGCAATAGGAGGTTGATGAGAAGTATAAGAAGAATTTCTCTTTTTCTGAGCCACCTCTAACTTCCTTTCCTGCCATAATGCCAACTCCACAGCTCTGTGCAAGGTAGAAGGACTCAACATTATCACTCCAGCCTGAAATTCCTCTTTCAATCCACTTATAAAACTAGAAATATAATACTCCTCAGTTGGTTGTAAATGTTTGACAGTTAATAAATTCCTGAGTTCATCAAACTCCTCCTGATAAGCCCTGACAGATGTTTTCTGTTGTAATTTGTTGAACTCTGCAACTTCATCTCTCAAAGTAAGTGGAGTAAACCTCTTGAGCAACAGAGAGCAAAATTCATTCCAACTAATGTCTTTCTTCCCTTCTATAGTTAACTGGTACCAAATTCTAGCATTCCCAACCATATAGATTTCCACAGCCTGTGCTCTTTGATTATCAGGTACTTGGTAATAGTTAAAGAAAGTTTTACAGTTTCTCAGCCATTCTCTAGCACCTTTCCCCTGAAACTAGTTAAATCAATTTTAGCTTGCTGCATTTCAACACCTCTTCCAAATCTAAGCCTCGAATCAATATCTGAGTTCCATTAACCATTTCCTCCTCTTGCCTATCCTCATACCCATACTTATTGACTGAAACTAGGGGATCACTCTTAGAATCATGCAACTCAGATTTGTATCTATTATTATCCTCCAAAACTTTATCACTAGCAGTACAATCAGCAGGCAACAATTTTGCAGCATTTTGCATAACACATTTCGGATTATTAACAACATTTGCTCTTCTAGGAACTTCTAAAGGCAAGAAGTGAGGTGGTTGCATACCTAACACCGAAGGTGGCGCTGAATGACTGCAGCCTCCTGGTTGTTCCGGTATGCAACCACTTTATTCATTTGCGCTGGTGATCCTGGCCGGCGCAACAGTTCAAACAAACTGTCAAATCTTTGATGTGCCTGCAATGCATCAGCATCTCTGAACTTCTGAGCTTGGAGCCTATCAGCCTCTCGCTCCGCCGCACGCTCAGTCTCCATCCGCTCCAACTTTGAGCGTTATCTTCAATCATCACTTTCATTTCCTGTGAAATAACCTCCAATTTTGCATCCAAATGTGCATCAATCGCACGCTCCATGATCGCTTCCCAGTCCTTAGGTGGTGCCATGAGCGATGATAGAGACGGCTCTGATACCACTTGTCGCGAATCGACGTGACCTGATCGGAAAATATAGCCGGAACCAAAACGGAAAAGAATGAACTGTATTGATTAATCAGAAAGGAGGAGAGAGAATAAGAGTGGCTCAAATAAGCAATACAATCATGATCCTAACTCTGGATGATCTAACAAACTAACAGAACTAATCTAATATACCCAGAATCCGAGCTGCCGCCGATGGCAGTTGCAACTGATCGTTGACCAATCAGTTGAACTGATCTCAGCTGCTTCTTAGCTCATTTTTGCAATTAAGCCCCTCTATTTTATTATTCTTCTAAAATCACCCCAATATCATGACACGTAGGCCTCAATTATCTCACTATTGGGCCGGACCTGCTCTTTACGACTAAAATCATAGTGCATACTAAATAATTTTAATACTGACGTGCATACGTCGTGCATTGCTAGTTATATTTGCACGTCAACCATATTTGCACGATAACTTTAAACCATCGTACAAAGTTTCAAGTTTGAATTTAGTTATGTATTGGTTAAATTGACCATTAAAAGACATTATTCATTTTTATATCAAAAGGTATTCATGCATTTTTCACAAATATTAAAGAAAAAAACCTAAACTATCATATCTCAAATTTTAACCTAATTCATGTCGTGAAGATACTGATTAATGATCCACAATACATTAAAACTATACTTGCAGAAAACTCAACCAAGGCAATCATTACAAGCAGGAGACACCATGTCGAGTATTTTCAATGTCGTCAGAGCTTCTCCAAACACCAAACAACCTCTAACTAATTAAATAACTTTAATATATATATATATATATATTATAAATGGTAAAGTTAAACACCTTCACAAAACTTTATAAATATGAATATGATTTCTTTTAATTTTAGATACAGTAGAACCTAGATAAATGAATATTACTTTGACAAAAAAAAAATCATTTAGTAAATTATTTATTTATTGATAATTGAATAATAATTTATCTACATGATTTTTTAGACGTGCGCGCATGAATGATTGACGTGCACATTATCATAAAGTGCACGTTATTTCTGTGTGCATGCATGATAATTAGAGTTAAGATACTCATATACATTAAGCAAGGTGCATTCTGATATGAAAGAAACAATTAATTTTGGAGGCATTTTTGAAAAAATATATACCTTAATAATGTGTCTTGAAAATTAGTTAGTGATGAAATGTATTAATGATATATTATATAAACAAAAATATATTTTGAAATACAGTGATTATACATTTATATTTATATTAAAGAATTCATTTGTATTTTATTTATTAATTAATTAAACGAGATTATTTGTTAAACACATTAATCCAAATTGAGACTGAAAACAATTATTCATTAGACGAGATTATGCATTAGTCAAAAGTTCATTTATCGAGATTCTAGAACATTCTCAAAATCTATGCCAATTAATAGTCCATTTTATTTATATTTTATTTTCAAAATACGGTGATCAAATAATACATAATAGAAATTTTCAAAAGAGACCGTCCATAATTTAGAATATACAATTTTTAAGTAGGAAAATATGAAGGTCCTTATTTGCAAAACACGGAGGGACTTACTTGCAATTTTCAAAAACTTACTCCTTCCTTCCAAAATCACGCGCGCGTACACTGGTGGGACCCACCACGTGTATTCTCTTTTTCTTCTTTTCTTGCAAAAATGTAGACATCAATACCCGAACCTATGATCTCTAGACATATGACTTTGCCACTGCACCAACTCACCCTTAATGATGTTTTCTGCCACATTATAAATATATAATATATATTGAATAAAACCTTATGATTTAACTTTAAAACTTTTGTGTTATTGTGCACAAACTATTAAAATTAAAATCTTTGTACTTGTTAACTGAAACTTCCTTATTTAAAATTTAAACATTCCACTTTATGTTGAAAACTTCTGTATTTAATCTACATCAATTAAAAACAAACATTATACTTTTAATCAAAAATTTCAAAATTTAAATCTACAACCTGTTAAAAACACCAACATTGTATTTTAAATTAAAAACCTCCGTATTTTAACTATAATCTATTAAAATCAAACATTTAAATTTTAATAAATAAATTCCGTATTTTAATGTGCAACATATTAAAATTCAAACGTTCTACTTTTAATTAACAACTTTCGTATTTTAATCTACAATCTATTATTCAAACATACTACTTTTAATTAACAACCTCCGTATACAACATATTATAAAAATCAAACATTATACTTTTAATAAAAAACCTCAGTGTTTTAATGTACAACGTATTAAAATAGTATTTCGGCGTGAATAGTACTAGGATATAAATAGTATTGTGCTGTAAATAGAATTGGGTCATGAATAGTGCACGCATGAATAGTACCGGATCATAAATAGTGCGCCCAACATACGGTAGAAGGAACTCCAAATAAGCCTTTGAGCATCTACTTTAAAGAAGCCGTGGGGATTCTGGGAAAGAGCCGTGAAACCCAAATCGAAGAAACGGATGAATATGGGAGGTTGAAGAAGTTGGAGGAAGTTATTTTTTAATTATAATAAATTTTAAATACATATCCATACTATCCATGCGTAGGCACGGGGATCACTTTTAAAAAATTACATTCCTGAAATAGTAATAAATTAAAGTGATCATCCATGCTATATGATAGGCAAAATGTACGAACATCAAATTAACATTTCCTGAAATATGAATAAATTAAAGGTTTTCATCCCTTGCTCCTATCATAAGCAAAGATACAAACATCAATGAAAATGCATTTCCTGAAATAGGAATAAAGGTGATCATCCCTTGCTATGATAGGAAGGCATAAACTTCAAATTTACATTCCTGAAATATGAATAAATTAAAAGTGATCCCCGCTTACTTCATTTTGACAGTTTAATATATAACAGGATCATCCTAATATATGCAATCATTCCTTATTAATTTATGATTGGGCTACGTATTCAATCATTAACCAGACGGATTTATGCTTTCTATGTTAGGGTTTTAGAAATTTACTAAAAATATCTTAACCAATTAATACATTACAATTGTACACGTGTCATTATCTTATTGGTGCCTGATAAGGGTTATATCAGGAGCATCCGGATGAATGTTCTTCTCTATTTTTGGCGACCATTCCTTTCTTCTATGATAGGCAAGGCACAAACATCATATTTTTAACAATTATAAAGCAGTTTTCTGCAATTCGTAACCAATCCAAGTGCTACGCATTAAAATTTGAAATTTACCTTGTACACTCCACTTTTCATTCTAGTTTAACTAGAGGATTAGAAGACGGAGGAGTTCGAAGAGACAAACCATTTGATGCATCCACAAGGTCAGATAATTTGTTGTTTCCAAAGTTTGTTGCAGTGATTAGTTGAGTAGTACAAGGAAGAACTGCTGTATTTTGCACTATTTTGCATTTCAGGTTTTGCTTTGCTTTGTTGAAATATTTGAAGTAAGTACATGGAATGTGGTTGTTTTGGTAGTCTCAATTAATAACAGGTATTATAACAAAGCTTTTCTCGCGATAGACGAAGTTTGGAAAAGAGGTTAGCCCTCAAACTTTTATTCAATCAAGTCTGCTTTTCTTGTGAAATAACAATGAAATTTATAAAACGGAAAATAAAATTAGAATATAAAAGAATTATTCTAAAATTAGTCAGCCATGTTATAAATCTTATAAATTATTCCAAACTTCCAAAAATGTAAAAATCTTATCATCCATATTACTGACCCATCACTAGGCCTTGAGGACAACGTTAGAGAATTTACATTCCTGAAATAGGAATAAACTAAAGGTGATCATCCTTGCTTCTATGATAGTCAAAAGCACAAACATTAAAATTACATTTCCTAAAATAGGAATAAATTAAAGGAAAAATTCCGACAAAAGCAGTAATAAGAGTTGAAATTCGTACTTAGATTGTAAAACTTTTAATATTTCTATTAAGGGCGTTCAATTACTTTTAAAACAAATTTACCCTTTTTTATTCTTTTTCTAAATTTAGTTTTACTTAATTTTATCATGTATAAAAACTTTATCATGAAAATTTTATCATGTATATTATCAAAAATTATCAAGAATAAGAATTATCATGGAAATTTTATCATGCAAAGTATCGAGAATTATCAATAACCATTATCATGTAAATTTGATCATGCAAATTATCAAGAATAAGAATTTTACAGGTAACATTAATATAAAAATGTAACATTATCATGTATAGTTACATTAAATATTAGTTAAACTATGGCTAATATACCCTAAATCCCCTATAAATTAAGACCAAATCTCTGATGAAATTGTATCCCAATAACATCCTGCAAGTTTATATATTGAATTAACCAATTACAAGGATATGGAGACGGAAGATAAAATTTAATACATGGAGAGAAGTCCATGATAAAAATCTTATAAATGATAATTTACATGATAAAAATAAGTGAAACTAAATTTACATAAAGAATAAAAGGGGTAAATTTATCTTAAAAGTAATTAGATGTCCTTAATAGAAATATTAAAAGTTTTACGCTTTCAGTAGGAATTTCAACTCTTAAATTATGTCCTTTGTGAAAATTTTCCCTTAATTATATGTGATCATCCCTTGCATCTATGATAGGCAAGGCACATCACATTTTTAAAAATCATAAAGCAGCATTCTTTATTTTTTACTTTATACACTTTTATTATTAGGGATTACAAAAAAAAATTATTCTACTTTTATTAGTTTTAAGATGAATGAATTATCATATGTTCATTAAAATTGTTAATTAATTATATATAAATGGTGGTGCAATTTCACACTATAGAGTAATGTATCTTCGAACATGTAGCAAACCTTTAGCTAATATAAAACTAGTCAAATCAGAATAATTATCTAAATTTCAACGTGTCATTTTTTCAATCTCTAGTAGGGGTGAGAACGATCACGAGCGTTCGTTAAAAAGATCGAGACCGGATCGGTTAAAGATCGGATCGAGACCGTTCATTTAATAAATGAACCGATCATGATCAAAATTTTATGATCGTTTATTAAATGAACGATCAACGATCATGAACATAAAAGATCGATCATGATCGCGAACAGATCGATAAGATGATCGATCGATAAGGTGATCGAGATCGATCGGTAATATAATTATATACATTAATAATAATGAGGAAATATTTTGATTTTAATATGTATGTTTACAGTTTGTTGTGTATTTTTATTAATTTGATAATTTATGTATTTTTTATTTTTTAAAAAAATTAACTTTTAAGTTGATCAAATGATCGATCACGATCGATCGCGATCGATCGTTATCGATCATTGATCATTTGATCGGTTATCTATAACGAGCCGATCACGATCATTGTGATTCTTAAACGAGCCGATCACGATCATGAATTATTTTGATCGCTTCGATCGCGATCGATCGTGATCACCTTAAATTTTAAACGATCCGATCATGAACATAGTGATGATCGTGATCGGATCGACTCGTTATTACCCCTAATCTCTAGTGATAAATGATGCTGCCTGCCTGGTCAGTCCGGGTAAACCCCTGATCCCTGATCCAATATCTGGTCCTGCAAGACAGAACCCCGGGAGGTACCCGAGGGTAGACCCTCCGGCGTGATGATGAAAGATGGATCTCGGGAGAGAAAAGGGGTAATCACTTGAATAGTGAGAAGATACTTACTTGGAATAGTGCTGAGGGGCACTATTTATACAATAACCCATGCTTCCCGAGTGGTCCATGTTCCGAGTGTCCTCTAGTGTGTGTCGCTGTCCGAGTTGTACGAACCCGGATACTGCCAAACTAGTTTTATCCTGTGACGGGCCAAGCCCATACTATCATGAGGTATTTGGGCTTGGGCCTGGTATCACCACTAGCCCCCTGAAAGCCGATTCTTCCGTCCGAGGGTATGAACTCCTCTGATCCGAGGGCGGGAGGATTGGCTTTTTGTATTCACCCCGGCCCGACAAAAAATGAGTTGGGCGCGCCCTTTTCAAGAAAGATTAATGGTCGTCATCATTGCTTTCTCGCGTCCCAAGCCCATTCAATTGTCGCTCTTTCGCCTTCCTCTTCTTGCTTTCTATAAATAGGCCTTTTTTCCCCCATCATTTTCGCAAATCGCTTTCAACTTTCCAAGTTCTTGCTGCCATTTTTTCCTCTCCAAATCTGCATATTCTCTCTCCTCTTCAATCACTATGGCCTCCAACAATGCTCAGTCCTCCAATGTCGATCAGTCCGATGCCGTCGTGACTTACTCTCTTCAGAGTACTGCTCCTCCCCCTTCGGCTTCCGTTGGCTCATCGGCGTCCTACAAGCCGATTCATCTTTGTAGCAACGTCTCTCCCTCCGCTCCGATCTTCAAACGCTCCAAGAACCGGGAGCAGAGACAGTTTGACAACGCCCGGAAGCACGAAATGAAGGCTGACGTCTGGACCACCAAGTGCCTCAGCGGCATGGGGGTTCCGATACCCTTGAACGCCCAGATCTCCTCTGTTTCGGCCGAGGAGTCCGTGAGGTCTGTCCGGTGCATCCCCCGGATTCACTTTATGTGGGGTTTAAGTCTTCCCTTCCCCCCGTTGTACTCCCGGTTTCTGGAGTTCTATACAATCTCACCATGCCAACTACATCCGAACGTGATTGCGGTGATGATGGGCTTTCTGGTCAGGAGCCTTCGATGCAAGATTGACCCCTCTTTCAATCTGTGGAGGTCTTTCTATATGCTTATCAAGTGCCCGGGTAAAGAGATGATCTATACCGTTCAAGCACGGCCCGGGGTCCAGGACTTCATCCTCGGCAAAAAGGACTCGACGAAGAACTGACAGCATAAGGGGTATGTGAAGGTCAACCCTGAACTCTTCCCGGTCCCCGGCTGGAATAACAACGTCGTCGTCGACGCCCGGGAAGCCTTCCTTCCTGATACTCAGCTTGCATCTCATACTGCCCTGGCCTCGGACACTCTCAACCTTGACCAATACTGGCTTGCTGGCAACTCGTTGTATCTCTTCCCCCGCGCTATATACCCGGCCGGTGCCTTCCAGGACAGCCGTTGGGTCGTCATTTGACCTGTTTTGGGTATGTCTAACTTCTACCTTTTTCCTTACTTCTTCTTAATTCAAATTCTAATCGACTATCTTCTTCCTTTCAGCCCCTACTTTGGAAAATGACCCTGAGGTGCCGATCCCTAAGAAGAAGGGCCGGAAGGTCACCCAAGCAGGAACTGGGGCCGACCCTGAGCCAGCTCCATCGGAGAAGAAAAAGAAGAGTGGCCCGCACAAGAATGCCCAACCGGATCCTTTGGCCGAAACCAACCCGCAGCCGAAGGGTCAGTAGGTCGGGGATAAGAACAAGGCAGGGGGCGATCAAGACCGCCATGTCGATCCTGACTCGCAGCAGGGGCGCCAACAAGACAAGAACAAGACTAAGGGGGGTGATCAGGATCACCATGTTGGTCCTGACTCGCAGCAGGGGCGCCAACAAGACAAGAACAAGACTAAGGGGGGTGATCAGGATCACCATGTTGGTCCTGACTCGCAGCAGGGGCGCCAACAAGATAAGAACAAGACGAACGAGACCGTTCAGGCTCCTCCCCTTGGCTCGGGACCCCTCACCCTTAATCCCGTTGAAATCATTGATCTCACACCCGATCCTGAGGTTAGCCGAGGGCATCCGGAGGTACTCATGACCGAAGCGTCAGCTCAACAGGAGTCCGTTCGAGATCCTGTCGAAATTAATCCTGCTGTTGTTCCAGCCGGAACCCTAGGTACTCCTGTGCTTATCCCGGGGCCACCTCTTGGCCGAGGGATGCCCCTATGGCCCCTGGCTAGAGATGGCAGGTCGCCTATGTCTAGGTACACCACCATCCCCGCCCCTGAGATTCCTCCTCCCCCCCCCTTCGTTCCCGGCAAGCGGAAAGGGGAGAGCTCCGATCATGGCGGGAAGAAGCATCGGACGAGTGGATCTCCAACCCCATCATCCTCTGTCAACACTCCACAAATTTCATCTGCCAACCCTAAGGTATTTTTCCTTTACTATCCTTCTGTCTCTCTTATTATTATTATTATTATTATTATTTAAAAAACTCATCTACCCTGCAAGTTCAACTTCTCAGTTCTGAGTTTGCCAACTCCCCTGCTTTTCAAGCCGCCCTTGCTTCCTTCCTCGGTCATCATCTCGAAGGGAAAGAAGAAGAACTGAGGGCCGAGAAGGAGAACGAGCTCCGGGCCAAGAGAGAGGTCTCGGCTCAACTTCGAGTCAGGGTGAGTGCCCTGGAGAGAGAGCTGGAAGCTGCTCAGGCGACGAACTATAAGGATCAACTAGAGTTCGCCGAAGCCGTCGTTGACAAGGTCCTGGCCAGCCAGACTCTGTCACTCCGTCTTACCGAGCTGAGCATGGCCGCCAATGCCCACCAGTGCTATAATACTTATATGCAAGTTCGGGGCTGGTTCCCCCCTTCAATCCGAGCGTCGTTCAAACGGCAATGGTACAACCCGAACGCCGAGGACCAACAACTGCACCTGGTGAATACCCTCCAGAAAGGTGGCATGAAGGGCCTCTCTCCCAAACTATGGGAAGCGTTGCGGGAGAAGCAAATGTCAACTGAGGATGTCCGAAGCTGGTCAACTGATTTGGTTCGGCTTCCTTGCCCTCTTCCCCCTGCTCCAGTCTCCGGAGCCAATCTGCCCGAAGACGAGAACTTTCCTCAATATTGCACCGTATATGGGCATTACAGGGGATTGTTCGATCCAAAAGATCTCGAGGCTGAGACCTCCTCATCCCCGGAGGCCGGCCAGGCGAACCCGGGGACCGCCGAGACCCCTCTTTCCCCTCCTCTACTCTTCTCCGATGATGGTTCGGACAATGACAGTAGCGATGACGGGGACAACCAAGGAGGAGCAGCTCCGAATGTTAGTTAGATTTTTCCCCTTTTTTTTTATTATTCTGTTTTGTAATTTCCTTCCCGGATCTTCCAACCCCGGGCCCTCATCTTGATGAATAAACATGCTTTCTATTTCTATCGGTGCCGTTGCTTCTATTTATTTCTTTTTCTTGTCCTGACTTGATCCTGTTGGCATCAGGGTTCTTCTAGAGTCCTTAGCGTCCCCGTTCTCCCCCCGGCTCCAGTCGGAGCCGGCTGTCCGAGTCTGATCGATCTACTATCTGAGGGAGGACTCGCCCCCCTGATCTCAGAGTTTCCCGATGCCGATTGTCTGCTCACTTGCCTGCTCCAGATCCAAGAGGACTTCGGGTCCCTGCCGAAATGCTACCGGATGGCCTTCGAAAATATCGACCGAGTTCTGGAGTTCGACCAGGTTATGACAGAGAAGGAGGCCCAACACCACAATTTCCAGGTCCGGATCCAAAAGGAACTGGACGAGGTGTGGCATGATGTCATCCTGTACTACAATAAGTGCCAGCGAATGCAGAGCACGACCGAGCTCCGTAGGCAAGTTACCACACTGGAAACTGAGAACGAGCGACTGGCCACTAGAAATCGGACTCTGCAGCAGGAGCTGGTAATAGTTCATCTTTCCTACCACCTGCTAGGCCTCCGCCAAGGGGAGGTCGACATACCCGTACTAACTGACGTTCCTCGGGCCGTCGACGATCTCATCGCCTGGATGGAAAGTTCTGACCGGACATCGGGCAGCTGGGCATCCGCCTACCGAGCAGCTAAGGACTGGCGGAAAAACATATTGAGTCGAAAAATCCTTCCTGAGTCCTTATCGCGCATTCCTCCTCCCGACGAAGTCGACCTGGCCTACGAACGATATGAGCACGCCCCTCAACTTTTGGACTTAGAAGCTTCAGAGCGGCGCTTGGCCCGGCTCCGGACGGTCGCAACCCGATTCCGTGCCCGATTCCCTGGTCAGGGAAGGGCTTCCGATCCTGCTCAGGGAGCCGATCCTCCACCCCGCGGCGATTCGCGCCCGCCCCGGAATGACAAGAAGGGCAAGAAGAAAGTAGTCGGTACCGAGGATGTATCAACCAGACAAAGAGTTCTAAGGCAAACTCCCGTCCGAATTGGGGATCCGGCCGCTACGAACAGGGTTACTGCCCAAACTAGACAAAGAACGCCTAACCCGGCGACAAGGACAGGGGGCGCCCCTAATGATGGTACGGACGTTCCTCACACTTCGGCCGAAGAGCAGCGAATGCTGGAGATGGCTGTTCAGAGGAGTCGTCGCGAGACCAGGAGAATTCCTCCCGGCGAGGCGTCCTCCTCCCGGGCTCCAGAATAGGATAATTTTCTATTGTGTAACTTCTTTCGAGTCTGTAACGGTCCGGTCCTGTAGACAGTTGTAACCTTCTTATTCCTAATATGTACAATAATTTTCAGTTAACGACATATTTTTCAATTTTAACATTCTAATGCGCGCATTCATTCCTTCTTTTAAAAACGGACACAAGGGGGCAAGCCATTTTTACAAAAATCCCTGTTCCCGGGGTGTCCTCCTACCTACCCTTCGGTCATCCGACCTCTAGGTTTCTATCCCGGGCTCCTACTGCCGGGGATCTACCCTACCTAGGCATCCAGTGCCAGAGGCTATTCTATCTAGGCATCAAGTGCCAGAGGCTATTCTATCTAGGCAACAAGTGCCAGAGACTATCCATAGAACCGCCTGAGGTTTGCTATGTTCCACCTTCGGGGAATTCCCTTCCCCGCTGGATCTTCCAGCACATAACTCCCGCCCGGGTGGGCTTCTATCACCCGATACGGTCCTTCCCAGTTGGGTGCCAGCTTGCCTTCCGGCTCCTGGTGACTCTTGTCGTTTCTTCTCATAACTCTGTCTCCTACCTTGAACTGCTCCTTCCTCACTCTCCTGTCGTGATACTTCTTTACTTTCTCCTTCACCTTAGCCTCGTGCAGGGCCGCCCTCTCTCTTCTTTCCTCCAGCAAGTCCAGATTTGTCCTGGCTTCCTCTTCATTCTTTTCTTCGGGGACCGGCTCGGCTGTCCGAAGGCTGGGGATGCCAATCTCGGCCGGGATTACCGCCTCGGATCCATACGTCAGACTGTAGGGGGATTCTCCGGTTGCCGAACTTTCCGTAATCCGATGAGCCCACAAAACACTCGGGAGCTCATGCACCCAGTTACCCTTTGCTCCCTGTAGCCGGGCCTTAATCCCACTTACGATCGTCCGGTTCGTCACCTCCACCTGGCCGTTGGCTTGCGGGTGGTAAACTGACGTTAGCTTCTGGCTTATCCCATATTTCACACACCAAGACTTGAAAGGATCATTTTCAAACTGCGCTCCATTGTCAGTTACTATGGCCCTCGGAACTCCGAACCTGCACACGATGTTCCTCCAACAAAACTTCACGCACGTAGGCCCCCGGATGTTAGTAAGGGGCTCGGCTTCCACCCACTTGGTGAAGTAATCGATAGCCACAATCAGGTACTTCAAGCTGCCGGGAGCAGTAGGAAAAGGTCCGACCAGATCCAGTCCCCATCTGCTGAAAGGCCAGGCACCTGTTATCCCCATCATCTCTTCCCTTGGTATGTGCACCAGCGGTGCGAACTTCTGACACTGAAGGCATGACCGAACCCTATTCTGCGAGTCTTCAAACATGGTAGGCCAATAGTACCCCATCCGTAAAATCTTCCGAGCCACAGTTCTGGCTCCTTGATGACTACCATTCGGACCTTCATGAACTTCCCGGACCAGGTACTTGCCCTCCTGCTGTTCCACACACTTCAGCAATGGCTGGAGATAGCCTCTTTTGTACAGTGCCCCTTCCTGGAGTGTATACTTCGGCGCCTTGACCCGGATTTTCCTGGCCACCACTCGGTCGGCCGGGACCTCTCCTGTCAGAAGGTACGCTCGAATCGGAGCCATCCAAGAGTCTTCTGGCACCACCTCCACTGCCAGGATCTCATCAACCTGTTCGTAACTTCTCCTCTCCAGTGTCTTCCTTCTGAGAGGCGCCTTCTGTCCTGGCTTCAACTTCGAAGATGCCAACTTGCTCAACGCGTCGGCCTTTTCATTCTGTTCTCTTGGCACCTGCTCCAGGCTGAAACTATCGAACTGCCGGATCATAGGCTGGACCAGCTCCAAGTACCTTTGCAAACTTCTCTCCTTTGCTTCGTATTCCCCATTCACCTGCTGAACTACAATCTGAGAGTCGCTGAATGCCCGGATCTTTCCTATCTTCAATTCCCGAGCCAGTTTGAGTCCTGCTACCAGCGCCTCATATTCTGCCTCATTATTCGTGGTTTTAAAGTCGAAATGTAACGCATAGTGGTACTCCTCTCCTTCCGGGGATGTCAACAATACCCCGGCTCCACTGCCTCCTGCATGCGCTGACCCGTCGACGTGCAATGTCCATCCCGGGCTTGCTTCAGGCTCTTCCTCGGCGACCGTGTCCGACCCGACCATCTCTGTCAGGAAATCCGCCATTGCCTGGCCCTTAATGGCTTTCCTCGACTGATATGTTATCTCGTGTTCCCCCAACTCTATGGCCCACTTCATCAAGCGCCCCGACGCCTCTGGCTTGAGCATCACCTCCTTCAGGGGGTGGTTGGTCAGGACCGCAATCGGGTGAGCCTGGAAATACGGGCGCAACCGTTTTGAGGCGTAAACCAGCGCCAACACCAGCTGTTCCAGACTTGTGTACCGAGTCTCCGGACCCTGTAATGCCCGGCTGACAAAGTATACCGGACACTGTCTTCCGTCTTCCTCTCGGACCAGTACCGCACTGACAGCCGATGCGGATGCGGACAGGTATAAGAGCAAATCCTCCCCCTCCTTCGGCTTCGAGAGGGTCGGGAGCCGGCTCAAATGTTCCTTCAGATCCCCGAATGCCTTCTCACACTCCTCCGTCCACTCGAACTTCTTTGCCTTCCTTAATATGTTGAAGAAGGGAAGTTGTCTCTCGGCACCTTTCGACAGGAATCAGCTCAAGGCTGCCAGGGAGCCCATCAGCTTCTGCACTTCCTTTACGTTCTTCGGCGACTGCATCCGGCTTATTGCCTCCACCTTCTCCGGATTGACGTCAATCCCCCTGCTAGACACCATATATCAGAGGAATTTCCCAGCCGCTACTCCTACCACACTCTTCTCGGGGTTTAACTTCAGGTTGACCTTCCTTAGAATGCCAAACATCTCTTCCAAGTCTTCTAAGAAACCTGGGTAGTTTCGGCTCTTTACCACCATGTCGTCAACGTATAGCTCCATGCTTCGGCCCAGCTGATTTCGAAATATCGAGTCCGCCATCCGCTGGTACGTCGCCCCTGCATTCTTCAGGCCGAACGGCATCCGCCTGTAGCAATAAGTTCTGAAATCCGTGATAAAAGCTGTTTTCGGCTTGTCCTCTCCCGACATTTGAATCTGGTGATAGCCCCGGTATGCATCGAAGAAAGCCAGAGCCTCGTACCCGGTGATGGCTTCTACCAACCGGTCGACCGGGGGAAGAGGGTAACTGTCTTTTGGGCAATATTTGTTGAGATCAGTGAAGTCGATACACATTCTCCAGGACCCATTGTGCTTCTTTACTAACACCGGGTTAGCCAACCATTCTGGGTATATAATTTCTTCTACTACCCCGGCTTCCAGCAACTTCAACACCTCCTGTCTCACCACCTCGGCCCTATCCCCTGCTAAGGCCCTTTTCTTCTGTCGGATCGGCTTTAACTCGGGGTATACATTCAGCTTATGGAGAGCTAACTCCGGAGGTACGCATGTGAAGTCCTTCTCTTCCCATGCAAACACATCTTCGTATTTTGAAAGCAATGATCGTAACTCTTCCTTCACATCAGTCGGCATCTTTCTCCCGACCTTGATCGTGCCTCGGCTCCCCACCTGCATATCTTCTACATCCCCCGGACCTACTTCTCCCTGCACTGCTCCAACCGGGGCCTTCCTAGCCTCCTGAAGGGCTGTGAGCATGCAACTTCTGGCCGTGGACTGGCTTCCTCGAACCGTCGCCACCCCCTGACTGGTTGGGAACTTCATGGTCAAATGGTACGTCGAGCAAATGGCCCTGGCTTGAGCCATCCACGGCCGTCCGATGATGATGTTGTATGGGGACTGAGCGTCTATAACCGCGAAGTTGCACCGGACCGATGTCTTCTTGCTCCTGTCCAGGTCGTCGACCACTGTTACTGTTAAGGACACCACCCCCAAGGGATGCTCTGTGCGGCCGGTGAACCCTGACAAGGGAGAGGTGCTCTGGCGAAGGTTGTGGCGGCCTATTCCCAGCTGGTCAAAGCAAGAAGCAAACATGATTTCCACACTGCATCCGTCATCAATGAACACTCGCTTGACCGTGAATCCTTCTATCTCCGCCGTGATCACAATCGGATCCGTATGGGGCGTTAGACTGGGCACCGGGTCCTCGTCCGAAAAGGTGATGGCCTCGGTGGGGCGCAGTCTCTTTTCCCTGTCCTCACCCGCCGGCACATACCGGCTCCGGGCCTTAGCTGCTGCATGGGACTGGGGCCCACCCCCTACTTCTCCATGTATGACATTTATCATCCGGGGAGGGACCTGGTTAACCGATTCCGGGGCCATAACCAGAGCTGCCGCACCCGGCTGGGCAGCCGGAGCCGGAGCCCCTCGCTGGTTATCATTCCACGGTCTGTTCCTCCAATTCCTCTTCCTCCCTGCCCCGGCCTGCTGCCCAGTCGCCGGACGCTGGTTCTCCTGGCTCACACAGTCTCTTAACTGCCCTCTCTCGATCAACTTCTCAATCTCCACCCTTAAGCTTCGGCAACCATCTGTCGTGTGTCCATTAGACTTGTGGAAAGCACAATATTTAGCTGCATTCGCTGGAGTCGGATTTCCCGGTATGGGAGCCGGATCTTGGAACAGGTTTCGATGAATTGTCAGGATCTCCGACCGGGTTTTCCCGAGGGGGGTCTACCCTCGGCCTCACCAGAGCCGGGCCCGCTTCCCTCCTGACAGGATCAGCAACCCGAGTCTTGTCACCCTTTCCCATCCCCTTGTCCTCGAAGTACCCTTCCTCCTTCCTCTTCTTGCTCCCTTCGAGAAGCGAACAATACATCTCCACCTCAAGATCCAGTTGATGAAAGGTGGTCGGGATATTCTCCATGAGCTTTGCCCATAGCACCTCGTCTCTCAGCCCTGCAATGAACCCTGCTATCAGGGCCTTCACTTGAGCGTCTCTGTCGATCACCTTCATAGAATCATCCATGTACCTCCTGTGGAAACCCCGCACTTCCTCCTTTGCCCATTGCCGACTATAAGCCACCTCGGCCAAAGGGAGGTACTTCTTCCTTTTGGTCTCATATCTGTGCATCAGAGCCCTCGAAAAATCATAGTAGTTCCTAAAACTTTCCGAGGGTTGCGCCTCAAACCATGACAAACAGCTTCCCCTCAGATACGAGCTCACCAGCTTGCACATAAGCTCCTCCCGAATGTCACGTGTTCCCATGACGTTATGATATGTCCTGACAAATTCCTCTGGATCAGTCTCCCCACTGTAGGTCGGCACCCCCTCCGGGACTCTCATTCCCATCGGCCATGGGAAAGTGCTGATGTAACCTATCCAGGGGGAGGTAGGCCTTCCTCCATTCCTTCCTATCAACCGATCCAGCCTCTCCTCCACCGAGTTTAGAGCCGCCGGGGCCCGATCTACAACCACCGGGTATGTGCCATAGGTTCCTGCGACCGGGGCCGGCTGAGCCATGGCGTATCCGGCCATCGGTGCTTGGCTCTGCATCCACACCGGTCCTTGCATCCCGGGGGCCCAGCCCCCCGAGACTCCAGGGGGGTGGGCGTAATACCCTCCTGGTGCCGGGGGGTACGCCTGATATCCGTGTTGAATCATCCCGTGTCCTGGAGCTCCATAACCGGGATAGCCCCCCGCTTGGCCATATCCCGGCACCATTCCGGCTGGTTGCCCTACACTCCCAGCCTGCCTTTCCAAGTCTATCACCACCGGAGGCCGAAGACTCTCCTGTCCGTGAACGGCAGGGGGTCCTCGGCTGACCACCTCCGCAGCCAATGGAGGTAAACCCGCAGGAGGTCCCATCGGGGTCGGGTTAGATCCTGACCCAGGCTGAACCGGGGGTGCCCGGACCTCGGTCCCCGGAGGGTTCGACCGTTCTTCAGTCGGTTTCGTCCCTGACCCCGATCCTTGCTTTGCCGCCAGCCAACGGCGGTACTCCTCCTCCTGGGTGGCGGCGAACTCCCTTCTGTCGCGATCGTCCTGCGTCATTTCCGGTTCCCTCTCTCCTTCCGGCTCTGAATCTCCTTCAGAGACGTCTGGATCCGAATGCGCTGGAGCCTTCCCCTTGCGCGCTCGATCCTTCATTTGGCGCAAAGTAAGGTCCTCCTCTACCGCTTCCGGTCTTCTTCCTCCTCTACCTCTTCGCGGCGGCCGACCTCGAGGCGGCATCTTAATGCTTTTTGTGAACATAGATCGTGTCCCACCGGGCGTGCCAACTTGATGCTGCCTGCCTGGTCAGTCCGGGTAAGCCCCTGATCCCTGATCCAATATCTGGTCCTGCAAGACAGAACCCCGGGAGGTACCCGAGGGTAGACCCTCCGGCGTGATGATGAAAGATGGATCTCGGGAGAGAAAAGGGGTAATCACTTGAATAGTGAGAAGATACTTACTTGGAATAGTGCTGAGGGGCACTATTTATACAATAACCCATGCTTCCCGAGTGGTCCATGTTCCGAGTGTCCTCTAGTGTGTGTCGCTGTCCGAGTTGTACGAACCCGGATACTGCCAAACTAGCTTTATCCTGTGACGGGCCAAGCCCATACTATCATGAGATATTTGGGCTTGGGCCTGGTATCACCAATAAAAACTCTTCACTATTATTAGTTTTGTTGGACCGCACGTTGTGCAGTATATTTTGAGCACCTTTAAAAGATTTTAGTTTGGCAAAAGGTGTAAATTAAAACCTAGGTATGAACTTGATAATAAATTTAATTTGACCGAATTTTTATCATGCATACAGTTAATTTGGTTGAATTTATTTCAGTATATTTTAGTTCAACAGACCCATTTATTATTATAAAATCAAGCAAAACGTTTAATATAATACACGATTCTAAAAATGAATAAATGAGTATATGTTTCAGATGTTATTTCATGTGTTACTGTTACATCTTTTAAATATGTGTATCAAATAATCATCTATTTATAATCTGGTACATCAAATCAATATATCTAAGTTAGTAATGAACCTTGGATCTTTTGATTAGTGTTATAAAAAGATTTATTTTTTTGAACGGAGTGTTATACAAAGATTGATTACGAGATATAAGTAAGTTTTTATTTATAACTTGGCACATTTTATTAATATTTTTAGTTTAGTAATGAATTTTTGATATTTTAAGAAAATTTATATTTGATTAGTGTTATAAAAAGAATAATGATTAGATACTTTCACGGTTTATAAATTGATAAATTTGAATAAGATTTTTAAAGTTAGTAATGAATTTTGGGAATTATAACCGAATATACTTGATTAGTGTTTTACATGTGTTGAGGATTCTAAAATATTCAATCAAATAATTTTAAGAAGTTAAAAAAAATGAATGTCCATATTTAATTAATTTCCTTCACAACTCATAAAACTCTATATATTTAATGCAACAACTCTCTGAAAGAATGAAAGAGATTTAAAGAAATCAAGAAGGAATATATGAAAATTATAGGCGCCGGATTATGATGGTTGTGTGGCGGTTGTGTAGTGGTTTTAATCAAAACTTCGTATTTTATACTTTTTAATTTTTTTATTAATTTATATATATTGATCGGAATAATAACTTTTTCTAGTTCCTTTAGGATGAAAAACATGGGGGTCCAAACAAAAATTTAGCTAATTAGATATATATTTGACTAGCCACATGGTTAAAAACTATTTTACCTGTTTAAAGTAGTAACACGGTATCATTTTACTAATCAAATGACTAAAATGGATTTTTACTACAACTTTAACTAACGATTGGAGGTATAATTACCTTTGTTCACTAGCTGAAATATCACTCTTTGTATATATTTAACCAGCTACTTGGCGCCATCCAGTTTCAAGAAAAAATTCTAATCTCGGAAAATCGATAGCAGACCGCCGTGTTGTTAACGGATGGATCAGTCTGAGCCGTTATCCCGACTATCACAAGTTTTAAGCTTGCATCCTGATCTTGAAAAAGCGTGGAAAGGTTTCCACACCCTCGGGTCCCGTATTGAAAATATACTTGAATCTGCTGGTCCGAATCCTTGGATTTTGGATGATGTGGTGTGGAAGTGGTTCAAAAAACTTCAACGCGCACTTCCTGAGAATTTTTTGGAAATGCGAAAATTGATACCTGAGATAGAGGCGCTCCAGGAAGAATCCGCCGGAAAAGATCCAGTAGCGGCTGTGAAGGTACGCCTCTATTCTATCCCATGTCTCCGTTCTTGCATCAAACGAGAGATTAAGTCTAAGGATCGTGTTTTACTGAGATTAAAGGAGCTGACTGAAAGATTAGAATCTAGTTTTAAAAGTGATGATTTGGTGAAGTTTTTGGAACTCTTAGATGAATCACGTAAACCAACTGCAACTACATGCGAGCTTGGAGTGTCAGAAGTCCGGGGCCAAACACTTGAAAAAGATCGTTTGCTCAAATACTTTTTCAATTCTCCTGACGCCAATAAGCTTCTCAAAGACAGGACAGGGCAGATCCTTGTCATCAGAATTCTAGGTTGCGATGGTAGCGGAAAGACCACACTAGCTCAGATGGTGTACAATGATAAGAGAGTGGGAGAATATTACCAAGTAAGGAAATGGGTGTCTCTGGCACGTAGTGCTACTTATACTGATGATTTGATAAAAATAATCATAGGATGTGAAAAGGATGAAGATTTGCACGTTAAGAAATTCAAGAATTTTATTTCTGGGAAGACATTTTTACTTGTGTTGGATGATGTTCTATATTTGGATTATTATTTTTTAAAGTTGTTACTCGAAGAGTGTGCTCCCGGAAGTGTAATCTTGACCACATCCAGATATTCGGTTGTCGGTGTCGATCACGATCACAATGTGCGCCCACTGTCTACCTCAGACTGTTGGTCAATCTTGAAACGAGGGGCGCTATCACGAAAACCTCTGTTACGTAAGCAAGTACGAAATATTGGGAGGAAATTTGCTGAAGAATGTAGGGGATCGCCACTGGGTGCCAAGATAGTGGGAGATTATCTGAAGTCCAAAGCAACTGCTCAGGAGTGGGAAGATGCTTTTGGCAATGAGATGTGGCAGACGAGGATAATATGTAAGTTGTCTGAATTACGTTATCCGGATCTCTTCCATGAATACCGGTACTTGTCTTCCGAATACAAACGTTGCTTTTCATATTGTGCCATGTTTTTTAAGGATGCTCAAATAGATGTTGAGAGGTTAGTAGCATTGTGGGCCGCTATGGGTTATATCGGTGATCATGATGCAATAATAGAGGAAGTAGCCTTGGAAGATACAAGCATGGAAATGAGGGGTTACAACTTGGTGGCATCCTTGGAAACCAGTTCCATGTTTACACAAGTTAAGAGATGTATCCATAAAAATAAAATAACTAGCTGCATGATCAACGAAAAATATCATGTTGTAGCACAACACGATGAGAATACGATGTATTTGCAGCTGAAGAATCCAGATCGAAGTTTTGTCATTATTTCTCATCGTAAGCTTCCCGAGTTCAAGGGATTGAAGTACGTCAAGGCATTGGTCTTATCTTCCTGTAAACTTGAACATCTCTCGGATGAGGTAGCAAGTTTAACTCATCTGCAGTTCTTAGATTTGAGTGGCAACCCGTTAAAGCAATTGCCAGAAGCGATAGGTGATTTGAAAGGCCTAAAATCTTTGTACCTTCATTCTTGTTATCTACTCTTGTCCCTTCCTCTGAGGATTGGAGATCTACAGTGCTTAAGACACATGAGGATTAACCACACAACTAATCAGTTGCATAATTTGCCCCATGGATTCAAGAAGATGACCTCAATCAAGACCTTGGATATCTTCAGGGTAGGAGGTACATATGAGAACATCGACAAGTTAAAGGAGCTTAATCATCTTGTCGATATCCGAATCTCTGTTCATGGGGAAGTATGTTTTTCTGATGCAGATCTGAAAAACAAAAATTATATGGAAAACCTCGAGTTATGTTTCGTAGGGAAGGGCCGGGATCAAGACATGGCAGATTGCGTTGAGAAGCTAGAGCCACCTAAAAACTTAGAAATGCTTATGATTGAGGATTATCACGGACATAAACTACCAATGTGGATTCTGGCTGAGTCTTTCATCAACAAGTTGAAAAGGTTGAGTTTAAGATCAGCAGTGAACATCAGTTCCCTTCCAGCCCTATGGGAACTATCATCTCTTGAGTTCCTTTGGATTTACGACATGCCCAAAATTACGCACTTAGGCCTTGAATTCTTTGGACTTCCAAACATGCAACAGCAGCAGCATTCTGACTTGCAGATCAATGAAGGCCAAGAATATTCCAGTGAAGATGATGGACACCGCCAAAATGATGCGTTTCGCAGCTTAAAGACATTGCGAATTGAATATCTGGAGAACTGGGTGATATGGGAAGATGTAGACGAACAGTATGAGAAACAACTTATAGTGATGCCATCCCTGCAGGAGCTAATCATTGATGGATGCCCCGAACTTCAAGGTGTGCCACTTTGTATCCTTGGAGATACACCATGGTTCAAGAAACAAGACAAACCTAGTACTTCCAAAGGTATGTGTCGTGATTTTAGCCTATTGTTTCTTTGAAACTTCATTTTATGAGTATGCTTACTTTCTTTGGTTTACTAGGTTTAAATTTGAAAAATATGTCTTCATTTCCTATTTGGTCGTTTGTTTTGGCAGGCAAGAAACCTGAAATTGAGCACCGCGGTGATGAGCTACCCCTCATAAATGATTACTTGAATGACAAGCCGAGTACTAGTGCTTCAAAAGGTATGTGTGTTATAATAAATTATCAAATATTACATCTTCAAGCTGCTCATAGTGAAAATGAAAAGTATACCTCATTTTTGAGTAACGGTCGCTTTGTAATGGCAGACGAGGAAATCAAATTTCAACATCGCGGTGATGATTTGTGCCACATTAACAAAAAGCCAAGTACTGATACTTTAAATGGTACATTGAATTTCTTCCAGCTGCATTTTTAAGTTGCTCTTAATACCTCTCCTATCTTCTGATTATGATCGCTTTGTTTTGGTAGACAAGAAAACTGACTGTGAACATCGTGGTGATCAAACCAAAAACATGCCTGATACCGAAATCTCAAAAGGTATGTGCTATAAGAGCATCTTCAAGCTTCTCTTAGTAAAATTTTGGAAAATTTTACCTTCATAATCTGATTATGATCGCTTTGTTTTGGCAGGCAAGACAGGTGAAATTACATCAGTGCTGGATTAGAGAGTAGAGAAGTTTGAAGAGTTTAGTGAATCTTGTTTTCTAGTGTGTCCTTGTTCTTGAACTTATAGCTATTTATATGTTTGCTGATGAATAAATATAATCCATAAGTATTTAATTACTTTCTTGCCATTGGTTCATAGCCAACTGCTGTATTTTGTGCGTGATATGATGTTGCATTGTAATTTCTATACCATTGTTGAAACAATGCAATGTATTGTATTTGACTATTTCAGTATTATCAATAAAGTTGTGGGTTCGAACTTGTGATTTATCCATGTCAAGGGATGTGATTCTATCTTTACGTTTTATGCCAACACTAATCATATGTTTAGAATATGTTGTCCTAAATATGTGTCTATATAAGCTTACAACTTTATTACCTAGGAGAAGATCTCCTAAACTCCCAACTTAGGGGTTAACCATGTCTTCCTCTGAATACTCAACTCACGAAGAAAAAAAAACAATCACAACTCAACACACAGAGGAAGACATGGTTCAAGCCGCTATCGCTTTGACATGCAGAAATTTGTGATGCATATGAAAATGGATACTTTAAAGATTGCACTGTAAATAGGTTTATGTTACCTGTTTTGAGAACGGCTATACCAAGAATTTTGTGAGGTTTGCGGCAGAGCAGTTTGGGAGGGATAATCGCGAGATTGCAAAGTAAGTTTCCTTATTCTACTTTATGTGCTTGATGTTATGATTTATGTAGACGGTGTCATAAATCTTATGACAAAAGATTGTTGTTTAGCTTACTTGTTTGAAATTATGACAATGTTGTTTTTCTTAATTAGGCCATGTCTAGTTCAGATTCTTCCAAGCAGTTTTAGCAGCTAGCCGCTCCAAGCAGCTCAAACAATTTTAGCAGTTTTAGCAGCTGACTTCATCTGACTTATTTTTTTTTTTGAAAAGAAATAAAATATTTTGAAATTTAGATACTAAAAAGGTTACTTTAATTGTTGTCATTGAAATATTATATTTATTTTAACTTGTCTAATTACATTTAAACCACATACGAATATTCATCCATAAATAATAAAATAATCCAAGCAGCTCCAAGCAGTTTTGGCAGCCAACAAACAGTTTTAGCAGCTCAACTGGACAGGGCCTTAGGCTGATGTACCTGTTATATAATTGTAGATAATGATCGCACCCCAAACTCTCTATACTAGTTATCTTCTCTACCCAATAAACTTACCAAAAATACTTTGGTCTGTATCTTGCTTCTTGTGTTTGACAGATAAACAAACCCTAACTATTTATTACAATAAAATGATATTTTATTCTAAATAGACATTATCGGATTACCAAGTTTACCTAATTACTAACTTAGAAAAAAAATATATATATATATATATATATATATATATATAATTTTCAAATTCAGCACTAACTGAAATCTAGACAATATATTCAACGGGAATAATGTCATTCGACCAATGCGCACTTTCCAAAGTTAGGTGGAGGTTACGTTAGTCGCGGAGATAATCAATTAAGTCATTTAATTGATATGAATGTTTACTTTAAAACCGTTTCTATCAGCTATCATTAATGTTATTGATACTTACATATTTTACTATGATCGAACCTATAGGACCATACACAAAGTATGAAATTAGAGTCTTAAATTATAATCCGATTGGGAGTCTAACTGTAATTCTATAAAAGTTGAGTCATCAATACAAGGTTTGGAGGAATTCAGTTTATGTAGTATATATATAGTATGTACGGTAATAAACATAATATATACATTCATTCGAACAAGCACAACCAAATAAACCATGTTATATATTCTCATATTAACCCTACCATGAAGAGATGAAGAAAGACTAGGTACTATAATTCTTACGTTAATCATTGGTAAATAATATTAACGCAAAGGCCAAATGTCAAATAATACAGTGTTCCCAAGGAGAAGCAAACTTTCCCACTGGTTACAAAAATATTCCTTAACTTACTACAATAAAAAAAACAATCATGAAACTATAGAATCTAAGCGACCGGTGCTACCTTGTATCTAACAAGGCCTTCAAATTAAGATCCACAAATGAGGTTCATGACACAATGCCATTAGGTCTCCTTCCATCATTCATCCATAAATACATATGTATCCAAAGGGTGAGTTATCGATATCGAGCATGGGGAAATCAATATCATAGCAAGTTTAGTACTGACCACAGGCCCTTCCCCGAATTTAATCAATCACTCCACGGAGATTAGTGTGAGGAGATTTGCAAATCTCCTCCTCCTTTCGATCTCGAAATCCTTCATTTTGGTTGTTGTTCAACTTTCTCTGCAGTTTTGACCACCTTTGCTTTTTGTAGTTGCTGTAGTGAGAGATGACTTTGCCACTACCTTAGTTTTGGCTCTCGCTTTTTCAATTGCTTTGTATTCCTCAGGTGGAGCACTTGCACCTGCAACTGGATTCCCTCTCTCACCAAAACCCTTTTTGGCGTCCTTCGTTGAAATCTCCGCGGTTTCTAGTGACGAAATTAAATCAAGATTGGGAATCTGAAAGTAACATGTTTGCGTAAACGAGCATGTTCCTCCTCCGCATCAGTATCTTCACCCTCATCCGTTCCCTCCTCATCTTCTACGTCATCCCCTTCCAGTCTTGCCTCATCCTTCCTTGTTGGTTCCTCAGGATAATCCTTTTCTTCTTGTTCCGCCTCCTCGCCTACCTCCTCAGCCTCCGAAACACTTGCATTAGAACCATACTCAATATAATTGCCAATGTTATCCACATAGCGTCTAGTTGGGTGATTGTCTTCTGACACATAGGCAGAGTCCTCCAACTGCTCCTCTCGAGTAGATTCATTGACCGCTATTTCCTCCGCCACATGGACATCATTCCTTGGGTTTTCTTCTTGATGCTTCAGAGGTTTAGCTACTTGTTTCTTTGAATTGCTTCTGTATCTCTTTTTCTTTTGAACTGGAGTCCAATCTCCCTTCGTCCCCAGCTTCATACCCTCCTCAACCTTCTCTTCTCAACCTCCATTTTGTGTTGATGCGCCTTCCACATAACACCTTTTAATTTGTCTAATAAGCCTATAATGCAATCTCTGAGCTATTTAATATAATTCTTTCTCCTATTTATTATATGTAGTTTGAACTATTTTATTCCAAAAAGATGATGAATTATCAAGTTTAGTTTTCTTCTTGTTTTCAATGTTGGAAAGGGCATTTTATTTCCAAATTTTCACAAGACTCGTAAATATGTATAGACTTATGTTTCCATATTTTTCTAATTTTTAGTGATTTATCTTCTTCTTTTTTTTGGAAATCTATATTTTTGTCTTAATCCATGGCATGATCTACTTCTAGGAGCAAGTATTGCTGCAGAACCGTGGAAAGCAATAATGTTCTGTCGGTTAAATATGCTAGGGCGAAATAGATCTCCGTCACCGACTCGTGAATCTCCGGCGCCGACTCATAAATCTCCGGCAAATCGCGATCGGAGAGTAAACAATGTGTTGGGTAATTTAACCAGTAAGCAAGAGGACGGCGAAGTTAATTATCGGGAAGGAGCTCTTATTTTAACCGATCCGGACATCTTAGACTGCCCTATCTGCTGTCATCCACTCGCCGTACCTGTCTTTCAGGTAGGGTTTTTCTTTATCTCTCTCTTATTTTATCATCATTTTGCTTCAAAAAATATCATTAAAAATTCTAACAAGAATATTGCTAAACAATCCCAATATAGGTTCTTTCGTTTACCATTTAGGCTATGTTTGCCTGAAATTATTATTAGAGCAGTTTAATTAGTTTAGTTCAATTCGATTCAAATCAGTTCAGTTTATTTTAGTTTATTTCTGTTCAGTTTAGTGAAACAAATAAATTGCTCAAAATTCAGGTAAAGTTAGATATAGTACTTCTATTTTTCAATACATTGATTTGCACTTCAATTCAGTTCAGTTCAGATCATTAATAAATAAACTCATGCAAACATGCCCTTAAACATTAATTTTTTATTGAGAAATATGATTAAGAACTATTACCTAAATAGTTTGTCTACAAAACCTAACATTGGGACGGTAGAGTAATGCATAGGTATAATTAATTCATTAGGGATGTTCTCTTCAGGTTATCAGATTCAGTGTTGGTGAAATATGATTTAGTTTGATTTAGTTATACCGTTAGTATTTTCACCACATTACTTTTTTGTTTTAGTTCAATTCAGTTAATTAAGTTCAGTAAAAATAAACCGAAGAGAACATACGCTTTGATATTCATATTAACTTTATACAATGAGAAAAATAAGATAAAGTAAAAAAGGGGGTTGCTATACGCAGTCCAGTATTTTACTCTTGTAATCCAAAATACGGTGTTAAAGTACGAAAATGTACTCAACGTAGTTATTTGATTTTTGAAAAACTACCCAACTTACAGGGGCGATAATGTCATTTCATTAATATTTTGGATTACGCTGAGTAAAATACTGGACTGCGTATAGCACTCTAGTAAAACAATTGCATGTAGTATAGCTAGAGGGGTTTTTGTAATGATTATTTAACGGTTGAAGTCTAACTTTATGCCTTGCTAAAAAAAAATAGGTTTTTTTTATAGATAAAACCATCATAGGGATGGGAGGGGAAAAGTTTATATATGTTTGATTCAATCTGTAATAAAATTTGTCTTTTGATCATTATCTGTACTAACGGTTTGTTTCACTATCTAAATGAAGTGCGAGAACGGGCACATAATTTGCTCCTCGTGCTCCTCGAAGATAAAAAATCTAAGGTGTCCATCCTGCTCTTCTTGGCCAATCGGACATATTAGATGTCGCGCCATTGAGAAGATAATTGAATCAATCCATGTCGAATGCATTTACAAGAAAAATGGATGCAGAGAGATGTTGCAGTACATGAACAAGCAAGAACACCTTTCTGTGTGCCGGTTTTCGCCTCAACGAATCGAGTGCCCTCTACCAAGCTGCAATTTCACAAGCACTAACTACTCGGCTCTGCAAGCGCACATAAGTGATGATCATGATCATAAATCAATTAACGAGGAGTTTCCGTTTTGACGAATACGTTTACATCAGTTTGGATAAAGATGAGAGGTGTGTGATTCTTCGCTGCGAGGATGATGAAGATTATAACATATATGTCCTGTATAACTTCAGATATCACCATGGAAACACCGTCAATATTTCGCGAGTCGCGCCTTTAGGCGTCCTCGAGCCTTGCTACGACCTGTCGGTATCAGAAAAATCTGGGGCGTTGGTATCACTACATTCAGTTGCAGATTGCATTCAAAAGAAGGTGGATCGTCCACATGGCAAGAAGTTTTTGTTGGTTCCAGCTGATGGTTTTAAATTTCGATCTCAAGTGTGTATGAGAGTTCGAATTTCAAGAATCTTCTGCGGGCACGGGGGTATATGCATCCGGTCGGTGACCTAATGAGTCCTGGTAGTATACATACTGCACATTAGCAGTTAGCACAATTTTTTAAAAATAAATTTTAAAATCACTCATTCAGGTGGAGTGGAAATTTATTCGGCTCAATACACGGTTAAAAAGTCTTGAAAGGCATAAGTTTAAAATGTGTTCATCGTACAATATTCATACAAAGATCTATGATTCTATAATCTACACCCATACCAAACTCCTACAAGCAACTTAGAAATCGCAAAACTACTCACAACTCTAAAGATAAGAGGATCCACTAATTGATCGCAAGCAATTTAGAAATCGCTAAGTGACTCCCTACTCTGCCGACAAGTACGGGGTTCGACTAGGATCAAGACCAAATGTGCAAATAGTGCAAATAGTACAAGAATCTATGATTCTAAGTTGATTCTAATCTACACCCATGCATGTCAAACTCCTACAAGCAATTTACGGATCGCAAAGTGACTCCCAACTCTACCGATAAGAGGATCCACTACTCACAAACAATTTGGAGATCACTAAATGACTCCAACTCTACCGACGAGCATGGGCTTCGACTAGAATCAAGAACAAATGTGCAAATAGTAGCAGAGTGAATATTTGGCTTTCTTGCTTTAGTAAATCCATAGTACACCAGATGCCTCATATACATGTGTAATCTCCCCGTTTCAACAGTCGACATTGTGCATATGCCCCTTCAAACAGCTTGTAGTTACATGTACCTGCAAAATCAAACAAACTAGCGTATTCCATATTCTTTGAAAAAATCATCTCATTATCAAATAAGGAGATCATGACTGTCTAACTCCATTAGTCCTTCAATATGATTTGGTAGTGTGATGTGAGAGTAAAAAATATTTTCATCACAACCACTAGCTAGCCAACTTGGCTAGAGCATCAGCATCAACATTTGATTCTCTTAAGATATGAGCAAAGGTAATGTTTATTTCACCTTCAATAAACCAGATGTTTCTGAATATGCATATCATGCCTCCATGGTATCCTTGTCTTCTTCTATATATATCATCCTCTAGAGAACTAGAGAATCTATTTCAACTTATACGTCCTGATATAATATGTAATATCATATCTTTAATATGTAATATCACATCATATCTTTATATATCATATCTTTGGGTCGATCTTTATATATAATATGTGTCATCCTAATTCCTAAAGCAAAATAGATGTGTCCGACCCGATCAAGTTGGATGGAAGATTTCTATTCTTGCAGATTCTTCAGTGAGAAGATCAGTGAAAAGGGAGAGAATTACAAAGATGATCAGATTACAATATCCAATTCCGACGTATTGGACTGTCCAATCTGCTACAATCCACTCACCATACCTGTTTAATAATCAGTGCATGAACGGCCACGTAATATGCTCATCCTGCTATCCTAAGATATATAGGAACAGATGCCCATCTGGTTGCTCTATTGGACAGAAGTTTAGGAACAACACCATTGAAAAAGTGATCGAATCAGCAAAGGTGGCATGCAAATCAGAAACCATGGATGCAAAGAGATGGTGCAGTACAGCAACAGGAAAGAACATTAATTTTAGCTCATGCTGATTTTCGCCACATAGTTTAAGATGCCCTATACCAAGCTGCAACTTTGCAGGCTTGTTTCCAGAATGGCAAAAACACATCAATGAAAGCCATAGATCTGAAAACACTGAAAACTATGGCAGAAGATTCTCTTTTGATAAATACTTTGATTTCGCGTTGGAGAAAGCTCAGAGTTGCTTCATTCTTGGGTGTCAGGAAAAGGAAGAGCATGACCTATTTGTACTGAATAATTTCAGATGTGTTCATGGAAACGCTATCCCTATTTCTAGGGCTGCACCGCCATCGCTCTGGGGATCTAGCTGTGAGATTATGGCGGCAAAATGTGGGGATATTTCGAATTCGTTGTCGCTACATTCAGCCATCGACTGCGTTCAAGAGAAGGTTAAACGTCCACCGGCTAAGAAGACATTGTTTGTTCCGGATGGCTTTGATAATGGAAAGCTTTATCTCAGACTTCGTATATCAAAATGCATGAACTTTGGCTTAAGTTTTTGAGAATTTCAATTTAATTAAAGATCTAGAATTGCCACTTGGAGTGAAGTCCTTGAGAATACTAGAGGAAGATGGAAGAAACTAATAGCCATAATAGTTTAGTTGTTTTGAATTTGATGTTTAGAATATAGTGTAATTGGATATATCCCGTATCATATTGCATGTGCATCTTGTAATGTTTACATTTTGGATTTGAGAAGTCATCAATAAAATCTTCTCGATCGTCTTTTTTTTTGTAAAAATCAAAAATAAGTTCAAGTAAGTTTCAATGTAAATGGCGGCGGCAGTGCTGGAATAATGTCCTTCAATTAATGTGCACTTTTCAAAATTAGGTGGAGGTTATGTTAGTTACGGAAATTATTAATTCAGTCATTTAATTGATATGAATGTTTAACTTGAACCCGCTTCTATCATTTGTCATTAATGGTATTGGTGTTTGTAGCTTATTATGGCTGAACCTATAAGGCCACACACAAAGTATGAAATTAGAAATTCTAACCATAATTAGACTAGGGGTCTAATTGTAATTATATAAGAATTGAGTCATCAAACGGATTGGGATTATGTTGACCAATCCAAGGTTTGAAGGAATTCAGTTTATCCCGTATGTAGGTAAGTCTTTACTTGCTGATCAATAACTAGAGGAGGAAGGGGTGGAAAACAGTGATTAGATCAGGGAAGGACGGTGATTTTGACCGCCTTCCATGGTGGCGTCGTGCAATTGGCGCCATCGATGCACAGCGGTCATAACCGCCGTGTAAGATTTACGAGTTCGGAACACTATCCGGATGAGATAGTTCCGACTTAGTAAACGTGCAATATCTAGCAGCGCGCTGGAGACGTTTCCTAATTCGAATACATATCCTAGATTAGATTACAAGTTCGGAAAGTTAGTAGGACGTAACAAAAAAACGCCCAGCCGATTTGGCCGATGAAATCAAAATCAATAAAACAAACATCTTTACCCGTAGATTATGGGTAACTATGGATCGATTAGATCGTAGCTCAAAACCCTAAAAAACATAAAATATCATGCTAATCTATTGATTTTCGGCCTAAATCATATGAAGAACACATTGAATTTGAAGTCAACCTTTAGCTCAATGTTGTAGATTCAACACCAATTAATCATCAGCAAACTCATGCTCCATGATAGCAAAACCCAGCGTAACCATCCTAAATTTGCAACTTTGGTGAAGATCCGACGCCAAGTTCAAACTCGAAGAAATTCATCTAACTCCCTTAAAGAAGAAGAAAAAGAAGAAGGAGGAGGAGGAGGAGGATGATAAGATTTGTGGTTGAAGATGATCATCAACATGCATGAAGAGGATCATGATAAGATTCATGGTTGAATACTCTTGAAGCCGATCTAGAAAGTTTGAATGGAGAGAATGAAGGAGATGAGTGTTGAGAGAGAGGAAGATAAGAGATAGAAAATTTTGTAGAATTGTAAGTATAAATGAGTATTATAAAGGAGAGTCTTGTTTGATATCACCGATCCTATTACGTTTCCGAACTCGTAAATTTAGTAGGGACTGTTAAAAAATCACGTGGAAGCCCCGTTTATTAAGTCCTTACTAAGTTTCCGAATTCGGAAACTTAATACGATGCAATGCACGGCGGTTTCCCGAAATGCACGCAGAACCGCCGTCCATTGATGACGTGTTCTTGCCTTTTTACGCTAGTGAATTCTCTAAGACGCTGTTAGTACTCTAGTTACTTATAATATAAATCTTAATTTTTCAAAAATAATAATAAAAAAATAAATTTTAATTATAGACCAATCAAAATATAACTAATATACACGTAACACCTTTTTATTGGTCTTATAAAGCCTATGATTCAATTTCCAAACTATTTATTATAAGTCTCCTATTTATATGTGGGTTAGTTTTGGAATAAACCGTTTATATTAATAGACTGAGTTTATAAGCAAAAACTTTTTGACGCAGCTCCTTGTTTGCAAACATGTTTTTATGCGGCTCCTATTATGCAAATATGTTGAAATTGATATCATGCTCCTGTGGATAATTATAAATACAAATTTCAATTTCTTTTTCACGTTTTAATTTCACATTCCCTTTTCCTGATCTCCTCGCTCTGATTCAATCCACTCGCCGCCGTGGCCAACTCCGAATCGCCGCCGACAGTCGAAACCTCCACACATCCATCTCTAGCCGATCGACAAGGTACCCCAAGTGTCGTCGTTTTCCTAGATCAAAATCTTTGCGTGCCCTGACGCTCGCCAACGCCGCCGGTGGACACCACGAACCGCAGCGAATCCTCGATCTCCTTAGTCGCCACATGATCGTCAAGTGGAATGGGAGTTTGAGAATTTTCACGAATATTTGAAGGCGACTGGAGGATCGGGGTTGTTAGGATGGATCGCCACCGCAAAGCCACCTTCATTCGGAATCATGATAGGAGCTCTTGATTTCGGCTCAACAATTCAAATTGTGGATCACACTTTTTTAGACCCTCCTAGATGTAAGTGGATCAGCCCAATTAAATTGGTAATGAAAATTACGTGTCGTCGAGATGTGCCGGAGGTAGATCACTCTATCAAACATTCGCACACGTGCGAGTGTTCTCCCCACGCCACCGCCGCCCATTGTCCATTCTCTTCATTTGGGAGTTTCACTGAACACCTGAGGTTTTCTCTCTTCTTCTCTTTTCATTTATTTTGTTTACTATCCTTGCATTAGTCTTATTTACTTTTAATTTCCTTTTTATAGTTTTTTAGAAATAGGATAAAGGGCTAAGTACTTTAATTGGTCAACTTTTGCTCAAATATTGGTCGAGAATGTTGTTTGTCAATTCTAGATTTTTTTTCCAATGGTCCTTTTGCTAGGTTAGAAATTAGCTTCTGATTTGGATTATATGAGAAGATGAGAAATCTAAGCCATAATAGTTTGATTGCTTACAGTGTTTCCTTTCGAATTGGATTTGTAGATTACAAGGGTTAAAGTTCACTTGTTCTTCTTATTAGTGTTTCCATTCACTTGACTTCAATTTGTGAAACTAATTTTAAAAGTCTCTTACTGGTTTCAATTGGAGAATCTGAGAAATGCTTAATAAGAATGGCCTGGAATGATTGCACCCTGAACCAATATTTTAACATGTGTGTGCTCAACTAATCAGACTTAGATTAGATAAAATTGTCGTTAATTACCCATTCACTATTTTTATATCCCATATTTTCTCTATGTTTATAGGATAGAACTAGATATACTGCCCTTGTCCTTTATCTTATTCATAGTTATAATTTTCTTGATTAATGGTTTAAAAAGACCCAATCCATATATTTGGTGGTTTCAATAAATAATATTAAAAAAGACCATTGAAATATGTCTTTTAAAATTTAATCCATAACATGAAAATATAAAAATGTATTCTTTGATAATTTCAATAATTAAGATTTCAATTTTTATGTTGCGTGATTTAAATCTTAGTATCTTACTTCTATTTTAATTTATTTTACATTTCACGTTCTCGGTACTCTCTCCGTCTTATCTAAATATGCACATTAGACTTTTCACTATCTTTAAGGATTATGTTTGACTGTTGATATCTTCCATTATATGGTAATAATATGTATAATATTACTTTTTGAAAATTATATGTAACAAGGAATTTAACAATACTGAAAATGATAATAATTTTATAATTTATATACAATTTTAAATTTACCGTCAAAATTTACTAAATCTGACTCTAAAGGTCAGATGTGCATATTAGTTTGATACAAATGTAGTATTATTTTCTAATATAATCCTTATTAGTGTTGGCCCTAGGTATTTGCGGGTTTGAGGCGAATAATTTTTATAAAGGTCCCTGATAGAGGGTCTGTTCAAATTTAAATTGCTGTAACGGTGAAAATCCGTTGGAAAGGAAATTTTAATACGTGAAGGAGAAATGAATTAAGATTAATTAAAATGGTGAATTATTCAAAAATGAGACCCATATTTTGACCCATTTTTAGAAAATATAGGGATTAAAGAATAAATTTTTTTAAAAAAGTGTACCAATTCTGCTTTATTTTATATATATAAATGAGATGCTATTTTAACTTCTTTTTTTTTGGAGTATTGGGCCAGACCTACTCTTTACGACTAAAATCATAATGTATACCAAAATAATTTTAATACTGACGTTCATATGTCGTGCATTGCTAGTTATATTTACACGTCAACCATATTTGCATGATGACTTTAAACCATCATACAAAGTTTCAAGTTTGAATTTAGTTATGGATTGGTTAAATTGGCCAGTAAAAGACATTATTTATTTATTTATATATCAAAAGGTATTCATACATTTTTCACAAATATTAAAGAAAAAAACCTAAACTATCATATCTCAAATTTTAACCTAATTCATGTCGTGAAGATACTGATTAATGATCCATAATATATTAAAACTATACTTGCAGAAAAATCAACCAAGGCAATCTTTACAAGCAGGAGACACCATGTTGAGTATTTTCAGACTTTTATGTCGTCAGAGCTTCTCCAAACACCAAACAACCTCTAACTAATTAAAGAACTTCAATATATATATATTATAAATGGTAAAGTTAAAAGCCTTCACACAAAACTTCATAAATACGAATATGATTTCTTTTAATTTTAGATACAGTAGAATCTCGATAAATGAATATTTTTGTGACAAAAAAATTCATTTAGTGAATTATTTATTTATCTTTTTTTAAGGCAAAACCATCCAAATAGATGGGAGGATTATTCACGACTCCTCGAACTCTAAATAGAAACAGTAAAAGTACATGATTGGGTAAACCCAATGTTACACATAAAACCATATAATGATTTTTGTGGCAATTTGAATGAGTCTACAGAGAAATTTCAGGGATGACCATACTAATTCTCTGCCTCAGTGGAGCTACATAAAAAAGGATATATTGAAAGATTCCTGAGAACTGATACAAAAGTATCTAAACTATTTTGACAGGTATAATATTCTTAATTTTTTTAAAAAAAAATTAATCCACCTATTGGTGGGGGGAATTTCATTAAGGATCCCCTTGGCTATGAAAAGGTGCTATAAAGCAAGTTTTTACGGTTTGTCCTTTACAAGGATCAAAGCTCTTGGCTTTCAAAAGAATAAAGAATAGGGCTAACTAAGTGCTACCTATTCATTTACAAAAGAATATAGGGAGATCATATGGTCAAGAGGACTGGTGGCCACTACATTCAAACTTAGCGAGCACATTAGTGATCGTAAACGAAGCACAATTTCGCCAACTAAGTGAGCAGCATGCCTCCAGTATATACCAAAAGATCAATCCCATTCTAAGTGTACATGTTGAGTCAGTGCTACTGGGGGCATGAAATGCCAGTGCATTCACCAAAAGTCCCACCAGACCCTGTTGCTTGGTGCTCCCTTTCTCTGGCTCCCAGCCCAGAGAGGTCTCTGGGCTGTATACCTGTCAACAAAAACTAAGGGGAGCAGTGACTGTACTCTAACACCAAGAAATAGTGCTATCTATGTCTCAGATTTGGCATTCCTATAGCATCAAGAGAGATAATGCCTTTTAAAATATCAGGAGCATGTTGTAGAGAAATGTTTCCAGAGAGATTCAAAGTTGCACTGTGTTTTGCTAAACAATCAGCAGCGCAGTTTGCCTCTCTGCAAATATGATGCATATTATTGGTAAGGCCTAGGGTATTAATAGCATGACAGATAGAATAACATTTCCAATCAACGGTGGAAGGGGGAAAAACCCCTTTCAATGCCAACATGCTATCTGTCTCAAGTTCAAAAATTGTATTCATTTCAAGACCTAGTTGGAAGCCAAATTCTATTGCTTGCAACTCAGCATGCAAGGAGGAGCTAGCAGTGACAGCCTTCATTGACATAAACACTACAGAGCCAAGACCATCTCTAGCTATGACTCCCAGACCAGCTATATTAGTAGAAAGGAATGAAACATCTACATTGATTTTAATTCCAAGTTCAGGATGCTTCCATTTGACTATGTGTAGTATTTTTGGTCTCTTCCTTTTCAGGTAAGGAACTAGGCCTATGTTAACCAATCTCTGATACTTTAAAGCATTACCTACTAGAGTGAAAGAACTGAAGACCAGATAAGCATGCTTAATGACGTTCTGAAAGGTGAGAAAAGGGTCCTGAGAAACATTGTTATACAAATAATCATTTCTCCTCAGCCATATAAACCACAGAGCAATCATAAGAGTGTTAATTGCAGCTCTGGTTATGGTTTTGGAGGCTCCCTTGTAATGTGCATAAAAGGAGATCCTATACTTAAGTGATGTGAAAGTAGGGACAGGAATATCAAACAGTCTATGAACACAGTTAAGGATAAACACATTTGGGGAGCAGTGATTAAAAAAATGGCTCAGTGTATCCAAATTGGGGCAAAATGGGCATTTAGAGGGCAGATGGAAGCCAAAACTGAGCAAGATATCATCAAACGTAACAGTTTATTATACACTCTCCATATAAAGATGCATATTTTTTTGGAACTTTATTGGACCATACCTGTGTGAGAGTGTGGTCATCTCTAGTTGTCCTCAGCACTCCATAAGCTGACTTCACAATGAAAACTCCATGGGGTGATGGGCACCACACTAGTCTGTCCTCATGCTGATGCTTGATGGATAATACCTGCAATAAGTGTAAAAAGGTGGTAGCCAGTAGAGGCTCCAAAGTAGGCAGATACAATGGTTTGTTAGCACAAAACTCAGCTACAGTTAGTGTGGGAATGGTATAATATCCTTAACTTGCACCATCAAATGTGAGCTAAATGTGCAAAATCTACTAGTCTATGCACAGAGACGCCGATAGTAAGTTGTCAAAACTACCACGACTAGGATTTCTCCTCTACTGTGATTGCACGGACCGAAAACCAAAGGGTCTTCCCTCTCGCCAATTAAGGGTTAAGAGGGACATGACAAACAATTAGGCAATCATATTCAATAAATTAGTCAAAATAATTTTGCAAAAAGTCCTATATACAATCATATATCCCCTTAAAACTAAAAAACCTAAGAAAGCATAAATAAAATAAAATAAAAAGAAAAAAGAATAGAACCCTTATCCTGGCCGAACAGTAGAGGACCGCGAACAGTAGCAAATCTAGGCGCGTGCAGCTGGAACCTGTCGTGCTCATCGCACTAGGTGCGTGGCGACGCGTGCGGTGAAGGCGGCGAACCGCGTGCAACACCGACACCACGTGTACCAACAGATCTGAACTGGCGGCGCGTGACATCGCCTTCGCCATGTACATTACAAACTACATCACGGAGATCCTCTAATTTGACGAGCAATCGCTTCCTTCAGAGAACTCATCCAGATATATGACCGGCAGTGCATATCCGGGCCCGATCCGAAAACCCCACTGTCGGGCTCCGGGCAGAAAGACAGAAAGCTGATCGGAAAAAGAAAAACTCTGATTTTTCGAGGAGAAGAAAAGGGGGCTTTTGGTGGGTGGGTAGAGGGGGAGATTGGAGTACAAGGTATGGGATGGGAGGGGGTCGCAACGTCGGTGAAACGCCGAGACCCCCGCCGCGAGGAGGTTGGATCTGGAGGAAGTTTGGGCGTCGGTGGGAGAGAACTTTGGGCGTCGGTGGATCTGTTATTTATCTATCGATAATTAAATAATAATTTATTTACATGATTTTTTAGACGTGCACGGTGCATATTATCATAAAGTGCATGTTATTTCTGTGTGCATGCATGATAATTAGAGTTAAGATACTCGTATGCATTAAGCAAGGTGCATTTTGGGATGAAAGAAACAATTAATTTTGGAGGCATTTTTGATAAAAAATATATACCTTAATAATGTGTCTGAAAATTAGTCATCGATGAAATGTATTAATGATATATTATATAAATAAAAATATATTTTGAAATATAGTGATTATACATTTATATTTACATACGACCTATGAAGAATTTATCTGTAATTTATTTATTAATTTATTAAGCGAGATTGTTCATTAAACACATTGATCCAAGTTGAGACCGAAAACAATCATTCATAAGACGAAATTATTAGTCGAAGGTTCATTTATCGAGATTCTAGAACATTCTCAAAATTTATGCCAATTAGTAGTCCATTTTACTTATATTTTATTTTCAAAATACGGTAATCAATAATACATAATATATACTCCGTAACACTTATAAATCTGATAAATCTGGTCTTAAACCCTGGGTTTTAGGGAAGAACAACTGATATGATTATTCGCAGAATCCTCCGTTCGCACAAGTTTCATAGGTCCAGAAATTCTCCAGAAATCCCTTCTGCAGGACCGGGCTGGGTATCTCCAATAAACTCCTTCAAGCCCTTTTCAGTTTCAGCTCAATTTCCGCCCCAAAATACTGTAGAAGGAACTCCAAATAAGCCTTTGAGCATCTACTTCAAAGAAGCCGTGGGGATTCTGGCAAAGAACCCTGAAACCCAAATCGAAGAAACGGATGAATATGGGAGGTTGAAGAAGTTGGAGGAAAAAATGAGGTTACTGGAGAAGAATTTGGACAATATAGAGGTGGAGAAGCCTGGAAGAGTGAGGCCACTGTCTTCCTTGTTTATGAATAGGCCGAGTGGTCAAGAAATGTCCAAGGAGAAAAAGGAATCGAGCTCAGAGTTCAAGCCGCTGTCGCCTGATATGCAGAAATTCGTGATGCATTTGTATGAGAATGGATACTTTAAAGATTGCACTGCTCTGCCTAGAAATAGATTTGATGTTACCTGTTTTGAGAATGGCTATGCCAAAGATTATGTGAGGTTTGCGGCCGAGCAGTTTGGGAGGGATAATCGCGAGATTGCAAAGTAAGTTCCCTTATTCTACTTTATGATCTTGATGTTATGATTTATCTAGATAGTGTCATAATCAAATGACAAAAGATTGTTGTTCAGCTTACTTGTTTGAAATGATGTCAAATGTTGTTTTTCTTAGGCTGATGTACCTGAAATATAATTGTAGGAAATGATTGCTTATCTTCTCTACAATGTTTATGCATTGCGTAAAGTCTGATTTTTTTTTCAAGTTTTATATGGCTTTAAGTCAAGTTTTTCAAATCTGTTATCTAGTGGTTATGGAAATCGCATTCAGCCCTGGGATGCTGTTTCATCAGATGAATCTCATTGATATTCTGTTTGGTGTGCGTATATATTTATGAGCGTATCCATAGTGGCTGCTTGGATAGATTGGGTGCATAAAGTGAAGTAGCAGTATATATGCTGTATAGCATAATTTGTATCTGGTTATATGAATGCTGCACTCAGTCTTGACATTCCATTTGTATGGAATGGTGTTTTCTTTGTTACTGCTCAAGGAAATGTTTATAAATATGCACAAGCTCTAAGAATTGTATTCCTGCAAGTCCTAGTAAAATCATTCCTGCTTATTTTAACTATCAAACTGGTATCAAGAACTGCCATGGACCGGTGTTTAGTAGTTTTGACAAATTTGTTCACCTTCATTCAAGCTTCTCAGGAAATTTCATTTGATCATTTTACTCTTTAACCAAGTTTTTGAGTATAGTTTATTGAACTTCTAAGCCCGAACAGTGAGATCCTTGTATGCATTTTTTGGAAGTACGAATTGATAAAACTGGAATCTGCAGGAGAACCACATTTCAATTAGACAGCATTACTTAATAAAACCTGAACACGTTATAACAGATTACGGCATGGATTGGTGTGAGCATATTGTTTTCAGCTCGCTTGATGATTCTGATATTACTGTTGTTACAGGTGGTTGTCGGGAAGTGACCTGAGGAAGGTGGCTTATTTTGGTTGCCCCTCACTGTCAAAGAAAATAGTGTTTTCTGCTAAAGGATTGCGTAGGTTTTTTGGAATTCAAGAATCCACAGTGAGTTTGTTTTCTAATTGGCTATTTTTCTTCGAGTTTCACCTCTCATCCACTATAGGACTGTCAGTGCTTAAATTTATCCTGATCTATTGGCTGCCTTTCCTCTTAGGTTTGCGACAAATGTGTTCTAAAACAGTCATGCAAATTTGTCAATCAGAATGGACGAAATAAAGACAATAGGAACTTAGATTTGCCCGTGGTAATGAGAGTTGCCCCTCTCTATGTCTTGGACTCAGTACATCCACAATTAGTAGTGCCACAAGAAGTCAAAGACTCTGCGAGTCGATTGCTGAAGGAAGTGGTTAACCTAAGTAAAACTATCACTAAATCACATCTCAGTATTTCACATAATGGATCGTCTTTATCTCAGCTAGACAATCACAGACAATGATCCTTAGAGTCAACAGATCATCTGTGAGTATCTCAATAACAACAATGACTTTATGATTTATATTTTTGCCTTCATGTTCAGTTAAGAAACATTGTATCGATTCTATTTGAATATAACATATCTATCATTATATTATATGAGTCTTTTTAGGTCGAATGAACTATCACATTTCACTGTTATGCTCATTATATAAATGTGTTGTATATAATAGAATGCATCTTTAGTTATAGTTCCATTACAAGTGTTGTTAGGTCTTCCCTCAAGTGAACTGGTGCACGATCAGTGATGACATTTTTTGCCTTTATCCTCAGTCAATATATGTTCGGTATATATTTGAATGCAACATTTTTTTATATAGACTATAGTTCCATTCCAAGTTTTTAGATCTTCCCCAGGTGCATGATCACATATTTTGCCTTCATGTTCAGTTAATACATTGTATACATTTGAATACAACACATATTATATTATAGTTTCATTCCGAGTCTTTTCAGGCCTTCCCCTCAAGTGAACTGGTTTATGATCACGTTTTGCCTTTGTGTTCAGTTAATATATATTGTATAGTATGATTTGAATACAACTAATCTTTCGTTATAGTTCCATTACGAGTCTTTTTAGGATTCCCCCTCTCCCATTACATTTGTTACAGAAGTTTAACATTTTCTGAGGGTCGTCTAACGACTTGTCGAGACCATCTTATCAGTGATGGAAACCATAATCATTTGATGTGGCATAAGTGGAGATAAATTCTTGAAGAACTGTTTTGGTGTGTTTGACTGAAAGGATGGCATTAGGCCAAGAAATGTTTTTGGGGTGGGAATGGGATGATTGCAAAGTGTGAGCATGATTGCTGGTTTCTTGGGATCTGCAGGTGGGTGCCTGGTGGGTGGCCGGCATGTCTTGGCCCACTTCCACTCCATAAAGCTCTCCTAAAAAGTGCCCTGAACCAATCACACGGCGGCGCCACTGGTGGTGGAGCCTGGAGGACATGGCCATTGCTGAAAAAACACTGTTGATTTTTTGCAGCAGGCTTGTGGCAAAGCAACCTTCTTTCGTCTTTAGTTTTGTTGAGCCCTTTGTGGTGCTAATGGAGCACTCTTTCTTTTTTTCCACTTTTCATTTCATTTTGACTCGAGCCGCTTATTTTTACCGGCGGGATATTGTAAGGGGCAGAGTAGGCTTGCTACCACGATCCTGTGTGAAATTCAGTTCTTGATGGCTGAGATTCATGATGACCTGCAAATGATTGAGCATGCTGTGTATTAGAGTTGAAATATTATTAGCTAAACATAATATTTGGTTGTTGGATTTATGTCTCTTAGGTCATTGATGTATTTTAGTGTTACGAATAATGTAATGTGAACTTTTGACATGATCAAGAAACAAAAAAGAAACTCTCGACAATAAGTCAATTTCTGAGTCCACAAGTTTAAAAGTAATTGTATCAGAATAAAACTTGAAAAAGGATCCTCATTTTCATTTTCTGTGTTTAAGTAAGAGGATCCTCAAAAAAAAAAAAAAAAAGTAAGAATTTAGGCCAAATTTTCTTAAACTTCTCAGTAGGTCTGAACAATTATGTTCTATTTAGTATATAAAATGTGAAAACTTCAATATAATACAGATTAGCAAAAATAAAACTTAAAAAATTAGGATAAATGGCCTAAATGTTAATAACATTTTCTTCTCTACTATACAAATTAAATCGCATTAGAGCTACCTTTTCATCTAATTTATAGTGAAGTCAGCCGATTAAACAGAACTAAGGTTCTGTATAGTTTAACTTATCATAACTACTTTTACTATTTTTCAATTCAGTTCAGTAATTTATCCGATTACATTTCAGCACTCTTTCTGCCCAATATTATCCAGTTTAACTACTCAACTGCACACGACCTAACATTTTAGGTTATAAAAACAACATAATTTCTCCATTCCTATGACACCCTTAGCATCTTGAAATCATCTTGACATAATAGTATGAAGTGATGTCCATAAAGGATCAAGGCCAGGCTGATGTGTATTTGGTTTAAGCTGTCGAGGAGACATGTATCTTTTTGATGTCTTGTTTGTTGTATGTGAAATCTGATTTAAGGCCAAGAGCGATGAACATCAGTTGGCAATTGGACAATTAATTAACTAACCTCTTCAGATTTGTCCTCAATGTTTTCTACACCTGGGGGGACCTTCCTCTTTGTATTAATTTTGGCTAATTAAGCAAGAGCAGAGGGTGACATATTAAATTGTAATGCAACAATAAAACTCAATTCAATACTAGACATTTTTTTAAAAAAATAATTACTTTCATTCATTCAGGTTTTTGGAAATCCAAAAACAAGACAAGAAATTCGGAGGTAAGCTCCAAGAGTTACAAAGTAGGGGACATGCCTTACCATAGTTTGTTACAGAATGAGATATATGGTTTTACTTCTAGGTACTCAGTAGAGTCTCGTGTAGGGGTCATGTTTTAGTAAACTCTTGATTCTAGTTAAAACAGATTCATAATTCACAGCACACTCAATCTTGCCATGTACTATGTTAATAACTTGCAATGCTTCTCCCACTATATTTATCGAGCTGAGTTGTAGCTCTGCGGGCATCATAAGGGCCTCTTCTAAACCTATACACTCAGCCATCATTGGTTCATGAACATTCGAAAACCTGCCAGCAGAAGCTTTCACGAACTTGCCGCCTAGTACGAAAACTACCATTTCAGTACCTGCGTTGAATCGGAGAATTCTCGCATCAAAATACACAGAGTTAAAATACACTGAGTGGCCTAAATTTAAATACATGTGAATCCATACTCTGATTACTCTCCATGGATCCAACCAAACCAACATGCCAACACCCGATGGTCGATAAAGCCAACCTGATGAAAATATTTGAACAATTATTATGTCATTTGCACTAATTCTGTGATGTTTATTTAACCACGGATCAAATGATTGTCATTAACCATGTGCGCCGACCTTTGCCACATGAGAATTTATTGTCTCTCTTCGTGATTACTGTATTTTGAGTTTTTTATAACCTGAATTTCATGAAACCTGTATTTTAAAGAAGACCTGAAAGTACTCCATAGTGATATAAAAAATAAAATAGTTGGTGGACTGAGTAATGAATTTTTTTTTTTTTTTTTTTTTTTTGATAAACGAGTAATGAAATTAAAAAACTAAATTTTCGAAAATTAGTTGCATTGCCTTTGTCTGAAACAGTTACGAGTAAAAGCAACACGAGATCGCCACGTGGCACTGGACGTCAGCTGAGGTGTAATTGTCACGCGCCAGTGGCTCCCACCGTCCACTAGGCCATGTCGTTGACGTCTTCATATTTGTTGCTTTCAGGATTTGCACTTCACACCCCAGGTTCAATAGTATTAACCATATTAGCCCAAATATTATGCTACTACTCCTCCAACCTCGGATACCCAAAAATGCCCTTTTTTTGCATGGGATTTTTTAATTCCCCTTTTACACCTCAGCATGCTTTTATTTTATTTTTCTAATAAAAAACTGTATCATCCAAAAGAGTCATAATTTTCGGTGATCAATTATAACAAAAACATTCAACCAATTTCATATCATGACATTGGGATCTCACTCACGCACACAACCGTGCATGTCACATGATTTTCCTGAATTTATTTCACGCAATCATATAAGAAAACATTTAAGATGAATAGAATTTAATAGTTTTTAGTGAAATTGGCATACTTTAAAAAAAACAAAAGAAAATAAACTATTCCTTTTATATTTCATACGTTATTTTAAATAATTTATTAAATATTAAAAGTTTCACATTTTATAAGTAACTTTATGATAATTAAAGACATATATAACACACAATGTAACAAGGCAAAATAATGTTAAAAGTTAAATTTAATATTACTTGAAATATGATTTTCTTATTTTCCCGTGTATTGTGCTATATATGATTAATTTGAAAGTGTAGATGATATGATACCAGCTTGAATGAAATACTAAAGCAATATTTTAACAGGAATTTTAGGTGTAGGTCCAAACGGATTAAACATGTTCAAAAATGTGGTTAAATGTATGAAATACCTCTGTAAAATTAGGGTTAAAATCTGGAAAAAATAATTCTTGAGGGCAATTGGGTCATTTAACCACATTTTTAGACCTGCATAACTCATTTGGACCTATAAGCCCTCTTTAACAGGGATTTTAATTATGAAATAGAGAATAATAAACTTACAAAAAATAAATAGTGATAGTGCATAATGAATGATGTATATAATAGAGCACTTGAATTCCCTCAAGAGACTAGAATATTTGTATTACTAAGTACGTCGAATATTTGGCTAATATTTGGCTTCCGATTTGAGTCACGTGAGCATATGAGAAATCCAAGTCGTTGATCAGTTTGAATAGTGACTTATAAGTGCCTTTCAGACTCATACTGGTAAACTGTACATGTTGAGTTAGACAAATTTTCCAGTGCCCTTATTCTGTGAAAACAAACTAGAAAGTCTCTTACTGGTCGCGAGGGGGAAATCCGAATAGTGCCTAATGAGACTGACTAGGGAGTGATTGTAGTCTTGGGCTACTATGTCCGGTATAGTAGGCAGTTTGTGTTCAGTTAGTCCGACCCAGATTAGTTGAGAGTGATGTTGTCTATGACTTTTATCTCTTGTATATGCACGTATCTTTGTTTTGGTTTTAGACTATGATTAGATATGCTATTCTGGCATTATTACTACTTGTTTCAGATGCACTGATAGTTTCACTAGAAATTTCCATGTGATCTTACTCACCACCTCCATTTTTGTGGAGTTATTGTACCTGTAATCTTTCATTTGGTTTGGGGATACCTAATATAATCCCTCCGCCCTTGGTGTGCTTTCATTAAAAAAAATTGTATTACTAAGTAGGATTATCAAAAAGTTGGAGACAAAGTTTGGGTTGGAACTCATCTTATGCGTATAGATACATTCTTCATGGAAGAGACCAATTATTAAGAGGTATCCAAATAAGAATTCGATGATGAAGGGATGCAGAGATAAAACCTGAGATGTGACTCCCAAGAATAGAGAATCAAAATCCAATGTCATTGCCTTGAAACTTTCCGAAATGACTTGCATGTTGACCAACTTATGGTGTAAAAAAGTACTCATTAGAATACGATCTTATCAGATACGCATTTGATCATGCTGAGGCAGCGCTCATCCTAACTTTGCCCAAAAGCATAGGTCCTTAAGCCTAGGGTCGATGGATATGACACCCAATACATAATGGAAACTAAAAATGTAGGGTATAACTTGGGCATTAATCCTCCAATTTCGCATAATGCAAGAAGCATTAGCCTGAGATTGACACACGCAAATGTGTGAAAATTTACTGATTTTGATATGTTGTAAAAGGTAGATTTATATACATAATAATAATAAAAAAAAAACTACAGAACACATTATATGTACACATAATTTGTTAAAACTATAAAACTCAATGGTGTAACAATACGGATGTCACAATGAGTGACAATTCAGATACTCATTTAGTGTTTAGTTTTGGTAAAAGCAATAACTCTTAATCAATGGTTTGTTTCACTCATTTTGGAAGCATGGAGGCAGTTCATCTGATCCAAATCATTTTCATTTCATGGGAGTTTTGGAAACAACGAAACAAAAAGGTTTTTGAGGATCTTGTGGCATCTCCACAGGTGTGCTTAGACCAAGTTAAGGCGAGTTCATCCCTACTATTGCACCTTCATCAACAACCTTTGGAGGGAAATCAACATCCAGGTGGACCTGTGCCAAGCCAATCATCTCAGTATCTATCATTGGAACAAGTATAACAATGAGCACTTCAAGATGCATGTATGATTAGTTTTGATGGCTCGTTTCGTTCACTATCGTTAGGTACTGCAGGATGGAGAATATGGAAGTTGGCTTGGCCTCTAGCTGAAGCAGTAGAAGGATCGGATTTCTTTCCAGATGTTACTCCATTACAATCGGAATCAGAAATTTGCTGGAGGGCTCTCAAGGCGGCAAGTCGACTAGATATTATAAGAGCTAATATTGTGACGGATTCGGTGATCCTAGTTTCATCTATCAAGAATCCATAATCATCTCCGTTGGAAATTAAGGGGACTGTTTCAGATATTAGGCGCCTGATTCACTCTCTTACAATGTTTTCAGTGATTAAGGTCAATCGTGTGTTCTTAGATAAGGAGCATAGCATGGCCTTAGGCCTCAATAAGGGATTTGTGTAATCAGTTACACTTTAATTCCTAATATATATGATTTGGTTGTAAAAGAAAAAGCAATAACTCTAATTGTGTAGAATGAAATCATACTCCACAATTCCTCTTGTCAAACGTTGCTGGACGTTTTCCAGCAACTTGAGATAATATAAACCTTTTCCTTTAAAAAATAGAACTCAGTGGTGTAATAATATCCATTACAATAGTTCCTAAAAATTGAATGGTGTAGGTTATCCTTTTCATAACCAATAGTATACTACTTGCTCATAATATACCTCAGGTATAGGAAGTTACAAGTCCTGTTGAAGTGTCAACTCTGTGATACTGAGGATGAGACGACAAGGCACTTGTTCTTTGAATGCGAATATGCAAAAGGAGTATGGCGAGCTCTAGGTCTACAGTATAGAATACTGGGGAGTGAAAGAGCAAGAGGTGATGGAGGTTCAGACAATTGCTGATCGACAACGATGATTAGACAAGAGAGCTAATGGCAATGGTCTGCGATGGGGTGTGGTTCCAGAGAAATACGAAGTTGTTTCAAGACAAGAGCACCGACTCGAGTTTACTGGCTGCATCAATCCGTTCAACCTTGATATCCTTTGCTGATGCAAATGCTTGGTCTGAGAGAGTTTCAGAAGTCTTTTCTACAGGTAACTTATTAAGACCGCCAGATGTGGGAAGAAGGATTCTGTTTGATGCTGGTATTGCAAGGGACTGCGCAGGATTGGGGTAGTGGCAGTGGCTGCGAATGGGTCTTTTGTACGGGCTGTGAGCAGAAAGATAATGGATGTAAGAGACCCCATGTTCGCGGAAGAAGAAGCACTGAGAGAAGCACTGAGAATGGCGGCATATCTCCAATGGACCGATGTAGCTATTATGGGAGACTCGTTGAGCCTAATGCAGATCATACATGGAGACCTGGATGCCCCAGAATAATGCCACTCAATCACTGAGGAAATTCGAGCAAAATTTGTGCAACAAGGCCTTAATTTGCCATGCTAGATACCAAGAAACGAAAATACAGATGCCCATCTGGTAGCTAGCATAGGGAAAAATAATAGCTCGGATTATGTAGAGTGGAGTTATACTCCACAGTTTCTCTTGTCAAACGTTGCTGGACGTTTTCCATCCCCTTGAGTATGATATACAATTTTCTTTTCAAAAAAAAAATATACTACTTGCTCATATTATAAGGTATTTTCAACTTGTTTGTTTTCTAACTAGTAACATAACATGTCACAATGTCACTTATAACAACCTTCTGAAAAAGAAATCAGTTCTATAAATAATCATTGTGCCCTATAAAAAAGAGAGGGAAATTAGTGCAATAGAGCACTTTTCTTTTGTAAATCTTGTGATTGTGACCTTGTCAACTCTCAATTTGTGCAAACAGAAGAAATAGTGGGTGCGATTTGCAATAATTAACACTCCGCCGTTTCACCACAGCCAAAACAATATTCCTTCTTCACTCTCAAATCTTGACCCTTTTTTTCTCCATTCTCGACACAGTCCCTATCTCCAGTTTATTTTTCTTTCTTTCAAGAAATGAAACAACTTTGGTCAGAATAAACAGCTGAAAAAGAACCAACACAGGCAAACCAAAACATCTGAGAAAGTAATTCCCTTTCAATTCTAACCATCTCCACATGGATCATCACTTTCCCACACACACACCACACACCCTCCACTAGGTGAAAACTAAAAGAGCTTTAAAAACAGAGCACAACCATTTCTTTCTTCCTCGGATCACCACCTCCACAATCACCAAGGTACGTTTTTGACGACGACCCGTTATTCCTCCGGCCATTTCCCAGTCGGATTTTTCTGGGTTTCCGGCGATGACTTCAGGAACGAGGCTTCCGACGTGGAAAGAGAGAGAGAACAACAAACGGCGGGAGCGACGGCGGCGAGCCATCGCTGCGAATATCTTCGCCGGCCTGAGAATGTACGGAAACTACAAACTCCCAAAGCATTGCGACAATAACGAGGTTCTCAAAGCCCTCTGCAACGAGGCCGGCTGGAGCGTCGAGCCGGACGGCACCACTTATCGCAAAGTAAGATTTTAGCATTTCCCCTGTTTTTTTACCCCTCAGTGCTAAAAAATTCAGTACATTTCAGCATAATTATGTCCAAATAATCAATATATTTTATCATAATTATGTCCCAAATGTAAAAAAACTCAGTATATTTCAGCATAATTATGTTTTCCACTAATTGTTTTAGTGACTAATTTTTGTTAATCTACACCAAAAAGTGATGATCTTGATTTGCTTTTTAACTTAAATGCCGGGCGTTTAAATTTCCTGAAATCTGAAACCTTTAATCATGGCTATCCGGCGCATGTTAGTGGGTGGTTGTGTGTCCTTTTGTGTGGTGTAAGAATGAAGATTCCCAGCGTAAGCATTTGTAACCGTTTAGGCTGCTGTTCTTGTGTGATAACGTGCGCCGAATACGTTTGTTGTTTGCTGATGTGAGCTAGATTGGGAGACTGTAAGAAAAGTGAAAGAGAAGATTGCGTGTGTTCAGAATTTAGATCCTCTGACTGATGACGAGCTCAGTTTTTCAACTTGTTTGTTATATTTAGTATAGTAATAATATCACTCCTTTTGCTTTAGATTTCGGAAAGAAATATAACATGCTTTTCCGTTCTTGTTGACTATAATGTGTTTTTCAATGTTCTTTTATCTCTCTTTTTCTTGAAGTGCTACCTTCATTTCTCTAATACTGTTACGCTTTCTGTTACGTTCTAACAAATTCGAGTCGAGTAATATCGACCAGAAAGATAGTATGATGTCGGTTTTAGGTGAATGGTGACGATGTGTTGGGATCTGAAAAGACTAATGTACCCATGTGTGTGTGGGGCTCAAAGTTATATACTTTTTGATGATTATTTACCCCTCAGTAATTTGTGTGTCTGAGCTCTGAAGCATATCTGTACTGTTGATGGTGCAGTTGGCTTTACTTTTATCACACTTGGGAACACATGTCTATTTATAGCAGTTAGAAAAGGAGTTTTCTTGCTGGTGTGTTTTGGTTGGAAACTGTACTCCCCAAGTCTGCATTTACTCACTTTAGGTGAAGTGTGTGAGAATCTGTGTTGTGTACTGCTTCCTTTATCAATTTGCAATAGTTTGTGTTTCAGTGATAATTGATGAGATATTGTACTTGTTGCAGAAGTGAAATAAGTAGCCACCATTTAGTTTCTGGCATGCCAGATGCAGACTGTATTTTGCATATTTGCAGTCTGTATTTTTGTTATATAATTATAAATACAATAATTTTAATATGTAACTGATTCGCAATAGAAGTTATATATATATGAGATTTGAGCCCGTCGACCATAACATATATCATATATATCGAAGACGGATTTTTGATTATAAACTGACTTGCCAATGTGTACTTCTATTCTGATGATTATTTGCAATTTGTAATTTGCATATTCAGGGATGCAAGCCAGCAATGGACAGGATGGATTTCCTCGGTGGATCGACATCAGCAAGTCCATGCTCATCATACCATCCAAGCCCTGGAACATCCTACAACCCTAGCCCTGCCTCATCCTCATTTCCAAGCCCTAACCTCAACAATGGTGACCATATCCATGGCAGCTCTCTCATCCCATGGCTGAAAAACCTGTCATCCTCATCATCTTCCTCCTCCTCCTCCGCCAAGTTCCACCACCTCTACCATGGCGGCTCCGCCAGCGCTCCGGTGACCCCTCCCCTGAGCTCCCCAACTGCTCGAACGCCGCGCCTGAGGTCCCACACTCAGAGCCCCTTCCTTCCACTGTCCACGCCGCCGAGCCCTGGGCGCCAGGGGGCCTTGCAGGACTCGTCAGCGTGGTTTGCAGGCCCCACTTCGCCAACGTTCAGCCTTGTTTCTTCAAATCCATTCGGGTTCAAGTTCGAGTCGCTGAGAGTGTGCACTCCTGGACAGAGTGGCACCTGCTCGCCGGCTGTGCCTGCCAGCTCGGATATTCCAATGGCTGAAGGGAATATTTCTGATGAGTTTGCGTTCGGAAGCATCAAAGGAGGGCTGGTGAAGCCATGGGAAGGGGAGAGGATTCATGAAGATTGTGGCTGTGATGATCTTGAGCTCACTCTTGGCACCTCAAAGCCCAGGTTAGTTTCTTACATAACATTTGAATTGATGAAAAGTGTTTATTCATACTGTATTTGTTAAAATTCAAACCATTTCTTCATTTTAATATGCAGATGAAAGGGATTGCATTTCTCAGTTATGACATCTCCAAAGGTTGTTTACCAGGAATTATCTTCAAGGAAAGGGATTGAAAGTAGAGATCTTCTGGTTTGGCAGTACTTTATGCATTAAGTTTCTGCAAAAAAACGTATTAAAGTTCTGATACTCTTAAAAGTCTTAAGTGATTTATGTCTGAAATGATAGTTCCATGAAATCAAGATATTTCTCTCTTCTATGACCATATTCATTCACACCTCAAAATCACATATTTCCGAGAATGCAGATTTGAATCGCGCTACTATGCGTTATAGAGTTGTAAACTATAAAGTTTTACACACACATTACAAAAGGTAAAGTCCATACATGACCGAAAACCAGTCATTTATTGAAATTATTAGAAAAGGCTCGAGCCTATGGAGTCCAGTCTCCCTTTAGAAGGGTGAAACTTTCCCCTTGCTGAAAAATGAACCAGAGGGACCATCGGAGAAAACCACCTCGACAATCCTTCCAGCCCCTTCTTCCACAGACAGAATGCCGGTGTTGAAGTTCAGCTCAGTGTTCACAAAACCAGGACAGACACTATTGACCTTCAAGTTAGGGTATTTCCTAGCCACAATTCTAGTGTAGGCATTTAGCAATGCCTTTGAGACCATATAAGCCGAGTATGAAATAGGCCATCCCTTAGTTTTTAGGGTACCTTCTTTGACATCCTTCAAGAACTCGTTCAGAACCTCGTCCACTTTCTCTTCTGTTAGCTCATCAGCATTGCTCAGTATCCCTTTCGCCCATTCATTTTGTATGTGCTGAAATATATGTCGAGAAATGATTAATGTACATCATTGAAATGGAAAGGTTTAACGAAAAAAACACGCATAAACTAATGTTCTGATTCACCTGTAATAACCCTTGCTCGGAGGAAACATTGACGATTCTTGGAGATTGAGACAGTTTGATAAGTGGGATGAAGGCTTCAGTCATTCTTTTAGGGCCATAGTAGTTTGTTTGAAAGCATGCCACTGCTTCTTCATATGATTGATCAACCACAACCTCATTCCAGTTGATTTCACTCTGAATTCATAAGACATGAAACCATTCTACCAGATCATCAATCCCGCCTATAACGCTAACATCTCTTAACCAAGTACATACATTACGATGAATCTACTGACATTCAATGATGCATCGACTATAACACGGCAGAAAGAATTCTTCGAAAATATTATGCAGTCAGGTGAAAATTTCATACCTTTCCAGCTCTCAAAGCATCAACATCTGGATTGGCACCACCAATTCCTGCATTATTCACCTAATACAACAAAAAGAAAAAACTAATGATAACATGATAACAAATGACCGAGGCCATATTCCTTTCAACTAATCTACAGTTTAGAATCTTTAGATCAGTTTAGTCCTACCACTACAATTTTTTAATCACACTCATTTTGAGTTCATTTCAAATCAATCAAGTATAGTCAGATTCAGATGGAAAAGAACATGAACTAAAAATTGACCTTTAGTAGATTAGGATTTGGAATTTTACCAAGATATCGAGCCTTCCAAACTGAGCCTTGACGAATTCAGCAAGCGAAGCAACGCTGGCTGAATCGGAAACATCGAGCTGATGAAAGAGCACTTGGCCGGAAAGATGGCCGGAGGATTCCCGGAGCTTGGCAAGTGCTTCATTCCCCTTCTTCTCATCTCTTGCAGTTAAAACCACAGTGATGCCTTTGGAAGCTAACTGCCTCACAACATCAAACCCCAGACCTTTGTTTCCGCCACTTACAACTGCAATCATCTTAGCTTCTGCCATTATTGACTAGTATATGAGTTGATCAGTTTCGCTCAGGCTTGTTAGTACAAATGCTACACAATTTAGTAGTACATGACACATTCATAATGTAGCATGGGCAAGAAGGGTAGTCTGTTTTTTATATTGCAATTTTTTAAAATATTTTGCTGCCATTGTATTCTGGAACTGTATTGCGGAGTATTCGGATCCCATATATGAATTAGTGCTCACTTTTTTTTTATAATGTAATAAGGATGACGCTACTTATTACTTACTCCTCCTTTCGCTGGATTATGTATTAGTTGACTTTTACTCCCCTTGATTTCCAAATCAAAAATCAAATCAAATCAAATTAATGTATCAAATCTGTTATATTTGGCATAAATATAAATATTAAAAAAAATGCCGTCTCCGAAATTGTTAAGGCAACATGTAAAACGACATTCAATTCTACGTTCCTACTCTTACGGCCGCTGTACTTGCCATTTAAACACCATTACGCCTGTTGACTTAATTTCCAAATCAAAATCAAATTAAATCAAATATATTCATTTACCAAATCTGCTACACTTACTTTCGGTCGAATTAATTTACCAAATAAAAAATCAAACTAAACCAAACCAAACCAAATGAAATATATAAATTTACCAAATCAAATCATTCCTTATATATTAATAATGATAGAGGGAAAATCTCGATGATTGAACCCGTGTATTATTCATCAATATATAAGCAGTGCAAGGTAACCAGTAAAACGCTAAATAAAACCTAGCTTATACATATCAGGCTCAAGTCCCAATACTACTCTCTAACACCCCCTTAATCTAAGCGTCAGATTGACTGAGACGCAAAATTTGGATCTAAAAACTCAAATAAGGGTTTAGAAGACCCTTTGTGAAAATGTCTATCAACTGCATCGAAGTAGGAACATGACTAACACGGAGTTTGGTCGAGGCAATCAACTCACGAACAAAATGATAGTCGATGTGGATGTGCAACACTATGTGACAACAATAGTGCTATCTTAACTCAGAATCCAATGTGCAGCACTTAACTCAGAATCCAAGGGCTGTACAACCGGGTCAACCCGGTTACAACCTCTACATTTATTTTTTACAAAAAGAGTGATTTTGTTAAGAATCGAACTATAAACCATTGTGTTACAATCTCCTTACCACTACACCAAACTTCTTTTTGTCAATAAATTGTATAATTAATAAATATATACGGATGTTAAATTTATTTTAAAAACAAAACACAAAAGTAATGCTTTTGGTGAGATTTGAATTTTGGTTGTATACTCCAAAATAGCAAGTCTTACCACTAGAATAAGATTAATTATGTATAATAATTGCAAATGTATGATATATAACCGGGCTCCCGGGTTGACCCGGAAAAATCCGGGTTTGACCCGGATCGGCCCGGAACCCGGAATGGGCAAAGATGGTGACCCGGGGCCCGGTCCGGAATGCAAAAAATCCGGGTCCGGGTCACCAATTCCGGTCCCGGGCCGGGCCATTTTTCCGGGTTGACCCGGCTCATGTACAGCCCTATGATGTGCTTGGCCCGTTTATGCCATTGGATTCTGAGTTAAGAAGATAGCACTATTGTTGTCACATAACAACAATGGAGAACCATCTAGAGGAAACTGCAAATCTCAGAGAAGATAGCAGAGCCGGACAACTTTTCCACAACTGTATTGGCAAGGGCACGGTACTCAGACTCCGAACTTGAGCGAGATATTATAGGTTGTTTCTTGGCACTCCATGAAACCAAGTTCCGCCTAGAAACACTGCATAGTCGTAAGTCGATCGTCGAGTCTCTAGACATCAATCCCAATCATCATCCGAATAAGCACAAACATCAGCACAAACAGTGGAAGAACCTCCTGAGCGAAATGTGAGACTGTGATGAGGTGTTCCAGCAACATAACGAAGGATTCGGGTAACAGAAACAATGTGATCTTCACGAGGGTCCTGGAGGCAATGACTAGAATTTAACCCCAAATGCTAGATCAGGGCGAGTGATCGTCAAATATTGAAGCGCACCAACCAAAAACCGATAGAGGGTTGGGTTGCCGAATGGTGACTAGTGCTGCTATAAAGCTGCAAGAGTGGTATAAACAGAGTCGTCACCGGAGAAGTATCAGTCATGCTGGCTCGACTAAGTATATCCTTAGTATACTTGGCATGTCCAAGAAAAAGGCCAGATGAAGTAGTAGACACCTTAAGACCAAGGAAATAGTTAAGGGAGCCTAAATCCTTAATTGAAAACTCCTAATCAGTCCTGGTGACGAACTGCCTGATGGCACCAGCATCATTTCTGGTCAGAATGATGTCATCCAAATAAACAAGGAGATATAGTAAGGTGGTACCCCGAGAGAACATAAAGAGAGATGTGTTTGAAGTGCTACACTGAAAACCAAACTATCGAAGGTAGGAGTTAAAGCGATCAAACCAAGCTCGAGAAGCTTGTTTAAGTCCATATATTGCTTTCTTGAGACAACAAACATAATCAAGACGAGCCGGATCCTTATATCCCACTGGTTGAGCCATGTAGACTGGAGAATCAAGAACACCATTAAAAAAAGCTTTCTAAACATCAAACTGATGTAGAGGCCAACGCTTGAGAGTGACAATGGCAAGAACTGTGAAAACATTAGCCACCCTTACCACCGGGCTGAAAGTGTGATCAAAGTCAAAACCAGAAATTTGAGAGTATTCCTGAGCAACCAAACGAGCCTTGTAGAGCTCAATGCTACCCTCTAGTCAATACTTCAAGCAAAAAAATCCACTTCGACCCTACAATGTTGGAATCTAAAGAACGAGGAACCAACTCCCAAATATTCGGATGGCAAAGGGCATCTATCTCCTCATCCATAACTCGAACCCACTTTGAATTCTTTAGATCTGTACAATAGTCTTGAGGCTCAGAATGCTTCATAACCTGAGCAACAAGACCTATTGGAATGAAATCAGGGTACGTCTTTAAACGTCGAGTACCATCCTGATTCCGAGTAGTTATCTGATGAGCACGACGAGGAGGTGAGTCAGGTGACTCTGGACTTGATGAGGATCCAGACGACGGATTGGGTGACACTTGTGGAGGAGAAGACGGTGGAGTGTTCGATGGTGATTTCAAACCGGATGAGACTGGTGAAACCGGAGGAGGTACTACTTGGGCAACTAGAGTACGAACCATGTAGTTGGAGTCACAAACCATATAAGGAGCTGATAAAGATGACGGAGCATGTCATGAAGGCACTGTCGGTGATGTGGCCATAAGCTCAAAAATAAAATTCTAGCTCCGAAGTAGGTTGACCATCCACGGAAGGTGCAACATATGAAAACAAAGACTCATCAAATCGAACATGACGCGAGACATAAACGCGTCCAGAAGTTGCGTCAAGCCACTGAAAACCCTTACAACGAGGGTCGTAGCCAATAAAAACACATGGGATGAAGCGAGGAGCAAACTTATTAGTAGTAATGGCACGTAAGCAAGGATATGCACGACATCCAAAAGGATAAAAAAGATTGTAGTCAGGTCCCGACCCAAAAACCACCTCGAACGGTGATTTGCCTCCAAGGACTGAGCTAGGCATATGTTTAATTATATAAGCAGTAGAGGAGAAAACTTCCACCCAATAGATTTTAGGTACCCTGGAGTGAAATAACATCGCAAGACCAGTATCAAGAATGTGGCAATGCAATATAACCAGAAGAAACCGATATATGAGATTCAATAGCTTAACAATGTCATGAGATACATGTCCCAGACGAGCATGTCATAACTCAAATGGAGCTCGTAGCTTTCCAATCCACAACTCACCCAAAAAAATAAAATAAAGATTCTCAATATGACGCCCTTTATCAACTATTTTCCATGTAAGGTTTATAATATATAAACGTGTTTGTGCTTTTGTGAGACGTGATTTTTAATTGAATGTCAATCTGTTTTCATTCCCAGAGTAGGCTCTAAGATGCATTTGTTTTACTGCTAAAATTATAATCAATTTTGCATAATGTTATCAAAATCGCAATCCTAACCATACTACAATTAAAATATAGGCAAACAATCATACATCAAATCCTCCAATCTCATTCTAAAATTCAGTCATTCTACTTAAATTCCTAGAAATAGTCTAAATTTATTTTCTTGGATCAAGTATGTATTCCAAAACAAACAAATTAAATAAAATATTACAACTTTTTTCCTCGAAAAGTTTTCAAAAAATAAGGGTGGACTAATATTTAGCTAGTGGATCTTGTATTTTGGACTTATTTTGCAATATTTTTATATTATATACTATTTACTTTATGTCACACTAATTAACCTTCGTAAACAAGTGTTGCTTTTACGAGATTCTAGTTTTGAATCGTTCAATCTATTCAGATAGATTTTGGGTATATGTACTGAGTTTATCACCAAGAGCATTTTCAACGGTATGCTACAATACATTGTAATTTACATTAATTCAATCTAATTAGCTAGCTTACAAGTATCTCTAGTGGTTATTAATATCATAAATTAGGTTGTATGATCCCATTCATTTCAAATACACATCTAAATATATTGAATTATTGATGTGGGGCTTACTAAATGAGTTTCAAGCTAGTTGCTTGACAATACTAGTTGGTTGTAAATCTAGTGCTTGTAAAGTGTAAAACAATGGTAAGGTAGTGCTAAATATTTTATAAAAATTGTCAAGTAAGTCCAAAAATGCAATCATTGGAGATGCTCTAATTGAGACCGTGATTTATCGTTGATGATACTATGATTCCTATCAGAGGTGCATCTCTAGAATCTCCCATTCGGATCACTACCTACGTGGCTACGTCCTCTCATCAACTAAAATATCCATTTCAGACATTACAAAGAAGCCCATCATGAATAAATACCAGAAAAATAAATGATAAAAAAAGTAAAACTATTTCTAGCTTTAGGACACGGCGCCGTCGGCTACACGGTCACCACTATTCTTATCATCGGCAGCTCTACGCATTTCCCGAACATTACTGTTCCCCAAATCCCGATATTAATTCACCCAGACCGCCGAGCTTCGGGTAGGTAATACAAATCGTTGCTTTTCTTGGGTTTTTGTGAAATTGATTCAGTCTACAGGCTCTCAAGTTTGTATCTTTAGCTGGAATTTGTAGGCGGTTTTGTGTTTTTAGTCCTTAAATCGAACCGGGTCTGTGAGATTTAGCTGGTTTGTTGGGGTTTATTAGGGACATGGTACAAAAAGTTGGGATTTTTGAGTGAAGGGTCATAGGGGAAGCGAAGGGGAGCTTTATTGGACTGGATTAGGTTGTAAACTGAAAAGTATCTTTCTTTTGTGTGATTGGTATTTGTTTGGCTCTGTGATTGGAGTTTCTGAGGTTGGAAAATTCAAGATGATGTCTGTGGAAAGATCTTTTGAGGCATGGGAAGAGGTGCAGAGACATGGTCAAGATTTAGCTGATAGGTTAGCTCAGGGATTCACTGGTCTGATACAAATCACGCCGCCTTCGTTTCAATGGCCTAATGCACATGCACCCAAGCTGTTTGATATGGATTTTGAATTTCCTAGCCATAATTTCGTGCAGAAAGATTTCGGGCTGGCTGTTAATGGATCAGCTATTAATGGGGTTTCTGCTATACTCGATATTGGGAATAGGATAGGGCAGGCAGGGTGGGACTTTGGAGCTGGTTTGAATGGGATGGTGGAACAGGTACTTAGGAGGTTGCCTTTGCCCTTTCGACATGATAATGGAAGTGTGGGAGTGAGTATGCGTACACAGGCTAATGTCCAGAGGAATGATCTGGGGATTAGTTTGCAGGAGGACTTGGGATCATTGGCAGAGCGATTTAGGGAGTATGGTTTCGTTGATAATAAAGTGAGTCAGGAGGATTCGACTGAGGAAGGGAAAAATGGTGCTGCTGCCAAGTCAAGACTTTTTGGAGGATCAGAGGTAGTAATGAGTTCTGTTTATATCTTCGTACTGTAATTTTAGGATCCATTTTAAATGTCATTATTTTTGGTGTGTAGGGTACCATTAATATTACTTCAACTTATGAGAGTAGGACACAAACACTTGAGACTACCATGGCGGCACGAGGAGATTTGTGGAGAGTGGAGGCAAAAGCTAGTAATGCCTCAGGGAGCGACAATGCATCGCTGTTTCTTGTCCAGCTTGGTCCTGTTCTCTTTGTTCGTGATTCCACACTGCTTTTGCCGATTCATTTGTCAAAACAGCACTTGCTTTGGTATGGCTATGATCGCAAGGTAAGATAATTTGTACTAACTGTTGCTTTGTCAAGGTTCGTATGGTCTGCTGTTTGGTTAAAGTTGCAGGTTTTAGAATATAGTTGTTTTAACCAATGCCCGTGGTCTATGCTATGATCTTCTGTAATAGGTTGTTTATTTTCAATCAAATCTGCTAGAGCAATTTATACATTAATTATGACTAATTTATATGATTTCTGATTTTGTCTAGCATGGGATGCATTCCCTTTGTCCTGCTATGTGGTCAAAGCACAGGAGATGGCTGTTGATGTCTATGCTCTGTCTCAATCCCTTGTCTTGTGTAAGTTTGAACATTTATTTATGATACTTATCCTCTTTGGATCAATCTAGACTTAACATGTCTTATATTGTTGTATTTTAGAAAACAAATGTTAATTTACAGTACTGATCTTCTCCCTTGTTGATGCCTCTCTGCAGTCGTTCATGGACTTGCAGTTTCCAAATGGCCAAATAACATATGTTGCTGGTGAGGGTATATCTACCAGTGCCTTTTTGCCTCTGTGTGGAGGCCTTCTACAAGCCCAGGGTCAATATCCAGGAGAAATGAAATTCAGTTTCTCTTGTAAGGTGAGCTGTTGCAATGGAACTGAAACTTTCTCTTCATATCAAATCTCAAATTCTTCCTGAACCTGCATTTTTATATCTTGGCTTGTGGTACTTATGAATAATTGCCTCTTGATTCAGAATAAGTACGGGACCAGTATAACGCCTATGGTCCAGCTCCCCGATAAATCATTCTCCCTGGGACTTGCACAGTCTTTAGCTTGGAAAAGATCTGGTCTGATGGTCAGACCCACTGTTCAGTTCAGGTGAATTTCATCTTATTAATTTTAATTCAATTATTAACATCCCGATCTTTTGTCCAAGGTTTAGCACTGCCACATCTCTTAAAGGTTTCCTTGTCTAACAACATGCATTTCCTCTTCAGTTTGTGCCCAACATTTGGTGGTATCGATCCCGGGGTGCAAGCTGAACTGACACATTCCCTGAATGAAGAATTGAGCCTTACATGTGGCTGTTCAATGGTTGCTCGACCTACTGCATTCGCTTCCATATCTGTAAGAAATCCCTGTCTTCAAAATACTTCTTAAAGATACTGGTTTCTCGTAATACATGGTTGTGGATTTGAAGTTTATATCCAAGTTTGTTTAGGGTGGAACTGTGAAGGGCTAGGCATATTAAGCAAGCATGTACGATGTCCTAAGAAAACACGTTAAAAATCATTTTAGCGAACTTAATAGTTTATCCAGGTTGTAACTAAAGCTTCTGTGACTCTACCCGATCGCATCAGTGAAACCAAGAATGATTTCACTGTTAGTTCATTGGAGTCAAGGATCTTGTTAGGTTTTGCATTGTCTTCTTGTTAGCTACAATAAGGTGCTTGGTTTAACTCGCTTTTGTTATGTATGCAGCTGGGCAGATCAAAGTGGAACGGAAACGTTGGCACTTCTGGGGTTGTCGTGAAAGTTGAAACTCCCCTGGATGTTAGAAGGGGCCGGCCGAACTTGTCTGTTCAGATGAACAGTGGGTTTGAGTTCTGATCGCGCCGTCATAGTTAGGAGTAGAGATCATGTACATTACTAATTAGATTGCTCTTTCTTAAGTTAGCTTCTCTACTGCGGTTTCCCGAATGAATCCAAACCATACCACTCCGTACCCATGCTAAGGGAAAGGTGTGGGACAAACAAGTGTTGTAGTTTGGGTGCACTTTCTGTTGTACATATACGTGAAAGAGGTTTTGTAATGCACTATTTTGTGGTCTGTGACTTGGTAATAAAACAATTTTCTTCTGATTTTCCTAGATCTTGATTTTGACCGTGTTTTTTTTCTTTTCTTTTGATCACCATTTTGATTGTGTGGAGTTGAAAAGAATTTTAGTTGCAGCAGATGAACTCACTCTCAACCGTAAGCTCAGGAAAATCTGATCGATCAGTTGTTCGTGAAGCAGATATGAGTGTGAATTGATCACGATTAACTTTACTTGTTTATTTAATAAGTGTGAATTGTCCATATCAGTTAGTTTCGCCATGAATAAGTGGGATTTGTCCACATTGATATTGTTCATCAATTTAATCGATTAGATCTTGCGTCCACATTACTTAATCTGAATTTTGTAGTCAATATTTTGTTCTCAGCGTAGCTGTAAATGTCGTGTTTTGATCTCAATTTGTTTTAAACTTGGTGTTTTTTTCTCAAATTTAGTTTACGGATCGTGTATCGGTCTGTGATTTGTGTATTTCAAGGTATTAGCAGTTTGGTAAACATATATCAAGCTCTGAATCAAGTGGTGATTGTAGCAGATCCTTGCTTGCGTTGTAATTGATGCACGACAAGCACATCTTTGCCATGCGATTTGGTGGCTTTCACAGCTAGCAAGTGAAGGGCGCTATTACAATTTCACTAGAATATATCTCAAAATATGTAATAGTACAAATAATTATCGGTTTGGTTGATATGTAATAATAGATTAGTTAAATTGAATATAATTCCACTTTAATCGATATTGAACTTTTCCCAACACGATGAATGAATTTTTCTTTTTTAAAAAAGGTTCATTATAATTTGACTTGACGTCTATTTTGAACGCGCGTGTGAAAGTGTATATTAAATTTTTTGAGGGTCTGTTCTCCGTGGTTTATCTTAATTAATCTTTTTTCTATTTAATTCAATTAGTTAGTATATTATTATTATAGTTCAATTCAATTTTATTTATCCCTATGTTAAATTTATATTAAATAGTTATTCTCCCAAAAACATTTATCCAATGTTTGTAAGTTCTACTTTTTTTCCCCTCAACCTTTTTACGGGTAATATGGTTTCGATTAACTATCTATCTCTCCCTTTTTTGTATTTGTACTTGGGTTGAATTTGATTTCAATTTCAATTCTATTTCTCCTCGAAACAAAATGTGCTATGATGTATAATTCATAACACTAATTTTAAATAATATTTTAATGAAATTTTTTCTCGTATTTCACGAATTAACCTTGCTTGTTTTTAACAAAATATGATCCTGATCCTGATATAGGCCTTATCAGGCACCAATAAGATAATGACACGTGTACAATTGTAATGTTTTAATTGGTTAAGATATTTTTAGTAAATTTCTAAAACCCTAATTTAGAATGCCTAAACCCGTCTGGGTAATGATTGAACACGTGGCCCAATCATAAATTAGTTAAAGATGATGTGTCGTTATTTAATTGGTGCCTGATATTGCCAATATCAGGATGATTCTGATATATGTTAAACTGAAAATTCATATTAATTGTTATTATAAGTACTAGTTCTCTAGAAAGTCCTACTTTCTAGACCAATTAGGAGCTACGGGGTTTTTGTGTAAATATTATTTTTTCGGGGTTTTTGTGTAATTATGCTAAACTATGCGTGTATATAAGCTACCAAATCCCAACTACCCATTCAAATTTCATTCCAATTTTTCTCTCTCTTAATTGGCGATTTGGGGGGAAACGGCGCACGAACCCTAAATATCTCTAATAGCCTCTAATACATTGGATTTCGATCAGCCGATTTAAAGGTATGCTTATTTCATTGGATTGAATCTTATTAATTGATCGATTAGCTGTTTTAACCGTTTTTTTAATGGTCGATGAACAGTTATGGTTACGAAGAAAAAAAGCAAGCCGCCGGATCTAACAATGACGTTGATCCGCCTACATCTACATTGGCCGGATCTACAGTTCCGAATGCTAACGACGGTTCGCTCTCGATTTCTCACTTTTTAGGCGTTTTTGATATTTGTTGTTGGTGAACATGCTTGTATCACTACTGGAGGGCCGTGGAAATCACGGCGGTTGGCCCCCCCCTACGCCGGCGGTTCTACCCGCCGTCGGTGGCTGCGCCGTGGGTGAGGGTGTGAAAGAAACGGCGGTCTTAACCGCCGTTGTGCAGAACACAGATAACGGCGGTCTGAACCGCCGTATCTGTGTTTTTTTATAAACAGCGCATACCTGTTCCGTATTCGGAACACGTATAATGATGAGGTGTTGATGAGTTCCTCCGATTGTGGAAGCCATCTTGGTTACGCAATCGGAAGCTGGAACAAATGAGTTTTTTTGTACATACTTCCGATAACGGAACAGACAAATTTTAATAACAAAATGGAATTTTAATTTCCCCAAATCTAGTGCTGAATAATAAAAATAAAATCAAAAATGAAAAAATCAAAATTTATAAATTATATTAAAGATCCAAATTGTCATTACAACATTATTACACTAATTTACATATCATATTCTACAACTAACTCATAAACAATTCTACGCTAATTCTAATACAACAAGCATGCTACACTAACTCATAAACATTCAACACTAATTCTAATCCAACTATGCTTGTACTTGAATACTTGAATAAGAACGTAACCATGCTTGAACTTGAGTAGGAATGTGAAGGAAGCTCCTAGATTCATCTCTTGCTTCGTTAACTGCTCCTAGACCCATAAGAGAAGTAAGCATGCTGACAGAACAATGTATATAACAGGCAAGACAAATTTTCTAGTACCTGCAAAATCATCCCCATGGAAAGTTTCCGAGGATAATAAGCAGATGTATGATCAAGCATCGGTGCCTCGAAATCCTGCACATAATACTGCATGCTCTACCCAACAACTGGAATTTGCTAAATAAAGATGCCCGCGCTTCCTCCAAAGCCCTTCCTACAGGGTAAATCAAATAAATCGCAAAAGTAAATTCAGATTCTGCCCGAAAGTATCAATAGACGAAAATCATCAATATGAAACATAAGGACCAAAAACAGATGAGTCACACTGTAAATTGACAATAATAAAATTCCTACCAGAAGAGTAAAGATGCTTACGTTAGGGCGTTCAGGGAGTGATTCAACACCTGCAAAAACACGGCTATCCTTTTTAATGCACACTGAAGTATTAAATCATGCACTGTCTCAGATTCTTTTGTACCAGATACAAGAAAGTGTTCAATTGGGATAAAAACCTTTATATTAATATTAATTAGCAAAACATGGACCTTTGCAAGTCAATGAACAGCTAATATCATAGAGACATTTGCACAAAGTCATACCATCTGTATATATAGATCCGTACACAAGTTATAACAAAAATTCTTTTCATGTAGACAGAGGGAATACAAAAATTCATGAATCAAGACATTTGATGAATCTGAGAATAAAAATTAGTAACAACATTATTTATGTATGAGTTATCAAACTCTAGGAAAATACACAGAACCAACAGCAGAGCTGTAAAAAAGAAGAAAACCTGCAGCGGAAGAAGACTTACAGCTAAAAACATAAATCTTAGCAATTTCCAGAGGCCATAGCCAATGCTTCCCCAGCTTATATAACAGATAAAACAACTTGTTTGATGCAGGTAATCCCAAAGAACAAGAACTGCACAATAAAAGAATAGCCATTGAGGAAAAATAAAACATGTCAATATACGTTGTCTGGAATTGAGAGAATGTAAACAAATTCATAAGCCAATATATTTGATCAAGTTTCTACAAAATGCAAGCAAAATACAACTACTTTTTATATTTTTTAACCCAAGAAACTTATAAACCCATCCTATCATAAAAACGTGTATCAAGAAACAACATACAACTGATAACAATATCCAAACAACCAAACATCCAGCCACCAATAGACGCCTAGGATACTAAGAAGCAAAAAAAAGTTTTAAACTTTTATATATAGTGAGAACTGAGAAGTAAACAAAATTTCACCTGTGCAATCTTAACATTCCTGAGAGCTTTCACTAGACTGGGAACACTCTCAATCTTGGTCTTTGGCGGGTGCCCCAGCGTGCCCCTCTGATTCCACCCCAAGTAAACAACTAAAAAAAAGTATCCCACCAAACAAAAAACAAACACCATCATTCATCAATAGAGTATGAAACCCAGGGAATTTAAATGTGAGAGGGTGATTTTAACAAACACCTTGCCATCATCGCAGATGGCGAGTGAGCTGCGGCTACCGCCGATGACGGAGTGGACGGTGTAAGGCTCGAGAGCTTTGACGCACTTGTGAGGATTTCTCCAGGAACCGAGCCGGGGCTTCGCACGGGTTTCCTGGGTTGGAACAGCTGGTCCACGGCGACCCGGATTGAGAGGGCGAGGATGATTGAGGGGGTGAAAATCGGCGGAGATTCTGTGCGGGTGATGTTGGGGGCGCTGAATTGACGGGGAAGGAGGTGAGGTCGCAAGGAAAAAACGTCACCGGAATCGGAAACTCTGGCTCTAGAATCGCAAACTCCGGTGAGACCCACCGACAACCTGCAGCTCCGAAGAGGTCTCCAACCGGCGCAGTCCTAAGCTGCAGAAATCCGGCGTCAGCTGGTCCAGTACCGCAGCGACGGTGGTGAGGCTGTCCAGCGGGGGTGGAGGAACGCCGGTGCGGGTTGACTCCTGAGGCGGCGACGGCGTTGACTCTCTGGTGGAGGGGATCGGCGTCGAGCAGAGAAAGATGGGATTGGGAGAAAGAATGTGATGCAGAGACTCAGAAGGATAAGGTTATATATATATATATATATATATATATATATATATATATATATATAAAGCATCAACGGCTGGGATTAAGTCGTGAAAATTAATTGACGGATCAGATCATGCAAAATAAAAATTTTCTTAAAAATTCAGAATTAAAATTTTATTTTAATATATTTATGGAAATTACTCAGCAGTTATTATATAAAATTTTTGTACATCATCAGTTATATTTTGTTTATTCAACATATTAAATCCTAATAATTGCATATGCGAACCTATGAATTTTAATATAATTTAAATGACGGACTAAATACTTTTTAAAATTTTCAATTTCAACACAAATCATGATTTTTTCAACATTGATATAAATTATATATTTTAAATGACATGATTCTTGCCGAATGTAATTTTTATATGAATTTGGTCTATCAAGTCAATCATTCAAATTCAAAGTCAATAAATCACACCAAGTAACAATATTATATATAATAAAACTATCATTGTCATAAAAAACTAGTTTAAAAGACAAAACTTGATATTTTATGATATTTTTCAATTTTTTATTAAACTAAACATTCATATGGTGGAGAAAATACCAAAGTTAATTTACATTAAAAGTGCAATGATCACAACTATGGTGGAAATATGACTCTAAAGTATATATACTTAGGTAACAAGGTATTGTCTTAGTAGTGCTTCTCAGATTTTTGATACTATAATTTTCACTACACGTACCTTTCATTGAACTAATATCGAAGTAAATTTACTTTAAAAAGTTTCTTATACATAATAAAATTAACATAATCATAAAAAATCAGTTTTAAAAGTCAAAATTTGATGTTTTGTGACGTTTTCAAAATTTTACTGAACTGAACATTCATATCAATGCAATTTCAAAACTTTATATCAGAAACACTCAAATATACTTGATTTTATTTAATAATAGAAATAAATTAATCATAACTATGGTGGAAATAACACTCAAAGTATATATACTCAAGTAACAAGTTATAGTCTTAGTAGTGTTTCTCATATATATTCTCGATACTGAAGTTCTCACTAGTCACTATGAGTATCTTTCATTGAGCTAATAACAAAGTAAATCCACATGAAAGATGTATTATGCATAATAAATTCAGCATAAGTATCAAAAATCCATGTTTAAAAGTCAGAATTTGATGTTTTATAACACTTTTCAAATTTTTACTGAAATAAGCGTTTATATCAATGCTATTTCATGGAATTTATGTTAAAATGTATCAGTAACACTCAAATAAATTGATCAAAATGGAAATAAATTGATCACAATGGTGGAGAAAATATGTCTACAAAGTATATGTACTTAAGTAACAAGTTTTAGTCTTAATAATGTTTCTCAGGTTCATGATACTAAATTCTCACTACAAGAACCTTTAATTTTGTTAATACCAAAGTAAATTTTAAAGAAAAGTATATTATACATAATAAAATTAACATATTCATCAAAATTTCAGGTTTAAGAGTCAAAATTTGATATTTTATGATATTTTAAAATTTTATAATAAGTTTATATTATATATTCAATCATGTTCCTTAACCGGAAGGTCATCATGTCGGTGTTCCTTTACATATATATTAGCATTCTCATGACACTAGTGGGACCTGGTGACTAAGGCTCAGGTATTTCCAGACTTCCGTCATCGGAACACATAATCTTGACGGCGTTCATGGCTAACCGCCGTTTCCTATGCGCCGTTTATTATTATCCGCCGTTAACCAAGCGGCGTTTATGTGGCAAACGCCGCTAATTATTTTCCCGCACCACTCAACCATGGTTCCGATATCGGAACTTCAAAAAATAACGGCGTTCTGGCGAAACCGCCGTTAACGGGCGCCGTTAAAGGCCCCCCTTCCACTAGTGTATAATGTGTTAGCATAGCATTTTTACTTGATACATTGCGGATATTACATGAAACTTTCATTGTTGGGCTTATATGTGCTTTATTTTTTTTATCATGAAAGATTTGACATGTAACATGAAACATTTGACATGTAACATTACACATTAAACATATATCATAAAACTTTTCATCGTTGTGCTTATATACATTTCATATACTTTTATAATGACAGATTGGAGATGTAATATGAAACATTTGATTTATATTGTAAAACTTTTTAAATTTATTTTAATGAGTCAAAACTCTGCATTTATTTCCAAGGACTGCTTTCCGGCAACAATCTGGTTTACAACTCTTTTTGCCTGATTTTTGTACTAAAGTGAACTCAGAAAACTGAACTTTGATTTATAATCAATAATGGGCTAGTTTGATTAAGAAATGAGCCATATAAAGAACTCTGAAGTGCAAAATCTGGTTTTCTAAGTTTCTGCACATTGAACTTAAAATAATCATAGTTTGCTAACCATGACTACGTTTTGGTTGATAACGAAGGTTCGCGCTCTATCCCTCCCTTTGAATTTAGTTTGAGGCTTTTTTGTAATCATATTGTATGATATTGTTGACATGTTGCTTTTAATATGTTAGAATCAAATTTTAACATGAAAGATTGCACATATAACATGTAACTTTCATCACAAATTTTTTGTGTGTTTTAGGATATCTTTTTTAACACGAAAGACTGCATGTATGATGTGAAACTTTCACCACAGTTCTTTTATGTGTATCATGCTGTTTTTGTGATGAAAGATTGGACACGTAACCTGGAACTGTAAGCGTAGTGTTTTTTTATGTATGATATTGCTTTTAAGATTAAAGGTTGGATACGTAACATGGATATTTTCGACACAAGATGTCATACTCATTCTACAACTTCTGATCATACTGTCCCATCCAACAAAGATGTTGTGATGCAAGGTTTATGCTCTGTTTCACATTTTTGTTTGAACATAGCCTTTTTAACATGAAAAGTTAGCCATATAACATGACAATTTTGAAGTTAGGGTAAAGCATTTGTTTGCAATTGCTTTTATTTTTTATTTGATTTGTTGTATAGGCGTGCGTTGAAGAAAGATGTTGTTCCAGACTGAACATGCAACTTGTACGATTCTGACAATAATGAAGGCTTGTGCTCAGTTTAACATTTTTTATTATATTCAGGTTTGTACTGTTTCTTTAGATAAAAAGTTGATCATATAGTATGACAATGTTGAACATTGTGCCTTTATTTATTAACATATCCTTTTTAAAATGAAAGATTAGATTATATAACATGAAATTATTAGAATAATGCTATTATGTAAGAACATTACCTTTTTAATATGAAAAGTTGGTCACATATCATGACAGTTTATACTTTTTTCATGACAGATATGCTTACTTTGTCGTACAGGTGGAGGGGTAACAAATTGGAAGATGGTATAGTGAGGCATGTTGGATTGAAAAAGCTCGTTTCTGCTCTGATTGATGTTCCACCTGATTTGTATTTGTTTTTTTAGTTTGCTATTTAAGACGAAACTTTGGTGATGTAGCATGAAAGGTTAATGTGTTTGAAATTATGAAATATTGTGCATTTATAGCAATAGTTACACTTTTAGATGAACTTTTTTGGGAAAGTAGTATTTGATCACCATAGCTAAAAAGCCAATTAGCTCAAATGGTAAAGCATTGTGCATTTGCACGAAGATGTAGGTTCAAATCCTTCATCGGCTGTCAATATATTTTGTTTTTATCTTCATATTTTTTTTCCACCAAGTTGAATAATTTAAAACAATGGCGCATCTGTTTTGACCTTGAAAGCACCAGAGTTTTAAATCCACCAATCGAATTGTTAGCAATACTACATTAGAAAGCTTTAATACAACGTAACCTATGAGGGATTCGAACCCACATACTTGTGCAATCGCACAATGCTCTGCCATTTGAGCTAATAGGTTGCATATATTGTCGAAGAGATTAATCTAACCTTTAATGAATATTAATAAAAATGATAAAATTGAAAGAAGTAACACTTAGCATTAACATATAACATTGAGCTTAAAAACTATATGTTCATAAGCTATATAGAAATCTTTTACAATTAACCTATAAGCTATATGACCCTTGGAGCTTTGAAGAAATGTTTTATTCTGGAAGACCTACATTACATCTTATATCATCTGCATATTATGATGTATTATGAACCAGCTGGACTTAACAAGTTACATACAGAATGCTAGGTTTATTATAAAAGACTAGGCATATACATTATAACATACACAGTTATACAATGAATGTTTTCAATTTTAGCTCTAGGCACCTCCTTATTATATTCAAACAACTGCATATTATTTCATGTTATACAATGAAATATTTTCAGTTATACGATGAAATTTGAACCGCTTGTTATTCAGCAAAAGCTTCAACAAGTTCTTCTTAATTTTGTTAAACCTATCACTTCCTGATCAACAACCTGCAGTTTTAGCAACAAAACATTAGAGTTGTATACAGTTAAACCACTTATTTAAAGCACCAGTTAAACTACATCTCCATGATTTAATAACTATCCAAATCTCAAACAACCCGGTTCAATTTGCTTCAAACCTGCATTTAATCTTAAATCATTTGCATGTTAGATGTATTGTTTAACCAAATGGACATACAGTTTCAGCATACCACGCTAGATTAATTATAAAAGACTAGGTACAATGAAAGGCTTGTGACAAAGATATGATGTATCACTTTAATCAGCTACATTCTATCTTAAAACAACTGGCATATATCATAAACCATTAATCTAGATTTATATACATTAAAACATGAGAGCTGACCTATCCAAAAATTAGGAGAAATTTAATACCTTCAATTGACAGTTGAACTGCTTGTTTTTCAGCAAAAGCTTCAATAAGTTCTTGTCAAAACCATCACTTCTTGGTGTACAACCTGCAGTTTAAGCAGGAAAACATTAAAGTTTTATACCATCAAACCACTGATTTAAAACACCAGTTAAACTTCAGCTCCATAATTTTAAAACCGTTCAAATATCACACAAATCGGTTCAACTGTGATTCATATCTATCATAATAATGAAGAATATGTTCGTATGTATAAAATTAGTGCATTTAAGTGAAACTTACCTGGTTTTGAGTCATTCTGAAAAACTTTCCGGCCAATCTTCGATCCACAACAGCGAGAATCTAATTAGGAACGTCATTCTTCGATTCGCACCTTTAATTAAGCGAGATGCAAGTTTTTGAAGCTCTGTTACAATCGCCGTGATTAGCTTTGTGTATCTTCGACTGAGATTTGGGGGAAAAAGATGGGTTTTCAATTAAATTTCCAACAATTACGTGCATTGCCCTATAGTTTTGCATAATTCCGTTTTAACCCCGTAGCTCCTATTCTTATAGGAAAGTAGGACTTTCAGGAGATTTTCTCTATTATAAGATACATTTATTTTTTTACTCCAACTCTTTTCAGGTCATTTAATTTTGTGTATTTTATTCAGTTTATGCCAACTACAAATACGGAAGAAATTAAAACTCATACCATTGAAGATGAAGGAATCTGAAGAAATCAATTAAATAAGCTCTCTATCTTTTTATATATAGATATCATATTCACAAAAGGAAAAGATAATATATTACCAAAAATAACCAAAACTACATATATATTTTCCTAATTAAAATTGAATTTGTCGAGCACTATATATACATATACCTCCTCTCCCCCATTCATAACCAGCACCTATAAAACCCCATCACTTTCAATCACCCAAAACCTTTTTCGAAACCCTAATTCTCAAACAATGGAACACCAAGAATATACTCATCAATCTCAGAAAACCAACAAATCTCCGATGATTGTGGATCTGGAAAAACACCCGTCGGGAATCGTCCCCGAGCTCCAAAACGTTGTCTCCACCGTAAACCTAGACTGCAAACTGGACCTAAAAGAAATAGCCCTAAAAGCTCGAAACGCCGAATACAACCCGAAACGTTTCGCCGCCGTGATCATGAGAATCCGGGAGCCGAAGACGACGGCGCTCATCTTCAGCAGTGGAAAGATGGTGTGCACCGGTGCCAAGAGCGAGGAGGCCTCGAAATTAGCTGCTCGGAAGTTCGCCAGGGTTGTCCAGAAGATGGGATTTCCGGCCAAGTTCAGGGACTTCAAGGTCCAGAACATCGTCGGATCTTGTGACGTCAAGTTTCCGATCAGGCTTGAAGGGCTTCACTATAATCATGGTTCCTTTGCGACCTATGAGCCGGAGCTTTTCCCGGGCCTGATATATCGGATGCACGACCCGAAGGTCGTGCTTCTGGTATTCGTGTCCGGGAAAGTTGTCCTCACCGGAGCAAAGGTTCCAGATCATACTTACAAGGCGTTCGAGAACATATACCCGGTTCTTCTGCAGTTCCGGAAGATCACACCGAATTAATTATATGTGACAGTTTTGTTTTACTCACATAAATACATGAATGATTTTTTGGTTCAATATACTGCTTTGCAACCGTATATATTGTAAACAATGATGTGAACAATAGGTATAATATATTTATAAGAATATATTGGGGTGTCATGTCATATTTATTAAACCCCAAAGGTTTTACAAAATATATATGTAGATCGAAGAACCCCACGGATTTATTTAGAGGACCTTTGATTTTAGCGATTCCAATTGGAATTGGAATGGGAGAATCTGTAATTTTTAATTTATTTTATATTGTCACACCTCTAATTCTCCCAATGCTTTTCTAAGTTTTAGAAATCAATGTGTGTTATAATTCTTCCAATTTGTGTGTTATAATTGTGGGGAGATTCTACAGTTCAGTTTATATAATTTGACTGAACCTTCAGTCATATTTTCAGCCAATGCAAAATTAACACGTGGAAAAGCATTCGTTACAGAAATTTTTAGTTACTTATTATAACAAGTAATTGTAAATGTATCACCGATAGCACGCACCGCCTTTTTATTTATACTCAAAGTTAACGGGCTATTATTAGGCCCTGTTTGCCATAATTTTTTTTGTAAGTAGTTCAGTATTTTTTTCATTTTATTTCAGTATTTTTTTTCAGCTCAGTTATTTTTTTATTTTTTTCAATTTAGTTAAATATATTTTTATTTTTTCAGTTCAGTATTTTTTAATTTATTTCAATTTAGTTTAGTTCAGTTCAATATATTAATATATTTTCAGTTCACTTCAAATAAATATTTTTATATTTCTTTCAGTTCAAATACATATTTTTATGCATTTTTTTATTATAGCTCTCTACTGTTTTTTTGATTCAGTTCAGTTTATATTCAATTCAATTCAGATCAGATCAAAAAATTAATTTTTTCAAAATGTGATTTGATGCAATCCAAATTAATTTAGTCATTACTATTTTCAGTATGTTTACTTTTTGTTCATTTCATAGCAATTCAAATCAATTTTTTTAAATTCGTTGATGCTATTCAACCTAATGTAGGTGTACTATTAGTATTTATGTGTGTCTGAATCAATAAACCTTGTTCGATCAAATTAATTCAGATCTAATATTACTCTTTTGTCATACATTTTATTTTATTTCAAATCAACTCAGTTTCAAACCATATCAAATCAATTCAAAATAGTGACATTTAGTTCACTTTAACATCTTCATCATGAGGGCATAGATTGCAAAATTATTATTGCTATATTCAGTCGAACTTGATTCATTTCTTCCTTTCTTTGAGGTCTGAGCAATTCCTTTTCCGCCGTTTCTTGAACATTATCGTCATGCTCTACAGTAGGTAACCCAAACTTTTTCATTCGCTTATAGTTATGAAGTATGATTGTTGCTACTATGATGTCCATTTGCCACTCTTGATCTTCCAAAACTTAGGACTAACTGATAATGAAAAGAAAAACATCAAATTATCAATAGCATAACTGGTGCCAAATCAGTAAATCTGCGCATATTTAAACTGAAACTGCACAACAAGAACTCAATTCAGAAAATCATCAATGACACATTTCTCCAACCATCCATAATTTCCACAAATAACTGAAAATCATCTAAACTTTGAATGAAATGTGCTCACACAGTTGGAGGCCACCGAGATTAATACACAACACTGTCAATGTAATACTACTTAATCCCAAATCATTTAGATTATTAAAATTATATAAACCCGATAAAAAACAGTAACAAAACCAAATCAGTGTAGGAATGAGGTGATAATAATTTCGTAAAGATAAAAAGAACGCAGAGGGTTACAAGTGGGAACAAAAACAGTGCGACGAACGTTTCTATTTTTAGCTTAACCGATTGCCAATTGACATAGCAAAATTAGATTTTAAAAGCATGAATGGTTAAGATGAGATCTAAGTAAATCCACGGTTAATAATGGATGAACTGAAGGTTCCGTTAAAAAACATAAACTGGACTGTAGCATTACCCATAATTGTGATGCATTAACCAAAAACTGTGAAGTAGAACTTCCAAACCCCGGTGTATTTGGTTGGAGTAGTTTTTGGAAAATTGGACTTTGAAAGTACAGTTTTCCAAAAAACGTGCTTGGTTCACGAACTCTTACAAAATCTTATTTTTTGTTTCAAAATTCAGACTTGCAAAATGCTAAAACCCAATCAAAAATTTCATTTTAGACTTACAACATCTCAACTCATCCAAACAACATTTTTGCAAAACCAAATTATGAAAATTCTCTCCAACTAAATATATTGCACATGGGTAATGAATTTTGAAAGATGAAGTAAAAAGAAGAAAACAGGGCTACTCAAATAAACCATAAATCATCAAACACTTAATATGACACGATAGCTGCAAATAAAAGTGATCAAAGGTTAACATATATAACTTTGTTGCGTCTACGATCTTAACAAACACATCAACGGCATTCCTAAACAAAAGGTGACAATTGAAAATTGCACATTAATATCCATGAACAATAAAGATATCAACATTGAATAAATGGTACTTCAACAAAAACAATCGAAATATATAAAGGGTGATTCTATTTACACCACTCCACTTGCTAAATATACTCACCTGACACACTTTTATCTAAATTAACGTGTATCACTTACTCAACTTATAAAGTTGATATTTATTACTTGTTAACTTCTAGAAATAATTGGTAAGGGTTTTTGGATGAACCATCTCTTCATTTAATATGGTATTTTCTTATTTATATCCATTTTAAAAAAGCCATAATACACATTTTCAGAAATATTTTAATTAGAATAGAAATAAATAATATCTAAATTACTATTCAATTATTTAAAATATTAATTTATATCGGAATAAAATATAAGAAAAATATTTATTTTCACTCCAATATTGATCTGACCACCTTATTTTATAATTTAACTTTCATATCGCTGATATTTCCAATAAATTTGAACACAAATTTCTATTTTACATCAAAACAAACCAATCTAACCATATTTCAGAATATTGACCTAATTATTCTATAATTTTTGATATTTGAATGTGAGTTGGAGTTTTTTTTTTTTTTGAGGAATGTGAGTTGGAGTTGGTTGGGTGATACTAACCATTTTTTTATAAATTTTTTATCAATATAATGTTAACATATATTTTGATTAATTTTCTATATTAACGTGATTTAAAATGTGGTATTAAATAAAATTTAAAAAAATATCCAAGAATATATAATTTACCTGATATAATAATACCATAATCAAATACAATAAGTATGACACATTTTACTATACACGTAATAAATATGATAGGTGCAAATAGCATTTTATTCTATTTAAATCATTTGTCCACCAACTTTTTATGATACCAATGTTATTTTCACCACTAGGGTGGTGTAAATAGCAACACCCTATATAAATCAATTTCATCAACTTTACCTTTCAATTACGGAATCCTCACATTCCTCATGGATCCATTTAAGTATACTGCAACATCTACAAAAAGGCCTTTTTGAACCATCAGTACGATAAAAGACCGAAAAACAAAAATCAGGGTGTGCTTACCTGCAATGTAAATTTAGATCAAAGGAAGGTTGCTCATGAAAAAATGATGCAACTTTCCTAAAATCTAATCAAATCAAAAGAAGAATTTTGAAAGAGCATGCATGGAAGTACAGAAAGAGCCAGGGAGCTTCTCATAATATAAGAGAGGAATGTCGAATCTTTTTGTAGATTATCTTCTAAACAAAAAATCAGAAGCTTTATAAAATGCATATTTTCTTTTGGGAGGAATTATAAAGTGTACATATATAGATTTATCACTTGATCTGATTCTATTCTTCGATGCATATATTTTTACTTATATTCAGTTTGATTCAACAACAAATAAGATCAGAAAGACAGTGCTTCAGTAGTCTATACTCGTTGTGTTCATGAAATTGCACATAGTTCACTCCATCTTTAATTGAATTAAAAATGCAATACAAAAAGTGGCTTATATAGCCAGAGAAGACATCAGACGTACGTGTACGTTCTAGTCAAGTGTAAATCAAAAATTTGAACCCTCAACACGTAGTGTCGACATGAAATTTTCATCAGCTAGCCAACTTGTCAACAGGGCATGCTCTTCCTCTCTATCAGTGTGGTCGAAGTCATACCACAAGTCCCCATAGTCAATGCGGGTTTCTTCTGGTTCCGTGTCATGATATTCTTCAAGCCTCAGATCTCGAAGCTGCTGAGCACATCTCCTACCCAGTTCACCCTTGAGCCTGAGAAGAGAACACCAGCGCAGATCTAGTGATTCCAGATGGATACAACCATCAAGAATCGCTCGCAAACCACGGTTTGTTATCGGGTTTCGTGCTAGACCAAGATGGCGCAATCCTGGCATCCATTTGGCAATAGCTAGTGCCATATCATCACGTGTTGGGACATCATGATCTCTGCGATCCTTTCGGTTCAAAGTGAAAGACTTTAACATAGGGCAAGAATTCCCAGCTGTTTTGATTAATTCACAGTAGCGACCTGAGATAGTATCTGGAAGAACATAAAGACGAAGCTCCTCCAACAAAGAAAGTTTTTTCACAGCTTCAATCACACACTTTATTGGTTCGTCAACAAAACGAAAATCAAGTGTAATAGCCCTAAGCTGGCAACACCGATCAGCAATATAGCTAATCAGGGAATCAGATAAATTACCCAAACTGGTAAGCGTTATATCATTCACTTGCCCCTGACTACGATCCACTGCTTGCCTGCACATCATTTCTTTCTCGATGCGACTGCAACCTTCAATTGGTAGACAAGATATACGAATCAATCGCCAGATCGAGGGATTCTTACTCACCTTCCACCAAGTTGTGCACACTTTTTGTGCACTGTTCAGTATCTCCAGCGCACCAAGCCTCTGCAATATATCGGATGTTATCTCCGGTGGCAAATCTATCCATGGTGGAAAACATACGTTGGGCAGCTCCGGTTGATCAGCGATTTCCATTTTTTAGTGGTGAGAAAGGAGAATGTGGTGTTCAAGATTTATAGTGCTACTGTTGACCTTTCATATACCCCATATTGTTGTATGTGCCTACAGTTAATTGCTTGTAACTTGGGACTTGGTGCAGATATGGAGAATAGCAAACGGCTTCTCGATCGATCGGTACATTTCGACTTTTGTGTAACCTTAATTGTTACACCCCTTTGTACTTTGAATATTTTGGTCAGTTTTTCCTCTTCTTCAATTTAATTAAATTCAAATCCAATTCAATTTAATTAAAATAAATACGGAATTATACTTTTTTTTATCTCAATTGGGTAGCCGGCATTTCTGATAGACTCGGCACAATGACAGGAGCATTTGCATGAGTGCGGTACTTTAAACGAATTTATCTATGAATTTCAGTTATACTCTACGTATATCTCAATTTGCATCTCTATTTCCGTACAAGTTCAATCATCATGCTTTTAAGAAGTATAGTTTCATGCAACATCAATTTATTCTAATTTTTAAAAGTAAAGTTTTTTAGAAGTTTTCCTAAACATTCTATTTTCTTATGAAAACAGGAACTTCGGAGTCTAAAATAATTATAAGAAGATAGTAGGCCATCCCGTGTAGTTTGTAGAAAACTCTTATCACATTCACGCGTAATGCACGTGACTGTATAACACCCACACTAGTGGAATATGATTGATAACACGGCGGTTCCGTGTGTAATGGACGGCGGTTTTGACCGCCGTCCATGGTGGCGCCGTGCAATTGGCGCCATCGATGCACGGCGGTCATAACCGCCGTGTATTGTTCCGGCTAAATTTCCGAGTTCGGAAATCTATCCGGATGTTTATAAGTTCGGCTAAGTTTACGAGTTCGGAAAGTTAGCCGGATAGAACAAAAAAAAAACGCCGGCCAAAATCAGTATAAAAACAGTTTCATCCCCAAACCATGGGTACTTGTGGATCGAATAGATTGTACCCCGAAATCCCAAAAACACAAACTATCATACTAATCTATTGATTTTCGGCCTAAATCATATGAAAAACACATATAATTTAAAGTCAACCTTTTGTTAGAAGAAGGAAAAGGAGGGAGAGAGGGAGAAGGAGAGGGAGAAGAGGGAGAGGAAAAAGAAGGAGAGGGAGAAGGAGAAGGAGAAGGAGAAGGAGGAGAGGGAGAGGGAGAAGGAGAAGAAAGAGAAAAAGGAGAAGAAGAAGAGGGAGATGGGGAGAATGAGTGGGAGAAGGAGAAGAAGAAGAAGAAGAAGAAGAAGAGGGAGAGGGAGAGGGGGAGAGGGAGAGGGAGAAGGAGAGAACTTGCATAAAGAAGGAGAGATCATGTTTGATAACAACCACGGAAACTTAGCGGGATGGTTGTAAAACGGCGGTTTCTTAAAAAGTCACGCGGAACCGCCGTTTAAACCATCCGGCTAAGTTTCCGAGTTCGGAAACTTAGCCGGATGGTTTAAACGGCGGTTCCCTTAAATTCACGCGGAATCGCCGTCTAACGGCGCCGTGTTCCGGCCTGATTCTACTAGGGCCATCATCTCCCAAATTTGCACACAAAAAGCATGAAGCTCTGGCGATTAAAGAAGCGCATCGGAAATTTGAGCTCCTAATCGATGATTATAGAGCGAAAATTGATCGGAATGCTGTCTAACAATCAAAACTTGGTAGTTTCATCCTTGTTCTATTGCATACGAAGCTGATTTGAACCAAATCAGTCAGATCTCAACAGTTTCTTCAAATTGTAATGTTTTGCTACTAAACTGTAGGTTATAGGTCACAAAATCATAGTTACTATAGACGAAGAAGAGATGGAATAGCGAAATTCGGTTGAAGGTACAAAATCTGAACAAAACTTCTAGGTCTGTAACAATTTGTGCATGTTTCAGTGTATAGTTACAATGTTTTAAGCTATGAGAGTAAACTGCAATGCTTGTGCGTGTTTCAATGTATATATCAGTCTTTCACTATGAGAAATCTATTTTTTTGCGTCTCGTAAAATGTGTCACTTATTATTGATTTTGTGTCGCTAATATGCTTTACGACACTATATCACATCACTTTTATTTGTGTCGTAAAAAGTGAGGTAGTAAATTTTACGACATTAATTTTCAAGTGTGTCGTAAAATTAACGACCCATTTTGTGTCATTTTAACTATCCGTCGTTTCTATTTGCGACTTTGTTTTACGTCATTCAAATTAGTGTTGCAACTTTATTGCGACATGTTGTGCGCCATTTTCTTTACATGACGCTAATATTAAACGATATTTTATGCGTCAATAATGTTTTGCGACGCATAGTATTTTGCGACATATGATACGTCAATAAAATTTAGTGACGCATACTATATTCCGACATATTATGTGTCAATTTTGCTTTGTGACGCAGACTAATTTGCGACATATTGTGCGTCCATAAACATTTGTGATGCAAATTATTCGCGACATTTTATGCGTCAATCATACTTATTGTTGTATATATTTACGACACCATATGCATCAATTTTGCTTTGTGACGCAGACTAATCTGCGACATAGTGTGCGTCCGGAAATATTTGTGGTGCAAATTATTCACGACATTTTATGCGTCAATCATATTTATTGTTGAGACGTATGTTACTGCAACATATATTGTAAAGGATTAAATAAGTGTAGTAAATATTATACTTCTGTAAGGTGCTAGATTGTGGAACAAATTAAACCACACTAATTTGTTTGAATATGATATCAAATCTTCAATTGTAAATATAAATATAATTTAAATAGCAATAATTTCATGATCAACATTGATTTTTTATTTGAAATCGAAAGTAACTCATAATAAATAATATCACTTAAATAAATATATGAATATTCAAAAGTAATATAAAGAAAATCTAAACTAAACTAAACTCTCATTCCCATAGCAGACTAGAATAATGCATCCAAATCTCAAATTACTCAGCCTTCCTCTTATTCCTTCTTGTTGTTTCTCCATTTTTGTCCTATGAAACATTAAAAAGCAAAATATTATTACATAACTAAATTTCTTAATAAATAAGTATTTAGTATAATTGATAAAATACCTTTGGTTTTAGTGATGTGCCACGTTAATAAACATTCTCCAGGAAGATAGTTTTCCTGCTACTCATCTGGTTTGACCAACATAAAAATAATTATTGAACTAATATTCACGAGTTTTTAATAATATAATTTAAGTAATTGTAATTATCTCGATATTATCATAGGGTTGAGAAGTCTCTGAATCACTGATATTTTTGAATCACACTATTATTATGGTTAAGAGAGAGATGCATAATACGTCTAGTTTCCCACTCAAATGCTTGCTTCTATCGCCTTCCACCTTTTTCTGTTAAACATATAAAAATACACAATTAATTTAAATTCAAAATTTTTACTGCACATCAACGATGATAAACTACCTATAAATATACCTTGGGATTTGCCCTATCATCATCTCCATCATCGTCATGATCATATGAATCTCTTTTTGAAGTGCTGGAGTCTCTGTCGGAATCACTGTCCCCATATGACTCCATATTGTAATGACCATTTTCATTACATCCTCATCTACCAGCATTGTACCGATAAAGCGACGGTTCTTATGCCATGACTAAAATTAATCGAATGAGTTGATTACTTTTAGTAGGCGGATGATTTTATATCATAAAACAATAGGAGTTAGACACTCACATGAAATCACTATGGAAGGAAAATCATAGCGCCAACAAAAATTGGGAAAACCGTTGGGAAGATTTTAAAAATTGAACGAAATAAAAATTCGGATTCTGCTATGTAGTTTGTTGGCTTTCTCTTCATCGTAATGATCAAATATCCGAAATTAATACTCAATTTAATTAAGTTTCCAAAAATTGACGTAGCTGATGCTTAATTTAATTTGATTTCCAAAAATATCTAAAACATAATCATATGTCTTAATTTAAACGTCAGCCTAAGTCACGCATGATATTCATTCATGCAATCACATCTCTCCAGGAAAGGAAAGACCCATGGGGTGCCAACTCTCTAATTTTAATCTAAGAATATATTGTTTTGTTTAATTAAATGCTATTTATGTACCAGCTTAAAAAAGATAATCTAACATAGTTAAAAAAAGTAATTGATTTATTAGGATTCTAAATCGTAAATTATTTTATGGTTAATCCACCTAACTCTAAGTTATCTCGATTACCACATATATATTGGAGACACCTAGGATTTAATTTATATCTACAAATTATGAGTTGGCCGGGGAAAAAACTTGATAGTATTTTTAAGAAATATAATATTAAGTAGTAAATGTATAACGTGTTTTTTTAGTAAGACTTATTAAATGTTTGTTTAAAATACAATTTGGTTATTTTAAATGAAAAGAGGAACTTTTATTCCAAAAAATATTTTTCAATATAAATTTCAAGAACTAGTTCCAAAAATGCCATAAAAGATATTTATTCTGTATTAACTTTATTGTTATTAGTTTTGTAGTATTTCTATATTTAATTTTAGTTCACACATTCATCATTTCAGAATAAATATATTATAAAACATGTCCAAGGTAAAAATGCAAGAACTTCAAATTTAAGTTAAATATATATGTTAAAATGAATAAATATTTTCTCAAACACAAAAAATTATATGAGGCATTTGATAAGTCAATGGTTCGTATTTGATAAGTCAGGGTTTAATGGAAAAAGGTGGTGATGCCTCTCATCTTCCGGCGCCGGAAAAGACTCGGTTGAGGGTGAGGGTGAGTATGGGTTCATGAACGGGAAAGCCCAACGGTGAAGTTGAAGAACAGAGACTCATCCAAGCCCTCAATGCCGATTATAACATTAATAAGAAGGCCAAGTTTCAGTGGAACACCGGACGGATTGCATAGATGTGTTCTTACAAATTCAACATGACCAATGTTGATATTGAGTCCATGCTGAGGAAAACGTGGGAGGAGGAGGAGCGGCTGAGGAAATTGTTATACAAGGCGGAGCAGCCTCCTTTCTCAGAGTGGGCAGTAGAGATTGCTGAGGCTGAGCGTCTTGTCATTCGCAATGACAATTTCGAAGAGCTCCTTGCAAAGGTTGGCGGAACCACCACCAAAGAGGTCCTTCAAGCCAAGTATGGGTATATATCTTTGCTTTGAGCTGGTGCACATTCATGCTACGCCGGAATGAGAAAGGGTAGAAGGGGTGAACCGAGAGAAAATAACAAGACTAAAAAGGTAAAGAAGGAGCTTCAAGTCTACATACAGAGATTGGCATGGACTTTGGCAAAAGAGGAGAAGGAAGCTTAGATGAAAAATTTTAACTTCTTATGTTGGATGAAGATAAAGATGAAGGCTCTAAGCAAGAGATCGGGTGGATTGGGTGAGGAGGAGTTGAGGTAGCCTGCAAAGTTTCAAAGATATATTTATTTTCCATGTTTAATTTTCTATTTTTAGAATCAAATATCTTAATTAATAGTATGTTTAATATAGAATCATTATTAATTGTATTTTTTTATGTAGTATTGGTATAAAGCCCGGACGTGGATCCGGAAAAGGAGAAGCTGGAGGAGGAGCTCCTTTCGATGGAGGAGCTGGTATGATATGAGAATGCATACTGCTTTGCATTTCTCTAGTTTGAAACACTGGTAGTATGAAAAGTGAGAGGAGAACTGGTAGTATGAAGCACGGCATACATAGGCTGTTTATGTATTCTTGTAAAACTGGTATCTTAGCTTGCTATTAATAGGTGTTTTGTGAAAGTTGTTTCTGACACTTTCGGTCTTGTCTAAGTTATGTGTGGCCTCTCTATGCTGAAAGTCTTAGTAGATTTTTAAAAAACTGTCTTGCGTAATCTAATATTGCAGTGATGATATTTTCATTAGCGATGATGAATAATCTTGGGCTGATTAGGACGCTTGGTTTCTTGTAGTTCAACTTTGTTTCTCTTGTTTATCTTACTGCTTGGCAATACTCGTTGCTGACGGTTACAAGTTCTTCACTGGTATATTTATGAAGATGAAGATGAAGGCTCTAAAAAAGAGATCGGGTGGATCGGGTGAGGAGGATTTGAGGCAGCCTGCAAAGTTTCAAAGGTATATTTATTTTCCATGTTTAATTTTCTATTTTTAGAATCAAATATCTTAATTAATAGTGTGTTTAATATAGAATCATTATTAATTGTCTTTTTTTATGTAGTATTGGTATGAAGTCCGGACGTGGATCTGGAGGAGGAGCTCCTTTCGGTGGAGGAGGAGCTATTTTCGAGGCAACATAGGCGAGCTGCTGGTTTTGAGGCAACATAGGCGAGTTGCTAGTTTTGGAGGTTTAATTTAGGATCTAAATTTGAACATTTGCAGTTGCGTATTATTGTAGGAATCTAGAGTGGATATTCTTTTGCAATTGAATCTAAGGTTGAACATTACGTTTGAATAGCTTTTGCAGCATATTATTGTAATCTAAGTTTGAATATTAAAGCGGCCTGATTAAAGGTTTACAATCTATATATGTTTGTGTTTTCCTTGCTTTTTTATTTTTGAATGTTGAATTTGGATGTGGAATCTGTAGAATGTCCCAACAGTTGTCTATGTGGAATTTGTGGAATGTCCCAACAGTTGTTTTCGTATATAGGTTTAGGTCTTTAGTCTTCAGGTTGTTCCGTTCAGGGGGGGATTAATCTAGAGAAAGAGCCTCCTCTCTCGAAATGGGCAGCTGAGATTGTGGATGTAGAGAATTTTGTGATTGTCGATGACAATCTTAACAAGGGTCTTTCAAAGGCTGGGAATAACACCAAAGAAATTTTGAGGAACAAGTATAAAGGTATTTGTTGGATGTGGGCTAATGCGTATGAGATCTACAAATCGATGAGGAAGAGTGTGGTGGTAGAGAAAAGAGAAATAAATAAGATTGAAAATATTGAGAATAATATGTGAATCTACATGGAGAGGTTGGCTTGGACCTTGGCGAAAGAGGAGACAGAAAGATGGGTTAAACAATTCAATTTCGTCCGATGGATGAAGTTGAAACAAGTCAAGAGATCTGATGAGAGTTTGAGGGTGGATTCTTCTCCTGTAAAATATCACATGTATAATTATTTTATTATATTTATTTTTCTATTTATGAAATCATAAATCATGTTTATTAGCATTTAACAAATTATCTTTTTTTACATTGTTGGCGCATAATATATGGGGAAGCAACTTTGGGTGAACAATAATTTCTCAGATACAAAATGAGTGAATTATTGATCAACAAGGAGAAAATCTGGGATGACCACTGAATATGGGTCGGAGCATTGGCGGCGGGGGCGAACCACCAGTACATCTTGAGATCTGCGACCATCAAGGCCCTCGGATCCTGCCGGAGCAACCCACCAACTAATCTCCGACCAGTAATAAAAGTAATGGTCAAGTTGACATGTTTATTATTATTAGAAAGACAAATAATCTTCCCAACTCCATAGTTTATCAATTTGAAAATAGATAAATTTCAATAGGTATTACTTAGAAAGTTACAATAAAAATTATAGTATTGGTACCGAAATTCTTGCTACCTTTCTTCCAAACGAATCTGGCCTTGGAGACGAAGATTGTATTTTTTCATTGTTTTTTGGATTATATTTAATGAATTCGAAGAGAGAGATTATTAAATCCACCTTATTATTTTAATCTTGATATTCTCAAGTACTTTTACATCGAACAAATTCGATCAAGATGATCTCCATTTTTCAACTGATTTTGTTTTACAAACTTTTTACAGCCATCTAAGAAAAAGGGCACTGCCATTGCTATATGCTGAATCCATTAGGTTTAATCTTTGTTATATAACCAATTATCAAAAGATATATTATAAGAACAGACGGTAGTGAATTTAAACATACGATGGCATAAATAGTCTCTTCAATATATAACAATTTCAAGTTAAAATAAAACTTAATTTATTTTGGAGCATGCAATATTTGTGCAAGCGAATTTAATATTAAAAATAAGATTAAATCGTACAATGTTACAAGTATTTACATATAAATTATTAAAATAAAAGAATTCAGCCACACACACTTAAATAGAAATAGACACTCGATCGAGTAACATCACACCAACTTTATTGCTCCAAACAGTTACGTCGCATGACTGACAATCCTGTATATGATGCATCGACTGCAAACAACAAATAGCAAAATATCAGAAAAATAATTAGTAATAATTAAAACATATAAACAAGATGGAAATACTAGCCATAAGTTATATTCTTGTTCACGATATATAATTCCACTGTGATAAAATGATAAGCAGCATGGAGTTAGTACTTACTTATAAAGTCAAAAAAATATAAATATACTGAACTGAACTGAAATAAATAAAAATATACTGAATTGAACTGAACAATATTTAAAATACTAAACTGAACTGCAATAAATAAATAAATAAACAAATACTGAACTGAACTGAAAAATATTTAAAAATACTGAACTGAACTGAACTACTTTACAGAAAAACTCTGACAAACAGGCTCATATCGAGAGAGAGGCTCCCCAATCTCGATATATGGTATTTACAAGTTTAAAATTTTGTAACAATTTCATTCAACGTTTTACTACTTAACTCTCCTTTTGTATAGTAATAATAATATTGTCACATAATTCATCTGTTTCAACCAAAACATCTGATTAGAATATATTTGCACATGTCAGTTTCATATCTATAAAATGTTATTCTATATGCTTCCATAAATATGGATATATAAATTAGTTAATATTTCGTTATATTTGAATATTCCGGTATAACAATATAATAATAGATCTCGCCTTGAATTCAAAGGTTTATAACACGTAACGTCATGTTGACAACATATTCATATTTTATATAAGAGTTTGATATGTTGTAATTATTTCTTTATATATATGTATATTATACTCTTGTTTTGTATTATAACTTTATTAATGCACGTAAACATAGCTAACAAGAAGTTCAACGCCGCCGACAAGTGTGACGGCATCGGCATGATCTTCTTCCTCGTCTACTGCACCCCCGGGATCTCTGGTGGGCTTATTAATTAACCCGGCGGTGAGGAAGGTGCAGCTGGTCTGTGGTGGCGTACATGGCGGCGCAACCCCGCGGCGCTAACTCTAGCTACAACAAGGGAACCGTACGTCGTGGGAGATGAGATCATGGGGAACTTCGTTTTGATATATAGATCTGGACTTGAATTCTAGAGAGATTTAGAATTGTGACATTGAGAGCTTGTATTTTTGTTATAATCTAATCGATCACATGATCTATTTATGCTTATGCTCCCTCTCCTTGACTAAATATTATTTCAATATTCTATCTTTGATGCTAAATGTTAAATATTACATTGTATATTAACATATATAAAATATTAAACCAATCCTAATAAATATATATTAAAATGATTTCGATAAATGTTAAATTGTATTAATAGATATAAAATTTACATTTCTTAATTTCCAACTAAGTAATGAAAAGTCGACGGATAATATCGTTTTAGGTTTTATTCCATTTAAATTAATTTCAAATTTTAATGATTATCCAACAATTTAGGCTAATAAATAATTAAATATACTGTGCGTGCAACGCACGTGCTCTCTAACTAGTTTCTTTTAATAAAAGTAATGGTCAAATTCACATGTTTATTATGATTAATAAGACAAATAATCTTCTCAACTTGATGGTTTATCAATTTAAAAATGGATACATTTTAACAGTCACTCCTTACAAAGTTACAATAAAATTAATTATAGTACAAAAATTCTTCGTTTTAGAACATTTTGTCCAAATTAATGTGTTCAGAAATTATACTACAGATTGGTGGATTTCTTCGAGGAGGTTGGCCAAACTCAACCTCACCTCAAACAGAAAACACCTCTTCACAGAACCTTTAGTGTCTGGAATAGACAACAGGTTTCCAATCCTCGTTCCTCAGAAACTGCTCTCCGATCTCTGCCGGAGTTACCTCGAGAAGAGCGCCGAGCTCGTCAAAAAGAGGATGGTGACTGATCTTGAGGTAGTTTGAAGCAAGGATCTTGAATGCACAGGGAGTAAGTACGACATATGGATATGCATGTCCATTCGACCTGGTCGAAGCAAAGCTGGATCAAGATGTTTTTTATGGTTCGTGGTCAATCCATCTATGAAGTTGAGCAATCCAATTATTCAACCAATTATCAAAAGATGTTATATATGAATAGTCTTTTTCAGGCCGGTACAATGTAATATGATCCGTGCAAAAATTTGTATTTCTTGAATTGCTATAGTTTTTTAGGAAAAAAATGTAAACTAAAATAATTCATTTATTAATTGAAGTTGTGCGTGCGGTATTTGTGCGTGCGATGTTTTATCCGTAACATATAATTATATATTTTATCGCTTTTATGTAAGAATGGAGAGGTGTTAGCATAATATTTTGGAAATGTTTTGCATGCACGTTGATATTATACAACGAATTCATTTTACAATATCAACGTGCATGCATGCAGAATACATTCAAGAAATTAAATGCACAATCACATCAAATCTGTTGTTTAAAAATAAGATTAATCGTACGCTGCATGTAAATTATATTGTAAAAAAACCTTCATATAATACTGAGATTATTTTTATTTTTATTAAAGTAATAATATGCACGAAAAAAAGTGTTGTGCACGTGTTAAAAAATGAAATAAATTAATTTAAGCTTATTCAGAATATATAATTCCAAACAAAGGTCAAAATTACCTTCCAGTACATAATTGAGTTTTCCATCTACGTACTGTTACATTTTTTTTTCTGCATGCATTTTTCGCACATTAATTGCACATCGAAATATTTAAACTACAAAATGATGTCCGGTGCTCTTCAGTGTGTGGAATGTTAATTTGCAAGCGAGAAAAAATTATACATGGTCGTAATATACAAAACTTATTTCATTTTGACAAAACTAGATTATTTCATATCAAATATTCCTCCACAGAGAAATGGTAGTTCGACATAAGATAATCATAACGAAATAATATCTCAATTAATTGTTCAAGAAATTTCAATCATTTTATGCGATACAATAATTATATAACTATAAACAACAAAATTTTTAGAATTTAAAAATATAGACATTAGTCAATTTGGATATAAATATGAGTCATTTCATTCCGTTATATAAATTGGAGTAAAATAAATTTTGAAATAATAATAATTTAGATTTCATTTTGACATTCAGATGAATCATTTATTGGATGAAGTATTGAATCAATATATAACCATTTAATATATAAATAAATATCTTAAAGTGTGTCTTTCTAATCGGGCGATTGATAAATATCTTAAAGTGTGTCTTTCTAATCGGGCGATTGATTCTCCAATGACTCCGATTGCTCTTTTGCAATTAACGCTATCATAGATCCTTATAGTGCCCCTTGGAGAGTTTTTTTATTGGCTTACAACATCAAAGCTCAGCTTACTTCTCTTATCCATTATTTTAGACAAGCCAATATGGTGGCTAACTACATTGCAAAGGACAGCTTCACTGAGGAATACAATGACCCTTACGATGCAACATCACATACACTCAGGGGGCTCATATCTCTTGACAGACAGGGAACCCCTACACTCAGAACCACACCTTCATGAAATACCATATCATGCTGAGGCTGGGTTATTCTTCTGGCCACAAACATATGCACAAGATCACTTTTGGCACCACTTATATGCTTAATTCTAGTACTTGGTGGCCGCTTTGTGTTTCGCTTTGGCGATTCGCTAATAAGCACACCATATTAGGACTAGGATCTTGTCAAATATGTAAAATTAGTGCATTATTTCATTCTTTTGAGAGTACTAGTGTAATCTATGAGCTTAGAGGCTCCCATAGGGCCATTCTATTTTTGAGATGTAAAACTTTTGCCATCTTTGACTTTTTTATAGGTCCGGGAGCCTAATAAAGTCCCATTCACCCTTCAGGTGAAGTTTAACCGAAAAAAATGATTCTCCAATGACTCATTTTTTCTATTTTTCCAGCCTTTTAAACCCATTTTCGGTCAAAGAACTATGAATGTCTCTGATGTATACCCTCTTTGTGGTGAAGGGAACGAGTATACTTTATTTGTTCTTATGCTCGGCTAGTTTATGGTCCTGCTGGCTTATGAAATTTAGTGGAGTCATTTGAGAGGAGTCGCGGAGAGCTGTGGTTTCGGCAACTGCTTTTGGACAATGACCATACCACTTCAGGACTCATATTAATGCTCTGTGAGGGTATATGGAGACAACGGAACAAGGAACTGTTTGAGCATGAGCACGTGGATGGTAGGCTTCTTGTTGGATCGGCCATGCATACATTGTAGAGTTTTCACCAAGCAAATTCTTGGCCGGAGCGGTTATCGGACTCATTGACTGCATCTTCCCTTCTACACCCCATGAACATATCCTCGCTGTATTTTTTGATGCTGGAACTTCCATTGACTGAGCAGGATTGAGGGTGGTGGCGTTAGATGGTAATGACTCCTTCATAAAGGCTACTGCGAGACGGTGGATGGAGTAACAGAACCTCTTATGGCAGAAGTTTTAGCGGCAAAAGGAGCAGCACTGTAAGCTCGTGATTTGCAACCGCGGCCTATACTTGTTGGGGATTTCTTGGGGTTAATTCAAATGATTAGAGGGGATGTTGTATGTTCCTTGGAGGTGTCTCATATTGTGGCAGAAATTCGTGGCTTATCACATTTGGCGGGTCTTCAATTCCCTTTTTGAGTTCCTCGTTCAGAAAACCTTTCGGCACACCTACTTGCACGTACGTTTTGCAAAGTATGGCGCGTCTTATGTTACTTCTTGTGACTCAATTCCACCTTTTCTTGTATCAAACGGTTCTGCACGTTTACCAGGAGAATGAAATGATAATCTTTATTTTGTTTACAAAAAAATTATAAAAACCTATTTCTCTACCTTTAATTTATTGCTTTCTATCTCAATTTTCTTTTGAATTTTTCATCCAAGAAAAGTTAATATTTTGAATCAAAACCATTGAAAAAAGAAGGGATTATATTATAGGCTCCCCAAGCTTGATGGTAACAAATTTGAATACAAATCTTAAAAATCATAACAATTTAGAGAGGAAGCAAGATATGATGTAGAAGGAGATCGGTTGGCCATACAAATAATCAGTACAGTACTGAACACAGACTGGTCTTGCAATAGGAACATGCTTCTTCACTAAACTTGACAAATTTCATATTAAATTAAAAAAAAAACGAATTAACTTTCATTTTAAAATTTTAAAAAAACATACAAAAACGAACGGTTAAAAGTTTGAAAGATAATTTCCTCGAGTTCGCATAGTTTACAAAATTAATATCACATCGAGTACATGATATAAACGTATGATTCCAAACCCTAACATCTCACCATTACTGTAACGTTCCGGATCATAATAAATTAGATTGTGATAGTGTTTCAAAAGTTAATTTCTGATCCGACGATCTCATCAGATCGGACGATGATAAAAAAAAGTTACATTTCTAAAACCAAATTGGTAATTGGTAATTGATAATAACAATCAATTCAGTGACCATAAAATTTGATGCATGCATGCATATATATAAACTACGATTCTTTTATTTGTGAATTGAAGTCCGTCTTGTAAATTTAATATTTTTCCACCTATAAAAATACACTCAATTAGAGTTCAACAAAAGCCCTAACAAACTAGTGAGGTATGGTGGTCGTAAGCAATGGATCTGTTGATGACGTCAAGGCGTTCGTCGTCGATCTCAACGGAGCTGTTTCTGTTGCAGTTCATCATAAAGGCGATGGCGATGATGACGTACGTCGATAATAATGGGTCGTGTATATATATATATATATATATATATATATAAATATATATGAATAATCAGCTGTCCTTTATTATTATTCTTGTCAGCTTCTGAGGGGATTATATATATTCCATTTAAATTTATCTTAATTTTAATGATCATCCAACAATTTACAGTAATAAATGATTAAATATACCGTGCAATTAAATATAACATGCAACGCACGTGCTCCCTAACTAGTTTCTTTTAGTAGAAGTAATGGTCGAATTCACATATTTATTATGATTAATAAGACAAATAATCTTCGTTTCATAACATTTTGTCCAAATTAATGTGTTCAGAAATTATAGTACAGATTGGTGGATTTCTTCGAGGAGGTTGGCCAAACTCAACCTCACCTCAAATAGAAAACACCTCTCCACATAACCTTTAGTCTCTGGAACAGACAGTAGGTTTCCGATCCTCGTTCCTCAGAAACTGCTCTCCGATCTCTGCCGGAGTTACCTCGAGAAGAGCGCCGATCCCGTCAAAAAGAGGATGGTGACTGATCTTGAGGTAGTTTGAAGCAAGAATCTTGAATGCACAAGGAGTACAGTATGACATATGAATATGCATGTCCATTCGACCTGGTCGAAGCAAAGCTGGATCACTACTATGATACGCTCGTCTCCACAGCTAGACCACAATCCATCTATGAAGTTGAGCAATCCAATTATTCAACCAAGTATCAAAAGATGTTATATATGAATAGTATTTTTCAGGCCGGTACAACAGACAATGTAATCTGATTGGTGCAAAAGTTTGTATTTCTTGAATTGATATAGTTTTTTAGGAAAAAATGTAAAAAATTATTCATTTATTAATTGAAGTTGTGCGTGCGGTATTTGTGCGTGCGATGTTTTATCGCGTAACATATGATTATAAAATTTATCACTTTTATGAAAGAATGAAGAGGCGGGCTTGCATAATATTTTGGAAATGTTTTGCATGCACGTTGATATTATACAACAAATTCTTTGTACAATATCAACGTGCATGCATGCAGAATAAATTCAAGAAATTAAATACACAATCACATAAAATTTGTGTTTAAAAATAAGATTAATCGTACATGTAAATTATATTGTAAAAAAACCTTCATACGATACAAGAGATTTTTTTTTATTTTTGTAAAGTAATTTGCATGAAAAAGTGTGGTGTACGCGTTAAAAAAAATGAAAGAATTTAATTTAAGCTTATTCAGAATATATAATTCCAAATAAAGGTCTAAATTAACTTCCACTGCATAATTAAGTTTTCCTTCTACTATATATTACATTTCTTTCTGCATGCATTAATTTTTCGCACATTAATTGCACATCGAAACATTTAAACTACAAAATGTGCTATTCAGTGCGTGGAGTGTTTGTGCAAGCGGTAAAAAAATAAAAATAAGACTCAATTAATTTATTCTACATGAGATATAAACTTATTATTCTTGGATCCAATTAATTAATTTATAAGACTCAATTAATTTATTCTACAATTAATTTATATTCGGTTCCAGTTCACTTCACCAGGTTTAATGGAAGTGGTAACCTATCATAACCATTTATTAATTTTGATAAATTAACACACACACACACACACACACACACACACACATATATATATATATATATATATATATATATATATTTAAGATAAACATTAGCGTCACTTTAAGATATCATTTCTTAGTGAGAATAACATTTATCAGGATGATCCTCCTGATATATTCCTTATCCAGTACCAATAAGAATATGAATCGTGTATAATCGTGATATTTTTAATTGGGTAAGATATTTTAATTTAACAACTTTCTAAAACCCTAACCTTGAATGGTTAAACCCGTCTATGTAATTATTGAATACATGTTCAAATAATAAATTATTTTAAAATGATGTGTTGCTACCTAATTGGTGTCTGATGATTCTTGGTGATATGGGCTCCGGCCCATATCCAGGCTCCGGCCAAGAGAGCGATCCGGTCCATATGACGTCAGATAGAATGGCGTTATCCGGGGACAAAGGGGACATGAATATGATCTGTCCCCAGATAAGGACAAACAGGCAGGACCACTGCCTTTGGGCTGGAGGCTGACCACTCACACCTATAAATACAACTTTGGACTTCTGGAGAAATGTATGTTCTATCAGATAAAACTCTCTCAATATATCCTTATTCTCTCTCCTATTCAAAGGCCCCTCTTTCATCATCACGCCGGAGTAGTTATCCTCGGGATACTCTGGGGCGTTGTTTTGCAGGCCTGTTAGGTGGGAGCACGCGGAGCACGGACAAAACCTCACTCGGACCGGAGACCATCCTTGTATCCGGACTGTGACTGGAAGCTGGTGAGGCATATATCTTGAATACTTCCAAGTATTTGGCTTTGGCAGGTGACTCCGGAGCAGTCCTTTTCTGGGGGGAGGCACCTCCACTTGCAAATTCACCAATCCTTCGTTGAAGGCACAGACTTTCTCAGCCGACACAGGAATCGGCTCCTCCTCCGGATGGGTCTCAAACAGCGTCAGCACTGAAGGCTGCATCTCCTCGACTCCGCCGCGTTAAAACTGATCAAGGTCATAGTTGCATTGAGCCTGGGCGTCCGGATGATAGTAGCACTCGGCAAACGCTCCTCGCCGGGTCTCCGGAACCCAACCCCTCATCTTCCGATAGACCTGATCAGCGACGAGCTTGTTGGATTCAAGGCACAATTTGTTCAAGCTCTCCTCAAAGGCTTTACTGCGGAGCACCTTATCAGTAAATGCAATGCATAGGTCCCGCTGCGCGGACGGAGACGAGAGTTCCTCTAACTCCTTAACCCGGGCTTCAGCCTCGGCTGCCCAGGCCTCCGCCGCAGCAAGGTCACGGGTCAAATTTCCTTTGCTCCACTCCAGCCCGCTGAGCTTTTGAGATAGCAATGTATGTTGGGCATGATACGCCTTGTTGATAGCCTCGGAAACGCCCGGAGAAGAAAGCAGGTAAGCGGCAAAGTCCTGCAAACAATTGGGTCAGAGACAAAAAAAAAGGAGAGAGAAAAGGAGGGGGTCGTGACTTACCCTGCCAGTATTATGACTACTGCTTTGAGTAGTCTCCTTGTCCGTGGGGATATTTGGAGTGGTCTTTCGTCCGCCCCCTTGGTTTACGGAGGAATGCTGGCCCGGTTCTGCCTTCTGCAGCACTTTGGGAATCCTCACCTTGCGCCTCTTAAGCGCATGAAGGTCACCCTCGTCATCGGACGACGGGGGATTGACAAGTGTTATAGCCGTCGCCCGATTATCGGTCACCGCAGCTTCTTCGCTATCCGCAACCGGAGGCTGCTTGCTAGACGTCACACTTGCCTTCTTCAAAGCCTCCTCCTTGGCTCTCCCCTCCGCAAGACGCGCTAACTCGCACTTCCGTTTCTTCTCCTTCTCACCATCAGTTGGTGGGGTGTTCATGCCGGTCCCCGAACCGGTTATTACCTTCTCCGTGTTCTTATTCTTTGTTGATCCGGATGGCGGAATGCTACTCTCCGTGTTCTCATTCTTGGCAGACCCGGATGGCGGATTGCCACTGGAGGGCGGATTCACACCCGCCTCGATTCGAGGAAACACTGCAGGCACACGGAACGAATAAACACGAGAATGACAGAAACGGAAGGAGAAAAAGAAAGAGAAAGGACATAATACCTTCATCCCGACGGACGTAGTAGCGACACTGGGTGAACACCTCCTTCTCGTACGCCATTAAAGGGAAGACGAACTTCCAGCTGCTCCAAAACTTGCCCAAGTCAAACTGGTTATAACTCAGCTTGTCTATATCCGCCTCCTCCACACCCTCCGGACGGAGCATCGACTTGTCTTCTTTCTCAGTTGTAGAGTTCCATGCGGGGCACAGATACTTCGCCGTGTCAAAGGTAAAGTAATGCTTCTGCCAGTTCGCATAATAGTTGCGACGGCCCCGGCAGCAATCCTTCACCCCTTTCTGCTTCTGAAAAGTGAAGATCCCTTCATTCTTGGTATCATCCAGATGATAGAAGGCTCGGAAAAGGCCAAGGGACGGAGTCACATCACACCGATAGCAGTTCAGCAGAAAAGCGCGGATGACAACAATGTAGTTGGGCTGCAGTTGAGCAGGAGAAATGCTGAAGTGTTCAAAGATGTCCACAAAAAGTTGGGGGAGAGGAAAAGTAATCCCGTAAAAGAAATGGCTTCGAGGAATAGCCGCAACGGTTGTATGATCCCCCTCAAACGGCATCAGTCCGGAGTCGATGGAAAGTGGGACCACCATGGCACAGACCAGTTCTTTCACAGTAGTATCAATATCCACCGTTTCACCCTCCTTCGGGTCATCCTTCTCTGGGACGGGGTTCAACCCAATCTTGACATCGTCGCCATCAGCAGCCATGATGTTTAGAAGGGAAAAAGTTTGAAGAAGAAAGAGAATATGAAGAAGGAGGAAGAAGAAAACAGACGAGGAAAACAGAAGAAGAAAGCAAGAAAATGAAAGGTGAAAGTGATTGAAGAGATTCACTATTTATAGAGATAAGGTTGGTGAAAAAGAGAGCGAGTCCCAAGGCGATATGATTGCTCTCATTAAAAAGAAAGTAGAATTTATGTTGAAAAGGAAAACAGAATTTTTCAAGTTGATAACACATTTATGACGCAGTGACACGCTTCATAAATGCGCTTGCATACACGCGCGGGGGAAGATTAAACGCCCAGCGCATGCCCAGACACATCCGGGTACATAACCTAGGAATGAACTTCCGGGTCGGATCGCATGCCTCCGGGCGGATACGATAAGATAACAGACGTGATGAGACACGGGATCCTTCCCTCGGATTGGTTACCTCCGAACGGATCCCATGTCTCGGGGGGCTAGTGGTGATATGGACTCCGGCCCATATCCAGGCTCCGGCCCAGAGAGCGGTCCGGTCCATATGACGTCAGATAGAATGGCGTTATCCAGGAACAAAGGGGACATGAATATGACCTGTCCTCGGATAAGGACAAACAGGCAGGACCACTACCTTTGGGCTGGAGGCTGACCACTCACACCTATAAATACAGCTTTGGACTTGTGGAGAAAGGTATGTTCTATCAGATAAAACTCTCTCAATATATCCTTATTCTCTCTCCTATTCAAAGGCCCCTCTTTCATCATCACGCCGGAGTAGCTATTCTCGGGATACTCCGGGGTGTTGTTTTGCAAGCATGTTAGGTGGGAGCGTGCAGAGCACGGACAAAACCTCACCCGGACCGGAGACCATCCTTGTATCCAGACCGTGACTGGAAGCTGGTAGCATCAATTTTGATTAATCTTAAACTGGATCGTGAACTATAATACATATATAAGAGAGATATCATTGTCAATTCAGATTTAATTTGGACATGCTGAATTAAACTTGTCCTGCACATAGAACCACCCTTTCATTTTTGTTGATTATATTCATACTCACCACGCCCAAACACATCACCTTTAATTTATCAACAGACTGTAAATTTGGCTACACTCCTTTTCTCTATGCAATTTCAAAGAATATTCGGTTTAAATTGATTCCTTTCTTACCATTGAGTCGATAAACGATTTTAAAAACCATCTAATTACATTGTAATAATTATTAATGTCAGATCAGATACGTGATGAACTAAGCGGCGGATCCTATTGGAATCCCCTATCCGGTGACTGTGAGCCGTCGGATGAGATGACCACTGTAAGAACACAAACTGAGATTTCTCGGAGGTGTGGATTATTGCCCGTAGTATTGAAAGTATTCTTAACTTGTACATTTTTCTTGAAATTATTAAGTTTATTGATTCGTTGACTATGCGTGTAATTAAAAATCCTTGGTCGATGATTAGCTCGGGTCGGGATAATTGGGCTAGCCCACGGTTTTCTTTGTCTTGAATGATACTTAAATTTAGTCCTAAGCAAACTTTAATTCATATATATATATAGAAAAATACACCTCAAATATTTTCTCTTAAAAGGAAATTTTTATAAGGTATTCAAAAACGTCCAAATTTCATTGACAAAATAATAGATGGTGAAGTGTTCCAATTCAATGTTAAGTGATCACGTTTTTGAATAATTTGTTAGTAAATAAATTATACCATTCTCATATTTAGGTACCAATACGGGTAAGAAAGATTCATTCTCTTCTAATTTATCTTGAACTTTAAAAGCATGATGCAAGGACGATATTGATATGGGTCATTTTATGTGTTGACACTAATGGAGTAACTGATGAATTTTTATCTCTCCATTCACATTTAATGGCAAAGTTTTAAGGAATGGTCTTGCAAGGGAAATATACACTTGTCCATATGTAGTTTTAACACGAGGTGTGGAGACAATTAGACTATATTTATGGAATGGATTTGTGAGTCCGTCCGCTTTTCTTCTAAACATGTCTATTTTAAGATTAATATATCAAAATTATGATTCACATTTTGTTTTACTTTTATGGTTCAGAAACAAATATTTATGGATCGGGTGAGGAGGATTTGTGGCAGCCTGCAAAGTTTCAAAAGGTTATTTATTTTCCATGTTTAATTTTCTATTTTTAGAATCAAATATCTTAATTAATAGTATGTTTAATATAGAATCATTATTAATTGTCTTTTTTATGTAGTATTGGTATGAAGGCCGGACGTGGATCCGGAAGAGGAGGAGCTGGAGGAGCTCCTTTCGGTAGAGGAGGAGCTGTTTTCGAGGCAACATAGGCGAGCTGCTGGTTTTGAGGCAACATAGGCGGCTCTTGGAGATCGTATTCAGGCGGCGGCAGCGATCCCTAGGTTGGATGTGATCAACAAAATCTGTGATGGAGAGTATGGGTTTATGAATGGAAAGCCCATCGGTGAAGTTGAAGAACAGATACTCCTCCAAGCCCTCAATGCCGATTATAACAGGAATAAGAAGGCCAAGTTTCAGTGGAACACTGGACGGATTGCATTGATGTGTTCTTACAAATTCAACATGGCCAATGTTGATATTGAGTCCATTCTGAGGAAAACGTGGGAGGAGGAGGAGCGGCTGAGGAAATTGTTATACAAGGGGGAGCAACCTCCTTTCTCTGAGTGAGCAGTAGAGATTGCTGAGACTGAGCATCTCGTCATTCGCAATGACAATTTTGAAGAGCTCCTTGCAAAGGTTGGCGGCACCACCACCAAAGAGGTCCTTCAAGCGGAGTATGAGTTTCTGTCTTTGCTTTGGGCTGGTGCACATTCATGCTACGCCAGAATGAGAAAGGGTAGAAGGGATGGACCAAGAGAAAATAACAAGACTAAAAAGGTGAAGAAGGAGCTTCAAGTCTACATACAGAGATTGGCATGGACTTTGGCGAAAGAGGAGAAGGAAGCTTGGATGAAGAAGTTTAACTTCTTGCGTTGGATGAAGATGAAGATGCAGGCTCTAAGCAAGAGATCGGGTGGATCGGGTGAGGAGGATTTGAGGCAGCCTGCAAAGTTTCAAAGGTATTTCCATGTTTAATTTTCTATTTTTAGAATCAAATATCTTAATTAATAGTATGTTTAATATAGAATCATTATTAATTGTCTTTTTTTATGTAGTATTGTTATGAAGCCCGGACGTGGATCCGGAAGAGGAGGAGCTGGAGGAGGAGCTGTTTTCGAGGCAACATAAGCGAGCTGCTGGTTTTGGAGGTTTAATTTAGGATCTAAATTTGAACATTTGCAGTTGTGTATTATTGCATTATTGTGGGAATCTAGGGTGAATATGCTTTTGTAGTTGAATCTAAGGTTGAACATTGTGTTTGAATAGCTTTTGCAGCGTATCATTGCCAGATTAAGGCGGACCAGATGAAGGCAGACCAGATGGAAAAAAATAGAATCTAAATGAAAGATTTATTAATGAAAGGATTATTAATTCGTCTATGTGAAATCTGTGGAATGTCCCAACAGTTGTCTTCGTATATAGGTTTAGGTCTTTAGTCTTTAGGTTCTTCCGTCTCGACAAAAGTTGGACATAGGTCAATTCAGGTTCAGCTATATAGGATTTTGCGGCTTTCAGTGGACATAGGATTTGCGTGGCTAGCCAAGTGTTAATTTAGGAATTAATTTTAAACATTGCGGCATGATTAAAGGCTTATGAGTTTATTATTTCATTCAATATGAAATTGATTTGCAGTTACGTAGTCTAGCCTAATAGTTAGGGGGGGGGGGATATGGAAGCGGAGATGAAGGAAATTTAGGGGGGGGGGGGGGGGGGGGGGAATTAATCCAGAGAAAGAGCCTCCTCTCTCGAAATGGGCAGCTGAGATTTCAGATGTAGAGAATTTTGTGATTGTCGATGACAATCTCTTAACAAGAGTCTCTCAAAGGCCGGGAATAACACCAAAGAGATTTTGAGGAACAAATTTAAACTTTGTTGATAAAAAACCTTTCAAGTTATTTATTCAAAAGTTACATGATTTCTCTTGTAATCTCCATCCCGAACATTTTCAGTAAGTGATTCTTTATTCAACCGGTTTGATTTACGAGGAGATGTGCCTATATCTGAACAAAAGGAATTTAAAAGCATATAACAAAATATTTGATGAACTTGTGTTTCAGAGTGATTTTGATCAATTTATGTAATCTGTGATTCCTATCTTTTGCAAATTAATGAATAACATTTGCATAGCTCATTGTTTAGGCATATAAACAATTTCTAATGCACAAGGTGCTGCTTCAAATAGTGTTTGGTTTTGTATTGTTTTGTGAATATTTTTGATTGGAAATTGCTTATGTATTTACAATTTTATGGTACTTTTATGATAAAAAAGTCTTTTTTTGAAGCCAATTCATATGGCTAATGTTTTTGTTTGTCTTTAATCTGTAGTTGTTGAATTTGTAATTACAACTTGGCCGTACTGATTCTTCTTTTGTATGTGTCTTTTTATAGGTACAAACTGGTAAAAATAGTGGAGAGTGGCAGACGCAGTGCTTAAAATGAAAAATGAAAGACGTGAAAGTCATACCATTCATGGATAAATTATCTTTATATCAATGTAGAAGTATTTTTGAGCTAATTGAAGTTACCAAATGTCGCGACATTGACTGGAAAAGATAGGTTAATAATTGTAGTATGTAATTTGATGTTTGCCGATATTCTTTTCATGTTCATGTTTTATATTTTATATTTTAAAAACAAATTAATATTTGATTAAAGTTATAAAAGTATTTAATCTTTTTATCAATGATTTTTATAGAGATTGTTCATTTCAAGTACTATTCTTTTATTGCACAATAATTTATTATAGTTTATATTTAAATAGACAATTCATCCATGTGCACGGGTATCATCTAGTAGTGCAACTATTCTAAGTGCAACAATCGTGCAAATATTTTATGTGCAACAATCGTGCGACTATTTTAAGCTTTTCATCAATAATTTTATGCGTGAGTGAATATAAAACATGAGTAAAAAATGTGGATACCTATTGAAAAATTACTAATTGTCAACATTAGAACCATACCAATACTTATATACCAGGTGCTCAATCTAAGGATACATAACATAATACATTGGATAATGTGATAAAAATATTTTACTTTTCACTATTAAATTATAGATTTATGTAAAACTTTCAGTTTTTTTTAAAAATATTTATGTAGAATTAGTCTTGGAAGTGACGGTCTATATATAAAAACAGATTTTGAATGTAAATATAATTGAAGCGGCTCCTATGATGCAATATTCTGTAAATTGAGGCCACGCGCCGGCGCGTGTCACATTTCACTAGATATACAAAAATCACTCTCCATTCGTGATTTTTCACATCACAAATTACATCCCCAAATCCCAAAATCAATCCAAAATTCGTGATTATTCTGTAAATCATCCTCAGTCATTCTGATCGAGACTGAGGCAACAACACTATCTTAACTGCGGATGTGGAACCTAGTGTGGCATGGGCGTCGCTTGTGTCATCTACGTTCGTAGATCTTCAACGACGACGGTGATCTTCAACGATTGCTGCAGTAACTTTGCGAAGAGAGCTACGAAACGCCATCCAAGTTCGTAAATCATTCATGTTCATCTTTAATATATGAATGTGTCTAAGTGACATAATCCTTTAAGCACGAGCCAGCGGTATGGTTCACCTTTCATGCGGAGATTGACTGCACACGCGCCGCCCACGCGTGTCAAGCTAGCATGCGTGCGCTTCACGTGCTACCCTTTGAAGCCACGCGCCGTTGTCACATGTGAATGCTGTAAAGATCTCTATCTCTCAAATTTTATAGTTATTTATTTAGTTTCATTTATAAATTAGAATTCTTGATGGATATGGTCTTTTGTTATTGAACAATGCTTAAACACAAACACAAACGAGATAAACATTCAGGAAATCTTATCAGTACTACTAACAAACAGTGAGTAAGGATAGATCTAGTATTTATAAGATTAATTTTCATTTTTTTTACCTAATATTGCTCAAAACGTTAGTTTTTGTACCTAACATTCAAAGTGTTAAGATTGCGTACCTAACATTCAAAGTGTTCAAAACATTCTAACATTCTAATATTCTAACGTGTACCTAACATTCTAATATTGCTCAATTTTTGTACCTTACGTTAATTTGAAGATGAAATTGTTGTTTTTACTATTTACTAGAGGTATTTTGGTAATTTTCACTTAAAATAAAATTTGAAATTTTCAAAATTTCAGTTTAAAAGATTTTAATTTTTAAAATTAAATTCAGAATTTAAAATGTTAATTATTTACATTTTAGTTATATAAAATTATTTTAAACAGAATTTTGTAAAATAATGTATAAATTTTATTTAATTTACATTTAAATTGAAAATTACTAAAATACTCCTAGTAAAACAGTAAAAATAACAACTTCATCTTAAATTAACTCGAGGTACAAAAATTGAGTAATATTGAAATGTTAGGTACACGTTTTGAACACTTTGAATGTTAGGTACAAAAATTAATCAATATTTGAATGTTAGGTATATAATTTGAACATTTTGAATATTAGGTACAAAAATTAATGTTTTGAACAATATTAGGTTAAAAAAATAATGAAATTTAGTCTATTTATAAACAGTGAGTAAGGCTCCTTATAAACCTAAAGTGCAGCTTCAAGCTTTAATTTGAAGAAACGAAACTGTCTTCAAACTCTAACAATTTAATATCGACCTTTCGGTGAATAAATTCAAGGATAAATCATTAAGCTCCTTTTTGGTTAAATATACCAAATCTTCTTAAGAGAGGTATGGTAAACACTAAACAGGGTCAGGAATTGGTTGCTTTTTTTGACCAGAACTTGAAGCAACATTCCATTTTCAATAAGTTTTAGGTTTTTGGTGGGCAATCCCCAATTTTAGAAATGAAGTATTAATTACTGTAACTTAGACGATAATATAATGGAGGTAATGGAGAGTAATTTCCGCGCCGCTGATATGCAGGACCGGTCCGGGGTATTTGGGGACCTGAAGCAAAAATCGGCCCTGAGTATTTGGGGATTAAAGCGAAATTTTTTAAAAAATCTAAAAATTAGAGTTCAGTGAATGGAGATGTGTAAGAGAATTTTTGCTACGTAAAAAAGACACAGAATTAAAATAAATTAAAATGATGAATTTTTTTTTTTTCAAAAAATGAGGCCTTTATTTTGACCCATATTTTAAAGAGTTGGTTTCTTGAGTGACGGTCACTATATAGTGACGAAGGACTATATTGGAATATGGAAGGAAGGAGGTCCTTATTTGCAATTTTAACAAAAATGCACTATTCACTCACGAGCACTGTTCACACGCGCACTGTTCACTCAATCTAAAAAACAAGCATTTTAGTCTAAAATAGACATTAGCAAACATTTCCATACAGTCTAAAAAACAAGCATTTTATTCTAAAAAACAACCCGTTAAGCGTGAAATACAAGCATGTTCTAGAAAACTACCTGTTTGGTCTAAAAAACAAGCATTCAAGGGTGAAATTCAAGCATGCTCTATAGAATCATCTTTTTTTGCTTCAAAATACATGAACTCTAAAAAGCAACCTGTTAACTATGAAATGCAAGCATTCTCTGAAAAATAACCTGTTAAGTGTGAAATGCAAGCATGTTCTAAAAAACTACCTGTTTGATCTAGAAAACAAGCATTCAAGTGTGAAATTCAAGCATGCTGAATGCAATTTGCATAAATTGTAGGAAAAACCCCCGCGCGTGAATGCAATTTGCATAAATTGCAGATAAACCCCCGTCCCAAATTTGTTTTACATATAAACCCCGTCACTATATAGTGACCGTCACTTCCAAGACTAATTATATTTTAAATATATAAATCAGGTTTAAAAGAAAATTATTTTTTTAATATATAAAATCTGATATTTTTATAAAAATGAGGCCCCATTTTTCCCAAATTATTCGAGGGTCTGAGACGGATGTTTTACATGACTCGGCATTAGGGCCGGGTCTGCTGATATGTTGAGACATAATTCTTTTTTTAGTAATCTCATAATTTTCCTTCTGGTTTCGCCATTAGATCGACTCACTTTAGATCTTCGAACACCGACTTTTGGATCTATGAACTTCGTACTCACCCTTATTAGATCTTCGAACACCGGCCTTTGGATCTATGAACTTCGTACTCACCCTTATTAGATCTTCGAACACCTTTAGATCTTCTTCGCTTATAACCTTGAAGTACTCCCAATAACACCCTTTTGTTGATTTAGTTAAGGAATCTAAACTATATATGTAGTTGAAAAAAGGCCTATTTTTAGATCTATTTTTAGCTCAAACAAGGAATCTTTTATCATGTTTTATAAGACTTATTACCTGTGTTTCAAGAGAGTGTTATTGTAATTTATAAGGCTTTGCCATGTACTTTTGCTTTTCGTTTTATTAATTCTTTTAAAACCATGGGCCGGATTTGATGTAAAAAAGAATAAAGTACTACATTTATCTCATTTTAATCAGTTTAATATATATCAGGATCATCCTGATATTGGTAATATCAGGCACCAATTAAATAACGGCACATTATCTTTAACTAATTTATGATTGGACCACGTGTTCAATCATTACCCAGACGGGTTTACGCATTCTAAATTAGGGTTTTAGAACTTTACTAAAAATATCTTAACCAATTAAAACATTACAATTGTACACATGTCATTATCTTATTGGTGCCTGATAAGGCCAATATCAGGATCATCCGGATGAATGTTATTCTCCATTTTAATATGCAAAGTTAACTTTTCATACTATCTAACTTACATATTTGACCAACAGTATTTTCATATACTTATATTATTGGAAAATAAAAATTTGATATTTGAATAGTATATGCAGTAATTAATCTATCAGATAATATGATGATTATATATATATTTAAATATATTGTCAAAACTAAATAATAAATAGTGTCAGAAAATCAGAGTAGATTATCCAGATGAGAACCATGATAGGAGAAAAGGAGAAGATGATGACCTTTGCTCTGAACCCAAAGAAAGAGGGAAAAAGAAACACCAAGGGATCCAAATAAAACATGTAATATTAAAATGTCTCAAAATACAAATTCTAATTGGAATAGGAAAAGGTAACGCCGGCCGGTCGGTTTATGAGTAGTATATAAAGTTTAAGAATGCCAAGATGTTTTAATCACATCTTATTTTCGATACGCCATAATGCCATCCGCATCGAAATTGATCTCATTACAAAGTTCCGAAGGAGAGAAATTCGACGTTGAAGAGATGGTGGCGCTGGAATCAAACACTATTAAATATATGATCGAAGATGATTGTGCCAATAATACTATCCCTCTTCCAAGGCCCTGTCAAGTTCAACTTAAATTCTGCACATTTCAGTTAAGTTAAGCAGACTTCAGCGGATTTCAGCAGAATTCAGCGGATTTCAGCTGGCTTCAGCGTACTTCAGCTGGCTTCAGTGTACTTCAGCTGGCCTCAGCGTACTTCAGCGGATTTTAGCAGACTTTAGCTAAATTAAAAAAAAAATCCCTATTTTCACTAAATTGTTTTAAAATTAAATTTTCTACAATTCAAAAATGTCAATGAAATACTTTTGTTTTGATTTATCAAATGAAATTAATTGTGAACAAATGTTTCTTCAACATATTTTGTTTTAATTTATCAAATAAAGTTATTTTAATAGTTCTAATTTATACTCAAAATTAACAAAAGGGCCTGTTTAGTACAACTTATCTGAATATTTTCAGTTCAATTCATTATTTTTTAGTTCAGTTCATTTTAGTTCTGTTCAATTCAGTTCAGTAGTTTCAGTTCAGTTCAGTGCATTATACTTTAATTAAAATTAAAACAAAATATATGTTAATGATTCAGTCTAGTTTTCAATCCAATTCAGAGAAATTGTAATTTATTTCAATTCAATTCCCCGAAAATATAATTTGACTATTTTAAGTTTATATTGAAAATTCAATTCATTTTTGTTAAATGAAGTTCAATTCAGTTCATTTCAATTAAATGTAGTTCAATTCAGTTAAGTGTAGTTCAATTCAGTTCTATTTTCTGTTCTTGAATTTCTGTTTCTCTACCATTAGATAGAGATTTCCATTTGATTTGGTGCAATGTTTATTCCATTCAGTTCAGTTCAGTTCAGTTCAGGCGTATTAAACAGGCCCTGATTACGAATATGTCCATTAACAAACAAAATAATTATTGCGAAAAATTTATTATTTGATCAAATAATTACTGCGAAACAAAGTATTTCATTTTTGATTTGTATGATGTGTGTAATTTTTGAAAAGCCATTGTACAAATAAAATAATTACTTTAAAATTTTTATTATTTGATCAAATTTGAAATTGAATTCATGAACTCAAATTAATAATAATAAAAATATTATTATTATTATTATTATTATAACATTTTATAGTTAATTTAAGCAGATTTCAGCAAACTTCAGCAGACTTCAGCGAACTTCAGCAGACTTCAGCGAATTTCAGCGAACTTCAGCGAACTTCAGCAGACTTCAGCGAATTTCAGCAGATTTCAGCGAATTTCAGCGGATTTCAGCAGACTTCAGCGAACTTCAGCAGACTTCAGCGAACTGCAGTTAAGTGAATTTCAATTCAGCTGAACTTGACAGGAAAAACCCTAGCCAAGGTGATTGAGTATTGTAAGCGCCACACTGATGTTAACACAAATGATGAAGATTTGAAATCATTCGACTCTGACTTTGTGAAAGTTGACCAAGCAACCCTTTGTAATTTTATTTTGGCGGCAAATTATCTCGACATTAAGAGTTTGCTTGATCTCACATGTCAATCTATAGCAGATATACTCAAGGAGAAACCAATTGAGGAGATCCGCAAAATTTTCAACATAAAAAATGATTTTACCCCTGATGAGGAAGCAGAACTCAACAAGGAAAGTGCATGGGCATTCTCCAAATAGTTTATTTTATGAGATATTTTGCTTATATTATAATTAATATTTTGATAATTTATCTTTTACTAGGTATATATTAAAAAGTAGAAAGTGACGGTATAAATATAAATATAAAAAAAAGAACATCGCCGCCGGAATCACTCCACAAAACATAAAACGACTCCTAAAATTGCGTTTCCCACCCGACGCCGCCTACACCCACCAAAAACACTTTTGTTTCCTCCACCCACCAATTACTTGGCTTACCATATATTTAGTTGTGTATATTTTTAATTTCCGCTTACTATATTTCACAAATCTTCTGCATGTATGTTAACATATTTAATGTACTTACCATCATACCATGTACTATCGCCGTAAAATTAATTTCTAAAACAAAATTTAACCAAATCAAATCATAAATCCTCTGCATGTATGTTATTACAATATTTATATGTACTTAGCATATACTACCGCTGTAAAATTAATTTATAAATAAAAATTCAATCAAATCAAATCAAATCAAATTAAATATATTAATTTACCAAATACTCTTTACTTACCATGTAAATGCATAATTTAATTTCGGCTGAATTAATTTACCAAATCAAAAATCAAATCAAATCAAATCAAATATATTAATTTACTATTTCTAAATCCAAACATTTTATAAAAAATCTGTTCGAAAATTCCCTATATACGAATAAATAGGATAGGGATTCCACTGATCAAACCATCGCCTACGTGAGAATAGTATAAATATAGCATAAATCAACTCACCGAGAATAGGAAGAAATCATGTTGAAGGTTTTGACGTGGGATCGGATTTCTTGTGATGTAAATCATATTGGAGGTTTTGACGTCGACAGATCTAATTTACAAGAATTGGATTTCTGGTGATGATTGTGTAATCGGTGTGCGCCAGGCCCGTATCGCAAGATTTGGCCGGACGAAGGTGTGCGGATCAAGGAGATTGAGGGGTGAACGTTATTTGAATCTCAACTCAATGATATGATCCACGGGTTCGTGAATTTAAAAGTTGATCCTCAGTATTCTGAAATGCTGATCGAGGGTTCGAAGATTGAACGATTTCATGGGCTTATTGAAATGAGTAATTTGATGAGAAACTAAGAAACTTCATTAGTAAATATCAAAACTGGCTCTTGCCATTGCTGAACGACGAGGAGAAAACGGAGTTCGAACGCGAGATGGATAGATGATTGGGAGGAGCGGTATGAACTAAAACCCTCGGCGGTAGTCTGAACTAAAACAATATGAAACTCTAAATCTCGGCGGCGGGAAATTTAAGATCATGGAAGGAGATATCCCGACAGTCGAGGTTTGTGTCGTTATCGACGGAGGTTTGATTTTGATTTGAGTTGTTAGAGCAAGTCCAACAGTTTCTCCATTCACATTCTCCATAATAGGGAAGCAAACCTCATATTCCCTATATTATTTTTGCCTCAACTCCAACAGTTTCTCCATTTTTCATTCCCTATAATTTATTACTAACATTTAATACTACATATTTATCCAATTTTCTTCTATTTTTAAAGTCATATATTTAATAAGTTCAAATAATAATGAACAAACAAATAATGAATTTATAATAAAAGTTATGATAACATTTCATATTTGACATTACTTACTCCATAATATAAAATTATAAAAATATATTTTATAAAAATAACACATTACGAATTACAATAGTATTATGAATAATTAGACTCATCTATTTTTAATTATATATTACAAGTTATTTTGTTTCAATCATTAAAATAAAATGTTTGGCAAAATAAAATTTTAGTTTAGACGTTATGGCTTATAAACAAACGTTAAAATAAATATATTTATGAATTTAAAAAATTTAGTAAATTTATATTGAAAAATAGATTATATTTGATTATTAAATATCAATAGATATGTACATGTAAAAATAGTCATATGAGATCTTATTACAATCGTCTTTATGCATATTTTTAGAATATGTATTTTTGATAAAATTTTATTGTAATTATTTTGAGATATCACTATCAGAAAGTTGAGGGGGTGTTTCAACGGTATTACGTATTACTGGTGAAATAAATCAATAAAAGCGGTGCAAGATAAAAGTTTCAGCGCTTTATACTGTTTTGGTCAATATATTTTAAAGGTTGATTTCGAGTGTTTCAGCAGTATACCGCATGAACGGTGAAAGACCGTGGCAAGTGGTCTTGTCTTGCAGCGCTTGCTATATTTCCGTTACTAGAGAAGGTGACTTGGCAGTTTGACTGAAATCCGCGTTGAATTTTTTGGTAGACCCCGCGAATATTTCAGCGTTGTACTCTAAATCGCTGAAATATTTGTTGATTGTACATGGACATATTTTCGAGTCCACTCATTTTGGGCTTGGAGGTTGATGTTTAGTTGGGCTAATTCTTGTAGATTTTACTATTGCGCCCGAAAACAATGTGTGGCAAAAGAGCAGCCGAGGACTGCTGCTTTAAGTCATTTGAAATAAATGATAAATTTGAAATATTGACTGTGTACAATTTAGTTGTGATCAAATTATTTCAAATAATAAATGAAATTAAATATATTTGAGTGTTTCTATGACATTATAACATAAAATCCGTGAAATATCACTGATATGAATTTTAGTTTTATAAATTTTGAAAAATGCCATAGAACATCAAATTTTGACTTTTAAACTAGTTTTTTTTATGACTATGATAATTTTATTATGGATACGATAGTTTCTTGGTGTGATTAAAATAACAAATGAATTTGAATGTTTGGCTTGGTGGAACAAATTTATATAAAAAAATTATGCTCTAGGTATATATAGCAACAACTAACTGCTGCTTTGCTATAAAATTTTGAAAAATATCATAAAATATTAAATTTTGACTTTTAAACTTGAATTTTTTTAATGATTATGTTAATTTATAATGTATAAGACACTTTTTGTGTAAATTTGATTTGGTATTGGGTCGATGAAAGGTACGTGTAGTGAGAAATTTAGTAGTACGAACCTGAGAAGCATTACCAAGATTATAACATGTAGTTGAGTATATATACTTTGGAGTCATACTTTAACCATAGTTGTGATCAATTTATCTCCATTACTGAATATATTAAGTATAATTGAATATTGTTTTGAGACATTCTAACATAAATTCCATAAAATATCACTAATATAGATGTTTAGTTTAACAAACACTTGAAAATGTCATAAAACATCAAATTTTGACTTTTAAACTAGGTTTTTATGACTATGATAAGTTTATAATGTATATGTTAGTTTATTGGTATGATTAAAATAACAAATGAATTTGAAAGTTTGACTAGGTGGACAAAATTCATATAAAAAATTATGATCTAGGTATATATAACAACAACTAACTGCTGATTTTGGTATAAAATTTTGAAAAATATCATAAAATATTAAATTTTGACTTTTAAACTTGAATTTTTTAAAGGATTATGTTAATTTATAATGTATAAGACACTTTTTGTGTAAATTTGATTTGGTATTGGGTCGATGAAAGGTACGTGTAGTGAGAAATTTAGTAGTACGAACCTGAGAAGCATTACCAAGACTATAACATGTAGTTAAGTATATATACTTTGGAGTCATACTTTAACCATAGTTGTGATCAATTTATCTCCATTACTGAATATATTAAGTATAATTGAATATTGTTTTGAGACATTCTAACATAAATTCCATAAAATATCACTGATATAGATGTTTAGTTTAATAAACATTTGAAAATGTCATAAAACATCAAATTTTGACTTTTAAACTAGGTTTTTATGACTATGATAAGTTTATAATGTATACATTAGTTTATTGGTATGATTAAAATAACAAGTGAATTTGAAAGTTTGACTAGGTGGACAAAATTCTTATTATAAATTATGATATAGGTATATATAACAACAACTAACTGTTGCTTTGGGTATACATAACAACAACTAACTGCTGCTTTTGGTATAAAATTTTGAAAAATATCATAAAATATTAAATTTTGACTTTTAAACTTGAATTTTTAAAAGATTATGTTAATTTATAATGTATAAGACACTTTTTGTGTAAATTTGCTTAGACATTGGCTCGATGAAAGGTACGTGTAATGAGAACTTTAGAAGCAAGAATTTGAGAAGCACTACTAAAACTATAACATGTAGTTATGTATATATACTTTGGAGTCATATTTCAACCATAGTTGTGATCAATTTATACCAATTACTGAATGAATTAAGTAGAATTGAGTGTTTTTTAGACATTCTAACATAAATTACACAAAATAATATATGAATGTTCTGTTGAGTAAAAAATTATTATTACGGTTTAATTAAATTAAATTAAATATATCTATCCAAATTTGAGAGAAAAAATGTAAAAATGTACTTTATTTTGTCACATATATACATATTAAGTTTAATGTTACTCAAATTAAAATGATTCTCAACAAATACTATTTTATTATTATTACGCAATCAAACTTATACACCTAATTTAATATTCTATAATTGAAAATAAGGATCTATGAAAATAACACAAATATAGTATAGTGTATATAATCACCAACTTTAGGACACGTGTTAGATTCTTATAATTTTGGACATATAATGTAACACCTTTACCAGATTAGTTAACTTTATTTAATTATATATATATAATGATACTAAATTTACTATGAAATATTTTATTCAAAAATTGGTATTCAAAAATAAAACGATTTATTAGAGTATAATAATATATTCAATCTGATAGAAAGTAAAGTATACATATGATTTCGGATCTGATCTGAACCGTCAATCGATTTTTAAATTAATCTCATCCGTGAATAATTTGTACTATATAATGCCAGTCACAAACCCCATCCCCGAAACTCAGACCTAATCCCTTTTCGTCTTCTTCATGAACCACCATTGGTCGCCGCCGATCCGGGTGAACCACAATAGATCGCTGCCGATCCGGGTGAACCACAATAGATCACCGCCGATCCGGGCTCGAACTTAGCCCTCATGTACAGCAGCTCCCCCTCGGAGCTTTTCCCACCTTCGTCCACCACCGGAATAACTCGGGCGTCGACCGTCTTCACCCCGCCCACGCGTCGCCTGCTTCTTCTCGCACTCCACCACGATCCTCACCATCTCCGAAGACACCTCGCGGACGAGCGTCGCCGTCGATATCGCCAGCTCGATCACCGACACCGGCTCGCCGCGTGGGCTCTCCTGCACCGCGAAGCTGATGTGACCCCTCCGGTTCCCGAAGAGCGTTCCCGGCCGATTGGCGGCGTGATGGAGAGCTGCAGCTGATGTTGATGTAGACGACTTCACAGTCACTCTCCGGCCAGGCGCCCCCGTAGAGAGGTGTTCGTGATTGGGCAAGTAACCATTTCTGGTATCTTCAAGAATTTTTAGAGTCTAATACTCTTTCTATGCAATGTGATCCAGCTTTATATACTCATTAAGTTTTCTGTTCGTTTTGAGTTACAGAGTATTGTATTAGTGCAAATTATGTTTCTTTTGTTCACATCTCTATCTATTATTTTTTGGGCATGATATTTTAGATGGAGTAAAGTTGTTAAAAAATGCAGAAACTTCGGACTTTCTTCATAAAGTTTCTTGACTTCTACCCTAGTCTATGTCACCCAAGGTTAGAGTTTGATTCTAATAGTTGATTATGATGTTCTGTATGTAGAATAAGAGATTCTTGCTTTTGCTTTCTCAGTTTTTACTCCGTTCTAACCAGAAAACCACTTGGTTGGTAATTAATTTGTACTTTGCTTGTTTGCAAGCAAGGCTCGGTAGTGTTTTTCGATCTGTAACATTGTTTTTCTTTAAAAATATTGCATTTGTAGAAGTGATTTATGGAGAAGTGATTTCTCAGGTTTTGTTAAGTACCTTTAGCTATCGAGATTATTTCGCGGCGTATGCTGAGACCATGAGTTACAATAGTTCTTCACCTTCTGGTTAGTGCACACATTTCTTCTTTCTATTGCTTTACTTTATTTGGAATGGTGACCTTATTTAACCTTGTTTAATGAGTTAGTAACATTGCAGTTGTTATTGTTTGAATCTTGCAGGGAGCAGAATACCAAGAAGAACTATACTGGCGAGGCCTAAAGAGAAGCACCAGGCTACCAATGTTAGGCTGCATGGCCTTGGTGACAATGGCTCAAGGTAAATTGACTCAACCATAGTAGCAAATTTCGAAACCAGTTATTACTGCCTTTTAGGAGTACAAAGTTAAGACCTTTACCTAATAAGGGATTTGAGAGCTCTGAAGTGATGCATTTGTAATGAAAGTTAAAGTTGTGTGTTACTTTGCTGCACCCGCTATCTCAGATCATTGCAAAAAGAGCCAAGAAATTCTGTTGAAAGCGCCTGTTTTGCAGAATCGAATATACCATTCAGATGAAAGCACCACTGAGGAGTTTGAGCTTCCAATGTTTGATTTTGACACCATTGCATTGGCGACAAAAGCTTCTCAGACAAACAAGGTTGGACAAGGTGTGTATGAAAATATAACCGGGTTAAGTTTTTCTTATGTTTCATGTTGCTGTTTAATGAAATATGAATTCGAATTTCAGGGATTGCTGGAAGATCAAGATGTAGTAGTCAAGAGGCTCTCGAAACCTCAGTCCAAGGTACGGGCAAATTCAAGAATGAGTTTAGATTGATTACGAAATTTAGTTCAAGGTTTGTTCCTCTTGAATTACCACAAGAGTTAGTTAGAATTTTGGTTGATATGGAATGATATGAATTAGTGTTTCAACATTTGTACATGACATTTTGATTATTGATATAATATGATTTTTTTTAATATTGCAATTTTCTATTTATTGCGCCATTAATTAATCAGCCATGATTCCCCAATTTTTTTTATTTTTTATTTACATGTTTCAGCGTTTCTTAAAAGTCAAAGCGTTGATAGGTTTGGTCAATTTTAGTAGGCGGAATAAGTGGAATGTCCAGTCAACAATGTCACATGGTTCGTGGGTCCTAGAATTGGTATTTCAGCGCTTTTACCATAGCCTTGCACCGGTCACATAGGAAGCGGTCCTTATGGGACTAAAAGCGTTGAAAAACACGATAATACCGCTGCAACGAGCGGCCAACTTTCTGGTAGTGTATTATCATTTAAAATTATTGAAGAAAAACAATTAATGAACGAAATAACAAAAAGCAATGCAAGTAGCATTAAATTTTGCTTCTCCAAATCTTCTCCCTCATTCTCTAAATTTGGAGAAGCAAACCTTCTCTCTTCAATTTTCCTATTATAGAGAATGGGATGGAGAATCTGATGGAGATCAAAAAAGGCTCAAATTCTCTATATTTGAGCAAATTTGTTATTATAGCAAAGCTGTTGGACTTGCTCTTAGTTAACTGAATTTTTAAATTGAGAGAAATATTGAAAGAGATCAAGAATTTTTTAAGTTTAGAAACTACCTAAATAGTCCTTCAAAAAAAATACCTAAATAGATTTTGTAATTAAGGTTTCAGGATTTACACAGCAAAAGAATCTTAACATGTAGTAATCCAAGGTTGAAATTATATATTTTGTTTACAAATAATCTTAGCTAATCATCAATTCCTAACTACGCGACAAAATATATTTCAGAAAAGTTACTTGATAAATTTAAAAATAATGTAAAGCACTGGCATTGATTTTATGACTGAACTACTTTGATGAATAAATTCCTAATAATTATTTCCTATTTTAACCATTTTTAAATCCTGCATTATTAAGACTCGCTAAAATGAAGACAAAATTGAAAATTTTTGTTTCCATTGACCAGCAAACAATCTATGCTTTAGTTTATTATTTATGTGCTGCGTGCATATTTTTCTACTATGTATATATTAAATCAGTATAATATATTCAGTTAAATCTTGATATTGGCAATATCAGGCACCAATTAAATAACGACACATCATCTTTAACTAATTTATGATTGAGTCACGTGTTCAATCATTAGCCAAACGGGTTTAGCCATTCTAAATTAGGGTTTTAGAACTTTACTAAAAATATCTTAACCAATTAAAACATTACAATTGTACACGTGTCATTATCTTATTAGTGCCTGATAAGGCCTGTATCAGGATCATCCGGATGAATGTTATTCTCATATTAAATAATAGAAAGTGACGGCATAAATATAAATATAAAAATATACACCGCCACCGGAATTATTATGATACAACATAAAACGACTTAAAATTATGCGTTTTGAACGCCGCCTCTGTTTTGCTGACTTCGGCCATTTATATTAATATCTATTATTTCAAAAAGATTGACATCTATGTTTTTGGGATCTTTGTTAATTATGGCTAAAGGTTGGCGTGTTTTTATGGTATACTACAAAGATTAACACTACATTATTTATCGGCAGCCGTTTCTATGTATATATTATGGAATATAAATAACCTCCATTTATAACTTTTTTTAAGGCACTTTCATTTATAACTCTAATTATCCTATTGTTTAAGAAAATATCGTAACAGTAAGAAAAGTTGAATATACATTTACCTGTAGTTTCTATTTATTTCCGGATAGTATATTTTTTCCTAAAGAGTAAAGAGCTTCTTTATAGTGACTTGGTATAATTCTATACCACCCTTCCTTATGGTGTTGAGGATCAAGATTTGATTTAGTAAGTTTAGGGTTTAGGGTATCCTACTCCATGATCCAAAACCCCGAATAGGAACTGCTCCGCCTACTCGGAAGTAAATGTTTTTTATCGGCTGACGTCAAGTCCATGGCATAACCGCAAGGTGTATATCGGGAGCATTAGTATTATAACGTCACCGTGATTCTTGAAACTGTCTGTTTCTTCCAATAATGTGAATTCGGGGGTTTTAACAATAAGAATTTAACTGTACTTGGGTGATGTCAGATGTGTACGAATGTGACTCCCAATCCATATATTTGATTCAATCTAGAAGTTATATTAGTTCTCGCTTTCGAATTGTCATCTTCACATATTAGCGATTACATTCAGGTTTACCAACTAAACGTTAACACCGATTTCAACTTCTATATTCTTTCAAATATTTCCTTTTCTTTTTTAATTCAGTTTTGAGTTTAACGTTATAACCAAGAGAAACCAATATTTTGGAGCAGAAAAATCAATGAAAACAAAATTCTTCAGGTGATTCCCCACCCTCAAGAATCATAATTATATACAATATTATTTGTATCAAATATTTACTTTGTATTGACATACTCATTATTATATTATTTTAAAATTACATCATAAAAACCGCGCAATGCGCGGTCCGGTTAGCCTAGTACTAATAAAGCCCCGTTCTCTTGAGTTTATATATAAATTAGTTCAATTCAATACAGTTTGGTTCAGTTCGATAAAAGTATAATTTGATGAAATTTAGCAAACTTTAGTCATACTGATTTTAAATTTTAATACATTAATTTTTACTTTGATAAAAGTATAAATTTTCAACTTGTTTAATTTGTTTGCACAAATTATATAAAAGAGTGATTAAATTAATTATTATTATTGTAGTAATAATTAAATATTAAAATATGCAAATTAGAGTATTGTTGGAGTTGATTAAAAACAAATTTCCAATCTCAAACTCTATTTTAAAGTTATTTTTATAAAGTATCTATTCGACTTTAGTGATTAAAAAAGTCAGCAACTCAAAAGATAAGTGATGAACCATTCACTTTCGGGAAATTTTTAATTAAGCGCAGTATAAGTTTATTAATTTAAAAGTGCGGCATAACTCTTAAATAATTTTTAAAAAATGTGATATTTCGTTAGCTTGTATTTATGTAATTTAATTTTTGGATTAAAAACATTTATATCCCTATTTTGTAGTCTAAATTTTATTATAAATTTAATTTAGTTTTGTGGACTCTAAACATGACTAAAAATTAATCCAATCTTGACTAATAATTGTAATATTTATTGAATTTCATTTTAGTTCATATTGAAAGAATTCAATTCAATTTAATTTTGCTTAATTCCTCTCGGCAGTTTATATTTATTTTTTAAAAAAAATGAGGATTAAATTATCATGAAAAATTATGCGATATATGCATGGCAACATCTTATAAAACTTATTTTTTCCATTTATTTATTAACAAAAGCATTGGCCGGATTGGATAAAATAAAGAAAAAAATATCATAGATTTATCGAGATTGAGAATTCTAATAGGAAAAGGTTAATGAAAAAGGAAAATAGGACACGAATGAATAGGGGAATTACGAAATACAAATTCTAATTTGAAACGGAAAAGGTAACGCTGGTCGGTTCATGAGTAGTATTTATATAGTTGGATCCTTCTTACGTTTTCAATCACCAGTTTATTTTACAATCGCAACAATGTCGTCTGAATCGAAATTGATCTCTTTACAGAGCTCCGACGGAGAGAAATTCGACGTCGAAGAGTTGGTGGCGCTGGAATCCAACACCATTAAGCATATGATCGAAGACGATTGCGCTGATAATACCATTCCTCTTTCAAACGTGACCGGCAAAACCCTAGCCAAGGTAGTCGAGTTCTGCAAGCGCCATGCTCATGCCAAGGCCAATCCAAAAGCGAAGGATGAAGATCTGAAATCGTTCGACGCCGACTTTATGAAAGTTGATCAAGAGGCTCTCTTTGATCTCGTATTGGCTGCAAATTATCTCGACATCAAAGATTTGCTTGACATCACTTGTCAGTATGTAGCGGATATAATCAAGGACAAACCTGTAGAGGAGGTTCGAAAGATGTTCAACATAAAGAATGATTTCACACCTGAAGAAGAAGCGGAGATGAGCAAGGAAAATGTATGGCCAGCACAGTAATTTTTTATATTTTATTTTGTTTTTAGTTAAATAATAATACTCAATATTAAATGAAATAAATATAAATACATTTTGAGAGTCATCAGTTATTATATGTTTTATGGTTGTTTTCAAATTTATCTCAAATATTGTATGCATGTTTAGTCAACAGTGGCCCCGTTTGGGAACTAACTGTTAACTGTTAGCGGATTGTAATAGCTGTTAGCGTATTGTATTTGCTGTTTTGACTAACCTTTTTGACTAGCGGTTTTTAGATTGTTGTTTGGTAAATGATAAATAAATGTTAACTGTTTGTTATGTTAAATGACAGAAATGGACATCAACATAATTTAAATTATAAATTTTATTTTTGTGTGACTTTTATTTTGAAGAATAGAAAAATATTTCTAGTACTTGTATCTATATTTATTTGTATTTCTTTGGAATGAAATCACTAACATATATAAGACTTTATATTTAACTGTTAAATTGTACTCTAAAACATTAAAATAATTATTTAAAAACAAAAGTGATTGAAATAAAAATTAGTACAAATCAAAATAATTATTATTTACAAGCAAAAATGTTAGATATTACGTGATACCTTCAAACAAAAATTTCAAAAATAAAGTTACATACAAAGGGAATGATAAAAGAATATTATTTAAGATAAAAGAAAGGGTAAAAAGGAAAATTTGTAATATTTATACAATTAATAACAAGAGGTTTCATCCAAAAACCTTCCTTTCCGAGCGTTTTGAAAACAAGAGTTTTCATCCAAAAAGTTCAATGAAAACGCTTCTCACCAAACAAGTAAAAGGGACGTTTGACCAGTCAAAATCTATTTTTAGCAAAAAAAAAATAAAACTCTCCTCCAAAATGCTGTTGCCAAACGGGGCCAATATGTTTCATACATATCAAAAACAATTAAAAAATTAAAAACTACAAGTTGCAATATGCTCAGAAATATATAAGTGATCTGTATATGTTGAGATGAATCTAATCATAAATCATATATAACAATATAAATATTAATGCTTATATTACCTATAATTTCAAAAGCTTAAAAAAATAAGATGGGAGCTAGAGTATATAAAAGGGCATCTTATATAAAAAATTTCAAGTTCTGATACATATATTTGTGAAATATTGGTTAGAACCAAACAAAAGAGATTATTTCAGACTGAAATTTAGCATTCTGAGTTGTTTCACATGCATTATATAACATCTGCTCATGCTTATTCATCCTCAAACACTGAAATCACTAACCCTAATTAAATCTTATTCATTCATCCTATACCCCTTATTACATGTGGCCAGGGTATACTAGTGTCTGCCCTGAAATTCTGAACTCATACATAAATTATTTTTCTCCGGCGAGATTAAGATGTTTCCGACCTAAGACGAGCCTTCCTTCAAATGTTTTAGCCATTTGAGACTACCCTAACATTAATTTCTGGTTCGGCTTCATCAGGGTTCTTCCCGGAAAAAGAATCGCCGGCCGACACCACAAAAGAACAACCATCAACTCAGTTAAGAACGACATAATGCTGATCCAAACCATTACAGTTCTCCTCCAATCCCATATCATCCTCTTAAGCTTAGGGAGCTTCGATTCGACATGGAGCGATGCTGAGTATATCTCAGGGACACCATGGCCTGGCTCAAACTCAGCTCTCTGTACAATGCTAACCCTAAAACAGGCAGTTGGGTCGAGCCCTTCCGCGTGATCTTCGAGTTTGATTCTCAGGTTCTGGACTTCTGCTTGGAACCCTGTGAGAAGTGGGATAGTTTTGAGCATGGTGGAAATGAATCTGATTTGTTGGCTCTTGAATTTTAGCATGCTTGGGTGGCTTGTTGAGGAAGTCACCTTCCCATCTGCTGCCAATGATTCTACCTTTACCTACATTAATTAACCAAGTAATTTAGGGTATAAATTAATTAAACTGTTATACTAAGGCGTTGTCCAAAATATTATTAAAATCATAATATCGCTCTTGAATATTGTTAAATTTCCAATGAACATAAAATATAAGGATATTTTTTGTGAATTCATACTGTATTTTGAACTACAAGAATAAATTACCGGACTGCGTATAACAACACTCAAAACTACATCATGTTGCAATCTTTGTAGAATTCTAGATCATGAAATAATTAGATAATTATAGAGACTAATTAACAGCCATATTGATCTAATGAAAATGCCCTACATAAAAATGGTGGAATTAGACATGTGATATGATGCTTTTTTTCTTGAAAAATAGATCCATCCGCAAGGTATAAAATACATCTTGCAAATTTGCTAACTTGAAAAATATTAATAAAAGTACAAGCATTTAAATGACATTGAACTTTGAATTATCTTATATTTCTTGATTTTATATACAAAATGTAAAAAAAGAATTAGTATGTAGAACATACCTGGAAAATCCCAAGATTCCTGTTATAGTCTGATTCTGGCACTGTTAAGGACACAGTGAGCTCCAACAGGTGGCCATAAGGGATAGGGCGCCCTCCAACATTCTTGGAGAAAGGAGCCCTAGTACTACTAGTAGTAATACTTTCAGAGTACAACCCAGTGGGCACATATGAAACAGGACTGGGTCTAGTATAATCAAAGTTTAGGTATTCAGTTGTCTGAATAGGCTCCATAGCCACTTTTTTCATGACAATCCCACCAATCAAGAATCCCATCATCAGCATCCCCACAAGCACCAAGAACACATAGGCTGCCCAGAAAATTGCCCAAGATAATCTGACAGCCAGTTTGATCAGAGATTGCTGCATCTTGATTCTGTCACATATGAAGTAGATCAAACTGAAACAAGAGTAGTTCAACAAATTCATCACCTTTTGCTGCAACATTTCTCTCCCGAATGCGATGGCGCGAAAAGGGAACATCAAGAATGCTATCCAGATGTTGAGGATCTGAATTGGGAGTTCCAAGAAAGTTGCAAGCAAACCAATCTGGAAACTTGCCAGTTTTAGTAGCAGAACAGATACAGAATCAAGAGGGAGCTCAATGTAAGGGCTTGGTTTTGGTTGAGAATGGACATAACTATTTGCTTTGAAATGCTTGGTGTTCTTGCAGGAACCTAGATTGGAAAAGGTTGATGGAGCTGGTGAACTTCTTTCCATCAACATTTTTTCAGCTCCAAGAAGCAAGGAGCACTTCAGTAAGTTGATGTAGAAGTTTTCTGATTCTTTAGGACTTTTGAAGATCTCATCGTTGTTTCGATGAAACTTTGAGTCATCCATTGATGGATTCCTCAGATACAGAAAGGGAAATTGAGCAAAAAATGCAGTAACTCGAACAGAAAGAGATGATCTTTATACTGAAATGTTGCATGCTATCTTTTCTTCCTTGAAGTGCTACAAAAAAGAAACTATGTGGATTTGTGAAAGCTAGGAATTCAGGATAAATCATAAAGAATTACACACATTTCAACACAGGTTAAAATGATAGGTGTTAGACAAGTAGGCATATCAGGATGGCAAAAATTTTGGATTTTGCAAGGCCTCAACAGGTTGTTGCCACTTGTTGATTTTTAGGATCGGCACGCTTCCCGAGGTTCCTTGATAGATATTCTTAAATTTTCCAATGCTTGTTGCAGATTTACAGAGAATGTTATTGGCATAATTGCATTAAAATGCACTTGCAATATGCAATGCTTCCATGTTTTCTTACCTCAACGTGTTGATCTGTTTAAATCGCTAACTCGGGGCATGACAATCAATCATTACATATTATTTCTCGTGTCGGGGTAAAAACATGGCATTGGATCATCAACCTATATACATGAATCAGATCTTAAGGGTCTTTCACTATCAAGATCCATCAAAGGAATGCTATCAGATGAGGAGGGTTCCTTTGTGCTTTCAAAAGAGGCTGAAGAATCAGCCCACGGCCCCTCGTGCGAGGTGCTACTCTGCCCCTGGCTCTCCATGGAGAATGTGGAGACCTGAGTTTGACTGTCTTGCGATATTAACTGCTCGAAGGCTTTGAACCTTGCATCCTCATTCACCGCGCCTGGCGCACGCTTTACTATTGTAGGTGCCTGAACTGGAATCTTGCCCTGAAGCATACTCACTGCAGAGGACATGGATGGCCTTAGAGTAGGAGATGGATTTGTGCATAGTAAGGCTAAGTATAACATTGTCCTTGCTTCTTTCTCCGAATAATTTGAGCCTAGGCTAGGATCCACAAGGTCTAAAAGATTTCCTTGTTCTTGTAACACATAGGCCTGAAAACAAAGATTCAACTGTTTCATTGAAATTTTCAGAGAGAAGACAGTATAAAGGCATCGGATCTTCGGTAACACTTGATGCAAATGTAACATTAGTTTTGTTCATTGCATAAAGTGCATGATCAAAATTAGTGTTACATAAGATCACCTGATTTTTTTTAGGAAGTCATTAGGTTAAGAAAGTTAAGAATTTATGATATATTAGGCAAGAATCATGCAAGATTTTCAATGAATGGATTTCTGAAAAAATTTACCCAATCAAGTAGATAGACAAATTCTTCTTTAGGCCTGTAGTTAGTGTTGCTTTTTCCACTGACAATTTCCAGCGCAACTATTCCAAAACTGTAAACATCCGCTTTATCTGTTAAATAGCCCCTCATTGCATACTCAGGGGCCATATAACCGCTGCAAGACAAACACAGAAAATTTATGTAAGAAATACATGTTTTTGGTTCATTAAAAGTTAAAAGAGAAAATTGCTCAATAGTTCACATTGTTCCAGCGATTCGGGTGCTTATATGAGTATTTTCGTCTTCATCAAGCTTAGCTAAACCAAAATCGGATATCTTAGCATTCAGATCCTTATCTAGAAGCACATTAGAGGCCTTTATATCTCTGTGCACGATCTTTAACCTCGATTCTTCATGAAGATAAGCTAAACCTTTTGCAATCCCTATGCAAATCTTCTTCCTCGTTGCCCAGTCCAAGTGTATGCGCTTTTCACCTGAACATACAAGCCGATGAAAGGAAGATCAAACAAGAAGCATAGCAGGTAGAAAGTGTATATTTTCAAGATAACAAAGATTGTGATTACCAAAGAGTGCTCGAGAAAGACAGTTATTCTCAAGGTATTCATAGATAAGCAATAACTGGTTTCCTTCTATGCAACAACCATAGAGTTTTACAAGATTTGGATGTTGCAAGGCCGATATCATGCCGATTTCAGTTACAAATTCTTTATTTCCTTGCCTTGATTTTGCAGATAGTTGTTTGACCGCTATAACAGTGCCATCGGATAATGCACCCTGACAAAATGGTGGTACATTTCAACATTAAATATAACATGATCAAAATACTTTAAAAAGCACTTCAGAATGTTATAAAAACAAACACCTTATAAACTGAACCAAAGCCTCCTTCACCAATCTTATGCTCAGGGTCAAAGTTATTTGTTGCAGTCTTGATCTGTCTCAAGCTAAAATAGCCCGTTTGTAAATCCAGTGCGCGAAGTTCTACCCACAGAGAGGGAGAAAAATGGTTCTTGAGTTTGGATAAAGGAAAATAAATATAAAACATAAAAATGAAATTGAGTGGTATCTCACCTTTATCTTCCAAGTCTTTCCCTCCAAAAACCCCTAGTTTCCACAGTACAACTAGAACCACAAGTAATGCAACACATATTCCAGCCACTATTCCTGCAATAGCTCCAGCCGATAATCCTCCTCCTCCACTACTGGTGTCAAAGTCTACACAAACAAACACGAATGAATCTAAACAAACTCCCCGAGAAGGCGCTTTTAACAAGAAGAGCAAGGAGGTAGAAACTAACTTGCAGTAACTGTAATAGCGGATATTAGGGGTCCATAAACGCCTCTATCAGGAACAGCTGTAGTGCCCTTCCCAGTCCAGTATAAATGAATTTCCAGAGTGCTACCATTCACAATTATATCGTTAAAGTCTCTAGTGATTCCAATACCAACACCTTTAGCTTCATTCGCTATATTGAAGTCATGCAAAACTACATTTCCCTACATTGGTAAAAAACAAATCATAAAAACATGTTTATTGGAAAAAAGTAACTTTGAAGTCTATGAGTAAGCTTACTTGGATTGCAACATCGAATATTCTTTCCCCAAGGCTGCTAAATGTTGTGTCATTAGAATACATGATTTCAGCAAAGTGCAACCGCACTTTGTAGCTTCCCTGTCTCATGCAAAGACCATAGTACTTAAGTGAGGCTGGAGATTGACGAGCGGTCTGATAGAATGGTGCACCAGAGATATTCAGTCCAAAGGAATTCGTTGCACGGAAACTGGCACTGTCTCTATTCATATATGACCCGGAGCTTGTGTAACCCCATCTCTCTGAGGTGCTATGAAAGTATGATGCACCACCTGTTGTTTGATCATCCTCGTATCGATTTCCTTCAAAAGTTAATCCTGCCCCTCCACAGTTTATGAAAAGAGAAAAATCTACAAAGTGGCAAAAACCATGAGAAAAAGATATAAATTGAACAGACAAAGGAGCTAAAACTTATGATTGTGAGTTGACACACGTACGTTGAGCACTTCCAGGACAAGGAAGGTCCTTCTTCAAGCACCAAGACACTCTGCATCATACGCATTTAAAGTTAAGTATATCCAAAGTTAGTGATAAGCATCACGGGGTTGGTATTTGAGGACTCACGAATTATCATTTGTACTTGAACTTGAAGAGCTGGCAGCTAAGTTCCTGATCGAGTACAGTGTGTCCCGAATCAAAACAATGTAATTAGCATCTGCATTATAACTGAAATAGTATGATTGGCTTACACTGAGCCTACTTGACAACTTCTTGATGCACCGGTAAAATGGTTGTCTGATAAATCACTGCCAGCAAAAATGAAGGTAGAATAAATACGAAACGCCTGTATTCATAGCACATTAAAGAAAAAAAAAGAAAAAATATAAACAAGATGGAAAAAGGTACCAACATGGACTTTTTACTGTCTGGTATCCATCCAGGTATCTCTCCACTTAATGAGTTAGAAGCCAGAATTAAAGTTGTTCTGCATTCATGTGGAACAAACAGGATATTGTAACTAGCAACAACAGCGAACAGTTTCAGAGTTAACAAAGCATTATGAATAACTTACAGATTTGTGACCTGAAAGTTCTGAAATGTACTCGGTATAGAACCATTCAAATCATTGTAGCTAAGGTCACTGCAGTAGCAAGCAATTATAATTCGGTGTAAATTACGTTGATTCTAATTAAGTACTACAGAAGAAGCTTACATGGTCTTTAGGTCGACTTTATTTCCAAAGTGTTCTGGGATAGGACCTATGATAGAGCAGTTTCTCAACATCCTGAAATGATCATGTAAATGATATAAAGCACTTGCAACTGACTATTATGAAAGAACACAAACTCGTAGATGCTTCCTACTTACAGATGAATTAAATTGTCTGCACCTTCTATTTTGGGAAATTCACTGCTTGCATTGCCAACCAAATCAGATACCCGTCTGATATCAAGAAAGAATAGAGATGTTATAACATGAAACATATCACTTACTCAAGAGAGATGAACACGAATATAAAGACCGAAAAAAATCATCTCACATTTCAAGCAAGTTTATGAACAGGGAAAGTGCTGAAGGTAAAGGTCCTTGCATTTGTGTGCCTTGCAAATCTCTGCTACCAATTTGTTCATCCATCAGAAAATATGACTAAAGGAGTATTTCTATTCAAAAAAATAATTTAAGCTATACTTACAGTCTTGTAATGTTTGTCCAGTTTCCGATAAATTCAGGTATCTTTCCAGCGATTGGACTACCATCTATCCGGCTGCGAAAAATAATTACAGCTCAGGATACACATATGCAGGGAAAGAAGAGAAAACAAAATATATTGAAATGATAAGGCTTACAAGTCTGTCAAATTCTTCAGATTACCAAATGTCTCGGGTATTTGTCCCGAAAAATTATTGGCACTAAGCAAGCTGCAAAGTTGTACTCATCATTAGTAAAACAACATGGAATGGGTGAGACAATATTGCATGCATATATCTTACATTCTGTTGACATTTACAAGGTTTCCGAGGTCCGGGTGAAGAGGTCCTTCAAGCTGATTATCTTCCAATATCCTGAATCAAACTACACATTGTAAGGTACCTAAATAAACAGAACAAGAAAACAAAAAGTGGCTCGATTGACTTACAACTCTAGCAAAGTAGAAATGTTTGCTATTTCCTTTGGAATTGTACCGCCAATCCGGTTTCCCAGAAGATTCCTATCCAAAGAGTGAATTGTTGGCATTTGAAAGGTAAATGATTACGCTATGTAGATGAGAAAGGAACTTACATTTGCCGAACTTTTAGTTGACCAAAACTGGTTGGAATAGATCCATTGAGATAGTTGCGATTCAGATCTCTGCATTGAAACTCAAACTAAGAGGCTTGGAGATAGGTTTTTGTTCTAAAAATGAATAACTTGTACTATAGTCCATACAACTCAATTCATCTGACACCTAATTTGCACCAAAGAACTCTCTTTGGTAGTATCATCATATATTCGAACCATTTACATTTCTTCTGCTTTGTATAGTACATGAAACAAGAAAATCAAGGGACCACAATATTGAAGTTCGGGTTCTAGAATTGCATGAAATCAATAAAAATGAGACTTCTACACTCACATCTGTACCAGTTGAGGCAGATTTGCAAATTCTGGTGGCAAGGTTCCAGTCAAGTTCATCCCTTCTAGCCGTCTTAGTAACACAGAGAAAAGACTAAGATGTTTTCAACTTGATAGCAAAATCGAAAAACCACAAAAGAAGATAGTAATTACATGTTTGTGACATGGCATTCGGTGTTGTTGAGAAAGGAGCAATCACAATTCACTGCACATTCAACAAGCCTGGTGTTACTAAAGGTCCTATTGAATCCTGCTCCACCATCAGAACAAGAGCTTCGGGTAACATTCCAGAAATTGTTCCGCAGCGTTGAAGCAATTGTTGTAAGAGTATCAACTGCAAGGGTTCGATATGTACAGCAAAATTAATGATCCATCACAATTAATTGTTAATCACAATCATAGGTTATATTACTGAAAAAACATAAACATCCATAATCAGAATTTTTGTCGGTGGAAGAATATTGTATAAAAAAAGGTACAACCCAACGTACAGAAAAGCTATGGCTATCAACAACTTGTCAACTTTCTCATCTCAATCAACTTCTCATCATCAATATCTAAGTTGACTTTTCAAACTAATCAAGAGACAAAGAACTGTTCTCTCATTTCATCTCATAATTTAATGTTCACCAGTTAATTATTCAATCATAAATTCATAATAAGAATTTCAGCCAGCGGTTTTAAGCAGTCTGGAATTCAATCAAATGAACAATAGCAGTAGAGTAAGTAAGCAAAATGATAATCATTCCAATCTGGGGTTAAGATCATAAACAGACCTTCAATTTGAGGCAGCAACGGTTGCGATTGAGCGGAGGATCGTATATCGAATCCGAAGAAGGTCAAAACTGGAAGCAAATAGAAGAAGCCCAGAAAGATATTTGGACAAGAACTTCTTCTTCTTGCAGCTGCCATCTTGATGCAGCTGAGTTTGCACAGAGAACCCGCTTCAGTGTGTGTAGATAGTAAAAAATTGAAAGAAGAAAATGGAGAAGAAGATGGAGTTGCAGAGAGTGAGATATAAGGCAGGCAGTTATTATATGAAGGCGGGAATAAACTGCAACTAGTAATTATTATGGTGATGAATAGGATAGGAAGTTGGCAAGTTGGAAAATTGACATTGTAAAGTCCTCTAATGTTTGATAAAATACTAAAACAGCCTATGGTTAGAAGACCATCGCATTTGAATGTAACGGTTGTTTTAACCTTTAGCTTATATCATAATCATTTTACATTGACACAAAAAATGAAAGATTATTTGATGTTCACATTCATAAGAAGATTATATGTGACTATGTGAGACCGAGTTATATTTAAACACATGTGTTAATGTCGGTTCTCTGTAATTTATTTATTATTAAGCTGAGCACAATTGAAATAGGGTCAGTGTAAAGATTTATTCCCAAATTGATTTTCCATTAAGATTTACATAAGTATTTAGTACATATACAAAGGTCTAATAATAATTAACAAAACTATCTAAACCCTAAAGAAATAACTGCAATATACAATAAATACAAACAAAACGCTAACCGGATTCTTTCTTCTATTGTCACACTCTCCTCAAGCGAATGGTCGGATTGATGGAGACGCAAAGCTTGGACCGGAACAAATCAAACAAGGCACGATTGAGACCTTTGGTAAAAATATCCGCCCACCTGCAGAGATGTAGGAACATGACCAACACGAAACTTGCCTCCAACTACCAGCTCCCGCACAAAATGATAATCAATATCAATATGCTTAGCCCTCTTATGAGCAACATGATTCTCCGCAAAAAAGATAGCACTGTTATTGTCACAGAGAAGTAAGGGAGAACCCTGCAGGAGAAAGTGCAGATCACGAAGAAGATGCATAAGTTAGACAACCTCTGAAGCGGTATTGGCCAGAGCACGATACTCCGAATCCGAACTAGATCGAGAGACAGTGGGTTGCTTCTTAGCACTCCAAGAAACTAGATTTCCACCCAGAAAGACAGCATATCCATATGTAGAACGCCGAGTCTCCAAGCACCGAGCCCAGTCCGCATCCGGGTAAGCAAGTACCTCCGAAACACCACCAGTAGAAAATGTCAAACCACAATGCTTCGTACCATGAACATACCGAAGTACTCCGTAAGAATTTTCTAATAACCTTCAAAAGGTCTGTTTTAATTACATCCCACGTGACTCCGTAAAAATTCTCTCATTTGGGCCTGGTGCACTGAGTTCTCCTATCAAAGACCGTTGATCTAAGTTCATCAAGTTCTACAAGTTTTAGCACAACCGAGTTTTCATCTTCTGAAGTTGTACTTGAAATGCACTTCATGTGATGTTGATTGAGAGTAGATGACTGGGCACTGGTTATATATGCACATTGAAGTTGATCATTATAGAAATGCTAAATGGAGTCATGTAATGTGTTCAATATAATACGTATATTTTGTAATTTTTAATAAAAATAATATTATAGCACTAAGTTCACCCAAAACTTTGTATACATTAAATTGCATTATGATATGATGTTAAAGATTTTCTTGTTATTATACAAAACTACGTAGTATAAGGAGAGAATATGAAATTCATTTTGCACCGGCTTTTTAAATCAGTTGGAGGACAAAAAACAGTCATGGAAAAATACCAAGGTGGATTTTTTATTTTTTTTTAGGACTTAATATAGATCAAACGGTGCTGGGTGGTACGGATCAGAGTCAAGGCACATTGATGGAGTAGGGAAGCAGCGATGACAATGTCGACGGGGGACTAGAAAATTTAATGGAGGTTTATTTTGGTGGCTCGTTTAGTCTGGAGTATTCAGTGGGCTCAGGCGCGTGGAAAATAAGGAAATTAGAGATGAGTGGCTCGCATGACATCACCAGATTCGATTTCTTTGCATGTGTTACTCCTTTACAGGCTGAGGTAGAAATGTGCCTTTAGGTAGAAATGTGCCTCCTGTACAAAACTCTTCACTTTAACCTATCTATGATTTATCTTATGTAGTGAATTTGTGACCACACCTCACATGCCGGTCAACGTCATGCTACTCAGTTGATAAGATCGAGCTCCTCACCCAAATTTCTGATGACTACCTCCCTCGAGGCTTTTAAGGTCGTGGCTTCTAGAAGGCGCACCAAGGTTATGATTGGTTTTGGCCGTGACTGGATTTTGCTGCCTCTGAAAAGTTAAACCCTAAATACAGGATTATTCTCTTTAAAATTGCCTAATTTTTTCGCAACCTAATGCTTCTCTTATAGCTCGTTGATGTAGTTTAAATCACAAACAACTAATCTATCATTTCTATAATCTAATGATCGCTATCACTAATTACAATATAGAAAATGAATAGACTATGGGTGTGTTTGGGCGATTCTTTCATCTGTTGCGTTTCAAAGAAAACCAATTTTTAGTATTTTTGGTAAACTACCAAAAAACTGCTTATTTCATAAGTCAAAGGCATTTTGGCCCAAAAGTGACCCAAAAGCAGCTAGTCAGCTTCTACTATTCACCACAGCAGAACCCAAAAGTATCAAACTTCACCAAATACCTCTTTCTAATTCATAAACTATGGTTAATCTAATTATTTCCATGATTAAATACAAAGGCACACTATTCTACAATCAATCTCTAAATTGGACGAGTGATGATGACTTGTAATCTTCAGTATGTAGTCTCCAGTTGCCGAAAATAAATCAATATTCCATTGCTTTGCAGAATTCGATTAACATAAATATTCCATAAGTTTATGAACCTGTTTAGACATGCTTCACTATTTACTTAGAATAGTACTTGAATATTCTTCTTTCATATTTACCAAATCAGTGTGTTTGGTTGGGGAGAATTTTGAAAGTCTGGTTTTTTTTTTGAGATTTTGAGAGTTTGGGTTTTTGTTTGGAATTTTGAGAGTCTGGTTTTGCAAAAACCATTTTCGGTTGGGTTGAGATTTTGTAAGTTTGAAACAAAATTTTTGATTGGTTTTTAGAATTTTGCAAGTTTGGATTTTGGGGCCAAAAACAGGATTTTGAAAAATTCCGCGAACCAAATGCATGCACCCCACTCTTCATGAAATTTGTGATTGAACATGATACGTGACTGCATTCAATGGGTCAAATATGATATTGCTTAACTCAATTATTCAGTACTCCCTCCGTTTTTTTTATAATGACACACAACTATTCATCATAAAATTTGTTGCAAGTTTGACCAAATAATTACAAGTATTAAATGAGTAGTATTATCATCATGTGATATACTTTTAGAAGGTTTTAAACATGTACTTTTCAAATATTCAAATTTTGGATTTGGTTAATATACGTAATAAAAGTTATTGATGGTCAAACTTGTTGTCAAATAGGGTTACTTTTCAAGTGTGCCAAGTACAGAAAAACAGAGGGAGTACATATTAAGCAAGTACTCCCACATAGGAGTACTTGATAATTACTGAAATGATCTTAGATTCAAACGTCATTAATACCACAAAAATATTTCATTGCTTTAGATAACTGATTTTCAAACACTCCCCATCTTCACAACTTTCCAACATAGTTGTGACTGTTGAGTCACGTTATGACATCGGTACAACACATGTTATCGGATTACCTTCAACAAAACTGATAACAACAAAATTTGTGAACTTTACAAAAGGGTATAGTCTCTATAGATCATAACTCTGCTAAACTTCTTCATGAAATTTGCGGTATTAAAAGTAAATTGTTCACTTTTAAAGATGTGCATGACCTAACTTAATTAGGTTAGGAAGAATATATATTATAATATTTTTTCGTTGTTTTAATGATAGTCTTTAATTTAAAAAAATGCATACCAGTAAGTACTAGTACAATAATTCACGACACATAAATCCGGTCTACAAGAAAAAAAGGAAAAAACAAAAAGAAAGACTAAACATAGTAAATCATAGACCTAGACTTCGCACGGTCAAGTGGTGTTGTTTCATTTGATGGCGCATTCTTGTTCATCATATTTCTACTTTTCTATTGCACGAAGAATTTTCTTCGATTCTAATTTTCTTCGATTCTTCGACTTTTGAGAGACTAGTCGCGGGGATATGCAATGAAATTTATATTAGTAAAACTTTAATATGACTCGTGGACTCATGCGGTCTAAGCTAACAAATAATATACTTCAATGGTGATACCAGGCCCAAGCCCAAATACCTCATGATATTATGGGCTTGGCCCGTCACAGGATAAAACTAGTTTGACAGTATCCGGGTTCGTACAACTCGGACAGCGACACACACTAGAGGACACTCGGAACATGGACCACTCGGGAAGCATGGGTTATTGTATAAATAGTGCCCCTCAGCACTATTCCAAGTAAGTATCTTCTCACTATTCAAGTGATTACCCCTTTTCTCTCCCGAGATCCATCTTTCATCATCACGCCGGAGGGTCTACCCTCGGGTACCTCCCGGGGTTCTGTCTTGCAGGACCAGATATTGGATCAGGGATCAGGGGCTTACCCGGACTGACCAGGCAGGCAGCATCAAGTTGGCACGCCCGGTGGGACACGATCTGTGTTCACAAAAGGCATTAAGATGCCGCCTCGAGGTCGGCCGCCGCGAAGAGGTAGAGGAGGAAGAAGACCGGAAGCGGTAGAGGAGGACCTTACTTTGCGCCAAATGAGGGATCGAGCGCGCAAGGGGAAGGCTCCAGCGCATTCGGATCCAGACGTCTCTGAAGGAGATTCAGAGCCGGAAGGAGAGAGGGAACCGGAAATGACGCAGGACGATCGCGACCGAAGGGAGTTCGCCGCCACCCAGGAGGAGGAGTACCGCCGTTGGCTGGCGGCAAAGCAAGGATCGGGGTCGGGGACGAAACCGACTGAAGAATGGTCGAACCCTCCGGGGACCGAGGTCCGGGCACCCCCGGTTCAGCCTGGGTCAGGATCTAACCCGACCCCGATGGGACCTCCTACGGGTTTACCTCCGTTGGCTGCGGAGGTGGTCAGCCGAGGACCCCCTGCCGTTCACGAACAGGAGAGCCTTCGGCCTCCGGTGGTGATAGACTTCGAAAGGCAGGCTGGGAGTGTAGGGCAACCAGCCGGAATGGTGCCGGGATATGGCCAAGCGGGGGGCTATCCCGGTTATGGAGCTCCAGGACACGGGATGATTCAACACGGATATCAGGCGTACCCCCCGGCACCAGGAGGGTATTACGCCCAACCCCCTGGAGCCTCGGGGGGCTGGGCCCCCGGGATGCAAGGACCGGTGTGGATGCAGAGCCAAGCACCGATGGCCGGATACGCCATGGCTCAGCCGGCCCCGGTCGCAGGAACCTATGGCACATACCCGGTGGTGGTAGATCGGGCCCCGGCGGCTCTAAACTCGGTGGAGGAGAGGCTGGATCGGTTGATAGGAAGGAATGGAGGAAGGCCTACCTCCCCCTGGATAGGTTACATCAGCACTTTCCCATGGCCGATGGGAATGAGAGTCCCGGAGGGGGTGCCGACCTACAGTGGGGAGACTGATCCAGAGGAATTTGTCAGGACATATCATAACGTCATGGGAACACGTGACATTCGGGAGGAGCTTATGTGCAAGCTGGTGAGCTCGTATCTGAGGGGAAGCTGTTTGTCATGGTTTGAAGCGCAACCCTCGGAAAGTTTTAGGAACTACTATGATTTTTCGAGGGCTCTGATGCACAGATATGAGACCAAAAGGAAGAAGTACCTCCCTTTGGCCGAGGTGGCTTATAGTCGGCAATCGGCAAAGGAGGAAGTGCGGGGTTTCCACAGGAGGTACATGGATGATTCTATGAAGGTGATCGACAGAGACGCTCAAGTGAAGGCCCTGATAGCAGGGTTCATTGCAGGGCTGAGAGACGAGGTGCTATGGGCAAAGCTCATGGAGAATATCCCGACCACCTTTCATCAACTGGATCTTGAGGTGGAGATGTATTGTTCGCTTCTCGAAGGGAGCAAGAAGAGGAAGGAGGAAGGGTACTTCGAGGACAAGGGGATGGGAAAGGGTGACAAGGCTCGGGTTGCTGATCCTGTCAGGAGGGAAGCGGGCCCGGCTCCGGTGAGGCCGAGGGCAGATCCCCCTCGGGCTGAAACGTTCACTCCCCTGACGAAAACCCGGTCGGAGATCCTGACAATTCATCGAAACCTGTTCCAAGATCCGGCTCCCATACCGGGAAATCCGACTCCAGCGAATGCAGCTAAATATTGTGCTTTCCACAAGTCTAATGGACACACGACAGATGGTTGCCGAAGCTTAAGGGTGGAGATTGAGAAGTTGATCGAGAGAGGGCAGTTAAGAGACTGTGTGAGCCAGGAGAACCAGCGTCCGGCGACTGGGCAGCAGGCCGGGGCAGGGAGGAAGAGGAATTGGAGGAACATGCCGCGGAATGATAACCAGCGAGGGGCTCCGGCTCCGGCTGCCCAGCCGGGTGCGGCGGCTCTGGTTGTGGCCCCGGAACCGGTTAACCAGGTCCCTCCCCGGATGATAAATGTCATACATGGAGAAGTAGGGGGTGGGCCCCAGTCCCATGCAGCAGCTAAGGCCCGGAGCCGGTATGTGCCGGCTGGTGAGGACAGGGAAAAGAGACTGCGCCCCACCGAGGCCATCACCTTTTCGGACGAGGACCCGGTGCCCATTCTAACGCCCCATACGGATCCGATGGTGATCACGGCGGAGATAGAAGGATTCACGGTCAAGCGAGTGTTCATTGATGACGGAAGCAGTGTGGAAATCATGTTTGCTTCTTGCTTTGACCAGCTGGGAATAGGCCGCCACAACCTTCGCCCGAGCACCTCTCCCTTGTCAGGGTTCACCGGCCGCACAGAGCATCCCTTGGGGGTGGTGTCCTTAACAGTAACAGTGGTCGACGACCTGGACAGGAGCAAGAAGACATCGGTCCGGTGCAACTTCGCGGTTATAGACGCTCAGTCCCCGTACAACATCATCATCGGACGGCCGTGGATGGCTCAAGCCAGGGCCATTTGCTCGACGTACCATTTGACCATGAAGTTCCCAACCAGTCAGGGGGTGGCGACGGTTTGAGGAAGCCAGTCCACAGCCAGAAGTTGCATGCTCACAGCCCTTCAGGAGGCTAGGAAGGCCCCGGTTGGAGCAGTGCAGGGAGAAGTAGGTCCGGGGGATGTAGAAGATATGCAGGTAGGGAGCCGAGGCACGATCAAGGTCGGGAGAAAGATGCCGACTGATGTGAAGGAAGAGTTACGATCATTGCTTTCAAAATACGAAGATGTGTTTGCATGGGAAGAGAAGGACTTCACAGGTATACCTCCAGAGTTAGCTCTCCATAAGCTGAATGTATACCCCGAGTTAAAGCCGATCCGACAGAAGAAAAGGGCCTTAGCAGGGGATAGGGCCGAGGTGGTAAGACAGGAGGTGTTGAAGTTGCTGGAAGCCGGGGTAGTAGAAGAAATTATATACCCAGAATGGTTGGCTAACCCGGTGTTAGTAAAGAAGCACAATGGGTCCTGGAGAATGTGTATCGACTTCACTGATCTCAACAAATGTTGCCCAAAAGACAGTTACCCTCTTCCCCCGGTCGACCGGTTGGTGGAAGCCATCACCGGGTACGAGGCTCTGGCTTTCTTCGATGCATACCGAGGCTATCACCAGATTCAAATGTCGGGAGAGGACAAGCCGAAAACAGCTTTTATCACGGATTTCGGAACTTATTGCTACAGGCGGATGCCATTCGGCTTGAAGAATGCAGGGGCGACGTACCAGCGGATGGCGGACTCGATATTTCGAAATCAATTGGGCCGAAGCATGGAGCTATACGTTGATGACATGGTGGTGAAGAGCCGAAACTACCCAGGTTTCTTAGAAGACTTGGAAGAGATGTTTGGCATTCTAAGGAAGGTCAACCTGAAGCTAAACCCCGAGAAGAGTGTGGTAGGAGTAGCGGCTGGGAAGTTCCTCGGATATATGGTGTCTAGCAGGGGGATCGACGTCAATCCGGAGAAGGTGGAGGCAATAAGCCGGATGCAGTCGCCGAAGAACGTGAAGGAAGTGCAGAAGCTGATGGGCTCAGTGGCAGCCTTGAGCCGATTTCTGTCGAAAGGTGCCGAGAGGCAACTTCCCTTCTTCAACATATTAAGGAAGGCAAAGAAGTTCGAGTGGACGAAGGAGTGTGAGAAGGCATTCGGGGATCTGAAGGAACATTTAAGCCGGCTCCCGACCCTCTCGAAGCCGAAGGAGGGGGAGGATTTGCTCTTATACCTGTCCGCATCCGCATCGGCTGTCAGTGCGGTACTGGTCCGAGAGGAAGACGGGAGGCAGTGTCCGGTATACTTTGTCAGCCGGGCATTACAGGGTCCGGAGACTCGGTACACAAGTCTGGAACAGCTGGTGTTGGCGCTGGTTTACGCCTCAAAACGGTTGCGCCCATATTTCCAGGCTCACCCGATTGCGGTCCTGACCAACCACCCCCTGAAGCAGGTGATGCTCAAGCCAGAGGCGTCGGGGCGTTTGATGAAGTGGGCCATAGAGTTGGGGGAACATGAGATAACATATCAGCCGAGGAAAGCCATTAAGGGCCAGGCAATGGCGGATTTCCTGACAGAGATGGTCGGGTCAGACACGGTCGCCGAGGAAGAGTCTGAAGCAAGCCCGGGATGGACATTGCACGTCGACGGGTCAGCGCATGCAGGAGGCAGTGGAGCCGGGGTATTGTTGACATCCCCGGAAGAAGAGGAGTACCACTATTACATTTCGAATTTAAAACCACGAATAATGAGGCAGAGTATGAGGCGCTGGTAGCAGGACTCAAACTGGCTCGGGAATTGAAGATAAGAAAGATCCGGGCATTCAGCGACTCTCAGATTGTAGTTCAGCAGGTGAATGGGGAATACGAAGCAAAGGAGAGAAGTTTGCAAAGGTACTTGGAGCTGGTCCAGCCTATGATCCGGCAGTTCGATAGTTTCAGCCTGGAGCAGGTGCCAAGAGAACAGAATGAAAAGGCCGACGCGTTGAGCAAGTTGGCATCTTCGAAGTTGAAGCCAGGACAGAAGGCGCCTCTCAGAAGGGAGACACTGGAGAGGAGAAGTTACGAACAGGTTGATGAGATCCTGGCAGTGGAGGTGGTGCTAGAAGACTCTTGGATGGCTCCGATTCGAGCGTACCTTCTGACAGGAGAGGTCCCGGCCGACCGAGTGGTGGCCAGGAAAATCCGGGTCAAGGCGCCGAAGTATACACTCCAGGAAGGGGCACTGTACAAAAGAGGCTATCTCCAGCCATTGCTGAAGTGTGTGGAACAGCAGGAGGGCAAGTACCTGGTCCGAGAAGTTCATGAAGGTCCGAATGGTAGTCATCAAGGAGCCAGAACTATGGCTCGGAAGATTTTACGGATGGGGTACTATTGGCCTACCATGTTTGAAGACTCGCAGGATAGGGTTCGGTCATGCCTTCAGTGCCAGAAGTTCGCTCCGCTAGTGCACATACCAAGGGAAGAGATGATGGGGAAAACAGGTGCCTGGCCTTTCAGCAGATGGGGACTGGATCTGGTCGGATCCTTTCCTACTGCTCCCGGCAGCTTGAAGTACCTGATTGTGGCTATCGATTACTTCACCAAGTGGGTGGAAGCCGAGCCCCTGACTAACATCCGGGGGTCTACCTGCGTGAAGTTTTGTTGGAGTAACATCGTGTGCAGGTTCGGAGTTCCGAGGGCCATAGTAACTGACAATGGAGCGCAGTTTGAAAATGATCCTTTCAAGTCTTGGTGTGTGAAATATGGGATAAGCCAGAAGCTGACGTCAGTTTACCACCCGCAAGCCAACGGCCAGGTGGAGGTGACGAACCGGACAATCGTAGGTGGGATTAAGGCCCGGCTACAGGGAGCAAAGGGTAACTGGGTGCATGAGCTCCCGAGTGTTTTATGGGCTCATCGGACTACGGAAAGTTCGGCAACCGGAGAATCCCCCTACAGTCTGACGTATGGATCCGAGGCGGTAATCCCGGCCGAGATTGGCATCCCCAGCCTTCGGACAGCCGAGCCGGTCCCCGAAGAAAAGAATGAAGAGGAAGCCAGGACAAATCTGGACTTGCTGGAGGAAAGAAGAGAGAGGGCGGCCCTGCACGAGGCTAAGGTGAAGGAGAAAGTAAAGAAGTATCACGATAGGAGAGTGAGGAAGGAGCAGTTCAAGGTAGGAGACAGAGTTATGAGAAGAAACGACAAGAGTCACCAGGAGCCGGAAGGCAAGCTGGCACCCAACTGGGAAGGACCGTATCGGGTGATAGAAGCCCACCCGGGCGGGAGTTATGTGCTGGAAGATCCAGCGGGGAAGGGAATTCCCCGAAGGTGGAACATAGCAAACCTCAGGCGGTTCTATGGATAGTCTCTGGCACTTGTTGCCTAGATAGAATAGCCTCTGGCACTTGATGCCTAGATAGAATAGCCTCTGGCACTGGATGCCTAGGTAGGGTAGATCCCCGGCAGTAGGAGCCCGGGATAGAAACCTAGAGGTCGGATGACCGAAGGGTAGGTAGGAGGACACCCCGGGAACAGGGATTTTTGTAAAAATGGCTTGCCCCCTTGTGTCCGTTTTTAAAAGAAGGAATGAATGCGCGCATTAGAATGTTAAAATTGAAAAATATGTCGTTAACTGAAAATTATTGTACATATTAGGAATAAGAAGGTTACAACTGTCTACAGGACCGGACCGTTACAGACTCGAAAGAAGTTACACAATAGAAAATTATCCTATTCTGGAGCCCGGGAGGAGGACGCCTCGCCGGGAGGAATTCTCCTGGTCTCGCGACGACTCCTCTGAACAGCCATCTCCAGCATTCGCTGCTCTTCGGCTGAAGTGTGAGGAACGTCCGTACCATCATTAGGGGCGCCCCCTGTCCTTGTCGCCGGGTTAGGCGTTCTTTGTCTAGTTTGGGCAGTAACCCTGTTCGTAGCGGCCGGATCCCCAATTCGGACGGGAGTTTGCCTTAGAACTCTTTGTCTGGTTGATACATCCTCGGTACCGACTACTTTCTTCTTGCCCTTCTTGTCATTCCGGGGCGGGCGCGAATCGCCGCGGGGTGGAGGATCGGCTCCCTGAGCAGGATCGGAAGCCCTTCCCTGACCAGGGAATCGGGCACGGAATCGGGTTGCGACCGTCCGGAGCTGGGCCAAGCGCCGCTCTGAAGCTTCTAAGTCCAAAAGTTGAGGGGCGTGCTCATATCGTTCGTAGGCCAGGTCGACTTCGTCGGGAGGAGGAATGCGCGATAAGGACTCAGGAAGGATTTTTCGACTCAATATGTTTTTCCGCCAGTCCTTAGCTGCTCGGTAGGCGGATGCCCAGCTGCCCGATGTCCGGTCAGAACTTTCCATCCAGGCGATGAGATCGTCGACGGCCCGAGGAACGTCCCTTAGTACGGGTATGTCGACCTCCCCTTGGCGGAGGCCTAGCAGGTGGTAGGAAAGATGAACTATTACCAGCTCCTGCTGCAGAGTCCGATTTCTAGTGGCCAGTCTCTCGTTTTCAGTTTCCAGTGTGGTAACTTGCCTACGGAGCTCGGTCGTGCTCTGCATTCGCTGGCACTTGTTGTAGTACAGGATGACATCATGCCACACCTCGTCCAGTTCCTTTTGGATCCGGACCTGGAAATTGTGGTGTTGGGCCTCCTTCTCTGTCATAACCTGGTCGAACTCCAGAACTCGGTCGATATTTTCGAAGGCCATCCGGTAGCATTTCGGCAGGGACCCGAAGTCCTCTTGGATCTGGAGCAGGCAAGTGAGCAGACAATCGGCATCGGGAAACTCTGAGATCAGGGGGCCGAGTCCTCCCTCAGATAGTAGATCGATCAGACTCGGACAGCCGGCTCCGACTGGAGCCGGGGGGAGAACGGGGGCGCTAAGGACTCTAGAAGAACCCTGATGCCAACATGATCAAGTCAGGACAAAAAAAAAAGCAATAAATAGAAGCAACGGCACCGATAGAAATAGAAAGCATGTTTATTCATCAAGATGAGGGCCCGGGGTTGGAGATCCGGGAGGGAAATTACAAAACAGAATAATAAAAAAAAGGGGAAAAATCTAACTAACATTCGGAGCTGCTCCTCCTTGGTTGTCCCCGTCATCGCTATTGTCATTGTCCGAACCATCATCGGAGAAGAGTAGAGGGGAAAGAGGGGTCTCGACGGTCCCCGGGTTCGCCTGGCCGGCCTCCGGGGATGAGGAGGTCTCAGCCTCGAGTTCTTTTGGATCGAACAATCCCCTGTAATGCCCATATACGGTGCAGTATTGAGGAAAGTTCTCGTCTTCGGGCAGATTGGCTCCGGAGACTGGAGCAGGGGGAAGAGGGCAAGGAAGCCGAACCAAATCAGTTGACCAGCTTCGGACATCCTCAGTTGACATTTGCTTTTCCCGCAACGCTTCCCATAGTTTGGGAGAGAGGCCCTTCATGCCACCTTTCTGGAGGGTATTCACCAGGTGCAGTTGTTGGTCCTCGGCGTTCGGGTTGTACCACTGCCGTTTGAACGATGCTCGGATTGAAGGGGGGAACCAGCCCCGAACTTGCATATAAGTATTATGGCACTGGTGGGCATTGGCGGCCATGCTCAGCTCGGTAAGACGGAGTGACAGAGTCTGGCTGGCCAGGACCTTGTCAACGACGGCCTCGGCGAACTCCAGTTGATCCTTATAGTTCGTCGCCCGAGCAGCTTCCAGCTCTCTCTCCAGGGCACTCACCCTGACTCGAAGTTGAGCCGAGACCTCTCTCTCGGCCCGGAGCTCGTTCTCCTTCTCGGCCCTCAGTTCTTCTTCTTTCCCTTCGAGATGATGCCCGAGGAAGGAAGCAAGGGCGGCTTGAAAAGCAGGGGAGTTGGCAAACTCAGAACTGAGAAGTTGAACCTGCAGGGTAGATGAGTTTTTTAAGTAATAATAATAATAAGAGAGACAGAAGGATAGTAAAGGAAAAATACCTTAGGGTTGGCAGATGAAATTTGTGGAGTGTTGACAGAGGATGATGGGGTTGGAGATCCACTCGCCCGATGCTTCTTCCCGCCATGATCGGAGCTCTCCCCTTTCCGCTTGCCGGGAACGAAGGGGGGGGAGGAGGAATCTCAGGGGCGGGGATGGTGGTGTACCTAGACTTAGGCGACCTGCCATCTCTAGCCAGGGGCCATAGGGGCATCCCTCGGCCAAGAGGTGGCCCCGGGATAAGCACGGGAGTACCTAGGGTTCCGGCTGGAACAATAGCAGGATTAATTTCGACAGGATCTCGAACGGACTCCTGTTGAGCTGACGCTTCGGTCACGAGTACCTCCGGATGTCCTCGGCTAACCTCAGGATCGGGTGTGAGATCAATGATTTCAACGGGATCAAGGGTGAGGGGTCCCGAGCCAAGGGGAGGAGCCTGAACGGTCTCGTTCGTCTTGTTCTTATCTTGTTGGTGCCCCTGCTGCGAGTCAGGACCAACATGGTGATCCTGATTACCCCCCTTAGTCTTGTTCTTGTCTTGTTGGCGCCCCTGCTGCGAGTCAGGACCAACATGGTGATCCTGATCACCCCCCTTAGTCTTGTTCTTGTCTTGTTGGCGCCCCTGCTGCGAGTCAGGATCGACACGGCGGTCTTGATCGGCCCCTGCCTTGTTCTTATCCCCGGCCTGCTGACCCTTCGGCTGCGGGTTGGCTTCGGCCAAAGGATCCGGTTGGGCATCCTTGTGAGGGCCACCCTTCTTTTTCTTCTCCGATGGAGCTGGCTCAGGGTCGGCCCCAGTTCCTGCTTGGGTGACCTTCCGGCCCTTCTTCTTAGGGATCGGCACCTCAGGGTCATTTTCCAAAGTAGGAGCTGAAAGGAAGAAGATAGTCGATTAGAATTTGAATTAAGAAGAAGTAAGGAAAAAGGTAGAAGTTAGACATACCCAAAACAGGCCAAGTGACGACCCAACGGCTGTCCTGGAAGGCACTGGCCGGGTATATAGCGCGGGGGAAGAGATACAGCGAGTTGCCAGCAAGCCAGTATTGGTCAAGGTTGAGATTGTCCGAGGCCAGGGCAGTATGAGATGCAAGCTGAGTATCAGGAAGGAAGGCTTCCCGGGCGTCGACGACGACGTTGTTATTCCAGCCGGGGACCGGGAAGAGTTCAGGGTTGACCTTCACATACCCCTTCTGCTGCCAGTTCTTCGTCGAGTCCTTTTTGCCGAGGATGAAGTCCTGGACCCCGGGCCGTGCTTGAACGGTATAGATCATCTCTTTACCCGGGCACTTGATAAGCATATAGAAAGACCTCCACAGATTGAAAGAGGGGTCAATCTTGCATCGAAGGCTCCTGACCAGAAAGCCCATCATCACCGCAATCACGTTCGGATGTAGTTGGCACGGTGAGATTGTATAGAACTCCAGAAACCGGGAGTACAACGGGGGGAAGGGAAGACTTAAACCCCACATAAAGTGAATCCGGGGGATGCACCGGACAGACCTCACGGACTCCTCGGCCGAAACAGAGGAGATCTGGGCGTTCAAGGGTATCGGAACCCCCATGCCGCTGAGGCACTTGGTGGTCCAGACGTCAACCTTCATTTCGTGCTTCCGGGCGTTGTCTATCTGTCTCTGCTCCCGGTTCTTGGAGCGTTTGAAGATCGGAGTGGAGGGAGAGACGTTGCTACAAAGATGAATCGGCTTGTAGGACGCCGATGAGCCAACGGAAGCCGAAGGGGGAGGAGCAGTACTCTGAAGAGAGTAAGTCACGACGGCATCGGACTGATCGACGTTGGAGGACTGAGCATTGTTGGAGGCCATAGTGATTGAAGAGGAGAGAGAATATGCAGATTTGAAGAGGAAAAAGTGGCAGCAAGAACTTGGAAAGTTGAAAGCGATTTGCGAAAATGATGGGGGAAAAAGGCCTATTTATAGAAAGCAAGAAGAGGAAAGCGAAGGAGCGACAATTGAATGGGCTTGGGACGCGAGAAAGCAATGATGACGACCATTAATCTTTCTTGAAAAGGGCGCGTCCAACTCATTTTTGTCGGGCCGGGGTGAATACAAAAAGCCAATCCTCCCGCCCTCGGATCAGAGGAGTTCATACCCTCGGACGGAAGAATCGGCTTTCGGGGGGCTAGTGGTGATACCAGGCCCAAGCCCAAATACCTCATGATAGTATGGGCTTGGCCCGTCACAGGATAAAGCTAGTTTGGCAGTATCCGGGTTCGTACAACTCGGACAGCGACACACACTAGAGGACACTCGGAACATGGACCACTCGGGAAGCATGGGTTATTGTATAAATAGTGCCCCTCAGCACTATTCCAAGTAAGTATCTTCTCACTATTCAAGTGTTTACCCCTTTTCTCTCCCGAGATCCATCTTTCATCATCACGCCGGAGGGTCTACCCTCGGGTACCTCCCGGGGTTCTGTCTTGCAGGACCAGATATTGGATCAGGGATCAGGGGCTTACCCGGACTGACCAGGCAGGCAGCATCACTCAACTTTTAATAATTTTGTTTACATGTATTATGTATTTTATTTTTTAGAAATTTAAGTAACATATGAAATTAACACTAAATTTAACTAGTTTTCATAAGAGTTACCAAATTACTAACAAGATCGACCAATAACATGTGTATCATTACAAACTTATAAATGTATTCTAATAAAACCGTAATATACCTCTCGTAAATGTTAATTTGATAGTTGAAAAAATCACAAAAAGTGTTTGGTAAAATGAGTTTCTCGTAAAATCAAGCACTACGTATGGTTGCCCCTCTTTTGGCAACAAGCTACCTCAGTTTTTTTGAAAGTCAAAGATACTAAATTTTTTATTTGATATTTAAATAAATAGATGAACAAAATATTATTCTATTTCATATTGTTACATTCTTTATAAGATACAGTTTTAATATAAATTTTTTAATGCGTAACGTCAATTTTTTAATGTGCAATGTATATATAAAAATATTAGCTAATAAACATGTATTTAGATGATAGTGAAAAAATCTCATTACATATTCAAGTGGGAACAGGGCATATATGGTCATAAACATGCACCTGATGTACCTGCAAAGCAATGCTGCCATGCTGTTTAAAATTATCACTTGTTTGATCAAGGATTTATTACAAAAATTGGAGGAGAAAAAATGAATGCAACATCATCAACTTATATACATGCATCAGATATTAAGGTCTGATTAGAGTCTTTCACTATCAAGATCTATCAAAGGGATACTAGCAGATGAAGAAGGCTGCTTTCTGCTTTCAAAGGAGGCTGAAGAATCGACCCACGGCCCCTCGTGTGAGATGCTCCTCTGCCCTTGGCTATCTATGGAGAATGTGGAGAACTGAGTTTGGCTGTCTTGTGATATTAACTGCTCGAAGGCTTTGAATCTCGCGTCCTCATTCACCGCGCCTGGTGCACGCTGTACTATCGTAGGTGCCTGAACTGGAATCTTGCCCTGAAGCATACTCACTGCAGAGGACATGGATGGCCTTAGAGTAGGAGATGGATTTGTGCATAGTAATGCTAAGTATAACATAGTCCTTGCTTCTTTCTCCGAATAATTTGAGCCTAGACTAGGATCCACAAGGTCTAAAAGGTTTCCTTGTTCTTGTAACACATAGGCCTGAAAAAGAAGAGGGTAAACATCAGCTTCTATTTCATTCAAATTTTCAAATGATCGAGGATTTATAAAATGTGCCTGATCTTCTGCGACACTCCAAGTAAAAGTAATATATGCATTGTTCATTGTATAAAGTTTAAGATCAAATGTGTTACCGATGATCAATGGCCCCTCTAAGGATTACTTTAAAATATACTAGTAGCTTAGGATTGTTCAATCAGGAATCATGTAAGGTTTTCAATAAAAGAAATGCTGTAATAAATTACCCAATCAAGTAGATAGACAAATTCTTCTTTAGGCCTATAGTTAGTGTTGCTTTTGCCACTGACAATCTCCAGTGCGACTACTCCAAAACTGTAAACATCCGCTTTATCAGTTAAATATCCCCTCATTGCATATTCAGGAGCCATATAACCGCTGCAAGATAAAACAGAAGATTTATGTAACAAATACATGTTTTTTGTTGACTAAACGGTAAAAGAGAGAATGTCTAAATGACTCACATTGTTCCAGCAATTCGGGTGCTTATATGGGTGTTTTCCTCTTCATCAAGCTTAGCTAAACCAAAATCAGATATCTTAGCATTCAGATCTTTATCCAGAAGCACATTAGAGGCCTTTATATCTCTGTGCACGATCTTCAACCTCGACTCTTCATGAAGATAAGCTAAACCCTTTGCAATCCCAATGCAAATATTTTTCCTTGTTGCCCAATCCAAGTATATGCGCTTTTCACCTGAACATACAAGCCGATGAAAGGAAGATCAAACAAGAAGCATAGCAGAAACCAAGTATACTTTTCCAAGAACACGAAGATTGTGATTACCAAAGAGTGCCCGAGAAAGGCAGTTATTCTCAAGGTATTCGTAGATGAGCAATAACTGGTTTCCTTCTATGCAACAACCATAAAGCTTCACAAGATTCGGATGTTGCAATGCAGATATCATGCCAATTTCAGTAACAAATTCTTTATTTCCTTGCCTTGACTTTGCAGATAGTTGCTTGACCGCTATAACAGTGCCATCGGATAATTCACCCTGACAATGGTGGTACATTCAACATTAAATATAACATGATTAAAGTATGTAAACAATCACTTCAGGATATTATGCACAAGACAATCTTATGAAGTAAAGATTCTTGAGACAAACACCTTATAAACTGAACCAAAGCCTCCTTCACCAATCTTATGCTCAGGGTCAAAGTTATTTGTAGCAGTCTTAATCTGTCTCAAGCTAAAATAACCCGTTTGTAAATCCAGTGCACGAAGTTCTGCACCACAGAAAGGGGGGAAATGGTTCTTGAGTTTGGATGACAGAAAACAAATATAAAACACTTAAAATGCAATTGAGTGGTATCTCACCTTTATCTTCTAAGTCTTTCCCTCCAAACACCCCTAGTTTCCACAGTACAACTAGAACCACAATTAATGCAGCACATATTCCAGCCACTATTCCTACAATAGCTCCAGCAGATAATCCACCTCCTGTGCTGGTATCAAAGTCTACACAAACAAAAACGAATGAATCTCAACTAACTCCCCGAGAAGGTCTTTAATAAAAAGAAGTGTAAGAAGGTAGAAACTAACTTGCAGTGACTGTAATAGCGGATATAAGGGGTCCATAAACGCCTCTATCAGGAATGGCTGTAGTGCCCTTCCCTGTCCAGTATAAATGAATTTCCAGAGTGCTACCATTTACCATTATATCGTTAAAGTCTCTAGTGATTCCAATACCAACACCTTTAGCTTCATTCGCTATATTGAAGTCATGCAAAACTACATTTCCCTACATTGGTAAAAATAATTCATAAAAAACATGTTAATTGAAAGAAGTATATTTGAATTCTATGAGTAAGCTTACTTACTTGGATTGCAACATCGAATATTCTTTCCCCAAGACTGCTAAATGTTGTGTCATTAGAATACATGATTTCAGCAAAGTGCAAGCGCACTTTGTAGCTGCCCTGTCTCATGCAAAGGCCATAATACTTAAGTGAGGCTGGGGATTGACGAGCAGTTTGATAGTATTGTGCACCTGCAATATTCAGTCCAAAGGAATTCGTAGCACGGAAACTGGCTTTGGAATTACTCATATACTCCCCGGAGGTTGTGTAAGCCCACCTATCCGAGGTGCTATAAAAGACTGAAGAACCACCGGACGATGAATCATCTTCGTATACATTTCCTTCAAATTCTAATCTTTCTCCTCCGCAGTTTATGAAAAGAGAATGATCTATAAAATTGGAAAAAGCATGAGATATGAATTTTATAGACAAAGGAGCTAAATGTATTTGATAGTGAGTTGATATGCATACATTGAGCACTTGCAGGACAAGGAAGGTCCTTCTTCAAGCACCATGATATTCTGCATCATAAGCATCTAAAATTAAGGTTATCCAAAGTCAGAGATAAGAAGATGAACTGATATTTGAGGACTCACGAGTTATCGTTTGAACTTGAACTTGAAGAACTGGCAGCTAAGTTCCTGCTCAAGTACAACGAGTTTAGAAATTAATAGAATGAGATTACTGATTAGCATCTACAGTACTTCATTATGACTAAAATAGTATAATTGGCTTACACTTTGCTCACTTGACAACTTCTAGATGCTCCAGTAAAATGGTTATCTGATAAATCACTGCCAGAAAAAATGAAGATAGACTAAATATGAAGTGCCTGTCTTTTAGCCAACTCGAACGCGATACTAGTATTCATAGCACGCTCCGTAGAAATAGAAAATAAATTAAAAAATTAACAACTATGGAAAAAGGTACCAACATATTCTGTATACTGTCCGCTATCCATCCAGGTATATCTCCACTTAATGAGTTAGAACCCAGAAATCTACACTCACACAGTACAAAATCAAATTTCATTATCCGAGCAAGATACTTTATTAGGAACAAAAGCAAGCCATTTCAAAGTTAACATACTATGATGACTAACTTACAGATTATTGAACGGCAAGCTCTGAATTGAATTTGGGATAGAACCACTCAAGTTATTGAAGGTAAGGTCACTGCAGAAGCAAGCAATTAGAACTCACATTGTCAAATCAGTTACGTAAAGAACGGAAAGTTAAGGCAGTATAGCTAATATGATAAATGATAGCTTCCCTTCTCAGGATTCATCCAATTTTGCAAATTGAGTACTATAGATATTTTTTCTGACGAAAGAAGCTTACATGGTCTGTAGTTTTGTATTTCCTAAGTAGTCGGGGATGCTACCTATGATGGAGCAGTTTCTCAACATTCTGCAACAATCATGTACATAAAATGAAACACTTACATCAGACAATAATGAAAAAAACACAAGTACTTTTATAAGAAACTCAATAATGCATCCTACTTACAAAAATTTCAAACCGGTAGAATTTTCTAATTTGGGAAATTCATTGCTTGAACCACCGGTCAAATCAGATACCCGTCTGACATCAAGGAAAAGATGAAAAGTTAAAAAATGAAAAGTATCACATACTCAAGAGGGGCGAAAAGAAGATGAATTGTTTAAAAAAAAAAGAAAATATCATCTCACATTTCCTCCAGATTTACGAACTGGGAAATTGCAGAAGGAAATGGTCCCTGCATTTGTGTGCCTTGTATATCTCTACAAACAATTTGTTCATCAAAGAGTGAAGAGGACTAGAGGAGTATTGATACTCAAAAATTCATAAAGCATGCTTACAGTCTTGTAAGGCCTGTCCAGTTGCCAATAAATTCAGGTATCTTTCCAGTAACTGGACTACCATCTATCCGGCTGCCAAAAATAATAACAGTCTGAACTTCACATATGATATAAAGTTAAGAAAATGATATATATCAAAATGATTAAGACTTACAAGTCTGTTAAATTCTTCAGATTACCAAATGTCTCGGGTATTTGTCCCGAAAAATTATTGGAACTAAGCAAGCTGCACAGTTGCACTCATCATTAGTGCCAAGATGGAATAGGTGAGAAAATATTGAATGCGTGTATCTTACATTCTCTTAATATTAATAAGGTTTCCAAGGTCCGGGGGAAGAGGTCCTTCAAGCTGAGTATCTTCCATTACCCTGTATCAAACTACACATTGTAAGGTACCCTAACTAAATAGAAGAAAGTAAGTAATGTTACTAGTGGCTATCTCAATTGACTTACAACTCTAGCAGCGTAGAAATATTTCCCACTTCCTTTGGAATTGTACCCCCTATGCGGTTTCCCAGAAGCGACCTGTCCAAGGACTGAATTGTCAACATCCATATGGAAGGTAATCATCAAAAAGGCGAGAATGGAACTTACATGTTCGTAAGCTTTAGCTGACCAAAAATGGTTGGAATAGATCCATTGAGATAGTTGTGAGTAAAATCTCTGCAAAGTAAAACTCAAACTAAGTCTCGACAATGACCAAAAGGGGCTTAGAGAATAGATGGTGGTCTAAGTTAAAAGAAGATTACACAAAGAAATGCTTCTCTACACTCCGTATAACTCAAGATCAATATACTCTATTCATCACAATATCTTGCTCTATAAATCACAATTAAGCAAAATAATTAAAATTTAAGAACATTTTGCTCCAAAGAACTAGTAGTCTCAATATAAGATGACCATATTTTTAAATCGTTACTTCTGCAATAGTATAAGCTTTGCAACAACTATAACCATTAACTTACATCTGTCGCAGTTGAGGCAGATTTACAAACTCTGGCGGCAAGGTTCCAGTCAAGTTCATGCCTTTCATCAATCTTAGTAACAGAACAAAAGAGCTTAAGTTAGACTAGAAAGAACCTGTTTTTTACACCATAAAAACAATGGGAAAATCAAAAGGCAGGAGAATATAAATTAAGTTACATTCTTGTGACATGGCATTCGGTGTTGTTACTAGCGGTGCAATCGCAAATCACTTGGCACAGTGCGGGATTAGCAAATGTCCGATTGAGTCCTACACCTGTAGCACAAGAGCTTCGAGTAACATTCCAATATGGGTTCTGCATTGTTCTGGCAATTGTTTGAAGGGTATCAACTGCAAGGTTAGAAACCTACAAGGTTAATATATACTCATAACAGCAAAATTTTACTCTTCCTTGAACCAGGTAAATAAATAGCATCATCAGTGTAGCTTATCTCAATCGTAGTATGACCATAACATTAATCATCACACTAAATTTAATCTAAAAATCAGAATTATTGTGTGGATATTTGACTTTTCCATGAAGATGAAAGTTCCATGTGAGAGTTAGGTAAAAGAGTTAAAAAAGTACTGCCAGACATACAGCGAAGCAATACCCCACTGGTCAACTTTCTCATCTCAATGAACACGTTATTTTATATCAAGAAACCCAATTCCAAGTTGACTTTTCCACAGATCATCAGACAAGAACTATTATCAGCCAGCAATAATTTCATCAGATTAATCTCATTTCCTCTCATAATTTAATGTTTTCACCAGCACTATTCAGTTGTTTGCACATAGTTAATGAATAACGATCATAATGAGCAAAAATGTTCATGGAACATGGTGAAAAAAATATACACATGAACCACAAATTAGGACAGGGGTTTTAAGCAGTCTGAAATTCAATCAAATGAACAATAATTGGCAGTAAAAGTAAGCAAAATGATGATCATTCCAATCCATTACAGATAAAAGCAGAAAAACACAGCAAAATCAGAGGATGAGATGACAAACAGACCTTCACTTTGAGGCAATAATGGCTGCGATTGAGCAGAGGATCGTATATCGATTCCGAGGAAGCTGAAAGCAAGAATAAAATAGAAGAAGCCCAGAAACATCTTTTGACAAGTTCTTCTTCTAGCAGCCATTTTCTTCATGCAGCTGAGTTTGCACACAGCACCCGCTTCAGTGTGTGTGCGCTAAATATGAGACATGAGATATGAGATATGAGGCAAGCAGTTTAATATAAAGGCGGGAATAAACTACAATTATTCTGGTGACGAATAAGACTGTAAGTTGGCAAGTTGGAATATTGACGCTGAAAAGACCTCTAATTTTTGATAAAATACTAAAACCATATGGTTAATTGAATGCAGCGTCTTTTTTTACCCTCTAGCTTTATTATAGGATAGTCATAGTCATTTGACATTGACATAAAAAAAAGAAGATTATTTGATGTTCACATTTATTAAAAGGTAAAGAGTAGTTTATTACGAAACTAAGGGCTACGTAAGACCGCATGATATTCAAACACGTCTTATTTGCATATTTATTTTTAAAAATTATATATATTAAAATATCTCTAATGAAAAATACATTAATTAATTTAACCTCAGGTCCAAACTTATTAAATATTAAATGAAAATAGAGCATAATTTGTAGTACAGAGTAATCATATGCTATGACATCTTCTCGAAGATCTCCTAGTATCAAGAGAGCTACATATGCTTCCTCAAAAAAAAAAAAAAAAAAAAAAAACTATTGCGAAGATCATGATTTTTTTTATACGCTGCAACGAACTAATTTGATATATGTATCCTATAATTATCCTAATCTAATCTTATACTATCCTATTCTACCGATCTAGTATGTCGAGTGGTCGAGTTCCTCACATTGATACTTTGAGTGGGGTGAGACTCTCACTTGATACACCTACTGATGCACTTCGCCGCTTCGTACTTCATGCGCTAGTTCAAGCAGCTCCCGTCACTCAGTGGACTACGCATCTTGCGGTGGAGGGAATGGAGACTTGGAGACAAGAAGAAGCCACAGGGGGACTTATTGGGAAAGGAGGATTTGATATCTGGACCTTTCCTAACCAAGGTAATGCCTTTAGTCAAATGGGTTAGACCACTTGATTGAGGATCATGATCACCTTCTCGGCAAGTTGGCCAAGTCATTCCGTTTCCGACAACATCTAGGTAGTTAGCAGTTTCTAGATCAAGATTTTTGATTACCTTGTAAATCATGTTGTGCTTCTATTTATGTTACGGGGATGTAATTTGAGAGATTATTCTCTCCTTGTGTAATATGTTTTCATATTTATAATGCAACTTTCAGATCTACATAAAGTAATAGTATATAACTTTACTTTATGTTCATATCTACACTCTCGTCTCTCGGATGTTGGAAGTATAATGAGGAAGTCCAAGAACAATTAGTCATGGACGTGAGAGTTTGAAATTTGACTCTAAAATCTGAAAGTTAAAACTAGTAGCAGATTTATTATAAATAGAATGACTAAGTCATTCTTAACAAAGCTAGCACTTCCAGATTTAGTAGATAGGATTTATTTTCATATATTGATTTTAACATCAATAACATTTTGAGAATCTAAATTTAAAGAATATTTTTTTTATCTTTGTAAGGGATATTGTAATAAAATTTATATAAAGTGAGATCTACAAATGGTAGTCCCCGCCCCCTTTTTTCTCTCTCCAGCAACGCTCTCCTCCCCCAAGTTTTCCCGGATATGCTTTTCAATCAGTGGGGATCGCTGGCGTTCTTACGCTGCCGTGATCCCCTCCCACCCTGTACCGTGTACCTCCACCTCCCCTTCGAATCCCCCACCAAAACCCCTTTTCTGACTCCACCAAAATAGGTTTTCTCTGAAATTTGCCGGAAAATCATTTTTCCCGTGAATCGTCGACTGGATCTCCTCAGCCCGGAGCCCAACAGCGACATCGGTTCTGATTCGGGTTTCAGAACCCATCGCCGCTGGTTAGGGGAGCGGATCTACAAGTTATTATTTTGATTTCTGAACTAATTTTGGTCGTTGATGTTTTACAGATTTCTGAACAGATATGAGTTGCCCCGATCTGACACCGTTAACCTCACACAGATGATCACGCGCCGCCAACAGAAGACGACGCGCCACCACCCAAACTTCAAGCGCCACCGCCAGGCGTACCAGTGTGTACGTTCACCAGCTGCTCCACACGGATGCTCACGCGCCATGTCGGAGTAAGAGGCGCCACTGCCAGATTCCCGAGCGCCGCTGCCAGGTTTTTCTAGTAGTGGCCTTTACTGCTTCCTTAGACCAGAAATATGGGTTAATTCATTTTTCTTTTTAAATATTTTAATTCTGTTTTCTTAGACTTTTTAGATTTTAAGAGATGTGTGACTGAAACTAGGACTTCTTGCAAAATTGCTTTGACAAATTTTATTGAATATCCTTGCTTATTTGTTTTTCGTGTCTCTCACAGTAGATGAGAAATTCAAGTCGTGGTAGTTTCTATAATTTACTATCGGCGTCTCTGTGCATAGACTTGTAGATTTAAGCATTTAGTTTAGACTTTATGCTGCAAATCAAGGACATTATACGTGTCAAAATAGTTTGATAATTTTGTGTCTTTCCTTAGAAATCTTTCCATGTACCTCTTTTTAGGTAGCAATACCGAGGCATAGAATTATTATGGCTATGCCGGAAAATTTTCTGTAATCTCACAAAAACCTTCATGGTTTTATGTGATTTATTGGGTTTACCCAACCGTGTACTTTACTGTCTTTATATAGGGTTGAGCGGCCATCAATAATCCTCCCATCTACTAAGATGATTTTGCCTAAAAAAACAAGTGGTAACTTTTTTTTGTTATTGCGGAATATGCTTATATATTCTCCTGGGATGAAAATTTAGGGGTTGAAAACTTTCATGCTGGAAGGTAAAACTAAGGCCCCGTTTTTTCAACTTAACTGCCTTTGATTTCGATTCAGTTAATTATTGTTTGATGGGCTAATTTAATTCTTTTTTTTTTTACAAATTTATATGTATGTGCTCAAACCTAAATTAATGTTATTCTAAAAATAAAGTCTTGATTTTCAAATTCCTATGAAGGTATATAATATCAAAAGTTAAATTACAAGAGTATAAAATATTACATCCAATATTTGATCCTGAAAAATTACAGGTGCACTCCAAATTCTCAGCAACGGACTGCAGTGTTAGAGTCCATAGAAGAACCATTTATCTGAGTGGACCACAGAGGTTTTATGAAGATAGTTTTTAGCCACCATGCACTGGGTAAATTAAATTGGTATTTATTCAACTACATGTCTAAGAAATGCATCTTCTTATTCACTTTAACCAAAAAATGAAACATACTTCTTGCGGATTTGTAGATACGATGGCTCTGGTATTTTCACATGTATCATGACGTTGCAGATGGTACGTGATTCAAGTATGGCATATTTTCAGATTTCAGTTCTATTGATTCAACTCAAAGACTAGAAAATCATTCATTCAAATTTGTTATATCTATTGGTTTAATTATATTTTCAGAATGATCTAATCCATGCTCGGGGATTAGATTTCCAACTTGGTTACTGTGCACATATGTGCCACTCTCCAATTCATGTTAGCTAATTAGCATCAATTTTCTTAAAAAACTTGTATAGTGCTAAGGGTTTATAAATGTCAACATTTTAAGAGTGTGACTTTTTTTATATCGAATGGTTGTATATGTTTTTTTCTAATAAATATTATTAAAGAAAGATTGAAAAAATTTCTTTGAGGGTTCTATGTAGGATTCTTGTGTCTGAGAATATTTTGAAGTTGAAGTCTTGTTTATACTATGAGTTTGATGAATTGTTGTAACATTGGATTGAAAATTAAACTTTAGAGACCTCTAAAATGTAAAACGATTTTTTTTGTATGTATTTAATTTTATCTTACATGTGTTTTCATGCTGTATCAAATCGCATGCATTCATGCACGTCTCTTGCAGGCTAACATTTTATTGAAAATTAAGCTTTACAAACCTCTAAAATGTAAAATGATCTTTTGTGTGTGTAGAATATTGAGGTTATGGTTTAATCATATATAGACTGTACAAACATACCATTTATTTAATTTTATCATACAAGTGTTATTCATGATGTATCAAATCGCATGCATCCATGCACGTGTCTTGCACGCTTACATTGGATTTAAAATTAAGCTTTTAAAATTAAGCTTTACATACCTCTAAAAATGTAAAATGATCTTTTGTGTGTGTAGAATTGAAGTTATGGTTTGACCATATATAGACTGTATAAACATATCATGTATTTGATTTTATCTTATAAGTGTTATTCATTGTGTATCAAATCGCATGCATCCATGCACGTGTCTTGCACGCTAACATTGGATTGAAAATTAACCTTTACGGACCTCTAAAATGTAAAATAATCTTTTGTGTGTAGAATTGAGGTTATGGTTTAACCATATTTAAATTGTACAAACATACCATGTATTTATATTTATCTTACAAGTGTTATTCATGCTATATCAAATCGCGTGCATCCATATACATATATTGCACTCATACCTATCTGAATAGCACCAACACGTGTTTCGGGAGAAGTTGAGTCAGCATTATCTTACTAAACACTAAATAATATGACTTGGGGCTCAACCCATCATAGGGGTTTAAATGAAAATTGTATTTTAACCATACAGTGGGGTTGCGGCCTGAAAAAATATGAGGTTGGCACTTAAATCAAGTTGATCAAAGCATCAAAATACAAGAAAAAACACATGTGTATGCATAAATTATTGATGCAAGTTTAGAAACACTTACATTGGATAGAAAATTAAGCTTTACAGACCTTTCAAATTATAAATGATTTTGTGTGTGTCGAATTGAGGTTATGGTTTAACCATATAGAGACTGTACAAACATGTATTTAATTTTATCATACAAGTGTTATTAATGTTGTATCAAATCGCATGCATCCATGCACGCTAACATTTGATTGAAAATTAAGCTTTACAAACCTCTAAAATGTAAAATAATCTTTTGTGTGTAGAATTGAGGTTATGGTTTAACCATATATAGACTGTACAAACATACCATGTATTTAATTTTATCATACAAGTGTTATTAATGATGTATCAAATCGCATGCATCCATGCACGTGTCTTGCACGCTAACATTTGATTGAAAATTAAGCTTTACAAACCTCTAAAATGTAAAATAACCTTCTGTGTGTAGAATTGAGATTATGGTTTAACAATATATAGACTGTACAAACATATCATGTATTTAATTTTATCATAGAAGTGTTATTAATGTTGTATCAAATCGCATGCGTCCATGCACGTGTCTTGCACGCTAACATTTGATTGAAATATAAGCTTTACAAACCTCTAAAATGTAATATAATCTTCTGTGTGTGTAGAATTAAGGTTACGGTTTAACCATACATATCATGTATTTAATTTTATTATCTTACAAGTGTTATTCATCTTGTATCAAATCGCATGCATCCATACACGTGTCTTCCGCTCATACCTATCTGAATAGCACCAACACGTGTTTCGGGAGAAGTTGAACCAGCCTTATCTGACTAAATACTGAATAATATGATTAGGGCTGAGGCCTTGATCCAATAAGAATTGCAAAAAACTTTCGAGTTCGACAAAAAATTAATGATTTAAAATGCAAAATATGACCCCTAAAAATTTGAAATATATAGTTTGTGGCCCCTAAATATAAAGTATATAGTTTATTGACCCTTGAAAATATAATTTGCAAAGTTTGTGGCCTCTAATCAATATCTGTCATAACGGCTTTCTTAATTACCATCTCTTGTAGGGGTAAATTAGTAATTGTAGCACCACAATCATCCATGTTTTTGGTGTTTGAGCCGGTGCCGGTGCTCTGGCAGTCAGAATCCGCCTTCCCTTTCCTGGTTTAGGCCGGAGGTGCACCACCTTGGGTGGTTTGTGCGACCTCGAACTCGTCCACCCTTGCCTTGAAATCCTTGATGTAAGAAACGGCGTCGGAGATGAGGGACGCCTTGTCCATAATAGAAATGTTTGGTACCACCGACTGGAGACCGTAGAACCTATTGGGTCTGTTGGGTTGATTATTAGGCAGGATCACGGTAAGTGTTTAAATTTCATTTCTTTTATATTTGCATTTCAGCAGAATATTTCTGATGAAAATTCTGTATTAGATGGGACGCTATAGATTAAGGAAGAGATCTACAAGGAAATCAACGCCAGATTGGGCATCCCTTCAAACCGACCTGATGGTAGCTGCCTCTCCGCCTGCACATGGTTCGCTGGCCCGCCGTAGTCACCATCTTCTTCGGTAGAAGCAGTGGTGATTGAGGGCCCTTTCTCCCTCGCTTCTTCCCCCTCGCTTTCCTCGTTGTTGTTGCAGAGCCACCAGACTCCACCACCACGCAGTCGGAATCCGACCGCTCATCAAATCCACGAATAATATGACCTTATCCTTTTCAATTTTATCTGGTATCATCATCTTGGCTCAGTTTCTGATTCTAAGAGTGGTAATGGCGGTGGTGGATCCTGGACGGTGGTAGGGTAGTAATGGAAAATGTCGGGAGCGGTGTTGGATCCGAAGAGGGAGAGGACTTGCTACCTCATAAACCAGTTTCGGTGAAGAGTTGGTGGAGAAGAAGAAGTGATCCTAAAATTACTATTTTACCCTGCAAGATGGTGATTAACCAAGACGTTAGAACAGATATTGGTCAGATGACACAAATTTTACAAATTATATTTTCAAGGGCCATAAACTACACATTTATTTTTAAGGGTCACATACTTTTATTTCAAACTTTTATGGGCCATATTTTGCATTTTGAGTGAATTGCAAAAAAAAAAAACCAAACTATCCAAAAGTTTTATCTAAGATACCTAAACTACTTTGACTCATTTTACAAATTCAAACTATCCAAAGTTCTCACCTAAGATACCTAAACTATTGTTGCTTCATTTTACATGATCAAGTTTTAATTTTGTTCCAAACTTGATACCTCCGTGAATCCCTCTATCATTCTTCCTTAATAACAACATTTTTTTTGAAGGGTATTATAATTTTTCTGAAAGTGGGTTGCAACAATTTCTCATATAAAAAATAAAATTCACTGCCATTTCTCATATAGAAACCCGAAGGATGTCTTCGCATTTTGTCTTTTGACAACAAGTACTACCACTGTTTTTTGTGAAGTCAAACATGCTAAATTTTAATTTCATATTTGGGAGTATGGCAATCACGGTCACCAACATGCACCTGATGCATGAACCTGCAAAATGAAATGCTACCACTGCTAAAACTGATGCAATGTTTACCCATTTCGATCTGTTAATGACAGTCAATCAAAACGTTTTCATTCATCCCAAGTCGGGTGAAAAATTGCAACTTGTTTAATTACAAAAATTGGAGGAGAAAAAATGAATGCAACACCATCAACCTATCTACATGCATCAGATGTTAAGGTCTGATTAGAGTCTTCCACTATCAAGATCTATCAAAGGAATACTAATAGATGAAGAAGGCTCCTTTTTGCTTTCAAAGGAGGCTGAAGTATCGACCCACGGTCCATCGTGTGAGATGCTCCTCTGGCCCTGGCTTTCCATGGAGAATCTGGAGATCTGAGTTTGACTGTCTTGCGATATTAACTGCTCGAAGGCTTTGAATCTCGCGTCCTCATTCACTGCCCCTGGTGCACGCTTTACTATCGTAGGTGCCTGAACTGGAATCTTGCCCTGAAGCATACTCACTGCAGAGGACATGGATGGCCTTAGAGTAGGAGATGGATTTGTGCATAGTAAGGCTAAGTATAACATTGTCCTTGCTTCATCCTCCGAATAATTTGAACCTAGACTAGGATCCACAAGGTCTAGAAGATTTCCTTGTTCTTGTAACACATAGGCCTGAAAACAAAGGGAAAACATCAGCTACCTATATCAATAAAAAAAATCAGTGATGAGTTTTTATAAAATGTGCCTGATCTTTTGTTACACTCCATGCAAAAGTAACATGTGCCTTGTTCATTGCATAAAGTTTAAGATCAAATGTGTTACCCAATCAAGTAGATAGACAAATTCTTCTTTGGGTCTGTAATTAGTGTTGCTTTTGCCACTGACAATCTCTAGCGCCACAACTCCAAAACTGTAAACATCAGCTTTATCTGTTAGATAGCCCCTCATTGCATACTCAGGAGCCATGTAACCGCTGCAAGACAAAAACAGAAGATTTATGTAAGAAATACATGTTTTTGGTTCATTAAAAGTTAAAAGAGAAAATAGCTAAATGACTCACATTGTTCCAGCGATTCGGGTGCTTATATGGGTGTTTTCCTCTTCATCAAGCTTAGCTAAACCAAAATCGGATATCTTAGCATTCAGATCCTTATCCAGAAGCACATTAGAGGCCTTTATGTCTCGGTGCACGATCTTCAACCTTGATTCTTCATGAAGATATGCTAAACCTTTTGCAATCCCTATACAAATCTTCTTCCTTGTTGCCCAGTCCAAGTATATGCGCTTTTCTTGCTGACCTGAACATACAAGCCGATGTAAGGAAGATCAGACAAGAAGCATGGCAGGTAAGAAGTGTAATTTTTCAAGAAAACAAAGATTGTGATTACCAAAGAGTGCTCGAGAAAGGCAGTTATTCTCAAGGTATTCGTAGATAAGCAATAACTGGTTTCCTTCTATGCAACAACCATAAAGCTTCACAAGATTCGGATGTTGCAATGCAGATATCATGCCAATTTCAGTAACAAATTCTTTGTTTCCCTGCCTTGACTTTGCAGATAATTGCTTGACAGCTATAGTAGTACCATCAGATAATATACCCTGAGAATGGTAGTATATTTCAGCAATAAATATAGCATGATTAAAATACATAAAAAATCATCTCAGAATGTTAAATAACAAAGATTCCAGTGACAAACACCTTATAAACTGAACCGAAACCTCCTTCACCAATCTTATGTTCAGGGTCAAAGTTATTTGTTGCAGTCTTGATTTGTCTCAAGGTAAAATAACCCGTTTGTAAATCCAGTGCACGAAGCTCTACATTAAAGAAAAGGGAAAAAAAGGTTCTTGAGTTTGGATGACACAAATATAAAACATGTAATGCAATCAAGTATATCACCTTTATCTTCTAAGTCTTTCCCTCCAAAAACCCTTAGTTTCCACAGGACAACTAGAACCACAAGTAACGCGACAACTATTCCAGCCACTATTCCTGCAATAGCTCCAGCTGATAATCCTCCTCCTCCATTACTGGTGTCAAAGTCTACACAAACAAACACGAAAGAATCTCAACAAACTCCCCGAGCAGGCCCTTTATAATAAGAAGCATAAGGAGGTAGAAACTAACTTGCAGTAACTGTAATAGCAGAAATTAGGGGCCCATAAATGCCTCTATTTGGAATGGCTGTAGTCCCCTTCCCAGTCCAGAATAAATGTATCTCCAGAGTGCTACCATTCACCATTACATCGAAGTCCCTAGTGATTCCTATACCAACACCTTTAGCTTCATTCGCTATATTGAAGTCACGCAAGACTACATTTCCCTGCAATGGTAAAATTTATTTGTAAAAAGCACGTTCATTGAAACCAGTGACTTTAAATTCTACGAGTAAGCTTACTTGGACTGCAACATCGAATATTCTTTCCCCAAGGCTGCTAAATGTGGTGTCATTAGAATACATGATTTCAGCAAAGTGCAACCGCACTCTGTAGCTGCCCTGTCTCATGCAAAGACCATAATACTTAAGTGAGGCTGGGGATTGACGAGCGGTTTGATAGAATGGTGCACCAGTGATATTCAGTCCAAAGGAATTAGTTGCACGGTAACTGGCAGTGCCATTTCCCATATACTCCCCGGAGGTTGTGTAAGCCCACCTATCCGAGGTGCTATAAAAGAATGATGCACCGCCGGTTGATTGATCTTCTTGGTATAGATTTCCTTCAAAATTCAATCTTTCTCCTCCACAGTTTATGAAAAGAGAAGTAACTACAAAGTGGCAAAAACCACAATAAGTATGAATTGAACAGACAAAGGAGATAAAACTTATGATTTTGAGTTGATGCACGTACATTGATCACTTCCAGGACAAGGAAGGTCCTTTTTCAAGCACCAAGATACTCTGCATCATAAGCATCTAAGATTAAGGTTATCAGAAGTCAGAGATAAGAAGACGAGTTGGTATTTGGGGACTCACGAGTTATCATTTGAGCTTGAACTTGATGAGCTGGCAATTAAGTTCCTGCTCGAGGTACAGTGTTTCGAATCAAAACAATCAAATTAACACCTGGCATTATAACTAAAATAGTACAAATTGACTTACACTGAGCCTACTTGACAACTTCTTGATGCACCAGTAAAATGGTTGTCTGATAAATCACTGCCAGAAAAAATGAAGATAGACTCAATTCAAAATGTGTGTCTCTTAGCCAACCCCATACGAGAGAATAAAAATCAAGAAATATAGAAAAAGGTACCAACATGGACTTTGTACTGTCGGGTATCCATCCAGGTATCTCTCCACTTAATGAGTTAGAAGCCAGAATTCTACATTCATAGTACAACATAAAATTTCATTATTGGGGCAGAGAAATTTATCTGGAAACAACAGTTTCATAGTTAACATAGTATAATAGTAACTTACAAATGATCGAAGTTCAAGTTCTGAAATGTACTCGGGATAGGACCACTCAAGTTATTGTAGCTAAGGTCACTGTAGAAGTAAGCAAGATTCAGCCATCAGTTACATAAAGTAAGTTTAGTCTAACTAATTAGCACAGAGTGACAGATTTAGTCGGTAAAGCTAATATTCTAGTATGTTAAACTTACTTTTTCAAGCTTTCATCCTTTAAAAAAAATATTACTGCAGAAAGGTTTTCTAAGGAAATAAGCTTACATAGTCTTTAGTAAATTCTTATTTCCTATGTAGTCTGGGATCCGACCTGTGATGGAGCAGTTCCTCAACATTCTGCAATAATCATCAGGCACATAAAATGAAATGCTTACATCAAACTATAATGTAAAAAACACAAGTACTTTTATAGGAAACTCGTTTATGTGTCCTACTTACAGATAACTCAAAACGGTTGCATTTTCTAAATTGGGGAATTCGTTGCTTGAACCACCCACCAAATCAGATACCCGTCTGATATCAAGAAAAGCAAGAAATGTTATACAATGAAAAGTAGGAACGAAAACAAGATGAACGAGAATTCAAAGCTTGAAATATCATCTCACATTTCATCCAACTTTACGAGAAGGGAAAGTGAAGGAAATGGTCCCTGCATTTGTGTGCCTTGCAAATCTCTACAAAAAATTTGTTCATGCATTTGTTCATTAAAGAGAAAATAGGACTAGAGGAGTATAGCTATTCATAAAAATATTTACTTACAGTCTTGTAATATTTGTCCAGTTGCCAATAAATTCAGGTATCTTTCCAGTAATCGGACTACCATCTAGCCGACTGCAAAACAAAAAACAGTTCAAGATACTCCTTTATGGGAAGAAGAAAATTATATTGATCAAATAACGAAGGCTTACAAGTCTGTCAAATTCTTCAGATTAGCAAATGTCTCAGGTATTTGTCCCGAAAAATTATTGGCACTAAGCAAGCTGCACAATTACATTCAGCATCAGTAACTAGTGGACTCAATGAGAAAATATTGCATGCATATATCTTACATTCTGTTCAAATTTATAAGGTTTCCGAGATCCGGGTGAAGAGGTCCTTCAAGCTGATTATCTTCCAATATCCTGGATCAAACTACACATTGTAAGGTACCCTAACTAAATAGGGGATAAAATAAATTAGTGCCTCTATTGACTTACAGCTCTAGCAAAGTAGAAATGTTTCCTATTTCCTTTGGAATTGCACCCCCAATTCGGTTTCCTATAAGCGACCTATCCAAAAGGCTAAAATGTCAGCATTTGATCAAAGTTAGATGATTATGCTAGTGGATGAGAAGAGAACATACAATTGTGTAACTTTTAGTTGACCAAAACTGGTAGGAATGGATCCATTGAGATAGTTGCGAGTCAAATCTCTGCAAAATCAAACTTAAATAAGTCTCAACAATTACGTATAGGGGCTTGGATGTTGATTTTGATCCAAGTAGACAAATTTCTGGGAATGAAATACTTCTACTACGATAATTTATATTAATTCTATTCATCAGCGATATCATGAAAGAAACAGAAAATAAGATGCACCAAAGAACTCTCTTTAGTAAGATGAACATATATTCGAATCATTACATTTCTTCTGCGTAATTTGTATAATACATGTAATTAGATTATCAAGTTCTGGAATTGTAGTGACATAACTTACATCAAATTGAACACAATATCAATGAGATCACTTTAACTCACATCTGTTTCAGTTGAGGCAAATCTACAAATTCTGGTGGCAAGGTTCCAGCCAAGTTCAGGCCTTTCAGCCGTCTAAGTAACACAGGAAAGGTAGAGTTAGACTGGAAAATAACTTGTTTTAACTTGATAGCTATAATGATACTAGCAACATAAAAATGTAATAATAATAATAATAGTTACATGTTTGTGACATGGCATTCGGTGTTGTTGCTAAAGGAGCAATCACAATTCACTGCACATTCAACAACGGTGGTGTTACTAAAGGTCCTATTGAATCCTGCTCCACCATCAGAACAAGAGCTTCGAGTAACATTCCAAATATTGTTCTGCAGCGTTGAGGCAATTGCTTTAAGAGTGTCAACTGCAAAGGTTCAATATGTACAAGGTTAATACTCATAACCAGAAAAAAAATAATCACTTTTTCTTGAACCAGGTAATAAATACATCAGTGTAGTTAATCTCAATCACAGTATGAGCATAATTAATTAAGAATCAATCATAGGTGATATTACTGAAGAAAAAAAAACATAAACATCCATAATACTAATTGTTCTCTATGAACGTTTGACTTTCAACGAAGATTAAAACTTCTTCTGAGATTAGGTGTGAAAGAGTACAAAAAGCTATAGCCAGCAAGAACTGGTCAACTTTCTCATCTCAATGAACTCATTATAATATCAAGATAACCATTCCAAGTTGACTTTTCAAACCAAATCTAGCAGATCCAAGAGATAAGAGACAAGAAATATTCTCAGCCTGCAACAATTTCATCAAAGCATCTCATTTCATGTCATATTTTAATGTTCACCTGTAATGATGCTAATGACCAAGCAAGCACGGGGAAAATATACAAATGAAGCCAAAATTATTGATGAATTCAAAAAGGGCTTCAATCAAATGAACGATAATTCAGTACTATGAAGTTCCATTGTCTGCAAAATGATAATTATTCCAAAAAGACAGAGGATAAGATGATAAACAGACCTTCAGTTTGAGGCAACAATGGCTGCAGTTGAGCGGAGGATCCTATGTCAATTCCGAAGAAGCTCAAAACTGGAAGGAAATAGAACAAGCCCAGAAAGATTTTTTCATAAGAACTTCTTCTTCTTGCAGCCATCTTCATGCAGGCTGCAGCAGCTGAGTTTGCACACAGCACCCGCTTCAGAGTGTGAGAAATGGAGAAGAAGGAGTTGCAGAGAGAATGGGAAATGAAGCGGGAATAAACTAAGAAATGCTTCTGGGGACGAAGCAGCTAGCTGTATTAATGATAACAACAACAACGTTGGTATTCAATTAGGTTGGCAAGTTGGAAAATTCACATTGAAAAGGCCTCTACTTTTATAAAATACTAAAACCGCCCATGGTTAATTGACCATTGTAACTTTCAAACTGGACTTCTCAATAATATTTGAATATAACGACTGTTTTATCCTTTAGCTCAATAGCATAATTGTTGGTGCTGACAAAAAATTACAGATGATTTTATGTTCACACTTAAAACTTAAAAGGATGATAGTATATGTTTGTGGAAGTTTGTTACGAAATGAAATTCTTACTTGTCCTTGTTTTTAGAAGTTTGTTATGAAATGAAATTCTTACTTGTCCTTTTCAATTGAAATATATTAGTAGTTTATAGAAAGAATTAATCTTATACAATTGGAATGATTATTATAAGTACATTTTATCATTTTAAAAAAACAAAATGTTAATATAATGATTATCAAGACTGCCATCATCCCCTCTAATAAATTCCAAAAGATTGAATTCAGGACCTAGTAGTTGGAGGACCTGGTAGTGTTTTAGAAGATCATGAAGGGATTCTGTTCGAGTGTTATACGTAATTCAATATTTTATTTTTATAATTTAAAATAAAATATGATATAAATTAATGAAAATATCCTCCTTTTTTATTTTGTTCATGATAAAACTTAGCAATATTCAGGATAATGGCGGAACCAGAAGAAATCTTTAGGGGTGGCCGAAATAACAGTCGCTTTACTAATTTATTTTAGGCACGCTTGGCATGACACTTTCCGTCACTAACAAATCTAAAGAAAAACTAAGATCTATAAAGTAAATTACTATACGCCTACACCGCTCTGGGCGGAACCTGTAAACTTGAAAACAAAATTCCAGCCTCTATGACGGATGATAGGGTAAGCCCGAACCTACCCGTGCCTTCAAGTACTTCTGCCACTCATTTCGGGGACGGTATTGTAATTTCAATAATATTTTCGAATGCGATGAATAAAATATCGGACTGCGTATAACAATTCAATTCAGTTCTCTTATTCATCATTCAAAAAAACCTAATTTGGTCTTAACTAGAGTTGATTGACTGAGTACTCTGCCTATTTATGCACATTGAGGCTGGCCTGCTACCAGAACTTAATGACCATTGTTGGTCCTTTTTAAAATCAGTCTTCTGTCACATACTTATTCATTTGTTCTTTAGCTACAAGCAAGATGTATTGATGCATAATAGAACAATAATTCACGACACGGTTTCATAAAACAAATCATTGACACGGTCTGTTTGCATTGTTTGTTTCATGTCGCATTCTAGTTCATTAAAAGAATCCTATCCGAATTGCCACTTTTGGTCATCTAATTATATTTGGATTAATTTTCTACTTCCCTATCTTGAGACTAAGTTGTCATCATTGCATAAATTACAAACATTTAATCTAGCATCTTGTTTTAGTGGTTAACTTTCATGATTTATCATATCCAATCCTAGTTGCAGTACTAGGTGCAGGATGTGTTTTACTTTTGCATTTCGTATTATTTTCAAAAAAGACAAACACATTCTCGATCAAGTGGCTAAAACTTGAACAAGATAAATTAATAACGGCAATCTTGTTAGTTCCAATCAAAATACAGACTACATTAGTAAAAAAACCTACAAATAAGAATTTCGTAAATCATTTGATACACTAATAGAACAGGACATACCTTTCTCGGCCTTCTGGCTAAGATTAAGTATAGTATCTGTTCTTATCATTTTAGTATTTGACATGCGGCTTATTGGATCATACGATATTAACTAATTGAACAGGACAACTTTAATATTATATTATGTATCAGATGAATCTGTAATTTTTGACCATTAATATCTTTATTCAAGTTTAATTATGTATGATTAACTGTTGAATGTATGAAAATATAAATTACAACTAATCCAATAAGATATCATATCAGTTGATCGTAAAAAGTAGAAGTTGATTGTATCAGTTTTTGATTTTGGGTCACTTTTAAATTAAAATGACTTTTACTTTAAAAATAAATAGTTTTTGATAGTTTTACCAAATACTAAAATATTTTTTACTTTGAGCAAACAAATAATTACGGTTCGAGAGCCAAATTGGGAACAGCCTCTATAAGCAATATTACATAACAATTTTGAATTTAGAACCACTTTTAAAAGCAATTTGAAACTATTGTTGACGAGTGATCAAACGCTATTCCTAATTGATCATGTGATTAAACATCAAAGTATCTAAAGCATTTTTTTAAGTCCTTTATTTCATTTCTTTTCAAATGGAATCGATACTTTTCAATGATCTTTATTGAACTAAGAATTAGCCTAAACAAACTAAGAAAATCATTTTCCCGTCTCTCCCATCCATTTTCATCTTCTTCCACACTCTCCTAAATATACGGGGAGCGATGGAATAGAATTAAATCAAATTAAATTGAATTGAACAACTATACTTATAAATATATATCAGCAAATAAAGTGTCAGTGTGTCTACACTTACATCAGTTGTGTTTGAACAACACGTAATATGTTCGTAGCGTAGCACATATTGAAAATCAATGATTAACAAAGTTGATTAGGTATATTTACGAATCACTTATTAAACAGTTTCATGAATTTCACGACAGTTAGTTAATAAAACTTAGGAAAGCAGTATAATTTGATAGTTATACGTTTCGGCAATTAGTGTGATTAGCATTTTTAGCTAAATGATCACTTTATAGGATTCTTAATATGATTATTATTTGATAAGTATGATTTCACTTGATGTTATTGCTGGACGATTCTTAATATTTTGAATTTTTTATGCCAAGTTTAGAGACGTTACACAAAAAGTTATTTTTTTCTCGACTCTGACTATTCATGTTTGCTCCTATGATTCCCCTAGTCATCACGAAGACGGTAGAAGTTTGAATGTTCGTAGACATCTTTAGAAAATCATTTTCTTACCACCTTTTAAAATGGTAGAAAGTTGTAAAAGTAATTAGCAGATATCTTTGTAAATGATTTCCCTTCTCAATTTGCTTTGTTTAGATTAAACTAGAGTATATTTCACATCACTTCTTTTTATCAATAAGTTACGTATGTCCTTCCGTTAATTTGGTTTCATATTTGTTCTCTCTTGTTTTTTTATGGGTGTTTTTCTTTATTTTATGTTTGGATTTTCATATGAACGTATTGCCTCCATATTCAGGTTATATGGGCACATTATACTTTTAGTTCAACTAGTAAAGTGCATCGCGCGAAGTATGGTGTATTCTTAGAATTGTAGATTAGAGTAGGAATTGAGGCATTCTGGTGGTTGAAAGACCAAGAACGCCTACTAGCACACACAGTTGGATAGGGAAGAAATTTTGGTAGTATTGATCTGATCCAAAAATGAATTGTAAAACCTTACAAATAGTTTGCAACTGCGTGCAACTAACACACACTCAAGGTGCCAAAATATCTAGCTAATAACAATAATCTAACTAACAAAAATGATGACTAGATACAATTCAAAATAAGGAAAGTAAGGCGGTGCGCGTCAAAAGATGAAATCAGAAAGAGGCGCGAGTCTTAGAAATGGCGTCACTTTTTATTAAGGCGGTGGAACACTGCCCTCAAACTAATCAGAAGCTTGAACTGCTGCTGAAACTGGGAATTCTTTCACACCCCTCAAGATGAACTTGGGGTAAGCAGCAAAAGTTCATCTTAGACAACAAAGAATGAAATGGCTCAGCCGAAAGAGGTTTAGTGAAGAGATCAGCCAACCATTGAGAGCTGGAGATGGGAGAGGGCACCAAAAATCCTGCCTTGAACTGATTTCTGGTGACATGACAGTCTATGTCAATGTGTTTTGTCCACTCATGAAAAACAGGGTTCTCCACAATATCCCTAGCAGACTTATTATTACACCAAAGGGAAATAGACAGATATAAACTTGAAAATCTCTAAGCAAGTAAGAGATCCATTGCAGCTCAGTAGCGGTCATGGCCATGATTCTGTACTCTGATTCAGTAGTGGATCTAGACACAGTCTGCTGCTTCTTGGACTTCCAAGAAATCATGGAGCCACCCAGAAATATGTAGAAACCAGTCATAAAAAATCATGAATTTTAGATGCAGGGACATTTTAATTTTGCAGGTCTGATATTGACTTGAAATACCCCTGGTTTGCTGATGCAGGTCTAGGTAATAGTGTAAAAATGAGGGTAATTTTGTCTTTTTCAGACCTGCAAAATCAAATTGTCCCTGCACCTAACACTGGCCTAAAAAATCTGGTTAGCTTGCACCTATCCCTAATCAGCATTAGAATAAGCATTGATGTGTAGATCATTGTTGCTAGGGAAGAAAATACACTTGGAAGGGAAAGTGTTAAGATATTTCACCAAATGAAGGGCCTCAGTCATGTGATGCTCAGTGAAAACTGTAGAGACTGACTGAGTTGATTCACGGCATATGTGACATCTGGCTTGGAGGTGGCCAAATAGAGAAGTCTTCCAACTAATCTCCTATATGAACTGCTATCAGCAAATAGAGGAGAATATATATACATCCATATCCCAACTGGTAGATAGTGGTGTAGAACAATGAGAAGAACTGGTGAGACCAACATCTTTAATAATGTCAGTAATGTATTTGGTTTGGGAGATGTAGATCCCTGATTCAGACCTAGCAAGCTCCAAACCCAGAAAGAACTTAGCTGCTCCCAAATTTTGAGGGTAAGAAGTCCTTAAATGTCTGAATAGCAAGACATAAGAACCTGCAACAAGAATGTCATCCACATGAAAGATGGTAGGACTCTGTGAACATCAAAATTAAGTAATGATAATGGGGTGATTGGGTGAAACCAAAACACAAAAGCTTCTTGATGAGCTCAGAGTTCCATCATCTGGATGCTTGTTTTAGACCATAGAGGGACCTCTTCAGCTTGCATACCTCTCCTGGTTTGGTTTTGGTGTAGCCTTCAAGTGGTAACATATACACCTCTTCATCCAGATACCATGTAGGAAGGCATTGTTTATGTCCAACTGATGCAGACTCCAGATCTTGCTGCAACAATGGCCAAAAACATTATGATAGTGACAGTGTTGGCAACTAGGGAAAACTTGTCAAAATAATCCACTCCTTCTATTTGGTTATGCCCCTTTGCAACAAGTCTTGCTTTGTACCTCTCCACACTGCCATCAGCAAGGCATTTGATCTTGTATACACATTTGCACCCAGTGGACCTTTTTCCATGTGGTAAAGGAACCTCCCAAGTTCTAATTTTCTTGACAGAGTTATAACCTATATGCCGTCCCTAATTTTATTGACAGAATAGGTTATAATTTTGTCAAGAAAATTACGGATGGTCCCTCTCATTTGCTTATTCGCACTTAGCCCACATGCGCCCAATGTCTTAAAAAGCGTTCAAATTTCAAATTTACCTACTTCTCTATTCACACGTGACTATTAAACATACTCCTTTGACCTTTTTAAACATGCTCCTTTTGCATGCATGGCCTGCTAAGTTTTGTTGTTTTAAGGCCATAAACTAGGCTAGTTTTGTGTGTTTTTTCTTATCTTGTAAACCATTCACATTATTACACAGTTAAAAAATAAGAATTTTATTCTAAGAAATATATTAGACTAAAACCGAGCTTTTATAAAAACACAATCACACATTTAGAAAACGAGCATTTTATTATAAAAATAGAAAATTTAGACTGAGATCGAGATTTAATAAAATACAATCACACTGTAAAAACAAACAGTTTGTTCTGAAAAATAGACATTTTAGACTAAAAAACAACCGCGCAATTAAAAATGCATTTTATTCTAAAAAAAAATAGCATTTCAGGCTGAAACCGAAGTTGATCGACACATTTTATAAACAAATTAGGCTGAAACTCCAATCTATTTAAAAACTATGGTGTTATATTAAAACACACAGTTAAAAAACAAGTTGTTTGTTCTAAAATATAGACAAATTAGGCTGGAACCCCAATGTACTTAAAAATAATGGTGTTTATACTAAAACACACTGCTAATTAAAAGACAAGTTGTTTGTTTTAAAATATAGACAAATTAGGTTGAAAGCCCTATCTACTTAAAAACCATGATGTTTATACTAAAATACCGTACACATCTAAAAAACTAAGTTGTTTGTTTTAAAATATAGACAAATTAGGCCAAAAACCTAATCTAATTAAAAATTAAGGATGTTTATACAAAAATAAACATGGCTAAAAAATAAGTTGTTTGTTCTAAAATATAGACAAAATAGGTTAAAACCCCAATTACTTAGAAACCATGGTGTTTATGCTAAAATGCACATGGCTAAAATGGGGCCTCCCAAAGGGCCAGTGATGTCATCTGGATCGAGGTCTTCTGCAACATGGTGTGGATAACCCACAAAACTAACTTTTGCATCATGCCCGGTGGAAGAAGAGAAGGCAACATAAATTTACATGTTTATTCAATCTTTTGATTTTTCTTGAATTCCATTGAAAATGGTGAAGTCAAGACTCAGTTAAAAGAGAAATGATGATTTTTTAACCGTTGAGGAAGCTCACTCATGGTGTAACATAGTTTAGTTACTCATGTGATTTTAGTTACTCTCATGTGATTTTAGTAACTCTCATCTTATCATCTTTGTGATTTTTGAATTGTGTTCAATGTACATGAAACTTTTCATAAAAGCATGCTTACTTTATTTCAGTTACTCGGATTCGGATTATTCTTTATTCGAGTTTAAAGTTTGTAAAAAATATATAATGAGCATTAGTTAAATATTAAATAGGATTAATGAACCCACAAGTTTTTCATGTTTCATCCTCAAGGAGTGTAAAGCCCGCGCGCTAGCGCGGGCGGAAAACTTATATTCTAAAAGTGGGAAATAAACTTGTCAAAAAGTGTGTATATATCAAAAAGTGTGTAATTTTTCATTTTCTCAAGGAATATAAAGGAAGTACTATGAATACAAATTTTATCTAGACATGTATGTTGTATGTATATATGGTTCATAACCGCAAACACCACTACCAACATATGTTAAAATTCTCCAACCATCAACATCTTAAAAATTGTTTAGCTTACAATAGAGTTAAATCACAAGTTAGGCAATCTAAACAAGTCTCCACAAACAATCGAAGAAGAAAAGGAGGTGGCGTTGTTTCATCCACTTTTTCATGATATGCGTCTTTTCCAAGACTACACCATGCATGCTTCTTGAGGAGGTCAACATGCAGTTCATTCTTGGTTCCCGTATACCCCTCGATCTTGGCAACCTGTCCGACTTCCCAGTAATCTGCTCCCGGATTTTTTTTGTCCTTATGTCACCTTAAAATTCTATAATATCATGACACTTGTCACCTGAAAATATGGGTGACATCCTTAGCATTGGAGATGTTTTTAACATCACTTTTCACCCAATATTGTAAGTTAGGACAACACTATTTTATTTGACTATTTTACAACACTTTTTTTCCCTAAAATAAGATTCTCAATAAACTAAGGGTAAAAATCATAATACGAGAAAATCAAAATGATACAAAAGAGATAAGACCAATCAGGAATGACCAAAAGTCCGAAACAATAAAAGCTTTTATTCGGTAAAAGGGATAATGCACCAAACTAATCTCATTCTATAAAAAATAACACCATAAACATTCACATGCTTCAAGTTAATTAGCGTCAAGTATATGAGATTCTGAAATTCAGATAGTTTGAGAAAACTTTCGCTCCCTTGAGTAATTAAATATCTCTCCTAATACCAACCCAGATTAGAGCTTGACATCATCATGTTATTTTTTTGAAAAATTAATTGATCCAAAGTAAAAGTTACTTTCGGTATTAATTATGCTTGCAATATATCGTCCATGTACACGTGGCTCTTTATTTTATACGTTAAATTCAGCTTGGTAGTAATTTGATGAAATTTACTTATTTTAGACGTGATATTTTTAATTTATTTATATAAATTTTCAATTCATACTTTGTTCCAACTAATTCAATTCCCTCTGCTAAATGGAATTTTAGTAGTAATTTATTTTGTAAACATCATTCCAATATATATCCTTATAAATTGAGGAGGTATGTCAACTAGTTTCCTATTCTATGTGTGATTAGGTTTTACAAATACACGTCCTAATCAATGTTGTATACCATCCTTCCTTATTACTAATTATTATTATATATAGAAGAAGAAGAGTGGTGATTAAAAGCACATAGACTTATACACAAACAAGAAATAGTCTATAGAATGTCGTCGGAAGAAGCACACGGCAGCGGAGGTGCAAGGCTGCCTCACCGGGATCACTACTGCCACGAATGTAGAGTAACGGTGTCGATTGCGATCGATCCCAATTCGGAACTTGCTTGCCCTAATTGCGGCGGCGGGTTCTTACAAGAAGCCGTTCACCAGCCTGAAGTCCCTGATCGAATCAGTCTAATGTACGCAGCCATCCTAGACGGCGTCGGCGGCGTTCCAGCGGTGCGGCGGCTTGGTGTGAACTTTGGAGATTATTACATGGGGGACAATATGGATCAACTGATTGCGCATATAAGCGAAGACGATCCCAATAAGTACGGTACTCCACCTACTGCAAAGTCTGTGGTAGAGGTTTTGCCTGACGTGATGATGACGAAAGAGTTGATGGTGGAATCTGATTGTTCCAAGTGCGTAGTTTGTCAGTATAACTTTGAGGGTGACGTGGTGGCAAAGCAGCTGCCCTGCAAACACTTGTACCATTCTAAATGTATAATTCCATGGTTGGAAAGGCACAGTTTATGCCCTATATGTCGCTATCAGCTGCCTACCGACGATGCTGAGTATGATGAGAAGATCAGAAGGAATACAAACGGCAACGATGAGGACACGCCTATGGATGTTGATGATTGAATTAAGCATCCTTTTCACAGTTTCTTATGTTTGCACTATTTACAAGTTTAGTCTAAACATCAATATGGTTAGGTGGTGTTTTTCATATATACAAGTTTAGGTCAGTTTTGTTTAGCTCAATGTATTTAATTTTGTTTTAGTTTATTTTAGTTTATTTGTTTCTTTTGGTTTAGTTCAATGTAGTATATTATTTTAATTTAAAAAGACCTTAGACATTAACTTTCAAACTATGTGTATCAGCCCATGCGTAAGCAGAATTGTATTTGGTAAGACTATAGCAGAATTGTAGCGGTTTTTTGTTCTTATTACTAAAAACAATTTAAAATAATGAACTACAACTTGCAACAGATAGCACCTTCATTATGCAACTGTTGAGAGACAATCTCACTACCTGAAGATGGAGGAGAGCTGATGATTTTGATTAAGCAATTAAATCTCAATCACAATTATCCTTTATGATAAGAATGGCATGCCTCCATAACGAAAACATGTTTTCTTTTTTACTCAAATATTAGTTGTGGAATGAGTTGGATGATACATACTAAAATCGAACTGAATTATATATATATATATATATATATATATATATTGGAATAAATGTTTGTGATTTAGTCGATAAAAATTCTGACAAGAGTGCAGATATCAAGCCAACCGAGCTTAAATTTAAAATTATTTGGCTAATTTTATTCTCAAATTTTGTCCTTGCTTGTATATATATACTTCATTTATAAAACAATAATTTTTACTACTTTAAATTATATCAATTTAAAAATGTGGATTATTTTCAGTTATAACACAATTTGACATCCGAAAGGTATTTGAAATTTGTAAATTGCAAGACAAGAAAAGATGGGCCCCACTAACCTCATGTGCATGAGCTACATTCAACGGTAAACACCAAAAGTCAGCAGTGCAGTGCTATTTTTAGAATCTTTTGTTTTTTTGAATAATACTATTTTTAGAATCTGGATAATCACAATTCTAGGATCTGGATAATCAGCATCACAGTCCATTAATTACCATCTTATCAACAAGAACAGATCATAACACAAGCTAGCATAGCATCATTCTGCTAATTAATTTCCTGAGCATCCATGGCGGAAGAAACTCATGAAAACCGCAGTCTGCATGTAGTCATGTTTCCATGGCTAGCATTTGGGCACATCATCCCATATCTAGACCTCGCCAAGTTCATTGCCAAACAGGGCCACCGAGTCACCTTCGTAACCACCCCAGGAATCATCACGCGCCTCCCTAAGCCACCACCGTCAGTAACCTTCCTCGGCCTCAAGCTGCCGGAAGTCAATGGTCTGCCGGGAAACGTTGAAGCCACCGTCGATCTCGGCCCCCACGATGTTTCTCTTCTCAAGAAAGCGCACGACGGGTTTCAGCCGGAGTTGACTCAGTTCTTGAAGGACTCGGTTCCCGACTGGGTCATCTACGATTTCTGCTCCCACTGGCTGCCTCCGATCGCTGCAGAACTGGGTATTGCTAAGTGCTTTTTCAGTATACTATCTGCTTCAACTCTTGTGTTTTTTGGGTCGGCAAAGATGACAATTGACGGATCTGATCCGAGGAAGACGGTGGAGGGTTTTACTGTGCCGCCGCCGTGGATCCCGTTTCAGAGCAACTTAGCTTTTAAGCTCCACGAGAGCAGGTGGATGTTCAATGCCTACCAGGTTGATGGATCTGGCATTTCAGATGCACACCGGGCAGCATACACGATCATGAGTTCGGACTCGGTACTGGTGAGGCAATGCAACGAGTTTGAAGGGCGGTGGCTGAGTTTGCTGGAAGAGATGAACAACATTCCGATTATTCCGGTGGGGCTGATGCCGCCTCAGGTGGATGAGACTGAGTCCAGTTCGAGTTGGGCACGGGTGAAGGAATGGCTGGATGAGCAAGAAAAGAGTTCTGTACTCTATGTTGCGTTTGGGAGCGAGGTGGCAATGAGTCAGATTCAACTCACTGAGTTGGCTCTTGGGTTGGAGTCGTCCGGAGTTCCATTTTTCTGGGCTCTTAGAAAGCTGTCTGAGTCGACCAAGTTGCCGGATGGGTTTGAGGAAAGGGTGGGAGGGAGGGGTGTTGTGTGGAAGAGCTGGGCCCCGCAGGTGAATATACTGAGTCACAACTCGGTCGGCGGGTTCTTGACTCACTGCGGTTGGAGTTCGGTGATTGAGGGTTTAACATTTGGGCTTCCACTGGTAATGCTTCCGTTCGTGATTGATACGGGACTGGTTGCTAGGATTCTCGAGGAGAAAATGGTGGGAATGGAGATTCCGAGGAACGAGGAGGACGGGTCATACAGTCGTGACTCGGTGGCTGACTCGGTGAGGTTGGTGATGGTAAAAAGGGAGGGAAAATGTTATCGGGAAAATTCGAAAGAAGCAATGAAAATATTTGGTAATCGGGAATTACAAGATGGGTATCTTCACAACGTGGTTAGTTATTTGGAAAGCAACACCAAAAAATGATGGATGTAATGTAGTATCGATTCATAATCCCAAAAATAAAATTGTAATTCAGACTATATTTTAGTCTGATCTTAGTTTTTTATTCAATTTTACCATAGCAATCCAAGTTGTATATGTTTGAATTGCAATCTTTAATGTTATCTAGCCTTCGTGATGTAATGAATCTTTTACATTATCTCGTAATGCGTGAGACATGATAAGTTAATCTTATTTTTTTATATTATTTTTCATGATTTGGCACTATCGTACTACTTATTTTTTAATTAAACATCCAACATGTATTTGAATAGATATATCAGAAATAATATAAGTAATAATATTATTTTATGTGATATTGTTATATTCTTCATAACATATACTATTTAGCTACTCTTTTCATCCCAATTTAACTTATACAATTTTATTTGGTACTACAATCACATGTTAAGAAGAATTTGAAAATATATCATACAGTAATATTGTTATTCATAAAATAGTTTAAATTTATGGTCAAATTTACAATAAAAAATAACATGGTGTAAATCTTAGAAAATCAGAGAGTACCATACATGATATCATTTTATTCATTAATTGTAATATATATATATATATATATAGTCAAACTATCTCTTACAATTTGAGTTGGAACAGTATTAATATAATATTCCCTCCATCTCAGTCTAATGTGTACTCTGACTTTTTGACATTATTTGCTTTTAAACTTTGACCGCTTATTTAAATAGATATATAACCATGAATATGATCATATTAATTTGGTATCGTTAGATTAATCGCAACATAAAGCATTCAAATATCAAATTTTAATTTTTCGATAATATAAGTAATAAAGATACGGTTAATCAAAAATATGTGTTGGAGAGTGTGAAAAGTCAACTGCTGATTTGGATGAGACAGATATAGTAGTATGTGTATAGGCTGATGATATAAAATAATAATAATAACCAACTCTAGTATGAATTGTTTTGATATACGGTAGTTGGGACATCGGATGCACTAAATAATTTCTCAACTTTACAGTTTTTAATAATGGTTTGGTAAATATGTTGTAAGAAATTTTAGTTTTCGAATTTAATATGATTTTTAATTACGAACAGCCATACTTATTGAGAGAATATGCCTTGAGTGAGAATCCAATATTAGGTGGAAATTAGATCTGATAAGTATGATAATCATATTTTTGGCCAATTATAGCACTCATTACCATCGTCCCGATTTAGACATATTAGCCCATATCTTAATATGTACATATTGATTGTTTAATGCGTTATTGTCTCAGAAAGAGCCACCCAGAAATAAATCAATTCATCACCCCCACCAGTACTAAACAACCAATTGATTAAGAAGAGCTCTCTGATTCTCGAAGAAACCATGGATGCAGATCATGGTCAGAATGAAAAACTGCATATTGTCATGTTTCCATGGCTGGCTTTCGGGCACATCATCCCATTTCTAGATCTGGCCAAATTCATAGCCAGTAAAGGTCACAGAGTAACCTTCGTGAGCACTCCGAGAACCATCGCGCGCCTCCCAAAACCACCGCCTTCTGTAACCTTCCTCAGCCTCAAGCTGCCGGAAGTCCACGGCCTGCCGGAGAACGTGGAGGCCACCGTTGACCTGGGGATCCACGACGCCTCCCTACTCAAGAAAGCTTGCGACGGGCTCCAGCCCGAGTTGACTCGGTTCTTGAAGGACTCGGTTCCCGACTGGGTCATCTACGACTTCAGCTCCCACTGGCTGCCTCGGGTCGCCGCCGAGTTAGGTATTGCAAAGTGCTATTTCACTATATTTGCTGCTTCAACCCATGTGTTTTTTGGTTTCACGGAGATGATACTCAACGGAACTGATCCGAGGAAGACGGCGGAGGATCTTACTGTTCCACCGCCTTGGGTTCCGTTTGAGAGTAAGTTAGCTTTTAAACTGCACGAGGCTAAATGGGCGTTCAACACCGGGAAACCTAACGAATCTGGAGTTTCGGATGCACACCGGGCTGCGTACACGATCATGGGTTCCGACTCCATGTTGGTGAGGCAGTGCAACGAGTTTGAAGGGCAATGGGTGAGTTTGCTAGAAGATCTGAACAAAGTTCGGGTTATTCCGGTGGGGTTGATGCCACCGCGTGTAGAGGAGACTGAGTCGAGTTCGAGTTGGATTCAGGTGAAGCAATGGCTAGATGATCAAGACAAGGGTTCCGTACTCTATGTTGCATTCGGTAGCGAGGTGGCGATGAGTCAGGTCCAACTCAGTGAGTTATCCCTCGGGTTGGAAGCATCTAAGGTTCCGTTTTTCTGGGTTCTTAGGAAGCTGTCTGAGTCGACTGAGTTACCTGATGGATTTGAAGAGAGGGTAAAAGGAAGGGGTGTTGTGTGGAAAAGCTGGGCACCACAGGTGAATATACTGAGTCATGACTCAGTGGGCGGGTTCTTGACTCATTGTGGTTGGAGTTCAGTGATAGAGGCGTTGACGTTTGGGCTTCCGCTAGTAATGCTGCCGTTTGTGATTGATACTGGGTTGGTGGCTAGGGTTCTCGGGGAGAAAATGGTGGGGATGGAGATTCCGAGGAACGAGGAGGACGGGTCATATAGTCGTGACTCGGTGGCTGACTCGGTGAGGTTGGTGATGGTGGAAGAGGAGGGAAAACTTTATCAGAAAAATTCGAAAGAGATTGGGAAATTATTTGGTAACCGAGAATTGCAAGATGGATATCTTCATAACGTGGTTACTTACTTGGAAAACAACAAAAGGAAATCGTAATATACTATGGATGTATTGAAGAAAAAGAACAAAAAAGGTGCTAGATCATGTTGCTAGATGAATTTATTTTTAGTATATATTGTACATCTATGGTCTTATTGCTGAAAAGCGGCACCTATTTTTATAAAAATAATGTAATAAAAGTTGTCCAATTTTAATTTTTTATGCCCAAGGATCTGTTCTCTGGATCTTATTTTTAATACATTGAAATATATCGAAACAATATAGATGTATTAAACTGAATTGAACTGTGAATTACATGTTGTAGAATTATAACAATCTCACCATCTATGCTGAGGCTAGATTCACTTTACAAAATTTAATCCAACAATCCAGAATTTTGAACAACCTCTCAGTTCCAAAAGTGTTATCATCCTATCAGTGAAATGACTTGAAAGGAAAAAAACTTAAACATTGTTTTAAATTTTGTGAGTGGAATTTAGAACATTATAGATATAGTAAAAAAAAAGTTTCAAGTAGGAAAAAAACTCAAAAATAGAGGAGAAATCAAGTTTTTTAAGATACCTCATCAACAACTTCCTGGCTAAGTAGTTGGCGGGTTGTTGTCCAGCCAATTTACCATTCAACAAACGCTCCATAGCTGATAAGATGGGGGACTGATAGCATATAGTTTAGCTAAAAGCCATATTGAGCTATCGTTGTAGATATTTTCGATACCATTGAAGATATATTTCCTACAACAGTGGAAGTGTGAAGCTAACAAGTAGGTGTCAATGTAAAAAAAAACAAGTTATTCATCAACAATCATCGGCCAACACATAACAACAACACTTCTCCAGTCAGGTTATACTATTAAATCAGTAACCACTACTCGTTTAGATACTAATCAAAAGAGTAGAGCCCACACCCCCATACCCCAAATTCCAAGCTTAGATTATCCCAATTCAACCAGAACACGGCTATCGTTTCAAATTTAAAAACTCAAGCAATTCTTACAAGTTTTAAACAAGCAGAAGGTCATGATAACCTCAACTATATGCTATTTTCTTCTCAGTAGTCTCGCTATTTAGCAGACTTATGAGAAACATGGACTTGGACTTGAACAGTGCAGTCAAATAATCATGTTGGCTATTGGAATAAAGAACAACAGATGGTTGAATGCAACCGAACAAAAGATTCAATATAAATTGAACTTTTCAGGATTTTAACAAAAAGAGATGAAAAAGGAAATAAAACCTAAGTAGATGCGTATTTGCTAACATAAGTAAGAATAAGGACAATATATTATTTTTACAGATATTCATCATACTGCATACACTAGTACAAACTAGACCTATTGTAACACTTCAAAAGTGTTACTTTAGGTACTAAAAATGTTGCATTATGCCTCATGCAACACTTTTGAAAGCATTGCATTAGGCGACGTTGCCTTAGGTCTAATGCAACACTTATCATGTCTATGGCAACACTTCTTAAAAGTGCTACAGAGTTTGAGCTGAGGCAACACTTTTTTAAGGTAGCACTTATTGCAATCTAGTGCAACACTTCTGGAAACCTAAAGCAACACTTCGGGAAAAAAATCCGTGGTAACACTAATGCCGAATCTAGTGCAACACTTCTACCAAATTCTAGTAAATTACCAATTGACCCGCATAGTTTCTGAAATTACAAAAAGTGACTAAAAGGTTCACATTAATTATGAAACGACCCACGGTTTCAATAAATTACATAATTCCCAAAACATTGTGTATATTTACAAATAAACCCGTCAAGTTTTTGAAAATTACAAACCGGACCTTCAAATTTCCTACACATTCCACTTCTAGTCTACTAAAAAACAGGTTAAGCAGTACTGCATCCCTCCTTTTTTACAACTTCTCCTCCAAAGTTCAGCTTACATATGATGCTTTAAACATTGAATATCTGCAAGAAGTAAAACTAAACAGCATCCTACTCATTAGATGTTGCAGATAACCAGGAATCTGTTCATCGCCCTGTTTAGTGCAGCTCTGATAAAATACCATCAGCTTCATCGCTCAACATCAGCATATCAAGCCTTCCATTATCAATGTCCAGAGTTTCCTATAACAATTATTGATTCATGATAAAATTAAAAAACTCAATCAAGCTTCTATGCAAGTAACAGACTTTCATTGAAAATATTGACTAAAGTGGCATGAGAAGAATCACATTACCTCACATTCATCGCTGCTCTCAATTGGTAAAGTTGTGAAAGGCTGCCACTGGGGATCATTAAGAGAGAGCAGCTTCCAGTGTGCCGACAAATACTTCCTATGCATAATTTTCTTCAGTGCTTCCATGATAGTTGCGAGGTTGATTCTCGCACTTGGCTGCACAATGACAAGGCTGATTTTTCAGTATAAAACAACATACTTTTTTTGCCACAAGAATTTCGAACAGAATTCTTACTTTGATGACCTTCACTTCCTAAACACTATCTTCATTTGCATTTCCCTCTTTCATCACTTCTTGTACATCATCAACATCATCTCGCGGTCCTTCATAACTTCCTGTTCTGCATTGTCTCTCATCATTTCTTGCACATCATCATCATTGTCATCTGATACTTCCAATTCTCATTTCATGACTGCAATTTCAGATAGCATTATATCATTTTATCAGCTGAACTTACCATGCACAGACACACAAAGTATCTGATTAGACCAACAGAGTAAAATAGCATAATAGCATAACCAAGATACAAAAATACTAAAAAAGAGATAATAGTATGTTCTTGTTAAGCTATAGAGTAGATCACAAATAAAGTGTATATAATATTACTTTCACATGCATAGCTGTTCAATATCGTTCTTTAAAAGATTACATTCTGCAGAGTGAAAAAGTGGTCCCGCTACCTCAGCTGTTCAACAAGCCTACACGTAAAGAACCAAATCCATGATCATCCATTCCCTGTTCAAATACAAACACTTTTAGTCGCTTTCAGACACAAATTATAAGATGACAGTTTATTTATGGGAGGAGATTCAGTTACCTTCCATAATCCATATGTGGATGGGGCCCTGAAAGCCAGTAACTTTGCACCATAAAATTAGTCAAGCCAAGGAAAAAAGGCTTTCCTGAGACATTTCTGCTACAGGTGAAGATTATTAAGCTAAAGCCCCCAATGAAACACCTGCAGATTCACCTCTTCGACGGATGGTCTAATGCTACCTCGCCATAGAAATTACTCCGTGTTCCTCTACCATAATTACTCTTCAAAGGCTGGAGATTTAACAAGTCATAAAGAGAAAATCAGAAACATATGTACTTTCTACTGCACAAAGACGGCGGCATTGCTGAAAAACAATTCAAAGGCACAATATTCTAGTCTTACTACTACTGCATTATGTATGGCATTAGAAGATACTAAAAGATAAAATCCACGCTCTATGTATGTATTTAAAAGATAAAAGATACATATGTATGGCATTCCTTTAACTGATCAGTAGTTATAATTTTTGTTCAAAATACATACAATAGCTTAGAACTGGTGTGCAAAATGTCTTTCGTCTCATTGCAAAACGTGGAAAACGTTTCATACCTTTGAATAGCCATCTGTATCTCACTGTGCCTGCATCTCGCAATACCAGTGATTGAGAGTTCTTCTGTAACTGAGGTCAGGACAGCTCTCTAAAGATTAAAATCTTCAAACCAAAAGTTTCAACTAGTGTCATCCAAGTAACTTTGAGCCATAACAACTTACACTTAATTATCACAAGTACAAAAAGTTCTTGAAACATAAGAAAAAAATGAGAATCTAGATCCATGGATACATGTCTAGAGACATTAAGCACGTGAGAGCCCAAACCAAACACATCACCCCCTCAGATAATAATTTTTTTTCGAAATTTCAATCAAACAAACAAGCACGTAACTACTAAATTGGTACATAGACAATAATCCAAATGAATTGGTGAACATGCTATATTTACATAAGCAAGTATTTCTTCCAATAATTTTGTACATAGACAATACAAATTTTATTTAAATCGGCGTCATTTAAATTCTAAAACACACACACACACACACACACTCTCTCTCTCTGATTATGTAGCTTTCTAATGATTATTCATTCATGAAACTATATTATAATATATACTACTTTGAATGCATGTATCAGATTCAAAACACGCTCTCTAATCTCAAGAATTGTATTATCAACAATTGTCCACCACCAAAACTCAATAATAAATCTCTTTCGATGATATAAAAATGACAGCAAATAGTGAAGTTCACTGAATTGAGACTAGTTCATCATCCCTTTTGAATACAACATTTACCAAGATGATTAACCTAAAGCTCAAACAATCAGAATTCTTTAGGAAATAGCATAAGAGTTCACTTACATTGGATAAGGCTTCGGTTAATTTTTTGACGGTGCGCTATGCTTCATTCTCGAGCAATTCAACATCAATGCTCCCCTCGTCGTCCTCGAAATCCTACTCCAACAATTATTCTTCTTCGTCTTCTCGACGTGAGAGAGCGGTGAGTTGTGGCCGATGAGGTCACGGAATGTGCAGAGACGGCGGTTGGCGGGGGCTGAACGAGTGAGGTTACAAAGCTCCTGCAGAAGACGCCCGTAAGTGCCGCCGTGGGAGCCACCTCATCACCATTATCTCCACCACCAACTTCAACATCAACAGAGAAGACGGGAAAGACTGATTACGGGTCGTTGCTCGCTCCGGCGGAGAGATTGCCGGAGGTAGGAGAGGTTTTTGATTTTGGGGGAAAATGAGGAACGATGGTTTTTGGTTGGGGAAATGAGATGTAACAATAGGAATATTGCACGGAAGGTCCACCATATATGTATAAAATACCATATGCATATCGTGCTCTTGAAACTTAATTGCATTTATCTCCTTTAACAAATTATACCTCTTTCCGTCCTTCAGGAGTAATAACACGTTTGTGTTATTTTTTATTTCCACAATTGTCAATAATTTTCTAAGAATATGCATTCTCTATTTTATTTGTATCGCATTACATATTTTTCAAAGGTAAACTTTATATATTATACAGGTATAATAATTATATCTATTAAATTGTGTATACAAAACAATAAAAAACTAATTTTATTGTGTTCAAGTATAGAATTTCTCATTACAAATATGCAGCACTTCTAAAGTGTTAATTATAGTTGTTCTTATATATATGCAACACTTTCCAAAGTGTTGCTTGCACCATAAAATAAGTAACACTTTGAAAAGTGTTGCAATATCTTATAAAATATGTAGCACTTATAAAAGTGTTACCCTAGCTTTTATAAATGTAACACTTTTTGAAAAGTGTTGCATTAGCTTTTACAAGTGCAACACTTTTCAAAAGTGTTGCCATTGTATAAAATGTGCAACACTTTGAAAAGTGTTGCAGCTAAAGTGTTATCATAGGACAAATTTGTAATAGTGATATTACCAGAACCCCATTTCATCACTCATTAAATGATGTGGATGTCAAATGCTTTTATGACCCATGTACTAATGCATATAAGAAACACATACAACTAAGCAATCATCTTCTAAAAAGAATAATTATTATGCACAAAACAAAATTGTATGCAAACACGCTCATGTATTTAAGCAAAAAGAACCAAAAAAGGGCATTTTATTCTTTCGAACTACCAAATCTAATTGCAGGACCATATACAACTTGAAATAGGACACATGATGATGAAATATGTGAATGTGTCTAAAATAACAAATTTTAGACTTGTTGAAAAAAAATTGGACACATGTATATTTCAAAACTTGAGGAACCGCCTTAACATTGATTTGAATCCATGATCCATTGTAGAGATAGTTTTGTTTGGGTGTTGTAACTGATGAGTTGAATGGTTAATTAAATATTATTTAAACTGTGAATCACGGGGAGGTTGTATTTGGGTTGTATTTTGACTGTGGATGCTCTTAAAAAAATGTTAAGGCGGTTCCTCAACCTCCCCCATTAATCAATTTGGATCCATATCCATCTCCCATTGTGTTTGGTTCAAACACTCACTGTGAGTTTTGTGGGATTTCGGTCATCCGGACAGCAAACCCAACTCCAAACCTATCCCAATATAACCCCACTGCATATGCTTTAAGGTACAACCACGGAAGGCAGAATGTTCATCCAACATTGAGCGTAAATTGGAACCATTATTGATAATAGCATCCAATAATTCCTTACGGTTAAGCACCCTAGTACTCCAAACCTTATCTTTCACCATGAGTGCATGCCGATAGAATTGGGTAGGATTAATTTTTTTTCTTCGTAGCAATTATCATCATAATTAACATCCAGTACATAAATTCTCCCTTTCACACCGTCTTGACTCTTGATCTGTCATAATAATATGATTGATCTGTTTTAAAAAAGCTAAAATTAAAAGAGCTAAAATTGTGGAAATGATTATAATTATGGATAAAGAATCCTGAAATACCTTAGCTGTAGACGGACCGAGATGCATGGCCAATAACTTCTCCTCCTCCATCATCGGTTCATTCAAGGAAGGCGCGGCATTGGAGAACTTAACTCATGATGGAAGTAATCTCTCTCATCTTCCGACTTCCCTGAACGTCGTCAGAACACGAAACGCCGCCATCTCCGTCGTCCTCGATCACCTATTCATGAAGGTTTATGTCTGGAAAATTAGGAATTAGGTTTGAAACAAAAAAAATGATGTCGTTCAGTGCCTTTGTGGGACGTCAGTGTTAAGATCTAAGGGCCTGAAGGTTATATCAGAAAGTATGTGGGGCTCAAGTGTAAATCAGAGAAAGTGGAGGTCTTAAATGCAATTAAAGGCTAAGGAAGAAATGTCAAAGACGAAGAGAAGTTTCTCTGCAACGGAATACCGCAATATGCTTCTCGGTGTTAGTATATAATTCACAAATTGAGCAGTGGTAGTTTACCTTCTTCTTTTTTGAGTTCCGGCAGCAGAGAAAAAACTCTTATCATGAGTTCGGCCTTGGGTTGGTCGTTGTTTCTACTAGTGTTAGCTCTAAACTTGAAATTGTGGTCCCAACAAATGTCAAAAGAGAATAAATGTCAAAAGAGCAACTTTTAGCCACAACATATAAATTACACAATTTATAACCCCAACAAATAAATTTGATCAATTTATATAGTTGAGGCATAAATTGTCCACTATTTTCTCAACCTCTTCTGGTCTTCCTTAGTTAACTTTGTTCTTACATCCCAACTAGCCTGCAAAAATAAATAATCTATTAGCAATCTAAAATCAGTTGCTACCTTATGCATAAGGAAACAATGGTCCATACAGTTGTTAACAAAATATCTTCCCAAACCTCATTCTTGACATCTTCAGGGACATCTTGCCAATTCCTCCAAATAGTTTTGGAAAATATTCGTTTACATTCTTCATCAATTATTTTAGATGAAAGAATAAGCATACTAATTTATATTGTCAATATGATGTATTTCTTTTAAAAAATTTGAACAATTGTTGTAAAAGAATATTCTTGCTAAGTGTGGCTGATTCACACACACATACATATAATCAAAAGTGGTTTTAAAAAATGCTCCTCGATTCGATTATTGTTGTGAATATTCTGAATAAATATGTAGTTTATATTGGGTTATTTCTTCCTTGTGTGAAAATTGTGTCCCAAACAATTGTGGAAGTCCAAACATAAGTAGGGCATTCCAGTCATTTAGCAAACATTACTAGGGTTTATCCTTAAGTGTGTTGACTGCAAATAATGAGAGAGAGAGAGAGAGTAGTGTCGGTAGATCTATCCGTTCGTTCTATCAATCTGCCCCTTAACATTGGCTAAGTTCTTGCAGTGGTTTTAAGATCCTATTTTTGTTGGAAGCAATTTGAGCTTGTTGAGACTAGTTTTAAGAATCTTTGTAACACACCCTTTGTTGATTATTGAAGTAGTGGTGATTCGATTGATTCCGTGGTTTTACCCTTCACATTGGGTATGCAAAAATCGCGTGTCCTGTATATTCTCTTTGCTTCTTTGAATTGGTTGTTTTGTGTGAAGCAGGGGTGATTTTGGGCATTCGTGAAACTCACCCTAAAGGCTCGGTCGGAGCCTTTCTACCTGAACACTTTTCTTCAGTCCCACCTTTAAGAGTTTGGACCGAGAATTCTTTATTTTTCCACTATAACATTTGGTAATTTGTTTCCTCACAGTTTCAGGTTAATATATATATATATAGGGAAGTTGAGTGTGACCATTTCCCATCAGTTTATTGGTCAGAGACAACCAGCTGCCTCGTGATGCATAACAAGATCCAATAAACTCCTCCCATTGACTTTTTTTAAGGATTTCAAATGAACAAATTATATGAAATGACCTTTTTTTTATCGTTTTTTATATAAAAACCTAGCTTAACATTATTGGTAATGACCCTAGCTTGACATGATCGATGCTTGATTAATTCACATATGTTAGTGATCAACCGTAATCAGTGATGACTGATGCTACCAGCTTCCAGTCCCGGTCCGGATTGATGACGAGTCTCCGGCCCGGATGAGGCTTTGTCCGTGCTCCGCGCGCTCTCACCTACAGCCCTGCAAAACAACGCCCCGGAGTATCCCGAGGATAGCTACTCCAGCGTGATGATGAAAGAGGGGCCTTTGAATAGGAGAGAGAATAAGGATATATTGAGAGAGTTTTTATCTGATAGAACATACCTTTCTCCACAAGTCCAAAGCTGTATTTATAGGTGTGAGTGGTCAGCCTCCAGCCCAGAGGCAGTGGTTCTGTCCTTTTGTCCTTATCCGGAGACAGGTCATATTCATGTCCCTTTGTCCCCGGATAACGCCATTCTAGCTGACGTCATATGGGCCGGACTACTCTCTGGGCCGGAGCCTAGATATGGGCCAGAGCCCATATCACCACTAGCCCCCCGAGATATGGGATCCGTCCGGAAGAGCGATCCGGAGGAGGGATCCCGTATCTCATCACGAACGCTTTTCTTTTCTTTGTTGGTTCCGGACGGAGGCCTGCAGTCCGTCCCGGGAGCCCAATACCTGCCCAGATGCGTCTGGGTACGCGCTTGCCGTTTGTACTTCTTGTGCGCGTGCCTTCAAGGCGCATTAATGACGCGTGCTTGCTGTGCCATAAATGCGCTGTCAATTCAAAAAAGTTTTGCTTTTACTTTTCCAAATAAATTCCTTCTCATTTTTCCAGAGAGCAATCATGTCGCCTCGGGACTCGCTCCCCTTTTTTTTTATCAGTTTTATGTCTATAAATAGTGAGCTGCTGCCATCATTTTCGTTTTTCACTTTTCCCATCTCCTGTCTTTCATTCTGCTGTGATATCTCTGCTAATTTCATCCTTCTGTATTTTCTTCAAAATACTTCTTCTTTTTCACTCTTCCTCTTCCTTTAATCATAATGTCTGCTGAGGGTGTTGATGTCACGATAGGGGTTAACCCTGAGCCAGAAATTGATGATCCGAAGCCCGGAGAGACTATCAATATTGATTCAACTGTCAAGGAGCTAGTTCGAGCTATGGTAGTTCCTATTTCCGTTGACTCCCGCTTAACACCGTTCGACGGGGACCATACGACCATCGCTGCCATTCCCCGGAGTCACTTCTTCTACGGAATCACTTTCCCCCTTCCCCAACTGTTTTTGGACATCTTCGAGCACTACCAGATCTCCCCTGCTCAGCTTCAGCCCAACTGCATTGCTGTCGTCCGGGCCTTCTTGCTGAACTGCTACCGGTGCGACATAACCCCGTCCCTTGACTTATTCCGGTCCTTCTATCATTTGGATGCCACAAAGGATGAGAAGGTCTTCACTTTCCAGAAGCGGAAAGGGGTGAAGGACTGCAGCAAGGGTCGCCATGACTACTATGCAAACTGGCAGAAGAACTATTTCATCTTCAACCTGGATGCGTATCCGTGCCCCGTGTGGAATGGTAAGAGGGAGAAGGAGGATAAGGAGGTATTCCGTCCGGACGGCGTCGACGTAGCGGACATCAACAAACTGAGCCTCAATCAAATTGATCTGAACAAGTTTTGGATCAACGGGAAGTACATCTTCCCATTGATGGCGTATGAGGAGGCCGTCTATACTCGGTGTCGCTACTACTTCCCCCGGGACACATCTTGTAAGTCTCTTTTGTTCCGTTCCTTGCTTTATGCTTCTTGTCACTCATTTCCTTCTATCTGTTTGCAGTGTACCCTGAAATCGAGGCGGGTGTAGACCCTCGGTCCGGGTCCATCAAGAACAAGAGCACGGGCGGAAATCCCCCGCCCGGAACTACAAAAACTGCAAACAAGGAGAAGCCAACAACCGGTTCGGGGACCGGCATGAAAACCCCGGACACCGAAGAAGGTGAGAAGGACAAGGAGAAGAAGCGGAAGCGCCAGTTGGCGCTGCTTGCGGGAGAGAAAGCCAAGGCGGAGGCCTTGAAGAAAATCGCGGCTGTGTCCGCGAAACAAACAGACAAACCGACAGCAAACGAACAGTCCTCCGTTTCGGGCAGCGGAGCTGGTAATCGAGCTGCTGCCATCACCCTCGAGGATCCTCCGTCCACCGATGAGGATGATGACCTCCCGCTGTTAAAGAAGCCGAGGAAGAGGATTCCGTCCCATCGCCGCGAAACCGAAACAACTGGGCGGACCGAGACGGGCCAGCATTCGTCCGCGAAGCGGATTGTCCAGCAGGTGGAGAATCCGGACCTTTCCGCGAACAAGAATACTCCGGACAGTAGCTATGCTTCTGGCCGGACCAGCCAGGTAGAACCTCGTTTGTTGCTTATCTTTTGTCCATTTAGTAGATGGTTTGTCTAATTTAACTCTTTGTAGGACTTTGCTGCTTATCTTATCGCTGCTCCGGGTGTTTCTGCGGCCATCAACAAGGCTTATCACACCATGCATACTCAGCTATCCCAGAAGATAAGTGGGCTGGAGCGGACAAGGGGGAACCTGACCCGTGAGCTGGCCGCTGCAGAGGCTCGGACAGCTGAGGCCGAGGCCCGGGCGGCCAGAGCTGAGGCCCGGGTTCAGGAGCTGGAGGACCTTTCTTCTCCGGGTGCACAGCGCGATCTTTGTGTTGCTTTTACGGATAAGGTGCTCCGGAGCGAAGCGTTCGAGAAGAACCTGCAGGGTCTATGTCGCGAATCCAACAGACTCGCAACCCATCAAGTCTATAGGAAGATGCGAGGCTGGGTCCCGGAGGTCCGGAGGGAGGCGTTCACCAAGTTCTACTACCATCCGGACGCCCAGGCCAAATACAACTATGATCTGGACCAGTTCTATCGCGGAGGGGTCGAGAAGATGCAGCCTTCCGTGTTAGCGGTGTTCGATGCTAATCCGGAGGAAAGCCCGGCTTCAGTCTCAGCCGAGTCAGTCCGCGCCTTCAACGAGGGCCTGGTTAACCTGCAGGTTGAAGTGCCTCCCGTCCCGGAGAAGACTGATTCGGAGAAGGCTGACCCGGAGTCTCCTGTTAAGCCCAAGTACATGGAAGTTCTCCAGCTGTATGGATCTCCGGACGCCAATGAGGATGATGGCGGCGATGCCCGGTTCGGGGACGATGAGGAAGGAGATGGCGGTCGTGACGACAACAACCGCAGCGAGGACTCTGATGTAGAGCGCACTCCTTAGCTTTTAATTTCTGTGTAATAGCTTTCATCCGGATAGGTCTGATCTTCTGTTGTTTAGTGTAGGAAGGACAATAGCGAGGACTCGGATGGGGATGACAACCCTCCGGATGATGTAATCTTTCTACCATTTTATGAAACTAATCTTTTCTTCTTCCTATACTTGTGTTTAATTTTCGTATTCATTGCATTTTTGCTTGTCCGCAGCCCCGAGGTCCGAATCCGGTTCTCCGGACCGGTGACTCACATGACCATCATTCATCAGCTAGCTCTCATTCTACGAGCCCTCCGTGTCCTAGGTGCGCGGAGTTGGAGGCGGAACTTTCCGGATGGACGATGGGTGGGGAGCGAACTCGCGAACTCTTCATCCGATCCGGAATGGAGTCCCTGATGGAAGAGTTTCAGGATATCCCAACCTTGGCCGCTTGCCTCCGAGAGATATCAGAGGAGTTCGGCACTCTGTCCCAGTGTCGGGATTTTGCTCGAGAGCGGATCAGCGCGACCAATGATGCGGACGAGACGATCTCCATGCTGCAAGCGGAGCACGAAGACTACAAGGCCAAGCTGAAAACCGAGTTGGATTTAGTCTAGTCCCTGCTTCCGTTTTATGCCGAGAAGTTGAAGTGGCTGGCCAGCCGGACGGATTTTCAACGAGATTATCTGAAGCTGGAAGAAGAGAATCAAGTGCTTGCCGGCCGGGTGATGGTCCTCCGGGAGAATCTGATGACCTTGCAACTGTCATACCATCTGACCGGACTCCGCCTCGGACTCGTCACTCCGACCATATACCGCAACTTCCCTCGTGCCGTCAGTGCTTTGATCGTCCGGATGTTTAAGTTGGGGTGGAACGATCGGGAGTCTCCGTATCGTCCTGCATTCGAGGAGGCCGTTGAATGGTGGAAGCGGATGCATGCCGGCAGTACTCTCCCTCCCTCGCTGACCCTGATTCCGAGCCAGGTGGCGATAGACTTCACCTTCGAAAGGTATACTGGCATCCAGGTTTCTGTCGATCCGGAAGAATCTGCCCGTCGCGTAGAGCGGCTCCGTCAAGATGCCTCCGTCATTCGTCCCTTCATCATTAGGGAACTAGCCGAATTGGCGAGGCGACGTCAGGCTCGTCTCCGGGGGGTCCAGAATACTCGTGTCCGGGCGAGCCAGAATGCTCGTGGCGGGAACAGTCGGGGCCTCAACTCTGTCCTTAACCGACTGGCGAAGCAGTCAGCACGGGGAAGGGGGAGGGGTGCCCAACAGGCGGCAAGGGGAAGGGGAAGAAGCATCCAACCAGCTCGCCGTCCCCAAGTCCCCGTTCGGATTCGCTCTCCTTCGCGATATCCGAGCCAGAATCCCTTTCGTCCGTCTCGAGCTGGACCTCCGGTCAAGGGCAAAGGGAAGGCCAAAGCCACAAAGGAGACCATGCAGTCCTCCGATTCCGACTCTGACGAGATCTTCGGCTCTGATCCGGATGGAGCTGGTCCATCGGAACTTCCGCCCATTCCTCCCTTTCCGTATCGAGGACCGGTGGGTCAAAGCAGCGGGAATGAGGTCCACGATCTTGAAGACGACATTCCGGGGCGGACTCCTTCTGCCCTGGATCAGGAAAGGGCTCAAGACCCCAGGCCTCCATCACCAGAGAACGGAGCTATGTTGCCTCCTACTCCGGAACCTCCTACTCCGGAGCCCACCTCTCCTCCTGTCGATTGGGACATTCCTTGGCCCAATAGATAGGTTTTATTTCTCTTTTGTATCTGCGTCCGTCCGGACGTAACAGATTGTACAATTGTATCATTTATTCAAATGTGATTTCTTTGTATGTCGGGATAGCTTATTCAAGCGTTTTTCCTTGTTGTTTGATCAAACCGTTTTATCCTTTTGTTTTGCTCACCTTCGTTGGTTTATTCAAACACTTCGGAGGATTTTATTTGTTCGTCTTTGCTCACTCCGTCCGTTTGTCCAAACGATCCGGAGGATTCTAATTGTGCAGGATTGAAAAATAGTACATAGTAAAATTGAACAAGTATAAAATTTAACAACTCTTCATTCAAATAATCGGACTCCGGCTAGACATACCCTTTGTCTAAATGCGGCCGGAGCCAAGTACATAGTAAATAGGACGGAACGGAATCCTAGGCTCAACCCTAGCCATAGGACCCGGAACTACATACTTGCTGAAAAGAAAAGACAACTTACAGAACTCTATCGGAAAGCATACCTACTCAGGATGCTCCGTAAAACCTTCGCAAGTTGGTGATGTTCCACCTTCTGGGGATTGCACGTCCGGACTGATCCGCCAGCTCATAACTCCCACCCGGATATGAGGCTGTGACTTGGTACGGGCCTTCCCAGTTTGGTGCCAGTTTGCCAGTGGCCTCCTTCAGACTCTTATCATTCCTCCTCATCACCCAATCTCCGGGGACGAATGATTCCTTCCTGACACGCTTGTCGTGGTAACGCTTCATCCGCTCCTTCACCTTGGCTTCATGCAGCGCTGCCTGCTCTCGTTTTTCCTCCAAGAGGTCCAAATCCAGCAACCTGCTTGATCCGAGCGGAGAGCTCCGTCCGGCCTGGTCTTCATCCCAAGTGAGGGTCCGGAGACTGGGGACTCCCACTTCAGCTGGTATAACTGCCTCCGCCCCGTATACCAAACTGTATGGCGACTGGCCCGTTGCGGATCCTTCAGTCGTCCTGTATGCCCAAAGAACGCTTGGCAGCTCATCGACCCAGTTTCCTCGTGCCCCCTGCAAGCGAGTCTTCAGCCCATTCACCACTGTCCGGTTGGTAACTTCCACTTGACCGTTGGCCTGCGGGTGGTAAACGGATGTGAGCCGCTGCCTAATTCCGTACTCCTTGCACCAAGATCGAAACGGGTCATTTTCAAACTGAGCTCCGTTATCCGTGACGATGTACTTCGGGATTCCGTAGCGGCAGATAATGTTCTTCCAACAAAACTTGACGCAAGTGCTACCACGGATGTTTGTAAGGGGTTCAGCCTCCACCCACTTGCTGAAGTAGTCGATCGCTACTATCAAGTACTTGAATCCTCCCGGAGCGGAGGGGAAAGGTCCGACCAGATCGATGCCCCATCTATCAAAAGGCCACGAGCCGGTGATCCCGACCCTTTCTTCTTGCGGAACATGAATGAGGGGAGCAAACCTTTGGCACTGAACACAGGAGCGGACGTACTTCTGTGCTTCTTCAAACAGGGTCGCCCAGTAGTAGCCCGTGCACATTATCTTTCTTGCTATGGTCCGGGCTCCTTGGTGACTGCCGTTCGGTCCTTCATGCATCTCCTTCACGATCCGGGCTGCCTCATCCGAGTCTACGCACCTTAACCACGGTTGGAGATATCCTTGTCTGAGCAGGGTTCCATCAACTATGGTGTAGTGTGGTGCCTTCTGTCGGATTTTCCGTGCCAGTGTCTTGTCTTCCGGGAGCTTTCCGTGCTGCAAATAGTCGAAGAAGGGGGCCATCCATGACTCCTTTTGCACTTCCACTGCTGCCACTAGTGGGACGTCGTAACTCCGGGCGGATAGGGTCTCCATCATTAAGTTGCTTTCCGCGTCTGGCTTGATCTCAGAAGAAGCAAGTTTGCTTAAAGCGTCCGCCTTACCGTTGTCCTCGCGAGGGATCTGTGTTATGGTAATGCCACGGAACTTGGCCAGTAATGGTTTAACCGCCTCAAGGTACTTCTGCAAACTCCGCTCCTTTGCCTCATATTCTCCATTCACCTGCTGAACCACTATCTGAGAATCGCTGTACACCTCAACGTCCGTGACCCCTATCTCCAATGCCAGTCGGAGTCCGGCCAGGAGTGCCTCATACTCTGCCTCGTTGTTGGTTGCCCGGAAAGCAAACTGGATAGCATACCTGTACTCCATTCCTTGTGGGCTAGTAAGCAGGACGCCAGCCCCGCCCCCATTAGCATGAGACGATCCGTCCACATGCAACTTCCATTTGTCAGAGGGTGGTTCCGATCCGGACGGCTCTCCTGAAGGTTCAGTCATTTCTACCAAAAAGTCCGCCAGGGCTTGCCCCTTAATAGCCTTCCGGGGATGATACTTGATCTCGTGCTCCCCAAGCTCAACTGCCCACTTCATCATCCGACCCGAGGCTTCCGGCTTCAGCATGATCTGTCTCAACGGATGATTCGTCAAAACCGTGATCGGATGACCTTGGAAATATGGTCGGAGGCGCCGGGAAGCATGGACCAATGCCAGTATCAGCCTTTCCAAAGCAGTGTACCTCGTTTCCGGACCTTGGAGTGCCCTGCTCACAAAGTAAACCGGACGCTGCACCTTACCATCCTCTCGGACCAGAGCAGGGCTTATAGCGTGTTCCGTCGCAGCTATGTAGAGGAAAAGCTCTTCTCCGGGCAACGGCTTGGATAAGGTAGGGAGGCTTGCTAGATGAGCCTTGAGATCCGTGAATGCCTGGTCACATGCCTCCGTCCACTCGAACGGCTTGGCTCTGCGGAGTATGTTAAAAAACGGGAGCTGCTTCTCAGCCCCCCGAGCAAGAAATCGGCTCAGAGCAGCTAGCGACCCGGTCAGTTTTTGTACGTCCTTCACCCCTCTCGGAGGAGGCATCTCCATAAGGGCCGATATCTTCTCCGGGTTGACATCAATTCCTCTAGCCGACACCATGTAGCCAAGGAACTTCCCTGCTCCTACTCCGATGGTACTTTTTCCTGGGCTGAGCTTGAGATTCGCCGTCCGGAGCACGTCGAACATCTCCCGGAGGTCGGACAAAAAAGACTCGTACGTCCGGCTCTTGACCACCATGTCATCCACATAGACCTCCAGGTTCCGTCCCATCTGGTTCCGAAACAGCTTGTCCGCCATCCTCTGGTATGTTGCACCTGCGTTTTTCAGTCCGAAAGGCATTTTCCTGTAGCAAAAAGTACCAAAGTCAGTGATAAAAGATGTTTTGGGGCGGTCATCCTTGGCCATCGTAATCTGGTGGTACCCTCGGTGCGCATCAAAGAATGCCAACACTTGGTAACCAGTAATAGCCTCGACCAACTGGTCGATGGAGGGGAGCGGATAGCTATCTTTCGGACAGCATTTGTTTAGGTCTGTGAAGTCAATACACATTCTCCAAGAGCCATCGTGCTTCTTCACCAGAACTGGGTTTGCTATCCACTCCGGGTATGATATCTCCTCCACGATTCCGGCACTCAACAGTCTACCCACCTCCGCTCGGATCTCCTCCACGCGTTCCGGGGCGAGGGGCCTCTTCTTCTGCCTGATCGGTTTCAGCTCCGGAAAGACATTGAGCCTGTGGACTGCGATCTCCTCCGGAACACCAGTCAAGTCCTCCGTCCCCCAGGAAAACACATCCTCGTACTCCGCCAACAAGCTTCGCAACTCCATCTTAACGTCATCCGGCATGTTCTTCCCCACACTGACTACCCCCTTCTGTCCGACCATCATATCTTCCACTTCATAAGACGGTGCCTCTCCATGGATGGCTCCTACCAAGTCCGCTTTGGCTTTTCCCTTGTCCGAGGCGGATAGCTTGGATTGGCCCTCCCCGGGCCGGGCGTCCTTGATGGCGGTCAGCATGCAACTCCGGGCGGTTTGCTGATGGCCCCGGACGGATGCGATACCGTTTTCCGTGGGGAACTTCATAATCAAGTGGAAAGGCGAACATATAGCCCGTGCCTGTGACAACCAAGGTCTTCCAATGATCATGTTGTAAGGGGAAACAGCATCAATGACGGCGAAGTTACACTCCACCGTGGCCCGCTTCGTCGGATCCTAGAAATCCGTCAGGGTAACTTTCAAAGGGATGATTCCGAGCGGATGGACAGTCCGTCCGGTAAACCCTGAAAGGGGGGTATGACACGGTTTTAAGTTTTGTCGTCCGATCCCGAGCTGATCAAAGCATTCCGCGAACATGATCTCCACACTGCTGCCATCATCGACGAACACTCGTTTGATCAGCACTCCTTCGACATCTGCCATTACCACCATCGGATCCGAATGGGGAACCTGTGGGGGTACCGGATCCTCATCCGAAAAGGTGATAGTCTCACTCGGCTTGAACCTCTTCTCTTGTATCTCACCCGGAGGCACGTATCTACTTTTGGCCTTGATCGCCGTCATAGAACAGAGTCCGTTGCCGACGATTCCGTTTATCACATTGATCATCCGGGGCTGAGCTGGGGGTTGTACTGGTGCGGCCTGTCTTGGTGCCGGGTTAGCCTGGTTCCCCCCTCGGGGGCGATTATTCCTATTTCTTTTCCGACCTTGTCCGGCTGCAGCTGCCGGAGCTTGGGCCGGGCGTCCAAGTCCTTCTCCCGCCACGCAATCTCTTAACTGGCCTGCTCCGATCAATCTTTCAATGTCCGACCGGAGCGCCCTACATCCCTCCGTGGTATGTCCGTGTGACTTGTGAAACTCGCACCACTTATCCGCATTTGCTGGTGCCGGCACGCCAACAATGGGTTGCGGATCCGTAAACAGACCTCGGTGAACCGCGAGGATCTCCGTACGGGTCTTTGAGAGAGGGGTGTAGGTCGGCCGAGCGATGGCTGCCGGAGCTGGTGCTGCTGTCGCCGGGGCGGGTAATCGTCTGGCTTGATCCGTCCGAGCAGGAGTCCCTGCAGCGGTGGTTTGGGTCCCCGTCACTGTGAGAGACCGTTGCTCGAAAAAGCCCACCGTTGTCATCCGGACTTGGTTGGCATCGTGCACCGTACAATGCATCTCCACCACCAACTGGAGGTGATAGTATGATGTAGGCATATTCTTCATGAGCTCGATGTAGAAGGTGTTGTCCCTCAGTCCGTTGACGAAGTTGTGGATAATGGCCTTCTCCTGCAAGTGCCGGTCCACCACCTTCATCGTCGCAGCTATGTACCGGGTGTAGAATTCCCAGGTAGTCTCCGTCTCCAGCTGCCTCATTGCCAGGACCGTGGCGAGGTTCACAAATGTATGCTTCATGGCGGAATAGCGCCGGACCAGAGCTATGGCGAAATCCCAAAAATGTCGGAGTGTACCGTTCGGCAGACCCTTGAACCATGTTAAGCAATTGCCCCGGAGGTATGAAGGCACCATCTTACACTGTAGCTCCTCCGGAATGTCCCTTGCAATCATGATACTTGCATAAGTATGAACGAACTCCTCCGGGTCACCTTCTCCGTTGTAGGTAGGTAGTCCGTCCGGAGCCTTGGTTCCGGCTGGCCACTTGAAACTCAACACCTCCGGAACCCAAGGTGACTGTGGACCGATCCCATTCCGTCCGATTAGGCGATTAAGACGATCTTCAATGGAATCCGGACAGAAAGGTGTTTGAAAACCAAAACCTCCGGGGAATCCTCCTCCGGCAGGCGGCATCCCATACATCATCTGCTGCTGACCCGCGGGTCCTCCGGCAGGTTGCATCCCAAACATCATCTGCTGTTGTCCTCCGGGTGCACCCATCCCATAGCCTTGCTGGGTGCCGTATCCCTGCTGGGTTTGTGCTCCCTAGTAAGGTGGTGCGTTCGGATTCAACCCAGCAGTCTGCTGTTGATGTCCGCCCGGGTATGGGTTTAGGTTTGGTGCTCTCGGTTGATCCGGAGGCGGCTTGTCCGCCTCACCTCGTTGAGCTGCCTTCCACTCTTGGAACTGTTGATACTCCGTCATGTTCGTCCTCAGGATGTTGCCTCCAAGTCCGGAATCATGACGCTTACGCTCCTCCCGTCCGGCCTTCCGCCCCATTCGGGGTCTAATCGACCGGCTCTGAGCATCGTCCTCCGTGCTATATCCTTCCGGAGATTCCTCAGGCTCATAATCCTCGGCTTCCTCAGAACCGGATCCCTCAGGACGATCCGGATCAGGCGTCTCATCCCCTTCCGACGACGCCTGGTTATCAAACTGGTTCTGATTCCGCGCCTCACGTTCGCAGACGCTCCCTAGCCTCGCGCTGGATATCAGCCAGAGTTCGCTCGGAAGCTGGCTTCTTCCCTTTCACCTTCTCCGTTGCTAGGCGCTGTCGCCGACGCTCCTCAGCCTCGGTCCTTTTCTCTGCTGCCGCCTGCTTGGCTTGGAGAATCCGTTCCTTCTCGGCTGCTACCTTCTGAGCTCTAACTGTAGCGGCTTTTCTGGTTTTTGGCCCTCCTCCCGCTTCCTCCTCCGTCGGGAGAGGGTTCTTTCTTGGTCGTCCGCGCGGCATGGACGTGACTTGTAACTGGAAATATTTTTTATGAGGTCCCACTGGGCGTGCCAACTGATGCTACCAGCTTCCAGTCCGGGTCCGGATTGATGACGAGTCTCCGGCCCGGATGAGGCTTTGTCCGTGCTCCGCGCGCTCTCACCTAAAGCCCTGCAAAACAACGCCCCGGAGTATCCCGAGGATAGCTACTCCAGCGTGATGATGAAAGAGGGGCCTTTGAATAGGAGAGAGAATAAGGATATATTGAGAGAGTTTTTATCTGATAGAACATACCTTTCTCCACAAGTCCAAAGCTGTATTTATAGGTGTGAGTGGTCAGCCTCCAGCCCAGAGGCAGTGGTCCTGTCCTTTTGTCCTTATCCGGAGACAGGTCATATTCATGTCCCTTTGTCCCCGGATAACGCCATTCTAGCTGACGTCATATGGGCCGGACTACTCTCTGGGCCGGAGCCTAGATATGGGCCAGAGCCCATATCACCAATGACAACCTAAAACATGTCATTGATCATTTTTTTAATATATTTATTAATAAGTTAAAGATTTTTTTTTGTTTACACTGCCCATAGAGATATAAGTCAAACTCCAAACACGAGAACAGAAAGTCAACTATCAAGGCAAAAATATCACTAATCATCCTTTCAATTAAGTTCCACTTGAACAATTTTATACTTCAAGCTGATCATATAATAAAATTTTATATGTATATATAATCCCTAAGTCTTGAATTTTACATTTCTAATAATTTCCCAGATTAACTTTTAGTGAACACTGCAGGTACATCATCATAAATTCTGCATTATTATTCAAAATGGTAGTTATAAATTATCCAAGACAAAGTCTCCTGATGCCAACCACTTAATAATTTAGCAGGCTAGTAGCATATATTCCACTCATTGCAGATTTCTTCAGAATTTATGCATGCCTCCAAAGCTCCAACAAGTTTCTAAGTTTTCTGAGCGCAAAATGACCATAAATATGGCCTTTTTTCCAGCAGTTTTGCTGCTCTTTTGCGTTGCAGTTCTTGCTTCTTCTGATGCAGCAGTCCTTCCTCCCGATGAAGGTACATAATCAAATGATCACACACGCTTCTGCTGTTTTTTGTGTATATTTTCAATTAGAATTTCGATATCATCTTGTGAGATCTTGTTAGATTCATTCTATGAAACATGGTATCAAGTTATTAAACCATGCAAGTAAAAATCACTATTTTTTTTAATCTGCAGTAAGTGCTCTTCGTGAAATTGGAGCGAGCTTAAACAAACGGGACTGGGATTTCACGGTGGATCCATGCAGTGGTTTGAATAACTGGGTTAACGCAAGTTCCAACAAAGATAATCGAAACGCTGTTACTTGTGATTGTTCTTTTCTCAACAGTACAGTATGTCACGTTACTGGCATGTAAGTGTGATATTATATATGTCACTTGTGTTTTATTAGATTTAGTTTTTTTTTTAATCTTAAAGAAATGAAATTTTGAATGAATTATGAAATCTTTGTGCGTTGATATATTTTCCCGACAGATTAACTTTTCAGTCTTAATTAAAATAATACATATTTATATAAAGATTTTGTATTTTTTTGTTGAAACATGTTTAGCTTAACATTTAAATTTAAAACATATAGTGGTAGTTTCATAATGTTTAAGATAACTAGTTGGACTTTAATTTATTTCAAGAGACTATGTTAATTTTTCTACATATTTTTTCTAAAGGTTATGGAAGTGCAACTATATATACAATCAAGCATGTAAATGGAAAATATATTTATATGAAATACATCGCTTTTAAGTTAAAAGATCTGCGATTCAGATTTAAAGCTACACTATTTAAGTTGATTTAAGTTTAAACATATAAGGATTTTCCTGAAATGTTTACCATAATTGGTAATTTAGGTCTTTTTCAAAACGTTACCATAAAACAAGCAAAACGAAAATAAGTTCCACTCCTAAGTGCTCAAATTGCTTCTTCGATTAGGGTTTGACATTTCCATGGAATCTGAAAAGTCGAACCCTAATTTTACTGACACAAATAACCAACATACCATCTTCTTAAAAGCTTCGTCGGAACCCTAATTTAATATATATGTTGATGGTGTAGAGTGATGAAAGTGCAGAACCTTTCGGGAACACTGCCGCCTACGCTCACCAAACTCCCTTTTCTACAGGAACTGTAAGTACTACTGCACCTTAATAATAATATATAACCATTAATATATCTCTAATTTCACAAATAGTTAATATGTAATGACTGTAATTTTCCAGTGATTTGACAAGGAATTTCCTCAACGGAACTATCCCTGCAGAATGGGGTTCCATGCAGCTCGTAAACATGTATGTCTCACTTTCTCTCTTTTTACTTATAATTTATTCCAGGCTGCAATTTTTATTTTATTTTTTTGGGTGTGGTTTTGCAGTTCTGTGATTGGGAACAGATTAACAGGGCCAATACCCAAGGAATTGGGAAATATCAGCACATTAGTCAATGTGTAAGACTTGTGTTTATGTTTCTTTGATGATCATGTTCATTTATTTCACCCGTGCTTCGAGTTAAGGTTTTGATCAATTACATGTCTGGTAGGTCTGTGGATGGAAATCTGTTATCTGGGCGCATTCCTCCGGAGCTTGGTAACCTGTCTAAAAGCATTATGTTGTGAGAACCCTAATTTTCATGTCAATATCATAACCTATCACCTGTTCTTGAAATAAATGAAAGAAATATCACTAACAATTCATTTTCTGCAAATTAAGGTCGCTTAGCTCAAACTACTTCACTGGGGAGTTGCCTCAAGAGCTTGCTAAGCTGACCACTTTGAAGGATTTGTATGCATCTCATCCTAATTCACTTCCATATTTCTTGTAAATGGTTTTCTACATTTCATGAACACATTTGATAAAATCTTTCAAATGCAGTCGTATTAACGATAACCAATTCAATGGAAGTATACCAAGCTTTATCCAGAACTGGACTAATCTTACGAGGCTGTGAGACATAACTAAGCCTCCTATGTTATTCAGGTTTTCTTATCATTTTTATCTTCGGTTACTAATTAAATGATGATGCATGTCAGCTCGATTCAGGCTAGCGGTCTTAGTGGCCCTATACCTCCAGGAATCGCTTCCTTGACAAAGTTAACGGATTTGTGAGTTCTTAAATTACCTTAATAGCATAATATCTGAAAATATATCCTTTCGAAGCTCTTTGCTTAATTTTTTTTGAGTTCATTTGAACAGAAGAATCAGTGATTTATATGGAAACGGCACCACATTTCCTCCGATATCTGGTGCATTAGATTTGAAGACACTGTGAGTTATTTGGATGATAATTGATTTACCAAAAGATGAATTAATTTAAGCTAATCTGTTATATATTTGCAATTGGCTGGCAGTGTACTGAGGAGTTGTAATATTACTGGACAGTTGCCAGATTATCTTGGCTCGATGACAAAGTTGACAACATTGTGAGTTTGGAAAGATCAATAAGCCTAATCTTGTCCATTCATCTTATCGGGTGATCAGAAGTTTTATCTTCTCTTGCAGTGATTTAAGTTTCAACAAGTTAACCGGACCAATTCCAGGCAGCTATAGCAATCTATGGGATGTAGATTTCATGTAGGATTTAATCTGGACCAGTCTATTTCCCATTTTATGGTGCTAAACTAAATTGCAGATTAACTTATAAACGACGCTATTTTTTCTAGATTTCTGTCTGGCAACATGCTTTCAGGAGAACTGCCTGATTGGGTGCTGAATGCAGGACATGCCATGTAAGTTGAACATTATTGATTTTCTTCATTTTAGTCTAAAGGCCAATTTTAGTTTGACATTCATAATTAAAGAACTATCTGAAGAAAAGAACATCTATAAGAATCATGTTAGATTGTTCATTATGATTGAAAATATGTAAATGATCATTTTTATATCATAAATTCAGTGACCTTTCATACAACAATTTCTCTGGAAGTGCAGTGATGACTTCAGAATGTCAGCCTCGACAAACGTAAGTTCTTTTAACTTTACAATTTCTACATATCTGTTATTGTATCATTTCTGAGATTAAATCTATTCCAGGAACTTGTTTGCAAGCTCTTCTGAAGGAAACACATCGTAAGTTTCCAATATATACAGCACTCGATCTCATCACCTTGTCAGTTATGAAAATAGCATTTAAACATAATGGAGTCTCAAGTTATGGTAACTTTGTTTCCGTGCTTCATTAATTTTTCAGACACATAGTTTCATGCTTGAGCAGCTTTGGCTGTCCAAAAAGTAAGTAACTTGCTATTTTGCTGCTCAATTGATTTTCTTTTCTATGATTATTTAAGGAATCAAACTAATGGTTGTGCTGTACATTGTTGCATTGTTAATTGTAGCTGTTTACTCTCTACATATAAACTGTGGTGGAAGAGAAGTAACAGTTGATGGTACAATTTATGAAAAAGATATGGCCTCTAGTGGAGCTTCAATGTTTGAATCGACTCGTAACTGGGCAGTTAGCAGTACCGGAAACTTCTTAGATAATAACCTCGATGGTGATTCATACGTCTTGAATAGTTCGTTTATGCCTGGAAACGATGTCGATTTATACAGAAATGCGCGATTATCGCCACTTTCCCTGACATACTATGGTTTCTGCATGGGAAATGGTAACTACACTGTAAATCTTCATTTTGCTGAAATCATGTTCACTGAAGACAGGTCATATACAAGCCTCGGGAGGCGAATCTTTGATATCTACATTCAGGTTAGCACAAAAGTGAACTGATTAATTTTTGTACTGATTCCTAAGGAGGAATTCTACATGATTTTGTTCAGGGGAAGTTGGTGAGGAAAGATTTTAATATCAAGGATGAGGCCGGGGGAAATTTTAGGCCTATTGTTAGGAAATTTACTGCTGTGGTAAAGGATAATACTTTAGATATCCGGTTCTTTTGGTCTGGAAAGGGTACTACTCTTTTACCGGTTAGGGGAGTGTACGGACCTCTGATATCCGCAATCTCTATCGAGCCTGGTAAGCTTAATACCATCTAACATGTCACCGAGTTTGTGTTTCGCTATTTAAAAAGATATAGCAATGTAATTATCATTCTTCCTGTTATGATAGCTTTGAATATTATTATTAACAGATTCCTGCATTTGATCAAATAAAAAGTTTAGAACATTGAATTGTGATACATCATTGAAATAATGATATATGCTTCAAAAAATATCATTTTAATTTTCTGGAAAGGAACACTTATCTATTTCTACCCTGTGTTCATGTTTACTTTGAATCCAGATTTTAAGCCTCCTCCAGAAAATGGTGGTGGCGTGTCAGCGGGTGCTATAGTTGGGGCTGTGATTGCAGTTCTCGCATTCATTTCTGCGGTGTTAATCATTCTTTGGTGGAAAGGTTGTTTCATAAACCGAGACACACTGGAATACGGTAAGTAACTATTCATTTGATACTAATAAGAATGTATATATGGTTAAGATGATGCAACAAGCTTGTTTTACCTCTCCTTGTACTCACTTTGGGATAACTATTGAATCATATTTGATCATTGAACATCTTCTGAGTGTTTTTGCAGAATTGAGAGGGGTAGAGTTGCAGACAGGATCATTCACTCTCAGACAGATTAAAGCTGCGACAAAAAACTTTGATCCAGCAAACAAAATTGGAGAAGGTGGTTTTGGTCCGGTGTACAAGGTGATTCAGCTAAATGTTTATCTTCCATTGTTTATACCATTGGTTGTTTAGTTTATTCTGACATTATTCTGATTGTTTAGGGTGATTTGGGTGATGGAAATATAATTGCTGTAAAGCAACTTTCTTCAAAATCAAAACAAGGGAATCGCGAGTTTGTAAATGAAATAGGCATGATATCAGCTCTACAGCATCCTAACCTTGTTAAGCTCTATGGATGCTGCATCGAGGGTAACCAGCTACTGCTTGTATACGAGTATATGGAGAATAACAGCCTTGCTCGTGCCTTGTTTGGTAAGTTCAAACGTCCTTTTTACTTTGTCAGGTTAATATATTTCCGTTACATTATCTTGATATGTAAACTTGAATTTGCTTCTAGGAGCCAAGGAGCATCAGTTGGAAATAGATTGGCCAACAAGGCGTAAAATTTGTATTGCTGTAGCAAGAGGTCTGGCTTATCTCCATGAAGAATCAAGGTTGAAGATTGTTCACAGAGATATTAAGGCCACAAATGTTCTTCTTGATAAGGATCTGAATCCCAAAATATCCGACTTTGGTCTAGCTAAGCTTGATGATGAAGAAAATACCCATATTAGTACTCGCATTGCTGGAACATTGTGAGTCGCATCAAATATCATTTTTTTGCTTTTACATGCGAACATGATGTTCAATTTTCATTCCCTTTTTCTTTGAGATTCATTTCTGATTTCATGTTTCTGAATCGTAGTGGATATATGGCACCAGAATATGCAATGAGAGGATACTTAACAGACAAAGCCGATGTTTACAGCTTTGGAGTTGTCCTCTTGGAAATTGTGAGTGGGAGGAGCAACACTAGTATTAGTCCAAAGGAGGACTGTTTTTACATACTAGACTGGGTAAAGCTCATAATCTCTTTCCTAGATTTTCATTTCTTTGCTGGGTTTTTATCTCTTTCAAGTAAAATTATTTTTCGAATGACAATCTTGACCTAAATGGAATGATTAATGTTATAACCATGGTCTTGAATATTCATTTGCAGGCGAATCAGTTAAATTCTGAAGGGAATCTTATGGATCTGGTCGATGCAAGACTAGGATTAAACTACAACGGAGAGGAGGTTATGCGAACATTGCAGATCGCGCTTATGTGCGCGAGTGTCTTGCCCGCTGATAGACCTAGTATGTCGTCTGTGGTAAGCATGCTGGAAGGACGAGCGGGATTTTTCGATAAGAAGAAGAAAAACAAGGTTAAGCCCCTGGAGGTCAAAAAACACAAGGAAATATCTGCAGATGCAGATGATTCCCAGATTTCAACCAATATGCAGTTTACTGCTTCATCAACATCTGATGGGGATCTTTACCCGATTACTATGGACACTGAGTATTTGGAGAACAGGCTGTAGAGAAACAACAGGTTTCTTTTGGTGTAAATATATATTGAAACAATTCGTTCTTCTTGTGGAGCTAGCTAGAATATTGGCTGGTTTTGCATAGTGAGTGTAAAGATATAATGATATTGTGAGCTCAAGTGAGTAAATTATAATAGGGATATGCTACCATTCATTTCAGTGTAAAAATATTATTTAATAAATTAGTATGTAAAATAGTGAACACTACACTAATTAATATTGGCAATTATCAACTTACATATTTATGGTCTTTTTTAACAAAATGCCCATGGAGGTATTATTTTGTGATGCTTTTGAAATAAATAAAGAGCTGGATACATCATTAAGAAGGATAGAGATGGATGTATTATTAATGGTTAATCTTATCATGATCAATTCAGCTATAACTAGTATAATCCCGTGGTGATGCACGGGCGTTTGTTAATATAAATTATAAGAAATATAATATGTTGCGTACAAATAAAATACTATTTTATTTTGTAATATATAAATACATTAACTTATATTTATTTTTACATAATAAATACATGCCACTTTCTTCTTTAAGAAATATTAAACCATAAATATACCGTTTTGTAAAATATTCATTTTTAAAAATATTATATTGCATAAAAATAGTAAAAACTTTAACTTAAAAATAAATACATGTTTTTATAAATTTTTGTAAAGATATAGTGAATTTTAACCTAAACATGACAAAACATATATAGCTGATGTTGATCAGTGAATAATTTATAAGTAATGTTAAATGGACCGAATATTTATTTTTATGAAATACGAAAACTGTTCCAAACTAAAGAAAAGAAATGCGTTATAAAAAAAATAAAACATAAAGAAGGCACAGTACAGCACAAATGAATATGACAAAAGAAATAAACAACTCATTAATTCCCAATTTTTATTTCTTTGGTTGCATGAATTAATTGTGAATTAACACACCAAACTAAATATCCATTGATACTGACATGATGTATACCAACCAAATAAAATTTTTATTTTAATTCACTTGTCAATTAATTTACATTGATACGGGAGGCCAAGTAAAACGTTTCATGTTAATTCACTTATCAATTATTTTCATATGAATTCTAAACGTAAAAACTTAAATCCTTTTAACAAACCGACTAAGCGAAACACAGAGCGACACCAAACTAACTGAATCCAATATAAAAAAAATGGTTTGTAGACTAACTGAATCCAATATAAAAAAAATGGTTTGTAGCATCAACTTCAGTTCTTTGTCTCTACTGGTAGTTCTGCCTCAGTAATCCTACTTTTGGAATGATTTTTACCTCAATTTTGTGATGCTGTGTTGAACTGATATTGCAACACTAATCTAATCTACTTGTCACTAAAACCAGAAAATTAAATAATAGAGATTATGTCAATTTCAGAACCTCATATCGCGGAGGCTGGCCGCTAATAAATAGAGGTGTTCAAAAGTCTTGAAATGGTAATAGTAGCAGTTGAAATATTGGCACAAGTCTTGCAACGACTCTACAGTTGATTGTTCACTTCGTCGGTTAATTTCGTTAATTCAATTTAACAATAAAATTTTATCTAAAAAATAAAAATAAAATTTTAAAATTGAACAATTGTGAAAAACGTGCTTGTAACTATCTTATAAGTTTTGCTATCATATAATAATTACTTTAAATTGCTGTAAAAATTTAAAGAAAAGACACAAAATGCTGTTGACTCTATACACATCGATATTGTTTACTTCTCATTTCAAGTCAGCATCTCACAAAACACATTTCAGTATAAATTTATATGAATAATAATATTACCTCTATTATAAAATAAATTATTATTTTCATTTGAAATTGTATCAATTTGTGTGTCGTTATCAATGATTAGACACAACTTTTTAAGGAGTATAATAAAGTATAAAGTTGTCATGTCTGCTTGAGATGAAATTTTGTTAAACTGCACTAAATTCAAATATATTGAAATGCATGGAAAAATATAAATATATTATCTGAACATAAAATATAAATATATTTAAATAAAACGGAACTGGAATTGTTTTTTGAAGTATGCGGTAGAAATATTACAAATTTTAATGAAAAATAGGATCTAATGAACTGATCAACTGAACAGTCTGAACTGAATATAGAAATAAATTTAAATATATTTTCACCTGAACTAACAAAATTTTTGTTAATATATATAATTAGCTAACAACGACTAATTTAACAACGACTGGATGCTTTGATTGATTAAATCCAATCAATTAATGTAGCGAGCTAATTAATAATTGCATAAATTCCAATGATCCCTTCAAAAATGCTGATTTCTTCAAAAAATTTATGAATGATTCCAAAAGTTTCAAACTTCTCTCTGAGCAAAAAATGACCAAAACTATGGCATTTCCCTCAGTTTTGCTGCTGTTTTGGGTTGCAGTTCTTGCCTCTGAAGCAGCCATCCTTCCTCTTGCAGAAGGTACATAATTAATCACACATCAATCACACAAACCCCAGAATATTGTATTGTTATATTATTCTGCAAAATTTATAATAAAAAAAATAGTAGATCTTGCTTATGATAAAAGGTTTCTACAACCACCATGTAATATAAAATGATATTGGTTCTGGTTTATATGATTCAAGTTTTTGGTTGATGATCGGATACGGTCTATTCAACCACGCTATTTAAATAAAGTTGTTGTTTTATTTGACCATCTCTATTTTTTTCATACTGATCATCGATTGGTTTAGATCAGGATGGGTATGGTGCGGGTTTGGATCTAGTTTGCATATACTTGGGTCGACTTGTAGAAAAAATGTCCGATTCATATCCGACCTGTAAAAAATGTCTGATTTAAATTTGACTCATATTCGTAGGGTCTAAAATTTTAATTTGATCCGTATTCATATCCACAGGATTTTAGGATCTAAGACGGTTCCAACTTTTTATCTAAAACGGTTATTTTGGTGTTACATATTTCAAAATATATACAAATAAGTTTACACAAATTATACCATACACTTGGGGTATGTATCCCCAAGTGCATTCTAAAGTTTAAATTTGTGCATTTTTATGTGTACAATTGTGCATTGAAAATATTTTTACTTTTAATTTCTATAAATAGTATATGTGAATTGCTATCAACGGAATGCACAATTATTAAAGTAAAACACACACATTAAAAGTGGGTGTACATACACCCGTGATATGGTATAAGAATTGATAAGTTTATATGTTTCCATTTTTTATATTAAGCGTAAATGTTAACATACATAGTCAATTATCAGTACATAATACACATCAAAATACTCAACAAATTCATGAAATTGAAGATAATTTTGTACAAGAACGTACGACATAGATATTATACACAAAAACATATTATTTATTGTATAAATAGGTTTGGATATGAATATGTATTTGGGTATGAGTTTGATATCTCATATCCGTATTCATTTTTTTTTTTTGAAATCTAGATTCAGATCTGACCCATGTTTGATAAATTTTAAAAAAATTGAATCCATAACTAACTCGACGGGTATAAACCCACATGATCGGGACCGGATCCCATCATCATCCCTAGTTTAGATCACTATCATCATCATCATCCCTAGACCATATACAAATTAAAATATGAATTGTGGTTTTGTTTTTGTGGGTACTCACTATTTGTTTTCATTATAGTGAATGCTCTCCGTGAAATTGGAGCGAGCCTAAAGAAACTGGATTGGGATTTCATGGTGGATCCATGCAGTGGGTTGAATAACTGGATCAACGCAACTTCCAACAAAGATAATCGAAACGCTGTTACTTGTGATTGTTCTTTTTCCAACAACACAGTATGTCACGTTACTGGCATGTAAGTTTTTTTGTTTTTCTGAGTTTATTTATAACTAGCATAGATTAGCCGCCTCGTTGTGTGATTTTTTGAGGTAATATTTATTTGTGATTCGATACATCCTAACTGCTAAATTATTAGCATGGAGAATTATAAATCACTTAAATTGATACTCTGGGCGAAATTTAGATTTTGGTCATATTTCTCCATATTTGTGTCGATGGAGATCGACATCAAAGTAACAATATATTAAATTTGTCCCCAACACATCAAATAAACTAAATAATAATAAAATCCATCCAATCTTCCCGGTTTCTCAATAATGTTTTTTTTTCAATCAAACCACCCTAGTGTGGGGGAGATATTAGGCATCCCAAACCATCAAAATGCCAATAAATGGCTATAGTTTACATCTCTGAAAGATGGCTACAAGAGGGGCTGGCCCTAAAAAAGCATGAGGATGCTTCAAAAGAGACGTATTACATTTATACTTCTAAGATCATACTTATATACTATCCAAACTAATCCATGAAACCTGTTAGGGAATTGCGAAGCAAAACCCAATGCGGTACCAAGTAATGTTTGGAAGTTACAAAATAGGATGAATGAGTTAGAACTCAGTAGGAGATCCATGTCCATTTGATAGTGCATATACTCCTGAGTGTCTGTCAAAATCTGCACATGAAACAAAAACATCAGTGGCTTCTGTTACATGATTTAGAGTGTTGGTGTGCCTATCTTATTTAGGTTCAGGGCACCTAAGATATTCTGTGCAAATCAGAGACTGTGCAGTCTCTGTTAGATTTTTCAGAGAAGACCCATTTTGCTATAGCATCAGCCACAGTGTTTGACTGTCTATAGATATGATTGATTATGTTATCCTGCTCATTAATCCGAGATGCAAGATCAAATAGAGTCCAAGGGGCACAGAGGGGATCATGTATTGCCTTCACAGCAGCTAAGCAATCTGATTCAACAATATAAGGATGCAGTATTCCAGCACCTATGCTACATCCATGCATAATTGCTAGCATTACAGCATGCAATGGGGAAACGGTAGGAACATATAAAGTTCTAACCATAATAGCATTTCATGCTTCATTTTTAACAAGGATTCCAAGCCCTGCCATTTTAGTGTGATGCCAAGAGGCATCAACATTAATTTTAAGGCCAAGATGGGGGGCGGACCATTTAAAACATAAGACTCTAGGCTGTGGTGGTCTAGTATGATGTGGAAGGAGCCAAGAGATGAGAGTTCAATATCAAAAGGATGGACTGAAGGCAATGGACTGGCACAGAAAATTGCATAGATCTCATCTGTGATAGTTTTCCTAAGGGAGTTGACTGTGCATGAAATATTATCAAATATCATTGAGTTTTTTGCTTTCCATAAAGTCCAACAGATTAAACTAGAAACTATACGAAACAGAGAATTATGCAGTTTGGTTTTTCCTTGAAAAGACCAATAAAAAGATAGTATGTCCCATATAGAATGAAAATGCAAATCAGTTGTTCCTACCATATAATGGAATAGGGACCATAAGGATTTTGCTAGGTAACATTCATTGAAAGGATGCTCAATAAAATTATTATTGTCACAAATTAAGTATTTTGATGGGATATTAAATCCCATTCTCATCAGTACCTCAGAAAAAGGCAAAAAAGAGTTAACCAATTTCCATATAAATATGCTTATTTTTTTTTTCTGAACTCTAGCATTCCATATATTTTATAAAGATGTGGAGGTACCTCTGGTTTGCTGTGACACTTCATATGTGGACTCGAAAGTGAAAGCTCCCTTAGGATTAGGTTTCCATATTAACCTGTCAGGCCTTGAAGCTTGAAGAGTAGCTGCCTGTAGAAAAGTTAGAGCATAATCTGAGAAAAAGTGTAATGAGGGCATAATACTGTTCTCAATAAAGTATTGTACTGAGGCATTTGATGGAATTTCAGTAACGTCAGGGTTGTAAAGATTTGAAAAGGAGCCAAGTCCAGACCAAATTGAACTCCAGAATTTACATTGACCACTACTATGAATGACTCTAGACAAAGATTCAGCTCTTGAAGAGAAAGAGGTAATTCTCTTCCAATTAGGAGAGTTTCTATAAGATGGTGGAAGGTCCCACAGGAACTGTGACCATATGGTTTCACCCTGTTGGAACTTCCACCAAAGTTTAAGAGAACAAGTTTTGACTATGGTATGGATTGATCTTATACCAATGCCATTCTAATCATATGGGAAGCAAAGATCCTCCCACTTTCTCCCGACTTTTTTTGGCTTCAAACATGTTTCACCCCAGAAGAAAAGAGACAACAGTTTCTCAATTTTCTTTATTACACTAACAGGGGGCTTCATAACACTCCAGATATGCTGTGGAATGGAGAGTATACATGCCTTGATCAGAGTAATTTTTCCACCTGCAGAAAGCCACTTATTTTTCCAGTTAGTAAGTTTATTTTAATTCTTTGAATAAGTGGCTGGAAGTATGCAACTAAAATTCTGCCAGTATAAATAGGAACTCCAAGGTAAGTGAAAGGGAATGAACCCTGTCTCATGCCAATGATTTCTTTAATCTGGTTAAGTTTGTAGGCAGATGCATGCTTGCTCAGAAAAAATTCACTTTTTTCAAAACTGATTTTCTGGCCAGTAGTTTGTTTAAATATGACCAGAAATGCTTTAAGTACAGTGAATGAATTTTTTGATGCTTTTAAGAATAAAATTGTAGCATCAGCATAACTAAGATGAGACACAGGAACATGACCTCTAGGTATGCAAAAATGCTCAATTCTTCCAATATTATGTACAAATGACAGACTTCTAGAAAAGGATTCAGAAAATAGGTTAAAAAGAAATGGGGAGAGGGGTCTCCTTGCGTGATTCCCCTTGTAGATTTAAAAAATCCACAAGTTTTACCATTAACAAGGACTGATGCATGCCAAATTTAAGTAAAATACTATTTAAAAAACCATGGTTAACCCTATCAAATGCCTTTTTCAGGTCTAATTTAATCATGCAATTAGGGTTCCTAGTTTTCCTATCAAGAAATCTGGTCATCTCTTTAAGTAAAATAACATTATCAGAAATGTCTTTTCCTTTAAGAAATGCAGATTGTTGGGGGGACATGAGTTTAGGCATCAAAAGTCTAATTCTTTCCATAAGTAACTTGGAAAAAATCTTATTGATGAAATTAGAGAGGCTTATGGGTCTAAAATCATCAAAGGAGGTGATGGCATCTTTTTTTGGGATCAAAGTAATCCAAGTGGCAGAGATACCCACAGGAATTATAGATTCACTCATGAAGTCCTAAACAGCATTCAAAATATCATCTTTGATTATATCCCAGGTTTTTGTAAAAACTTTAGAGGAATAACCATCTGGTCCAGGGCTACTAATTTTATTGAGATTAAAAACAGTAGAGTGCAGTTCCTCCATGCTAACTGGACTGAGCAAAAGATCATTATCAGCAGCAGTAATGAGTTTAGGGATTTGGCTCAAAATGGTGATAATAATCACCATTCAAATTGTTTGGAGGCTCAGACAATAACTCAGAATTGTAAGAGATGGCTTCCTCTTCTATTTGAGCAAAGTCATCCAACCAAATCCCATTAGAGCTTTTTATCTTATTAATGTTGAGAAAACTCTTTTTTTCCTTCACAGAGTGATGGAAAATTTGGAGTTATCATCTCCATCTTTAAACCAGTTAATCTGGATTTTTACTTCCAGAATTTCTATTTTTCTTTTAAAGCTCTAGGTGGATTGCCCTACATTTTTTTAGTTCAATAAGTTCATTTGGGGAACCATTGTTATCAAAAATGATTTCTTGTAATCTGAGGGCTTCAGCAGCCGTTACTACATCAGACTCAATATCACCAAAACTGAGTATGTTGCAACTCTTGATGGTAAATTTGAGTCTGCGTAGTTTTAGATAAAATCTTAACATCCCTTTACAGTGCATAGGTAAATTCCAGTCAGCATTAATTACTGTCATGAAATCTTCCCTCTTAAACCAAGCATTGATAAATCTAAAAGGTCTGGGGGATGAAACTATGTTTCTATCTATGGAAAACAGTAAAGGCCTGGGGGATGAATCTCTTGATGAAACTATGTTGCTATCTACTGGAAAACAGTAGGGTTATGTAGCCAATTGTTTGACCAAGTGAAAACATTACCCACGGTGGTGATTTCACTCATAGCATTAGTTGATATGAAGTGATTAAAATCTGCCATTGTTTTAGGTATAGGATAGAAGGCCCCTTATATTCTAATGGAGATTTTATTGTATTAAAATCTCCAATTAGAAAGGAGTCATCCAAGTTCCTAAGTTACAGGGCTTCCCACAGTGCAGCTCTACCTGGTACAGTTCTGAGAGCATAAATAAAAATGCCCTCCATAGAACTGTTTAAAAAAGGACTGTAAATGCTAACAGCCAAAAATTGTAAGTGACTTCTACTAGAGTTACTTGGATAGGGTCATTCCACATAAACCATATCTTTCCACTCTGGGCTGTTAGGCAGTGAGAGAAATGTAATCTTCTCATAAATTTTTCACATTTGTGAGTCTTATGCCATGGTTCAATAAGGCATAAGATTTCAATTTTGTGATGTCTAACTAGGTCAGTCAATCTGGTCATAGAGGTTTTCATGCCCCTTATATTCCAGACTAATGTTTTGATTTTTCTGGTTGTGCTAATCATTGGGAACTAGGTCCAGAGCTCTTTGAACTGGTGAAAACCATGTTTGGGGAGGGGATTTTTTGGGCTTTTATGGGAGTAAACTTCTTATTGATTTGAGTAAAGAAACTGGACAGTTTAGATTTCTCTATAGGATGAGCTATAGAGTTATCAGGTAGGCCAGTTTTCGAACTCAAAACATTAAGAGGTATGGAGTGTGATGGTGGATTTGGTATGAGGTTGTCATCCTGTAAAGACTCAGATACTAGTTCATTGTCTGACTCCGCAGCTTCATTTTGTGTGTCTGATCCATTAAAGGTAAAAACCAATTTTCTTTGTCACCATAAGAGAAAGAAGATTTGTTAGGGGAAAATTGAAATTCACCAAAGTTGGATATTGTACCTTTACCAATGAGGATGTCATCTATGGCTAGGTTTCTACTAGTGTCATGAGTATTTGATACAACATTGCGGAGTTCTTCATCAGTAGATATTGGGGGAGGTGGAGGAGGAGAACTGGCTTTTTGAAGTGGATGGGATAGTTCAGGTAATTCCAGAGGGTTTGTGGTGGTGGAAATTGTGGTATTTTTAGTGTTGGGGTTGAAGTTTCTTCTTTTAGAGCTTCAAAAATTTGGCTGGGGGACCAATGGTGTTGCAGCTTCTCTGTCCTTGGTGGATAGGATAAGACCAGAAGGACCAGGACCATCATCAACAAGGATGTCATCATTCTGAACAGGATGCTCAGTATTTTGGACCAAAATTCCTTTATCTCTATTTGGTATTGTAACTTTCTGAGTGGCTGGAGCAGGCCTAGTTTTTTTTGTCTCAGTTCAGGGTGAAGAGAGAGGCAGTTTACATCATTATGTCCTAACATACTACAATGACTGCAATATTTAGGTACTTCCTCATATTCAATGGGAAATCTAGCTATAATCCCCTCATCTATAGCTAGTTTGATAGAGGTTTGGAGCTTTTTCCTAAGGTCTATTTCAACACAAAGTTTAATGGTTGAGGGTCTGGTAAGTGAAGATGTAGCAGCATCCATTTTAATAAAAGAGCCTATCTGATTCCCAATAGACTTATTCATTGAAGCATTGTGAAAATAGAAGGGTAACTTAGGGATTGTCAGCCAGACAGGAACAGTAGAAGATTCAACTTCTGGAGAAAAGTCTACTGTCCATTTCAATACTTTCATCTGCGAGCCACCCATGATCCAGTAGCCCTTGATCCAGCAGCGTTTGTAATCCTCTGGGTCATCAAAGCGGGTGAGTATGTGGCGGTAATCCACTGAACCAATTTGAAATTTGCCCGAGAACCCAATAGATTTGAAAGCTTCGTGCAAACGTTCCATAGAAGGTTTGCCTCTAGCAAATTTACCTATCAGAGCATTGTTATAGTGTGAGGCTAAGGTCTCAGCTTGTTCTCTAGTGACAATACATGCTATTTCTCTCGGTATTCAGTAATTGGGGAGATTTCTTGGTTGGAGGGGAGTGTTGTGGCAAGAGGTGGAGGGCGGTTAGATACAGCCTGGGCAAATGATTTGTTTTGGGTAGAGGCACCGCGGTTCTGCGGTGGCGTTGCCATGGGCGCCGCCACTAAAGTGACCATTTTCTAGCCGTTGGCTGTCAGAACGGCTAAAATGCGAACTGTTGAAGGGATAAATGGGAACAGTTTGAGAACGGAAAACCAGAGAGAAGGAAGAGCTGCGTTTTCTCAATAATTATTAATTTATACTCATAATTGAGTTCAATTTCAATTATAATCGAATATAGGGAGAACTAATAAACAAAATCATAATCAAAATACAAAAATAAAGAAATAGAATATATTTAAAAAAATTAAAAATTGATTAGGAATTAAGTTTGTTTAAAATAGATAAAAAATTTACCCAAAAAAATGAGGTGGACGAAATACTTTTATAAAGGAATGAATATATTCGAAATCGATTAGTAATTAAGTTTGAAATATATTAGGAGTTAAGTTTGTATAAAAAAGGCTAAAAATTTGCCTAAAAAATAGCAAACCAAAATTTAGACCAAATCAAAAATGAGAATAATTTTTTAGTGTTAACGTATGGATTATATTGAGCTGTATCGGAAATTAACGTATTGAAAATAGAATATGTATTATTAATTATTCAAATTTCATTAAATTATATATTAAACTGAAATTAATTGAATTGAACTAAACTGTTGTCTTTATAGCACATCACTTTCTCATTATTTGAAAACAAAATTGAGGGCCCTCATGTTGAGCTAATTAATTATTGTTGAACCGAACCGAACTAAATTTAAAATGATTTTTTAAAAAAATTCAATTGAAGTGAACTGAACTGAACTGAAAAATATAAATATATATTGAATTTAACTGAAATAAATTTAATTTTTATCTGCGGAACCGAACTAAACCGATTTCGCTGAACTAAACTTGAATAATAATACTGAACTAAAATGCAAAAAAGATAATGATAACTAAGTTTAACTGAACTGAATTATAGAAAAGGTCAAATTTTTTTTCAGACCCTGAATAGAGCTAAACATAATAAAAATACTTGTAAAATTATTATTATAAATAAGACAGTGTCTTTTGAAAGACTATAAAATACATTTTTCAAATTCAAAAATATATGACTAATTTCAGTTAAAATGAATATATGTCAAATAAAAAGATATATGACTATTTTAGTTATATACCCTCTTCTGAAAACCTAACTTTATATGTTGATGCCTGATGGTCATGTAGAGTGATGAAAGTGCAGAATCTTTCGGGAACATTGCCGCCTACGCTCACCAAACTCCCTTTCCTACAGGAATTGTAAGTACCTGAACCATAATTATAACCGTTATATCTCTAGTTTTCTTAAATAATAAATATATACTGACTGTAATTTTCTAGTGATTTGACAAGGAATTACCTGAACGGAACTATCCCTGTGGAATGGGGTTCCATGAAGCTAGTAAACATGTCTGTCTCGCTTTCTCGTAAAATATTCCCTGTATATGCACTCTCTTTTCAACTTCTTCTGGGTGTGGTTTTGCAGTTCTTTGCTTGGGAACAGATTAACAGGGCCAATACCAAAGGAATTGGGAAATATCAGCACACTAGTCAATTTGTAAGACTTCAATATATGCTTGCTTGCTTGATGATCTTGTCGATTTATTTCACCCGCGCTTCTTCGAGTTTAGTTCATTGTATTATGTAATTATCAAAATCTGGTAGGACTGTGGATGGAAATCTGTTATCTGGGCGCATTCCTCCGGAGCTTGGTAACCTGTCTAAAAGCGTGATGCTGTGAGAACCCTAATGTCATTTTAATTTTTCACCTTGTTCTTGAAATATGTAACTGACAATTTATTGTCTACAAATTAAGATCGTTTAGCTCAAACTACTTCACCGGGGAGTTGCCTCAAGAGCTAGCTAAGCTGACCACTTTGAAGGATTTGTGAGCTTCTCATCTCAGCAATTCATTATATAAATGGTGTCTCCATCTTTATCAGTTTCTTGAACATTTGATGTGATCTTTCAAAAATGCAGTCGGGTTAGCGATAACCAATTCAATGGAAGTATACCGAGCTTTATCCAAAACTGGACTAATCTTACAAAGCTGTGAGACATAATTAGGCCTCTCATGATGTTCAGGTTTTCCTTTCCTTTTCCTTTTTGGCTACTAACTTTTGATGATGATGCATGGCAGATTGATTCAGGGTAGTGGTCTAAGCGGGCCGATACCTCTTGGAATCTCTTCCTTGACAAAGCTAACAGACTTGTGAGTTCTTGATTACTGTAATAGCATTCCAATGATGACTATTGACTAAGTTCATGGTGCTTTGAAGCTTAATTTGTTAACCCCTTTGCTTAATTTTTGAGTTTATTTGAACAGAAGAATCAGTGATTTGTATGGAAATGGCACCACATTTCCTCCAATATCTGGTGCAACAGATTTGGTGACCCTGTGAGTTATTTGGATGATATAATTTATACCAAAAAGATCAATTAATTTCACCTGATACCGTAAGTATTCGCAATTGGTTGGCAGTATACTGAGGAGTTGCAATATTACTGGACAGTTGCCAGATTATCTTGGCTCAATGACTAAGTTGATAACACTGTGAGTAGCTACTGAGTTTGGAATCAGCAAAATCGTGTCCGTTTGTTTCTATAAAGCAGTTTTATCTTCTCTTGCAGGGATTTAAGTTTCAACAAATTGACTGGACCGATTCCAGGCAGCTATGGCGCTCTATGGGACGTATATTTCATGTAGAGTTTATGGAAATCTTTGACAATGCTATTTACCAATTTATGTTGTTTAACAAAATTTCAGATTAACTTATTAAACATTATTTTCTAGCTTTCTGTCTGGGAACATGCTTTCAGGAGAAGTGCCTGATTGGGTGCTGAATGGAGGACATGCCATGTAAGTTGATTATTTTAATTAAAGGCTAATTAGATTTTCTAAGATCATTTTTGATTTAACTGTCCTAATTGATGAATTTACTGAAGAAAAGTACATTAAAATGCACCTAGAAGTAGTTTGTTGCATGGTTCATTCTGATTTCTTTATTATAAATTCAGTGATCTTTCATACAACAATTTCTCTGGAAGTGCAGTGGCTTCAGAATGTCAGCCTAGACAAACGTAAGTTCTACATCGAACTGAATTTCTACATTAACCTAGCTAGAAAGTTCTACATGATCTTATCTTTGAGATTAAATCTATTGTAGGAACTTGTTTGCAAGCTCTTCTGAAGGCAACACGTCGTAAGTTTCCAAACATAACTTCTTCATCTTTTCTTTCATCTCAAAAGTTGTGACTTTGTAACCGTGTTTCATTAATGTTGCAGACACATAGTTTCATGCTTGAGCAGCTTTTCCTGTCCAAAAAGTATGTTGATAGCTGATTTTAAAAGCTAGACTATTTGTTCCTATGTTAAATTCCTGCTCAATTTATTTTGTTGTTGTTTATCTTATAATATCATTTTTTCTTTCAATGAGTACTAATGGCTGTGCTGTATAAATCCTTAATTGTTGCCTTTCTTGTAGATGTTTACTCTCTACATATAAACTGTGGTGGAAGAGAAGTAAAAGTTGATAAGACAATGTATGAAAAAGATATGGCTTCTAGTGGAGCTTCAATGTTTGAATCAACTAGTACATGGGCGGTTAGCAGTACCGGAAACTTCTTAGATAATAACCTCGATGGCGATTCTTACATCTTGAATAGTTCATCCATGCCTGGAACCAATGTTGATTTATACAGAAATGCGCGATTATCCCCGAATTCCTTAACATACTATGGTTTTTGTATGGGAAATGGTAACTACACTGTAAATCTTCATTTTGCTGAAATCATGTTCACTGAAGACATGTCATATAAAAGCCTCGGGAGGCGGATCTTTGATATCTACATTCAGGTGAACACATATCTATGCAAAATGAACAAATTATTCTTAAGGATTTATTTGATTTACTGATTTTTAAAGCATTTTTGTTCAGGGAAATTTGGTTAGGAAAGATTTTAACATCAAGGATGAGGCTGGGGGAAATTTTAGGCCTATTGTTAGGAAATTTACTGCTGTGGTAAAGGACAATACTCTGGAAATCAGGTTCTTTTGGTCTGGAAAAGGCACTACTAGTTTACCGGTTAGGGGAGTGTACGGACCTCTGATTTCCGCTATCTCTGTGGAGTCTGGTAAGTTTAATACCATCTAACATGTCATTGAATTCGTGTTTTGCTATTGTATTTTACATGCGATAAGGGAAGCCATGTGAAAGGTAAATGTCAGATGATTTTCAAAAAAGAATTAGGGCATAGCAATGATGCAATCTTTCCAGTTATGATAGCTTTTTAAAGCATCTTTTACTTAGAAAGAGTTGGGAAGGAATTGTTGAAAATGATGCATTTGATAAAAGGATTGTATTGTTTTACATCATAAAAGGATTGATGTATCCTTTAATGAACTCATCTTAACATTCTGGAAAGGAGGACTAATCTTTTTTCTACTTTTGTGTTCTTTTTTTAAACTTTGAATCAGATTTTAAGCCACCTTCAGAAAACGGTGGTGGCGTGTCAGCTGGTGCTATAATTGGGGCTGTGATTGCAGTTCTCGCTTTCATTTCTGTGATTTTAATCGCTCTTTGGTGGAAAGGCTGTTTCATAAACCGAGACACACTGGAATATGGTTAGTCACTAACCCGGCACTATTAATTCATACATGACATTTTACTTTGGATGTATATTTGGTGAAGATGATTCAACAAGCTCTAAATTCATCTTCTGAGTGTTTTTGCAGAGTTGAGGGGGGTAGAGTTGCAGACAGGATCATACACTCTCACACAGATTAAATCTGCTACAAAAAACTTTGATCCAGCAAACAAAATCGGAGAAGGTGGTTTTGGCCCCGTGTACAAGGTGAATCAAACAAAAGGCTATCTTCCATAGTTAATTCAACTGATTGTTTGGTTTAAAATGACATTCTATCTTCATTGAAGGGTGTTATGGGAGATGGAAATATAATTGCTGTAAAGCAACTTTCTTCGAAATCAAAGCAAGGAAATCGCGAGTTTATAAATGAAATAGGTATGATATCAGCTCTACAACATCCTAACCTTGTGAAGCTCTATGGATGCTGCATTGAAGGGAACCAACTATTGCTTGTATACGAGTACATGGAGAATAACAGTCTTGCTCGCGCATTGTTTGGTAAACTGAAACTCCATTACTTTGTAGAAGTTGATACATATTTCCATAACATTATTATGATGTCCTAGGTTGAATCTGGTTTCAGGGGCCACGAAGCATCAATTGGAAATAGACTGGCCAACAAGACATAAAATTTGTATTGCTGTGGCAAGAGGTCTGGCTTATCTACACGAAGAATTGAGGTTGAAGATCGTTCACAGAGATATTAAGACCGCAAATGTTCTTCTTGATAAGGACATGAATCCCAAAATATCCGACTTTGGTCTTGCTAGGCTTGATGATGAAGAAAACACACATATAAGTACCCGCATTGCTGGAACACTGTGAGCTAATTTGCATGAAATACAATGTTTTTCGAATGCAAGTTTGTATGTTCAGCTAAGAGATTCCTTTCTGATGTCATGCTTCTGGCTTTGTAGTGGATATATGGCGGCTGAATATGCAATGAGAGGATATCTGACCGACAAAGCCGATGTCTACAGCTTTGGAGTTGTCCTTCTGGAAATTGTGAGTGGAAGGAGCAACACTAGTATCGGTCCGAAGGAGGACTGCTTCTACATTCTTGACTGGGTAAAACTCATTATCGCTTTCCTACATTGATGCTTTCAAGTAAAAAAACCTAAATGGATTTTTTAATATTCATTTGCAGGCGAATCAGTTGAATTCTGAAGGGAATCTTATGGATCTGGTTGATGCAAGACTAGGATTAAACTACAACGAAGAGGAGGTTATGCGAACATTGCAGATCGCGCTTATGTGTGCGAGTGTCTTGCCCGCTGATAGACCTAGTATGTCATCCGTGGTTAGCATGCTGGAAGGACAAGTTAGAGTTGATAAAAATAAGAAAATCGAGGTTAAAAAGCCCCTGGAACTTAAAACACACAAGGAACTGTTTGCAGATAATTCCCAGGATTCAAACAATATGCAATTTACTGCTTCTTCATCATCTGCTGTGGATCTTTACCCGATTACTATGGACACTGAGTATTTGGAAAAGAGGCTTCTGCTGTAAATATGAACTATTCATATTTCTTGTTGTTTTGGAGGTGCAATACTGGTTGGTTTTGTACATTGAGTTTATAGATACGATGTGGTTTAGTCTTGGAATATACCGTCTATATTTATAGACGGGGTCTATTTGCAAAGCAATTATGGAGGCGGCTACTGTTCTGTATAGCAATTCAGTAAGCATGCTGGAAGGACTAGGAGGATTTTTCGATAAGAAGAAGAAAAACAAGGTTAAGCCCCTGGAGGTCAAAAAACACAAGGAAATATCAGCAGATGATTCCCAGATTTCAACCAATATGCAGTTTACTGCTTCATCAACACCTGATGGGGATCTTTACCCGATTACTATGGACACTGAGTATTTGGAGAACAGGCTGTAGAGAAGCAACATGTTTCTTTTGGTGTAAATATTGAAACAATTCTTTCTTGTGGACCTGGCTAGAATTTTGGCTGGTTTTGTATAGTGAGTGTAAAAATATAATGATATTGTGAGCTTTAGTGAGTAAATCATAAAAGTAGGAATATGATACCATTTATTTCAGTGTAAAGAAAACCGTAAAGTCGGAAACATTGTTGGCATATTTTATTAATGAAACAGATTTGGCACATTATAATGTTTGTTCGGCGGTTCATCAGAACTCAAACTTTAAAATGTCCTACGAAGATTTTTCAGAAACAAGAAAAGTCCAAGTTTATCATGGCTGATCGGATTATCATGGTAGTGATATTCATCCATGTTCATCTATATTTTATGTATTATTTTAGATCGTTAGACTGAAACAATAAAGGAAAGAGATCTAGGTTTTTAAGATCTTTTCCTAATTAGAATGGAGTTGGTCTCTGGAGTGACCGTCTATATTATAGCATAATATAGACCAAGGACTAAATTACAATATGGAAGGAAGAAGGTCCTTATTTGCAAAATTTGGGAAAGTACTATTCACGGCACTGTTCACGCAAAGAATATGTACACAAATCAGTTAATATAATAAACACAAAAGAATTCAGGTTAGAAAGACAAGTTTCCATATTATAAACATCAGATTTTAGGTACACAAAAACTAGGGTGTTTAGGTTAAATAATGTTGTGTCAAGTATAGTCAAGTTTCACCAAAGTTTTCAGCCTGAAAATTCACAATCATCACAATTTTCAACTTAAACAATCAAATTTCACAAAAATCACAGTTTTCACAAATAAATAATCAAGTTTCGCAACCACCAAAGTTTTCCACCTAAACAATCGAGTTTTCACAATAAAAATATTTTTCAACTAAACAATCAAGTTTTACAAACACCACAATTTTCAGCCTAAAAAATATAGTTTCTACAATCACTGTAGTTTTCAACCTTAATAACCAAGTTTTCACAATCACAGTTTTCACATTAAAAAAATCAAGTTTTACAAACACCACAGTTTTCACATAAAATAATCAAGTTTCAACACAAATCAAGAAGCCTAGTTTTCAAGTTAAACACATAAAATTTCATATACAGACAAAAACCACATTAAGCAGTCTAGTTTTCAAACTAAACACATAAATTCATAACAAGACAGAATCCACATTAAAAAGTCCAGATTCTAATGGTTTTCCTACTCTAGCTTAAGGTTTAATTTGTTAACAATCCAATTGACACACATTTTATCTCACAGCCTACCAATCAAGAAACACATTCATTCACGCATAATTGACAATATTTAACTAAAATTAAGGGCTCAGAAATGCACCTTTGAAATCCTATCGTTGTACTTTGCTAGAGCCACCTCAGACTCACAGGTAAAGCAGTTGTACGTGCGTCCTTCCACATCGACTATAAACAGTCGTCCCATCCTGAAATCCAAAGGAACACCTAAACCAGTCCAACACACAATCTATCAATTCACCAACAAAATTACCCTACGAACAATAAGGCGTGTAAACAATGATCAAAATGTTCATAAAGCAAGTTAAATATTCATATTTAAACAATGATCGAAACGTTCGAATGGGGCAAGGTCCACGAGGTCGAGAAGATTCACCTGCCGGAGTTCTTCGACGGCTCTTCCTTCACGCGGACGGAGAGGATATACAAGGAGTACCGCAATTTCATCATCCGCAAGTACCGGGAAGACCCGTCCAGGAAGCTCACCTTCTCCGCCGTCCGCAAGTCGCTCGTCGGCGACGTCACCACCCTCCGCAAGGTCTTCGCCTTCCTCGAGGAATGGGGGCTCATCAACTACACGAAACATCGACATCGCCGGAATCACGGTCCAAATGCCAAAAGCTCTGGTTCACCGGCTCCACCGCGCTCATCCCCAATCCGGATCAATCACCGGATCAATCACCGGCTCCGACACCGCGGCGATCAATCACCGGCTCCACCACGGTTGGATTGGTTGGATTGCGCTGAAATTGAAAGAGGGTTTGGGGATGCGAAATTGGGAACGGCAGAAGGTTTTGTAAAATAAAAATAGAAATATGGTATATATATTTATGGGGAGGGTCTGTGAAGCAATTTCCCTATATTACTAAAAAGGACCCGCGTAAATATTAATTGCAAAAGAGGAGCCGCCTTTCCTATTTTAATTGCAGAAATAGGCCGTCTATATTATAGCCATAATATAGACGGTATATTCCAAGACTAATATATTAGAATTAGATTATAACATTTTCTTCCCTTTTCTATTGTAATTATAGGAATTCAGATTAGAAAGGGAAGGTAAGAGTTTGATCCAACCAGAAGATGGATCACAACCGGTCTATAAAAGAAAGGACTTCATGGCGTTATTCTACATCGATTCAGGAAGCGTTGAAGCAGAAGACACAAATCATGTTTGAGGTTTTTCACTGAAGAATAGACGGAGAAGTTGAGCCAAGTCTAAGATTCACATAACAGATTGAAAACGACAATCAAGCGAAGAAGGCAACTCGTGTTTAGAACAACTTGAGAAATTGCAACCTTAGCTCACAATAGATTTAGGGTTTAGTACATAAGAGGAACCTTGTACTGCTACCGGGTAATCTAGTAAATCTTTCAAATTGGGCAGAGCAGCACCACAGAGTATGTAAATTTCACCGAACTGCATTACCAATTGCAGTGTTGTTTATATTCCGCAAATTTGACATTATAACATCCAACTCTACAGAGACATTATAAAATCAAAATATTGTAACTGAATATTTGATCAAAGAGAATAGTTTAATCAGGTTTAGGTATACTCACGTTTACAATTGGTGTCAGAGATGTCACTTAGCTGCCCTTGATGAAGAGTGAGATCCGGATCGAGTATTACATATGGCGGCTAGAGAAGGAGGTTTGACAATTAAGCCTCCTCTGCTTGAAGGAGAAGACAAGAATGAGAGTTTTCATTGATGTTGTTGATGATAATGCTTGGGATGCTGTGTTAAATAAATGGTCTCCTCCTGTTGAAACCAAAACTAAGGAGATGGATCTGGTGGATATAAGGCAATCCAAAAGCAAAAGTAGCCTATTCCACTGTTGAATTGGAAGCATGTCAAGGAAATTATAAGGCTCTGAATTCAATCTTTAGTGATGCTGATTCATATCAGTTCAAAATGATCTCCAAGCGGTAAAGATGCTTGGGATATCATGGAAGTTATACATGAAGGAGATGCAAACACCTGAGAAAGCAAGCTGAGTGTATTAACTGGACATTTTGAGTTACTGTACATGAAGAAGGATGAATCTATAGTTCAGTTCAACAGCCGTTTCAGAGATATTGTTAATAAGATGGTTACATTGGGAAAGCATCACAAGTAACCAAAGCTGATCAAGAAGTTTCTTAGATGTCTGCCCAAAAGCAAGTTTGGAAACAAAGTTGAAGCCATTAAGAAAGCAAGAGACCTGAATAAAATGACATAGAACGAGTTCGTTGGAAGTCTTCAAGCATGTGAAATTAAATATCAAGATGAAGAATCAGAGAAGAAGGTCACAAAGAACTTGGCATTCAAGACCACTACATCAAGAGAAGGTGAGGAAGCTCTAAGTGATGATGATTGCACTGAAGATGTAGTGTAACATGGTTTCTTGCACCCTTAATGGCTTGCTGAACTGAACTGAATTTGATTGAACTGTACTAAATTGAACTGAACTGAATTGAACTGAACTGGCTGAAGTGAAAATTAATGTATTGAAAAATAGAATGAGTATGTCTAAAGTTATTTGTATTTGATCAAATTATAATTTTGATGAATTGAATTGAACCAAACTGATTATGTTGAATTGAACTGAATTTAATGGAACTGGACTGATTATATTGAACTGAACTGAATTAAATTGAATTGAATTGAACTTAACTGATTATAATGAACTTACCTAAATTAAACTAATTATATTGAAATAAACTAAATTGAATTGAATTGAAATGTTTTATTAATAAGTTCCACAAAACATGCTCTTAAAATTTTCCTTGTAGAGCTCGATCGTGTAACGATGTTGCAAATTTGCAATATCAAATTTCTGATGTAGTGTTCATTGTTGAAATGATATTGCAACACTCAGTTCCAACAAGGACCATCATCCCTACTTCTACACTTTTGGAGACCTTGCTTCTCAGTGCTGTGACTCACAAAAAGAAGATGGCCCCTCCTACAGCTTCTCATCCTCACATCAACTCACCAGAAGAGGAGGCATTTGCTTTGGTCACACACAAACCTAAACTTAGGTCCAGATTTGCAAAGGAGGACTCTTGCATCCCATCAGGTTTGAATAACATCTATCCTCCTTTTATTGCTAACAAGCTTATTTTCCTCTCTCAAGACATAAACAGAAATAGATTTACTCCACTAGCTACCAAACAGCAAGAGGAGGATGATCATCTTTTTGTTACTCAGATTCCAGCCCCTTGATACTACCAGTAAGCTCCGGGATACCAGCTCCGGTACAGGGTAATCCGGGATGAGCTGGAATCCTAACCCGCGGCCAATCTCTCACCTAGATCCTGCAAAGCAAAGCCCCCGGGGTCACCCGAGGGTAGACGCTCCGGCGTGATGATGAAGATGGGGCTTTTTGCAGAGGAGAGAGAATATAAAGAAATACAGAGAGTATTTAAGTCTGATAAAACATACCTATTACTGTTGGTCACTCCTCTATTTATAATGGTGAGGATCAGAGAGGGCTTAGGCTAAGTGGTCCTCCTCTTGCCGCAACCCCGGGTGCGTCCAAGATAGCTGATGTCATGGGAGGACCACTGGTGGGCTTAACCCTCTCTTCTCCTTTACCAGTATAACCGCTGGACCAGGATATGGGCTGAGGCCCATATCACCACTAGCCCCCCGAGACCCTGGCTTCCAGGGCTTGGCCCGGTAGGCTGGGTCTCTAAAAGGAAACCAGCGGGTCGCAGCTTGCACGGGGCCGTGTCATCACGCGCCAAGCGTGTGTTTTCACCATGCACGCCTCCTTGCCGTTCGCGCACTAATAAATGCTCATTATTGCTTTTTCTCGAATGCTGGGCTTACTTTTCCCAACTTCGAGAAATTCCTTGTATCCTTTCCTATAAATACCTCATCAAAAATTTCACTTTCATTTTTCATCAACTGAGCGTTGTCACTTTCTCTCTTTTCGTCCTTTTCTGCTCTCGTTTACCATTCTCTCTTCTCCTTTACCTTTCTGATATGAGTAGCAAGAATCCTACCCCGGTAGAAGATCACTCTTTGGATATTGACGACCTTCCTCTTCCTACTCCATCAGGCGGCAAAGGTCTAATGACGACCAAAGCAAAGGTGGCCTATGGCGCCCCGGAACCTGCCGACCCGAAAGATCCCGGGATGACCCCGGTAAACGAAGCGGTTGAGGAGTTAATAAAGAAGATGTATGTGCCGCTATCCTATGACGCGGGGCTGGAGCCGTACTCCGGCGACATGCAGACCCGGGTGTGCATCCCCCGGTACCATCTCCTGCATGGGCTCACATTTCCTCTCCCTCCACTATACTCCGCCTACCTGAAGTATTACAACATCTCTCCAGCGCAGTTGCATCCAAATGCCGTCAGTGTCATGATTGCATTCCTCTTATCCTGCAACCGGGCCGGGGTAACCGGGACTGTGGATATTTTTCGGAGCTTTTATTACTTGGCCGCAACCTCCGTCCCGGGGGTGTTCAATGCCCTGCGCCGGAATAAAACGACGGCCATCTGCTCCGGGAGGCTCGAATCCGTAAAGACGAGCGACTAGATGAACAGCTACTTCACCTTCAATGAGAAGAGATATCCGGTCCCGTCATGGAATCAGCAGAGGGTTGCTGAAACTAAGGCGGCACTTCCCCCGGCCCAATTCCGGCAAGTATCCGATAGTTATGATTTAATTGTCAAGAAGTTTGTTAACTTGAAGGATTACCAGAGGGCGGGGGGTTACGAGTTCCCCCAGGAGGCGTATCCTGCAGAGGTGTTCACCTGCCGCCGCCTATATGCCAAGCGAAGCCTCGGTAATCTTCATCTTCCTCAATCTTATTACTTGTGTCGTTTTTTTATGTCTTTCTAAATTCTTCTTTGGCTAATTTCATTGTGTTTTTTGTTTTAGCCATATCTCCCCGGCCAGCGATAGTCCCAGGTGGGTCGAAGTCCGGCGATGGGGAAGAGAAAGGCACTTCTGAGAGGCCAAAGAAGAGCAAATCCGGGACCGAGCAAGCGGTCCAAGAGATGAAGAAAAGGAAGTCCGGGGAGGGGAGGTCGGGGGAGAAGGAGTCCGGGACTTCCAACGTTGTCGGCAACCGTCGGCTGGCATTTGCCATTCCTCCTTCCGGGGGTAACCTGCACAAGAAGAAGAAGACCGAGCCTCGCTCCGAAGGCTCGTCCCGGATACCCCGGAAGGAGGAGAACTCTACTGCCGATAGCCGCCTCCAACCTATAAAGGAGATTCCGGACGGCTCCTCATCCCAGCCCCTGATACTGGATGGCTCACAGGTATGTGTCTCCCCACCCTTGATATTTCCACTCTTTGTATGTCATTTTCATTCTAAGTGTTTTACTTTCGTAGGACAATGCCTCCAAGTTGCTAGAGTTCCCCGGGTTGCGAGAACTGGTTAACCAGGCTTGCGACTCGTTGTCTGAGAATCTGTCCCGGGAGGTCGACCAGTTGAGGTTGCAAAATGCTTCCCTCTACAAGGAGCTGTCCGAAGCTCACAAGGAGCTGTCCCGGGTGAAAAAGGACAGCAAGCGCGGCATGGCCCCGGCGCAAGAGGCTCTTTGCCGGGCTTTCACCAACCGGGTCCTCAAGAGCCGCTCCTTCGAGGCGAAGATGATGTCCCTTTGTGATGTCTCTAATGAAGCCGCTCTGCATGCCGCCTATTCCGCCGTCTGGGAGTTTATCCCCCGGGAGAACCAGGACGCATTCAGAGAGACATGGTATCGCCCTAAAGCAAACGATCGTTTCAACTACGCTGCGGACCGGCTGATGAAAGAAGGCCTCGACGGGATTGTTCCCGGGGTGCTCGAGGTCTTTGAGGGGGCCCGGAGTGTCGATCCCCAGGACATCCTTGCTTATGCCGGCGACGCCGCCAAACTTGCTGAGGATAGGGCGGATCCCGGGCCAGACGATGTGGATAATCTTGCCGCCATCGAGACCCCGGTGACCTCGGATGGAGAGGGTGGGGATTCTGATGAAGAAAATGCTAAGTCCCCAATCCCGGAGCAAGAGTTCCAGCCGGCGCAGGAGGAAGAGGAGCCATCCCCGGAAAAAGGCAAGGCTCATCAAGAAGAGCAGTCCCCCCAAAATGAAGATGATGAGGACACTGATCATGAAGTAAACATAGATACTTAGTCCCCTCATTTTATTTTTATCCTTTAATTTTGTTTTTTAATCTCCCCCGGGCTCCTTCCCTGAACCGTTCCTTTTGTAATTCAGGGAGGAGAAAACAGCTCCGGGCATGAGAGCGATGACTCTAATGATGTAAGAGTCTCTCTCTTTTCTTTTGTAATCATAACCTTCGTTCAATTTTATGCCTCATTTTCATTTCAAGCCTCAATCTTTTTACTTAATTTTTTCGTTATGACTTACTCAATTTTATACCCTGTTTTAATTCTAAGTCTAAAATCTTTGTCTTTTGTTTTACTCGTGTAGCCCCGGGATGATCCTCCGGGTGCAGTTCCCTCCGGGGCGGCCTCGGATAACGAGAGGCCGTGCCCCCGGTGTGAGGAGTTAGAAGAACAATTGAGTCGCTGGCAATTAGACGGCATCCAGACCCGATATCTTCTTGTTCAATCCGGGATAGGGTCAGTGATTGATGAGTTCCCGGATGTCACTTCTTTAGTAACAAAACTTAGGGAAATATCAAATCAATTTGGATCCCTTTCCCGGTGTCAATCCCTGGCTCGAGACCGGGTGAACACCGTTTTGGATGCAGACAAGACCATTTCTATGCTGCAAGCCGAACACGACGCCTTTAAGTCCCGTCTCAAGGAGGAGTTTGACTTGGTGTGGTCCGAATTTCCGTTCTATTGCGACAAGCTCAAATGGTTGGAGAGAAGGGGCGATCCCCTCAGGATGAATCTAATGCTGGAAAGGGAGAACCGGGAACTGGCGGCTCGGAACCTAACCCTCCGGGAGAACTTGGTCACCCTACAACTCACTTATCATTTGACAGGGTTGCGCCTGGGTCGGGTCTCCCCCCCCCCTTTACACCAACTTTCCTCGTGAGGTCGGGGCGTTGTTAGTACGCATGTTTCGCATGGGCTGGAATGACCCCGAGTCTCGATATCGGCCTGCTTTCGAGGAAGCCGCGGCTTGGTGGCAGCGTCAAAGAGAGGGGCAATATCTCCACCCGTCCTTAGTACTCCTTCCAAGTCGGATTTCCCTTGATTTCACCGTTGAAAGGTATCTCGGATTCCGTGTTTCGGTTGATCCGAAGGAATCTGCCCGGAGAGTGTCTAGACTCCGCGAAGATGCTGCCAGAATCCGGGCTTTCATTGCTGCCGAAGACGCCGCTAAAGAAGAAAGGCGTTTGGCCCGGGAAAGAGGCAAAGGTAAAAGTAAAGTCGTTGCCACGAAGAGGAAGAAGTCTCCCCGTGTTCAAGGACCCGTTATTATCGGAGCTCCCCGCAGGACACCGTCTCCTGAGGTTTCATCCTCAGACGATGATTTCGATCCGTATGCCGAAGCTGGTCCTTTGGGGGCTGGTCCGTCTGGTTCTCGTCCAGCTGAGGAACCTAATGTCCCAGAAAATAATGTTGCTGACCATCAACCAAGTCCTCCTGCTGCTAACGATCAGCCAAGTCATCCTGGTACTCAAGATGACCCGGGATCTCCTATTAGCTGGGATGGTCTTCCTTCCCTTTGTTAGTTTAGTTTACCTTATGTAAGTTCTAAAGTTGTATATTTTGTAACCATTAAGCCATAAGTTAATGATATGTTTGTGTGTATTATTTCTATTATTTCTCGATACTTGTTCAAGTATTGGTTTCAACTGTCTCCCCGGGTCGCTTATTCAAGCGTGCCCGGGTTAATTTCCGAGAGCTTGTTCAAGCTGTCCTGCTACTCTTGCTCTAACCCCCCCGGGCGCTTGTTCAAGCGGCCCCGGATTGACTATACTTATGAAAAATATTAACTCGAAAAATAATCTTCATAAGCAACATAAGAAAATGCAAATGCGGGCCACGAGACAACCTAAGCTCAATCCTGGCCAGAGGTTCCCGTGCCGCTCTCATGCTACCGTCCTAGGCACAATTCTTGCCAGAGGGGTAAATGCGGAAAATAAGCTAAAATAAGCTAGGCATAATACCTACGTAAATTTGCGATGTTCCAGTGTCTTGGGACCTTCTTCCCGGCCTTGTCCTGCAATTCATAGCTTCCCCCGGGGTGGGCCGCTATAACCTTATAAGGCCCCTCCCAGTTGGGAGCCAACTTCCCGCTTGCAACCTGCTGGCTCTTGTCGTTCCGGCGCATCACCCACTCTCCCGGGATGAACTATTCCTTGCGCACCCTCTTGTCATGGTACTTCTTGACCCGTTCCTTCACCCGGGCCTCGTGCAGGGCTGCTTTTTCTCTCTTCTCCTCCAGTAAGTCTAGATCCAGCAGCCGGTCGTTCTGATTTGCCTGCTCATCCGGGAACTTCGATCGGAGACTGGGAACTCCAACTTCAGCCGGGATGACCGCCTCCGCCCCATAAACCAAGCTGTAGGGGGATTCGCCCGTGGCGGAGCTCTCCGTCGTTCTGCTTGCCCATAAGACACTTGGGAGTTCATCAACCCAGTTTCCTCTTGCCCCCTGGAGCCGTGTCTTAATCCCGTTCACGAGGGTCCTGTTGGTCACTTCAACTTGCCCGTTAGCCTGTGGGTGATAGACCGAGGTCAGCTTCTGTTCAATCCCGTACTCCTTGCACCAGGATTTGAAAGGATCATTTTCGAACTGTGCCCCGTTATCTGTCACTATGAACCGGGGGATTCTGTAGCGACAAATGATGTTCTTCCAACAGAACTTTACACAAGTACTTCCCCTAATGTTGGTCAGGGGGGCAGCTTCTACCCATTTACTGAAATAGTCAACCGCCACTATCAAATACTTGAAGCCTCCGGGAGCGGTCGGAAAGGGACCTACCAGGTCCAAACCCCAACGGATGAAAGGCCAAGTCCCCGATATCCCGATCATCTCCCCCTGCGGCACGTGGATCAAGGGTGCAAATTTCTGGAACTGTTCACAGGAGCGAACTGCTTTTTGGGCATCCTCAAACACCGTAGGCCAATAATACCCCGTGCACATGATCTTCCGAGCCACAGTCCGGGCCCCTTGATGACTTCCGTTAGGACCCTCATGCACCTCTTTCAAAAGGTGGCGTGCTTCCTCCCCGTCCACGCACTTCAGCCAAGGTTGAAGATATCCCCTCCGGATTAACTCCCCGTCCAAGACGGCATACCGGGGTGCTTTGACCCGGATTTTCCGGGCTTTTACCTTGTCGTCCGTCAGCGTTCCATTCTCCAAGTACTCCAGAAGGGGTGTGATCCAGGATTCGGCTTCTCGCACCGCCGCAACTTGGCTGGGTTGCTCATATCCCCAGGTGGTTATCATCTCCATGTACAGGTTCCGGTCTTCATCCGGCTTGAGTTCTGACGAAGCCAACTTACTTAGCGCGTCCGCCTTGCAATTTTCCTCCCGGGGTATCTGTGTCAACGTCACTCGGAGGAAACCTTGCACCATTAGCTTTACCGCCTCCAAATATTTCTGCAAAATCCTTTCCTTGGCCTCATACTCCCCATTAACTTGTTGGACCACGATGGCCGAGTCGCTATAAGCTTGTACAACTTTGGCACCCGCCTCCCGGGCCAGGCGTAACCCGGCAAGGAGGGCCTCATACTCGGCTTCATTGTTGGTGGTTTTAAACTCAAACTGCAATGCATACCGATATTCCTTGCCACCGGGACTGACCAGCACGACCCCGACCCCGCTCCCCCCGGCATGGGAGGAGCCATCCACGTGCAACTTCCACTCCGGTTCACCTTCCCCTGGGTCTTTAACGGCATTGTCAGCCATCTCAACTAGAAAATCAGCCAAAGCCTGCCCTTTGATAGACTTCCTCGCCTGATAAGTGATCTCGTGCTCTCCCAACTCGATCGCCCACTTCATCATCCGGCCAGATGCTTCTGGTTTCATCATGACTTGCCGAAGTAGGTGATTTGTGAGAACTGTGATAGGGTGACCTTGAAAGTATGGGCGAAGTCTCCGAGACGCATGCACTAGTGCCAGCAGCAAACGTTCTAATGAAGAATAACGCGTCTCCGGTCCTTGGAGAGCCCTACTTACAAAATACACCGGGCTCTGCGCTCTTCCAGACCCTCGAACCAAAGCCGCACTTATTGCCTGATCCGTGGCTGCCAGATACAAGAACAACTCCTCCCCCGGGACTGGCTTGGACAGGGTTGGGAGTTTTCCCAGGTGCTCCTTCAACTCCTTGAAAGCTTGCTCACACTCGGGAGTCCACTCGAACTTCTTTGCTCACCTCAAAATGTTGAAAAAGGCAGCTGCTTCTCTGCTCCCCGTGACAGGAACCTGCTTAGCGCCGCCAGAGAACCGGTTAAGCGCTGTACATCTTTCACCTTATTCGGGGAAGGCATGCTCAGGATTGCTTCAACCTTTTCTGGGTTCACATCGATACCCCGGTTTGACACCATATACCCCAAAAACTTGCCTGCCGCTACTCCGATGGTACTCTTTTCCGGGCTCAACTTCAGGTTTACCTCTCTCAACACAACAAAAAGCTCCCGGAGGTCATCCAAAAAAGCGTCATGTGTCCTGCTTTTGATCACCATGTCATCCACATAAACCTCCATAATTCTCCCCAGCTGGTTCTTGAACACCCGATCCACCATGCGCTGGTATGTTGCTCCTGCATTTTTAAGACCGAATGGCATTTTCCTGTAACAAAAAGTACCAAAGTCAGTGATAAAAGAGTTTTTCGGCCGATCCTCCGGGGCCATGACGATCTGGTGGTATCCCCGGTGTGCGTCGAAAAAGGCCAGGAGCTGGTAGCCCGTTATAGCCTCCACCAGCTGATCAATGGAGGGCAACGGGTAACTGTCTTTAGGGCAGCACTTGTTCAAGTCTGTAAAATCGATACACATCCTCCAGGATCCGTCATGCTTTTTCACCAGGACCGGGTTGGCAATCCACTCCGGATAAGTGATCTCTTCTACCATTCCCGCGTCCAGCATCCTCCTCACCTCCGCCCGGACGAATTCTACCCGATCTGCTGCCAAGGCTCTTTTCTTTTGCCTTATGGGCTTCAAATCCGGGTAGACATTCAACCGGTGTATGGCGAACTTTTCTGGTATCCCCGTCAAGTCTTCCGTTCCCCACGAGAATACATCCTCATACTCCTTCAGTAACTTCCGGAGTTCATCCTTCACATTCACCGGGAGGTGCTTCCCTACACTCACCTTACCCCGGGATCCTACCTCCATATCCTCCACCTCAAAAGAGGCTGGGTCTCCATACACGGCTCCTACTGTGTTATCCTTCCCAGAACTCTCCCCGGGCTCTGTAGTGTTTGTTCTTTCTGAACCTCCATTCTTGGCCTCCTTTATCGCGGTGAGCATACAGCTGCGGGCGGTCGTTTGGTTGCCGATAACCGAAGCAATTCCTTGGTCCGTCGGGAACTTCATGGTTAGATGGTAGGGTGAGCTTATCGCCGAGCCTGCGTCAACCAGGGACGACCTATGATCATGTTGTACGGGGAAGAAGCATTGATGACCGCAAAGTTACACAGGACGGTGCACCTCTTGTTGATATCCAGATGATCAACAAGGGTCACCTGTAGCGCTATAACACCCAGCGGGTGGACTGTGCGACCCGTAAAGCATGATAGCGGGGACAGGCATGGCTTCAAGTTATGTCGACCAATGTGCAATTGATCAAAACAATCAGCGAACATAATCTCCACGCTGCTCCCATCATCCACAAAAACTCGCTTTATCACCACACCTTCTACCTCGGCAGAGATCACCATCGGGTCAGAGTGAGGCACTTGGGCCGGGACCGCATCCTTTTCAGAAAAAGTAATCGTCTCATCATGTTTAAACCTCTTTCCCTGAATCTCCCCCGGGGGGACATACCTACTCTTGGCCTTCACCGCCGACAGCGTTTGCGCTCCATCTCCCACTATCCCGTTGATCACGTTTATCATCCGGGGTGCTCCAGGCCCCGGAACTCCCGGTCTAGGAGCTTGCGGGGCGGGGTTAGGAGCAGCGTTGGTTTCCGCCGGGCGATTGCCGCCTTGACCTCGGTTGTTTCTCCAGTTCCGCTTCCTTCCCTGTCCTGCCGGAGCAGCCGCCGGGTGTGACTCCCCCGCCACACAGTCCCGGAGCTGACCCCGCTCCACCAACTTCTGAATATCCGCGCGCAAGACGCGGCAGCCTTCTGTAGTGTGACCATAGGACTTATGAAACTCACACCATTTTTGGGCATTAGCCGGGGCCGGGACCCCTTGTATAACTGGGGGGTCCGTGAAGAGACCCCGGTGAATGGCCAGAATCTCCGTTTTTGTCTTGGAGAGTGGAGTATACGTCGGTCTCACCACCAACGTCTGCCCCCCCGGTGCAGGTGCCGCTCCTTGGGCCGGGGGGCGTCTTGCTGCCTCCGGGCGGACCCCCTGGTGAGGAGTGGCCCGGAGTGTAGTTGTTTGGGTTGCTGTGGCCGTAATCACCCGCTGCTCAAAGAAACCGACCGTGTTCATCCGGGTATGGTTAGCTTCATGCACAGTACAATGCATTTCAACTGTCAACTGGAGATGGTAGAAAGTTCCTGGCCTATTCTTCATCAACTCAATGTAGAACATCTCGTCTCTCAACCCATTCACAAAGTTTCCAATCAGGGCCTTCTCATGTAGGTGTCTATCTTGGACCTTCATAGACTCGGCAATATACCGGACATAATATTGCCAAGTAGACTCCGTCTCCAACTGTCGCATAGCCAAGACCGTGGCCAGGTTGACAAAGTTGGTCTTCATTGCCGCATATCTGTGAACCAGGACTGTAGCAAAATCCCAGAACGTCTTCAGAGAGGCCTGGGGAAGAATTTTGAACCAACTCAAGCAGTTGCCCCGGAGGTAAGAAGGCAACAACTTGCACTACAACGGCTCATCAATGTCCCGGACACCCATGACACTGAGATAGGTGTGAACAAACTCTTCCGGGTCCCCGTCACCATTATATGTCGGGACTCCATCAGGTGCTTTGGTACCTGCCGGCCATTTGTAGTTTAGCACCTCTGGAACCCACGGGGAATGAGGAACCATCCCCCGCCTACCAATCAGCCTGGTCAAACGGTCTTCAATGGACCCGTTGTTAAACGGGGTGTTATATCCACCATAAAATGGTTGAGCTTGCGGGTTTAAACCGCCTGGAAACTGCTGATCCGGATATTGCTGATGTCCCGGAAAAATCTGCTGTCCAGGAGCCATCTGCTGTCCAGGAGGCATCTGCTGTCCAGGAGCCATCTGCTGTCCAGGAGGCATCTGCTGACCTGGGGGCATCTGCTGACCCGGGGGCATATGCTGACCCGGGGGCATCTGCTGATATCCAGGCCCTCCTCTTCCATCCCTCTCCAGGTTCACTACTTCGGGTACCTTGTTATGGGCTGCAGCCTTGGCCGCTTTCCATGCTCGAAATTCTCCAAATTCCTCTGCGTTAGTATGAATCGTTTCTGGGTCTCTGCGCTCCAGGTCCTCTTCCCCGGAATCAAAATACTCCGGTTCGGATTCACCACCTTCCCCGAATGCCTCCTGGTCCTGTTTCTCCTTTTTTTGCCCGGCCTTTTCCCTCTGCTCCTTCTGCATTTCCCTGAGGGTACGTTCTGGCACTTTCTTCTTTCCTTGGCGCTTCTCAGCGGCCACACGGGCAGTCTCCTTGCGCGCCCGCTCCTTCTCCTCAGCCGCCTTTCGCGCCGCCTGGGCAGCCGCGGCCCTCTTTGTCTTAGGGCCACCTTCTACCTGATTAGCTTTGGAGGGGGGTTCTTCCCCTATCTTTTTAGGTCTGCCGCGGGGCATGACGAAGCAGGGTCCCACTGGGCGTGCCAACTGATGCTACCAGTAAGCTCCGGGATACCAGCTCCGGTACAGGGTAATCCGGGATGAGCTGGAATCCTAACCCGCGGCCAATCTCTCACCTAGATCCTGCAAAACAAAGCCCCCGGGGTCACCCGAGGGTAGACGCTCCGGCGTGATGATGAAGATAGGGCTTTTTGCAGAGGAGAGAGAATATAAAGAAATACAGAGAGTATTTAAGTCTGATAAAACATACCTATTACTGTTGGTCACTCCTCTATTTATAATGGTGAGGATCAGAGAGGGCTTAGGCTAAGTGGTCCTCCTCTTGCCGCAACCCCGGGTGCGTCCAAGATAGCTGATGTCATGGGAGGACCACTGGTGGGTTTAACCCTCTCTTCTCCTTTACCAGTATAACCGCTGGACCAGGATATGGGTTGAGGCCCATATCACCACCCCTCTAAACAGGTATTTGCTGGAAAGATTATCAAACCTTCATCTCAAAAAGTTAAATTGAAAATTTTCTTCACTCAATTTAACAAAACCATGTCTCTTTCAAGGACCTCATCAAAAAGTTTTAAAAATATTTTTCATGCATGATTAGTCAAACCCAAAAAATATACAAACAATTGTTTGGTTTGAAATATACAAACAAAACTCGTTTTGGATAATCATGTGGAAATTCTTTGCATCAATGAACCATGGCATGACAACTCAAAATTTATTTATTACTGCAACCTGCTGCATTTCAGCTCCTTTTTGCATTCTGCCAATGGAAATATCTGGCTCTTTTGGAAACATAATATTACACTGTCATTAGTCTTGGACAATGAACAATTTCTGAGTGTTTCCATCTGTAAACATAATATAAATATTTCATAATGGAGTGTTTGTTTATGGTGCTAGAACCAGTTCTGAGAGAAAATGCATGTGGTAAGATCTGCTTGCCATTCCAAGAACTGATACATTGTTTATTTATTGGTGAATTTAACTCCATGCTCTCTATAACTGAATATAAGGGTCCCTCTACTCCAAAACTTGGAAGTATGAGGGATTTTCAGAAATTTATAAACAAGTTAGGGTTACTTCACATCTATACAGTGGGAAATGAATTCACCTGGACTAATAAAAGATTGAGGCCAACCTTGGAAAGGTTGGATGGGGGATTTTGCACCCATTCTTGGAATGCACTGTTCCATAACTCCTCAATTTTAGTCCTAGATAGGGACAATTCTGACCATAGTCCCCTCCTTAAAATTGATACACAAATCCAATCTTGCCAAAATATTTCAGATTCATAAATACTTGGTACAAAAGGACATAATTCCATGATTTTATCCAGTCAAACTGGTATCTCCCTCTCTATGATTTTGTCTCTTAAGATTTTTCTTAAAACTCCAGAAGTCAAAGAAGGGATTAAAAATCTAGAATAAGGAAGTCTTTGGCAATGTACATAAGAATGTTGAATCTGCTGAGGAAGCCCGCAGGTTACAGGAAATGGTTTTTGATCACAACCTATGTGATTCTGAACTCATTTTCCTCAAACAGAGAAGGGCTGAGTTAAAAAAGGCTTTACAGGAACAGGAACATTTCTTGAAATATAAAGCCAAAATCAAATGGATGAAGGAGGGTGATGTTAACTCGAATTTTTTCACACTCACTCAAAGTGAATAGATCTAAACTGAGCATCACAAAGATTAGGAATTCTGCAGGGATCTGAATAGATAGTATACAAGAGATTGAAGTTGAAGCTACTCTCTACTATACTAACCTCCTATCTAGTGAGAAAATCCCATTTGATGACCAGTTTAGTTCTCACTTTTTGTCACAAATCCCTTCATTCATTACTGCTGACCAGAACTCCAAACTGGTGCAACCTGTGGAAAAAGATGAACTAAAGGTTGTTGTGCTTTCACTTAATAAGTACAGCACACTTGGCCCTGATGGCTTTTCAGCGTTTTTTACATTAAGTCATGGGATCTAATAAGTGATGACTTACTAGAAGTAGTAAATGATAGGGTAGTGATATCCCTAGGGGTATTGCAGCAACTTGGATTACTGTAATGCCCAAGAAGGATACTCCACTGTCTTTTGATGAATTTAGACCAATCAGCCTCTCACATGTCATAAGTAAGATTTGTTCAAAAGTCTTAATGTACAGAATGAAGCCCCTTATGGATGGTTTAATTTATCCCCGTCAGACAGGTTTTCTTCAAGGTAGGGACATTTCTGATAATATTCTCTACCTAAAAGAAATGATGACTCACATTCACAGAAAAAGGAGAGATTCTAACTGTATCATCAAATTAGATTTAAGAAAAACATTTGATAGGGCCAGTTGGCCATTTTTTACAACACTAATGGAAAATTTTGGATTCCATCAAAATCTCATCAGTTCCATTATGAAAGTTCTGTCTCAGACTTGGTTCTCCATTTAATAAATGGCAAGCATGTGGGATTTTTTAATGCAACTAGAGGAATCAAACATGGAGATCCTCTGTCTCCTTTTTGTTCAATATTTTTTCAGAATCATTTTCAAGGAGTTTAGCATACATTTCACTAATGGAAAATTATCATACTATAATCTTCCAATAAATGCTATTACTATTTCTCATCTATCCTATGCAGATGATACAGTTGTTTTCCTATCAACAGATAGATCTTCACTGATCAATCTGAGAGCTTTCTTGGCTATTTTTGAAAAAGACACTAGTTAAAAAATTAATTATGACAATAGTGATTTTTTGTGAAGTAAACATGCCACTTTAGCTAGGAAAAAACTCACACTTGATGTTCTAGGCATGAAAGAGGGTTCTTTTTCATTCAAATATTTAGGATGTCCTATTTTTTAAGGAAAAATTAAGAACTGCCATTTTCTGCCTTTAATAGAACAGATAAGCAAGAAAGTGAGCTTTCGGAGGCATAAATGGCTATCAACTGGTGGTAAAATTACCTTGATTCAGTTAGTTCTTTATGCCATCCCACAACACATTTTTACAGTAATGGTCCCTACAGTTTACACAATGAAAACCCTAGAAAAAATGTTTTCAAATTTTCTATGGGGTGCTACCGTGGTTAGGGCAAATAAACACTGGAAAAAATTGTCCAAGCTTTGGTTCCCTGTTGACCAAAATGGCCTTGGTTTTAGGTCTCTACCCCATATTATTCAGACTTGTTCACTGAAATTATGGTGGAAGTTTCAACAGGGTAAAACTTTATGGACACATTTCATCCATTCTCTTTCCATTCCAGCAAGAAAATCCCAAACCTGGAAAAGGATATGTCAAGTGAAATGTATTGGAGAGCATTATTCTGTAGTTATTCATTGCAGGGGTGACTGCAATTTTTGGTCATCAAACTGGACAACTTTTGGTCCTTTGATGGATTATTTTTCACCAGATCTCACTCCAATACCCCTGACCTGCTCAGTTTCCCAATTTATTTCTTCTAAATCCACCTATCTCCCTCACCTCCTCAATGCTATCCCACAAGATCTTTTCCTACTCCTACAAAATGCTCAAATCTTGGATCACAAAGATGATAGAATGATTTGGAAACTAGACACCAAAGGACTTTTCACATTTAAGTCTGCTTATAGGACTGTAACAGACCAGAGACACTCCTCCCCTTCCCCTGGAAAGCTTTGTAAAGTAAAAGTCCCAAAAAAGATTCTCTTCTTTTTCTGGAGACTATTTAACTATTTACTTCCATTTGATGAGGTGCTCAATTACTATGGTTTTCAACTTGCATTTAAGTGTCTTCACTGTCACTCAGCAGATTCCACATGCCATATTTTAATAGTTGTAGCTTTGTTAAGCATATTTGGTCTTCTATCTTGTCTACTATAGGTGCGGCTGATCTGCATTTTAATTCTATTTGGGATAGGCTCTCCTATTATCTGACACATACGGGATTAACAAGCTTCCAAGCTAAGTTAATCAGAATGTTGTGTTGTATAATTTGTTGGGACTTATGGAAATATGGGAATAGACTTTTGTTTGGTAATGTGCCCCTCATACCATTTCTGAAATCAAACATACAGTATACCTGGCCTTAGCTGCTAAACCTATTGCCATCTCACAACAGTTTGACCTTGAAATAGCCTCAGTTGTATTTATCCCATATACTTTAAAGCCACCCAAGCCTACCCTCAGATTGGTTTGCTGGAAAAACCCAGAAATGAGATACAAATTAAATGTTGACGCTGCATGGTCCAAGACAGCTATGGTCTAGGTCTTATTCTAAAGAACTCTGATGGCTCAGTTCTAAGAGCTAAAAGTATTTTTTCAAATGCTTCTTATGCACTGGAAGCTGAACTTAGGGCTATTAGAGCTGCTTTGGATTTTGGCTATTGTTAGGTCACCACTCATTCATTATTGTCACAGCCCACTGGAATCTCTTCCCTCTATGTGATGAAATCAACAGACTCATCTCAGTTTGACTCCAACACACTCTCAGACAGGGCAACTTTGTAGCTGACTCATTGGCTAAACTGGCACTTTCCAACAGAGCTTCTTCAACATTCAATTGGGACAGCTTGCCTTTAGACATAAAGGCTATTGTGCTTCTTGACAAACTACAAATGCCCTCCATCAGAATCTAATCGCTGATGCATTTTTGTTCAGTTGTTATAGTGAGGTTTCTTGTTTCTGGAATATTAGTTAGGGTCACATTGGCCTTTATTTAGACAATTCCCTAACAGGTTGTGACTAGTTCCTTTACATGTTGTCTCATTTTACTTCTGTTTTTGACTTAGACTAGGCATTCTTTTGTTCAGCTATTAGCTATTAGCTTAGTCTAATTTGTAATTAGTTTAAACTAGGGGTGAGAACGATCACGAGCGTTCGTTAAAAAGATCGAGATCGGATCGGTTAAAGATCGGATCGAGATCGTTCATTTAATAAATAAACCGATCATGATCAAAATTTTATGATCGTTTATTAAATGAGCGATCAACGATCATGAACATAAAAGATCGATCATGATCGCGAACAGATCGATAAGATGATCGATCGATAAGATGATCGATCGATCGGTAATATAATTATATACATTAATAATAATGGGGAAATATTTTAATTTTAATATGGATGTTTATAATTTGTTGTGTATTTTTATTAATTTGATAATTTATGTATTTTCTTAAATTAACTTTTAAGTTGATCGACCGCGATCGATCGTTATCAATCATTGATCATTTGATCGGTTATCTATAACGAGTCGATCACGAGCCGATCACGATCATTGTGATTCTTAAACGAGCCGATCACGATCATTAATTATTTTGATCGCTTAGATCGCGATCGATCGTGATCACCTTAAATTTTAAACGATCCGATTATGAACATAGTGATGATCGTGATCGGATCGGCTCGTTATTACCCCTAGTTTAAACTATGCCTATTAAGACCTCTTTTCAGGTTTGGGAACCTAATAAACAATCCTCCATTTTTAGATTGTTTTACCTATATATAAAAAAAGATATTGCAACACCGATGTGCTCATTGACATAAATTGCCAATATAATTTTTGTACATTTACGAAATAAATTATAGGAATGTCCATATCGGAGTCTAATAAATATACATGTTCAAAAGTCTTGCAACGGGCCAATGGCAAATAGAATGAGTCGACAGCCCCGTCCTTTTTACGTGCGATAAGGATGATCACACGAACCTTCAAATTTAAGGGGTTTCAAATTGTTTTATATTCATATATTTTGTTATAAATTATAGAGTTGATCTCTTGAGTGACGGTCACTGTATAGTGACGAAAGATTATATTGGAATATGGAAGAAATGAGATCCTTATTTGCAATTCACTCACGCGCACTGTTCACTCAGTATAAAAAACAAGCATTTTAGTCTAAAAATAGACGTTAGCAAACATATTCACACGGTCTAAAAAACAAACATTTATTCTAAAAAACAACCCGTTAAGCGTGAAATACAAGCATGTTCTAAAAAACTACCTGTTTGGTCTAAAGAACAAGCATTTAAGGGTGAAATTCAAGCATGCTCTATAAAACCATCTTTTTTGCTTCAAAATACATGAACTCTAAAAAGCAACATGTTAACTGTGAAATGCAAGCATTCTCTAAAAAACAACCTGTTAAATGTGGAATGTAAGCACATTCTAAAAAACAACATGTTTGGTCTAAAAAACAAGCATTCAAGTGTGAAATTCAAGCATGCTAATGCAATTTGCATAAACTGCAGAAAAAACCCCGCGCGTGAATGCAATTTGCATAAATTGCAGAAAAACCCCCGCGTGTGAATGTAATTTGCATAAATTGCAGAAAACCCCGTCTCAAACTTCTTTGCATATAAACCCCGTCACTATATAGTGACCGTCACTTCCAAAACTAATTATAAATTATATAACTGAAAAGGAAAAAATTGAATTGAAAACAATTTAAAAAGATCTAAATTTTTTATGCTTTATACATATTTCGTTATAGGTGAGATGTAATCGAAAATAATTTACAGAACTTTTCTAAATAGTAATAAATTGAGCTGAAGAAAAATTTAAAATTCACAATTATTTTCCAGGCTAATTCGGCTAAAATTACAGGAACAAGCCTCAATAGAAACAGTTGGCAAAAGTCTTGCAATGACTCTACAGTCGGCTCATGTTCACTTGTTGGTTAATTTTCTTAAATATCTAAACCGTTCAACTTATCTTTTTATCTCTTTCATTATTTTTTATTTTAATTCAAATCAGTTTAATAATATATTGTCTCACAAAATAAGTATTTTTCAATACATTTCAATTTAGTTCAGTTAAATTCAATTTAACTAAAGTTAGCAGGACCTAATTCATTTTAACATATATACTTTAATTTTATTGTATATTCATAATAATAAGATTATTAAAATTAATAAACATCAGTGAAAAATCGTTCTCGTACTTCTACTTTACGTTTTAGTTCAACTATCAAAGTTTTGATATCACATAAGTACTTTAAATTGCTGTAAAAACGTAAAGTATATATACAAGATATTGTTGACTTCTCATTTCCAACCGGCACTAAAACATTTCATTATATAATTAAAATATTATGAATAATAATATCACCACTATTATAAAATAATTCATTATTATTTGAAATTGTAGTTATCAATTATTAGACACAATTCTAATAAAAAGTAGTATAAAGTAACGTTTTTTTTCCTTGAACTTATATTTTACTGCTGAACTAAATTAAAATATAATAATTAACTAAAAGCGAAAGTATAAGTATATTTAATTGAAATAAAAAATAAAAATATATTTAACTGAATCGAACAAAAAATATTTAACTCATGAATTTGAATATTTAATATGTATATGTTAGCCAATTCTTGATTTTTTTCGATGAGTCCTATTGCTAGGTTAAATCTTTTGTTGGCTTCCGATCTGATTTAGTTAGATAGCAGAAATCCGAGTCAAGATAGTTTGATTACTTACCCGATGGCAACTCTCTCTAAATCAGATTTGTAGATCGTACAAGATGGAATTTATTTTTGTTTTGGTGCGTTTGGACTAACCTTCACATGCCCTAATTTTGTGCAATTGTTTGGGAATTCTCTTACTTGAATAGGTAATAAGTTAGCATGTGACCTGATTTTATTTTACCATGAGGGTGTTATGAGTTATTATAGCTTTCTGTTACTTGAGAGGTTTTAATTAGTACCGGATGAAATTGCAGGTTCAGGGAGCAGGTCTAATATTGATAACTGATTAGTGATTGGTTAGTCGGACTCGAATTAGTTGAGAGTACTGTTGGTTATACAACCACTATGCTTATATATCCCTTTATCTCTATTTTAGTTTTTGCTTCTGGTTTATGACTGGAATAAGACTCCGGGCATCATGTTATTTCCGGTCTAGAACTGGAATAGCCTACGGGTATCATATTGTACTAGCATACGGGCATTTCAAATTGCATTATGGGTTGAGAAGTTATCAATAATTCTTGTTTTAACCTTTAAAAAAATGAAAATATGTATATGTAATAGAAATATAACAAATTTTTGTGAAATATATATAATTACTAAACCGAACTGAAATAAAGTTAAGTACATTTATCCGAACTGAAATAAAGTTAAGTGCATTTATCCGAACTGAATTGAACTAATTTATTTTAAACACAATCAATTAAGCTGATTTTTTCTCTAAACTGAACCGAACTGAATTAAAATAATAATAAAAAACCTCAAGATAACACACCTAAATTCCAAGACGTTCGATGGGATGGTGACACTAACAACGACCCGATACTATGATTTATTATCCAACCACTTAATAATTAATGTTGCGAGGTAGTTGCTTAATTATATACTTCAGTAGTGATCTTCAGAGTTTATGCATGACACCAAAGTTTCATACTTCTCTGAGCAGAAAATGACCAAAAATATGGCCTTTCCCTCAGTTTTACTGCTCTTCTGCCTTGCAGTACTTGTTGCTTCTGAAGCAGCCATCCTGCCTCCTGCTGAAGGTACATAATCACATTTCAATCACACACACACACTATATCTGCAGGGGCGGCGAGATTCCGGCGAGATTCCGGCGAGATTCCGGCGAGCTTCCGGCCGGTTTTGTTTCTCTGAGAGTTCAGAGTTTCAAGTTCTCTGCTTCTCTCTTTTTGCAGAAGGATAAAGGAGAGACTGAGAGAGGCAATATGTGATCTCCTTTGTTTTAGCTTTAAATCCCACAATAAGCACACTCTCTCTTTCTCGATTTTTAGGACAATATTTATAATTATATTTATAGTGGTAATTAGTGCTTTTCTTAAGCATACTTTATTTTAAATTAATAGCTTCTAATTTTAATTTAATATTTAATCATTCATTCGGCTGGGCTAACATCAGATTTTCCGAACCTTTCAAGAAAATTTTGTACATTTTAACTTAAACAGTGTACATCTCAAATTGAATTGTATATCTTGTAACTTAAAATTTTTTATAATTCATTGAACAAGTTTTACTATGTGTTTAACATAAATGAATAATCTTTCAATTAAAAAGATTATATTTATACTTATAGATTATATTCATTGGTAAAAGTATCTTCTCTTTTTATTTAACTATTATACATTGATCTTACATAAGTTGCAACTCATTCGTAGAGTAAAAATATTTGGGAGTTGTAAATGTTTCTAGTGATAAAATACTCATAGCTAGATTTCCCTAAAATTTTTTTAGTGCTCACTTGATTTCTTATTCAACTATTTTAAAAACAAGTATAAATATTTTTATTTATTACAATTCAGAATTAAACACGCATTTTTAAATGAAGTAATAGATCGTTCAACCACTATAAAAATAAAAATTATTATATATGTAAAAAAAAATCACGGCCGATATACCGTTATTAATATCATAGTCAATCAAAGAGTGTATTAAGTGTAGAAACTAATTAGACATTTCAATTTCATTAATGCCTGCCGACATTTCCATTTCATACTATTTGACATGCCACTTTGAGAATACCATCTTTTACTTTTCTTCTCAGATCAACCATTTTCTTTCATTGATCAATCATAATAAATTTATAATATTTATGCCTGTATATAGTTAATTAATTCTTTCATAAATAAAATAATTGAAATATTATATAAATTCATACATTATTTTGAATAACATGAGTAAAATACATAATTGTTTATATATAATTACAATCATCATGCTTATCATCACTAAAGCTTGCTTTGGTCCAACGTTACTTTCGCAGTCTCCATTTGTATTTAAAGTTTCTAATATACTCTCATTTATGAGAATTATATTTATTTTTAAATAAATACTGAGGATATTAATGACACTTTATGAATAAATACGGACTGCATAAGTAAATATTGAACTGCATATAACAATGCCCTAATGTTACTTTTACGGACTGCATAAACAAATGTTGCGCCATAGTGTCTAAAAACCGTACTATCTAGGTTTTGATGGTATATATATATTTTTTGGATTGTAGTGAGTGCTCTTCGTGAAATTGGAGCAAGCTTAAAGAAACTGGATTGGGATTTCACGGTGGATCCATGCAGTGGATTGAATAACTGGGTTAAATCAACTTCCAAAGATAATCGAAGCGCTGTTGCTTGTGATTGTTCTTTTTTCAAAAACACAATATGTCACGTTACTGGCATGTAAGTTTAAGATATAGCCAGAATTAATCTGATGTTATTGTAGTCCGGTATTTTAGTTTTATAGTTCAAAATAATGATATGAATTTATTAAAATATTCTCATTCTTTAAATTCATTGAGAACTTAACATCAGGGAATGATATTATAATTTCAGTAGTATTTTTGACTATGATAAGTAAAATATGGGACTGCCTATAACACTTCAGAATTAAACTTAGGAGTATATGACATACAAACTTTTTATGAAATAAAATTGCAAATATTTGCCCAACCCATGCCATCAAATTAATTTTGGGCTCAACATTTCCAATCTCATACCATTGCAAAATGAAAATCGAGCCCTAATTTAATTGACACAAAAGACCAACATGTATATGCCCAATTCTTATACCATATCCAAGGGGTATGTATTTCCACCTTTGATCCACCTTTGATGTGTGTTTTACAATTATAATTGTGCATTCTATTTGCATATACTAATTATAGAAATTGTAAGAAAACAACTTTACAATGCACAATTATATATATAAAAATGCACATAATAAAATTTTAGAATGCATCTGGGGATACATACCCCAGGTGTATGGTATAATTTGTGATATATGCCATCTTCTTGAAACCCTGATTTAGTATGTTGATGTTGTAGAGTGATAAAAAAGGAGAACCTTTCGGGAACATTGCCGCCTACGCTCACCAAACTCCCTTTCCTGCAGGAACTGTAAGTACTTCTGCACCTTAATTATAATAAATAATGTATAACCCTTATAATGATGTTCTTCCTGTAGCTCTAATTTCACATATCTGTAATTTTCTAGTGATCTGACAAGGAATTACCTGAACGGAACTATCCCTGTAGAATGGGGTTCCATGCAGCTCATAAACATGTATGCCTCACTTTCTCCCTTTTTACCCATTCATTTATTCCAAGCTGCAATTTTTAATTTTGTGGGTTTGGTTTTGCAGATCTCTGCTTGGGAACAGATTAACAGGGCCAATACCAAAGGAATTGGGAAATATCAGCACATTAGTCAACTTGTAAGACTTCTGTTTATGCCTTTTTGATGATCTTGTTGATTTATTTCACCCGTGCTTCGAGTTAAGGTTTTGAATTATGTGTCTGGTAGGACTGTGGATGGAAATCTGTTATCTGGTCGCATTCCTCCGGAGCTTGGAAACCTGTCTAACAGCGTGATGCTGTGAGAACCCTAATTTTCATGTCACCATCTTAATTTTCACATTGTTTTTGAAATTAATGAAAAACTTATCACTGACAATTTGCTGTCCACTTATTAAGATCTTTCAGCTCAAACTACTTCACTGGGGAGTTACCTCAAGAGCTAGCTAAGCTGACCACTTTGAGGGATTTGTGAGATTCTCATCCCAGCTTCCAAATTTCACTCTCTATGTTCAGTTTCATGAAAATTTTATAAGCTCTTTCATAAATGCAGCCGGGTTAGCGATAACCAGTTGAATGGAAGTATACCGAGCTATATCCAGAACTGGCCTAATCTTACGAAGCTGTGAGACATAATTAAGCCTCTTATGATGTTCAGGTTTTTCTTTCCTTTTTTTCAGATACTAATTAATGATGATTCATGGCAGCTTGATTCAGGGTAGTGGTCTAAGCGGGCCGATACCTCCAGGAATCGCTTCCTTGACCAAGTTAAAAGACCTGTGAGTTCTTGATTACTTTAATAGCATTGCAATGATGGCTAAGTACTTCATGGTGTTTTTGAAACATAAATTTTTTATACCCTTTACTTAATTTTTTTGAAATTATCTTTGAACAGAAGAATCAGTGATTTGTGTGGAAATGGTACCACACTTCCCACCATATCTGGTGCAACAGATTTGAAGTATCTGTGAGTTATTTGGATGATATAATTGATTTACCTAAAAGACTGATGAATTTCACCTGATACCTTAAAATAATTCGCAATTGGTTGGCAGTGTACTGAGGAGTTGCAATATTACTGGACATTTGCCAGATTATCTTGGCTCAATGACAAAGTTGACAACATTGTGAGTAGCTACTGAGTTTGGAATAAGCGAAGTTTGTTTGTTTGTTTATCGTCTGATCAGCTAGTATGAATTTGTTTTATAAAGCAGTTTTATCTTCTCTTGCAGGGACTTAAGTTTCAACAAATTTACTGGACCGATTCCAGGCAGCTATGTCGATCTAGCAGACGTACCATTCATGTAGGGCTTAAAGAAGTTATCCCATTTTATTGTGTTAACAAAACTGCAGATTAACTTATTAAGCATAATTTTCTAGTTATCTGTCTGGGAACATGCTTTCAGGAGAAGTGCCTGACTGGGTGGTGAATGGAGGTCATTCCATGTAGGTTGATTATTTCAATTTTCTCTTCATTTTAATCTGAAGTCTAATTGGAATTTCTAAGGCCATTTTTAGTTTCACAGTCATAATTGATGAATTATCTGAAGGAAAGTACATCAAAATTCAGTTGGATGGTTCATTCATTTTATATCTTGAAGTATCTTTTGTTGGATGGTTCATTCTGATTTCTTTATTATAAATTCAGTGACCTTACATACAACAATTTCTCTGGAATGGCAGTGGCTTCAGAATGTCAGACTAGACTAACGTAAGTTCTTTTAATCTACATCAATCTGAATCGATATTTGTTACTTCTTATATTTGAGATGAAATCTATTGTAGGAACTTCTTTGCAAGCTCTTCTGAAGGCAACACATCGTAAGTTTCCAATGTCGTTTAAATATAACTTCTTCATCTTTTCTTACATAACGCAGTCTCAAGTAATGACTTTGTTCCCGTGTTTCGTTAATTTTGCAGCCACGTAGTTTCATGCTTGAGCAGCTCTTCCTGTCCAAAAAGTAAGTTGCTTCCTGTTCTTAAAGCTAGACTATTTGTTCTTGTGTTGAATATCTGCTCAATTTACTCTGTTGTTGTTTATGGTTATATATGTATAAAAATATTATTTCCTATGAGTACTAATGGCTATTCTGTACAAACTCTTTGTTGTTACCTTATTGTAGGTGTTTACTATCTATATATTAACTGTGGTGGAAGAGAAGTGACAGTTGATGGTAAATTTTATGAAAAAGATATGGCTTCTAGTGGAGCTTCAATGTTTGAATCAACTAGTACATGGGCGGTTAGCAGTACCGGAAACTTCATGGATAATAACGAAGATGTTGATTCATACGTCTTGAATAGCTCGTTTATGCCTGGAAAGAATGTTGATTTATACAGAAATGCACGATTATCCCCACTTTCCTTGACATACTATGGTTTTTGTATGGGAAATGGTAGCTACACTGTAAATCTTCATTTTGCTGAAATCATGTTCACTGAAGACAGGACATTTACAAGCCTCGGGAGGCGAATCTTTGATATCTACATTCAGGTGATTACAAAGTGAACTGTTTAATTTTTTGTACTGATTCCTAAAGCGGAATTCCACATGATTTTGTTCAGGGGAAGTTGGTGAAGAAAGATTTTAATATCAAGGATGAAGCTGGGGGAAATTTTAGGCCTATTGTTAGGAATTTTACTGCTGTAGTAAAGGATAGTACTCTGGAAATCAGGTTCTTTTGGTCTGGAAAAGGCACTACTAGTTTACCAGATAGGGGGGTGTACGGACCTCTGATTTCCGCTATCTCTGTCGAGCCTGGTAAGTTTAATACCATCTAACGTGTCATTGATTTTGTATTTTACATGTGATATGGGAAGCCATATGAAGCCTAAATGTCAGAATTTTTTCAAAAAATAATTTACTTTAAAATTAGGGCATGTAAATTATGCAATCTTCTAGTTATGATAGCTTTCTTGAAGCATCTCATGCTCTAGAAATTTTGGAAGGAATGGTTGAAAATGATTATAAACCGATGCATGCATTCGATATAATCAAAAGTTTTGAATATTGTATAATGTTTCACATATATAGTTGAAGGACTGATGTATCCTTTATTGATCTTCATTTTAATTTTCTGGAAAGGAGCACTTATGCTTTTCTGCTTTGTGTTCATGTATACTTTCAAGCAGATTTTAAGCCTCCTCCTGAAAAAGGTAGCGGTGTGTCACCAGGTGCTATAGTTGGGGCTGTGATTGCAGTTCTCGCTTTCATTTCTGTGATTTTAATCACTCTTTGGTGGAAAGGCTATTTCATAAACCGAGATACACTGGAATATGGTAAGTCGCTGATCTGGCACTACTAATTCATACATGACATAATATTTGATAAGTCATTTCTGTATATTTGGTGAAGATGATCCTACAAGCTCTAAATCCATCTTCTTGTTTTACTAAATTATATTTGATCATTGAACATCTTTTGAGTATTGTTGCAGAATTAAGAGGGGTGGAGTTGCAGACAGGATCGTTCACTCTCAGACAAATTAAAGCTGCTACAAAAAACTTTGATCCAGCAAACAAAATCGGAGAAGGTGGTTTTGGCCCCGTGTACAAGGTGATTCAAACAAATGGCCATTGTTAGTTCAACTGATTGTTTGGTTTAATCTGACATTCTATCTTCACTAAAGGGTGATATGGGAGATGGAAATATAATTGCTGTAAAGCAACTTTCTTCGAAATCAAAGCAAGGAAATCGCGAGTTTATAAATGAAATAGGTATGATATCAGCTCTACAACATCCTAACCTTGTGAAGCTCTATGGATGCTGCATTGAAGGGAACCAACTATTGCTTGTATACGAGTACATGGAGAATAACAGTCTTGCTCGTGCATTGTTTGGTAAACTGAAGATCCATTACTTTGTAAAAGTTGATGTAAATTTCCATAACATTATTATGATTTCAGGGGCCACCAAGCATCAATTGGAAATAGACTGGCCAACAAGGCATAAAATATGTATTTCTGTAGCAAGAGGCCTGTCTTATCTCCATGAAGAATCGAGGTTGAAGATCGTTCACAGAGATATTAAGACCGCAAATGTTCTTCTTGATAAGGATCTGAATCCTAAAATATCCGACTTTGGTCTGGCTAGGCTTGATGATGAAGAAAACACTCATATAAGTACACGCATTGCTGGAACTCTGTGAGTTAATTTGCATCAAATTAATACAAAGTTTTTCAAATGCAAGTTTGTATGTTTAGCTATGAGATTCCTTTCTGATGTCATGCTTCTGGCTTTGTAGCGGATATATGGCGCCTGAATATGCAATGAGAGGATATCTGACCGATAAAGCCGATGTCTACAGCTTTGGAGTTGTCCTTCTGGAAATTGTGAGTGGAAGGAGCAACACTAGTATCGGTCCAAAGGAGGATTGCTTCTACATTCTTGACTGGGTAAAACTCATTATCTCTTTCCTACATTAATGCTTTCAAGTCAAGAAACCTCAATGGATTTTTTAATGCCATAACTATGGTCTTGAATATTCATTTGCAGGCGAATCAGTTGAATTCTGAAGGGAATCTTATGGATCTGGTTGATGCAAGACTAGGATCAAACTACAACGAAGAGGAGGTTATGCGAACATTGCAGATCGCACTTACGTGCGCGAGTGTCTTGCCCGCTGATAGACCTAGTATGTCATCCGTGGTTAGCATTCTGGAAGGACAAGTTAGAGATGATAAAAATAAGAAAATCGAGGTTAAAAAGCCCCTGGAGCTTAAAACACACAAGGAACTGTTTGCAGATGATTCCCAGGCTTCAAACAATATGGAATTTACTGCTTCGTCATCATCTGCTGTGGATCTTTACCCGATTCGCATGGACACTGAGTATTTGGAGAAGAGGCTTCTGCTGTAAATATGAACTATTCATATTTCTTGTTGTTTTGGAGTTACAATACTGGCTAGTTGTGTATATTGAGTATATAGATACAATGTGTATTATGAGCTTTGGTGAGTAAATCATAAATCTAGGATGCTACAATTCATTTTCAGTGTAAAAATATAAATAAATTAGTATATCAAATTGTCAGCACTACATAAACATTTTTTTAAGATTAACTATCCAATGGAAGGAGGGATTTCATTAGATTCCCTAAGCCATACAACCACAAAAGTGGTAAACTTGTTACATCTCGATAGCCATGAATGACAAAGAGTTAGCTATAAAACTATAAGCATGATGCTTCAAAAAGAGGGACTAACTACCTCTATACACTTTACAAAAGAATGAATTCTCTAGACAAATTTAGAAGTTTATTAGCAAATTTTCTAAGTCAAACACAAAGCTGCAACCAACTAAGAAGAGAAAAAGTGTAGACAAAAGAATAACGAAGCTGCAACACATCTTGCCCAAACTGCTCTAGATAGAATGATTGACTAGTTGAAATGGCAGCAGATGAGAAAGTACAGGAGTTTTGATGAGGAAGGAGTCACTGTCAAATAAGAAAAGGAAAAGGAGCAGAAGCACCCTGGAGACTTTTCATTATACTCTCGCAGTAGGGACTTGAGCTGCATCTAGTGTTAGAGAGTACTATTGGGCCTTGAGCCCAGCCTGTGTAAACCCTAGATAAACCCTAGTTAACATAGACTGGGCTGCATCTAGTTGTCTGGTTCTGCCATCTTCTCCGGGATTTGCAGTTTCCTCTGGATGGTTCCCCATTGTTGTTATCTGACAACAACAGTGCTATCTTCTTAGCTTAGAATCCAGTGGCTCATAAGCGGGCCAAGCACATCGACTACCATTTTGTTCGTGAGTTGGTTGCCTCGGCTAAACTCCGTGTTAGTCATGTTCCTACATCGTTGCAATTGGCGGACAATTACACCAAGGGTCTTCCTAAGCCCCTTTTTGAGTTCTTTAGATCTAAACTTTGCGTCTCAGTTAATCCGACGCTTAGCTTGAAGGGGGGTGTTAGAGAGTAGTATTGGACCTTGAGCCCGGCCTGTGTTAGCTAGGGTTTATCTAGGGTTTACACATTTACTCTTGTACCCTTGTAATGCTTATATATTGATGAATAATACACAGCCTCTATCATCGAGGTTTCCCCTCTATAATCTAGTATAATTAGTCCTTAAATTTGATACTTGGAGGGAGGGAGGTCCAGGAGTAGCTATATAAACGTTTACAAATATAAGCATGTGGGCCCTAACTAGACTAGATCAGGCGATCTTGAGCAGTTGCACTAGAGCGCGCCTCGAACATCGATCTATGCCTAGAGATTCTCAGACGGTATCTTTCTTCTCTCGTGTTGTTCGCCAACTGCGCTATCGATGGTACAATGATGGTGGAGCGAATGTCGCCATTGCTTTTGGGGAGATCTTCGATGAAAACAAGTTGTCTTATATGTGAAGCGGCGAGGGAGATGAGCGTATTAGAATCTGATATACTAAAAGCTGAGAGGAGCGTATATAAGAATCTAATGTACTAAAAGCAAATGTATGGTAAAAAGACCCTACCAAATGGAGCCGGAATTAATCATGGAAACTTGAGAAGATATACATATGATATGCTATAAATTATAGAATAATGATATAGACATGAAATTTTCTCAAGGAAAACTCTTAGGGAATGATGTGGCTAATGTGTTGGCAATTCCACCTCATTAATTTTTTTAAGGGGAAAAACATGTTTATTTTTCTTTTCCCAAAATACAACAGCCCGTGTCTCTTCCTTCTCCTCTTGTTCTGCAATCTTTGCACTAAAATGTTTTAACCGTGCATCTTTTAGATTTCCATGGTTGATTTTCCTCTTCATAGACATGGAAGAAGACAATAATACTCTGTACAAATCTTGTTCTGGAGCAGTTGGGGATAAACGAGAAGTAAATTCATTTATAGGTATGCTCTTTATCTTAACGGTGTGTCAATATCAAGTTGGAAATTGAAACAATCTTGATTCTCATAAGTGTTTTTTGTGACTGTTAATGAATACTTAGCATAAAGTGTTGATTTTTTCAGTGCACATTACATGTTCGATGAAATGTTTCAATGAATTTGTGTAGTTTATAAGGAATAAATAGGGTTTTAGAATTCTATTAACGTTTAACAGAGGACTATGATTTGTGACGAATTGTTCAGCTCTGTCATTCACAAGACCACCTTACTACTTTGAAATGCTTTATTATGATTTTATTTTATTTAAATAAAGTTTGATTAATGTAGATGATGATATCATAAGAGATGAACAACAGAAGATTCTTTCTGAGGCCGAGTATAATAGTAGTTCAGAGGATGAAGCAAAAACGCCGGAAATCGGAATGCGTTTCTCATCTGAGGAAGAAGTACGTGCATTTTACAAATCTTATACCAAACGAATTGGTTTTGGTATTTCTAAACTGTCTTCCAAGAATGTTGATGGTCAACAAAAGTACTTCTCAATTGGATGCTCCAAATCCGGTAAGGCTGTACAAAAAGGTAAGAATACCTTTCATCCTAGACCTACTAGCAAAACAGATATACAAAGCTTGGATTAACATTACCGTTCTAAATGGTGATACATTTGTCATAACTAGTGTTCATTCAGAGCACAATCATGATTTAAGTCCTAGGAAGTCAAGATTTTTCAGAAGCAGTAAAGAGTTAGATTCTCATACTAAGAAGAAATTGGAGATGAATGATCAAGCTGGAATTGGTGTGAGTAAGACTTTTCAATCTTTTGTTGTTGAAAAGGGCGGTTATGAAAACTTGTCATTTGATGAAAGGAAATGTAGAAATTATGTGGCCGAAGCGCGAAAGTTAAGACTTGGAGTAGGAGATGCTGAAGCCTTGAATAGCTATTTTTGTCGGATGCAGAGTAGGAATTCTGATTTCTTTTATTTGATTGATACTGATGATGATCTTCGCATTAAGAATATATTCTGGTGTGATGCGAGATGTAGAGCTGCATTTGAGTGTTTTTCTGATGCCATAGTATTTGACAAATACTTATGATATGCCTTTTGCTCCATTTGTGGCGGTAAATCATCATGGTGAATCTACTTTGCTTGGTTGTGCCTTGCTATCTGGCGAAGATACTAAAACTTTTACTTGGTTATTCAAGGCTTGGAAGGCATGCATGGGAGGACACTCTCCTAAAGGCATCATTACAGATCAGACCATACCTATTGCAAATGCAATTGCTAAGGTATTTCCCGATACACCTCATCGCCTCTGTATATGGCATATCATGAAAAAAATCCCTGAGATGTTAGGTAAATATGAAGAATATGAAAGCATTAGCTTTAAGATGAGAAATATTGTTTATAATTCATTGACGATTGAAATATTTGATCGTGATTGGGAAGGAATGATTCAAGAGTTTAATTTGGAGAATGATTGGTTGGATTCTCTATCACCACTCTATAAGACAGGGAATTTTCCAACACAACCCTAAGAAAATATGTTGTAAGGATTATATATATAACAAACCGTTAAGATAGCAAGGTTCCTCCGCCTTCTTTCAAATTAGTATGGTTTGTCTTCTTTTATTTCTATATATAAAATAAAATAATATTTTCCACATATATAAATTATCTTTCTATGTAAAGAACCTTTTGATATGAAGTTAGGGTTTGAACGTACAATCTTCAAACATCTAGATATTTAGTGGTTTGTTTGCAAGACATGAATATAATGTCACAATTATCTCACTATGATGAAGACGACGTTCTTATACTACAACTATGAACGAACAAAAACACAAACACTACGGATAATCAAATACAAGAATACACTGAAGTCGATTCCGGAGTAAACAAGAAGGCAAAGATAGGGAATTGAATGCAACAATTTACCTTAATTATTCTAATTTATTTATTTTCAATTATTTAATTTTTCAGGATTTTTATTATAATACATACGAACATTATTCATTTGACATAATTTATTATTTATAATATTATTTGCATCAAATATTTACTTTATATTGACATACTCATTATATTATTTTAAAATTACATCACAAAATCCATGCAACGCGCGGTTCGGTTAGCCTAGTGATTCATAAAGAGGGTGTAACTTTCACCTAATATCTAAGAAGGGAAGTGATTTACTTTTAAAATAATTAAAATAATATGTTTAATGATATATTACTTTAATACCCTGTTCTTCATCGTTTCTATCTATGAAAACAAGCTCACCTATCAACTTCTTCTATATCTAGATTCGTTTTGAAGCACCAATTCATTCATTTTATTACCCATTAATTACCGACAATGCCACATGTTTCCGGCGTCAAGTGCCCATTTGTTACTCGCCACCACCTCTTTCTTCTCCCGACTCTCGATATTATCATCTCCGATAAAGGACAGTTAATTCGTTCCCTGCGCATCGTCACCTTATATAATCGGGAGCTCCAGCAAAAAATATCAATTGTTCTAAGTTGATTGAATTCGTATTCGAATTCTACTGCCTCGCTGCAATACTTTTTCTTCTTCATCCAGTTGTCTATTGATCGCCGCCAATTTCAGCGGATCTAAAATTCCGGCGAGTGATGCCTCTCGGATAATAGGTTAATAGCCAGAATACTTCCTCCTCCGACGGAATGATGACATGGATGTAGGGTTATATTCGAACAACCGATTCATATCAAGAATTAGCTGTTTTTTCAAAGCGTCTTACTGGCTTTTATGTAGTTGTATCAAGGCAGAAAAACAAGGTTGTTTGCTTAGAAGAAAACAAAGAGACTGTAGGAATTTTGTGCAGTCAAAAGATACTGCTTAGCTTCTGCTTCTGTTCTTCTATTTAAACTGGGAAAATCGAACAAGGACTACTACATTCGAGGATCACGTGCAACGTTCACTAAGTTCACGCCCACTACTCTAAACTTCCTAACAAAACAGCTAGAGAATTGGTCAGATAGCTAGATAATTTCAACACATATTCTACCTGACTTTTATTTGCCAAAAATAACAAGTTGCTTAGAAACCAAGAAATGCATTCTGCAATAATATTGCAGACCGAACATGAGCTTAACTAAAAATTCACCCCCTTAAGCTCATTCCTTCTGATTAATCCGAACAACACCAAGCTCCAGACGCATCTCGATTAACTTGTTTCGAACCAATGCTTTAGTGAGGATATCCGCAAGTTATCCATTGGTGCCGACGTGATCGACCTCCATCCTCCCAGACTCGATGCACTCGCGAATATAGTGAAACCTTGTATCAATGTGCTTGCTCCTACAGTGATACACAGAATTCCTGCAAAGAGCCATAGCAGACTTGTTATCAACAAGCAACTTGAAAGCTTGTTCTCCACTTCCAGTGAGCTCCCCAAGTAACCTGCTAAGCCAAACTCCTTGACAAGAAGCACTTGCAGCTGCTATGTATTCAGCCTCACAAGAAGACAGTGCCGCAACCTTTTGCTTTTGTGAGGTCCAAGTGACAAGATTGTTCCCGACGAAGAAAGCAACTCCAGAGGTGCTCTTTCTATCGTCCTTGTCTCCAGCAAAATCACTATCGATGTACCCTACAAGTTTAAACTTGCCTCCATTCGACTTGTAGCAGCACCCATAATCCTTGAACATACCTCAAAATTTGCTTGACAACAGCCCAATGTTGAACAGTTGGAGCTTCCATGAATCGGCTTGCAAACGCCACGACATATGCAATGTCAGGCCTTGTGTTTACAAGATATCGAAGACTCCCGATCACACATTGATACATGGTTGCATCTACTGCTGCACTTCCATCATGCTTGCTCAAGTGAATTCTGCTCTCCATCGGTGTATGACAAGAGTTGCATCCACTCAGTCCAGCAAGCTCCAGAATCTTTGCTGCATAAGCACTCTGGTTTATAGTGATTTCTCCAGCCTTTTGATGTACCTCAATTCCCAGATAATAACTGAGAAGTCCAAGGTCACTCATTTTGAACACAGCCTTCATTTGAGCCTTGAATTCTTCAATATCCTTTAGACTCGTTCCTGTGATGATTAAGTCATCTACATACACACCAACGAGTAGAAAGCGATCTGTGTTACCTCTGCGGTAAACCGCATGCTCCAATTGACATCTTGTGAAGCCAGGAGAGGTGAGTGAAACATCCAGCTTTGAGTTCCACGCACGCGGAGCTTGCTTAAGTCCGTACAGCGCCTTACGGAGTTTCAGCACCTTTCCACTGCTTGCACCATCGATAAAGCCGGGTGGTTGTTGTACGTAAACATCCTCCATGAGATCTCCATTCAAGAAGGCCGACTTGACATCCATGTGGTGCACCTCCCATCTTCCATGAGCAGCTAGAGCTAGAAGCAACCGCACCATCTCCATTCTGGCAACCGGAGCAAACACCTCTTTGAAATCCACCCCCTGTCGTTGTGCATAGCCTTTCGCCACAAGTCTGGCCTTGTGCTTGACTAAATTTCCAGTTGGATCTCTTTTCACCTTAAAGACCCAATTCAAACCAATGGCTCGATGGTTAGTTGAAAGTGACACAGGTTCCCATGTTTTGTTTTCGATGATCGACTTCATCTCCTCCTCCATGGCACTCCTCCAAGCTGCATTAGAAAGGGCCTCTTCAACACTTGCTGGCTCCTCAACTGCCACAAGACAATGACCACCATCCTCTTCAGTGGCAACTTCTTCGGCGAGATTATAAATGTCCGAAATCAGCCGGTAGCGACCATGCGCAGAGTTGGAGTCCAGATGATCATCATGGGTGAGTGGTGTCGCCCAACGAGCCTCCGTTATGGCTGGTTCAGGCGTCTTTGGCTCCTCTGCAATCACTGTGGATTTTGGTGACGCTGAGATGCTTTCCTCGGTGGAGTAAACTACGGTGAAAGTATCTTTCGGCTGCATTTCATCCACAGTGCTTGAATTCTCCTAATTCCAAGCTCTGCTTTCTTCAAACAGCACATCTCTCGTGATATGCATCCTTTTTTCAACTGGATCATATACACGCTAAGCTTTTGCACCTTCCTCGTAACCAGTGAACACTCCTAAAATTGACCTATCAACTAACTTGTCCATATTAGGACCCAGCTTTTTCACATGTGCTACGCATCCGAAGGTTCTCAGATGGTAAATGTTCGGCTTCCTCTTATGCCAAGCCTCATAAGGTGTCACTCCATCCAGAATTCTTGTAGGAACCCTGTTGAGAATGTAAACCGCGGTCTTCACAGCTTCGCCCCAAAACAGCCCCGGAACCGCCATGGTTTTCATAACACACCTTGCTGTTTCAACCACCATTTGGTTACGCCTCTCCACTACACCATTTTGTTGTGGTGAGTAGCCTGCAGTGGTGTTGTGCTTGATCCCGTTCAGCTCACAGAACTCAGCAAACTCGCCGGAGTTGAATTCTCCACCTCGATCCGAACGAAAAACGCGAAGTTTGCATTCACCTCCAGCTTCTGCCACTGCCTTGATTTTCTTGAAGCACTGAAATGCTTCATCCTTCGTTGTAAGAAGCTCAACCCACATAAACCGACTGTAATCATCAACTACGAGAAGAAAATACCTCTTTCCTCCTGCAGTTGGTGGAGAGATTGGTCCACAAAGATCACTGTGCACCAGCTCCAGAGGCTCCTTTGCACGATAATTCGAGACTCTAGGGAATGGGCTCCTGTGTTGTTTGCCGATGGTGCATCCATCACATAATTCTTCCACATGTTCAATGGATGGCAGCCCCTTAACCATTTGGTTCTTTGAGAGGCTGTGAAGTGCACGAAAATGGAGATGACCGAAGCGAGCATGCCATAACCAAGCTTCATCGTCCTTCTTCATCAACAAACTCACCGGGGTGGCTAAGTTCAGTTGCAAAGTGTACAACCGATTACGTGCTCGGCTAACTCTAGCCAACACCTTGCGAGCTCGATCGAGAACACACATGACTCCTCCTTCGATGACTATCTTGCATCCATTCTCATCAAGCTGCCCGAGGGAAATGATGTTGCTACGCAAACTTGGGATATAGTAAACGCCCGAAAGAATGCGATGATCACCGGTAAGGCACTGGAACATTATTGTGCCTTTACCACAAATTTTCACAACTGAGCCATCACCAAAACGAACCGTCTCATGCACCATTTTGTCAAGAGTTCTGAAGACATTCTTGTCTCTAGTCATGTTGCTACTAGCGCCGGTGTCAAGATACCAAACTCCATCACCCGCAGCTACAGGAGCTACCTTCTCCTCATTCAAGTACACCTCTTGAGATACATTATCCAATGCCTCAATCTGCACCATGAGTAGAGCTGGATCATCATCACCTTGGCCCTCAACTTCAGCAAGATCTGCACGTTCTTGCTGTCCGCGATCAAGCTTTTCCTTGGGACAATCCTTTCTCAAATGCCCTGGAACCCCACAATAGTGACAATTGCCCTTATTGCGTTCGCCACCACCATTGCCTAAAGCCTTCGCCTTGCTCCCACATGGTGACTTTGGCTTTGCTGAAGACTTGTTCTTCTTCTCCCCGCCACGGGATGAACCTTGTCCTCGCTGTCGAGTTCTCCACTCCTCCTCCGTAAGAAGTAGCCGTCCTCCAGTAGGTGTTGAGTCCTCAAGCTCGCCGCGTTCTTCTACCACCAACAACCGGCCAGTGAGCTCCTCTATGGATAGCTTTTTGAGATCTACAAGCGACTCAATAGCCATAGCCATTTGTTTGTATCTCCGCGGTACACACTGGAGAAACTTGAGCACCGCCTTGTACTCACTCACTGGATCGCCCAACACATCAAGATCGTTGACGATCACAGTGAGTCGAATTGCAAAGGATTCGACTCCCTCGCCATCCTTGAATGCGAGGTTTTCAAATTTTGTCCAACGTGTTTGAGCTTTCGCCTCTCGAACACGTTCCACCCCAACTCGCATGATCTTGAGTGTGTCCCAGACCTCCTTGGCAGTCTCCTTCACTCCAAGAGTTCGCACCAACTCCGATGGAACAGCTCGGAGTAGTGCCGACATTGCTCGTCGATCATCACGTGGATCAGCACCTGGACCTTTCTCGATCACATCCCACAAGCCATGTGCCTGGAGTTGCACCTTCATGAGAATCACCCAGTCTGAATAGTTGGTCCGAGTGAGTGTTGGATAGTGCGCCGCTCCGTCACTCTCTCGTATCACCCGCTCCACGATGCGAGTCTCGTTGCTGCCACCTACTTGCTCACGTCCACCACCCAATTTTGGCCATTCTGAAGCTAGCGGCGTGGAAGTCGCCTCTCCTTTGTTTTTGTCACCACCTCCGTTTCCTCGTCCTGCCATTGTTGCTGAATCGGATCGTACACCGAACAAAGCGCAGAGTTATGGATCAAACACCAAATCTCCGATACCAATTGTAGTTGTATCAAGACAGAAAAACAAGGTTGTTTGCTTAGAAGAAAACAAAGAGACTGTAGGAATTTTGTGCAGTCAAAAGTACTGCTTACCTTCTGCTTCTGGTTCTTCTATTTAAACTGGGAAAATCAAACAAGAACTACTACATTCGAGGAGCACGTGCAACGTTCACTAAGTTCACGCCCACTACTCTAAACTGCCTAACAAAACAGCTAGAGAATTGGTCAGATAGCTAGATAATTTCAACACATATTCTACCTGACTTTTATTTGCCAAAAATAACAAGTTGCTTAGAAACCAAGAAATGCATTCTGCAATAATATTGCAGACCGAACATGAGCTTAACTAACATTTTCCAATGACACTGGAGAGTGAATATATTGTTGTTGACACAGAAATAGAGTCAAACTTGCACGCAATCTGCATAGGTCACCGGAATTTCTCGAGTGAGGTCGTTTGGCATGCAATTCACCTATTCTCAGTGAGGCTTACGAAGCACCAAAAAAAGAGTAGATAATTCTGGTGCCTCCCTTTGTTTTGACCTCACCAGAATATTCAGAACAGAGCTTGTTTATGTAGATAACCAATGAAGAAGATTAATAAAAACTAAGGGCATTCGAGTAATCTATAATTAAATATATTTTATAAATTATTTTAAAACTTACTCACTTCCCTTCTTAGAAATTAAGTGAAAGTTATATCTTATTTATGAATTATGAGAGTTTCACTTCCCCTAATGCATATGTTTATTTGATGGGGAAATCTAGGTCTGATCGATCCCTCCAACTCCATAAAACATAAGCGAAGAGTTACATTGGCCCCGTTTGGGAACTAACTGTTAGTTGTTAACTGTTAAGCGGATTGTATGAATTGTTAGCTGTTACCGGATTGTATTAGCTGTTTTGACTAGCTGTTTGTAGATGAGTGTTTGGTAATTAATAATGACTGGTAGCTGTTTTATTAGGTTAAAAGACGGAAGTGGACATTAGTCTAATTTATTAATTAATCTTTTCACAGTGTGAATACTTATTTTAAAATATGGAAAAATTATTCTTTTACTTATTTTTATTTTTTTATTTTTTTATTTTTATTTTTTTACTTATATTTATTTGGTTATATATAATATTAACACACATATATAAGATCTTATATTTTCTAAATAATAAAATCTTACTAGATATTTGTTAAATATAGTTTGTAATAATCTCTCTACTTGTAAGTTGGCTGTATACATTATGTTTATCCTCCTAAAAAAAACAATGCATGTGAAGAATTTTTTAAATTAATATGTATATTTAAAAAAAATATAAAACCAGTGTGCAGTAGAAATAAAAATGGAACTAATATGTATGTTTACCTACTTCCAAGAACTTCTACTTCCCAAAGTGAGCCACTCTCTTGTCACACTAATGCAGTCCATTTGATAGCATTTATAAGGAAGTAATACTCTCATATTTACCACACTAAACTTACATATAGTGAGATTCAATTTAGACATGGACTATTATGAATTTATGAACAAGATCTGCTTAAAAAATTGCATACCAAAACTCCACTCATTGCCTACTGTGAATGGATATGACGTCATACGAAATCGCGCCGACGCACCGAATCTTAGATAAATGTTGTACACATACGAGAACGTTTGAGTTAGAATGGTCTCACCACAAGTTTTCGGTAGGACTGTTTTTAATTTCACATTTTTATAAGTTAAGTTTATGTGTTTATTTTATTAGATTCTTGATATGATACTTTTATTTAACTATTTTAACAAAAAATTATTTAGATGTTGTAAATATGTCTATATAGTTAGTTCAAAGTTCAAGTGTTTCGGTGATTATCAGTTCATTTTTGTTGTACATTCCTCCATTTGCAAAAAAAAATTAGTTTATTCAAATATTATTGGTAAATTAATTGTATTAGAACAACCACAAAGATGACAAAAACTAAAATTATCACCATAAACATATGAGAATTCATTGGTCTTATCATTAGCTTATGGTGAAAAGGTCTCACCCAAAACTTTGTATATACATTTTTAAAAAACAAATTAAAACCACACGAAGTGGGGTGATGTTTATTAGTTTCACCAAGTCTAAAAAATCCCGTAGGGAAAATGTTTAAACAAATTTGTTACAAATTTATGTATCAAATAGAAATGTGTAAATAAATTATTTATACCCATGTCAACTCCCACAAACAATTTAAAGATCGATATGCGAAGCTCAATTCTGTCGATGATAGGACTCACTACTTGCAAGCAAGTTAGGGATCGCCACGTGAAGCCCAATTCTGCCAACAAGTACGGGGATCAATAATTTATTTTTCTATGCTATAGATTCTGTGTCTTCATACACTCAATATCTTGAATTTGAACTGCATGTGTAATTCATAAAAGCTCCTTGTAGCATATCTTGTACTGTTACAACCATCTTTATTTATAACATTCTTTGAAGTTCATCAGCCTCTAGCTCTCAATTGCTTGAAGTTCAGTTGTATCAATCTTTGTTAGCCCTTGTGCATCCAATCAGGCCTGGCGCCTGCAAGACAAACAAAAATTCCATCAGCAGACACTGGATTCCCAAATCAAGCCCTTATATAGGGTACTTCTCTCCTGTCTAAAGTAACTAAACCTTTAATTTTTTTAGGTAAAGTCAAATCTGTAAAAATTGAATTCATTCTCTCTTTACTAGCCAGATTAGCCAATGCATCTGCTACTTAATTTGCTTCTCTGTATATATGTAAGAAAGATAAGGAGGAGAACTCACTTGTTAAGGCTAAAATGGCTCTGATATAAGGTTCAATCCTCCATGGAATTTTGAAATCCTTTCTTATAATCTTTAGTAGTACTTGAGAGTCTATCTCAACTAGAAGATGCTCCATCCCTTCATAATATGCCATCTGTAAACCTTCTAGAAGGGCTAGAGTTTCTACTTCCAAGCTATTTCTTTGTTGCAAATAAATGGATTTTGCCTTGATCACTTGTCCCGTTTCTGATCTGATCACCATACCAGCTCTAGCATGACCAGGGTTCCCAAGTGATGAGCCATCAGTATTTAGTTTTGAAGGAGCTATTGGGAGCCTCCATTTCACTAACTGTAACTGTTTGCACACCATGGGAGCCACTGGTGCTAGCTGGAGCGGTTCATAGTGTAAGTTACTTGTCTCTGATCTTTTTCATTTCATTTTGTCGATCTTGATAATGCTTTGTAACAAATACAGAACTTTGTGTTTCATCCTCTGTACACTTGGAAGTATATTGTCAAAGGAGTAAGTTGTTCTACTGCACCATACGACCCAGTTAATAACAAAAGGCAGAATTCTAACAAGTATCATGTGAAGCTCATATTTCATATTAATAGTCCAGTAATACAAACATCTATCCCACAAACTATTAAAAGTCTCAGGTGCTAAGTCTAGCATGTCATGAAAATGTATCCATAAACCTTGAATTACTGGACAATCATGGAACACATGATCCAATTCATCAGATGCATTCTTACAAAAACAGCACATAGATATCACAAATATATGTTGCTCTTGCAAAATGTCAGAAATTGGCAATAATATGTTAAGTAACTTCCAGTTAAATACAGAAAGCTTTTTTGGCACATGCTTCCACCACATATATTTATAAGAGTTCATAATCATTCTTTTTGGTCTAAGCAACTCATATGCAGAAGAAGTGGTGAATTCCCCATCAGTTTCAAGTTTCCATATTACTTTATCTTTATAATCCTCATATATAGCAAAATCTTTTGCCAATAAATCAATGATATGTTGTGGAAAACCATGAGCCAAATCTGTAATCAATTGTTGTTGGCTAAAAAAGAATTCTTTCACAGTCAATTCTGGATAAATGACATCTAGATCATCATTCCAGAATGTTATAAGATTACCAACCTGTAACCAGTTTGATTCTCAAAAAGATATGTCACCTGCACCAATCTGAATATTAGTATTTCCTGTGCAATCTCATCAATTTGTTTGTATCTTTGTCATGTTTTAGATTTCATTTTGATCTCTGGTAGAGACCACATAAAAGAAGACCATAAAGATCCTCATTTTTGCAATTTCCACCAGATTCTTAGTGAAAAAGCATCAACTAAAACATGCAAATTTCTAAATCCAAGTCCATTTTCTAAGTATGGATAGCACATATTTATCCAAGACTTCCAGATTTTATTTTGACCATGCTCTGAACTTCCCCAAAAAAACTTTGCAAATAGAACATGTAATTTATCCACTACCCCTTTAGTTAGTTTGATCACATTGAGAATATGCAGTGGAATAGCAAACAGAACATGCTTTGCTAATATGAGTCTAACAGCCTGATTCAAACATTTAGTTTGCCAAGAAAACAGTTTTGATATAATAGTGTCAAAGATTGGCTTAAAATAGGAATGCTTCTTTCTTCCTGTATAAATGGGACACCCTAGGTATTTAAATGGGAAAAAACCTTTAGGTATACCTGTAACATCAGAAACAATTCTATGATAGGCCTATGTTGCTTTATTGGATAGAAAATAAGAAGATTTATCAATGTTTATTTTCTGTCCAGACACTAATTCATATTTACTTAAAAATTCCATATTAGATTTTCTAGACTATGTTTATTAGCCCTAAGAAAAACCATGGTATTATCAGCAAAACTCAAACTTGTTATTTTCCTAGCTGTATGTGGCAGCTTATAAAAATCAATTTTAGCAGTATGATATAGAAAACCAAGGGATCTTGTAAAAACTTCTGTAAGGATTATAAACAGATAGGGAGATAATGGGTCTCCCTGTTTTATCCCTCTTGATGCCTTAAAGAATCCATAAGGTTTTCCATTAACTAAAATCGAAAATGTTGCTGCTTTAATATTGCCCATAATGTTTGAAACTAAGTGTATATTAAATCCCAATTTTAGAAGCAATTTAGTTAAGAAACTCCATGAGACTCTATCAAATGCTTTCAACATGTCAAGTTTTAAGAATATATAGTAAAACCCCCTATTTTATTATGGAGATAATATGTTAATTCATGCATGAGAAGTACATTATCTGTCAATTCTCTTCTCTGAACAAATGCATATTGTTCAGGGGAGATCAGTAAAGGCATTATGGGCTTCATTCTATCTGTATAGACTCAGGAAAAAAATTTATTGAAGAAATTTGACAAGCTTATAGGTCTGAAATCAGAAAATGTTGTATTGACTTGTCTTTTTGGTATTAGGTAATAAAGGTTGCAGATATTGCCCTAGGAATTGGTACCCCTAATGAAAAACTCATTCACTGCATTTACCAAATCAGATTCATATCCCAGCAATGTTTATAAAAGATACCTGAGAATCTATCAGGTCCTGGCGCAGAGTCCCCATCCATTTAGAAAACCAGCTTCCTCAACTCTTGTACATCCACTTGCTTCATAATATCCTTGTTCATATCTTCAATGATCAGCTTTGGAATGTGTTGTAATAACTCATCTGAAATATTCTCATCAACACTCAAGCCATCATTAGATAATAGATCTTGATAGAAATTAACAGCCTCAGATCCAATATCATCTGGATTAGTTATCCAGTCATTATTAGAGTTTTTGATCAAGGCTATTCTCTGTCTGGCATGCTTAGCATTAACAGTAGAATGAAAAAACTTAGTGTTTAAATCACCCTCAGACAACCATTTTAATCTAGCTTTCTGTTTCCAGAAAGTTTCTTCTCTTAATAGTGCTATGGTCATTTCAGCCTGAGCTAAGTGAAGTTCAGTTCTATTGTTTCATGTGTTTACTCTCTGATGTTCCAATTCTTTTTGTAACACTTTTTCTTCTGCTATTCTCACATTATCTTGAACAATGCCAAAGACCTCTTTGTTCCAATTTCTTAACCTAGTCTTTAGTCTTCTGAGTTTAACAGAGAAGTTGATCATCCCATATTGTCCTGTATTTACAACCCAATCACCCCTTACTACATCAAGAAAAGTATCATGAGATATCCAACAGTTCTGAAATTTAAAAGCCTTTAGGATATTTTGTATCCCATGATTCTCTGTTTAATTAGTAGAGGGGAGTGGTCTGAGTTCAGTCTAGACTTGACTCTTATAATACTGTTTGGAAAAAGACTCTGAAAAGATTGAGATATTAAGCCCTTGTCTAACCTTTCCCACACAGTACATATATTTCCTGATCTCATTCTTCTATTTCTAGTTCAAGTGAATAAATTTCCAGATGTTAAAATTTCAATCAAATTATTTTCAGATATGAAATCATTAAATTCCAACATTGAATCCAGATTTGGTGAAGATTGGCCTATATATTCACTTGCATATCTGACAGTATTAAAGTCACCCACATATAAAGTTGGTATTGTACTATTTGCTTGTAATTCAGCTCACATTTCTCTTCTAGCTACTAGATTATGCCTCGCATAAATAAAACAAGCATGCCACATAGTATCTAATGATGTATGCCTAATATCTGTTTTTACACATTGATCATAAGTAGCAGTAACTGTGATACTGAAATCATCATCCCATAAGATCCAAATTTTATTCCTAGAATGTGCATAAAATTTATTGTATCCTAGACTATATGCAGCTGAGGGAAGATGACTGCTGTCCAAAAATGGCTCAAGTATTACAAATAATCCAATTTTATTTTTCCTTTTTATATTTAAAACTCTAGCCTGTGTTCTAAAGTTTTTGATACCTCTAGCATTCCACACATAAATTAATACTTATCATTATTAAACTAATGGATTTGAATCAATTTTGGACCTAATAGTTACTGTCTTTTGTGTACTAGAGTAATCTTTCTTAACTCTTTTTTTCTTGACAGTTTGATCAGGAAGATTATTCATATCAGTTAAAGTAGAAGATAATAACTTGTCAAATCTATTTTTATCTGCTAAGAAAGGTTCTAAAAGAAAATCACCTTCAGCATTTTTAGCTCTTTTTTGTGACCATTGCAAATTTAGTAATGCATGCATGCTATTAATCAGATCTTGTTCCTCTAAAGATAGAGAAGAGAGAAGAGGTCATACATGTACTTACCTATTATACATAAATACACACAAACATATTAACAAGATCTAATCCATGTAAGCAAAACATGGCTCGTCACCAAAGAAAGAAATATATATATATATATATATATATATATATATATATATATATATGTGTAACAGAAAATGAGTCAAGAAAAAAAGAGAGGAGGGAAGAAAAGGGGAAAACAAAACAGAATCCTAATTACCAGGACAAACTCTAACTAATTTTACAACCTATTTTCATGGAAATACAATTTTAAAATAGAAATCAAGATCTAATGTTTGAAAACTGATATTCTGCAAAATAATTGTTCTTCGATCTCCAGGTAAACTCTCTTCACATCTACACAGTTAACAGTTTCAATGACTATTTGATTTCCTGTCCCCGATTCGGGTAGATCAATGTTGATTTGATTATAATACTTTTTGATTGATTTCTTGTTTTGAGTTCAATTCTCTGCGTTTCTTTCTGCATGATCTGCATTTTTGTTAGGTGAAGGTTTCAATTGTTTGATTCTCATGATGATATTTTGTTTTATTAATTGTTTGATCGATTTCGCGTATGATTTTGCATGACATAGTTCAATTAACAGGTAAGAAATGGAAGGAATGAGAGGACAGACTGGCATTCAGGCGCTGCTAACTGCAGAACAAGAAGCGCAGCAGATTGTCTTAGAGGCTAAAAACCGTAAGATGATTTATAAATATGCAGCCACGATTCCAGGATTGCATTTTAATAAATTTGTATTTGCAATCATGTTTGGCAGAGAAACTGGGTAGATTGAGGCAAGCTAAGAAAGAAGCTGACGAGGAAATTGCACAACTGCGTACCCGTTTGGAGAGTGAATACCAGAAGAACATTTCAGAGGTTTGTTTCTAAAATTTTGTTGATTTAGCTTAGATTTAGGGACTGTGGAAATAATGAGCATGTGTCCTTGAGTTGCAGGAAAGTGGGAATTCTGATTCGGTAGTGAAAAGGTTGGACACAGAAATCGAAGCGAAGAAGAAGATTATGAAGAAATCTTTCTCAAAGAACTCGCCAGGTGTTGTGGCAAAGCTCGTTAAGTACATCGCCTCCGCTAAAGCTTAATGCTTGAAGCAGGTGTTCAATAAATATTAGCAGAGAGGAAAAGGAGTTGCAAAGATTAGACTGGTTTAATAACCTTTCTTTTTATATAGCAGAAAAGATAACTGCAGATCAACTATGTTTGTGTCTGTTTTCACATATTAGTATATACAACAGAGAGTCAGAGTAGGAATATCCAAGTTCTTTCAAGTGTTTTTTTGCCTTGCTAAAGCTAGAGCCTGTACTCTATTAAGTTCATATCTATCTATCATTTTGATAACCAATTTCCTTCTGCTCAACTATCTTTTTAGCATTTTTCGCTTGATCATTTGCATTACCAAATGTCTCCTTATTCGATTGTTTTATAGTCATTTTTAATCTTCTTAATTTCAAAGAAAATCGAAAGATACCATAAGAATCACAAGGAATAATCCAATTATCAGAAAATACTCTATGAAAATTCTCATGTAAAAGCCAGCATGTCTGAAATCGAAAAGATTTAGGACCAATTTGGTAAGTATTGTTTTCAGGTGTCAGCAATAAAGGAGCACGATCAGATGTTGCTCTGGATTTAACTCTAACTCTGCTTTGTGGAAATTGCTCATAAAAGGATTATTGACTAAAACTCTATCTAATCTTTGCCAAAAATTTCATGTGCCTGAATCCACACCAAGTAAACAGATTGCTCATAGGTGGTAATTCCACTATGTCATTGTTATCTATAAAACTGTTGAAATCCATCATGCTATTATGACTATGAGATGACTGACCTAGATACTCACATGATTCCTAACCATATTGAAATCTCCAGCAATCATAAGAGCATTATTAGTTAATGCACTTAAGTTTTGCCAAAGTGGTTCCCAGTCAAACCTATTATGTCTTCCATACACAAAAGCAGCAGACAAATTCTGTTTCAACTCAGTCATAACAAATTGATCATGAACATGATTAATTGATTCAGAAAAGCTATCATCCCAAAATATTCATAACTTGTCCCTATGGTTAGAAAAAAGTTTGGAATAACCTAATTTCAATGCAGTAGACCTAATATACGCAGACTTGACCATAGAAGACTTACTTTGAAGGCTGAGGCACTCAACCCTTACTAACTCTATCAGGTTATTATCATCCTCTTCAGTAATATCCTGCTCCTGCCTTGTATCTGCATCTTGAGGACTATTGCATTCCTTTTGACCTATCTCTGTATCTGATGCATTTCTCATTGCCTCATTTGTCTTTTCATTCAGAAATTCATCCATCCCTGCTCCTGCAAAGGTCTCAGAAGAAACATTAGTAATAAAAAGCACACCAACTGTGTCACCATCGGTATACTGAGTCACCAGCGCTACATCTCTGCGCCTAGCATCTTTGGAAGGCCTCACGCATTGGAGGTAGAAGCGAATTGTTTTATGGGTTGGGGTAGTGAGTTTGTTCTCACCCCTAACCATACTCTCTTGACTTTAGCCTCATTTGTTTTACCCGAATATGTATTTTTTGGGTGGTATACTATGTCCCCTATGCGACCATTAGTTTGAGTCTTGGGATAGAATTAGGATTTATTATATTATACGGGGATTTAGCGTCAGCATCTGTCCCCGTAGACTGTTCCACGGGATCATTTCTTCTTTTTTACCATATTTACCTACCTATCGGTATACTGAGTAGTTTTCTGTATTGATATCCTCGAAAATGTCTTCATTCTTATTTCCAGTTTCAAGCTCTTCATTCTCATTGTTCATTAAAACATTGAAACTGTTATGAGTTTGAATCAATAAAATATGCATTTATTTTTTGAATTCTTTCATATTAACAAAATAATCATTCTTGATTCTATTCAAAAAGTAAATATTTTAAAGAAATCTATTAGTGTTTAATAATCTACCTAAAATTACATTACTAATATATTAAAGCTAATATTATGCAAGAAAACATTTCTCAAAAATTACTATTTTGAATCATATACTAGTCAGTGCCTCTATTATATATATTTTCTAGATCCGCCTCTAATCATCTCTATCTACAAGATATTAGGCATCCTCCGTAAGGACGCTACAGCGGGGGTTATGGTAATGGACCAAGAGGGCAAATTCATTCAGGCAACATCAAGGAGAACGCTGAATGTGTCGGATCCTATTCCCGCAGAGTGTCTGGCGACGGAGGAGGCAATCCTCATCATTCCTGAACGTACTTCCGCAGCCGATCAATCTGGTAGGAGATGCTCTTTCCGGATCGTTCAAATGTTACAAGGCGACGGTGAACTGTTTTGATACGATAACAAGATTTAGAAGTATGTTTGAGGGTGTAGAATGTAAAGGTCATTTATGGGTACTTCGTAGTGAGAATATTGTAGTTCATTCTTTAGCAGACTTTGCTAAGACTAGTATATGTTACTGTTTAATGTTTGGGATTCTCCCCAAATTTCTTGGACAATTTCCAAAACCTTGAAGTTAGAATGAAGGATCTATTTTCAAAAAAGGTTGAATTTCAAACAAAACGCATTTCTCTTTTGTGGCAAAGCAAAATGATCCAAGTCCAGGATTCCTCACATAAATTGCTTCTCGCAGCAGTAATATAATACTTCGCCCAAACCAAGGTTTTCACAAATACAGCCAACTAAGTTGATTCTACAAACTCATCACATTTTTTAATGTATGGTAAAAAATTTAATCTCGTTTCATTCAGTAGATGCAAAATTTAAATTCGCAAATTAACAAATGAATTTGTCAACGATCGACCCCCGAATTGTGATACCTTGCTTTGCTTTTACTTAAGAGAGTTGAAAACTTGGATTATTTAATTTTGAACAATAAGTACAGCTGGTACAACAACCGTACCGTACGACTCTCTAAATTTCATATTAATTATCACAAATTTCTTAATCATTTTTTCTTGTTAATTACCTCTCTATTTATGAGTTTTTATAAAATCATTTTATGGTGTATATATTTTAACTAGTCAAATATTATCTTTAATATATATCTCGCAGTTACTTCTCAGTGAAAATGATGCTGATGAATATTTTGTTGGGGTGAATTTTTCAAGGAAAGTGAAAGACATTGGTGTAAACTGTATCTGATTGCTTAATTAGAATAAGGCAGAGGCATGCCTATATATAGTTACATACAAGTGCCTAAAGCTAAATACTGAATCTAGCTAAACCCTAGGCACATAAGTGCAATATACAAAGTACATACATAATTAATAAATCAGTCCTCCAATTCTTCTTGTATTGTCACACCCCCCTTCAAGCGAAGCGTCGGATTGACTGAGACGCGAAGCTTGGACCGAAAGAAGTCAAACAACGCACGATTGAGCCCCTTGGTGAAGATATCCGCAACTTGTAAGGATGTCGGAACATGACCAACTCGTAGTTTGCCAGCACTAACTAGCTCCCTCACAAAGTGATAGTCGATGTCGATGTGCTTAGCTCTCTTGTGAGCAACTGGATTCTCCGCAAGAAAGATAGCACTGTTATTGTCACAAAGAAGCACCGGAGAACCTTGAAGTGGGAAGCGGAGATCCCGAAGAATATGTAACAGCCATACTACCTCCGAAGCAGTGTTCGCAAGAGCATACTTAGCTTGACCCAAGAACAACCCGGTGGAGGTGGGTGTAACCTCCAAGCCAAGGAAGTAGTTGAGATATCCAAGATCCTTGACAGAGAATTCCCGGTCAGCCCGAGCTATAAAACTCTGAATAGCAACCTTATCATTCCCGGTAAGAATGATATCATCGACATAGATGAGAAGGTAAAGGATGACTGAGCCACGGGTAAACACGAACAGAGATGGATCCGATAGACTGCCAACAAAACCAAGACCCTTAACAAAGGCACTGAAGCGATCAAACCATGCCCTAGGAGCTTGCTTAAGACCATAGATGGCCTTCCTCAAAAGACATACATGATTAGGACGTGCAGGATCCTGATATCCAGCCGGTTGAGCCATGTAAACTAGACCGTCAAGAACACCATTCAGAAAAGCATTCTTTACATCGAGCTGATGAAGTGGCCATTTCCTCATTGTAGCAATAGCAATCACTGTACGGACAGTGGCAGCCTTGATAACTGGACTGAAGGTATGATCAAAATCAAACCCCGGAACCTGTGAGAATCCTTGAGCTACCAGACGTGCTTTGTACCTCTCAATAGAGCCATCCTGTTTGTACTTCAATCGATAGACCCACTTGGAACCAACTACATTAACATGTGGAGGGCAAGGCACCAACTGCCATGTCTGTTGCCGCTGTAGTGCATCAATCTCCTCATTTATAGCAGTAACCCATCGGGAGTCCTTGACTGCAGCCTTGAAGTTTCTCGGTTCCTTCTGTACCAGTAACTCAGCAACTAAACCTGTGGCCACAAAATCAGGTCCAAAACTGCGAGCTACTCTTGTTCCATCCTGATGACGAGTGACCATCGAGTGAGCTCTAGGAGCAGGTGGGCCTGCTGGAACTTGTAGAGTTGTGGAAGCAGGAGGAGTCAAAGTAACACTTCCAGACGAGACTGAGTCACCAGGTGAATCGGAGGAACTCGAGGAAACTGGAGAAGGCTCTGGAGTAACTGGTTCAGGTTCATCGGCGAGTGCTGCTGATGTAGATGAAGAAGACTCATGACATGTCGTACAAGGCTGCTGTGGTGGAAGGGTCTCAACAGAAGATGTCTCTACATCAGGATCAGTGGGGTCAACAAAGGACGAGACATCCAAAGAAGAGAAATGAGCCTCTGTGGATACTCTCGAAAATGGAAAGTGGCCCTCATCGAAGCGAGCGTGACGAGTCATATAAATACGACCAGAAGCAGGATCCAAGCACTTAAATCCTTTGTAGTGTGTACTGTAGCCCAAAAAGACACATGGCAGACTGCGAGGGGCTAATTTATGTTCAGATGTAGGCCGAACATAGGGAAACACACGGCAACCAAAAGGATGAAAGTTCGAGTAGTCTGGCGAACGTCCAAAAAGTACTTCAAAAGGAGACTTGTTATCAATCACTGGAGATGGCCGAAACAACTGGAGAAATCAGAGAAATCATAATGAATCATTTCCCGAAACAACTGTATCTGATTGCTTAATTAGAATAAGGCAGAGGCATGCCTATATATAGTTACATACAAGGGCCTAAAGCTAAATACTGAAACTAGCTAAACCCTAGGCACATAAGTGCAATATATAAAGTACATACATAATTAATAAATCAGTCCTCCAATTCTTCTTGTATTGTCACAATTGGGATTATTTGGGAAGGTAACTGTGAAGATTAAAAGTAAAAATCTGAACAAGCGGATTAGCAAATTTTACAAAAGTTTGATATGAAAACAGAGTTACTGTATATATCCACACATTGACTTTAAGATTTTATATACGACGAAATGACAGAGTTTTTGGTCGAGTTAAATTTTAAAATACCTAGTGGAGCATAAAATAAAAATAAATTATTATTGAAAGAAGCATAACAATAACAACTGTAACCAAACAAAAAAAAGATTTCGAGAAAAGGACTTGTGTGTTCATTTCGTCGTTAACGAATTATCTTACATGGTAAGACACTACTCAAAAACTTTTTAATTCTTATGAACCTTCCTTTAATCTTTCACAGTCTTTTTTCTCGAAATTTATAAATGTTACTGGAAAACACAAAATAGTGATTACAGTGGAATCACCATCCAATTTAATTAATCAGTTTATTATAAGATAATTAAATTGTAAATGAATCAATTGATATATCTGCATCATCATGATTTAGAGATCCAATTTAATAAAATTGTAATACCACCCTCAGGGATAATAACTTATTGCTGCATACATAGTTATATACCACCAAAACTGTTTGGCAAAGAGAAACTTTGCAAGTATTAATCACTACGCCAAACAATGATTTATTACAACTACAACGCCACTTGATCCATATATAGCATTATATATGTTGTCCAAAATTTTAACACCTTGACAGACACGAATCATGATTGAATATACAATATGTAAATCAGATCGAGAACAGAATACGACGCGCGTATGTAAAATCGAGAGGAAGACACGACATCCACTAACAGTTCAAGAACAAAGCATCGACTTGAAAAATCAGATCCAGCACCATGGACACAATATCCAATCAATCATAGCGAATAATAATATCAATGCGGACAATTCACACTTATTTAATACCGAAACTAACTGAGGCGTACATTTATATTTCTATATGGAAGGGCTTTGGTCTTTCACAGTTCAATATATTTCATTATCATCATACTTGATTATGTAAGCTATCCAAGTAATGAAACTCATCCAAGCTACAGGTCTTGATGAAAAATCAAACAATATGATAATAAGAGAAAAGTTTGTTTTCATAATAAATGGAACAAAAAAGGGAATTTTACAAATTAAAAGTCTCATTTCCCTTTCCTTAAAAAACCAAGCATCTCCATTTATTATCACCTTCTTTTGTTGAAAGGAGCATCTCTTAAATCTTAATAATAATAATATTATTATTATTATCTTAAACCTTGCTTTACACAAAATAAGTTGCACCGTGTCTGAAAGTCTCGGTCAAGCTCGTAAACAAACACAGAAAGTCAACCGTCCAGGCCGAATGTCCTCATCAATCAATTATACTAACCACGTACTATCAATTTTATTTCATCAACCTGCAACAACTTGATACTTTAATAATAAAATCAATGTTCCTAGCCTTCTAGCTGGCTAGATAGAGCATACATTTCAATAATCTCCATCTTCTTCTCCATTTATGCATGACTCAGAGCTTCTGAGTTCTTGACTTAACTCAGAAAATGACCAGAAATATGGTCTTTCCAGCAGTTCTGCTGATCTTCTTCTTCTCCTTCGCTGTTCTTGCTTCAGAAGCCGCTGTTCTTCCTGTTGCAGAAGGTATATGAATCTGTTTTCCGACGTTAAAAGGATCAAGCTGTTATAAGATGCATTCATTATCTGTTTTTTGTGTGATCTTGGTGTTTGAATATCTTTCATTCTGGTTTTCTGCTGTAGTGAATGCTCTTAAGGAGATTGGAAATGTGTTGGGGAAGAGGAACTGGGATTTCAGTGTGGATCCATGCACTGGAACCAGGAACTGGATAGCTCCAAACACGACCAAAGATAATATCAACGCAGTTACTTGTGATTGCTCTTTCCTCAATAATACAGTCTGCCATGTTGTTAGCATGTAAGTGTTTCTCCTTCTTCATACATGTACAAAACTGGTAAATGTTGTTAGCAACTTTTTCTTCATGAATATTGTTAGTTTTTTACTATTTCGAACAAATATTCTAGCATATCCTATCGGATCGAGTTAATTAACCATCTAATCTTAAGAACAATGTGGGCTTGGATTTAGGAATTAATATTAGGGTATGCGATATTATAGCGCATGAAGACGGTTCAATGAAAATTAGGCTTAAAAATACTTACAAGATTAGATTGTTCAGCGAATTCGAGAGCAGGCTGCCCTATTCTAGGCATGGATCCACATCTGCGCATACCACTATATGCAAACATATGTTTAATCATATCATAAAATAGCTCTTAACTTATTGTATAAGATTGGTTCTGTAAGTTGTAGTTAACTGTAAACGACTATTAGTGAACTACAATATAGAATCGTAACAAAAAAAAAAAAAAAAAACTAGAAAATCGTTTATCAAAAACGTTATGTGGCCATATTCTTCTCCACTTGATATAACGTGGGCATGTATGGCTAGTAGTAGCAAATTTATAATGAGTACAAATATAATTAAGCAGCCTGTCTGAACTGTGGCCGTTGACTGATCTATGGTCGTTGAGTGTATCACGGATTCACAGTACATGTTCATGCACCGGTCGGCAGCCAGTTGAAATGTGTTTTCGTTGACCAAGACAAAAATAAACCATGACTTTTTTTACGTGCCCAAGATTCATATGAAGTCCTTTAAAGCTTTTTTGAAAATGTACCATGCTTTTATACACTTTCTATCATCCAAAAAAATAAAATTCTATATATCAAACCTCCAATGTTGACCCAAAAAAATGTAACACTTTTTGTAAAGAGAAGAAACCATAATAATTTTCAAAATAAATTAACATAGAAAGTATAACCGTCTTAGTAAAAGGTAAAAAGTACGAGTGTAAAATTAATTTAATACAAAATGATATCTCGCATTTTTGAGTAGTATTTATATCATTTATAACTAAAATGGTACAAAAATGATACCTCGGCAGAACCAAAATATTTCGTACAATTAAATGACAAATTTATCTTTGTCAAAAAGGGGATAATTTAAATATAGGGTTTAAAATTGAGAGTATAGTGAGTTATGACTTATGACTTGTGAGTACACCATGTTCAACATTTTTTTGAAGAACAATATCAATGTATAACGCTGTTATTGATTGATGATAATCATGATGTGTGTGGAAATGCAGAATACTCAAGGTCCAGAATCTATCAGGAATCTTGCCGCCTACACTGACCAAACTCCCTTTCCTCAAGGAACTGTAAGTATCCATGCCATCTTCTTCATGTTAATGTTGATGAAGAACCAATTTAAAAAGTTCAGAACTTTATCTGATTTCTCTGCAATCTGTTAGTGATCTAACCAGGAACTTCCTGAGCGGTCCCATCCCCAAAGAATGGGGTTCCATGCAGCTTGTAAACCTGTAAGTCTCCCTTGTAAATGATTGGATGTCTCAATTTGAGCAAAAAGGTTTCATTTTTTGATGCTTATGTTTTGATGATTTTGGTTTTATGCAGTTCTTTGATTGGAAACCAAATCTCCGGGCCAATACCGAGAGAATTCGGAAACATCAGTACATTGGTGAATGTGTAAGATATTCGAATTTGGTTTTTATCTCTTGGTCAATTCATTCTAAGTAGTGTGTGAATTTTAGTTCACAGTGTCAATTTTTTATGTCTTTACAGGACTATGGAGTACAATCAGTTGTCTGGAGCTATTCCTCCAGAGATAGGGAACTTGTCTAGAATTGAGAGACTGTGAGTATTTGGTTTGTTCTAAGTAAACTAAATTTTGTTCAATTTGCAATTTCATGGGATATTCTTGATCGAGTTTTGAAAACTAATTACTTTTTGTTCTCTCTGTCAAATAAGATCTTTAATGTCGAACTACTTGACCGGGCCTGTGCCAGTACAGATGGCTAGGCTGACCACTTTGAAGGAATTGTGAGCTCCTAATCTCAACTTTCAAGTTTTCTCATTTAGAGTTTTGAAACTCATATATATGACAAATACAGGCGGCTTAGTGATAACCAATTGAATGGGAGCATACCAAGCTTCATTCAGAACTGGCCTAATCTTCAAAGACTGTAAGACAGTAAAACAAATTCCAACTTTTGAATTTTTCGATAATTTTTTTCCTGTCGGCTACTAACTGTTGTGTTGTTACTGCAGTTACATTCAGGGTAGTGGTCTAAGTGGACCGATACCATTGGCCATTGGTACCTTGGCAAATTTAACTGACCTGTGAGTTTAGTTTCTACCTTATTGTAGTCCTGATGGACTTGAGATGGCTAAGTTGATGAATTTTGAAACGCCATTTGATATGAACAGGAGAATCAGTGATTTGAATGGTAACGGCTCCAGTTTTCCCCCGATAAGTGGGTTAACAAAACTTACCAGACTGTGAGTATTCCAATTTATCGTGCACAATGGCATTATGAAGTAGATTCATGCTTATCTGACTTGATGTGCATTATGTTGTGCAGTATCTTAAGGAGCTGCAATATTACTGGACGGTTACCGGATTATCTTGGCACGTTCACAAAACTAAAACTATTGTGAGTACATACAACATTTTTCTCTGACGTTCTATTGTGCTTTCTGAATACTTGTGCAAGAACTGATTTTCTTCTAAACGATGATTCTGAAATCAAGTCCTGTCTTGTAGGGATTTGAGTTTCAACAAACTAAGCGGGCCAATTCCGAGTAGCTATATTGACTTATCAGAAACAGATTTCATGTAATCAATCATTCGAAGAACTTATCATAAACTATTCTGTTTTTCCTCTTCACACTGTTTACCAAAACTTCAAATTAACACTTGAATTGCATTATATTCTAGCTATCTGTCTGGGAACTCCCTTTCTGGAGAAGTGCCTGATTGGATGGTGACTAAAGCAGATGTCGTGTAAGTTAAATATTTAAACTTTAAGTGTACAATCATATTAACTATCGTGTTATATTTTGATCATCCAAACTGATGGTCTCTAAAAAGATTCTAAGGCCTTATGTGTATACCAGCAGAAAAAGCTGTAGGCTGAAGCAATGTTTTTGTTCCACCTTGGTTGTTTATATGCCTCTTATTGGTTCATTATGGTTGAAGACTTGATAATGATCATTTCCCTTATTTTAATTCAGTGATCTTTCATACAACAATTTTTCTGGAACTGCAGCAAATGCAAATTGCGCGCCTAGAAGAACGTAAGAATGCTTTAAGTTCTTTAGAACAGTAGTTTCTATGCAAGCTTAATTATGTCCACAAGCTAACATCTGATGAAATCTGTTTTTAGGAACTTGTTTGCAGGCACATCCGAAGGAAACACATCGTAAGTTCGACTCTATAACCTGTCAATTGTAAAAATGGCACTTCTAATGATATTTTATTGATGTTTCATGTTTTTCTTTTCCAGACGCATGGTTTCATGCATGAGTAGCCATCAATGTACAAAAAGTAAGTACTGGAGTATACTTTAATAGAATATTCTAGTATTATTGAGCAGAAAGTTTGATAAGATATGGTTCAATTTCTACTTTTTTAGGTTTCTACTCTCTAAAAATAAATTGTGGTGGAAGACAAGCAACAGCGGATGATGGTACAGTTTACGAGGAAGATATGGATTCAGGTGGACCTTCAAAGTTTGTTCAGAGTAGGAGTAACTGGGCACTCAGCACTACGGGTAATATTTTGGACAATGACCTACCCGGTGATACATACATCGCAAATAGTTCAGCTGTATCTGGCAAAAATGCGGAACTATACAGAAATGCACGGCTTTCCCCACTTTCCATGACATACTATGGTTTCTGTATGGGTAATGGTAACTACACTGTAAACCTCCATTTTGCGGAAGTCATGTTCACTGCTGACAGGTCTTATTCTAGTCTTGGAAGGCGCTTCTTCGATATCTATATTCAGGTTTGTATAGTTCAAGAGTTAACTATGGATTATGGTTAAGTGTGTATTTTACTTCATTGATTCTGTCACATTTTTCAGGGGAAGTTGGTGAAAAAAGATTTCAATATTGAGGATGAAGCTGGGGGTGTTTATAAACCCATTGTTCTGAACTTTACTGCTCCGGTAAATAATGGTACTTTGGATATTCGCTTCTTTTGGGCTGGAAAGGGGACTAATGGCATACCAATTAGGGGAGTGTATGGACCTTTGATTTCTGCAATTTCTGTGGATCCCTTCGGTAAGCTCATACGATTTGAAAGGCATTGTTTTGCTGATATACTTATATATGCACGAAAGGAGTAAAATTATATAGTTTATTTCAAACCTCGATAGCATGCAAACTGTCAGTTATATTATAGCTCTCGAAGTATCTTGTAGGTCTAGAATGAACTGGAAGGAGCTATAGAAGCATAGTTTTCTTCTCAGGGATTTCACTATATTAAGATTTACTGGAAATGTAATGATCGGAAAACTTACCCTTTTTCTCGGCTGTGTCAATGCATCCATTTGTGCTGATTCCAGATTTCAAGCCTCCATCGGAAAATGGAAATAGCCTGTCGGCAGGTGTTATAGTTGGGATTGTGATTGGAGTTGTGGCTGCCATTTTGTTGGTTCCGCTTGTTCTTTGGTGGATAGGCTGCTTCCAAAACCGGGACACACTTGAATATGGTAAGCCATTACATTTATTTAGCCGTGTTATAATATGTTTTCAAGTTTATGCATTTTTACTAATCAATTTTTTTTTCTACGAAGTTTGGATATGATTTAACTTATTCCGAGTTTCTTTTGCAGAACTAAGGGATTTAGACTTGCAGACAGGATCATTTTCCCTGAGACAGATTAAAGCTGCTACAAACAACTTTGACATAGCTAACAAAATCGGAGAGGGTGGTTTCGGTTCTGTGTACAAGGTAATTCAGACAAATGGTTATCTTCCTTAATCACACAATAGGTTGTGAATAACCTGCTTAGTCTGACATATGTTTCTTTACTGAAGGGTGATTTGGGGGATGGAAATATAATCGCTGTAAAGCAACTTTCTTCGAAATCAAAACAAGGGAACCGTGAGTTTGTGAATGAAATAGGCATGATATCAGCTCTACAACACCCTAACCTTGTGAAGCTCTACGGATGCTGCATCGAGGGGAACCAGCTGTTGCTTATATACGAGTACTTGGAGAACAACAGCCTTGCTCGTGCCTTGTTTGGTAAATTGAAATTCCATGGTTTTGTTCAACTTCATTTCCCTTTCCATTTCCATCACATGACTTTAATGTACCTTGAATACTTTCAGGAGCTAAAGAACATCAGATTGAACTAAATTGGGCAACAAGGCATAAAATTGCTATTGCTATAGCTAGAGGTCTGGCTTATCTCCATGAAGAGTCGAGATTGAAGATTGTCCACAGAGATATTAAGGCCACAAATGTGCTTCTCGATAAGGACCTGAATCCCAAAATTTCCGACTTTGGTCTAGCTAAGCTTGACGAGGAAGAAAACACACATATAAGTACTCGCATTGCTGGAACATTGTAAGTCCATCCCTTCTAATATCTCCCATTCTCCAATTCCATTTCAAAAAAATTCACTTTTCTGATGTCACGCTTCCGGCTTGTAGTGGATATATGGCACCAGAATATGCCATGAGAGGATATCTGACCGACAAAGCTGATGTTTATAGCTACGGGGTTGTTCTTTTGGAAATCGTGAGCGGAAGGAGTAATACCAGCATCAGTCCAAAGGAGGACTGTTTCTACATTCTAGACTGGGTATAATTCGAGTTCTTTTGGCTAAAATTCAGTCACATTTGCCTTTTGAAGCTAAAATTCAGTTACCTTTTGGTCATATCATTTTGTAGGCTAATCAGTTGAAGGAGGAAGGAAATCTGATTGAGCTAGTTGATCCGAGGCTAGGATCCAACTACAACGAAGAAGAGGCTATGCGCGCATTAGAGATCGGGATTATGTGCGCGAGTGTGGCACCTGGAGATAGGCCGAACATGTCATCCGTGGTTAGCATGCTGGAAGGACAAAGAGGAGTTGGGAAGCTTGTTTCAGACACGAGTGGCTCGAGTAAGAAAAAGAAGGTTAAGCCACTGGATGTGAGAACGTACGAGGAGATGTTAGCTGATGATTCCCAGGTATCGACAGATGTTCCATTCACTGCTTCTTCGACATCTACCGGAGATCTTTACCCTATTACTATGGACACTGAGTATTTGGAGAAGAGGTTGTAGAGAAGAGCAAGATGCTTCTTGTGCCCTTAGCTAAATATTTCTTGTGCTGTAAATGTTCGAGAAAATCATGCATTTTGTGGTGTTTTTTGACAAGAACAAATTCAGATTTATTGGATTATTTCTTCTTCTAGGAATTATGTAAGAAAATTGTTTGTTAAAGTGATCCAGCATAAAATAAACTCACTATGAAATTGTTTTTTTCTCTTCAGAAAAACACAACTAAACTAGCTATATTCTTGAAATGATTTAGCCAAAAATAAATATTTAGACATAATTACAAACCAAAATTATTGTGAAATCACTGTGGTTGATGATAAAACATTAATATTCATTCGATTCGGTCATAAAAACGCGCATGCATTTATATAAGATTATAAAATAAAATGATAGACTTTTAGCCCTTAGGACACAATTTTAAAATCTATAAAATAATAATATTTGCAATGCTGTCATTTGTGATGAGCTAAGCAAATGGCGTACACGAGCTAAATTCCACAGTAACAAATTTTTATTTTACTGTTAATACCTTTTTGACATTTCAGCGGTGGCTCGCATCTTCTTTTCAAAGTACCAACTTTATTCGACAAATTATATTTGGTATTGATGAATATATAGCTGCAGGTTTAGTTTTATTTTCCATGATTTAATTTAAAACTTTTATATTGAGAATATTATTCGCCCCATAATTGTTTTAATGTTTTATATTTTGTTCATTTTTTATCTCACTCGATGGTACATAGTATTCGATAGTGTTAATGTAGATTATAGAATCAAATCTTCATTAAATCAATAATTAGTTGCTTTGTTATTTACAAAGTGATCACACAAGATTAAGGGTATATTTGACGGACCTGTATTTTTAAAAAAGTTGACTACTTTTAACTTCTGCAGTGATCAAAAGTAAAAGTTGGTGAGTATGACAGAACTTTTCATGTGATGTGCTTTTAAGTAAAGCAGTTTTTGATAAATTGTCAAAAAACTGTTTATTTCATAAGCATATTACATTTTTAGCCTAAAGGTGGTCTAATTTGTTTTTAATTATTAACCCACCATAGGTGGGGGTGTTTTTAGCTTCCCCAAGCATTATTAATAAAATAAAAAGTACAAAATACATAAAGAAATCCCCTGGCTAGTGTTTAGGAGATATCAAAAGATGCAAGAAACCATTGCATTTGAAAACGATCCAGAAAATGTCATCAACCCTAGTGCCACCTACCCCTTGGGGCACCTTCACCCCTGTTGATGACATATTCTGGCCAGGTTTTCAGATTGCAAAGGCAAGCTCTTAGGAGGTAGCAAATTAGCATACTATTTGGTGAGTGGATCAGCTTCCTGAGGAAGTAGCTAATTATTGTTGAACCCTGAAGTTTGGAAGCTATAAACTGTCTGCATTGATCAGCTCATATATCTCTCTTGTTATGTTATGCTGAGTAATGATTTCTTTGTGGCTGATGATGAGTCTATCTTTTGCCAGTCCAGCAATGTGGTGTGCAACCATATTCTGTTCCCTGAAAGTGTGACAGAAAGTTATTGGCTTCTCCTTAGTCATGTCCCCGATTTTCCAAATGATCTTCTCAACTTTCTACTGAGTGTGCCTTTTTCTGTTGATCATTTGAATCTCCTACAAACAGTGAATCTCCTACAAACAGTCCATTTCAACAATTAGTGGAAGCAAATTGAAATCTATACACACTTGGATTCCATTAATACAAGCTAATAGTTCAGCTTTTAAAGGCTCATGACATGCACTGAATCTCTCCATCCCCATTTTTATTACATGCCCCTTATGGTTTCTCACAAAACCACCTGCAGAAAAAATTGGGTGGGGGGGGGGGGGGGGTGGGGGGTGGGGGGCTGCATCTAAGTTTAGTTTGTAGCCTACATTAGGAGGATTCCATTTAACAGATTTGATAAGTTTTGGTTTTGGAATCGTATGACTCTGAAAGTATCCCTTCTGACACAGTGCATGACAATCATCTGCTAGTATCTGAGTGTGTATAGAAAAAATAGAGATAGCCATCTTGTGCATATTACACATGATTCCTAAGATATTGATTGGCTTATTCTCATAAAGGTAGCTGCATCTCTATTTCCAGATTAGCCATACCAGTAAACAATGCAAAATATGACACACTGTGTTCTTTGTTTTTGAAAAAATTTTGTGTTGTCCGGAACCAAGACAAGGCATCAAAAATATGATCAAAGTGTGTGTGTGGCAGTTCAAGTGTGTTGAAGATCTCTTTCCAAACCTCCTGAGTGTGTGTACAAGATATAAGCAGTGAGATAAAGAATCTTCTTATTCGCAAAATAGACATTTTGATACCACATTTATTTTCCATGTTCTCAGTAACTCATCAAAGGGTAAAAAATAATTTATAAGTTTTCAGACAAATTTAGAGATTTTTGGGGGCAGAATCTTGTTCCATACCTTGTTCATGGACTGCAACTCATGTCTGGGTGATGCTAACTCAGAAGCTGCATTGCCAATAAGGTCCTAATCTGTGATCCAGTCATTATTCATACCCCTAATTTTGTGGATCCCTAATCTGGCATGTTTATCCCTAACAGTGTCGTGAAAAAAATTAGAATTTTGATCCCCATTCTTGAGCCAGTTATACCTAGATTTCTGTTGCCAGAAGATGTGTTCTAGATGGAGGGACTTAGCTAACTCAGCATTTGCTTTTGATAATAGCAGAAAGTCAGATTGACTTGCAGAAATGTCGAATTTCTTTTCCATTTCTACTATGTCATTTTCCAGCTTTCTACTGTTATCAAAAATATTGCCAATAATATTCTTATTCCAGAACTTAAGGTGGTTCTTCAATCTAGACAACTTAGAGGAAAATATGAGCATCCCTTGACTATGTACTGGGATGTTCCAGTTTTCTCCAACCTCCTTTAAAAAGTTTGGATTTTCTATCCACATATTCTGGAATCTAAATGCTTTTGGGTAGGTCCTAACACTCAGTGTGATCTCTAGAAGGAGTGGGTTGTGGTCTGAAGGGTTTCTAGCTAGAAACTGCACTGAGGAATGGGGAAATACTGTGAACCAAGCACTATTTGCAACTGATCTATCAAGTCTCTTAGCTACTTTATGGTGCAGTCTTCTACCATTTGTCCATGTAAATAAGTTACCCACAGTGTTAATGTCCAACAAATTATTTGAAATCAGGAAAGCATCAAAATCATTAATACTGTTTATGTCAGGTGAAGACTGTCCCCTATACTCATTTATAAACCTGATTACATTTAAGTCCCCAGTTAGAATAACAGGCTGAGTGTAGGACTGAAGAAAGGAGCTAACACTTGCATACATATGTGCTCTATCACCTTTGTCATGATATCCATATACAACAATTAAATGAAAGGCAATAGAGTTATGAGGATGTGATATTGATAAATGAGTATATTGCTTATGAGCTAGGATAACAGATGCCAAATAGTCATGTCTAAACATTATCCAGGTTCTAGAGTCTAATCATGAGAAAGATGATTGAAAACCAAGAAGGTTCTGATACTGTTGCAATCTGTCTAGTTTTTGCTTGGTCTCAATAATAATCAGAATAGATATGTTATGCTGCTTAAGAATATCCATAAGTCTCAAGAGTGAGCCCTGGATCCCTCTTGCATTCCAAGTAAGGGTTTTAACATTCATTAAAACCATACTTGGAAGAGCTTGCTCGAGTTTTCACCCTATTTATTTTCCTTGGTGCAATGAGATTTGGTCGACTAAAATAATTTCTAATACTATCATGCAATTCTGTTATGTGGTCCTTAACAGCATGTGTGGTATTGATAACAGAGGATAATAGTATGTGAAGGGATGAGGATACCTTGCTCAGAAGTGGAGAGACTGCTCTTAGCTTCCATGTATGGTATCATGTCTAGGATCCTTTTTTCTGAGGTGGTATCCACTTCATTCTCATTAGTATGATTTCCTCCCTGATCAGAGTCTGATATATTCTCCACTTCCACCACTTCTTCTCCTGAATTTGGTTCTGTGTTTGCATCTTCGGGTAAATCCTGTAAAATAAAGAACTTTGACCCTAGAGTCTGGTGAAATTCTTTCAAGTTATAATGTATCAATTTCCTATTAGGAGAGGGGGAGAGATGTCCTTATCCTGACTAGAGATGGGTGACAGGTCATCCAATGATTTTCAGTTTGAGTGAGATCTGGCTGTGGTGTTCTTGATAGGCCTCCAGACTCTATTTGAGGATGTTGCAGTTGACCAAGGCCTCTGCTTTGCTGTGTCTGCATTGTCAATAAGTGTCTTCTGGGCATCTACAAAAATTGGATCCTCTTCCTCTATGACTGGAAGTTTACCCCTTTGTTTTTCAGAGAGTTTCTTGGTTGTGCTATGTTTTTCTGGGGCCTGTGTTTGTTGTAGTTCCTGTGTATGCTAAGTGATGTGGCTGGGTTGCTTCATTTTGGTGCCCTCTTTCCTAGTAGCAGATTTCACGGGTGCAGCAGGTAGGTTGGAATTTCCAGCAGATGTAGCTACTGAGTTTTGGTTCTGGGTATCGACAGGTCTGTCCATTGGTGCAGCAGTTGGGCATTGGCTCGGGTTATGGCCTATTTTGGAGCAGTTAATGCAGTATTCAGGGTGGTTCTCATAGTACACACTACACCATAAATGCTCAGTTTTGGATCCTAGTCTAACTCTGTCTGGGAACTTGCCAGTAAGATCCATCTCCACACACAATCTAATTGCTGATGGTCTAGGCTGGTTTATTGTGGGTGGGTCAGCAACGATCAAAGTACCGAAAGCTTTAGCAATTAAGGGCACATAATCTGGGTCTAAACAGAAAGCTGGGGGATATTCTATAATTTACCAAACTGGGGCAAAAAGGGGTTCTTCATGAATGTTAAAATGCCTAGTCCATTTAAGTACCTTCATTGTAGACCCACCTATGTTCCAGTTTCCCTTGATCCAACATGTCTGTATATCCTCATCGTGATCAAAGTGTATGAAGATATGGTTCCTGTCCAAGGCCGTGATTGTTGCTTCTCCGGCGAAACCGATTTTCTTGAACTGATGACGGATGAAGCTCAGCGCCGGTCTGTCTCGCTGGAACTTTCCGACTAGGTGCTTGTTGAAGGGCTCCGACATTTTGTCGATGTCTGAATCATTGAGAAGTACTGCAATTTCACCCTTGTATTCGGTAATAGGATCAAGGATTAGGGATCGGTTAGTTGGTTTGGGGCGGTTTTGATTGTTTAGGGCATCTCTGTATGTGAAAGGTGGAAGGATTTGGGGTATTGATGGTGTATTTCCACCGCTCGGAGGCAGTAGTTCCGCCATTCTGCGGTGGAACTGGCCAGATAGAGCCGTTAATATGGTTGTTTCCGGTGTAATATTTCTGTTGGATGTTGAAAAAGGGGGCGCGTGGTGTTAATACTTTAGAGACCTCAAGGTGGTCCAAAAGTATAAATTAGTCATATCAGCTTCTACTTTCGCCAAAGAAGTAAAAAAAACACCCCATTTTTTTTAAAAAAAGCACAGTTCCACCAGACACATCTATCAGTTTCTACTTTTGATTCACGAGAAGTGGAATTTTAGGAAGGGTGGGGTTAAAAAAATGATAGTGTCAGTATATGTAAATTTTGGTTTAACTAAGAAATAGTGGTTTAGAAAATGAGAAAAAAACTTTTGATCTGAAAGCTAATAATAGTTCTGACATTAACAGCTCGCTTGGCATTAACACAGTGATTAACCAAGTTGCCCCTAAAATGTTAAAATTCAAAGAGAGAAATGCTTACCAATTTCTTACTTTTTTTAATTTATAAAGTACAGATTTTCCTTACTCTTTCACAATCCATTATGTTATATGTACTGTACAATTAATTTGCCGGAAAAAACAGCTACCGGAAACATTTGCGAGGGAAACTGTAATATAAAAACTGCACGAGATTTAAAATTGTACTGTTGTGATGCCTGGTAAAAATGCTGTACTCAGAACTAATATAATTATCGTCAATTACTTTTTTAATCAGATGAAATAAAAATTTTTTTTAAAAATGATAGAGTTCAAGTTGTGAGTGAAATCAACGGTCGAAGGCAAGTCTACGCGTAGACGTCATGCCAAAAAAGGGTTTAATTATTGCAATAAATTAGGTTTCTTTTTAAAGTTATCTTGATCTGGTCTTGTACTGTGCCCCCTTCGATTAAATTAGGACGAATTTTTCTTCATTTGCACACCTAATACTTTTGGGCTGCATTGGTGAATTGGATTGAGTAGTGGGCGTGATAAATGTTGTTTAATATTTATTGTTATAGTTTATTTAAAATACATAATAAATTTATGAGCATGTTCTCAATTATATAATTAAGAAGGTTTCCTGAACTCCCAACTTTCTTAATTTTTCATGAAAGTTTTTATACGTTTTAACTTATACAGTGTAATTTTTAATTTGAACTATATATTTTGTTACTTAATAATTTTGAACTTTTATATGAAATTTCTTGAATTTTTGTATCAAAACATGTTTTACTGTATGTTTACTTTAAAATAATTGACATTGTTACTTAAAAATGTATCATTTGAATTTAAATATATAATGATAGTTCCATAGCATTTAGAAAAGTTGATCTTTCAAGAGATTTTGCATATATAGTTTCTGGAATAATATTACAATTTTAATAGTATTTTGTACTTATATTGAATAAAATACCGGACTACAATTAGACTGTGTTTGGGTGAGATGTACTTTTAGACAAAGTAAATTGCTTTTTGACTTTTGTTGTTTTCGAAAAGTAAAAACTAGTCCTATCTGATTTTTCTTTTGGACTACTTTAGGGCCAAAATACCTTATATATGAAATAAACAATTTTTCAAGAGTTTATCATCAAACACTAGAAACTATTGTGGTTCAAAGTATATCAGTTGAAAAGCTCTGCTAAAACACACCCTTAGTCTCCGATCACGTACTACTGCCGTACTCCATCCTAAAACTAAAATGCAAATCTTATTATTCGACACTACTTGCTTCTAAACTTTGACTATAGATTTGATGAATAGATATATTAACATAAATATTATCAGATGTAATATTACTAGATTATTCTAACATATATTATTTAAATATTTAATTTTTAAATGTTGTTAAGCATAATATTAAATGTATTTATGATCAAATATATACACTACTAACATGTATGGTAATTATTATGAACAATTTAGTTTGAAACAGACATGCGGGATAATTATAATAAAGCCAAAAATTAGTGCATGAACCGTAGAAATGTTCGCGCATAAATAATTGACACATTATTTTGGACAAAGATGTCGATTCAGTCAATAGAATAGGTTCTTCTCAATATTCCAGATAAATGCAAATAGTATATTATATGAAGACTGGATATTAATTCACACATGGAAAAGGTCCTCCAGTCTGGGTAATGTGGGGACTCCGATAACTCACAAGTTGCAGTTTTTCTCCATTCTCTGCACAAAAAAGTAGAAACACGTAACTTGCCAATCTAATTTTTACCGTTGATTGAAGAATAATATAACTGTAAGTCTGTAACCAACCACTCTGTGTTGAATTTTCTCTGCAGTGGATTCTTCCAACAAAGGTACAATGTAACTTCCTGGATTGTCCAGTTCATGTCCTAACATCAGTATAAAATATGATGTTTACACCTATCTTCTTCTTGTTTGCTTGCACAGATTTCTCCATCATATCCATGCATGATGACTCATCTCTCCTCTCAGTCAAAAATGGTGTTCCTTCATGCCTTGCTGCTTCTAATTGCTGCCTTCTTCTCCCCTGCCTCTGCAATTCTCCCTCCTGATGAAGGTGAGTGTGAAATTTGTCGGGTTTTCGCGAAAACAACCTTAATCTGAACTTGGTTTTGTTTGCAGTGGAAGCTTTGAGGGAGATTGGAGATGTGTTGGGGAAAAGGGATTGGGATTTCAATGTAGATCCTTGTACTGGTCTGAATAACTGGATTGTACCAGAAACCTCAACTCGGAACAACAACTCAGTTGTTTGTGATTGTAATAGCACTACAAATGTTTGCCATGTTGTCAGCATGTAATCAAGTTTTTGTTTTGTGTTATAAAGTTCATATTTTTTTACTGCAATTTAGGAAAGCCTTGTGTTTATGTTGTGGTGCTTGATTGTGCAGACAGCTTAAGACTCAGAATCTGACAGGAACGTTGCCCTCTCAATTGACCAAACTTCCTTTCCTTAAAGAAATGTAAGTCCTTTGATTGTTCTTGCAAAAGCCATGAAAAAAGTTTGAATCTTTCACTCACTTGACTAATCCCAGTTTGATTTTGCAGTGATCTGACCCGGAACTATCTCAATGGTACCATCCCTGCATCGTGGGGTTCTATGCCTCTTGTGAACATGTAAGTTTTTATGGCTTTCTGATTCATTGAAAGAAGTGAATTCCTTGTTCTGGTTTTGATTTTGGGGGTTTTGTAGTTCTGTGCTTGGGAATCGAATAACAGGCCAAATACCTAAAGAATTGGGGAATATCAGCACATTGACTAGTCTGTAAGACTCTTGTAAATTGATGTTTTGTTCTGTGCTCTTTTCGAGTTGTCTAATGGTTAATTGGATGATTGGATAGAAATCTGGATTACAATATGTTGTCTGGGCGTATTCCTCCGGAGTTTGGGAACCTCTCCAGCATACAGAGACTGTGAGGACCCTTTATGCATTCTTATGTCTTTGTGAAGGCATATTGTATGGTTTTGTACTGATAACTGCTTACTCTCTTGGCTATATAGATTTGTAAACTCGAACAATTTGACCGGGGAATTGCCTGGAGAACTAGCTAAATTGACCACTTTGGTAGAATTGTGAGTTTTCCTTTTAAAATTCTTCAGATACTGTGTTTCCAAAGTTGGTAATTTGGTCATGTGATGAGTTCTTTGGAATATGCAGTCGGGTTTCTGATAATCAGTTTGTGGGGAGTATACCGACCTTCATTCAGAACTGGATAAATCTTGAAACACTGTAAGAAAGTTTAATTCCGTTATGTATGCTTGACTTTACGAGTATAGCTTGACTCTGATGAGACTGGCTTTTTACGATGACAGAAATATTCAGGGCAGTGGTCTGAGTGGACCAATTCCTCCCGGCATTTCTCTCTTGGCGAACTTAACCGACCTGTAAGTCCTACTTTGTTTAGGATATAAGGAGACTTCAAATGACTGAGCTGATTATTTTCTTGTATTGATATGATCAGGAGAATCAGTGATTTGAATGGAAATGATTCCAGTTTTCCTAACCTCACGAGAGCAGCAAATATCAAGTATCTGTGAGTCTAGTTCCATATCATTGCATCGCCTGAATGACATACTACCTATTCTTTATATCTAACTTGATATGCCGTTGGTTGTTCAGTGTGTTGAGGAATTGCAACATCACAGGGCAGATACCAGATTATCTTGGCTCGATGACCAGATGGCCGGAAGACTTGAAGCTATTGTGAGTGAATCCCAGTTCTTTTAATGAACTCTCGTATATACATTAGTTTGAATTTTCTTTGAACTATGATTACATGTGTTTAAGTTTTTGACAGCACATTTTCTTTGACAGTTTTTCCTGCCGCCGTTCCTATCTAAAACAATTTATTTACTGTTGTTTTGCAGGGATCTCAGTTTCAACAAACTGACTGGACCGGTCCCAGAAAACTTTGCGAACCTGGTTAAAACTGATAGAATGTAAGGATTAGAAGATCATGTCCTCTGATGATTGTTATTGCCAAGGTTCTACGTACTAACTCATGCATGATATTCTTTCCAGTTATCTCTCTGGGAACCTTCTGTCCGGGAACGTGCCTGAGTGGATGAAGACTAGAGGTGGCGGTCCTATGTAAGTTGATCATAAGATCTAAGCAGTAGCCATCTAGTGTCTAGTTAATCTGATTCATGACAGTTTATGAATGTTTTCTGCCATTCTACATCGAAAATTCCGACTCAATGATCTCTTTTGTTTCTGATTCAGTGATCTATCATACAACAATTTTACCGAAGCTTCAGTAGGGGCCATTTGTCAACCCCTAGACACGTGAGATATCTTTTAGTTCTTTAAATTAGTCGTAAATTTTGTGTCAATTTTTCTCTCCCGCTAACACACGACATTGAATCTATTATGCTAGAAATTTGTTTGCAAGCTCTTCGAAGAATACTGCATCGTAAGTTTCCTGTCAACAAAATTTTCATTCGGGGCTGAATTTTCTATTATATTCTCATTCATCTGATAGCTATTTCTCCATGTTTCATCATTCCTTTCAGAGGCAGAGTTTCCTGCTTACAAAACAACCAGTGTTCATCAAGTAAGTTAATCCGACTTTGACCCTTTCTACATGTGCATTTATGGATTTGTGAAAAGAACTGATACTCTCTTGATTATAGGCATATACTCTCTCCATATAAACTGTGGTGGAGGAGAAACGAGACTTTCTAATGGTACAGTCTACGTACGAGATCAGGAATCGGGTGCCCCTGCAAAGGTGTATCAAGGTATTAACTGGGTGCTTAGCAGTACCGGGAACTATTTGGATGATGACAGTGGTACTGATACATACATCCCAAGTACCTCCGATGTATTTGCAACTGCAACTGACAATGATCTGTACTCGAATGCCCGAACTTCCCCTATCTCATTGACTTACTATGCTATGTGCCTCGCAAACGGAAACTACACAGTAAACCTCCATTTTGCTGAGATAATGTTCGCTAATGACTCGACATATGCTAGCCTTGGCAGACGCTTCTTTGATATTTTCATTCAGGTTCGTCATTGCAATATCAAGTTACTATCTTCAGATAAAATAGTTCCTGTTCTTGATATTGATACATTGTTCAGGGGAAGTTGGTGAAGAAAGATTTCAATATTGTGGATGCAGCCGGTGGAGTTTATGTACCTTATATTCTTCCTTACACTGCGGTGGTTAGTGAGAACACTTTGGAAATTCGCTTATTCTGGGCTGGGAAAGGAACAAATGCTATTCCTCGAAGGGGAGTCTACGGTCCTCTAATTTCAGCCATTTCAATTATTTCTGGTGAGTTTATACACTTTAGATCGTCGTTATTTCAGTGTTGAAGTAAATTTTGTTTAGAGAGCACAATTTAAAGTCAAGGAAATGAGCGGAGAGTCTGTTACAGTTAACATGTTAAGTTACGAGTAAGGCATTTGTTGCATAGCTGATCCAACTCTTCCTATTTTTCTTGTTCAGATTTTCCAGCTCCAAGCAGTAGCAGCCTATCTGCCGGTGCTATAGCTGGAATTATTATTGCAATTCTGTTTATCATCGCTGGGATTTTTGCTATTCTCTGGTGGAAAGGCTGTCTGCCATGCAAAGATTCGATAGCAAATGGTGTGCATAAATTTGAACAATTATGAATTTTGTTCAAACAATTATGATAGAATCCGTAAGGGATATGTTCTAACTCTAATGAGTTATGTTTGCAGATCTGAAGGGTTTGGAGTTGCACACCGGAATATTCACTCTCAGACAAATAAAAGCAGCCACGAATAACTTCGATGCAGCTAACAAAATTGGAGAAGGTGGCTTTGGCCCTGTGTACAAGGTACTTGCTATAGTCGACTAATACTATAAATAGTAAACTTTAGAACTTTGTGTCACACCTTAACTTTTGATCATGTATCCTCCATTGAAGGGTACTATGGGAGATGGAAGCATTATAGCTGTGAAGCAGCTGTCTGCCAAATCGAAGCAAGGAAACCGCGAGTTTGTGAACGAAATAGGTATGATTTCGGCTCTACAACACCCTCACCTCGTGAAGCTCCACGGATGCTGCATTGAAGGCAACCAATTATTGCTTGTCTACGAGTACATGGAAAACAATAGCCTTGCTCGTGCATTGTTCGGTATGTTGAGAAGTCGAGATTGCATTTATGATTTCCTTCCCTCCAATGAAGTTACATATCATAATCTAGTCTTGTAATGAACTTTCAGGACCTGAACAACATCGGTTGGAGTTAGACTGGCCTACAAGGCGTAAAATATGCATTGGCATAGCTAGAGGGCTGGCTTATCTCCACGAAGAATCGAGGTTGAAGATTGTTCATAGAGACATCAAGGCCACAAATGTTCTTCTCGATAAGGATCTGAATCCCAAAATCTCTGATTTTGGTCTTGCGAAACTAGATGAAGAAGACAACACACACATAAGTACTCGGATTGCTGGAACCTTGTGAGTGTTATTATCCCGTACAATGCTGTTGCATGACATTAATCCAGTACCAGTTTAAGTGTTCTGTGCTAAGGTTATTATTGTAAATTTGCAGTGGATATATGGCGCCCGAATATGCAATGAGGGGCTATCTGACAGACAAGGCCGACGTTTATAGCTTTGGAATCGTCCTTTTGGAGGTCGTGAGCGGAAGGGGCAACACAACTATAAGACAAAAGGAGGATTGCTTCTACCTTCTTGACTGGGTAATTTTTGTCTCTTGGGATTTTTTTTACTGCACTGAATTCCCTCCCCTGCCCCGACTCCAGTTGTTATATACTGCATTATCGTATAACATTGTGCATACCATCTTGAACTTTGTCCATTGGATTTTTACTTTTTGTTATTTACTGCCTGTGGTTCTGATCATTTCCATGTTCTTAGGCTAATGAGCTGAAGGAGGAAGGAAAACTAAGGGATCTAATCGATACAAAACTACTAGATTCAGACAAGAATGTAGAGGAGATCATGCTGACATTGCATATAGGGCTTCTGTGCACTAATGTCTCGTCAACTGACCGGCCTAGCATGTCATCGGTGGTTAGCATGCTGGAAGGGCGAGGGGTCGACAAAAAGGTGATTTCAGAACTTATCAGTGGCTCGAGCAGAAAGAGCAAAGTTAAGGCCATGGAAATCGGTGGTGAGAGTCAAGAAGTGTCGATTGATGTGCCGTTTAGTGCAGTGTCTTCGACATCTACTTCGGATCTATACCCTCTCAATGTTGAGTCTGACTATTTACTGAGAAGGTAGAAGTGAAGGGGTTTTCTGGGAACAATGTATATAATGTGGAGTGGAAAATGTAGTGTTGCAGAATTCATTTGAAGAGAGTTGCAAACATTTTGTAGCATATATGTAAGTTGTAGTCCATTTTTTCATGTATAATGCAAAAGATTAATGTATTAATGTGCACTCTTTTTTCAAAATTAGTGTCTTTATTTATTTATGCAATGTAAAATATCAAAATGGAGACGTTATTGAAATTTGTAATACAATAACATATATAGATCAATGCATGTTTAGGGGATTCATCCAATTCAAGATCCCTTGTATCAAATTCATTGATTTCTTAAAAATCTACCATAGGTGTAGAAATTTCTCATATTCCACAATGCCAAGTTTTCATGCAATTTCTTGATTGAATTGGAAGTAAATAAACCATTAAAACACAAAACCATCAAACATGGAAGTGTAGGTCCACTCAAATCTTTCCCATGCATTCCAAAATTCAGTCTAATAGGTAAAAACTAACTGAGCCAGCCACTAACTTTAAATGTAGCAATCCCAAAATGTTCAATGTGTTTTATTAGATTTATCCAAATCTAATCATGTATTATTATTATTTTTTATGTTGGGTTAATGAGTCATGATTCTCGTGAATAATCGTCTCGTCCACTTGTATGGGTTTCATTTTAAAAGATACTATTATTCTCCACCTAAATCCAAAATAGAGAGGATTTTTGAGTTAGAGAAATATAAGTGCCCAAAATAAAAATATATAAAAGAAAAGTAAAAACACATTAAGACCATGTTCTTATAAGTTTATTTTTACTAAATAATGATGTGGAAAATAATATATTAAAATATAGAATAAGTATTAAATATACTTGAATTCTATCATATTATATTTTACTGAATTGAACTGATTGATTTAAACTGAAATGAACTGATAATGAAAGTCAAGACAATATGACTTAAATAAGAGTGCCACATAATAGACTGTTTAAGTGTCAATTATAGATTTGGAAAGTAAATATAAAGGACCACACTACCATTTTAACCTCACTAGCGTTTGTAATGTGTTTGTAACGAGAGTCAAAACACTCTACTTTTTTTTTTTTTTTAATCAAACTGCCATGAAGGCAGAGGGAATATATTAGGCTCCCCTAACCTTTATAAATGTCACCAATCAGATAGGAAAATTACAATTGATCCTGATACTATTACAAAGAACGAGTAAGCAAATTTCAGAAAGGACTAAATCTATAAGTTCTATTGAGAATATCTGTATAGAGATACAAATTAATTCTCTACTAGTGCCTTTCTAATAAAGAAAATCTATATAGAGATACAAATTAATTCTTCATCGCAAACTCAGACCTGTAACGTGTGCATGCTAGTAGCCGAGAAAATTTACATAAAGATGCAAATTAATTCTCATAAAAGGATGACCTGAAAACTAAACTAGGGACAATACTCAAAGTATTAAACTATCCGACTAATATAGCATCCATAATTCGAATCGGTAAAATACCAATCGAATCTACTAGTATATTCTTTGTTTCAACCACAGAATCGCTGTAAGTAAGTTGTCTAAACTACTACAACTTGGATTTCTCCTCTACTGTGATTAGAGAACAGACAAGAAGTCCAAAGGGTTTTCCCTCTGTCCAGTTAATCCGGGTCAGAAGGAAAACATCCCTAAGACACAGATACTCCATGAATCAGTCGAAATAATTTTGCAAAAGTCCCAATTTATGCACGCATCCCATAAATCTAAAAAAGCTACAGAATGTAAAATCACCACCTCCTTCTAGCAGTGCCAGATCCGTGACAGCCTTCTCATCAAAACTGAAACCGGCTGAACCGAGTACCGACCCGACCCGACCGGTTAAACCGGAACGGATCGGGCCCGAGCTACGGTTAGCCATGTTGGGCAACCTGCAAACAAAGATTAAAAACACCGGATCGGAGCTTTGGCGGTGTGGCTCGCCGGATCGAAAGGTCCGGCCTTTATGCCGCCACCATCGATCTGAGTACTGAGACCCGATCTATGCTGCCCGGTCGGAAAAGTCAGATCGCCGCCGCCGTTTTTAGGTGGGCCGGAGGAGCTGTAGGGAGTCGAAGGGGGAACGGGATTTTTCAGGTGCGGGGAAGAAGAGGGGCGGCTGGATGCAGAAAGGGTTTAAGGGTGGGTGGGATGGCCGGCTCGGCGACGGAGCGCCGGCGGCCACCCCGCCGATTGTAGATCTAAGTTTTTTGTTCCTGTAGAAAACGGGGAGAGAAAGGGGGCTGCAATTTTCAAAAACACTCTACTTAGGAGCCCTCTTCCTACCGATACTGCTTGGTGCAAGTCTTAGGTGACTTTTTCGAACGTTTCATGAAAAATTTGATAAGAAAGTGTAAAGAACAAGTGGGATGGAGTGGTAACTTAATATAATAATTTTATTATTTATATTATATACAGTTAAATTTTTCTGAAATTCACTTTGGAAATCAACAGAGAAAAGTATATTGGCAAATCTACGTTGTCAACTGATACAAACAACAAAATAATCGATAATTATTAAATTGTAAAATTTTAATAAATTTCCAGCTTAATAAATCACAATTATTATCAATATTAATGATATTTAGTAAAGAAATTTCTGGAACCGTCACTGAAAGAATAGTGTTATCCAAACCATAATCCCACAAGCTACTCCCTCCCTCGGGTTAATATCACTAGCTATCATATTTTACATGTGTGTACATTAATGTCTTGTTTATTTACTTATATGAAAATGTTTTAATCATTTTTCAACTATTCATTTCACTTTTTTCTCAATCTACTTAGAGCATCTCCAATGGTTGGTTTTTTGGACTTGCTTGCAATTTTTTTAAATAGTTGAGCTAGTTGCTTACCATTGTTTTTTGCCACGTCATTAGCCTTCTCAAGGAAGGGCTGCCTTCACAAGCAACTAGCTTGGCATTATTTTTGTGGGCCCTACATTACTAATTCAATAGTATTTGGTAGGTATTGTGTATATGTGGGACCATAATAGCCAATATTCAAGGTAGCTTACCACTAATTAAAACACTAGTTTGACAAGCTACTTGCTTGAAAAAATGATGTGGCATGTCAAGGTACACCATCATCTTCCTTACCACTGAAGATGCTCTTAATACTACATGTACAAATAGTGTTCAAACACTCTTCTCTAAACGGATGGAGTACACCTGGAGCCTCTTACCTGCCATAAATGTCTGACAACCTCATCCTAGCTCATTCTGATCACATACAGCCTCCCGACGTAAAAGTAAGGCTACAAGTACAGAGTCTTGTTTCGTTGCAGACAAAATCGTATGAAAAACTCACCTGGTTGCCACCGGCAATTGAGGTAGCTGCTTTCCGGCCGGGCAATGATCCTGCAGTTGAACATTGTTGTTCTGCGAACCCACATTTTCCGACGAGTGGTATAGTGGATATGACTCGTCGGGAATCCAACCTCCGGCGAACAAGTTGCAGAGTCCTCGGCATCAGTAATAATGTGAAAGATGAAGGAGGAGGTAAGAAATGATTGTTTATTTATGTTTTTAACACAGAAACGCCTTGCATGAGTTTGCATGCTAATTATAAATTCGTGATCTAGATTGTGCCTTTCACTTTTCAGCTTTTTTCAACTATCACTTTCACGTCGGTGCAATTCCTTTTTAATTAATTGAAAAGTTTTATCAATTCTTTTTTTAAAAAAATACTAACATTGTTTATTATTATTGAAACATTGTTCAAAAATATGCATGAAATGTGATGACTTCCTTTTCAGCTCTTTATTGATTGTGAAATAATATTTAAAGAACGATCAGTAGATAATATTTATTAATGTATTTCACTTCAATTAAATAAACTTCAGCAATATTGAATCATATTTAATACTTTCACTTCAATTCAAATCATTTTAACCTTGTCGTTTATAACTAAGTTAAGTTCACCAGTAAATAGGGATGCCCATACACTTTTATTTTACGTCAAAAATAATTTACCGTGGAAACATATGACTAAGAAGTCAAAATTACATAATGGGCAATAAAGTTCTGAGCAGATCTACTGACAAAATTCAGTCAGGTGTGTGGGGTATCCGACTCGGGATTCGAAAGTCAACTTCGGGAGGATTTATGTGGGTCAACGTTGTCTTGGGCTTGCGTTTGAGTTCACCTAAAGGCTGATTTATATATCATTGCAAATTATCAAATATATATTCAATTCGTCCACTCTAATCATCCTTGTTTCGAAGCTAGTGATGACAGAATAAACTTTCCTAAAACTAGTAGTACAAATTTGTTTTCATTCTTTGGAACTTTAAATAATTGTAGTTTTTAAATATGTGATTTTTCAATCGTGGAGTACTTTTCCTAGAATAATCTCAAATTTCTCTTCCTCCCTTTGCTATGAATTGTGATAGTTAACATCATCAGAAACCTCCCCGATTCTTAATCAATCTTCATTGGTGCAATTTTCTCATATCTCTCTTAAGATTCCAACTCCTTTGAGAATCAAGATTTAAAGAATCATATACTTTCATTATGAATTCGCAACTAGCAAATATGTATTAAGATGTTTTCCTTCTTTTAATCACACAAAACATCAATAACTTCCAACGTTATCGGCATGCCGACCATCGGCAATCTACCTCTAATGAGCAACCATATCTCCAATCTATATGCCCAAGTAATTTTTACTCTATCTATCTTATCCATATATGGTGACATTGCATATAGTATTCTTCTTTGACCATATTATGAATGTTCAAAGTCAAATTCTAGATAGTAATTAGTGTTGGTCCATCTAATTCACAGAAATTCTTAAATGACAATATTACGGACATACTTGAGCGTAGTTGTTTAGTTTCAAGTACTTGATTCTCTTGATCCTCATGTATTGTTTTTGATAAGTTATAGGGTACACTCTGAAGTATGTATCCCAATATGTTAATAGAAAGGATGTTCATTGCTCTAATAGAATAATTATTATTATTGTTATTACTATTTTAGTTTGAAACATATTTATAATATGATACATGCAATCTTTACTTTGGACATGATATACCATTAGTACCAATAAAAATGACATATACCTCATAATTAATTTTAGCCATGCATTAGTTTAATATTAGTGGTATTAGTTATTAATCTTTCGATTATTAGAATTCAATCATCACCATTCACTTTGATCAACATACCAACACTACCCCAAACTATTCCTAAATCACAAATTTCCAACTTAAATTAACCCTACCATATATTTTAGAATTCCCTCAAATTGAATTTCTAACAAAGTTATGAAAATTAAACTTAAGCACTAGTGGCCTTCAAATACACTTGTCTTCCATCAGAACGGAGTGGATGAGCAGTCGAGTGGTAGATAAAGTTAGAAGAAGCATTAAATTAAATGGAAAAAAGACATCGTCCAATATTAGGGGAATAATAGAACAGACAGAGATGATGACGAGGAACTGAGAAAGGAGGGTGAGAAAGTAAAAGAGATAAAGAATGTAAGTTTTTCGTAGTTATAATATATTGAGAGTTGAAACTCATTAAATTTCAATATGGAAGTCAAAAAAAATACTCTGGAATTTTCCAAAAATGCATAAAACACTCACTAGTAGAATATGGGACGGAACACGGCGGTTCCGTCCCAGTTGGACGGCGGTTTTGACCGCCGTCCATGGTGGCGCCGTGCAATTGGCGCCACCGTTATACGGCGGTTGAAACCGCCGAGTAACGTTTCCGAATTCGAAAACTTACCCGGATGTCTATTGTTTCCGAGTTCGGAAAAGTTAGCCGGATAGAACAAAAAAAACGCCGGCCAAATTGGCCGGCGAAATCAAAACCACATGTACTAATCTGAGATTACCAATATCCCGGAGAAGCTCCCAAAATATGTCGAGGTTCTGGCCTTTCCTACGACGTCGAGCATGCGGAAGAGTGGCGGAAGTGGGGCTGCTTCACGGCGGCGTACTGGTGGAGCTTGTAGATGGGTTTCGATGAGCAGGGAAACTTGTTGCAGATCTGGAAGAACTCATGGGTGAGATCAAAGTTGGTGTTGCAGAGCGAGGTGTAGAGTTTTTGGATCTAGGAAGTTCATAAAACCAATTAAACATTGAAGGAATGAAGGAGAAGAAGAAGAAGAAGAATGGAGAAGAAGAAGAACAAGGAAGAGAGTGAGAGATGAGTGAAGGGATAAGAAGAATGAATGGAGATAAGGAGAATGAAAGGGGAGATAAGGATACTCCTGTCTGATAACAAGCATCCGGCTAAGTTTCCGAACTCAGAAACCTTAGCCGGAAGTCAATAAACGGCGGTTTCTTAAAAAGTCACGCGGAACCGCCGTTTATTGAGTTCCGGCTAAGTTTCCGAGTTCGTAAACTTAGCCGGATGCCTTGCACGGCGGTTCCCTTAAATTCACGCGGAACCGCCGTGTAGATGCGCCGTGTTCCGGCCAGTTTCTACTAGTGACTATCTAACTTTTACAATCAATTTAGTCTCGTAAATTTGTTTAACCAAGTCGGGGTTAAAAGAATTTTTTGGCAAAGAGAATTTGCCTATTTTTTTGCCCAATTGTCCTCGGCTGTTTTAGTCAGCCAATCCCTCTGAATAAAGGTGAGGGTTATGGAGGTAGGGCTACAAACCATGGGGCTCCACAGAATACTCTGCCCAATTGTCCTCGGCTATTTTAGTCTGCCGATCCCTCTGAATGACGTTGAGGGTTATGGAGGTAGGGAGGGCGACAGACCATGGAGGTCCACGGAATACTCCGCAACCCTAAATCGCTTGAAATAAGAAAAACCACAATCCCATACCTATATCCACTACCTTCACACCTATTGGTAACATTATTTGGTTCTTTAAATATCTCAAAATTTAACGTAAGAAAGTTTCTCCGTCGGATCAAGAAACTTCGCATAAAATGCGTATTTACATATATGTTGATTGCATAACAAAAATTTTGAGAAGTCTAATTGCGCTTCAGATAAATTCAAAATAGAAATGAAATTGTTTCGATTAGGAGGCATGAAATAGGGATAACCCTTAGGGTGGCGAACAGATTAAGAGGATGAGGAGAATTAATTTTCAATACTAGCATAGGATAATTTATACCAATAGCAATAGATGGTTTCTATTGTCTTCAAAGGAGTTGTATATACTAAGATTGATCCGAGTTATGCTTGAGCTACTAATATTTTGCTCAAACAAGTCAATTGTCGAGTTAAAATGTCATCCTTCCAACTATATCTTAACTTCTCTACAATGTCTGAAGGATAATTAGTCGTTAAAATGTCATCCTTCCAACTATATCTTAACTTCTCTGCAATGTCTGAAGGATAATTAGTCATTTTAATTTTCTTCAGTAGTTGATAAAACCTTTTAAATTTCATAAAACCCTTAAATAATGACAATCATTCTAATAATGATAGTTTAGTAGCGGTTATTTTAGTTTACCTTAGTATGTAGTGTTTTTTTAAACAAACTTAAAATATTTAATAAACCAATAATGTCAATAATTTTTTTTAATTCAACCATCGTTCGATGAGAGGTAATTAAATGGGATCCCTAGTCCCTCCCCTATAGGAAAAAGGCTATTATAGCCAGTTTATACACAAAAGAGATCACCTAAAGGGATCTTGAGACACTAAGTGTCCAAAAGAATGAAGAATAGGCCTACTTTATGTACATATTCATTTACAAAAGAGAGGATGATGGTGTGAAAACAAACCTTACCCTCAAATCATACCTTGACGAGTATTTTAGTGATCGTAAAAATTGAAGCACAACTCTGCCAACCAAGAGTTTGAGGGGGAGGTTTACCAGAATCCTCCACTTAGCTAAGTAAAAGAAATGAGTGTTGATCGGAAGATCCATAAGTGATGGTCCTCCACAAGTTATTGCTCTGCCTAATTGCTCCATGATTATGAGAAAGTACAGTTCACTTTATTGCTCCATTAGATGTAAGGAATCATGCTTTCATGTGTAAAAAAAGCTCCATTGATGGCAGCTATGTTCTTAATGTGTGTATCCTGTGATTACCCAAAAGGAGGGCCTTTTGGGCCTTCATCATGTAAAAGCAAAAATAATCAGCAGTACCATGAACTATAAAGTTTTGAGATTAGGTATTCCAAGAGCATCTACTGCAACGGTTCCCCTTAGTTTAAGTGGTGCCTCAGCAAGTAGCGAATTACCAGAAGCATTTAAACTAACACAATGCATTAAATCATCCACATTACTCGCCTCCCTAAAGACATGTTTGATACTGGTACCTATTCCTTTACTATGAAGTTCATAACATATACCATAGCACTTCCAGTCCACTGCACTTGGATTATTAATCCCTTTCATAGCAATTGGCTATCTGTTCCTATAGTAACGTAGGTATTCGTATCAATTCCAACCTGAAATTCTAATTCTATTGCTTTCAGCTCAAAATGAAAAGGGGAGCATGCAGAGGTTACTTTTATAACCATCCTTACAATTATACCTCTGCAATCTCTTACAACAATCCATAATCCATTTCTAGTTTGTGAAATATGGGAGGCATCTACATTTATCTTATATCCAAGGTTTGGGAGCTCCCATCTCACAATTTTAGCAAGTTTTGATCTTTTCTTTTTAAAATATGGAACCAGTGCCATGTTAACAAGTTGCTAGTATTTCATTGATTGTTCCCGCACCATCTTATCTTCATGTTGGTGGCTAAGCTGAAATTCCTGCAAAATAACAAAGGCTAAGTACTCAGGTTTGTTTGCACAGAAATTTGCAATGCTTAGATCTTCCAAAGGGATTTCATCTGCTAGACATTGATACGCTGAAATCCCTTTCTCAGTGCAATTAGCATATCAAAAGGGAAATGTACTCTGGCTTAAGTGTTTGCAAAATGTAGTGTTTTTAACAAATAAATTTACCAAACAAATTTACCAAACTTTCATGTTGAAACTTAAAAAATTCCCTTTCACTCACTTCTTTGTCATTATATATCTCCTTTGTATTCTATGTTTGGTTCCAAACTAAACATGAAATTAGCTATATCCCAAGTAAACCATAATCCAAATGCTAAAAATTTATTAGGAGGAAAAAAATTATATATGTTGCTTTTCTTGTTACTGTTTCACTTCATCTCTCAGTTAAGTTAGGATTACAATTTTGCATAATATATACATATATATATATATCATATCATATCAATCGACATACAAAAGAAAAATGTACATAAAAGTTATTGATAGGGTAATTCAGAACTATAATTTGTTATCGGTTATAAATTTTAATACCCACTATTATTGAATCTGTTGCCAAAATCTATATATTAGGTTATATCAATTGAAACTATCAAAATGTTAAAATGACAGGGGAATAAAAAGATTCAAACAGTATTGTATATTGAATGAACTACTAAAAAAACGAAGAGTTGTAGTACAAAATTTAGCCATCCATAACCATAGGAACCTGCCCAGAACTACCATATTGGATCTTGTAATTAACAATACTTTCCATCTCCTCAACACCGCTAACAAGATGAACAGAGCCAGCATCCTCAACGCGCCGAGCTGTATAAGCCGTAGCCTCATTCAGGTTCAGAGCAAGCCGATCAGGCCTCATCAGCAGCCGCTGAAACGCCGGCTGAAGCTCATAGCACTGCTCGAAAAGTGACCGCCGGCAGAAAACATACAAGCCGAGCCGGGCCCGAGACATGGCAACGACGAGCCTCCGAACATCCCTGACGTGGCCCACAAACCTAGTCCGCACCAGAGACAGAAGAACGATGTCGTTCTGCTGCCCCTGAAACTTATCCACCGTCGTCACCTTGCTCGGTTCACCGTAGGGCCCGCATCGGCGGTTGATAACGTCACGAATCAGGCAGTTCTGGCCGTTGTAAGTCGTCAATATGGTTATCTTGCTCGCCGGATATCCCAGCAGCCTCATGTACATGTAAACGCTCACTATATACTCAGCCTCGCCTTCGTTCTGGTAGAACCACCGTGAAGGAGCGGTTTCGCCTCTGCCGTGATAATCGGGCACGTTAACGAGCTGATAATCGAAGGCGAATCCAGCGTTTGCGTTATGGAAGATTGGATTGTTTTTCACCAGTGGAAGATCGGTTAAGTCTCTATACCTCCAGTTATACAGCTTGGCTATGCTCGGCCTGGCTCGGCCCTGAGCGTTGAGTTCAATGTAAGGGATACCGAGTCGGATGAATCTGGTAAACAGGCTTTGATCCATGTTGCTGTATTTCTGAAACGCCATGTTTTTCACCACAGGAGGAAGCTGGTGATGATCACCAATCAGCACGCAGCGTTTGAGTCGAGAGTGGCCGTCTTCCTGCCTTTGGAGAAGCATGGGGATGAAGGTTTCAATCTCTAAAATCTGAGCACTTTCCTCCATTAGCAAGTTATCGTACTTAAACCCTAGCTCGAGAAAATCTTTCCTCTTTAGGGCTGCATGGGTGCAAGTCATTGCCACTATCTTCGCCTGCTTCGTCATAATGTACTTTGCCCGCTCACCTGTAGATTTCAGTAGCTCAAACGGCCTGCACTCCTCGAGCTCCTGAAACATGTTTTCCAGGTGCCGAAAGCATGATTTTGCTGCACGCATATCGCTCTCAAACGACGACTCTCCAGTAAATATTGGTTGATGAGAATGAGAAAAGAAGTCCTTAAACGGAAACTGATCTCGAGCGAATTCAGGCTGGCCCTGGTGTCTCTTGCTGGCATCTAAGAACAGCTCCCACCGGGACTGAACATGGAGCAGGCGAAAGTAGCCTGCGGTTTCACAAGTGTAGCCGGCGTCTTCCGGCAAGTTGATAGACCGAGCTAGCCGTTCTACCTCGCTAAGCAGCTCGAGCCTTCGCACGAGCATTGCATTTACGCGTCCCTGTCGGCTGAAATCAATATCAGTCGCGAGTTCCTGTCCACCCTGACCAAGCCTGAGAAGGTAGCGAGCCGGGATATCTCTCTCCATGATCTTCTCGAATATGTCATTCAAAGCCTGATTTGAATGAGTGATTATAAGCGTCCTCTGAGAAGGGCAGTTGTGGTAGAGCACGTTTAAGATTTGGACAGCAGTGTCGGTTTTTCCAGTTCCAGGAGGCCCGACAACCATGGTTAAACCTGGCTGAACTCCTGATACGATCGCGCCAACCTGAGTCGGTGTAAACCTCACTGAATTCCTCTTTGAATTACAACCGCGATCCTGTTCTGTATAAGCCTCGACGTGCAGTTCCTCGTTGTCAGAAACAGGCTTCCCCGCCAAAATGGTCCGAGGAAGTTTTACTCGAAAAGGCGGGCTAGGGTTAGGGCTGTCAGAATTTACAAAGCGAACGTTGTATTCAGGAAAACACTCTCTGACATGATCAGCGTCGAGGAAAGTATCCTTAAAATCGACGTGCTCCAAGGGATGCGGGTGGTTTGTCCAATTCGCGGATGAAGGATCACCATAACCTAAGATTAGGTCATGCAACCATTCAGGAACAATGCAGGTTTCATTCATCAAATCTCGTATCGATTCTAGGATAGCCTTAAAGTTGTTTTCCTTAGGTTTCCTCCTAAGAAGCACGTTGAACGAGCCGTAAATGTCCTCTCCTCCCTTCTCAGCATCCATGTGATACTGTGCTGTATCGAGGGCCACGGTTAAGGTTCTATGGTTTCCCTTTGGGGCTTTTGCATCATTAAAATCATTCATCACAGTTCCCTCCTCGTCCCGAACCTCAATAACCTCACATCCTCGTACATAACGAATCCCAAGTTTCCCCGGCACGCTGTCTTCACCTGAATACTGTCCAAACGAAGGGGAAATCGAGAGGAGAAACAAAACATCGTGCTCTTTCAGGCTGTTCCATTCTGACCTAATGCTGTGTGATTTGTAGCGCGAAATGCTGAAGGTAATCGCTGCTGTCACAGCTGATGGCTTTGCTTCCCCGATATTCGGCTGCTTCACTTCAGTAACCTTAAACTCCTCGACAGGCACAGCCATCCTCGACCAGCCGCGAAAACCAGTCTCGCCTTGGTTGTTGACATGAGCTAAGAGATGTGGCACGGCTTCTTGAATATCTTCCCTGATTTCATAAGTGGATTCCAGCCGGAAAAGGTTAAAATTTCTGAGCAGGTAATCGTGAAGTGTCAAGAACTGCAGGTTTAGCTTCGGGAGAGCGAGACAGCCCTCACCGGAATAATCAACACTCGGTACAAGGCTCTCATCCCACATAATTTCCTCATTAGGATATAAAGGAAGTGCATTTATAGCCTCCTTCTGTGACTGCTGCTTCTCGAAAAAGGAAACCATTACCTCAATTAGAAAGTCCATTTTTTCCGACCATGGATCATCCTTCGACACCAGCTTCAGCCTCGTGCAGACAAGATCCTTAAGCTCCTCAAAAGACAGTGTCGCGAGTTGGCCCTTAAGTTGCTTTGTATTCGGGGCGAAGGAGAGATCCCGCAGCTTCGAAACCTTGTTGAAAGCGACCAGCTTCAAGGCCTGAAACTTTGTGTAGTGAGCATTAAGAACCTCGTCATCATTCATGTCCTTGCCGGAGAAATCATCGATCGGAAAACTCTCGTAGAATCGAAGCAGATCGACAAGCTGTGAAAACAGCTTACCTCGTTCACTTCTGTAAAGATCACTCAAACGACATTTTACAGCCACACAGATGTCAGCAGCAAGAGCCCTAATATACCTCCTTGTCGGAAGCTGGCTCAAAACATCAATCAGAAACTCCATAAACCTTTCACAGTACTGAATACAACCTTCATCAACCTCGGAATTACCTAGTATCACGATGAAATCTTCGATGAGGTTTCGCAGGAAACATGATTTCCAATCTACGCCTTTCCTGGCAACCTTTTTCCACTTGCTTATCAAACTAGGGTTTCGTGACAGCTCCATCTGCAACCGACCGTTGGATAAACTGTGCCAGCATTGCATCCCAGCTACACTCAAAACCTTCTGCCTCACTGTTTTATCTTCCAAGCTCTGAAACGAGTTTATAATGAAAAGCAAATGAGTCGTCTTCTCAGAAACGCTGAAGCTCGTGGTTGTTAACCTCAGCACTCTCTCTAGAAACTTCTGGAACAAGTCGATGTTATCGTGAAAGCAAGTCCAGGGGTCAACGCTCTCGCGGAACTTCTCGTTGACCATGATCATCATCGACATAACATGCTCCAGTGGAGCCGTGTCGGGTTGAAAATTTGGCCATAGGTACTTTTCCAGGTACTGGCTAACTTTTAAAATCGCCGCCTTTCTCCTGTTGCCTCCGGTCAGTTCATTCTCGTAAATTTCCTTAACTAGGTCGGAGCTGAAAGGCTTTGCCGGCGTTCTAGCCCAGTTTTGCTCGGAAATCTTGGTCAACTGATCGGTCTGAATCTCGGCGAGCGACACGAGCTTCGAACCGCTGGGATTCTCCTCCAGTCTGGGACGCTTTGAATCGGGACCGTCGGCTCCGTATGCTTTCGCCATCCTCTGTCTGAAATTTACAACCTTTAGGGTTTCATGCGATATCTATATATATGACTTTGGGATTAAATTCCAAATCTAATTGAAAGGCGGATTTGTTTTCTGGAATTTTGTTTGGATTAAGAAACTTGGGCATGTTTTTTCGGAATAGGGTTTTGTAATTTTGAAGAAAAAGTCACTCTCATCGGGGCGTTTGATCATCATATAGAGAAGATCACGTATATTCCTAACTGAACTTTTGTCAATTAGAGAAAAGCTGTTACAGATTGTAAATATTTAATTTTATAGATAATATAGTTTAATATGATTTTAATTTATGAAAATAACTTTATAATAAAGATATTAATTATATTCTCGTCAAAGAAATATTTCAATTCCACATTAAAATTTATTTACATTTTATTCATTAATTATTAATAATTATATAATTTCTTTTAATTTAACCACCAAAAGGTGGGAAATTATTATTATACTTCCTAGCTAAACCTTCAAACTGATGTGGTATGGGTGAAATTTTGGTATGAACAACTGATGACCCCAAGAAAGAGTGATGTGAATTACCTTGCAAACTAATATTCATTAGTCATTAGGGTTCATTGTCAATGATCTAGACTAAAGAACATAAATAATTATAAACTTCATTTTACTATATGGGGTTTCATTATCCATGATCTTGACTTAATAGCTTATTCGGATATGTAAATTAATTTTGAACTTTCATTTAATACTAAAGCAAGTTAGAGGAATATGAAATAATAATTTTATAATATTTTAAACGGTTCAATTTTTAATGTCTAAAATAAAAAAATCGTAGTAACTAGAATATCATAAGAGCCACAACCACTATCAAAATTCTTGGTTCCTAATACAAATAAATGAGCTTTACGTAACATTTGTGGAAGAGGTTTATATTATAAATTAACAATTCATTCTTGCAATTTCATAAATAACTTCACCATTCTCCACGTAGATTTGAAGAATGTGAAATTTACCGATTAAGTACAAAATTTGACTTTTAATGTCTAATTGACTCATTTTGTTAGGAACATACCCAATCTAGTGCTAAATTCCAAATTAAAACACTCTATCTTGCTAATTCTATAGCATTAATGTACTCATTTTAATTTTATACTCGTGACACTTTCCACAACCAACTCATTTTCGCTATAGACATAGAAATATATTCATGATTCTTTTCAAACATTATGAAAATTTGTTGGTTGCACCTCACCTCATTCATTGGTTATTAAATCATTGTGCTTTAAGCATACAAAATGTCACAGCAAGTACATGTCATAGAATATATGATAGACCATATTATTAATGAATTAGCGATCATGCTTGATCACTTTTTCTCATCATGTCTCCATGAATACCAAATCTTGCTTGAAGCCATGCTACCAATATTGGGTAGAAAATCTTATACGGTCTTTCATATTGAACATATCAAACGCCTTACCCAGTAAATATTGATATATCTCAATCCTCATTTCAATCCACCTTGTAGAATTCCATGCCCAAGATGCATGATACATTTCCAAAGTCTTTTATTGCTATTTTGCAACTCAAGTTTACATCGACTCAAGTTTGGATTGTCGTTTTCAATAAAATAAATGTCATCGACATATGGGACTGGGAATCCAATATTACAGATGATATATGGCATTCCAAATCATGATATTAGAAGGCATGCATTTTACTTCGACAATTGACTTAGTTGGAAAAAATATTCTATGTTGCTATAGATAGAAAATATGTTCAATGGTATCAAATCTACCGGTGTGTGATGCATGTGACGGGTGTGTGCTGCATATGATGACTGAATATAGTTTAAAGCGTCTTTCGTACTATTGATATAAAAGCTGCACATTTTAGTAGTAAACTTAAACAAACCATGTCATTTTAGTAACAGAAGCAGCTTACCTCTATCACAATCTTCTGCAGCCTCTGCTTCTGCTGATTTTTGTGTATGACAACAATGAATTGCATGATATTGCTGTTGTAGTTAGGGTATAATTAAAGTGCATGTTGCAGGTTTGCCAATGAAGTGAGCCCTTTAAAAAAAGTTGGTTACTTTTGTGTAGGTTATTACTTAATCATAAGTTATGAGGCCAATGGCAACTGAGAAAAATTGTAAACAAGTGATAACAAGAAACAAGGAGATACTGGTCATATAATCCATTGATTGATATGAATTCTCAGCACAAATGTGTAAAACCTAGATGGATACAAAGAGTTTTAAGTAAATGATCTATATATATGCACTAACTACAAAAATGCATGCAACTCTGCCCACTAACTACAGAGCTTCCAAAGTTCATCCATAGTCCAGTCTAGGTCAGCATCAACACTGATCTCTTCCAACAATGTATCCTCCAAATCATCCAAGGAAAACTCGATATCATCAAGCCCACAATCATCCTCTGTCTCTTCCACCACTGGATCCTCCAAATCATCGAAGGAAAACTCAAAATCATCCTCCATCTCTTCCACCACTGAATCCTCCAAATCATCGAAGGTAAAGTTGATATCATCGATCTCAAATTCATCCTCCAACTGAACAACAGGTGGAACCGTAAGTGCAACAGAAGAACTGGAGGCTCCTCCTCCTCCTCCTCTTCGCTTCTTGGTGGAACCGCACCATTGCGTAATATTCTATGTTTCTATATGGCACATATATGTTGCTATAGATGCAAATCAATATATATTAGTATTGAAATTGAATATCCTCCTCATCCTATGAATCAAGTTGTCACCTAAGTGTTTTCCCTTTTTTATCCCTCCTACTCTGAAACGACATTGTTTTTATCTTTGGTTCATTTGTAGCACAACTAGACTTCTCGTCAGTTTTGTTCTACATTCCACGTTTACTTCTCACAATTTTCATTTATCGCACGGGTCACTTTTTACCATTATTCATCGCGTCTCATTCTATAACACCACTTGATTTGACATTTGAAATTTGATGGTGAGACTGGGTTTTCGATTTCAAGAAACCCAAGGCGGTGATATTTCCCCCATTTCATATTTGTCACTGAAAGGATGTCCTTGCAAAGAGGGATGATTCTGAAAGTTAGCCAGTACTTGGAGAACTATCTATGGCCTGTTTTTCCTCTAATGGGGCTACATTCGAGCATATTATGTCTATGACCCTCATGGGCAATGAGAAGTCAATTCGGTGGTATGACTTTACCTCACCATCAATTGTATAATATGTTTTTTTTGTTCTTGGTTATCGTTATGAACTGAGCATAATCACAAATTTAGGTTTATTTGTTTATTTCTGCAACCAAACTTTGTGTTTTAGAACTCTTTAGGTTTTTGGTTACTAGATTTTCTTGATAAATTGTTTTTATTGTTTAGACTTTTAGGTTATAAATGGATTTGTTTAAGAGCACCAGCAAGTGATAGATCATGCATGCTTTCAAAGATCGTCTGGTTTTCCTATGGACCGTGATTATCTTCCCTCCTCATCCTCCTTACCAAATATTATAAAAACTTTCGTATTCTCCTTTTCTTCTTCTTCTTCTACTTTGTGTGCTGCCTCATTTCCTTAATGTTCACTCTATTTGGAAAGTTCTTTCCTCTTTGCGGGGATTTTACAGTAACCATGGTGATCACGATGAAGGAAATAGCTATGGTGATCATGTCTATTAACCTTGAAAATTTATTTAAGAAAATGTTTGATAGTCTTGTTTTATTATACCTACGAAGAGCTCTCGTTCTTTATCCCTTCCATTCCTGGCCCTTTTATCTTAGTTCTTTCTTCTTTTATCTGCCCACTCTATTATTCCTCTATTGTTGCACACCCTTTTTTTTCTATTGAATGTTATGAGTAATATCACTTTAGCTGCCTTACAGTCACCGCCTCTAATGTTATTCATCATCTAATATTATTCATAATCTTAAACTAATTCTCAAGTTGAGCATTATTCATCATTAAAAAAGTTTAAAACACAATCCCTATATATTGATCATATATAAAAATGTACATTTTAATTTGAAATAGAGTAGTACACGTCACTTCTTTTCAAAATGTCGGGTACCTACCCTAAACGTTTTAAAATATGGTTTATGTGAAGGGAGTTAGGCCTTGTCCATAAGAAGGATGTCTTTGCTATTAAAAGGGGTATCATTCCAACCAAAAAGTGTACTCGTGCTAGAAACAAAGTGTACTTTGCTAGAGTATCGACATACATATTAGCTTGTCTGAGAATGTGGACAAGGTTATTGCTCAAAGGATGGTGGACTTCTAACACAAAGTAAAGAAGTTTCCAATGGGTGGAAACATGGTTCGTAATCATGGAAACTGCATTGAGACAGCCGGATACAATCACAAACTTGTGATGGCCCTAGTTAAAATCAAGAGTGAAACCGGCTTTAGTATAAGGTGAGGGTGAGGGATGAGGTTGACCGAGGGAAGACTTCTAGGCAACAGAACTAGCCCAGTTGTTTAAAATATGTCTTTAATCTTCTTTTTTTGAATGTCTTTATTCCTTAGGGCTTATTTAATACGTCTGAGCTGAACTGAATGGTATGAACTGAACTGAACTGAACAGAAAATTACTGAATTAAACTGAAAAATGATGAACTAAACTGAAAAATACTGAACTGATTTGAACTAATTAAATTCATTTGATTTTTTATATAAAATATATTTATGTTCAAAATTTTATTACAAAACAAACCATTGAATTGAACTTAACTGAACAAAACTGAATTGAAGAAACAAATAACTGCATTAATATAACTAAATTAACTAAATTTTATCAAATTATACTTCATGAGAACCGAACTTGATAAAATGATCCTAGAAGTTAAATGAACTGAATTATACTGAACTGAATTGATATAACTAAGTCGTGCTATATCTTATCAAATCAAATTTTATCAACACCAAACTTAATAAATCGAACCTAACTTGATAAACAGAAATGAACCGAAGCACAATGAATTGAACTAAACTGAACTTAATTAAGCTTAACTTAAAAAATTATGCATTGATACAATTAAATGAGCAAACTTTTATCAAATCATAATTCATCAATTCTAAACTTAAAAAATTGGACCTAACTTATTACACTGAATTGAACTGAATAATATTGAATTGAAGAAAATGATCGATGGATTGAAATAACTAAATGAAGCCGTATTTTATCAAATAATAAATCATCAAAACTGAACTTAACAAACTTAATTGAATTGAATAATATTAAACTGATTTAATTGAACAAAAGAAATTGAAGAACAAATCAATGTATTGTTTGAAATTGATTGGATATTGCAACCAAATTAAATGGAAATATCCATCTAATGATAGAGAAACAAAAACTCAAGAATATAAAACAGCACATAATTGAACTACACTTAACTGAATTGAACTAAACTTAACTGAAATGAACTGAACTGAACTACAGTTAACTGAAATGAACTGAATTTTCAATATAAGTTTAAAATCATCAAATTATGTTTTCGGGGAACTGAATTGAAATAAATTACAATTCATTTGAATTGGAATGAACTGGACTATTAACATGTATTTTGTTTAGAGTTTTTCAAAACTGGACTATAATGCACTGAATTGAAATGAAAAATATTCAGATAAATTATATATAAAGCAAAGTATGCCATAAAAATGTGATTATCCAATTTTAGCAAGTGTGCCAAAAAAACAATTCGTAGGGAGGAAGAATAAATAAAGTCATAGGCAGGCAACTAAATCCTGAATTAATAATGTCTCAAAAAAAGAAAATCCTGAATTAATAATAATAATAAGCAAAGCCTCTTGTTTGATAAGAGAGTAATATAATATTAGCTGTCTAGTAATTAACATTTTGATAGGCCTTGTTCCATGAAAAATAAAGAGTGTTTGTTCCTGCCTTTTCATAAATTTCAAATAATAAGATAAAATTTATTTCTACGATTTTATAGCAATTATATTTTCATAAATAGAACCATTTAACTTTAAATGATGCAAACGGTACAATGTATGTATCCCATAATTTGTGAAAGGGGTTTCATGTTTGGGTACACAGATCTAGACAGTTGGTTATTACAAACTTTTTCAAATATTTGTAACAACTTACAAGTTGTACTACTAGACCATAACGAACCGCCATAGATTAAAACTGACATATATATATTCATCCAAACTTTGTTAATCTCTCTGAGATACATCAGAAAAAATCATGATCTTCACCATATTATTTTACGCATTCCTTCATCTTATTCATCTCCAAAACCAACCATTTTCCAGAGCAAATGCCTGCAACTTGTTCGATGGAAGCTGGGTTTTGGATTCAACCTATCCACTCTACAACTCCTCGTACTGTCCCTTCATCGAAAGCGTCTTCAACTGCCAGAAAAACGGCCGCCCCGATCACAACTACCTTAAATACCGGTGGCAGCCCGCCGACTGTCGACTCAGAAGGTATTTTCAGGTGCATTTCATGCTTTTCCGACAGTGTGCGAACGTGCAGTTTCTGATATGTTGAACGTGTGCAGTTTCTGCGGTTATCGGTTCTTGCATGAAATGAGGAACAGGAGTATTATGTTCGTGGGCGATTCTTTGTCGCGAGATCAACACCAGTCGTTGTTATGCATGATTCACTCGTCGGTGACCGGAATCCGGTACACCGTCGCTCGTGTTGGCGATGTTTCCACCGTCGATTTTATGGTATATATTCTACTTTGGCCATTTTTTCATACATTTTTTTCTCAATGTTAGAGAAAGAAAACGATCGAGTATATAATTTGCTCATCAACTTGCTGTTATTGACATTCATATTGTTTCAAGTCAATTTGATTATGTAAAATAGTGAAGACCTAGGGTGCGTTTGGTTCGCAAATTTTTTGAGAGTCTGGATTTTGTTTTGAGTTTTTGAGAATTTGGGTTTTTGTTTGAGATTTTGAAAGTTTGGTTTTGCATAATCCTTATTTGGTTGGGTTGAGTTTGTGAGTATGAAACAAAATCTTTGATTGGTTTTTAGAATTTTGCAAGTTTTGATTTTGGGAAACTTGGTGAACCAAACAAGATTTTACAAAACTGGACTTAGATAGTCCAAGTTTTGCAAAAACTTGTCCAACCAAACACACCCCTAATTTTTTGGTGAAAAATGAGTAAAATTATAGGAAAGATTTTATACATTTTAGGTTATACAATGTACTAATATGTAACTGTAAATTTGTAAACTAAAAATTATAACTTTTTGCATACAATTTCTTGCATTTTTTCCTTTGAAACATTTTTTACTATATGTTTACTGTAAATAATTTTATTTTGAAAATATACTATTTGAGTTTAAGTACGTAGTAGTAATTTCCATAGTGTGTACTGCGTAGTAAAGTTGGACTTTCACGTGAAAAAAATGCCAAATTTTATTAGGTCACTTTTATTTTATTTGAAAATCTTTAAATACAACTTAAATTCTGTTAAAAATACATAGGATACATTTTTATCACAATATATGATGTCCATATAATAACAGTGTCCAATAAAATTCAGTGATATTGCACTTTAGGAAATTCTCAAGAGTCCGTTCATAAATGTGAAGTATGTTAAGTTTAGGTGAAAGTTGTGCAATCTAACACGACTTACTTTACGATCAGTTTAAATGAAAAGGTAATAATTGATTCGATGAATGTTGTAATTTAATCGATGATTGGAATAGGATTATGGAGTGAAAGTGAAGCTGGATAGAAGCTTGTATTTGGTGGATACAGTACAAGAAGACATTGGCAAGGTACTAGTACTAGATTCAGTTGCGATGAAATCGCCAGAATGGATTCAAAACGACGTCCTAGTCTTCAACACTTATGCATGGTGGGGAAGAACAGGATCTACTAAACAGTAAAACCCTTGTCCCCTCAAATTTCAGTTCAGCGATTCTGTTATTTTTGAAATAAATAGATTTGATTTTGATTTTTCAGATGGGATTTTATGAGGTTCGAAAATAAAACAATGGTGGATATGGACAGAATTACAGCACTGAAACATGCCCTCAACACCTGGGCACGGTGGGTGGACTGTAATGTTCATCCAGCTAAGACGAGGGTGTTTTTCCAAACACTTTCTCCATCACATTACAGAGGAAATGAATGGGGCAACCCGAGAGCGAAAAAATGCGCAGAGGAAACAGAGCCGGTCTTGGGGCCAGTGTACCCCGGAAGCCTGCCACCGGAGCTGGAGATCCAGAAGAACATTGTAAGCAAGGAGGCGGTGACACTGCTCGATATAACAAGGCTGTCGCAGTTCAGAAAAGAGGCACATCCGACTGTTTACGGGAATTCGGGTAGATTAGGGATGGATTGCTTGCATTGGTGTGTTGCAGGAGTCACTGATACCTGGAATGAAATCATGTACAACCTCCTCCTATGATCAGAAGAAGAACTAGAAAGGTTTTTAGAAGTCGAAATAGTTCAAACTCATGGCATTTTCTCATTCAACATGATGAAATTGTTATAATTTAGAAAGGGAAGCTATTACTCCTCTGTTTCCCTCTTTTATTTTTGTTACATAACAACAGCAGTTACACATTACAGCTTTGAAGCAGCTTCCTTGTCCAAGAACCAGGTCAACTCCCCCTCTGGTGAAACCATGGCAACCGGGAGCTTAGGAGAACTCTGATCATTGTCGCCCAGAGCTTGGTGGACGACACCTGCCTTGCCGGCTCCAACTACGGCAAGAGCAATGTGAGCCGATGAGTTTATGACCGGGAAAGTGAATGTTATCCTGTTTGGAGGAGGTTTTGGTGAGTCCTTGATGAAGGTGACCCACTTCTTACTTTCTTGAACTAGAGGGTGTCCAGGGAAGAGAGAAGCTACATGACCATCTGGACCCATGCCCAAAAGCATGACATCAAATTTAGGGAATCCACTGGTTTGGGAAGTTTCCACAATCTTGTTCTTCACCAAATGTTTGAGGTTGGTCTCGTAGTCATCGGCTGCTGCCTCTGCAGACAACGCATCATTGATTGCATACACATTACCAGGAGGAATAGGTACCTAACACGAGAAATGTTGAGAACTTTAGTAAAATCCAGTTTGTTGTGGTACATGTATATCGAAACAAGTCAGTAAGTTCATTCAACAGTTTTTAAATAAGCATGCAACCAGGTATAAACCCACAGCATGACTGCTGCAACAGTGTAAAATACAAACAGACACAGAAAGTTATAAAAGTATTGTAAAATACAGAAGTACTACCAAACAGATAAGGCATGCCTTAAAAGCGGATTCCTATTAAGCTTTCAGTTTATGATGACAGCACAAAAGTCGACCAGAGCAACAGTGTACATCAAATAGGTATTTTCACACGCACAAGAAATTAACTTAGGGAATGACTCCTTGGCATCTTACATCCTTCAACAAAACAGTTATACCACACGTCTGATTCTTCTGAATACCTTTGAACCTATGTAAAACCTGATTAGTTACCATGTACGATTCACTCATACTGATTCGGGATTTTCTACATGGCATGCAGGTATCTGCTTTGGAAATATAAAACAGCTCTAGTTCAAAAATCAATATAAGAGCAAAGAAATCATATCAATACTGACACTGAATAAGATAATCAACAAAAAACTATATTCAGCACCTAATCCAGGCCCTACTGTGGATTGTTAAATACATAACCATGCACAGCTCCTACCATTGACTGGTCCCCAAACTTGAAATCACTATACAGATAATTATCTTTTCCCTAGCGTCAAACATGACAAGAAGAGCTTTGAGCTTGGCTTATGTCAATGTTTTTGTTGCCTGTATCACTTAAAATAATCCTCTAAAAATCTAAGTTTGCTCTGCAATCAACAAAGAGAGGCATATAATTCGTCACATAAGAACACCACATCATTTTTTGAAAGAAAAAACCCTATCGAACACAGCAAGTATTGTATATTCACTTGTCAATAGGACATAGAATCTCTACAATTATGTAATGACGATTTGAGCAGGCCTATTTTCAATGGACGGGTAAATATTGAGAGTTCATAACAGGTTTATGGTGTACAGCTAAATCAACCTAGATAAAATGCTTCCTTATAAAGAAAGAGCCAGCCAAAATCAACAGAATCACATCATGCTATTAACTGGCAATGAGTAAAGTCCATTGGATAGTTTCTAAGTAAGCATGGTTACAAGCCCATAAAACATGACTTCTGCAAGGAAATAAAACTTTTATATCTCACTCAATTCACAATCCTCCTAAAAACTTCCCTCCCCAAAACATGATCAAGAATTATACTTTGGAATTGGATATAAACAGAAAACTCATGGTTTTGAAAGATTTGGTAGCAGAAATGCCTTAAAGCTGAAGGCATACTTATGATTATTAAGCTCAAAAACTCCAATCTATACTGATTATCTAAACTTATTTAACCACTGTTTCTGTATGAGTTCCATGTTGCATGCTGGTATCTACTTTCGAAGTATACAAGATTTATAATTTAAAATATAAAGAAGTCTAGAATTAAAAAAATAAAATGATGAAAATTCATTCCGTAAAGCTATCTATTACCATTTACTTACTAAATAGAGCCCAGGATTCATGTTACTACAGATTCTGAATTCAGAAAATTAACTAAAGGCTATATCCAACACCTAATAAGCTCCTAGTATGGATTACTCTAAATACATATTACGAAATCGCGCCCATTGGTCTCCCAACTTGAACTCACACATAATTGAATATCCATGTTACCCCGTGTCAGAACATTTTCCTGTTTTCTGTATCACATAAAGTGATTGTCTAAAGGACTAAGTTTTCACACTGAAAAGCCATGAGATAAGATATAAGGACCCTGGATTTGCAGCAATTATTGGATGACACCATATCATTCTTGTATGGAATTTGACATCAAAACATCATGGTTTTAAAGTTAAGTGTTCATCAAGCACAGTGATAATGATACATTCACTTGTCTATAGGTCATGGTTTAAAATATGAACAGACCCTATTTTCATTCCGCTTGTAGTGTAATACTCAGCTAAATCGATTTGGACAAAATGCTTACCCTATAAAGAAAGGGCCAACTAATAATAGATTCTTACATAATATTTAGATCAATGATTCGGACTAAATTTATGTATACGAGTGTTGTATGCAGTAGCAAGTGTGTAAACGATCAGTGAGTATCTATCTTGGATAGTGGCAGTGCTATGAAACACAGACAGGATATTTTACAATGATGATTACCTTGGACAAGAAGCCATCGTAAGCAAGCAAATAATTACTGTCTGGATGGTCCTTGGGAACAACTCGTTCATCGACCCAAAACATATGCCACTTTGACCAATCCACTGAATCAATATAAGGAGCCTCAGTTAATTTCCTGCAATTCAAGAACCAAACTGAAGTCATATTCAATATCAACAATTTAAATACATTTGAAAGGTTAGAATGATCAATTATATTCACCTGAGAGACTTAATGAGAGATCCCCCAGAGACAACAACAGTAAATGCACCTCTCTCTTTAGCATATTTTTCAGAGAGACGGGCAGCATATTCTGCTAATGCCACAGCTAGATCTTCCTCCGAATCATACACTTGCACTCTGCCCTTGCTCGTCTCACTCGAAACCTCAGCCATGGATGCCTTTACTCCACACCACCGCTTCTTTAAACTTGGAGAAAATTCTCCTATCGATCTGAGGGAGCAAGAAACTGGCTTAAGTACTACAGTTCGCAAAGCCAGCGGGGTGCATGGGACAGGAGAAACCTGACTTCGTAATGTACAGGCAGTAGATGGAAGAACAAGACGAGAGCTACAGGCCATGGGTAGTGCACACTACAACAAGTAAACATAAAAATCACTACCCAAAACCCCGGTTTTCGCCTTATGCACTAATCATCATACTTTAAGGAGAAATATTATCCTAGACAGACCAAAGCTTCCAACTCATATTATTATAACACTCTAAATGTCTTTTATTCCTGCAATTCATACTTTTTCAGCTCAAATCATCAAAAAGATGCATCTTTTCAAGAAATCAAAGCATTTTCATCAGAAATCCTCAAAATTGAAAAGGACTATAGCAATACATCAAAGGCATTTGATTTTGACTTAATGTGAATGCAAAACAGAAATCTACCTTAAGCAAGTAAATATTTCCATCAGGATATCAAAACAAAACAACAGTTTCTTGCTCTATTAGCTCCTTGTTCTACTTTTTGCTCAATTTCGTCTAACAGGTACATTTACTGTACAGTCCCATTAGAGCATTTGCAACAAACGAATCATCCAAAAAACCAATCTTTATCTTTTAGGCGTGGACTTGAGAGCCCAGGTTAACATCCATTAAACGTGTGCAAACATCAAAACATCTACTTCCAACAGCAGTCATTAAAATCGAATGCTAGAATGCTGAATAAAAACCGATGCCCACTACGACAAACACAATGAGAATTGGGGGAATAAAACAGAGATATCGGAGAAACTCTTACCAGTAATGATTTCGCCGTCGATCAGTAGGTAAAGCCGGCGGATGAGAGTCTTCTCTTCACTAATGCGGAAGGAACTATGTGAAAAAGAAAAACATTTTAAAAACGGGACATATAAAAGAGCCTTCTCGTCTTCTCGACTAGACTCTCTTTTTTTTCTTTTTTTAAATTTATATAATAAACAAATAAAAGTAATAATACAGAATATAATTCAGATTTTTTACTTTAGTTCTCATTTTAATTTTTACAAAATTCATTTGTGCTCCCAGAAAGCATATAAAATAGAAATTATAGTGGTTGCTTTATGAAAATCTGTGCGTAACTTATTTTAAATTCTAAGATAAATCATGTTAACATTATTTTAACATGTTTGATTCTATTAATACTTTGAAATTGTTGAGCTAAATGAATCTTACTAGTGAGAATGTGTATACTCATAAAATCAACTAAGCCATTATACATGTGTATTCAAGGTTTGAGGGGATGTTGAATGGATCAATATAATTAATGAATCTGGAATTAATTTATTGAAATAGATAATAGGATAAATTAATTAAGTTGATTTTTTTTCAAATTATATTTCATTAAACTAAAACAAACTTAACCGAACTAAATTATGTATCAACTTGAAATTGAAAAAAATCAGAATAGACCCTTGCTTATGTCTTAAATTCTGAAATAGAAATGGAATAATTGTTTATTTATTAATAAAAGTTGTACGTAACAGATTTTGACTAAATAAAACATAAGGCCTTTATTAGCTAATTTTGGAGGATACACAATTTAAGTGATTCGTTGGACTTGACAGAAATGTTCAAAATGATGCCAATTCTATTTACATTATCGTAGAAATTACTACATAATGTAGAATTTTGACAATTTCTACTATCATTGTGATTGTTTGATGCATATGGAATAAACTTTTGGATTGCTTATTTGTCACGAATATGAGATTGATATTGAATTTCTATCAAGTAAAACTCGATAGAAATATGTTCTTGGTAGATCTGGTGACCATGCAGACTGGTAATAGGATTTTGATATTGGATTCGGTTAAAACAAAGTCGTCATATTGACTTTCAAGTGATGTTTTGGTCTTCAACACATTCGCTTGGTGGAGTCGGAAGGGGCCCAAACAACCGTTAGTATTAAAAGTTCAATTTCCGATTTAGTACTAAAGATCTTACAAATTTATAGTTAATCCTAAACTATATTTGATTTTTTTCGAATGGTGACCTGTTCTACTAAAATATATTAATTTAGTTCAATTCAGATTTTGATGAAATACGATTTTGATGTGTTCGTATGTCAATGCAGGTGGGATGACATTCACTTAGATAATAAGTTAATGAAAGATATGGATCGAACGGAAGCTATGAAGACGGCACTAAATACATGGGCTCGGTGGGTGGACTGTGCCGTCGATCCGGCCAGTAATAAGGTGTTTCTCCAGACCGTTTCACCATCCCATTATAAGTAAGTCAGCGGTTAAAAGCATTCCTAATTTGATTACTTGAATACACGTATTTTCTCTCTACTGGCAAATACTTGTTTGTTTGATTTAGTTAAATTGAACTGGATTTAACTAAAACAAATTTAAATGTAAACATATTAAAATAGTCTTTCTAAAATTAAATTAAGCTGAATTGAGATGAAAGAACTGCTTAACCATAACATATGATGACTTTGTTGATGTTTATCGTGATAAATGTTGAGCTTATCATGTTTTTTTAATATTGTCTTTTTAATCATAAAGGAAATTAGAAGAGTTATTATTCCGATCAATAAATATATTAATGAAAATGATTAAAAAGCATGAAACTACGTAGTTTTGACTACAACCGCCACATAACCACCGCAAGTTCACCATATTCCGACGACTACAATTTTCATACATTCCTTTTTTATATTTTTTTAAATTTTATTTTTTTCGCTTTCTATATTAACACCAATTACACACACAAATATTATTCATTCCCAACTCATATAATATCGTATAATACCATATAAAAAAATCATATAATATCTTAATTGAATCACCAGGCTCGAGAGGACTGTGTATATATATTTTTGCCACCTATTTATATTTTTGAATCAGCATCAGCCCTTAATCATGTTCAGCGTATTTTGTGTATTGGTGCGAAGACTATTGATAATATGCAGTGGTAAGCTCACATTTTGCTTCAGAACTGGACAAGAAGAATTAGTGTGTGACGTTGTGTCTCTGCATAGATGGAGAGTCCTTGGGGATGATGGCACCATTACTTGACGAGTGAGCAGGCCGTAGGCTGTGGTGGCTATGTCACTTGTCGTGGCAAGATGAAAACATCTTTCTGACGGATGGTGGCAAAGCATGGAGTTAGAAGGAAAAAGGTTTTTGGACTCGCATTTTTCATGGATGCCAAATCCATATCCCTTGAGGAGGATGTCAATAGTGAATAGTTACTTCGTTCGTCTTAGGGAGGACACCCTCAAGTCACGCATCGGCTTTGCACGGTGCCGTAAAAAGTACGAGGATTATTCAGTTGTGCCTAAACTCAAGGGTAGAAAAGTGCTGCTACGATGAGATTCGGAACTGTCCTGATGCATTGTTGGTATCCACATGTTAAGGTTACCGAGCATCCATGGCTGCAAGTTCATCCCGTGTTCGGGTCACAATACGAGACAAAAACTTGTTAGACGGACCTTAATTGCCTTGCGCGCTATTTGATGATATTCTCTTTCAAGAGATGGTCGATTACAATTTTTTGTATAGTTTATTTTAGTTTAAATTATACCCACTTAATGATATTTGTTCAAATTTTTTCACTCTCTTTCTCCTCAAACTCTGCATTTTCCGGTGCTTCGCTGGGATGCCGGCTTCAAAGTATTGTCAGGCTAAGAGGTATTATGTTCGCCTAATTGGTTGCAATAAGTGATCAATAAGTGGGTATAATTATAGGAGATGGTATAGTCTTAAATTTTTATATTCTCAAATTTCTCAGTTCGATACAATCCATTGATATACTGTTTAATTTTTTTACTTCATAATTGAAGTTGGGATTAATTTATTCCGTTCACCATGAATGGTTTATAAACAGGATGGAATGATCTTGAATTGGTAAGCAATAACAAAATACACTTCCAAATATAATTAATTCATTAATTCAAAAGAAGTATCTTCATGTAATAGACTATGTACTAATATTCATGCTTAGTAAAAACGCTCTGCTGACAATCATTCTGTAATTTCTTACTGTTTTTAATATATTTAACTGATCTTACTTCCTTTTCTTATCATTTTCCTAACCAATTATTGTATTCTTTGTAACAGAATATTTAACTGATTTCATTCTTAATTAATAGTCAGAAACAGAATATTGTTACATTTCAAAATAAATAAAATTACATATTTTCTTACTTAAAACTTTATAATTTATTAACCTAATATGTATGATTCAATATTTCAATCACCATTTGATTAATTACCTTGCCAATTTTCAAGTCGGGTTGTATTATTATGTTTTCATACTTAGGCCATGTGGGATATTTCATTTGAATACCATTTTTAATAATTCTCAAAATTTGATTTTTAGCCATATATAATTGGAATTTATGATTATTACCTTCCCCATTATTCTAACGGCATTGCTTTAAGTTAAATAATACATCTACATATGAACTATACTAATATATATTAATGCATTTAAAAGGTGAAAAACAAACATAGTCAAATATATAAATGAAAACCAACATTGATGTTAAAGTGATATTTTAAATTTATATTATCTAAATATATTATACTATTTATAATACAACATATTAAATTTTAGAATAATATGTTAAAACAATATTACTTTAGATTAATTTAATTAAAAATTATTCATATCTATGTTGATTATTTTAGTCATCCATTTCATCAAGACACTGCCTTGAATTTTCAAGATATTAAAACTATTCTTCCCTCTAAAATTTTCTCATATATTATCTATCAACACGTGGGTATACTTTGAACTAAGATAAATTAAACTATATATTCGCAATGTCTAACAAAAATGAATTTAATAATCTTTTTCATTGTAATTTTAGAATTCAACAACTTGCTATTGAAATTCATTTTTAAGTAGGGGTTGTATTTACACTTTTTTATAATTGTTCAAAGTTAAGCACACCGCACAACGTGCGGTCCAACCACGCTAGTTTGTTGAATTTTAATTCTAGTTAAATTTGTGTAAACTTTAATGTTTTATTATGGTAATAGTTTCTTGGTGTTACATGTTAAATGAGCTATTACATGAGCTATACATGAGCTATTACATGAGCTATACATTACATGAGCTATACCCTGAATATCCACAATCAAGGGCAGGGGGAAAGTATCTTGGCATCCAAGTGAACTACCAAGATCAAAAAAGAGAGATCTTTCAGGGGTTGATAGCAACATTTAAGGAAAAATATGAATTTTGTAAGGCAAAACTTTTGAACCTTCCTGGAAGAATTAATCTAGCTAAACAGGTCTTTTTTTAAAAAAAATTTAACCACTTAAGTAAGTGGAGTGAAATTTATTAGGCTCACTACACCATAAAACGCCTATGTAGGCAAGTATGTTACAATTCGATAATTGAAATTGTAAACATCTGGAAAGGATCCTCCATGTCAAATTTCACAAGCATGTTAGGTCACGCAATAGCGATACCCAAATCTGCCGATGAACTGACTCAATACCTGCAAGCATACTAGGGTTTGCTACGCAATACCCAACTCTGCCGACAAGTACGGGGCTTGAGAAAAGGATCCCCTCCCTTATACTATTCCCATGTCAATTTTCACAAGCAAGTTAGGTCACGCCAAGGCGCTGTCCAATTCTGCCAATGAAAAGACTCATAACTTGCAAGTATATTAGGGCTTGCTAAGCGATGCCCAACTCTGCGACAAGTACGGGGAAAAGTTAAGAGATAAGATCTCTAATACATTTTCAACAAAGAGAATGATAATCTATGCTATTACAAACTAGATATCATTTATTTGACATTCAAAGAAATCAGAGAAGTCTGATTCTCATCTTCACTCTGTATATGTAAGATCAGTTCCATGAACTTCAATCTTCCAGCCTCCAGTCCATACACCAGGTCCACACCCTCCAAGGTTCATAGTCCAACTTGGTTCCAGTCCTTGCTTCAGCTCCCCAGACACCAGCCTTCAGTTTGAGGTTGTGATTCAGCCAGCAAATCTGCCAAAAAACAAAAAGAAACCAGCAGTATCCATGTCCTAGAAATAAAATCATCTAGCAATAATATAAGGACATTCATTACTGTCCATAGAAACAAGTCCTTTAATATTTAGTGATAAATTATGATCATTAAAAATCAGGACTTGATTAGGTTCTTTAGCTAACTTAGACAGTGAATCTGCAACAGCATTAGATTCTCTTAATATATGAGTATAAGAGACTGAGAAATCACCTGCTAATGTCCATATATTTCTGATTATATTCAGTAGCTTCCATGGAATTTTATACTCCCTGCGGACTATCTTTAGCAGTATCAAAGAATCAGTTTCCATGTTAATCCTCTGGTATCCTTGAAAAAAAACCGTTTCCATTCCCAAGGCCATTGCAACAGCTTCTGCCTCCAAACAATCCGTAGCTTGCAATGAACATGCTTTGGCATACAAAACCTTCCCTATATGATCCCTGCACACAACACCAGCTCCACTTTTGCCATTCCTTAGGAATGAACCGTCAGTATTAATTTTGATAAAATCCCTCTCAGGGAGGTTCCAGTGGACTATCCTATGCCCTTCAGCCATTCTCATTCTGGATTTAATCCAGGATTTACCATGAACTCGTTTAATATCAGTCAACATATCCATCACCTGTTTGACTATCAATTATTTCTGTGGTGCAGTATTGTCAAATATATAAGCTACTCTTGCACACCAAAGATACCACAGAACAGTAACTGGCAAGAGTCTGGCTATTCTCATCTGAGAAGGTGCCAAACCATGTGTGTTCCAATAGTAATAGATCAAATCCCACAATGACTGTGAACTATAGAAAATGATATCACAGTGTTCACTAACCGACTTCGATATCCACTGAACCTGTGGACAGCTATTAAAGCTGTGATGAATTTCATCCCAATATGATAAACAAAAACAGCAGATGGATGGTTGGTGTATACTCTAATCTTCTAGCACATCAGCAGTAGGAATTAACCTGTTAGTTAGCCTCCAACAGAAAAAAGATAGTTTTGCTGGGATTTGAGAGGACCATAGATGCTTAAAAGAAGATATTACCCTCTTTTTAGGCCTCAGTACTTCATAAGCAGATGCAATAGTAAAATTCCCATTAACACTAGGTTCCCATATCATAATGTCATCAGCATCATCAAATAAAGGGAAATCAGCAGATATCATGTCAAAAATAGTACTATTAAATCCCAGTGACATCTGCTCCAGGTAATATTCTTGATTTAAACAGAATTCTTTGACTGTAAGTTCAGGATAAAGAATATCCCTTGATTCATCCCATAGATTAACAAGAGCCTCACTACCTATCCAATTAGCATTCCAGAAAGAGACATCTCCATTTCCAATCATAACTTTAGTATACTGTGATGCTAATATGTCAACCTCTTTAATTCTTCTCCATGTTTTATATTTCTTCAAATAATCAGGTAGACTCCACATGAATCTAGCCCACAGACAAGTACCAGTTTGAATCTTCCACCAGAGCTTCATGGAGAAGCATCTGATTGTTAAATGAAGATCTTTTACTCCCAGACCATTTTCACTGAATGGGTAACATATATTTTTCCATGACCTCCACACCCTTTTCTGTCCCAAATCATTTGATCCCCAAAGAAATTTAGAAAACAGGACATGTAATTTTTTTATAACCCCTTTAGTAGGTTTAATCACAGTTAAGATATGTAAAGGGATTGCAGAAAGAACATGTTTAATAAGAATCAACCTCCCAGCTTGATTTAGCCGTTTATTTTGCCATATGGACAATCTAGATGCTATTTTATCATATATTGACTGGAAATAAGAATGTTTGGTCTTGCCACTATATATTGGACATCCCAGATAAGCGAAAGGGAGTGAACCCTCATTAATTCCAGAGATTTCAGAAACCAGCGACTTAGTTGCTGAATCAGCATATTTAGTTATGTAAAATGCAGATTTTTCCAGATTAATTTTTTGTCCAGTTGCATTTTCATGACAAATAAGGAATTTCCTCAGATTGTTCAAGCTTGTTCTGTTTGCTTTTAAAAAAACCACTGTATCATCAGCAAAATTCAAGTGTGTGATTCTTTGTGAAGTATGTGGCAGCTTATAGTAGTCTATCATTGATTGATTAAACAGCCAGCCAAGATTTTTAGAAAAAACCTCTGTAAGTAATATAAACAAAAAAGGAGATAAAGGGTCTCCTTGTTTTATACCTCTGGAAGTTTTAAAAAAACCTCTTGGCTGCCCATTCAAATAACTGAGAACTTAGCTGCTTTCATGTTGCCCAAAATGTTGTTAACAAACAGTGTGTGAAATCCAAATTTTATCAAGAATTTTCTCAGAAAAGACCATGATACTCTGTCGAAAGCCTTTACTATATCCAATTTGAAAAAAATATTAGATCCCCCAGTCCTGTTATGCAGAAAATCAGTTAATTCACTCATTAAAAGAACATTATCTGCTAGCTCCCTCCCCTGAACAAAAGCAGACTGTTCAGGTGAGATTAAGCTATTCATTAAGGGCTTTAATCTCTCCGTATAGACTTTTGTGAATATCTTATTGAGGAAATTTGATAAACTGATTGGCCTGAAATCCGAGAATTTATTGATCACTGATTTCTTGGGTATAAGTACTATATGTGTTGCAGCAATTGTCTGAGGTATTGGTGTTCCCATTAAGAATTCATTCACTGCATTAATCAAATCAGGGCCTATTATATCCCAGCAATAAGTATAAAACTTTCCTGAAAAGCCATCAGGACCAGGGGCTGACTCCCCATCCATATCAAAAATAATCTTTTTTAATTCTTCAGAATCTGATAACTTTATAAGTTCAAGATTGTTTTCCATAGTCATAGTAGCTGTAATGTTGTTCAGTAGCATATTTGAGTCATTAAAATTTTGGTCTTGATTATCCTCAGTTAACAGATCAGAGAAGAAAGATATAGCTTCAGTGCTTATAACCTCTGGATCTGTCAGAAGTTCATTATTTGAATTTCTGATGGCAACTATTTTTTGTTTCGCATGCTTCGATTTGATGGAAGCATGGAAAAACTTTGAGTTTGAATCACCATGTTCTAGCCATTTGACTCTTGATTTTTGTTTGAAAAAGATTTCTTGTCTCTGAATAGCCAAAGTTAACTCAGCCTAAGCTTTGTGTAATTCAGCTCTGTTAAATTCAGTATCATTTGATTGATATTCCATCTCTTTCTGATCCACTAAATCTTCAAGTAACTGGACTCTATCATGAACATTCCCAAATATCTCTTTATTCCACTCTTTTAGTTTCAGTTTTAACCTTCTAAGTTTTATTGAAAATCTCAACATTCCATAAACTTCACATGGTAAATTCCAGTTATCAGTTACAATATCCTTAAAAGAAATATGTGTAATCCAACAGTTCTGGAATCTGAAAGGTTTAGGCCCAGATTGAAATATTTGAGTTTCCAAATTAATTAAGAGTGGAGAGTGATCTGATGGTGCTCTAGATTTTGTTCTTACTCTGATATTTGGGATTGATTCGGTGAACTGATTGTTGACTAAAACCCTGTCCAGCCTTTGCCAAACATTACCATTACGCCTAACACCAAACCAAGTAAATAAATTACCTACTGTAGGTGGCTCAATCAAATCATTATCCTCTATAAAATTATTGAAATCCATCATGCTACTGTGACTTGGTGATGACCTACCTAAGTATTCACTAGACTCTCTGACCACATTGAAATCTCCAGCAATAATTAGTGCATTATTATTTAAAGCACTTAAGTCATGCCAAAGTGGTTCTCTATCTAACCTAGTGTGTCGACCATACACAAATGCTCAGAAAAAGAAACAGATAGAGGCAAATAGTTCAAATCAACACACAAAAATTGGTCATGCATATGTTTAACTGTAACTGTATATGAATCATCCCACATAATCCAAATTTTATCTCTAGGCTCAGATAAAATTTTTTTATAACCAAGTTTAAAGCATGTAGAGCTAATCTGATCAGCCTTAAGCATAGGTTCAATCAAAACAAATAATTATATATGATGCTTCCTTTTAATATGCTTAACCCTAGTTTGAGCCCTTTTACTCCTAATCCCCCTAACATTCCAAACACAAATATTGAAACTAGACATAGTTAATCATCTTTTGAAGAAACAATGTTGGATCTAGTGGTAACTGTTTTTTGAGATTTGGTGTAATGTTTTTTATTATATGCTCTTTTCCCTACACCTCCCCTCAAAACTGACTCAGATTGGGAATTATCAGTTAAAATTTTTGTTAATCTTGTCTGAGACTGTATAAGGGGTTTTATAATAAAATCTCCATTAACATCAATCCTTTCTGCAGATTTAGGGCTATTAGGCATACTTTGAGAGACAGAGAATTTACCTTGAGGACTGCTAAATTCCATATCCTTCAGTTCTGGATTTATACCTGTTTCTGTATCCTCCTCAGTAGCAATGTGAGTATCTTCTCTGTTTTCTTTCTCCTTTTCAGTTGTATTGTTAAGATGTTGTTGCTCCTCAAAAATTGGACCAAATTTATCTTCTTGCTGCAAAGGTCCATCCATATCTGGTTCATCCTGTTCAAGTGCAGCAAAATTATTTTGTAGCTCAACTCCCTTGCTTCCAGTAGTCTGCTGAATAGACTTTTTGATTTCAGCTCCTGAAGCCTTTTTGCCATTATCCTTGGTCTTCCATATAAACCTGTTTGTACCTGCAAAAGAACCTGTCTTTTCCAAGGAGGTATGCTTGAACTGATTATTAGTTTCCAAAACATCAACCACAGTGTCCTTTTGAGATGTTTTATTAATAACAGGACCATAGCAATCTATCCACTCAGCATCATAGCAATCTATCCACTCAGCATCTTCAGAATCCATAAGCAGGTGCTAAGGAAGATAGACCAGATGACAACAACATTTATATGGGGTGGAGAAATGGAAGGAAGGACCACACACTGGAAAGCATGGAAACAAGTGGCCAAATCCAAAGAAGAGGGTGGCCTAGGTTTGAGATCAGCTTATGGAATGAACAAGGCATTACTGGCCAAGCAAGTTTGGAATATCCTCAGTAACGGCTCATCCCTAATTTCTCAGGTGTATCATGTCAGGAAAATTAAGGGTAAAAACTTAAATTCTATCAACCATAAATCTGGTGATTTATGGGGCTGGAGATCCATATTGTGGGCAAAATCAGTCATCACAGAAAATCTGGCATGGCAGGTAGTCAATGGGAAAAGCATTAGAGTCACTGAACAGTGGATACCTACCATCAACAACCCTCTGTCAAACAATTCACTGTTAACAGGTCACACAGACCTGAGAGTTGAACATCTATTGGATAATCAAGGATGCTGGAGAATGCCTTTTATAAGGGCATTATTCCCAGCTCAAGTTATCCCCCGTATACAAGCCATACACATCACTCAAGAAAGGGAGGGACCTGACAAGCCTATATGGAGCCTAACGGAAATGGAAATTTATATGGTCAAGCAAGGCTATCACATAAGAATGAGATCCATTGGATGCCTTGACTTGAGAAGAAAGAAGTTTTGGAATAAATTATGGAACCTGAAAGTCCCATATAAATTATCTGTGTTCTTGTGGAGAGCCATCAGTGGGGCATTGCAGAGTGCAGTCAATCTCAGGAAAAGAAGGCTCATTTTTTCATCTACCTGTTCCAGATGCCAGACACAGGAGGAAACTGAGGTGCATATATGATATTGACTTGCCCAGACTCCAATACTATGTGGAGACATGTTGGCCTTGAAATAGTTGTAAATGCACAAGCTCGGGAGAAAATGGTCAACTTTGGATCATGGATAGAATATTGGCAAGAGAAGGCAGGTGCAGAGGAAGTCTTCATCAAATCAGATTTCCTACTTTGGGAAATTTGGGCTCAACGTTGCAAGAAAACCATAGAGGGAGTGGCAATAGACCAAATGGGAGCAGTACTTTTAGCTGAACAAAGTACACCATGAACATAAGAATAATAGACAAGCAACGAGAAGCAACGAGAAGCAACTCCTGATGGAAATCTTGAGATATCTTGGCAGAAAACTTGTGCCTCAACAGGAGACCAGAGATCTACCTCACCTGATGATTCTGAGCTCACGATAGTAAAGTTTGATGGATCATTTCATAGCAGTCATAATATAGGAAGCGCCGGATGGTCGATCCTCCATAATTCAGGAGAGAACACATCACAGCGCTCAGGGTCAGATTTCTTTGTGTGTACCACCCCTCTCCAGGCTGAAACTACTGCATGCTGGAGAGCAATCAAAGGAACGGCCAGGACTTCTAGTCGACAGGTTCGTATGCTCACAGATTCCTCCGAATAAGTGGCGTCACTAAACCAACCGGAGTTATCACCGTGGGAGGTGAAAAGTATGGTGCAAGATATAATTAGCTTTATTCAGTTGTATTTTCCAGTTTTTTCTATTGTAAAAGTAGATAGACAATCCCTGATTGAGGAGTATAATATCGCTATGAATCTGGGAAGAACTATGTGTGACTCTTATAATTATTAATAATAGTGTTTGTTATAAAAAATAAGTATTTAAATGGCTCCTTATACAGAAATCATATGCGGATCTTATCGGCAATTTTCAATAAACTATCAAAAAGTAGCATATATTATGGATATAATTTATTTTGGTCCATATATAAGTAATATTTGATGAAAATAATTTCCCCTTTTTAAGTTAGTTTTGTGTATAAGCATAATGCAAATTAGGGGACGTGCTTGATATTACTTTTATAAGGATGCAAATTGGTATGATTCGAAATAATTATTATATATATTAGCATATGTGTTTATATTAGTTAGAGGGTATTATCGTCATTTTATATTTTCCTATTTATGTATGTCTTTCCTTGTAAGAACATGATTATTCTCCTCATTCATAAGCTTGTATCCAAAGATGAATTTCTCCCAAATCTTCTTCATTTCATATTAACTAACATGGTATCAGAGTTATGATTCTTGGGTTTGTGGATTGAAGGTTTGTGGGTTGAACAAGATCAAGGTGAAGTGATTTTTTGAATTTTCGTCAAAAGAATTTCTGCTTCGGATTTGTCTGCGCAACCGTAGTATATTTGAGTTATCTTTTGATCCGACCGTTGGAAAATTCTGGAATTTTGGGAGGTTGTTCGGGAGACGTGGATCTACGATTTGACCGTTCGGATCGAGTATTTGAGCTCTGGAAATACTGCAGTTTTAGTCGGACTGAACTGTAAGTTTTTGTTGTTTCTTAAAAAAATTTCAGATTCGGCTTTTGTGAGCTTGTTTCGATTTGTTTCGATTATTAGCATGATTCTTGGATGAGATTATTGTGTGGGCACTTGTTTTTGACTCTCAATTTGGTGTTTCTTGGATTTGATATTAATTTGGATTTTTTGGAATCGTGGTTGTGATTTTGTGGGTTAAGCCTACTTAGCGATTTGGTATGAACTTTGAGGTCCTTTGAATTGGAGATTTGGTATTGCAAGGATTTGGAATTTTGAAGTATATGTTGGATTTGTGAGTTGTTGATTGATTGGTGATATTGGTGTTGGGATTTGGTTTCGATTTTAATTTGGAGTTGTGTTGATTTGTGGGAGTTTATTGTGGCGTGGATTCGGTTTGGCTTTCTGTGTTGAGAATTTTCGGCTGTGTGGCATTTTTGGTGTGTTTGGATTCTTGAACTATCACAATGGAAAGTGGTAGTGATCTTGGTTCTCAGTCATTCAGTATTGAATTGACTCCGTATATGTTTGATCAGTTTCAAAAGTTTCTTGCATTTCAACGGCCTTCTGTCATGTCCTCCTCCTCCTCTACGGGTTTGTCTTCATCGTCCATCTCACCTGTCTCTTCTCCCTTGTGGATTTTGGACTCTGGCGCTTCTAACCACATGTCTCCTCATTTGCCTTCTTTTACTACCCTATCATCTGCACCTACTGGTTCAGTATTGACTGCTGATGGAACTCCCATGCCATTACAGGGTACTGGTTCTATTGTTACCCTAATGTTTCCTTAAGTGATGTGTATCATATTCCTAGTCTCTCACTTAGCCTTTGTTCGGTTGGTCAATTGTGTGATTCTGGCTTGGGTGTTTGGTTCTCTTCTTCATCTTGTGTGGTTATGGATTTACCATCTAAGAAGGTGGTTGGGACTGGTCGTAGGCAAGGGAAACTTTATGTCTTGGATGAATTGAAAGTATCAGATGTTGCTGCTTCTACTGTGGATTTATCTTCCTTTCGCTTGACTCGATCTTCCTCTGATTTTTACTTGTGGCATTCGCGTCTGGATCATGTTTCTGCATCTCGTTTGAGGTATTTGGCCTCAACTGGAGTTTTGGGTCAGTTGCATTCTCATGACATCTCCGATTGCAGTGGTTGTAAGCTAGCAAAGTTTTCTGCCTTACCCTTTCAGAGAAGCATTTCTTCATCTCTTGCTCCATTTGATCTTGTGCATTCTGATGTGTGGGGTCCCTCTCCTGTGCCTAGTAAAGGGGGTTCTCGATATTATGTTTCATTCATTGATGATTTTACTCGTTATACATGGGTTTATCTTATGAAGCATAGATCTGATTTTCTTGAGGTTTATCGTGAGTTCAGAGCTCTTATCAGCACACAACACTCTGCAATCATTAAGTGCTTTCGTTGTGATTTGGGGGGTGAGTATACCTCTAATGCCTTTTGCCAGTTGCTTGCTTCTGATGGAACCATCCGACAGACCTCTTGTACTGATACTCCTCAGCAGAATGGTGTTGCCGAAAGGAAACACCGTCACATTGTGGAGACTGCTCGTTCCTTCTTACTTTCAGCTGAGGTCCCTAAAGTATTTTGGGGGGAAGCCATTCTTACAGCTGTGCATGCCATCAATAGGATCCCGACCTCACATAATTCTGGCTTGTCACCTTTTGAGGCTTCGTATGGACATGCACCTGATTACTCTTCTCTGCGGGTATTTGGATGCGCTTGTTTTGTTCTCCTACCTCATGTTGAACGTTCTAAGTTGTCTCCAAAGTCAGTTTTGTGTGCCTTTTTGGGTTATAGTAGTGGTTAGAAAGGGTATCGGTGTTTTGATCCTGTTAAGCAGAAGTTATATGTTGCTCGACATGTTGTGTTCTTGGAGCATATCCCGTTTTTCTCAGTTCCCTCTAGTTCACACCAGTTGACTGAGTCGGATCTTATTCACATGGATCCTTTTGATGTTAGCGATGATGTTCCACCAGCAGATTTGGTTCCAGACACAGATGCACCCCTTATTGCGCCTCATGCTGTTGATTTGCCTCTTGTCCCTGAGACTGATTTACCCCCAGAGCCTTCACTACCATCTTCCGAGATTGTGATCGATCCTCCCCCTCTCCGTCGGTCAACTCGTTCTTCTAAGTCTACTCAAAAGCCAGACTTTGCTTACTCCTCCTATTCTCCTGCATTTGCCTCTTTCCTTGTGTCTATTCACTCTTTGTCTGAGCCTACATCATATAGAGAGGCTATTAGTGACCCTCTTTGGCAGCGTGCTATGGCTGAGGAACTCGCTGCTTTACATCAGACTCACACTTGGGATTTAGTGCATTTGCCTTCGGGAAAGCACACTATTGGTTGTCGTTGGATTTATAAGATTAAGACCAAGTCTGATGGTTCTGTTGAACGATACAAAGCTCGCCTTGTTGCGAAGGGTTATTCACAGGAGTACGGGATGGATTATGATGAGACATTTGCACCAGTTGCAAAGATGACCACCATTCGCACTTTGATAGCAGTTGCTTCAGCTTATCAGTGGAAGATTTCGCAGATGGATGTTAAGAATGCGTTTCTTTATGGTGATCTTTCTGAGGAGGTTTATATGACACCTCCACCCGGTGTTGCGCATGAGCCCGGGCATGTTTGTAGGCTACGACGATCTCTTTATGGCCTCAAACAGGCTCCCAGAGCTTGGTTTGAGAAGTTCTCCACTGTGGTCATCTCTCTTGGCTTTCGCCCTAGTTCCTATGATTCTGCTTTGTTCATCAAGCATACGAGTAAGGGTCGTATTCTCCTCTCTTTGTATGTTGATGATATGATTATTACCGGTGATAACTGTGAGGGGATTGAATCATTGAAGCGTGATTTGGCTCATTGTTTTGCTATGAAAGATTTGGGCATGCTCCGTTATTTTCTGGGTATTGAGGTAGCCTTATCTCCTAAGGGTTACTTGTTGTCTCAGTCCAAGTACATTGCTGATCTTTTTGATCGTGCCCGTCTTACTGACAATAAGACGGTTGACACTCCACTTGAGACTCATGCTCACTACTCTTCTACAGATGGGATTCCTTTGCCTGATCCCACTCTATATCGTACGGTAGTCGGCAGTTTGGTTTATCTTACAGTTACTCGGCCAGATATTGCACATGCTGTACACGTGGTTAGTCAGTTTGTCACTGCTCCGACTTCAGTTCATTGGGCTGCTGTTCTTCGTATTCTCAGGTATCTTCGAGGCACCCAGTTCCGTTGTCTTCTATTTCCCTCATCGTCGTCATTGGACTTGCGTGCTTATTCTGATGCTGATTGGGCTGGTGATCCCGAGGATCGCAAGTCCACCACTGGCTTCTGTATTTTTCTTGGTGACTCGCTCATTTCTTGGAAGAGTAAGAAGCAGGATGTTATCTCTCGCTCTTCTACAGAGGCTGAGTATCGTGCCATGGCCTCGACTACTGCAGAGATTGTTTGGTTGCGCTGGTTGCTTTCTGATTTTGGCGTCAAACTTCCTCATCCCACACCGCTACATTGTGATAATCAGAGTGCCATTCATATTGCACGTAATTCGGTGTTTCACGAGCGAACCAAGCACATTGAGATTGACTGCCACTTCACACGCCATCATTTGCAGCTTGGTACTATCTCACTGTCCTTTGTTCCCTCTTCCCTTCAGATTGCTGATTTATTCACGAAGGCTCATTCACCTGCGCGCTTCCGTTTCTTATCTGACAAACTCTCAATGCTTCTTGCTGTAGCATCGTGAGTTTGAGGGGGGATATTAGCATATGTGTTTATATTAGTTAGAGGGTATTATCATCATTTTATATTTTCCTATTTATGTATGCCTTTCCTTGTAAGAACATGATTATTCTCCTCATTCATAAGCTTGTATCCAAAGATGAATTTCTCCCAAATCTTCTTCATTTCATATTAACTAACAATATAATGTAGAAATTTATAATTCCTACTATTATTGTGGTTATTTGATGCATGTGGAATAAACTTTTGGAATGATTAACATCGATACCAAGAGCATTTTTTATAACATTTAAATTCAGTTCGTTACGTAAATAGAAACTAATGAAAAACGTCTATGATAATAATTGATAGGACAGATACATTTGATTAAACATATATTTAGGCCGATCTCATGATCAAGACAGATCTGAAGATCACTTCCACGCACGATTGGATTGGGTTACCCGTCTTATATATTTTCATTAGCACATTCTAATTTCTATCAGTTAAATAAAAAGTGTAACACAATTTATAAGAATTTAGTATGAGGTTTACGACCATGTATTTCCATTTATGATCTGTGTGTTTCAAGGTATTAGCAATTTATTAACAATGATCACTAACTAGTGTAACATTCGTAGCAGATCTCCGCTTGGCGTTTGAGATTGGTACGTATTACCGTTTTTATTGGATTAAATTTCTAAATATGTCAATATAATGTGATCATATCAGTATGGTTGTATGTATGGTTGATATATATAATTACTTTTTTATTAAATTTGATGTTAATTTCATCATAGTCGCTCATTACCATTAATGAATTAATTAACAAAAAAAACCCAATATGGTTCGATGGTGATAGAGTTAGTCAACTATATATGTTACAGAAGTGTGCCAGTAAGAATTTGACAAGTATCGACAGTATCAATCCATTTTTTGATCGTGCATGGAAGTGATATTCGACTCACCAACTAATGATGTGATCGATCGATGTTCTTGTTATCAACCTACAACATTATTATTTAATATTATAATTTGCATATTATATACGATATGTAATAATCTGTTTTTAATTTGTATCGGTTATAATTATTTTAATTTTGAAATAAACTCTAACACAAAAGTAGTTAGTAATCTCACAAGTGAAGAATTTGACGTGTAACATATTAGGATATGTTTAGTACAGTTTATATAAATATATTTCAATTTCATTTAGTATAGCTCAATTTAATTCAGTATTTTTCAATTCAATATAATTTAATTCAATAGTTTTTAATCTAGTTCAATCCAGTATTAATTCATTCAATTCAGTTTCAGTTAAGATCAGATCAGTAAAGCCCGGCCTAAGCACATTAATATGTTGCATTACTTCGGCAGAGACGAAAGCACATGTGTCCAAATCATTTTATCATTATATGCAAATTCATGAGCTGTAGAAGTAAAATCAAATATATATAAATACCATGCAAACTCGAGAATATCGATATCTTTCACGACAAAAACAAACAAATATGACCCGTGCAATCATTTCTTTCCTCATCTCCCTCCTTCTTCTTCACAGCATCGTCAATGCACAAGAAGACTGCAACTTGTTCGCCGGAAGTTGGGTTCCCGACGAGACATATCCGCTCTACGACTCGTCGGAATGTCCTTTCATCGAACGTTTCTTCAACTGCAAGAGAAACGGCCGGCCGGACAGCAGCTACCTCTATTACCGGTGGCAACCACAATCCTGCGAATTAAACAGGTGATCTTTTCATCATATCAACATCTGTTCTGCAAATGCATGATGATTTCCGATGAAACTGGTAACTGACATCTAATTTTTCTGAGAGAATTCATTTCACAGGTTCAATGGGACAGATTTCTTTGAGAAATTTCGAGGAAAGAGCATAATGTTCGTTGGAGATTCGCTGTCAAGAGATCAATACGCGTCGCTTTTATGCTTATTATATACATCCTCGCCGGGGATTAAATACGATCAGACTAGAGTTGGTGATATCTCCACTGTCACATTTGTGGTCAGTATTTCTCACGTGCATGTGTTTTTTTTAAAAGAATATTGAAATATGAGAGATGTTACGGTCATATTCTTCTCCCTGTTTCGATTCATATGAATTTTTAGATGCAGATCCATATTTTTGAAGTTAAATATTATAGAATTTGAATTCTAAAACTATTGAAATGTTGCATAAGGCTCTATTCTCGTGAGGTTATAAGTCAGTGGCGGAGCTAGAATTGAAAGAGTGGCGGTGCAATTTTTGACAGATTTTTAAGATGTATATATAATGAGCTAAATATTTATATATGTCGTAAAAATTTATGGGTTTTATTAAACTTTTTTAGATTTTATACGTAATTTTAAAAAGATAGTGGGGTAAAATTTAAAATTTTTACAAATTAACACATAAAATGTGCAACTTTTTTTTTGAGTGGCGGTGGCCACCATTTACACCAACGTGTCTCATCCTCTGTGTAGATCAGTACAGTTCTGCAAAACATAAGCTTACGAGAACAATTCCTAAGAAATGTTTGTGGTCCAATTTGAATTGTATTTGGCAGGATTATGGAGTTGAAGTAAAGCTTGATAGAAATGTGTTCTTGGTGGATTTAGTGCCGGAAGGGAATAAAACGGCGTTGATACTTGACTCAGTTGCAAAAAAGGCACCATATTGGCTTACAAATGATGTTTTGGTCTTCAACACATTCGCTTGGTGGGGAAGAAAGGGAGTGTAAGTATTTCCGATTCTAAAATTGTCACATTTCGTATGGTTTTAAATAATGGTGATATTTGGGTTGTGATTTTACGAAATATGATTGAATTTGTTGTGAATAATTTCAATTTTAATTACTTTTTGTTCTTATCTTTGCAAAAATGCAGCTATGATTATGTTAAAGTAGGAGGTGAAGTAATGAAAGATATGAATCCGATGGAAGCTTTCAAGGTGGCTTTGAATACATGGGTTCAGTGGGTAGACACCGCCGTCGATCCGGCCAAAATTAAGGTTTTTTTCCAGACCGTTTCACCAACTCATTACAAGTAAGTCGGTGATTAATTAAAAGCATTCGTAATTTGATTTTCCACCAAAATTCGTATTTTCTTTCTTGGAAAAATAAGAACACCCTAAGTCTGTTTTTATTTACTTTTGGATTAAGAACTACTCAATTAAACTAAGTTGAATTTAAGACTTTAAGTGTATTCTTGATAAACAGATTTAATTAAATTGACGTGAAATAAAGAACAATGCCAAATTTGTATGAGAAGGTTTCTTGTGTATTGCATGTGAAATAAAGAACATTGCCTTAATTTTATGAGAATGTTTCTTGTAATACATGATCATCATTAGGCGCAGTGATTTTGTTGGTATATTATTTTTTATTGGTTGATAAATGTTATATTTTAACTGCACAATTTGAATTTTGTCGGTTGAGTACTTTAAACGTATTTATTAACTCTATTTTAAAGTTAAAGTTAGATAAAATTGGTTAATAAATAGTCGAAAATGCTGTTTGACCAAAGGATTTGGGAGCATTTTATTGTATATTTTACTTCATATTTTATATCATTTTAATGCTGATTTCATATATTCATGATATTTTTTGAAATTTATATTATAATTTATATTACATTTATAATTCATACGAGAGTTGGTGCATTTTGGGCTTAATTATTTGCGTTTTTCATCCCATTACTTTGAGTGTAAAAATGTTCAAATTGAAAATAGTTGGTATTAGTCCATTGTAGAACGAACATAGTACTTATATTTATTATTTATATAATTCAAACGAATTTAACTTTATTGTTATGTTCCATTTTTCACCAAACAGTGGGGCGGAGTGGGGTAATCCTCATGCAAAGTGCGGCAACGAGACGGTACCGGTGACTGGCCCAGAATATCTCGGAGCTTTGCCGTCGGCATACGGAATTCAGACAGAAATAATCAGCACGATCAAGAATCCCGACTCTGTCATACTGTTGGATATAACGCATTTATCGCAGTTGCGTAAAGATGGCCATCCTTCCATTTACGGAGCATTTGGTATGGATTGCCTTCATTGGTGCATTGCTGGAGTCCCTGACACTTGGAATCAGATTTTGTCCACTCTCTTGTTTTCACCCTGCAAATGAGAATACCAGTTCAATAATGCATGTATATTTTTCACACATACACACTAGCTAGTATTAGAGAAAACATTTCAACCCATTTGATGATTTACAACCTAGCTATAAGAAGAATAAGATTATGTATATCTCCGAGTTCCTTTTAGTTTGCTCTTGCTACATTCTGGAGCAACCTCTTAAAAACGCTCCCTAAGTCAACCCCCCACCCCTTCTCGCAAAACCAGATCTGCCCAATCGGAGGGGTGACCGGGTTGTCGCCGGCGCTCCTCGCCGCCGCCCGGTCAACCCCTTCCACACCCATACCTTTTTTTCAGTACCCGGCCGCCCATCCTTCCCCTCACCTGAAACCTACCATCGCCGGCGGATCTAGATCTGGAGACATCGCCGCCCAGTCTGCCAAATCGGCCTTATCCTACCACGATGGAAAGCCCGTCATTTTCTCTCGCTCAAAGAGGCCGGAAAGACAGTTTTGAAAACAGTCGCCGGTTATGAGTCTAGATCGCCGGATTGTTCAACCCATGGTCCCGATGTGCTGCCAGGAAAGGAATGGGATGTCTGATGTGCCGTCACGCGCCGCCACGCGCCGTCGGGCGTGAACTAATGGGCGTCTCAGCGGGCTCTGCCCATTGCCGGCCACACGCGCCCCTACTGACGCAACGCGCTCGGCGCGTGGGGGCATGCGCTGCGGTCTGTCAGCCCTTTTTTTCCCAGATCTGAAATCGGTGATATGGGTTCTATTCTTTTCTTTATTTATTTATGTCAGATGAAATATGTGTTTCATTAGGGTCTTTTTGCATAATTATCTGGACTAGTTTATCGAGTATTCAGTGCCTATCTGCTGTTTTCCTTGTAAACGGATTAGCCGCGCTATGAAAAACCCCCTAGGCTTCTAGTCTCTATTCTGTTAAACAGTGCAGGAGAAATCCAAGTCAGAATAGTCTTGACGACGTATTTCTGGCGACTCTGTGATGAATTTAGACTGGTAGACTTGGTTGACTCTGACTTTATTGTTGGGGTTGGTTCAAGTTATTGATACTTTACCTGCCAGATAGTTAGATGCTTTCGGGCATTAGACTTTAGGATGTTTAGATGTATTTCATCGCAATTTTTAGACTTAGGAACAGCGTGCACTGCGCTCTAGATACAATTTAGATTCTCAACTTATTCTGTAATCTCTCAAATTGCCTCCCCTTGAGGAGATCAAAGAAGGTCTGGGGAACCTAATAAATATCCCTCCATCTATGATGGTTTCTAACTAAAAAAAAAAGTATATCTTATTTAGATATAAAGATACTATCAAGTAACAAATGGGGGTTTATAAGCCTCTCCACAGTTTTTAAAATATCTTCATCGATGGATTGATGTGAGAGTTTCAGGAAGCATATAAAAATATAATATATTGCTCAGATGTAATGTTGACTAACATATCAAGCACTTACAGTTATTAAAAATATAGGGTAGTAGTAGCAGCCGAAGCACTTTTGGTTAATAGAGGGCCAATTAACTAGTTACATAATGTCAACAGTGCGGAGTACAAGCTCATGACTCTCTAATCCCTTCCCGATTTATTTCGTCAAGATTAATCAAATTATTATTGTTTCTTAAGAGTTAAGTTTTAATCGTAATTTGGATAAAATCAAGGTAGCAAAAATATGGAGCCCTACCAACCTTATAATAGTTGTTACCCCAATCTAAGTCATGCTCGATCTTGAATTAATTTGACAACATGAGGTCCAAAGATGAATTTACCTGATAAACGGGTCCAATTATAAATTCATTTGAGAGTGGTCTCGCACAATAATTTCTCTTTCCATTTTAAAATTTAAAATTATTCAATATGACAGAAAGCAAGTAGTAAGAATGTCGCCAAAACAAGTCAATGTATAAAAATTACAGGGAAATTAATGAGAACAACTAGTATAATATATTCCTTGTATTTGATGTCTGTAACTGTATATCTTAAAATCACACTAAATCTAAACTAAGTGGGAAGAGACCGCTTAAATATCTGACCATAGGGGATTAGGGGGGAGCAACGTGTATCCGCTTAAGGATCTCTGATTGACCAACACCATGAGAACTATCCGCAATCACGTGTATCCCCGAGTCTCATCAACATATTGATAAAACCAATAGTTTCAAACAAAAATGACAAAAGCCTATTCTAACAACAAAACCGGGTCTCATACCCACAGCATTCTGCACGACTTTAAGATAAAATTGTTGACTCTAAGCACCAGTGTCAATGAATGAAGGCAGATATTGGTGGTTCTATTTTATTTTTCCTTTCAAAATGATCATAGAGGTTTTACAGAGGAGACTAAGAAATGATCAGTATGTTGTTACTTAGTAACTGATTCAAAGTGACTGCAGGGTAAAGCTCAACTGGTTTTATTCCGTGTGCATCAAGATTATTAAATGTCCTAACAAATGTAGATGCAACAAATTTCTTATTCACAAGGAATAAATCCATAAAACAAAGTATTAACTTCTAGACAACAAAATAAAGAAATACCACTAACAAGAGATTTGGAAAATGACTGGAAGACACTTAATCTACGAGATCGAATGAAGGCCATAAAAACATCACACAAATGGGAACAAAAATGCAACGTGAATCATGATTCCAAGTACACAATAACAAAAGAATCTATCTCCAAGCTACTCAAGAACTCAGAAAGCACCAATTACCATCCAGCATTGTAACAAATCAAGCAGAAGGCTAGGTTTCATCGAAAACATTGAAAGTCAAAAAAGATACAATTGTGCATGAATCAGCAAGGCATTGATTCATTGAACAAAGCTTAAGTTGCAAACTTTAAGCATTCCACGTGGAAACTGGCAACTTGAAACTTCTTTGCATTCATGTCACAAGCTTAACAATTACAACATATAGAAAATAAGGTTGGTAGGGTTAAGTCTAAGATGTTGATTCAACCCTCCGGCCGGGGTAATATTTTTATTCGAACTCCCCATTTTAGGCGACATAGATGGGGTAAAATCAACAGTGTAGAGTACAAGCTTATTTCCCTCTAAACCCTTCCCAATTTACTGTCACTGGCTTGAATGATTTGGAAGAGTCCACCCTGCATCTTGTGCTCAGACTTAGGGGAGGATGGCCTGAAGCCAGTGAAAATAAGTATATAAGTATTCTCTCTCGATCTCTACGGAAAATATTGTGATTTCATAAATATCATTGTTGTCAATTATAGTAAAATGCCTTTCAAAATCAGTAGACATTGTGGCACACGTAAAGCTGACTAATGCCTACTATCTCATGGACAACGCTACGTGTGCCCCAATATCTTCTGATTTTGAAAGCCACTTAACTATAATTGACATCAATGATATTTATGAAATCACAATATTTGTCGCGGACCTGAAAGATGCTTTGCACAAAAATTTTCTCCTCGTCCGTGGTGGATTTTGCACAATATATAGCCCGGTTGTTAACCGCCACACTTGGACCAACGAGATCACTTCCGTTGATTGTACTTGCCGCTAGGGGGAACCTGAATGATTGTTGATAGCTCTTTCAACGATTGCCGCCACAGTCTTGCTCCATTGTTCCTTACACCTCACCACTGGAAACATCCAATTACTTTTCTGTATTGCAGGAACACTCAACAGATCCAGCTATTACACACCAAGAAGAAGAGGATCAAGTTATGGAGTTAGCAGCTGACCCTCTGATCATAGACACACATCACAAGCCAATTCATGATAGCTCAGGTAGTCAGGTAATTCCTATACAAGAGCCTGAGATGCATGTGCCAAGCCAGTATATGACACAATCCGATACCATGCTTATGACTGATGCAAATCTTTTGAGCAATAAAATAGTAAACCCTCTATCTGTTGCTTGCACTCAAACAAATCATCAAACTTTGCCTGTTGCATGTAGCTCTAAACAGCATACACAGCCTGATAAGGCTCTCATAACTTCACAAGTTCCAGTTTCAAAAAATAAAAATACAGCAAGTGCTAGTAGGTCCCTAAGACCTAAGCAAAAAGTTAAATACAATATTTGATGATAAGTCACACAATCATTGGTAATATGTTAGTGTGAAATGTCAGAGGCTTTGGAACCTCACTCAATAGATTAAAAACTATCATTGTCATTCACAAAATATCAATATTATGTTTACTAGAACCAATGCATGAAAATAATGTCTGTACTACTTTACAACATGAGCTGCATTTTCAAAATTCATATCCAGCTGAGCATGCAAAAATTTGGCTTTTTTGGGATAACAATTTCAAAATAAATGTCATTACCCAGTCTGATCAATTTATACTGACTTCTATTTCTGATAATCTATCTAACAATGTCTGGAATACAGTTTATGCTAAGGTTTTTAGGAATTTAAGAAAATCATTATGGAGTGATCTTCTCACTCTCCCAAATGCTCCCACAATATATGTGGGAGATTTTAATACTGTCACTTCAGTTCTAGAGCGTAGAGGTACCCATAACACCCCCCCAGGTAGCATTAGTGATTTTAACCATTTAATCTCTGGGCTAGCCTTACAGGAAATTACAACAGTGGGCAATCATTTCACTTGGTCAAACAAGAGATCTAAGGAAAACCTACTTTTGCAGAAATTAGATAGAGGTCTCTGTAATCAAGCCTGGCTAACCCTGTTCGCTCACAGCTCCATACAAGTACTGATTAGAGCAACCTCAGACCACAACCCCCTTTTCCTATCCATACAAGATGCCACTGAGCAAAACCCCAGGCCTTTTAGATTTCAGACCATGTGGCTCAACAGGCCAGAATTTGAGGAAGTAGTTGCTAAAAGCTGGGAACTACTCAGTCCTCTATCTGGCATGAGAAATATGGTCTATAAACTAAAGAGATTAAAAATTTCCATCAAGGAATGGAACAGAGATCACTTTGGTAATGTACATCAAAACCTTGTGGAAGCTGAAACAAGGGCTGAGCAGATGGAGCAAGCATATCAGAGTTCTGGAGCAGAATCTGACCTCACTGCTATGAACCAGGCACATGCCATGCTCATTAGGGCTACCACTGAACAGGTACTATATTGGAAACAGAAATCCAATATAAAGTGGCTCACAAAAGGTGATTCCAATACTCAGTACTTTCATAATTCAGTGAAGGAGAGGAGGGGAAGATCCAGGATCAGCAAAATAAAGGATCAGCACAATCAGTGGATTTCAGACCCTTTGAGAATCAAGGAAGAAGGGGCACAATTCTTTCAGAACCTGCTCAATGAGCCATACTGTGAGGAGTCAGGAGACTACCTGAGACAGTTCCTTTCAGTAATCCCCAAGCTTGTGACAGACCATGAAAATGAGAATCTGCTAAAAAAGGCAACAATGGAGGAGATCAGAGATGTTGTTTTTGGACTGAGTAGAGAAAGTGCACCAGGCTCAGATGGCTTTTCTGATGTATTTTATACTCACTTCTGGGAAATAATCAAAGAGGACCTTCTCAACTCAGTGAATGAGTTTATGGAGGGTGCACTGATTCCCAGGGATATAGCTAGTACTTGGTTGACCTTAATTCCCAAAAAATCAAACCATGCCACCTTTGCAGACTATAGACCCATTAGTCTCTCCAACTTCCTCAATAAAATTTTCTCTAAGCTCTTGGCAGATAGGATTAAACCAGTTATGCCTAAGCTCATCTCCCCTGAACAATCTGTTTTTTTACAAGGGAGAGATATCTCAGATAATATCATCCAGATGCATGAAATGGCCAGACTGCTGGGGTCCAGAAATAGAAACCAAAATCTGATAGTTAAATTAGATATGCAGAAGGCATTTGATAGAGTATCTTGGGGATTTTTAAATTCCATTTTACTGCAATTTGGTTTTCATGGCTCCTTAGTTAAGATAATCTTACAGAACATCCAATCAGCTTGGTTCTCTGTATGATTAATGGAGCCATAGCTGGCTTTTTCTCCTCGGCCAGAGGGATTAAACAGGGTGATCCTTTGTCACCATATTTATATGATCTCATAACTGAATCCTTTTCTAGGGGAATCAGAAAACTTGTGGAAATACAATATCATTCTCTGTGCCAAGAGGTGCGAGCAGCATTACTCACTTAATGTATGCAGATGACACTGCCGTTTTCACCACCTCCAACAAGAAAAATTTGAGGAGATTGAAAGATTTCTTGAAAGCATATGAGGTCACATCTGGTCAGAAGGTGAACTACACCAAATCTGAGTTTTTTACCAGTACTACAGTCACTAGTACTAGGGTGAGAATCATAAAGAAAGTCCTTGGAATGGTACAGGGTAATATGCCATTCAAATATTTGGGAGTCCCCATTTTCAGAGGCAGGAACAAGGTGGAATACTACCAACCCTTGCTAGAAATGATGGAGAAGGCCACTATCAATTGGAAGAATAAATGGCTGTCAAATGCTGGAAAAATGATACTGATAAAGCATGTGTTACTGGCCATTCCAACACATGTGGTGGCAGTCCTGAAACCCCCAAAAGCAGTCATAAAAAAGATGGAGCAGATAGCCATTAAATTTTTCTGGGGAAATTCAGAGTATGGACAAAAAAAATCTGGAGTAAATGGGCCAGAGTGGCTCTGCCTACTATGGAGAATGGACTGGGCTTCAAAGATATCAGAGCATTTATTGATGCTTTTTCATGCAAGATGTGGTGGAAAATGCAACTAAATGCCACTATCTGGACTAAGTTTCTTTGGTCCTTGCCAGTTTCCCACAAAACCTCTCTGATATGGAAAAGAATTTTTCAGAACACAGAGACATGCAATCAGAATTCCTTTGTGTGTTTTGGTATTGGCTCATGCCCATTCTGGGATGCTAACTGGACATGGAATGGTGCACTGATATATGACTGGCCAACAGACAGGGAAGTTCCTTTCCCAGACATCTCTCTTGCTACTTTTATTAATAATAAGGCACAATATCTAACTAATATTGAGCCTTTCTTGATTACAAGCATTGTTTCTGTCTTGCAGAGAGCCTCTCTGGAACACACACATGAGGATAAGCTCATATGGAAGCCATCTAAAAATGGAGCTTTCAAAATCCAGAGTGCATATAACTTATTGAGAAGCAAATCAGATATCAATCAAAACTTTTCTCAGGTATGGCAAAAACCTATCCCTTCCAAACTCTCCATTCTGATATGGAGAATCGGAAATAGATTACTACCATTTGATGATGTTTTAATAAAATTTGGTATAAGTTTTCCATCAAAATGTGTTTTATGTAATCATGAGGATAACTTGGAACATTTTTTCAACTCATGTTCTGCCAATATGATAGTCTGGAATAATATACATGCTAGATTAGCTATCAGGCCATCCCACTTCAGAACTGTTACACAGAGATTGAGATTCTACTTATCATACAATGGCTTCTCTAAAATCCACACTAAAGTAATTAGAACAACCACTATGGTGATGTTCTGAGCTTTGTGGAGGAGAAGGAATAAACTTTTGTATGATAATCACAGTACTCTCTCTACAACAGTGGTTACACAGATTTTCATACAGGTCACCAATATATTTATTGCATCTCCAGTGTATGAAAACACTGAAAGGAATCTATTTCTCATTGATAATGGACTGCTACCATTTATCAAGATAAGGAGACCTAAACCTGTTAAACTGATTAAGTGGAGGCCCCCAGACTCAGGGTTCAAAATTAATGTAGATGCTTCATTCCATCTAGATGGCCACACGGACATAGGTTTGGTAATCAGAAATAATCTAGGGGTTGCTACTAGATTAGAGATGAAATACACAATCTGTGCATCAGCTCTAGAAGTTGAACTCTGTGCAATTCAGTTTGGATTGCAAACTGGTGCAAACCTTGGTCTTGATAATTTTAGTGTGGAGTCTGACTGCCTCATAGCTGTTAATGGTATCACTGAGCCCACTCATATTGATTGGAAATTTTTTTCTGTGTGCTATGATCTTCACTTACAATTGCAAAATCATCCAATATGTCATACCATGAGGGAAGGAAATATGATTGCTGATCTAATAGCTGCCATATCCTCCTCCACACAATGCACTGAAGTTTTGGATCTGAACCAAATTTCTGGAAAACTCAAAGGTCTCCTGGAACTTGACAGATTAAGAGTACCTAATTTAAGGTTCAATCTCTAGAATGTGGTACTGCTATTTTCTCTGATATGTTTGCAGGCACAGGGAAACAAGATCATACAAGGCCAGGAAAATATATGGACAAAAAGGCACCCATTCTGCTGGGAAAAAAAAGGAGGATTTCAGACAAATCAGCCATTGTTTTTGTCACAGTCTTCTGTGATCAAGTTGACAACTGTAAATCACTGTATGGTCTATACTCTCAACTCAACCATTGGGTGGCAAAATTGTGCTTCACTCTTTGTTGAACTGATCACTAACCTGCTCCCCAAAAAAGTTTGAGTGAGAGTATTTTTTTGAACCATCACTAGTCAACTATAGAATAGGCAATAACCACTTATATATAGCCATTCAATTAATTTTTTGAGAAGCTGTCTGCTTCTGGAGCAATGCTCAAATCTGTATAAACTTGCACTTGGTGCCATTTTGAGTAATGATAGGTTTAGGGAGCCTATAAGTCCCTCCACTGTAGGTGATTTTAATTAGAAAAAAAAATCTTTCAATTCCCTTATACTATTGACTTGCAATCACCAGATTGAGTGGAGCAGGAGTAGAAGAGATTTTACTGTATTTCTCTTTCTTAATGTAGCTTATTTAAAATAGATGCTTACATCAGCTCAAGGTCAAATCTTATTTTAGTTACATTTCAGGATATTATTGCGAATTAATGGGCATGAACTAAATTAAGAATTAGTGGGCATGAACTACATTTCAGAATATTTATCTCATGAATAGGTCCAGTTATAAATTTATTTGAGGATGGCATCGTATAATACTTTCTCTTTTCATTTTAAAAATTAAAACTATTCAATATGGTCCAAAGCGAGCAGTAAGAATGCCTCCAAAAAAAAGTTAATATATAAAAATTACAGGTAAGTTAATGAGAACAACTAGTAAAATATATTCCTTATATGTGATGTCTATATATAACATGTATATCTTAAAACACACTAAATTTAAACTAAAGTGGGAAGAGACCGATTAAATATCTGACCATAGGTAATCTCTCCATGTAGGATTGTGTTTTTGTGATACCATAAAATCATCTCATAATAAGATTAGTGATGAGAGTAATCTCATAAAGATATTCAATTTTTTAGATCAAATCTTGAAGTCATATAGACTAAATTTGATACATCCTCATGTAGGTGCGAACCAAATCCTTTGTGCTAAAGGATAGTTGAAGAGCATATATATACTCTAAGCATGTATCATCTTCAATCATTCATACTCTTACGAGAACATGCCCTAATTTTATCATATTATATTTAAGTTTAATATAATTCAGTCCAATTTAGCCATCATAAGCTTACAAGAACATGCCCTAAATTCATAATCTGAAAAGTAATTATGCATAGCAAAATTTCACAAATTAGCCGAATAATTATCCTATTTATTTTATCATGTTGATTTCGAAGATTTTAATTAATTAAGAAAAAGACAAACAAGGTGTAGTTGATATTTTCCATATAATTTTGTCTAATAAGTATATGTTAAGCATATATCTTTACTAGATTATAAATGATTTAGGCTCTTTAATTAATTTTGAGTTCATATATAATAATATGACAAATATTTTTAACTTTCCTTCATCACCTTCGAATGTGTTGTTAAATTTTAGTTTTAATTGTTTTTAAAATATTTAGTAAATTATATTAATTGTTTATATTTTATTCCAACTAAATTTATAATTTGGGGATGAATGAGTGATAAATCTGAGAAGACAAGGAAACTAACACATTATAAATAGCCTAATTAATATCAGATCTTATGTAATAATCAACAACGATAATTAGTACCTGCAACCGTGTAACATAATATACACCTACCATATTTTCAATACCGTTAATTAATTAGCTATATATATATATATACGAATATTCTATCAAATTTATTTCCGTTCTAAAACGGGTAAATAAACGTGCATGCTTATATAAATAGCACACACGAAAACAGAATCAAAATTGATTACTCATATCAACCAAACCATGGTAACAATGCTTCTCGCCGTTCTCCTCGTCGGAATTCTCTTTTCCGGCCATGGCAACGCCCAAACAAACGTCATCGGAGCGAACTGCGATTTCTTCTCCGGGCAATGGGTTGAGGATGATGCATATCCGATGTACGATTCTGCCACGTGTCCCTTCATGCAGAAGGAATTCGATTGCCTGAGTAACGGCCGACCGGACCGGAATTACCTTAAATACCGGTGGCAACCCGCCGGCGGGTGCAACCTCACCAGGTAACTGATAAACTTTCTGATCATTTGCCACTCTTTTTTAAATGGTTTGCATTGTTAAGTTGATAATATTGATGTATATAAGTACATCTTTTTCAATTGAAACGGACTGATCTGAACTGATCTAAACTAAACAGAACGAAATTTGAATTTGATCCATGAACGTATACGGAATCTGTAGATTTATAAGAAGATATCATTCAATTTATGTGATTTTTTCATTAAGTTTTTGATATAATTGAATGTTATTAATGTATGGATATTTTGAAAAGAAACACCGGTGGAAAAAGTTACCTACTTCTATCATTTGATAAGTAAAAGTAGGGGTAACATTATAGATGCATGTGTCGAACTGTTACCCTTGGAACCGAAATAACGTCAAGAAGCTGAACCTTTTATGTGTTCTTATTGTTTATATAATTATTGGTTAAAAAAAGAAGTATTTGGAATATAGATTTTTTTAGAATTATAGATATTCGAAATCTTTTAATAAAGATTCAAGATTTTTGCGTTAATTTCGTTTTTCAATGTAGATCTTTTACCTGTTTACAACATCTTACCATATCGTAATTAATTATGTGAATTTATTGTGCAGGTTCAACGGAAGAGATATATTAGAAAAGTACAGAGGAAAAAGCATTTTGTTTTCCGGCGACTCTCTCAGTAGAGATCAATACATGTCATTTGTTTGCCTGCTCTACAGTAGTAAACCTGGACTGAGATTCAACAGAATAGTTAATGGAAAAGTTTCAACAATAATCTTCATGGTAAGCAATTCTATTCGAACTAAATTGCACATTTTACACTGTATACACTGTATAAGACTACTTGTATACAGTGTCAGAATCACTCAGAGGATCCGAATATATACTGTTATCCTTGTATATATACAGTGTCGGAATCATTCAGAGGGCCCGGGTATATTACTAAATTACTGTTTTTCGATCAAATTTGGGGCTTTCTGACCTAGCCTACACTATGTTTTCAGCCAAAACATTTTAGTCATTTGAGTTTATCCTAAAATAAATTTCTATTTCCGTCATTGATTGTATATATGTTTATTTACCTGATCTTGATAACATATACTAACATTTCCTTACATGGCAGGACTATGATCTAAAAGTGACTATGGATAAAAATTCATTCTTGGTTGATCTCGTGCCATCAAAGGATGGCAACAATATTCTAAAACTGGACTCAGTTGCTCAGAAGCACAAGGTGTGGGCAAATAACGATCTGATGATCTTCAACACTGGACATTGGTGGTATTATAGAAATGATCACCAAATGTACGTACAAATTCATTTCATTTCACAAGATAAATATCATCTTGATTTATTTCATTTTATATTATTATGAATATTAATATTTTTGTTTTATCCACTGTTAAAATGTTTAGATGGAAGAATATTCAGATCGGAGAAAGGCTGATTGAAGATATGGATCGGATGCTTGCTATGGAGATGGCCTTGACTACTTGGGCTAAGTGGGTTGCTGATAATGTTGATCCAAGCAAAACAATGGTTTTCTTTCAAGGATATTCTCCTTCTCATTACAGGTAAAAATCAGTTCATTCAGTTCAGTTCATATAAAATGAAAATTTGATAAAATTTAGCTTAATTTAATCACAAGTACTGTTATTTTCAATTATTATTTTTTCTGAACTCAGTTCAATACATTTTAATTCATTTAAAAAAATAATATACTTTTAGTCAACACATTAACTTTCACTTCAATTCCACAAGTTTGGAAACACTTGACATGTAATAATTAGGCTCTTTTTGCTGGATCTCATAAGTAGAGCAGTTCAATTCAATTCAATTCAGTTTAGTTTAATTCAGTTCAATTTAGCAAAATATAATTTGAACAAATTTAGATAAAGTTAGACATGCTGATTCTATTTTCAATATATTAATTTAACTTCAGTTCAGTTCAGATCAGTAAGATATAAAGTCAGACAAACAGGCCCGTACTAGGTTAGGGTAGAATAGTTTTGGTACATTAAAGAATACTTTAAATCAAATAAAGTCAGTGATGGTTGGAATGTATATCTTTACTATGTAACAGGGGAAGGGAATGGAATTCAACCTTGAAAAACTGCGCCGGAGTGGAGGAGCCGCTGCTGGGATCAAATTATCTCGGCCAATTACCGGAAGCGCTGACGGTGCAACAGAAAGTGATGAGCGAAACGAGCGTGGCGGTGAAATTTCTGGACATAACAAAGCTCTCTCAGCTGCGAATCGACGCTCATCCGTCCTACTATGGCTTCGTCGGCAGCCGTGCAGCAGATTGCACGCACTGGTGCGTGGCCGGAGTTCCAGACACTTGGAATGAACTACTTTACAACCTCATTCTTCAGGGGAACTAGAGATTAATATTTGAGATCTGTTGTTATTATTAATTGAATATGTAGGCTAATTTTTGAACTCTAAATGCAAGCTTTCTTAGGCTTGGAAGTGATGAGAATCTGATGAATTACCATACCACATTTTATAATTTGATGGAGCAACGTTCATTTCGTAAGTATAAATTGCACCTAAGTCTTGCAAGTTCACTCATCTGAATTCAGTTACACTAGATTAGATAGATTTTTTTTAAAAAAAAACTTAATTTTAGTTTATTTTACATAATCATTTCGAAATAAAAGGACCAAACATATGTTTATATTTCAAACATTATGGAATAAAGAAAGCAAGAAATTCAGATGACTCTCATATTTTTGATAGAACATTGGATGGGACGATTCTATCATTAAATTTGTGATATATAAGACTACTCTCTATTTTAAATTTTGATGAGATCGGTTTACGTAGTTTACTTTTTATATGATAACTAGCAAGGTCAGGCCGCGCAAGGCGCGGCCATTGCCCAATTTACATGTTAAAAGTGAATGTTCTGGCTTGACAGTCATGATATGTAGTATAAAATGTTAGGATATGGAAGAAGGCTAATAATGTTCATTTAAAAAAGCAATATCCTTCGCCATCAAAGATATGAGTTATCTGCATGTATAAAATGAGTAATATTATTATTGATAAACGTTTAACTTTGATATCTTTTTAGTTTGTTTTTAATCAAGAACTTACTGTGTTTTGGATCTCCAGTCCTTTCGCTGAAATCATCGTTTTTGAATATCGATTGAGTTTTGATGGTGAAATCAACTCGATAATATTTGGAAAGTTTTTGGAGTACTATCGATTTGAGGTAAATTCATCGGTGCAGTTATGCTGCGTTTTCTGCAAGTCGTCGAGTTTATTGGTATACATATGGCGCATGGTCATAAATGATGGTCATTTGGGTTTATCGGGTTAACCCGTAAGAATTTGAGAAATTTTTTTAATGTTTGCTGCATGTCCCCTAATTTATAGTGCACATAATATACACGGTCGCTCTCGAGATCAAATGATTAAATATACTTTTAAAATGTGATAAATAACTATTCCTTTCATCTACTTTTGTAGTATGACACGCTTTTCATTAATTTGTTTTTTCTTTTCATATAGGGTAACGTTTTGATCGCTCACGGTCACAAATAATCCATCAAATTGCTGCAAAGTGTACAAGAGGTTGTTTCCAAACTCCAAAGTCCATAGCCCCAAGATCAAAGGTCAAATTTGCAGTTGTCAGTCACTAATAATTCAATAAATTATTACCCAAAAAACCGTGATGGTTTCACGTTCGATAGGGATATTGCTCTTCTCACACTGCTCATCTCCGCCTTCTCCGTAGTCCAGAACGGTGGCACCGCCGCTTCCGAAGTAGACGTGGAGCTGTGGTTTGTAGCGAAGAACAACGCTGCCAACTCGGCTCTCCAGGCAGCGGTTCCGATTGCTCCGCAATACAGCAAGGTGGGCCCTACTACGACGCCTCCGATCTTCAAGCGACTGCTTCTATTGCCCATTTCCTTGATCTGTAAACCGTAATCATGGTTGCATTTTTCTGTTGATATGGTCGTGAGTGATATTTGTTTTACAGGGCATGTGGAAAGCCCTATAAAACCTTAGAACATTTTGTTTCATAATTATCCAATTTATCAGTAAAATCAATGTGTATCTTCAATCATGCAATATACTGGCTTCAACTATGATTCAGCTACCCACAACTGCCTGTCAAAGTTTGTTTGTAGCATGTGGGCATGCAGTTTCTTATTTCACTCTAGCAAAGCATATGTGAAGAAACATTACATGACACGGTGTTGTGTGCTTTAGGTGAAAGTTTTCATTAGCAGATTTGAACATATACTGACTCTTCTCAAGTCCCATCTCCACGAGGGATCAAAACAACAAAACATGTGATTTCTAAATCTTAACCCGATCATAAACTATCACTCGAACACAATACAACCACAACCTATAGATATATATGGTTGAAAAAATATAGATTACAAAGAATAAAGAAACAATTTGTATACGAAACAAAGAAACAAATTGTGCCAGAATGAGGAGTTCGATTCAAGTGCTGATATTTGATGAACCTATTGGAATTATATAGAGGTAGAAGAAGAAGAATCGATGGGAAAAGAATGGACAGAGCTTTTCCAGTTGGAGGAATAATAAAGAATGAGAAAAGGAATGGATGAATATTTAAGGCATTAATTGGAATAAAAGAAGGGATTCAAAACTGAGAATTCAATTTAGGGTGTGTATGTATATTGCCTTGGATGAATTCGGCTTTTGGACGTGTGAACTCTCGAGAACCTGGACAAGTGAAGTCCAGCGTGCTCTTCTCTGAGTCTGAGGGTGTACATCAGCGATGGACATAATTCTTCTTCCCATTCTCCAATTCACTTGAAAAGTCTGCGTGGGTCTGGAATGAAGAGGAGCATGATCCTGAATGAAGAACAATGAAAAGGATTAAAATTCCCTAATTTGGATGTAGAAAATTAAAGTACTATTGTAAAGAATTAGTTTACCTTTGCTAATGAGTGAGGAGAAATGGTGACAATGTTAATCCTTATTTATAATAAGAATAATGCTAGAATTTGAAAGGTTGCTGTTAATGTGAGACAATTAAGCATGCCTTGTTGTAACTGATCAAGTAGGAATAGGAAGATACATGAAAGATAAGTTTAAACCAAAATGAAATCCCAATTCTAAATTCTAAACACATATTGATAGCAATGGTTTATGACAGTGACGTTTAGCTGTTACTTCATAGCTCCTTCAATATTCAATATTCAATATTTTTTATTAATCAACTATGTTAAGGTACAAATTGCATATGACAATAAATTTAGGTGATGAATTTTCATTCACCACATTAAAGCAAAAAATCATATTTTTTCAATCAGACTAAAGTACATGTAACATCCAGAACAAATAGCATGATTTATATGCAATTATGAGGTTAGTAATTGAAAATAAAACACACTCAATTATTATATGAAACTGAAATGTCATTGATTAGATATTTACCTGGAGAGATCCTTCGAATTCCTCCGCCAAGCAAAATTAGCGTTCATGGCTCGACGATGTGGCTGGATACCAGCGGCGGTCAGATTCTGGTCGGTGACGAAGATACCGTGGCAAGACAGGCGGTGAGAAGGCGGTGACACCGCGGGCCAGACAGGCGGTGAGTAGGCGGTGATTGAGATACCGCGGCCAGAGAGACTGGCGGTGAGAAGGCGGAGAGTCTGGCGGCGCGGACTGGTCGGGCGGAGGCGAGATAGCGGAGGGCGGTGGTGGCCGGAATCTGGTGGGCGAGGAGGCGGAGACCGGTGGTGGCCGGAATCTGGTGGCAGAGGAGGCAGAGAGACGGGCGGCGCAGACAAAGTGTGGTCGGGCGGCGAGATGGCGGTGGCCGGATCTGGTGGGCGAGGAGGCGGAGAGATCGGCGCAGACGGAGGGCGGAGGCGAGATGGCAGAGGCCGGTGTTGGCCGGAATCTGATGGCAGAGGAGGCAGAGAGACGGGCGGCGTGATGGCGGGGGCCGGAATATGGTGGCGAGGAGGCGGATGGAATGTGGTCGGGCGGAGGCGAGATGGCGGAGGAGAAGAAGAGGTGAAGGTGGGGTCTGGTCGGAGGAGAAGAAGAGGTGAAGGCAGAGAAGAAGAGGAATTTAAGAAGGTTAAGAAAAGATATTTTTAATAAAATTAAAAGAGAATAACATTCATCCGGATGATCCTGATATAGGCCTTATCAGGCACCAATAAGATAATGACACGTGTACAATTGTAATGTTTTAATTGGTTAAGATATTTTTAGTAAAGTTCTAAAACCCTAATTTAGAATGTCTAAACCCGTCTGGGTAATGATTAAACACGTGGCCCAATCATAAATTACTTAAAGATGATGTGTCGTTATTTAATTGGTGCCTGATATTGCCAATATCAGGATGATCCTGATATATATTAAACTGAAATTAAAAATAGTAAAAGCAGAAAAAATGGAAGGAAATTAATGGGTGGGTCAGACTATGAGGTGGAACTGATGTGGCAGGTGATGTGGCATGCCACATGTCAGGCAGGAAGGAAGGTTTTCTTAAGAATGTCTGTCTTTTTATGTATGGTAGATTTTAATTGTCTTTTAACAAAAAATAATAATTTAAATGTTGTAAATATAATTAATTCAATTTTTTTGCATTAATTCTAGTTTTTTGTATTTTCTTAGTTTGCTAATTTTCTAAATTTATTTATATAGAACAACAAACAGTTGTGACAAACCTCAAAACACCTTAATAAATATAAATACATGAGAAATCATACATCCACTATGAATTTATGCGACATGTTTAGTACAATTTATCTGAATATTTTTCAGTTCAGTTCAGTTAAGTATTTTTCAGTTCAGTTCAGTTTAGTGAATTTTTCTTTTTAATTTTTTAAAACAAAATGATATGTTAATAATTCATTTCAGTTCATTCCAATTCAGAGAAAATATAATTTGATTTAATTCAGTTTAGTGAAAATATAATTTAATGATTTTAAGTTTATATTGAAAATTCAGTTTATTTCAGCTAAGTTTAGTTCAATTCAATTCTATTTTCTATTCTTGAGTTTCAGTTTCTCTACCATTAGGTAGAGATTAATTGTTCAATTCTTGTTGCTCTATCCATTTTGATTTGGTTGCAATATCCATTTGATTTGGAACATTGCATTAATTTGTTCAACTAAGTTCAATCCAATATAATTCAGTTCAATTCAGTTCATTAAGCTAGGTTCAGTTTATTCAATTTGGTTCTGATGAAATATGATTAGATGAAATACATTTTCAATTAGTTACATCAATGCATTGATTGTTTTCTTCAATTTAGTTCAATTTAGTTTAGTTCAGTATGATGAAAGTCAGTTCAGTAAATAAGCTAGGTCTAATTTGTTAAGTTCATATTTGTTGAAAAATGATTTGATAGAAATTATCTAATTTAATTAAATCAATGCATACATTTGTTAGTTCAGCTTAATTAAGTTCGGTTAGTTCAATTCAGTATGTTTCAGTTTATTTTAGTTTATCAAGGTAGGTTTGATTTTAAGTTTGGTGCTGATAAAATATAACATAATTAGGTTATATCAATACATTGATTTTTTCATCAAATCAGTTCAACAAAGACCAATTAAGTATAGTTCAGTTCAGTATTGTTTAACATCTTGGTAAATTTTACTAACTTTTGTTTGGATTTTTTTAAACCATCCATGTGGAAGGGAGGATTATTCACGGCTTCTCAACCCGACATAAAAGCAATAGAATTACTTGATCGGGTTTGGATAAACCCAATAATACACATGAAACCCCGTCGGGGTAACTGTGGCAACTTGTTGCCCGAAGGCTATATTCTGATCTAGTATCGGAAGTAAAGTGAGATATCAGAGATGTCCTAAAATTTTTACAATAACTAAGTCATCTTTGTATCGATGCCGGTAACAACATAGCTAAAACCTGACTTCCCTCCTTCTGTTGCGTATAGACATCACCAAAGTATAGCATTCTAGAGCTCGTAAGAATTCACCATCCCACTTTCTCACAGTCTAAACAGAAAACTCGGTTCTATTATAACAAATACTCTCTACCTAAACCTCAACCGACTACCCATTGAGCCCGATGTCCTCTTGACCACCGGAAGGTAGCAAGTCTTCACAAGGTTGGACATCAAAGTAGTATGTAAAGCATACCGAGTTATTCTATCAAGTCATAATACTAATAGGAAAGTAACTAGAGCTTGCTGTAAAGATTTCTCTTATGAGGTGATATTCTACAATGCAACAATAAGAAGAAAATCACAAAAATCTAAAATATATATATATATATATATATATTAATATCAGTACTATAGCAATCCCAACCAATCCTGGTCTGATTGGCTGGTGGCCAAATACTGGATAGAGCAAATGTAATCTAACTCGATATAAGCTTAAAGCCTAACCGGTCTACAAATCTAGTAGCAGTATCGCCAACAAAAGTATTCAAAACTAATGTGACTTGTATTTCTCCTAACTGCACTAACTAGATCGGAAGTTAATCAAAATTTAACTGAGCAAAAAGACCCGTCAGAAAACTAAGATTAGCATATCACATTCAATCCAATATTTTAGTACAAACATCAATAAATATATACCCGAAAAAGACTGAAAATAAATTTTAAAAAGGGCAAAAAAGAAGTAAAACCACCTTCTCAGTCTAATTGTGTCAATTCCAGTATAAACATGTCCAAATCTGACCGGCCCGACCGACCCGACCCGAGCCGTTGATCTGCAAAAAACCCCCAAATCCATATCCAGGCCCGGACAGTGCTGGTCCCGGATCGGAGACCTTGGCCCTCCGTCGTTGGTGACGCTCCGTGCACCAGGCTTCGCGTCTTGAGCAGCGGTTTGCACCCCTGCCTGATCTCTCGCCACTTCCCGCCCGATCCTGTCGACGACCTGGCTGTCGGTGCTGCCCAGGGCGGTGGTCGGAGCCCTTTGTTGGCTGTCCCGTCGGAGCCCTTGGCTGTCCTGGCTCGAGCTCTCCGGATCCGTGTTGGCTGTCCCGGCTCGAGCCGACGTCAACGTTTATGCCGTCATGGCTTACGGGCATCTTGTCGGTGGACCGGAGCAGTAATCACTAGGACTGTACATCCGGGTTGACCCGGTCTGGCCCGGCCCAGATCCGGTATGTCCTGGATCCAGAATGTCCAAAAATCATGGACCGGGACCGGGACCGGAAACACATATTCATGAACCGGGACCGGACCGGAATTATTCCGGGTCTGCCCGGACCGGCCCGGTTTACCCAGAATTTAAATTAAGTTATTATTAATAATAATAGATTTAATTTATTCCATCACAAAAAATTGAAAATCATGCAAAATATGCTTAACAATTTATATTTAACAATGAAATATAGAATAAAAATATCAAAAATACTAAATGAAATCAAATGATTAATTCAAATTACAACTTTAAAATTTATTTCAACACGATCAAGCGTAATTTTCTAATACATAGGAAGTATAATAGAAGAAAGTTCAAAATCTAGTCCATCATTTGGATTTATTAAATGGAAAAGCAAAACTCAACATCTTAGAAATATGACTAAATGAACTCTCGTAAAATAAATATTTCTTGTTCATAACTCATGAAACAAAGATTACGTCATCTTGCACCTTCTAAGATTAGAACTTTAGAAAAAAGAAAAGATTGATATTTACAAAGCAATTGAATATAAATTAGTCAGCAATCAATCACTCAAGGATTGTAATCAATAAATTATCTAAATAATTAATAGAGTAATCAATACCTTAATCAAAATATATAATAAACACATAAAATACGGGGTTAACCGGGTTGGCCCGGAAAATTCCGGGTTTGACCCGAATCGGCCTAGAATCCGGAAAAGCCAAAAATGGTGACCCGGGGCCCGGCCCGGAATGCAAAAAATCCGGATCCAGGTCACCAATTCCGGTCCCAGGCCGGGCCATTTTTCCGGGTTGACCCGGTTCATGTACAACCCTAGTAGTCACTGGATCGACGGAAGCGGTGGCGACCCACATCGCCGATCGCTGATCTGACATTTTTTTCAGACAAAAAATTGAAACTGTAACTTTTCAACGGAGAAGAATGGTTTCGGGTTATGGGGTTGGGATGGGTGGTAGAGAAGTTAAACTGTGGTGGGGTAGGTGGGGTGCCCGACGCGGCGGCGGGGCGCCGGCGGTCACCCCGCTGAGTAGATCTGGATAAAAGAGAGATGAAGGGGCTGGGAGGGGGTGGAGAGAGAAAGGGAGGATTGGAGAAGAAATTGTATCTCCTAAATATCAATAGATTTGTGAACTTTTTTTTTAGATGAAGTATAATTTGATAAATTTTAGGTAATTTAGTTATATCGATGTGGTGATTTGTTTCTTCAATTCAGTTTTATTCCGTTAAATTCAATTCAATTATTTTCAATGGTTGTTTTGTAATCAGAATTTTGAATGTAAATATATTTAATTAAAAAATCAAATGAATTTAAGTTTAGTTAAATATGTTTCAGTTCAGTTCAATATTTTCAAGTCCAGTTTAGTATTTTTCAATTAATTTCAAATCAGTTCGATTCAATTCATTTCAGATCATTTGTACTTTATCTTGCCGTGTCTATTTGACCAATTGCTCTCTGCTATTTGATGTGAATGTGTACTTGATAAATTCTGGACCCCCGACAGGATTGTTGTTCGGTCAAAATCGGCAGGGACGGCAAGGGCCGGACTGCCGACTAGATCGACTGCACTTGATGTTTCGGTATGCATGCATAGCCATCTATGTGACAAGAGCTCGTATATGAATTGTTTGTGCGGGCGTGGTTGACGAGAAATGATGTGCTCTTGATCATTTGGCCTTCGGGAAATCATTTGGTTTATACTTAGATCAAGTCATAGTAACCCATACCGGGGCTTGATTGCGATATAGTTTAACACCGTATCCTTGGATTATGTGCTAATTGTCCTAGATCACTAAAGGCACTAAAAGTTAGGTTATATATTTGGTGACGGTTTTATTAATCCCCAAATCGGGTCTAAATATGATTGTAGATGGAAAGATTTTAAAAGTGGGAAGTGAAGATACCACAATAAATATGATATATGCCTATATATAATACACATATAGCTTTAGCTTAATAATAAACAAGGACTTTGATATATATATAAGTTCTTTTGTATTTACTTCATTAATAGTTAAATTAAATACTATTATGGCATCGGGGTCTCAAGTTTTGGTGCCCCTCCTTCTCCTCGTCATTCTTGTCTCTCCGGCAATGCTACTACAGTGCAACGCGTTCAAATTGAAAGATATTTTCAAAAAGAAGAAATACGCTCCCGCCCTAGCACCGGCACCAACACCAGTAGGAGATGCACGTAAAGGTATGTTCTGAATCAAATCAAAGTAATATTAAGTAATAGTACCCGTTGAACTAAGATTAAAAGAAAAATATTCAATCCAATATTTTCAACAATGAACCTACTTCAATCAATCACATACCATGTTAACTAGGAAAGAAAATAAAAGAAAAAAGAAGCAAAACTAAAACTTCAAGCAAAAAGTTCATACTTCTCCATCCAAACTAAAATTTCTTATTGTTTTTTATTGTAGCCTGTCTATTAAAACTTCTTATCTCATGATATACTCTTATTAAAAAGTTTTATTTTATTTTATTGGTCCTCTTTTAATATATATTTTCTCATTTTAGTTTTATTCTATTTATCTAACTTAACTACATTTATTTTGAAGCATTGATGCGTTGCCCAATAGGCCAGCATCCGTGTTGCAGGTGTGCAGATCCTAAAGCAATTAATCCATGTTGCGGGTATAACCAAACTGGGTAAGAATGTGCTCCGCCAAAATATAATAAAAAATGCTAATATATAAATAATGATATAATGTAATGTTATTGGTGATAGCAGGCCCAGGCCCAACTACCTGGCGGCAGTGTGGGCTCGGCCCATGATGAGGTAAGCTAATGTGGCAGCATCCGGGACAGTACAACTCGGATAATGACAGATACACTAGAAGCCACCCAAAGCATGGACCACAGTATAAATAGTGCTCCTCAGTACTATTCCAAGTAAGTATCTTCTCATTATTCCAGTGAACACCCCTTTTCTCTCCCGGGATCCATCTTTCATCATCACGCAGGAGGGTCTACCCTCGGGTACCTCTCGGGGCTCTGTCTAGCAGGGTCAGGTTATTGGATCCAGAGGAAGGGGACCATCCGGACCGACCAGGCGGGCAGCATCAAGTTGGCACGCCCGGTGGGACACGATCTCTTCTCAAAATACACTGAGATGCCACCCCGAGGTCGGCCGCCGCGAAGAGGCAGGGGAGGATCCTCGCCTGTAACGACATGGTCTGGAGGAAGGAGGGCCGAAACAGTTGAGGAGGAGCTCACCCTATGTCAGATGAGAGACAGGACACGGAAGGGGAAGGGTCCGGCACAACCGTATCCAGAAACCTCGGATGAGGAGGAAGTACCAGGAGGCAGGAGAGAGTCGGAAGTAACTCAGAACGAACGAGACAGGAGGGAGTTTGTTGTGACGCAGGAAGGGGAGTATCGCCGTTGGTTAGCGGCAAAGCACGGAGTAGGTCCGGAGGGGCAACCGTCTGGGGATGTGCCGTCCAACCCTTCGGCGGCCGAGGCCCAAGCACCTCCAGCTCAGCCAACAACAATATCCCAACCGACCTCGATGGCGCCAGGACCAGGGTTCTCCTCTGGGCTCTCATCCGGGCTAGGCGCTCAGGGGACTGAGGTTTTGCCTCCCCTAACGACGGGTGTAGTTAGCCGGGAACCCCCTACAGCCCTGGGACAAGGGAACATTCTTCCTCCACCAGAGGTTATAGATGTAGAGCAGTTTGCAGGAAGGAGGGGCCAACAAACTTTTGCTGGTCCCGGGTATGGCCCGGGATTGGGGTACCAGGGTTATGGACCTCATTTCGGAATGTCGCAGGCTGGGTATCAAGGATACCACATGTATCCCCCGGCACCCGCGACCGGATACGCAGAGATGCGACTCGGAGGGTGTGACGCCCAACCTACTGGAGGCTCGGGGGGCTGGGCCCCAGGAGGGGGTATCCAGGGGCCAGTATGGATGGCAAACCAGGTTCCGATGGCAGTGTATACCATGACTCAACCAGTTCCGGCCGCAGGAGCTTACGGGATGTATCCGGTGGTGGTTGATAGACCTCCAGGGGCGCCGAATTCAGTGGAAGAAAGGTTAGACATGCTTATAGGCAGGAATGGAGGTAGACCCACTTCACCATGGATTGGGTACATTAGCACCTTCCCCTGGCCGGTGGGAACGAGGGTTCCGGAAGGTGTGCCGACCTATAACGGAGAGACGGACTCGGAGGAGTTTGTCCTGACCTACCAGAACGTTATGGGGACGCGCGACATCCGAGAAGAGTTTCAGTGCAAACTAGTGAGATCGTATCTGAGGGGCAGCTGTCTGTCATGGTTTGAATCTCGACCCCCGAGAGATTCAGGAATTATTATGATTTTTCAAGGGTCTTAATGCACAGATACCAGGCTAGACGGAAGAAGTATCTGCCTCTGGCTGAGGTAGCTCACAGCCGGCAGGCAGCAAAGGAGGATGTCAGGGGATTCCACAGGAGGTACATGGACGATTCCATGAAGGTGGTGGATAGAGAGGCTCAGGTGAAGGCCTTGATTGCAGGGTTCATAGCAGGATTGTAACAAACTTGTAAGACTAACGGTTACAACGTAACAACGTTGTTTCATTATTTATGAAGTGGAATCATGGTGCAGTTACGAGTTCGTTTGAAATTTCATTTTATGTTATCGAAATTGCTTACGAAGGCGCTAGTAGTTAGAAATGGGAGGCAGTAGTTTCTAGTCGATTTAGGTTACGATAGCATTTCTGTGGAGTTGGATCGGCTAGTATGTATTTTGTACAGCGATTTGCTTGCGATAGAGTTAGAATATGCATTGTGATTATGATATCGTATGCCATTTCGATAAGCAAGTCGAATGTGGTTACGATAACACAAGCAGATATGTTTACACATCAGATTTGTGTAAACGAAATACTAGCGACTACGTAAGACAGTTTTAAAATGTAAATATTTGTTGCGTAGTATGTAACCATATCGAAGGTTAGTTAGGAAGTTTTTGTACCATAAAATTCTGGCAATTTTTCCCCAAAAAACTCCATTAGCAGTGGCGGATTTAGAAATGTTTTCGAATGGGGGCACTTCACTTCATACTATATTACATACTCTTTACGCAATTAACTATTTTATAATTAAAATGAGTTGCACAATTATTTTTAATGTTATAATGTGCGTTGCCGATAAATGTATGTCGTATAAAATGATAAATTTTGCTATAGATTTATTAATTTGAAGAATAACGTAGTAAAATTTCAAAATATAATCTAAAATAGATAATTGTAAAAAAAAGAATTTATAGAAACAAAATGAAAATGATCATAAAAGTATAAAAGAAAAATATGATAAGAACAAAAATGATGTATTTTAGAAAGAGAAAAATAATAAATTTTAAATAGAAAAAGAAATATAATATATCATAAAATATATGAAAATAATACAAAATTGAGTAATTTAATTTGAGAAGTTAAAAAAGAAAATGAAAGAGCCTCAGCCTCGCCACCGCTACACATTGATTTATCTGACATGATCTTGTAGTATATCTGCATATATATTATTTAGGCAGTGAGATCACGTGAGTCCAATGACCCCACCCTAAATCCGTCCCTGTTCATTAGCATTAGCCAAACCATAGTCCTATGCCTTGATGCTTTTGCATGTGCTTCCGGCCGGTGTATATCTTATAAGAATCCGATTATCTCCAAAGCTGGTTTTTGGTAAATTTTACTAACTATTGTTTAGATGAAGCATAATTTGATAAAATTTAGGTAATTTAGATATATTAATGTGGTGATTTATTTCTTTAATTTATTTTTGTTCTGTTAAATTCAATTCAATATACTTTAATGGTTTGTTTTGTAATTAAAGTTTTGAATGTATAAATAGTTATTTAAAAAGAATCAAATGAATTTCAAACATTAATATGATCTATTCTCAGAATTCTTTGCCTAGACTTGTTTCAGGCATAGTTGCTTTGGATAAGCTGGAATTACCTAATTTCAGATTTAATTAGAATGGTTCACTGCTGTTGGTTTTTCTTGTTATTGCAGATGGAAGCTACAAGTTGTGAAGTACAAGATCAATAACAATGGAGAAGCAAAGAGTTGGACAGCAAAAAGTTGAACTAAGGGCAGGATTTAGCACCATCAAGTGTTGATTCTATTTTGATTCTAGGGGAACCCCGTACCCGTCGGCAGAGTTGGGCTTCGCATTTGCGATCCCTAAATTGCTTGCGGGTTATGAGTCTTCTCATCGGCGAAGTTGGGCGTCGCTTAGCGAACCCTAAAGTGCTTGTGAGAATGTCGACATGGGTGTATATTAGAATCAATTATAGGATCACAAATTTACAATAGTTTTTACTATCTTGTAAATTCAAAATAACCACTTTGTATGTACTTTTTTACCTTGTTACAAGGTTTTTATAGTGTGGTGAGCCAAATAAATTTCACCCCACCTTGTGTGGTTTTAAATAAAAAAAATGAATTTCAATTCAGTTCAATATTTTTCAGTTCAATTTAATATTTTTCAGTCCAATTTAATATTTTTCAATTAATTTCAGATCAATTCAATTCGGTTCATTGCAGATCAGTTCGGTTCAATTCAGACGTATAAAACAAGGCCTAACCCAACACTTCATATTTTTATAATTCTGAATCATTATCACTTTCTAATCATGACTCACTCATCGTTCATCAGGTCACACTCTTAATAAATTTTAGAAAGGAGCCCAAAAATCCAAATTCCAAGTGGTTCGAATCGAATCGACCTGCAATCTGTTACACAAACCCTGGGCCCCACACATTCGGCGCCCATCCAAACCTCTATTCCCTTCTACGACTGATCATCTCCTTCACCCACAATTCTCATCTCTTCTCTCTCTCTCACACACACTATACACACACATAAACAGATACAGATACAGATACGTATACCTATACACATAGCTATATATAGATATACAGAGAATTATGTGTACTCCGGATAGGAAAGTAGAGCAGAAAACCGGCGGCAAAGTAAGCCCCGTCGCGAAAACTCTGTTGATCATCTCAATCACCGGAATAATGCTCATCGCCGTTTTCCTCGCCGTGTTTTTCCATTTCCGGCATCATGACCACCGCGTGGATGCGGCGCCGGCGAGCGGCGGGAATATGACGAGCTGCGATTTCTTCACGGGGAGGTGGGTTTCGGATGAGTCGTATCCGATGTACGATTCCGGCGAGTGTCCGTTCATCGAGAAGGAATTCAACTGCCTGAAAAATGGCCGGCCGGATAAGGATTACTTGAAATTCCGGTGGCAACCGCTCGGCTGCAACCTCACCAGGTACACTGCTAAAGTTTTAACTTATGCCATACGTCTGTGTTTTAGACTTGAGTGGGTTGTTCACGTGAATGTTTTTGTACACACTATATATTTTCAATAAATAATTTTTGGATTATTTTGCCCATGTTAATTGTCGGTATTAAATTAATCACGTCCATTTTATTACAACATATTAATACATTACAAACTATTTAGACTCTTGATTATTTAGGGCATGTTTGGCTCATCTATTTGTGATCTAAACTGGAATAAATTAAAATAAATTGAATTAAACTGAACTGAAATGAAATTAATGTATTAAAATATATAATCAGCATGTGTAAATTACTTGAACTTATTCAAATTATATCATGTTAAACTGAATATAACTGAACTGAATTAAACTGCTCTAATTATAAACTCTAGCAAACAGAGCCTTAAATTCTTGAGTTTATCAGATCAACTTAGTTTAGCATTTAGTACAATTCAGTAAAAGTACAATTTTATGAAATTTAATTCAATTCAATCACATCAATTCTATTTTAAATAACACCTTTTACGTATAGTTATGTACTTTCTCGTGTCAGCAGCCGACATGCTAATAACAGACAATACATACAATCCAAAATGAACAACATTACTATTATTTTAAATTATATCAATTTTTGAAGAAAAAAATTGGTTCGGCAATTTTGTTTTTTCATTAGTTTTATGTGTAGAACAGTGAAGAACAAAAATAAACAAACTCCAAAAAATGTAATAAGAAAAGAAAAAAAAACATAAAAGTTGTTTTATAGCTTATTTATGATGTGGACTCTAGCTAAATAATGGAAATTATTGTTCTATCTTTTGAGATTAGGTAAAGGGATTTAGCCCTACATAAGCATCTATAAGTAAATTATTGTTCTATTCACTAAATTAATTTAAGATTAATTGTTTTTTGCATTTCTAATCCTGCACCAATTGAAAACCTTGCGTAAAGCAGCAGAATTTCTAGTGCGTTTTCACAAATCTGTCTACGTTAGAAGTTTTGGGAAAGTTCTAATTTAATCAGTTATGCTCCTATTACTTTTTAATGCAATTATTTTTATAGATCAGTTCAATTCAATCAAATTCATTTCAATAATTTACATTGGTAAAAACACGTTCTAATAGATCTGGCATTTACAAAATCAGACCTGTATTATTAAAGGATGATTCTATATGCAGGTCCACTTTACTTCTGCAGGGCTCAAATTAAATCTGAAGTGACAATAACGTCCCTCGTATATATGTATTATAATTCACAAAAAAATAATTTATGATCTGAACATGTATTCAATCATTACATAGACGGGTTTATGCATTCAAGGTTATGGTTTTAGAAATATATTATTAAAAATTAATAAACGAATGAAGGGTAAATTATAGTATTTTTCCACATTCATTAGACCTGCAGAAGTAAACAGACCTGCATATAGTAAACACTTTAATAAATCAGACATGCACGTATAATTTTTGTAAATTTAAAACTAACAAATTTCATTGGCATGTGTTACCTACCTAATTCTAATCTCAATCTCAATATATGTAGAGTTTCAACTAACTTTTTGATCTTAATTAGTGGAAAAGGAATAACATCCTCGAAACTCATTTAACGACGACGGTTTAAATTGAAAAATAATATTTACCCATTCCAAACTTTCATTTTCAATTTTCCCACATGTTGTTAATATTATATTTTCATGAATAAATGTATGCAGTTTCGACGGGCAGAATATGTTGGAGAAGTACAGAGACAAAAGCATTTTATTTTCGGGAGATTCCTTAACTAGAGATCAGTATATGTCATTTGTTTGCTTACTCTACACATCTGTACCTGGGACAAAATACAACTACTCAAGAATAGGCCTAGTTTCAACATTATTATTTTTGGTAAGTTTTTTTTTCTAATTTTCTTTATAAATAATTGTGCATAAAGATATATTATTTTGATAGGTATAAATTCATATTAATTTATGAATAAATAGACAGATATGGAGTATATGTTATGTGGACCTATTTCGGACAATGATATGTTATAATAGACACAATAACAAACGTAACTAATTTTGTTTCAAACATACACTAATTGCTTAAAGAACCTCAATAAGCAATGTTTTGAATGATGGTAGTCCTAAATTTTTAATTCTCTAAAAAGCACTTCCTTTTCAAAGTTGATTTCTTAATCTTTTTAACTAGAAATATGAATGGATGGAATAAGAATTTATTTTTAGGGAAAATTGAAAATGATGTACTTTTAATGGATTGCACGCATATTTATAGAGAAGGATCGAGAAAAAGTGTAACTTTAATATTAGAAGGCTGATATGTGTATGTCCAGTTTACTAATTGGAGGTCTGGAAAAGATAAAATTGCTCTTTATTTTTCACTATGACTCAACATGAACAAACCCAGAAGCATTTCAAGTCAAAATCAAATATGCATTAATAAATTAGACATGCACATATAATTCCTGTAAAATTATATAGCGTCTCTTAATACTAATAAAATATTATAGTCGCTGGATTTTAGGTTTAGGGTTCCGCCCTGCCAGTTGTTATGATAGTTTTGTCATGTGAGTGCTAAATAACGCGAGAGTCTCTCTTCTCTCTCGTTTGTTATTTTGCACGAGATACATTAAATAAGAAACTATAGTAACCAAATAGTATACTTTTGATAAATATTCTGTAACAGGACTATGGAATAAAGGTGACTATGGACAGGAATGCATTTCTGGTAGACCTTATATCATTAAAAGAGGGTTCGATACTTAGACTAGATTCAGTTGCGCGAAGTGAAAAATTATGGCTGAATAATGACTTGATGGTCTTCAACACCTTGCATTGGTGGACATATAGAAGAGCACAACAAGTGTAAGAATTCAATTTAGTCTGAAACATTTCAGTTTAGCTAAAAAAATTGATTGTTTGGCTTTATATCTTGATGATAAATGACAATGTACAGGTGGAAATACATTCAGATTGGAGAAAAGATGCTGATAGATATGGATCGGATGCTTGCTTTAGAGATAGGGCTGAAAACATGGGCTAAGTGGGTGGACGAAAACATAGATCCGGCCCAATCCATCGTTTTCTTTCAAGGGGCTTCTCCATCTCACTACAGGTATTTTCCAACATATTACTCGAAATGTACGATTTTCTTAAGAATTTTGTTCGATTTTTCTATAATTTTAATATATTTTAAATTAAATAGTATAGTTTTAAGTTAAACTATATTATTTTCAACTTAAACCATACATTTTTTCTAGTGTAGATTTCATGCGGTTAACATTCATATATTATTTCTATATTTTTTCACAGAAATTATACGTGCAAGTTCAGTTTGTTGATGAATGTCTACTTTTGATTTGAAATGCGCTCTATTTTGTAAATGAGATCTAACATATAGTGAAATAATGAAGGATATTTTCGTCTTTTCCAAACTTACAATTAATAAATTGGACTTGCACGTATCACCCCTCTTTCTTATCGTATTTTTAAAGTATAACATTTAGTTGAGTATTGAATATGCAAATTTTTACAGTGGAAAGGAGTTCAACGAACCTAATGTAACGAATTGTGCAAGAGTGGTGAAGCCGTTGCCGGGGCCAGAATATCCCGGCGGACCACCACCGGCATTGGCATTGCAGAAGAAAGTGGTGTCTAACATGACTTTTCCGGTCAAATTTTTGGACGTAACAACTCTTTCTCAGTTGAGAATTGATGCCCATCCATCTTACTACGGTGCTCCAGGCGCTACAGGAATGGACTGCACGCATTGGTGTGTAGCCGGAGTACCTGATACATGGAATCAATTATTATACAATTTTATTTTTCAAAAAACTCGTCGATAAAACATCTGTATATAGTATTGAGATGGTGAAAATTATTTTAACATAGATGATAGAATTTCTAAACATGTATATCTAAATAAAAATAAATAAGTTCAGTATTAAACAAACTGTTATTCGAAATCTTAGTGACACACAGGATTTCTTATCTCATATCTTCTTTTCGTGAAAAAATAACAATGGAAGTGGAGGGTTTTTTCGAACAACAAGGGGCTGGGTCAACTATTTAATCAAATAATATTGAGCATCTTTTCCGTCTCTTCTCGAGAAACACGTGTTATTTAGATAGAATATTACACTTGCTCTATATTGAAACTAAACAAAAATTCATTTCAAAAAAAAAAAGGAAACTAAACAAAAATTATAACTTACCCGACGAACAGGTTCAGTAATAAACTTGTTTTAAGATGGTCTCTTATAAGACTCTCTCTTTCCATTTTAAAATTAAAATTATTCAAATATGGGAGGATAATTCACGGGCCCTCATTCTGGAATATGCCCATAGATAAAAGTTTCTCATAGGCTCAGTTGTCGAAAGCTAATTTCAGTAATGACCGAAAGCGAGGAGTAATAATGCCTCAAAAAAAATCAATTTATAAAAATTACAGGGAAATTAATGAGAACAACTAGTACAATATATTCCTTTTATTTGATGTATGTAACATGTATATCTAAAAAACACGCTAAATTTAAACTAAATAAATATAATATTAAATTCAATAATACCATCAATTCTAACCAATCACGGCATGACTGGTTGATTTTCTCTTACCGTATTTAAACATTGAACCACCTTAACATATTATAATCAATCTCCAATTATCTCACGGTGAAGTATATACACTAGCATTCGTGTGTGTCGGATAGCATATGACATAATCCTCTATGAAAAATTTCTTTTACCCCAAGAGATTGATCTTAGAGTGGCGATGTTGAGCTGAAGAAATAAACTCCAATTGTATAAAATTAGTATGTATTATGAAAAATATGTCGTAGGAAAGTAAGTATTAAAACTGTAAATGATAATCGAAATAGAAAAGTCAAAGTAAATTTGATAAAATCATAGGCAATGAAATAATTTGAAACACCAAAAATAGGTAAGTGGGGAGTGATGGTTAAAAATTTACTAAGAATTGAAATTAGACCACCTTATCTTATTTTCTTCTTTCTTATTATTATCTTTTTGAACGTCTAGCATGTTACATAAAGTCTAATTTATTAAAGGATCATGTTATGCTTTGAGTGGAGTGAGACTCCCACTTAATACACACCAACTGATGTATTTTACCGCTTCATACGTCATTTGATACACCCCGTCAATCAGTTGAGCATACTTTTTAAAACGGAGAGAATAGAGTTTCATCATCGTCGCTGCCCTTCTGTTCAATGTAAAAACATTTTTAGGTTTTAGGAATTATACTCGAATGATTAGAAGGAATGTAAAACACCTATTTAGAGAATATAAAAATCACATGAAAAGGCATGATCGATGTTTTAGTTCTCTGTTCATTGTGATTGGAAGTCAATATCCAAGCCAGAATGATAAGCTTGTGAGTTGTGTTCTCTTAATTTACTCTCTAAATGTGATTATTCGGTGCAAATTAATCATGTTTTTATGATTACGTAAAAGTCAATGCTTCATGTTTCGTATGATTTTGCGAAGAACATGTGCTTACTGCATATACTAATACATTCTCAGAAATAGAGATGATTTTTTCACTTTTGTTTTTTAATAAACTTTCGAATGTTTTGTTTTCGACTTTTGTTTTGTAATCAACTTTCGAATGAAACTTAGATGAATCAACCAACTCCAAGCAAAATCATGATGCTACTCTCTAACAAAAACATTTATGCCTAATGATCTTTTAACCTTTTGTTTTGGAGTAAGGGTTGTATTTTTTACTCCAAAAATCCTAGCAGGAAAAACACTATTTTCTTTTCCTTTCCATCTTTCTACCATAAAAAGATAGGGAAGTAATTTTTGATAAGTTTGATTTGTTTTGTCGTAGAATATGTGATTATCCACATCAATATTAGTTTAGTTAATTAGTTTATCATTGAATAAGTATGAGTATTTACATAGCTATTTTCTTTCAATTTTATTAATTAGATCTTGTCCAAATTTTGATCTGGTTTTACAAGTCAATATTTTATTTTTGATCTGGTTTAGAAATATTATTTTCGTTCATAAATTGATTTGAAGGTGTTAGTAGTTTGGAGAACATAATATTATCGGTCAAGTGGTATTGCAGTTGTAGCAGAGCACTGCATGACGTAGTGAATGATGTACAGAAATCTACTCTCTGCCAAGCGGTTTTCATGATTTTCAAAGCTATATTACGTTTGATTTGGTTGAATATCTAAATATGTAATGATACAGACGGTATTGGTAAATATGTAATTTGATTACTTTTAGATTAAGTAAGGGGTCATTCTCCTCATCTTATTTCGTGTTGAAATAAATTGAATTGAATTGAATTGAACTAAATTAAATTACACTAGACTGTTTTACTTATAAGCTCCAGATAACAAGGACTAAATTAAATGTCACAGTAACCACTATTCGACATTTCCAAGTAAAATGAATGATTTATTTTAAAAGAAGTAAATTATTAAAATGATCAAATGGAGTTTACTCTTGAAGGTATCAATTGAAGTCTTTGTTTTCAATTAAAAGGGAAATACAATTTGGTAGTAGAACTCAATTTGGGAAAAACTTGACCAAATTGGTCTAATTTTAAAAACAAAAAATTACATGTTCTTTCTTTTAATAATCAACCTTCAAACCGCGGCCCAAACAAAACAGCTCAAACCTCAGCTAGCCCACAAATCAAACTGTACACTGCCTATAAATAATATGTTTCATTTGCATTACAAAAAGAAACACTAAATAGAATCTTAAAAATGCTTCCCTTTCTCATTCTTGTTTCACTTCTTCTTCATTCTCATGGAGCAAATGCAAAGGTACCGGCGGCAGCCGTGGACAAGAGCAGGAAACCGGCGAAACCGACTTGCGATTTCTTCACCGGAAAATGGGTCGCGGACGCATCGTATCCCATGTATGATTCCGCCGTTTGTCCGTTCATCGAGAGAGAATTCGATTGCCTGAAAAATGGCCGGCCGGACAAGCTGTACCTCAAGTACCGGTGGCAACCCACCGGCTGCAATCTGGCCAGGTATACCAAATAATTCATTTAGACTACTTGTTTATCATTCGTGCATAATCTTTTTATCGAACGTTACATATATCATATATAATTAATTCATTTAGTCAACTATTACCAATACTTACCATCATATTTGGTTTTATTGGATTGATTTGGTTACCGATATTTGGTAAATACATACCTTATACAGAAAATTAAATTCAAAATACGTACCTCCATGTTAATTTTAGATATTATATATTACATGTAATTAATTCAAATTACATAAAATAGTTTTAAGAATATAGTGCACGCAAACTCCTGATTATTTGTCTGTCTAGGTGTTCATATACATTTGAATTTTGAGAAGCGTCGTACATTTCGACTGGAGTCGACTTCTTAATTCAAAACATCAAAATTTCGAAAAATATTCGGGATAAATAATTTTACGTCATTTGAATATTAGAAATTTTCAACCGGAGTATTTTCTAAATTTTAGAAATATGAATTAAAAAGTTAGATTTCGGGATGAATACACACTTTCTCAAAACTCAGAACTATACGAGCATATATGTAAGAATCCAGAAAACGGGATCATTTTACCCTAATTTGAATGATTAAAATATGGTGTTCCTATGCGCAGTTCAGTATTCGACGCTTGTAGCCCAAATACAAATTGAATTTACGTAAATATCCTCACTTGTTAAGTTCATTGGAAATCTTAACAATATTAGGGGGACGGTGCTGAATGATTTGTTCTGTCAATTATTTTCATTAGTAAGTAAAACTGGACAACGTGACGAATATTTCTCTAACATTGGACTGATGATGAAATGTGGGGGTCTAATTTCTGATGAGAATGATGTCCAGATTGTCGGAATTACAATAATGTTGCATGGAATTAATTTAATTTATTCATCATAGTGATTTTGCATGTACACGGAACCAGGGATTATATGTTTATATATAATTTTCCAAAGACGTGTTTGTTTAGAACTATATATTATTATGGTGTACCTGCCCCAGTATATTGCTGTTAGCATTACTACTATTAATATATTAATATATGGTTGAATAAATGAGATATAGAAGAAAAATACATGATAAAATGGATATAGTTTAAATGAGTAGATATTTGCCTATTTCATTTATAATATACTATATATGTCTCATCTAAACTTGCACTTAATCTTTTTCACGATCTCTAAGATACGTATTTGACTGTTAATATTCCTTACTATTTATACATAATAATCTGTATATATAATAATTTGAAATTAATAAATTATATGTTACCATACTAGTTTTGATTGCCTATGCATTATGATATTCAGCAAAATTAGCATGTTTAGAAATAAAGATTTGTGTAGATTCAGTTGAAACGGATTATGTATCTTAGTAATATATCTTAACTTCAGTGTTAAATTTGAATTCAGAAATAAATTTGGATACTATCATATTAATTTTATTAGATTCTTAATAGTGTATATTTTCAAAAATATTAACTTTATATGAGTCCTATAATATTAATATTTAAGCACTTTTAGTAAAAAAAGTGCAAGTGTACTAAGGTATATGATCTCCTTAGTTCAATTACGTTCTAATTTATTTATTTTATTTCAGTTTAGTTAATTCAGATGAATAAAATTCAACTTAATTAGCATAATATTATAAATACATTTGTTTTTATTTCAGTTTGATTCATTATATTTTATTCACTTCGGTTTACCAAACTAAAAACCCTCGCTAAAGCATCAATGATTCCCTTAATGAAGATAAGGCTAAGTGTGATTAGTTAGCTTCAATTCAAATGTCTATTCAAAAGCAGAAATCATGTCTTAATCCAAGTTGCTCTTCGAATTAGATAACGCTATATATATCTTCTATAACATTCATATACCTTTAGTAATTGTCACCAAGAAAGCAACTCTATATATTATATAATATTAATCGACACCAATGATATTATGGTAGTCAATTTATAATGAAATAGTGACGTTCAGAGATCTGGACAACTCATGCAGTATTCTACAATTTAAAACATAGACTATATTACTGTTTTCTAACTATATTCGACTGAGCTTACACTGCCGATCGAACTGTTTATCTACTTTTCTGTTTAAATCTGTACTAAAATAAATTTATAGTTCCGTGACTAATGTTCATGACGTAAAATAGTGCTAATCCTTTTTTTATTGATTGTGTATTTTCAGTTTCGACGGGAAGGGTATGTTGAAGAAATACAGAGGTAAGAACATATTGTTTTCTGGGGATTCCCTAACCAGAGATCAGTACATGTCTTTCGTTTGCTTGCTCTACACGGCTGCACCACCTGGGACAAAGTACAACTACACCAGAGTTAACAAAGTCTCCACATTGCTATTTTTGGTAAGCCTCATCTATGCATACTTTGATACCACAAATCTGATGTTGATGGGGAGTTCAAACATAGATGAACTGAGTTGAATTGAAACCGACTGAATTACAATTGCTCTGCAAAGTATTATAAAAATACAGTGTTATAATTATTTCAATTTTAAGCTATGGTTTACCCTGTTAAGTCGGATTGAATCATGTAATTTACTTTTTCTTTGCATATATGATGTTTTTACACTTTAATACTATCAAAGATATTAAAAGATTAGTGTGTTAATCAGGTCAAATCGACAACGCCCTATTTTCTTGAGTTTATTTTTTCCGTCAACTAAAATGTCTTAAGTGTAAATTAATATAATAAGGGCAGCCCAATATAACTGAATTTTATCATATTATATTTTCAAACTGAATTTAATTAATGTACTTTCTTGATTTCAACTGAATCTGTACACTTAAACTTTTGTTAGTTCACTTAAAAAAATGTTTGATCATCAGTTCTTATAAGGTGTAAACCCAAAATAATGAGATACTTTGAAAATGTACAATATTACGAATATGACCAGATCAAATACGACAGTAATAAAAGTTATTCATTAATTTTAATGTTAAAAATTTTTTATCTTCGAATAAATGAATAATGCAATTACACATCCACGTGAATGCATTGAAATGAACTGATCTGATCTGATAACGAACGTATAGGCCTAAAGCAAGAGTAAGTGATTCTTTTGTTAATGTAACAGGATTATGGAATAAAAGTAACTCTGGATCGGAACTCATTCTTGGTAGATCTGGTACCGTCGAAGATAGGGTACTTACTAAAGCTAGATTCAGTTGCCCAGAAAGATGCACTGTGGCGGAACAACCACTTGATGGTCTTCAACACCGGCCACTGGTGGGGATATAAAGGAGCTCAGCAAGTGTACGTTTTAATTTCTTCATCATTATTAATTATTATTCAATCAAAATTGGGTCCAATATTCAATTAATGCCCTTTATTGAATATTAAATTATATATATTTTGAACAATATTTGCAGGTGGAAATACCTTCAGATTGGAAACAGGGTGGTGAAAGATATGGATCGGGCAGCTGCGATGGAGATCGCATTGAATACCTGGGCTAGATGGGTGAACAAGAACGTTGATCCAGCTAAAACCATGGTTTTCTATCTTGGATATTCTCCCTCACACTACATGTAAGAATTAATCACCCTAATTTACTTTTTGAATAAGTATCGAACTGAACTAAATTTACAGTTTGGGTCACATTACCGGTTCTATAATACTTGTCTTTTCATTTCGTTATTTTTTAGATCGATTCAGTACTTTTCTGCTTAGATCAATCTCTGCAAAAAATAAGCCGTAGTGAGCATATCTTTAGATGAAAGATGAAAAATAGTGTTACTCTTACTAAAAGTCACGCAAATAATAATTTAGCGAGACTTTTCATCAAATTAATTTTTGTTGATTTGAATTGATCTGAAGTATACATGTATTTGAAAATTAGTTTTGTCCTAAATTAATTAATTAGCAAAAGATTTTATCAAATTATATTTCAAAATCAATAATATGGACCATATATATTGACCATGCATTGTGTAACTATTATTTTTGGAAGTGTATTTTGTAATAATTGATGTGATATCACAGTGCGAAGGAGTGGAACGATCTCGAAGCAAATAGCTGTGCCGAAGCTAAAACGCCATTGCTAGGATCAGCTTACCCCGGCGGATCTTTGCCGACGCCGCTGGTGGTGCAGAAGAGAGTTGTTCAGAACATGACGGTTCCGGCGAAACTCTTGGACATCACGGCGCTCTCTCTTATGCGCATCGATGCTCATCCCGGCCATTATGCTTTCGGCAGCGGTGGCGTCGGCGGGAACGACTGCACACACTGGTGTGTCGGTGGACTCCCGGATACTTGGAATCTAATCATGTCTAATCTCATTTTTAAAGGGAAATCTTAGATTTATGTACTATTGTGGGAGAAAATGAAGGTAGATAATGATGATGATGATGATACATAGTGGACATACTCTTCATTGTAACATGTATTTATTATTTTTTTACTATTTTATGAGAAATTTTCTTTTCTGTAGTAAATGATGATAACTGGTCCAAACATTTTTGGCATTACATCCATCACGAATTAATAGATAAAGTAAAATTATAATATTCGAAAATTATATTTATCTGTCAATACTAACTATTACTCGTGAAGAAAAAGAGTTTTAATCAGAAACATGATTGCATTAGTAAGAGTCAAATACATGAAATTGCATCTTCAGCTAGGTAGCTACTGAAATATGAGATCTAGGACATTTGAAAAGGAAAATATTCTCGAAATTTTTCATCACATGACCATCCATAACTCCTGCCTCAATTGCAACATTTAGGTTTGATCAAATTTGAAAGGAGAGAGGTGGTTAAGATTGAATCTGAATTGTATCATAACTCGTGCAATTATCTTATTTAGTAAGAACTCCATAGCATGAATAATAGCAAGCAACTCAACTTTTACAACCGATTCTGCAACTGCAATTTCATATCTGATTTCTAACACCTGCGAACAGTGTCAATAAATATTATCACATTGCATCTGCCATGAACTGATTAACGAAGCAAAAATAAACATTTGATCAATCAAAAACTTTTGTAGTAGAGATTCACACTTTCTATCTTGGATGTTCCATGTTAAAGTTCATGAGTTTTCTGATAATTAGGAAAGAAAATGTGTGCTTGAAAGGCAAGGAAGAGCCGCATGAAGTTGTCACATTTTACTCGTGCTTTCTTAAAATGTGTGCCAAGTGTTTAAGGACGCTTGTTTCATTTGGTTTTGGAGTCCCGGTTCTTTTGAATTTTATCTCAAAGCTCAACTTCGTTTTGCACGTAAATGATTTTAATCAAAATTTTGATTTTTGGGTTACATGCTACTAAAAATCAAGAGTTATAATAATATTATTTTTTTAGAAAAATACTTGTAAAAATAGAAGAAATCGATGATTGATTTGATGAGAATAAGATCATAATCATTGTAATAGGATCATAGTACATAGTTGTACTCTCCTTTATACTCTCTTTGTATCCTATATATTGAGAATAATATAGACGCTAATATCATTTTTTTTTTACAACCGTCGCGTCTGTCTTTGATTCTTCTCCCTTTTCGATAAACACATAAAAATCCTCTCTTTTCCCCTCCTTCTTTCGTAAACCCTACTCATGAAATCAAAAAAATCCTCTGTCTTTTTTCAGTATGTTATTCTTCTCCTCCCGATGTCTGACGACGATGATAAACTTTCCTACAACAACATGATCCACTTGTTGAGAATCAACTTAGATGCTTCCAACTACAGGATGTGGAAGAAGTAAGTTACTATTCTCCTTTACTCCCAGAAGCTTTTGGAACTTTGTCATGCCCCCATGCTGATGCCGCCCTCATTCCTCCAGGCCACCACCGGCTCTTCCGGACATTACCTCAAGCAAGGACGAAGAGAGAAGGAGAAAACACCGCTTCTCATCATCAGACATATATTGATCGTATTCTGCCTTCTTTTTGGTATACACCGCATTAGAGGTACGGGTGGAAGAGCAGATGGCGGCCTAGAAGAATAAGGGCGGCGTCGGTATAGCGGGGCACGAAAGAATCCCATCGATGTCTCAAAAATTTTTGGGAGTGAAGGAGAATCGTAACTTGCTTCTTCCACATTATGAAGTTAGAAACATCCAACTTAGATTGCCAACAAGTGGATCATTTTGATGTAGGAAAGCTTATCTCCGTCGGTAGCCATCGGAAAAAAGAGAGGATCTTTATGTGTTTATGGATTACAGAAGAAGCAAGAAGAAGCAAAGACAGCCTCGGCTTTCGTAAAGAAAATTTTTTAGAGTATAAAAGACTAATACCATATTAGAAGGCTTGATATGTTAGCCTCTATATTATTTTCAATGTATAAAATACAAAGAAAAGTATTAAAAAAGAAGTACAACTAAATATACGTCATCTAATCACAATGACTATGATCGTATCTTCGTCAAATCAATAAGAAATTTCTTCTATTTTCACAATACCCATATTTTCAAAATAGTGAAAGCAAATCAGTATGGTCAAAAGAGTCTTATAATAGTTTGTTCTTATCATTTTGGACCGTTTTAATGATATTTTTACGATAACTTAGTTATAGATTTTGGATAAACTGTGCATAATCAAATCATTAGTGAAATGTAATAGCTCTACGGCTTAAAGAAGTATCCATGAAATTTAGGCCATCTTCCGTTGAATTTATTACAAAAATAGTTTAGTTTAGTTTAACAATTTATAAATCAGTTTAATATATATCAGCATCATCCTGATATTGACAATATCAGGCACCAATTAAATAACGACACATCATCTTTATCTAATTTATGATTGGGCCACGTGTTCAATCATTACTCAGACGGGTTTAGGCATTCTAAATTAGAGTTTTAGAACTTTACTAAAAATATCTTAACCAATTAAAACATTACAATTGTACACGTGTCATTATCTTATTGGTGTCTGATAAGGCCTGCATCAGGATCATCCGGATGAATGTTTTTCTCTTTATAAATTGATTAAATTTAAATTATTATTTTTATTTATTATTATTATTTACTTCAACTCAGTTTAGTTTAATTTAATTTAATCAGTTTAATTAAATCAATTTAAAAAGAAATAAGCCCACAGCTCATTGAGAATAGTTTGAAGCTGCTGTTTGGGGAAACTTATCCAAATGAACACTTTCTTGAACTTCTAGATCAGAACTTTCCGCTTTTTCTTTTATCCTGTTAAATCAAGGGAAAAAGAGCAGAAAATGAATATGAAATTTTGAAAATTGGGTAAAAGTTATGATAAGTTGGTTAATAGTAGAAGTTCACGATCACCTCGAATTAACTTTTTTTTTTTATGACAAATAGACTTTGATGTAGTGAGTTGGGATCCAATTGCACCTTTGAAAGAGGATAACTCAACAACTTTTTTTTTTTTTTTTTTGAAAAGAAAGAGGATAACTCAACAACTTGGTTAATTATATTCTCCTTTCCTTTCGTAGAAAGTATAATTTATTCTGGGAAAATAAAAAGTGTGTCCAATATTTCATCATTACCTGAACATTCTAGCAAGTTATTAAAATTTTAGAGATCACGCTATATAATTTTTGCTGGATTTTCAATAAAGTTTTGGGGAAAAAGTTTGCCTCTTCAATTATTTAACACAATTGTCATTTTAAATTTAAATATTCATATTCTTTTAAAATGTTACCATTTTAAAATTGAGAGGGTTTTGCGCATTACACGTTTTCATGAGGTAAAGTTTATATATTTGTATTATTAAGTTCTTAATATGATACATTTAATAGAAATTCTCAAAAAAAAACCGTCCAGTTGATAGATGGGACTGAAGAAAAAGGAAAAATATGTGCGAGAGTTTGGTTGAAAAGAAACTTAATACACGGTGGTCTTTTTGCAATTTTGTGAAATATGATTGATATAAATATGATATTTTCATTCTCTCTCCCCACTTTTTGATTTCTCCAGAACCGCCGCTCCCCATTCCTCTCCCCCAAATCCAAAACCTAATCTCTTCCATCTATGGCGGTTTTCCGATTCATATGTTAATTCAAGCGTGCAGAATAGCAAGTAAGGTTCCCGATCTCTTAATTTGGTCTGCTTTGTCGATTTGTTCGCGATTTTATTTTTTTGTTTTTGATTTGTTAGTGTTTAGTGTTGTAGAGCTGAGCGTCATGCTGTTCATGTTCATGTTTGGATGTTTAGATAATTTGATTTGTTTAGATTATCGTGTTCATCTTTGGGACTATAATGTTGACCTTATGTGCTTAAAACCCCATGTTCTGGTCTGTTAGAGGCATGAATGGCCAGATGTGAGGTTTGGTGCGTGAAAATTTCCTAGGGTAGCATGTGTGGATGTTCGTGTTCATGTTTGTGCCTATAATGTGGACCTTATGTGCTAAAATCCCCATTTTCTGGTCTGTTTGAGGCATGAATGGCCAAATGTGAGGTTTGGTGCGTGAAAATTGGCTAGGGTAGCATATTTAGATATTCATGTTCATGTTTAGAACTATAATGTGGACCTTATGTGCTTAAAACCCCATGTTCTGGTCTGTTAGAGGCATGAATGGCCAGATGTGAGGTTTGGTGTGTGAAAATTGGTTAGGGTAGCATGTGTGGATGTTCGTGTTCATGTTTGTGCCTATAATGTGGACCTTATGTGCTAAAATCCTCATTTTCTGGTCTATTTGAGGCATGATGGCCAAATGTGAGGTTTGGTGTGTGAAAATTGGCTATGGTAGCATGTGTAGATGTTCTTGTTCATGCTTGTGCCTATAATGTGTACCTTATGTGCTTAAAATCCCATTTTCTGGTCTGTTTGAGGCATGAATGGCCAGATGTGAGGTTTGGTGTGTGGAAATTGGCTAGGGTAGCATATTTAGATATTCGTGTTCATGTTTGGGACTATAATGTGGACTTTATGTGCTTAAAACCACATGTTCTGGTCTGTTAGAGGCATGAATGGCCAGATGTGAGGTTTGGTGTATGAAAATTGGCTATGGTAGCATGTGTAGATGTTCTTGTTCATGTTTGTGCCTATAATGTGTATCTTATGTGCTTAAAATCCCATTTTCTGGTCTGTTTGAGGCATGAATGGCCAGATGTGAGGTTTGGTGTGTGGAAATTGGTTAGGGTATAATGTTTAGATGTTTGTGTTCATGTTTGGGACAATAATATTGACCTTATGTGCTAAAATCCCCGTGTTCTGGTCTATTTGAGGCATGAATGGCCAGATGTGAGGTTTGGTGTGTGAAAATTGGCTAGGGCAGCATGTGTAGATGTTTTTGTTCATGTTTGTGCCTATAATGTGGACCTTATGTGCTTAAAATCCCATGTTCTGGTCTGTTTCAGACATGAATGGCCAGATGTGAGGTTTGGTGCGTGAAAATTGGCTAGGGTAGCATGTTGATGTTCGTGTTCATGTTTGGGACTATAATGTGGATCTTATGTGCTTAAAATCCCATGTTCTGGTCTGTTTGAGGCATGAATGGCTAGATGTGAGGTTTGGCGTGTGAAAAATTGGTTAGAGTAGCATGTTTAGATGTTCGTGTTCATGTTTGGTACTATAATGTGGATCTTATGTGCTTAAAAACCCATGTTCTGGTCTGTTTGAGGCATGAATGGCTAGATGTGAGGTTTGGCGTGTGAAAAATTGGTTAGAGTAGCATGTTTAGATGTTCGTGTTCATGTTTGGTACTATAATGTGGACTTTATGTGCTTAAAACCCCATGTTCTGATCTGTTTGAGGCATGAATGGCCATATGTGAGGTTTGATGAATGAAAATTGGTTAGAGTAGCATGTTCAGATGTTCGTGTTCATGTTTGGGACTATAATGTGGACCTTATGTGCTTAAAACCCCATTTTCTGATCTGTTTGAGGCATGAATGGCCAGATGTGAGGTTTGGTGTGTGAAAAATGGGCTAGTGTAGCATGTGTAGATGTTCATGTTCATGTTTGTGCCTATAATGTGGATCTTATGTGCTTAAAATCCCATGTTCTGGTCTGTTTGAGGCATGAATGGCTAGATGTGAGGTTTGGCGTGTGAAAAATTGGTTAGAGCAGCATGTTTAGATGTTCGTGTTCATGTTTGGTACTATAATGTGGACTTTATGTGCTTAAAACACCATGTTCTAATCTGTTTGAGGCATGAATGGCCAGATGTGAGGTTTGATGAATGAAAATTGGCTAGAGTAGCATGTTCAGATGTTCGTGTTCATGTTTAAGACTATAATGTGGACATTATGTGCTTAAAACCCCATGTTCTGGTCTGTTTGAGGCATGAATGGCTCGATGTGAGGTTTGGTGTGTGAAACATTGGGTAAGGTATCATGTTTAGATGTTCATGTTCATGTTTCTGCCTATAATGTGGACCTTATGTGTTAAAATTCCCATGTTCCGGTCTATTAGAAGCATGAATGGCCAGATGTGAGGTTTGGTGTGTGAAAATTGACTAGGGTAGCATATTTAGATGTTCATGTTTATGTTTCTGCCTATAATGTTGACCTTATGTGTTAGAATCCCCATGTTCTGGTATATTTGAGATATGAATGACCAGATGTGTGGTTTGATGTGTGAAAATTGGTTAGGGTAGCATGTTTAGATGTTCGTGTTCATGTTCGGGACTATAATGTGGATCTTATGTGCTAAAATACTCATTTTCTTGTAGAAACAAATGCAGAGATCATAACGCGGGTCGCTCAGTGAATAGTGCAGCCCAGTGAATAGTGACGGATCAGTGAATAGTGCGCGTGAATATAAACTATTTTAAGTAAATTGCAATTAAAGACCTCCTTGTTTTATTTTACAACAACATTACTATATAGTTCTTGGTCTATAATAGAGACGGTCTCTCCAGAAATTTTCTCTACTTTTAATTATTTATTTCATCACAAAATTCATTCAAAATCAAATGTTGTGAATGTTATTACATTATTAATTCAAATATTTATTTCATTAATTTAATTTAATTATATTTACTCCATTTTACTAAATTTTAAAATCTATTCAAATATTGTAAATGAATTAATTGAGTTAAAGTGATGAACAAAAATTACAAATCCACGGATGAATATAAAAAACAAATGAGAAATCATACGTTCTATCGTACGTGAGAGGTTAAGATTGGTTTCACCCAAATATTTTAAAATTATACTTATAATAAGACATGTTCAAATAGATATATCTTATGTAATATGCTTATATTTATATATATATATATATATATATATTAAAAGAACAATAAGTTTAAATACAACCGACTCACCTGAACCTGTTCGTCTTGAAATTCAAAATATAACAACTTGAGAATCAACGAATTTGACAGAATCAACACAAGATATGCCTAAGGATGTTTACTTTGAAGTTGATTAATTCAGTTGAGTTCGGATCTCATCTCCAGTCAAATTTGCATGAAAATTTGTTATGATTTTGAGGAAGATCCGGCGTGCATCAAGAGCCCATTCGATGCATGCAAATGTGCTATTAAAGGGACGGTCTGGCTATCAACTCAGCATCAGAGAATAAACATACACCTTGGGTATGCTTCATGGCTGAGATAGAACCTTTATCGTCTAGAGAAAAACAACCAAATCCAAAGACACAAGTCTTAATACCATGGAAGAAGGTGATCAATCAACATGCTGCACAAGGATTGATCAGCACTCTATGATCTGAATTTATGTGGTCACTTCCTCATCTTTTTTTTAAAAAAGCTTAAACATGGCGCATAATTAAGGATGTGAATAAAACTGCAAATGAACATTTTAATATTCAATTATGAAGAGGTGACATATTTTTCTGGAATGCTAAATGGCTTGGTAATCATGCACGCGTTGATGTCTGGGATGATGATTATGAGATACTTTTTCCTGAACTTACTGTAAAAGACTTTTGTTTTCAACAAAAGTCATATGTCAATCTTTTTTTGATATATGGGATAAAAGACTGTTTCTTGAAACATGGGCTATCTGGTGAATATCAACAGTAATTTCAAAAGAGTGCCCTTTATTTGATAACTATGATGATTTAATGATATGGAAGCCTATGCCTATTAGTAAATTTTATGTTGCATCAACATACAAGGTGATTAGACGTAAGAGATTGGAAGTAAACTGTTTCAGATATATGTGCCTAGGTATTTATGAAAGAAAATTTCAGTTTTCAGCTGGAAACTAATTAATAGAACTATTCTCATTGCTGATGTTTTGGAAGACCTTAATATTTATCAACCATCAATATGTGGTTTCAGCAATGTTTACTCAGATAGTTTGCATCACTGTTTCAGTAATTGTGAAAATATAGAATGGATGTGGACATTGGTAAATAGAATACATATGTATATATGATATTCCACATCACAGATTTGAATGTTTATGGGACTTTCTATATTTTTATTGGAATATGAAGGATGCCACATTTTTTAGAAAAACATTACAAGAATATTTCCGGTGTGATTGTTTGGTTTGTTTGGTGTACACATGGCAAGTGCTAGAGTCTCTTATATGTATGATGATATCACATCTGAGAGAACTAGCATCAGTAAACAAGTTTATCACATGATTGAGTCAATATTATACATGTACATACTATATCATGGTCAAAATTCAAATTCCCTGGTATGTATGGAATTGAGATTCCTTCTGCCGGGGTTCTAATTAGCCATGATAGAGTAATTAGCTAGAAATTACATGTTAATGTTTCCATTAAACTGAATTTTGATGGATCCTTGTTGAGGATGAGGTGCAGGTTTTTCCTTCAGAATAATGTGTGAAACATATTACATGCAAAGGCACAACCTTTGACTGTGACTGACTGGGTGGAAGCAGAATCTATTGCACTGGTCATTGGTTCGGAAGATGCTTATTTCCTAGACTACCAAGTGGAGACTAACTCTATGGTGCTACTCAAATTAGTTGAGAATAATATAGTGCTCCATGCAAGCTCAACCACATCATGAGGAACATATGGTCTCTTAAAAATTATGTGAATGTCTATATATATATATGTGTGTGTGTGTGTCTCTATATATATATATATATATAACAATTGTTGTTGCAGATGTTACAGCTAAAATTACTAGTGACTCAGATATTGCACACACTTAAGCATGCGACTCTCTGCGCAGACATATAAAGGAAATGGTTGAAATTGATAGCAAAAAACTTCTTTATTTACGAAATAGATAGTTTCTTTATCTTGGAATATTTTGTTGCTCTCGATCTCTGTTTTTTACAGAGTCTGGTGGCAAGCAATTGAACTTGGTGATGGAGCCTTATGAATAGAGGTGGACATTTTGACACTGATTGCTTCTGATACACTAAGAATCATCAGATGACAATGTTGATGCAACTTCACATTATGGAGGGGCATATGCTACAATCAGTAAACCAGTCAACTGTAATAACTTACTTCTAAACTCCGTACTCGTCGGTATAGTTGAGACTCACTTTTCGATCCCTAAATTACTTGCGAGTAGTGAGCCCTCCCATCAACATAATATAGTTTCACATGGTGGTTCCTAACATACTTGTGGGAGTTGACATAGGTGAAGATTCAAGATATATTTGCAAACTGTTTTTACATTTCTTGCAACAATGATACAATTGTATTGACTTTTAAACTCTAATCTATTGAAAGGCGATTTAAAGGTACGGTGAACATATAAATATCATTCCACCATTCTAGTGGTTTTTATTAAAATAAATAAATAAAGTGACCCTGAGTATTATTCCTTAAAAAAATTAAGAATTTTCTTGGCTCAATTCAATTATTTCCATTATCACAACAATTTTTCTTATAAACACAGCATTTATTAGTAGTAGTTCATAATTCTTAGAGAGAAAAATAAACGTCCTTTACAATCTGTCCAAAAAGAACACGCACTCACAAACTCTGCCTCTCCAAACTCCCATCACTCTCTAATAAATACCAAAATCAAGAATCGACGCACAGAGAGAAGCCAGAAAACGCAATATTGCTCTGTTCTTCTCTCACTTTTCTCTCTCAACCCATTCATATTTCTCACTTTCCAACCCAAAAATCATGCTTTTCGTTCTTCTCTTCCTTCTGTTCCTCTTTCCGGAGCTCCCCATTTCGTCCCCGGTCGCCGGAAAAAGCTCCAGCTCAAGCACAACCACCTGCGATTTCTTCAAGGGAAGCTGGGTTCTGAATCGAACCTATCCCGTTTACAATCCCACGGCATGCCCATTTATCCAGAAAGAGTTCAACTGCTTCAAGAACGGCCGGCCGGATCAGTACTACCAGCATTTTCGGTGGCAGCCTCTCGACTGCCAGTTATCCAGGTGACCATTTCCCCTCCCGTTTCAGTATTAATTATGCCTGCGTAGAAATTTCAGTTACGGAGTTTACCATATTAGATGTCACTGTTTAATTAGTTATTTCATGACTGTTAGTTTTACCGACAGTTTAGTGTGTCCAGAAAATGACAAGCGGCACCGCTCGTAGGTGTAAATAAATGAACTGGCATGTATTTTGCTTTTTTACTGTTGTTATTTAATTATACATATAATAATCAATATTCCGTCCCAATCAAATGATTTTACTTTCTATTTTAGAATGTCGCAATTAAAATATTTTATTTCTTTACTTGGAATTTTTTTTTAATCCATTTATTCTTAATAGATGTTTTAAATTAATTGACTTATATATTTCATTGGATGAAAATTATTTTTTTATTTTTTTACCATGTATTCTACAACAACATTATTTTTGTTAAGAATTGAGGTTCATCCCGCACACCTTTTAGTTAGAACGGAGGAAATATAATTATATGTAATGTGTAATAATATATATGATATATATTTGATCTAAATAAATGTATACTATAATATAATGTGAATTTAAATGAAAGAATGGGCGTCATGTGATTTTATAGCGGTGAAAAATGGCATCTGTGTCTTGTGGGTTTGCGGGCCGCAATGATTGACAGTTTTGGGACATCTTACCTTTGTTACTATTTGTTTATGTCAGCTTTGCAAAAACCCAAAAGTTTGTGTCCATATAGTTTAAGTGTAGCGGCCGACGCTAAATTAGGAGTTGAGTACAAGTTAAACTCATAGTAGTTTCGTTGGTGTCAGTTAATTATATTTTTACTAAACTGAACTGATCTAATTAAAAAAAAGCCCTTATAAACGTTATAAATATATATATATGCTTCATTTGAGTCTAATATATATAATTAAATGTAACATTTAAACGTAAATTTGAAAATATACACAAATTTATAAAAGTTAAAGATGATAAATATTATTAAATATTAAAAATATTATTTAAACAGTACAAATAAAAAACCTACAAATAAGAATTCCGACCAGCAAAGTGAGCAAAACAATGGTTGACACGGGTGTGTTAGCATCTGCGCAGGAACAGAGTTAGAATAGTGTTTCCCTTAGATTAGGTGTCACTAACAGTGAGATTAGTTGCAATAATTAAAGCAGCCAGATTTGTTAGATTAATGGAATGCAGTTGGATCCCTGTGATTCCCTTTGTTCTTCCTCACGTGAAATTATTAGCTTCTCCACCTCCCACATCATACTAGGTAGAATGTCTATTCCGTTTATCTGTAGATCAGATCGGTTCAGTTCAATTGATTTATACACGCCGGACTTATACATGTCCGAAAATATATATTTTATTTTAAATTGTAAATAAATAAAATACGTACTGCATCTAGCATAACTCCTATTTCTGATACTTGTTTTAAACTGAATTTTGGATGGGAAGCAGATTTGATGGCCGGAGATTCTTGCAAAAATACAAGGGGAAGAGCATAATGTTTGTTGGGGATTCATTGAGTAGAAACATGTGGGAATCCCTAATTTGCATGCTCTATACTTCCGGCTCGACCATGACCAATGAAACCATCGTCGGAGGAGATCTTTCCATCTTCACCTTCTCGGTAAGTTCAATAAATGATTTGACCATAAACGGCGATTTTCAATTACATTTCAGAATAACAGATTCGAACTTTTTTCCAGTTCATTTCCGGTAGTGTTGAATAACATGAGTTAATCAAATGAGGGGCCTTTTTATTTGTCTTTCACTTTGAACATGTTAATAGAGATTCCGATTGGCACCTTTTGTGGTTGCATATGATCCCAATTGTTCTTGTCACATGGATGTTACTTAAAGGTACTAAGTTTTAGAGTTGTATACGAAAATGCATAAATCTAAGTTGCCAAGGAGAGAAAGGGACATAAAGGCTGGTGGTCCTCGACCCAATTAAGTCCACTAATTGTGATGGAATTGCTGTGTAATTCCATGTACAACCACATGCTATTTAGCCCTACCAATGAAAAGGGCAATTTAACCACAATGTGTTATCAATTGAGCAAGATTCAATGCACTAATGAATCCTAATCTAGATGAACTATGTCAATTTAGGAAGGATAATCATCAAGAACAGTCTCTCTGTATAAAAATTACATTTTCAAATCTTACATTTCAGGAATATGGAGTGAAGATAATGCTAGAGAGGAACGTATACTTGGTGGATGTTGTTATGGAGAAAACGGGAAGGATACTCAAACTCGACACCATCGAGGGTGGGAGGCTGTGGAATGGGGTGGATGTGGTCATCTTTAACACTTGGCACTGGTGGAGCCGCCGCGGCCAAGGACAACCGTAAGACAGTCTCGCACAAGTCTCATTTAATTTTGAAGAAAATGATTCCCTAAATTTTAACATTGTCTTCCGTTTTTTTCAGATGGGATTATATTCGAGTAGGAAACAAAACATTCAAGGATATGGATCGTTTGCTTGCCTTTGAATTGGCACTCTATACATGGGCCAAATGGATAGATGACAAGATTGACCCTGCCAAAACAACAGTCTTTTTCCAGGGAATTTCTCCTTCCCACTACAAGTAAGTGCTCAAAAAATGGTCATTTTATAACAAATGTGTGACACTATTTGAATATAAACGATATAATGTGTCTGGACTGAGCAGTGGTACAGATTGGCACGACCCAACTGCAAAGAGTTGTCTCGGACAGAAACTGCCACTGGCCGGGACAACTTATCCGGGAGCAGTGCCGCCAGCGGTGGCGGTGCTGAAGAAAGTGCTGAACACAATCAAGAAGCCGGTGAAGTTGCTTGACATTACAAACCTTTCATTGTTGAGGAAAGATGGGCATCCTTCTACGTATGGTTTGGGGAGCACAAGTGGAGTGAATGACTGTAGCCATTGGTGCCTCCCTGGAGTTCCTGATACCTGGAATGAAATACTGTACAACATTTTGGTGGCTCAATCGGTTTAAATTAGGGCTGATGATATACCATTAATTTAGTATAAGCCATTTATACATGAGAAAATATATATACTAGTATCATTGATTTTTCTATACATATGGGTTTAAAGGTTAATTATTCTGTAGCCCAGAAAAGTGAATAAATGTAAGCTCAAATGAGCTATAGTTTGCTAGCGTTTATTCTACATTGCTTCGGAAAATTGGAATTGGTGAATTCGTATACTAGTGCGACATTCATTTTTTAAAAGAAATTATGGTTCCCTTCTTTGTTTTGCCTTCAATAAAATGCTTGAATTTTAATTTCATTTTAAAATAACATCCAACAACGACTATAATGTAATTATAGTACAGTTTAACTAGTTTATTAAAAGGTAATTGAGTTACATATCAACCATACTGATATCGCATGTACCGTTATTAATTTAGAGATCCAATTTAATATGACCATAACATCGCACTCGTGGATATTAATTTGCTACCTTGATAATTATTAAAATCACTCAGCAAATAGAAATTTCTTGTGAATCAATCACTATACCAACCAGGAATATGTTATAACTGCAATACCATTTCAAATATATAGAATTGAGCTGAATTTAACTGAAAAAATATTCATATAACCTGTACTAAACCCATATGTGTAGAAAACTCCCTCCATTCCAAAGTAATTTTGCACATGGGATTGGAGAGTTGAAATTTGATTGGGAGAATGAACGGAAAATATTGAGTTTGAGAAGAAAGTTGATGAAAATAATGGAGGAGATTGATTAAATTTTACTAAAAAACAAAGTGTACAGATTCAAATAGGACAAACAAATACGAAAGTGTGCAGATCATTGAGCGAATACGGAGAGAGTAATCAATTATACTGTATATATTTTTTTTATAACTGTAATAGCACGTGACCGTATTATCATTTACATTCTCCAAACCGCTAATAAATTGAAAAGGAAAACACGATCAAAAACCAAACACAAACTGAGAAAAAGTACAATATGAGATAGTACCTTTATTCCAATCTCTATTTCTGAGAGTGTATTAGTAACCAAATATAATACTAAGCATACACATGGTATTCGCAAAATCATAGGAAACATGAAGCATTGACTTTTACGTAATCATAAAAATATGAATCAGAAGAGCAGCCAGCTAAACTAATAATCACATCTAGAGAGTAATTTAAGAAAACAACTCACATGCTTAGAATATGTTCATATATGTGTTTCTGAGAATGCTGCATTGACAGAATTATCCCTCTCAAATCTATATTATGTTTCTCCAACATTGTTTCATAATCCAATCAAACTTCTCACAATTATATTTATGGACACACATATTCTCATATCAGTCAGATTTGTACATAAAATAAAACTTCACCTTGAAAAACAACATCAAACATTGTAATTGAAGATTTAAACCATCAAATTGAAGAATGATTCTGATGTAAACAATTTGCATTGACTTGATGAAGTGATTCGCACATCACTTGAATCTGAAAATGCTACACGTTATTTAAAATTTTGAATTCTTTTTAAAACTATCTTTAAATTAAATAACATTTGTGTCAAAAATCATAATCATAGTTATTTAATATTTCTTTTGTATTACTTATTTAATTAGTAAATAATTTAGTAATCGATTTTAAAATAATAATCAATAATTATATACTCATCATAAAACTTAATTACATTATATTAGATATAAATGTAATATATACATGTATATATATAAATTATTGTAATTATCAATTCAATTCAAATAAGAAATCCGAGTATTCTATCGGACTTCATCATGGCTTCAATTATCAGGTCCTGCTCACTCCAAACCAAGCTCAATTTGTTGATTCCTATGCTGCTATGGCTCCTTCACTTTTTCCTAATTTGGTGTCGCTTTGTGTCGCTTTGTGTTATACTTAGTATTTCACTAACAGGCTTTGATTTAGTCAAGAGTAATTATGGTAGTTTTTAGTTGGTATGGTTTAGTTTACAGCTCCATCTTCATGTTGCTATGATTTTGCTAGTGCATTATCATATTTTGAGGACTTTCGTCCCACTTTTGTAATCATTCTTGTGATGTATTTCTTGTCTTTATGGCCATCTCCTGGTTTGGGATACCAAATATAATTCACTCCACTAATAGTGGATTTAATTATTTAACAATGGAAAACCGAGTATTTTAATGTTGAAATGTATATTTATAATATTCTTAAAATTATATAAATATAATATTTATAAATATTATACATTAAATCTTGATCATATTCACATTATAATACTTGATTTTTTCTTGTTAATATTAAATAATATTGGTTCATAAACTTTTTTCTAATGTTCAGATAATTAATTAGGATTTATTCTTCCAATTAACATATTTAGTGTTCAGCAATTATCTAAATTTTATCAAACAACTGCACATTCAGTATTCAGCACTTATCATATTCAGACTTTAGCTTTCAGACTTCAGACTTCAGTTTTCAGATTTCAGTTTTATCAAACAGAGCCTCACATAGAATCAAGTCAATACTTGAACATCGATCTTTGATAAAATTTCACTTTTGATCATTCAACTATTTTTTGCCCAATTTTAATCATGAAACTTTATAAATGTTCCAAATTTGATCACTGCTAAGTTGGGTGTTAAGTGTCTAACGGTGCAACTATTCACATGGTAAATTGGTCTCAGTTGATCTTTTACATTATATCTTACGTGAACCAAAGCGGACTCGTTTCAACGATATTGACAATTTTTGATGATATTAGTCGCGTTTCAGCGGTTAACACAATTCCAAAGAAGAATTTTCCATGGTTGACAAAAAAATTTAAATTTGACCAAAATTGTTTCAACAAAATTTCATTGAAATCAATGCTGACATGGCGTGGTTGACTAGAAGGAGAGTTGAATTTTTTAGAAGGACCCGATTTGATTTCAACGAATTTGTTAAATTTCGTTGAACTACGTTTTGCAGTCATAATCCACTATTTAAATACACCGAATGAGCTCATTTTGGGCCCATTGAATATGCGTTTTAAATACCGGCCCATGCCATATCTCAACGTTTCTGAAATTAGATTTTCATTGAAATGAGATTGGGTAAAATAGCAAGAGTGAACGGCTGCGTTGGTCAATTAAATATTATGACATGTTTGAAAATGTGGGTTCTGATAAGTTCATGGTTCGTATTCGGACCTTATTCATACTCGGACCAGGGCCCGAGAAGGGTCGTGGGCTCGAGACACGCGGAGGGTGGATCCACAGGTCCATCAATCCTAATCCTTATAAGGAATACGTATATTATGAATGTTCTACAAGGAATACACATCTTCCTAAACATGGTAACACAACCATGACCGAAATACACTTCTACTATACATGGTAAAACAACTACTATTCTATAAGAGTTGTATTCATAGCATAAATACATATTTTGGTGATCTACAGATTGTAGCCATATAAATACCCTAAAGGTTTGGTAGACCTCTCCATCTAATCTCATACTACATACTTTACGCCTTAAGCAAATATACTGACTTGAGCGTCGGATTATCTATCCCCGGGACACCCGGGGCCTTTGTTTTGCAGATCAGTTCGTGAGAAGGGTTCGTGATCAAGCGCGGGTCGTAGACATCCATCAATTTGGCACGCCCAGTGGGATCCGCATGCTAATCTTGATCTATACGACCTCCTAACTCATGGCTGATCCGGCCGAAAACCTTCGTGGGAGTACACGAATCCGTTTCTCGGTCCCGACAGGAGTAAGAAGCATAAAAAACGACGAGATGAGCCACGCCAACAACCAGGGAGCAGGAAGGAGCATCAATGGTGTGCATCGATCGGTGCAAGAAGCCTCTCCCTGGGAGTGGGAGAGCAAAAGATCTCGCTTAGACAGAACTGTTACTTTTTCACATGAAGATGCGGTTCCTAATCAAATTCCCCATTCAGATCCCCTAGTGATTACGGTTGACATAAACCATAACATGATCAAAAGAGTTCTGGTGGATGGAGGAAGCGAAGTTGAAGTCATTTTTTTCAGTTGTTATGAACAGTTGGGATTGGACAAGAATAATCTAACGCCCACAAGCCCCATCTCAGGATTTACTGGCAATCATGTTACCCCTTTGGGAAAAACTATTTTACCAGTGCAAGTGAGAGACGGTTCTCGGAGTATAACCCTGCGTTGCACCTTTACGATCATCAATTCCAGAGCGCCATACAACATAATCCTTGGAAGGCCCTGGATGTACCAGGCAAAGGCAATTTGGTCCCCTTACCATTTGGTGATGAAGTTCCCCACCAACAAAGGGATTGCCACGGTCCGAGGTGATCAACAATTAGCTCGAATATACACAATTCAAGCTATCCGAGAACCAGAAAAGGATAATCTTGAGCCAGCCAAGTACTCCGAGTCCGAGCCGATGCAGCTCGGAGAATCAGGAACCGTCGAGGTTGGAACTCTCCTACCCCCTGAGATAAAGGCTAAACTACGAGATCTCCTCAACCTACATAAATGTTTTTTCCTGGGACACCAACGACTTGGTGGGAGTATCTCCTCGCCTGGCGGAGCATTACCTGAATATCAATCCCTCGCAAAAACCCATTAAGCATAAACGACGTATCTTCGCACTAGATCGAGTTGAAGCCATTGGTGATGAGGTAGACAAGCTACTTAAAGCCCGTATAATCGAAGAAGTGCAGTACCCAGAATGGATAGCTAACCCAGTAATGGTCAAGAAGCTAGACGGGAAATGGAGAATGTGCATCGATTTCACCAACTTGAACGATTGTTGTCCTAAAGACAACTATCCATTACCCTCGATTGACCGATTAGTTGAAGCGATTGCGGTATACCAAGTACTAGCCTTCTTTGATGCCTTTAAGGGATATCATCAGATCCCTATGGCAGAGCAAGATAAAGAAAAATCCTCCTTTATAACCGACAGGGAACTTTCTGCTACAAGATGATGCCTTTCGGATTAAAAAATTCCGGAGCTACTTACCAACGACTGGTAGACAAATTATTCAAATCTCAGATAGGGCGCAACCTCGAGATTTATGTGGATGACATGGTAGTAAAGAGCCGCAGCTATGATGCCTTCTTTGAAGATCTAAGGGAAACCTTCGACACGTTACAGACCTCCAACCTAAAGCTGAAACCCGCTAAATGTACCATAGGTGTTGGAGCGGGAAAATTCCTGGGACATATGGTATCCAATCGAGGAATCGAAGTAAACCCCGAGAAGATAGAGGCTTTACAAAATATGCAACTTCCAAAAACCGTCAAGGATGTGCAGAAGCTGACAGGGTCCCTTGCAGCCCTTAGTCGTTTCCTATCCAAAAGAGCAGAAAAACATCTACCCTTCTTTAATATCCATAAGAAGGCAAACCAGTTTGAGTGGTCGCATGAGTGCGGGGAAGCTTTCAAAGAACTTAAAAACCATCTTCGACAGCTTCCGACACTGTCAAAACCAGATAAAGGAGAGACTCTTTACTTATATATATCTGCATCCCAGCTAGCCACCAGAGCTGTATTGGTCAAGGAAAAGGAGGGATCGCAACATCGCATATACTATGTAAGCAGAGCCTTACAAGTTACAAGGGCCTGAGACCAGATATACTCCTCTCGAGCGCTTAATATTAGCTCTCGTGCATGCTTCTTGGCGGTTGAGACCATACTTCCAAGCACATACAATAGTCCTTCTAACCAACTACCCGATCAGGCAAATCCTCCAGAAGCCCGACACTTCGGGGCGGATGATGAAGTGGGCCATCGAATTGGGCGAACATGACATACAGTACAAACCTCGGACAACCATCAAGGGCCAGGCCTTATCTGATTTCATAATGGAGTCTGTTGAACCAGTGAAGATCGACAAACCAAACCCAGCTCCGGACTTCGGAAAAATGGCAACTATACGTGGATGGATCCTCCAACTCGGGGGAAAGCGGTGCTGGAGTCTTACTCACTAGCCCCGAGGGAAAGGATCATCCTTACGTTCTCCATTTTGATTTTCGAGCCACTAATAATGAAGCAGAATATGAAACCCTCATTATGGGGCTAAAACTAGCAAAGGACCTGAGGTCGACGACCTCGAAATCTTCAGTGACTCACAAATCGTGGTTCAACAGGTTAAAGGCGAATATGAAACTCGAGAGTAGTTAAGCCTCTCCTAAATCAATTCCGATATTATGAGTTGAATCATATTCCCCGAGAGGGTAACCATAATGCTGATGCACTTAGCAAACTTGCCTTCTCAGACCTTAACATAAGATCTTCTCAAGAATTGCTAATGGAAACCCCGGCGAATAGAAGTTACGAAGAGAGTAGCATCATGGTTGTTGACACCTCAGACACATGGATGAACCCCTACATTGAATACCTCCAAACGGGTACCCTTCCCGAGGACAAGCACCTGGCATGGAAGGTCCGAGTTAAGGCTCCGAAATATGTCATCCATGACAGCATCCTATACAAGGAAGGATACCTCCAACCTTTACTCAAGTGTGTTGGGCCTTCCGACGCTGAACACTTAGTACAAGAAGCACATGAAGGAGTTTGCGGTAGCCACCAAGGTCCACGTACCGTTACCCGAAAGCTCATACAGATGGGTTATTTCTGGCCTACGATGCTACAAGACGCCAAAAGATATATCGATTCTTGTCACCAGTGTCAGAGATTTGCTAAGATGATCCACGTGCCACGGGAGAATATGATTACCATCCAAGAATCCTGGCCATTTGTCCGATGAGGCATAGATCTCGTTGGACCTTTTCCTACGGACCCTGGTAACTTCAAGTACCTCATTGTGGCCATTGATTATTTCTCAAAATGGGTGGAAGTTGAAGCCTTGACCAGCATAACTGGCAAGACAGTTATCAACTTTTGCTGGAAGAATATCGTATGTCGCTATGGAATCCCGAGATACATAGTGACCAATAATGGAGCAAAATTTGCTAATGACCCCTTCAAGAAATGGTGTACGGAGTACGCCATACACCAGAAACTCACCTTGGTATACCATCCAAAAGCTAATGGCCAAGTAGAGGTTACGAACCGAACCTTGGTAAGCGGCATCAAGAAGCGCCTCGAAGGAGCTAAAGGAAACTGGATAAGAGAACTACCAAGCGTGATCTGGACCCATAGAATGACACCAGCCACAGCAACAGGAGAGACTCCTTATAGCTTAGTCTATGGGTCCGAAGCGGTCATCCCCATGGAGATTGGGGTCCCCTCTGCCCGTACTTCTCAACCAGATGATGAACATGGAACTACCAACGAGGAAAACCTTCGCCTCGATCTTGACCTCCTCGAGGAAAAAAGAGCTAACGCTACTATCCATGAGTCCAAGGTAAAGGAAAGAGTCAAGCGTTATCACGACAGAAGAGTCCGCTTGACCACCTTCGTCAAAGGAGACCTGGTAATGAGATTAAATGAGAAAAGTAAGAAAGAAGTGGAAGGGAAGCTAGCCCCGAACTGGGAAGGTCCATATCGAGTCCTAGAATCCCATCCAGGGGGAAGCTACCTCCTGGAAACCATGAAGGGGGAACCTATACCAGGAAGATGGAATGTGATTAACTTAGAAAGTATCACGGAAGATAAAAACTCAAGGGAGAGCCTCACAAAGGTTCGAGACTATCAAGAACGTCCGAGAAGCCTCATCAAGGTCCGAGACAAGTATACTCTAGCACAAACGGGTACTCAAACTCAAACCCACTATTTACTTTACTTCTATTCTTAAAGTTATAAACTTAGATTGAAGTCATGATATTTTTATACCTATCCTTATAACAAGCAATCTTAAATTCCCTTTCTAATAAGAGGATTTTTGTCTTAAGTATAACATTGATTGCTATTCAAAACAATATACTTTATAAAGTATATGATTGGTCAACTTATAAGTTGTTTGGATCCAATATTCAAATACCAATCATTTTGAATAAAAGAGATAGGTTCGAGATAAAGTACTTCAAAAAGTGCTTGATTGAGGTCTATAGCTCAAGAATCAATCATCTCAACATAAAGAGGAGAAACCTCAAAAACAAAAGTTGAAGTTCATATCAAAGGTGTTATTACATCAGAATATGATACTTCTAAAAAAGTCCCTCAAAAGGGGACAAATAGAGGAAAAACCTCGAACACAAATAGTTCATATCAAAGGTGTTATTACATCAGAATATGATACTTCTAAACAAGACCCTCAAAAGGGCACATAAGAGTCTAAACCTCGAACCTAAAAAGGACATATCAAAGGTGTTATTACATCAGAATATGGTACTTTTCAATATACCCAATAGGGTTTTCTAGGACTTCGCCAGAAGTGACACTTGAGAGATGGGCTATTGTCAACTTTTCTGCACGCTGTGACATTAAAGGCCTTGTCAAAGGACACCCAAGGAAGAAGCCAAACAACATTAAACTCGCAAAGTGTTCATCATGGATAATTGCGAGAACTTAACAACCGAGACTGGCGCTCCTTTCCAGTAAATCATAAAGACCGAGGCTGACAAGAAGATGCCAGCAAGTAAGGTAGCAAACCTACTGGAATTACTCAACCTTGCCAGCAGAAAGATCAAGCACCTCTTCAAGAGAAGGTAATTCAGGATACTTAGCTCTAATAAGCCTCAGTAAATCTCCTGATGTTACTATCTTCTTGGAGGGATCCAATGCATCCAAAAACTCGGCCCCAGGGATCCATCGTTTAGCAGTTAGAGCAGAAAGTTTATCAGCAGCATCTGGATGAGAAAAGATTTCCTCCATCACCTTCACCTCCTTCTCGGACTGGCATAGTTGCAGGACGCCACCCAAAATTTCATGCAGCTCAGAGGAATGGAATAAATCCCCATACTCCTCCCTATGGCTCTGAAACTCGGGGCTACAAGCAACAAAGGCACTCCAAAGCTTTAGGAGTCGTTTGGGCTCCTCTGGATCCTTCTCCGCGGCTTGATTTTGCGCCAGCTCCTCTGCAATATCCCGATAAGTCTCCAGCTCTTTATCCTGAAATTTCTTTGCCAACAGCAGGTCCTCTTTCTCGGTCTCCAGCTGTTTTACCCTGGCTTCCAGTTGAGTCACCTCCAACGAAGCCTGAACAGGAGGAGTAAGCGCGGCAGACTTGGTTGTCATAGTCAAAAGGGCGGCCTCCATCTCCTCCTTCTTTGCCCTGAAGGCCCGACACTTGACATGTAATTCCATCACAGAATCAGACAAGTACCGGATCACATCATTAGCTCGACACCCCAACGTGGACAGATCCGCCATCAGCTGTAAAGTGGAGGACATATAAAAACCTGATATTTGGGAAACCCGTATAGCATAGAGGGAAAGATAATTACCTCAGCGACGAAGGGATAATTCTTAGAAGACCTTCGAGAAATCTGACCATCCTCTTCCTTTGGGCAGTTCAGATATTACTTCAGTTTCTTCAAAGAAGTATCTTCAGATATCGCCAGCTCAAGGTCATATTCATCATCATCTGAGGACTCCCCAACCTCCGGTTCCATCTCCTCTGCCTCCTCATCTATGGCCTGAAGATTGACCTTCCCTTTCTTGATCTTTTTCTTTGGAGGAGAGGCTATATACATAAAGAAGAGCGTAAATATGCTAAGTAGAAGAAATATACAAGACAACTACGATGTTTCAAAATAGAAATTACCCGAAGAAGATTGGCTGGAAGAAGATTCACCCTGATTTCTGGATGATTTCCTAGAAGCCCGTTTCTTACCCTTCTTCTTCTCTCCCTGGATTTTATCAGGGATGGTCCAATCTCGATCCTTTTTCAGGAAACTAGACGTGGATTTGGATCGTGGAACGTCTAGCAGATAAGAATAGGTGATAGCAGGCCACTGCCACACCGAGCCATGAGCCCCCCGCACAAATCCTCCCTCCTGGAAGACGATCTTCTCCTTCACGAGCTTCTCAACGATGCCCTCCAAGTGAGCGGGAGTCTCAAAGACATCACGAGGCACAACATTCTTCGGCTTCGGAATACAGTCAGGAACCTCATATTTGGTCCGATCAAAGGTCAGCTGAATGTCCTTCCACCCGCCGCTATTGTCAGGAAAAGTGAAGACCTTGCCATGCCGAGGAGTGAGGGTAATATGCTCACGCTCCTTGAAACAGAATAGCTTGAACAAGCTTCTAAACAGATCCAAGCTTGGCTCATAGTCCTTCCGGGAGCACCAGGAGATGAAAGCCACCATTGTCACCATCACATTGGAGCGAATCTGACAAGGGTGAAGCCGATGATGCTGAAGAAACTGTGAAAACACGGGAGGAAAGGGAAAACTCAAACCCTGTTGCAGAAACCTGCCATATATTACTCCTCGAGTGGGGCTCACAAGATCTTTGACCGGAGAGGTCTTGTCCTCGAGCCTCAAATCAGCCTCGATGAGGTACGACAACCTGCATGACTTCAAAAATTGCAGGGTATTTTCGTCGACCACCTTGGTGACATCATTCGCACCATCGACGGCCGGAGCCCGTTTATCAACTTGGGGCTCTGCATTAGGGTCTATCTCTGACCCTGAGGCACCATTATCTAACACTACAGCTACCGCTTGCAGCGGTGTAGCAATGGTAACCTCCATCAACTCCCCAGATTCGACCTTAAGAACAAGGTATTCAAGTCACGAGCAACTGGGGCTCCTCCTTTGACAACATTATATACATTGCCAGGGGGAATACTGGAATTTACAGAAGACATGGCAATATAGATAATGGGGGGAATTGAATATATATGAAGGAAAGAAGACAAATTTTAAGAACTCTTTCTGAAGGCGGAAACGCAGAATACTTGGATGAAAATTGATGATAAACACAAGGAAAATTACTTGGTTATATAACCATTAATTAGCATGCATTTAAGCGGAGTAGTTACCTCGATTGGCGAAACGATACAGGCAGTTGGAAGGTTGGTCCTCCTCACTGCCATAAGATACAATGAATCAAGACCACGTGTCAGCCCCCTCAGAATTCAAGAAGGCAGATTCAGATCCAACCGTCCACGTGTCCTGATGGAATACGAAAGAACTTGAACCTAGATATTCAGAAGGGTAAGCCCGAAAGGAGAGTCTCCGAAGGACACCCCGAGCTTAACACCCCGAGTTAGTCTCCCTTGAGTTACTGGTCTTCCCTCGAGAAGCAGGTCTCTCCTTCAACCTTCAAGACAAACACTCTATATTCTGAAGATCTACCTAGGGGCTACTGATAAGTCCATGGTTCGTATTCGGACCTCATTCATACTCGGACCAGGGTCCGAGAAGGGTCGTGGACTCGAGACACGCGGAGGGTGGATCCACAGGTCCATCAATCCTAATCCTTATAAGGAATACGTATATTATGAATGTTCTACAAGGAATACACATCTTCCTAAACATGGTAACACAACCATATGACCGAAATACACTTCTACTATACATGGTAAAACAACTACTATTCTATAACAGTTGCATCCATACCATAAATACATATCCTTGTGATCTACGGATTGTAGCCATATAAATACCCTAAAGGTTTGGTAGACCTCTCCATCTAATCTCATACTACATACTTTACGCTTTAAGCAAATATACTGACTTGAGCGTTGGAGTGTCTATCCCCGGGACACCCGGACCTTTATTTTGCAGATCAGTTCATGAGCAGGGTTCGTGATCAAGCGCGGGTCGTAGACATCCATCAGGTTCCACATTCTTCCAAGATATTGTTTCAACAAAGCATAATGCAATTCGTTGAAATGATAATTGACTAATTAATTGGGCGTGCGAGTATTTTCATTTGACCCCATTAGTTTTGGGTGTTTGAGTGGGTTTATAACGGGGTTTTTTTCAAACGTCTTATGTGAGAAAGGCACAGTTGTAAATTAATACACCTGTCCAGTAGAGGAAGAACCATGTCGTTCTCGTTTCCTTAATTTTATTTAGCGCTGAAATGTATAAAAATTTGAAAAATGTCATAAAAACATCAGATTTTTTGACCTTTAAACCTGATTACTTTTTATAGTTATGTAAATTTTATTATGTATACGACATTTTTCGTCTAAATTTACTTTGTTATTAGTTCAATGAAAGGTAAGTGTAGTAAGAACTTCAATATCAAGAACTTGAGAAGTACTATTAAGACTATACATGTTAGTTTAGTATGTATATTTTGGAGTCATACCACCACTATATTTGTGATCATTTATTTTCAATACTAATAAAATTAAGTATATTTGAGTGTTTCGGATACATTCTAGCATAAATTCAATTATAAAACATTGATATGAACGTCCAGTTCAATAAATTATGAAAAATGTCATTAAACATCTAATTTTGACTTTTAAACTTGAATTTTTGATGATTATGTTAATTTTATAATGTATAAGACATGTTTTGTGTAAATTTACTTTGGTATTGGCTCGATGAAAGTTACGTGTAGTGAGAACTTTAGTTTTAAGAAATTAAGAAGCACTACTAAGACTAATTAACCATATATATTTTGGAGTCATATTTCGATAACAGTGGTGATCAATTTGATTCCATCAACATTATAAATATTATTTTCGTCACTAAAATTATAAAAGTAGATGTGAATGAAAAATATGCAATATATATGATTTATTCCGGAATGATGGAAGAAAAGTATATAATACAGAGTGCTTTCCGTAGAAGGATGGAAATGAAACCGAAATAATCATGAAGAAGCAGTACTGATGATCATGATTCATGAGGACACAAATAAAAAGTTCACTTCACTTCTTTAGAACTCCACCATAAATCTCATCATTTTTCTTAATTATAAAATCGATCCATATAAAATATTTTGAATATGTATAAATATTCAGTCATTTTCTTTCTCTCCAAATACTGTGTTCTGATAATATGAATCCACTTCTGGTTTCTGTTTCAGTATTTGTGTTGCAGATACTTCTTCTTCTCCGGCCATCCAATGGCACCTTGCTAGACCAGTCCAACGGCTGCGATTTGTTCCAGGGAAGCTGGATATACGACGATGAGTATCCACTGTATCACGCTTCATCCTGTCCGTTCATCGAGAAATCTTTCGACTGCGAAGGAAATGGCCGTCCTGATCTTCAGTATCTCAAGTATAAATGGAAGCCAACCGGCTGTGATCTCCCAACGTGAGTCCCAAGGACAATATAATTTCTTCGAATATTAAAGCCTGATTTAGTTTTATTTAAAAAATTTTAATGATTAAGGGCATATTGTTCTGAAATTATTTTTTGTTGAACTAGACTAAATTAAATCTAACTAAATTGAATTGTTCTAGAAAATGTCGATACACCGATAATTTTAATTTATTATGAAAAGTATGAAGATCATGTGTTTACGACTTTGTTACACGATAGTATTGCATTGTCCACTCGTTGATTTTAAACGTGAGTATAGATACAATTTCTAATTTGTCTGTATTAAATTGTACATTTCTTTATCGTGTTTTTAATACACACTTAACTATATTTATGAGTTATTATTTACATAACAATGTCAAATATTAAAATTATAAAATACATATAGACTCTAGTGAAATCCTCATATGCTAATATTATTAATAAATATACTGCCTTTTCGTGTTATGATTAAATATATATTATGTGTTTCAAAATTTAATATAAAATGTGCAGTTTGATATAGAAGTTAATAAAAGAGGTTTTGGAGATGCAGATTTAATGGAGTGGAATTGTTGAAGATGTTAAGAGGGAAGAAGATATTGTTCGTAGGAGATTCACTCAGCTTGAATCAATGGCAATCCCTAACCTGCATGCTGCATGCTTCTCAATCATCAACAAACTTCACTCTCCAGAAGAATGGCAACCTCTCCACTTTTACTTTTCCGGTAAGAAATTGAATTGTCATACGTTACTCTGAAACGGATAATGTGTCGTGTCTTATCCTAAAATCCGACACGAAAATATGAAAATTTTAAAGTAATATAAATTAAATAGCACTAACCATGTCATATTTTGTACCGTGTCATGTCAGACACAGATCCGACATGAAGACACGTCACTAACTAAATTACACTAAACTGTCATGTCTTATTTTAAGAACCGATACGAGATATGGAAAGTTTAAAGTAATATAGACAATAACACTAAACTGTCATATTTTATATCATATCTGACACAGATTGGAAACGCGAACGTGGCACTAAACTGCCATGTCGGATCCCCTTTCCCATAAACAAATAGTTTTTAGCTTAATTGTTATTGATGGTCTATTTTCCACTGCATATTTGTATATAATTGAATTGAGCTAAAATATAATATATGAGCTGAAAATTTTAAAATAATTAGATAAGTTGAGGCGTACCGATTTTCGACCTTCTGTATATAACTAAAAGTTATTGGCTACTTAACTATTGCAGGAATATCAGGTTTCATTGGTGCTATCAAGAAATGCATTTTTGGTGGATTTGGTGCAAGAAAAAATTGGAAGGGTTTTGAGACTTGATTCGATTAGAAATGGAGCTTCTTGGAGAGGATATGATGTGCTCATTTTTAATACTTGGCACTGGTGGCTTCATAAAGGAAACCTAAAAGCGTGAGAATATATTCATATTTTTCTATATTTTCTCTACATATTTTTCTAACAATAATATGAACATTTAGAAACATCATGAAATAGAAAATGTGCATAACTAGTTTTTTTAAGACGTTTATTTTTGACAATAATTATATTTTGAATGTCAGGTGGGATTTTATTCGAGAAGGGAAAAAACTGTACAAAGATATGGACCGTTTGGTTGCATTCAAGAAGGGCCTAAAAACTTGGGCCAAATGGGTGGACTCTAACATCAAGCTCTCCAAAACCAAGGTTTTTTTCCAGGGCATCTCACCTACACATTATGAGTAAGTCTCACTTAACTGTGACAAATTGAAAGACATACCAGTGCAATTTGTTTAGAATGTGATTATTCGTGGTCTGATATTTTATATTTATATCCAAAATATTATTATATCAAAGTACATAAAATGTATGGATAATAATGTTACTTTGTAAAATACTAAATTATAATTAGTATTCTAGTATATTTATAGTTTATTAATCAAACATTTGTAAACTGAATTCGCATGTAGTGGCAAGGAATGGGGTGCTCCAAAATCTTCCTGCATTGGGGAAATGCAGCCAATCATGAACACTTCATATCCTGGCGGATCACCGGCATCAGTTGAAGTTGTGAAGGAAGTTTTGGTAAACATGTCGACTCTAGTTGCTTTGTTAGACATTACCACCCTTTCACAATTGAGAAAAGACGGTCACCCTTCCCTATACGATTCTGGCAACCACCAAGGAAGGGATTGTAGTCATTGGTGTCTTACTGGTGTTCCTGATACTTGGAATCAACTTTTCTATGCTATTCTCGTCTCACAAACTTAAAATGAGGGAATATATTTATTTGGATTTAACAAAATTGTAAGTGTAAGTATTTCCTAAAAAGTGGGTATGAAGGAAGTGTATTGCACTTTTTTTTTTTTCAACTTACAAATTTTTAGTAATTGATATAATTTTATTTTTTCAGAATGTTTTGTGTTTTTTCTTAATCATCAAAGATGGAGAGATTTTGTTGGGCGCTCTAAATTTGAAATAACCAAAAAAACATAAAAATGAATTGAAAACCAAAAGAGGCTCAGTTTGTACATGACAATGTGATAGAAATATAGCTTAGAAACTCGGCCAAAAATTACCATAAGCTAGGGAACTATACAAAAAAATGTATTTTCAATAACAAATCAGGAATCTGATTAGTAATCGACACCTTCAACCACAACTTAGTTACCCAGTGGAGAAAAATGAAGATAGATGAATATATACCCATAAACCATTAGCTAAGTATGGATGTGACAATTGTCTTTGGAAGAATGGGGGTGGTCATTGAATCTAAGAAGTATTAGCCATATTCTAGAATGCAAAGAGACCATCCTTGTCTTCAGTAGCAAAGAAAGTTGAGCAAGAATAAAATTATCAAATAAATTAAGTGATGTGCAGAGAAATCCTAATGGCGGGAAAATTTGATTGATCAAGCAATAATATAGCTCTAATATGAAGGGGTATATTTTCCCAAATGTTTGTTGTTTTGATTTGGTGGAACGAAAATACTTGCTAAAGATTCCACTGGCATATTTACCTCCCTGAATGTGTAAGCTGCATTATTATAAAACAATATTATTTTACTTTTTTTTAGATGGAAATGGTCATACAAAACTGTTGAAGGACACATCTAAGTGCTCAAGCTGATAACATGACCTAAGCTGATCAGAAATTCCATAACTAAACTTGTTCTTCCTCAAAATCAGTCTTACAATTTTGCAACCTACTTGAGGAAATCTAGGATGCAACAACGGAAAGTCTATCAAGGGTTGTCAAACAATACTAGATATTGTACACAATGAAGCATATGATTTCTGATTGTTCTCTACATCTGTAATCAGTTTCGCTACGATCCCTCATCTCATTAGTGACTTCACGATCCGATTCTGAACATCAAGATAATCATGTACTATTTCAGTTGCTGAAAACTCATCTTTCAACCTCTTATAAAGAGAATAGTCATTGCTTCCACTGGTTTCAACAAATAATCTATGGACAAGGATGTGAACTCCTCGTTCAAGTATGTATAACATACGCCTGCAAGTTCCTCCCTCTTTGACAGTTCAGACATAAATGTCTCCAGTATCCCACTCCCATTGTCGTTTACTCTATCTAGCCGGCGGTTGAAAGAGTAACCAATCACAAGGCCACTCAAATTTTCCTCTGAAAACAGAACTTTAAGAGTAGTGGTTATCTCTTTAAAGTTAGTCGTCCTACCATGCTTGTCTCTATCGCGTCTCAAAACCATGAGAGGTGATGCTGTTTGATAATCAGGATTTGAAACCGCCAAACCGACGTGTATTTGACCCACGTCCAAACCAAGCAAACGACAGTTCTTCTTCGGTGCATTTTCTTGCATTTTACCTAAACACATATAGAGAACAACATCCGGTGAAAAGTGATGTAATTAAGAATCATTTAGACCGCATTCAAACAATCAGATTCAACAATGAATCGGTCGTGGCTATAATAAAATCAAAAAATAAAATTAGCTCTAATGGCCTTAATTTAGCTTCTAAGGGAGATTGTGCTTTAGTATAAGAGCATTCACTAGCAATATATACTACATTTATCCATTTGAATGTTACCAATGCCATAAACTTTGTTTACAGAATCGCAAGCACTATTCACATTTACCTTGACCTTAACTAAGACTTAACTAAAGAGTAGTAGAAATTCTTGGCTTGGAATGATGCAAATATTGTGGTATAAAATTATACAGAACTAGTTCTATAATTATAAAAAAAATAGAATTATATAGTTTTCTATGATTGTTAATTTAAGAAATTATTATTGTATTAGTTTGAGGGTTGGTTTTTACTTGTAATGAGAAGATAGATGCAATGAGGTCATTGAATAAAACTTATACTTAGAGTTGCATTAGTACATATTGAATTTAGTTTGCTTTTCGATTAAATAATAACAATATGAACGCAAAACAAAGGTGACCAAAATATGACTCTAGTTTGGTAAGACTTTAGTGAAACTATGTATATTTTTATAAAGTTTTAGCGTTGGGTCACTGGACAGATTTGTAGGAATTGAAAACTTTGTAATTCGTTTTCTTGTGGCACTGAACATAGTTTTGTTTATGACTTTTTATTTCGACTATGTTCATTATTTAATTTAGCCTAATCAACTATTATGTACGTGGAATAGACTGAGATTTGATGCAAGGACAAAGACAATGACAAAGTCATAATAGTCATCGAGGTCTTACGTGGTATTAGTTTAACAAATTTGAAATATTACAAAGCAATAGATAGTTTAGTTTGAATTTGTACCGACGGGGTACCGGGTACAGTTATAGTAGGAGTCCCCATTACCTCCAACAACAGAAAATAACCATTCTTTGTGGTTACTTTGGTTGGATGTTTGGATGGTGCAAGTCTAACCACCACAACCTTCCTCATAAGAAATGTGGATTTGTATTCGGTTGCATTCAAGATCAGGGAAGATATTACAAAATGAGGAGTGGCAAAAACCAGATAAGTCAGACACTAATTTGGAGGGAACATCTTTAGATCTAGGATTTCAATAATTTTCTTACCAAAAGTACCCGAACTTTTTGGAGTACAAGGGAGTAGAAGCTTTGTTTAGAGCTTTGCAAAATCTCCACCATGTTTCTGTTCTGGTGAAGGTGCAAGGTATTAAAAATGATCTTCTATCACATTGCAGAAGTCGCTAAGTTCATTGAGATTAGAAGTTTGTTGTTACAAGTTTTGATTGATGAGATGGATGTCGGGTTTCAAATAAGCTGAGAGGGTTGATGAATGAATGACATCTGTTTTATTATGTCTTGATTAACACTAATCTCTCATCACTTAAGGTTCATTGTGCTCAAAGAGCATGGGCATGACCAACTTGAGAGATTACAATATTTTAGAGCGAATCACAACATTCCTCTTGCCACTCCGGAACAAGGTAAATATTAATCAATGGATGAATATCTTAAATATTCCTCTTGAAATACTCCTCTTCATGTTGATCTATAGTTTTCAAAAACGGATATGAAGTTTATCAGGTTATGAATAATTAAAAAAATTGACACTTTCTTGAAATGTTTAAGGTAAGCGAATAAGGCAAAGTGCTAGAAAAGAGAGTGCATAGATTGAAATGATCAGTTTCATTCAAAACCGATCATAGCTTCGAAGCCTGAGAAAATGGTAGAGATTTTGGACAGATTAATGCCGAGACAGAGAGCTGACATAAACAACATAGGATTTGGTGGCCTTTTACACATGAATCTCCTCAATGTTCCAAACGAAATGGATAGCTGGCTTCTCAACTCCTTCAATCCCCATTCTCGTACCATGATGTTGGACGGAAAACCTCTGTACGCAATAACTCCTGCAGATGTCCATGATCTCTTTTTGCTCCCCAACATCCCGACCAAACATGTTGAAGAGGATGTCCTAGATAAGGATGCTCGCAAAATCAGACAATCCTGGAAAGGTGATCATGGTTTTGATTTTAAGACAAATCTGAACGAGGTCAAGTGATGCTAAGATTTGAGGATGAGGAGAAGATTTCAAGCGCATGTTTGTTCTCTACGTTGTCTCCTACTTCTTAGCTCCGTTGTCGGGCACTGACGTGGACTTCCTAACCTTAAAATCCACCTTAGTTGCTGACAACATTAGCAAGTATGATTGGTGTGGATTTGTTCTTGACAAGACTTGTGAGGCTATGATAAGGTTTAACACGGAATTGGACAGGAAATAGAAGTTGCTGATAACTTTTGAAGGCTGCTTAATTTTGTGGTATGCTGCCTTGCTTTATCTATTTATATACCAGTATCATGTAAGAAATAATACTTAGGCCTTGTTTATAAGTGAAGTCGATTTAAATCCGTAAGATATAATCTCAAGAGAACAGCGCCTTAATCTTCATTGTTCATTTGTTGTATGAATGATCATCTTCCATTTGCTTGCAGGAAATGAGAGCAATGCATGTGAATCTGCTAGAGCTCTTCTCCCCGGTCTAGTTAGTATTTGTGTTACTAGCAGTATTGATTATTAGTATAGTTACCCTTTAGCTAAAATATTTCTTACTCTTCGGATGGAGCATGGTAAAAAAGTACTTACATTTCCAGAATTGCTAAATTTTCACCGGATCATTACTGTACGTAGTTACTGTCAATAGTTAAGGATCATTACTATGTCCTTAGTTGATCATAATATTTTACCATGTATGCCCCCTTTCGTCAAATAATGTTTTAAAATTTGATCATTGATATGTTCAATAGTGTGTGTGTATACAATCTATACAAAATTGATTTTGAAAGTATATAGTATTTTTATTCTTTATCATTTCAATTTTTTAAGAAAAAATCTAGAATTGTTTGACATGAAAAAAAATGTATTTGTAACCGGTCTACAACATCTACAAGTGAGTAGGTATCCAACAAGAGTCTTGGAGAGCCAAGCTACAAATTAAAAATCTTAAATGTAAAATCGTACTGACACTGAAAGTTGATGGCTCTACTTCTTATTCTCCCCGCACTAGATTGATAAAAAACAATTCCCTTTACAAACCGAAAATCCTTAATACATGTAAAGTGACGGGGTCTTGCACAAATAACAGAGTTCTACATTGGCATGACAATGATAAGATCGATGTGTTTGAGAGCACCTCACAAACTCTTTCGGGCCACAAGTTTGCATTTTGATCCACACAAAGATGTTAATTTACTAATCCACCAGTTTTTGTCAAGGCTTATTAAGTCGAAATTAAGGAGAGATTCAACAAAATTCTCTATGGGTTCTAACTCAAAAATCAGCCCTGTTTGGGATCCAAGGGTCGTGATAAACACTTGCATTATAGCCTGTGACAATCTACTTTTGGATGTTATACATCAATCCCCTTAAAAATATATGTTTCGCCCGGACAGAGATGGATCTGTCCCCAAGAATTGTCTTAAATATTGACAAGTTTGCATGATACTTGTCCTTGACTACTCTTGAAAATAGAGAGTTTGGCGCTGTCAATAACCACCATACTTGTTTTATTAGCGTAGCAAGATTTGTCAATTCCAACTATGGAGAGCCCAAACCGGCCTCTAAATTTCGACTTCACAAGGACTTCCCATGTGATCTAGTGTATCTTCATATTCTCTTCCGCTCCACCATCACCACCACCACCTCCCTCAAAATTATATCCGGAATGATAAGATAACTCATCGTATCGTATAATATTTTTGAAATATTTTTCACAAATCACCCATCAATTCTTTGTTTATTTTTATCTTTGAAGAACGGGAAAGGAGATTACTACTAATACACAATTTAAATTATAAATATAATTGGGACGGTGAATATATGAAAACTTACCGTTTAAAAATATACATTTACTATGAAATGAACATATTACTTGCTACATCGATATAATTTTATAATTAATACTTGCTAAGTTATAAAAAAAAGATTTGGTGAAATAAATTCTTGAGGGTGGATAATTGGAAATGAGATGCATATATCTATCTCACTATCTGGACAGACTGTACTGCAACAACATATAGTGGGAGAGATTCAGACATATTCATAACGACAAAACAAGTATCCAACACGCCAATATTCACACTATTTTCACTGCACTTTTTCTCAGTTTGTATGCACTTTCTTACATGATTTGATTTTTAAAAGAAAACACTGACCTTTCAGAAACAGTCCCCTTTTAAATAAACACAAACAGATCGATTCCCCCCTTCCATCTTCCCATCTTGCACAAAATGCCCAGTCCAAAGCTACTCATTTGCTTGGTTTTAGTGATTGTCTGCATTCCCAGAAGATTAAACCTGGTTTTCGTCGAATCAAAATGTGATCTTTTCAAAGGGGGCTGGGTTCTCGATGATTCCCATGAACTCTACTATGATGCATTGAGCTGCCCCTTCATTCACCCTGGCCTCAACTGCCAGAAGAATGGCCGGCCTGACGATCTGTATTTGAAGTACAGATGGAGTCCAGTTCACTGCCATCTTTCCCGGTAAGAATTTGATGGTTTTCTGAGTACCATTTTGAGTTTGATTCTGTACTGATGAACAAGTTCCTTATCACAGGTTTGATGGTCTGAAATTTATGCATAAGTTTAGAGGTAAGAGAATTATGTTCGTCGGGGATTCGCTAGGCAGCAACCAATGGCAATCACTGGCTTGTATGCTTCACTCTGCTGCCCCAAATGCTAAGTATAGCTTGGACACAAGAGGGCAGCTAGTGGTTCTCTTTTTCCCGGTATGTTTAGTGAACATAATTTTTATTTTTAAGGTTGATTTGTTAAAAAGAAAATGTAAAAATTGCGTTTTTAAAACTATTTTAGCATTGATTTGCCTCATTTTGCTTGTTGTAGGAATATGAGATGCATGTGATGTACTTAAAGAATGGATTTTTGGTGGATTTGGTGGGTGGGAGAGAAGGCAAGACTTTGAAGCTGGATAGCATCAGCAAGACTAAACTCTGGAATGGTGTTGATGTTCTTATCTTTGACACATACCATTGGTGGATGCATACTGGAAAGGCCAAAATGTACGAGTTTCTTGTTTTTTTCTGCAAAAAATCGTGTTTTTAGACCTAAAATGCGTCGTTTTCAGATGGAGTTCTTACCAGATTGGTAGCAATGTGATCAAGGACATGGATATCATGGAAGCATTCAAGGCTGGATTGACTACATGGGCTAACTGGGTAGATTCAAATGTCGATCCTAGTAAAACACGAGTTTTCTTTCAAGGGATTACTGCTGTTCATTACGAGTAAGCACCTTCTGTTTGTTTTGAGTCTGCCAATTCGATGAATGCAGTTTCCTGACCTGTTTTTTAAATGTCTGAACTTGCCAGTGGAAATACTTGGAGTGAACCTGCAGTGCAGAACTGCTCTGGCCAAACGAGACCATTAGCTGGAGCAGATTACCCGGGGCAACATTATCCAGGAGAGATCGTGATCAAGGAAGTCATCGATGGCATGAAAACGCCGGTTTACCTGCTAGATTTAGCGCTGCTTACTCAGTTAAGAAAGGATGGACATCCAGGAATGTATGCAGATGCAGGCCTTGATTGTAGTCACTGGTGTCTAGCTGGTGTTCCAGACACCTGGAATGAAATTCTGTACACAATTCTTTTGAATTCCTAACATAACCTGGAATGAAATTCTGTACACAGTTTTTTTTTTTTTCGATTTCTTATCATAAGCCATTTTTTGGTGAATGGTTTTGAGTTATTCGGTAAAAGCAGTAGATTGCAACTTCTAATTCACATATCTTGAAGCAAATACAATGGAGTTTAAGGCTAAGTTTGATAAATGACCAAAGGCCTTCTGCAAAATGAGCTACAAAGGTGGATTAACAGCTTATAGAACAGAAAAGGGATGATTAACTTGTATGAACAGAACAGCAGCAGATCACACACTTATAGCCGAATCCAACTGGACTTCGATTCTATAATCTAGACCTTCATAATTCTCTTGTCATGAATGGGCAACTCAGCAGGCATTTGTGCTTCATGGGGATGGGTTGGACCTTTGTATACTTTGAGATGGTTGAAGAGAGCCCTTCCCAGCTGCACAAGGAACGAAGAAAATCTTTAAAATGTGGCAAACACAACATATATATGCACCAAGTATAGTGAAAACATAATGGAAATTGAGCCAAGTGCGTGAATTTGAGTCAGCATTACAATCAACATCTTGAATGAAGATCAAATGAATTAAACTCAAGATCGATCCTTTTGCTGAATTATGGTCACGTTTAGAATATATAACTTGCCTTGAGTTATGTTCAAGAGGTACAGCTAATTAGTAAGAAAAATGTGGAGAATGTGGAGAATGTGAACAAGAAAATGGCGAGAAGTGCATCTAGATGTCATTATAATCTACAAGCAGTTCAGTGAAGGCAAAGTGGCTAGTTGTTTAAAATGGTAAACCACAAGCATATAGATAGCCAGGTGGGAAGTAACTAACCCGTCCTTTCGGGAGCATTCCGCGAACAGCATGCTCAACGATTCTTTCTGGAATTCTCTTTTGAAGCTGATCAAAAGTTTCCACTTTCATCCCTCCAGGTCTCCCTGAATGCCTTCGGTACAGCTTTTGGCTTCTCTTCTTTCCAGAAACAGCTACTTTATCAGCATTCACCTGTATGCAACAAGCATCAGAAACATAAGAGCTCAACTAAGACGAAGGGTCGCCCAGTTTCATTAACATAAAATTTCATCGATGAACCAAACAAGATTATATAGTTAAATCATCCTCGTTAAACTCAGCACAAATAACCCTCATAATCTATCATATATTGACATATTAAACATTTGATTTCACGATACCAAATTACCACCATTCACCTTTTATAAAGTGCTGCACTATGAATGATAGAACTGGACCTGGAACTAAACACAGTTTAAAGACCGTAGAGAAAACAGTCAAAACACCAAGCACAAACACAGATATATATCAACACTACACAAAGCAATAAAATTTGAGGTAGCAGCTCAAAAGAGTTCCCAAGACCGTCCAACAGCTTTCAAAAAGAAACATACCACAATGACGAAGGCTCCCATGTCCACACTAGGAGTATAGGTCGCGAGATTCTTTCCTCTAATATGGATGGCAATGGTGGAAGCCAGTCTTCCAAGAATTTTATCAGTTGCATCCACGACAAACCACGGCTTATCAGTGTTTACATGATCTGCAGCTTTAGGGTACCATGTCTCATTCCAAATATCCTAAGAGAGCCAATAAAAAAGTAATTTGGCTTCAAACCTTAGGGTGAACGAAGATGAAACAAAAGCAAGAATGTAATGTTTCTGATCAGACTACTGCATCGTATACTCCAGCCATTCCAATAAGCAAACAACAAGTCAATTAACTTCTCCTCTTCTGCAACTTTCTAGTTCCATACTGGAACAATAAACACAAACTATAGCGACATTAACATTAAATTCAATGAAAAACTGCATATATACGCAGCTGTACTGTATGAACAGCTCAAATTTACACAATACTAACAATAAATCATACATAAAAACTGGTATAGAACCAACAATGGAAACTCCATTTCGGTATTTCATTCCCACCAATGAAAATAAACCATAAAACCAAAGGAATTATCCTGTTCAGTCCATTACTAGCCTCTCAAGTCTCAATTTTCATACTGCCAAGCCAACATAAACATTATCCTATCCTAATTGCACTGATGGAAGGGGCCACATTTAGAGACACAGAAACACACCAAATTCCAACCCCTTCTCAACAATTCAGTCTCTGAGCAGCAAATGAGTAACATTTAACAGAAAAAGAAATGGATTTTTACCGGGCCATTGATTTCAGATTCTTCAAACATCCACCTCTGGTCCACGGGGATGTGCACGGGAGCTTCTTTGCTCCGGCAACGAACAAGTGCAGTTCGATTGGTCGTGATGAGTGATGGCGGTGGGGATGCAGAAGATGAGAACCCCAGAAAAGGGGTCTTCTTAATGGAGGAAGTTGAAGTCAGAAAAAGGGAAGAATGGCATTGCAGAGGTACAGCCATGGTTGCCGAAAATGAAAGGTGACCTTCTGCTCCTTGTGTAGTATGAATCTGTATCCTGAAGGAGATGAGACCCTTTTTTCACATTTTAAATAGGGAAAATATGGACAGGGGAAGTGGAACTTTCAATCTTTATAAAGAGGCGTAACTTTTAACTATTTTCTAAAAAGGGAAGTAAATTACTATTTAAAAATATGTAAATTTATATTTAGAAAAACATTACAATAATACCCTCATTTCTACTTTCCACCAACTTTACACAATCAAATTCTCCGGTGTTGTTTAACCGACCAAACCATGCTCGACTGAGTTCACGAAATTGGAGTTGCTACCTATCCAGTGGTGGCTATGGCTTTGTCGGTGAAGATGAATCAAATTTGTGGGTATTGGGAGCTGTAAATTTGGGGAAAGATGCATGAAGACATGGGACTACACTTCCGACCAATGCGGTGGAACCCTAAATATTGACGATGAAATTGAGTGTATGCGGTGGAATGACCATTTTAATCAAAACTTAGAACTTTGAAGCGAATTTTGAGATGCTCAATCTGCTCGTATGAGGTTCACACACGTGTTCTTGGCCTCAACGATGAAATCGGGCGAGTTGAGGACGTAATGGCCTGGGAATTAAAGACAGTGAGATGATGACTTGAGCGAGTCGACGTCAAACGTCAGAGATGTGTGATCGTAGGTCGTCAACGACCATTATGCAATCTTCATCTCCTTAAATTGGGAGAAGTTATGGAGGTGAATGAGCAATGTTTCCGGCCGTTTGCTGGAGGAAAAGGTATTGCGTCATGTAATTAAAAGATGATCATACAGAGAAGACGCCTGGTTCAAATTTTCCGGTGGAGAAATTATTTTAAATTTAATTATCTGAGGGGTATTATTGTAATATGTCTTTAAATATAAATTTTCAGATTTTTTAAAAGTAATTCACTTCCCCTTTTAGAAATTAGTTGAAAGTTACACCCTCTTTATAAATATTGAAACTTCCACTTCCCCTAATCCATATTTTCCCTTAAATAATATTAAAAAATTATTAAATATTTCAATATTATTCTACTCATCAAACACAATATCCTTTTTTTCAAAGTTAAACTCACCAATGGTGAGAGGGGTTTTATTAGCTTCCCTAAGCTGTGACCAAAAAGTGATACATGAGAGTGAATTGTTTGTAGTAAAGTACCTAATGTAGAGGCAAAGACCACATGTATATTTGCCTTTGAAAAACGATCTATCTGATTATCCTCAACCCTAGTGTTCCTACCCCTTCGAACACCTGCATCCCCTTTGAGAATACTCAGATAGCCAGGTTTTCAAAAAGACAAAAAGAGTGGTCTTCCTTCATTACATTCATGAGCTTGGAAGGCCTCTGGACTTGTGTGAGAGCTGGCTATTCCCATGCTCTGATGGATGGCAGCTGCATTGCATCAGTCCTAATGACATTTAGGATGTCAACTGGAAGATGGATGTGGTTGAGAGTGAGGTTTTGAGGTGATGGCAGCTCTGATATGGCCAACTTTGAGAGTAAATGTGCAGTTTGGTTTGTTTCTATATAGGCATGGCAGAACTGAATATCTTTCCCTTATGATAGAGCCCACAGTTGCCACATCTGTCTTTGGATTCTCCAAGGTGTGTGGATCAACTTATTGATGATTTGAATTTCCTGTAAACAATCCAGATCAACTGTTAGTGGTAATAAATCATTATCTATGCATATAGTAATCCCTCTTGCATATGCTTTTAACTCGGAAACCAAGGGGTCATCAATTTCCTTAAACTTTCTGAATTTCCAGCAAGTGAACTACTCCTGAGACATCTCTAACTATACAGTCCCCTGTAAAGTGATTAAGCTTTGGACAGGAAGCATCAGAGTTTAGTTTATATCCATGGTCAGGGGGAGTCCATTTAAAAGATTTTATCAATTTTTGTCTTGGAATTCCCTGCATATGAAAATATCCTTTTGCCTTCATAATACTACAGCTGAACTTGGGATTTGAACATGCACAAAGAAAATGGAAATAGCAATTTTATGAATATGCAGTTTCATGGCATTAACATTTAGAGGTTTATTATCATGCACAAAGTCACATCTTTGTTTCCAAATCACCCAAACTAAAATACTAGGGAGTATATGACATGCATTGTTTTTTGATTTTGAGTACATTGATACTAACTAGAACCAGGAAAGTGCATAAAAAATATGACTAAATATTTTGAAGCCTATTCCTAATGTTTGAAAAATTTCTCTCCAAAGTTGTTGGGCATATGTGCATTTTAAGAAACAATGAGACGGAGAATCTTCTGAGCAGCAGAATGGACATTTGGAGACCAAAGTAATTTTCCATGACCTCAAAATCTCATCAAAAGGTATAAAATAATTAATTAACTTCCAGCAGAATAAGGAGATTTTTGGAGGGAGGATTTGGTTCCATACCTTTTCCATTGATTGCATGTCTCTTCTATTGCTATGCAACAACTTATATGCAGAAGATATTGAAAATTTACCTGAGTTCTCAGGTATCCATATAATAAAATCCTTCTTGTCAAATAGGGTTAGAGGGACAGATAACATATGCACAGTTTCTGAGTCAAAGCCTATAGCTAGTGATTTTAAAAGATTGATTCTGTCTGACTGGAACTGAGCTACTGAGAGATGTGGAAAAGGTGTTTGATTTTCAGACCGTCTGTCTATTAAAAATCCTGAACCTGTCCAGTTGCTACTCCAGAAATTGCATTCCCCATTACCAACTTGGACCCTTGTGTATTTTTCAGCTATATTGGTAGTTAAAAGTACTCTTTTCCAGGGGTCAGAAGTTCTATAAGATTTAGGCATTGACCATATAATTCTTGACCAAAGAGTGTTACCTTTTTGCAGTTTCCAGTATAGCTTGAGGGAGTAGCTGTCCATGACAATGTGTAGGCATTTGAAGGAGAAGCCATTATGTGATTTTGGATAGCACAGTGATTGCCATGAAATCCAGTGCCTCTTGTCCCCAAATTCAGTCTTTCCCCATAATAACCGTGCACATACTCTCTCTATCTCAGCTATAATATGCTTTGTTGGTGACATGACACACCATGTATGCTGAGGTATCGAGGCAAGTACATGTCTTACCAAAATGATCCTACCTGCCATATTTAGATATTTGTTGTTCCAGTTCAATATCTCGTGGTTAATTTTCTCAATAAGGGGCTGAAAGTAAGCATTAAGTTTTTTCCCCTTTATATATTGAAGAGTTGGTCTCTGGAGTGACCGTCTATATTATAGCTATAAAATAAACCAAGGACTATATTAGAATATGAAAGGAAGGAGGTCCTTCTTTGCAAAATTTGGGAAAAGTACTATTTACAGCACTGTTCACGCGCACTATTCACGGCACTGTTCACTCGCACTATTCACGGCACTGTTCACGCAAAGAATATGTACTCAAATCAGCAATTATAATTTCTGGATTTTAAACACTTGTAAACACAAAAGAATTCAGGTTAGAAAGACAAGTTTCCATATTATAAACATCAGATTTTAGGTACATAAAAACTAGGGTGTTTAGGTTAAATAATGTTGTGTTAAGTATAGTCAAGTTTCACCAAAGTATTCAGCCTAAAAATTCAGTTTTTTCACAATCATCACAATTTTCAACTTAAACAATCAAGTTTCACAAAAACCACTGTTTTCAGCCTAAAAAATCAAGTTTCTACAATCACTCTAGTTTTCAGCCTAAATAATTAAATTTTCACAACCTTCAAAGTGTTCACGATAAATAATCAAGTTTCGCAAACACCAAAGTTTTCAACCTAAACAATCAAGTTTTCACAATAAAAACAGTTTTCAATCTAAACAATCAAGTTTTACAACCACCACAATTTTCAGCATAAAAAATATAGTTTCTACAGTCAATGTAGTTTTCAGCCTTAATAACCAAGTTTTCACAATAAATAATCAAGTTTCAACACAAATCAAGAAGCCTAGTTTTCAAGTTAAAAACACAAAATTTCATATGCTGACAGAAACCACATTAAGCAGTCTAGTTTTCAAGCTAAACACATAAAATTTCATAACAAGACAGAATCCACAAAAAAGCAAGCTAGCTAAACACCGAACAACTGCATCAACAACACAATATTTGCATCAAACAATTGTATTTGCATCAAACAACACAGCAAATAAAATAACTGCACACACACATATATAAGCACCCCAACACAGCACATATAGATGTCTCACGACAACTGCATAATCAGAAACCACACAGCACATATATTTTGCATCAAACAATTACACATACATATATAAGCAACCAACAACACACATAAAGATCACAACAGCAAATCAACAGCTAAAACAGCAGATCCTAACATAATCACTGCAATCAGAGCATAAAAATAACACAACAATCGAAATCACAGCAATCAGGGCATATATAGACATCACAGAACAGATCAACAGCGAAACATCAGATCCTAACATTATCAGAGCAATCAGAGTATAAATCGGAATACAAATCATCACAAGAATCGAAACCACAGCAAATCGAAACCACAGAAAATCAGACACGAGAAGTTACTAGGAGCCGGAGCCGATCGGAATACGAGTTGAACGCCGGTCGGAAGACGAGTTGAAACAATCAGAAAACGCCAAGTTGAAGCGTCGAGGTTCTGGTTCTGCCTCATCTTCTAATAGAAGTGCCTCTGTAAGGACTCCATCTCAACATCAATTCGAAAGAATGGGGATATATCGTTGGGAAAAAGCAGAAGAAAAGGATTTCACGGGCAGAAAGGTAGAGCTTCAGAATTTGGGGGAAAGGGGAAAAGACTCGTTTCAGAATTTTGGGAAAAAGGCACTGTGTTAACGTGTATATATATTTATTAGGTTTCGGAAATTGCATAAAAAAGACCTGCCCAAAAGTAATTTGCAGGATGGGGGCCGCTTCCTATTTTAATTGCAGAAATAGGTCGTCTATATTATTGTTATAGTATAGACGGTCTATTACAAGACTAATATTATATCGAAACCCCAAGATATTGAAAAGGAAATTGGCCCTGAATCATATGTGTTAGGTCAGAAATCAAAACTGTTCTTATGGAACTTGTCTTACCTCCCACATAGAATGCACTATTTGAAAAATTGACAATCTGACCAGATGCTTTCTGATAGTGGTGTATAAACGATACAAAATTCTCCAGTGATTTCTTAGTTGCCTTTAAGAAAATCACGGTGTCATCTGCATAAGACAAGTGAGTGACATGAATAGTTCCTACTGGCATACTGAATCTGTCTAAATATCCATGCTGAAACATACACTTTAAGCCCCTATTCAGTAGTTCTGTGACAAAGTTGAAGAGCATAGGAGATAATGGATCTCCTTGCTTGAGGCCCCTTGTTGCTCTAAAATATTCATAAGGTGAACCATTGACCAGTATTGAGAACCAAGCTGATCTAATATTATTAAGAATTAAAAATATAAAATGACCATGGAAGTCATACTGTAATAGCAAGGAGTTCAACATTGGCCAAGATACTCTATCAAATGCTTTTGACATGTCTAACTTCATTATAGCATTTAAACATTGATTAGGCTTATCTAATAATCTGACAAATTCTTGCATTACTAGTATATTGTCAGAAATCTCTCTATCCTTAATAAAAACAGACTGCTCCTCTCAGTGGCGTAGCCTGGATTTGAGGGGAGGGGTGGCGATTTACGTCAAATTTTTTTTCCGCACACTTACAACAATTCTTGTAAAAATAAGATATAAATAAATGAACAAAAACCATGTAATCAAAATAAATGTCATTAAAACCAAATACATACCGTTAATACTACAATAGACATCGAATCGTACCTTTAAAATACTACAAAACACTAGAATTACACCTTAGAAGTAGAATTTGTGCGGTTTTTTAATTTATAAGGTTGAGAATTTTAGTGGCAGCATAACAATTTCAGAAAAGTGGTGGGGCAAAATTTGTAATTTTTAAAATTATACCCTATAAACTAATTTTTTTTTCTTTTCAGGGTGGCGGCTGCCACCCTTTGCACCTACACTACCTCTGCACCTGGCTCCTCTGATATGCATTTACCAACAATTGGTTTGAGCCTTTCGGCCATTATCTTAGAGAGAATTTTATTAGAGAAATTAGATAGACTAATTGGCCTATATTCTGAGAAGGAGATATGAGTTTGTACCTTTGGGATGAGTGTGGTCAGAGTAATTCTTATGGATTTAGGAATTGGAACTCCACACTGGAATTCTCTAACTGCATCCAAAAGATCTGAGGCTATAATGTTCCAGCATTTCCTGTAAAAAGTGCCATTGAATCCATCTGGTCCTGATGCACTGTGTTCTCCCAAGCTGAAGACCACCTGTTTAAACTCATCTAATTCAACCAGCTTAAGTAAAGTTATGTTATCCTGATCTGAAATAATACTTGGAATGTATTTTAAGGAGTGTAATAAATCCTTTCCAGAGGGGTCAACATTATCATCTGTTAATAATTTCTGGTAAAAATTAGCTGCTGCCTGTCCTATTTGATCTTGATCCGTGAGCCACTGATTATTTTTAATACAGATTTTAGAGATTTCAAGTCTAGCATGTTTATCTCTTACACTGTTATGAAAAAATTTAGTGTTTGGATCACCTTCTTTCAACCATTTCTTCCTAGATTTCTACTGCCAAAATTGTTGTTCTAGGTGTATTGACCTAGCCATTTCAGCATTAGCCTTTGATATAAGAGAAAAATTAGTAGCACTGGATGAAATGTCATATCTTTTTTCAAGATCTATTATTTCTAGTTCAATTTTTTTTTTCAAAAATGTTCCCAAAAGTGTTCTTATTCCAGATTTGTAAATGAGTTTTAAGACTGGACAATTTAGAAGTGAACTTTCTCAAACCTTGTTGATCCACTGGTAAGTTCCAGTTATTAGATATCACTTCTTAAAATTCCAGATTTTCCACCCACATATTCTGAAACCTAAACGCTTTAGGGTATGACTTTGTGCTGCCTTTAATTTCCAATAAAAGTGAATTGTGGTTTGATGGGAATCTCCCAAGTACTTGAACAGAAGATTAAGGAAATGTAGCAAACCAGTTGCTATTCCCAACCATTCTGTCAAGTCTTTTTGTCACTTTATTGTTTAATTTTCTACCATTAGTCCAAGTAAATAAATTGCCAGCAGTTTGAATGTCCAGTAAATTATTAGAGAGTGAAAAGGCATCAAATTCATTGATGCCATTTATCTCAGGACTGGATGAACCTCTATATTATGTGATAGATCTAATAACATTAAAATCACCAGCTAGGAGAGCTGGATCCATGCAATTTTGCAGATAAGCAGAAATATTAGCATACATTTTAGATCTTTCTGTCCTATCATGGTATCCATATACAACATATAATATAAATTTAACACCACTTAAGCTGTGTGAAACTTGAAACTGAGTAAATTGATCATTTTCCTGAATCACAGATGCTACAAAATCGTTTTTAAACATGATCCAGGTCCTAGAATCAGGAGAGGAAAAACAAAGTTGGAAACCTAGCTATCTCTGGTAATGTTCATTTTTTTTCTTTTTTTTGCTTTGTTTCTATGAGAATGAGAATAGAAATGTTATGACTGACCATAATATCCCTAAGTCTCCACAGAGACCCCTGGATTCCTCTTGCATTCCATGTCAGTTGTTTAACATTCATTAAAACCAAATTGTTTTTTATGAATGAGTAGTAATTTTAGAAAAAACAGGTTTTGGAGCAATCAAGTTAGGGGTTTTAAAATAGTTCCTTATATTCTCATGCACTGCAGTTATATGATCCACCCTACTATCAGTTAGGTTTACTGTAGGAATAAGAGAATGAGACGGTGGAAGCACCTCTTGTGCTGATGTACGCATTGTAGGTGTCTTGGATATAACAAGCTGATGTGCTCCTCCATCATAAGGTATTATTGACAGTTCCCTTGTTGTTGAGGTCTGTTTTTGAGTCAATTCTTCCTCATCTGTGATATCCTGAATCTCAATAACCTCATCTATATGTTTTGAGATTTCCTATAAGTCGGTGTTCTTTTCTTCTTGTAGGTCCTGCAAAGGGGAGAACTTAGAGGAAATTATTAGACTGAAATCCTTCAGTTGTTTTGAAAGTGCCTCCCTCTTGGTGATTGGAGTTGGAGACTCCATGCGCTGTGAGTATTATGTGGAGATATCATCATTAAATTTCCAGTTGGAATTACTTCTTTTGGTGGCATTTGAAACTGGTCTCCATACCATTTGAGCATTAGAAGTTGTTGCTCTGTCACTATGGGGCATTTCAGTGTCTGAGGTATTGAGAGTTTCCAGTGCATCCATGAATTCATCTTCCCTAGTAACTGGTCTTTTTCCTTGGTGTTTTTCCATAAGTGCAGTGTCTATGGGATTAGTAGGGGCTGTTTTATCAGAGTTTTGGGATTGAGGTAGGTCTTGTGACCTGGTATGAGCTTTAGGCTTATTGGTTTGAGGATGTTGAGTGGTGTGCTTGCTTTGGCTTTTTGGCTTATCTATGTGTGTGTGTGTGTGTGTGACCTGTGCACTGTGATTGACTCCCTGTGCAGCCATAACATTCTCACCAGCATTTCTATGGGGAAGGGGTTGTTTTGGTATACCACATTCTCCTAGTTTGTGACCTATTTTGGAGCATTTTGTGCAATAGGCAGGGTGGTTTTCATACACTACTTTGCACCACAGATGCTCAGTTTTTGAGCCCAACCTCACCCTTTCTGGAAACTGACCTGTCAAATTCATTTCAACACAGAGCCTAAGGGCTGAGGGTCTAGACTTATTTAGTGTCGGATGATCAGCAAATATCAAGGTTCCAAAAGTATTAGCTATCAATAGAATGTAATCACTATCAAGATAAAGGGCTGGAGGATACTCAACTGTAAGCCACACTGGAGCAAAAGAGGGCTCTTCATGGATGTTGAAGCGCCTAGTCCATTTAAGAACCTTCATGTTTGAGCCACCAATGTTCCAGTTCCTTTTAATCCAGCATCTCTGGATGTCTTCATCATGGTCGAATTGGATGAATATGTGGTTTCTATCCAAGGCTGTGATCGTTGCTTCACCTGCAAAGACAATCTTTTTGAATTGATGCCGGATGAAGGAGAGAGCCGGTCTGCCGCCGTGAAATTTGCCGACGAGATGCCTGTTGAATTGCTCCGACATAGTATCAATGTCAGAATCATCGAGTAGAACGACAATTTCCCCTTTGTATTCAGTAGTCGGGTTTAGTTTCAATGATCGATCTGTGGGTTTGGGACGTGTTTGGTTGTTCAGAGCATCACGATAAGAGAAGGGTTGTGTGTTTTGTGGTTGAATTGTAGAGGTTCCGCCGCTCGGGGGCGGTGGTTCCGCCATGGTTACGGTGGAAGTGTCAATATTTGTCCGTTAATTAAGCCGTTACAGGCAAATATTAACGTTGCAAAGGGGCGCGTGTAGGTAATAGCTTAGAGAGAAGGCAGAGAGAATGCTCAAGTATCTTCTACCTAGAACCTGGAGTTGTGATGTTTCAAGAGGTCGATCAAACACAGTATCCAAACACAATTTTAAGTACACCTCACATGAAAGTCCCAATTCAAAAAATTTATCTGGATTTGCATATTTTTCATCCTATATTAATTTATTTTTTCACTAATATAATTATATAATTTATATTTTCATTAAATTAAATTTTTTAACAGTGTAATAGTATATTATATTAAATTTGAAAAAATACTACTTAACAAACACAGTTCCAAACATTTCTCTACAATGAAAAACCACTCAACAAATATTCAACTATTATTCAGTAATTATCACGGACGGTCATGTTTTTCATCAACATATTAATTAATTTTTCCTCTAATATAAATATGAGATTGAAATTTGAAATAGTTCAACAATATATTCAAATAAATATTTGTTAATAAATCGCTTCAATTACTTCTTATAGTTGACAACAAATAAAACAATAATGTCGGTATAACAGATGAAATAACTCAACAAATATAAACTTTCATTAGACAAATTATTACAATTAATGAAATTTTACTTCAAATTTCGACCTTTAAAAAATTAAATTTGTCACGTCCCCCAATCAAAAAGTGCCAAATGTCCAATTTTTTTGAATTTCAAAATCAAAAGCAATGAAATCTAGGGGTTGCAATGGATAAAGGTGGTAAGGGTGGACGGATGGGGCAATGCATAAAAAAAAGTTTTTAAAAAATAATTAAAAAAAGAGGGGAACTTTCTAGCCTTCCATGTTAGGTTGGCCTCCCTAAATAAACCCAAACACGGGATTTCAAATGAAATTCATCGCTCCTGCGCTTGGTGTAAATACGGGCTAAAAAAATCATTGTGGATTTGTATGGTATTTCGGTCAATGGGTAGCAAATCCATACCTAAATCCATCCCAAATATAATTCATAGTGCATGCTCTTAGGTTCAGGGAAAGAGGCGGCAAAGGCTTAGGGTAGAATAAGCGAGGCGGATGGAATGAAACAAAACCACAAATAAGTATAAATTTCAATTTTATTGAAATTGTCTGCAAATGCATAAAAGTGCCCAAACAGTGGTTCCCCGACTGTCATCCAATGTTCAGCCATATGCTCATGATTCTCTTTCTTATCCAGTAGCATACATCTATAGCCGGAAATTGTAATTTTTGCCAAAAGACCCTAAACAGCGGTAAACTAAAACAAAAAGCTATCACAAAATTGGGCAGACAAGGTGGGTACTCATTGTTATGATTTAGATCTATCATGTCCTAGTTATTTGCCAAACAAATATCATAAGCCGTAATTCGGGGAAAAGTGAATACTCACCGGAACTACGGGGATTGAATTTATACGTTTAACGTAGGGAAATTGAGGATAAATTCGTGCTAACTCCCCTCTGGTCGATGTAATTTAAGGCAACGTCCACGCTACTTCGAAATCCTTGATCCGAATTACTCATATCCACACCGGAAATAGGAAAATAGTGAGGAACTCTAAGAGTTCTGAGGAGAAACATCCGGATATATATATTCATGTTTCACCAGTTTGAATCGAAGTAGTCCAACCAAAATAAAAAAAGAAAATTAAAACTTATAATCCATTTCTACATTTCCTTGATGCAAGGTTCTGCCGATACTTCCCATATCCCTAGGTAAAAACACTAGATCATGGTGAGTTAAAGAAAGAAACAAAGTTTAGATCCTGAGATATATTTGGCATAATTAATGTGTTATAATTATTAAGGCCGTTTTTATATAGAATTAAAATGGTATTAGTTGACTCAATAGAAAAAACAAATAAATACATTGCTGAAAAATTCATAATTAGCATAAACTTCATAATCATTAAGCGCTTTAGTCCTCAAGGAAGAAGCCCCTTCGTCATTTGGAATGGGATCAATCTCCATCATATTCTTCTCCCAATCCCAATCATTCACATCTTCATCTTCCAAAGGTATCCCAACATATTCCATTGCAACATCCTCATCTTCTATACTAAAATTATAGTTTCACCATCTCAATCAGTTACACGATCTGCCTACAAAAAATATAAGTACACATGTGTAAACTAAATATCGAAATATGTTCATGGTTTCAGAACATTTAATCAAGGATTATGATCAAATTCATTTTTGGATCATTTTGTTATTTGCTTAAAGAAACTTTTCAGTTTCTTGAATATGTAGGTTGTCACATACATATTCTCTACCAAATTTCAATAACCCTATCTAAATGCAAGAGCTTCCAGCAAATGTAACATATTCATTATGTAGTTGATGATTTCAAAGGATGCATGCAAGCTTGTAGCTGATAAATCAAGTCAAACTGCTGTATTAAATTTATAACTATTAGTGTGTTTACATAAGTATAGCAAGAAACAATACAATAGTGAAAATCATGTAAACATACATTCAAATACCAAAAGACAACTTAAATTCCACCGTTCAATAATTTATCTATCATTGTACTCATCTCCTCCATCATAAGACATTCAACCATTTATTGATATATATACTCATGTTCAGCATGAGACAATACACAGAACCACCGTCATCATCAAGTACTACATGCATATATATGATTCATCAAGAATTATTTGTCTCTTATCACCATTTAGATGATTTTTTGCACGGTATAAATTGCCATGAACCTTCACAAAGATAACAACAAAATTTAAAAGCATTTTAAAAAGTTAATGCACTTATTATAGTGTTGAAAAAGGGAATTGTTATATGCAGTCCAGTATTTACTTATCCAGTCCGTATTTATTCATAAAGTGTCATTAATACCCTCAGTAATTATTCAAAAATAAATGTAATTCCCATAAATGAGAGTATATCAAGAAATTTAAATACAAATACGGACTGCGTAAGTAATGTTGGACTACATCTATCAATTACCTTGAAAAATCATCTTGCAGCTAGGTGTAGTTAACTCGCTAATGATCAACTTGAATGAATGGACATACATTTGAAAGAGCAAATGCTCATACAAATTAGTGCAGATTACTCATATATGTTACTAAATTGAACTGATGAGAGACCCAGCGACCTCAAACTTTGATTGTAGTCAGTTAATAGACATAGTGCAACTATCAACCTAGCTCATTTCATGTAACACCACACTATAGAATCAAAAAATGGATTTAGAATAAAAAAACATTATTTGCTCTTTTTATGGACAAAATGGTCCTTACAATCTTGTCAAAATAAAAATAAAACAAAAACTAACGAGTCAACATATCCCTTATACAAAAATAATAACTCAAATTTTTTAATGAAATTTTCAAATAACAACCTTCCAAATAAAATTTCACTTTTCACGGGCTACGACGTGCTATGTATAAGAGCATCTCCAATGGTTGGTTTTTTGGATTTGCTTGCAATTTTTTTAAATAGTTGAGCTAGTTGCTTACCATTGTTTTTTGACACGTCATTAGCCTTCTCAAGGAAGGGCTGCCTTCACAAGCAACTAGCTTGACATTATTTTTGTGGACCCTACATTACTAATTCAATAGTATTTGGTAGGTATTGTGTATATGTGGGATCATAATAGCCAATATTCAAGGTAGCTTACCACTAATTGAAACACTAGCTTGACAAGCTACTTGCTTGAAAAAATGATGTGGCATGTCAAGCTCCACCATCATCTTGCTTACCACTGAAGATGCTCTAAGGCATCGATGTTAGCCTTTGTATCCTAAATAGTACTTATTCTAAACCCTAACTTATGGTTATCAAGAGCATTCAATTTTAGTGTGATATTTATGTTATATATATTCCCCGTTTTCAACTTATATAATTCCTTTTTTTTTGTCAAACGTCCAGACACACATTTTTTCCCCAAATCTTTATACCACAAACTGTTTTCAAAACCCTTGTTTCACAAATTTACTTTTAAATACTTGCATCTTTGATTAACAATTTCTTCCCACCTCTTTTCATTTTAAAATAACTTATCTACCCATCAAAATTAGAAATTGAAAATTTATGCGAAGAAATTATACAGGTGGAAAATAGAAAATATACATGAAAAAAATTATGGGTCTTGTTTGGTTCAAAATTGGGTTATAACTTATAAGGAAAAAAACGAAACACGTATATAAAACTATTCGGAAATTTCATTCTTTAGTTTATCGCCGATCATAATCTTATCGATTATATATCATCACCGTCGTTCCAAGTTTCAAGTTCGATCTCCTAAATCTCATGTTCTAACTTTCAAAACCCACTTCAAAAATCCTGTTTAATGTTTTCACCATTTTTCTTTAGGACAGGTTCGTCTAAATTCTGAAATATTTCCTTTCATTTGGTTAGAATCATGATATTCTTTATAGGTTTTAATGATTTGATACTCAATTATTAATCAAACCATACATAGTTTTCATGTGATTCTGTTTTTGTAATTTAGAGATAGTTGATATTTGATAATGGAATTGCTATTCAGAAAATCACATTACATCACACCTCCGCCCACAGCGGGTTCTTCTCCGAGAATTAGATTTCACGTACACCATTGTTTATTTTGTTATTCATCCGTATAATTGTGACTAATTTTTCCTGGAATGTTAAATTGTTTAATGGGTGAAGATGTAAATTTACGTTCAATGCTGGAGAAACTTTTTAAATCTTTGACATTGTTTTTTTTTAAAAAAATAAATCTTTGACACTGACACAATTTAATCATGTACTTAATTACTTTAACCAAGACTACATGAATTATAATTGTGATTTTTGTTGGTTAATCTCAACTTTTGGTTATAACGTTGATTTTGCAAACCTTGATTGCGTGCAAGATTGATAAGAAGTTTCGCTCTCAAATTATACATATCGATTCTCAACTCTCTATTGTAAATTTCAAATATCTCTATGCCCAATTCACAAATTGTAAAATCGTCACTCAGTACTCACTCCAGTGTTTCGGAAAAAAAACAAGCAAATAAATGGCAGCTTGTTTCTCCACTCTCTTAACCTTCACGCCACCGCCTCGCTCACTCCTCCGCCCTCTGCAGAGAAAGATTCCACCTTTGCCCCCTCTTTCCCGGAGCCCCGTTAAACCAAAACGGAGCAAAAACATGCTGAGTATCACCTCAGCTTCAGGCAGCGATCTGGGCATCGTGCAAACCGCAATCCAATTGATCCGGACCTCGCCACCGACGTGGGAATCATCTTTGCTTAGTAACGTGGTTATATTTGTTCTGGGAACTCCTATTTTGATCCCTGGTTTGTCTCTATCTGGCATTGCGGCGGCGTTCTTGCTGGGGAACCTCACTTGGCGCTCCTTTGGGCCTTCTGGCTTCCTTCTCGTGGCTGCCTATTTTGTTCTTGTGAGTCAAAATTCAATCTTTCTCTGATTCTTTCATTCTTATGTTTGATGGAGATGAATATTGGTTGTTGAAAGTGTGCATTTTTAATCAGCATTTGTATCAGTTTATAGTCATGGTGGTAATCTTTTTGGAGGTATAGTTTGAATCTCACCATGAAAAAGTTTGTGTTTGAAGGATTTTGTAGCCATAATCATGTGTTTGTCATGAGCCTAGGAATCAATTTGTTGTGCTGGTGTTTCAAATATTTGATATATTAGAATTTACCGTATGTATTCATGGAATTTATGATCAGTGTTGGCTATGTTTTGACTAATGAATAATGTGTTGAGGCATTGGCCGGGAAGGAGTTGGTATTCTCGAGTCAACTTGATTTATATTCTTAAGATTGTTTGGTGTTCTTAATAGGAATATGATATATGGGGATTTCCAGCAATTTAACTAGGCAATATAATTTCATGACTGGTAGGGAAAATAGTGTGAAAGAAAGTATACAGAATTTGAGCCCATCATGAATCATTTTGTGCATACGCTTGAAGAAAATGGACCTGGTAGTTAAAAATTGGAAGTTGTTGTTACCGATATAGTTTTTTTAATGCATTTATTGGCTGTTGCTATTATTAGATAATGGCACTGTTAATCTAATAGATTTGTTGATGCTGTGTTAGAGATTAGCTTATGCCGTTTTTATTTATGTATTCCAACACTACAGGGATGGGGGTTTATTAATTTGAGTTTGTCAGGGCACAGCAGCAACCAAGGTTAAAATGGCCCAGAAGGAGGCTCAAGGGGTTGCTGAGAAGAGGAAAGGAAGAAGAGGGCCTGGAAGTGTAATTGGGTCGAGTGCTGCGGGATGTGTCTGTGCTATCTTATCAATATATGGTGTTGGTGGGGAGGCCTATTCTCCCCTGTGGATTCTTGGATTTGTTGCTAGTTTCTGTACAAAGTTGAGTGACACTGTTTCCAGCGAGATCGGGAAAGCATATGGCAAAACCACGTTAGTACTCTCTGCTTTTTCCTTTTCACTTTCTGAGCTAATAAGAAGATCCTAGGAATTTCAAAAATGTTCCCTTTGACTAATCTTCTCATCTTCTAAATAATATTCATTGAGGATTGTTGGATCTTAAGACATAATCCTTTGTGGCGGAAAAAAATAGAACTTGTATAAGAGTCCTTTTGCTTTCAAGTATCATTTTGTTCTAAATCTTACAACGATGAGTATTCCTGTTGTAGGTATTTAGTCACTACATTTAAGGTAGTCCCTCGAGGAACAGAAGGTGCTGTGAGCCTTGAAGGCACTTTCGCTGGATTGCTCGCTTCAATCCTTCTTGCCTCAGTTGGTTGTCTGGTTCGAGAGGTGTGTTATGATATTACATTATAGGGCTATTCTTTACTCTCCCAAGCTTCCTAGTTATGGAATCTAAATTTCTTTTACAATCAATGGTATAAAATCTGTAGCCTCATGAAGTACATTTTTGATTGACAGATAAATATACCTGAGGCTGTTATATGCGTCGTGGCATCCCAGCTCGCCAATCTGGGGGAGAGCTTTATCGGTGCCGAGTTCCAAGGAAAAGATGGATTTCGCTGGGTATGTCCTAATATAACAATGAATTGAGTATATATGCACTAAGCTGTGCATATCCTCTTATGCTAACTTCATTACCTTGGCCATTGTCACTCCTTGCAGCTGAATAACGATGTTGTTAATGTTATCAACATAAGCATAGGCAGCATTTTGGCAGTCATAATGCAGCAAATTGCTCTCCAGAAGATGCATCTGTGATCGACATTGTTCAAATCTAACATTAGGGAGCTCTAAGGTACAATTCAAGGCATTTCACGACTGTTTGCTTGCAATCATGGGATAGGAAAAGTTGCACTATATGAAGCCATGGGGGTAGTATCTAAGGAGCAATATTTTCAGATTGTAGTGATTTCAAGCGGGATATGCTTCATCTCCTATCTATGATCCCCCTAGTTATAGATAATTAACTCATTTGAGCATTACGGTAACTGTCTGAATTGTGCAGTAGTTTCATGCTAGGGGCGATTTCATCTCCTATTTGTGACCCCCCTAGATACCTATTAATTTCATGCTAGGGACGATTTTGCCTTCTGTATGCAGTACATATGTAACAATACTCCAGAATTTTTTAAAGGTTAGTTGTCTTCAAAGATTGTTGATTTACTATTACTTCCCCGTGCAAGATTTCTGTTCCCGCACTTATCAATCAACTTGTTTAAAAACAGTTTAGTAGAGTAGTAATCTTAGACCAGAATTACTAAACATATTCAGTAGTTTAACAAATGCATTTTCTATATAATCCTCAGGAATCTGTGTATCTGTGTATATTCGAAATATATCCCTTCTTTTAAAAGCAAAAAATGCAGACAAATTGCACAGTTTTTGTTTGAAGGAAAGAGAGTTAAAATGAATTGAGGATGGTTATTAAACAATTGTGGCAAAGTCAGACCTTGTCTACCTAATGGAGAGTTAGAATATGGTATGTCCCTAAGGTCTTGACTTTCAAATCCTCTGCAAGCCATTGAAACCACAGATCTCAGGAGCAATGGAAAACAGCACTGCAATGCTTGGTGGAGAAAGCGACGATGGCTACTTCAGAAATTCCAAGTTCCAGGTTTGTTCACGTTTTTGTAATCTAAAAACTTTTGAGCTACACATACCTAGAGATCAACATTTGATTTCTTTTACTTGATCATTTATTTGTGTATATAAAGAAACAAGCTGCTGATGAAGCAAGGAGCCTGTTCATCGAAAGCATCCTGGATTCGCTTGAACTGGTTAGTGATTCTCGAGTCTTCTCCATTGCAGACCTGGGATGCTCTGTGGGCCCCAACACCTTCTCAACTGTCAGCACCATGATCGAAGCTGTGAAGGTCAAGTGCAAGAAGCTTAAAATTCAAGCACCAGAATTTCATGTCTTCTTCAATGATCAAGTCTCTAATGACTTCAACACTCTGTTCAGAGCGCTCCCTGAAGACAGAGAATACTCAGCAGCTGGAGTTCCAGGCTCCTTTCACGGCCGACTTTTCCCCAAGAATTCAATCAACCTCATGAATTCAACCATGTCTCTTCACTGGTTAACAAAGCTTCCTGAAAGTTTGTGTAACAGAGGGAGGATCAGTTTTGGTCGGAGCTCAGTTGAAGTGATAAAGGCATTTAAAGCTCATTTCTACGGTGACGTGAAAGCTTTCCTGACTGCAAGATCCCAAGAATTGATCCCTGGTGGATTATTAACCATTCACTTTCCTTGCCGGTCAGAAGGGACTTCACCGGAAAATGCAGTTCAAATCCAACTCATAGAGTGCTTTGGGGATATACTCAATGATATGGTAAAAGAGGTATACACTCTTCCACCATTTGTGTAATTTTGCATTGCATCTGAGTCTTAAGCCATGTTTGGTAAGACTGTTGTCTGTTTCATTTAACTGATCAAACTAGCTGTTATAACTTTGAATTCTCTTAGTAAGTGACCATTGTTCATTGTATAATGCAAATTATAATCACTAAATTTTAAAGCTTAGTTCAGACTTTCAGTCCAGATCCGCATCTGAACTTCAATTGAAAAGATGATAGTAAATATCTGAATCTGTAGTTCATTTTGTGAATGCAGGGAAGAGCGAGAGAGGAGCTAGTGGACAGTTTCAACATGCCTTGGTTCTTTCCAACGGCTTCTGAAATGAAGGAAATGGTGGGCTCAGCTGATACTCATCTGATCATCGAAAGAGTGCAAGAATTGAAGCATGAAACAAGGTACAAATCCCTGGAAGATGTCCACGTTTATGCTGCACACTTCAGGGCTATCACGGTATGCATTCTTTCTCAGCACTTTGGTGCTGAGGTTGTAGACGACAGCTTCATAAGGTATCCTAAGAAGCTCCAAGAGTTGATGAGCTCACTCACCTCTCGCACTCCTGGTTACACGAGTCTTTTCATGGTACTCAAGCACAACGGCGATGTATAGGTTTTTATTGAAACGAAACCAGGATTTTTATCTTATTCTCTCCCAAGTAATGCAAAACTCTAGTAAGTTAAATATTTGTATCCTTCGATCTTATTGCAGTATAAATGAAATGTTGCAGTATCTGAGGAGAGCATTATTGAATGTTGCAATGATTTAATGGGAGATGCTTCATTCTACCCTGCATTCTGATCTCTGAAGCGTGCCAACGTTTTAGTTTTTTGCTAAGTTTGTTCGAACTACAGTTCAGCAAAAAGTTTAATTTGATGATTTTCAAAATGGGATTTGTAGGAGTATGTATCGATTGCGGACCGAGTTGATTGTTCTTGTGACATTGCAAGGTCTGAATTTGCAGCCTAAAAAGCAATTGAGCTGGAAGAAAAAGTGTTGAAATCAACAAGGTTTCTGTTTTGATGATGTTGAACTTGCTGAAATGGTGACCATCATAGTCACAGAAGTCTTGATGTTACTGAGAAGTCTACAATATAGAAGGGAGAAGGCACCGGCACTGAAAATCAAGAAGACCATTCTGAGTTGGAATCAGTTATATGTTGGACACGACAATGAAGTTATGAGCTGCTACAAGAACCGTGATAATGTTGTGATTGTTGAAAATAAATGCAATGATGTGAGGATATTTCTTCATGGCAATTATACTGAACGTCTGATAGCAATCGTCTGATAGTTCCATTATATTTAAAATTCCAAGTTCAAATTTAAAATAATAATTCCAATTTCTGTAAATTCAAGTTGGTTCATGACAATTAGTCGGGAAATTTGGGGATTTAATTAGACCCGTATTCGCGCTTTTATTTAGGCTCCAAATCTACATGGACCGAATTGATAAAACCCGAAATGGAACGGTTTCAGACTCCAAATCCCCATCTGCTTCTCTTACTTTCACTTTTTTTACTAGTAGATAATTTGTAACAAAATTAAAACATTTTTTTTTTCATTTGGCTAAAACGAACCCAAGTTAGATTAACTTTGTATTATGATTATATACAGGTATAATTCACGTGCCGATGTACATATATGCATTTAAATATTCTTATAATTTAATAAAAAATATACTTTCATTTATCAATCATTATGAATTTCACGGAATTTGAAAATTGGTTAATATTTTGATGATTTATTTATAGAATATTTGTTATTTAGATTAAAAATTTTATGTTAAAATATATATCATATTTAAAATTTATGATATGATAGTTCCATTACATTTAAAATAAATATTGCGTTTATTTTAAAGCTGATATCAACCTGTGAAAAAGCAAACTTGTCAATGTACTGCATTTTGACCCAAAACAATCCGAGAACAAAATTTCAGAACAGTTGTGTGGGTCTTCATCGGATACGTCCGAGAAGAACAGTAATTCATGGTCTAATTTGAACTTCTTAAACCGTAGAACAGATGCAGTTCGACAAGATCTTGCTCGTTGATATATAGATTTGAAGTTTAAATTAGATCATAAATCAGAGCGTGTTCATGCCGAAAGTTATCTTGGGCAAATCAGATTTGTGACTCGCACCTGTCACCATAAAAAAAACCAGCTCATCAAAACTCAAAAATCAAATTCAGACCAAAACAATAAATTGACCATATTTGATTTTATGGTTTATCGGTGCCTATCAAGAAAAACCATCAGAACTCAAGAAAATTAAATTCAGAACAAAACAAATGAACATAATGAGATGGGTGATGAGGTAAAGAAATTATATAATTAATATGAAAGATGTCGTTTTGAGAGTCACGTAATAAAGAAATTAAAATATCATAAATAATATAAAATATGTGTTAGGTAAAATAAGCAAAACATATGTTGTACATAAACTGCAAATATAGCAAAATTAACACAATTAATATAATTTATTTGCTTTCAAAATTTGGACATGTTAGAATCAGAATTAATATGTGCTGCCATCAAAAGATTTTGAGTATAACTCAGCAGGGTTCACTCTCAGATGAGATTAAAAAAGGTTAGAGTTTCAAAGTAAAGTTTTTTATTAATAATTAATAAAGCCTTGAAGCATAATAATTAATAAAGTTTGTTATTTCAAAATATTATTTTCAAATGAAAATTTGGAGGGGTGCGCCAGGCCAAGGTAGTAGTGCAACATCAAGGCGACAATCGAGAGACCGCATGGCAAGCTACCGTGATGGACTTTCCCCCCTAAAAAATAGAGTCAACATTGCGTGACTCATTGAGCCACATATGAAGAACATATATTGCACTTGATCTTAGCCAAAATGCCGAGAAAAATATGAGGTTTAATGATGCACATGATGTGCTTTTATACCTCTCATTCATTCCTACCTTACACACAGATTTCCATGTGGAACTAAAAATCTTATACCCAATTTCCTATTTTCTAAAGGAAAGTGCACTAGTGGAGGTTGATACAACCAACGACGGTAATTTGAAGGAGTCATGACGGTTCGACAAGAGGCGAATCCAGAAATAGTTTTATAGGGTAACAACATTAGATATAAAATCTATAGTAACTTATTAAATAAAATAATGTTTTATTACAATACTTTTTTGACACATACTAACGACGAGGATCATAATTTCTTTTAGAATTCATAAAACTCTTTTAGAAATCACAAAATTCATGAAACTCTTTAAAAATTAAAACCATAAATCCCTAATTCAACCCTAAATTAGATTATACATAATATACTTATACAACAAATCAGTGGAGGTTGCCGACTTGTCGGACCAGATAGAGAAACAGAGTATTAATTTATTGAGGCAGAACTGATAAAATTTGTTGAGCAAAGAACCGACGTTGCGTTGATTTAGATTTAAAACATACTTTTTCTTTTCTACTGGTCAAAGGTTGCGTGCCTTTTTTGTGTTTTGGTTTTTGTTTTTGTTTTTGCATGCCTGATTATTAATATTAAGTTATTTTTGTTAAGTTAATTAACTCTTCTTTTCTATTAATCAAAGGGTAAGATTCATTTTACTACGTGACTTGCTTTTTTATACGACTATATTGATCTTTTTTCTATTAATAAAATGGTAGTATTTTTATATGGGGTAACATACATACTAATACTAGGTAAACTTTTTTAACCATGGGGTAACACTTGTTACCCCATGCTCCTAAGTGGTTCCGCCCCTGGGTTCGACCCGTCGTTAGTAGAACAGCCGTGCATCGGCGTTCCAGTTTTGCACGGCGGAAGTAGCCGCCGTGGAATGTTTTCGAACTCGAAAACATTTGGAGAGAGGTTTTCGCTTTGAAAGATTTATCCATTGCGTTATTATCCCCGAAACGACAAAAAACTTACGAATAGAAATCAATAGTGTTTTCATTATAAAAATTACTTGACACGGTCAACTTGAGAAACCGAAAAGGTTGATGGCAAAGTTCACATTTACGAATTGAAGAGCATTTTCTACTTTCATCTGCGATATCGAAAGAAGTGTTTTCAAATCGACTGACTTTGAATGGTTGTTACTTGAAAAGTTTGATTTCGAAATGTAGGTTTATGAAGAGCAGTAATGCATGCTGATTTCGATTCGTAAGGATTTTGAGCAAAGATAGAGACATTTCACCTGTTTCTGATTGTGTGCATCATCCTCCATGATATCCTTGTTTCTTTCTGTACCATCTTCTAAAGGACTAAAGAATTTATTTCAACTAGCACATTCTGATATTCATTAGAATATGCTGCTTCCAGTCCAATTGCCAATGTAATTGCTTCAACCTCCAGACTGTTTTGTACCCTTACAGATTGAGCTTTGGCCTACTGGACTCTAACTGTAAACACAATACCTGCACCACCTTCACCATTTCTCAACAGAGAACCATCAGTATTTACTATAAGAATCCAATATCAGGTAAGTTCCATTTTATGATCCTACCATGTCTAATCCCACCTCCAATAACTGGAGTTTCATACCATGATTTATGATGAACTTGAATAAAGGATTAAATAATTTCTCGAACCTGTTTATGAATCGAAGTTATGTTTATCATAGATGTAAGCCACTCTAGTACACCGGATAAACCACACAGTCACAACGTGTATTAACTTTGCAATGTTTCTTTAAACACTGATGTTTCACTTATATTCCAGTAATAAAAGAATAGATCCCATAAATATTCAAAGGTATGACCAGACACATGAAACTCATAATCATTGATGTCCAGATGCATTCTATTTTAGCACAAGAGTTATAATCATGATGCAAATCATCAGAATTTGCTAAACAGAAGCAACATACATATGGTTAGTGAATATTAACATCATGCCAAATATAAGCAATGGGTATTAATCTGTTTGCAAGTCTCTAGCAAAATAAAGATATTTGTTTTGCAAATATTTAAGCCATAATAGTTTAAATGATGGCACATGCAGTTTCTTATGTCTAATTAATTCATATGTTGAAGCCAGATAAAATTTACAACATAAATCTTGTTTTCAAATCCTCGCATCCTCATATTCATCATATAGTTGAAAATCTTAATTTTGAAAGCAATACAATATCAGTAATTGAAAAAACATGTTTTAAAAGATCCACATAATTTTTTTGCTGATATAGAAATTCAGAACAGTTAAGTTTGGAAAAGGAACATTCAAACTTTCATCCCACATATCAATCGATGCCTCAATTCCCGGTCATTGAGCATTCCAGAATAAAACTTCATCTATTCCAATCTAGATAGATATATTCTGAGCTACAATCTCCTCAATGTTTATTTATCCTATGCATGTTTTATGAAACACAATCATTTAAGCATAATATAGTTTGAGTATTAGTGAGCTTGGGATGCTATGACAAGTTTTGGTGGTGCGGAGTGTACACTTGTATAAACCCATCCACGAGCTCACAATTCTGGACTGATCATTTTAATATGAAGAATCTGGAATGAAGTGTTACATTGATACTAATGCAGAAATGTATACGTATATAAATTAACACTTGGTATGTTTGTGTTACGTAATTGGTTACTAACCTGATGTCGTATCTTATGTGTGCGTACGTATGCATGCAGTTACTTCAATCCTTGATTGGATTGGATGCATGTATGCAGTTATCGGTTGTGTGGCATGGATAGGTACGCCTGCAGTTTCCTCAGTTATTTCATCGGTTATGGATTAGAGCGGTATGTTGTGCAGTTGCCTAGTATGTTTTGTAGTTATCTGCAGTTGTATGTTGGTGTGTTATGTGGTTACATGCAGTTGCTTCATCCTTATCTATACGTGTGCGGTTTGGAACTGATGAATTTTCCCTATAAATACACATGATGTGGTGCATGTAAAGACAAAGGAACACAGACCAGTAATTACAATCCAAAACAAAATGTTCAAAGTCATTTTCTTATTTCAGGCCTAGAAACAAGAAGGTTCGATAGTTTTATCCTGCGAGGGAATTCGTGTAACCAAACTATCAAGATCGAATTATTCTCAAAAAAAAGCGATACTGATTACGCGCGACTCTATCAAAATTCAAATACATCACAATTACCTTTTCCTTTACCCATCATCCTCTACCAAGTCTTACACTTTTTCAATTGATTATGCAATGTACATGTCCACATAAATTCATCCAAAAACTGTCACCATTATGTATTATCCCAGCCACTAATTAAGTTATGTTTTTTTTTTCTCGAAATTGCGTGCTAGATAAAATAAGAGAGAAATGATCAATGACTAACTACTTGACCGGGCAAGATAAAAGGATGTCAAAAAGTCAGCATGATATTCATTTCTCCAGTTGCGTATTCCCTCTCAGTACCATTAATATAAAAGTTCCTTGTGCAAAATATAAATTAGTTTGTAGTCAGAAAAACTGTGCTAAATCTAGAATCACTAGTATCCTAATCCAAAGTCTAATCAACTGCAGAATGGTCAAACGTTTGAATGGATCATATTTTTATGTTGCTCACGTAACCGAACGTAGAATTTCCGACGAGATTACTATGCATGCTCTTCCTATATATATATATCCTGTATCCCTACTGTTCAGATTTTCATCTTCTTTTTATCAAAAGGGGAATAGCCTTCTTCAAGAAAGAGTAATAGAACTCATCAAGAACGATGGAGAACGCCATGCTCGGTGGAGAAAGTGCCAACAGTTATTTCAGGCATTCAAACTTTCAGGTTCTTAATCTTAGTTCATCCACTGTAAATTTACACTTCCTTTTGAACTAAATTGAATTGAAATGAAATGATGATATATGTATTTAAAAATGGAATTAGTATGCTTAACTTTAACTTAATCAAATCAAATTATAGTCAGGGCCGGGCCTGAATCGCCTGATGCAGTGCGGGCTGTGCTCCTGCACAGGGCCCGAAATTTTAAGGGACCTGAAAAAAAATTAGGGGTATTATATGTGTATTTTTTATTGTTTAAAAATATAATGATTATAAATATTTTCTAAAGGGTTATTTTCTTTTTAAATTTTGGCCTTTTAATTTTCTAGTAGGACTTTTTCTTTTTTGAGTTTGGATCTTTGGAAAAAATTTATCCCATAAAAGGTTCTAGAATTACATTTTCGCTTAGGGCCTCAAAATAAGTTGGCACGGCCCTGATTATAGTTTTACGTACTATACTAAACTAATTAAACTGATCATACATATGTATAGAAACAAGCTGCAGATCAGGCAAAGAGCCTGTTCATCGAGAGCATCATGGATTCGTTCGAACTCGGTAACGATTCGCAATTCGTATCCATTGCAGACCTGGGATGCTCCGTCGGCCCCAACACCTTCTCCACAGTCAGCACCATGATCGAAGCTGTAAAGCTCAAGCACTGCGAGAAATATCCAGAAAAATCAGAAACCCTAGAATTCCAGGTATTCTTCAACGATCAAGTCTCCAACGACTTCAACACTCTCTTCAGAGGGCTCCCTGAGAACAGAGAATACTCAGCTGCTGGAGTTCCGGGCTCGTTTCACGGCAGACTTTTTCCGGCGAACTCGATTAATCTCATGAACTCAACCATGGCTCTTCACTGGATCACGAAGATGCCTGAGGGTTTGTGCAATAAAGGGAGAGTCACCTATGCACGGAGCTCCGGCGAAGTGATTGATGCTTTTAGGGCTCAGTTTTGCAGTGAAGTGAGCGCTTTCTTGAAAGCGAGATCTCAGGAATTAGGGCCCGGTGGATTGATGGCGATTCTATTGCCTTGCCAGCCGGAGGGGACTTCGCCGGCGGAGTTAGCCACACTCCATATCTTGGAGTTGTTGGGAGAGATACTCAATGACATGGTTGAAGAGGTGTGTGCACTCTCTCTCTCTCTATATTACTTGGGCAAAACTGAAATGAAATAAAATGAATATTGCAATGATTAGTTGATGAAATATAATATATTGAACTTTGTATTAGAAATAACAATGATATGACTATTCCAAACTGAATTTTATCAAATGTATATCATACTTAATCAAAGAGCTGAACTAAAAATAAAAATAAAAATTCTAATATTATTTTTAATTTATATATTCAGTAAATTTTTTCACATTTATCAGTAACTTCGAAGAATATACAAGTAATTGATAATATTATCCTCTAACATATAACTGATTTGGCATATTGTACATAAATTAGACAATGTCAATATTCTTCTAGTTGAAAGATTATACTATTTATTTTTATTGAGGTTTTTTAGGTTTAAAAGTGTAGTGTTTCAAATTTGTTATGAGCGTTTTATAAATATCATAAGTCCTAGTGTGAAATTTATATAAAAATTTATAAGTCTATTTCTGTAACTTAAATTATAAATTAAATTTAATTTAAATAATGATTGTATACTCATGTTTGGCCAAATAAACTAAAATGATTAAGCCCTAAAACCCTAGCTAGTAATAAAGGATGATTAATGATCATATTAAAGAAGTATCACACTGTTCATTGTTATTTAAACACCATTTTTTCCACGACCAACTTAATTCAAAATATCATTGAAATTATAATACTGCACTTAAATATTGTTAAGTCTTCAGAATAAACCTAATAGGTAAAGTACATTTTCATAAATTTATATCATATTTGGGAATATAAGAGTAAAATTCGGAACTGCATATAGCAACGCTCGATCTTTATAAGTTGATGTTCTGGTGCAATATTCAGGGTATAGTGAGAGAAGAAGAAGTGGATGACTTCAACATACCTTGGTTCTTCCCAACGATCTCTGACATGAAGCAGATCCTGAGTTCGAGCGGCGCCCCTCTCATCATCGAGAGGGTGCAGGAAATGCATCATCAGTCGAGATTAGAAGAGATCCCGGTTCCAAGCGCGCACATTAGGGCTGCGATGGAGAACACATTTGCTCGACATTTCGGCGCTGCTGTGGCACAGGAGCTCTTCAGTAGGTACCCTAAAAAGCTCCAAGGTTTCATCGCCTCGCCAGATTTGCTTACTTTCAGTGACACTCGCCAGAAAACACTGTTCATGGTGTTTAAGCGCAATGGAGTTTAGAGCCATTCTACCTTTAAGATTTACTTTAAACTCATTTTAAGCAATGATATCTAAATAATGTGCCTTGTATGAACTTTCATATGAATAAAGAAACATCCAAAGATGAATCTTAGATTATCGAAGAATTTACCATGTGAAAAAAAAAAGAAATGGTACTCATCTCATTAATAAAATTAGGGAAATTACATCAATTTCCTAGGATTTAACCGCATAACGGCTAGTTTTAATGGACTATATTAAGAAGAAACCTAATTAAATGGATTCATGTTTCTAAATAATAACAAGACTCGAGACTCGCTACTGACTCATACAAGATGGGGTGAGCCTCTCACAATATAGACTCATACACAATAATTAAGCTTATTCATAATCTTATCAATCCATTTTTAAATTAAACGGTTACATATCATGCGACATCTCTGCTACTTGACCCATTTTGAAACAAAATGGTGTTGTGTCGCGATCACGTAGAAATTGACTCTTTTGTATCCCGATTTTTGAAGGATTGAATGTAACCAGTCTCATTTCATCCGATGGTTAATCTCCGCTTCATATTAGCATTGAGCAGAATGTTGATAAACAATTGGTAATACTAATTATCTACGTTATCCGAACAGGCCACCAAAATGATAATAGTAATAAAATTAAGAAATTGTGTTTTATGGTGGCTATAAAATATGTGCACGTAATCCTTGTGTCCTAATCAAATTGGTATAAATTGACTTTGAAATTGATTTTATATTTTTTGCAATTAATATTTCTAACAATGTATAATTGAGAAGGATCGTGGAAATATTTTACTATAATTATAAACATGTGACGTAATAGGTACTAATTAACACGGTTTCAGATGCCACGTTACTATGTTAATTGATATAATGTTGAATATGGATTCAAGACAAAAATAATGCTGTTTCTCTTTTATAAAAGGTTGTTATAGAGGGTGTTCAGTAAAAAGACCTCTTTTTTAATTAAAAGAAATGTTTTGTTTCATGTCACATTCTCTTATTAATTATTCAAAAGTAGTGAGTTAAATAGAATTTATATTTATTTTTTACTTAAATATGTTTTCTTAAAGAAGAATAAGTCTATATATTATTCTAATTTTAGAGAGTGATCCATCTGTACACCTGTTTTATTTCGTTGTCCAACCTCGTAAAATTCATTTATTTATCTTTAACTCATTTTACCTTCTCCTCAAATTCAATCTCATTCATTCATCAACAATCCAAAATTCAACTTATTTCTTTTGCACAGTTTCGATGAATTATCGTTCACTAGGGGCGATCACACATTCATTATGTGTTTGTTGCGAAATTCTCCTTTCTCACTAATTTAGGTGTGTCGGGCTTGATCAAGTCCGATCTCTGCCATCCATGGGTAGTAAATCGGCGGGCAAGAAGTACAAGCAGTCTAGGAAGCAACTATAGTAGCGGATCTCAGTGAAGATTTTTGACTGGCAACGGCGACGGGCTTGAAGAACATGACAGCTGTTCTTCAGGATCCAATTGATGAATATCGAACAAATACATGGTGCAACAACACAGTATTAAACAGACAGAGGGGCAGAAACCTAATTCGTCGGTGGTGACCAGGTCTTCCAATCTGAAAATTGGGGAAGGGTCTTCATCGGGAACTGTGATTTTGACAAAGATAGGTAGCAAAAGGATGGCTACTCTGGTGAGAAAATCAGATTGGGGAGCGGACTCAGAGGAAGGAGATCTTAGCTCAGTCCATTCAGATGCAGTCAGTTTGGGCTCCGGCCAGAAGGTAAGCCCTATATCTAATGCCTCAATTCCAATAGTTCATTAACTAAACTAGGCAAAAATATATGAGGATCCTCAGAATGAGGGTTCAACTAAATGATACTATAGAGGTTGAGGGAATGGTGATGGGTAAATCTCAAAGGAAGAGGTAGAAGGAAGTATGAAAGAATAGGAGAGTATTGTAGTGTGTGTAAAATCATTGGTTCTTAATTTTCCCCCACCTGAAAAGATCTTGGATGGTTAAACCTTGGATTTTTCTGGTGAAGTTATTGTACAAAAACCACAGGGATCGGGCAGTAGACAATGTCATCATGCTCATAGTTAACCTATCATTGTGCAGCCTTGGACTTGTGGACATCTCAATCCCTAGCAAGGTTCCAGTCTAGTTGAAATTACCGGAACTTGATGTTGTATAATAGAAACCTAAGATGTTGAGCCGAATAGTAAGCCCATTAGAGAGGCCCCTAAGATTAGATCAGGCAACCCTAGATGTGGAGAAAATTAGTTATGCAAGCATACTGGTGGAAATGGAGTTGGGGAAACCAGTACCAAGCAGAATTCCATGGATGGATGAGAATGAAGTCATAAAATATTAGGAGATTCAATGTGAGTAGGTGCCATGCAGATGCAATTACTACAACATGATGGGCTATAAGGAGCAACATTGCAAGAGGAAAGAGGAAGAAGATAGGCAAAACCCACAGATCATTACAAAAAATATACCAAAGGTGGTCTAGCCAAACCTACAGAAAGGCCAATGGAGGCCTATTCAACAGAACAAGGCTGACGGCAAACCAGCAGTGCAAGGGGATGCATGCAAGTCAAAGGAGGTCAAGAGCACTTGGAGGAATATCACACTCAGACCTAGCAGGCAACCTGTACACGAACCTATGATTGATGAGGATGGGTTTACTGTGGTCCAAGTTAAATTCAACTCAACCATTAAAGGTAAAAAGGGTTACTAAGGACAATGCTAATTTAATGAATTATGAGAGGGAAGTAGCAGAGCCTAGTGGATCAGGGAATCAGTTTCAGATACTAACTGACTCCCCTGATATCTAGTAAGCTGTTATATTGGAATGTGTGTGGTGTAAATAAAAAGGAAAAACAAGTAGAGATTAGAGAGTTTTGTTTACTTCAAAACGTAGATTTTGCAGCTTTTCTTGAAACAAAGGTCAAACAACAAAAGGAACTAGAAGTTTGGAGAGGAATTGGGTTGAACTAGGAGTTAGAAACTAACAGTTCACAGACGGAGCTATGGAGGATATGGGTAGCATGGATATTAGATTACTTCCAAGTGCAGGTTCTCAGTAAAGGGTAGTAGTGGATGGATCTCCTGGTCTTAATGAATGAGTATAATATGAAGTGCTACATCAATTTGGTGTGTGGTCTGCATCAAATAGGATCAATAAAATCTCTATGAGACCACCTTCTTGACTGTAAACTAAGTGACAGACCATGGCTCATCATGGGAGATTTTAATGCCCCCTTGATTTTGAGGACGGAATGGGAGGACAAATGGTGGAAAGAGCAAAAGTGGTGGATTTTCAATGGTAATGAAGCAGTAGGATTTACAGGAGCTGAAAACTGTTGGGCATTTGTTTACATGGTCAAACAGAATAGGAGTGGATGACAGAATTTTCAGCAGGCTAGACAAAGCAGTGGTTAATGAGAAATGGTTACAAGCCATGTGGAATTCCTCCTGCACTCTAGTAGTACAAAACACATCTGATCACTTCCATATGATAGTACAAATCCAAAAATCCCCACAGTCACATGCAAAGTCTTTTATGTGGACACTTTCAGATCTGTTCCAACCTATAGTTGCAACTATTATGGAAAGCAAACCTCCTCACACATTGTTTGAATTCTTTGCAAAGCTGAAGAGAGTAGAAAAGCCACCTTCCAGTGTCAACAGAACGGCGTTCTCATATATTGAAGCAAGAACAAAAGCATTGAAGATTCAATGGGAGATGAAGTATGAAAAACTAATGCAAAATCCTTTACATATTAATTGTCAACAAGAGGAAGCTGAGCTGAAAAAGAGAAACTACAAGAGGCTGAGTATCAACTCCTGAAGCAGAAAGCTAAAGTTAAATGGTTAAATGATGAGGACATGCCAACTTCTCTCTTTTATGCCTCCTTAAAGCTTATAAAATATACTAATCATATTATGTGTATACATGATGAGAATGGCAATATTGTATAGGGAAGGAGAAAAATTGCAAACCATTTCACACACCACTTCCAAAAGCAGCTGGGGAGAGAATTAGAGCCAAATCAGAGTATTGACTATTCTGTGATTGAGAGAGGACATGTCTTATCTGTTGCATAGTAAGCAAACCTAATCAAGGAGGTATCTGAGGAGGATATTATCAAAACTCTGAAGGGTATCAAGTCCAGCAAGAGCCCATGACAAGATGGTTATATTAGCCAATGTATGCAGACATGCTGGCTCCTGTATTAGCCAATGTATGCAGACATGCTGGCTCCTGCAATGGGTTGAAGATGGAGTGGGGATTAGTGAAGGACTGGCCACGAAGGCATAGAGCGCCCCAATTGATCTGAGCGAGGGTGATTAATGCTTTTGACTAATTGAACAATGTGTCTGCTTTTGTTTTGAGGTCTGTCTGTTCTTCATTATATCATGTGTAAAAATGCATTCTTTATTTATGGATAAAGTGCTCATTATTGTTGTTGGTGTAGTGAATTTCTTCAAGTTTTCCTGTACATTTCCATGTATGTGTTGGCATTTGTTGCTTGGAATATCTTGTTATTATGAACATGAACTGTATCCTTTTGATATACTTCTGACTTGTTTCCATTTGGCGCTAATGAGTAACTGTTTGGGCTGCAAATGAATGATGGTGAGGATTCGTCGCGTACGAGCAGCTCCATCTCCCGTTCCTCTTCTGATAACAGCCTAGAACAACTGTTTTTGCTCTATCATTAGCCTGTCTTGTAATGTTCTTTTGAAATCATGTAGATACCGTCCAATTGCTCACTAAGGCCCTTAGGCAGAATGCCAAGATTCAAATATCTTGCTATCAAGCACAGATGGCCTTGCTAGATAACATCATTCGTGAAAATAAAGATAACAGCAAACTTTTGAGAGACCACGTTGATGTTTAATGTGCTGCATATAATGCTCTGCAATAGTAGCGGGAGGCAGAGCAGAGTGTGCTAAATGGGGAGGACATCTTAAGTGCATTAGCCTCATCGAATGGAGTTCTTAGCCCAAGTGCATCCTCATCGATTGGAGTTTCAGAGGTAGCAGAATTCGCAAATAATTTGAGAAGGAAACATTGACGCAAGAAGGCTAGATATAAGCGCCAAAGGAACCCTGAAGAAGAACCCCCTGATAGCAGCCTGACCTACATCGGTTATGGGATAAAGACGGTGAAACACGTGGCTTATATGTTGCCAAAGATACTTCCCCAAGGTTCATTGTTGTTGCAAGCTATTGTGATCTTCCTATACTTCATCTGCAGCGGCTATCTGTATGTTGCAGGTAAACTTTTCTTCCAAATGTTTGTCAAGGCAACTTTTCTGACAGTTGGCCTCCTGATCGCCATAGCATGCTGGCTCCTGTATTAGCCAATGTATACTATTTAGGGCCTGCATGGTTAGTACGAGGGATTCGGAATGGGAATGAGAATGATAGTAGAGCGGAATGATAATAGGGTAATCATTATATGATTGTTGTTTGGTTTGGGTAAGGAATGGATTTTGGTTAAACTACAAATAATATTTTATTTACCAAAAATAGCATATACTCCTTAATCAAACTCATAGAAGTCATTCATGGGAAGAATGAGTGATTGCCCAATATAGGGTAATGAAAGTGGGCCATCTTCAATCATTAGCCCCAACCAAACACCATGATCTATAATGAAACTCATTAAACCCTTCTAATACACCCAACCAAGCATCTCCTAAACCTTACTTCCAAATGTTTGTCAAGGCAACCTTTCTGAGAGTTGCCCTCCTGATCGTCATAGCAGGATGGCTTCTGTATTAGCCAATGTATGCAGACATGTTGGCTCCTGTATTAGCCAATGTATACAGATAAACCTTACTTCCAAATGTTTGTCAAGGCAAACTTTCTGACAGTTGGCCTCCGGATCGCCATAGTATGCTGGCTCCTGTATTAGCCAATGTATGCTTTTCTCTTCTCTTGTAGTCCACTGAGCCAGCAGAAAAATTCTACTGTTACAGTCGCAATGTGCGTCCTTGATGATCCGTCGCGATGGCACGATGAGGACACCTGCTAAGAATCAAGGAACTCTCAATCAGGGCGGGGCGGCTTATTGCCGTTCCCGCTCCGATACTAAAGTCAGTAGACTGTTCGGAGAGTTGGGATGTGATTGATTGTATTTAGTAAACTTACCTCTCTCTTGTGAGAAAGGGATATATATATGGTGCAGGCAATTGACCCGATCTGATCAGACCGCGCCGTTAGGCAGTCTGGGAAGATTCTTCTGTCAGGTCAGGTAAAGCTGCCATCTGCGGTCGGGTCTGGCCCGATCGTCATGCAGGATGAGGGGTCGGGATGAGCCATGCATGATGGTGAGATGCCCGACCCTAACAAGTCCCCACAAGTCCGAGCGCGGAGCAACGGTTCGCGTGATGGACTGTACATGGGTTTCTGTGATCCGTGCGACAGTGAGCCGTCAGATATTAACTGCATGTCTGCCACGTGTCATCACTTTTTCGAAGGGATGCGTGTAAATTTAGCCTTTGTAACTGTGCAACTTTTGCAACTGCAATTATTACTTTAACTGCTCGCATAACTCCCCCCCTTTCTTCATTCAAATACGAAACTGCTCCTCATTTCTGCCTTCTTCATCTTATTCTCGAATTCATTGCTCACAACTTTAGATATTCTGCACACGCCTCCTTTCTGCCTTTGTTTTGTTTTCTTCCGCCTCTGTAGCGTTTTGCCTGTTCTGATCATGGCTGACATCCCTGTCTCCGGCGCGTTTTGCCAGATTACGGATGAAGAAGCGGCTGAGTTCATTCAGATCTGCCGCGACACCGAGGGCCTCCAGATCGCGGATCTGGCCAAGTCAATCGTTCGACCCAAACCCAGCGACACCATCAACGCTGCCCCGGCGGGCAAAGTTCCTGTTTACTATGAGCATCTGGCTCGTTGCAGCGTCAGGTTCCCTCTTACCCCTTTCTGCCAATCCATTCTGTCTTACTTTGACATGACTCTGGGCTTGATGACGCCCAACGCTGTGCGCAACATTATTGGCTTCGAGACCCTGTGCGGTGCTCGCGGGGTTGTTCCCTCCGTCACCCTGTTCCGGGTGTTCTTCTACACCGGCGGTGGCGGCGATGACGACGGTTGGGGCCACATCAAGGTTCGCCCCAAAGCCGACCTGCACATCTTGACCGGCATGCCCAAAACGACCAACTGGAAGGTAAAGTTCATGTTTGTTGATGAAGATGTCGTGTATGGGCCTGCCGCCTCTCGCCCAAGGCAATCTGTTGGTGATCCTGATACGCGCGGCCGCGCTCCAGATGGCGTATCCCAGAATCGCTTGGCCGCCTCCATCAGGGCTCTGAAGGAGAAACCGGAGAGGTGGGATGTCTTGAAGTTGGATGAAAGGTTGCGGGATTCCAGCCTGCCTCACCGTCGCGTGCTTCCTGCCATCCAGGATGAGCCTGTTGTCATCCCAGATGATGATAAGCCCGTCCGGGGCGAGGGCAACGGCCCCCCAAATGTTGATCTCTTCAGCCCTCCTGCTGCTCTGGCACTCGCTCCGATTGGTCGCCCTGATAAAGGTATGTCAGATCCCACTTGGCCCTCTCTTTCATCCTTTTTGAGCATTGTCATGACCTTTTGCTCTTGCCTCAACTGTATCTTCTTCATGTTGTATGTTCTTCAACAGATATGGCTCGCCGCCGACCAACCATTGACGTGACAAAGTTCGTCCGTCCCTCACAGCGCAGGAGGTTGGAGGACAGTGCTGGCCTGAACCAGTCCACTCAGTCGCATGGTCAATCCTTTCAAACCGAACAAGACGGCAATGCTGAAGGTTCCTCGCTTCCCTATCAGGATACGGGGTCGTCAAGGGGTTTGCTGAAGCCTGACCAGCTGTTCCAGATGGGGGTCGGCGGTCGCGAGAATGTCTCGTCCCGACCCCAAGTGCCCAAGAAGCTGAAGAGCAGCACTGAACCAACTGGTCCGCAGCATGGTGAGAGGGCCCCTCCGCACGCTGGTGGCTTTCAAACTGACAAGGGTAAAACCAACTCCTCCACCGTCTTCCTCAACTCGCCCGCCGGTCGTTTAGAATATCTCAAGGAGGTAATGCCCCTTGACCATTTCAGGGCTTGGGTGAAGAATCCGGCGCTAAACCTTCATGGGGTCAGGACTGCCACGGACAATCTGATTTCGTCTGTTTTTGATGTAAGCTTCATCTTATTGTCTCTCCTTTCATGCTTAACTTCCTCTCCCGACTCTGTCCTCCTAACTGTTGTATTGTTAGGGCGCTTGCTCATCCCTCGCCGTCATCTCCGACTTCAGCACCTTGTGCTTGGCGCATGAGGCTGACAAGAAAGTGCATCACGCCACCCTCATCGAGCTCGGAGACGTGAAGAGGCAGTTGGCCATCGCCGATGCCGAGATAGTCCAGCTTCAAGAGGAGGCCAAGGCCAAAGCAGATGCTGATGCTGAGTGGTCACCTGATGACTGGATGGAATCCGAGCAGGCGCTGAAGAAGCAGCTGGACGCTGTCAACGCTCAACTAGCGTCTGCCATCTCGGACGGTGAGGAACTGAAAATAGCCAAGGAGACCAGCGACGCTGCTCTACTAGATGCCCAGATATCTACCACCGAGCTGCAAAAACGCCTAGATGAAGCTGTTGGGAAAGCTGATCAGATGGACAAGATATCTAGCGAACTGGCCACTCTTCAAGCTCGCTTTGCCGAGTCCGAAAGTCAACTGAAGAAGGCGTTGGAGGATAAGGCTAGCCTCGCCATTGACTATCAGTCTGTGTTGACCGCCGGCGTGCGTGAGGTGTTTGCCAAGGTGGCTCGATCGGAACGCACCGTCGCACGCACTTCTGCTTTCCTTCGACGGGCTTATGCGCTGGATAACGTGTATGAAGACTCTGCTGCCTATGCCACTGCTCTTTCTGAGCTCACCGATGCCTTTGTTGGCTATGGCTTCCCTGAGTACTTTTCTACATTGACCGGTGAGATGACTCCGGCCGAGCTTGCCGCATGGGAGCCAGATGTTGCAGTTCCACCTGTTATGGTCGATGGTGAAGTTGTCGCCGAAGAAGGGCTGGTGAAGGACTTGGAGGATGCTGGGAACAATGTCCAAGTTTCTGCCCAAAACCATTAGTTCTGCTTCTTTCCTTTCCTTTCATTCTGTTGGATTCCTCCTAAACTCCTCTGAATAATTTCCTTTTGGTTTGTAATGACCCATAAGGGTTACATTTGCTTTACATTGTTATTGAATTCTTGCTTTGACAGCATATATTGTTGCCTTAGTGGTTTGGCTGTTTTACTACTTGATGAAACTCTTGTTTGTGCATTTGAATCACTGGCTATTGCCTTAATGTTTGGTTGATACCTCGCCATTCTGCTCACCCCTGTTCATGGTGGCGACTCATCATCCTTCTATATGAAGAGGGATGAGTCAGCAGGATGAACTAACCGAGGTGAACCATGATGTGGCTTGAATTTCTTGTCAACTTGGAGGTCGCTAAACCCTGACCAAGCCACCAAGGTATATGGTCCTAGACCTTTCCTTGGTTTTTCTCTTCAAAGCCAAAGCTGCTAAGCTATGGTCCTTGTTAATCGGTCCGTGTCCGACATGGGTTTTTCTTTAAGAAAAGATCCCACCTTTTCTCCAAACCGGTAGCTATCCGAGTTTGGAGAGGATATGGTTTGTTCTGTTTGCCCATCCGCATTTGAACAAAAAACCACGCCTATGTTCAGTACTCAAAATGGGGCGGCTAAGCCTCCGTCTCGGCCTGGCGGTCACGATCGTGATCGTGTCATCCGACTTTCCCATTGGTGTAGGTACACTTTTGAACGCATCTTTGCCATCCCAGACATATGTCCGAGATGCTCGGCAAAGATGTGCCTTTCATGCTTCACAACCTAAGTGAGGGATGTGTCGAGTGTTCTAATGCTTTGTCCGGGTAACCGGAGCGATGGCCTGAACTGCCTCTTTTAATGTCCATTATCACCGATTCCGATCATGTCATTCGACTTTCGAAAAAGAGGCACAAATGAGACAGAAAAAAGAGATGATGTGTTCTTGAACTTGACACTTGGAATTCATTAAAACACAAAAGGGGGAGTACAAAAGATACAATTTTGCGCGGGAGAACTGGATTTCCTCAAGATCACATCCCTCATGAGGGCAAAAGTTGCGATCTTGTCAGGAATCCGTTCTCCAAAAGCATTTCCCCATTATATACAAACTAATTGGTACCTTTCTCATGGGTCTGATGCTGCTCAACCGTAATAACGGCGGAGGTTCTCCATGTTCCACGTCCTTGGCACCGCTTCGCCTGACATGGTCTGCAGCCTGTATGCGCCGTTCCCCAGCACTTCTGCGACCACGTATGGCCCTTCCCACGTGACATCTAACTTCTTCAAGCCTTCAACTCGACTGACTTCATTCTTTCGGAGGGCCAATTCACCTTGCTTCAGATTTCTTATGCGGACTCTGGCATTATAGCGCTGTTCCACATACGACTTGTAGGCCGCCTCCTTGATTGTGGCCTGCTCTCTGGCTCTCTCCAAGTCCTCCAGGCTTTCTCTCAAACGCTGGTCATTTTCCTCTTCGGCATCCGGGATGGCGGATCGCGTTGATGGGATGATGAGCTCAGGTGGGATGATTGCCTCACTACCGAAACACAGAAAATAAGGTGATTCTCCTGTGGCAGTTCGCGGCGTTATCCTGTATGCCCACAACACCGATGGGAGCTCGTCTACCCAGTTCCCTTTCGCGCCATCCAACCTTCTCTTTAGCCCTTGCACAATCGTTCCATTGGTTCGCTCGGTGAGACCGTTGGCTTGCGGATGGGCTACTGATGTGAAGCTCTGCTCGATGCCCATCTGGTTGCACCAGTCTCTGAAGACTCCTCCTTCAAACTGGCGTCCGTTGTCGCTGATGATTGTCTTGGGCAAGCCGAATTTGCAGACAATGTTCCTCCACACGAAACTGGTCATCCTCTTTCCCGTGATGGTTGCCAATGACTCCACCTCAACCCACTTGGTGAAGTAGTCAACGACCACCACCAAGAATCTTCTCTTGCCGGTCGCTTGGGCGAAAGGACCGACTATGTCGATGCCCCATTTTGCAAATGGCCATGGGCCTGTGATGCTCTTCATGGGCTGGCCGGGTTGAGATGACACCCGATCATGTACCTGGCACTGATGGCACGTTTTAACCACATGGTCGGCGTCGACCCTCATATTGGGCCAGTAATAACCTGCTCGGGTTGCCCTCAGTGCCAGTGTCCGGGCTCCCTGATGGCTGCCGCCGCTTCCCTCGTGGAGTTCCTTCAGGATCCTTTCTGCTTGCTTGGGCGTTAAACATCGCAACCACGGCTGCAAATATCCCCTCCTGTATACCACCCCGTTCCTGAGCGCAAAATTCAGCGCCTTCCTCTCTAAAGCCTTCGCCTCCTTTTGGTCGGGTGGTAACGCTCCACTGAGCAAGTAGTTCCGCATTGGTGTCAACCAACATGGCGGCTCGGCCTCAATGGCAGCGACCGTCATGCCGTCAGTTGATCTTGTCGGCAGTGTTTCCACTAGAACTCCCTTGGACAGATGGCTGCTTGCCGTGGAGGCCAGTTTGCTGAGGGCATCTGCCCTTGTGTTCTCGGATCTAGGGACACGGGTCACCTCAAATCCTTCGAACTGTGTGGCCAGAATCTTTACCTTCGCCAAGTATTTCTGCATTGATGGCTCCTTGGCTGCGTATGATCCGTTGAACTGGTTTGCTACCAAGGCCGAGTCGCCGTATGCATCCAACTTGGTTGCGCCCAACGCTTTTTGCTAACTCCATGTCCGCAATCAATGCTTCATATTCGGCTTCGTTGTTCGTGGCTGGGAACTGGAATCTCAACGCGTACGTCGTCTCCATGCCATCGGGGTCTGTCACTATCAAACCTGCTCCTGATCCCTCCACGCCGGATGCGCCATCCACATGCAGCTTCCACCATCCTGTCCTGTCGACGCGTCGTTGCTTTTTGTCGGCTGGCTCGCTTGGTGCGTCGATGGTGACTTCATCCTTATCCTCGATCCTGGATGGCAACTCTGCCAGAAAATCAGCCATTACTTGCCCTTTGACGGCTTTCCTCGGGGCGAACTCAATGGCATGTTCGCCTAGCTCTATTGCCCACTTGGCCAACCTTCCTGACATCTCCGGTCTGGTCAAAATTGCTTTGAGCGGCTCGTTTGTGAGAACCACGATGGGGTGTGCTTGAAAATATGACCTGAGGCGTCTCGCCGCATGGACCAATGCCATGGCCAGCTTCTCCTGAGCGCTGTACCTCAACTCGGCCCCCTGCAGCGTTCGGCTGACATAATAGACCGGACGCTGGATTTTGTTCACTTCCCTAACCAACGCGCCACTCACGACTTCCATCCCAGAGGCAAGGTATAAATACAGCGTCTCACCTTGCTCGGGAGTTGACATGGCTGGTAGGTCTTTTAAATGATCCTTCAACTTGAGGAACGCTTCCTCCTCGACCTGGCCCCATTGGATTGCTCCTTTTGGCCCGACGCTGCCCTTGAGGATCCTCAAGAACGGGAGTGACCTCTCTGCGGCTCGTGACAAGAACCTGTTCATAGCCGCCATCTTTCCATTCAAGCTCTGTATGTCTTTAACGTTCCTGGGAGGCTTCATTTCCAAAACGGCTTGGACTTTCTTTGGATTGACCTCTAAACCGTTGTTGGACACCATGAGGCCCAAGAACTTCCCGGCCCCCACCCCGAACTGGCACTTGGCCGGGTTGAGCATCATACCTGCCGCGTTTAAGGTTCCCAAAGTCTCATCTAGATCCTTCACTAGACCTTCATACGATACGCTCTTGATGACCATGTCATCGACATAGATTTCCATGTTGCGGCCGATCTGCGCTTTGAAAATCTTGTCCACCACCCTCTGGTAAGTGGCACCGGCGTTGCGTAAGCCAAACGGCATCATCCGGTACGCGAAGGCTCCCCTCTCCGTGATGAAGGCAGTTTTGTCGATGTCGTCCTCCTTCATCGTGATTTGGTGGTACCCCTTGTATGCGTCTAGAAAGCATTTGATCGGGAAAGGGGCCAACGCGTCCACCTTCTGATCGATGATGGGTGTCGGGTAGTAATCCTTGGGACATGCCCTGTTCAGCGCTTTGTAGTCGATGCACATTCGCCAACTCCCATTTGACTTTTTGACCAGGACCGGGTTGGCTAACCACGTGGGGTATGGCACTTCCCGTAGGATACCTGCATTCACCAACTCGGTTACCTGTTTGTTCACCGCGTCATTCCTTTCTGGACATAACGGCCGTCTTTTCTGCATGACTGGTGGGTGTGAAGGATCCACTCTGAGGGCGTGTTGACCGAGTTCAGGTGATACTCCCGTCATGTCTGTCGCCTTCCATGCAAAGACCTTTTGATGCTTGATCAGGACCTCCAGAACCTCCTGACGACTTGCGCCGGGCAAGTCGGATCCCACTTGGACTCCTCGGCATCCGCCTTGGTCAAGAAACATGGGCATGCAAGATGCTGACAAGGTTTTGGGGTCTGGAATCCCTGACCGGACCATGTGGACCGGACGTCGTGGTGGTGATTCGTCATCTGGACGCTTCCGCTTCTTTAATGCAATTCTGTGGCACTCTCTCGCCTTTTGCTGATCACCTCGAACGGTCGCTATCCCTCCTTTGGTTGGAAACTTCAAAAGGAGATGGAGGGTTGAGACAATACCTTTGAGCTGGGCTAGCGCTGGCCTCCCCAGTATTAGGTTGTACGGGCTATGAGCTTTGATGACGATGAACTCCATGTCCACCTCTTTCCTGGTCGGCCTCTCCCCGACCCCAACTGGAAGTGTGATCGTTCCTTCTGGCCACACCGTTCTGTCCGCGAAATCCACCAACGGTGTGCTTGTTGGGATCAACTTGGCCTTTGTGTTGTCGTCCAGCTTTTCGAAACAATACCAATACATTATTTCTGCTGAACTTCCACCATCCACGTATGCTCGATGAACCATCTTATCCATTATTTGAACCGTGATGATGACCGCATCGCATCCGGCTGGACGATCGGGGATGGGGTCGTCGGCGCCGAACGTGATCAATTCATCTTTACCCAGCCTCCTGCTCGTCGGGGTATGTTCTGGGGCTATCCTGCATCTAGCCTTTCTTTGTGAATCCGAGCTCCCTCCGGCATTCCCACCTATGATAGTGAGTAAATCATTGCCCGCGCGCCTTGCTGGTTCTCGTTCTGGTGATGACTCCTCCTCATACTTTGCTCTTTTTTCATCTGGTCGTTCGGCCCGCGCCACCTCCTTTCCTTTACCACGCGCCCTGTTGGCCCCTTGATCCTGGCCGCCGCTCTTGTTGGCATATGTCGCCTTGTTGTGAGCTTTGGCGGTGGCAGCAAATTGTTTTAACTGCCCTTTGCGCAGGCATGACTCGATGGCCTTCTTCAGGTGGATGCAATCCTCTGTGTCGTGGCCGTGGTCGTCATGGTACTCGCAAAACTTGTTCAAGTTTCGCTTGTTGGGAGGCATCTTCATGGCACGCGGGGGTGGGATGACGTCGCGGTTTGCCAAGAAGACTTCTCTGGGCGTCTTTGTCAACGGGGTGAAAACTCTTTCTTGAGCAACTCGAGGTCCTAGCCTGTCCTTTACCGATGACGCTTTCTCTGCTTTAACCGGTTGCCCATCCGGGATGGGTTTCTGTTTTGACCAGTAAGGTCGAGCCTCTTTCTGTATTGCCAACTTCTTCTTCTTGGCATTCTCATCGGCTCGGTGAAACATCTCCACCACCATATGCAACTCGTCCAGCGTGTGTACCGCGCGAAGGGTGAGCTCCGAATCCAGAGCCTCGTGATCCAGGCCTTGCATGAAGATTTCAATCAACCACCGCGGCTCGCCACGGTGTACCACCCTGTTGCTTTCCTCGATGAAGCGCTCATAATACTCCATCAGGCTCTCGCCGGATGATGCCTTGTGGCGTATCTTCATCAGGTCCTGCGTCGTGTTGGTGAACTTCCTCTTCTGCATGAACCTGATGAGAAAAAGTTCCTCGAGCTGTGCGAAACTGGATATGCTTCCAGGTTGGCGAACCATACCCTCGCTGCCTCCTTGAGCATGGTGTCAAAGACTTTCCACCACACGGGCTCGGGCGTGGCGTACGTTGACATGTTAGTTGTGAACGTGTGCAAATGATCTGCTGGGTCCGACAAGCCATCGTACGTACCTATATTTGGTGGGATCCGGAGACGGGGGTTGGCGACAAACTCCGTGATTGCCTCTGAAAACGGGCTCCCTCTTTTCTGGCAATCCGGGGCCTCATAAAACACCGACAGCCTCTGCTTCGCCGGCACCCTCGGCTTGACACTTGGCTTGTGAACATACGTCATGGCCCATTCCCCAGGATGAGACCTAGGGTTGGCCTCTTTCTCGCCCGGATCTCCCCACTCCTCGTCTGAATCTTCCAGGATCTCATTCCCGTCATCGTCCAGCTCTGTGAGGATGGGGGCTTTTCGCTTAGCTCGTGCAGGCTCGGCAAAGAGTTTTGTCGGTGTGACCGTCTTTGCCAAACCTTCAAGACGCCGCGCTTTCGGCGGCGTACCTCGCAGCTCCTGCAGCTGCTTGTTGATGGTAGCCTGTGACTCCAAGATCTGGCGGAGAACATCACCATCCTCCGTTGTGAAAGATGGGGACGCGCCTGGGTGCCGAGCCTGCTCAGGCGTCGCCGAGATCGGAGTGGCTGCTGGGTTTGAAGGAGTGAACGGGACTCCAGCCCCTTCGTCGCCCAGATCTGTGACCACTACCTCGTCGATGAGGACAGCGTGGTCTTATCCTTCTCTGCTCATTTGCAGTGCGTGGGCTATGAAGATACTTGATTATATCCCCACAGACGGCGCCAATGTTACAGTCGCAATGTGCGTCCTTGATGATCTGTCGCGATGGCACGATGAGGACACCTGCTAAGAATCAAGGAACTCTCAATTAGGGCGGGGCGGCTTATTGTCGTTCCCGCTCCGATGCTAAAGTCAGTAGACTGTTCGGAGAGTTGGGATGTGATTGATTGTGTTTAGTAAACTTACCTCTCTCTTGTGAGAAAGGGATATATATATGGTGCAGGCAATTGACCCGATCTGATCAGACCGCGCCGTTAGGCGGTCTGGGAAGATTCTTCTGTCAGGTCAGGTAAAGCTGCCATCTGCGGTCGGGTCTGGCCCGATCGTCATGCAGGATGAGGGGTCGGGATGAGCCATGCATGATGGTGAGATGTCCGACCCTATCATCTACCTATCAAATTTGTTTTTTTTTCATTATGAAATCAATAAAGAAACTCAAACTTCAAGCATTTTTTCCAATGGGTCTTTAAGAAATATTATAGCAAAACAAACAAAAAAAATACAAACTTGCTGATGAAACTATGCCAACGAAGGAAGAATAGATGAAGGTACAAGCTTCAAAATTATGAAGTAAAAGAGCAAATCAATAGATTCAATCCCACAAAAAAAATCCACGGAGAGGGTTAAAAACATTTAGCAGTCATTCTAGGAGCTACATGCCTACTGTAAATGACTCAAAATCCATGACTTACTTCTCCGGATGGAGGAATGAGCAGATATTGTTTGCAGAGATTCTTCACATTGCTAGAGGTATTTTCCCCATTAAATACCTAGGACCTACCATTGACACCATTCAGATGGGATCAAACTGCTTGTGAGCAACTATAGGATAAGCTGAATGTGTAAGCTTCTCTAGAATATTAGTGCTAAGAAAGACATTGTGTGGGTGCAGTGAATGCATGCGCCTACTACATAATGGGAATGAGTCTTAGTGCATGCAAATCAATCTCAAACCACAGTTTGGGATGTAGAGTGTCATGAAAGAGAAGTCCATGCTGCTGTCAGAAGGGGATAGTTGTATGAACAGTGATGGAAATAAAGCATATGATTTGAATAAAGGAGGAGTAAACAAGATTCAGTTGGCAGTTCTGATTTGGCGGCTGGAATTCCTACCAAACCACAGAATTCTCCTATGGATGCTCCTTCACTCCATATTGGCCCCAATGAACAAATTGCAAAGATTAATAGTGTTGGGACCACAACCTCCTTGCTGCTTGTACCTGCTTGATGAGAATGCTGCTAACTTATTTTGCAAATGCGTTTTTGTGAATTTAATTTTTTAGCAGTTGAATCTTCCAAGGATTTGGAACCTGAGACACTTGAAGAGGCTACTGTTGTAGCTAAAGAAAAGGCAGAAAAGCAAATGCATGGCCAAGATTGTGGCTGCATTGTATATAGTATGGAGAGAGAGAAATCGAAGAATTTTCCAGTAAATAGCTCAAGATGACGTAGCACTTTCTACTCAGCTTGCTTCTGAATTTATCCCGAAAGCTTTGTAGGAAGTAGCATGTTGATTTGAGAAGCATGTAACTTGTAAGCTTATTTGTGTCTGACTAAATCTTGAACTATGTCAATCTTCTCCTTCTAGCTGTTTAGATTCTCCCTCTTGGGGTGAATCACAAACGATAGCTATAATGGGGGAAAGTAGTGGTTTAAGTAATGGTTTGTACACAAAAACTTAGTGTGGCAGTAGTATAGCTTGAGAATCTCTTATTAGTTGTTATGGCTTAGAGGGATGGTGAATATTTCTGCATGTGGTATATGTTTTGTAATGAAAAAGTTATTTTCATAACAAAACAATCTAAAATTCAACTATTATTTTCTTTTCTAGATTACTTTTGGGATGGACAGAGGAAGCAAATAATATCACGAATGAAACTACAAAATTCCATTAAAAAAAGGCGAATCTTGAATTGAGAATGGAATGGTACAGAGAACTCTCTAAAAATCATTTAGTTCTCTATCTATTTCAATACACTGAAATTCTTTTAGAGTAGTAAGTATGTGATTCTGTACTAAATTTGTTCACAATTTCAATCAAAAGCTCAAACTTTGGTACAGGATCACATGAGCTTTCCTTTTGCCACTTTCAAGTTAGGTATGTAGTGTAGGTTTTGCTGTCTTCATGTTTAATTTCATTCATTTCCTAGCTTGCAACTTGTATCGTGTTAGAAGTGGCTAAGAGTAGTCCACACCTCGCCGCAACCATATAATCATATTCTATTGCCACATAATATCTTTTATGTTACTATAGCATTTATCAAATTTCATTTCAACCCTGTTCACTTAAATTTATTACTAGGTCAATTCAATCTAGTTTCACCTACTTATAAATATAAAGATATAGAAATATGAAATAAAATTTTGATAGTATAAAAGTACAACATACAAAAATTTCAACGATAATTTACACGACAATATAGACCATTTCCTACAATAAGAATTTTATAGGGCGACATTTTATTTATATAATATTAAGACATACTTAGCTGGAAGTAATATATTATATAATATTAATATATAATATCGTTTCAGATTCTTGTTAATATATTTGTAAAAATTAAAATATTTCTATAAACTAAAATTATCGATCTTTGAACAAGTAGATAAATAGTTGTTTTATTGATCAAGATTGCCAATAAAACTACTGAAGTGTTATATGCAGTCCAATATTTTATTTAACGTAGTTTAAATTATCAATGAAATGACATTACCGTCCCCTGCAAGTTGTCTAGTTTTCAAAATATCAAAAAAATTAAAGTCATTTTCATATTTTTGCACCTTATTTTAGACGGTAAAAATAAAATACTGAATATTTATAACAACATTCTTAAAACTAATAGTTAATATGTACTCAAATTTAACATCTAGAGTGATTTGAAGCATAGGATATTTTTATGCTTTCTCTATTCATCACAAGTGGTGCACCACTGTAATATTATATTAATATAATAATTTCATATAAACAAGTAGTGGCATAAGTAATTGGGAAAAGATAATATGATCCCAGATTCCAGACACAACTGACTTTTTCAAGCTGATATTTATAATATCTTCGGGCGATAAACGTAATTTACTAGTAATATTTTCTGTGCCAAGATATTTTCTGCACAAATTCCATGGATGTGCTGAGACCATGAGAGCTGCATTTGACTTCATACTAGTCAAATCTCATCCACTTCCATTCATCGGCTAGGGCAACGTAAAATGAGTCGATTTATACTGTAATTTTACATCATTTTTGACACTATTATTTTTTTACATCATATTTCAAAAAAGAATTATTCAAGAAAAGGTATATTGAAATGTATAAATAGGTGAATGGAACAATACTTGATTAGGTCTAATGATGATATTGTTATGGCTAATATTTCAAAAGGCAATAAACTAGTATAGTAAGCTTAAAAAGGTATCATTTTCACGATTTTTCCATACACATGTGGCATGACTCCATCTTTATAAAAATTGACGGAATACTTAATATTATTGATGTTGTAGAAATTTCTAATTGTTTTAGCTTATTAATTCACCACAGATCTATATTATAAATTAACAGAATAGTCAATAATTACTGAATTGTTACAAATTTTATCTATTTCATCTCATTACTTCACGATTATAACATATCTCAATGCTATACAACTAAGAGCGGATATATTTACAGGTAACACTTATCTTAAATTCACCAGACAAACTTATGAATAATAATTTCTGACTAAGTAATACTGTAGTGCGATCATCATTTTATGCTATCGCCTACCCTGATATAATTTTCTGGATCCGCTATTAATATAATCATAAAGAAAATTTCTGAATTTATCACTGATCAATCAAATTTTATAATATTTAATCTAAAACTTTATATGAATGTTTTGTTCTCGATCTAAACGTTGCGTAAAACGGTAGAGGTTGGATAATATTTCTAATTGTTTCCGGTACACGGAATGTACTAGAGGAGTGACGTAGTGGAAACACGGCGCGTGCCTATCTTACAAAAGATCCGACTAGGCCAGCTAAGCGGGTCAGGATATCCGTACCACAGGCTTAATTGAGAACGACCAAACCGCCTCAAAAATATCCCATTTCTCATTTCCTTAAACCCCCAACCCCTGTGTTTCTTCCTCATCCTCTTCTTCCTCCCCAACAATCCCCATTAAAAGGACCCCAAAAACAATCCTCCAGAATCACCACCATGAAGATTCAGTGCAACGTCTGTGAGGCGGCGGAGGCCAGCGTCCTTTGCTGCGCCGACGAGGCGGCGCTCTGCTGGGCCTGCGATCAGAAAGTCCATGCCGCCAATAAGCTCGCCAGCAAGCATCAGCGCGTTCCCCTCGCCACCTCCTCTTCCCAGATGCCCAAGTGTGACATTTGCCAGGTTGGTTTGTCAGTTCAGCTGGAAATCATCTTTGTTGTTGTAATTGTTGATACTTGTTCGACCATCTTGAAAAAAATCCTGTTTTTCAATGTAAATTTCATTTGTAGTGTTTTCTGGATTTTGGAGAGGGGATATTTCTTGTTTCTTGTGAGAGTGTTTTCAAACTTGATTGAAATTTTCACTTAGTCTAAGTTGCTTAATTTTAACTATCAAACGGATGATTCATGGTTCAGCATGATCATTGTATCGTTATATTCGTGGTAGCATTGATTTTCAAAATATCGGCTTTTGACAATTTTTAGTTACATAGTTAGAAAGGTACCAAATTTTTAGTCCATTGAGCACTGAGATTTATTGAAACGTGAACGTTATAGTTAATATGACAGCATTCTACATAATGTATTTTAGTTTTATATATTATGTTTTGATTAAAAAGTTGGTGATCGATTGTCTGGTTGTAATTATTGAATTTAAATGGTTGTTCTGGATTGGTGAATGTTTGTTTAATGTTGTGAGCTTCTTGGAGTCCTAACTTTGGCCTGTCAAAGGAAAATGTAATGCCTAATGAGTTTGGTTAGAAAGGGTAATGCCTAATTAAGCTTTCTAACGAGTTTTTGTAAACTTTTGGAATTTCTTGAGTGTAAAAAACCCGTGGAACATTATTCACATAAGTTATTCCCTTAGGTCTCTAGCACATGCTATTGTTTTAGAAAAATCTCGTGAAAGTGTCTTCTAACTCATATTTTGCTCTTTTCTTCAGGAGGCATTTGGCTACTTCTTTTGTCTGGAAGACCGTGCTTTGCTGTGCAGAAAGTGCGATGTTTCCATCCACACAGCCAACCCCTTTGTTTCTGCTCATCAGAGATTCCTGCTTACTGGAGTTCAAGTTGGACTCGAGCCTACTGATGCTGGTGGATCATCGTCATCCGGGAAATCACAATCTAATGAGAAGATGTCTGAGCAAGAAAACCACCCCCAGTCGAGAACAGCTGCGCCTGATATGTCCAACGGCCAGTATGACAGAACGCCAAGCCAGGTTAGTGGAGGTTCTGCATCTGGAAGTATTGCGCAGTGGCAGTTTGATGAGTTTCTTGGACTCAATGACTTTAATCAAGGTTACAACTTTGTGGGTAATGGCTCATCCAAGGTATGATAGTAAGCCATATAAGGGTATATGTGCATATTTGGTATTAATAGGTGCTAGGTACTCTCTCTAGCTACATGTAGTGTTCATCTTCATTCTTCACCTTTGAGACTCAGGGATTTTTTTTAACGTAGGAAGGTAGTGTTTCCTTCTATATCTGTATGTTAACCCAAATGAAGAAATAAATTCCCTTTGCAATGTGGTCGTGCTTTACATCTTGTGGTTGATGCGCTGAGCCTTGGTTATAGGTTGTAATATCAAATTGAAAACTAGTTCATTTCGAATAGAGTTATTCAAGATTAATAAATGTTAACATGATTCAGAAGGTAGCATGGTATGAATATGTGCAGTGTAGCCCAAAGTTGGATGTTATATAACCTTTTGTCATACAAGGCTATGGATGTTTGGTTTAAATTATGAGAAGTGAAGCTCGTAAAATGCACATAGTTCATTTTAACTGTTTGCTTAGCGCTAGGGATAAGGTCATCTGATGCTAATGTCACTTCGATGATGCCACAGAGTCCTCTAAAAGGTTAATCTTGGTTGCAAATATTGAGATGTCTTGCATCTTAGTTTCAACAATTAGTAGGTTTTTGGTAGAATACAGGCTGTTCTATCCCTGGATAGGATAGGCATCCACAAACAACATGCATTGTTGAGCCTCTAGTAGTTTCTGGTTTTCTGCCGTCACATTCCCTTTTCTTTTAAGTTGTGGGACGATCTAGAGGATATGAAGAAAACAGCAAGGTGTTTTTGATATGTGGCAAACTTATCCGCTGTTCATGAAATGTAATAGTTTATGATGAAGATTTGCTAATTGTCAAAAGCCCGTACAAGGAAATGGGAGCATGCTTCGTTATAGCTTTCTGATTTATTTTCCAAGAACTTGAAATTCATTTCATTATGAGTTAGGTGGAACATTTTGGTGGATTGTGTTTAGTTTGGTCTACCTAGCATGATTACTTCCATGGATAATATTTTGAAAGCAACCTGTGCAGAGCCTAATTGTCATTTTCGGTTAATTCTTCTGTCAGGCTGATTGTGGGAATTTAGGAGACTCGGACTCCTCTCCGATTCTGAGGACTGCTGAAGAAGAGCTCTATGGCGATGAATCTTCAGGCCAGGTTCCTGAATTGCCTTCCCCGCCCACTGCTTCAGGACTCTGCTGGCAGAAGGCATATCCAAATCCAACCGACTCAACCATCTTTGTGCCCGACATCTCTAGTCCATCCATCCAAGATTTCTCACAAGATCAGTCCAATGGTTTCGAGTTCAAACGTAGAAGGCATTTCTAATATAATGCCTACATTCGCCTCTAGTGTGCCTTTGGGATTGAAATTAGGTTACTTTTCAGGATTTTGTGAGGCTGCTTGTCAGTTGTGTCGTTTGTGTGACTATTTTTGTTGTATATATTACTATGTTGTTGCAACTTTAGAATGGGACGTGTCTCTTATATATACATATTTATGTTATAAGGGTTTCTTGAATCTTTAGCATTGTTCAATGCTTTAGGAAAGTAGTCCATGTGAATCATGATGGTTGTTTAGTTCAAAACGGGCAAGTTTAGGTTCTGAAATTGCATTTAAAGTTAAAAATGTCTAAAAATAAAATGGAAGTACACTATTATCAAGTTAAAGATGAGGGGTAAAGTTCCTTACTTGAATTTTCAAACCTAAACCGGCTCGAATTTGTTTAAAAAATTATAAGATTTAATAATATATGGAATTATATGATATAATGTATCTAAAACTATGTATAATGTATTGATAATATATATATTACGATAAACTAAGAGTCAAAGTGAGATCAATTCAATTTTGAAAAGTCAACTTAAGAAATTTTGATTTTTTATGTTTTAAATTAAACCGTCATAGACGGGATTTTAAGGGTGTTCTCCCTTTTTCATTAAAATCAGCTCAAGAGTTGCCAAAAAAGGCTTACATTTGTTGAGATTAGGAGAAGTTTCTAAACATCTTTCTATCTAAATCTTCTCCGTACTCGTGGCGGTAACACCATAATTATCCATGACTCTATCGTCATGCTGAAGCGCGGTTGCACACTACTCTTAAGTCTAAAAATTGCGAAGAAATACATCTGAACATCCTAAAGTCTAATGCCCGAAAACATCTAACTATCTGGCAGGTAAAGTATCAGTAACTTGAACCAACCCCAACAATAAAGTCAGAGTCAACCAAGTCTACCAGTCTAAATTCATTCACAGAGTCGCCAGAAATACGTCGTCAAGACTATTCTGACTTGGATTTCTCCTGCACTGTTTAACAGAATAGGGACCAGGAGCCTAGGGGATTTTCCATAGCGCGGCTAATCCGTTTACAAGGAAAAACAGCAGATAGGCACTGAATACTCGATAAACTAGTCCAGATAATTATGCAAAAAGACCCAAATGAAGCACATATTTCCTCTGACATAAATAAATAAAGAAAAGAATGTAAACCATATCATCGATTTCAGATCTGGAAAGGGGGCTGATGAACAGCAGCGCGTGCACCCACGCTCCGGGCGCGTTGCGTCAGTGGTGGGCGTGTATGGCCGGCGATGGGCAGAGCCCGATGAGACGCCGGTTACTTCACGCCCGACGCCGCATGGTGGCGCGTGGCGGCACATCAATCATCACATTCCTTTCCTGGCAGCGCATCGAGACCTTGGGTCATACATTCCGGCGATCTAGACTCGATAACCGACGATTGTTTTCTAAAGAACTGTATTTCCGTCTTCCCCATGGACGAGAGAAGATGACGGGCTTTCCATCATGGCAGGATCGAAGGCCGATTGGCGATGGCTCTCCGGACTGGATCCGTCGGCGGTGAAAACTTTCAGGCGAGGGGGAGGACGGGCGGCTGGGTACTTAAAAAAGGTATGGGGGTGGAGGGGTAGACCGGGCGGCGGCGAGGAGCGCCGGCGACAACCCGGTCTCCCCTCCGATGGAGACGGATCTGGGTTTGTGAGAAGGGGAGGGGAGTGGTGATATGGGCTCTGGCCCATATCCAGACTCCGGCCTAGAGGGTGGTCCGGTCCATATGACGTCAGCTAGAATGACATTATCCGGGGACACAAAAGGACATGAATATGACATGTCCCCGGATGAGGACAAAAGCAGCCTTTGGGTTGGATCCTCACCACCTCACACCTATAAATATGGCTTTGGACTTGTGGAGAAAGGTATGTTCTATTAGACTAAAACTCTCTCAGTATATCCTTATTCTCTCTCAAATTCAAAGGCCCCTCTTTCATCATCACGCCGGAGTAGATATCATCGGGATAGTCCAGGGCGTTGTTTTGCAGGTCTATTAGGTGAGAGCGCGCGGAGTACAGACGAAGCTTCATTCGGACCGGAGACTCCTATTGCATCCGGACCGGGACTGGAAGCTGGTAGCATCAGGGAGGGGTTGACTTCGGGAGAGAGAAGGGTGTCCGTAAGAAATTTTGGTTGAAACAGATAAAGTATTTAATATTTTAGAATGAGACTAAAGGTGTAAATGAGTCGAGTCGAGATCAAACAAGGGTGTACTCAAACTCGATTTGTTAAATATATTGCGAGATCGAGTTTCAACTCTCGCGAACATAAAAAAATATAGCTCGAACTCAAATTGTTAATCTCTTTATGAGCTCGAGACCATTTCACGAGGTCAATGAATATGAGATCCAACTCATTTGATCGCGGAACACTCTTGACGTCACATACTGCCCGTTTTCTACATTATAAACTGAACTGAAATAAAAATACATGTATTAAAAATAATACAAATGAACTAAGCAAAATTTCATCAAAATATTTTTTTAATAAAACTGAACTAAACAACACTTAGTTTGATCATGGAACACTCTCGGCTACGCAATGTAATTGGAACATCAGTATCGTTCTTTAATTATAAGACGTAATGGAAAGATGCTAAAAGGAGCTGCATTTGCAACCAAATACGTTATTTTCAGAGAACTTTTAATATTATTTTGATTCAAACATTATATGATTTAGTTTAACTATTGTACATTTGTATTTGACTCTTGTATTTTGTAAATTACAATTTTACTGTAAATCTTCTTGCGTTTTTTTACTTTCAAACATTTTATAATCCAGGAACTATAGATTTGGGTACCAACTTCGAATTTGTACACTTTTTTTTTAATTTAAAACCACTCAAGATGGGGTGAAATTTATTAGTTTCACCAAGCCTTTTTTTTTTGGGTCAAATTTACCACCCTTAGGTGGTGGGAGATATATTGGGCCTCCCTGACCCATATAATAGCCCAATAGGCATAAAAGTTAGCATCCAATGGATGACTTACAAAAATGGAGGAGACCTCTTGAGCAAATGATGCTCCAAAACTGGGATTCCAGTAGATACAAGCTGGAAATCCAAAAGCTAAACTCTAAAGTAAAATCCCTCATTTTCCAGGACATGTTAGTGAATTGACAATACAAAACACAATTCGACCCCACAATTGGAAATAAAACTAAAAGTGTAGTGATAAATACTAATTAATATAACTTGGCATAGCCTTGAGAGGATTGTGCTGAATGGATAGGAGTCTGAGTGGCTTGGTGATATCCTAGAGTGATCTGTGACCTTGATAACCTGCACAGGAAGCAACATGTCAGTAGCACCTATTCAAGCTAATTCTGATAGTGGGAGTTCCCAGAGAATCAAGGTTTAGAAGGCCTTTAATTCTCTGAGGCAGCTGCTGGTATGTATATGTGCTTGAGGAATGATCTGAATAGGCCATCCTAACCAAGGCATCAGTTGGAGCATTTGCCTCCCATAGAATATGAGAGACTAGTGCAGCCTTTGGCATTAAAGGGTATACAAGATTAAACATGAGCCAAGGGAAGCTGTTTGAATCTTGTATAGCCTTAACTGCCTGAGAGCAGTTAGACTCAATCATATAATGGGAATCCAATGCCTCAGCCAACTGGATACCTTTAGCTATAGCTTGAATTACTGCCTCTAAAGGGGTAGAGGCATCAATGAGACCTGCGTATAGTGTAACAACAGAAGGAGCACAATTCCTAATAACAATGCCAATCCCAGCATTTTTGTGTTGATGCCAGGAGGCGTCAACATTGACTTCTAGGCCATGTAATGGGGGGAACCATTTGATTGGGAGTATAATGGGACTAGGTGGTCTGGCATGTATAGGTAAAAATCCAAGTCTAGATAGCTCTTTATAAAAAGCAGTAGTAATATAGCAAGGCCTTGCACAAAAAGTTTGAAAAATATGATTTCTAACTGCAAGTTTCAAAGTGGCTGGGCATGGATTGATGTCCTCAAAGATTCTAGCATTTCTAGCTTTCCACAGAAACCAACATACAAAACTAGGGATGATATGAAAAAGAGAAGAGTGCAGTTTTGTATTTTCCTGGTATGACCAGTAAAAAGAGAGTCTGCTCCATAGTGTAGGGAAATTTTGGTTTCTGATTCCAACCATACAGTAGAAGTCAGACCATAACTCTCCAGCTACAGAACATTCATTAAAAAAGTGATCAATATAGTCATTATCATTGCAAAAGGGGCATTTAGATGGCAAATTGAATCCCATTTTCATAGTATATCAAGAAAAGGAAGAAAAGCATTTATGAGTTTCCACATAAAAATGCTAACTTTTTTCTGAATTCTAGGGTTCCACACTTTGTATAGTGACTCAGCTGAGGCTCTGGAGTGTTTCAAAACATTATAAGCCGATTTAAAAGTAAACTTACCTTTTGGGTCAGGCATCCAAATGAGCTTATCTGCTCTTCCCTCATGGCAAACACTTTCCTGCAAGATAAGCATTAAATTAGTATCAGTAATCTCAGAGAGAGAGGGGAGGAACTGGTGCCTTAGCTGGATAAAATTGGACACTGTGCAGGAGAGTGGGATTGAGGTAGTCTCTGGAGCAATTACTAGACACATAGGACCAAGTCCAGTCCAGTTAGAGTTCCAAAAACTACAATTTCCTTCTCCACGTATCACTCTGACCAAGCCTTCGGCTTTAGAGTCTACAGACATTATTCTTTTCCAGTTAGGAGAAAATCTGTATGACTTTGGCAATGCCCAAAGGAATTGGGACCTAGTGTATTGCCTTGCTGGAACTTCCACCATAGTTTTAAGGAACAGGTCTTAACTATGTTATGTATTGACCTCAGTCCAATACCATTTTGATCAATAGGGTAACACAAATGATCCCATTTCCTCCACACTTTTTTTGGTTTCAAATCTGTTTCACCCCAAAAAAATAGTGATATCAATTTCTGAATTTTTCTTATCACTGTGACTGGGGGCACCATCACACTCCAGATATGTTGTGGTATAGGGAAGATACCTGATTTGATCAATGTAATCTTCCCTCCTGCAGATAGCCACTCATTCTTCCTATTACCTAGTATGTTTTGGATTCTCTGTATCAATGGCTGAAATAAGGTGTCAGTGTTCTCCCAGTAAAAATGGGGACCCCCACATAGGTGAATGGAAAAGTACCATTTTTCATGCCAAGAATAGACTTAACCTGGTGCATTTTAGAGAGTGTGACATGTTTTCCTAGGAAGAACTCACTCTTTTCAAAACTAATTTTTTGACCTGCAGTGTGTTCAAAAATCACCAAGAATGCCTTGATCCTTAAAAGATTAGACTTAGAGGCTTTTAAAAAAATAATATTATCATCAGCATAGCTAAGGTGTGAGATTGGTGAAGGACCAGAGGGAATACTGAAATACTCTAATTTTCCAATGGCGAAAATATATGCTAGACTTCTAGTAAATGCCTCAGAAAAAATGTTAAAGAGAAAGGGGGACAAGGGATCACCCTGTTTAATGCCCCTTGTAACTCTAAAAATCCATGAGGTCTGTCATTAATTAGAACAGAGAAGTAAGTATTGCTAAGGTTTTTCATAATGCACAAAACTGTTTTACCATTGGAACCAAGCTGAAGCAATATTTTATTCAGAAAACCCCAGTTGACTCTATCAAATGCCTTTTTGAGATCAAGTTTTAGAATACAATTAGGGTTCCTAGTTTTTCTATCCAAAAATCTAATCATTTCCTTTACATAAATAACACCATCAGAGATATCTTTATTTTCCAGAAATGCAGACTGTTGGGGAGATATAATTTTTGGCATCAATGGTTTCATTCTCTTCATGATAATTTTAGATAAGATCTTATTAATGACATTAGACAGACTAATGGGTCTAAAATCATCGAATGTTGATACCACCTATTTTTTCGGAATTAATGTAATCCATGTAGCAGTTATGCCAACCGGGATATTAACACCACTTAGAAAGTGGTTCACTGCACTTAGTAAGTCATGTTTAATTATTTCCCATGATTTTGCATAGAATTTGGAAGAGAAACCATCTGGTCCAGGGCTGCTGTTTTTATTCATGTAAAAAACAACAGCCTTTAATTCTTCCATATAAACTGGTTTAACCAGTTGAGCATTATCAGCATCATCTATAAGTTTAGGGATTTGGCTAGTAAAAATGTTGATAAAATTCTCCTTGTGTATTACATGGAGGCTCAGACAACAATTCAGAGTAATATCTTACAGGTTCTGATTGAATATCTTCTATGTCATCAAGCCAGGCCCCATTAAAATCTTTTATTTTAGTGATGCTAAGTGAACTATGTTTTTCCCTCACAGTATGATGGAAGAACTTTGTGTTCTCATCTCCACCCTTGAGCCACTTAATTCTGGATTTTTGCTTCCAGAATTTCTGTTGCTCTTTGAGGGTTCTGAGATGCAAAGTCTTTAATTCTTTAATTTTGACAAATTCATTAATTGAGTTGTCATTATCAAATATAATCTCTTGCAATCTCAAATTTTCAGCATCTTGTTTAACATTATTCTCAATGGAACCAAAGACCTGTTTGTTCCAGGCTTTGATTTTGAGTATAAGTCTGTGTAGTTTCAAGTGAAACCCAAGCATGCCAGAATGGTCAATAGGGTGATTCCAATCAGTTTCAGTAACTGACATAAAATCTTCTCTGTTAAACCAGACATTAAGGAACCTAAAGGAGCTAGGTGAAACAGTAATGTTGCTACCTATATTAAACATCATTGGAGAATGGTCTGAGGTATCTCTATTTAGGATATGGATAGAAGAAGATGGATACTTCTGCATCTAGTCCTGAGAGCACAGACCTCTATCCAATTTTTCAGTGGTGGGATTCCTTAGCCAATTATTAGACCAAGTAAAAGTGTTACCAACTGTGTTTAATTCTAATAGAGCATTAGCAGAGTTAAATTGATTAAATTCTGCCCTACTTCTAGAGCTAGGCTGTGAGGGACCTCTATACTCTTCAGATGATTTAATTGTATTAAAATCACCAATTAGAAAAGAGGTTTGCATAGTTCTATGGGACAGTGCATCCCAAAGAAAAGCCCTGCCAGGAACAGTCCTTAAACCATAGACAAACTTACCCTCCATAGTGGAGTTAAGTCTATAGCTGACGATATCCACTGACAAAAACTGTAAGTGATCATAATTTAGAGTGATTTTTAAAGACTCATTCCACATGAGCCAAATTTTACCACTCTGTGCTGTAAGGAAATTACTGAAATGAAGTTCTCTCCTAAATTTGTCACATTTATGACTTTTGTGCAATGGTTCAATAAGACACAAAAGTTCAATCCTGTGTACTCTAACTAGGTCAAGAAGTCTAGGCATAGATGTTCTCATGCCCCTCACATTCCATACTAAAAATCTATTTTTAATGGTGTCAGGCATTAAAATTATTTTTAGTGCTTTTTGACCTAGTAAGAACTAGGTTTGGAGATGGAGGTTTGACAGACTTGATAGGAGTGAATTTTTTGTTAATTTCAGTAAAGAAAGTAGAGATTTTTGATTTGTCAGTAGTCACTGGGGCTACTGCCTCAACAAAAGATTCTTCTAGACTCAAATCAGTGACAGTATTAGGGGTTACCTGGGGAGGTTCAACCAGATTGTCATCTTCTGAAGATTCAGAGGCAGTTGGTGTTAGGGCTGGCAATTTGGAACACGACACGAAAATCCGACCTGAACCGAACACGAATTTAGTGGGTTTGGGTTGACAAGAAACACTGCATAGGTTTATATTGGGTTAGACACGAGTGACCCGATAATAAATGGGTTTGGTTCAGGTCAAACCCGTGGGTTAAATGGGTAACCTGTTTGACCCATATATTTAAGGTATAATTATGCAAATGATTGAAATTGCCTTTATAAATGTAAACAAATCCTTTAATGCCAAAATCATGGAGATTATCCTACTAATTTATAATGAAATTGAGAGTAATTTTGTAATTTTTGATTTAATTTTCATATGACATGATCATTTGAGCAGCATAAATTTAAAAATTTAGTCTCATATTTAGTCTCGTTATTAATAAATAGGTTTCGTGGGTTGGGTTTGGGTAACCTGGATTTTTATTGGGTCAGGTTTGGGTCAAGGTTTTGTGACCCGGAATATTATTTGGTTGGGTTTGGGTTTACCATTTCCGACCCGCCGACCCGTCGACACGAACCCGTCAACCCGCCAACCCGACCCGATTGCCAGCCCTAATTGGTGTGCCTGATTCAATTTCCAGCTCAATGTCCACTAAAGGTAGAAATCTGTTGCCTGGAGAGCTAAGAGGAGCAGTCATATTGTTAGGTAAAATATTGAAATTAACAAGGGCAATAGACTTACCTGTAACAACTTGCATATCATCTTGTGCGTATACAGTGTTGAGGGGGTGTAAGATGAGGGCTTTCTGCAGTAACTGATGTTCAGAGCTCAAGGTAGATGTAGATTGGGTGGGGATGGGAGACAGGTGAGGGGTGGATGGTGCAACTGTGGTGGGAGAGAGTGTGTGGTTTGGAGCTTGTGACTGGCTGGGGGAGAGACTATCATTCTGTTTTTGGGGACATGGGGAGTTGATTGAGATTTAGAAGGGGTGTGGAACTCTCTTTTTCTTAGTAGTTTTGGTTTTTGCAGCAGGAATCACTTTGATCTGGGCTTCAAGATCTTTTGTGTGTGGGGAGAGACCAGAAGGGCCTGCAGCTGTCTCATGAGAGGGAATATCTTCCACATAATGAGTGGTGTTATTTTCTATGTGAACCTCTTCACAACTGTCCAAAGAGTTGGTGTTTATTGCAACAACATGGTCTTCCTTAGTGACATCCACTACCATCTGGTCCTTAGCCTAAGACTTCTCCTTTGCAGGGACAGGCTTTAGAGGGACTGAAACCTTGTTCAGGTTGGGAGGCCTAATTTGTTGTCTAAGCTTAGGATGGAGTACCAAACAGTTAGCATCCTCATGGCCAAGCATACAACACTTATTGCAGTACTTAGGGAGGTCCTCACACTCTATAGGATATCTCTTTATATTACCTTCATCTATGCCTAACCTATGGAATATTACAATTTCTTCCTAAGGTCAATCTCAACGCACAGTTTAATGGCTGAAGGGCGGGTAAAAGAGGAAGTAGCAGCGTCCATCTTTATAAAAGTACCAATCTGGTTACCAATGGATTGAATCATTGTGGCATTGTGGTAAAAGAAAGGCACCTTAGGTATTGTAATCCATACAGGAACTATGGAGGATTCCTCTTCTGGACAAAAATCGATCGTCCATTTGAGGACCTTCATTTGGGACCCGCAGAAACTCCATAAACCTTTTATCCAGCATCTCCCCGTACGAAAAAGTTAAACAAATTTGACCATGACTAAAAAACCCCGTAGGGAAAAGTTAAACAAATTTGTTACAATAGAATGTATCAAATAGAGATGTGTAAAATAAATTATATATACCCATGTCAACTCCCACAAGTAAATTAGAGATCGCTATGCGAAACTCAATTCAGCCGATGGGATTTGTACACTTCTACTTTTAATAGCTGATTATATTAAATATTTGACCATCCATATTTTTAATTAGGTTAAAATATAAGTTATAAAAATTTGATATATTGAAAATATACGATAATATAAATACAGTTTAATATATATCAGGATCATCCTGATATTGGCAATATCAGACACCAATTAAATAACGACACATCATCTTTAACTAATTTATGATTGGGCCACGTGTTCAATCATTACCCAAACGGGTTTAGGCATTCTAAATTAGGGTTTTTGAACTTTACTAAAAATATCTTAACCAATTAAAACATTACAATTGTACACGTGTCATTATCTTATTGGTGCCTGATAAGGCCTATATCAGGATCATCCGGATGAATGTTTTTCTCATATAAATAAAACAAGTCCAAATAAGATACTCCATCCGTCTCAACCTAATGTGCACTCTGACTTTTCGACACGATTTGCTTTTTTTAATTTGACCGCTTGTTTAAATAGATATACAATCATGAATATTATTATATTTGGTATCGTTAGATTAATCGCAACATAAAGTATTCAAATATAAATTTTTTATTTTTTAATAATATAAGTAAATAAAGATACGATTTGTCAAAGATGTGTTCGATAGTGTGAAAAGTCAACTGTGCTGATTTGGGTGAGACAGAGGTATAATGAAAAATGTTATATACCAATGTAAATTTTAGATTAAAATTAAGTAAATTTGACTAGATGAATAGTCAAAATACAGATTCAATTGGGATAAAGGTGTAAATATTAAATAATAATCATTAATTTTGAAAATTCTCCTGAAAATCGTAATCGGGCGATGAGAGTGAGTAGATAATGGCAGTTACAACATTATATTTGGACGGCATTCTATTGTTTGAATAATGTTTACATTAAAATAATATTTTAAATCTTTTGAAATATACTTTTGATATCTGATTTGTAGTGACCGATTTTGAATTTGTACACTTCTACTTTTGATAGTTGATTCTGATAAAATATCACAATTATCATGAGGATAATTGTAATTGATTTTTATATATTTATGTACCATATTTAGACTAATCTACATAAATATATACCAATCAATCACAGTTATACTCATGATAATTGTGATATTCTATTAGATTCTAATTAAATATTTGACCATCAATATATTTGATTATGTTTAAATATAAGTTATAAAAATATAATATATTAAAAATATATGATAATATGAATCCAACAAGATCAAATAAGATAACGAAAAATGTTATATACCAACGATATGTTTTGATTAAAATTAAGTAAATTTGACTTGATGAATAGTCAAATTACAGATTCAGATAAATATAGAAATATTAAATAATAATCATTAGTTTTAAAAAATCTCCCGAAAAACATAGTCGGGCGATAAGATCAGCGAGTAGATAACGGCAGTTACAAAATTTTATTTGGACGGTATTCAATTGTTTTGATAATGTTTACATTAAAATACTATTTTAAGTCTTTTGAAATCTCTTATAAATTCAGACAGACTTCTTACAACAAATATCAAGTTTAACTTTTTCATCTCTCTGTAAACTTTGTGTAAAGCACTTTAAAGCAAATGGAGAAGTCAATCAAATTAGTTTTTTTGTTCACTATTCTGCTTTGCATATCATGTAAGATTTCATATCAACCATTCCAACATTACTTTTTATACTTATTTATTATTTATTAGAAGTATTGTAGGCTTGATTATTTTCAACTCACAAACTTTGTCATATGTTATATACATGATAAATCTAACTATTCTAAGTCACAGGTGTTTCATCAGACTCCACGTTATCTTGTGCTAAAGAGTGCATCAAAGGTGCAATTTGCACTTGTCCGGTTGTTAGTAATCAAGGTAATGGATTTTCTAGTTTTTAAATTTTATGAAATTTAAAAAACATTTTTTCAAAATTAATATGTTAACACTGTTCTAAAAATTACAATCTATCATTCTACTGAATTCTAATGAAGTTTTCTGATTCGCAGGTTGTGCCCCGCCATGTTATCTGATAGAAAACCTTGTATGCTATTGTCCACTCCGAAAATTGATACCAGCAAAATATAATTAAATAATGATGTAATAGTTGATAGCATTTTTAAGATTATGAAAAGTTAATGATAATATCGATTATTGATACTATTTTTTGAATGCATTAATATTCACTGATAATTAATATTTTATTAATTTGGTGAAAAATTCCAGTTAATATACTAATAACATATGATGAAAGGACTCTTAATTAGTTAAGTTCAATCCTCAAAAACCATGTCGAACTGAATTGATTAAAATATATCGAATTGAATTGAATTAAAGTAAAATGTAGTAATACTTCCGTGCCACTTGAATCAGCACTCTGACTTTTCGATACTATTTATTTTTAAATTTTGACCGCATACTTAAATGGATACCTAATCATTAATATTATTATATTTGATATCATTAGATTAATCTTAACGTATAGTATTCATATATCAAATTTTAATTTTCCGATAATATAAGTAGTTAAAGATAGCGTTGGTTAAAAATGTGTGTTGGATAGTGTGAAAAATCAACTGTTAAGATTAGGCCGAGACAGAGAAGTAGTAATAGTATAATTTAATTCAACTAAATTTTATTAAGTCTCATTTTATTAAAAACGGAATTGATTTAAAATATACTCAACTACACTAAGACCCTATTTAGTACAACTTATCTAAATAGTTTTCAATTCAGTTCAGTATTTTTCAGTTCAACTCAATTCAGTCCAGTTCAATTTAGTGCATTATACTTTTTAATTTTAAAAAACAAGTTATATGTTAATAATCCAGTTTAATTCAATTCCATTCAGAGAAAATATAATTTAATTCAATTCAGTTCAGTGAAAAATATAATTAAAATATTTTTAGTTTATATTGAATAATCAGTTCATTTCAGTTAAGTGTAGTTCAATTCGATTATATTTTCCATTCTTGAGTTTCAGTTTCTCTACCATTAGGTAGAGAGGGCCAAGTTTTTGTTCCTATATCAATTCTATTTTGTTGCAATATCCATTCAATTTCAAACAATGCATTGATTTGCTTATTCAATTTCTCCTTGTTCAATTAAATTCATTTAAGTTCAGTTCAAGACACTTTATTTCAATTTAGTTTATTTAGCGAGGTTTAATTTATTCAGTTCGATTCTGATGAAATATGGTTTGATAAAATACAGTTTCATTTAGTTATATCAATATATTGATTGTTTTCTTCAATTCAGTTCAGTATGATACAGTTCAGTTTAGGTTAATAAGTTAGGTCCAATTTGTTAAGTTCACTTTGATAAAATATGATTTTCTAAGATAATGCTAATTTAATTATATAAATGCATACATTTGTTACTTCAGCTTAATTAACGTCGGTTTTGTTCAATTTAGTATGCTTGAGTTGATTTCAGGTAATCAAGCTAGGTTGATTTATTAAATTTGGCTGATAAAATATACTTTGATAAATTGTAGCATAATATGGTCATATCAATATATTGATTTTTTTCATAAATTCAGTACAATAAAGTTCAGCTCAATATATTTCAACTCAATTATGTATATTATCTAGGATAATTTTATTAAGTTTGGTTCTGATGAAGTATGTCTAGCTAATTTATTTATATCAATGCAGTGTTTTGTTTCTTCAATTAAGTTTTGTTCAGTTAAGCTCAAATATACTTCAATGGTTTGTTTTTTAATAAAACTTTTGAATATTAATATATTTTATCAAAAAATCAAATGAATTTTAGTTCAGTTCGCTATATTTCAATTCAGTCAAGTATTATTTAGTTCAGTTCAGTATTTCATGTCAATTCAGTTCATGCGTTTTAAACAGACCCAATCCTAAATAGAAAAATTTGATATACGTTTTTGGTTGATAATATCTAAATCACCAGAAAGTTCTACTTCCTACTTACAGCAACATAATTATGAGTTACTATGTACATTCACTCAATCAAATCTTGTGAATTTATTGAATGGTTAGTCATTATTATAGAGAAATCTCCGGTAACATTCATCTATTTTCTTGTTCAATGTAGAGGCGGACTTTTCAAAGGTTTTTAGCTTACTTTTCAAAGTTAAATTTGATTCAATTTGATCGTATTGATCATATGGGGCGTTTTTGTGTTTGTCCTAATAGTAAAGAGGGTAAGAACTTTTTATACCATATGTATTTGTTGAATTGTATCTTAGCATAAAATTAACCAAATTATTCGAATAAAATCAATCCAAACATATTTTGTTTTTTTAAATTTATGATTATATATTTTTTTATAAAAATTCAGGTTTGAAGGTTGCTCATTCCATAGACATATATAGTGGCGGAACCAAAAATTTAATTTAGGATAAGTTCAAATAAATAAAAAATAATTCGGCAAAAACATAAATATACAGTTTGATTCAGTTCCTTTTAATTCAGTTTAATTTAGTTCATTTCAGTTCAGGCATATTAAACAGGCCCTAAATTGATGCAAATGGAGAAGCAGATCAACTTGGAGCCAATACTTTGTGTGGTAGATGAAAATCAAGATTCTGAACTTGTTTATATATGATTTGCAATTTGAACCTTTCATGAAAATTCTCGTGATTAAAATTAAGGCCATAACGAAAAGAAACCCTAATTTTATGATGCAAGGACATGTGAAATATGTATGTTCTTGGGATTTATGCATAGCTCATTATGTACAATTCATTATCTTTTACCTGAATATATTTCAGTTAAATATAACTTTTATAAAGTGCGTTAAATAATTGATACTCATGTGATTTGCGACGCCCCCATCACTAAATTTTTCGAACATAGAACATAAAAAAATATTGATGCATGCTCCAAAACAATAAATTTTTCATATTTATAATTGAATAAGAGTGGTGATACATGCATGTCCATGTTTACTAATGCAGGTCCAAAATATAATATTTTGAATGCACTAGCATAATTCAGGGTCATATATTATATTTTTTATATATGCATTAGTAAACATGGACCTGTATTTATAATTTCTCTTGAATAATTGATGGAAGTATTCAAGCTACAACCATCCAACTAAATAACACTTCATTTGATTGTGGTACACTCTTGATGCCTAGTGACCGTTTTCTATAGTATACTGAGTATATTAAATTGAACTGAAATAAAAATATGTATTAACAAAGTAATAATAATGAAAATAAAATGCAAAATAATAATAGTAATAACAATGCAAAACACAATTCGACCCCAGAAATGGAAATAAAACTAAAAGAATAGTGATAAATACTAATTAATATAACTTGGCATAGCCTTGAGAGGATTGTGCTGAATGGATAGGAGTCTGAGTGGCTTGTGATATCCTAGAGTGATCTATGACCTTGTTAACCTGCACAGGAAGCAACATGTCAGTAGCACCTATTCAAGCTAATTCAGAGGGTGGGAGTTCCTAGAGAATCAAGGTTTAGAAGGCCTTTAATTCTCTGAGGCAGCTGCTGGTATGTATATGTGCTTGAGGACTGATCTGAGTAGGCCATCCTAGCCAAGACATCAGCTGGAGCATTTGCCTCCCTTAGAATATGAGAGACTAGAGCAGCATTTGGCATTAAAGGGTATACAAGATTAAACATGAGCCAAGGGAAACTATTTGAATCTTGTATAGCCTTAACTGCCTGAGAGCAGTCAGACTCAATCATATAATGGGAATCCAATAACTCAGCCAACTGGATACCTTTAGCTATAGCTTGAATTTCTGCCTCTAAAGGGGTAGAGGCATCAATGAGACCTGCATATAGTGTAACAACAGAAGCAGCACAATTCCTAATAACAATGCCAATCCCAGCTTTTTTGTGTTGATGCCAGGAGGCATCAACATTGACTTTTAAGCCATGTAATGGGGGGAACCATTTGATTGGGAGTATAATGGGACTAGGTGGTCTGGCATGTATAAGTAAAAATCCAAGTCCAGATAGCTCTTTATAAAAAGTAGTAGTAATATAGCAAGGCCTTGCACAAAAAGTTTGAAAAATGTGATTTCTAACTGCAAGTTTCAAAGTGGTGGGGCATGGATTGATATCCTCAAAGATTCTAGCATTTCTAGCTTTCCACAGAAACCAACATACAAAACTAGGGATGATATGAAAAAGAGAAGAGTGCAGTTTTGTATTTCCCTGGCATGACCAGTAAAAAGAGAGTCTGCTCCATAGTGTAGGGAAAGTTTGGTTTCTGATTCCAACCATACAGTGGAAGTCAGACCATAACTCTCAAGCTACAGAACATTCATTAAAAAAGTGATCAATATAGTCATTATCATTGCAAAAGGAGCATTTAGATGGAAAATTGAATCCCATTTTCATGAGTATATCAGGAAAAAGAAGGAAAGCATTTATGAGTTTCCACATAAAAACGCCAACTTTTTTCTTAATTCTAGGGTTCCACACTTTGTATAGTGACTTAGCTGAGGCTCTGGAGTGTTTCAAAACATTATAAGCCGATTTAAAAGTAAACTTACCTTTTGGGTCAAGCATCCAAATGAGTTTGTCTGCTCTTCCCTCATGGCAAACACTTTCCTGAAAGATAAGCATTAAATTAGTATCAGTAATCTCAGAGAGAGAGGGGAGGAACTGGTACCTGAGCTGGATAATATTGGACACTGTGCATGAAAGTGGGATTGAGGTAGTCTCTGGAGCAATTAATAGACACATAGGACCAAGTCCAGTCCAGTTAGAGTTCCAAAAACTACAATTTCCTTCTCCACGTATCACTCTGACCAAGCCTTCGGCTTTAGAGTCTACAGACATTATTCTATTCCAGTTAGGAGAAAATCTGTATGACTTTGGCAATGCCCAAAGGAATTGGGACCATAGTGTATTGCCTTGCTGGAACTTCCACCATAGTTTTAAGGAACAGGTCTTAACTATGGTATGTATTGACCTCAGTCCAATACCATTTTGATCAATAGGGTAACACAAATGCACCCATTTCCTCCACACTTTTTTTGGTTTCAAATCTGTTTCACCCCAAAAAAATTGTGATAACAATTTCTGAATTTTTCTTATCACTATGACTGGGGGCACCATCACACTCCAGATATGTTGCGGTATCGAGAAGATACCTGATTTGATCAATGTAATCTTCCCTCCTGCAGATAGCCACTCATTCTTCCTATTAGCTAATCTGTTTTGGATTCTCTGTATCAATGGCTGAAATAAGGTTTCAGTGTTCTCCCAGTAAAAATGGGGACCCCCACATTGGTGAATGGAAAAGTACCATTTTTCATGCCAAGAATAGACTTAACCTGGTGCATTTTAGAGAGTGTGACATGTTTTCCTAGGAAGAACTGACTCTTTTCAAAACTAATTTTTTGACCTGTAGTTTGTTCAAAAATCACCAAGAATCCCTTGATCCTTAAAAGATTAGACTTAGAGGCTTTCAAAAAAAACAATAGTATCATCAGCATAGCTAAGGTGTGAGATTGGTGAAGGACCAGAGGGAATACTGAAATACTCTAATTTTCTAATGGCAAAAATATATGCTAGACTTCTAGTGAATGCCTCAGAAAAAATGTTAAAGAGAAAGGGGGACAAGGGATCACCCTGTTTAATGCCCCTTGTAACTCTAAAAATCCATGAGGTCTGTCATTAATTAGAACAGAGAAGTAAGTATTGCTAAGGTTTTTCATAATGCACAAAACTGTTTTACCATTGGAACCAAGCTGAAGCAATATTTTATTCAGAAAACCCCAGTTGACTCTATCAAAGGCCTTTTTGAGATCAAGTTTTAGAATACAATTAGGGTTCCTAGTTTTTCTATCCAAAAATCTAATCATTTCCTTTACATAAATAACACCATCAGAGATGTCTTTATTTTCCAGAAATGCAGACTGTTGGGGAGATATAATTTTTGGCATCAATGGTTTCATTCTCTTCATGATAATTTTAGATAAGATCTTATTAATGACATTAGACAGACTAATGGGTCTAAAATCATCGAATGTTGATACCACCTCTTTTTTCGGAATTAATGTAATCCATGTAGCAGTTATGCCAACAGGGATATTAACACCACTTAGAAAGTGGTTCACTGCACTTAGTAAGTCATGTTTAATTATTTCCCATGATTTTGCATAGAATTTGGAAGAGAAACCATCTTGTCCAGGGCTGCTGTTTTTATTCATGTAAAAAACAACAACCTTTAATTCTTCCATATCAACTGGTTTAACCAGTTGAGCATTATCAGCATCATCTATAAGTTTAGGGATTTGGCTAGTAAAAATGTTGATAAAATTCTCCTTGTGTATTACATGGAGGCTCAGACAACAATTCAGAGTAATATCTTACAACTTCTGATTGAATATCTTCCATATCATCAGGCCAGACCCCATTAAAATCTTTTATTTTAGTGATGCTAAGTGAACTATGTTTTTCCCTCACAGTATGATGGAAGAACTTTGTGTTCTCATCTCCACCCTTGAGCCACTTAATTCTGGATTTTTGCTTCCAGAATTTCTGTTGCTCTTTGAGGGTTCTGAGATGCAAAGTCTTTAATTCTTTGATTTTGACAAATTCATTAATTGAGTTGTCATTATCAAATATAATCTCTTGCAATCTCAAATTTTCAGTAGTTTGTTTAACATTATTCTCAATGGAACCAAAGACCTGTTTGTTCCAGGCTTTGATTTTGAGTATAAGTCTGTGTAGTTTCAAGTGAAACCCAAGCATGCCAGAATGGTCAATAGGTTGATTCCAGTCAGTTTCAATAACTGACATAAAATCTTCTCTGTTAAACCAGACATTAATGAACCTAAAGGAGATAGGTGAAACAGTAATGTTGCTACCTATATTTAACACCATTGGAGAGTTGTCTGAGATATCTCTATTTAGGATATGGATAGAAGAAGATGGATACTTCTGCATCCAGTCCTGAGAGCACATACCTCTATCCAATTTTTCAGTGGTGGGATTCTTTAGCCAATTATTAGACCAAGTAAAAGTGTTACCAACTGTGTTTAATTCTAGTAGAGCATTAGCAGAGTTAAATTGATTAAATTCTGCCCTACTTCTAGAGCTAGGTTGTGAGGGACCTCTATACTCTTCAGATGATTTAATTGTATTAAAATCACCAATTAGAAAAGAGGTTTGCATAGTTCTATGGGACAGTGCATCCCAAAGAAAAGCCCTGCCAGGAACAGTCCTTAAACCATAGACAAAGTTACCCTCCATAGTGGAGTTAAGTCTATAGCTGACGATATCCACTGACAAAATTTGTAAGTGATCATAATTTAGAGTGATTTTTAAAGACTCATTCCACATGAGCCAAATTTTACCACTCTGTGATGTAAGGAAATTACTGAAATGAAGTTCTCTTCTAAATTTGTCACATTTATGACTTTTGTGCAATGGTTCAATAAGACACAAAAGTTCAATCCTGTGTACTCTAACTAGGTCAAGAAGTCTAGGAATAGATGTTCTCATGCCCCTCACATTCCATACTAAAAATCTATTTTTAATGGTGTGAGGCATTAAAATTATTTTTAGTGCTTTTTGACCTTGTAAGAACTAGGTTTGGAGATGGAGGTTTGACAGACTTGATAGGAGTGAATTTTTTGTTAATTTGAGTAAAGAAAATAGAGATTTTAGATTTGTCAGTAGTCACTGGGGCTACTGCCTCAACAAAAGATTCTACTAGACTCAAATCAGTGACAGTATTATGGGTTACCCTGGGAGGTTCAACCAGATTGTCATCTTTTGACGATTCAGAGGCGGTTGGTGTGCCTGATTCAATTTCCAGCTCAATGTAACTAAAGGTAGAAATCTGTTGCATGAAGAGCTAAGAGGAGCTGTCATATTGTTAGGTAAAATATTGAAATTAACAAGGGCAGTAGACTTACCTGTAACAACTTGCATATCATCTTGTGCATATACAGTGTTGAGGGGGTGTAAGATGAGGGCTTTCTGCAGTAACTGATGTTCAGAGCTCAAGGTATATGTAGATTGGGTGGGGATGGGAGACAGGTGAGGGGTGGATGGTTCAACTGTGGTGGGAGAGAGTGTGTGGTTTGGAGCTTGTGACTGGCTGGGGGAGAGACTATCATTCTGTTTTTTGGGGACAATGGGAGTTGATTGAGATTTGGAAGGGGTGTGGAACTCTCTTTTTCTTAGTAGTTTTGGTTTTTGCAGCAGGAATCACTTTGATCTGGGCTTCAAGATATTTTGTGTGTGGGGAGAGACCAGAAGGTCCTGCAGCTGTCTCATGAGAGAGAATATGTTCCACAGAATGAGTGGTGTTATTTTCTATGTGAACCTCTTCACAACTGTCCAAAGAGTTGGTGTTTACCGCAATAGCATGGTCTTCCTTAGTGAGATCCACTACCATCTGGTTCTTAGCCTGAGACTTCTCCTTTGCAAGGACAGACTTTAGAGGGACTGAAACCTTGTTTAGGTTGGGAGGCCTAATTTGTTGTCTAAGCTCAGGATGGAGTACCAAACAGTTAGCATCCTCATGGCCAAGCATACAACACTTATTGCAGTACTTAGGGAGGTCCTCATACTCTATAGGATATCTCTTTATATTACCTTCATCTATGCCTAACCTAATGGAAGATTGCAATTTCTTCCTAAGGTCAATCTCAACGCACAGTTTAATGGTTGAAGGGCGGGTAAAAGAGGAAGTAGCAGCGTCCAACTTTATAAAAGTACCAATTTGGTTACCAATGGATTGAATCATTGTGGCATTGTGGTAAAAGAAAGGTACCTTAGGTATTGTAATCCATACAGGAACTTTGGAGGATTCCTCTTCTAGACAGAAATCGATCGTCCATTTGAGGACCTTCATTTGGGACCCGCCGAAACTCCATAAACCTTTTATCCAGCATTTCCCCCTAGGAATAAGTTAATCAAATTTGACCAAGACTAAAAAACCCCGTAGGGAAAAGTTAAACAAATTTGTTACAATAGAATGTATCAAATAGAGATGTGTAAAATAAATTAAATATACTCATCTCAACTCCCACAAGCAAGTTATAAATCGCTATGCGAAACTCAATTCTGCCGATGGGATTTGTACATTTCTACTTTTAATAGCTGATTATATTAAATATTTGACCATCCATATCTTTAATTAGGTTAAAATATAAGTTATAAAAATTTGATATATTGAAAATATACGATAATATAAATCAAACAAGTCCAAATAAGATACTCCATCCGTCTCAACCTAATGTGCACTCTGACTTTTCGACACGATTTGCTTTTTTTTAATTTGACCGTTTGTTTAAATAGATATACAATCATGAATATTATTATATTTGGTATCGTTAGATTAATCACAACATAAAGTATTCAAATATCAAATTTTTATTTTTCAATAATATAAGTAAATAAAGAGACGATTTGTCAAAGATGTGTTCGGTAGTGTGAAAAGTCAACTGTGCTGATTTGGGTGAGACAGAGGTATAATGAAAAATGTTATATACCAATGTAAATTTTATATTAAAATTAAGTAAATTTGACTAGATGAATAGTCAAATTACAGATTCAGTTGGGATAAAGGTGTAAATATTAAATAATAATCATTAATTTTGAAAATTCTCCTGAAAAACGTAATCGGGCGATGAGAGTGAGTAGATAATGGTAGTTACAAAATTATATTTGGACGGTATTCTATTGTTTGAATAACGTTTACATTAAAATAATATTTCAAATCTTTTGAAATATACTTTTGATATCTGATTTGGAGTGACCGATTTTGAATTTGTACACTTCTACTTTTGATAGTTGATTCTGATAAAATATCACAATTATCATGAGAATAATTGTAATTGATTTTTATATATTTATGTACCATATTTAGACTAATCTACATAAATATATAACAATCAATCACAGTTATACTCATGATAATTGTGATATTCTATTAGATTCTAATTAAATATTTGACCATCAATATATTTGATTATGTTTAAATATAAGTTATAAAAATATAATATATTAAAAATATATGATAATATGAATCCAACAAGACCAAATAAGATAACGAAAAATGTTATATACCAACGATATGTTTTGTTTGAAATTAAGTAAATTTGACTTGATGAATAGTCAAATTAAAGATTCGGATAAATATAGAAATATTAAATAATAATCATTAGTTTTAAAAAATCTCCCGAAAAACATAGTCGGGCGATAAGATCAGTGAGTAGATAACGGCAGTTACAAAATTATATTTGGACGGTATTCAATTGTTTTGATAATGTTTACATTAAAATACTATTTTAAGTCTTTTGAAATCTCTTATAAATTCAGACAGATTTCTTACAACAAATATCAAGTATAAACTTTTCCATCTCTCTGTAAACTTTGTGTAAAGCACTTTGAAGCAAATGGAGAAGTCAATCAAATTAGTTTTTTTGTTCACTATTCTGCTTTGCATATCATGTAAGATTTCATATCAACCATTCCAACATTACTTTTTATACTTATTTATTATTTATTAGAAGTATTGTAGGCTTGATTATTTTCAACTCACAAACTTTGTCATATGTTATATACATGATAAATCTAACTATTCTAAGTCACAGGTGTTTCATCAGACTCCACGTTATCTTGTCCTAAGGAGTGCATCAAAGGTGCAATTTGCACTTGTCCGGTTGCTAGTAATCAAGGTAATCGATTTTCTAGTTTTTAAATTTTATGAAATTTAAAAAACATTTTTTCAAAATTAATATGTTAACACTGTTATAAATATTACAATCTATCATTCTACTGAATTCTAATGAAATTTACTGATTCGCAGGTTGTGCCCCGCCATGTTATCTGATAGAAAATCTTGTATGTTATTGTCCGCCCCGAAAATTGATACCAGCAAAATATTATTAAATAATGATGTAATAGTTGATAGCATTTTTAAGATTATGAAAAGTTAATGATAATATCGATTATTGATACTATTTTGTGAATGCATTAATATTCACTGATAATTAATATTCTATTAATTTTGTGAAAAATTCCAGTTAATATACTAATAACACATGATGAAAGGACTCTTAATTAGTTAAGTTCAAGCCTCAAAAACCATGTCGAACTGAATTGATTAAAATATATCGAACTGAATTGAATTAAAGTAAAATGTAGTAATACTTCCGCGCCACTTGAATCAGCACTCTGACTTTTCGATACTATTTATTTTTAAATTTTGACCGCATACTTAAATGGATACCTAATCATTAGTATTATTATATTTAATATCATTAGATTAATCTTAAAGTATAGTATTCATATATCAAATTTTAATTTTCCGATAATATAAGTAATTAAAGATAGCGTTGGTCAAAGATGTGTGTTGGATAGTGTGAAAAATCAACTGTTAAGATTAAGCCGAGATAGAGAAGTAGTAATAGTATAATTTAATTCAACTAAATTTTATTAAGTCTCATTTTATTAAAAACGGAATTGATTTAAAATATACTCAACTACACTAAGATCCTATTTAGTACAGCTTATCTGAATAGTTTTCAATTCAGTTCAGTATTTTTCAGTTCAACTCAATTCAGTCCAGTTCAATTTAGTGCATTATACTTTTTAATTTTAAAAAACAAGTTATATGTTAATAATCCAGTTCAATTCAATTCCATTCAGAGAAAATATAATTTAATTTAATTCAGTTCGGTGAAAAATAAAATTAAAAGATTTTTAGTTTATACTGAATAATCAGTTCATTTCAATTAAGTGTAGTTCAATTCGATTATATTTTCCATTATTGAGTTTCAGTTTCTCTACCATTAGGTAGAGAGGGCCTAGTTTTTGTTCCTATATCAATTCGATTTTGTTGCAATATCCATTCAATTTCAAACAATACATTGATTTGCTTATTCAATTTCTCCTTGTTCAATTAAGTTCAATTCAAGACACTTTATTTCAATTTAGTTTATTTAGCGAGGTTTAATTTATTCAGTTCGATTCTGATGAAATATGGTTTGATAAAATACAGTTTCATTTAGTTATATCAATATATTGATTGTTTTCTTCAATTCAGTTCAGTATGAAACAGTTCAGTTTAGGTTAATAAGTTAGGTCCAATTTTGTTAAGTTCACTTCGATAAAATATTATTGTCTAAGATAATGCTAATTTAATTATATAAATGCATACATTTGTTACTTCAGCTTAATTAACGTCTGTTTTGTTCAATTTAGTATGCTTGAGTTCATTTCAGGTAATCAAGTTAGGTTGATTTATTAAATTTGGCTGATAAAATATACTTTGATAAATTGTAGCATAATATGGTCATATCAATATATTGATTTTTTTCATAAATTCAGTACAATAAAGTTCAGCTCAATATATTTCAGCTCAATTATATTTATTATCTAGGATAATTTTATTAAGTTTGGTTCTGATGAAGTATGTCTAGCTAATTTAGTTATATCAATATAGTGTTTTGTTTCTTCAATTAAGTTTTGTTCAGTTAAGCTCAAATATACTTCAATGGTTTGTTTTTTAATAAAACTTTTGACAAAAGCCCAACTCTCTTTCTCTCACTAGCCCAATGCTCCGCCTTCTCTCTAAACAAAAATCCCTTTTCTTCACCCCTGTTGATCTGACAATTTTTTGGCTCAACGGTCACAAAACGGCTACTCCGATGTCGGAACCGCCGCTTCCCCGCGGCGGTGCCACCACTTCTCTTATTTTTCTGCAAGCTCTCAATGCCAAACCACCACCACTATACCCCTCTCTCCCCTCCAATCCCTCTATTCACCCAATTTCGGAACACAAGGGCAAAATTGCGTGTATCCTCTCGCCGAAAGAAGTTGCTGCTCTGTCGGAACATTACAGCAACGCACTGATTGGGAAATTCAGCCGCATTAAACCGTCGATGGAGTTCCTGCAGGACGCTTTCAAATCAATCGGGTTCAATGGGAAATACCAACTGGGATCAATCGATTACAAGCACGTGCTAATCAGGTTTAAGATGCTGTTGATTTCCAGAGATGCTGGATGAAGTCACTTTGGTCTTTCAAAGGAGCTATAATGAAGGTATTTAAATGGACTCCAGATTTTTCACCTGAATCTGAGACCTCTATTTTGCCTGTCTGGATCACCATCCATAATTTGCCTATTTTCTGGTATAATGCTGCAATGCTTGAATCAATAGGCAATAGAATAGGGAAATTTATAAAGATGGATTTAGCTACAGCCTCCCTATCTAGACCCTCAGCTGTCAAACTGTGTATTGAGATAGACCTCCTTGCCAAATTTCACAATTCTGTTACTCTAACCATCAACATGCAAGGAGATGTGGCAGATTTTCCAATTGAATATGAACAGCTGCCTTTATACTGTAAGCATTGTAAGAAGATTGGCCATGAGATGCAAGACTGCATTGTGTTACATCCAGAAATGAGGCCTATCACCACCAGAACCAACCAGCCTAGAGGCACTCTTCCCCCAAATCCCAGAAAAGATTAACCATATCATAATCTTAGACAACACAATGCCAACAAGGGAAAGGGACCTATTGCCAGCTCCTCTAGATACCAGACAGGTGGTGCCTCATAGCAACTATTTTATGTGCAGAAAACTGGATCCCTGAATCAGGGCAAGCAGATTCCAATCCCTCCCAGCTCTAACATAAATGAGGCCTCCACATCAACTGCTCCTCAGATTCCTCCTAAATCACTCACTCCTCCAGTCCTCCCAGTTACTAGCCCCACAAATCAGCCTATTGTCATCAATGATGAAACTCTATCTCAGGCTTTTGAAATTGAATCCATCCCTTCACCTAGTTTTCACTCAGAAATCCCCCCAGCCAAGAATCTGATTGAGATCATAGAGGACTCCCCCTCTCAGACTCATACTGATAAAGAAAGCTCAATGCCTCCACTCAGTCCTATAAGGATTATAGACTCTCACTCACCAACGAAAAGAACTAGCTATGCTACTGATGACATTAAGGTCCACTCAGATAAGCTTCCTGTTTCCCCAGATAGCTCTTTTAATACTGACAATTTCACTTTCTACTCTCAGCCAAGAAATACAGGTAATAGATTCCTTCCCTTAATTGAAGAAGCTTGTGAAGAAATAAATGAAGATATTTCACAGCTGGATGCACATATAGAGGAACAAATTCCTGATCCTCCAGAATTTGGTAGTACTTCTCAGGTAATAAATGCTAAAGAACTCACAAATATAGTGCCATCTGCTTCCCAGGTTAGTAACTCTCCAAACTCTCTCACACAAACACATACTGCTGTTAATGACTCTACTGATTCTGAAAAAAATACATTTTTTACTCAGATAAATAGAGTTATCACAAGAACAACAACAAAGAGCATAAACAATCGTAAAAAATGATTAATAAGACCCTAGGAATAAATGTGCTAGTATGGAATGTTAGAGGGATGGAAACATCTATGTTAAGGATTGAAAAACTGATCAGAATTCACAAGTTGGACTTGGTCTGTTTTATTGAGCCTCAGCACCATTTCTCAGAATGTATAACTTACTGCAAAAAACTCAAATTTACCAAATGTTTGTATTCACCTTTATGCAATTTATGGCTCATGTGGAATGCCCAGCTAGATGTAGTTTTAAAATCTGATCATAATCAATTCATCTTAGTACAGATCAAAAGCCATTTACTTAATGAAGTTACTGACTTTGTTCTAGTATATGGTCTGAGATCTAGGAAAGGAAGGAGAGAATTATGGTTAGATCTTAAAACTATAAATCTTCCAGAGACTATCTACATTGGCGATTTTAATGCCATGATTTCAATAGATGAATACCAGGGTCACTCTTCTCCTCCCCTAGGAAGCATGCTAGATTTTAAACATTTCATAGATGACATGGCCTTACAGTCTGTTAACACTGTGGGGAATTTTTTTACATGGTCAAACGGTAGACTGAGGAATGGTGGTGAACAACTCACTCTGGAGAGATTAGATAGGGCTCTTTGTAGTCTCCAGTGGCTGAATAAATTCCCACAATCCTCAGTTCAGGTATTAAATAGGTTATCATCAGACCATAGTCCTTTATTTCTTAGAATAGCTAGTTCCACACCCTCAGTCCCAAGACCCTTCCGTTTTATTAATACATGGTTTAAAAGACATAATTTCATGGATTTAATTAGATCTCACTGGAACCCGTCACAGGAAGGGAGGGGCATGCTGAAATATTTCTTAAAGCTAAACCATCTCAAAATTCATTTGAAAAAATGGAATAAAGAGGTGTTTGGCAATTTAGGAGAAAATGTTTTGAAGGCTGAGGAACATCTCAGAATCCAGGAATTAGCTTTTGAATCTAATAGCTCAACTGATGAGTTAAAATTCAATAAGGCACAAGCTCTTTTACAGAAAGCTTTAAAAGAGGAAAAAAATTACTGGAAACATAAAGCTAAAGTTAAGTGGCTAAAAGAGGGGGATGAAAATACTAAATTTTTCCATCAATCAGTTTTGAAAAAACGTGGTAGACTTCATATTACAAAAATTAAAAGCTCCACAGGTACATGGTTGTCAGGAAAAATTGATATTGAGAATGAAGTTATTTCTTTTTATCAAAATTTACTTACTGATCATCCTCACCCTGACCAGGACCTTTTCTCCTCACATTTTCTGTCCAAAATCCCCTCAGTAATTACTAAGGAGGAAAATGACAGTTTGATCAAGCCAATAACTTTGACAGAATTAAAGCAAATTGTCTGTGGCCTTAATAAGTCAAGCAGTCCAGGGCCTGATGGCTATACTGCTAAATTTTTCATTAAGGCCTGGGATATAATATGCTTAGATTTACTGGAGGCATCAAATGATTTCCTAGATAGATCTCATATACATAGGGGTATATCCAGTACCTGGATTACAATAATCCCTAAAAAAGAGATCCCAGTTACTTTTAGTTACTATAGGCCAATAAGTCTTTCTAATGTTACTAATAATTTTTTTTCAAAACTTCTAATGGAAAGACTTAAGCCTTTGATGCCTAAATTGATTTCCCACAACAGACAACATTTTTAAAAAATAGAGACATATCAGATAATGTTATCTATCTTAAAGAGATGCTAAATTTCTTAAATAGAAAGGAAAGAGACCCTAATTGTATCCTAAAGCTTGATCTTATGAAAGCTTTTGATAGGGTAAGCTGGACTTTCTTAAAAAAAATTCTCCAAAAAATGGGTTTTCACAGTAAGTTCATTCATTGCATTATGAAAAATCTGTCAGATGCTTGGTTTTCCATACTCATAAATGGCTCTCCAGTAGGTTATTTCAAGGCTTCTAGAGGCATTAAGCAGGGAGATCCCCTTTCCCCCTTTCTTTTTAACATTTTTACAGAAGCTTTTTCTAGAAGCCTTTCCTTTATTTTTGAGTCTGGAAAACTCAACTACTATTCCCTACCTAGAAACCCAACTCCCACCTCATTTAAGCTATGCAGATGATACAATTATTTTTCTTAAAGCCTCTAGACCCAATCTAATCAAGATAAAAGCCTTTTTGGAAAAATTTGAGGAGTCTTCTGGCCAAAAAATAAATTATGAAAAAAGTGAGTTTTATGTCAGGAAATGTGTTTCAGTAACCAAGCTTAGACAGATAAAATCCATAATGTGTATGAAACATGGGAGCTTACATTTTAAATACCTTGGAGTACAGATCTATTTAGGTAAGACTCTAAATATTCATTTCCAGTCCATACTGGAAATGATAGATACTAGAGTCAGAAATTGGAAAAATGTGTGGTTATCACAGGGTGGCAAGCTGACTTTAATTCAGTCTTGTCTGTATTCTATACCACAACACATCTGGGCTGTCATGCTCCCCACAAAGCAGATTATTAAAAAAATTGAGAGGAAACTCTCTATTTTTTTCTGGGGAGATACAGACACTGGCCCCAAAAAATCTTGGAGGAAGTGGGATTTTTTGTGTTATCCCACTTCACAAAATGGATTAGGTTTCAGGTCACTGTCCACCATAATTCAGGCTTTTTCCTGTAAATTATGGTGGAAGTACCAAAAAGGAAATGCCCCTTGGACTGTTTTTTTGGCTTCCTTACCTGATACAGCAAAAGCAAAATCAAAAATCTGGAAAAGGATCTGTAATGTCAATCTGTTTGCAGAATCCTTTTCCAGAGTGATACATGGTGTAGGTCACTGTAATTTGTGGACTTCTAATTGGACCGACTTTGGTCCCCTAGAAGATTTCTACTATCCTGAGTGTGACAGCATTTCTACTCTTACAGTTGCCCAGTTTGTAGCCAATAAAACTCAGATACTCCCTTTTTTGGTTGACAAACTCCCTTCCTATATTATTCAATTTCTACAGACAACATCCACTTTCCCTCATAGGCTTGATATGCTTATATGGAAACCAAACCCCCTGGGAATTTTCTCTTTTAAGTCAGCATATGAGCTGCTCAGGGCACAGAAACAAAATTTTTCAGTTATGTCAAAAATCTGGGCACCTGAACTACAAAAGAAAGTCTCTATTTTTATGTGGAGGCTTTTAAATGCTTTACTGCCTTTTGACAATATACTGACTTTGTTTGGTTTTAACCTACCCTCTAAATGTTGCTTCTGTCTGAATCTTGACTTCCTGCACCAGTTTCTCTCTGAGTGTCCAGTAGCACTAAAATTATGGGATTTTATGCACCAAATATGTTTTTCTGAACCTTTCAGGTGCAAAAAATTGTAGGACAGATTGGCCATCTGTTGGGCTTTCTCTGGTCTCTCCAAAATTCATACCAGGATTAATATGATAGCTCCAGCCTTTGTGTGTTGGATCTTATGGAAAGCAAGAAATAAATGGCTGTTTGAGAGTATTAATCCATCTTCTGAAGCTATGGAAAAAGAGCTGAAGGAATCCTTATTTTTGGCTTTTATCAGGAGGCCTTTGAAGCTTACAAGAGAGGTAGACAAGGACTGGCTGAAAAGGGAGTTATTCCTCTTCCCTACATTCCTCCAAAACCAAACTACATCCCTGTTACTTGGTGCAGACCTCTGTTTGGTTGTAAGGTCAATGTAGATGCAGCTTGGTCAGATGGCAAGGAAGGAGTTGGGATCATAATCAGAGACCAGCATGCTAAACTGATTGGAACCAACACTTTTTATGTCCTATCTAGCTCTCCACTCCAGGCTGAGATCCTAGCCATTGAAATGGGCATCACAGTGGCAAGAGAGATGAATATTAATATATTTTATCAAAAAATTAAATGAATTTTAGTTCAGTTCGCTATATTTCAATTCAGTCAAGTATTTTTTAGTTCAGTTCAGTATTTCATGTCAGTTCAGTTCATGCGTTTTAAACAGACCCAATCCTAAATAGAAAAATTTGATATACGTTTTTGGTTGACAATATCTAAATCACCAGAAAGTTCTACTTCCTAATTACAGCAACATAATTATGAGTTACTATGTACATTCACTCAATCAAATCTTGTGAATTTATTGAATGGTTAGTCATTATTATTGAGAAATCTCCGGTAACATTCATCTATTTTCTTGTTCAATGTAGAGGCGGACTTTTCAAAGGTTTTTAGCTTACTTTTCAAAGTTAAATTTGATTCAATTTGATCGTATTGATCATATGGGGCGTTTTTGTGTTTGTCCTAATAGTAAAGAGGGTAAGAACTTTTTATACCATATGTATTTGTTGAATTGTATCTTAGCATAAAATTAACCAAATTATTCGAATAAAATCAATCCAAACATATTTTGTTTTTTAAAATTTATGATTATATATTTTTTTTAATAAAAATTCAGGTTTGAAGGTTGCTCATTCCATAGACATATATAGTGGCGGAACCAAAAATTTAATTTAGGATAAGTTCAAATAAATAAAAAATAATTCGGCAAAAACATAAATATACAGTTTGATTCAGTTCCTTTTAATTCAGTTTAATTTAGTTCATTTCAGTTCAGGCATATTAAACAGGCCCTAAATTGATGCAAATGGAGAAGCAGATCAACTTGGAGCCAATACTTTGTGTGGTAGATGAAAATCAAGATTCTGAACTCGTTTATATATGATTTGCAATTTGAACCTTTCATGAAAATTCTCGTGATTAAAATTAAGGCCATAACGAAAAGAAACCCTAATTTTATGATGCAAGGACATGTGAAATATGTATGTTCTTGGGATTTATGCATAGCTCATTATGTACAATTCATTATCTTTTACCTGAATATATTTCAGTTAAATATAACTTTTATAAAGTGCGTTAAATAATTGATACACATGTGATTTGCGACGCCCCCATCACTAAATTTTTCGAACATAGAACATAAAAAAATATTGATGCATGCTCCAAAACAATAAATTTTTCATATTTATAATTGAATAAGAGTGGTGATACATGCATGTCCATGTTTACTAATGCAGGTCCAAAATATAATATTTTGAATGCACTAGCATAATTCAGGGTCACATATTATATTTTTTATATATGCATTAGTAAATATGGACCTGTATTTATAATTTCTCTTGAATAATTGATGGAAGAATTCAAGCTACAACCATCCAACAAAATAACACTTCATTTGATTGTGGTACACTCTTATGCCTAGTGACCGTTTTCTATAGTATACTGAGTATATTAAATTGAACTGAAATAAAAATATGTATTAACAAAGTAATAATAATGAAAATAAAATGCAAAATAATAATAGTAATAACAATGCAAAACACAATTCGACCCCAGAAATGGAAATAAAACTAAAAGAATAGTGATAAATACTAATTAATATAACTTGGCATAGCCTTGAGAGGATTGTGCTGAATGGATAGGAGTCTGAGTGGCTTGTGATATCCTAGAGTGATCTATGACCTTGTTAACCTGCACAGGAAGCAACATGTCAGTAGCACCTATTCAAGCTAATTCAGAGGGTGGGAGTTCCTAGAGAATCAAGGTTTAGAAGGCCTTTAATTCTCTGAGGCAGCTGCTGGTATGTATATGTGCTTGAGGACTGATCTGAGTAGGCCATCCTAGCCAAGACATCAGCTGGAGCATTTGCCTCCCTTAGAATATGAGAGACTAGAGCAGCATTTGGCATTAAAGGGTATACAAGATTAAACATGAGCCAAGGGAAACTGTTTGAATCTTGTATAGCCTTAACTGCCTGAGAGCAGTCAGACTCAATCATATAATGGGAATCCAATAACTCAGCCAACTGGATACCATTAGCTATAGCTTGAATTTCTGCCTCTAAAGGGGTAGAGGCATCAATGAGACCTGCATATAGTGTAACAACAGAAGCAGCACAATTCCTAATAGCAATGCCAATCCCAGCTTTTTTGTGTTGATGCCAGGAGGCATCAACATTGACTTTTAAGCCATGTAATGGGGGGAACCATTTGATTGAGAGTATAATGGGACTAGGTGGTCTGGCATGTATAGGTAAAAATCCAAGTCCAGATAGCTCTTTATAAAAAGCAGTAGTAATATAGCAAAGCCTTGCACAAAAAGTTTGAAAAATGTGATTTCTAACTGCAAGTTTCAAAGTGGTGGGGCATGGATTGATATCCTCAAAGATTCTAGCATTTCTAGCTTTCCACAGAAACCAACATACAAAACTAGGGATGATATGAAAAAGAGAAGAGTGCAGTTTTGTATTCCCCTGGTATGACCAGTAAAAAGAGAGTCTGCTCCATAGTGTAGGGAAAGTTTGGTTTCTGATTCCAACCATACAGTGGAAGTCAGACCATAATTCTCAAACTACAGAACATTCATTAAAAAAGTGATCAATATAGTCATTATCATTGCAAAAGGAGCATTTAGATGGAAAATTGAATCCCATTTTCATGAGTATATCAGGAAAAAGAAGGAAAGCATTTATGAGTTTCCACATAAAAATGCCAACTTTTTTCTGAATTTTAGGGTTCCACACTTTGTATAGTGACTTAGCTGAGGCTCTGGAGTGTTTCAAAACATTATAAGCCGATTTAAAAGTAAACTTACCTTTTGGGTCAGGCATCCAAATGAGTTTGTCTGCTCTTCCATCATGGCAAACACTTTCCTGCAAGATAAGCATTAAATTAGTATCAGTAATCTCAGAGAGAGAGGGGAGGAACTGGTACCTGAGCTGGATAATATTGGACACTGTGCATGAGAGTGGGATTGAGGTAGTCTCTGGAGCAATTACTAGACACATAGGACCAAGTCCAGTCCAGTTAGAGTTCCAAAAACTACAATTTCCTTCTCCACGTATCACTCTGACCAAGCCTTCGGCTTTAGAGTCTACAGACATTATTCTTTTCCAGTTAGGAGAAAATCTGTATGACTTTGGCAATGCCCAAAGGAATTGGGACCATAGTGTATTGCCTTGCTGGAACTTCCACCATAGTTTAAAGGAACAGGTCTTAACTATGGTATGTATTGACCTCAGTCCAATACCATTTTGATCAATAGGGTAACACAAATGCTCCCATTTCCTCCACACTTTTTTTGGCTTCAAATCTGTTTCACCCCAAAAAAATCGTGATAACAATTTCTGAATTTTTCTTATCACTGTGACTGGGGGCACCATCACACTTCAGATATGTTGCGGTATAGAGAAGATAACTGATTTGATCAATGTAATCTTCCCTCCTGCAGATAGCCACTCATTCTTCCTATTAGCTAGTCTGTATTGGATTCTCTGTATCAATGGCTGAAATAAGGTTTCAGTGTTCTCCCAGTAAAAATGGGGACCCCCACATAGGTGAATGGAAAAGTACCATTTTTCATGCCAAGAATAGACTTAACCTGGTGCATTTTAGAGAGTGTGACATGTTTTCCTAGGAAGAACTCACTCTTTTCAAAACTAATTTTTTGACCTGTAGTTTGTTCAAAAATCACCAAGAATGCCTTGATCCTTAAAAGATTAGACTTAGAGGCTTTCAAAAAAACAATAGTATCATCAGCATAGCTAAGGTGTGAGATTGGTGAAGGACCAGAGGGAATACTGAAATACTCTAATTTTCCAATGGCAAAAATATATGCTAGACTTCTAGTGAATGCCTCAGAAAAAATGTTAAAGAGAAAGGGGGACAAGGGATCACCCTGTTTAATGCCCCTTGTAATTCTAAAAATCCATGAGGTCTGTCATTAATTAGAACAGAGAAGTAAGTATTGCTAAGGTTTTTCATAATGCACAAAACTGTTTTACCATTGGAACTAAGCTGAAGCAATATTTTATTCAGAAAACCCCAGTTGACTCTATCAAAGGCCTTTTTGAGATCAAGTTTTAGAATACAATTAGGGTTCCTAGTTTTTCTATCCAAAAATCTAATCATTTTCTTTACATAAATAACACCATCAGAGATGTCTTTATTTTCCAGAAATGCAGACTGTTGGGGAGATATAATTTTTGGCATCAATGGTTTCATTCTCTTCATGATAATTTTAGATAAGATCTTGTTAATGACATTAGACAGACTAATGGGTCTAAAATCATCGAATGTTGATACCACCTCTTTTTTGGGAATTAATGTAATCCATGTAGCAGTTATGCCAACCGGGATATTAACACCACTTAGAAAGTGGTTCACTGCACTTAGTAAGTCATGTTTAATTATTTCCCATGATTTTGCATAGAATTTGGAAGAGAAACCATCTGGTCCAGGGCTGCTGTTTTTATTCATGTAAAAACAACAGCCTTTAATTCTTCCATATCAACTGGTTTAACCAGTTGAGCATTATCAGCATCATCTATAAGTTTAGGGATTTGGCTAGTAGAAATGTTGATAAAATTCTCCTTGTGTATTACATGGAGGCTCAGACAACAATTCAGAGTAATATCTTACAGCTTCTGATTGAATATCTTCCATATCATCAAGCCAGACCCCATTAAAATCTTTTATTTTAGTGATGCTAAGTGAACTATGTTTTTCCCTCACAGTATGATGGAAGAACTTTGTGTTCTCATCTCCACCCTTGAGCCACTTAATTCTGGATTTTTGCTTCCGGAATTTCTGTTGCTCTTTGAGGGTTCTGAGATGCAAAGTCTTTAATTCTTTAATTTTGACAAATTCATTAATTGAGTTGTCATTATCAAATATAATCTCTTGCAATCTCAAATTTTCAGTAGCTTGTTTAACATTATTCTCAATGGAACCAAAGACCTGTTTGTTCCAGGCTTTGATTTTGAGTATAAGTCTGTGTAGTTTCAAGTGAAACCCAAGCATGCCAGAATGGTCAATAGGTTGATTCCAGTCAGTTTCAATAACTGACATAAAATCTTCTCTGTTAAACCAGACATTAAGGAACCTAAAGGAGATAGGTGAAATAGTAATGTTGCTACCTATATTAAACACCATTGGAGAGTGGTGTGAGATATCTCTATTTAGGATATGGATAGAAGAAGATGGATACTTCTGCATCCAGTCCTTAGAGCACATACCTCTATCCAATTTTTCAGTGGTGGGATTCCTTAGCCAATTATTAGACCAAGTAAAAGTGTTACCAACTGTGTTTAATTCTAGTAGAGCATTAGCAGAGTTAAATTGATTAAATTCTGCCCTACTTCTAGAGCTAGGCTGTGAGGGACCTCTATACTCTTCAGATGATTTAATTGTATTAAAATCACCAATTAGAAAAGAGGTTTGCATAGTTCTATGGGACAGTGCATCCCAAAGAAAAGCCCTGCCAGGAACAGTCTTTAAACCATAGACAAAATTACCCTCCATAGTGGAGTTAAGTCTGTAGCTGACGATATCCACTGACAAATACTGTAAGTGATCATAATTTAGAGTGATTTTTAAAGACTCATTCAACATGAGCCAAATTTTACTACTCTGTGCTGTAAGGAAATTTGATTGGGAGTATAATGGGACTAGGTGGTCTGGCATGTATAGGTAAATATCCAAGTCCAGATAGCTCTTTATAAAAAGCAGTAGTAATATAGCAAGGCCTTGCACAAAAAGTTTGAAAAATGTGATTTCTAACTGCAAGTTTCAAAGTGGTTGGGCATGGATTGATATCCTCAAAGATTCTAGCATGTCTAGCTTTCCACAGAAACCAACATACAAAACTATGGATGATATGAAAAAGAGAAGAGTGCAGTTTTGTATTCCCCTGGTATGACCAGTAAAAAGAGAGTCTGCTCCATAGTGTAGGGAAATTTCGGTTTCTGATTCCAACCATACAGTGGAAGTCAGACCATAATTCTCAAACTACAGAACATTCATTAAAAAAGTGATCAATATAGTCATTATCATTGCAAAAGGAGCATTTAGATGGCAAATTGAATCCCATTTTCATGAGTATATCAGAAAAAAGAAGGAAAGCATTTATGAGTTTCCACATAAAAATGCCAACTTTTTTCTGAATTCTAGGGTTCCACACTTTGTATAGTGACTCAGCTGAGGCTCTGGAGTGTTTCAAAACATTATAAGCCGATTTAAAAGTAAACTTACCTTTTGGGCCAGGCATCCAAATGAGTTTGTCTGCTCTTCCCTCATGGCAAACACTTTCCTGCAAGATAAGCATTAAATTAGTATCAGTAATCTTAGAGAGAGAGGGGAGGAACTGGTACCTTAACTGGATAAAATTGGACACTGTGCATGAGAGTGGGATTGAGGTAGTCTCTGGAGCAATTACTAGACACATAGGACCAAGTCCAGTCCAGTTAGAGTTCCAAAACCTACAATTTCCTTCTCCACGTATCACTCTGACCAAGCCTTCGGCTTTAGAGTCTATAGACATTATTCTTTTCCAGTTAGGAGAAAATCTGTATGACTTTGGCAATGCCCAAAGGAATTGGGACCATAGTGTATTGCCTTGCTGGAACTTCCACCATAGTTTTAAGGAACAGGTCTTAACTATGGTATGTATTGACCTCAGTCCAATACCATTTTGATCAATAGGGTAACACAAATGCTCCCATTTCCTCCACACATTTTTTGGTTTCAAATCTGTTTCACCCCAAAAAAATAGTGATAACAATTTCTGAATTTTTCTTATCACTGTGACTGGGGGTACCATCACACTCCAGATATGTTGTGGTATAGAGAAGATACCTGATTTGATCAATGTAATCTTCCCTCCTGCAGATAGCCACTCATTCTTCCTATTAGCAAGTCTGTTTTGGATTCTCTGTATCAATGGCTGAAATAAGGTGTCAGTGTTCTCCCAGTAAAAATGGGGACCCCCACAATGGTGAATGGAAAAGTACCATTTTTCATGCCAAGAATAGACTTAACCTTGTGCATTTTAGAGAGTGTGACATGTTTCCCTAGGAAGAACTCACTCTTTTCAAAAATAATTTTTGACTTGTAGTTTGTTCAAAAATCACCAAGAATGCCTTGATCCTTAAAAGATTAGACTTAGAGGCTTTCAAAAAAACAAATGTATCATCAGCATAGCTAAGGTGTGAGATTGGTGAAGGACCAGAAGGAATACTGAAATACTCTAATTTTCCAATGGCAAAAACATATGCTAGACTTCTAGTGAATGCCTCAGAAAAAATGTTAAAGAGAAAGGGGGACAAGGGATCACCCTGTTTAATGCCCCTTGTAACTCTAAAAATCCATGAGGTCTGTCATTAATTAGAACAGAGAAGTAAGTATTGCTAAGGTTTTTCATAATGCACAAAACTGTTTTACCATTGGAACCAAGCTGAAGCAATATTTTATTCAGAAAACCCCAGTTGACTCTATCAAAGGATTTTTTGAGATCAAGTTTTAGAATACAATTACGGTTCCTAGTTTTTCTATCCAAAAATCTAATCATTTCTTTTACATAAATAACACCATCAGAGATGTCTTTATTTTCCAGAAATGCAGACTGTTGGGGAGATATAATTTTTGGCATTAATGGTTTCATTCTCATCATGATAATTTTAGATAAGATCTTATTAATGACATTAGACAGACTAATGGGTCTAAAATCATCGAATGTTGATACCACCTCTTTTTTGGGAATTAATGTAATTCATGTAGCAGTTATGCCAACAGGGATATTAACACCACTTAGAAAGTGGTTCACTGCACTTAGTAAGTCATGTTTAATTATTTCCCATGATTTTGCATAGAATTTGGAAGAGAAACCATCTGGTCCAGGGCTGCTGTTTTTATTCATGTAAAAAACAACAGCCTTTAATTCTTCCATATCAACTGGTTTAACCAGTTGAGCATTATCAGCATCATCTATAAGTTTAGGGATTTGGCTAGTAGAAATGTTGATAAAATTCTCCTTGTGTATTACATGGAGGCTCAGACAACAATTCAGAGTAATATCTTACAGCTTCTGATTGAATATCTTCTATATCATCAAGCCAGGCCCTATTAAAATCTTTTATTTTAGTGATGCTAAGTGAACTATGTTTTTCCCTCACAGTATGATGGAAGAATTTTGTGTACTCATCTCCACCCTTGAGCCACTTAATTCTGGATTTTTGCTTCCAGAATTTCTGTTGCTCTTTGAGGGTTCTGAGATGCAAAGTCTTTAATTCTTTGATTTTGACAAATTCATTAATTGAGTTGTCATTATCAAATATAATCTCTTGCAATCTCAAATTTTCAGCAGCGTGTTTAACATTATTCTCAATGGAACCAAAGACCTGTTTGTTCCAGGCATTGTTTTGAGTATAAGTCTGTGTAGTTTCAAGTGAAACCCAAGCATGCCAGAATGGTCAATAGGTTGATTCCAGTCAGTTTCAATAACTGACATAAAATCTTCTCTGTTAAACCAGACATTAAGGAACCTAAAGGAGATAGGTGAAACAGTAATGTTGCTACCTATATTAAACATCATTGGAGAGTGGTCTGAGATATCTCTATTTAGGATATGGATAGAAGAAGATGGATACTTCTGCATCCAGTCCTGAGAGCACATACCTCTATACAAATTTTTCAGTGGTGGGATTCCTTAGCCAATTATTAGACCAAGTAAAAGTGTTACCAACCTTGTTTAATTCTAGTAGAACATTAGCAGAGTTAAATTGATTAAATTCTGCCCTACTTCTAGAGCTAGGCTGTGAGGGACCTCTATACTCTTCAGATGATTTAATTGTATTAAAATCACCAATTAGAAAAGAGGTTTGCATAGTTCTATGGGACAGTGCATCCCAAAGAAAAGCCCTGCCAGGAACAGTCCTTAAACCATAGACAAAATTACCCTCCATAGTGGAGTTAAGTCTATAGCTGACGATATCCACTGACAAAAACTGTAAGTGATCATAATTTAGAGTGATTTTTAAAGACTCATTCCACATGAGCCAAATTTTACCACTCTGTGCTGTAAGGAAATTACTGAAATGAAGTTCTCTCCTAAATTTGTCACATTTATGACTTTGTGCAATGGTTCAATAAGACACAAAAGTTCAATCCTGTGTAATCTAACTAGGTCAATAAGTCTAGGCATAGATGTTCTCATGCCCCTCACATTCCATACTAAATATCTATTTTTAATGGTGTCAGGCATTAAAATTATTTTTAGTGCCTTTTGACCTAGTAAGAACTAGGTTTGGAGATGGAGGTTTGACAGACTTGATAGGAGTGAATGTTTTGTTAATTTGAGTAAAGAAAGTAGATATTTTTGATTTGTCAGTAGTCACTGGGGCTACTGCCTCAACAAAAGATTCTTCTAGACTCAAATCAGTGACAGTATTATGGGTTACCTGGGGAGGTTCAACCAGATTGTCATCTTTTGACGATTCAGAGGCAGTTGGTGTGCCTGATTCAATTTTCAGCTCAATGTCCACTAAAGGTAGAAATCTGTTGCCTGAAGAGTTAAGAGGAGCTGTCATATTGTTAGGTAAAATATTGAAATTAACAAGGGCAGTAGACTTACCTGTAACAACTTGCATATCATCTTGTGCATATACAGTGTTGAGGGGGTGTAAGATGAGGGCTTTCTGCAGTAACTGATGTTCAGAGCTCAAGGTATATGTAGATTGGGTGGGGATGGGAGACAGGTGAGGGGTGGATGGTTCAACTGTGGTGGGAGAGAGTGTGTGGTTTGGAGCTTGTGACTGGCTGGGGGAGAGACTATCATTCTGTTTTTTGGGGACAATGGGAGTTGATTGAGATTTGGAAGGGGTGTGGAACTCTCTTTTTCTTAGTAGTTTTGGTTTTTGCAGCAGGAATCACTTTGATCTGGGCTTCAAGATATTTTGTGTGTGGGGAGAGACCAGAAGGTCCTGCAGCTGTCTCATGAGAGGGAATATCTTCCACAGAATGAGTGGTGTTATTTTCTATGTGAACCTCTTCACAACTGTCCAAAGAGTTGGTGTTTACCGCAATAGCATGGTCTTCCTTAGTGAGATCCACTACCATCTGGTTCTTAGCCTGAGACTTCTCCTTTGCAAGGACAGACTTTAGAGGGACTGAAACCTTGTTTAGGTTGGGAGGCCTAATTTGTTGTCTAAGCTCAGGATGGAGTACCAAACAGTTAGCATCCTCATGGCCAAGCATACAACACTTATTGCAGTACTTAGGGAGGTCCTCATACTCTATAGGGTATCTCTTTATATTACCTTCATCTATGCCTAACCTAATGGAAGATTGCAATTTCTTCCTAAGGTCAATCTCAACGCACAGTTTAATGGTTGAAGGGCGGGTAAAAGAGGAAGTAGCAGCGTCCAACTTTATAAAAGTACCAATTTGGTTACCAATGGATTGAATCATTGTGGCATTGTGGTAAAAGAAAGGTACCTTAGGTATTGTAATCCATACAGGAACTTTGGAGGATTCCTCCTCTAGACAGAAATCGATTGTCCATTTGAGGACCTTCATTTGGGACCCGCCGAAACTCCATAAACCTTTTATCCAGCATTTCCCCCTAGGAAAAAGTTAATCAAATTTGACCAAGACTAAAAAACCCCGTAGGGAAAAGTTAAACAAATTTGTTACAATAGAATGTATCAAATAGAGATGTGTAAAATAAATTAAATATACCCATGTGAACTCCCACAAGCAAGTTATAAATCGCTATGCGAAACTCAATTCTGCCGATGGGATTTGTACATTTCTACTTTTAATAGCTGATTATATTAAATATTTGACCATCCATATCTTTAATTAGGTTAAAATATAAGTTATAAAAATTTGATATATTTAAAACATACGATAATATAAATCAAACAAGTCCAAATAAGATACTCCATCCGTCTCAACCTAATGTGCACTTTGACTTTTCGACACGATTTGCTTTTTTTAATTTGACCGCTTGTTCAAATAGATATACAATCATGAATATTATTATATTTGGTATCGTTAGATTAATCACAACATAAAGTATTCAAATATCAAATTTTTATTTTTCAATAATATAAGTAAATAAAGAGACGATTTGTCAAAGATGTGTTCGATAGTGTGAAAAGTCAACTGTGCTGATTTGGGTGAGACGGAGGTATAACGAAAAATGTTATATACCAATGTAAATTTTAGATTAAAATTAAGTAATTTTGACTAGATGAATAGTCAAATTACAGATTCAGTTGGGATAAAGGTGTAAATATTAAATAATAATCATTAATTTTGAAAATTCACCATGAAAAACGTAATCGGGCGATGAGAGTGAGTAGATAATGGCAGTTACAACATTATATTTGGACGGCATTCTATTGTTTGAATAATGTTTACATTAAAATAATATTTTAAATCTTTTGAAATATACTTTTGATATCTGATTTGGAGTGACCGATTTTGAATTTGTACACTTCTACTTTTGATAGTTGATTCTAATAGAATATCACAATTATCATTAGGATAATTGTAATTGATTTGTATATATTTATGTACCATAATTAGACTAATCTACATTAATATATACCAATCAATCACAGTTATACTCATGATAATTGTGATATTCTTTTAGATTCTATTAAATATTTGACCATCAATATATTTGATTATGTTTAAATATAAGTTATAAAAATATAATATATTAAAAATATATGATAATATGAATCCAACCAGACCAAATAAGATAACGAAAAATTTTATATACCAACGATATGTTTTGATTAAAATTAAGTAAATATGACTTGATGAATAGTCAAATTACAGATTCGGATAAATATAGAAATATTAAATAATAATCATTAGTTTTAAAAATTCTCCCGAAAAACATAGTCGGGCGATAAGATCAGTGAGTAGATAACGGCAGTTACAAAATTATATTTGGACGGTATTCAATTGTTTTGATAATGTTTATATTAAAATACTATTTTAAGTCTTTTGAAATCTCTTATAAATTCAGACAGACTTCTTACAACAAATGGAGAAGTCAATCAAATTAGTTTTTTTGGTCACTATTCTGCTTTGCATATCATGTAAGATTTCATATCAACCGTTCCAACATTACTTTTTATACTTATTTATTAGAAGTTTTGTAGGCTTGATTATTTTCAAGTCACAAACTTTGTCATATGTTATGTACATGATAAATCTAACTATTCTAAGTCACAGGTGTTTCATCAGACTCCACGTTATCTTGTCCTAAGGAGTGCACCATCAAAGGTGCAATTTGCACTTGTCCGGTTGCTAGTAATCAAGGTAATGGATTTTCTAGTTTTTAAATTTTATGAAATTTAAAAAACATTTTTTCAAAATTAATATGTTAACACTGTTCTAAAAATTACAATCTATCATTCTACTGAATTCTAATGAAGTTTTCTGATTCGCAGGTTGTGCCCCGCCATGTTATCTGATAGAAAACCTTGTATGCTATTGTCCGCCCCGAAAATTGATACCAACAAAATATAATTAAATAATGATGTAATAGTTGATAGCATTTTTAAGATTATGAAAAATTAATGATAATATCGATTATTGATACTATTTTGTGAATGCATTAATATTCACTGATAATTAATATTCTATTAATTTGGTGAAAAATTCCAGTTAATATACTACTAACACATGATGAAAGGACTCTTAATTAGTTAAGTTCAAGCCTCAAAAACCATGTCGAACTGAATTGATTAAAATATATCGAACTGAATTGAATTAAAGTAAAATTTAGTAATACTTCCGTGCCACTTGAATCAGAACTCTGACTTTTCGATACTATTTATTTTTAAATTTTGACCGCATACTTAAATGGATACCTAATCATTAATATTATTATATTTGATATCATTAGATTAATCTTAACGTATAGTATTCATATATCAAATTTTAATTTTCCGATAATATAAGTAATTAGAGATAGCGTTGGTTAAAGATGTGTGTTGGATAGTGTGAAAAATCAACTGTTAAGATTAGGCTGAGACAGAGAAGTAGTAATAGTATAATTTAATTCAACTAAATTTTATTAAGTCTCATTTTATTAAAAAACGGAATTGATTTAAAATATACTCAACTACACTAAGACCCTATTTAGTACAGCTTATCTGAATAGTTTTCAATTCAGTTCAGTATTTTTCAGTTCAACTCAATTCAGTCCAGTTCAATTTAGTGCATTATACTTTTTAATTTTAAAAAACAAGTTATATGTTAATGATCCAGTTCAATTCAATTCCATTCAGAGAAAATATAATTTAATTCAATTCAGTTTGGTGAAAAATATAATTAAAAGATTTTTAGTTTATACAGAATAATCAGTTCATTTCAGTTAAGTGTAGTTCAATTCGATTATATTTTCCATTCTTGAGTTTCAGTTTCTCTACCATTAGGTAGAGAGGGCCATGTTTTTGTTCCTATATCAATTCTATTTTGTTGCAATATCCATTCAATTTCAAACAATGCATTGATTTGCTTATTCAATTTCTCCTTGTTCAATTAAGTTCAGTTCAAGACACTTTATTTCAATTTAGTTTATATAGCGAGGTTTAATTTATTCAGTTCGATTATGATGAAATATGGTTTGATAAAATACAGTTTTATTTAGTTATATCAATATATTGATTGTTTTCTTCAATTCAGTTCAGTATGAAACAGTTCAGTTTAGGTTAATAAGTTAGGTCCAATTTGTTAAGTTCACTTCGATAAAATATGATTTTCTACGATAATGCTAATTTAATTATATAAATGCATACATTTGTTACTTCAGCTTAATTAACGTCGGTTTTGTTCAATTTAGTATGCTTGAGTTCATTTCAGGTAATCAAGCTAGGTTGATTTATTAAATTTGGCTGATAAAATATACTTTGATAAATTGTAGCATAATATGGTCATATCAATATATTTATTTTTTTCATAAATTCAGTACAATAAAGTTCAGCTCAATATATTTAAGCTCAATTATGTTTATTATCTAGGATAATTTTATTAAGTTTGGTTCTGATGAAGTATGTCTAGCTAATTTAGTTATATCAATGCAGTGTTTTGTTTCTTCAATTAAGTTTTGTTCAGTTAAGCTCAAATATACTTCAATGGTTTGTTTTTTAATAAAACTTTTGAATAATAATATATTTTATCAAAAAATTAAATGAATTTTAGTTCAGTTTGCTATATTTCAATTCAGTCAAGTATTTTTTAGTTCAGTTCAGTATTTCGTATCAGTTCAGTTCATGCGTTTTAAACAGACCCAATGCTAAATAGAAAAATTTGATATACGTTTCTGGTTGACAATATCTAAATCACCAGAAAGTTCTACTTCCTAATTACAGCAACATAATTATGAGTTACTATGTACATTCACTCAATCAAATCTTGTGAATTTATTGAATGGTTAGTCATTATTATAGAGAAATCTCCGGTAACATTCATCTATTTTCTTGTTCAATGTAGAGGCGGACTTTTCAAAGGATTTTAGCTTACTTTTCAAAGTTAAATTTGATTCAATTTGATCGTATTGATCATATGGGGCGTTTTTGTGTTTGTCCTAATAGTAAAGAGGGTAAGAACTTTTTATACCATATGTATTTGTTGAATTGTATCTTAGCATAAAATTAACCAAATTATTCGAATAAAATCAATCCAAACATATTTTGTTTTTTAAAATTTATGATTATATATTTTTTTTATAAAAATTCAGGTTTGAAGGTTGCTCATTCCATAGACATATATAGTGGCGGAACCAAAAATTTAATTTAGGATAAGTTCAAATAAATAAAAAATAATTCGGCAAAAACATAAATATACAGTTTGATTCAGTTCCTTTTAATTCAGTTTAATTTAGTTCATTTCAGTTCAGATATATTAAACAGGCCCTAAATTAATGCAAATGGAGAAGCAGATCAACTTGGAGCCAATACTTTGTGTGGTAGATGAAAATCAAGATTCTGAACTCGTTTATATATGATTTGCAATTTGAACCTTTCATGAAAATTCTCGTGATTAAAATTAAGGCCATAACGAAAAGAAACCCTAATTTTAAGATGCAAGGACATGTTAAATATGTATGTTCTTGGGATTTATGCATAGCTCATTATGTACAATTCATTATCTTTTATTAGGATATTTTTCAATTCAATAGTTAAATATAGAAAAAAGTGCTATTGTACCCCAAGTATTTAAAAAAGTGATAATGTACCCCTAAATTTTTCAAAAGTGCTACTATACCCTCAAATGTATAATTTGGGCAGAATTTTCTTTTACCAAGTATAAAATGACAAGAATACTCTCACTATTATTTAATGGTAAAAAAGAAAAAATTTATGACAAAAATGCCCCAACCAAATCAATGAATAATCCTCCCCTACCTAATTATTCATCTAATTCTCGCTTCCCTTTTTACATTCACACCCAGCTAAGAAAGGCAATCCAAATCCATACCATCAGTCACCGTTACTTTATTGGATGAAAGCGTTTGAAGTCGAGGGGACCAAAACCACCGTGCCCAGAAATTAGTGTGAGCCGGGGGACCAAAACCACCACACCCAGTAATAATTCGCGTGACTAGCTCAATGTGGCGAGATTATGGTAACTTCACTAATGTTTTCAGTTTGTTGAGTTTTTGGATAAGAATGTTAACTTTTTTCAATACTGGCCTGCTAGATTTAGTCCGTTTTTTGCTTATTTGCAGTCCGTATTTTTGTTATATAATCATATATACAATAATTATGATATATAACTGATTTGCAAGTGTATGCATAGAAGTAATTTATATATATATATATATATATGATGCATATGTCTGATATACTTAAATATATATATATATATATGATGCATATGTCTGATATACTTAATTATTGATCATATCATATATATCAAACACATATTTTTTTGACTATAAAATAAGCAAAATATGGACTGCATCTAGAATTGTTGCTTTCAATAATATTGTGCATTTATTTTGTAATTCAGTGATATTGATTTCTTGAAAAAAAAAATTCGTGCCCATGAGCATTTGGGTCAAGGGAAAAAAATCCAACAAGTGAGGGTAAATTTGTCTTTTAATTCAAAATGGTGTTGAAAATGGGCTTTATAGGTACACTTCTTTATTCAATATAATAATAGAGGTATATCAGCACTTTTGAATTACTCGGGGGTACATTGACACTTTCTTATAAACTTGGGGGTACATGAGTTTTTAACCCTTAAATATACTTATATAAAGTGCGTTAAATAATAGATACACATGTGATTTGCGACGTCCCATTACTAAAATTTTCGAACATAGAACATAAAAATATTGATGCATGCATCAAAACAATAATTTTTTCATATATATAATTGAATATATTTTTTAACTCACTTATCTATTAAATAGATACATATCCTAATCTACAACTATATTAGGAGACACCACCATTAAATGTTATTAAGCACAATGAAATTTGCACTCCATCTATTGACTAACTTTGAGACGCTCTCTTGAGAAGACCTATGACTGCTTCACCAACGAGCCACCAAACCATCAAAACCGGAACCACCAATCGGACCACCTTGAACCACCTGCAGTATGGGAGACTACAGTGGGGACCAACAACGTGGTCCCTTGGGCTATCCATGGCCCATTAACATTGGGTATATGCCCTTTCAATAATTGCTCTAAAATTTGCAAATTATTGTTAGGGGTGTGACTTGAATCTAGAATCTCTCACTTATGAAAGAGTGTGTTTTACCACTTCAACCAGGCCGCATTCACTATATAATTGAATAATTGATGGAAGAATTCAAGCTACAACCATCCAACTAAATTACACTTCATTTGATTGTGGTACACCCTTGACACCACCTACTGACCGTTTTCTACAGTATACTGAGTATATTAAATTGAACTGAAATAAAAATATGTATTTAAAAAAAATACAAATGAAATAAGCTAAATTTTATCAAATTATGTTTTAATAAAACTGAACTAAACAACACTTCGTTCGATCATGGAACACTCTCGGCTCCGCAATGTAATTGGAACATCAGTATCGTTCTTTAACTTCTGTTTTTTTCGTCAAAACCATCATATGATGGGGGAGATTATATTGACTTCCCTAACCAAAACAAGGTGCCATGATAGCAAGGGACAAAAGCCCCTAGAATCATAGTAATGCTTCTCAAAAATTCCTAAAACTAAAGCCTAACTATTAATACAACCTCAAACTTATTAGTGAATTGTCAAAGACATAACCCAAGGCGGCCCAAGGCATGAAAATAGTGTAAGCTTGATCAAAATTATACAGGGAGTTTGGTGCAGTGTTAGCTTGTAGTCTTTGAATGTGGAACCACTGCTAGCTCAATACCACTTCCTGGCAGAGATATGTTGTAGTATAGTACTACTTTGGACCTTGTATGTGCACAGATTGCTTAGAAATCTTCAGTACATGCACATGTAATGCAAATATTAGCAGTATCAGTTAAGTAGTCCAGAGATTCTGATAACAGGAATCTCTGCAGCATCCATGATTATAAGATTTCTAACAGGCACTGGGATTGTATTCCAATTATAAGACTGAGAGGCACTGTTAGAGAGATACATTTTAGCAAGGAGATCAGCAGGCTTATTTGCTTCCCTAAAGATATGAGCAAGCTTATAGTTACCTATAATGTCAGATATAAGGCTTAGAGTATTATAAAGTCTCCAGTGCCAACTAGCAATATTGCCTATCATATCCACTGCATGTTTACAATCAGAATCAATATCTGCTATGTATATGTCAACACTTTTTGCACAGTTAATGCCAGCTAGTATTGCCTTAAGTTCAGCTTCTAGGGGTGTACTGGCACTACTATAAATGGTTTGTGCATGGATAGCATCCCCATTGATATTTCTAATAAGCATAGCTATCCCAGCCTTACCTAATTTCCATGAAGCATCAACATTGATCTTAAAACCTATATTAGGTTTGGACCAGTATATGAGATATATGTTAGGTTTTGGGGGGATATAGAGGGGGAATGCAGCTTTGTAGTGCCAACTCTATATCTACCTCATTAACAAGATGTATATGTTTTTTAATGAGGGAGAAATATACGAGGCTCTGTAATTCCTGAGTCATATGTGGGATATCAGGAGGGTAGTTCTCAAATAAACATTTGTTTCTAGCTTTACATAAAGTCCAACACACAAAATTGGTGCAGTATGATTTAGTTTAGTGTGTAGTCTAGAAAGCCCTTTAAAAGCCCAGCAGGTTGCAAGCCTGTTCCACAAATTTGTACAGATAAAAAACATAGAGCCACATATTTGATGCATCTGTTTCCAAAGAAGTATTGCTATATATTCACTGTAAAAGTGATGCAGTGAGTCTGTATGTAAACAGAAGCATCATTTTGATGCATTTTGAAATCCAAACTGGTGCAAGATACCATTAAATGGGACTAAACAGTCACTAGTGCACAAGCATATCTTTCTCGGCACCACATTTAAGGCGTTTTGGCCAAATTTTCGCGGAACCGCCGAGTACTGACCTTGCGAGTTCGCCTCTGTCCGCTCGCCTAGGGCAGAAAATTGTAAAAGGCATTTTAGAGTTGAATAGAAGGCGTTTTTGAAACTGCCTTAAAATGTTAAACGGCAGGCGAATTCGTAATCGGAATCGCTAATGAGCGACGAAAGAAGCGAAATCTCCTATAAGACCCAGTAGAGGTTGGAAAAGATGTTCGCCAGTAGTTGTTGGCTGGTTTTCTACTAGTGAGTCCGCCAGTTATGAACGCCTGTAGGCGAGATAAGGCTAGTGATATCGGCTGTTAGTAAGTCTACAGGCAGCTCAGGAGGCGAACTCGCATGCTAACTCGCCGGTATCATATTTCTATCAAAAGAGCTAGATTACTTTCTGGCGAAATCGTAACCATATTCGCCTCTTTGTAGCGAGTTTGCTTAGTGGCACACTTGTTGTTCTCTGTCCATCCAGTCATTGTTTCTGAATTCGCTACCAGGACAAGTTAAACTATAAACTACAAAACTAATTCTATTCTCTTTTTTGTTTTTACACATGAACCATATACTCCAATACGATCGACAACACAATTTGATTCAAAGAAGAAAACATTGATCAAATTAATAAAAATATTGTCACAAGTAGGAAAAGATTCGAATTTGTAATAATGTAGCATTACAGCTGAAATAATAGTCCTAGCATAATTCAACACTTCTAGCTAGGTAGAGTTATCATTGGCTGCACCGTCCTGGTCCTCTGGTGTGGCTTGGTGTGGATGCTGGCGGAGATGTCTTTACAAAAACTCCGAAGAATGCAGCGAGTCTCCCACCCATTCTCTTGGACGTTAGCAATCTCAGTCATCATCGAGAACATAGAGTCCTCAAGCCCTTGGTAATAGGCTTCTCTTGGCGCTAGTAAATGATAGACATTGAAAATGTCAAGTTTTGTTCTAAATTGTACTAACATCACAAGTACAAAATACATGAATAAAAAACAATTTACCTTCATTTGGTTCTGTCTCCGCCGGCACGTCCTTCTCCACCTTCTCTTGCCAAGTCCCCCCAACCAACTCCCACTTCTTCTTCTAGTAGTACTCGTTCGTGTAGTACTCACACGGCTTCTTGATGCTGGAGAACTTCAGCCTTTGATGCTTTATGCGGAGGAATTTAGTTATGAAGTTCGCATAGGGCAATTTCTTCACAACCATGTTGTTTTCTACCATGCTCTTCTTCATGTGTTGGAAAATGGTATATCTAATGTTAAGCATGACTTCCTCCGCCATCATGTAGTACTCGATCAAAGTCGTGTAGTTTGGTTCGGCCAACCACCCACCTTTAGGCACAAGATTTGAAGCAACCATCTCATACAACTCCTCCTCTCAGGGGTGAGCTTGTATAACTTGTACTCCTTCGGCGTTCCTAGTTCAACCTCATCTCAATCAAAGTGTGTCTTGCCATATTTCTTCAACTTTGCGTGGGAAACGAGCAACTCACTAGGCCATTCTCCCCTTGCGTAATAGATCCACAGGTTTATCCTCGTCCTCGAACACAACACCGAGGGCATCATTGATCAGTTTTGGACTCCTTCTTGTTGACCTTGGTCTTCCACACGTCACCAACCTGTCGGAAATTAGTGTAGAACTGCATAGTCTTCTCCAGATAACCCGGCTCATTCACCGTCATCAAATTGTGAGCATCTTGATATTCAAGAAGTTCCCAAACCTCTTTCAAACCTATGTCGTCCACTAGACGCGCATCCACCACCATCAATTCGTTCAAGACAGCCTTGGCATTTTCAAACTACAATACTTTAGGTAAGCTTGTTCACTAACAAACTTAGCCTTATTGTACTTGATAGGCTCGGTCGATTCGGCGGCGGCCTTTTTACCCTTACCCTTCGGAGGCATGTTTGAGATTGCCTAAAAAACCTAACAAACAAAACCCAACCTTAATCTATGATTGAACCCATAAAAGAACACATTCAACATCACACCTAAACTGAAAGCTAAGCTTGTACATAATGAATGTATAAAATAAATGAAATAAACCAAAATAATGATTGAAAAGAGTTAAAGATGAGTAGAACTTACAAATTGGGGGAGATTGGGCCGTGAGAGCGCTGATTTGCCGGTGGAATTGACGGGTGGGAGGCGGCGGATCGGAGTTTGGGGAGGTTTCTGATGAATGTGAGGGTTACAAATTTGGGATCTGATTTTGAACGCGTCTGGTTTCAGTTGACTATGTATAGGCCTGCTGTTTACGAGTTCGCCAACTCCATCGCTTATAGGCAAATTTTCAGGCGAATTCGCTTGTATATAAAAATAAGTTGGCTTTGGGCCTAGGAACTATGATATGGGATAGATCGGGTATGGGCCATGTATGTATAGTGTATGTATAATGCATTCAAGTGTTGTTTCATGGGTAATTTGCGCAGGTCGGCGACTTATCGAGGCCTTCTATTTTGCCAGCACATATATACTGATCAATTGGCTTTCAATCCACCGATGTGGGAATAATGACACTGCCAGGAGGCGAGTTCGCTTCTTACGACGCCTGCAGGCGTGGGGGAAAGGCGAATTCGCTTGTATGTACTACAATATCCCTTTTTATTTCGGTAATAATGACACTAATTTTAATCTTTTGATCATTTGTATTTTGTAGAAATTATTATGAAGGACTGTACAATTATAAAGAACTTCAAAATATGAGTTTTATATAACAAATATTCACAACTTCAGTTCACAAAATTCTTTTCTATCCTGCTGGGTTATAAATCATGGTCCAATGCGGTAGTTGCCTAATTTGATTTTCATTGAATTCTTATTTTATTAAAAAACTTTTTTTTTTATTTTCTATAAGTATCTGGGTTTGAGTTAGGAAGAGTTTGGCATCAATTGCTGGCGGAGTATGGAGTCCATTCGGCTGGTTATGGACGCCTAGTCTTCCGCCGTTCGCGCCAAATCAACTTTCCGTCGAGTCAACCTGTCATGGCGGAACTTGTAGAGCGCCAGGACGACTAGTCGTTGCCAAAATGGATGACTTTTCAACGCCGTGTATTTGGACTATATGGCAAAAAAAGATGGTCATATGTTGTTAACTTTGAAATATTTTCATGATAAATTTCAGGCAAATGTGTTGGCGAGTTCGCCGGCGTATACAAAAAAAAAGGCCTCTTGGCCAGGGTTCATGGATATACTGGTAGTACACATATGGGACATGTTTGTATAGTGTACAAAGTATGTATAGTGCATTGAAGTGGTGTTTCAGGGGCAGTTTGCGCGGGCCGGCGACTTATCGAACCCTTCTATTTTGCCAGCACATATATACTGATCAATTGGCTTTCAATCTACCGATGTGAGATTGTTGACAAGACGAGGAAGCGACATCGCTAAAGCTTACGTGTACAGGCGAGAATGTGAGCGAACTCGCTCCCATTTGTTTTTATTACAAGAATGTTAAACCCTACTTGATACTTAGAAGCGATATCGCCTCTTAATTCGTTTATGTATGAAACGGCGTCGTTATTTTGTGTTATATACTTGTGTATTTTTAAAAATAATCAACCTGGCGAGCGACACCGTAAGCTTATTCGCCTACCTGTTACGAGTTCGCCTCTTCAGTCGCCTGGTAGACTCTGTCGCCTGTGGCGAGCCAGGAAGAGAGTTTGCTTTTAAGATAAGTTTATAGACGTTTATATTTACGAGTTTGCCATTTCAATCGCCTGGTAGACTCTGTCACCTGTCGCGAGCCAGGAAGAGAGTTCACTTTTAAGATAAGTTTATAGACGTTTATACTTACGAATTCGCCTCTCATTTTTTCAGCTAGCGAAATCGTCTTCTGTCTCGCCTACTTTTTGAATACACTTTGTTTACATGTAAATCTAGGTGCTTTGTGTATGGTTAACATTGAAGAAATACATGAAATGTAATTTTATTATTAAAATACCATACTAATTCAATTCAATACCAAAAACAACCATTCATGAAACATTGTTTAGTGTTGAAACTAAAGAAAGCTAGACTACACAATAAGATGAAGTGAAGCGATCATTCTTCTTCGTCATCATCTTCATCATCTTCGCTTGCAGTCTTCTCTTCATCAACTTCTTCATCAGTTTTCTCTCCATCTTCATTTTCATCATCTTCTTCAGACGACTCTGCGGCTGAAGATGATTGCTTGTTCTCGACTCGGCGAACCAGTTCAAACACATCATCATCTCCATTGACAATGTGTCCATACCTCTGTGAGTCTTCATCCATGTCATCATTCCCAAGTTGCTCTTCATCGGGGTCAGTAGCTTCTCCTCCCTCGCCATCAGTGGGGATTTCATCTTCTGCCTCGTTTTCAGGTCTCACTTCATCTTCACGAATGTAATCATCAATATCGATCATGGGAGGCAATCGTTGAACCGAGAAATCTGGCTTTTCTTCATCGTCGCTCAAATCTGGATTCAAATTCAGCATTCTACCAAATGCCAGTACCTCCTCCCTCTCTTTTGCTTGCTCCAGCTTCACCTCTTCTAGCTTACTTGCAAGCTGTCCAACATATATGACCAACCGTTCACGCTAAACGAGATAGCGAGCTACAAACGGGAACAACACAATTAGTAAACAAAAATGTTGCAAACATTTATCATTAAATGAAAATCTTATTGTATAGTAATTACTTACCATCACTCAATTCAGACCGACTGCGAGAACTCGAAGCACCCATGGCCTTCTTCGTCACCACCCCCTCTGCACTGATTTGCAACCCCTTGTTGCATAGCCAAGTCTCGTCGTAGTATTTCACTGGCTCGGCCATGCTCACAGGTCTCACACCCTTCTTCATCATCATCGCGGTTATGAGCTGCCAATAAGGGATCGTCTCATCGGCCTTGTCCTTCGCACGATTCAGCATGTGCTTGATGATGGTGAACCCGGGATTGATCGTCACCTTCTCCATTAGGTGGTAGAAAACCATCAAGTTGGCGATGGTTGGCTCACATGGATGACCACCCAAGGGCAAGATATTCATGCACACAAGCTCGAACACCAACCGCTCCTCTTGAGTAAGGCTCACAATCTCATACTTCTTCGCCGTACCAGCCACCTTACTACGCATCTTAAAGAACTTCCTATGCATGGCGACGGGGTCTAGGACGCTCTCATTCAACGAGGTTGGGAAACTTTGGGTGTGGTATATCTCATAAGGGCCATTTGGATCCAACGGTCTTATTTGATCACTAGACACATAAGGGCATCCTATAACCTCATTAATCAAGAATTTATCTACCTTAAATGTCACACCCCTAACCATCGTAGTCGCCTCTTCAGCATCCTTCTCAAACTTAAGATTGGCATAAAATTGAAGACACTCTTCCCTATGCACCGGCTCAGTCAAAGTCAACATCCCATCTAGGTGAGGGGCTCTAAAAAACTCTACAACTTTATCAAGACCCAAACTACCGATCCTAGACATGTCAAACACCTTAACATTTAAAATAGTGCAACTGGAATATCGCGCATACCTCGCCTCCACTTTCGGGCCGATGAAAAGGGACCACTCCTCGTCCTCGTCATCGTTTCCCACGTCATTGGCAGCAGCACGGGACGGAGTGGCGGCGGTGGGCCGAGCCTGTGCAGAGGTGGTGGAGGATGGGCTGGGCTGTGACGAGGTGGCGCGTTGGGGCGGTGGCTGGGTAGCATTTCTGGCCGGTGGACTAGCCGGACCTCCGGCGACTGCACCATCTCTTCTCTGCCGACGGAGTGCCTGTTGCAACGTCTCATCTTCTTCTTCCGATTCAGTCGGGTCGGATCGTGTGGTGGGGGTCGTCCTCTGTCGCTTGGGAGCCTGTGGCGTGATGGTTTTTCTGGCTTGTTTGCTCCGACCCATGCTTTGGTGGCGATTCGGCGTTTGGTTTCTACGGGATTAAGGGTTTTCCGGGCGGAAGATTTGGGGATTCTGATCTCTCTCGCCCGCAAATATACTTTAAGTATTTTTTTCAACTAAATACCTGCAGGCGAATTCGTAACCCATACACGCCTACAGGCGAACAAGGTTACAACTTCGCTTAGATTAACATGTAAGCGTGACTACTGGCGAGTTTGCTTACAAGTAAACTCAACCCTAAACCCTGAACCCTGAACCCTAAACCCTAACCCTCTGAACCCTAAAACCACACCCACGGACCCGCATCAATAAACCATGTGCCAAAATAGAGTGTAACTTTCTTTGATTCATCAAAATTTATTCTGTTAACGCTAGTAACTGGAATTACACGGGCATGTTCAACTCTTACTCGAGTCATCACACGTGATAAGCGCGCAAAACAAATATAGTCGATGTGGATGGAAGCTGAAGCCTTGACCAACATAACTGGCAAGAAAGTTATCAATTTTTGCTGGAAGAATATCGTGTGTCGCTACGGCATCCCGAGATACATAGTGACCGATAATGGAGCACAATTTTCTAATGAACCCTTCAAGAAATGGTGTAAGGAGTACGGCATACACCAGAAGCTCACCTCGGTATACCATCCAGAAGCTAATGGCCAAGTAGAGGTTACAAACCGAACCTTGGTAAGCGACATCAAGAAGCGCCTCGAAGGAGCTAAAGGAAACTTGATCAAAGAACTACCAAGTGTGATCTGGACCCATAGAACCACACCAGCCACGGCAACATGAGAGACTCCTTACAGCTTAGTCTATGGGTCCGAAGCGGTCATCCCCATGGAGATTGGGGTCCCTTTTGCCCGTACTTCTCAACCAGATGATGAAGATGGCGCTACCAATGAGGAAAACCTTCGCCTCGACCTTGACCTCCTTGAGGAAAAAAGTGCTAATGCTACTATCCATGAGGCCAAGGTAAAGGAAAGAGTCAAGCGATATCACGACAGAAGAGTCCGCTTGGCCACCTTAGTCAAAGGAGACCTGGTAATGAGATTAAATGAGAAAAGTAAGAACGAAGTGGAAGGAAAGCTAGCCCCGAATTGGGAAGGTCCATATCGAGTCCTAGAATCCCATCCAGGAGGAAGCTACCTCCTGGAAACCATGAAGGGGGAACCTATACCACGGAGATGGAACGTGATTAACTTACGAAAGTATCACGGAAGATAAAAACTCAAAGGAAGAGCCTCACAAAGGTTCGAGATTATCATGAACGTCTGAGAGCCTCATCAAGGTCCGAGACAAGCTTTCTCTAGCACAAACGGGTACTTAAACGCAAACCCACTATTTACTTTACTTCTATTTTTAAAATTTATAAACTTAAATTGAAGTCTTGATTATTTTTGTACCTATCTTCATAACAAGCAATCTAAAATTCCTTTTCTAAAAAAGAGGATTGTTGTCTTAAGTATAACATTGATTGCTATTCAAAACAATATACTTTATAAAGTATATGATTGGTCAACTTATAAGTTGTTGGGATCCAATATTCAACCACCAATCGTTTTGAAGAAAGGAGATAGGTTGGAGATAAAAAGTACTTTATAAAGTACTTGATTGAGGTCTAAAGACCAAAAGGGCAGACGTGCTCAAATATCAATCATCTCAATAAACAAAGAGGAAAAACCTCATATAACAGAAGATAAACTCATATCAAAGGTGTTATTACATCAGAATATGATACTTCTAAAAAAGACCCTCAAAAGGGCACATAAATGGCAAAACCTCGAACCTAAAAAGGTCATATGAAAGGTGTTATTACATCAGAATATGATACTTCTAAAAAAGACCCTCCAAAGGGCACATAAGAGGCAAAACCTCGAAACTAAAAAGGTCATTTCAAAGGTGTTATTACATCAGAATATGGTACTTTTAAATATACCCAATAGGGTTTCCTAGGACTTCACCAGAAGTGACACCTGAGAGATGGGCTATGGTCAACTTTTCTGCACGCTGAGACATCAAAGGCCTTGTCAAAGGACACCCAAGGAAGAAGCCAAACAACATTAAGCTCGCAGAGTGTTCATCATGGATAATTGCGAGAACTTAACACCCAAGGTTGGAGATCCTTTCCAGTAAACCATGAGACCGAGGCTGACGAAAAGATGCCAGCAAGTAAGGTAGCAAACCTGCTGGGATTACTCAACCTTGCCAGTAGAAGGATTAAGCACCTCTTCAAGAGAAGTTAATTCAGGATACTTGGCTTTAATAAGCCTAAATAAATCTCCTGATGTTACTATCTTCTCGGAGGGATCCAATGCATCCAAAAACTCGGCCCCAGGGATCCAGTGTTTAGCAGTCAGAGTAGAAAGCTTATCAGCAGCATCTGGATGAGAAAAGATTTCCTCCATCACCTTCACCCCCTTCTCGGATTGGCATAGTTGCAGGACGCCATCTAAGATCCCGTGCAGCTCAGAAGAATGGAATAAATCCCCATACTCCTCCCTGTGGCTCTGAAACTAGGGGCTACGAGAAATGAAGGCACTCCAAAGCTTTAGGGGTCGTTTGGGCTCCTCCGGGTCCTTCTCCGCGGCTTGATTTTGCGCCAGCTCTTCTGCAATACCCCGATAAACCTCCAGCTCTTCATCCTGAGACTTATTTGCCAACAGCAGGTCCTCATTCTCGGCCTCCAACTTGTTTACCCTGGCTTCCAGTTGAGTCATCTCCAATGGAGTATGAACAGGAGGAGTAGGCACGGCAGACTCGATTACCATAGTTAAAAAGGCAGCCTCAATCTTCTTCTTCTTCGCCCTAAAGGCCCGGCACTTGAGGTGTAATTCCATCACAGAATCAGACAAGTGCCGAATCACATCATTAGCTCAACACCCCAACGTGGATAGATCCGCCATCAGTTGTAAGGGGGAAGACACATAAAAACCTGATATCTGAAAAACCCGTACAGCATGAAGGGAAAGATAATTACCTCAGAGACGAAGGGATATTTCTTAGAAGACCTCCGAAAAGCCTGACCATCCTCTTCCTTTGGGCAGTTCAGATAATGCTTCAGTTTCTTCAGAGAAGAATCTTCAGATTCCACCTGCTCAAGGTCAGATTCATCATAATCTGAAGACTCCCCAGCCTCCGGTTCCATCTCCTCTACCTCCTCATCTATGGCCTGGAGATTGGCCTTCCCTTTCTTAATCTTTTTCTTTGGAGGAGAGGCTGTATACGTAAAGAAGATCATAAATATGCTAAATAGAAGAAATATACCAGACAACCACGCTGTTTCGAAACAAAAATTACCCGAAGAAGATTGACTGGAAGAAGATTCATCCTGATTTTGGGGTGACTTCCTCGAAGCCCGCTTCCTAGCCTTCTTCTTCTCTCAGTGGATTTTATCAGGGAGGGTCCAATCTCGATCCTTTTTCAGGAAGCTAGACGTGGATTTGGACCGTGGAACATCTAGCAGATAAGAATAGGTGATAGGAGGCCACTGCCACACCGAGCCATGAGCCCCGAGCACAAATCCTCCTTCCTGGAAGACAATCTTCTCCTTCACGAGCTTCTCAATGATGCCCTTCAAATGAACAGGCATCTCAAAGACATCAAGAGGCACAGCGTCATTCGGCTTCAGATTCCAGTCAGGAACCTCATATTTTGTTCGATCAAAGGTTAGCCGAATGTCCTCCCACGTGCCGCTATTATCAGGAAAAGTGAAGACCTTGCCCTTTCGAGGAGTAAGGGTAATATGCTCGCGCTCCTTGAAACAGAATAGCTTTAACAAGCTCCTAAATAGATCCAAGCTCGGCTCATAGTCCTTCCGGGAGCACCAGGAGATAAAAGCCAGCATTGTCACCACCAAATTAGATTGAATTTGACAAAGATGTAGCTGATGATGCTGCAGAAACTGCGAAAACAGAGGGGGAAAGGGAAAACTCAGTCCTTGTTGCAAGAACCTACCATATATTACCCCTCGAGTGGGGCTCACGAGATCTTTGACCGGAGTGGTCTTGTTCTCGAGTCTCAAATCAGTCTCGATGGGGGTACGACAACCTGCACGACTTCAAAATTTGCAGGGTATTTTCATCGATCACCTTGGTGACATCATTCACACCATCGGCGGCCGGAACCCGTTTATCAGCTTGGGTCTCCGCATTAGGGTCTATCTCTGACCCAGAGGCACCATCATCTGCCACTACAGCTACCGCCTGCAGCGGTGTAGCAATGGTCACCTCCATCAGTTCCCCAGACTAAACCTCTAAGAACAAGCTACTCAAGTCACGAGCAGCTGAGGCTCTTCCTTCAACAACATTCTCTACATTGCCGGAGGGAATACTGTAATTTGCAGAAGACATGGCAATATAGATAATGGGGGGAAGTGAATATATGAAAAAAAGAAGAACAAATTTGAAGAAATCTCTCTGAAAGAATAAATGCAGAATACTTGGATGAAGATTGATTATAAACACAAGGAAAATTACTTGGTTATATAACCATTAATTAATCACGCATTTAAGTGGAGTAATTACCTCGACTCATGAAACGATGCAAGCAATTGGAAGGTTGGTCTTTCTCACCGCCAGAAGATACAATGAATCAAGACCACGTGTCAGTCTCTTCAGAATTCAAGAAGACAAATTTAGATCCTACCGTCCACGTGTCCTGATGGAATACGAAAGAACTTAAAACTAGATATTCAGAAGGTTAAGCCCAAAGGGATAGTCCTTGAAAGACATCTCGAGCTTAACATCCCGAGTTATCCTCCCTTGAGTTATTGGTTTTCCCTAGAGAAGCAAGCCTCTCCTTCAACCTTCGAGATGGAGCACTCTAATTTCTGAAGATCTACCTTAGGGCTACTTATAAGTCCATGATTCGTATTCGGGCCTCATTCATACTCGGACCAGGGCCCGAGAAGGGTCGTGGGCTCGAGATACGCGGAGGATGGATGCACAGGTCCATCAATCCTAATCCTTATAAGGAATGCGTATATTATGAATGTTCTACAAGGAATATACATCCTCTCAAAGATGGTAATACAGCCATCCTAAACATGATAACATAACCATGTCCGAAATATACTTCTATTATACATGGTAATACAACTACTATTCCATAAGAGTCATACTATAAATACATATCTTGGTGATCTACGGATTGTAGCCATATAAATATCCTAAAGGTTTGGTAGACCTCTCCATCTAATCTCATACTACATACTTTATGCCTTAAGCAAATATACTGACTTGAGCGTCGGAGTGTCTATCCCCGTGACACCCGGGGCCTTTATTTTGCAGATTAGTTCGTGAGCCGGGTTCGTGATCAAGTGCGGGTCGTAGACATCCATCATCAAGCATGTTTTGTCCACCTAAACCATGCTATATATATCATTTTACCCGGATTTTCCTACTCTCAACCTCATTTTCGCCATTCCTATCCATCTACCCTCCATTCTCTCTCACCTTATCCCCTCCTCAACCTCAAGTTCAAATCAATTCAATCCAAATCCATTCTCATACCATTCCAATCCGAGAATCACTCCAATCCTAAGCACAATCTCATTCTCATAGCTCAAACCTTGTTCTCTTGCCATGAGCTTAACCCTAGGAACCTAAAACCCACTAATCTAGATCAACCTTCCTTCAAATTTGGGTAAAACCAACAAAGCTTGCAACTTTGTGAAGTAGACATCAAGTACAAGCTAAGAGCTTCTACGACAAGTAAGGTATGTGTCTTAAATTTCATGTCTATGTTGAATGGGCTTTTGGTTTCCTTTTTTGTTGACATTTATTACATGAAGGACATGGTAGAATAAAGTTTATCACTTGTTAGGCCCTCACAAATAACTATTGTGTGTTTTTACTATGTGCAAGCAAGAATGATGTAGTAGTGAATCCACAAGCAAGAATTAGTTTGGCAAATATTGTGTTAGTCCACCTCTACGATCTCATATGTTTACACAAACTAGAATTGGTTAACACTTTCTCTTACAAATCCAATAAAATATTCATTGGACCATATCTCGAGAGGTAAACCTTGCAATTTTCTCTGATCTTTTAGCTTTTGTAGATTGTATGTTTCCCCAAACTAGTATGACCATTTTGATTCTTTCATGTGATTTGTAGTGATCATTGGAGTTTTGTTGCAATAATACTCGATTTGAAGCAAGTATATTGGATAGACCCCCTCCACCTCCCTCCATCCCGGACATTCGCCGATCTCCTTGACAATGCATTTCATTAGGGTAACTTGTTATGCTTATGCTATCACTTAATTTCAATTTAATTTTTTTAGCCTACACCATTGGTATAACCATGGAGTATATATATTGTAGTCTAGGAAGCAATTCTCGGACTGGGAATGTGGCTATTACACGATGTTGTTTGGTTTGATGGTGGTAGATGGTGTTCAACACAACATGCAGGATCTTCTAAAGGTAACCTAAAGGTAACCTTCTACAATCTAATTCCATTACTCTTCCTGACAACTTCCTAATGCACATTTGTTTCATGCATAGGTATTCGTGGATGATACCACGCCTTTCTCCTTGGAAGAACTTAACAATGGAAGAGACCGATTGGCATGCCACCTAGTCCACGACCGTGCTTTTACCATTGCAAGGCCACAATTCCGGAAGCTACCTACCACGTAACAAGGTGTTGGTCCATTGCATTTAGTTTTTTTTAATTAGGAATTGACATTGGTAATGCACTTGTGTGCACTTGAAATATGAGGTTGTGCCTCTTTAGTATATGGTGGTGATTGGATATTGGCAGGTTTTTGTTGTATCGGAATACCGATTCATGTTTCGAAAAAAACGGGTCACATTTTTCAAATATTAGCCAATTTTGCAGTGCTTGTAGACGATATCGTAACAAAAGATTCGCTTACAGGCGAATAATCAAACGTTTTCGCCACCACATTTTTCACGCTCCACAATCTACAATCAGACACAAATACGGTGTCGCCTCCAAATTCACCTACAGAAGCGATCTCGCCACGCCACTCGCTAGTGAGTCTCTGTTGGCACGATCGTTTCAGGAGGCGAGCTCGCACAGAACTTCGCTTGTTTCAGCAGGCAAGTTCGCCTCCCTGATACGCCAACAGGCTTTATTTCAGGCGATGTCGTAACCATTACGGTTTTTAAAAATTCCCGCCATTGAATAATTGACCAAAATTCAAGCGAATGAAGTGGCGGTTTCGTAACCCCTTCATAGGCGACTGAAATGAGCGATATCGCCTCTGCAGGCGAAATGATGCTGGCGATACCGTCCAGCGTGATATCACTAACACCAGGCGGCACCTGGTGGCGAGTTCGTAAGCCCAATTCGCCTGGTTCACGGTGTTTTCAGAACCGCCGAGGAAAAATGCACTTTTAAGGCACATCTTAGCAAGGCGTTTTGGATCCGCCTTGCTTGATATGATGCAACCGCCTTGCATCCTATGCATGTCCACTAGTGAGTTCAGTAGTTTCCACATAAAAATAGATATCTTTTTTTGCAACGATGTATTCCATATTTTGAATAGAACAGGGAGATTACCTCTGTGATCTTTTAATTCCTGATATGCAAACTTGATGGTGAAAATGCCTTATGGGTTTAACTTCCATATCAGCTTGTCTTCTCACCCTTGTGTAATAGCAGCTTCTTGAATAATGTCGATGATAGACTGAGGAAGTACCTGAGATAGGAAAGGAAGAAGAGTTATTTTGTCTGTAACAAAATTAGAAACAGAACATTGGATATGCTACAATTTTTGAGGTTCAAAATAGTCAATCAATGGACCTTTATCTGTCCAGTTAGAATTCCATAAATTGCATTGGCCATCTCCATGGATCACTATAGTATTAGACTCAACAAAGCTATTTATTCTACAGATCCTCCTCCAATTTTGTGATTTTCTGAGAGAGGGGGAAGTGAGGCAACAAAATGAGTCCAATGAGCTATTCCTAACTGGTATTTCCACCAGAGCTTGCAAGAATAGGCCTGAAGTGTGGTTGTTAGATCTCTTATACCTATACCATCTTTGATACTGGATAGCAGACATTGTTCCATTTTTTCCAAGCTTTTTTAGAGCCTGTGTCAGAACTACCCCAGAAAAATATTGCCAGCCTTCTTTCTATTTTTTATCATATGTTTTGTCGGCTGAGTAACTGCCCAAATGTGTTGGGGTAAAGCTTGGAGGCAGGAGTGAATCAAAATCAGTTTACCCCCAGCAGAAAGTCATTTATTTTTCCAGTTGAGTGTCCTCCTATCAATCATTTCTACAATTGCTTGAGAATGTAAATTTAAGGGTTTACCACTGAAAATATGTACTCTCAAGTATTTCAATGGCAGATTACCATGTTTCATACCCATTATGCTTTTAACCTGCCTAATCTTGTTCTCAGTAGTTTTGGAACTCAAGAAAAATTCACTATTTTCAAAGTTTATTTTTTGTTCTGAGGCCTCCTCAAATTTAACTAGAAAAACCTTCAGTTTGATAAAATTGGGCCTATTTGCAGTGAGAAAAATGACAGTGTCATCAGCATAGTTTAGGTGAGAGATAGGAATGAAGTTTCTGGGGAGGGTGTAGAACTGCAATTTACCAGTTTAGATAATATAGGAAAGGCTCATGGTAAAAGCTTATGTGAATATATTAAAAAGAAAAGGGGACAGTGGGTCTCCTTACTTTATCCCTCTAGCGGCTTAAAAAAACCAACAGGGATACCATTAATGAGTACTGAGAACTAAGCATCAGACAGGTTTTTCATAATGCATTCAACAAATCTATCACTAAAACCAAATTTCAGGAGAATTGTTTTGAGGAAAAGCCAGCTAACTCTATCAAAATCTTTCATAAGATCAAGTTTAAGGATACAATTAGGATCCCTGGCCTTCCTATTCAAAAATATAACCATTTTTTTTAGATAGATAATATTATCAGCAATATCTCTATTTTGAAGAAAGGCAGACTGGTTTGGTGAAATTAATTTAGTCATTAATGGCTTCAGTGTTTCCATTAGGATTTTAGAAAAAAATCTTATTGATCACATTGGATAGACTGATAGGTCTGTAATCACTGAAAGTGATAGGTATTCTTTCTTTGCAATTATAGTAATCCAAGTCCTAGAGATACCCTTATGTAAATGAGACATAGTTAAAAAATCATCAGATGCCTCTAGTAAATCTAAGTAAATTATGTTCCATGCTTTAATAAAGAATTGTGCAGTATAGCCATCAGGCCCTGGAATATTTGATTTATTAAGACCAAAAACTATTTGCTTCAGTTCAGGCAGTGTTACTGGCTTAATGAGATCATCATTTTTAGTCTGAGAGATAATTGATGGTATCTGAGATAGAAAATGAGATGAAAAATATTCTGATCAAGGTATGGTGATTCAGTAAGTAGATTAACTATTCAACCATAGTCCTTGAGATAGGGGTGTGCATAAACTAGGGTATCCGTGGGTCGATTAAAGTACCGGCCCCGCCCCGCTTTAAAATATCCATGGGGCGGGGCGGATAATATTATTGACGGAGCGGGATGGGGCAAAAATCAGGATGCTATCCAATAAAAATCCTAGTGCCCCATAAATAAGCGCGCTGCTCCTGGAAGAAGAAGAACCATCTCACGAATTAGAAAGATTGCTGGACTTAGGGTTTCCATTTTTGAACTATTGTCCCTTCCCAACACAGCATTCAATTAATATGAATTGAAAAGGTTAGCAGTGGCACCTATTTCTGTATTTGCATGTGAATTATGAGCAACAAATCAAAAAACAATCTCAGTAAAAAGATTAAGGAACAAAGGTTGTTGTAGATTCATTAGTCGGACACAGCTAATAAGGAACCAAAATTTAAATTAATTAGTCGGGCACAGCTAATTATATTTTTTTTTGAGGAAATATTAAATTCATTCACTTTAAATTTCTGGAAATCGTTCAGAATCGAATGATAAGAAACTCGAGGGAATCCCAAGAGTCATACAGTAGGGGGCTCGTTTTTGCATAGGTCGCTAGAGAATGCGCTATAAAATTTCTATCACGCGGAACCCAAAAAAGCCCTAAATAATTGCTATTCTCTCTAGTAAACTTTGTAGCCTGGGAACGACGGATTCACAGCTCAGATGGCACTCCATGTCTCCATGCAACATGTTGACAATCGCAAGCGCATCGCCGACAAAACAAACCTCTTGCTGCCTCAAATCTGCCGCGAATAATAACGCCTCCTCCAATGCTAAACTCTCAGCAAGGTAAGGGTCTTGGACATTCGGCCATCTTCTTGTAACAGCTCTCACGAACCTGCCCAGCTCATCAAAAGCCACTGCCCCCACTCCGGCTGTACCATTAAGAATGCCGGCATCGAAGAAGATCTTGCATTTTCCATCAGGGAAAAGGCACAGCTAATTATATGGTCCTGCAGCAAAGGGAAAAAATTATTATCCAATGGGATTAGAGAGAACGGTTTAAAATAATTTGTGGAGGGACATAATTAGTATGTATTTCCCTGTCTTAGTTGATAATTATTGGCTGATCATTGAACTGAACTGAATTGAAAAATACTGAATCGAAATATACTGTAATTCAATTAATATGAATTGAATTGAACTGAATTGAACTGGAAAATAAGTTATACTAAATAATAAACATGCCTTATTTATTATTAAGAAAATATATTCATTCTTTCATATAATTTAGTTGTTTTAATAAATACAATTACATATGTTAAAAAATCATTTACAATGTTCGATTATATAATTTTATACTGATTTGTATTGTTTAGATTTTTTAAACATTATTTAAAAAAATGTATTATCAAATTAGATCAATCCATCAATTTATCCGCGCCCCATGGATAATTTGCCCCGCCCCGCGGATAATTTGATAATGGGGCGGGGCGGGCGGGTAATACAACATGCACACCCCTACCTTGAGAGCTCTTTATTAATTTTACTGATTCTGAGCCTACATCTTTTTTCCATAACATTGTTATGAAAATATTTTGTATCCTCATCACCCTCTTTAAGCCATTTCACTTTTGCCTTATGTTTTCAAAAAATTTATTTTGCTCTTTTAAAATATTTTTTAGAAAAGTTTTTGCATGTTTAAGTTTAATTGGTTCATCTGTTGAACTATTAGACTCAAAGGTAATTTCCTGGATTCTCAGTTTTTCCTCAGCATTAATGTTATTCTCATCTATATTTCCAAAAACCTTTTTGTTCCACTGTTTAAGAACAGATTTAAGTCTTTTTAGTTAGAGATAAAATTTATACATTCCTTGACCTTCTGAGAGTCCATTCCAGTGAAGATTGATAACTTCCATGAAATTTTCTCTCATAAACCAGGTATTGATGAACCTGAAAGGTCTAGGAGCTGAGGTTATGTTGCTACCTACTCTAAGCAAAAGAGGGCAATGATCTGAGGTATCTTTGTTGAGTACTTGTATAGAGTATTATGGAAATTTCAGAATCCAGTTCTTGGTACACATTCTCCTATCCAATCTCTCAACAGTTAGCCTCCTTCCCTGTTCCTTTACTCTACCATTTTTCCAAGTAAAAAAATTACCAACTGTATGTATTGGGAAAAGTGGCTTGTTATCAATGAAAGTACTAAAATCCCTAATACTTCTAAGACTGGTCTTGGAGTGACCTTTATACTCAGTGATGGATGCCATAGCATTGAAATCACCAATATACATAGCTTTAGGTATATTTATTGCCTTAAGATCAGACCACAACTCTTCTATTTCTTTCCTAGTTCTTAGTCCATAATCAAATAACATCTCAGCGATTTATTCCAGTGGATTGATAGAGATCTGTACTTGAATGAATTGATTATGGTCTATAATTAAGTTAACATCAAGCTGAAGGTTCCACATAAGCCATATATTACCGTGATTGGAAAACATGCATTTGTGAAAGTTCAATTTTGTTTTGTAAGATTCACATTCAGAGTTATCATGTTGGGGATCAATAATGCATAGCATATCTATTCTATGGGTAAAAATTATTCTTTTCAATCTCAGCATAGAAGTTTCCATGCCTCTGATGTTCCAGATCAATACATGAGACGTAATGGAAAGATGCTATGAAAGGAGCTGCATTTGCAATCAAATACGTTGTTTTCAGGGAAATTTCATTACTATTTTAATCCAAACATTATATGATTTAGTTTAATTACTATACATTTGTATTTCACTATTGTATTTTGTAAATTACAATTTTATTTTAAATCTTCTTACGGTTTTTAGTTTCAAACATATTTATAATTCAGGAACTATAAGATTTGGAGTGACCAACTTTGAGATTGTACACTTCCACTACTGAGAATATCTCCTAAACTCCTAACTTTCCTGACTTTCCATTAAAGTCTTTATACGTTTCACCTTATATAGTGTACCATTCCCCCAGCACGCTCCCCACATCCTCCCCAAAACAGTACCCTTTTTCAGATCCAACTGGCGGGGTGGTCGCCGGCGTTTCGCCGCCGGGCAGGCCACCCCTCCCACCCCTGATACTCGTCTCCTCACTCTAACCCCCAACCCCAATCCAAAACTCCATATCAATCGAACAACTACATCTCTTTTCCTTGATACTCCGACCACCTCTCTTTTGGCGGTTTTTTGGGCGGGTCGCCACCGCACACAATCGCAACCTTCACGCCAGAGACCAGATCCGACATCGAAGGGGCTGAGCTAAGCAGATCGGGCTCGATAGGAAAGTCAACACCGGGAAACCGACGCGACGCCAGGAGCCGACATCAACGAAGAGCTCCGATTTCCGGTTTCAACGTCTGGGTGGTCTCCGGCGCCGATGGAGACCACGGATCCGGTAGATGCTGACTCCAGTGGACTTCACTGACAGCCCACGCGCAGGCTCCGGCATACCAGGTTTACAGGTCCTGTTTTGAGCCTTGCCGAGTCGGCTTGGCCTGGATCCGCCTGGATCCGACGATTTCGGCTCGGCTTGCTCGGGTCGGGTCGGGCCGGGCCGGGTCGGATCGGGTAGGGTAGGACAGGTTTCGGATGGTTTTCAACTAGAGATGGCCCAATTAGGTTGAGATGACAAGTTTTGGTCCGATTAGGTATCGTTTCGATTTCTGCCGGTCTATCAAGCGCCGCCGCCGGTTCTCCATGTGGCACCGCCAGGCATACCAGTGTTTCCGTCACCGGTTGCCCCACACGGATGCTAACGCTGCTTCGCTGGAGTTTCCATGTGCCACGCAGGTTTATTCTGGTGATATCTCTTTATCGATGCTTTCAAATTAGACAGGATTGTGGGTTGATTCTTTTTTATGCTTTCTTAGAGTTTTTTAGATTTTAAGAGATGGTTGATTGGAACTTAGACTTTTTGCAAAATTACTTTGACTAAATTATTGAGTATCCCTGCCCATTTGTTTGTCGCCTCCCTCTTTATTTTGGGAAGACCCCTTGGGCTTCGGTGTGTGCAATCACAGTAGAGGAGAAATCCAAGTCGTAGTAATTTCTTTAAATTTACTATCGGCGTCTCTGTGCATACACTTGTAGATTTGAGCATTTAGTGCAGAATTTATGTTTCAAATTAGGGATATTACACCTGTCAAAGCAGTTTGACGCTTTTGTGTCGGTCTTTTAGGAATCTTTCGATTCATCTCTTTTTTAGGTACCACTATCGAAGTATGGAACTAGTATGGCTGTATCTAGCTACTAAGGTTTTAGTTCCTGCTTCAGATACAGAGAAGGTTTAGAATAGCTATATCTTTAGAAACCTCTCTGTAATCTTACAAATTGCCTCCCATAGAGGAGATCACTGTATTTTATTTTATGTCAATTAAAAGGTTTGGGGATGCCTAATATAATATCCCTCCACCAATGGTGGTTTGCCCAAAACAAAAAAAAAACAAAAAAATTATATAGTGTACCGTTTAATTTGAACTGTATATTTTGTTACTAATTTTTTTTGAATTTTTACATAAATGTTTTTGAATTTTCACATTAAAGTGTGTTTTACTATATGTCTACTTTAAAATGATTAATTTTTTAATACAAAATTGTATCACTTGAGTTTAAATATACAATGGTAGTTTCATAACATTTAGGAAAGTTGGACTTTCAAAAGAATTTGCCTCTACTTTTAATAGTTGATTCTATTAAATACTTGACCCTCAATATCTTTGATCAGGTTTAAATGTAAGTTATGAAAATTTTATATATTTAAAAATATACGATATTACGATATTATGAATCCAACAAGACCAAATAAGATAATGAAAAATGTTATATACAAGAGAAACTTTTAGATTAAAATTAAATAAATTTGATTAGATAAATAGTTAAATTACAGATGAATTTGGCATAAAGGTGTAAATATTAAATAATAGCCATTAGTTTTAAATATTCTCCCGAAAAATGTAGTGGGGCGGTGAGAATGAGTAGATAACGGCAGCTAGTAAATTATATTTGGACGGTATTTTATTATTTGGACGGTGTTTACATTAAAATACTATTTTAATTCTTTTGAAATCTCTTATAAATCCAGACGGGTTTCTTGCTAAAATATCAGAGAAACTCTCTGGTAAGACAGCCTTACCATAAGGCACGAGACCATATAAGCCCCCTTTCTACTAGTTTTGGGCCAGAATAATTAATATTATGGATTCGGCGCCATTGTGAAATACCCAACAAATATTAGGGACTAATGGGCAAATATTATACAACTTTACCCAATTACACCCAATTATCCCCAATTCATACGATTCATCAAACCCCAATTCCCCAATTCATCAGAGCACGATTGACACCCAAATTCATCACAACAATATCATCAAATTGAATTCATCAGACATCATGGAAGATATGGATACGCCGGATTCGAGTTTGACTGATCTAATCGTCCACGAAGATCAAAGCGAGTTCATCAACTGGAATTCATCAAAACTCACGCCGTAGTCGATTTCGGATATGCAAATCATCAACGAAGCATCGAAAGAAAAACCTGAGAGTTCAAGGGAACAACCAGAAACATCTGTTGATATTTCGGCGGAATCACAAGTCAAGCACACCCAAATTAATCATTTGATGAGGGTGAAAGGTAAAACAACGACAATCTTGTGTTTTTTTAGCTTTTATTGTTAGACTAAGGAGATGATGTGCAGTGAATGATGAATTCTCTGTTTTAATTCCCTTTCGGTTCAAATAGATTGATAATTGATTATCAGCGTATCTGGATTGATGTTGTTTATATAATGAGTTGATAATATGTTAGCTTCTGTTTTGAGTTGATAATATGTTAGTTGATGAAATCTCTGTTTAGAATGAATTGCTGATGAAATAATTGATGATCAGTGTATATGGATTGATGTTGTGTAATTTTGGAATGATTTGTGTTCAAAATCAGAAAATCTGATCATGTGTTGGTTCAGATGAGATGATAACCAGGATGTGAAGTACTTGACGATCCATCTGTTTTGAATGATTTTATGTTAAAATAAGTTGAAATTGTGAAGTACTTGATGATAAGTGTCTGTTATTTTCAATTGGTGTGATTAGTTGTAACTTTTAATTGATGTTCTGTTGTTTCTTGTGATCAGCAGGTGAAAAGACAAATACGTTGTTGATCATCTTATGGGTGACCACTTGAACTTTGTGAACAGGTAATGATTGATGATCTATTGTTTTCCTTGATGTTCTGTCCATACTAAGAAATGCTTGATGATCTATTGATTGTTATTGATTTTTCTGTCCATACTTAGCAGTGCTTGATGATCTGTTGATATTTATTGATGTTAAATTTATTTTGTAAACAGGTGTAGAAATAGGCAAGTGGACATTGGAGATGCTCAGAAGTTGATAGAAATGCTCAGAGAACGGGAGAAAAATGAAGAAGAGTTTTTTGTTAGTTGCATTTTGATGAACTATTGTAATAAAGTTCTGACACTTGTTCTGACTTGATGATCTATCACATTGTTATTGATGTTTTTGATGTTGCTAAGTGGGAGTGATGATGATATATGTTTGTGTGATGATCTTGTGTTATCTATTGAAGTTGATGATCAGTCAAATAGGGTGATGATCTACTGAATCTTGAAACATCAATACAGTTAAACAAAAAGATCAACTCATGTTTTCAATTCAAAGCTGATCTTGAACAATTTTTAGTTAGTTAGAGATTTGTTAGATCGGTCGAATTCGAGAATATTCAAGATGTTGAAAGGACTTTATAAATTTTGAGGAGTTAACACACTATTTCCTACCCTTAAAATGAAGTCAGAAGACTTCAAATATGAATTCAATGCACTTCAACATCTTAATATTATGCAAGTGCTTAAAATATCTAGTAAAATCCATGAAAAATTAATTCAAAAGCACTAAACATCTAATGAATCTGCAAGTACTTCAAACATCCATTAAAAACCATGAAACATTAATTCAGGGGCCAAAAAGGCCTAAACATCTAAAGTGTCTGAAACACTTCAAAAACATCCAGTCAAATGCCTAGAACATCAATTCAAAAGACCTAAACATCTACTGAATCTGCAAGTGCTTCAAACATTCATTCAAAACTCTGAAACATCAATTCAGGGAACAAAAAGACCTAAACATCTACAGAGTCTGAAGCACTTCAAAAAAATCCAGTCAAATACTAACAAACATGCATCTATTTGTTGCAACACTTCTTCTTGTCATTCTTCTTCAAAATGTCTGCTACTGGCTGAACATATGGACCAAAGTTTGAAATTGACTTCCTCGTCGCCTTTCTCACTATTTCATCAAGCTCTAGGATCAACAACTAGACCTATATCATCAAAAAAAACAATGAATTCATCGAAACACAAATAAAATCACCTCAAATAGCACTGGAAATCAACATATAGGACTAGATCAGCAACAACAACAAGTAGACCTAAACCATCAACAGCTCATCCCAAAAATAGAACAATAACATCAAAACTCAACTCAAAATAGAACTGCACATCAACAGATTGACTAGATCATCAAAACTCAACTAATATAGCACTGGACATCAACAACTAGACCTAAATCCTGATAAACAACAAATAATTGATCAAAACACAAATAAAATTAACTCAAAATAAAACTGCACATCACTAGATATGACTAGATCATCAAAACTAAACTCATAGAGCACTGGATATCAAGAACTAGACCTAGATCATCAAAAACAACAACTAATTAATCAAAAACACAAATAAAATCGACTAAGAAAGCACTGGACATCAACAACTACACCTAGACCATCAAAACTCAACACATGTAGCACATGACATCAACAAGTAGAGAAAGATCATCAACAACTCAACCCAAAGCAGAACAATATCATCAAAACTCAATTCAAAATAAAACTGCACATCAACAGATAAGACCATATCATCAAAACTAATCTCATATAGCACTAGATATCAAGAACTAGACCTAGCTAGATCATCAAAAACAACAACTAATTCATCAAAATCACAAATAAAATCGACTTAGATAGCACTGGACATCAATAACTAGACCTAGATCATCAAAACTCAACACATATAGCACTATCATCAACAAGTAGACAAAGAACATCAACAACTCAACTCAAAAAAGAACAAGATCATCAAAACTCAACTAAAAATAAAACTGCACATCAACAGATAAGACTATATCATCAAAATTAAGCTCATATAGCAGTGGATATCAAGAACTAGACCCAGATCATCAAAAACAACAACTAATTCATCAAAAATACAAATAAAATCGACTAAGATAGCACTAGACATTAACAGATAGGACTAGACCATCAACAACAACAAATAATTCATCAAAACACAAAATAAAATCAACTAAGATAGCACTGAACATCAACAACTAGACCTAGATCATCAAAAATAACAAGAAATTCATCAAAACACAAATAAAGTCAACTAAAAACAACACTAGACATCCATACATAGGACTAGATCATCAACAACAACAAATAATTCATCAGTTCACAAATAAACAACATAAAATCATCAACAACAACAAAGAACATCATAAACCTTAAGTTTTGGCTGGAGCTTCAGCGTTGACTAGAGTTACGCCGCCGGTTTCGGCCTGAGTTTCGGCTGCCGGAGTATTTACTTTCTCCCGCGCCTTGAGATCAAATGACACCTTAAGCTCGAGTTGTTCGCTTATATTATCCTTTCCCATTCCAATCTGATGAAAAAACACAGAAAACCGAAATCAATCATTACGCAGAAGAAATCAATCATCAACGAATAGAGATCAAGTAAATCCTCAATAAAATTGATTTATAATACCTGTATTTGCCGGATCCGCAGCCGCAATCGATTTGTGAGAACCTTAGGACGAAAGAACAGAAATCGATCAAAACGCATATGAAAAAAACAATATGGAGATTGAGATCGAACAATTAATCATGAAGATAGAGTTAATCGCACCTCTAATAGCCGGAAAACATCGCCGGAAACTGCCGCCGAAAGGCAGCTTTCAAAACCCCAAATCGCGAGAACGTCGCCGGAGCGGTTTTCTGAAACGGAGATTCGCGAGAATGAGGAGAGAGAATGTATTGAGAGGTATATGTAGGCAGAGATACTTTTTGTTTATTGCAGAAAAGGGCTCGCATTTGTTAAAAGTCTTATTATGGGCACCGCCCATAATTATAAAGGTTGCCTTATGATAAGACTGCCTTATCTAATTGTTATTCAAAATATCAAGTATATAAACTTTTCTCTCTCTTTGCGAGTTTTGTGTAAAGCAATTTGAAGCAAATGGAGAAGTCAATCAAATTAGTGTTTTTGGTCACTCTTGTACTTTGCATATCATGTAAGATTTCATATCAACTATTCTAACATTACTTTTTATACTTATTTAGGCTTGATTATTTTTAACTCACAAACTTTATTATATTCATATACCTAATGTTAAATCTAACTGTTCTATTTCTCAGGTGGATCATCATACTCCGTGTTATCTTGTCCTAAGGAGTGCAAGGTCAACGGAGATGGACATTGTATTTGTCCAATTACTAGTAATCAAGGTAATAGATTTTCCGGTTTTTAAATTTTATGAAATTTAAAAAACGTTTTTTTCAAAATTAATATGTTAACACTATTCTATAAATTACAATCTAGCATTCTACTGAATTTTGATGAATGTTTCTGATTCGCAGGTTGTGCCCCGCCATGTTTTATAATAGATGGTGTATGCTATTGTCCTCGCCCGCGAAAATTGATATCAGGAAAATATAATTAAACTATTATGTAATAGTTGATAGCATCTTGAAGATGATGAAAATTTAATAATAATATCGACTGCTGATACTATTTTTTAGTGCATGTATTAATATTCTCGGGATTAGTATTCATTGATAATAATTAATATGTTAGTCTTGGAATAGACCGTTTATAATTTATAGACGGTCTCTTTCTGCAATTAACATTGGAGGCGGCCCCCATTTTGCAAATTACTTTTGGGCAGGTCCTTTTTATACTAATTCTGAAACCTCATATATATATATATATACACACAAATGTGTGTGTGGGGGGGAATAGTGATTTTCTTTTATTTTGCAACGCGTCTTTCCCCCAATTTGGGTCTTTCCCCAATTCTCCAGAGAGCTCAGATCCGATCGGCGCTCCAACAGAGAGCACCGCCGACGTGGCGGCGGAGGTCAAGTGTCTCTGCCACCTAATCGGCATGCGCTACTCCAACATCTATGACCTCTCCTCCAAGGTAAACCCTAACTGCTGAATTATTGCTCCTTGACGTTAATTTCTCGATAGCTATAGATCTGTGCCCTAAAATTGATAGTGATGTTGGAACTCTGTGTGGATTTGTATGTGTTCAAGCTGATGAACATTGAATTGTCGATCCTTTGTTCGTTAATCTTCGATACTTTTTAGCTTGTGATGCTGGAACTGTGTGTTTAATCTTCAGAACTGCTGTAATTGTTTAGGATGAAATTTGATTGTTTAGGATGAAAACTTGATTGTTTAGGCCAAAAACTTTGGTGTTTGTGAAACTTGATTATGTATTGTCACTAGTAGAAAACCGCCGGAAAACGGCGCCGGAGGACGGCGGTTCCGCGGGAAAATAAGGAAACCGCCGTCCTTCTACATTTACGAACTCGTAAATGTTCGTTGTCTAGCCGGATGGCTTGTTACACGGCGGTTGTGATGCAACCGCCGTGTAATTGCCATTTTTGGTCGGCGGTTGCGTTTAACCGCCGACCAGCCTACATTTCCGACACCGGAAATGGCTAGCCGGAACTTTCCCCGTTGACCGGCTTGACTTTGACGGTCAAGTCGACGGGGCAAAGTTCTGATGTCGGTGGAGTCAAGTCAAAAAGTCTTCCGGGTAAGTTTACGGTACCGTAAACTTGTCCGGATAGTGGGAAAAATGGCCGGGCAGGATTTACGAACTCGGAAACGTAACCGGATGAGCTAAAACAGAATCTTATAAAACGAGAAACGGATCCTTTTGTTCTATCTACTCTATTCCATCTTTGTTTTGGGTTGAAGGACGCAGAGAATCTCCTAATATTTGGGCTCGCTGAATCCTAGGCTGCGATGAGGTAATCTCCCGCTAAATTTAGTATTGATGGGCGGATGTTTGTTAATTTCAAGCATGAATATGTATGTGTGTCCCTAATTTGCTTGAATAATATATGAACTTGCGTGTTGATTCCTAGTTATTAGTGTTTATGAAACCATATTGTATTTGATATGTTGTCAAGTAGCACGATGTAGATGAATGAATTCATTAATATTTGCTTAAATTTATGAAAATAGGTACACAAGTGTTATGGAACGTAGTAGGATTATTAGGGAGAATCGTCGGACCTCACCAGAGTATATGGGACTGGTTGAATATTTCATTGATGTTGCTTCTGATAATGCAAGATTAGAAAATCAGTCGGCCATGCGGTGCCCTTGTAAGGATTGCACTAACGATGTGTATTTAGGAGTTGAAGGTTTGCGTGAACATTTGATTGTTAGGGGTTTCCAAAATTCCTATACCACGTGGGTATGGCATGGGGAAGAACGTAGCACTGTGGTTGTTAATGAACCAATGGAGGTTGTAGGAGAAAATTCAATGGTTGGTAATTATGACGATAAATTGGATGACTTGGTAGATGATGTTGCCATGTATTTTTTTGGAAAACCAGAGGCGCTTGAAGCGATGTATAATGATAAGCAGACCCCTTTGTATGAGGGGTCAATCCACACTATTTTAAGCGCGACCTTATTGTTGATGAATTTAAAAGCCAAGCATGGGCTTTCAGATAAGGCATTAACAGAGGCGCTGGAGTTGATTAGACAGCTGCTTCCCACTGATAATTTATTGCCTGATAGGGCATATGCTGCCAAGAGGGTACTATGTCCAATGGGTATGGAACTTGAGAAAATTCATGTTTGTCCTAATGATTGTATGTTGTTTAGAGGGGAAGATGAGATGAAATTGGAAAATTGTAGCGTTTGTGGCGAGTCACGATACAAAGCTGTGAAACGAAAAGTGGACGTGGGAGGAGATGTTGTTAAGGAAACCAACAAACGTGTTCCCGCGAAGGTCATGTGGTATCTCCCCATTATACCTAGGCTTCAAAGGTTGTTTGCTAACAAGGAAGAAGCTAAGAACTTGACATGGCATGCAGATAGAGAGAAGGTTGAAGATGATGATGTGATTGCACACTGTTCAGATGGTGATCAGTGGAAGAAAATTGATGAATTGTATCCTGAATTTGGGAAGGAAGCTCGGAATGTAAGGTTGGGTTTATCCACTGATGGTATGAATCCGTATGGAGATTTGAGTAGTACACACAGTTCTTGGCCTGTGATGGTTGTTATTTACAATCTACCATCGTGGTTGACCATGAAGAGGAAATATGTTATGTTGTCGTTGATGATAGCAGGGCCAAAGCAGCCTGGTAATGACATTGATGTGTTCCTAGAACCTTTAGTTGACGACCTTCAGAAACTGTGGTTCGAAGAGAATTGGACTTGGGATGAATATCGGCAGGAATGGTTTAAGTTGAAAGGAATGTTGTTCTGTACTATGAACGATTTCCCTGCACTTGGTAATCTAGCTGGTTATTCAGTCAAAGGTCATCTAGCTTGTCCTGTTTGTGAGGAGAATACTAGTTTCTCTCAATTAAAACACGGGAGAAAAACTGTTTATCAAGGACATCGTCGTTTCTTACCATGCAGTCACGAGTTCCGTAAGGCTAAGAACTGGTTTAATGGGAAGGAAGAGAATGCACCGCCCCCCCCCCCCCCCCTCCTATCAATGGCGAGGAGGTATTCGAGAAAATCAAGGATATTGAAAATGATTTTGGGAAAAACCGTAGGAAGATTCCCATCCCCGGCCCTTGGAAGAAACGATCCATTTTCTTTGACTTACAATATTGGAAGCACTTGGCTGTCAGACATTGTTTAGATGTAATGCACATTGAGAAGAATGTCTGCGATAGTTTGCTTGGTACGCTGCTGAATATTCCAGGAAAAAGCAAAGATGGACTTCAAGCACGTAAAGACTTGGACAGAATGGGTATTAGAAAGGAACTGGCTCCTGTAATCGAGAATGGGAACACTTTCTTGCCTCCAGCTTGCTACAATATGTCGTCTGCTGAGAAGACAAAATATTTGCAGTGCTTGAAAGATTTGAAGGTACCCTCTAATTTTTCCTCAAACATTGGTAACTGTGTCAATGTTAAGGATCAAAAATTGATAGGGTTAAAATCACATGATTGTCACACTTTGATGCAAGACTTGAACATGGTGAGAGATTGGACTGAAAATTTTTGAGAGGGGCGGACTGGTTTGGGGATGAACTTGGGGAGGGTTTGCAGATTTGGGGAAAATAAACCCGTCTGCCCCTTTTATAATAAACACTTCCGGCTAGGTTTTACGAATTCGAAAATCTAGCCGGGTGAGGTTAATTTTTTTTTCCCTTATCCGGCTAACTTCACGGTTTCGGAAACGTGGCCGGTCAGTACAAAAAATCAGAAAAACTAACACTTAGACTATTTTCTTAGCTAGTCCTCTACCCATTCTCAACATTAGTTCCGAAAATTTCACTTTCCTCCCACCCATTTACTCTCTTCCACCAACAAAATCTTCTTCTCCAACCACCAAGAACACCATTACTCACATTGGCCCCATTTCTTGAGTTCTAGAACAAGAAAGTAGCTTCTTTGTCCATACTATTAGGGTTTTTATTCTACTTGAAAAGGTATTTCTTCAATTGTATAATCAATGTTGTTTATTGGCTAATTTGTCTTATTTGTTCATGGGCTTTGCTTAATTATTACTACAAACTAGTTTTGTTTTATGGGCTACATTCTTGATTAATCAATTGGGATTATGGGCTATATTCTTGATTAGTCTTGATGGTCACTAGTTATGTTACTACTAATCTAGGGTTAAGTATGTCATATATGTATGCACTAATTTAATTACAAAGAATTAAGGGTGAAGCATGTGATAGGCAATTTATATTAGTCTAATAGGATCCTAATTAAACCCTACTTACCATTAGTCTAATAGGATAATAATAGGATTATTAAAGTGACTACTTACCATTAATTTAGCATATAATTATTCTTTCTTGATAGTGAGGTTATTTAATATATGTAAACTATTTTTTGTAGAGGAGTTATGGCACCACCTAAGAAGAAGGTAGTAGGAATCCCCAAAAGCTCTAAAACGCCTAGCACCGCGGGAGGTGTTAAAAAAAAGGGGGTGAGGCGTCCTAGGACATATTGTGCCGTCCTACAAAAAAGGATGAAGAAGGGGATTTTGACGGACATGACGTTCAACGATGGTGGGGAACCAATATCGGAAGAGTATTATTTATGGAAGAGTTGGGTTGGTAAAATTGGTCGAACTCGTGTGGATATAAAGTATGAATCTTGGCACGAGGTCCCCGACAAGGAGAAGACTAAATTATGGGAGGAGTGTTTGGTAAGTTTCTACCTTCATTTAAGGTTTTTTTTTTTTGTACACATGAATGAGATTTTATCCAAATTTTCTTATAACCTTATGTAGGTACCATTCAAAATTGTTGCCCCAAATATGGAGAAACTTTTTGACACAACCATGTTTCGCTTGAGTAAGGCGGCACGGGATCATAGAGCAATGTTGTCTAAACATTACATTTATGGAGATTTTAAGGATGAGGACCCTTGGGTGGCCTACACCGATATTCTACAAGAAAGTTGGGCAATATTCAAAGCACGCACCTTGGAGAATGACCGACTAGTAAGATTAATTCCTACCATTCTAGTATTACTCCTTCGTTCACATAACTTAAATTCATTTATGTGTTAGGGTGTGAGGTTGACGAATAGCACCAATGCGAAAGCTAATACGACACCTCACACAATGAGTAGGGAGGGCTATACTATAAGACTAATGAAACATGCAAACAAGAAATAAGAAGATGAGGTGCAAGAGAAAATGGATAGTGGGATGACGGAAGAGGAAGCGCGGGAGAGCACCGAGGTGGTTAATCCTAAAGAGTTCGATAAACTCACTAGCTTCTTGATTGGTCGACAAGATAGCAAAGGCAAATACACACACGAGGGAAACAAGAAGTTGATAAAAGATATTGTAAGTTGTTTCTTTGAATATATTGAGCTAATATTATTACAAATATTATTCCTATCTATTTTTCTTTCTACCATATATTTTTTTTCTATTAAATGATAGGATGATGTCAAAGAGAAAATTGCCTCGGGAGAATTCGTTCCCACACAAGACGATGACATCCTTTGTAAGGCGACAGAACGGAAGGAACACCCCGGTAGAGTTCGTGGATATGCATCACATGTGGTGAAGAGAGATCTCATCGGCAAACCAAAATCTTCTAAACCACCAAGACATACCAAGTACAACAAGTTGCAAGAGGAACTTGGAGATACAAAAAAAGAGCTCGGTGATACCAAGAAGGAGCTTGATGAGGCCGTGAAGAATATGATGAAAAGGGACATAGCTCTCCACATAATAGCCAAGCAAACGGGCGCAATTCTCCCACCAAATTTGAATGATCTAAGCGACGATTGGGAACCTCCTTTATGTGGTTCACGTCACTCACCCGATGTTTGTGAGGTGCAAGGCAATCCACCATCGCCACAACCAAATCCACCATCGCCACAACCAAACATATGTGATGATAACTTAAACCGACCAAAAAAGGTAAACACACTAACTCACTTTTCGATCGCATTCTTATTCAAATTCTCTATTCGTTCTCTTAATAGTCTTAGCATGTTTACCTCGCCTTACTTTAAAAATGGAATCCACTATTTTAATTAGGTCAAGGTCGATGTCACATATCCATGCAAATTATATATCGATGGTGGAGTGAGGAAGCCTACTATGCATGTTGCAAATGGAATTTTCAATGAGTCGGCGAAGATGCATGGCGACGTTAAAATTGCAACCGGTTTGGGGGAGGTTTGCTTGAAAAAAGCTTTGGTTTCAACCGCTCGAATTCCCATACCCAAAGGCCCGTGTAAGGTTGTTGGACCGGCGGAAGGTATGTATTTACTTTGGCCTCGTAGGCTAATTGTTGTCGAGAGTTTAGGAGAGACTCAACCCGCTAGCCTATACAACCCAATTACGAGCGTTGCACGCAAGGTTGAGCCAAAAATTACAAAAACAATTCCCCAACCCTTGACCGCCCCAAAGACCGCCCCAAAAGATGTTGTAGTTAAATCTATGACACCGCCTATGAAGGTGTTGTATGATAAATTGTCTACACATTGCAAATTTGGATACTACGAATTCCCGGCTCCAATGGAATTATTTGGTGGTATTGGAAGGCAAATTGTAATGTGTTGGGGTGATTTTGAAGATCTATGGAAGGGTGACAAGGTAACCGAGCCCCTAATGTCCTTATTCCAATTGTAAGTAATTTTAATGTCGAGACTATATTATCTTGTGTGTTTTCAACCGCCGTTCTCCCCGTTGTTTTAACCATTCATATTTTTTTTCTTAAGTTTCTTGAATCAATTAGTTCAAAAACGGTTGAAGCCATGGATAGGCTTCCTATGCCCTGAGCGAATCCAAGAATTAGGTCATACTGATGCAGAGCGATTAAGTTACATGAGAGAGGCTCTCGGTGTGGAGGACAAATTATTCTTCCTAGCACCACTCATTTCCGGGTAAGCATTTCATATTAACTAATTCTATACATTATTATCTCATGTTAACTTTTATGTTGTCATTATTGACAAATGGATATGCATTTTTTATTTAGTAAACATTGGAGTTTGGTTTTGATCCACAAAAAAACCAAAGAAGTTTATTGGATAGATCCTCTCCATCGTCCGCCAATCCCGTCTTTCGAACACCTCCTTAGACAAGCTTTGAATCATGTCAATCCCTCTAGGAGAGAGTTTGGAATGACTGAGATCAAGGTACTCTACACGTTTCTCCCTCATTAATAACACTAGTATTATCGACATCGATCGATTGTATTTAACAATGTGATCTTCCTTTTGTGTTAAAGTACAAGAGACAAGTTAGCAGCTGGGAATGCGGGTACTACGTTATGTTGTATGAGCTCAAATTGGTAGCGGGACTTAACGAATTCGACCAAGACCTTGAGCCCGTAAGTTCCAAATCTATAAGGCATCTACCTTACACATATTCATATGTTTGCGTCATATATTGAATTGTGTATGCTAATGCACAGATTTTCGAAGAGGATACAAGGCCCTACTCACCCGAAGACCTGAATCGACCGAGGAGTACTATTGCATCAATTGTCGTAACTTCGTATGCACATGCTCTAGTTCAAAATTGACACATTATGTATTATTGGCAATTGTTGTATTTAGCGCATTCAAGTGATTTATTACATTATACATTCATTCGTAATACATCACAACCATTTGAAACATATAATTCTGCACTAGCGCCATTTAAATACTTTCTATTTTGTATTCAAAAGCCGAAATAAATAAAAATCAGATTTTAAAGAATTATCCGGGCCACCTTTACGACATCTGAAATCCTGGCCGGACAGTTCAAATTACTTCCGGCTAGGTTTCCGGTTTTGGAATTCTGGCCGGACGAAATTGGCTTCTTTTCACCCATTTTCCCGAACGTTTCCCTGGCAGGCATCCGGTTAAGTAAACACTTCAGTCCGGCTAACTTTCCGGTACCGTAATCCTATCCGGAACTACATATTTTCCACCACCGTTTCACGGTGGCCGGATTACTGCCGCCGCCGGAAAATCTCCCAGCTTACCGTCTGGGTGCGCAAAAAACTCCTTCCGGCTAACCGTCCGGCTCGTAATGGCCGGGGTAGCCTCCTGCTAGCAGCAGGTGTTTACGAGTCCGGAAATGTACCCATCCGGGTAAGTTTCCGAACTCGTAAACCTTACTCGGCGGTTTCAACCGCCGAGTAACGGTGGCGCCAATTGGACGGCGCCACCATGGACGGCGGTCAAAACCGCCGTCCAACCGGGACGGAACCGCCGTGTTCCGTCCCGTTTTCCACTAGTGTGTGAAAACAGTGGTGATTGTGAAAATTTAATTATTTAGCCTGAAAATTGCTGTATTGTTTGTTTAGGCTATTTAGCCTGAAAACTTGGTTATTTAGGCTGAAAACTATAGTGATTGTAGAAATTTAATTTTTTAAACTGAAAACTGTGGTGTTTGTGAAATTTGATTGTTTAGGTTGAAAACTGTGATGATTGTGAAAACTTGATTGTTTAGGCTAACAACTTTGGTGTTTGTGAAACTTGATTATTTATTGTGAAAACTGTGATGATTGTGAAAACTGTATTATTTAGGCTGAAAATTACAGTGATTGTAGAAACTTGATTTTTTAGGCTGCACATTGTGGTGTTTGTGAAACTTGATTATTTAGGTTGAAAACTGTACCTTTTAATGTGAAATATTAGCTGATTTGAGTACATATTCTTTGCGTGAACAGTACAGGTGAACAGTACCGTGAACAGTGCCGTGAACAGTGTGTGTGAATAGTACTTTTCCCAAATTTTGCAAATAAGGACCTTCTTCCTTCCATATTCTAATGTAGTCCTTGATCTATATTATATATTATAGTTATAATATAGACGGCCACTCCAGAGACCAACTCATAATGAATACTTCAGTTAATATACTAATAACATGAAAGGACTCTTAATTAGTCAAGTCTAAACCTCAAAAACCATGTCAAGGAAATTGATTAAAATATATCGAACTGAATTATATTAAAATAAAATTTAGTATATTAAAAGTAGTAGTAGTATAATTTAATTCAACTAAAATTTATTAAATATCATTTTACTAAAACTCAATTGAATTAAAATATACTCAACTAGACTAAGTGCATGTTTAGTACAACTTATCTGAATAATTTTCAGTTCAAATCAATTCATTTCAGTTCAGTTCAGTATTCTTCAATTCAATTCAATTCAGTTCAATTAAGAGCATTATACTTTTTAATTTGAAAAAAAAGTTATATGTTAATAATTCAGTTCAATTCAATCCAACTCAGAGAAAATTTCAATCCAGTTCAGAGAATATTTTATTTAATTATTTCTAGTTTATACTGAAAATTCAGTTCATTTCAGTTAAATGTAGTTCAATTCAGTTATATTTTCTATTCTTTGAGTTTCAGTATCTTTACCATTAGATAGAGATGAAAATTTTCTTGTTGCTATATCAATTCGATTTTGTTGCAATATCCATTCGATTTCAAACAATGCATTGATTTTTTTCTTCAATTTCTTTTTGTACAATTAAGTTCATTTAAGTTCAGTTCAATATACTTCATTTCAATTTAGTTTATTAGGTTAGGTTCTGATGAATTATGATTTGATAAAATACAACTTCATTTAGTTATATCAATGCATTGATTTTTTTTTCTTCAATTCAGTTCAATTAAGTTAAGTTCAGTATGATTCAGTTCAATATAGTTTAACAAGTTAGGTCCCATTGCAGCTAATCTGCCAAGAGTAACGCTTCTTTCAACGCTATAGTGTGACAATAGAAGAAGACTCAGAATACGGTTTTGTTTGTATTTATTGTATATTGCAGTTATGTCCTTAGGGTTTAGGTTGTTTTCGTTAATTATTATTAGACCCTTGTATGTACTATAAATACTTATGTAAATCCTAATGGAAATCAATTTTGAGAATTAGTCTTTACATGGTATCAGTTTATCTTTTGCCCAACTTCTTCTTCCGCCGCCTCCATTCGGCTTTCTCCCCCCCCCCCCCCCCCATCAAAATTTTTGCTTTTTGTATTTTTCCTGCTCTACTATGGCTTCTAGTGGACGTCATGAGAAGTTGTCCATCAATACAATGATCCATATGCTTAACACTAAGCTTGATGTTACTACGTATTTACAGTGGAAGCAACATGTTCAGTATGTTCTTCGTCCTCAAGGTTTGTTTGGCCATCTTGATGGCTCCTCTCCCTGTCCTGAACTTCCGGTGTCTGTGCCACCGTCCTCCTCCACCGTTCCTCCGGATGATGCTACTACGTTGAAGGCCAAGGAGGCCTATGATGCTGCCAAGGTGGCGTATGATGCCTGGATGGATGATGATCAGGCGATTTGTGGTGTTTTGTACTCCTCGCTTACCCCAGCAGCGAAGAATGAAGCCTCCCAGTGTGACACTGCCAAGGCGATGTGGGATGATTTTGCGAAGGCCTACCAACATGGATCTGCGGTTGCCATGTTCAGCCTCCGCCAACAGGCTGCTTTACTCAAGAAATCTGGTACTGTTCAAGAGCTACATCTTTCTTTCATATCAATTTTTGAAAAGTTGAATGCTATGGGTGATCCGGTTGATAACCGTGAGAAGTTGATTTGGTTCTTGAATTCTCTGGGACTTGATTTTAGTTCGTTTAGTGCCCCTATTGCCTCTAGAGATCCTGCTCCCTTGTATCAGCAGGTTGTTGATGAGGCACAAGCTCATGAAGCGTTTTTAGCCAATTTGAGGGGTTCTGCTGTTCAAAACCCCACCCCAGCAGTATTTTTGACAAGCTCTCATACTCAGGAAGGGACTGCCGCCGCCGACCAAGCAGCAGGCGGCGCGTGGCCACACGCGCCGGCAGAAGGCGCGCGTGGGGGTAGTCATGGGGTTCTGGTCGTGGTGGTGGTGGTCCGATTCAGTGCTATACCTGCGAGGGTTATGGTCATGTGTCCAAACAGTGTCCGTCGTCCACTCCTCGTTCGGCGCCTCAGAAATCTCAGCCCTATGGTCAGTCCTATGTTCAGCCCTATGCTCAGCCGCAGTTTCTGCCCTTGGTAGCTCAGCCAGGTCAAATTCCGAGGCCTCCTCAGGCTAATCTTGTTCAGATGCAACCATATGCAGTACCTCAGCAGCCTGCGCCACAGTATGTCATGTATGCTCCTCAGCAGCCCTGGCAATACTTGACATATCCGACTCAGGGATCTACTCAATATCAGCCCTCTTTTGCTGCTTCATCCTCTACTACTCCAGAATGGTACATGGACTCTGGAAGCACGAATCACATGAGCTCCTCTGCATCGAATTTGTCAAGCATCACACCTTATAACGGTAACACTCTTGTCTCTGTTGGTAATGGTGTGGGTATTTCTAGTACTGGTATTGGTGATACTCGTGTTAGTCCTTCTTTGCATTTATCTGATGTGTTGGTTATGCCTGCTATTACTAAGAACTTGTTGAGTATCAGTAAGCTCACTCGTGCGCTTGGTGCTGTTATTGCATTTGATGATCAGTCTTTTCTTATTCAGCACAAGGCCACCAGGGCAAGATGTGAGGATGGTCTCTAGGTTTTGGACTGTGGTGAGGAGGCGTTGCTGTCATTTGTGGTGAATAATAAAAATAGAGCATCGTTTGAGATTTGGCATGCTCGTCTGGGACATGTGTCCCCTAGTGTTATTTCCCTTTTGAATAAGACTGTTTGTTTGTCGCTTACTTATTTTCTCCCTAAACCTGGTATTTGTGAGTCTTGTGCTATGGCTAAGGGACAAAAATTATCTTTTGTTGAGAATTCTAAACGTGCTGATCACGTTCTTGATTTAATTCATTGTGATTTATGGGGACCTTCTCCGGTTTTATCTGGTAATGGCTTTGCTTATTATGTTGTGTTTGTGGATGATCACTCGCGTTTTTCTTGGTTTTATCCCTTACGTCGGAAGTCAGATTTTGTTGATATATATCTCCAGTTTGAGGCTCTGGTTGAGAATCAATTTTCATCCAGGATCAAAGTCTTTCAGAGCGATGGTGGAACTGAGTTTACTAGCAATCGATTACAGACTTACTTTAGTACTCGAGGCATTCATCATCAGATGTCTTGTCCTTACACGCCAGAGAAGAATGGTAGGGCTGAACGGAAGCACAGACATATCACGGAGATGGGGCTCTCCATGCTGTTCCACTCACACTTACCTCTTTCTCACTGGGATGATGCGTTCAGCACTGCATTTTTCAACATTAATCGTCTGCCTACTCTTGTTCTAGGTGATGTATCCCCTTTTGAGATTTTGTTTGGTCGCTCTCCAGAATACTCCAACTTTCATCCTTTTGGTTGTCGGGTATTTCCATATGTTCGTCCTACAGCAGCTCATAAGCTGGCACCACGTAGTCTTCCATGTGTTTTAATAGGCTACAGTGCACAGTACAAGGGGTTTAAGTGCTTGGACACAGCTACCGGTCGCGTTTATATGACTCGCCATGCCAGATTTGATGAGACTCATTTTCCTTTCTCGAGTGCTACTTCGGAGGCTCAGTTTACTTCACTGGATGTCTCGTCGTTCTTGGATCCCACCACTCCAGACTTGGAAATTCCTTCTGTTGGGTCTTCTCCAACGGTGTCATCTGCTCCTTGCCTTGTGTGTCCTGAGTCTCCTGTTTCTTCTGAGCCAGTACCACTTACGGCTGTTTTGGATGATCCTATTACTGTTGATGAACCTGTTACTCCTCCTCGTTCTCCTACACCCTCGGTGTCGTCGCCTGAGTCCTCGGCTCCTGCATCCTCGCCTTCAGCTTCGACTCCTCCTGCTCCTCGGGCTCATAGGATGGTTACTAGTCATCAGGATGGGACACGTGTGCCTCGTGATCTTGGCCCTGACTTTGTTGTCACTGGACTAGTTGCTGAGCTGATTGCTCAGAAGGAACCCCGCACTTATCGTACTACTGCTAAGGACTCTCGATGGATGGCTGCTATGGATGAGGAGATTGCTGCACTTCGTCATCAACACACGTGGGATCTTATTCCGTGTCCTCCACATGTTAACATTGTTGGCTCCAAATGGATTTATCGCCTGAAGTATCGACATGATGGATCTATTGATCGCTACAAGGCTCGCCTAGTTGCTCAGGGTTTTTCTCAGATTCCGGGTTTTGATTTCGATCACACTTTCAGTCCGGTGGTCAAGGCTTGCACTGTTCTTGTCATTGCTACCATAAGGAAATGGCCGCTTCATCAGTTGGATGTCAAGAATGTCTTTCTCAATGGCATTCTTGATACTCCAGTTTATATGGCACAACCAGCAGGTTATCAGGATCCAGCTCATCCTCATCATGTGTGTCTTCTTCGCAAGGCTATCTATGGACTGAAACAGGCTCCCAGAGCGTGGTTTGATAGATTCAGTGCGTTTGTTCGGGATCTTGGCTTTGTTGGGAGTCTCTCGGATCCGTGTTTGTTTGTCTTTACTCGTGATGATGTTATTCTCTATTTGCTTGTCTATGTTGATGATATCATCCTCACAGGGAACAACAGTACAGCCATTCGTCAGTTTATTACTCGAGCTGATCGTGAATTCTCGGTCAAGGATCTTGGCTCTCTTAGCTATTTTCTTGGTCTGGAAGTGACTCCCACCTCCACTGGCTTATTTCTGGGGCAGGCCAAGTATGCCAGGGACATACTTCAGCGCGCTGGGATGTTGGATGCCATACCTGTTTCTACTCCGTTTCTACCTTTGTCTCAGCTATATAGTAGCACGAGTGGACCTTTTCATAATCCCAAGTTGTATCGTTCACTTGTTGGAGCGCTTCAGTATCTGACCATCACTTGTCCAGATTTGTCGTATGCGGTTAACTCTGCGAGTCAGTTTCTTCAGGATCCTCGTGATGATCACTTTTCGGCAGTGACTCGGATTCTTCGGTATGTTTATGGTACGCATCATTGTGGTTTGACTTTTTCTGCTTGTGGTGTTTCGGAGGTACTTGCTTACTCGGATGCGGACTGGGCTCGGTGCTTGGAGACTCGCCGTTCTACATATGGATATGCTATCTTTCTAGGTGGAAATCTGGTTGCTTGGAGTGCTAAGAAGCAACCCATTGTTTCTCGTTCGAGTTCAGAGTCGGAGTATCGTGCTCTGGCTAATACAACTTTAGAGGTTGTCTGGCTTATGCATCTTCTTCGTGATCTGCGCTTTCCTCTGCAGACTTCTCCTTTACTTCTCTATGATAATAACAGTGCTATCTTTTTGGCGGAGAATCCTGTTGCACATAAGAGAGCTAAGCATATTGATATTGATTATCATTTTGTGCGAGAGTTGGTAGCTGGAAGCAAGTTTCGTGTTGGTCATGTTCCTACATCTCCGTATGTGGCTGATATTTTTACCAAAGATCTCAATCGTGCCTTGTTTGATTTTTTCCGGTCCAAGCTTTGCGTCTCCATCGATCCGACGCTTCGCTTGAGGGGGGTGTGACAATGGAAGAAGATTCAGAATAGGGTTTTGTTTGTATTTATTGTATATATTGTATATTGCAGTTATGTCCTTAGGGTTTAGGTAGTTTTCGTTAATTATTATTAGACCCTTGTATGTACTATAAATACTTATGTAAATCCTAATAGAAAACAGTTTTGGGAATTAGTCTTTACATATAGATTCTGCGAACAAGGCTCCAATCAATTATGTCGAAAGCTTTACGCGTGTCCAATTTCACACTCATATGTCCCTGTTCTCCTCTTCTTCATTGAGTGATGAAATTCATGTGCTACCAAAACGTTATCTGTTATTAGCCTTCCTGAGATTAAAGCAGACTGTGATTCCGATATTATATTCGGTATTATAGGCCTCAACCTATTCGCTATAGCTTTGGAGGCTATCATGTACACCACATTGAACGAAACTGATTGGCCGAAATTGAGTGATAAACTCTAATTTCTCAACTTTTGGGAGTATAATTATATGAATATAGTTCATCTTTGGGTCGAAAATGCCATCATTTAGAAATCCAAGCACAAAACGTACCACGTCGTCTCTTACTATATACCTGAATTTTTGAAAAATACTGGACTCATTGTGTCAGGTTCCAGCGGGTGCATCTGTTTAACTGCTCTTTCTACAGACTTCCGTGTATCTCCTAGTTAGCTCGTTCACCATGAATGGAGTGATTCTCGGCTGCACTCTGACAAGCGATTTCCCATGTCGTTAAATGTGACTCCGCGAGATCAAAATACTATTTATAAATCACCTACAACTTCTAATTACTAGAGAGTAGATAGTGGGAAGTAGGGGTCGAACCACAAGGAGAATGGACGTGTAAGAGTGTTTTAAAGTAGATAATAAGCATACTTATTTATTATATAGAAAGCAATGTAAATATGGGGGGTTTTGAGATTGGTTTTTGTTACACTACGAAAGGGAACTAAACTATCATTAGCTAAGCTAAGGGGAAGATACTAGGATTATGAGGCCTTGGGAGGCAAATGACTTCACTTTCTAACTATCGACTTATAACCGAGAAAATGCAATTACAAGGAAGTTTAGACCATTTGTCAAGGATGAAAGCATCATGTCTCTCGGATGTAGCTAAAGAGGATGATAACACCACTCAAAAGCTCTCATTGTTGATTCACCTAGATGATAGCATCATAGATAACTCAACAATGGTATTAGGATTAGAGAGACAAACTTACTCACACGCCCGCGAAAACGGGAGCATACAAATAAGACATTTGATAACTATGAAGAACCAAGACGATGATAGAATATATGTCTCGACTCTTACTTTACTACTTAATGAGATTGGAGTAAACGATAACGTTCTACCCACAAATATAGCTACTTGTTGTTATCAATCATACGCTAGAGAGAACCCTCGACCCTATTGCACAACCACACATAAGGTAAATCAACGAAAGCATTGAATCACGACCTACACACATGATTGGTTCATCATTCATCATAAGATTCTAATAAATAGCAACTTTCAATTATCATGGCATTCCTTAGGGAAGAATTTGTCATCACCCAACCCTTCCATAGTCATTAATCTAACACTAGAGATTACACTACCGTTACACTAGGTTACCATCGTCACGACACTAAGTTACTCTATCCCATCTAACCTAATTATTGATTATGAAGCATGCAATTGATATAAAATACAAAGCCCATAAAAACTAAGCAAGATTGAACAACATTCATGCATAAAATTCAAGTTCATCAAATGATAATCAAAACCCAAGGTTCAAGCATACAAGGCCCTCAAAGTTTCAAGGGAAAGTGAATTCAAATCCCAAGGATTAAACTATGCTAGACTAAAGTTTATGGAATCGAACTACTAATCTAATGGAATTAAAAGCAAAGAAAATGGAAAAGAAGAAGAGGAAAATATGGGTTCTACATCATGTTGGCCGCCCTCCAAAGGGAGAAGATAAGGGGGTATTTATAGCCCCAAAGTTCAGCTCAAGGAGGCAAGTGGGCTGCTGGCTTAGCGACACTTTTTAGCGACGCTTTTTTCTGTCAGTATTATAGCGGCGCTTCTGGGCTGCTGCGACACTTCCTTCATCTTCAGTGACACTTCCTTCAAACTCAAGCGGCGCTTTTCTGGGCACTAGCGACGCTTCCTTCAAACTCCAGTGACGCTTTTCTGGGATTATGCGACACTTTTCTGGGCAGCTTTTACCACCAAGGAAAGGTGGTCTTCTACCACTTCTATTCATTCCATCAAGAGCTTCCAAAAACAAGTACTTTATATAGGATTTTACAAGTCATAATTATAGAGCATTGAGCAAGTAATTGACTTTAAAATCCTACACTAAATACCAAAATAGTGCTCAAAACAAAGTTCAAGTGTGATAAAACTTAGAGTATATACATGGCACATCACACTCTACCCAAGACTTGCATCATGGTTTCTTCGGATGGTGCTTACGTTGAGAACAAACCCTCGAAGTAGTCCAACACAATTCTCTTGATGATATCATAGTCACTTTTCACTCATGATTCGTATCTTGGAGACCCTTAATCTGGTTTGCTTCCTCCTCATTGTGTCCCATCTGTGAAAGAAAGATGTGTTACAATCTCCTTCCATGTGCTAGTATTGTTTCGCTCTATGCCACCATTTAACCCCTTCAGGTTCCTGCAAGTTCTCATACTCGGTCCTTAAGTCCAAGATCCTCTGTCTGGCAAATTCATCGATTGGCCCCATCTCTACTGCTTGTAACTGCTGTTTAATTTCCTTTAGCCGTTTCGGTATGATCGGAAAGGCCTGTCTACTCCATCCCAGCTGTCCAACGGCGTAATTCTTCATCTTCACATTGATCCGTTCTTCTCCCAAAGTCCAGCTTTGCTCGATCATCCTTTCACAGTCACTAGATTTTATCCATTTTGCCTCGAAACGAAAACCTCTTCGCTTTTTCTGTGTTCTCGTAGTGGGTTCCTAGCGCGAAACTGCACGTGCACTAGGAAGTGATATGAAAATACCATGGGACAGTATTTACTTCTGTTCATGGAAAGAGATCATGTAGTCCTTGATTGCATGTCACCCTATCAAGCCGATTCCTTTTTGTTCTTGGACTTCTTCCTAACCTGCTCCATGTGAATTTAGGGCCTCTATACCCCATATCAAACAGACCGTATAGGTCTAGGGCCTCCCCGAAGCTGTCTACTTGCCACTCTGCTCGTGGTGCGATTCCAACTGCCTCATCTTCAGATAACACCTCATTAAAATCCCCTAAGCAAAGCCAAGTAATATGAGGATCTCGATCAAGCTGCTTCTTGAAATTTTGCCACCACCTTCTTCGTTGACCAAAATTTGGTTCTCCATAAACTCCAGCAGTCCTGATCATTTGCCTCATAAAAGAAGCATGCACATCTATATAACGGTCACACAAAACTTTCCAATCAACTCCTACGTTCTTGCGCCATAAGAAAGTGAGGCCACCAGACTATCCTCGCGACACTACATAAACACCATTATAACCTAATTGTTTTTGTAATTTTTTTCTACATCAAAAGAAGAGCACTTTGTTTCACTAGAAAAAAAAATAATAGAGGGAGATTTAGATTTCATGCGTACAATAGTACGCAGTTCTTGAACCGCCTGAGCTCCCGGACCCTAGCCCGATAGTCTTCGACAATTCCAACTAATAATATTCATTGTCATATGCAGGACTTGATACCATTTCCAGTCTCTGCCTGTGCTGCGCCTAAACTTGCCACGGTTGAGTTTGTGATTGGAGACTCTCTTAAACAGCCTAAGTGAGGCTTGTTTGAATTTCTTTGCACATGTTTGTGTCGCCCTTTGATATCAGAATGGAGCATTACTTTGTGAGTACGGGTGTATAGATCTATATAAATATTTCAAATGTTGTTTCCCAGTACATATGCTTTTCAAATGGCTGTTTCTATTGATCTCATTTGCGGAAGCAAATAGATGGCCAGAGCGAATCTCAAAGGTACGGGAAGTTGGAAATTTACTGAGACCATCAGGTGAAGGCAAAAAAAAAAAAAGTTTGATTCATGCTGAGTAATGGAAAGACCGGGATCAGAGTGGTAGTTGTGGAGGACGCCACATTCGTTAAAGTTGTGGCTTGGGGATTAGAAGGCATTCGGGATCCCTTGTTTGCAGAAACTATAGCATTGAAAGAAGCAATACTCTTGGCAGATAAGTTGGAATGGGTAGATGTTGCAGTTACAGGCGACTCCCTGAATTTGGTACAGATTATTCATGGCGACGTAGAGCCTCCAAAATTATGTGGAGACCTAGTGGCGGACATAAGATCGAAATTCATGAGAACAGAGATTAAGTAGTCATGCTGGTTATGAAATTTCTTGAATTTTTGTATTAAAACATAGTAGGTTATATGTTTACTTTAAAATGATTAATAAATTAACACAAAAATGTATTATTTAGAGTTAAATACATAATGATAGTTCCATAGTATTTACGAAATTTGCTCTTTCAAGAGACTTTGCAATATAAAATATAGTAAGACATAAATGAATCTAAGAAATTTTATATAAATATAGATTGTAATTTTAAGTTTAAAGAAAACACTGTTCAAATTAAAATGTAAATTAAGAAAAGTTGGATTTTCATGAGATCAATTTGATAGGTAAATAAAACAAGATGATAAAATACGTTATTAGTACTAAAATTTGTCATTCTTAAATAAGACGGTTACTCACGTTATTATACTTCAAAAAATTACGTTATTTATGCTAAAATATTATAACATATGATGATTACTAAACGTTACAGTAACAAATTTACATACTTTCTTTTATTGGCACTACTTAGTCAAACTTTTTTTCAACACATATTTGAACATCCTAAACACTGCAATATAAATATAAATGGTTCATATCACACATTTTTTTCATGAGTAAATATATATAGTAATTGAACCTGTAAAACTAAAATTTTAGTCAATTTCAATCGAAATATATAACCAAAATTATCAAAAATATTATATAGAAAGTCATCATAAATTATTATTAGCAATAAATGAGACGACCATGACCAATCTCCTCATTCAAATTAAAACTACTTGTTATGAACTTCTAATCTCCGCTCCATCTTCAACCTCGCTAGTTCTTCTTCCTTGTGGTTTAACCTCCCGGAGAACCATGCTCAACAGCCTCTCGTAGCCCCCTATCGCCTTCTCCAGAACTCCGGTTGATCTTTTCCGGTCTGCAACAGCCTCATCCAGCTCTTCCTTCATCCCCATGGTTTCTCTCGCAAGCTCAGAAGGCACCATATTCGAATTATTCCCCCCAAAATCCATCTCCCATCTATGAAAACCACCGTGACCATCTTTTCCAGCCACCATTGTCGCCGCCACCGCCACCGTCACACGGATTACCATCAGGTGGCTGATGCTCTTCCCACTCTCGATAGACCTCACCATCTTCCCATCCCTAGTGTCCCAAAAATAGAGATCTCCATCAATCGATGCAGAAACGACAGATTCTCCAAAATTCAGCATCGCCATGGATGTAAACGTACATGATTTTTCGTGTAAAATTTCATTCCAGGGGATGAATCTTTTAGCGAGACTTCCTCGGTATATGCGCCCGTCGGAGCCGGCGCCGTAGAATTCTTTCTCGAGCGGATCCATTTTCAGATCACAGATCGCACACTGGAGTGTGACGGAAAATAATGGTTTGGCATGATTTAGCGTCCAGAACTTGATCGTGCAATCCATGGAGCATGAGATAAAGTTCCAAGTTTGTCTTGTGAACAATGTGATTCCGGTGATTGAAGATTCGTGACCGTGGAATCTTTTCAGCGGGGCCACCGGAAATGGATCATCTATCACGAGGTGGTGAGTTGAGAATGCTGAAATGGTGCCGTCGTGGCCGCCGGAGAAAACCAGGGACCCGTCAGAGTTTATTTCCAGGCAAGTTATGGGAGTGGAATCGTGAGATGGAGTGGATCTAATCACTCTCTGTGAAGGAACGGAAATGGAATGGATTCTCCCGGAGATGCCGCCGGCGAAGAGGTAGAGACCGTTGGTGGTAGCGACGAGCGGCGCAACGGGCTCCGGCATGGCGAGGTGGTGAAATGGGGTGGGGGACCACCAGTTGTAAAGGTGGATGGAGCCGTTTCCGGTGGCCGGAGATATGTGAGAGGTGGCGATGAGTTTGTTAGAAATGAGGGCAAGGCCTTTTCGGGGCGTTTGGCTACCGGAGAAGTGGAAAATCGGAGATCCCTTGGTGTCGAAGACGGTGAGGCAGCCATCCAAAGAGCTAGTAAGGAGGAGCTCGACGGATCGAAGAGAAGACGTTGCCATTTCTTCTTCAAGTGTCAAGTGTTCCGGGTTTAGTGGGATTTGAATATTGAATTTTGAGATCTTACAAGGTCTGGAATTTAGAGTGGATCTTGCAAATCCAAATTGTAACAAGATCTTGTATGATATGAAAGATTGATACACTTGTACGTGTAGTTTAACAAATATTTTTTATTTAATATTTGTAACATGTCATTTTATAGATCCTTAAATTGACCAATTATAATCATTCGATGCGAATACATGGACGAGTAGTTATAAATCCACAAGAAAAATGTACTTTAGTTTCTGCATCGATCTTCACCGATAGGCGTTGTTGGCTGCTATACACTCGCGAAGTTAGGTTCATGTTTATTTTTCATCACAAAACTATTCTGTTTTGCTTGTACTTGAGATGTATCCTATGTAATTGTTGACTTTCATTTGTGTAGGGAGCCTAATATAAATTCCCGTATCTTAAACGTAGTTTTATTGAACTATCATTAAAAATATATCCTAAAGTCAAAAGAACTTCGATTTATAAGATGGATTCTCTAAATTAGTCAATTTAGTATCCATTTCAAGAACATAATACTGAATAAAAAATAATTAAATTTAGGATATATAAACGTAAATGGGTGAATATTGACTTGCAAGAAATTGCAAAAGATTTAGCTTAACATAACTTCAAGTTCACGATAGAAATGGAAAGTAATGGAAGAGACACTTTCTCTCTCTATGAACAGTAGAGAGTAGCTCAGTTTTTCCGATCACGTTCTTACATCAAATCGGCAATCATTCCGCTGTGTTTTTAGATCAGAAATTTAGGGATCTGTCACATCCTTCATCAGAGTTTACAGTGGTAGCGTTTGTTTCCACATGCATGAAGCTTCAGTTTTAGGGTTCTAACACGCAATCGTAGACTAGGGGGGTCTTGGCAGCATCTGGAAAAGTAAGATTCCCCGTCCGATTGGCCTTCTGGATTCACATAGATTGGAGGGCGAACGGAATATTGAAATTAGGCGTCTAAAAAGAACAACTTTGCGTGTGGCAGCTAATCTCGCTGCGTCCCGAGACGTCAGCTTTCTCAAGGTAAGTGCTCTATAGCCTCGCTTATTGGACATGGGCAATTAATACATAGCCACGCCCATCGAGTAGTTTTTCGAGGGATCAGTTCAATTCAGGCAGAATTAGTCACTTAGAAGGTGGAAAGATGTTGAGGAGGAAGGGATCTATAAATACCCTTCATGAAGATAGAACAAAACTCAGGAAACAGTTCAACTCTTCACCTCCCATTTATAGCAAAGACAAAAACTTTCTCATTCATAACCCTTACTGTAAAAACAAAATGGGAGATACTCCATCTCTAAACACAGATGAACGGGCCTTGTCACCAACGGGCTCAGACTACTCCGAGGAAAGAAGGGAGCTAAATGCAGCAGGGGTGGACTTCAACAGATATACTCGCCCAACTAGAAGAGGAGGGGTCTTAACTCTGACACGGGAGGACATCGAAGCATCCATCCCGGTGGAGCAGAACTGCTTACTGGCGTACTGCCTCGATTCCAGGAGTTTCTCACAAGAAGCAGTAGAGGAGTACTTCAGAAACTTCTGGGCGGTCACCGCAGAGGTAATACACCGATATGGCAATTTCTATGTTGTTAGTTTCGACTCCCGTGAGGAAGCGCTGGCGGTGCTCCACCGGAGCCCGTACGCCATTGCGGGGAGTTTATTAGCTTTCAGAAGATGGGGTGCAGGTATCATTCTCAGGGATGTCCGTGTGGAGAAGGTAAAGGTCAGAGTCCAACTCCATGGGCTGCCGGCGGAAGCGTTTGCCCCAATGGCGGCAATAAAGGCGGCAAATATGGCGGGAGATGTCATTGACGTGGAGATTGAACCGCCTCCAGCCCGACATGTCTCGTACCTGAGAGCGACCATGTGGATTGTACCCGGAGAACCGCTCGTCACAGGTTTCTATGTTGACCTGGAATATGTAGAGAATCCGGAGCATAGGAGAATATGGATCCAGGTGCAATATGAAAGGGTGTTTAGGGTGTGTCGTCGCTGCGGGGTCATAGGTCATTTAATGAGTCGGTGCCCAATAGTAAGTGATGAGGTGTTAGATGAGTTCATAGAACACAAAGTGCGTTCCCACTTTGAACTCAGGGGGGTCAACATTGTCTACGATCCTAGGAGGCAGATATTTGCAGGAGATATAAGGGCCTATAACCACAGGAGAGACCACAGAAACACCAATATCCCGGTAGACTACATGGAGACCAGACGCTTAAGGTATAGGCACATGAGAGATAATGATGTTCAGGAGGGATTTCTTATCTCCATGAGGATGGAACCGGGAAATGATAGAAGATTCACAATTGGGGATAGACTAGAAGGAAACCCTTTTCAAGTCAGAACACTAGTGGAAAACGGGACGGAACACGGCGGTTCCGTCCCGGTTGGACGGCGGTTCTGACCGCCGTCCATGGTGGCGCCGTCCAACTGGCGCCACTGTTACTCGGCGGTTGAAACCGCCGAGTAAGGTTTACGAGTTCGGAAACTTACCCGGATGGGTACATTTCCGGACTCGTAAACACCTGCTGCTAGCAGGAGGCTACCCCGGCCATTACGGGCCGGACGGTTAGCCGGAAGGAGTTGTTTGCGCACCCGGACGGTAAGACGGGAGATTTTCCGGCGGCGGCAGTAATCCGGCCACCGTGAAACGGTGGCGGAAAATATGTACTTCCGGATAGGATTACGGTACCGGAAAGGTAGCCGGACAAAACAGTTTACGTAACCGGACGCCTGCCAGGGAAACGTTCGGGAAAATGGGTGAAAAGAAGCCAATTTCGTCCGGCCAGAATTCCGAAACCGGAAACCTAGCCGGAAGTAATTTGAACTGTCCGGCCAGGAATTAAGATGTCGTAAAGGCTATCCGGATAATTCTTTAAAATCTGATTTTTATTTATTTCGGCTTTTGAATACAAAATAGAAAGTATTTAAATGGCGCTAGTGAAGAATTATATGTTTCAAATGGTTGTGATGTATTACGAATGAATGTATAATGTAATAAATCACTTGAATGCGCTAAATACAACAATTGCCACAATACATAATGTGTCAATTTTGAACTAGAGCATGTGCATACGAAGTTACGACAATTGATGCAATAGTACTCCTCGGTCGATTCAGGTCTTCGGGTGAGTAGGGCCTTGTATCCTCTTCGAAAATCTGTGCATTAGCATACACAATTCAATATATGACGCAAACATATGAATATGTGTAAGGTACATGCCTTATAGATTTGGAACTTACGGGCTCAAGGTCTTGGTCGAATTCGTTAAGTCCCGCTACCAATTTGAGCTCATACAACATAACGTAGTACCCGCATTCCCAGCTGCTAACTTGTCTCTTGTACTTTAAAACAAAAGGAAGATCACATTGTTAAATACAATCGATCGATGTCGATAATACTAGTGTTATTAATGAGGGAGAAACGTGTAGAGTACCTTGATCTCAGTCATTCCAAACTCTCTCCTAGAGGGATTGACATGATTTAAAGCTTGTCTAAGGAGGTGTTCGAAAGACGGGATTGGCGGACGATGGAGAGGATCTATCCAATAAACTTCTTTGGTTTTTTTGTGGATCAAAACCAAGCTCCAATGTTTACTAAATAAAAAATGCATATCCATTTGTCAATAATGACAACATAAAAGTTAACATGAGATAATAATGTATAGAATTAGTTAATATGAAATGCTTACCCGGAAATGAGTGGTGCTAGGAAGAATAATTTGTCCTCCACACCGAGAGCCTCTCTCATGTAACTTAATCGCTCTGCATCAGTATGACCTAATTCTTGGATTCGCTCAGGGCATAGGAAGCCTATCCATGGCTTCAACCGTTTTTGAACTAATTGATTCAAGAAACTTAAGAAAAAAAATATGAATGGTTAAAACAACGGGGAGAACGGCGGTTGAAAACACACAAGATAATATAGTCTCGACATTAAAATTACTTACAGTTGGAATAAGGACATTAGGGGCTCGGTTACCTTGTCACCCTTCCATAGATCTTCAAAATCACCCCAACACATTACAATTTGCCTTCCAATACCACCAAATAATTCCGTTGGAGCCGGGAATTCGTAGTATCCAAATTTGCAATGTGTAGACAATTTATCATACAACACCTTCATAGGCGGTGTCATAGATTTAACTACAACATCTTTTGGGGCGGTCTTTGGGGCGGTCAAGGGTTGGGGAATTGTTTTTGTAATTTTTGGCTCAACCTTGCGTACAACGCTCGTAATTGGGTTGTATAGGCTAGCGGGTTGAGTCTCTCCTAAACTCTCGACAACAATTAGCCTACGAGGCCAAAGTAAATACATACCTTCCGCCGGTCCAACAACCTTACACGGGCCTTTGGGTATGGGAATTCGAGCGGTTGAAACCAAAGCTTTTTTCAAGCAAACCTCCCCCAAACCGGTTGCAATTTTAACGTCGCCATGCATCTTCGCCGACTCATTGAAAATTCCATTTGCAACATGCATAGTAGGTTTCCTCACTCCACCATCGATATATAATTTGCATGGATATGTGACATCGACCTTGACCTAATTAAAATAGTGGATTCCATTTTTAAAGTAAGGCGAGGTAAACATGCTAAGACTATTAAGAGAACGAATAGTCAATTTGAATAAGAATGCGATCGAAAAGTGAGTTAGTGTGTTTACCTTTTTTGGTCGGTTTAAGTTATCATCACATATGTTTGGTTGTGGCGATGGTGGATTTGGTTGTGGCGATGGTGGATTGCCTTGCACCTCACAAACATCGGGTGAGTGACGTGAACCACATGAAGGAGGTTCCCAATCGTCGCTTAGATCATTCAAATTTGGTGGGAGAATTGCGCCCATTTGCTTGGCTATTATGCGGAGAGCTATGTCCCTTTTCATCATATTCTTCACGGCCTCATCAAGCTCCTTCTTGGTATCACCGAGCTCTTTTTTTGTATCTCCAAGTTCCTCTTGCAACTTGTTGTACTTGGTATGTCTTGGTGGTTTAGAAGATTTTGGTTTGCCGATGAGATCTCTCTTCACCACATGTGATGCATATCCACGAACTCTACCGGGGTGTTCCTTCCGTTCCGTCGCCTTACAAAGGATGTCATCGTCTTGTGTGGGAACGAATTCTCCCGAGGCAATTTTCTCTTTGACACCATCCTATCATTTAATAGAAAAAAAATATATGGTAGAAAGAAAAATAGATAGGAATAATATTTGTAATAATATTAGCTCAATATATTCAAAGAAACAACTTACAATATCTTTTATCAACTTCTTGTTTCCCTCGTGTGTGTATTCGCCTTTGCTATCTTGTCGACCAATCAAGAAGCTAGTGAGTTTATCGAATTCTTTAGGATTAACCACCTCGGTGCTCTCCCGCGCTTCCTCTTCCGTCATCCCACTATCCATTTTCTCTTGCACCTCATCTTCTTGTTTCTTGTTTGCATGTTTCATTAGTCTTATAGTATAGCCCTCCCTACTCATTGTGTGAGGTGTCGTATTAGCTTTCGCATTGGTGCTATTCGTCAACCTCACACCCTAACACATAAATGAATTTAAGTTATGTGAACGAAGGAGTAATACTAGAATGGTAGGAATTAATCTTACTAGTCGGTCATTCTCCAAGGTGCGTGCTTTGAATATTGCCCAACTTTCTTGTAGAATATCGGTGTAGGCCACCCAAGGGTCCTCATCCTTAAAATCTCCATAAATGTAATGTTTAGACAACATTGCTCTATGATCCCGTGCCGCCTTACTCAAGCGAAACATGGTTGTGTCAAAAAGTTTCTCCATATTTGGGGCAACAATTTTGAATGGTACCTACATAAGGTTATAAGAAAATTTGGATAAAATCTCATTCATGTGTACAAAAAAAAAAAAAACCTTAAATGAAGGTAGAAACTTACCAAACACTCCTCCCATAATTTAGTCTTCTCCTTGTCGGGGACCTCGTGCCAAGATTCATACTTTATGTCCACACGAGTTCGACCAATTTTACCAACCCAACTCTTCCATAAATAATACTCTTCCGATATTGGTTCCCCACCATCGTTGAACGTCATGTCCGTCAAAATCCCCTTCTTCATCCTTTTTTGTAAGACGGCACAATATGTCCTAGGACGCCTCACCAACTTTTTTTTAACACCTCCCGCGGTGCTAGGCGTTTTAGAGCTTTTGGGGATTCCTACTACCTTCTTCTTAGGTGGTGCCATAACTCCTCTACAAAAAATAGTTTACATATATTAAATAACCTCACTATCAAGAAAGAATAATTATATGCTAAATTAATGGTAAGTAGTCACTTTAATAATCCTATTATTATCCTATTAGACTAATGGTAAGTAGGGTTTAATTAGGATCCTATTAGACTAATATAAATTGCCTATCACATGCTTCACCCTTAATTCTTTGTAATTAAATTAGTGCATACATATATGACATACTTAACCCTAGATTAGTAGTAACATAACTAGTGACCATCAAGACTAATCAAGAATATAGCCCATAATCCCAATTGATTAATCAAGAATGTAGCCCATAAAACAAAACTAGTTTGTAGTAATAATTAAGCAAAGCCCATGAACAAATAAGACAAATTAGCCAATAAACAACATTGATTATACAATTGAAGAAATACCTTTTCAAGTAGAATAAAAACCCTAATAGTATGGACAAAGAAGCTACTTTCTTGTTCTAGAACTCAAGAAATGGGGCCAATGTGAGTAATGGTGTTCTTGGTGGTTGGAGAAGAAGATTTTGTTGGTGGAAGAGAGTAAATGGGTGGGAGGAAAGTGAAATTTTCGGAACTAATGTTGAGAATGGGTAGAGGACTAGCTAAGAAAATAGTCTAAGTGTTAGTTATTCTGATTTTTTTGTACTGACCGGCCACGTTTCCGATACCGTGAACCTATCCGGATAAGGCAAAAAAAATTAAACTCAACCGGCTAGGTTTCCGAGTTCGTAAAACCTAGCCGGAAGTGTTTATTATAAAAGGGGCAGACGGGTTTTTTTTCCCCAAATCTGCAAACCCTCCCCAACTTCATCCCCAAACCAGTCCGCCCCTCTCCAAAATTTTCAGTCCAATCTCTCACCATGGTTAGGACTAAAAATCCTTCCACAGGCAAGCAAGTTTCGGAAATCCAACGACAACAAGAGGTGCACTACTCGTCCTCTTCCGAGGAGGAAGGAGAGTCACCTCCAAGAGCTGAAGAACACGTGGGTGGGAGCCGATTAAGCAAGGCCAAATCGAGGAAGACGAAGCGGCAAAGAGGCCATGATAGGCCCCCTGAAGCATCGGCAAGTCGGAATTTCTTCAATCGTAGGGCGAAGGCCAACTATGTGGAATGGTGTGGGCGGAAAACACACACCACCAAGGTGATTAGCCCTACCTCTATTGACACTTTGCATATGGGGTATTTGGTTGCTCATTTTCAGCCTAGTTATTTAGATAAATTGCTCTTGCTTGAATCCCCATGCCATCAAGATGAGGTTGTGCAATTTTATGCAAATTTAGGAGAGTATGAGTCGAATAACATGTGCACTAAGGTGAATGGTAAACTGATTAATGTCACTAAGTTTCATATAAATGAGGTCCTAGGCTGCCCTTATGTTGATAACTCATACTTGCGCCCTAACCACCCAGAAGGCCCTTATGAGATTTATAATTTCAACAAGTTTCCTGAAACCGGGCCAAACCAACCCTTATACCTTGAAGCAATGGGACGTAAGTACTTCAAAACTACTTGTCAGGGGGCGGGTAGTTGTCCAGGTGATTTTAATGTTGAGGAGCTTACGGTTGAGCAGAGGATTGTATTTGACTGGGTTTGTCTGAATGTGTATCCATCGGGGGGTCATAGTTGTGAACCTAGTTGTGGACGTGTTCTGCTCTTCTATTACTTGATGGAAGGGTTGAAAATAAATCCTGGACACTCGATAGTTGAATACATGTTCAAGGTGGGGACATATTGTAGCAAGCTGGAGGCAAGAAAGTGTTCCCATTCTCGATTACAGGAGCCAGTTCCTTTCTAATACCCATTCTGTCCAAGTCTTTACGTGCTTGAAGTCCATCTTTGCTTTTTCCTGGAATATTCAGCAGCGTACCAAGCAAACTATCGCAGACATTCTTCTCAATGTGCATTACATCTAAACAATGTCTGACAGCCAAGTGCTTCCAATATTGTAAGTCAAAGAAAATGGATCGTTTCTTCCAAGGGCCGGGGAGAGGCATCTTCCTACGGTTTTTCCCAAAATCATTTTCAATATCCTTGATTTTCTCGAATACCTCCTCGCCACTGATAGGAGGGGGGGGCGGTGCATTCTCTTCCTTCCCATTAAACCAGTTCTTAGCCTTACGGAACTCGTGACTGCATGGTAAGAAACAACGATGTCCTTGATAAACAGTTTTTCTCCCGTGTTTTAATTGAGAGAAACTAGTATTCTTCTCACAAACAGGACAAGCTAGATGACCTTTGACTGAATAACCAGCTAGATTACCAAGTGCAGGGAAATCGTTCACAGTACAGAACAACATTCCTTTCAACTTAAACCATTCCTGCCGATATTCATCCCACGTCCAATTCTCTTCGAACCACAGTTTCTGAAGGTCGTCAACTAAAGGTTCTAGGAACACATCAATGTCATTACCAGGCTGCTTTGGCCCTGCTATCATCAACGACAACATAACATATTTCCTCTTCATGGTCAACCACGATGGTAGATTGTAAATAACAACCATCACAGGCCAAGAACTGTGTGTACTACTCAAATCTCCATACGGATTCATACCATCAGTGGATAAACCCAACCTTACATTCCGAGCTTCCTTCCCAAATTCAGGATACAATTCATCAATTTTCTTCCACTGATCACCATCTGAACAGTGTGCAATCACATCATCATCTTCAACCTTCTCTCTATCTGCATGCCATGTCAAGTTCTTAGCTTCTTCCTTGTTAGCAAACAACCTTTGAAGCCTAGGTATAATGGGGAGATACCACATGACCTTCGCGGGAACACGTTTGTTGGTTTCCTTAACAACATCTCCTCCCACGTCCACTTTTTGTTTCACAGCTTTGTATCGTGACTCGCCACAAACGCTACAATTTTCCAATTTCATCTCATCTTCCCCTCTAAACAACATACAATCATTAGGACAAACATGAATTTTCTCAAGTTCCATACCCATTGGACATAGTACCCTCTTGGCAGCATATGCCCTATCAGGCAATAAATTATCAGTGGGAAGCAGCTGTCTAATCAACTCCAGCGCCTCTGTTAATGCCTTATCTGAAAGCCCATGCTTGGCTTTTAAATTCATCAACAATAAGGTCGCGCTTAAAATAGTGTGGATTGACCCCTCATACAAAGGGGTCTGCTTATCATTATACATCGCTTCAAGCGCCTCTGGTTTTCCAAAAAAATGCATGGCAACATCATCTACCAAGTCATCCAATTTATCGTCATAATTACCAACCATTGAATTTTCTCCTACAACCTCCATTGGTTCATTAACAACAACAGTGCTACGTTCTTCCCCATGCCATACCCACGTGGTATAGGAATTTTGGAAACCCCTTACAATCAAATGTTCACGCAAACCTTCAACTCCTAAATACACATCGTTAGTGCAATCCTTACAAGGGCACCGCATGGCCGACTGATTTTCTAATCTTGCATTATCAGAAGCAACATCAATGAAATATTCAACCAGTCCCATATACTCTGGTGAGGTCCGACGATTCTCCCTAATAATCCTACTACGTTCCATAACACTTGTGTACCTATTTTCATAAATTTAAGCAAATATTAATGAATTCATTCATCTACATCGTGCTACTTGACAACATATCAAATACAATATGGTTTCATAAACACTAATAACTAGGAATCAACACGCAAGTTCATATATTATTCAAGCAAATTAGGGACACACATACATATTCATGCTTGAAATTAACAAACATCCGCCCATCAATACTAAATTTAGCGGGAGATTACCTCATCGCGGCCTAGGATTCAGCGAGCCCAGATATTAGGAGATTCTCTGCGTCCTTCAACCCAAAACAAAGATGGAATAGAGTAGATAGAACAAAAGGATCCGTTTCTCGTTTTATAAGATTCTGTTTTAGCTCATCCGGTTACGTTTCCGAGTTCGTAAATCCTGCCCGGCCATTTTTCCCTCTATCCGGACAAGTTTACGGTACCGTAAACTTACCCGGACGACTTTTTGACTTGACTCCACCGACATCAGAACTTTGCCCCGTCGACTTGACCGTCAAAGTCAAGCCGGTCAACGGGGAAAGTTCCGGCTAGCCATTTCCGGTGTCGGAAATGTAGGCTGGTCGGCGGTTAAACGCAACCGCCGACCAAAAATGGCAGTTACACGGCGGTTGCATCACAACCGCCGTGTAACAAGCCATCCGGCTAGAGAACCAACATTTACGAGTTCGTAAATGTAGCAGGACGGCGGTTTCCTTATTTTCCCGCGGAACCGCCGTCCTAGGGCGCCGTTTTCCGAACGTTTTCTACTAGTGGAAGTCAGGTTTTTGATCCCTATTTTGGTGAACAAGACAGGGTGCCTCAACCGACTATACCTAGGCAGGTCTCACCCCCATCTGCTATGCTCATTGACAATGAAGAATATAGTCCACAGTGGCAGAATGTTGAGGTTCAGAATCTAGGAGAATGGGTCAGAGGCCAGGAGGAGCTGGAAAACCACATGCAAGCGGAGTTAGAGCGTGTGACAGTAGACCTACGGAACTTGGAAGCAGCTGAGACTGCCCTCACTTCCATAATGGAGACGGCATTGCAAGGTAATGCAGATGGTATGCACCTGAGAGTCACAGTAAGAGGAGCTTCTGTCATTCCAGGGTGGGCAGGAAACATTTCTGAGATTCCTCCTCCTATAGAACAAGTTCAGTGGTTGGAACGTATCCCAGATAGACCAGGAGAGGAAGAGAATAGAGAGGAGGAGGTTATTGTTATCTCCTCAGATGAAAGCGACTCAGAAGTATCATCAATAGACTCAAGCTCCAACTCTTCCAGGCAAACCAGGGGTCCCGCTATTGTCATAGGAAGGCAGAGAAGACCCAAAAGAGGCAGAAACCAGTTGGAAGAGGAGGATGACAAGGAAAAGAAGAAGGCCCAATTTTGAGGTAGGGCAATCCTCAAGGCCTACTCATGCCGAATCTCAAGATCAGCTGGCCCAACCTGAACAACAATTGGAAATTCCTTCTACTGAGATTGGAATTGTGGAACAGATTCCCCAAGAGGACAGGCCTCCCACTGACGCAGTAAATCAGATGGTGGACATCTCATACAACTGGAACATCAGAGGGATACATAGGGCATCATCTGAACCAATCATGCAAACTGGAATCCTCCAATCTAGGAAAAGAGCTAGCTCAGAAGAACCCAGCCTTGCCCTCACCAGATCTCCAAAGCGCAGAAAGGTGGTCTTGAATCACTTGATAAAACAGGAGGAGGAGGAAGGACTGACTGTCCCAGACTCTGAAGAAGAAGGGGAGCAGAACAGTCGCACACTAGGACTTGAAAGAGAGATCTTAGTAGTGTCATCTGAGGACAGCAGCAAGAAGCAGGAGGATACAACAAGTTCTGAGGCATTTGGGGAGGAACAGCTTGAAGATCTACTCGAATTGGCTAAGGAAGATAGTGATGATCCATCTACCAGCTCTGGAGGAGAGGAGGTGTCCTCAAGAAGACCACCGGAGATGAAGGAGGCAGAAGGAACAGCCTCAGAAGAAGGCTTTTTGGTGGTTGAGCCAAATCAATCACCCCAGCAGCCATGACGATCATTGTGTGGAACTGTAGGGGCTGCAATAACGCCCCTACAATGCGAGCGATCGACCAGTTGATTCTGCGATATAAACCAGATATGTTGTGCCTGCTCGAAACAAAAGCCACGGAGGATCATTTTGACCGTTGGCAGCAAAGCACATATTTCAGATATTCAAAAATAGTGGAACCGACTGGTAGATCAGGTGGTCTAGCTTTATTTTGGTCTAGCAAATTAGAAATAGACATAGTTTTTGTTTCTAGTCATTGCATTACTAGCCTAGTCACTAATGCCTCAGGTAGGAAATGGTGCCAAATAGCTATCTATGGCCCTCCTATCCCTCAGCAGAGGCCATCTTTCTGGAATAACATCTCTAGCTTGCATTATCTTAGGGATTTCCCATGCATCATAGGGGATTTCAATAAAATCATCTCTCAGGATGATAAAAGGGGGGGAGTTCATGTACATATAACCCCCCAAAATCCACTAGTAGCCTGCATCAATCTGCATAGTCTGAGAGAGCTGGAATCAAAGGGACTCTGGTTCACATGGACCAACTCACAAGAACATCCAAACACCATTGTGGAGAGGCTGGATAGAGCTTTTGGAAATGATAGATGGTTTTCCCTATGGCCAGAAGTTAAGGTAACTAATCTACCTTTCTCTCATTCTGATCATAGTCCCATACTACTGCAATAAAAGCAACCAGATCAGAAACCAATGAAATTGAGGAGATTTGAATCTATATGGATAAGTATGGATCCACCTCTTCAAATTTTAAGAAAAGTATGGTCCACTGTTCAAGCATCACACATACCACCAACACAACACCTTGAAGGTGACATTTTCTCAGCTAGATTGCAACTGGTGCTGGTACATCTATGTAACTGGCACAAGAAAACATTTGGCAACATGGAAAAGAAAATTGCACACAAGGAAGAGGAACTGAAGAAGCTTCAGATGGGTAATGGTATGTTTGTAAATGCACAAAGAATCAAGAATGTGGTAGCACAGAAGGAGGTCCTAGAACAAAAGCTGTCTGATTACTGACAACAGAGGGCAAAAGTAAATTGGATGAGACAAGGAGAAAAGAATACTAAGTTCTACCACAGATGGGCAACAAGAAGAAAAGAATCAAACATTATACAGGGCCTAGAATTGCAAGATGAAAGTTGGGCATCGGATCAGAACTGCATTTTGCAGGAAATGAACTGCATTTAAGAAATATTCTCACAGAAGATTATGGAGACAATTTGTTGACAAATGCAGAAGCTGAGTGGGAGAGTTTGGCTCAGACTAACCAGAAAGTCCTATCCACATTACAAATACAAAGGTTAGGAAAACCTTTCTCAACTACAGAAGTAAAGGAAGCATTGAAGCAGATGAAATCTTGGGGAGCACCTGGAGAAGATGGTTTTCCTACAGGTTTTTATAAACATTATTGGAAAGAGATAGGGGAGGATCTGGCACAGATGATTCTGAGCATAACAAGAGGAGAGAAGTTTCCTCTACACTGGAACAGAACTCATATCATTTTCATTCCAAAAAAGAAGCTCCCAAGGTCAGCAGCTCATTTCAGACCCATCTCACTCTGCAATGTCAAGTACAAAATAATAGCCAAGATGATCGCTATCAGACTGAAGTCTCACATGGAATCTCTGATTGCATCATCACAAAATGGTTTTGTACCAGGCAGACATATATCAGAAAGTGTTCTATTGGCACATGAAGTCCTGGAGCATATCAGGAAGTATAAAACAGCCAAACAAGGTCTAGCTGCCATAAAACTTGATATGAGCAAGGCATATGATAGAGTCTCTTGGAGGTTCCTGGAAAAAGCCCTGAATTTCATCAAAATGCCTTCTGAGTTACTAAACCTCATAATGATGTGTGTTCAATCAATCACATACCAGGTGGTGGTCAATGGGATGGTCAGTAACAGTTTCACCCCAACTAGAGGGCTAAGACAGGGATGTCCTTTATCCCCTTACTTATTCATCCTATGTCAACAATTCCTCTCAGCAACCTTGGAAGCGCTAACATTGAGGAATAAGCACATGGGAATTCAAGTTTCTAGAGGAGACCCTAGAGTATCTCATATAATGTATGCTGATGACTGTATTTTATTCTCAAGATGCACAACTCAAGCTACTGAGGAGTTAAAGAAGGTTTTGGATACATACACTACACTGGCAGGGGAAACTAAACACTGATAAGTGTTCTATTTTTTTCAGCCCTAACACATCCCCTGAAAATCAGAAACAGATGAGGGATCACTTTCACATTCAGGGTCAAGGTATTGGAGGCTCCTACTTGGGAAATACCATACTTTTTGACCAAAATAAATCTGAAATTTTCAAATATCTGATCAGCAAATTCAAACAGAAGTATGATTCTTGGAAGTCAAAGTTGTTGAACCTCCCTGGTAGAGTAACATTGGCAAAGCATGTTCTACAATCTTTAGCTATTTACCCCTTAGGAATATTCAGAATTCCAACAAGGGTGCTGAAGAAACTAGATGCCATGACTTCAGCTTTCATATGGGGAGGTAAGATGGAAGGAAGAGCAGTGCATTGGAAATCATGGACACATTTGAACAAGTCCAAACTAGAAGGAGGCCTAGGATTGAGATCCGCTATAGGGATGAACAAAGCTCTGCTCGCCAAACATGAGTGGAATCTGCTATCAGACAAACAGTCTATCCTCACACAGGTGCTTACTGCAAAATATCTCAGACATGACAGCATATTGACAGTCTCAGTGAGATCAGGTGACTCATGGGGCTGGAAATCTATTGTCTGGGCAGCTGAATTGATCAAGAATAATCTTTGCTGGAAGGTTTCGAATGGAAAAGATATAAACATCCATGCACAATGGATTCCGAATCTACAGAATCCCATCCAGGTAACAAATGTGATAGCTACTCATACCAACCTGAAAGTATCTCATCTAATTGACCAACAACATGGAGTGTGGAGATACCCCCTCATTCGATCACTATTCCCTCAACATTTAATCCCACACATTCAGAGCATACATCTGAACACTCAGGGTAAGGATGAACCGCTCTGGAAATGGACAACTGATGGCAGATACACCTCGAAATCAGGATATCATAAAGCCATGGAGGACATCAGAAATATAGTCCCTCACAGATTAAGTCAATGACGAGAAGATTCTGGTCGAGGATTTGGAATTTGAATTTTCCACAAAAGTACGCAATATTCATATGGAGAGCAGTATCAGGGTGCCTGGCAACAAGAGCCAACAGAAAGAAAAGAAAGCTGACTGATAATGATAATTGTTTGAGATGTCAACAAGGAAGTGAAGATGAGACTCACTTGTTTCTGAACTGCGGACAATCTTTGCTCATCTAGACAGCTGCAAATATTGCCATCAACACTTCATTCGCTTCCAATTTTAGTTCATGGTTCTTCCAGATAGTCATGGAGTTGACGCAGACAGATCAGCTGATACAGACCATCATTTTACTCTGGGAAATATGGAAGTGCAGGAATAGCGCTATTTTTAACCAGGAAATTGTTCCTCCAGTACTCTGTGTTCAACAAGCTCAGACAGAATTGCAGCTGATGATCAGACACTCCAACAGAAACAACAGATCTGAAGACAAGGAGCAGGAGATCATGACAAACAACTCAAATCAGCAAACCTCTGTACAAGACATCAGAAAGGGGGACACGTCTGAAGGAATTCCAGAAACTTGTGTAATAAGCTTTGATGGTTCCTACAGGGATGGTATGAAAATAGGGGCTGCAGGATGGAAAATTTGGAAGCCTGGCTGGAATTTAGATATGGATATATCAGGCTCAGACTTCTTCCCAGCTACCTCCCCATTACAAGCAGAAGCGGAGGCATGCTGGAGAACCCTAAAAGCAGGAAGGAGAAATGGAGTTCTGAGGGCTAATTTGGTCACAGATTCGGCTCAGCTTAAAGCGTCGATCTTGAATCCTTTGTCCGCCCCGATTGCGATCAAAGGAATTATAACCAGCATCAGGCAACTAGCGGACTCACTGGTTGAATTCGCTGTAATCAAGGTTTCCCGTTCCTTTTTAGAGAAGGAACATAAATTAGCCTTTAGCCTTAGCAGAAATGTCTGTAATAGTATCAGTTCTACTGTTTCTTAATTATTAATGAAAGTAAGTTGTCAAAAAAAAAAAAAACTTCAAGTTCACACACCTTGAATGGCATAATAGTTTTGACCTGTAATACCTCAATTTAAAATGGATTAAAATATAATCCGATAAATTTAATTCCTTGTGGCACGTAAGCGTGTTATAAATTAACAGGGAAACCTCCTTTCACAATGGAATTTAGAAATGTAGAGATTGAATCCACCATCAAAACTAATAATCATATTTTACATAACTAGTTATCTTATAACTTATTACATTTTTATTTCTAAGCACTTAATATGAGAGTTACCCATCTTTTTTAAAATATTACTCTATTTTTTTAATCCCAAAATCATCTGAAAGCATCAAACATTAGACAATGCATCATCATCCAAAAAACTAAAAATTAAACAACAAAATTACTACTACATATTACATTCTGTGACAATACAAGAAGAATTGGAGGACTGATTTATTAATTATGTATGTACTTTGTATATTGCACTTATGTGCCTAGGGTTTAGCTAGCTTCAGTATTTAGCTTTAGGCCCTTGTATGTAACTATATATAGGCATGCCTCTGCCTTATTCTAATCAAGCAATCAGATACAGTTTACATGGTATCAGTAGCCTGACGATCCTCTTTCCTTAAACCCTAGGGTTCTTAAACCCTTTCTCCCTCTCTTCCCTCTTTTTCGGCCGCCGCCTACTCCTCTCCCCTTCTCGCACGAAATTTTTTTTCTGCCCTCCCCTCTCAGTTCAAATTTTCTGCCCTCTTTTTTATTGTTCATATAACAATGGCTGCTACCAGGGATGATTCTCTTACGATCAACACGATGGTGCATCTTCTCAACACCAAGTTGGAAGCTTCAACCTACCTGCGATGGAAGAAGCAGGTAGAGTATGTATTCAAGCCTCAAGGACTGTTTGGCCATCTGGATGGCTCTACTCCTCTCCCTCTCGTTCCCGTGCCGCCAACGGCCGCCTCTTCCTCCTCCTCACCACCGGACTCTGCTGTTCTTCAGAAGGAGCAGGCCGCCTACGACGCTGCCCTTGCCGCCTACAAATCCTGGATCGTGGATGATCAGAGACTCTGTAGTGTGCTCCTCTCTTCATGCACGGCTGATGCGTTGAATGAGATCACTGGGTGTACCACCGCTAAGGAGATGTGGGACACTTTCGCCAGCACCTATCAACACAGCACCTCGATCAGTGTTTTCAGCCTCAGACAGCAGGCGAATCTCCTTCGCAAGACTGGTACGATTCATGATCTTCATCTGTCTCTGATTAGAATTTTTGATCAATTGAGTATTATGGGCCAACCTGCGGATAACCGCGACAAGCTTATGTGGTTTCTCACTGCCCTTGGACAAGCTTATTCAAATTTTAGTGCACCTATTGCTGTTCTTGATCCTTTGCCTCCGTATATAACTGTTGTGGATCAAGCCAAGGGCTATGAGGCTTTTTTGGTAAATTTGGAGAAAACGAATGTGCAGGTACAGGCTCCGGTGGGACCGGTAGCCTTCGCTGCGACTGCCCAGGAGACTGCCCAGGCCGCCCAGCAGCCAGACGGTGGCGGGTGGGCTCACGCGCCTGGACAGGCCGCGCGTGGCGGCGGCGCGTGGGGCCCACGCGCGGCTGGCGGCGGCCGTTTCGGCGGTCGCCGTGGCGGTCGTCGTCCCTGGGCAGCTCCTGGAGGTCCTGGTATGTCCAGATCTGGTGTTTTGGGTGCTCAGATTCAGTGTTACACATGTGGAGGCTTCGGGCACATCTCTAAGTTTTGCGGCAACTCTACGCAGAGTTATGTGGCTCCATCACCACAGTATTATGGCCAGCAGCAGTACCAGACTTATGCTCCTCAGCTGGCACGGCCTCCATCTGCTCCTCAGGCTCTTGTTGCTCAGACTTATGCCGCTCCTGTTGCTCCTGCGGCAATGGCTCCTCAGCAACCTGTGTATGCACCGCAGTACGTTCCGTACCAGGCTCCTCAGACTCAGCCCGCTACTGCTCCTACAACCTCAGACTGGTATCTTGATTCAGGGGCTACCAATCATATGAGTGCCACCCCTTCGAACTTGACTGCCCTGGCTCCATACAATGGTAATATCTCTGTTTCTGTTGGTAATGGTGCTTCTCTTCCTATTACTGCTGTTGGTGTTGCTAGAGTTAGCCCTTCTATGCATATATCTGATGTCTTGGTTGTGCCTGCTATTACTAAAAACCTGTTGTCAATTAGTAAACTTACCAAGGAGCTATGTGCTGTTATTTCTTTCGATGACGAGTCTTTTACTATTCAGCACAAGCTCAGCAGGGCAATCCTGGGGCAGGGACACAGTGAGAATGGGCTGTACGTGTTGGACCGTGGTGTGACAGCACTTATTTCAGTGGTGAAGAAGAACAATAACAGAGCATCTTTTGAAGTTTGGCATGCTCGTTTAGGACATGTGTCCTCTGCTACTCTATCTTTGTTGAACAAACATGGACTTTTGTCTTTTACTTCTGTACTTCCAAAACCTGGTATTTGTGAACCGTGTGCTATGGCTAAAGGCCACAAACTGTCTTTTGTTGAGAACCCCAGACGGGCTAAGAATGTTTTGGATTTGATTCATTGTGATTTGTGGGGGCCATCTCCAGTTGTTTCGGGAAATGGTTTCTCTTATTATGCTTTGTTTGTGGATGATTATTCGCGTTTTTCGTGGTTCTACCCTCTTCGTCGCAAATCAGATTTCGTCGATGTATACTTCCAGTTTGAGGCATTCGTGGAGAACCAATTCTCATCTCGAATCAAAGTTTTCCAGAGTGATGGAGGGACTGAATTCATCAACAACAGGTTGCAGTCTCACTTTGGAACTCGTGGCATTCATCATCAAGTTTCATGCCCATATACACCGGAGCAGAATGGTAGAGCTGAACGCAAGCACAGACACATCACGGAGATGGGCCTCTCCATGTTGTTCCATTCACACCTACCGCTATCTCACTGGGATGATGCATTTAGTGCTGCTGTCTTCACGATCAACAGGTTGCCAACACCAGTGATTGATAACAAGTCTCCTTTTGAAGTACTTTTTGGACGTTCGCCAGACTACTCGAACTTTCATCCTTTTGGCTGCCGTGTGTTTCCCTATGTTCGGCCTACATCTGAACATAAATTAGCCCCTCGTAGTCTGCCATGTATCTTTTTGGGCTACAGTGCACAATACAAAGGATTTAAGTGCTTGGATCCTGCTTCTGGTCGTATTTATATGACTCGTCACACTCGCTTCGATGAGGGCCACTTTCCATTTTCGAGAGTATCCACAGAGGCTCATTTCTCTTCTTTGGATGTCTCGTCCTTTGTTGACCCCACTGATCCTGATGTAGAGACATCTTCTGTTGAGACCCTTCCACCACAGCAGCCTTGTACGGCATGTCATGAGCCTTCTTCATCTACATCAGCAGCACTCGCCGATGAACCTGAACCAGTCACTCCAGAGCCTTCTCCAGTTTCCTCGAGTTCCTCCGATTCACCTGGTGACTCAGTCTCGTCTGGAAGTGTTACTTTGACTCCTCCTGCTTCCACAACTCTACAAGTTCCAGCAGCCCCACCTGCTCCTAGAGCTCACTCGATGGTCACTCGTCATCAGGATGGAACAAGAGTAGCTCGCAGTCTTGGACCTGATTTTGTGGCCACAGGTTTAGTTGCTGAGTTACTGGTACAGAAGGAACCAAGAAACTTCAAGGCTGCAGTCAAGGACTCCCGATGGGTTACTGCTATGAATGAAGAGATTGATGCACTACAGCGGCAACAGACATGGCAGTTGGTGCCTTGCCCTCCACATGTTAATGTAGTTGGTTCCAAGTGGGTCTATCGATTGAAGTACAAACAGGATGGCTCTATTGAGAGGTACAAAGCACGTCTGGTAGCTCAAGGATTCTCACAGGTTCCGGGGTTTGATTTTGATCATACCTTCAGTCCAGTTATCAAGGCTGCCACTGTCCGTACAGTGATTGCTATTGCTACAATAAGGAAATGGCCGCTTCATCAGCTCGATGTAAAGAATGCTTTTCTGAATGGTGTTCTTGACGGTCCAGTTTACATGGCTCAACCGGCTGGATATCAGGATCCTGCACGTCCTAATCATGTATGTCTTTTGAGGAAGGCCATCTATGGTCTTAAGCAAGCTCCTAGGGCATGGTTTGATCGCTTCAGTGCCTTTGTTAAGGGTCTTGGTTTTGTTGGCAGTCTATCGGATCCATCTCTGTTCGTGTTTACCCGTGGCTCAGTCATCCTTTACCTTCTCATCTATGTCGATGATATCATTCTTACCGGGAATGATAAGGTTGCTATTCAGAGTTTTATAGCTCGGGCTGACCGGGAATTCTCTGTCAAGGATCTTGGATATCTCAACTACTTCCTTGGCTTGGAGGTTACACCCACCTCCACCGGGTTGTTCTTGGGTCAAGCTAAGTATGCTGGGGATATTCTTCAGAGAGCTGGGATGTTGGATGCTACGCCGGTTTCTACACCGTTTCTTCCGTTATCTCAGTTACACAGCAGTACCAGTGGACCATTTCACAATCTGAAGTTGTATCGTTCTCTTGTAGGTGCACTTCAGTATCTCACCATCACTCGTCCTGACCTATCCTTTGCTGTCAACTCTGTGAGTCAATACCTTCAGGATCCACGGGATGATCATTTTGCTGCAGTCACTCGAATTCTTAGATATGTTCGAGGCACTCAACATTGTGGATTGACCTTCACTACCGATGGTGTTTCGGAGATACTGGCCTACTCCGATGCTGATTGGGCGCGCTGCTTGGAGACACGTCGCTCTACTTATGGATATGCAGTTTTCCTTGGTGGTAACTTGGTCTCATGGAGTGCGAAGAAGCAACCCACAGTCTCCCGGTCAAGCTCTGAATCGGAGTACAGAGCTCTTGCGAACACTGCTTCGAAGGTAGTTTGGCTGTTACATATTCTTCGGGATCTTCGCTTCCCACTTCAGGGATCTCCGGTGCTTCTTTGTGACAATAACAGTGCTATCTTTCTTGCGGAGAATCCAGTTGCTCACAAGAGAGCTAAGCACATCGACATCGACTATCACTTTGTGATGGAGCTAGTTAGTGCTGGCAAACTACGAGTTGGTCATGTTCCGACATCCTTACAAGTTGCGGATATCTTCACCAAGGGGCTCAATCGTGCGTTGTTTGACTTCTTTAGGTCCAAGCTTCGCGTCTCAGTCAATCCGACGCTTCGCTTGAAGGGGGGTGTGACAATACAAGAAGAATTGGAGGACTGATTTATTAATTATGTATGTACTTTGTATATTGCACTTATGTGCCTAGGGTTTAGCTAGCTTCAGTATTTAGCTTTAGGCCCTTGTATGTAACTATATATAGGCATGCCTCTGCCTTATTCTAATCAAGCAATCAGATACAGTTTACACATTCCAGCAGTAAAAATTACTATTACATATTATATTCCAGCAGTAGCTCATCTAATCTACCTCGAGGGGTGCGTCTTGTGGTGGAGACGCGAGCATCATGTGATGGTGGTGGTGGTGGAGCGAGGTTGAGGAGAGATGGTGTGGCAACGTCACCAGGGTATGGATCTACCACGATGTTGTTGAGTGGATCTGCTACAACGGCATCAGGGAGAGTGGATCTTTGACACCTAGCATGAGGGGAAGAACGATCGAATGAGTATTGAAAGTTGGCGGCGGGTTCATCCTCTGGGGTTTACAAAGAGAGGAATGTTTTGAAGGACAAGGTCGAGAAGAGATGAACTTCTTACAAATCAGTTTGGTGATGATAAAACTACAATTACAAAATTCAGAGAGACCTCAACACAGGGTATAAACATTTACTTAACATACAAAGAAACGAACAATGATAGGCTTCCCTCACAAGGGAGTCTCCCTTCCTACTAGTTGTTGGCTTCCCATTGGCTAGTCTATGAAAATGAAATTTTTATTTTATTTTGGAACATCCAATAGAATCTAATGTGGGCCTGTTTATGTGAAGGGTTTTAATTCATTTTTGAAAAAGATATTTTTACCCTTTTCTTTTATTAATTAGAATAATCCGATTTCTGAAAAATCACGTTGCTCATGTTTGGTGGAGTTTATTTATCGCTGAATTTAACTGAACTGAACTGAAAAATATAAAAATATTGAACGGAACTGAAAAAATATAAATATAATGAACTGAAAAATATAAAAATATTGAACTGAACTGAAAAAATATAAAATACTGTACTGAACTGAAAAAATATAAATATATTTAACTGAACTGAAAAAATATAAATACGTCTAACTGAACTGAAAAAATATAAATATAGTGAATTGAACTGAACTGAGAAACATTTAAATATACTGAACTGAACTAAACTAAACTAAATTTTTTTAATATATTTATTTGAACTGAACTGAATTTTTAAAAAAATATTTTTGGATTGCATCAAATCACATTTTGAAAAAATTATTTGAGTGATCTAATCTGAATTGAACTGAATATAAATTGAACTGAACTCAAAAAATTGTAGAGAGGTATAATAATAAAATATATAATATATGAAATTTACTTAATTGAAAAAAAAATCTAAAAATATTTAACTGAATAGAACTGAGCTGAAATAATATAAAAATATTTTTTTGAACTTAACTAAAAAATATAAAATACTCATATACTCTTATAATAAAAAGGATAGTTTAATCATTTTATATCAAATTAAATTCCATCTAAATATCAAACTCTTGTCCTACAAGAACATGAGATCATGGGGCTATGAAGGCAGACTCCCTTGAAGGGATCTCTAGACTTTACGCAAAGAAACTGCATTTGTTGAAAAAAATTAGACATAACACACACCTCACTCTCATACTTCTTCTTCACAACAAAAAAGAAGAGTGTCACCGTTCTAATTGACATGGCATACGCTCTTCTTCAAATCTCACTCTCATACCCTATATATTAGATTACCTCATCTGCAGACATTTTCCCATCAAACAATCATACAGCCTCACAGGCTGCATTTCAGGCAAAGTGGAAAGCTTGCATTTGAGAGGCAGCGTTAGAGATACAGAGCTTCCTTTATCACATCGTCTTTCAAGTTATTTTTCTACATCAACAAAAAATAACAACAACTATGCAAGACATTGCTAAAGGTAACTATGCTAATTAAACAACGCTAAAAATAACTAGGTGCAAAACCCAAAGAAATAAAGTATATGTTTTAAGAGGTCCATTGCTTGGAGGGTGCTGCTGCTATCCTTAATTAATTTGTTGATGATAAAACTACAAGTACAAAATTCATAGAGACCTCAACAAATGCTACAAACATTTACATAACATATAGAGAAACTACTATTGTTAAAAATAATTAGACATTACACACACCTCACTCTCATACTTCTTCTTCACAAATAAGAAGAAGACCGTCACTGGTCTAATTGACATATCATACGCTCTTCTTCACTCCTCACTCTCATACGCTCGTGACCAGAATTCCTCCAATAGACCCGTCCTCCACCACCTCGAATTCTGGTCACTCTCATACACTCTTCTTAACACCTCACTCCCATACTTGACATAGAAATTGCTTCAGTTTCAGGCTTATCACAACAATTTTTGTCCTCTCGTTCACTTTCATGACCAAAAAGAACCAAAAACATAAGTAAAAAAATCCATCTAATCAATCTTGTAACATAATCACTATAGACATGAACTATATATTCAAACGTTTATAAGACATGAAATTGTCTCTTTTTGTAAGTTATGAAGTTACTTGCTAACTAGTTATGTAAAATAAGTTGGGCAACTCTCACATCCCTTTCATTCTCGCTTCAAGTTTTTACGGCCCCCGGGTGGATGACACTCCTTAACACTCCTTAGGCAGCAAAAGTATAATAAACGAAGTTCAAAACTGGCCTCAATAAGTGCTCTTTAATTAGTTAGATGAGGAGTTTAGAGATGGAAATATTATAAATTGAGGAGGATGTTTTAGTGGTGCCGCTGAGGTTGGGATCTTGCGAGAAGCCAAGAAGGGCATAGCGTTTCACATTTAAACAATGGCAGGACCCCACCTCATCAATCTGTGATGTTAATTTTGCTCCTAATGTAGTTTAAAAGAGAAATATTGTTTGGGTAGAATCAGTTGGAGAATGAAAAGGAATTTTGAAAGAAGAAATATTATGAGCAGTACTTAGGAGTTACGAATATGATACAATGTATGTATACTTTAAAAATGGAGCTGCAATGTTCTGGAATATGATCAGGAAGCCAAAAGGACAAAGAGTGTTCTGAAAGTAAAGGTGGAAGGGTTTATAAAATTTTATTTTTCATAACTTATTTTTTATAAGTTTTTAGTTTTTTTTAGGCGACACGTGACGTAATAATCATATGTTTTAGTATATAGAATAGGTATTTTTTTAAAACCATATTAGAAAAATAACCTCTATTAAATTCATAGAAAAGTGTGAAACCTTGAGAAGAAAATCTCAAATGTAACTTTTTTTTTAATCCCAACAGTATATACCACTTTTTCCTACTTAACAACCTTATGTTTTTTTATTAATAAACTTACACACTATCAAATTACATTCAATAAAGGAAGCTTATGAGCACTATACTATATCTTTAAGCCTAAAATGACATTTTATTACACATTATCTCACTTTTATCAATTTTTCATCTTTTATATTTCTACAAATGAAAAATAAACATCAACAAGACAACAACTAACCCCCCATTTCTGTTGGGCCTCGTGTATCAGGCCTCACTGAAAACAATATTGGGTCAAAATAAACTTATATAATCGGCCATTTGCCGCTAAATATTGAGTTAATTTGGAATTCAAATTCTTCTGTGCGTTAGTGTGTGTGTGCGTGAGAGAGAAAGCACCATCGAGAGAAATCCCCAATTCAATCGCTGAAGATTCAAGCTAGGTTTTCTGTTTGATTTATAGCTCGGAATCGAAGTTCTATCTACAGGAAAACCGTCCGCATTCTCACAAATCCGTGATCTCGATCTCGTGTTCTTCTCTTCAAGCTGAAATCTCCAGGTAAAGTACAGAAAATCGATCGAATTGTGGTCTAAATTTTCGATTGTTTTATCTGCGAGCTGATTTTGATGAACGTTTGACTGCTTTTTCTTCGCCAATGGCAAATTTTCAATTTCAGGTCATAAATCAGGAATTCCGGTCACCGGCGCTCACTTTCCGGCGTGACAAATTGACCTAAATTTAGGTTAAAAAGCTTCCTTTCATCGATTTATTTCAGGCGATTTATTTTTATAGGGAGAAAATGTGAGATTGATGCTTATTTTCAATTTGCAGTTCTGCTGAAAATGCTTCTGTTAATGAAACTGAATTAGCAAGGATTATATGCTATATGTTCTTTTTTCATATGATTTAGCTTTGGTTTAATTCAAGTAAGCATCTGTCTTTCACTTTTATAGCTCATATCTAGGGGAAATTTCTAATGACCTGTGTTTAACTGTAACTTTTTTATCGCTGCTGAAATTTTGTGAAGGAATATTGAAATGATACAGAATTTAGAATAACTATTCGAACTGTTCATTAGTTTGCTTGATACTTCAGGGTTGAAATTATGTCTATGTTCCTGGTTGTGGAAATGATTTAAGTAGTGAGAATACGTTAAAGTGCTTAAAGAAAGCCGTAGCGATGACTTTACTGTTTGATTCCTTATCAGTTACTGTCAGTTTAGAGGACTGCTTTTGCGGATTTGATTAAGTATAGGCCAATTTCTCTTGTTTTAGGCTCTATGAAAATGTTAGTAGATACACAGCTCATGAGAGATGCAAGTTGATGGTTGGTGACAATATGCAGGTGCTCCAGAATTATTTAGGTTTTGGTCTCAATTCAAAACAGTTACAATGAGATGTAATGCGTGCTGGCGTGAATTGGAAGGGAAGGCAATTACCACCACTTGTGGACACCTTCTTTGTATCCTCAAGAGTTCTGATACGTTTACAGTTTCTGTCACATTTTCCATTTAATTCGGTGTTTGGTAATATCATATTATCAGTATTCCTTAATTCATGAATAGGTCCCGAGGATGCCAATAAAATTCTCAGCAATGATGCTGCATGTCCAGTATGTGATCAGGTGCTATCTAAAAGGTCAGTGCCTATTGACATCAGATGTGCAAACAAGCATCTGCTCCGTCTTCCTCATTTCCTGAAATCGGATTTCAACTATATTGAATGTGTCTAATGCCTAGCAGCACCAATCAACTTAGTGACTAAGTATTCTCTCTTCATTTTGCAACACTCATTTACACAGTTTGTTTTCCTACGATAATATAGGTCAAAGCATGCTCATATTAACTCCCTTATATTTTTCATTACCAAAAAATGAGGTGGAGAATATGGCAAGGAACAGTAGCCTTAGATACCTATGATTGATTATGTGAACTTCTCATTTTCAGCCTTATGAAGCCTGTGGATATCAACCCAGGTGATGAATGGATCAATGTAAGATCTGTCCTCCCTATAGTGTCTTGACATGATAATTGTTTCTTTAGATATCTTAAGTGATTTTAAATTGAAACTGGATTCATTCCATGCATATTCTTGCAGATGGCCATGACGGGGGTTTCTCCACAGAACTGTATCCTGTTTTTGCATTTCAATTCGGTACCAGTTCAACTTTCGTTAAGTGAAATAATGATTTGCAGGACTTGTTAATATTGACAATTACTAATACGAACAGGGTAAATGTGTTGGTGAAAAAGAAGGAAACTGTAAATACCATGAATATAGTCAATGTCATTTTGCATAAGTTGTCTTACCTAGCATATATGCTGAGCTGGTGTGTCTAAGCAAAATAGGGTCTCTGGTTCTTATCAGCAAATGATCAATGCTGCTTCTCTTTGTGCACAACTATCTATGTGGATCACTTTGATTTCCTTAATTACACCTAGTGATGAAGAGTGCATACAGAAGTGTACTGTTTTACAATGGGCAAAAGGAACTGGAGATGCAATTCAAGATGAACAGAATAGTAGCTCAGTTGAGGCAGAAAAGTGAGTTGATGCAAGAAAAATTCACAGAGAAACTGGAGCAAGTGCACGGCGCATACCAGAAAATGGCCAAGAGGTGCCAGATGTTGGAGCAAGAGAATGAAAGCTTGGCTAAAGACAAGCAAGAACTACAAGAAAAATTTGCAGAAAAATCAAGGTTAGTCAGTCTGAACACCATTTTGCTTACCCGTGAATATGTTCAAAATGACTTTGGCATCCTTATTATTCTCCATTATTTCACAAAACCAGACAGAAAAGGAAACTTGATGAAATGTATGATCAACTGAGAAGTGAATATGAGATGCAAAAGAGATCAGCCATTCAGCCAGCATCGAATTACTTTTCACGGGCGGAGCCTGATATGTTTCCAAATCCCCCGATTATGATGGACAACAGAGACCCTATGAGAAAAGGTAAACATGTTCCTTTTACAAGATACAGAATGTGTTCCAATAAAAGCACATGTCTCAATTTCATTACCAGGCTTAGTTGAATGCCTTGTAAAATACCAGTTAACTTATTCATCGCAGATTGGTCGGTTTACCCTCCTGAAACTCCAGGGCCAAAAGAGGATGTCTGGCCAGCAGCAAGGCAGAACAGTGGTAACTCAGGTCCCTTTGACATTTCCAGCGGCTCGCCTGTCAAACCACCAGGGATTCCAATGGATGCTGGAAACAGGAGGGCTGGTGGCCATCCTGGTTTTGGCGTAGGGCCAGCTGCTGGAGGTGGAAACCCCTCGATGACACTGAGGAATCTCATCCTTTCACCAATAAGGAGACCTCAAATCTCTCGAAATCGCCCCCAGCTATTCACGTAAGAGAAATCCAATCCTTTACATTCACCGTGTAGTCCGTTATTTCAATAGTTGCATGATATCTTGGTTGGTTTTCCAGGTTGTAGACAAGTAGGGTTCTATCCAGTTCCCTGTTGCAGATGAAGAATATTTCCTTGGGGCCAAATAAGAATCACAATGCCAATTCTCATGTTTATAGTTTCCTTTCATACTGCTGGCGTGTTTCCTGCTGTCATTTTTATTTGATCGAGAGGTATATGTTGAAATGGATGCTTTGAAGCAGTTCCTTAAGGACAGTTTTCTGCAATGGTTTATATGTACAGCTCATTAAGCATATAAGTAGTACTTATAGATCCTTGTACAGAAGGTGTTTACCTTCAACTGCGAGCTGAATTTGACATTTCGGTTTAAATATCGCTCCATATGACAAAAGTGTAGATGAAATGCATATTTTATATGGTGAGCTTGGTGTAGTTTACCCAATTAATTTCAACAATTAGAGAACTGCACCAGAAACAGTACATTTGTTTCACTTATCCTGCTATAATCGTGTCTTTGTTGTAAAATTGAAGGCTAAGAGACAATACAAACATTTACTATCGATCAATCAATCTAAGTGCACGATCAAGAATTATTAAAGTTTCATTACAATATTCTTAGGTTTATTATCGATATATCTTCCAAGTTAATGATAAGGGAGAAAAAGATGAAAGAATTTTATAGGTCAAAATTTTATCTTATAAATCATGTATCTTTATCCCAAGTACAAATATATCTCTAAAGTTCTCAACGGTAAAAAAATTATGCATATAAGTCAAATATTTGACTCCACATTTTTGCATTAACATGACCATTTAATCTCATTTATAACATTCTCGTAATTTTCTTGATTTTTGATAAATAATATAACTAATAAATGATACAATATAATTTGTGAGATAACATATAACATCGTTAACATTTTACTCTAAATTAAATATTTGAAAGAAGTGTTGTTTTACCCCCAAGTATTTAAATAAGTGCTATTGTACCCCTATATTTTTCAAAAGTGCCATAATACCCCTCAAATATATAATTTGGGCATAATTTTCTTTTGTCAAGTGTAAAATGTCAAAAATACCCTCACTATTATTTATGTTAGTGCAGGATTTGGCACTGTTGTATGGGAACCGGATAATGTCTTCCAAGCACATATTAGATGCGCTTTCCTAAAAGAAATTTGCCGTCGTACTAAGAACAACAGGTTGCACGGTAACTCTTTTGAGATACGAAGAAGAATACATTGGATCTTGGTTGTTATCAAGAAACAATAACACAAGAGTTTGTATAGATTTATGTCTAAAAACAAGAAATAGTTCTGCAGTAAACTATTTCCAAAGCAAGTAAAGTAACTTGTATTCTAATCTTTTTCTCAGTTACTCATACATGTGGCTTACCACTCCTTACATAGGAAGTGATTCGTAATGATATCACTCTTCATATGATTTGTAAAGACACAACTCTACAAAGAGACACATTCAACTCTTGCATGCTACATTGAATGTTATGTTAATGGATCCAACCATTCACATTATTTATATAATTATTTATATATCCTCAAGTATACATACACTCAAACTCCTCAACTCCCGTGTATTATACTCCACATATATACAACGAATTCATTTTACTATAAATGTTCCAACAATCCTCCCCATTTATAGTATAAATGTTTCCAATTCGTAACCTTGCATTTTAGACAAAAATAAACAAGACTTATACTAAGTGAAAATTCAATCTTCGTGATATTTTCATTATGCATAACATACTTGACAGTATCTCGGATTGAAATTATTGACCAGGCATTGAATCATACAAGTTACAACCACTACGAAACACTGAAGATGTCATACACACAAATCTAAGACAAACTACAATGTATACTTGACTCCTTTTAAAATACAGGCCATGAGTCCATATCCATTTCATGACCCCAAACTTGGTGAAGCGGCCAAACCTCTTTACTCATATAGGTAAACCTTAAAATACCATGCTCCTGCAACTTGAGCAAATCTACCTAAGGTTTATTAAGATGATAATCAACCTCCCTTCATTGCAGAAATACATGCACTCGCCTAGGGATAAATACGGATTTATTGTGCACCAAATTTCAAGTAAATTTGGATCCTCATTTGAATTCAAGATCTTGCGTTATACAAGACGTCGAATTGAGTTTTCTTCACTTGTCCTTTAATTTGAGTTTGCAACCCATCTCTTTTACATATCAAATGTATTTGAATCCATTTAAATGCGACGCAATCCCTTTTCAAAGAAGAACCACCATAGTTCCAACATAAACACATGCTCTAGAGGCATTTCATATTGGATTTTCTCGAGCATTTCTTGTACTTCTATAACACCCAAAACAAGATGATTCCAGATTCTATTAAATCACAAATCTTTAAGATTTTGGATTTCTTTAAATTACATACAAGATTTTTCAGATTCCATCGAATCACAAATCTATTAGGTTTTGAATGTCTTTAGAAACCAAACAAGATTTTTAATTTTTAAATCCATTGAATCACAAATCTTTAGGTTTTGAATTTCCTCAAAATCAGACAAAAGATTTTCCAGATTCAATTAAACCACAAATCTACTGGGTTGAACAGACATTTATAACATAAAACAGTATTATTTCACTAATAATAATCAGAATTCTTAACATACCAAATTCACGTCAAATGGTTTCCTCATGGTTTATCAAACCAAAACCAAAAACACATTTTCTCGAGACATATGCCAAAAAAATAAATACACTTCACCTTAGAATCATATGCTCATTCATGAAATTAGGTTATCATAAATAACCAATTATTTTACAATAAAATAACTAAACCCACATGTCATGTACATTAGTTCAAATTTACAAAGTGCAAATCATGACTTTAACCACAATTGCATAAATAAAACATGCAATTTTCAAACATGACTTCAACAATAGCAATAAATTGCCAATTCAACTAAAACATGATTTTCTCTTTCATGAAGCCAAATCATATATATATATATATATATATATACATGTATGTATGTATATATATATATATATATATGTATGTATATAGTTTAGGGCTGACTGCTTTAGGGGGAGAGGGGCTCGGGGAGAGGGGGATGCCCCCTCCCGCCCGGGCGCGACCTAAAAGAAAAGACCCCCTTGTTGATCAACCCTCTTTGTTGAAGGTCCTACCTTAACAGTCGATCATGCGACAGTCGATCTGTCCATCCGACTACTATATATACATATATATTTATTTACCACCATAATTAATTTTTTCAATGTAATTAAGCAAACCCATTATATTTATAGCCGATCATGCATATAAAGAATTCAACAATTCAACTTGTGCTAATAAAGTGATCACAAGTATATTATTATTCAAACTCCATGCAAATCATGCAAAACAAATTAATTAACATAATATTAAACACAACATAATACTTACTTAATTAATTATTATAAATCAAAAGATTCCATCACCTTTCAATTTATATCAAGTAATCACTTTATTTATATAAAATATAAATAAGAATTAAATCAAAACTCAAAGTGCTGGCAATTCCATTTCATGATTTTGTTGATTCAACTATGTGCTACTCAAACTCCTCCCCTCATAGTAGTAGACCTGTTTTGACCAGACTACACTTGCAATACGTCAAAATGCATTCCATATAATTTTTCAACGCGCATACTCTTCAACTCGTTATCATAAACAAAGAGTAGTCATCTCTATCGAAAAAGAAGCCATTATCCACGTATAAATTTCTTTTAGATTGTTAGTGCAGGATTTGGCACTGTTGTATGGGAACCGGATAATGTCTTCCAAGCACATATTAGATACGCTTTCCTAAAAGAAATTTGCCGACCCACTAAGAACAACAGGTTGCACGGTAACTCTTTTGAGTTACGAAGAAGAACACATTGTATCTTGGTTGTTATCAAGAAACAATAACACAAGAGTTTGTATAGATTTATGTCTAAAGACAAGAAATAGTTCTGCAGTAAACTATTTCCAAAACCAGTAAAGTAACTTGTATTCTAATCTTTTTCTTAGTTATTCATACATGTGGCTTACCACTCCTTATATAGGAAGTGATTCGTAAGGATATCACTCTTCATATGATTTGTAAAGACACAACTCTACAAAGAGACACATTCAACTCTTGCATGCTACATTGAATGTTATGTTAATGGATCCAACCATTCACATTATTTATATAATTATTTATATATTCTCAAGTATACATACACTCAAACTCCTCAACTCCCGTGTATTATACTCCACATATATACCACGAATTCATTTTACTATAAATGTTCCAACAATTTAATGGTAAAAATAAAAAATTTTAGGATGAAAATGCCCCAACCAAATCAATGAATAATCCTCCCCTACCTAATTATTCATCTAATTCCCGCTTCCCTTTTACCTCCACACCCAATTAAGCAAGACAATCCAAATCCATACTACCAGTCACCGTTACTTTATCGGATGAACGCGTTTGAAGTTTAGGGGACCAAAACCACCGTGCCCATAAATTAGTGTGAGCCGGGGGACCGAAACCGCCACATCCAGTAATAATTAGCGTGACTAGCTCAAATTACTAAAGAAGAGAATAGAGTTGGTGAGATTATGGTAAGTTCACCAATATTTTCAATTTGTTGAGTTTTTGGATATAAAGGTTAACTTTTTTCAATACTGGCCTGCTAGATTCAGTCCGTATTTTGCTTATTTGCACTTCGTATTTTCGTTATATAATCATATATACAATAATTATGATATATAAATGTTTTGTAAGTGTATGCAATAGAAGTAATATATATACATATGTGATTCATATGTCTGATATACATAATTATTGATCATTTCGTATATATCGAAGACATATTTTTATTTTGGACTACAAAATAAGCAAAATACGGACTTCATCTAGCATGCCCCTTTCAATAATATTGTGCATTTATTCTGTAATTCGGTAATATTGATTTCTTGAAATTCTTTTATGCCCGTGAGCATTTGGGTCAAGGGAAAAAAAAAACCCAACAAGTGAGGGTAAATTTGTCTTTTAGTTCAAAATTCTGTTGAAAAATTGGCTTTAGGGGTACACTTCTTTAATCAATGTAATTATAGGGGTACATCAACACTTTTAAATAATTCAAGGGTACATTGACACTTTCTTATAAATTTTGGGGTATTTCAGCTTTAACCCTAAATATTTTGTTGATTTTTAGTCAAATGTTTTAAAAGCATTCAAATATATTTATAGAGAAATCTAGTGACTAAATTTCAAAAAATGACTCCAACATTGGTAGAAATATCAATTTTAGGACCCAACATTCAAAAGTGTCAATATTTGGTACCAAACATTCTGAGAATGTCAATTTTAGGACCCAACATTCAAAATGGTCAATATTTGGTACCCAACATTCTGAAAATGTCAATTTTTGGACTTTCATAAAATTCACCTATTAGATCTATTAATTTCAAGGGCATTTTGGTAATTTTCATAATGAATAAAAGATTAAAATTTATAAATCCACCAAAATCACTCATCTCATCTTCCCCAAAAATCCCAATTGACATTTTCGACTAACTCTTTTTGTAATTCCACTGCTAGCCATGTGCCCGCATTACCTCGTCACTACCGGAGCCTAGTAACAGTACCATTTGTTTACCCACATCTTTATCCTATCCATCAAGACGAAAATGAAATGTTTCCCATAAATTCAAATCTATGAATTCAGGTCTCGTCTAACTATAAGATGCGCCAATGGTGGTATACATTTTGGACATCGATATACTCCTAGATATTATAGTAGAGGAAAATGTCAAAAATGCCCTTGAAATTAATAGATCTAACATGTGAATTTTATGAAAGTCCAAAAATTGACATTTTCAGAATGTTGGGTACCAAATATTGACCATTTTGAATGTTGGGTCCTAAAATTAACATTTTCAGAATATTGGGTACCAAATATTGACACTTTTGAATGTTGGGTCCTAAAATTGACATTTCTACCAATGTTAGGGTCATTTTTTGGAATTTAGTCAAATCTAGTGGTCTAGCCCACTTGGACAAAGTCCTTCCCATAAGGTTTTGACTGGAGAGAGGTTCAGGGTTCAAATCCCCCAACAAACCCCCATGTGATTTCTTCCGGTCTCTCCAAGTCTCCTTTTCCATGTGGCGTGCTCAAGTGAGTATCGCATCAAGTCTCCTTTTTCATGTGGCGCTGGAGAGAGGTTCAGGGTTCAAATCCCCCCAACAAACCCCCATGTGATTTCTTCCGGTCTCTCCAAGTCTCCTTTTCCATGTGGCGTGCTCAAGTGAGTATCGCATCAAGTCTCCTTTTTCATGTGGCACTGGAGAGAGGTTCAGGGTTCAAATCCCCCCAACAAACCCCCATGTGATTTCTTCCGGTCTCTCCAAGTCTCCTTTTCCATGTGGCGTGCTCAAGTGAGTATCGCATCAAGTCTCCTTTTTCATGTGGCGTGCTCAAGTGAGTATCGCATCAAGTGTCAAATGGCGCACCGCATCAGCGTATCCTTATATATATATATATATATATATATATATATATATATATATATATATATATAAAATAATAAAGAGAAAAATAAAAGTCTTAAAAAGAAATTTTGATTTTCGTAATACGTGACATCTATTTGAATGCCGCCTAATTTCATGAAGCCCAAACGTGCTCTCTGAAAGATCGCCTAATTTCAATTTGAAAACTCTTTTCGTTGGAAAATTGAAATCGAAAAGCTTCCCAAATCGTCCCTCTCCGGCTCCAGCGGCCACCGCTTCACCGCCGTCGGCAGCTCCCGGAAAACCTAATCATTCCCATTGAGAATTAGTTGCAGCCCGCCGGAGAAAAAAATATGGCGATGAAGCGGCTGTTACTGTTACTGAAGCCGCTGGATGTGTACCCAAGTGCAAATGGCCTATCTCATCGCTCTATCAACCCCAAAGTACGTACCTTTACATCACTTCTCATTAGATTAATCTACCATGATGCATGCACTATAACTGTTTGATTATATGTCACAGTGAATGAGTTTGATGTGGATTCTTTTGAACGTTTTTTTTTTTGTTGATTTTGTGTTAGGTGGTTAGTTATCTGGAGGACAGGAGAAAAGTTCACAATGATGCTATAAAGTTTTGTCAGAATGTGATGAGGACTAAGTATTCAGATTGCGAAACTGTGTTTAGGAATCATATCTCGGAGCCCGTTCGCGATGTGGATCTTGTTGTAACCATTGGAGGTGATGGCACTTTGCTGCACACAAGCCATTTTGTTGATAGCTCAGTTCCAGTTCTCGGGGTCAATTCTGACCCCACGAATGCTAAAGAGGTTAAGCTCATATCTGTCTGAGTTAGGCTGTTTGGATTATTTTTCTCTACGGTGAAATTTACAGTATTAATGTTTTAGGTGGAAGAGCTAAGTGGGGAATTTGATGCTACAAGGAGCACTGGATTTCTATGTGCAGCGAAGGTGGATAACTTTGAAAAGGTAAATCTCCCTATAGCTTTACTGATATATTTGCGTTCATCTATGATGCCTATATGATGACATAGTAATATTTTGTTAACTGGAAGTTATAAGAAAGTAGCTTTTCTGTGTTCAGTTATCTTACTCTTTCGTCGATTGCTGTATGAACATGATTTTCCACTGTATGTTTCATTTCTTGAAAGTGATTACTGGCATCTGTTTCTCTTATTGCCTGTATTGAATTGAATAAACCAGTTCAAGATGTTGCATTTTAGAATCTTTAGGAAAGTAGCTTTCTGTGTTCAGTTATCTTACCTTTTCGTTGACTGCTGTATGAACATGATTGTCCACTGCATGTTTAATTTGTGAATGTAATCACTGGCATCTGTTCGTGTCTTGTTGTCTGTTGGATAAACCAGTTCAAGATGTTGCTGAATAAAGTAGCTTTCTGTGTTCAGTTATCTTACTCTTGCGTTGAATGCTGCATAAACACGATCTCCAATTCTCCATGTTGATTGTCCACTGTATTTCCTGAATGTGATTACTGGCATCTATTCATCTCTGTTTGTCTGTATTGAATTGGATGAACCAGAAGATGTTGCATTTAGTCCTGATTCATATCTCTTGATGTATTTGCACTTATCATAGTGTCAGTTTACTCGCATGTGCTTGAAAGTTCAACTCAGGAAGGCTTTTCATCCTGCAGATGATGGATGACATCCTGAATAATCGCACAGCGCCTTCTGAAGTTGCAAGGATGTCAATCCGTGTCAACTCTCAACAGCTCACCACACCCGCCCTTAATGATGTTTTGATTGCATATCCTTGTCCTGCTACTGTCTCAAGGTTCTCATTCAGGCAAGTGGTTCCCTCATGTTCTGAAGACTCTGACCAATGCCAAGATTAAACTTAAGCTTTTCAGTGTAGAATCTGTTGCCTAAATTATTTACCATTTGTGGTTTCAGAATCTGCAAACAAGAGGAGCAATGTTCGTCACTAGTGAGCAGTAGATCGAGTGGTTTCAGAGCGTCAACTGCTGCTGGATCAACAGCGGCAATGCTTTCAGCCGGTGGATATCCGATGCCAATTTTGTCCCGGGATCTGCAATACATGGTAAGAGAACCAATATCTCCTAGTGTGAGCAGCATCAGTCATATGCATGGAGTTGTGAAGGATGAAGATTCAGTGGAGATCAAATGGTTTTCTAAAGAAGGAATGATTTACATAGATGGTACTCATAGCATATGTGGAGTTAAGTATGGGGATACAGTTGTGCTGTCTTCTAAGGCTCCAAGGCTGAGATTATTTCTACCTTCACATTTGTTATCTTGAGCTGCATGACAAAATGTTGGTAATATATGCAGTTTGTACAAATAAAAATTCATTGCTTTGTTGATCGACATCAATCAGTTAGCAATTGAAGTTATTTAATTTACTTTTTTTATATATATAAGTACTAATACTGATGGATTAGTACACTACCATCTTTTAGCTTCTTTCTCCCTTTGTCTTTCTTCGCGAGACCAGACACACCCATCCTGATAGACGATTTAAACTGATCCGAGTTTCTGTCAAACAGATTTTTTACTTGGGACTACTTGAGGAGTGCACCTTTGCCATGGTATAAGATTTATTAGTGTTTTACCACTCATCTTATATGATGATTTAGTATTGAGACTGTAGCTTTAGGAGAAGAGTGTAGACTGAAGACATGTGAAATTTGATGTTCGAAAGAGGGAAACTATGAAAATCAGGACATGCTCCCTAAATGACCACTTTAGCTTGTGTTTTAGCGAAACTACAAATTCCACAAATCATCTTACTTAGTATAGGATACATTTCCACGGCGCATACTAAGAAAATGTTGAATTCAGATTACTTGCTCCTTGCACTGGTTGATATATAATCCTAAAAAAAACAGTAAATCCTAAAAAAGTTACAAACCAGTTGAAGTAGTGAAATTCAAAAGCAGAGCAACATTTAAGGAAGAAATAACAGGTGAGAATAACACCATAAGATTCTAAATCGGCGGGCTGTTATTGTGAAACGACACCGACAGCACAGTTATTCAAGCCAAGCCAGAAATAGTATATACACATATTAAAGATTTGTTACTTAAAAGGGGAAGCATTTTGTCGTCCGCGAAAAAGACAACTAACTGTATGGATGCTGGCTCAATGAAAATTGAAGCATATCAAAGAATTCTCGGATAGAAAATCATTTTGATTGATTTGATGGTCTAATTGCAAAAATGACATTCACAATCATAAGTCAAAGGTAGAGCAATTGATCCCGTCGCAATTGTCCAAATATATTACATAGTATTGCTATCAAACTAGGGGCAACATCTTATCCACATCAGGTGTATATGCTGGCTTCATCCCAATCGTTACAAACAGACAAAAATGAGATCTAGAAAACTAAGAATTGTTCCCACAACTCTAGCTCTTGACATATCCAGTATCTTAGACATCACATTCCGGGGATATTGGGCACATGAATTGCTCCAAATCAGCCAAACTGCAACTCAAATCATCTTGATCATGAACTTGTATTCGGACTCTTTGGAATAACTTGATGAAGCCTTGTTCCGGGGCATCAGCATATGTGGAACTTGCTCCAAATTCTTCTTCATCTTCCGAGAAAGTTTGCCAATCTCAGAAGATATCTCTCGCCTCTTCATTTGACAAGATCTTCCCGTCGAAAATTTACTCTTTTTCCGTTGACATTGATCGGAAAGAGTAATCCCCGGAAACAGCATCGATGCCTCATTTTTTCCGCTGAAATTGATCTGGGAGACGAGAGTTTCCAGGCTGCACTCTTCCAACATATTGTTGGGCTTGATTTGAACGTTCTTCATCTTCTTAGAAGAAGATGGGTTAAATTCTGGGAAATTACTTAGTTATGGTTTTGGAGAGAGTTTGTTTGGTTTTCTTGGATAAGAAAGGAGATTATGATTAATTAGGGTTCTATCCTTGTCTATTTATACTATAGTCTAACCAGATTCTTTCCATAGTTAAATTAATCTCTGGTAAATTTTTCTTTGACTTGGTCCAAATCCCGGTTAATTTTACTGTCACAATTAGGCTTCTTGGCAACGGTATTACTTGTCTTTTACCATGGAAGGTTAGACTGTTAGAGCTAGTTGCGTCAATGAGAACTAGTATAGAAAAAGAAGAGCATATAGGCTATTTCTCACAAGAAAAACATTGCCACAATTGGAATGAGTCCATTCCAAACATTTAAGCACACCAGGCAAAGCATTGTTAATCATAAAAAAGCTACATACCAGTTGAAGTAGTGAAAATCAAAGTAGTTTAAGTAGTGATGTAGAAAGCTACAAACCAGTTGATGTAGTGAAATTCAAAGGTAGAGCAAAATTTAGCAAGAAACAACATAAGAGAAAAAAACACCATAAGATTCTAAATCGGTGGAAGTGCCATTGTGAAACGACACCGGCAACACAGTTATTCAAGGCAAGCCAAAGATAGCGTATGCACATATTACAGAATTGTTACATGCAAGGGGGAAATCATTTTATCGTGCGCGAAAAAGACAACTAGATTCAATGAAAATAGAAGCATATCAAAGAATTCTCTGATAGAATATCATTTTGATTCATTTGACGGTCTAATTACAAGCATGACATTTACTAATCCTATTAAAAAGGTAGAGCAACTGATTCAGGTTCAATTGTTCAAACCAAATATATAGTATTGCTACCTAACTAGGAGCAACATATTATCCAACAGAAAGTGTTTGCGTTGGCATCATCCCAATCGTTACAAACAGACAAAAATGAGATCTACAAAACTAGGAATTGTTCCCATAGCTCTAGCTCTTGATCATATCCAGTACCTTGGACATCACATTCTAGGGATGTTGGCACATGAATTGCTCCAAATCAGCCAAACTGCAACTCAAATAATTTTGATCATGAACTTGTATTCCGACTCTTTGGGAATAACTTGATGAAGCCTTGTTCCGGGGCATCGGCATATGTGGAACCTGCTCCTTTGGAACCAAATTCTTCTTCATCTTCCTAGAAAGTTTGCCTATCTCAGAGGATATCCCTCGCCTCATCATTTGACAAGATCTTCTCGTCGAAAGTTTACTCTTTTTCCGTTGACATTGATCGGAAAGAGTAATCCCCGGAAACAGCATCGATTCTTCTTTTTTCTCCGTTGAAATTGATCTGGGAGACGAGAGTTTCCAGATTGCACTCTTCCAGCATATTGTTGGGCTTGATTCGAACGTTCTTCATCTTCTTAGAAGAAGATGGGTTGAATTCTGGGAAATTACTGAGATGTGGTTTTGGAGAGAGTTTGTTTAGTTTTCATGGATAAGGAAGGAGATTATGATTAATTAGGTAGAGCAACTGATTCAGCCTCAATTGTTCATACCAAATATATAGTATTGCTACCTAACTAGGTGCAACATCTTGTCCACCAGCAAGTGTTTATGCTAGCATCATCCTAATCGTTACAAACAGATAAAAATGAGATCTAGAAAACTAAGAATTGTTCCCATAGCTCTATCTCTTGATCATATCCAATACCTTGGACATTACATTCCGGGGATGTTGGGCATATGAATTGCTCCAAATCAACCAAACTGCAACTCAAAACATCTTGATCACGAACTTGTATTCCGACTCTTTGGGAATAACTTGATGAAGCCTTGTTCCGAGGCATCGGTATATGTGGAACCTGCTCCTTTAGAACCAAATTCTTCTTCATCTTCCAAGAAAGTTTGCCTATCTCAGAAGATATCCCTCACCTCTTCATTTGACTCTTCACATTGAAAGTTTACTCTTTTTCCGTTGACATTGATCGGAAAGAGTAATCCGTGGAAACAGCATCGAGGCCTCCTTTTCTCCGCTGAAATTGATCCAGGAGACGAGAGTATCCAGGCCGTACTCTTCCAGCATATTGATGGGCCTGATTCAAACGTTCTTCATCTTCTTAGAAGAAGATGTGTTGAATTCTGAGAAATTATTGAGATGTGGTTTTGGAGAGAGTTTGTTCGGTTTTCTTGAATAAGAAAGGAGATTATGACTAATCAGGGTTCTATCCTTGTCTATTATACTATAGTGTAACCCGGTTCCATTTATAGTTAAACTAATATCTGGTTAATTTTTCTTTGACTTGGTCCAAATCCTGGTTAATTTTAATGTCACAATTGGGCTTCTTGGCAAGGGTATTACTGTTGTTTACATGGGAGGTTACAATGTTAGAGCTAGCTGCGTCAATGAGAACCAGAATAGAAAAATGAGAGCATGTAGGCTATTTCTCACTTATTAGGATATTTTGTTATGATTTGATAATATTCTATTGTATATGAATTAGGAAGTTACAGTTGTGTGCCTAGTAGGATTATGACTGTGTATTAGTGTGTATAGATATACCTACTTAGTTTATTTTTGTACTCTACCTATAAATGTTGTACCCTCATATCAATACAATCATAACATTCTACCGTATTCATTCTTTACATGGTATAAGCTTATAATGATCCAAAGACCTTCGAAATAACAATCCTTTCCTGAGATAAATATGTATTTCTTTCTGATCAATTTAGCCCTCTTTGATTACCATCGCCCGGATTTGTCCAATTGCTCCATCGCTTCCGTTTCTTCCAACTTCGACGGATCCAGTCGCAGGTCCTGCGCGTGCCTACACGCACCGTACTTTGGAGGATACAGTCGCATGTGATAGCGCGTACCGACACGCGCCACGGCTGTTTGACTCGGCCGCCTCGCCTCGCGCGTGCCCATACGCGCCTGTTTCGGCGCGTCCGTCTCTCTGCATGTGTTAACACGCGTCCTTGCCCATGCTCGGCCAGTTCCTCTCTCCTCTGCTGCGTGTGAAGACACGCGCGCCGCCGCCAGAATTTTTTAAAAAAACCATGATGATGAATGTTGTATTGCATAGTTCTCGACAAGCCCAACTTTCACCCTCTGCTGTGCTTCGCCAACTGCCTCCAGGAACGCCATTTTCTGCTTCAGCCACTGCTCCATCAATTGTTCCGCCACCACCAGGATTCGCTTCATCTGCCGTCCCATCTGATTTTGATCGATCATCTGTTGGTGGTTGTTTAACTGATGAACAATGGAGTATGGCCTTAACTCTTTTTACTAAGCTGAATAATTCTTCTGGCAATATGTCTGGTAAGATGGTTTTACCTTAAAAACTTGATTCGGGAGCTTCCGATCACATGACTGGGGTTAAAGATGCTCTATCTGATATTGTTACTGCTGATAGTACTGTTGATGTTGCCTTACCTGATGGAACGATTTCTTCTTCTATTGAATTTGGAACTCTTACTTTTGGTGGAATTCAGCTTCCTCATGTCCTTTATATACCTGTATTACGTTGTAATTTATTATCTTGTTCTAAATTGCTTGGCTCATTAAATTGTCTTGCTTTGCTCACGGAAGATTTTTGCATAATACAGGAAATCAGTTCGAGGAAAGTGATTGGTGTGGGTGAACAGTATGGTGGGTTAATTGACTTCGCACATGTTGGGGACCAGTCGACTAAGACTACCAGTATAAGTGCACCGGCGTTGGAGCCGAATCGTGCCGCTGTTGTGTCTGCTACTTCCGATCTTTGGCATCAACGTTTTGGACATCCATCCTCCACGGTTTTGTATTCTCTCTTTCCTTCTGGTAATGATAAAGTGAGTGCTCTCTGTACCGTTTGTTATAGAGCAAAGCAGACCAGACATAGTTTTCCTATGAGTTCTTCAATAACTCGTGAATGTTTTGACTTGATACACTATGATGTTTGGGGGCCTTATAGCTCTCCTTCTACTAGTGTTGCTTATTATTTTTTAACCATCGTTGATGATTATTCTAGAGCGGTTTGGGTTCACTTGCTTACTGCGAAATCCGAAGTGGCTTATAGGTTTAAGCATTTTTGTGCTCTAGTAAGTACCCAGTTTAGTCGCCATGTTCGATCTGATAATGGAACTGAGTTTTTACATTTGCGGTTCTACTTTGCTGAATCTGTTGTCCTGTTTGAGACTTCCTGCGTTGACACACCACAACAGAATGGACGAGTGGAGCGCAAGCACCTACCAATTCATCATCTCCAGACCCCACTACCGTCCCTATTTGTCCTGTTCGGTTCATCACACGAGAAAGGAAACGACCGGGATACCTGAATGAATTTGTTTGTTCTGTCACTGCTGCTAATAAACCCCCCACAAAGACATCGGCCGCTCAAGTTATTCATACTACAATTTTCACTACACGTACCTTTCATTGAACTAATACCAAAGTAAATTTACATTAAAAGTGTCTTATACATGATAAAATTAACATAATCATTATAAAAATCAGTATTAAAAGTATAAATTTGATGTTTTAAGGCAATTTTCATAATATTTATACATTTCAACGCTAACTAAATCATTGAAACGAGAGCGACGTGGCTCTTCCTCACCCTGACAAGTGTTTAAATTTGAAATTGGGCTTTTTTCGCTCAAAACTTTTGAAAAACCTGTTACAAACCCACCCGAAAATTCAAAACTAATGGGCTCAAAATGAAGACAGTCAACATACTCAAAAGTCCAAACTATCATTTCAACAGATTGTAACCTGAATCGTTGAAACAATTTTTTTTGTGGATTTGTGGAATCCATGAGATCAAACAAATCACAAAATTTAATTGACCATCGCAACTATTTCTGTTAGACTATGTCCATTCAAAAAAGCCCGCTATTCTAAACCTATCAAAACCCTCAAAAACTTTTGAGCCCAGTCAAACATATTGAATGATTGACTTGGTCAGCCTTAAAGATTTCAACGACTGATATCAGATTCGTTGAAATTAGACTGGGACTCTCAAATAATTCAACTCTTCATTCGATCAACACCGCCATGTCAGCAAGCCTCCTTTGGTCAAACTTAAATGTTTTTGTTGACCAGTGAAAATTTGAGTGATGAACAGTGTTAACCGTTGAAACGCGTTATATATCAACAAAAATGTCACAACTCATTGAAATAAACCCGTGTTTTTCTGATAGTGCATGAACATCACAGAGTGATTACAAAAGAGAGGCCTGAGCCTTCAAAAGAAATAATGCAGTAGCAGAATCTTAGCAACATATAGAGAGAGCTATAAACTAGTCTATACTAACTAAGAGAAACCATGAGCACTTTGTCTAATTCAGGGCATGTTAGTGAAATACAAGTACAACACAAAGCGGCACCAAGTTAGATAAGGTGATGGAGCTCTAGGAGCACAGAAATCCACAGACTGAGCATAGGTGGTTTGATTCAGAGACCTGAAAATAGGGAACATGATCAGGGGCGGAGCTAGGAATTTAATATGTGGGGGGCCGGAACTTAATAATTTGATTTAGCTATTAAAATAATGTAGAATACGACAATTCATTGAAATATGAAAAAATTGAATTAATACAATAAAGACAAACATTGTTAGATAAATTTAAAAAGTGATGATTTTAACATCATATATGTGAATCACTATTGAAGTCGCACATTTCTCTCTGAAAGCTCACTAAAAGTATCGAAATGATTGAATCAATACTGACTGTCTCGGCGATCTCCTTTTCGATATAAACTAATAAATGATTTCGCAAAAATTCACAATTTTCATTGCTGAAAAAGCTCATTCCGATGTTGCAGTAAATGCTAGAAGAGTCAATATAAGGCACAGTAGTCTATTTATACTTTTTAGTAGATAAAATCCAACTCATAATCGGATTAATAATCTGATAAAATTAAAACTCGATTCACATTATAATATAATATTACATTATTAAAAATATATGCAACTACCTTAATTGTTTAAAAATAAAGTAAAATTTAATAAATAAATGAATCTATTCCTATATGGATTCATACACCGATTACTTTTTTACTCAAAGAAAATATTGCCTATATAGTAATCAATTAGGATTTGAAGAAAAAGTTACAAATTCATTATATTGTCACTATATAAAGAATCCTATTTTTAGTGTGTTTGATTGTAGTCTCATTCTTCTTATAACTAATACTCTCTTTTTACGTGTACTAAAAAAAATCTTCCCTATTTTTAGTTAATAATATCATGTGAAGGGCCACATAATCTAACACACCAAATAAAACACTAACTATAATACATATACTTAGGGATATTTTCCTAGTTGAGGGGCGGGCCCCACTCGGTCCCCCCTGTCCTCCGCCTCTAAACATGATCCATGTGCAGTTGCAGAGAAAAGTACCAAGCTTGATTCGGACTGGGCAGCTTGTTCGCTTACTCGTCGTTCATTGTCTAGATATTTTGTTATACTTGGTGATTCACCAATTTCTTGGAAAATGAAGGAACAACCAACTGTTTCTTGTTCATCTGCTGAAGCGGAGTATCGGGCAATGACTGCTGTTTGTTGTGAACTTATATGGCTCAAGTCTTTTATGTCATCTTTAGGAGTTACACATTCTGCTCCTATGCGACTTTTCTGTGATAGTCAAGCTACCATTCACATTGCAGCAAATCCGGTGTTTCATGAGAGGACAAAACATATTGAAGTGGATTGTCACTTTGTTCGAGACCTTGTTCAGTCAGGCGCTGTTGCTATGTATCATATTCGTACTTTGGACCAGCCTGCAGACATTTTCACTAAAACTCTTGGCAAACATCAGTTTTAACAATTATTTGGCAAGTTGGCGTTCTGAATCTTCATGCTCCAACTTGAGGAGGAGTATTAGGATATTTTGTTATGATTTGATAATATTCTATTGTATATAAATTAGCAAGTTACAGCTGTGTGCCTAATAGGATTATGACCGTGTATTAGTGTGTATAGATATACCTACTCAGTTTATTTTTGTACTCTATCTATAAATGTTGTAACCTCGTATCAATACAATCTTAACATTTTACCGTATTCATTCTTTACATCACTGTTAAGCCAACTATAAGACACTGTTCTTGAAAGGCTCATATACGTTATTCCATTTGGAAAGAGATACATTCTTCTTTTTTGCCTTTTATACAATAAGAATCTAGTCCTGGTTGATATCAAAAATGACATATCTTTTGAGATTTCAAAGGAAAAACTGTTAAGAGCTAAAACACAACTTCCTTTCCACAATCCGACTATAGAACATGAAATTATGAAATAGATGATGTTGTATAAGATTCTTGGTTGAAGTTGGTAATGGTAGCAGCGGAAAGAATGGGTTTTGGTGGAATTGGCAAGGACTGAAGGCTACCTTCCAGCATCTCCACTACCTTGTTAATGGATGGTCTTTCAGATGGATTGGCTTTGATGCACCACAGTCCAACATAAATAATCTTCATTGCGCTCTCTTTTTCATCTTCACCAACAACACTTTGAAGTGGAAGGTCCTTTCCGAGTTCCACATGCTCATATATCCAGTTAGGGAAATAGTTTTCGCTCGTTTGCAGTGAATCCATCTCTAGTTTTCTTGTCAGCCCGACCATTTCTAGAACCATCATTCCATAACTATACACATCTGATTTATGAGACACGCCACCAAAACCGGGAGTTACCATCTCCGGGGCAATATATCCCGCAGTTCCCCTTGGTCCCTTTGTTGACAGTATACTTTGCTTCTTCTTGCACAGTCTGGCTAGACCGAAATCACTTATCTTGGGGCAGAAATCAGCGTCCAAAAGTATGTTTTGAGGCTTGATGTCAAAATGGACTATTCTAGTGTTGCAACCTTGGTGTAGGTATTCCAGTCCCCTCGCGATTCCCACGACTATCTCATACAATAGCTTCCATTCAAGACGCGATGGCTGATTTTCGCCAATGAATCTGTCCAAGGATCCATTCTGCATAAACTCGTAGATCAAAGCTCTCTTGTTCCTGCTGCAACAGAACCCTAATAGAGCAACAACATTCATATGAGAAGTTTTGCTGATAGCAGCTACTTCATTCATGAAGTCCTCTCCATTTCCCGTACTATCATTCAGTACTTTCACTGCTACATCGCGACCGTCAGGCAGCTTGCCTTTGTAAACGTGACCAAAACCTCCATGACCTAATTTATTAGAAAATGAATCTGTGAATTTCTTGATTTCTGAATAAGTGTATAACTTGGGAGTGATGGATGCATAGTTTCTCAGGAATTCTTCAACGTGTTGGTTGATTCCTTCAGTTGAATTCCAGCTCTCACAGCAGGAGTATTTCTTGGCTACGCAATAAATCATCACACTAATCATTAACAGTGGAATACCTACTGACAGGCCTGCATTAACAGCAAGTTAAATCGAAGTTTTGAAAAACATTCTGAAAGATGCAAAATTTTTTTTATTTCTTTTAAACAACAACAACAACAACATTACCAATAATCAATGGTCTACGGTTCCCATTTCGCTTCTCTGTGATATAATTTCATGAGAAAATAGAGCAATATTAGGGACTATAGTGAGACATTTCTTCAATCATAATAAAGTTCTACTAAGAGCATATTTTGCTCAAGTTATAATAAAAAATAATTAGTTCAACTGTTTAATAAAAAATTGGCTCAATTTTTTTTCAACTGTTTGAGTCATTAGTCCTATTTTTTAGTACTTTAATTCCTTTACAAATTTTATTTATTTAGTTAAAAATTTCGAATGAACTAATTGAGTCAGAAATACAAACAAATGGTCACAAACACACAGATTATTCTGATAAATATTTGAGAATCATTCGTCCGACCATGGATTTATGATAGGATATTCTCATTCAAGATTTTATAAAATAAAATGTTGATATTTATTTAGAAAATAAAGAAAACAATATACGAAAAATTGAACAGAACTGAAAAATTTTAGATATATTTATAGTTGAAGTGATTTTAAAAAATTAAATATTTAAATTTGAACCAACTAAATTAAATATACGGAATTGAACCGAAAAATATACATATATAATAATATATATAATTGAGGTGAACAGGTTTTTTTCTTTAAAAAAACCTTAGAAAGAGAACATGAAGGAAATACAAATATATGTAGTACTGCAGTTGTAAATGGAGACAAACCGAATGGGCTTGTTGTAGGGGCTGGAGCAGTGAGTGTGAGCGGTGGAGGTGATATAGCTGGGCGCGATGGAGGGGAGTATGGGAGTACAACACTGCCGGTTGTCGGCGGTGATGACGATGGAGGGGCGATGACAGTGCGTATAGGTGATGATGGAGATCCAGGGGCGATGACAGTGCGTATAGGTGATGATGGAGATCCAGGGGCGATGACAGTGCGTATAGGTGGTGTGGATGGGGAGCTGTTCGGAGCACTGCTGACTACGGCGAGATTGCCGGTGCTAAGGGAAGCTGATGAACCGGTGCCGCTGCCCAAACAACGAGCAATCTTTCTGCCGTGGCATGGCGGAATGTTATTCTGGGACGATGACTCCGAGATGTAAAACAAAGACAAGATTGTGATGATAATCACTGTCATTTTGTTGAGCTGAAAATTAAAGCAGGTGATCATCAGTACAGGCACTGCGTAAACTAGACTTGCAATTTCTCCCATCTTCACTTTCTTTCTTTTTGACTAGACCAACCAAAGGAGTGATATTGACGGCAATGTTTAATAACTCAAATTACTAAAATAATCAACTCCACACTAGAACCACGAAAAATGTAAATGATATAAAATGTGCTTAATTATAATTTACCAAGTTTTGGATGAGAGCGTCAAACCATAAATTAATGATAGGACAAATGCGTTTTTATATGTTTATTAGAATATATAACTGGAGTGTTTGTAACATGTATTTATCGTTTTAATTCAATTTATTCATTTACAAAATTTTAATAATTCACAAATACAGAAAAATACAAGAAAACTGAACTAATTATTAGGGTAAACACTAATATAGACTTTTCCATGTAAATATTGATTATATAGACAGAAACACTGACTATATAGATCTTAATTTATAATATTTAAATAATTTTTTAACCAAAAGTACCATATTAAGAGTCTAATGAAACAACCATATAAATATAACTCATAAAAATGTGAAATAAAAAGCGATCATATCATAACCTTATAATATTAATCAAACTTTCTCTTTATAATTATATGAAATAATCAAATACAATTCTACTAGTTTATTTAAAACCGCTCTGAAATAAAATGTAAAACAAATCATGAAGAAAACTTGATATAAGAAAAAACACTTGCCATTTATATTTTAATTCACCAGGTTTTTTACTATACACATATGCAAGGGTAGCTATAATTACTGGGTTCATGCTAGTTTCACTTCTTCAAAATGAATACTTTTTATTCAAAATTAAACGATTATAAATTTATAATCTCAAATGTGTTTCATTTATCCGTGCATGAGACGCTGATGAGATAATTGCGTGATGAACGGGTGCACGTAGCGCCGACGCGATTGTGCCTTTTGAATTTTCTATATCAAAGAATATGGTCTGCATTTGACGTCCTTCTCCAACATTTTTTTCCAACTATATATTTTCATAACTATATTCTGTAAAATGATGTTAGATAAAATAGAACATATTAAAAAGCTCGGAGCTTTGAAGTTGCCTATTTTGCGGACAGTATGTTTAAACATCACTTATAAAAGTTTTTGAGTTTCAGTGGGAATTGTAGTTGGCAAAGTTCTTGAAGAATAATATATTAGAAACAATCGTAGATCCGTTATATATATGATTTACAGTCATCACAACAACTCACCCAATTCTGAATTGATCGATGAAAATTACTTTTGAATTTAAATAAATAGATCTAGCTTTGGCATAACAATCAGAATTTGATAGAGATAAGTTTATTCCTTCAATAGCATCTGAATTAGCTGTAGATTTATTTTAAATAGAACGAAATATTCAGCCGTGGAAGATCGAAGACAACACGGCATTGAGCTATAAAGAGGACAAGGTTGCGAAATTACTCACTGAATTACAAAAAAAAGTATTTTGCACTCACAATTATTTTATAATTGAAACAGTCAAGTTCATCAACTACGAGCCTTTGTTCATCAACAGAATTCGAAATCCGCAACCTTAATATCTCTGGAGAGGTGGTCATCAACAGCAAGGAGAGTTTGGCCGAATGACAATGAGGGGTGCTCACAAGTCCGCTATATCATAGATTGGTAAATGAAAAATATGTTTGTACTCCGTTGATATTATAGTGGATGGATTTCGAACTATAAAAGATCTCACAGACGTACATGTTTAAATATCGAACATCGTCATGAAATTGGACTTCATGTCTTTTACATTTCATATTTAAACCTCAATCGTTTCATGTTTAACCTCATCGTTTCATGTTTAAACATGGAATTCGCAGACTGAGTAAGAATATTGAAATTGATATTAGATCGATAGAAAATTCACATTTTATTAGTTAATATATGCTAGTGAAGTTTTTTTTTGTGGAATCATTCAAATAATAATAAATAATTGTCTCATTTCTCCAATTTTTCGGTGTTATTTATTTTCTACAATTTGTAGAATTGTGGTAGATTGATTAGTGGCTAGTGATAAACGTGTAATCAAACTTTCAAGGTACGGTGCTGGCCAAAATTCTACTTAGTTGAGAATTCCTGTCGAAAGAAAAGTTGGTGGAGTTCAAATTTCTTTTTTTAAAAAAAAATTAAACTCACTATTAGTGGAGGGAAATATATTTGGCTTCCCGAACCAGAATTTTGTCAAAAGGCATGAACATCACAGAGTGATTACAAAAGAGAGGCATGAGCCTTCAAAAGAAATAATGCAGTAGCAGAATCTTAGCAACATATAGAGAGAGATGTAAACTAGTCTATATTAACTAAGAGCAACCATGAGCACTTTGTCTAATTTAGAGCATGTTAGTGAAATATAAGTATAATTGAAAGCGGCACCAAGTTAGATAAGGTGATGGAGCTCTAGGAGCACAGAAATCCACAGACTGAGCATAGGTGGTTTGATTCAGAGACCTGAAAGTAGGGAACATGATCCATGTGCAGTTGCAGAGAAAATTGCCAAGCTTGAGCACACTACTCAGCTTCTAATGGAAGGGAGTTGACCCTTATCCAGCAAGATAATAGCCTTAGCCTTGGATGGGAGTTGAGACCAGTTGAAGATTTGACTCTGGCCAGTTTGCAGGGCATGCTTAGTAAGGAAGTCTGCTGCAAAGTTCCCCTGTGTAAGAGTATGTGACAGCCTCACTTTGATGGCTCTATTAGCCTCATCACAGAGGCTGAACAATTTCCAATGGGCAATGATTGGGTTAAGAATCATACTTATACCATTGAGTGAATTAGTCTCAACGATAAAGTTTCCATGACCATAGTAACAGCCAAAATCATATGCAGCTCTTATAGCCTTGATTTCTGCCTCAAGAGCAGAAGAGGCAGTGGAGAAAATGGATGCAACAGCAACTGTGTCTCCATATTCATCTCTGAGTACAAGACCAAGCCCACAATTTGAATTCTTCCAGGCAGCATCTAAGTTGATTTTAAATCCATAAGATGGTTTGTTCCAGTAGGTCTAGGGGGTTTGAGAAGAACAGGAATGAAGCCAGCAAAATTTCAAATTTCAAAATCCCTATAATTCAAAGGATATTTATAATAGAGAGGTTGTTGTACCTGCTCCTACGATGCCACAACAGACCGTCTACATGGCCATAAGCTTGAGTTATGTGTTACAATTTTTAACAGTAATATAATTGGAAGTTAAAGCAAGCTGACTGCATATAAACTAGTGTTTAAACTAGTGAATAATTGGAAGATGTCCATGATTTTTGGTTGGAGTTGATAGCAGCCGGAGAACCAAAAAAAGGCTTCGGTGGCATTTGTAAGGACAAAAGGTTTCCCTCAAGCATTTCTACAGCCTTGTTAATGGACGGTCTGTCCCATGGATTTGTCCGAATACACCATAAACCTACAACTATCATCTTCATTACCATCTCTTTCTCCTCTTCATTAGTGACACCTTCGAGTGGAAGCTCTCTTCCAAGTTCCACGTGCTCATATATCCAATTAGGGAAATAAGTCTCACTTCCTTGCTGAGAATCAATCACTACTTTGCTTCTCAACCCGACCATTTCAAGAACCATCATTCCATAACTATAAACGTCAGATTTGTGAGAGATACCTCCGAAGTTGCGACAAAATACCTCTGGAGCAATGTATCCAATAGTTCCTCTCGCGCCCATTGTTGATAAAATACTTTGCTCCTTCTTACACAACTTAACTAGTCCAAAATCACTTATCTTTGGGCAAAAATCAAGATCCAAAAGTATATTCTGAGGCTTAATGTCTAAATGAACTATTCTTGTATTGCATCCGCGATGGAGATATTCCAATCCTCGCGCAATTCCCACAACAATGTTATACAATAGACTCCATTCAAGATGCTCGGATCCTTTTTGACCAATGAACTTGTCCAGTGATCCATTAGGCATGAACTCATAGATGAGTGCCCTCTTTCTACTGTTATATGAGAACCCTAAAAGAGCAACAACATTAACATGAGCGGTTCTGCTAATAGTAGCAACTTCGTTGATGAAATCCTCCCCATTTCCCCTGTTATCCTTTAACACTTTTACAGCCACTTCACGACCATCAGACAACTTACCTCTGTAAACACAACCAAAACCTCCATGGCCTAGTTTATCTGAAAAGAAATTGGTCATTTTCTTGATTTCTGTAAAGGTGTATAACTTGGGGATAATGGATCCGTAGTTCCTCATGAACTCTTCCACAAGCTGGTTGCTTACATCATCTGATTTCCACTTGATTAATATCTCTTTCCACCACGAGTGCCTTTTTGTGACACAGTAAATCATTACACCCATCAGCATCAGTGCAGCAAAACCAACTCCTGAACCTGCATTAGTTAAAGGTCTAGTCCTCTAAGCGAAGCTAAGCTATATACATAAACATAATCATACTGATTAGTTTAGTTGAGAAGTATTACCGATCATCAACCTTCCACTTGTCCTTCTCCGTGACCGTGTCTCTGTTACATCACATTTCAGCATAAAGAATTATATATTAAAATGTAAAGTATTATTATATATTAATGAAAATTAAGATGCTGCCACCATTCTTGAGAAAGTTGAAAGGCTGGTACCTGATCGAGCGATGGCAGGGGTTGGGGAAGTACTGTTGGTGTTGAGCGGTGGCAACGTCATGGGCGGCGGAGGTGACGGTGACTTTCTTGGTGTTTCCCGGTGGGGTGGTGGAGGTGACGAGAGTGTATAATATAAGCACCCAGGCCGAGAAGTGCATCGGCGGACAACAGCTCCTTGAGACAAGGATTTGGGTAGGTGGATTAAGAAGAAAGTGGTGATCAGTAGGAGGAAGATAATGGTTTTCTGCATTTTCAACAGAGAAAAGCTAGCTGCAAGTTTTTGGTTTGGCCGGCCGGAGAGAAGTAAAATGAATGGGAAAGGTTTGATTCAAGTCTCGATGAGTAGACTTGATTACATTCTCCACCACAAACCCATCTCTCATCCCATGGGCAAACATTCCACTCGTCACCAAAAGGTGAAAGAGATATTCCACTCCCAGGATATGGTGCGTTTCATACAACGCAAAGCAACCATCGCCGTGAGTTTTACCGCCGCCTTCTATATATGTTTTAAAAAATTTAAATCCCGCCACAACGGTGGAGTAAAGTATATGACTCACCACATCCTAAAAACAGCTATCAATTGTTATACCATATCACGGGTGCATGTACACCCACCTTCAATGTGTGTTTTACCTTACTAATTATGCATTATATTAATATTAATTTACATATACTATTTATAGAAATTATAAATAAAAAGATTGACAATGCACAATTATATACATCAAAATGCACATATATAAATATTAGAATGTATCTGGGGGTACATACCCCAGGTGTATGGTATAATTTGTGAACAGCTATATAATATAATTAATTTCTAAAATGGAGATTGTTTGTGCGATTACAAGGAGAATCTAAAATTATGTCTGTTTAAAACCAACAGCTTTTGCGGGATATATATAATTTAATTAACTTTAAGATTTTTGAGAATAATTAAATATTATAGGTGATATTTCTATCACATGTAAAACAATTGATAATCATACATAACAATTAATATTTATTAATCATTATTTTAATTGTATAGGCAAAACAACTATTTCAGTTATATAGTCATACCAATTAATTTAAAATAATCAATTTCCATTTTAATTTAGTGTAAACAAAAAAAGCCAACTTAAAAACCCAAATCAATCCTCTAATCAAATAAAAAAATTATTTCAAACTTACTAAATCCCAAACAAACTAAATAAGGTTTTTGTAATTCAGACTTATAAAATTTAGAATAAAAACCTAAATTCTCAAAATTCTAAATTTAAATCCCAGCCAAACACACCTGGTGATTTGGAGCATGTGAATGAGCATTAAGGAGCTGGCAGAATGAATTATGGAACTTCAAATGCAAACATTGATTCAGTTGATCGTGATGTTTCTGTTGTTCCCAGGGACATTTCTGCACTCAGGCTTAAATGGAACATCAGGAACTCCATACAAAATTTCTGCAACATTTTGGCACCAGAAGGCACCAGTTTGCAAGCTTTGGCACAGCTACTACTGGAATTTTTGACATGGTACTGGCTTCTCTACCATCCTCCCTTGTCAGACTTGTGTTTCTCTGTGATTCGCTAAAATGCTCGGGGATTAGATATGTAGTGTTCAGTAGGTATCATAGAATTTACTCAGCCTATTCTTTCATTCATTTTGAGCCATATCAATGGTTATCTAGTTGCTGTAATGAACAGGCAAATGAGCTTTTTGCAGGGTTTGGGGAGCCTAATGAATTTCCTCCACCAATGGTGGATTGCTTTTAAAAAAAAAAAAAGTGATGTTTCTGTTGTTATTATTCTTGTGTATCTTAGTGATACACCACTATACATTGTATTGATTAAAATTGCTTATGTTCGTGATGAAAAATAAAGAATGTGTGTTTGATTGGAGAGAATTTTGAGAATCTTTATTTTGTTTTAGAATTTTGAGAGTTTTGCATTTTATAAGTCTGATTTGCAAAAAATTTGTTTGATTGGGCTGAGATTTTGTAAGTCTGAAAATAATTATTGTTTGATTCGTGCAAGTCTAAAACAAAAACCATGTTTAGGGGCAAAATCTAGATTCGGAAGCATAAAAACCAGACATTGGGGACAAAATCTAAACTTTCAAAAATTAAATGAACCAAATAATAATTTCCAAAACATGACTTTGAAAGCCCAGTTTTTCAAAAACCGACCGAACCAAACACACCCGGAGAGTTTGGGTTTTTATTTGAGATTTTGAGAGTCTTCTTTTGCAAAAAGTTTATTTGGTTGGGTCGGTATTTTGTAAACCAAAACCATGTTTGATTTTGCAAGTTCGAATTTCACTTCACAAAAACTGGACTTTGGGGTCAAAAAATATAACTTTCAAAAACTGTATGAACCAAACAAAAATTACATAATTGAATTTTGAAAATCTAGTTTTCCAAAAATTCATGAAACCAAGTAGTGCATGAGTTCATATTTTGAAGGTTTTGTTTTGTGAGCATCTCCAAGGGCAAAACACCAAATTTAGTGTAAATTACACTATATTTGGTGTTGGTACAGTAATTTTACACCACTTCTCTCCAACCCACATCACTATATCTAACACTAAAAATAATATTCCATTATATACTATTCAATATATACTATTAAATTTCATTCATTTACTTTTATTTTAAGATTTTAAAATTGTTAAATTTGTAATTTTTAGCTTGAATATTGTTAATTACGACGAGGCAACTTAATAATATTCATACCAATTAACGATTTACATTTATTATATATTAAATTTTAAATAATTATTAATATGAATATATGTCGAGTATCTTTGTTCAAAATTATGAATAATAATTTAAAAATTATTTCATTAGTAATAATTGTATCACCAAAAATACCACATATAATATAGTTAAGCTTAAATTAAATTAAACATAATTATTATTTCATAATTTTTTTTTCCAAACTTATTAATTATTATAAATAAACCAACCCATCATCCAAACTTATTATCATAACTTATTTCCAAAACTAAAAGGCATAATAAGTGTATCCATGAAACTCACAGCCAGCCACACAAATTCAAATTATACATTAAAATATTAATATCCTATATTTAGCGCAGAAGATACAGGCTAGATCTGATGATTTCATGTACCTTCAGCAAATATAGTGCTGGATATAGAGCAGCGTTGGATATAGCAAGTTTTATGGTGCAGCTCCAAAATATAGCCGGTAAATACGGATCCGCTATATTTTGCGCTCTGTTGGAGATGCTCTCATAAGTTGTGGATTTTGAGCATATGAAATTTTCTCATGGTTGAGCATCATTTCGATTTTGGACTATTTGCAAGTTGCCAAGCATTATTTTCACTAGTCTGTAGGTGCGTGGAGCACACCCCATTTAACTTTTGTTTGCAATAATTGCAAATGCTATGAAACTCATCGTTTAAACTCTATCAACTCGTCAAAGTCCAGCAACACTCTTAACTTAAACAAGAGGTTCAAACATGGCCTCCTCTCTTATCACCTCTGTTAATTTGATTTTGATGCGCATTGATCAAAGGCGTCTCACCTTTGGTTTTGATAATGGCAATCGTGAACTGAAGATCTGGCTAAGGAATCTGAAGGTGCTTCTCATTTTGAGAAACTCCGAAGTGCAGAAGGTCAAGCGAAAGCAATCTTTAAGTCTCGCATCTCTTTTGTTCAGGATCAAAGGTACCCTTGCAGCATTACTTCATCTGAAGCATTTTAGATATGAATTGTGGAGTGAAGTACTCTACAGTTTAGGAAAAGAAGTAGATGTTGAACTGTCTAATGGCTCAGTGCTCCTGACTGTGAAGGATTGGCTACGGATCTCGCGTTGTATTCTGCGCAATTCGGCTGATTTACTTACTCTGATCGAAAGAGATACTTATCGTGTTGTGACGGATGCTTTTGCAGTTAGAAATGCCTTTGAAGAACACATAAGATTCATTACAAGTTTCCTGCAGTTTGCAATGCAGGCTTGTGTTGAACTAAAAGACGTGTTGTGTCACATTCAGCCCATTGCCGCCAATGCAGCTCGTTTCTTTATCAAAGGCGATAAGGCTCTCGAGTGGTATAAACATGTGGAATCCAAGTGCTCGATCATGGTTTGTGATCCTCAAGCCTACCGGGTATACTCTCAAGCACTTGCAACCTCACAATCACAAAATGTGGATGTTGTCGTTCTCAAGCATTTCCTCGACTCACTCGTATCGCTCTTGTGGAATATGATCCGTTTTCGTTTTGATTTGGTTTTCGGTACTAAAGGTGAATTCAAAGTTCTGTATGAAAGGTTAAGATTCTGCAGAGCCACTCTTAAGGATGTTGGTATAGATATTAAGATTGTGGGTGAAATTGGAGCCCTCACATGTGATGCAGGATTGTTGATCTGCTCCATTCATCAAGCAGATCCCGTGCAGCTTTCAGATTTGTTGAAAAGATTTGATGCCTTTCAAGCACAAGGTAAGCCTAAAACCAACCACTCGAAGGCAAATGAGCAGTTGAGCTATGGGGATTCCACAAACCTCAACATTTCTAGAGATGGCTATGAGAATGGCATTGAAGTGCACAGTCCAGTTTTGTGTAGTTCTTCTCAAAATGTTGGCTTTCAAGATGATGAAGTCACTTCTATTTTGGATCGGCTTACCAGAGGATCAAAGCAATTGAGTATAGTCCCAATATGTGGAATGGCAGGTCTAGGTAAGACTACTTTCGCTTTGAAACTGTACAATCATCCTTCTGTTTTGCACCATTTCTGGGCTCGAGCTCAGTGTGCCATTTCTCAAGTGCTGGACAAGAAGAAAGTGTTGGTTCAACTCTTGAATCAGATCCAGTTTGAAGGGAATTATTCGGACCTGACTGAATATGATTTAGCAGACAAGCTTCGCCGCAATTTGAAGAGAAAGAGGTATTTAGTTTTGTTAGATGATGTGTGGACCCTTGAAGTATTTGAGAGCTTGAGAGCATCCTTCCCGGATGATTCTACTGATAGTAGGATTATCATAACTAGTCGAAGTCTTGATATTGCCCAACAACCTCATAAACTCCGCTTTCGTAGTGATAATGAGGGCTTGGAGATACTAAAGGTGAAACTGATGCATAATATAGGCTGGAATCCTGAGATTGGGATGAAAATTTCAAAGTTATGCAAGGGACTACCTCTTACACTTGTAATTGTGGCTGGACTTTTAGGAGCAACGAAGCAAGAAGGGTGGAAAGGGATTATGGATCAATTGAGTTCAGCCTGGTAGTTGATTCAGAATGTATGTTGGATTTCAGTTTCAAGCATTTGCCCAACCACTTACAGCAGTGCTTCTTATCTTTTGGTGCATTTCCAGAAGATGAAGAGATATCTGTGAAGAAGTTGATTCGGTTATGGATGACTGAAGGTTTTGTATCCACTACAGAAGATGTTGGGCAGGTGTACATGCAGAAATTGATTGAAAGAAGTTTAATTATGGTTTCTAAATACAAATCCATCGGAGGTGTCAAAACTTGTCGGGTTCATGACTTAATACATGATTTTTGTCTTAAGAAAGTGAAGCAAGAAGGCTTCTTACATCTACTTCAGGAAAGGCATGATGAACTTTCAGATTTTTCTGAGCCTGACAACCTGCAGAGATTGGTTATTCACTCGGACCCAACTCATTTTAGGGAGTCGAGGTTATTCTGTTCTCGTGCACAGTCAATGTTGTTTTTCAACCCAGGAAATAAGAGTTTGTTTGACATGTCATTCATCATTCAGACCTTTCCACTTCTGGAAGTGTTGGATATACTTCATATTAGGTTGGCAAATGGGGTTCCAAGTGAAATCGAACTTCTTAGTCAACTGAGATACTTGTCTATCCAAAGTGTAGCGTCTGCAATTCCAACATCTGTAGGAATGCTCCACAAGTTGAAAACATTCATTGCATTTTTTCCGCATCACACGATACCTTTTGGTGAAAAATATGCATTGTTTCCACACACTCTCTGGAATCTGCAAGGATTGAAATATCTTGATACAAAACATAGTGCTTTTGCTATTTCCTCTGAACATCTCGAAAACTCTTCTAGCTTGATAGAGTTACAAACCCTTAGTGGCATCGTCTTTTATTTTGATGATGGAAGCATGGAAAAGCTGTTGAGAAAGGTCTCACGTGTTCGTTGCCTGAAATGTACAATCGTACCTGGTAAAGAAAGTCCAACTGAGATTCATGAAATGATGGTTCCTGACTTTAGTAAAACAAGCCCGGAGAAGTTTCAGAGGATGGTGTTTCCTAGGTTTAGGGATGAAATTCCAAAGGAGATTCAAAAGGTGGTGGTTCCAGAGTTTCTGAGTAATCTTGAAGTGCTTTCTGTTCGTGGGTATCGTACACTCAAGTGTGAATTTGGTTCATCGGAAAGTCTTAGAAGAGTGACATTGGAGGACTTTGAGTTTTCTAGGGATGACATTGCAATGATTGGGAAACTTCCTAACCTTGAGGTTCTCCGGTTATGCTCTTCATTTTTTCAAGGAAAGACATTAGAGATGGAAGAAGATGACTTCCCTAAACTGAGGGTCCTCAAAATACATGAGAGTTGTGCACCATCGGGTCCTTTGGAGAGGTGGACAGCTTCGGACGATCAGCTACCTTGTTTGGAGAGGTTGGTGCTCGGAAGACTTAGAGGATTAAAAGAAATTCCTTCTTGTTTGTGGGATAGGGAAACCCTTGAGGAGATTCAAGTCCTTGAATGTTCATCCACCGCGGAAAGCTTGGTCAGAGATATCAAGGAAGTACACACAGATTTTGGAAATTCGGTTAAGGTACACATTGTATCGATTGGCGAGCTTGAGTACCAGTCTGAGTGATGCTTCGTGAACACTTGGATGGAGCTAAACCAATGTGTAAGTCAGTTGTTGTATCGTTTGTTTTGTTTATCACCCCTCGTACACTGTTCCATTTGTTGAATTTGTATAAAATTGGCATATATCTTTTAAGCGAATTTCTATTTTCAATTCCAGAAATGCTATTGATAAGTTAAAAATGTGATTGCTTTTTATGTTCAAGAAGTAGTATTTAATCTTTGCTCATGATTCTGAAATCAGGTCTGTTAGAGTAAACCTCACATCGGAAACGAAGTGGGTGATTGTTCAGTATATATTTTGGTGGGATACTCCACATATTGTCAATTGATTTTATGATGGAACCTCACTGGATTTATGTACTGGACATATTGCGCCTATGTGTCTTTACACCTCTCAGTTTACTGACGGGCCAATTATCCCCGTCAGGGTTTCTAATATGGTATTAAAACCCGAGGTCTACGGCCTGGGCCTTACAATCAAAATGCAAGGGTGTTACCGTAAATGTTACATCGAAAAATGAAAATGGGTGGGCCTTGCACTTGAGAGAGGGTGTTAGAGTAAATCCAGGCTCGTCCCAGCAGGTAAGTGGGTTATTATACCGCTTCAGGCCCCCAACTGTTGGGCCGAAAAAGGCCCCATTTTTAAAAAATTTGTATGAATTTAAGATGTATTTAAATTATAGAAAAATCATAATTGTACACAGAAAATGACTAATAAATGGGCCTCAGTTTTTACAATCAACCCAAAATATCGAACTTTTATTATTTTTGCTTCGTGATCAGGCGTATTTTATGCATCTAATTATATGATTTTATATCTCTCTTTTGCCATTTGATGTGCACGAAGGTGTTTTTGGTGCAGGAATTATAAGAAAAATGGTGGAAAACAATCAAGTGGAGAAGTAGTGAAAAAGATGCAAAATCAAGCACTTAGAGCCATGGAGAGGAGCTAGACACTACACTCTTTTTTCCGAAAGGTTTTTTTAATGAGGTAGTGTGCTCCAACGGATAATGGATCGTCAATTTCATTATTCCGGGAAGAAGAAGACGCCTGCGAGTTGAAGATGTAATTCTATTACTGGTTTTTTCTACGGGCGGCTAAGTTGTACTTCGACATGTCGATCACTAATCAGCTATACGTTCTTGAAGATATCAGTATTGGGCTAAATTGTTGCAGTCGCGGTCTTAATAAATTGGGCTTAAGCGGGCTACATAGAGAAGACAATGAAGATTTCTTTGAAGGCCCATTTATATTATAATATATTAATTTATTAGTCCAATTCCTTGTAATATTCGGATTAGGGTTTCGTTTACCCTAAAACCTATATATACTTAGACATTAGATTATTTTGGGGGTTCCGGAGTTTGGAGGCCATCCGTAGGATTTGGAGCCAGCCAATACATACGTTTTTCATCATTGATCAAGACTAAGTTTTCTTTTACTTTTCTTTATAATTAGTTTCATGTTTAATTATTTGTTTGTGTTTAATATGTTTAGTAGCTAGGTTTGTTTCCGGTAAGGGTTTTGAAGCATTAACTATGATTCATATGTGAGGCCTAAATGTGCTTGATAATTATGTTGTGTGGATTCCTTGTTATTCTCTGTGTGTCCTGTTTATTTCTGAATTGCTTGAGATCTGATTAGTCTTCTGTTATTTGGAATAGTGCCAATTGAGTTCCTCTATTTATCTGTATCTAGGGGGTAGATTCAATTAGTGGCGAAACTATACGCCAATAGTTGGGAATACAGGGTAGATAATTTGTGATAGTTGTTCTGATTATAAATTATCTGAATCGGGTTTCTTTGGTACTTAATGCTGTTGAGGTATTAAATCTAGGTAGGCTATTCCGGCTAGGTTGTATCTTAATTAGAGAAATAGTCAGTTTAGCTATTCTTGCCGGCTATCGACAAAGAAGAAATTGGATTGGGTGTGCTATTCTCGAAGGTCTATAACTGATTGGTTTATACAACTTAATAAATTACTGAGCCAGTGATCGAATGAATTGTTAATGTGGATTTGCCTGTAACCGGATTGCATTGTTTGAGTGTCTTCGTGTTATTTTCATTGTTTATTTTAATTGTTATTTGCTTCTTAGTTTAGTTTAATTTAGTTCATAGATAGTTAATACAAACTCTTTCAACATAAAAGGTGGTTTCTAACCAAAAGCTGTATCTTTAGATATAAGAATCCGATTACACTGTTCCTTGTGGGATCGACCCTGCTTACTCTATACTTGAATTTAAACCTAATTGTTTGCAGGTTTATTTGGTAGAAAAACGACCTATCAAATTGGCGCCGCTGCCGGGGAACAGTTGTTAGTTGCTTTCTTTTTCTATTGATTTTGTTACTTTAGTGTGCAGGAGATACTGATCTGATTTGCTGTTGTTTGCAACAAGAATACATCAAGAAAGTGTTGAAAGTCAGATACGTAGCAGAGAACACTTTTCTGGAATTTGAGACTCGCCCGCTAGGCCATACAGGCGACCCATCTGATTTCAATTTTCGAAATTGGGTGCCATGTCGGGTTATTGGAATCAATACAGAGAACCTCCACCGCCATGCTGCGATTATTGCAGAAATTATGGTCATTGGAGTTATGAATGCAACTTAACTCCTCGATATTCAGCTGCACCGTTTAATGATTATGAACCTTGGAGTAGACCACAGTTCAATTGTGAACCGTACAATTCAGGGTGTAATTATGAAAAATATCAAGGACAATATTATGACCATGAGTTTGACCCTCAACAACCTGCATTGAATGAAATTCAAGACATGTTTGGTGCGATGATGGGTATGATGCGAGAGATGAACCAAAAATTGGATAGGATGGCAGAAGGAATGAAAAACTGGGAGGAAGAACGAAAAGAACAAGAACGAAAAGAGCAAGAAGAGCAGAGACGAAAAGAGCTTGAGAGGTGGCAGGAAGAACATCAAAAGCACCATGATAACATAAATAAAAATTTGGCTTCCATTAGAGCTTACCTTGATGAATGTAGAGAACGCCAAGATGAACTGTCTTCGCAAGCTCTGGATGATGATGATGTAGATTCCCAATCAATCGAGCAGAATAGCTATGAAGAATCTGTATATGACCAGGAGTACACAAGTAATTCAACCCACGAATCTTTGCTTGAGTCTATTGCTGATCAGGAAAAAGATGGAGACATGAGCGAAGTGGGTGGAGTTCATGAGCAGACTTTTATAGATCCTCCTGAGCCTACGTATACGTTATTCGACTACATTCTTGAATTTGATAATTCTGAGATTGATGAAGATGAGTCATTCGTTCAAAAGCAAGTGGATGTTGATTCCGCTCTCCAAGTTATGGAGCACGTGGTGGAAAGCAATACTGGTGACTTCGATGGGCATGAGATTATCATAAATGAAGTAAAAGAGGATGTCAACTACTTTTCTGTGGAGAAAATAACCATCACACCTCTGAATGGCTGCTTGAATGAAGTGAACGAACCTACAATTGTAGCATCTGATGTGCAACCTTTGAACTTATGGCATGAGGATGTTGAAAACCCTTCATTAAAGGGTTGGGATTTACCCGTGGATGGTGATTCGTTAGGGCATCACAGGGTTCTTGAAAATTCAGCTGGTTTATCTTCCCATGGTTTGGAGTTTTGGAAGTTTTATCACTTGCCTATTAAGTTAGAGCAACAAAGTGATTGGTTTGAAAAAGGCATGAGAATGCAAGAGTTCAAGTGTTGGGAGAATATGAGATCTCATCTTGTGGATTTTGGTGATGATCGAAAAGATGTTCCTGACATTGTTACTTGGTACAAGGATCGAGGAAAACTTGATTTTCAACATTTCCACCGGCTGACAGTCTAGTCAAGACTATAAACAAAGCGCTTCTTGGTAGGCAACCCAATGTTTTATTTTCTGCTATTTTATTTATTTTAGTTTTTTAAAAAAAAAATCAAAAAAAAAATTAAAAAAAAATCGAAAATTACAAAAATACGATTTAACTGCTTATAATGGTTTCTGATAATTTTCTAAATGCAGGTGAGGCGATAATTTCAACGATTTGAAGAAAATCTGGTCGACGGTATGCCCATACAGGCTGGGTGCAGTTTGCGGAAAATTGCTGAAACTGAGAAATTTTGCTGCTCCTTGTAACCAGGTTCTTTATAATCCATGTTTTAATGTTTTCGTCTGCCTGTATTAAGTGTGCTTGCTTGTTTTGTTTGGTTGAATGGTTTTTTATACAAGCATGCTTATATTTTTGCACTTTTATTTGTTTGAGGACAAACAAGATTTTAAGTGAGGGGAGGATGTTATTGTGATTTTTCTTTGATGCTTTAATTCCTGAAATTTTAAAAAAATTTCAAAATATTTTGAGAAGAAAACACAATATGGTTTGATTTTTGGTGAGTGAAACTTTTCATATAAACTTAATTGAGCTGATGTTGCTATGGAACATGGGTCAGTGGTAAGATTGAATGTATTCCTCTTTGTGAAAGAAATCATGTAGTTCTTGTATATATTCTGGAACGATGAAAGTGCAATAATGAGTCATTTGATTTAACCTAGTATATTGTGAGGATTTGAGCCCAAGAAAGAGCAAAAGCCAAGAAAGAAAAATATAGGCATTATATAAAATAGCTCTTTGTCTTTCCGAGTGATCACATGTTGGTATATTTTTACTTGGTTTGTATGTCATGATTCAAAGCTGCTAAATGATATTTGAGCATGTAGGCAATTAGGAATAAAGCCCCACAGCTTTTACATATATTTCCCACCTTATATCGATTATATCGACACCCATAGTGAACCCCATTGAAACCTGACCTTTTCTTTGTTATTAACCTACTAAATATTAAACCCAAAGCATTTAGCCTTATATTACCCATCTGAGAGTATGCAAGTTATTTATTTTCATGATATGTTGAGTTCGAGTGCATGGGATGATTGTATAATTTGAAATTGTTGATTCCCATACTTTCTGCGGAACAAAAACCAAAAATCTGGCAGCTGAAACTCGTGAAGTTTTGAAAAAAAATAGAGAAAAAAAAGAAAAAAAGAATCAAGACAAACATCGGGCAGCTGACAGTGAGGTTATAAAAAGAAAAATAAAAATCATAAAAGTTCGCAAAAAGTGATGATATTTATATTTCGGTGCTTATCATTGTTGCATCTATATCAGTTGAAGTATGAATACAGTGGAGAAACATTATCGTGAAATTAATTGCTTGCATATGTCTTAGATTATTATATCTCGTTTACATTATATCCTACCTTTACCCCAAGCCTACCTTATAAAATTCCTAATTATTATGCTCAAGTATTTATTATGTGGTTGAGAGAGTGACATTGCAATTCCTATTGTAGAGTGTGCTGATATGTGATGTGTGTGACTGTCCCTATTATTTGAGAGATAATGAGTGAATCTTGGTGAGGCTGGACTTGATTGCACATTTTTGACTAGGATATGAGGATGAAGTGGTTTTATAAGCAAAGAGGAATGGTTTGTGGTAAGATGGTTGGTTCCATGGTAGATGTTGCTTGGTTTGGTTTTGTGGGAATGCTTTATTTTGCCTATGGTTTTATGATTACATGCTTGAGGGCAAGCATGATCTAAGTGTGGGGATATTTGATCAGGCGTATTTTATGCATCTAATTATATGATTTTATATCTCTCTTTTGCCATTTGATGTGCACGAAGGTGTTTTTGGTGCAGGAATTATAAGAAAAATGGTGGAAAACAATCAAGTGGAGAAGTAGTGAAAAAGATGCAAAATCAAGCACTTAGAGCCATGGAGAGGAGCTAGACACTACACTCTTTTTTCCGAAAGGTTTTTTTAATGAGGTAGTGTGCTCCAACGGATAATGGATCGTCAATTTCATTATTCCGGGAAGAAGAAGACGCCTGCGAGTTGAAGATGTAATTCTATTACTGGTTTTTTCTACGGGCGGCTAAGTTGTACTTCGACATGTCGATCACTAATCAGCTATACGTTCTTGAAGATATCAGTATTGGGCTAAATTGTTGCAGTCGCGGTCTTAATAAATTGGGCTTAACTGGGCTACATAGAGAAGACAATGAAGATTTATTTGAAGGCCCATTTATATTATAATATATTAATTTATTAGTCCAATTCCTTGTAATATTCGGATTAGGGTTTCGTTTACCCTAAAACCTATATATACTTAGACATTATATTATTTTGGGGGTTCCGGAGTTTGGAGGCCATCCGTAGGTTTTGGAGCCAGCCAATACATACGTTTTTCATCATTGATCAAGACTAAGTTTTCTTTTACTTTTCTTTATAATTAGTTTCATGTTTAATTATTTGTTTGTGTTTAATATGTTTAGTAGCTAGGTTTGTTTCCGGTAAGGGTTTTGAAGCATTAACTATGATTCATATGTGAGGCCTAAATGTGCTTGATAATTATGTTGTGTGGATTCCTTGTTATTCTCTGTGTGTCCTGTTTATTTCTGAATTGCTTGAGATCTGATCAGTCTTCTGTTATTTGGAATAGTGTCAATTGAGTTCCTCTATTTATCTGTATCTAGGGGGTAGATTCAATTAGTGGCGAAACTATACGCCAATAGTTGGGAATATAGGGTAGATAATTTGTGACAGTTGTTCTGATTATAAATTATCTGAATCGGGTTTCTTTGGTGCTTAATGCTGTTGAGGTATTAAATCTAGGTAGGCTATTCCGGCTAGGTTGTATCTTGATTAGAGAAATAGTCAGTTTAACTATTCTTGCCGGCTATCGACAAAGTAAGAAGAAATTGGATTGGGTGTGCTATTCTCGAAGGTCTATAACTGATTGGTTTATACAACTTAATAAATTACTGAGCCAGTGATCGAATGAATTGTTAATGTGGATTTACCCGTAACCGGATTGCATTGTTTGAGTGTCTTCGTGTTATTTTCATTGTTTATTTTAATTGTTATTTGCTTCTTAGTTTAGTTTAATTTAGTTCTTAGATAGTTAATACAAACTCTTTCAACATAAAAGGTGGTTTCTAACCAAAAGCTGTATCTTTAGATATAAGAATCCGATTACACTGTTCCTTGTGGGATCGACCCTGCTTACTCTATACTTGAATTTAAACCTAATTGTTTGCAGGTTTATTTGGTAGAAAAACGACCTATCACTTCGGAACCCTAAAATTCTTGGGCCAGCACTGAGTAAATCCCACATCGGAAACGAAGTGGTGATTGTTCAGTATATAAGTTCGGTTGGCTACTCCACATATTGTCAATTGATTTTATGATGGAACCACACTGGACTTATGTACTGGACCTATTGGGCATATGTATCTTCCACCTCCTAGTTTACTGACGGGCCAATTATCCCTTCGGAGTTTCTATTAAGGTCCATTTTTCTCTGCCATTTTAGCCATAATCGTGAGTTTAAATGTACAGATCCTCGAAGTCCTTTTTTAATCTGAAATTTTGATTCTAAATAACTGATAGGGTTAAGCAGCATCGACTTGAGATAGTGAAAAAACATAGCTCTAGCTGATCGGGGAATCGAAAGATTTGACATCAAACTTTTGAGAAAGAATATCATTTGATTAGCATGTTCAACATCAGATAACAAAGAAATCGTTTATTGACTATGCCCTTACAACAAAAACAAAAGCGAAATCTGAAGACTGTCGAAAAATCTAAATCTCTGCAAGTCACAAATTCACCCGCCTCAGTTATCTGTCTCAGTAATGTAGTTAGATGAGGGAAAATATGGTGCTTCCGGCTGAGATTACAGCACCGAAATCTCATCATACGAGTAAAACAAAAAGTAACAGGGTTGATTGCAAAAAACTATGGTCAATGCTAGGTGCGGATTCAATTTAGTTGTGCAGATTCAAAAAAAAAATTATTATCCTTTATTATTTCAATTCAGCGGACCTGCATTAGTAAAATGGGCATTTCAAGTCAAGATCAGATAGCCATCTTCTGGTGATGATGTTCAACTACCCGATAGCCAAGTTTCAGGAGAACTTCCAAGGCGAGCTAATGAAGTCAAAAAGATGGTAGCAGGATCACATGGGAGAAGAAAGGAGATTTGGGGAAGTAGGAGAAAAGTTAAATAGGGTAAAGAATAAAGAGAAGGGGAAATAATAAATAAGAAATTCTTAAAATAGTAAAAATATCTTATTAATTTATAACCATTAGATTAGAACTTGATCGAAGGCTAAAATAAAGAGTAAAAGCTTGAGTAAAAATAAGAGAGTTAACGGAACCCCTCCATATATATATATATGTATGTATGTATATGTATGTGTATAATTCAAAATTGTTGGCCGATCTGAGTCGGGTTTGTGAAATGTTGGACCAAATATGAACGCACCTGTCATATATTTCAATCCAACTAGTGTGAAATAGGTAAAATAAATAAACTATATTTTCCAAAATTAAATAAAAGTCATCTTGATCGTCTTGACGTCCTAATCGACCCATTCTAATATGACAGTGTTATATGATATAATATAATATTATTAATAATAACTAAACAAAAAATAAATGGCCGGTGTAAAAAATTTCACCCTTATTTGATTTGAGTATGTATATTATATGTGTGTTAACAAAACAATATTATGTAAAAATGATATTCATACATCATATGAATAAAAAAATACAAAAATTAATTCAAAAATCAAAATTCCAAAAACCAAGCCTTGCTTGTCGCACAAAGTTTTGTTTCAAATCAATTTTTGCAAAATCACTTCTTAAACCAAATTTGAGTTAAAAATTCAAACCCAAAACTTAATGAAACATACCGTCACTAAATATTTTGGCCTAATTTAAGTAAAATAATGGATAGCATTTAGTTTTTTAATAAAAAAAAATTAATCAATCACAACAAGAACAACATGTTCCGTCAAATTTGTAAGTAGATCTACTTATTTCAATTGAAATTCAAAAAAATTCAACTATAATAATTTTATTTTTCGACACAATAAAAATTAATTAAATTAAATTCAGTTTAGTAAAAAATAGATCGAACAAAGTGTTTCGAAAAAAGGAACAAGAAAAAGTAAATAATATAGAACAATGGTCTATGAATAAATGACCTGAGTGAAACATAAAACGGACCCAACCATATCCGGTTCACAATTATAGAACCCACCAAACCCTTACCCGGCTGGACCCAAACCCACACACCGTTTATCTACACCACATCGTCCCCATCCATATCGCATACCGGTGTATCCGGATCAACCCATTTTTCTTCCCCAATCGCTAAAAATCCAAACCCTAATTATCCAGCTCCGGATCCTCCGATCGGGTCAGCAACACCGCCGGCCTTCACACAGCCGGAAAAGCTCCAGTATACCTCCGGGTTCTACTAGATCCATGTAAGATCCAACCCGAATTCGCTTTGTTTTTCTAATAAATAAATATGAAAAGCTGATTTTTCGTCCTTTTTGTTTAATTTTGATTTTTCTGTTAGCTCATCTGTGAAGATTGTATGCTAATTTTTGTTGTTCATTTTGCTGTACCGTAAATGATAAGAAATGGGTGATTGAAGAATCACGAACAAATTAGACTGTATAAATTGGGAAAAGGAAGGATTTTCATAGCATTGAATTATGTGTACTGTTAACTATTTTTAAAAATTGGGGAAGTCTGAGCGAAAAGCTGGTTTTGTTTGAGTGTAGAATTTTGTTATGATGTGTGAGCTAAGTTTAGTAATGCATGTTGTGAGTTGAGATTTTTAAGGTTATATATGGTGCAGTAGGTTTCGCTTTGTTTCTGAATGTGGTGACTATTGCAGACATTGATTTGGTGTTCGGTACGATGGAAGTAACTGTTGAGGCACCTGCTAGGAAATCAAAGAGGTTGACGTCGGTTGTTTGGAACCATTTTGAAAGAATAAGAAAAGCTGATGTATGCTATGCTGTTTGTGTACACTGTAAAAAGAAGCTTAGTGGGTCGAGTAATAGTGGCACCACCCATCTGAGGAATCATTTGTTGAGGTGTTTGAAAAGGTCTGACAATTATGATGTTTCCTCGATTCTATCTGCCAAGAGGAAGAAGAAAGATAATACTGTTAGTCTTGCCAGTCTCACCTATAATGATGTGGGGCGAATAGACGAGGTGATCACCCCCATTAATTCTTATCGCGCCGAGCTAGACCCTAGGAAAGAGGAACTTCCTCAAGCCATCAACCTGGGAAGTGTTAGATTTGATCAAGAACGGAGTAGACTGGATCTTGCCCGGATGATCATGTGGCATGGTTATCCGCTTGCTATGGCTGACCACGTCGGGTTTAGAATATTTGCAAGGAATCTGCAGCCACTGTTTGAGGTTTCAGGTAATGGGACTACTGAAATCGATTGTATGACAATATATGGGAAGGAGAAGCAGAAGCTGTATGAGTTGGTTCATAATCTGCATTCTAGAATCAGTGTTGCTGTTGGTATGTGGATTTCACCAGAAAATGAGAGGTGTGTAAGTCTGACAGCTTATTTTGTTGACGAGGAATGGAAGCTACAGAAAAGGATGATCAACTTTGTCACCCTGGATCCCACTTTTACAGATGACGTCCTCTCTGAGGTTATCATTAAGTGTTTAACAGACTGGTCTATTGACCGCAAAATGCTTTCCATGACATTTGATGATTGTTTGGTGTTTGATGACGTGGCCTTCAAAATTAAGGACTGGCTATCACAAAACAAAGCCCTCGTGAAGAATGGAGAGTTATTCGATCTACGCTGTGCCTCACAGGTCCTGAAATCTATTGTTGAGGATGTCTTGGAAGCAGCCAAGGATCTGACAGACAAAATCAGAGAAAGCATAGGGTATATTAGAACTTCACAGGCTGTACTAGCAAGATTCGATGGGTTTGTTCAGAAGGCCAGAATTACTAATCAAATGAGTCTTGTTCTTGATTGCCCCACGCAGTGGAATTCGACTTACTCGATGCTTGAAGCAGCCACTGTATACAAGAATGCATTTTCTCTTCTGCAAGAAAATGACCCTTCATATACTGTTGTTATAACTGACAGAGAGTGGGAATGGGCGGATACTGTCTCTAGTTACCTAAAGCTTATTGGTGAGATCATGAATGTTTTCATAGCCATCAAAACTCCAACTGCTAATATATACTTCCCGGAGCTGTGTGATATCCACATTCAGCTAATCGAGTGGTGCCAAAGTCAAGATCCTTTCCTGAGGTCCATCGCAATGAATATGAAAACCAAATTTGACACATACTGGAGGAAATGCAGTCCAGCTGTGGCAATCGCTGCAGTTTTAGATCCCAGATTTAAGATGAAGTTGGTGGATTATTACTACCCTAAAATCTACGGTGCTGATTCCATGGTGTACGTCAAGGAGGTTTCTGATGGCATTAGGGATCTTTTCAGTGAGTATGTTGTGAGCTCATCTGCACTCTATCAAGATCCATCTACTAGTGATGGATATGCACTTACATTTGGGAATGGAACCCGAGATAGGCTCAGAGGGTTCGATAAGTTTCTTCATGAAACCTCAGGAAGTCAGAGCATGGTGTCAGACCTTGACAAATACCTTGATGAACCTGTCTTTCCACGGGATCCCGACTTCAACATATTGAACTGGTGGAAGGTGCAAACTCCCAGGTATCCAATCTTGTCAATGATGGCCCGTGATGTTCTGGGGATCCCTGTTGCCACACTTGGCGAGGACCTGGTGTTCAGCAACCGGGGTAGAGTTCTTGATCAGCAACAGAGCTCACTAAATCCTGACATTAGGGAAGCACTGATCTGTGGCCAAGACTGGTTACGCGTGGAATCAGAAGGTAATTGACACAGCTTTCTACTTTTGCAATTTCCTTTACGCTGTTAATATGTCACCTTAACTCTCATTTCCATTCCCTTGTTTCAGAGAACATTGCTGCACTGTCGCATTACATGGTAACCTGAAGAGCGGGTATGCTGTTCTACAATGATCGCCTTTTGTAAGGAGTTGTCCAAGATGGTTAGGGTTGTAACCGACTTAATAAAAAACATCCCGTGTTAAACATGAAGAGTCGTGTTTCTATGTCTGTTGCTAAGTAGTATAATGACAGCAATTCTACTTAGTTGGCCTTGTTTCAGCCCTTAATTCATCGTTTGGTTTTGGTATAATTTCTTATTTCGAAAGTATTATTTGATTTCGTGGCTGGTGAATGGTGATAGTGAGTGTACTATCAAGTGTGATCTACAGCTTTGGATCTCAGCATATTCTTGTCAACAGCAAAATATAATGGTCATGAAACAACAAGCACTTAGTCCCTGGTCCCTCCTTCAACAAAAATAAACCAATGCAATATATTTTCACTTTTTACCTTTGTCGGATTCTTTTATTTCTTTTATCATTTTAGTCCCAACCGACCAATCTCTAGGTTTCAAAACCTCCTCCTTAAGTAAACACCCCAAAGGCCAATACTAATTCTTTATCTAAAATGAATTTATGCATACTCAACTAAACTAGATTAATTTAAGTTGAACTGAGTTAAAGTAGTAATGCATTAAAAATAGTAAAAGTAGTATACTAAATAAACTCAAATTTTTTTAAATAATATATTTTTAAACTAAATTTAGGATAAAATGTTCGTGTACCCTGAATACTTGATTATGTGCTCCCTCTGAATTTTAAGAAAGTGCTCGTGTACACCTAGACTGAAGTCTGACTTTCTAATTCATATTTCTAAAACGTTCAAAAATAATTTGTTTGAATATTTGTGGTATCCGAATGACATAAAAATATCAAATTCGAGTATTTTAAAATATTTTAATGATTTGAATCAAGAATTCAAATTCGATCAATGAATACAAGGACACTTTCGCTAAACTCAGAGATACATAAACACATAGACAATTACTCAGGAATACTAAAACACTTTATTCCTAAATTTACATAAAAATCAAATAAATTGAGTGAGCTTTTGACCCTCATCACTAATTTGTTTTGTTATTTCAAAGAAGAATAAGAATGAAGAAAGAACGGTCATTAAGCACAGACTAAAAATAGGAAGTTCTTCGTTTTCCCCTTTATTAAATTCACCTAATTTAGGAATATTGGACACCTTTGGACAAAGGTAGCACCACTAGTGCAGAGTATTTCATCCCATTTCTGCATATTTATTATTGCCATATACCTTTAGCTTTGTCGACGCCCAACGAAGAAGCAAACCAATGGCATTGGTGAATTTGTTGACACGAATTTATAAAAATGTTTTTGTGGCCGGCAGTCCACCGGACAGTGGAGGAACGATTTGTCGATTTGATTAATGGTGACATGCATTAGATTCATCAACTATGATACCCTCATGCAAATATTGTTACGATTATTTTAAGTTTCTAGCCAAAGTTAATTAGACCGTGTTGTTTTCCACTCGATTGCACTACTACATTTTGTTTATTTATATTCAATGCATGTGTTACTAATCTTGGTTGGGGGAGGTTCATAAAATTGTAGAAGAATAATTGTCCTATAAGGATATTATATTAACTAATCATCGTGAAATGAACCGCTTAACAAAGCATTCATAATTCAACCAAAATAATCTTGTTGATCAGGGATATTCAATATCTGCAATACTATGAATACATTGACTTATGTTGATGAATCTAAACACCTTTATCCAAATTATAAATGCATTTCAATTCCACTTCTCCCAAAGATGAAGTTCGAGGGTATCATAGTTCTGGACAGCTGAACTGTAGGACCCCTCAAGCTCGTATAAGTGTCCAAAAGCTTCCCAAACTTTAGAAATCTTATCTCCAAACAAAACTTGTCTGCAATTTGGTTGTTCCAGGATGAAGTGATCAAGAATCTTTTTAAACTCATATGAAAATCTGGGAAAGGAATCTGGAATTCATTGGAACTCGAGCTTGGCTCCATCTGGATCCTCGAAAAGAACAATCGTGGTGTAGTCTTTCGCAACTTAGATCATGTTTGGATAACCTTCGATGCAGGAGGCGACGATGCTGAGCATCAACAGTTAGTTCTTCTCAATTTTTTCCTTGCTCATCGTCGGATTCGTCTTGTCCTTGTTCTTGAGCGTCATATCTAGGTTCTTCTGCGCCGTCTTGTCCTTGTTCTTGAGCATCTGATCTTCTTCTACGTTGTCGTTTCCTTATTCTTGAGTGTCGAATCCATGTTCTATGCCACTTCTTCGCCCCTGTCCTTTATCGCTTCTTCGCCCTCATTCGCCCTCGTGAGCTTGGAAACTGTTTCGTGTTTTGATAAAATTTGGGGGAATTGACAGTTTGACACTACCACACTAGCTCTATTTACTTTACAATAGCCAAATTCATCGATGTTGTAAGCTCTAAAGGAACTTGGTTAACTAGGTTTAACCAATTGCTCAAATCATCACTTGTTGGTGAGAGCATTGTGTAGAGCACATCACCAAGATACTTCTTCGCTTTCTTTGGTACGAGATTGGTAGGTAGAAGAGAGGTAGAAGCATAGTCTATCTTCTCCAACATCATGATGCTCTTGACCATTGCAAACTTTCAGTAAGAGGTGCACCGAAAGAAGGCATCGAGTAGAAAGTTATGGAATTGAAGGGACAAACCTTCATCCTTTATGATTACATCTCCATCTTCATCCTACGTACCCATAAGGGTTTCGGTCTAATTACATATTGAGTCAGAGTTTCTACCAATAAATGATTATAGACATTTGCTTTGTCTTTTATTTATACTGGAGATTGAAGATTAATAAACGATTTTTTCACTCATTAAAAATAAATAATAATGAAAAAAAGGACTCTAATTTTAGTTTGACATTCACTCTTAAAGGATAAACAATGATGCAAAATAAGAATCAAATAAACGTGTTTTGGAATTGACAGTTTTTAGAAGAGGGTCCAAATTTGTTAATGTTGCAAAATCGATCATCTCAAGTCGGGAAAACAGTTAGTATAGTCAAGTAATTCAACCTGGATAAACCTCACATGTAGATTAGTATGTCATTAGGATAACTTTGCAAATCTTGAAATTATAAGCTTTCAATTTTCCGCCGCACCTTTTCCCGATGAAGCCGTCCTCCCACATCTTGCGGAAGGAGCACTCAACCCTCATCGCTTACCAAGCCAAAAAGGAAGGCAAATCAATCGATCAAGTAATTGCGGAGATGGAAGCGGAGCTACCCATTCCGGTTCACGGTGCTAATCACCCTACCCTTGCTAGGTGTCCTTACCCTCACTGTGATTGGTTGGCTGCGTCCAAGGCCCAAATGATGAACCACATCGATCAAACTCATGCATCTAATGGCTTTTCCTGCCACAAATGTGCGGCTAGTGCACCTGATAAGAAATTAATGAAGAGGCACATAGAATTGTGCAAGGTTCAGTATCATGATTAGGCTCTTTGATGGGGGTGATTGTTTAAAACCATCTATTTTTGAAAGAATGTAACTAAATATTCGTACTTTTGCCGGGGTTTTTCCCACTAGATTTTTTCACCCTGACAACATTTTGTTACATATCATTTTTTTGGAATTAAAAAAAAGCTTTCAATTTTAAATGTTCAGGTTACAAGCCTATGAATATCTCAACCCGGCTACTTCTAGACAAGTAATTAGACCAACTCAATTTTTAATAAAAAGAGAATGATATGAAACCAAATCAGCCATTTACTCCTCACTAGAAGAAGATGGAGAAGAATCAAAGCCACCAACAGATTAAGAGAAAAACGTATCAGAACCTGAACTTGAACTATCATCCTCGGACAATCGGGCTAGTCATCTTCAGATTCTTTAACAGTAGGACTCACCTCGTTAACATGAATCCCTTTGACATTGTCCATGATCTCTTCCATTAAGAATTTCTCCGGAAACTCCTGCATCTAGATCAGAGTGTGCATCATGTTCTCCATCATATGCAGCACGTTGAACATCAACGTGGTCTCTCAAAATTTTGTTGTTATCTTTATTTTCACGCATTATGTCATCTAGCAGGGCCATCTATGCTTGATAGCAAGATATTTGAATTTTGGCATTCTGCTTCATAGCCTTTGTCAACAATTGCATGACATCTACATGATTTTCCAAAGAACATTACAAGACAGAACTGGCGTGAAACAGACTATTGATAGAGCAATAAAAAGATGGACATATATTCTAGACCGGCTCCCGCTCCAATAGCTCAATTAATGGTCCTGGCTCTAACTCTTGAATGATTGGGTGAGCCACATATGCTTTCAAAAGGTCTCCAATGAGTCGAACAACCTTGAAGGCATAACTTGCAATTCCCATGAAATACTGGTAGAAAAAAGTGTGAGCTACGCTTCTATTGAATAACACTGTTTTGCAGCATATCTTGTCTGAGTGCTTGTAGGATGTTGAACCATAATTCCATGAAGCAAGCGCCTTACATTCATCATCTTTAGAAATCTCGAATCAGAGTAATTTTTTCAATTTTTGTGCCAAATTTGGAGAACTTTCTCCAAATTTTAAACCTTCTTATAGACCTTCTCTTCATCGGGTTGATGGTCTAGATTTATTTGCTTCTCAATAGCTAAATTCATCAATATTGTAAACTTTGAAGAAACTTGGTTAACTGGCAGAATCAATTGATCACGATCATCACTTGTTGGTGAGAGCATTGAGTCGAGAGCATCCCCAAGATACTCCTTCGATTTCTTTGATAGGAGATTGGTAGATATAAGAGATGTAGAAGCATAGTCCATCTTCTCCAACATCATGATGCTCTTGGGCATTGCAAACATCCAGTATGAGGTGAAGAGAGAATGATATCTTTCATAAATCATTGAACTAACATTTAGAGAGATCATACTTTGAAAGAGAATTTTGTAAATAAAAATATAAATCATGATACATATTCTCCCTTGTGTAAAAGAGAATATTGAGAAGAAAATAGTAAAGGTTGGTCATTGTGTCAATTACATCATCCATAGGGTCCTTAATATTATTATGATCCATCCATAAAGCCACACTTATTGGTTTCCTTTTTGTCTACAAATATTTTAGGGACTTTTGGCTAAATAAACAATAGTTTCAATAAAAAGGGTGGCGTATTATGAAATCCACCAACTTTCTCCTACGCTAACTTCCATGCATGGATTAGTAATTCCCCAGAGTCACTAGACGATCGACACATCGATCGTGTACTAATAAAGTTCAGTCGGTTTCTATGACTTTCTATTTTGATTAATTTAAATTTTAAATGATTGTCTTGTGATTAATAATAAAGCTCTATGGAATTAAGCAAAACCAAAAATTTGAAAGTCCGTGGTTTACCGTTTAAAATAATAATTGATGTCAAAATTCAAGCACAATTTCAGTAAAAGAGAATGATTGTCGATTGATGATGCAACGTCAATTGCAGAAATATAAATTATATATTTTTTCGTCTAAGACCTTTATGCACATTTTAACTTTCATACTATTTACTATCAAACTAATTTAATTATGTGCAACATGGATAACGACCCAATTTATGTGGGGATTGTTGAATGCAGTACAATATTTACTTATTTAATCTGTATTTTGTTTAAACTGACAGAAATACTCTTATATTAATAAGGTATAAATTTTCGATCGATCCCGTATTTATGGTTCTTATATCATTTTTTAGAGAAAATCCAAATGCATCGAAAAATTTGATCAGTCATCCAAACACATTAGATCATAGACCACTTATTTAAATGCATATTAGGTAGTTTAGGTACAAATACATACTGCATAAGTAACGTTGGAATATATCTACCAATTCCCAAAATTTATATTAGTATTATTGAAATCATTTTAATATAGACGTTAATTTTCATTGACTATATAATTAACCAAAATATTAGGTTATGTTTGGTTGGAGAATTTTGAGTTTTGATTTTGTTTTGAAATTTTACAAGTTTGGTATTTTGTTTGGAATTTTGTAAGTTCAGTTTTTCAGGAATTTTGTAAGTTTGAAACAAAAATCTTGTTTGGTTCGTCAGAATTTTGTAAGTGTAAAACAAAAATTGTAAGTTTAAAATCAAAAATTTTAAGTCTGGATTTGGAAGAACAAAAACCAGACTTGAGAGTGGGAAAATATGAATTTTCTAAACTTATATAAATCAAACAAGAATTTCTAAAACTGAGCTTTTGAAAGTTCATTTTTTCAAAAATTAGGCAAACCAAACTTACCTTAGTATTTTAAACTTGTTTATCGTTGTGTATGGAAGAGTATGAAAAAAAATCAGATTAAAATGACATCGAGGGAATATGTATAAGTTTTATGCATTTTAAAAAAGCGAAAGGGTATTTTTGTTTTTAAAACGGTCAAGGAGAAGACGGTAAAAAAAGGTGAAAAGGGGAAATGGGAGGACCGGGGTTGGATACAGTCGACAAAGAAAATCGATCACCGTCAGTAAATAAACAGGAATATATATATCGGCGATCATCTTCGATATTTTCACCATTGACTTGAGACACATATCTGATCAATAAGAATCTAATGTGTGTGGGTACAATTTGCAGGTTGTGACAAAAGCTCAAGGACTAGTCTTATTCTGAAAGCAATCCATCAACTTTTCTAGGTTTTCTAGTAAGCAAATACTCTGTACTATACTCTACTTGTTTACCATTCCACTCAATATTTTACAAGTACTGTTCAGTCCAGTATTTTACTCAGCGTAGTCCAAAATACCAATGAAATGACACCACTGACCCTTGCAAGTTGATTAGTTTCTCAAAAATCAAATAAGTTGAGGTCATTTTTGTATTTTTACACCGTATTTTGGACTACAAGAGTAAAATATTGGACTGTGTATAGCAACATAAGCAGTCCAGTATTTTACTTGATATTTTATTTCAAGTATCAACATTCTATTGTCCTGCCAGATGCATTCGATATTTTGCTTATTCGCACTCCGTATTCTTTTCATATATATATATCTTATTTGCAATTGTATGTAATAGAAGTAATATATATGATGCATATGTTTGATATACATAATTATGGACCATAACATATATATCGAAGACGTATTTTGATATATTTAACACTGTAAATAAGCAAAAAAAGAGATGCATCTCAAATTTTATGTACTCAGCTAGTCTATGTACTCATCATAAACTTGCTTTCAACCACCAAAATATTATTAGGGACCTCGATAGCAGAATTAATTTACAGAAATTATATACCTTGAATCTGAAAAAAAAAAACACTTCTGTTAAGAATCTGATGTAAAAGGCTAGCTAATTCACTGAGAGCATACATATTACGAGGCAAGGGAACTTGTATGCTGATGGTCTTGGCAGATATAGTTATGTGCTTCTCAGATCAACATCTCTCTTCCATTCTCTCAGTTATCCAACAAAATCAGAGATTTAATTTAATCAATTTGATAAATTGGGTACTCATTCTCTTAGAATCAATCAGAATGAATGCCACTGATAATATTCAGGCTACTCAAATAGATACAAGGCATTACAATCTAGTCACACCCTCACCAAGTATGAAACTATGCTCTGCACCACATTTCTACAAACATGGTGGCTTTTAGTAAATATAGGGATCGTCTTGTGTTTTTCATTTGCAATTCATCATAACCTTCTAGATCTAGTTAGTATGACATCACCGTCCTATCCACTTTTTAGATTAGTGGAGCTGTATATTTTCATTATCCTTAAAATTATTCTTTTGAAAGCATTATCATTTTAGATGAATTATATAAATTGAACTCAGACGGATCATCTCTTGGTAATCCAGGATTCGCAGGAGCAAGAATGATGATTAGAGATGGTTCTCGACATGCTGTAGTAAAAGCAATTTTTCTGTACAGAAGGACTAGTCTGGAAGGTGAAGCTTTGGCTTGATGAAAGGGTTTCAGTTAGGTTATCATGTAGAAATAGAAGGTATTGAGGTGGAGGTGAATTCTTTAGCACTACTCAAACTGATTAGAAGAGATTTCAAGATTCCATGAAAGGTAGAATCTTTTCTGAGATCTGTGTGACATTTACAGAGTGAGTATGTCATTTCTTTTACTCACATATACAGAGAAGCCAACTCGGTAATTTCACTTTCAGTCATCAGACCTTGCCTAGAAAAATCAAAGGGGTCATGCTTGATAGTAGAGAATTTCCAATTGTTAGGACTTGTGGATAATTTGTGTTTTGTCTGACGATCACTAATTAGCTCCAATAGTGAGTTCTCTCGTTAGCTAATTTGGGTAGCGGTCCTTAAACTGCTTGTCAGAATTAAAATAGAACACAGTATATACCATTTACCAATAATATACGAATAATATTTCATACAATTATGTCTTTAGAGACTTTACAAATGTACAGTTATCCTAATAAATTTCACTCTACTAATAATGAGGTAAAATATATTTTTTCACTAGTCTACTTTCATTTTTAAAAAAAAACACATTTACTCCCAAAAATATTTAGTAGTAGTGTACTAGATAAAGTGAATAGCAAATAATTGAAGTAAAGGGGAGAAGAAAAAAGTGCAAACGTTGCAAATTGGCAAATTGGGCGATTGTGCAAATCCCCTCACGTGATGACCAAAGCCATGGAAAAGACATATGGTGCCCCCAATGGAATAAGCTTGCATTTTTGTTCTGAATATCTCAAAATTAATTACAAAAAAACGAAATAAAAGTTCGAAAAAATAAGTGGAAGTGTGGAAGAGATGGTGCCCGTTGCTGAATGAGATCTATATGGGGACACAGAATAAAATCCTACCTTTTCCGTACAGGTTGAAGTATTAATATTTGTTGACTAATTTTTTTGCAATAACTTCCCATTTTTTAAGTTAGAGTATGATTTTGGATTTTACAAAAAATAAACCTTTCTATTAAACTTAAAAAATTTATTATCATACCTTTCTTTTAAAATATGGCATGGTCTTATCAACGATAAATATAGGCTCAAATATTACATATTAAAAATATTTTAAAAGATACACATTTTAAATTTAAAGGCACACTTCTGAAATTAAAATAGAGTACAGACTATATATGAAATTTTTATTTAAAATCAGAAAAGTTAGTTTTATACGAGACAATTCTTTTAACGTTATCTTTTTGTAATATACTCCATCTGTTTCATCTAACTCTTCATCTTGAACTTTTCACACACACAACTTTGACCAATATAATATCCTTTCATTACATTTATTGTTAATAAATAAAAACTGTATATTTGAATATTATACACTACGTTAAATCTAATGATATCAAATATAATAATATAATTGAGTATACATTCATTCAAATATTTAATCAAATTTCAATAATGAATAATATCAAACTATAAAAGGTGAAGAGTTGAATGAGACAAAGCTGTAATGTAAATTTTAAATAATTTTTAAATGTTAGAATTTATATTTTATATTCTCATCCTAAAATACTCAACCTTTTCTACCTATTTTTGAAAAGTTGGTCATTCCCAACCTTTAACGAAAATCTGTATAAGTTTTATCAATTAGTGTGCATTTTAAATCGAGTCGTTTATTTCGTAATTTAAAAATGATCAATTTCATGTTTATTTTTTTTAATTTTATATGCTTTGCTATTGTAATATGAAAAGATGTCCTACTTGAACTTTCCTGTAACGTTTAGCACGGTAGGACTTTAACATTTTTTACAACTTCTACTATTTCAAATTTAAATGATATGAGAAACTATACTACTATCATTGATGATGATATCGGCTCCGTTTGGCAACAGCGTTTTGGAGGAGAGTTTTGTTTTTTTTTGCTAAAAATAGATTTTGACCGGTCAAACAGCTCTTCTACTTGTTTGGTGAGAAGCGTTTTTCATTGAATTTTTTGGATGAAAACTCTTGTTTTCAAAACGCTCGAAAAGGAAACTTTTTGGATGAAACCTCTTATTATTAATTGTATAAATATTACAAATTTTCTCTTTTACCCTTTCTTTTATCTTAAATAATATTCTTTTATCCTTCCCTTTGTACGTAACTTTATTTTTGAAATTTTTGTTTGAAGGTATTACGTAATATCTGACATTTTTGCTTGTACATAATTAATTATTTTGATTTGTACTAATTTTTATTTCCATCACTTTTATTTTTAAATAATTATTTTAAAGTTTTAGAGTACAATTTAACAATTAAATATAAAGTCTTATATATGTTAGTGATATCATTCCAAAGAAATACAAATAAATATAGATACAAGTACTAGAAATATTTTTCTATTCTTCAAAATAAAAGTCACACAAAAATAAAATTTATAATTTAAATTATGTTGATGTCCATTTCTTTCATTTAACATAACAAACAGCTAACATCCATTTATCATTTACCAAACAACAATTTAAAAACCGCTAGTCAAAACAGTTAATACAAATCGCTAACAGCTAACAGCTATTACAATCCGCTAACAGATAACAGCTAACAGTTAGTTCCCAAACGAGGCCATCATTGCTTATATACTATACATAATATAATATTTTGTCAGTGTTGATGATTTAGTTAAGCATGTATTAATGACAATAAGTTAAGGTAATATATATAATTTGTAACAAAAAAAAATGGTGTTGTCAAAAATGACCCTGGAGGTCGAAGATTTATTGAGACTACCAGGAGAAGACAGGTGAATCATGTTTGATACTGGCCTGGGTAATGGGAAGACTAGGATCAGAGTTGTAGCAGTGGAAGAGGACGACACTTGTTAAAGTCATGGGTAGAGGGGTAGAAGGTATTCGGAATCCCTTGTTCGCAGCAGCTATATCATTGAAAGAAGTGCTACTCTTGACAGATAAGTTGGAATGGGTAGATGTTGCAATTAAAAGCGACTCGCTAAAAATTTGGTACAGATTATTAATGGCGAAGTAGAGACTCCAGAATTGTGCAAAGACCTAGTGGCGGATATAAAATCGAAATTCATGATAATGGAGATAAAGTGATCTTGGTTACCAAGGAACGATAACAAAAATGCGTATTTGGTAACTAGTTTTGCAAAGAATATTGATTTCGATTTTATAAAGTGGAAATTCACACCAGAGTTTCTTTTATTAAATGTTGATGGGCGTTTCTCCAATAGTTTGAGATGATATTTATATATTTTTTTATAGAAAAGAAAAATAGGTTGTTTAACTTTGAAAAATATAGAATATAGTTTAATGCTCAAGTGAGACTCTAACCATATCAAAATCTATTCACGAAAAGACCATATCAAAATCAACAGTCATATTAAGAGAGAGAAAAAAAAGAAAAAAAAAAGTGGAGACTGGAGAGTAAAAGGTACGTGCGTGCGGTGTACAGAGCAGAATATATAAAGCGTCTGCTCTCACCTTCCTTTACTTCTCCATAACTCATCTCATCTCCACTCTTCTTCTGCATCCCATTCCCATTCCCCCCTTCTCTCTCACACACTCAGAATCATCTCAAACCTTGTCTTAGTTATCTGAGAGCACAGCGGTTGCAGAGCGCCGTCGATTCTCCGCAGCCTAATTCCGGCGACCGATCGGAGCTCATCGTAAGCGCGCGCTCTCTCTCTCTCCCCCCTCTCTTCTATTTCTCTGTGTAAACGAAGTTCTGGCGATTGAGTTTACTTCTGTGGATTTTGTGCTTAATTTAGGTCTGTTCTATGAATTAAGGACTAAAAAATGGCTGTACGATCTGCATGTTCTATGTTGCAGTAGCTCATCATCATTTCAGAAAATGAATATTAGCTGAGAATCGCAGTGCTCCATTTTCCCCATTTCTGCAAATTAATCAGTAGGGAAGAGAAGATCAAACTCAGCCTTCATCACTCGCACAGTCACGCACTAAAACACCCACGGTTTTCTTTTCTTCAAAGCTAAGGCGCGGGATCCTATGAGTTCATTTTCATAATTTTAAATAATGTACACACATTTCTGGAAACGTATGGATTTTTATGTGGTAAATGAATTTTGTTGTGGTTGGGGAAATGATCATAAAAGTTTGGTTGGGAGATTGCATCGTTTCTTGGTGGCTTGCTAGCTGTTGTGTGTTCATCTGTTTTACATTAATTGCACGGTAAAACTGCTAAAACTTTGTTTTTTTACCGGATCTGAATTGATTTAAACCAAACTGAACTGATTGAACTTGAACTGAATTAAAATATTCAGATGTTGGGTGAAAATCTATTTTAATAAAATATCAAGGTTTTCTTATTAATTTCTAAACATAGTAGTACAAAACAGAATATAGATAAGGTTTGAAAACATTTCTTTTTTTAAAAAGTTCTATTATAAAAAAATATCTGAGTGCATTATTCCAAAAACGATTCTATGCTGCTGAGATCAGCAGAAAAGCAAATCTCTAAATTAAATTCAGCTTTGTTAAATCTAATTAAGTTCCATTCAGTACAAAACTGCCTGATCAAAAGTAGTACTAGTAGAAAGATCGGTCTGGGAAACAAAAGTTGACGCAGTATTGGATTCCACCTGTATTGCCTAGTAAGTACGTGCTCACATGGATACCATGACCATCATTTCCCCTTTTACCAGATTCCTGCGTTTTCATTTTCTCCTACAAATTGTCAATATATAGTATAATTATACATGTATATATATATGTATGTATATATATCATGTATGGATGTATGTGGTACTGTGTGAGTGTGTGTTTTATTGGGGGTGAAACATTATCACAAATGAGGAGCCAGAAATGGTAAAAAAATTGTGCAATAAATACGAGGGGGTGGATTCTAGCTGGCCGCTGGCAAGCAAGCACTGTTTTGTTTGTACCAGAAAGTTTTCGAAAAGTTTAGCGTTACAAGAATAGATTTTTTTGGTGCCTTCTTTCTGCATGCATACCGTCTTTTTCTCTCTCTTCTCTGATCATCATTCCCCAGAAGCTTCTTCTCTCTTCTCTTAAATCATCCCCCCTTATTCACTGTATAGCTCTCTCTCAGACTCCAGATCTTTCTTGGGACTTGTACCAATTCGAGTAGGACCCTTTTTTGTTTGTCCTGATCACTCAAAAATCAGATTTTTTTGTGTGTAATTCTGAATTGTATTAATGTTGTATGAGTTCTTGATGATCTTTAAGCTTTCTGGTGATTTGTTTTCTGCATGGGAGGTGTTTGTGAGTTTGCCTCTGTAGCTAATTATTTTTGGTGTCACTCTCATGGATATGATAGAACACATGATTATAGGTTGCCTGTCATGTCTGCTACTTTTGTGTGTTGCTTCTAGTAATTAGGAGGGACTTATGAATTAAGAAAGACTGGATTTTTATTGCTAATGATTGGAATGCTATTTTAAACTGTGAGAGAGAAGATTAGATGGTAGCCCCACAATTTCCTGCTTTTGCTATCTTCTTAGTGCTTGTCGTTTTCTTCAATTGCTTGTTGTGAACACGGGTTGATTGTCTTCTTGTTTATGGTCAACAAATTATGAAATTCCAGGATGAATTCTGGGTTGAGACACTTGCTCTAGGTGTTTTTTTCAACTGCTTACGGATAGATTTCAATGATCAATATGCAGGAAAAGGACAGTTGGTTCCTAGAACTTTGGAGGTTGATTAAATTTTGCTTCAAAGGTTTGCTGCTGCACTTTCCAGATGCCTGGGAGCAGAGAGTTGAGGCACAATGGCGGCACAGCAGTCTCGACTCGAATCGAGAGGCTGTTGAGGGAGAGGGAGTTGAGGGAGCTGAGGAAGAACAGTAGAGCTTCTTCGTATGAGCCTGGCGAAAGCACTAGAACTGAGCTGACTGAGATTGAATTGCGTCTGAGAGAGGAAGAGAATGACAGGTCAGAACCTAATCCCTTAGTGGAAAAGTTTCTGGAAGGTGTTATTTCTGCACCACCACTTAATGGTGGCTGGGAAGGGATTGATGGGAAGCCAGTCAGGCAGAGGCTCTTGGTGGTGGCAAATAGGCTTCCGGTCTCGGCACACAGGACGAAGGACTCCTGGCAATTGGAGATAAGCGCTGGTGGTCTTGTGAGTGCTCTACTGGGTAAGCATTTACGCTCACTTGTCTGTGTAGTATGCTCATTCTGTCTTGAGAATGATACTGAACTTTATGTTTGTTGTAAATTTGAATCGGTTAAGGCGTTAAGGAATTTGAAGCAAGATGGATTGGGTGGGCTGGTGTTAATGTGCCTGATGAGCCTGGGAAGAAAGCACTGACAGAAGCCCTGGCTGAAAAGGTAGTATCTAATAGCGCGTGTTTCAATTTCAGTTTTTGAAACTGTTAGTGATTTTTCACAGAGTTTGTACTAGTTTTGGTTATGATTGCTGTCTTATATCCTGCTTTAATGGTAATGTTCTGCAGAGATGTATACCTGTCTTCTTGGATGAAGAGATAGTTCATCAGTACTATAATGGATACTGCAACAATATCCTGTGGCCTCTTTTCCATTATCTCGGGCTTCCACAGGAAGATCGCCTGGCAACCACTCGAAGCTTTCAGTCCCAGTTTTGTGCATACAAGAAAGCTAATCAGATGTTTGCAGATGTTGTGAATGAGCATTATGAGGAAGGTGATGTTATTTGGTGCCATGATTACCATCTAATGTTCCTTCCTAAATGCCTGAAAGAGCATAACAGGAACATGAAAGTCGGTTGGTTTCTGCACACACCCTTCCCATCATCTGAAATTCACAGGACCTTGCCATCTCGTTCAGAACTACTGAGCGCAGTCCTCCATGCTGATTTGGTTGGGTGAGGATCCTTTCTTATAGCAACCTGTCTCCCTGCTCCACTCTCTCTCTCTCACACACACACAAGTAGCTGAGAAGCCGTGAATCTTTTGACTGAATGTTATTGACTTACTTTTTATGGATACCTTTCCTATCAACATGAAATGCACCTGCTAAGAAATAACTGTGGCTAATTCCAATGCTGCAGATTCCATACCTATGATTACGCAAGGCACTTCGTTAGCGCTTGTACTCGTATACTTGGAATTGAAGGTACCCCTGAAGGAGTGGAGGACCAGGGACGCCTTACCCGTGTTGCTGCAGTATGATAATTTGCTTTACTCCTTTTCCTTTCTCCATTCATTTCATCCTTAGCACTGTGTCCGCAATCTGTACATTTGATTTCCTTATCTTTGCTGGCCCTAACTATGCATTTCTTTTGGTGTTTTAAGTTCCCTATTGGAATAGACTCAGATCGATTCATTAAAGCACTAGAAATACCTGGAGTGCAGGATGACATTAAAGAATTGAAAGAAAGATTCAGTGGAAGAAAGGTACCTCCTTATCAATATCCCTACTTTTTGTTATATCTTGCCAGTTTACGTGATGAAGTGGATTGCCTCATGTATCAAGTTCCAGTTCAAATGAATTCCTAGCAGCAATTTAGGAGTCCGTGAAAGGACATTACTTTTGTCTTCTATCTCTATCCTCCGTTGGTTTTGGATAATTATAAAACAAGTCCTTTACTTTATACTCAGACACTCGATACTTGAATATATCCGTGCTCCATTTTGGTGAGACAAGTTTATTTCTTAGATGGTTCTGTAGCTGTTCACAGCAAAATTTGTTTTTTTCCTGTCTGAAAGGCGTGTCCTTCTTCTGGCCAAGCATAGCTGATAAGTACATATTAACGTAGCCATGTTGTCCTGACACGCTATTTCATTCATAATCAAAAGATACAGTTACTTAGATTACTTTTGATGATAAACAAAGAACGTTCTTTTAAAATGGATTCACTTAATCGATTGTGTTGCTTTACTTTGTGGCTTATACCTAATAATCATGTGCAAATATTTTGCAGGTTATGTTGGGGGTTGATCGGCTTGATATGATTAAAGGAATTCCTCAAAAACTATTAGCATTTGAAAAGTTTCTGGAGGAGAATGTGCATTGGCGCGATAAAGTGGTTTTGCTGCAAATTGCTGTGCCAACAAGAACAGATGTACCTGAATGTATGCTTTTCAAAATTGGAAACCATGTGTAGTTTACTAAAAGTCCAGTGAGACGCTTGCCTTAATATGACAGAAAATGACAGTTCCTCTGACTTGGCCTTTGCAGATCAAAAGCTTACTAGCCAAGTTCATGAGATTGTTGGCCGCATCAATGGAAGATTTGGAACCCTTTCTGCTGTTCCAATTCACCATCTGGTGAGTCTCTCAGGCTGTAAACTAACCTAAATAATATTGTTAGTTCCTTAGAATCTGTGTGTTTCTTGATGTCAATATATTGTCTTGGACTATCTGATAATAATCGACCCCGTCATAGGTATTACAATCAATGCACTTATTTCTCATGAACAAAATTTTGCTCCCTGCAGGATCGTTCTCTGGACTTCCATGCACTGTGTGCGCTGTATGCTGTTACAGGTACTGAATTTATAAAGAGCTTTGGTTGATCGTGACTTTTTTGTCTGCCTTCATATACAATATACATCATGGATGCCATTGTTGTGCTATATTTGCCTTCATATACAGTTAGTTTTCATATTCTCATTGGTTGTTTTGCAATCCGTATTGAAGTATCTCCAGCCGCTTTTCATGCATATTACTCTTACTGCTTTCTTTTATCTGTGTTATCAGATATAGCCCTTGTGACATCTTTGCGGGATGGGATGAATCTTGTAAGCTATGAATATGTGGCATGCCAGGATTCAAAAAGAGGAGTTCTAATCCTCAGTGAGGTTAGTGCTATAAATTTTTAAGATCCAAGATGCTTATGAAGTAGTGAAAATGAATACGAATTCGACTCTACTTTACATTTCCTGCATTAGTAATAGTCCTGTTTCCACTGTAGTTCGCAGGTGCTGCACAGTCTTTAGGTGCCGGAGCACTCCTGGTAAATCCTTGGAATATCAGTGAAGTTGCTTCTGCAATAGGTCAAGCTTTAGATATGTCCCCAGAAGAAAGGGAGAAGCGCCATCGACATAACTATGAACATGTGACGAGCCATACTGCTCAAGAATGGGCTGAAACTTTTGTCAGGTTTGTGGTGTAATAAAACTCTTGCTCATTTGAGTATCTCCGCCAACTGTCATCTTCCTACTTTATACAACTAAACAAGGCTATGAACAGCAATTCAAACTATCGAGGGAATTATGTTAGTTTCTAATACTGAAAGACTTTCTAATCTCTATGTAGCCCTACTTACATGAATGAGTTGTTTATCTGATTTTGCAGTGAGTTAAATGACACTGTTATTGAGGCTCAGCAGAGGATAAGAAGAGTTCCCCCACAACTTGATATACCTAATGCAGTCAACCGTTACTTGCATTCGAAAAACAGATTGCTCATATTGGTATTACTTCATTTTTAATAATTTGATTTTTTTTGTTAATGTGCTGTGCTACTTTTCGTGTTTCTAGGGGAACCAATAGAAAATATTACTTCATGCCAAAAAACATTTGTGTTTGCTCCACACTGATTGGCTGTTATAGGTTTACATTCCTGTTTCTCTATGTCCCCTTGTCTTGCCCTGGGAATCGTAATCCCGTGTCAAATAAATATTTAGAGCATAACTCTGGATTAACATTTATTGTGATCATGCTGAGTATGTGTCCTAATATCTACAACTTTTGATAGTGGTTTTCTTGTTAATTCTTACGAATAATCTTTACGTCAAATTACAGGGTTTCAATGCTACTCTAACTGAACCAGTGGATACTCCTGGCCGAAGAGGTGGAGATCAAATTAAGGAAATGGAATTGAAAGTGCATCCTGAAATGAAAGGACCACTAGCAACTCTTTGTAATGATCCAGAGACGACAATTGTTGTCCTTAGTGGAAGCGACAGAAATGTCTTGGATAAAGTACTTGATCTACCTATGGTTGTTTTTCTCTAGGTATGATCTTTGTATAATACTCACATGAGTAAATTTACAGAACTTTGGTGAGTACAAAATGTGGCTAGCAGCTGAGAATGGGATGTTTCTAAGAAATACCGATGGAGGAGAATGGATGACAACGATGCCAGAACATTTAAACATGGAGTGGGTTGACAGTGTGAAGGTATGTGCACCTGTTTCCGCATCTCTTCAATAACATGTTCCCACCTCTAACACGCGCGTTTTCAATGGCATCTTACCAGCATGTTTTTGAGTATTTTACTGAAAGGACACCGCGATCTACCTTTGAACACCGAGAAACTTCACTTGTGTGGAATTACAAATATGCAGGTATTTGACCTTTGCCATTAAACAATTGGTTTCTTTACAACTAAAATAAGCTAATTTTGTTGGCTCATCTTCACTTGATTTTCTGTAAGATGTTGAATTTGGACGATTGCAAGCTAGGGATATGCTGCAGCACTTATGGACAGGTCCAATCTCAAATGCATCGGTTGATGTTGCTCAGGGAAGTAGGTCGGTTGAAGTACGAGCAGTTGGTGTCACCAAGGTGAGCTGAACATATGTTCGAATTACATTCATTTAAAACCATTGTTTTCTTTATTTATCTACCTTCTTTGACCACTCCCCCTTTCTTATTTTCTCCCCACAGGGAGCTGCAATAGATCGTATTTTGGGCGAGATTGTTCATAGTAAAGCTATTATTACTCCTATTGATTACGTCCTATGTTTAGGCCACTTCCTGCAGAAGGTATACCCCCAGTTTTTTTCTAACTGTATCTGCTGTCTCCGTAAATTTCTTTGAAGTAAATGTCTCCGTAAATTCAGTGGTCTGCTCTCTTTGTATACACAGGATGAAGATGTGTATGCATTCTTCGAGCCAGAGTTACCCCCGGAGGCAATGAGCATTCCAAAAGTCAAAGCAATCGATCCATTATTGCCACTGCCGATACCAGTCGAAAGGCGTGCTTCTCCTAGGCTATCAAGCAGCAGAAGCAGCTCAAAGTCATCTCAGAATAATAGCTCAAGATCCTCTCTGACCAGGTCCCAGCGATCTTCTCCAAGCAATGGTGTGAGCAACGGTAGGCGCCCATCCCCTGAAAGGACATCATGGAACGTGCTCGACCTTAACAAGGCAAACTACTTCTCTTGCGCTGTTGGCCGAACCAGGACGAATGCTAGGTATCTCCTCAATTCGCCATCTGACGTTCTTACTTTTGTGAATGAACTGGCTGAAGCATCTCTGTCCAGCTCCGCCTTCTAGAGTTGCCGGTTTAAGGTCCAGTAGGGTGTGTTATAAGATCATATGTTAGGATATATGCAGATATGTAACCAATCTTGGCTCTCCTTGTACTAATTTAAATGTTGGATTTTCAGTAACTGAGCCTAAATTATGAAATAATGTTTAGAATAACTGTTTTCTTCTTGATTTTGGCATCTAAAATTCTTTTCAAGTCCATTCAGATTGAAAACATGCCCAACTTTTTTGCATCAATGGAAAAGGAATGGCATCCTAATAAATCAACATCATAAGAATATATGTCTTCTTTTAATGAAAAATGCACTTTATATTGCATCAAATTCAAACTATAAGCCATGAAAAATGCATATATTTGAATAAAAACTTGAGGAAACATAGGAAAGAGAAGCTAAGAATTAATTTATTACAAATATTGGCTGTGAAAATGTGTTTGAAAACAACTCAGGGGGTGTACAGATGTGTATAGAGACAGCAGCTGTTACAACCCCACAATACAAGGGCTCAACAGCTAATAATAATGAAGCTTCTGTTCTCAGGAAAACTAACAAAAAACCACAAGTCAATAATATAACAAGAATGAAAACAAGTGCAGAGTAAATCGCTCGAACCTAGCACGACTATCTAGATTCTATAATAATCCGACGTGAGTAACACCGCCACCAGCTACCACTAACATACAAAACCACCGCGTGTTTAAAAAAAGAAATATAACTTCTCAAACCTCTTTTCAGATTCAGACAGATGTCTTCTTGTTGGGTTCGAAGACAAACTTTATCAACGACTCCTTGATTCCCAGCAACTCAGGGAACTCAGCCTTCAACTTGACCCCATCCATCTCGTTGTTGGAGCGAGCTGCAACAATCACCTTGGCTTGCTCCTCGAGGGTAAAGTTGGAATAAGTGAACTCTGGATCAATGTACTTCTTGTACATGTCGAGAATCTCATTGTGGCTAATAACTCCAGGGTTTGTGAAGTTCCATATTCCCCTCAGGTTCCTCTTAGCCATCTCGATAGAAATGGGGAGAAGCTCATCCAGGACAGTCATGCTGTTGGGAATGTTCACCACCTTGCTGTAGCGGCTGATCTTGGTGATGAAGTTTCTCGGGTTGCTGAGGTCAGAAGAAATCGGCATTCTGACCCTCAGGGTGCAAACATTGTCAAACTCTTTCAGAAGCTCCTCAACCTATTGTAAACAGGTGTGCAGAACAAATCCATGAATAAATGAAAAAACTTTTCTAAAATTTCAGAAACGACAAAAAGATAAGAAATTTACCATGGCCTTGGTCTTTGAGTAGAAAGATCCATGGAAGTTTGGTGTATCTTCCTCCTTGAACCCAATTCCAGAGCCCTCGGGGTGTTTGGCGTCATATTCAAAGATGCAACCAGTGGCGAAGTTCATCATCAACAGACCGTTCTCTCTGCAGACATCGGCCAAGGTTAGAGTCCCGACCACATTTGCCCTGATGGTTTCAGGCTTGTGGGACTCGCACCAGTCAACATTGGGTCTACCAGTAACACCAGCAGCATTGAAAACGTGTGTAGGCTTGATGGTGACGATGTCTGTCATGAGTGAAGATCTGTTTTCGAGACGCCCTCTTCCATACTCGTATGGAATTCCCTGTTTCTCACACATTTTCCCAAGCAGACCACCGATCCAGCCAGTCCTGCCATAAATCAAAAACTTGTAAGGTGACTTAGCTGGTGCCTCCTTCACCTCCAGCTGACCGTTCTCCTTAAACTCAGATGATCCAGAATCAAACTTCTCAGAATCATCTAGAAGCTTCTCGATTCCACCAGGCATCATCAGCATCCTAGGATGAGGGAGCAGGGCTCCACTCACATCACCCCACCATTCGGGGTTATTGGTGTACCATTCCATGGTCTTCTTCAGGCCTTCTTCCCAGATGGTCCTCTCAGACCACCCCAAGTTGGTGAGCTTCTGATCATCCAAGAAGTACCTCTGATCGTTAAACGGCCTGTTCTCAACAAACTGGATGCTTTTCTCAGGATCCTTGTTGAAAAGCTTGCAGATGTCCTTAGCAACATCGATCACCCTTCTCTCCCTCTTTGTCCCAATGTTGTAGACATGGCCAACCTCTCCCCTGTGAAGAATGGTTTCAAAAGCTTCAGCAACGTCTTCGCAGTAGAGATAGCTCCTCACATTAGAGCCATCGCCATGGATGGGAAGAGGCTTCCCTCTCATGGCCAGGAGGATAAACTTAGGGATCAACTTCTCGGGAAACTGATTAGGACCATAAACATTGTTTCCTCTTGTAGTAATCACTGGCAATCCATAAGACCTACCATACGCCATAACAAGCATTTCCGCTCCAGCTTTGGTGGCAGAGTAGGGGTTGGTAGGTAGGAGCTGAGAGGCCTCGTGGTTCCCCACGATCGCATCTTCATCTGTCTCACCATAGACCTCATCAGTGCTCACGTGAATAAACCTTCTGATCTGGCCGGTGACTTTGCAGGCTTCTAGCAGAACATGAGTGCCATAAATGTTGTTCTTGGTGAACTCGAAGCTATTACCGAAGGAGTTGTCGACATGAGTCTGAGCTGCAAAGTGCATAATCGTGTCAATTGACTCAGTGATGAGCAGGTAGTTGACAAGATCAGCGCTTGCAATATCTCCCTTGACAAACTTGAAGTTGGCAGATGACTTCGAAGGCAGGAGATTCTTCAGGCTTGAGCAGTAGTCGAGCTTGTCAAGGACAACAATCTTGTAATTCGGATAGCTCCGAATCAGCCTGTTTGCAACATGGGAAGCAATGAAACCAGCTGCTCCTGTGATCAGGATATTCTTCGGGACATATTCCGTCATCTTGAACCTCTCTACAAAAGGCAATCAACAGAATGTCATTAAGAAACATAAGAACTGGGAATTTAGAACCAAAACTACCAAACACCACAACAGACAAAAGGGGCCATTAAAATAAACACAGCCTATCAACAATTAAAACCCAAAACCGACATCAGAAGGGCAATCATTTGAATTTTAGCACAACTAAGCTTTGATCCAACAATAAAGGAATCATATGTTCATCCATCATAATGAAAAGTCACAAGGCATCTCAATAACCAATGGAAGACTGTGAACTTATCAACCAATTCTGACACAAGGCATCTCAATAACCAATGGAAGACTATGAACTATCAACCAATTCTGACAAAAATAAGGACTTTATCATCGATCACTAGCTCCAATAATAAACCAACCACCAAACTGTATCAGATCCAATTACAAATTACAAACATAGCATAATCAAAACCATAATCACTTCGATTCACACAACAGGGAAAAGAGCACAACTTTCACATCACAAAACAGCAAAAGCAAAGGAATTCCCAAGATCTAGATCAATCAACACAATGCTAATCAAGATCACAGCAAAAAACGAAGATCGAATAAAAAATTAACACAATCCCAGATCACAGAACGCTACCAGAAACAGTAAAAAGCAGGATTAAGATCAAGCAGAAACGAGAAAAGCAAAAGTCTTTCACCAATATTGGGTAGATGGACTTACAGGAATTGAGATCAAGCTGAAGCGGGACGAGGAAAGGGGGAAATCTAGCGATGCAGAGACAAAGGAGCGAGGGACAATAACCGATGTTTCGGTTGAATGGTATGTGCTCTCTCGCTAGAATATGGTGTGTGTATATATATAGGCATGCACACTGGTGATTGATGAGAGGTAGAGTTCCGAGGGAGACGAGATGTGTAATAAATTGCGGGAGAAGGGGCGCGAAATTACGAGACTAGCCTCGCCGGAGATACTGATTTATTTACTCACGCGTTTAATTTTAGCTGGAAATCAGTGTGGGTCCCAGTGTCAGCCTAATACGAGTTGGATTAATTATATTTTTATATGGAAATCAGGAATGTTATATATTTTTATAGTTAATTCTAGCTAAATTCGGGGGAGAATATGCCTTTTATAAATTGGATATAAATATTTTGTATGGATTTTTTTTGGTTGTGTACTAAATTGAAATGAGTGCATAATATTTTTTACTCAAATTAATTTGGTAGGAATTAATTTCTTTCCTTCCGAAAAACAGTTAATATATTTTTTCATAACAAATAAAAAGATGCCACGTAATACACAAAGTAACTATGGCAATCAAGTTTTAAAAAGTATGTGATATATAATTACCATACTAAACCAATATAAACAAAATTTCACTTCAAAAATTCTACATATTTTGCAAATCGCACACTTATTATGTTAATTGATCAGATTTATAGAAGATGATATTTTATACGTATTATACTTTTAGTTTTAGAGGGTAAAAGAAAAATATCAAACAAAATGGAAGTAAATTTTTTTTATTGTAACGGATTAAAAAGGAAAATAAGAAATTTTAGTTAAAACGGAAGGAGTGTAAAAATCCTGTGCAAAAAATCTTCGAAAAATTTATCCATTCTTCGAAAAATCTTGTGCAAAAAAAATACAGTAATAGTCACATAAAATTTTAATATGCATTCCTCAAAAAAAAAAAAAAATTTATGCAAACTACAGCTATATAATAAAAGTAGTTTATGAAATCAGTTAGAAATAATAACAAGTTTTAATTGGGCAAAAAGATTTATGTATTCGAATGAAAGAGGTTTGGTTTATGTATCGTGAGGCCAGTAAAATCCCTCGACGTGGCAACTTCATTCGTCGGCGTTCTACCAACTTCTTCCCGTTTTCTTGATATTTCCATAATTAGAAAGTAACAGTTCCAGCTACCCCTTTAATTGAAATTTTTTGTCTATTAATGTATGAATATCTATTTTCATTCTAATTCAGAAGAAGAAGATTATTGTGTCCAAGTTTTATTTTTCATTCTAATTTACGCACGCAATTGCTCTATACGTTACATGACCGAATAACTAATGTTAGTGTAAAAACAATTTGAACGACACCTTCATGAGCTTGAGAGAACAGTCTGAATTCATGATTAGTTTTTATTAGACGCCAAAATTATATAAAAATATTAATCATTTCAGACGTTTCAATATCATATACGATTTTACATTATCAGTGTAATTCTGACCCCTTCCCATTTGCGTTGAGAAATTTAACCATATGTGCTTTGGAATAACACAAACGGGAACACTTTAATCTATTTTGAACTATAGAATACTATAAAAGGTTGGTTTTTGGAGACACTATAAGGTTATGATAGGACCAATGAGTCTCATATGTTTATAGTGATCATTTGCGTATTTGTAATCTTTATTGTTCGTTTGAACACAATTAATTCACCGATAATGTTTAAATGAACTAAAAAATTTAGGTAATTGATAAATGCATTCCAACATTACTTTTGTTGTTCGTATTTGTATTTAAAGTACCTGATATATCCTTATTTATGGGAACCATATTTACTTTTGAATAAATGCTGAAGATATTAATGGAATTTCATGAATAAAGACGAACTGAAGTAAATACTGGATTTCATATAACAATGTCCAAATTTAGCAAACAGAGGAATGCTTAACAAAAGTGAACTAATGACCTATACATTTGAATTAAGTATATAAACATATTTAGAACATTTTAATGGTTTTGTTTGTTCAGATGATTAAAAGTTTCATACTAAGAATCTAATACAAATAAACTTTAACTTATAAATATGTGATATGAAAAGCGATACTATCATAAATTTATGATGACCGTCTTATTCAAGATTTTCTCGGTTTCTTCAATCCTCTATCTCTAATCATGCTTATATAAGTTGTGTTTTAATCCCTTATTGAGAAAGTAGTGTAGTTCGACCTTTTTCTTAACAAATCACCATCTTTGATAACTTTCAACTTTGATACTAACATCATTTACAAAAGAAATTTCATCCAAATTTTATAGGTAGTGATGATGATGATATATATATATATATATATATATATTTATATTAAATATCCTTCTCATCACATATAACAAGTATTCATTGACATTTAATATTGGGATTGGATGCCTTTGAATCGGATGCCACCTTTATTTGTATCGTAAGAAAGGGCTTTGTACGCATAAACACGAGAAGAAAATAGGGAAAGTGCTTTATTTGCGTTTTAAGAAATGTTTTCTTAGGCATAAATATGAGAAGAAAATGCAAAAAAGTGGTACGCTACGTTAATTCGAGACAACGTTGTCGGTGGCGCTGGGATCATCCTCCCACGACTATGAAGCCTGCATGTGTGCCATGTGATTTTGAGTTCAATGAAGTAATCCTCTAATAATAACTTGACACTTAGACCATTTCTTCATTGATACGTGTCCTTTCGTTAAATTTTAGTAATCACACCAACCCATATTAGTGCAAAGTTATGTGTGGGTTCTCAATGATTATGTTTGTGGTCTTCGTTGTAGTATCTCATGTTATAAATGGTTCGTGAAAGTTTGATTAATAGTTTTGACTTTGATAACTCGTTGTGAGTATATATATTGGATCTTATTAGAAGGGCATATCAATTAGATAGAGTGTAAGACTTAGATTGTCATTCGATAGATTTGTTAAAATTTAAATTACAGTATGATAGAGTGAAATATATTGGTCTCGCCACACACTCAAACAATTACTATAAATGACTTACAAAAGTAGCTGGAAGGCTTGCACGAAACTTGCCTCCATCAACCAGCTCCCGCACAAAATGATAATCAATATCAATATGTTTAACCCTCTTATGTGCAATAGGATTCTCCGCCAAAAAGATAGCACTATTATTGTCACAGAGAAGTAAGGGAGAACCATGTAGAGGAAAACGCAGATCACGAAGAAGATGCATAAGCCAGACAACTTCCGAAACTGTATTGGTCAGAGCACGATACTCTGACTCCGAACTCGATCTAGAGATAGTAGGTTGCTTCTTAGCACTCCAAGCAACTAGATTTCCACCCAGAAAAACAGCATATCCATATGTAGAACGCCGAGTCTCTAAGCACCGAGCCCAGTCTGCATCCGAGTAAGCAAGTACCTCCGAAACACCACCAGCAGAAAAGGTCAAACCACAATGCTGCGTACCAAGAACATACCGAAGTATCCGAGTCACTGCCGAGAAGTGCTCATCACGAGGATCCTGAAGAAACTGACTCACTGAATTAATCGCAAACGACAAATCCGGACGAGTGATAGTTAGATACTGAAGAGCTCCAACAAGTGAACGATACAACTTGAGATTATGAAAAGGACCACTCGTGCTGCTATGAAGCTGAGACAAAGGTAAAAACAGGGTAGAAACAGGTGTAGCATCCAACATCCCAGCTCGCTGAAGTATGTCTTTGGCATACTTGGTCTGCCCCAAAAACAAACCAGTGGAGGTGGGAGTCACTTCCAGACCAAGAAAATAGCTAAGAGAGCCAAGATCCTTGACCGAGAATTCACGATCAGCTCGGGCAATGAATTGGTGAATAGCTGTACTGCTGTTCCCTGTGAGAATGATGTCATCAACGTAGACAAGCAGGTAGAGAATAACATCATCACGAGTGAACACAAATAAAGACAGATCCGAGAGACTCCCAACAAAGCCAAGATCCCGAACAAACGCACTGAACCTATCAAACCATGCCTTGGGAGCCTGTTTCAGTCCATAGATAGCCTTCCGAAGAAGACACACATGATGAGGACGAGCTGGATCCTGATAACCCGCTGGTTGTGCCATATAAACTGGAGTATCAAGAATGCCATTGAGAAAAGCGTTCTTGACATCCAACTGATGGAGCGGCCAGTTCCTCATGGTTGCAATGGCAAGAACAGTGCGAACAGTGGCAGCCTTGACTATCGGACTGAAGGTGTGATCGAAATCAAAACCCGGAATCTGAGAAAAACCCTGAGCAACCAGACGAGTCTTGTAGCGATCAATGGATCCATCCTGTCGATACTTGAGGCGATAGACCCATTTAGAGCCAACAACGTTAACCTGTGGAGGACACAGAACCAGATCCCACGTGTGTTGATGACGAAGTGCAACAATCTCCTCATCCATAGCAGCCACCCATCGAGAGTTCTTAGCAGCAGTACGATAAGTGCGAGGTTCCTTCTGAGCAACCAGCTCAGCAACTAGTCCAGTGACAACAAAGTCGGGGCCAAGATCACGAGGCACACGTGTCCCATCCTGATGACGAGTGACCATCCTATGAGCCTGAGGAGCAGGAGGAGTCGAAGCTGAAGTCGAGGATGCAGGAGCCGAGGACTCAGGCGATGACACCGAGGGTGTAGGCGAACGAGGAGGAGTAACAGGTTTATCAACAGTAATATGATCATCCAAAACAGCCGTAGGTGGCGCTGGCTCAGAAGAAACAAGAGGCTCAGGACACACAAGGCAAGGAGCAGATGACACCGCTGGAGAAGACCCAACGGAAGGTATTTCCAAGTCTGGAGTGGTGGGATCCAAGAACGACGAGACACCTAGTGAAGTAAACAGAGCCTCCGAAGTAGCACTCGAGAAAGGAAAATGAGTCTCTCATCAAATCTGGCATGGCGAGTCATATAAACGCGACCGGTAGCTGTGTCCAAGCACTTAAACCCCTTGTACTGCGCACTGTAGCCTATAAAAACACATGGAAGACTACGAGGAGCCAGCTTATGAGCTGCTGTAGGGCGAACATATGGAAATACTCGACAACCAAAAGGATGAAAGTTGGAGTATTCTGGAGAGGGACCAAACAAAACCTCAAAAGGAGATACATCACCTAGAACAGGAGTAGGCAGACGATTAATGTTGAACACTGCAGTGCTGAAAGCATCATCCCAGTGGGAAAGAGGTAAGTGTGAGTGGAACAGCATGGAGAGCCCCATCTCCGTGATATGTTTGTGCTTCCGTTCAGCCCTACCATTCTGCTCTGATGTGTAAGGACAAGACATCTGATGATGAATGCCTCGAGTACTAAAGTGAGTCTGTAATCGAGTGTCGGTAAACTCAGTTCCACCATTGCTCTGAAAGACTTTAATCCTAGATGAAAATTGATTCTCAACCAGTGCCTCAAACTCGAGATATATATCAACAAAATCTGACTTCTGACTTAAGGGATAAAACCAGGAAAAACGCGAGTGATCATCCACAAACACAGCATAATAAGCAAAGCTATTACCAGATAAAACCGGAGAAGGTCCCCATAAATCACAATGAATTAAATCAAGAACGTGATCAGCACGTTTAGAATTCTCAACAAAAGATAATTTCTGTCCCTTAGCCATAGCACAAGACTCACAAATAGAAGGTCTAGGAAGCAAAGAAGTAAGCGACAAACAACTAGTCTTATTCAAAAGAGAAAAAACACTAGGAGACACATGTCCCAGACGAGCATGCCAAATCTCAAACGATGCTTTAATTTTATTCTTCACCACAAATGACAGCAATGCCTCCTCACCATGGTCCAAAACATAGAGACCATCCTCAAATCTGCCCCGCCCCAGAATTGCCCTGGTGGTCATGTGCTGAATAAGAAAAGACTGATCATCGAATGCAATAACAGCACCAAGCGCACGAGTGAGTTTACTGATACGCAACAAGTTCTTAGTTATAGCAGACACAACCAATACATCAGATAAATGCAAAGAAGGACTAACACGAGTATCACCAATACCAGTAATAGAAATACCCACACCATTACCAACAGAGACATGAGTGTTAACGTTATAAGGTGTGATGCTGGACAAATTCGACGCAGAGGAGCTCATGTGATTTGTGCTTCCAGAGTCCATGTACCAGTCTGGAGTAGTGGATAATGAAGCAGCAAAGGAGGGCTGAGTAGGATACGTCAAGTATTGCTGGGGTTGCTGAGGAGCATACATGACATACTGAGGCGCTGGCTGCTGAGGAACTGCATATGGCTGCATCTGAACAAGATTAGCCTAAGGAGTCCGCGGAATTTGACCTGGTTGAGCTACAAAAGGCAGAAACTGCGGCTGAGCATATGGCTGGACATAGGGCTGAGCATAGGGCTGAACATAGGGCTGAGACTTCTGAGACGCCGGACGAGGAGTGGACGACGGACACTGTTTGGACACATGACCATAACCCTCGCAGGTATAGCACTGAATCGGACCACCACGACCACAACCAGAAGCCCCTGATTGACCTGCCGGACGCCGCTGACCGGACCGGCCAGAACCGGCGGCGGCGGGAGTCTTTTCCTGAGGTTGAGAGCTCGCCAAAAATGCTACTGGGGTTGGATTTGGACCAGCAGAACCCCTCAAATTGGCCAAAAACGCTTCATGAGCTTGTGCCTCATCAACAACCAGCTGATACAAGGGGGCAGGATCTCTAAAGGCAATAGGGGCACTAAAGGAACTAAATTCAAGTCCCAGAGAATTCAAGAACCAAATTAACTTCTCCCGGTTATCAACCACATCACCCATAGCATTCAACTTTTCAAAAATTGACATAAAAGAAAGATGTAGCTCATGAACGGTACCCGATTTCTTGAGTGAGACAGCCTGTTGGCGGAGGCTGAACTTGGCAACCGCATATCCATGTCGATAGGCATTCGCAAAGGCATCCCACATCGCCTTGGCAGTGTGACACTGAGAGGCTTCATTCTTCGCTTCTGGGGTAAGCGAGGAGTACAAAACACCACAAATCGCCTGATCATCATCCATCCAGGCATCATACGCCACCTTGGCAGCATCATAGGCCTCCTTGGCCTTCAACTTAGCAGCATCATCGGGAGGAACGGTGGAGGAGGACGGTGGCACAGGCACCGGAAGTTCAGGACAGGGAGAGAAGCCATCAAGATGGCCAAACAAACCTTGGGGATGAAGAACATACTGAACATGTTGCTTCCACTGTAGATACGTAGTAACATCAAACTTGGTATTAAGCATATGGATCATTGTATTGATAGACAACTTCTCATGACGTCCACTAGAAGCCATCGTAGAGCAGGAAAAATACAAAAAGCAAAGATTTTAATGAGGGGAGGGAAGGATGAAGCCGGCGGCGGCTAGAGGAAGAAGAGGTGGGCGAAAACCCTAGAGAGAAAAAAGAGAGGATCGATAAAAGGATGATACCATGTAGAGACTATTTCCCAAACTGATTTCCATTAGGATTTACATAAGTATTTATACTACATACATGGGTGTAATAATAATTACCAAAACTATCTAAACCCTAAGGACATAACTACAATATACAATAAACATAAATAAAACCCTAATCGGATTCATCTTCTATTGTCACAGTAGAGATTACAAAACAGTTTCTAAACTTATAATCTAGACTAAAACTACTATGTACCCACAGGAGTAACATCATAATAATGTGCATGTAACAACATAACTACCTAAACTATAAGGGGCAATGAATATGGTCGTAGCCAACATCAATAATCCAGGTTTCTAACTAGTTAACTATTCCCTTCGTTCACTAATTTTTGGTTGAACTTCTAAAACTAGACATTCAGCTTTTGTTGTTTTAAGCTAATTTATGCCCAAAAAAAAGGGAATGCAAATATTACTCATATGTCTTCACATGTTCAGCTTATTTACTAAATAGGATGGAAATTTATCTTATTTTATTGCTCCAAATCCATTTAGTCCACAAATTAGTAAAACATTCGGCCCACTCCTTCTGCAAATATGCACGCAACTCTCTCTCTTTTTCTCTTTTTTAAATTTTGTGCAAATAGTCTTCAGCCAAGATTTAGTGAATGGAGTGAGTACTTACTAGGTACAATACTAGTCGGACGTCAATCCCCTGTGATGATATCCTAGTCAATCTCATAAGACCGTGCCCACTGTGACTAGTAAGTGACTTCCCGGTTCATTTTAGCAAAGCATCAGTGAGCTACTCTAACACAAATTAAGTAGAGGCATCAAGTGACCCTACCAATTGCATGGTCTAAAATCTGAGGCACCAAGGAAAAACTATAGTACTTCTCCTGATTTGAATTTCTCATGTCTATCTTTAAAAACCATCAGAATTTTCCGAGTAAAAGGACTAATTGAACTAAGACAGGCAAACAAACATTATATCAAATATTTATTTAAAGCGTGTACCACGTTTATAGAACCTAATAAATCCACTGAGCTATTGCTATACTAAACAACATAAAGTAAGTAAAAGAAAATGGAACCCTAAACACAGGTCAGCAAAAAGTGAACTGGCTGGTAAGAGGTGTCGGTCGGTGGTGGTGCGTGGTGATAGCCAAAAACATCATGTGATGGTTCGTGACATAGAGTAAACGTATGGCGGGCGTGTTGATCTATATCATAGAATTATATAGGTGGGCGACGCGCATTTGCCCTTTGCAGCTTATGCCCTTACACTCTACCCTTAGCAATTGGCTTAGTATGTGACTTGTTGGTATATGCCTTGAATGCCGTATCAACTGCTAATGCGAGTTAGCACTGATATGGTTGAAAGGACTGGTTAGTGATCGTGGTCTGCATCAGGATCGGGCCATTGTATATTGTTACAGTTTGAGTGCAATCTGCTTGGCCAAGGATCAGGTCCATCATGAGAGGACCAAGCATATTGATGTCAATTATTATTTTCTGAGGAGTGAGAGGAGGATCAAGGTGAAGAAAGTGGGAACTGCTGATAATCCTGCTGACATGTTCACCTAGCATATTCCACATAGCAAGTTTCAACATTTCTTGGACTTGTTGAACATCAGAGCTGATTAGTTGCCTTATGGGTAGTCCCAGGATGGAGGGAGAAGTCTACTCATATGGAGTTTCTGCTTTGAGTATTCAAGTTTAGATGGAGATTTGTTGGTATATGCCTTGAATGCCGTATTAGCCGCTACTGCGAGTTGCACGGGGATCTCGTTGCCCGCTCATCGAGTCGGGGGGTCCGGGGGCGGAGACGCCCCCACTCAACGGTATGTGATACCTCTTTATTAGGGTGTTGGTGACTTGGGCCGAAAGTTTTTTTCGGGTCCATTACCTAGGATTTAGTAAAAAAGGCTCTATAAGACGTCACTCTCTTGTTGTAACCTATTCATTCTATTTTACGGGATTAGACGATAGGAACAACTGTAATCTGGGTATCTATCTAATGCAATCCGCCTCATTCCCGTGGATGTAGCCAATCATTGGTGAACCACGTAAATTTCCGTATTTTTATTTTTCTCTTTACATTTAGTTGCTACTTTCTCAATATTCCGCACGACATGACTCATCGTTGAGGGGATGATATTTAAGGGAGAGCAAAACTACTAACTTGATGATGACTTGAATTTGGACGACCCACGCTGAAAACGCATCCAGATCAAATGTTGGTGTCCCTTAATTTAGTTCTACATTAAGATATGTATATGCAATAGGTATGAATTGTTATATATTTGAATTGAAAATTGCTTTGGATAATAACAAGGCCAACATCGCACCAATTTTATAGTAAAAATATGGTTTAGAATTCTAAAAGTCGAACTTTCTAACATTTTAAAAAAGTTTTTATCAAATTAGATTTTTGGTGCCTATAGTTAGCTAAATTATACTAGTTGACTTAAATTTTATCAAATTATATTTTTGGTGTCTATACTTAACTAAATTAAACTAAATTAAAAGAGCAATCAAAGTCAGGATCTCAAATACTCTTAGACAGGGTAACCAAGTAGCTGACTTCCTAGCTAAATTGACACTGCAACAAGGTGGCAGCAGCACTCTCAACTGGCTCTAGCTACCTCCAAAAGCAAAGGCTCTGCTACTGTTGGATAAATCTCAAATGACAACTGTCAGGCTTTGAGTCCCCCTCTCCACAACAAAGGAATCATGTTGCAATTCTTCTCTTGCCAATATTGCTGCCTTCTGCCTAGAATAGAATTCAGTGGACTCATCACATTTTTTCTACCTCTCTCTTGTATTGCTACCTCTTGATTTAGGGTCACATTGTGTTTTGATTTGCTAATTCGCTAATAGACTCTGAACGTTTGAGAAAAGCTTTCTAATCATTTTATGTAATAGAGGTTAGGTTGTTTTTGAAAGCTTTACTGTGCTTAAGATCTCGGGCTTTTTCTTGTAAGCACTGTTGCCTTATGGCTCAAAACGGCATGGGAAGCCTAATATATCTCCCTCACTCTATGAGTGATTTTAAGTTTAAAAAACTAAATTAAACTAAATTAAGATGCTAATAAACTCAAGAGAACATGTTTATTTAAATTAGTAACTTCTATTACCAAGTGGAGATTATAAGAAAACTTTATATTGTTCTTTAAAATTTACTCATTCTACTGGAAAATGGCTATATATTAGCGTTTATCATGGAATAGACATCCAATTTAACTACTCTATTACAACATTAATTAAAGTACATATCAACAGAATTGCTACTGTTTGTACTACAATAGATTTAGATATCCACTCCAATAAAAATGTGATAAAAAACCGTCCTTGAGAATATTAATTTGCGGATACCAAAACCGCTTGACAAATTCAATCATTAATCCAAACAGTAATCTGTTATAACTGTAACACCATTTAATTTAAAACATTATGTTTGTTCTCCAAAATGTTAATATCTTGAAAGACACAAATCACGAACGTAAACATGACCTTGTAAACTATATCGAGCAAGACATTTGCAATCAAATCGAAAACTATATATTGAATGAAAAATTGTTTCAAGCAATGCAGACATGTAATGTAATTGATTGAATCGAATAACTATATCAATGTAAACAATTAACAATTGACGTTCATTTAATATTAAAACTAAACTACTACTAATGTAGATTATTCACACTTATTAAATTGTAAAAGATATTAAAATTTAATCAACAGTAATTTTCGGACCAACACAGTTGAGGAGTCGTGAATAATCCTCCCGTCCACTTGGATGATTTTAATTTAAAAAAAAAGAAAAAAGAAGAGAAGGCAGATCATGAGCTTGATATTATCAAAATTGTGGGTTATGGTAATCTACACTCTACACCCGTAATGATTTTTACAAGTTTTGAGCCCGGACAAGATACTGGACCAAAATGCACTTTTAGCATGATTTTGTGATCAAAAGAAGTTTTGGAGATCAGCAAAAGTCCCTTTTAGTGATGCATAATGTTTGAAATTATTTTTGAATAATAAGCATTTCTATTCTGCAATTCAATCTCTTTCATTCCAGGATCCTTGTTTAAGGATTAATGTCGTCTAATCAACTTTGTGAAAGCAAGATCGTGTGAGTGTGTTTGAGAGGTAATATTTTTCTTGGTAAGGGTTTCAATCATGTGACAAAAGTATTAGATGATAATTAAACTAGACTATTATATAGCATATATGTCTCTAGAGTTTAGTTAGGGTTTATTTATTTACCCTAGGCCCTTGTTTATACTATATATACCTATTTTGAAACCTAACAATACTCATTTTATAAATAATCTTTACATGGTATTAGTAGCCGCCGATCGTTTTTCCATTACCTAGGGTTCCGCACAAATTTCCCTCCATCTTTTCTTCTTGGCCGCCACCGCTACTAGAATTACCGTGAGGGATAGCAGTTACTTGAAATACCGTGATCCCTAAAAAGAACACATCTTTTGATGATTTCACACCAATCAGTTTATCTAATGTGATAATGCTCCAAAGTTGGATGGATTGAAACCTATTATGACTGGTCTCATCTCACCTCATCAAACTGTTTTTTTTACAAGGTAGAGACATCTCAGATAACATCTTGTATTTTAAAGAAATGGTGAGACATTCAAATAGAAAGTCCAGAGATCCAAATTGTTAAGCTGGACCTTAGGAAAGCATTTGATAGAGTTAGTTGGCTTTTTTAAAAAAACAAATCTATCTGCATTTGGCTTACATCAAATTTTGTAAGTTGTATTATGAACAATCTGACACGGGTTGGTTCTCAGTTCCGTGGGAGTTTTTCAAGCTTTTAGAGGAATTAAACAAGGAAATCATCTTTCTCCCTTCTTGTTTAACATCTTTTCTAAATCTTTCACTAGAAGCCTGGCTTACATTTTTCAGATTGGAAAACTGGCCTACTTTGATCTGCCAAGAAACACAGTTCCAATTCTCAACTTTTATAAGCAGATCAGCAGATAATACTATTTTATTCTCATCTGCCAATAGCTCTGCTTTAATTAGACTCAGGGCTTTTTTGGCTACTTTTGAAGATGTCACTGGTCATAAAATTAATTATGATAAGAGTGACTTCTTCATTAGTAAACATGCTGCTTTAGCCCGGAAAGATCAAGTAAAACAGGCTATGAGAATGAAATAAGATTCTTTTCCTTTCAAATATTTGGGTTGTCCAATCTTTCAAGGGAAAGTTATGAAACGCTATTTCCTCCATCTTGTAGAACAAATCAACAAGAGACTTAGGCCCTGTGTGGCACCATCAGTTTTGGCTGGTTTTGAGTTCTAGGTTTCATTCCAAACCCAGAACTTGTATGTTACACATGGTTTTGGCTTTGACCAAGTTTTGAACCCATTTTTGACTTTTGAAATTATTTTTAAAATATTTTTAAAAATGATTTTTAAGCAAAACATGATAAATTAATACAAGAATAAAATGTTAGATCCACAAATGTAAAAACTCGACCTATGAGTAATTTATTTATTAAAATTATATAATTTAAATTAAATATTTAATTTTGCATTTTGTTGGATTGACATTGTCGGCCACACTTGAATAGGAATAGGATCAAGTGAAAATATTTAACTACACTTAATGTAACATTCTTAAAATAAAATAAAGTAAAATAAAATATTGTTAAAAAAATACCAATCATGATAGAAAAATTTGACTCGTGTCAAATCATGCTCAAATTAATTATTTAGTTTGAGACATAAATAATATTATATATATTTGATTAAAAATTGATGCCCCTTATTTTTGAGAAATCCGGGTGAAAATAGGTCTGGTCAGATATTTTGTTCAAACTAGTTTGAAATAGAAAAACACAATAAGTCGTTTTGACATGATATGGTACGAAATGTCTATGGAAAATGTTCACTGTCCTAATCTCATACTCAACTCGATTCAATATTAAAATTGTATTATAATATAATATAAATATTTATTAACATTAGTGACTATACAAAAAAAATTTACTCACCATTCTTTGTTTTAAACACATTTTATAAGTGTAGCAACACAAATATATAGTGTAAAAATAATATACAATACATGAAATGAATAAAATAATAAAATAATTAATTCAAAACTCAAAACCCACTTGTGCATGCCATACAAGGTTTTGCCCCAAACCAGTTTTTGCAAAACCACATCCCAAACCAAGTTTGACTTGAAACCCAAAACCCAAACCCAAAACTCAGTGTGTGGATTAGAGGATTTGGAGGATTTGGATTTGGGTTTAGGATTTTGAGAATCCTGAACTTGAAATCTGGATTTTTAATTTTTGAGATTTGAAATTTTTGTTTGGTATGGATTTGGATTTTGAATTGAATTATTTAAATAAAAGGAAAATCAATATTGAATGAATTAATGTAGTTGACTTTTTGTATTTTGGATTTTGCTATATATCAATATTGAATAAATTAATTAAGTTGACTTTTTATAATTTGATAAATATTAATATTTAATGCATTAATGTAGTTGACTTTTTATTTTTGCTATATATCAATTATTGAATGCACTAATTTAGTTGAATTTCTATATTTTGATGTATTTGTTTTTGTAATCTGGATGACATACGTTACTTTTTTTTACATGTTGAGGAACATGACCGTTATTCTTTAATTATGACTATACTTTTTTAGTTTAGTATTTCAAAACAAGAATTTTGTTAGTTCGAGCACAATCTACTCGATTACGTTAAAATATTAATACCGATGTTAAAAAATGAAATACACATGGAATTGGATTGAATGGAAGGGTTGACTTTAACCAAAATAATATTTATTTTCCATTTATCCAATATTTAATAATTTTGACAAATCCGGGCTGAAATCCGGAGCTGAGATCCAGATTTCAAATCCGCCCATGCCACACAAGAATTTGGCTGTTTTTGGATTTCAAATCCCAAAATCCAAATCCTAATGCAATCCACACACGGTAGTTTCTGAAAATAAGTTCTTATCATCCAGTATTGTCTCTATGCTATCCCACAAAATATCTTCACAGTTATTATCCCTATTGTTCATACAATTGAAACTTTGGAGAAAAAAAATGTTTTACAAATTTTCTCTGAGACTCAACTACAATCAGAGCTAACAAAAAAATGGAGAAAATGGCCAAAGTTTTGTTTCTCAGTGAGATTTGTGGTGGGTTGGCAAAGGACATTTTTATTCTTCCAGTTAGTACTCTGTCTAAAATAAATCAATCAATTAATCAACTCAATGTTTTTACAAACAAAAATAAAATACTAAATGTTTATATTAATAAACTTGTCCAAAAACTCAACTTTATAAAAGAGATCCATGATAAAATAGAGTTTCACTCAAATTTTAAATAGTAATAATATTGATGATGTCCAAATTTAAGAATGATCTGATATATGACAAATCAATCATCAAATGAATGGAATTAAACATTACATTTCTACCATTCTGGGTATTGTTGCATCGTAGATTCCTTAATGGTGAATTTAACTGATGAAGGTATCAATTCCTTTAGTTTGTCTGCGCTCTCTATAGATTCTTTCTCCGCCAGTAAATCTCTCAGGTTTGGATGTGGGTAAAGACCACATGGATCAATGATTACTTTTTCAAGACATGGAGCGTTCTCTACAATACACATTATGAGTTCATCCTCGGCCTCACAACCACAATATCCATGAATCTCAACTTTTTTCAGGTGTTGAAGAGAATGAACTTGACCCTTCATCAATGGTATGTCTTCCATGCAAAGGTTTTTATACCTCGTCAACTGTAAAAGACACATAGATCAGTAACTTATTAATTATAATTCAAATAATGATCAATAAATATACAGTATATACCACTACCTGTAACACGATTTTCTCCAAATTCCGTGATAACCTTAAAAGAGAAGTCAAGTGGATAAGGCGTTCACATCTCCATCGTTTGACATTTAAGATTAGTTGTTTCAGCTCAGCGAGTTGGGGAACTCCATAACCTGGTCGGTGAGCTGAGATGATAAAGAGACAACATCAATCAACAATCTTTCGAAAATCAATTAAAATAGTTAGCTTAAGAAACAGGAAAGACTAGCCTCGGTCTCTTCAAAACACGTAGGATCTAACGTAAGAGTCTGCACTTGGGATAGGGAGCCAGAAATCAGCAGTGGAAGCAAGAAATGACCAATATTGTGGCACGGATCAGATGCCAGACATACTTCCACAAGGTTTGGATTGTTTTCTAGGGCCGACAATTTGTTAACTTTCAGTGAGACGAGACTTGTGTCGCGGACGGTTAAGGTTACATAGCGACAATGACATATATCCACATGTTTAAGTTTGGGAATGTTGCACAGACCTCAAGGTTGACTAGATTTGTCACAGTACAGAGTTTTATCCTTTCCAGATTCCGACACTTGTTCAAGAAAAAACTAATAACTTCCCCGCTCACACTCACGCGAACTAAACTTAACGGATCTCAGGGAATCAAAATGATGCAGTCTGAGAATATGCTTGTTTTGGGTAAACTTACGAGGACGAGGAGGAGACTCGTCGGAGATTTCATTACTTGTTGTGTCGAGAATTCTATCGGGGAAGGCATAACCGTCTAGATCAGTAGCAACGGTGTGGCAATCGGCGAGCAGATGCAATTCTAAGGTTTGCACTTTTTTTTCGAAGGCGAATTCGAGCCAGTGGTCGATGTCATTCCTGTAACAATGGTTCACCTCGAACCGAATCCTTAACTCGTCCATCAACTCATCTTTGTAACATCTCAGTGCGTTGTTTACAAGCTCGACGAATTTTCGCATTAGTCCATACAAATCAACAAACAATAGCATATGGTTTACGTTTTTGGGTCGAATCTCTTCTTCCTTTATCACCATTATTTTCTGGTAATCCAAATCAAGGCCGCTGCTTGACCAGAGATTTCTCCATGATTTCGACAGAATGGTTGTTCCGACAGACTCTTTCAGTGTTAGAAAAGATAGAGTGTGTAGGAGAAGGTGACGCGGCAGCTCACTGATGCGATCCTCGCGCATGGACGAATACCGGTGTTTCTCACCTTCGTCAGCTCTTGAAAATCAGACAAACTTATCAACACCATGTTCACAAAAACGTGAGAGAATAAGAAACTCTGATCGAAAGTTATAAACTGTAAACCTTTGATCACACTATCAGAAAGTTGACCCCTCATTTCAACGGTTTTACGCATATTAGCAGCGCTTTCTTATGATAAGGTAGCGCCCTCTAAGTGGCCGGTGAAAGCTTATGGTAAGAGGCGCTGAAAGGCCAAATAGAGGGACCCGCTATGTACACGTTGGCAATGATGACTTGGCATTCCACTTATTCTGCAGCCACCAAGATTGACCAAACTCTTTCAGCGGATCATAAAAGCGCTGTTACGCTCAAATATTGAAATATTAAAAAATAGGGAATTGAAATTTTTGAATTTCAAATATCCCCAATTTTTGAATTATTTTATTGATATACATAAATAAATGGGTAATTAAATAAAAAATTACAGAAATAAATTAAAAATTAAAAATATATTAATAATCAAGAATGTTACACCAATGTCATAACACTAATCCTTATACTAAACTAAACTAAACTAAACTAAACTACACTAATCCTATCATCCTATACTAAACTAAACTCTTCTTGAAGATTTGCGGAAACGTCGACCTATTTCAAAACACCCATTAAACATGAATCAGAACCACAAATCATCTCCATGAACTGAGCACAATAAGCACAAATTTGCCAACTGAGCACAATATTTCCATGACTTGAACAAAATTTCAACCAAATCAGAGGAAAAGACCATCCAGAAAGGAAACAAATCTCATACTCCAATCTATAATCACGAAAAAGTAGAGCATACTACAGCTGATAAGTTATGAATCAAAATAGGCATGAATCACCAACATAGCTAGAGCTTGTAAATGCAGAGAAGACTTAGATTCAAGGGAAACTAAAACTACATGAAACGCGATGAACATCAAACTAAACGAGCTAAACGAGAAGCAAACTTCAAACTCCAACTGACTAAACCAAGATTCCAGTAGATTCAACAAACAGAGCACATAAACAACACATGCACATATTCAAAACCGCATACAAACAATCGAGAATGCAAAAAGATTCATATTTTTCACTCGAATTGGGGGGGGGGGGGGGGGGGGGGGGGGGGGAGGGGGGACAACTAAACAATTAATTGAGAGTTGACAGAATATAATACTTACGTTATAGCTGCCTGCCTGCCTTTTCCAATTAAAGTGTCAAAGTACCTCTACAATAATTTCCACAAGAGATCAACATAAGTTTTTGCTTTCCAATAACAAAGAAATAGAAGGCAAAACAGAAACCAAACACATATTTGATTTCATAAATCTGTCAAGATTAGCTTTAACACATGTACCACTTTGTTTATAGCACATGTGTACTACCCATTCCCCAGTCTCCCGCACTGCTCAAGTAATCATACACAGCTAAATAGCTAAGTATAACATGCCCTTTTTCTCATACCTCTAAGTATAGCATGGCGTCTATTTTATTTATACATTCTTTCAACATGCTGCAATAATTCTAGGTATGCTAGGTCTGCTTATCTTTACTTATTCCTACTAAATTGCATTATGCACAAAACAAGCAAACTCTAATATAAGGGTTTAAACTCACATGTGAAACACCAGAAGGTTTAGCCATGTACAACTGCGGACCATCTCTGTCATAACAGCGATAAGCATTCTCGTAAGATTCGATTTTAAATGCAGCAAACAGTTTAGTAGTCTTCTATAAGCGCTTACCAACAACGAAAACCTAGCAAAAGTCCAAACCAACCAAAACAATCTTTTTTAAATTCAAAATAGCAAATAGCCTCTAGTTCGATCCCCACATATGGCCCTAATTACCAATAAACGACCATATGGCACAAAAGCTGGCCAACTAGAGATTATATGCAACACATTACGGATTCACAAACCACATCCTAAACTTCTTGCTTTGAAAAAAACCTGGTAATTCAGAATCTCACATTAGATAACTGATTGAGAAACTTTACCGTGTTTGATCCTCAGAAGAGAACATTAGAAAAACAAACGAAGCTCAAGCCAAACCCTTTACCCAAAAACCTGAAATTTACCATCATCAAACATATTTATATCAATAAAACCTTAAATCGAACACCTAAAATCAGCAAAAAAAAAAGGAATTTCCATTGGTTCCTTTAGTACCCTTGCCTTCCGGATTAGTAGAATATGCTAAGAATATTGCTTGCATCCATCTTAACCAATAAACCCTAAATATCTTGTTCTCAGCCAGCCATGGAAACAATGGTCTCCGCCTAGGCTTCACTCTTCCCAAGAAGTCGACGAATTTCGTCGTGAAAGTCGAGAGAAGCTCACCACACGCCGCCGGGTGAGCCTTGACCACCTCGTTCGATGGCGAGAATGTTCGCCATCTATTTGGACAAGGACTGCAGCTTCACAATCCAGAGTTACCAGTTGAAGTACAAGAAGAAGATCACCGGTGTGATTTCTTACCAGAAGCTCGGAAGTTTGACCGGCGTGCAGGTCAAGATCCTGTTCATCTGGCTGGGGATCGGAGAAGTCTCCGTCGACGGCGGCGATATGGACTTCTCCGTCAGGGGATTGCGTTGGCTGATTTTCCGGTGGACGGGTTTACGAGAGTCCGCAATGCGGCTGCGGGTTTGACTTCGCCACCGCAAACGCCGCCGTTGACACTGACTCGAAGAAATCGAAGATCTTTCTCTTGCAGGTGGGAGCCCTCACCAGAGGAGCCTTCCTCGGCACCGTGTGGTGAAAAAGGGAAAGATCTGAAGAATATATGAGGGTTTAGCGATTCACAGCCTTATCCTTTGCTTATATATATACAAGGAAATTTTAACGGCTGAGATTTACTTGAAGAAGCTGATTGACGGTTCAAATTAATTCAAAATAATACATGTTTATGGTAATTTTTTTTCGAATTAATAGTTTATTATTATTACACAAATACAAGTAAATTAATTTTATAATCTATCTAACTGTATAGTAACTTATACACATATTATTAAATTATATACATTATTAATATAAATTAAACATAATTTATTATTGCTTAATATATTTAATTACTCAAAAGGTTCACAACATAATTATGTAAAATATAAAGAATATTAATAACTAATTTTCAATTAAACAAATTATAACTCTTTATCACTATATATCTTCAAACTTTTATTTTCTAAATTAAAATTAGTTATTGTATAATGTAATAGATATTGTTTACTCAGTTACACTACATAAAAAATTGTGTGAAAATTAAAGTAATGATTGAAATCTGGCGAGTACATAAAAGAAGTTGTATAGTTGAACTAATTATAGTTAGTGAAACCCACAGACCCCCGACTCGCTGACGGTAGCGGCTATTACGGCATTCAAGGCATATACCAACAGTCTTAGTAGTGCTTCTCACGTTCTTGCTATTAGAGTTCTCACTACACGTACCTTTCATCGAGTCAATACCAAAGCAGATTCACACCAAAAGTGTCTTATGCATTATAAAATTAACATATCATCAAATTAATCATGTTTGAAAGTCAAAATATGATGTTTTATGACATAATCAAATTTTTACTCAACTGAACTCATTCATATTAATGTTTTTCATGGACTTAATGTTATAATGTCTCAAAACACTCATGTGTACTTAATTTCATTCAGTAATAGAAATAAATTGATCAAGACTAAGGTTGAAATACGACTCCAAAGTATATATACTTAACTACATGTTATAGTCTTAGTAGTGCTTCTCAGGTTTCTGCTACTAAAATTCTCACTACACGTACCTTTCATCGAACTAATACCAAAGCAAATTTACACAGAAAGTTTCTTATACATTATAAATTAACATAAATCATTAAAAAATCAAGTTTAAAAGTCAAAATTTGATAATTAATGACATTTTTCAAATTGTTATACCAATAGCAACAGTTCGTTGTTGCTTTGAATGCCTAGAACAACAGTTCGTTGTTGCTTTGAATGCCTAGAGCATAATTTTTATATGACTTTGGTCCACCAAGTCAATCTTTCAAATTGATTGTCATTTTAATCACACCAAGAAACCATCGTATGATAATAAAATTATCATAATCATAAAAAAACTAGTATAAAAGTCAAAACTTGATGTTTCATGACATTTTTTCACATATTTATAAAACTAAACATTCATATCAGTGATATTTCATGGATTTTATGTTGTAATGTCATAGAAACACTCAAACATACTTAATTTCAATCAGCAATGGAAATAAATTGATCACGACTATGGTCGAAATATGACTCCAAAGTATATATACTTAACGACATGTATAGTTTTAGTAGTGCTTCTCAGGTTCTTGCTACTACAATTCTCACTACACGTACCTTTCTTGGAGCCAACACCAATGTAAATTTACACAGAAAGTGTCATATACATTATAAATCAACATAAATCATTAAAAAAATAAAGTTTAAAAATCAAAATTTGATAATTAATGACATTTTTCAAATTGTTATACCAATAGCAACAGTGCATTCTTGCTTTGAATGCCTAGAGCAACAGTGTGTTGTTGCTTTGAATGCCTAAAGCTTTGTTATTTTAATCACATCAAGAAACAATCGTATAATAATAAAATAATCTCATAAAAAACTAGTTTAAATTGAAAATTAAATGTTTTATGACATTTTTCAAATTTTTATACCAAGTGCAACAGTTAAATGTTGCTATGTATACCATAAATTTTATATGAATTGGGTTCCACCAATCAAACTTTCAGTTCATGTGATATTTTAATCATATGAACACAATATCATATACAAAGTAAAATTATCATAATCATAAAAAACTAGTTTAAAAATTAAATTTTTTTGATATTTTTAAAAATTTTACACCAATTGCAGCAGTTAATTGTTACTATATATACGAAGAGTATATATGAATTACCTTCATTCATTGTAAAACCACCAATCTCAGCTACCCCCCTTCTCTGGCTTCAATGCTGCTGAAAACCTCTCTCTGTTCGATCGAGGCATATATATGTATACTCCTTTTTTTTTTTTTTGCACTCTATGGTAGGTGAGTGCATTCAATGCAGATGTAGCAGCGCTTTTATTATTGTTTCGTTGCAACAGAGAAGCAAAATTATTCAGGTCCCACAACGTCACCAATTTAAAATTTTATTTATTATCATTCTGGTCGAAAGCAGCAACTCGCTGCTGCTATTTTGGCCACCAGATCAATGGACTTTAAATTAGTCAGACAAATACAAAGAGCCCAACCCAATAACATGCCAACAACCCAAAATTAATGGGCTAAAAAATGAGCCCAGGTACAGTCAGCAAACATTTCAACGCTACATGAATAAAATGGTGAAACGTCTGTGGGGTCTATCACAAAATTTAACGCAGACTTTAGTCAAAATGCCATGTCACCAATTATTTCAGCGAAATTTTTAAAGGCGTTGAAACACTGGTCCCCTCGTCTGTGGGGTCTATCACAAAATTTAACGCGGACTTTAGTCAAAATGCCATGTCACCAATTATTTCAGCGAAAGTTTCAAAGGCGTTGAAACACCGGTCCCCTCGTCTGGCTATTTGAGCGCTCTTTAATAATAGCGGTGAAATCCACTCAGTCAACTTCCAAAATTCATTGACCAGCATAGTTTTTAGCGCTGAAACTCGTTCCCTTCAACGCTTTTATGCCTTTTTTTCAGCGGAATTCAATAATAGCGGTGAACAATCGCCTCAACTTTCTGATAGTGTCAATTCCTTGTTGAGAATGGTTGAATAAACACCTTTTTACCTTTCCTTTCTTAGATCAAATTTGACCTAGGATACACATATATTACCAGTACAAATCTACAATATTCGATATTGAAGAATTCTGGGTTCCTTGGAGTTCTTTCCTCAGCTCATTATGATATTGAGTCTGAAGAACAGCCATCTGCAACAACAGCACAGACACGTGCTTTTAGAAACGAAAAAATTTAGTTTATAGCCCACTGCCATCATTCAAGAGGGAGGATATATATTACTATTGTCCGGCGAGTTATCCGGTGAGAAGTTGTGCTTTCCGGCCTAAATTGCTGAATGGGAGGCTATTTCACATTTATTGAATGGGAAATCTTGAAATAACAAAGGCCAGAAGAGTCTGCAACAAAGAATCAAGTACCATGCATGCTTCAGGAATTTTAGCAGAAAATGCAAGTAAAATTAATTCTTAGTAGAAAGTTATCAGCACATATTATGTCATAAAAGTGAATTTAGCATTAATATCAAAACTAGAGATCTCTGACAATCATTTCTCAGAATTGAAAAAAATGATAATTTGAAATTAAATTCATCATCATCATCGTTAATCTTTTTTTTAAAATAGAGTTATTTAGAAAAACTTAAAAGTGTAGTTTCACCTGTATTCAAAACATAAAAGTGTTAGGGTTCAGGATGAACATGTACCGAGTTTGACCGTAACACAAACCTTACAGTGGCGGAGCCAGGGTTAGAGTTTAGTGGGTGCATTTATATAAGTGTTATATATTAAATATTAAATAAAAATAATTATTATATAAAAATTAAATATTTATACTAACATATCAATATATAAAATATATCATTTTACAAAATAATACGATTAATAACAAACTGAAAAGTTATTATATAATTACTTGCATCTTCCGAGGTTTCATGCCTTGAAAATATTGCATTACATCTTCATTTGTAAGATTTTGAAACATGTCACATCCCATGTATGTAATTAAGCAATCATTCAGCCACTCATCCATCACCCATCCTGTTGCGTATTAGAGTATTTTAATTCGATGAATTCAAACAAACTATGGAAGAATTAGATAAATATATGATGATAATCGAATTGATAAGCATAAATAATGATAATCGGAATACATAAATTAAAACTTATCGTATAACCTAAGACGCACATGCACATCCAAACCACACGATTGGAAGGATGGGAAAGTGACTGAATCGGAAATTGAGCAAGATCAATGGTTGCACAGAACAAGAAGATCAGTGGTTGCACAGAAATATCAATGGAGGAGAAGTTGTAGAGGTGAAGGGGAAGTTTGAGTGATGAGGGATGGGTAAAGTGAATGGATATAAAGTTTCTATTTACTATTAATTATTCTATTGTATTAATTATACGCCTACGATACAAATACATAAAAAGGTAATAGATTAGTAAATTGATGAGTAAATATTGTTTGACCTCACTGTTAATAAAATTTACTGAGGTCAATCGATCATAATTTATCAAAATCTTAGAAATTTTACACTATTAGGAACGATCAAGTGGTGTCAAATGCACCCAGTATCATGTGCATAGCTCCGCCTGCATTGTCTTCTAGAAGTTCCGACCTGCTCCGCCATCAGCCACCGCCTCCGCCGCTGTGGTGGAGCACTCTGGCGACCCCAAACTGGACAATTCTTGCCCTGGTGGAGCTCCAGTCCACACTAGAGGCCTACGCTTCGATCGTAAACGTTTATTCTCCAATTGAAGGTGATTGATATCATTTCTCGCATATTCTTTCGTGTCGAACTGATATGCAATGCATGTTATTCAGATGCTGATGGGATTAAGAAGTGAATGAACTGTCTATTATGTAACTGTTTTTGATGTCTGGAAGTTATTTGTTGTTTTTCTGGAAGGATTATGAATTGGGGATCATTGTTAGTGTTAGTTTTTGTGTTTATGTGTTTATCTAGAGGCAGCTGGTGGAAATGAGAGTGTTACTTATTCAGTAGTCAGTTGGAATCGGTTTCTGAAACAACCAGCCATCTTGACTCCACTGGAAGTGATTTTCATTTATTCATCTGCAATGAGTTAATACCATAAATCACATGCTTACATATTCTGTTGAGAGACTAAATTAAGGGGCATACAGGAAGTATGACTGTGTGTCTTCCTTCACATTACACAACTCATGTAGTTTTGTAATAGTCTCTTCATTCATTTAGTTTCCCTCCAACTAACTTATGAATTGAAACAATCCAATACTTCTCCAACCTTATAAATAGATGCAGCTCCCAATTTTCACACTCTACTCCTTTCTTTCTATTCTCTTGTTAGTTCATACCATATATACTTGTATTTTTCTTGATCATTTTGCAAAAACATGGATAATCACCGCATATCCCTCCGAAACTCCAATTCTCTATTGGTAAGTTATTGGGACGCACGTAAGGTGGTGAAGGAGGCGAATACCAACCTCAATGAAGATGAAGAAACTCAACAACAATTTATAGATCATTTCATGAAGATACAAGCTAACATATTCGGATTGGAGGAGATTCTCATTATGAATGAAACCGATATTCCCATTGCCGTCGAACTACACCGTGATGTGCCAGCCGGTTGGAGTGTTAGTTGGTATTACATGACGATCTTAATATCGAGGAGATTAAGAATGAGTTGGGGGAAAATTTGGTCTATGCACCTTACAAATAGATTCCGGCAAGATTGGAAGTTTGAAGTTTGCCAATCGAGAATATGCTCTTGGTTTAGTATTGATTTTGTGTTTGTGTTGCTTTTGTTTCTATTTTCTTATGGTGTAATTTCAATTCTTGTTTGCTGTTTCTCTTTTCTCATCATGTTGTATTGCGGTTGAATTTACTAATTATGGTTTCTTCTTATGTACTCTATGCTCTTTCTCATGTATTTCTTCCGTTTGCCTTAATATCATCTGCTTGTTCGAGTTATATAGCATTATTTTGTCTCATGAATCATTTTCTGAAAGGTGTTATTTATTAAAACATTCACTTCTCTTCTTATTAAGCAATTGAATATTGCATATGGTTGGTATTGTAAGATATACAAAAATAAATGAATTATAGTAATGTTAAAACTACGCACACTAAAAACACAAACTCGTGATGCTAAAACCTTATAAATCTCAACAAATTAAGTTCACATAATAGAAGACAACTAGAAATAGTAATAATAATTCAAGTTCAATTGAAAACAAATTGCATCAAATCTAATTGTGTATGACTGAATGATGTGTTTGTCATCGAAACATAGTGACCTTGTGATTTTTTATAGATGAATTTACTAACAAAATAATATATGTAGTTTTTAGAACTTTAGGAAAATCTAAGCTATAGTTTATGAGGTTAGAATCATTAAATAATGTCATATTTTTTGTACTAATTAGTTCAATGCACTTCACCAAAAATATAATTCAATGAAATTTAGTTAAATTTAGTTCACTACTTTCCACTACATTGAAAATAATCACTTCAATTTTTCTATTTTTTTCATTTTAATTTAGTTCATTTCTTAAATTTGTTTTGCATGAGCATGATCTAAATTGAGGAGTACATGAAAGCGTCATCTAACCAAATGCATGAAGTTTTCACCTTGGGAAAAAAACTGCATGAAGTTTTCAAAATGCATGAAATTTGACGAGAGGTTCTCCTGCATGAAGTTACTAACCAAATGTTGAAATGCATGAAGTTTTAAAAATGCATGAAGCTTTAAGAGTTCATGAAATTCATGAAAATAACCTCCATGAAATAAATGACCAGATCGAAGAAATGCTACTCAAATAAAATGGATGACAAAATAAACCAAAATATGTTTCAAAAATAAAAAGGGAAATTTATGTCATGTGTAGTTTTGCATAATCCCTAAGCTTAGTACACTCTATGTCCTCGATTATTCATTTGAGTAACTTTGACCTTAGAATTAAATTGGTATGTAACATTAAATATTAATGCATGTAATACTGTTGGATTCGTAATATCATATTTATTTTTTTATATATCAAAGTTTTAATGAAACTCAGACAAGCGCTCGACTTAAACAGGCTACCAAAGAATAACAATATTTTTGGAAGTATAGAGTCAAGCTAAAATTGATGAAAGAAGGTGACATGAACACAATTTTTTTTCATAACTCCTTGAAAGGAAAAAAAAAGTCTATGCTGAGTACGGAAATTATAAGTGTTGCGGGGATTTGGTTAGAAAAGCAGAATGTTATGAAACGCTAGTTTCTCCATCTTGTAAAACGAATCAACCAGCGACTTAGTTTCTGAAAAATAAGTTTTTATCCTCTGGTGGTAAAATCACCTTGATCCAGTATTGTCTCTGATGTGGCATGAACTTTACCTGCAGAAATTAGAGCAGCCGAAAAGATTGTTCGCAGATTCTGATGTTTGTTGTTGCAGTCTCAGAATTCGACAAAAAAGTAATGTATTTTTTTTGGAAACGTCATTCTAACAAGAACTCATGTATACATGAGGATTTCTTAATTCTGGGCGAATTTCTTTGTTTTAAGGATCAAAATCGTGTTTAATTATTTTTGGTTAGTTAAAATATAGAGAGGACAATTTTGTTATTTGTTATATTTAGCAGCAGTTAGGGTTTAGCATATAAAAAATTTTATGGTTATTTTGTAAGACGATTTTGACGTTGAATGAAATTAAGGGGTTTTCCTTCATATCTGTCAGTTCTTCTGTTGTTTTGATGAATTCAACAAGGATTTGATTCATAGTGCGTTCTTTGTTCCACACACGCTACATCAGTTTCTATGCTATCCCGCAAAATATCTTCACAGTTATTATCCCTACTGTTCATACGATTGAAACTTTAGAGAAAACAATGTTTGCTAATTTTCTCTAGGATTCAACTGCACTCTGAGCTAATAAAAAATGGAGAAAATGGCCAACGTTTTGTTTCCCAGTGAGATTTGTAGTGGGTTGGGAAAGGACATTTTTATCCTTCCAGTTAGTACTCTGTCTAAAATAAATAAATCAATTAATCAACTCAATGTTTTTACAAATAAAAATAAAATACAAAATGATTATATTAATTAAGTTGTCCAATTTGCATTGTCCAAAAACTCAGAATTTTAAAAGAACTCCATGATAAAACATTGTTTCGCTCAAATTTTAAATAGTAAGACGATGCCATAAAAAATACTGAAGATGTCCAAATTTAAGAATGATCTGAACAAATCAATCATCAAATGAACATTTAAACATTACATTTCTACCATTCTGGGTATTGTTGCATCGTATATTTCTTAATGGCGAGTTTAACCGATGAAGGTATCAATTCCTTTAGTTTGTCAGCGCGCTCTATGATTCTTTCTCCTCCTGTAAATCTCTTAGGTTTGGATGTGGGTAAAGACCACATGGATCAATGATTACTGTTTCAAGCCATGGAGCATTCTCTACAATACACATTATGAGTTCATCCTCGGCCTCACAACCACAATATCCACGAATCTCAACTGTTTTCAGGTGTTGAAGAGAATGAATTTGACCCTTCATCAATGGTCTGTCTTCCATGCAAAGGTTTTTATACCTCGTCAACTGTAAAAGACACATAGATCTGTAACTGATTAATTATAATTCAAAAAATGATCAATAAATATATAGTATATACGACTACCCGTAACACGAATTTCTCCAAATTCTGTGATAACCTTAAAAGAGAAGTCAAGTGGATAAGGCGTTCACATCTCCATCGTTTGACATTTAAGGTTAGTTGTTTCAGCTCAGCGAGTGGGGGAACTCCATTAACCTGGTTGGTGAGCTGAGATGATAAAGAGACAACATCAATCAACAATCTTTCGAAAATCAATTAAAATAGTTAACTTAATAAACTAACCTTGGCATCTTCAGAACACGTATGATCTAACGTAAGACCATAAAAAGGCAGTTCAATGTCTACTGTTTTGCTACATTTTCCACCATAGTTTGCAAGAAAAGGTCCTAATTATTCCTCTTATATCCCTGAAGCCTAGTCCATTTTCCTGTTTTGGAAGTGCCATCTTGCTCCATCTCCTCCAAATTTTTCTTGACCAAGCTTAGATTCCCCCCAAAAAAACCTTGCTGCCAAGATCTCCATCCTTTTTACCAATGATTCTGGAGGGTGCAACACTACAAATATGTGTGTTGGTATTGAAAGGAACACATGATTGAGCCGGATGATTCTCCCAACCTATGTTAACCATCTGTTTTTCCAACTTGCCACTGCCCTCTCCATCTTCTCCAAGAGTGGCTGATAATAACATACCTTGTTCCTACCATTGAAGATAGGCACACCAAGGTACTTAAATGGCAGTAGGCCTTGCTTCATATATGTTTTCCTTTTTATGACCCTAATCCTTGTGGCAGTTGTAATTTTATGAACATAAAACTCTGATTTCTCAAAGTTTATTTTCTAGCCTAAACTGATTTCAAAAGCCACTTGGAATTTCTTCAACCTTTTGAGGTTCTTCTTTGCTGCAGTGGAGAATATTGTTGTATCATCTACATACATTAGGTGAGAGATCATTTGAACTAATCTTGGCATCTTAAAGCTTTGAATATAATGAATTTCCATCAACTTCTTCAGACCTCTTGAGAAAGTTCCTGTCACAAGATTGTAGAGAAAGGGAGACAGTAGATCACCCTGTTTGATTCCTCTTGTGGAAGGGAACAATCCTGTAGCTACACCATTGATCAAGACTGAAAACCATGATGCCTTAATTTTCTGTATAATGACATGAACAATAAGTCCAGGGAATCCAAAAGATAGCAACACAGAGTTCAAGAAAGTATATGAAACTCTGTCATAAGATTTTTGCATATCAAGCTTGAAGATAATATTATCATTTGCTCGATTTTTGCTCAACTGCCTGATCATCTCTTGCATTTGTAAGATGTTATCATAAATGTACCCGCCCTTTAAAACTGCTGATTGCTCAATGGATGTTAACTTTCCCATACTAGGCTTAATTCTTTCCATCAGGATTTTTGAGAACACCTCAAATAAGATAGACTTATAGGTCTATATTCAGAGAATGATGATGCATTTTAGATCTTTGGGATAAGGGTAAGCCATGTGATGGCCATGGTTCTAGGTATTTTTGTCCCTTCCAAGAATTCATTTGCTGCTGCCAATAGATCTTCCCTAACCAACTCCCAGTAGTGAGTATAGAATTGACATGTGTATCCACTTGAACCAGGAGCCCCATTCCTTTTCAAGTAAAAAACTGCAGTCTTTAATTCTTCCATATCTACTGGCCTAAGAAAGGTGGTATTGTCTTCATCAGTTAGGATTTTGGGATTAAATCCATGGAGTAGTTAATATATCTCCCAACTGTGTTGGGGATCTCATCATTTAGTAGCTTCTAAAAAAGAAAAAGACGCATTAACTATTGATTTCCTCAGGTTCAGTGATCCATAACCCATTCATATCTTTGATCTTTGTTATCTTAGCTCTTGATTTTTCTCCCTGACCACTCTGTGAAAATACTTGGTATCAACATCACCTTCCCTTATCCATTTCACATTTACCTTTTGCCTCCAAAAAGTAGTTAGCTCATGTTGTGATCTTGTGAGAATGGTCATTCTTCTGTAGAGCTCTATTCTGTCATTATCATCACCAGTGTTTTGGTATCTAAACTCATAGTTTGAAATTAACCTCATTTCATGCATGTAAAATGTTGTTGTTGACATCACCAAAGTGCTCTCAATTCCAAATTTTGAGTGCACCCTTCAATCTCTCTTGTTTGCTTACCATCATCCTCATACCTTCCTCCACACAATGTTGGCTCCAGTTTGTAGCTACCAGCTCTACAAAATCATATCTATGTGTCCATATCTTCTGAAATCTAAAGGGTCTGGTAAAATGGATTTCTGCCGTTTGAATGGACAATATCAAAGGGTTCCTGACTTGAATGGAGCTATGAGGAAATAGGTCATTCCATTCACTATTACACAGCCCTCTATCCAATCTCTGCATATAATAGGTCCTCCTTGGTTCTGTTACCTGTCCATGTGTATATGTTCCCAACTGTTTTGATTTTCAATAGTGCCAAAGCTGAGATCATAGCATTAAAGTCTCTGTCGCTTTTTGCTGGAGGGGGTGCCTGCCTTTTCTTTCATGTGTTAAAGCCACCAATGAAGACTGCGGGGACTTTTGGTAGGCCCTTCAAGTCCTCCTACAAGTTCTCTCTCAAAACTCTAGTAAACCTAGCATATATAAAACAACAGTTCCATTCAATAATATTGGATGAATTTTGCACAGAAACTAGTAAAAACTGATAAGACTGGTCTAGTAGCTGAATTTGTACACACTTGTTCCAAAAAAATCATATTTTTGCATGACTGGCTGGCATGGCATTGTGAAATTGTAAATCAAACTGTAGTTGTGAAATATTTGAGCTGAGATGTATAGGCTCAATTATACATGCAATGTCTATTTTGTGGGATCTCATTAGGGTTTGAAGTCTAGTAACTGACTTTTTGTACCCTCTGATGTTCCACACTAATGCATTACCTAGTATGTTGTGATTAATCATTGACTGGATTTTTTGGACTTATGTGATGATCTAAACCATTGTTCCACTATTTTTCCTCCATCTAGCATGCCTCTTCTACTTTTCTTTTTAGGCTTAGTATGCAAGTGGTCTTTGTTAACAAAGAGATTACCTGTTGGAGTATCAGTTCCAGCATCTTTAGTATGACTAGAGTCAGTTGCACCTCTAAATTCTAGCTCACTTGGGGCTTTCTCATAGTTCCCTGAGCTGCTTCCATCATCATAGTCCTGCAACACCTGAAAAGTATGAGAAATAGATACCTCTCTAGGAGGCTGGTAAGGGACCAGTGCTAGCTCGTTGTTCCTTAATTCATTCCATTCCTTAGCACTTGTTTTTGCAATGTGGAGATCATCATAGGAATACAAGGGAGTTTGAAAGGTCTCTTGACTAGGTTAAATATATCAGAGGCTTATGTGGAAGGTGTGAGAGCATGTTCCATGTCATTGTGGTGTATAGTAGTGGTAAGACTAAGATTTGCCGTAACTTGGGATTGCTGAGGAACTTGTGTTATAGCCACCATTGGCATTGGGCCTGGAACACCCTCGTGATGTGAAGATTTCTCCAACTCATAGCTTGTTTGTGCTTCCAAAACCCTGTTTTTTGTGAGCCCTTGATAGACCAGGACTTTGTGCAGTTTCAATTGGTCTCCACTCCTGGTCTTCTTCAGGTTGTTGACCCTTTCTTGCAGCTTGCTTTTTTGTTATTTTTTTTAGCTCCAGATGTAAGCATCCACAACTCAGATCATCATGACCAATACGTTTGCAGTCGGTGCAGTATTGTGGAACATTATCATAATCTATATCACACTCTACATATTTGTTTGGAGCATCTATAATGATGGATGGATGGAGAGGTTGACGTAAATCTACCTCTACACATATTTTAATCACCGACAGCCGGGTGAGTGAGCCTGTAGTTGTGTCCATCTTGACAAAGACTCATATTTGGTTGCCGAAGTCCGGAATTGCAGAGTTGTTGTAATACAGAATTGGAGGCTTGTGGATGGTTGCCCAAACCGAAACTATGGACTTGCAACCACTTGAGGATTTTCATCGGCTTGCCGTTGATACTGCAAACTGCTCTCATCCAGTACGTGTGATAATCTTCCTTGTCTTCCATGCGTATGAGTATATGCCGGTAGTCCAGTGATCCGATTTGATATTTTTTGGCGATACACATGGCCTGAAAAGCTTTATGAACTTGATCCATTGCAGGCTTCCCACTTGTGAATTTGCCTATCAAGGCGTTACTGTAGTGTGCGTCGAAGGTTTCAATTGCCCAGTTGCATAGATGCATGCAATCTTGCCATTAACTCGGTGAGAGATGAGTTTAATTTCAGGTTTTGATGGTAGAGTGGGGGAAAGAGGCTGACTTTTGGGGGCTAATGCATCACAGAAAGATTCTTCGGCGAGATCGCCACCGTCCCAGGGCGGAGGACCCGTCATGGGGAAGGCGTTATTAGAACGTTATGCTGGCAGATCGCCGATAAGTCTTAAAAAATATTGTTTTTTGGTATGGGTTTCAGTGGCGCGTTTGTTGAAAATTAGGAAAGAATTGAGAGCATTGATTTTAGTGAGAGAAGGTCGACCAAGGTTAAATGTGACTGATTGTTCAAGGTTAAATGTATAGTCGTATGACGTTTAAGAAAGTATGACTTTTTTTTTTTTAAAGGAAAAGTTTATATCTTAATCAAGGTGATGAAAAACGTCCAACAATATTTGACTAGAGAAATTGTAGAGTATGACTTCATTCTACATACTTCATTCTATATATTCCAAGCTATCATTTTTATCTACACTATTACGTTTAAGAAAGTTTGACTTTTAAAACACTTTGCATTCTTCTATCTCTGAAGCTAGCGCGAAAGGATTATGGATTGCTCCCACCGTCCTAATTTTATATGCACATTTTGATTTTTGTCAATTGATTATGACTACATTTGATCATTAATCTATTTATAAATAAGTTATAAATTGTTTGACTTTTTTTTTGAAATACTACTAATTGCTAAAGTCAAAGTTTGCTTAAGCTTTCCTGATTAATTTCCAAAAGTTTGCTTAATTAGTTTTCTTAATTTCCTGAATAAGACTCTCTAATTTTCAAAATCAAAATCACAAATTTGGCTAACTCCGTGAGTAATTGCACGCCACCCAAATCTTTGACTGGTTAATTTCTCTTCTGGACGCAATTATGACCTATACAAGAAAAGTTCATTACGGAAAAAATATAACCATTCCCGAGTCATTTTGGGTAAAATCTGCCGACATTTATTTCGTCGTTGATGGGATATTTTGTGCCTTTTATGTCTGATTGTGATTTTGGGAGTAACAGTCATGGTGGTAGGGGGAAGAACCAGCTGTTTCTGTGCTTGCAAAACCACAGAAGGTACAACGTTATATTCTTGATATCTAGTCAGCAGATATATATGTAAGAATTTGAGGATAATTATCAATCATATATATAAAATAGCATGACTGCTCCATCATAATCACTGACTTAGAAAATTATTTATGGCTCTATCAATATTTGATATATGATAAGAAGACTTGCAAGACAAAAGAAACGTGGTTTATATTATTAATCATATGGTACCTTTTATATTAAGGGCCAGCTTCTATTTAAGGAGAAGAAGTTGTAGAACTTTACAGAGGAGCAGACTTTTCTGGAGCATCAAAAGCTAGAGAAGGAGGAGGTTTGACTTTTCTGGGGTCATATATAACTTGGGTTTTCGCTTTTGTGGCATAAAGTTGCAAACTTTTGAGGAAAACTGTGGAGAATCAGTCACATTGATGGTTCCTCTAGCTACATACCAAGTTCTTGAAATTTGCAAGGATGCTGCTGGGGTTGCAGGTATGCGTTTCTGCTGCATTTTCCTTTGTTTTTGGAGTATCATGCTTGTTGTTCTGCTGTTTTGTCATTGAATTCGATTCGATTTTGCTGATTTTGAAATTTTGAATAATGATGGTTTATGATTCTGTGGCTAGAGAGGAACCTAGAAAGATGAAATTTTGTAGTTAAAGAGAAACTTTGCCCTTTTTTCTTGACATTGGTGGGTGGAAATGGCAAAATTCTGTTTCTTTCTGGTATTCTAGTCTTGGTATCTGTAAAGTTTCCATAGTTCTTTATTCTGGAATCTTTATCCATTTCATGGCTTCAATTTTCTACTCTATCATTCTGAATTTTTAAGGTGTGAAATAGAAGTTTATGTGTCTGATGACGCTACATGATCCGTAAAGCCTACCTCTCAGTGGTAAAGGCATAGTTTTTTTATGTATTCTTCTGAATTCGAACAAAGGGCATTGATTGGTTCGTTTCTATGGTTGCCCTAATTGCACTTAATTTGATGTAAAAGAGAAGGAATGTAAAGCAAGTAAAGGCTTATTTTTTATGCATTCTTCTGAATTCGTAGAATGGGTCCTCTGATGCTTGCTTGCGTTGATTGCTTGTTTCTTCGGTTGTCATTTGATGTGTGATGCAAAGCAAGTAACTGAGGTCATTTTTTTTGTTGCTTGTTCCAGGAAACATCTTTGCTATTGGCCTGTTTGTCTCTCCCATGTGAGTTCAAATCTCGATTAATTTGTTTTTGTTTATTAATTAGACGATGGAATTGCTAATCTTTACCCCTTCCCCGTTACATCTTTGTCGTCAGACCGACATTTAGACGAATTCTAAGAAACCAGGCAACCGAACAGTTTTCTGGGCTGCCATACATATATGCCCTCTTGAATTGCTTGATCTGCGCGTGGTATGGCTCGCCTTTCGTATCCGAGGACAATTTACTGGTCACAACAGTCAATTCAGCTGGGGCCATTTTTCAGCTTGCCTATATTATTCTCTTCATCACACACGCTGAGAAGTCGAGAAAGGTAAATGTCGGCTCATTGATAAATATTATTATATTCAGTTATCAAAAAGTTACGATACATATAAACTGCTTTCTATATACAGCTGAAGATGCTTGGATTGCTGCTGGGAGTTTTTGTAGTATTTGGGATTATTGTCGTTGGCAGCTTGGTTATATCTGATTTTGAATTCCGACATCTCGCTATAGGTTTCCTTAGTTGTGGTACTCTTATATCGATGTTTGCATCTCCATTGTTTGTGATTGTAAGTCTTTACATCCCTTTCCTTAAAAGTTCCTATTTCATCAACAATTCTCCATTATGTGCCATTTAACTACCTCTTTCTTTCTGCAGAATCTTGTGATCAGAACAAGGAGCGTTGAATATATGCCATTTTACCTTTCCCTCTCCACTTTCTTGATGAGCACAGCGTTCTGTTTGTACGGTGCCTTCAGTTTCGACCCCTTCATATATGTAAGGATCACGTTTTGCAATTTGTTTAATTATACTTTATATGACTTCAAGACTTATTTTGCTTGAATTCCAGATCCCGAATGGTATTGGAACTTTGTTGGCAGTTATACAACTTGTATTATTTGCATACTACAAAAATGCATCTGGAGAACACTCTAGGGAACCCTTACTGGAATCTTACGCATGATAAGAAATGGCTATCTGTAAGGTATGCAAAAGATCTTGTGAGGCTCTTCACATTCACGTCCTTCTGTTTTGTTACTTTTTTCTCCCTAGTGCGTTACTGAAAATCTGATGCTGTTCTTTTTCGCTAGGCAATGTGTGATTATGTAGAAATTGTGGAATTTCATGGAAAATGATGGTTTTCCCCTTGCAAAGTAATGGAATCATTGTCACAGAATCCTTACAGAAGGCATCTTCCTTTGTTGCTTGATATGAACGATTGTCATTCATCGGCTTTTGAAACCGGTTTGAATATATGTGCACAGTTTTTTGATGGCTCTTAAAAAATTTCTGTTTTTTTTTGCGTACTAAATTGCTATCCATTCTTTATGGGAATTGTGGAGTAGAAACAGCTGTTGTCATGTGACCTGAGGTTCCAGGCTTAAGTTTTCCCTGAACCTCAGATATGATGTAGTTTTTCACTCATGAGATCGCCCGTTTTTCACCGTCTTCCCCATTCTTTTTGATATTGTAATAGTGGTGTCTGTACTTTGTATCATTGGTAAAGCCCGGGTGAGATTGAATATCCGGAGTTTGAAATTTATTCAAGTCCTTCTCTGTTGTATTTGTGAACTCCCATATCATATGGTGATGCCATATAATTTTCCTTGGAATTGGATTTGTCGGTGAAAGGAGAAAATAACTGGCACTCATGACCATATAAATAGATGAACATGTGTTTCTAAAGATAGTAGGAAGACAAAGCTCCTGAATAAGCTCCCGAGAGGCTGATCGTTTGTTGTGGACCAGAGCTTAAGGACGGAGAACTCTTTAAGCTTTGGTCCGTTATGAACTATTGCTGTCATGAGTCTGAACTGCAAATTATAAGGTCCTGGAGTTATTCAGGTAATTGTATGCACACTCACACGACAAAAATTGTTGCATTTCTGTTCAATTTGTACCTCATTTTGAATGAGTTGAAATGAGTTGAAGAAGGGTGTTTGTCTGCTATGCTTATAAACCAAAAGCTCTCAAGGACTAAACATGGAAAAACTAGTTGAATCATCCCATTTCATACACAATTCTTGTCATAGTTTTTCACATCTTTCTAAGATTCACAAGATTTAAACTTCCAATTCCAAGTACAACCATGTTTTCATATCATGGGAGTCTGCTAAAGCAAGTCTCTCAGGGTAGTTTTAACAGCAGCACAGGTTATCTCCTGATGAACAACCTAAAACAAACATAAACATCACATCTCAGTTCAAAATCTACCATTATCATGACATTTGTGCATAAAATAGGCTAACATCAGGTTGCAAATACCTGAAAATCATGAGCCTCAACTATTCCGTTATCATCCTCTTCACCAAGAAGATGATGATCAAGGGGGGCGCCCTTTTCATCGTAGAGAATCAGCCCGCTAAACCTTGGCAGCTCGCATTTCCCTCCCATCAAGATCGGCCTTTTCCAAACAGCCGAAGTAGAATCATGACTGTGCCTCCCAACATTGTCTTCAAAGCCTCTCATAACCAGCAATGGTGAAGCTCTCTCCTTCTGACTCTGGCTCAAGCTCAGTCTCCTCCTCTCCTGATCCCTGATGCTGATAACACGACTCCATCGAACCGACTCCATCAGCATTCTCTTCAGAGGACCCCATTGGTGAGGTAAATGTTCTTCATTTCTTGGCTCAGGCTCAACTGGTTCTTGATGAACTAGTCCTTTCCTTTGAGACCTTTTCTTTACAATGACCGTGACGGAGAAGATTACGATGGCGAGAAATGCAGAGCATGCAAAAAGGGCTATGGCTTCCTGAGTAGATAGCTTCCATTTATCTTCCAAGCTCCATAGGGCGTTTTCCATTGATTTTCTGTTCCAAGAGAATCGGAATGAAAAATGGAATGAAGAGTCAGCTGTATTATGAAATATAGTATTTTGACATGCATGTGAATTCACCGACGCATGGGATTGGGTAAAGTAGCCTGGCAATTACTCACCGTTAAAGGGTGGGCTGATTTATTCAATTTCACGGGCTTCTTGAGTATGCTATTCAAGGCAAGCAGTTATAATCAGTAACAATAGTACTTTACTCTATATGAATAGTTCATATGAAAAAAAATGTTTTTTTTCCATTTCTAATTATTAGGAAGTCTATTTAAACTTTTCAGGATGAAAGTATGCTACAGCCTACAATGCTAAATGCAGATCATGTTTTGCTTATTTGCAATCCGTATTATTGTTACATAATCCATATATTATTATCCCTATATCCCTATATTAATACTAAAAGATTATTCTCACTTTTTTTTTGGTATCAGATTTTGGTACCCTATTTTTTCTCCTATTTTCTTGGGCAAATTTTTAGGATTTTTTTTGAAAAGAATTTTTAGGCTTTGTTTATAGAAACTTAATTCCTAATCAATTTCAAACTTGATTTCTAATAAATGTAACATATTTTTAATAAATGTCACTACTGACCGGACTAATTAGGTCAGTGATAGGCGTGAGTTAATTAGGCGCAGAGAATAAACCCTAAGCAAATGAAAAAAATATAATTAAATTTAATTACAAAATATGCTCAACATGGTCACGGCTATATTTGTATTTATATCACGTCTCGCGGTCAACATGTCCAATTTTACTTTCATTTTCGTATTTTTGGAGAAAATAAACGATTAATAATAATATTTAATAACTATCATATTTTTTTTCTAGCTAATAGATTATTTATTCTAGCTGAATTGGTCGGGGGAACACAGCTTGGTGGCCGTATTAGGCATTACTGGATAAGAGATTTGGGTTCTCCGTGCATTTCAGTTTTGTTAATACAAATTCTATATTTTAAAAAATAATCAAATTACATTATTCACGGAAAAATTGTTTATTGTATACATGTGTTACGGCCACAAATATGAGCTTCTCCTTGAACGGTGCTGTCAACGGGCTACCCGCACAGGGAAAGGGAATGGCTAGGTCAGCACGGGGAGGGCGATAGCCGTTCCCGCTCCGATGCCAAAGTCAGTCGGTTGACAGTGTTTGTGATCTATCTCTTTCAACAGTATTTGTGAGCTTACCTCTCTTGCTCTGCTCCTCCTTCCTTTTATTTCTCATGCCAAGGTCTATCGCCTAGGGTTCTGGCACGCTGATGGGCCTCTGGCGGTCATGGCATTTGCCCATGCCAGCCCATGTTACCCGTCCGTTCCTGCTGCGTCATTGGGCCGCTTTGGCCTGCTCTTGACCAGGCCACATGACCGTTGACTTGGCACACGATCCTCACAAGTCCCCCCAAGTGCGAGGCCGTGTTGCCAAACGCGGGCGAAGAACTGAAGAGGCGAGGTTCTGGCCGCGGTAACCTCACGCGCGCAGCTTTAAACTTCCCCTTTAATGCATGTCGAATGCGTGTCCCCCGACTCCTTTTCTCGATGGTGCGTGGGCCCGCCTCGATCACGACTCCCCACACAGCCTTAATTCTCCTCTGCTTTCTTTTGTTTGAAAGCAATTCCCCCTTTCATCTTCTTCCTCTGTCTCATTTCCGAACCATCATATCGTTGCGCTCTTCTGCCCTCTTTCAGGTATTCTCCCTTCTCTGCAACTTCTTTAATTCAGGCGACCTTCCCCGCTCCCTCGGTCTGTCCTCGATGGCTCTCCAGCGCATGGGACCCGGGCTGGGCAGCACCACGACGGCCGGCGATGTTGACGGTTTCCGGGAGCGGTGCCGTCATACCGTCGGTCTGCAATTCACGGATTTGGAGGTGCAGATCCGCCTCCCGGAGGTTGGGCAGTCGGTGGCAGAAGCCCCTGAGGGTTTTACCGCCGTTTACTGCGATTACCTCTTCTCCTGCGGTCTGCGCCTCCCGTTGACCGGCTTTTTCAAGCAAGCACTGGCCTTCTTCGGGCTCGATCTGCGCTACCTTCAGCCTAACTCCGTCAAGGCGCTGATCGGTTTCCAGATCGTGTGCTCCCGTCAGCAGGTTGTCCCCACTTTACCCCTGCTCAGGGTATTCGCCTACCCATGCGTGGACAAGGGCTACTGCCATATCAAATTCCGGCCGGCGGCGGGCAAGTCTCTGCTACAGAAAAGGCCGAAGAAGTCCGGCTGGGGATCTAAGTTTGTGTATATGGACAACGACCTGGTATGGGGCCCTCATGCAAGTCGGGTCAGATACCCAGTAGGTGATCCGGCGACCCGGGGGCTCCGTCCCAGCGACGGCGAGGCGGCCGTGTTGGACCCGGAGGTTCGCAAACTGAAACAGGGCACAATGCTGTGGACGGCCGTGAACTCTGACGAGCTCTTGAGCCAGCGTGGGCTCCCTCACTGTCGGCTCGACGTGGTGATGCAGTCGCCGATGCGTTCAGTCCCGTCTACCGAGGGTCCGGGGGAAGGTTAACCAGCGTTTAGCCGTGCTTTTGTTTTTTCCTTCCTTTTGTCACCCCTGTTTTGTTCAATCGTGCCGTTCTACTGATTCCTCTTTCCCTTTTTCTTTTGTAACAGCTTCCAGGACTGTTGACGGTGAGACTGACAGTCATCCCGACGTCCAATCGGATGCTCAGCTCGCCAACTCCGACATGGACAACTACCGTCGCCGATCCGAACGTTGCCATGCCCGCTCGTCCGCCTCTGCTCTTGCCGACAGTCGTGCTCAACACTCAAAGTCTCAGTTGGACGTCTCCGAGCCTAACGTCACGCGTCCCGACTTCATCAACTTGGAGGGTGACGACTCGGGTGACCACATGAACCCCCACAAGAGGCCGGCTGACGTGATGAACGTTGAGGTCACCTTCGAGGGAACGTCTCAGCCTCCTCCCGACGAGCTGCACCGCAACAAGCTTCTCCGGGCGGAGTCTCTGCCTCCTCCGGCTGGACCGGTGCTGACTACCCCGAAGGGTCGTGCTGACTTTCTGGCCTCAGCCTTCCCCAGAGGTCACCTTGAGGCCTGGCGCGCGAACCCCCTGGTCAACTTTCACAGCTCCGTCAGTCTTATTGACCAGTTTGACTCAGTCAGCCTGGAGGTATGATCTTTCTTCTTCTGTTTCCATCCGCGCTCGTTCAAGTAGGCATTTTGTTTTACGGTCATCCTCCTTGAACTTCCAGGTGGCCTGCCTTTCCACTTCCCTCAGGGGTGAGTTGGGCCGTCTGCACTGTGAGGCGTCCCGCTCTCGCGGCCAGCTCACTTCCTATCAGGCAGCTCTGGAGGCCGCTTGCGACCTCAACCGGAAGCAGGAGCAGATGATCGGGGAGCTGAACGTTCGTGCCGCCGTCGACCCGGTCGATCTCCAAGCTCAAGTGGACGAGCTGACTGCGTCTGTCGTCTCTCTGAAGGTGGAGAAGGATGCTGCCGTCGCTGAACGGGACTCGGCTAACGGGAAGCTGAAGGAGGCCAAGGCTCAGCTGGAGATGCTCGATCTGATGCGCGCCAAGCTGCAGAGCGCTGAGGAGGCTATCGCCGGCCACGACTCTCGGATCGCCGCTGCCGTCGCCAAGTACAAGTGGGCCATCGAGGTCGGTCTCCCCGATGTCTTCCTCAAGGTGGCTTCAAACGACAACGCGCGTCATCGTTTCTGCCGGGCGGTCTACCGCTCCTTCGACTTGGATGAGATATACGAGGGTGATGCCGCTCGGTTCAGCCGCTCACTGGATGAGCTGTTTTCTGTCTTTGGTAAGTACCCATTCACAGAATACTTCTCTGAGTTGTCCGCGGAGATGTCGCCTGAGGCGATCGTGGGGTGGACTCCCTCCCAGCGCTCTGAGCCTCAGCCGCCTTCTGCCGCGTCGACGACTCACCCGTCCGGCCAGGGTCCTGTCGAAGGGGTTGCCATGACCCGCTGAGAAGGACGCGCCTGATGACCTGTTGGACGACCTCCAGGAGGCGGGGTTGGTGGGCGAGGTGCCAGCGCATGAGTCGACTGTGGAGGGTGACGGTGAGAAGACCGGCGACAACTGAAGCGTCTGAATGATCCGGCCTGCGTGGCGTTGTTTATGCCATCTGTGTCTTCGTCTTATTTTGCTACTCATAACAATTTTTCTTACCTTCTGCACTATTTGGATATTATTTACTTCGGACGGTTTTTATTCTGGTATTGAATCCTTTGTTCTTCCCTGTTTTTCCCCACTTATCCATCGACGTGGATTGATGGTGGCTGAGTATACTCGGATCGTTCATCCGGACGTCGAGTTGACCGTCAGGTGCAGCCGTGCCCTCCATCGTCCCGAGGGCAACGAGCTCGGCCGGCGAGGCCAGTGGTGCTGTTAACTTAGCTAAGTATTGCCTCGACGCCTCACGGAACTCGCCGTCGGATTCACCGTCGAGCTCACCTGCCCGTATCATCGTCGGATCGTCTGATGTGGCTGAGCCCTCAGGTGGCTTGAGGGCAGCGAGCTCAATTATGCCGAACAGCGGACGATCATTTCCCCGCTAAGCAAGCGAACGGGGCAAGATGATCGCGTCGGGAACCCGACCAAAAGTGTTTCCTTCGCCCACAGGTTAAGGCGTACTGTCTATATACACATAAATATCCATGCCGATACCTGGTCATCCGTAGAACTTCCGGAGGTTGCTCATGTTCCAGGTGCGGGGAACTGGTTCTCCCGCTAGAGTGTTGAGCTTGTACGCCCCGTCGCCCAGCACCTCCGCTACCTGGTATGGGCCTTCCCACGTGACGTCCAGCTTCTTCGTTCCCTCGACACGGCTGGCCTCATTCTTCCGAAGGGACAGCTCGCCCACCTTCAATGACCGGTCTCGGACACGGCTGTTGTATCGCTGCTCAACGTAAGATTTGTACGCCGCCTCCGTCAGCGCTGCCTTCTCCCTCCGGTCCTCGAGCTCGTCCAGGCTGGCTCAGATTTCTTCCTCGTTCTCCGGTTCAGCCAACGGCTTGGTGAGTCTCGGCGATGGCACGATCACTTCTGGGGGTATGATCGCCTCGCTCCCATAACACAAGCGGTATGGCGATTCCCCGTGGCCGCCCGGGGTGTGGTCCTGTATGCCCACAGTACTGACGGGAGCTCCTCCACCCAGTTCCCTTTGGCCTGATCCAGTCGCCGCTTCAGTCCCTGGACGATTATTCCGCTGGTGCGTTCCGTCAAGCCGTTCGCTTGGTGGTGCGCCACCGAAGTGAACCTTTGCTCGATCCCCAGCTGGGAGCACCACGACTTGAACGGCTCCCCCTCAAACTGCTTCCCATTGTCGCTCACGATGGTTCGGGGCAGTCCGAACCGGCACACCACATTCCTCCATACGAAGTTCGTCATTCGCTTGCCGGTGATGCTCGCCACCGCCTGGGCTTCCGCCCATTTGGTGAAGTAGTCTACCGCCACGACGAGAAAACGCCTCCTTCCCGTCGCCACGGGGAACGGACAACTATGTCTATTCCCCATTTGGCGAAGGGCAACGGGCCTGAGATACTCTTCATCGGCACTCCGGGGGAATGCAACACCTTGTCGTGGGCTTGGCACTTGACGCACTTCTTCACCAGCTCGTCAGTGTTGGCTCTCATGTTCGGCCAGTAAAAACCAGCTCGCGAGGCCCTCAAGGCCAATGTCCTCGCCCCTTGATGGCTCCCACACGTCCCTTCGTGCAGTTCCGCCAACAGCCTGTCCGCCTGCCTAGGGGAAATACATCTCAGCCAGGGTTGCAAATATCCCTTCTTGTAGAGCACTCCGTCCTTCAAGGCGAACTCCAAGGCTCTCCTCTCAAGCTGTCTCGCTTTGCCAACGTCGTCCGGGGTCTGTCCGCTGAACAAGAACTCCCTGATCGGGGTCATCCAGCTGGGGGGTTCGGTCGAGATGGCCAGCAGTTGCTGGCCCTCCGTCGACCTTGCGGCCAACGTTTCCACCAGCACCCCCTTCGACAGGTGACTACTGGCGGTCGAAGCCAGCTTGCTGAGCGCGTCGGCTCGAGTGTTCTCCGAACAGGGGACCCGAGTGACGTCGAAACCTTCAAACGACGTAGCCAGCGCCTTTACCTTCGCCAAATACTTCTGCATCGACGGCTCCTTCGCCTGATAGGTTCCGCTGAACTGGTTGGCCACCAAGGCCGAGTCACCATACGCATCCAGCTTGTTCGCCCCCAATCTCTTGGCGATCTCCATCCCCGCTATCAACGCCTCATATTCAGCCTCGTTATTCGTTGCCGGAAACTCGAACCTCAGAGCGTAGGTGGTCTCCTGTCCATCGGGGTCCGTGACAATTAAGCCGGCTCCCGTCCCCTCGACGCCTGACGCACCATCCACGTGGAGTTTCCACCAATCCGTCCTGTCCTCCCGACGCCGGGTCCGGATCGGGACGTCCGCCGCCTCCGTCGCCTGGTCCTCGATCGTGACCTTCGTTGCCGAGGGGATTTCCGCCAAGAAGTCTGTCATCACCTGTCCTTTAATCTCCTTCCTGGGGGCGTACTGGATGGCGTGTTCTCCAAGTTCAACGGCCCACTTGGCCAATCTCCCCGATGATTCCGGCTTAGCTAAGATCGCTTTCAAAGGCTCGTTTGTCAAGACGACCACATGATGGGCTTGGAAGTATGATCTCAACCTCCTTGCCGAGTGGATGAGGGCGAGGGCCAACTTCTCCTGATCAGTATACCTGGTTTCTGCCCCCTGCAACGTCCTGCTAACGTAGTATACCGGGCGTTGCACCTTGCCTTCCTCTCGGACCAATGCTCCGCTGACCACTTCCGATCCCGCGGCCAGGTATAGAAAAAGGGTTTCTCCGCTTTCCGGGGGCGACAAAGTCGGCAGCACCTTGAGGTGCTCTTTCAACTCTTGAAACGCTTCGTCTTTTGTGGGCCCCCACTGGATAGCTCCAGCCGCGTCGACGCACCCCTTGAGAACCTTTAGGAAAGGTAGCGATCTCTCCGCCGTCCGAGACAAGAAACGGTTCATCGCGGCCAACTTCCCGTTGAGGCTCTAGATGTCCTTCACCGTTCTGGGAGCGGGCATGTCCACGACCGCTTGCACCTTCTTCGGGTTGACGTTCAAGCCGCTGTTCGAAACCATGTGACCTAGGAACTTCCCTGACCCGACGGCGAACTGGCACTTGGCCATGTTCAGCTTCATCCCTATCTCCTTCAGCCTGCCTAATGTCTCGTCCACATCCTTGATCAGATCATCGAAACTTTTGCTCTTGATGACCATGTCATCCACTTAGATTTCGACGTTGCGCCCTACTTGTTCCTGAAAGACGCGATCGACCACCCTTTGATAAGTGGCCCCCGCGTTCCACAGTCCGAACGGCATCATTCTGTAAGCAAAAGCCCCTTTCTCGGTGATGAAGGTGGTATTATTCACGTCTTCGGACTTCATCGGGATCTGGTGGTAGCCTTTGTACGCGTCTAAGAAACACTTGATCGGGAAGCCCCCGAGCGCATCCACCTTCTGATTGATGGCCGGGGTTGGGTAGCAATCCTTCGGGCACGCCTTGTTGAGGGTCTTGTAGTCGACGCACATCCTCCAACTGCCGTCCTGTTTTTTTACCAAAATAGGGTTCGCTAGCCAGACCGGGTACGGTACCTCTACAAGAATTCCCGTGTTGACGAGCTCATTGACCTCCCTATTGACCGCTTCATTTCTCTCGCGGCACAAGGGCCTTCTCTTCTGGATGACCGGCCTGCGTGAGGGGTTGATATTCAACGAGTGCATTCCAAGTTCTGGGGAAATCCCGGTCATGTCCGACGGTTTCCTCGCGAACACGTCCCCGTGTTTCTCCAGCACCTTGATCATTGACAACTTCACCTCGTCGGGAACGCTCGCTCCGACCTGTATGGGCATCGCTTGGTCCCCATATAGGTACACGGTTTCTACCTTGCTTCCCAACTCTTTGACGATGATTCTTTCCTTTGGGGATACCATTTGCACCCTTCGAGCCGACGTTCTGCCGGACGTCCCGTCCGACAGTTATCCGGACGGTTCCTCGGGGTTCTTCCTCTTTCTGGGGGCCACTCGATGGCACTCCCTAGCCTTCTACTGATCGCCCCGTACCGTCGCTATCCCTTCCCTCGTGGGAAACTTCAGCAACAGATGGAGGGTGGACACGATCCCCTTCAAGGCTGCAAGTGCCGGCCTGCCGAGTATCAAGTTGTACGGGCTGTGCGCCTTGATCACAATGAACTCAAGGTCCACGATTTTCCTGCGGGGGGCCGTACCGACCGCCACCAGCAGGGTGATGATCCACTCGGGCCAAACAGTCCGGTCCGCAAAGTCTACCAACGGCGTTGCCGTCGGGGCCAATCCTTTGCGCGTGTTCTCATCCAGCCTCTCGAAACAGTGCCAATACATGATTTCCGCCGAGCTGCCACCGTCAACGTAAGCGCGGTGCACCAACTTGTCCATGATTTGCACCGTGATGACCACGGCGTCGCCCCCAGCAGGTCGGTCGGGTTAGGATCCTCGGAACTGAAGGTGATCACCTCCTCCGGCGTCAGCCTCCTTGACATAGGCGTCGGCTCGGGCGTCTTGCGGCAACGCGCCTTCCTCTGAGACTCTGTGGCTCCTCCTGCGTTCCCCCCGATGATAGCGAGTATCGCGCCGGTGGGAGCGGTTGGTTCTTCATCCTGCGAAGAAATGTCTTCATACATTCGCCTCTTTCCCGACTCTTCCTTCTTCTCGGCCCGTTGGACTTCCTTGGACCTAGGTCCAGTCGACCGATCGCGTGACCGTTCACCTCCACGCTCGCTTCCTCGTTCAGTCCGTCGTTCACCTGACCGCGACGAGTACTCTTCCCTGTTGTACTCCAGGGCCTCCTTGGCATACTTCTTGAGATGCCCCCGCTTGAGGCAGGCTTCGATGGCCTTTTTGAGGTGTATGCACTCGTCGGTGTCGTGGCCGTGATCCTCATGGTAGTCGCAGTAGAGGCTCATGTCCCTCTTGGAGGGCGGTAACTTCATCTTGCGGGGGACCGGGAGAATTCCCTGATCCGCCACGGCCATGAAGATTTGCTTCGGGGTCCTGGTCAAAGGCGTGAAAGACCTGTCCTTCGATGGTTCTTCTCTGCTGCCCAGCCTATCCTTCACGGACCCTCTCGACTTGTCCTTCCTTGACTCCCCTCCAGAAGTTATGTCCTTGGTGGCCTTGTCACCTCTGTGGTACTCCTCGACTTTGATGTGGAGCTCGTATAACGTGAAAACAGGCTTTCTCGACAGCCGAACCTTCAAGAGGGTGTGGGTTAACCCTTGCACGAAAATCTCGACCAGCCATTTCTCGTCCAGCCTGTCTTCCACCTTGTTGCACTCGGTGATGAACCGCTCGTAGTAGTCCATGAGCGATTCGCCCGACCGTTGCCTGATCCGCAGCACGTCTTGTATGGTGAGGGCGAACTTCTTCTTCTGCATGAACCGCGTTAGGAAGAGGTCCTCCAGCTTCGCGAAGTTGGAGATGCTGTCGTTTTCTAGATTGGCAAACCACAGTCTCGCCGCCTCCTTGAGGGTTGTGGCGAACGCCCGGCACCAGATTGGCTCGGGAGTGCTGTACGTCGACATGGACGTCGTGAAGGTATGGATGTGGTCGGCCGGGTCCGTTGAACCGTCATATGACCCCAAGTTTGGGGGGACACGGATCTTCGAGTCGGCCATGAACTCCATCACCGACCGGGTGAACGGGCTTCCTCGGAGCTTCTCTCTCTCCGGCGGGGTCCAGTTCACGGCGAGGCGCCGGTGAACAGGAACTCGCAGCGGGACTTTCGGCTTGTGAATGTATGAGGTCGCCCATACCTGCTCCGGGTCTTCATCTTCCCCTGAGTCCTCACCATCATGGGTGATCGGGATGGGGTTTGTCTCCACGCCCTGCGCCGGCGGTTCTGACTCGTCGGGCGCCTTCTGCTTCATCGCGTTGACACCCTGGAACAGGCGCTTCGGGGTGATCTTTCCCGCTCTAGCGCTCAGACTCTGCAGCTCACGGATCTGGTTGGCCATGCGCTCTTGGGAGTTGACGATGCACTGGAGCAGATCCATGCTCTCCTTTCCTTCCCCCAGGGTAGGGTTCGGCGTCGACTCCGGTCCCACCACTTGGCTCGACAGCCGGCGAGCGGCGGGATGCTTGACCGAGTATTGGTCGAGCTCTTCATCTTCATCGTCCTCGCGTCCCGTCAGATCGGTCAAGGGCGGGATCTGACTGATGGTTTCTCCACTCATCGATTGAGTGCGTGGGCTGTAAGAATAACAAGGATCCCCATAGACGGCGCATATGTTACGGCCACAAATATGAGCTTCTCCTTGAACGGTGCTGTCAACGGGCTACCTGCACAGGGAAAGGGAATGGCTAGGTCAGCACGGGGAGGGCAATAGCCGTTCCCGCTCTGATGCCAAAGTCAGTCGGTTGACAGTGTTTGTGATCTATCTCTTTCAACAGTATTTGTGAGCTTACCTCTCTTGCTCTGCTCCTCCTTCCTTTTATATCTCATGCAAAGGTCTATCGCCTAGGGTTCTGGCACACTGATGGGCCTCTGGCGGTCATGGCATTTGCCCATGCCAGCCCATGTTAGCCGTCCGTTCCTGCTGCGTCATTGGGCCGCTTTGGCCTGCTCTTGACCAGGCCACATTACCGTTGACTTGGCCCACGATCCTCACAACATGCAAAAATTATTATCGTTTATTATATGGTTAATTGATTGAATTAGTGTCTGAATCTGGCAGAATTTGAACACTTTGATTACACAATTTGTTTAAATTATATATACATAGTATGAAGCAAAATTTTTGAATTGATTAATATAAAAAGATTATTAGTAAATTTATAACATGTGTATATTGTACATATCAAATTACTCCTGTAACGACCAGTTGCCGGTGGGCGCATGCTTAGCAAAATAGAATGTCTAAATTACTTTATTAATTCCTGCCAAAGTGCGAGGATAATTATAAGGAACATCTTGAAGCGGTTTAACAAATCCTAAATCCATTTGGGAAAAGGAAAAGTGCATGGTAGAAACTAAATCCATGCCAAACTCGATAAAATTTAATCATAGTGATAAATTTAAGTTATGAGTATTTTTATTCTCACTTTTTTTATGAGTATTTAATCATAGTGATAAATTTAAGTTATGAGTATATAAGGGAGGCAAATATGATGGATTTAGTAAGACTGGAGTTCAGCTCTACTTTTTCGACAGTTATGATGTTGAATTAAAAGAAAGAATGGAGGTGGGCAATCGGTATGACAACAAAAGGTTTGACAAGCAAACTATGGAGATTTTAATGAAAACTCTTGAAGAGAATCCATATCGTATTTTTTTTAGAGGACTCAAGAAAGAGGCAGATCTTCCTACCAAAAAAATAATCCTCAATTTGAATCTCAATTAGATCAGAGAAGATACAACCCCCCCCCCCCCCCAGTGTTGGTCACGTTGGAGGAATCTATGTAGATAATTGAAAAGATGATGGAGAAAGAACCGTTAGAGTTCAAGTAACTGGTAAAAATGGAAATTCTTATACTATCAAGCAATACTACATTTGCTATGATCCAATGCAATACCCTCTTATGTTTTCTCACGGTCAGCCTGGATGGGATCGTAACGTTATGAAAAAGGACAAAGGAGAAGGAGGGGAAAAAACGAAACAATTTGATTCTCCCGAGTGCCTCCTTGATGAAGAAATGAGAGGTATTCCAATTAATTTAATTTTCTTATAAATACATGCATTTTTTTTATTCAAAGAAAATACTCGATTTGCATAGTTGTGGCCTAGAAATTGCAATATTTTATATGATGAACTCTTCTTTTTTTTCCCAATCAGTTGTCAGAGATGGGAAAAAAAACAAATATGCTGTTACTGCCAGAGAATATTATGCTTACAAGTTTCAGATGAGAGAGGATGATAAGACAATGCTAATACACTTTGGTAGATTATTTCAACAATATATCGTTGATATGTATATCAAAATTGAGACCAGCAGATTGGAATTTTTGAGAGAGAAACAAGCCGAATTCAGAACTGAGATGATTCAAGGTATTACTGATGGTGTAGAGGCAGGGTTGGAAATTGGTAACGAGGTTGGTACACGTGTTTTTTTACCCGCCACATTTATCGATGGTCCTAGAGATATGCGACAATGTTACCTTGATGCAATGTCCATCGTACAAAAAATTGGTAAGCCTGATATTTTTTTGACAATGACTTGCAACCCATCTTGCCAGAAATTGAAAATTTTTTGAGATATGGAGAATCTGCCAATGATAGACCTGATATGTGTGCTAGAGTTTTTAAAGCCAAAGTTGAGGATTTGAAAAAAGATTTAGTAACTAGAGAAATTTTTGGTCCTGTGGATTCCCTTATATATGCCATTGAATATCAGAAAAGAGGATTACCACATGTTCATATGATGGTGATTTTAAAACCTGGTAATAAACCCTTGGGACCAGATGGATATGATCAAATTGTTTGTGCCTAGATACCAGATCCTGACAAAGAACCCCACTTATTTGAGCTGGTTAAAAAAATATGATGCACGGTCCATGTGGAGAGTATAATCCAAATTGGAATTCGAATTTCCAAATGGTATGTAATTACACAAATATATGATATTCATACAAATACCGAGACATCTTTTATAATACTAATTGCAGTAAACTTTTTACTGTATAAAGATGAAGGACATAAACAAAAAGGTGACGATAACATTCAAGTTTTACACAATCCAGTCAGATAACATGTCAAGAAGGGGAGACTTCGTAGAGGTAATTCTCTTAAAATCATAATTTCTTTCTGCCTCATAACCAATCATGTACCAAATTGCAACTAATTTTTTAAAAACAGGTGAAAAGAATACAAACGAACAACGGGGTCATGTGGGTTATGTAGTCCTTCCAGGAAAACAAAATACGGCAGATACAAATATGGATTAGATGAAAATAGCCCACTCAGTCGCTTATTCAAAAAAAGAAGACTTTCTAAAGGTACTACAAACACTTTATATATAAACGATTAATTCAACATTATAATAAGATCATGCAGGGGCCAAAACAGAAACAATTACAGTCCAAATCGAGATTGTAAGTGATCATCAAACTAATGGCGGTGAAAATGAGGATGAAGGGAGCAATGACCATGAACCTAGCAGTAACGAGAGTGAAGATGAGGATAGCTGCGATTGAGGATAATCAATCGTACTGATATTCGGCCGAGACTGGAGATTTCTCTACCATTAAATAGAGAATTTCATTAGATATGGTTGCAATATCAATTCTATTTCAAACAATACATTGATTTTTTTTGTTCATTTCTTTTGGTTCAATCAAGTCAGTTCAATTAATCAAATCAATTCAGTCTCCAACCCTTACATTGACAATGATGTATCCAAATTTATTTTAAAAAATATAACATCACTACGGTATGGTTGTATCACCAAAAATTCAACCACCTATAATCAAGGTTACTGCCTTCTCCGACATATCTAGCCAAAATTCACCGCGCATCGCGCGTTGTCACCTAGCTAGTTAATACTAAAAAGTTATTCTCACTTTTTTTTGGTACCAGATTTTGGTACCCTATTTTTTCTCCTATTTTCTTGGGCAAATTTTTAGGATATTTTCTTTTTGAAAATAATTTTTAGGCTTTGTTTATAGAAACTTAATTCCTAATCAATTTCAAACTTGATCTCTAATAAATGTAATATATTTTTAATAAATGTCACTACCGACCGGCCTAATTAGGTCAGTGATAGCCGTGAGTTAATTAGGCGCAGAGAATAAACCCTAAGCAAATTCAAAGAACCCAATTAAATTTAAATACGAAATATGCTCAACAAGGTCACGGCTATATTTGTATTTATATCACGTCTTGCGGTCAACATGCCCAATTTTACTTTCATTTTCGTATTTTTGGAGAAAATAAACGATTAATAATAATATTTAATAACTATCATATTTTTTTCTAGCTAATAGAATATTTCTTCTAGCTGAATGGGTGGGGGGGACACAGCTTGGTGGTCGTATTAGGCATTACTGGATAAGAGCTTTGGGTTCTCCGTGCATTTCAATTTTGTTAAAACAAATTCTATATTTTAAAAAATAATCAAATTACATTATTCAATGAGAAATTGTTTATTGTATACATGCACAAATTATTTATCGTTTATTATATGGTTAATTGATTGAATTAGTGTCTGAATCTGGCGGAATTTGAACACTTTGATTACACAATTTTTTTTAAATTATATATACATAGTATGAAGCAAAATTTTTGAATTGATTAATATAAAAGGATTATTAGTAAATTTATAACATGTGTGTATTGTAAATATAAAATTACTCCACAGTAACGACCAGTTGCCGGCGGGCGCATGCTTAGCAAAATAGAATGTCTAAATTACTTTATTAATTCCTGCCAAAGTGCGAGGATAATTATAAGGAACATCATGAAGCGGTTCAACAAATCCTAAATCCATTTGGGAAAAGGAAAAGTGCATGATAGAAACTAAATCCATGCCAAACTCGATAAAATTTAAGTTATGAGTATTTTTATTCTCACTTTTTTTTGGTTTCACTTTTTGTTGGTACCAGATTTTGTTTCTCTATTTTTGAGGTAATGTTTAGTATTATTTTATACAAACTTGAACTCCTAATAGATTTCAAACTTAAGTCCTAATCGATTTCTATTTTATACAAACTTCAAGTTCTCCATATTTTCTTGGGCAAATTCTTAGCCTTTTTTTTATAGAAATTCAATCCTAATCGATTTCAACCATACCGTAGTGATATTTGGCAGGAATATTTGAGTAAAGGTGGCTGAATTTATATGATCGAATAATTGTATACTGTGCGAAATTGTCATGAACAAAGACGGAAACGAAAGAAAGTGAACAATCCCAGAATATTCAACTTTTCATACACCTAGCCAAGCCTCCATATTGCGTTCTTGCTTCACTGTATAATTTGGATGAATTTGTGTTGTTTCAAGATAACACTCAGGTAGCCGTGAAAGTTTTAAGCAAGTTGTCGGGTAGATTTAAGCAAGAGTGTGAGATCCTGAGAAGAACAAGGTACGAGAATCTGATTAGGATCATAACAATCTGCAACAATCAATATTTCAAGGTAAGGATATTCTTTGCTTATGTTATTATTGTTAGTGTTATTACGGATTATGTTAGATTTGATTGGGATCATTTCTCAGGAGTTTAACAAAGGCAGAATTAGGGGAAAAATCAAAGATGAAACTTCAACGACAGTGTAGCAAATGCAAGGGTTTGGGTCACAGTAAAAAGACTTGCAAGTAAGATGTTGAGTGAATTTCTTTAGTTTAGTTTGAAAGTTTACATGTTATTCGTGATGCTGCCCGCCTGGTCGGTCCGAATGGTCCCCTTAGTCTCTGATCCAATACCTGGCCCTGCAAGACAGAGCCCCGGGAGGTACCCGAGGGTAGACCCTCCGGCGTGATGATGAAATATGGATCTCGGGAGAGAAAAGGGGTAATCACTTGAATAGTGAGAAGATACTTACTTGGAATAGTGCTGAGGAGCAACATTTTTACAATAACCCATGCTCTCCATGTGGTCCATGTTCCGAGTGTCCTCTAGTGTGTGTCGCTGTCCGAGTTGTACGAACCCGGATACTGCCAAACTAGCTTTACCCTGCAACGGGCCAGGCCCATACTGTCAAGGAGTATTTGGGCTTGGGCCCGGTATCACCACTAGCCCCCAGGAAGCCGATTCTTCCGTCCGAGGGTATGAACTCTTCCGATCCGAGGGCGGGAGGATTGGCTTTCTGTATTCGCTTCCGACCCGACAATAATGAGACAGGCGCGCTCTTTTCAAGGACGATTAATGGTTGTCATCATTGCTTTCTCGCGTCCCAAGCCCATTTAATTGTCGCTTTTTCACCTTCCTTTTCTCGTTCTCTATAAATAGGCCTTCCCTCCAGTCGTTTTCACTAATTGCTTTCAATTTTTCAAAGCTCCTCTGCCATTTCCTCTCTTCAAATCTTCATATTCTCTCTCCTCTCTTTCACTATGGCATCAAACAACGCTCAGTCCTCAAACAACGCTCAATCCGATGCCGTTGTCACCTACTCTCTTCAGAGTACCGCTCCTTCAGCCTCGACCTCTGTTGGTTCGTCGGCATCTTATGAGCCGATCCACCTCTGCCACAACGTGACCCCATCCGGTCCCATATTCAAACGCTCCAAGAACCGAGAGCAGAGGGAAATAGACAACACCCGAAAGTCCGGACTGAAAGCTGACGTCTGGACTACCAAGTGCCTTAGCGGCATGGGGGTCCCGATACCTTTGGTCGCCCAGGTGGCTGCTGTCTCGGCTGATCAGTCTGTGAAGTCGGTCCGGTGCATCCCTCGGATCCACTTTATGTGGGGTCTGAGCCTTCCCTTTCCTCCGTTGTATGCTCGGTTCCTGGAGGTTTACGGCATCTCGCCGGCCCAGATGCACCCTAATGTCGTAGCCGTGATGATGGGCTTCCTCGTAAGGAGTCTTCGGTGTGGGATTGATCCATCCTTCAACCTGTGGAAGTCCTTTTATATGCTCATCAAGTGCCCCGGCAAGGAAATGATATTCACTGTCCAAGCCCGTCCCGGGGTCCAAGACTTCATCCTCGGCAAGAAGGACTCAGCCAAGAACTGGCAAGAGAAAGGCTATGTGACCGTCAACCCGGAGCTATATGAGGTCCCTGCCTGGAACTCTGAAGTCGCTGTGGACGTCCGGGAAGCCTTCCTTCCTGAGACTCAACGCGCCAACCATACCACCCTGTCCTCAGGGACTTTGAATCTGGACCAGTACTGGCTGGCCGGCAACTCCATCTACCTCTCCCCAGGGGACCCCCGTCCAGCAGCAGCAACCAAACCCGCTGGCTAGCCCTAACCAGCAAGCCAAGGATAAGACGAGGGAGACCGTTCAAAACCAGCCGGGCGATCTGGCCTCTCGGCAGGAGCGTCCGGAGGATAAGAACAAGACAAATGACCCGGTCCAGAACCCTCATGCTAGCTCTAGGCCTCCTCACCTTGGTCCTATTGTGATTGTGGACATCACTACTGAGCCCGAAGACGGAAAAGGGGATCAGGAAGGTTTTGTGGCCGAAGCCGTGGCCCAGCAAGAGTCCGCTCAGGATCCTGCTGATGGTAACGCAGCTGTTGACTTGTCGAAGCTCACTGCTACTCCTGTGCCCAATCCGGGTTCCTCACTTGGTCGGGGGTTACCTATGTTCTCTCCGACCATGGATGGTAGATCCCCGGCTTCTAGATATACCACCATATCTGCCCCGGAGATTCCTCCCCCCCTCCATTCTTTCCGGCCAAGCGTAAGGGGGAAAACAAAGAGCAAGGCCATAAGAAGTCTCGGATGGGTGACTCCCGGACTCCGTCATCTTCCCGTGCCGATACCCCCCCTGCTTCCTCTTCCAACCCAAAGGTAGCCTGTTTGTTCTGCTCTCGGTTTTTACTTATTCTTTTTTTTTGGCTGAACCGTCGCTCTACAGGTTCAACTTCTTAGCTCTGAGTTTGCCAACTCTCCTGACTTTCAAGCCGCCCTCTCTTCCTTCCTCGAGGGAAAGGAAGAAGAGCTGAGGGCCGAGAAGGAGAATGAACTTCGGGCCGAGAGGGAGACGTCGGCTCAACTTCGCGCCAGGGTGAGCGCTCTGGATGAGGAACTAGAAGCAGCTCGGGGGGCGGACTACAAAGGGCGTCTGGAGTTCGCCGAAGCCATTGTTGATAAGGTCCTGGTGAGCCAAACCCTGTCGCTCCGTCTGACCGAGCTAAACCTCGCCGCCAACGCCCACCAATGCCACAATACTTACATGCAGGTTCGGGGTTGGTTCCCTCCTTCAATCAGGGCCTCGTTCAAGAAGAGGTGGTTCAATCCGAATGTCGAGGCTCAACAACTGCATCTGGTGAACACTCTTCAGAAGGGTGGCATGAAGGGTCTTTCCCCCAAGCTATGGGATGCTCTTCGAGAGAAGCGGATGTCAACTGAGGACGTCCGGAGCTGGTCAACCGATGTGGTTCGGCTTCCAGGGCCCCTTCCTCCTGCTCCGGTGTCCGGATCTGACTTGCCCGAAGATGAAGACTTCACCCAGTACTGCACCGTGTACGGGCATTACAGAGGCTTATTCGATCCGAAAGATCTTGAAGCAGAGCTCCCATCCCCTCCGCAGGTCGATCCGCAGGACCCATGGGCTGCCGGGGCCCCTCCCTCTCCTGATCTGCGTTTTTCTGAAGAGGACTCGGATAGCGGTAGCAGCGATGGCGGGGACGACAAGGGCGAAGGAGTCCCCGAGAATGTTAGTTAGATTTTTCCCTTTTTCGTTTTCAATTTTGTAATTTTCTTCCCGGATCTTCAACCCCGGACCCTCATTCTATTAATAAAAACTTCCCTTGCGATTTCTGTCGACACTGGCCTTGTTTCTATTTACTTATTGCTTTTTCTTATATGTCCTGACTTAATCCTGTTGCCATCAGGATCCTTCTAGAGTCCTTAGCCCCCCGGTTCCTCCCCTGGTTCCAGCTGGAGCCGGCTGTCCAAGTCTGACTGACCTTCTATCCGAGGGAGGGCTCGGTCCCCTGATCTCAGAGTTCCCCGACGCCGACTGCCTGATCACCTGCCTGCTCCAGATCCAAGAGGACTTTGGTTCCTTGCCGAAGTGTTACAGACTTGCTTTCGAGAGCATCGACAAGGTCCTCGAATTCGATCTAGTCCTGTCGGAGCAAGAGGCCCAGCACCGCAATTTCCAACTCCGGATCCAAAAGGAACTGGACGAAGTATGGCACGACGTTCGGTTGTACTACAACAAGTGTATGAGGATGCAAAGTACAACCGACCTCCGCAAACACGCGACCAAACTTGAAGTGGAGAATGAGAAACTTGCAACTAGGAACAGGACCCTTCAACAGCAGCTAGTGTTGGTTCATCTATCATACCATCTACTAGGACTGCGTCAGGGTGCGGTTGACATTCCTCTGCTGACCGATGTTCCCCGGGCAGTTGATGACCTGATCGCCTGGATGGAGAGTTCCGAGAGGACTTCTGGTGTTTGGGCAGCGGCCTATCAAGCGGCTGTGGACTGGAGGAAGAATATTCTGAACCGGATTATAGTCCTTCCCTCTATATCCCAGATACCTCCCCTTGAAGATGTTGATCTGGCATATGAACGCTATGAGCATACCCCTGAGCTTCTGGACCTCGAGGCTTCTAAACGGCGTTTGGCCAGACTTCGGGCCGTGGCCTCCAAATTCCGCGCTCAGTTTCCGGCTCAGGAGAGTGCTCGGTCGGCGGATCAACCTCCTGCTTCTTCTTCTGCCTCTGGTTCCCGCCCAGCTCGAAACGATGGAAAGGGGAAACAGAAAGCTACCCTAACAGGAAGTAACCCGGCCAGGCCGCGAGCAAGGCAACCTCCCATTCGAATAGAGGGTCGGGGGGCTCGCAGAGACATTCCTGTCCCTAACTCCGAATCAGTTGCCGAGCCAGAGGGTAATAGGAGCGATAATCCGGACATCCCGCGGGATCAGAATGAGGAGCAGCGCATGCTGGAGCAAGCGGTCCAAAGAGGCAGACGCGAAGCCCGGGGAGCTCCTCCCGGCGAAGCCTCTACTTCGGGAGCCCGTAGATAGGATAGAACCTGTTATGCTGTAACCTCTCATTTTATTCTAGGCATGTATTTCATCTTGTTCTAATGTATAATAATTTTCAGTTTTTGACACATCTTTTTCAATTTAGAAAATCGTAATGCGCGCATTCATTCTTTTAAAATCGGACAGAAGGGACATGCCCCTGTTACACAAAATACCTGTTTCCAGGATATCTTCCTACCTACCCTTCGGTCATCCGACCTCTAGGTTCCTGCCCCGGGCGCCTGCCGCCGGGGACCTATCCTACCTAGGCATCTAGTGCCAGATGCTATTCTACCTAGGCAACAGGTGCCAGAGGCTACTCTATCTAGGCAACGAGTGCCAGAGACTATCCATAGAACCGCCTAAGGTTTGCTATGTTCCACCTTCGGGGGACTCCTTTCCCCGCTGGATCCTCCAGCACATAACTTCCGCCCTGGTGGGCTTCTGTCACCCGGTACGGGACCTCCCAGTTGGGTGCCAGCTTGCCTTCCGGCTCCTGGTGACTCTTGTCGTTTCGTCTCATTACTCTGTCACCTACCTTGAACTGCTCCTTCCTCACCCTCCTGTCATGATACTTCTTAACTTTCTCCTTCACCTTAGCCTCATGCAAGGCCGCTCTCTCTCTCTCCTTTCCTCCAGCAGGTCCAAATTTGTTTTGGTCTCCTCTTCATTTTTTTCTTCGGGGACCGGTTCGGCCGTCCGAAAACTGGGGATGCCGATCTCAGCCGGGATCACTGCCTCCGACCCGTACGTAAGGCTGTAGGGGGACTCCCCAGTTGCCGAGTTTTCCGTGGTCCGATGAGCCCAAAGAACACTCGGGAGTTCATGTACCCAGTTTCCTTTGGCTCCCTGGAGCCGGGCCTTTATCCCATTCACTATCGTCCGGTTTGTCACCTCCACCTGACCATTAGCTTGCAGATGATAGACTGACGTGAGCTTCTAGCTTATTCCATACTTTACGCACCATGATTTGAAAGGATCATTTTCAAACTGCGCTCCGTTGTCGGTTACTATGGCTCTCGGCACTCCAAACCGGCAGACTATGTTCCTCCAGCAAAACTTCACACAGGTAGCTCCCCGGATGTTAGTCAAGGGCTCGGCTTCTACCCACTTTGTAAAGTAATCGATAGCCACAATTAGATACTTCAAACTGCCAGGAGCGGTGGGAAAGGGTCCGACCAGGTCCAATCCCCATCGGCTAAAAGGCCAGGCTCCCGTTATCCCCATCATCTCCTCGCGGGGTATGTGCACTAGCGGTGCGAACTTCTGGCACTGAAGGCATGAGCGAACCCTGTCCTGCGAGTCTTCAAACATGGTAGGCCAATAGTACCCCATCCGTAAAATTTTCCTGGCAACCGTTCTAGCTCCCTGATGACTACTACCCGGACCTTCATGCACTTCCCGGACCAGATACTTGCCCTCCTGCTGTTCCACACACTTCAGCAACGGTTGGAGATAGCCTCTTTTGTACAGAACCCCTTCCTGAAGTGTATACTTCGGCGCCTTGACCCGGATTTTCCTGGCCACCACCCGGTCGGCCAGGACCTCTCCCGTCAGAAGGTATGCCCTGATTGGCGCCATCCAGGAGTCTTTCTGCACCGCTCCCACTGCCAAGATCTCATCGCCCTGCTCGTAACTCCTCCTCTCCAGTGTCTCTCTTCTGAGAGGTGCCTTCTGTCCCGGCTTCAACTTCGAGGATGCCAACTTGCTCAACGCATCGGCCTTTTCGTTCTGCTCTCTTGGCACCTGCTCCAGACTAAAACTGTCGAACTGTCGGATCATGGATTGGACCAGCTCCAAGTACCTCTGCAAACTTCGCTCCTTTGCTTCATACTCTCCGTTCACCTGCTGAACTACAATCTGCGAGTCGCTGAAGGCCTGGATCTTTCCTATCTTCAGTTCCTGGGCAAGTTTGAGTCCTGCTACCAACGCTTCATATTCTGACTCGTTATTCGTAGTTTTAAAGTCAAAATGCAATGCATAGTGATACTCCTCTCCTTCCGGGGATGTCAACAGTACCCCGGCTCCGCTGCCTCCTGCATGGCTGACCCGTCCACATGCAATGTCCACCTCGGGCTTGCCTCAAGCGCTTCCTCGGCGACCGTGTCCGGCCCGACCATCTCTGTCAAGAAGTCCGCCATTGCCTGGCCCTTAATGGCTTTCCTTGGCTGATATGTTATCTCGTGTTCTCCCAACTCTATGGCCCACTTCATCAAACGCCCCGACGCCTCGGGCTTGAGCATCACCTGCTTCAGGGGGTGGTTGGTCAGGACCACTATCGGATTGGCCTGAAAGTACGGGCGCAAGCATTTTGAGGCATAAACCAGCGCCAATACCAGCTGTTCTAAACTTGTGTACCGAGTTTCCGGACCCTGTAATGCCCGGCTGACAAAATATACCGGACACTGCCTCCTGTCTTCCTCTCGGACCAACACCGCACTGACAGCCGATGCGGATGCGGACAAGTATAAGAGCAAATCCTCCCCCTCCTTCGGCTTCGAGAGGGTCGGGAGCCGGCTCAAATGTTCCTTCAGATCCTCGAACGCTTTCTCGCACTCCTCCGTCCATTCGAACTTCTTCGCCTTCCTTAGTATGTTGAAGAAGGGAAGTTGTCTCTCAGCACCTTTCGACAGAAATCGGCTCAAGACTGCCAGAGAACCCATCAGCTTCTGTACCTCCTTCACATTCTTCGGCAACCGCATCCGGCTTATCGCCTCCACCTTCTCCGGATTGACGTCTATTCCCCGGCTAGACACCATGTAGCCGAGGAACTTCCCAGCCGCTACTCCTACCACACTCTTCTCGGGATTCAGCTTCAAGTTGACCTTCCTCAAAATGCCAAATACCTCCTCCAAGTCTTCTAAGAAACCTGGGTAGCTCCGGCTCTTCACCACCATGTCGTCAACATATAACTCCATGCTTCGGCCCAACTGATTCCGGAATATCGATTCTGCCATCCGCTGGTACGTCGCCCCTGCATTCTTTAAGCCGAATGGCATCCGCCTATAGCAATAGGTCCCGAACTCTGTGATGAAAGCTGTCTTCGGCTTATCTTCTCCTGACATTTGAATCTGATGATAACCCCGGTATGCATCGAAGAAAGCCAGGGCCTCGTACCCGGTGATGGCTTCCACTAATCGGTCGACTGGGGGAAGAGGGTAGCTGTCTTTCGGGCAACACTTGTTCAGGTCGGTGAAGTCGATACACATTCTCCAGGACCCATTTTGCTTTTTCACTAGCACCGGGTTAGCTAGCCATTCCGGGTATATGATTTCCTCCACTACCCCGGCCTCCAACAATTTCAATACCTCATGTCTTACCACCTCGGCCCTATCTCCTGCCAGGGCCCTCTTCTTTTGTCGAATCGGCTTTAATTCTGGGTAAACATTCAGCTTGTGGAGAGCTAACTCCGGGGGTACGCCTGTGAAGTCCTTCTCTTCCCATGCGAACACATCCTCATATTTTGAAAGCAGGGATCGTAGCTCTTCCTTCACATCAATCGACATTTTCCTTCCGACCTTGATCATGCCTCGGCTCCCGACCTGCATATCTTCCACGTCTCCCAGACCTACTTCCCCCTGTACTGCACCAACCGGGGCCTTTCTGGCTTCCTGAAGGGCTGTAAGCATACAACTCCTGGCCGTGGATTGACTTCCTCGAACCGTCGCCACCCCCTGACTGGTTGGGAACTTCATGGTCAAATGGTATGTCGAGCAAATGGCCCTGGCTTGAGCCATCCACGGCCGTTCGATGATGATGTTATAAGGAGACGGGGCGTCTATGACCGCAAAGTTGCACCGGACCGAGGTCTTCTTGTTCCTGTCCAGGTCATCGACCACTGTTACTGTTAAGGACACCACCCCCAAGGGATGCTCTGTACGGCCGGTAAACCCTGACAAGGGGGAGGTGCTCGGGCGAAGGTTGTGGCGGCCTATCCCCAGCTGGTCGAAGCAAGAAGCAAACATGATTTCTACACTGCTTCCATCATCAATAAACACTCGCTTGACCGTGAATCCTTCTATCTCCGCTGTGATTACCATCGGATCCGTGTGGGGCGTTAGACTGGGAACCGGATCCTCATCCGAAAAGGTGATGACCTCCGTGGGGCGCAGCCTCTTCTCTCTGTCTTCACCAGCCGGCACATACCGACTCCGGGCTTTAGCCGCTGCGTGGGACTGGGGCCCATCACCTACTTCTCCATGTATGACATTTATCATCCGAGGAGGGACCTGGTTAACAGGTTCCGGGGCCATGACCAGGGCCGCTGCCCCCGGCTTGGCAGCCGGTGCCGGAGCCCCTCGCTGATTATCATTCCGCGGCCTGTTCCTCCAGTTCCTCTTCCTTCCTGCTCCGGCCTGTTGCCCGGTCGCCGTTCGTTGGTTCTCCTGGCTCACACAGTCTCTTAATTGCCCTCTCTCGATCAACTTCTCAATCTCCACCCTCAAGCTTCGGCAGCCATCTGTTGTGTACCCATTAGACTTGTGGAAAGCACAATATTTGGCCGCGTTTGCTGGAGTCGGGTTCCCCGGTATGGGGGCCGGGTCTTGAAACAGGTTCCGGTGTATTGTTAAGATCTCCGACCGGGTTTTGGTCAGAGGGGTAAACGTTTCGGCCCGAGGGGGGTCAGCCCTCGGTCTCACTGGGGCCGGGCCCGCCTCCCTCCTGACAGGATCAGCGACCCGAGCCTTGTCGCCCTTTCCGATACCCTTTTCCTCGAAATACCCTTCCTCCTTCCTCTTCTTGCTCCCTTCCAGAAGCGAACAATACATTTCCACCTCAAGATCCAGCTGATGAAAAGTGGTCGGGATATTCTCCATAAGCTTTGCCCATAACACCTCATCCCTCAACCCTGCAATGAATCCTGCGATCAGAGCCTTCACTTGAGCGTCTCTATCAATCACCTTCATGGAATCGTCCACGTACCTCCTGTGGAAACCCCGGACTTCCTCCTTTGCCGACTGCCGGCTGTGAGCCACTTCGGCCAAAGGAAGGTACTTCTTTCTTCTGGTCTCATATCTGTGCATCAAAGCCCTTGAAAAATCATAGTAATTTCTAAAACTTTCCGGGGGCTGGGCTTCAAACCACGACAAGCAACTTCCCCTCAGATACGAGCTCACCAGCTTGCACATAAGCTCCTCCCGGATGTCACGTGTCCCCATGACATTGTGGTATGTCCTGACGAATTCCTCCGGATCCGTCTCCCCACTGTAGGTCGGTACTCCCTCCGGGACTCTCATTCCCACCGGCCAAGGGAAGGTACTGATGTAACCTATCCAGGGGGAGGTAGGCCTTCCTCCATTCCTGCCTATCAACCGATCTAACCTTTCCTCCACTGAATTCAGAGCCGCCGGAGCTCGGTCTACCACCACCGGGTATGCACCATAGGTTCCTGTGACCGGGGCCGGTTGAGCCATGGCATATCCCGCCATCGGTGCTTGGCTCTGCATCCACACCGGTCCTTGAATCCCGGGTGCCCAGCCCCCCGAGGCTCTAGGGGGTTGGGCGTAATACCCTCCGGGTGCCGGGGGGTACCCCTGATACCCAGGTAGAGTCATCCCGTATCCTGGAGCTCCATATCCAAGATGGCCCCCACCTTGACCGTATCCCGGCACCATACCGGCTGGTTGCCCTATACTCCCAGCATGCCTTTCCAAATCTATCATAACCGGAGGCCGAAGACTTTCCTGCCCGTGAACGGCTGGGGGTCCTCGGCTGACCACCTCCGCAGCCAACGGAGGTAACCCCGCAGGAGGCCCCATCGGAGTCGGGTTAGATCCCGACCCGGGCTTAACCGGGGGCACCCGGACCTCGGTCACCGGGGGGTTCGACTGTCCTTCTTCAGTCGGTTTCGTTCCCGATCCCGATCCTTGCTTTGCCGCCAGCCAACGATGGTACTCCTCCTCCTGAGTGGCCGCAAACTCCCTTCTGTCGCGGTCATCCTGCGTCATTCCCGGTTCCCTTTCTCCTTCCGGCTCTGACTCTCCTTCAGAAGCGTCTGGAACCGAGTGCACCAGAGCCTTCCCCTTCCGCGCTCGATCCCTCATTTGGCGTAAAGTAAGGTCCTCCTCTACTGCTTCAGGCCTTCTTCCTCCTCTACCTCTTCGCGGCGGCCGACCTCGAGGCGGCATCTTACTGCTTTTGTGAACAAAGATCGATGTCCCACTGGGCGTGCCAACTTGATGCTGCCCGCCTGGTCGGACCGAATGGTCCCCTTAGTCTCTGATCCAATACCTGGCCCTGCAAGACAGAGCCCTGGGAGGTACCCGAGGGTAGACCCTCCGGCGTGATGATGAAAGATGGATCTCGGGAGAGAAAAGGGGTAATCACTTGAATAGTGAGAAGATACTTACTTGGAATAGTGCTGAGGAGCACTATTTATACAATAACCCATGCTCTCCATGTGGTCCATGTTCCGAGTGTCCTCTAGTGTGTGTCGCTGTCCGAGTTGTACGAACCCTGATACTGCCAAACTAGCTTTACCCTGCAACGGGCTAGGCCCATACTGTCAAGGAGTATTTGGGCTTGGGCCCGGTATCACCAATTCGTAAATTGATGTATTGTGCATGTTTATTAATGTACTTAAGAATGTGTTATGAGTTTTATACTACATAGTTTTATATATTATTTCAAGTTACTGAACTCATTATGTATTCTTCATGAACCGCGCCACAGGATGCCAACAACAGATTCCCTTGTCGGTATGTTTGCCAACCCAACTACCAACAATAATAAAGGTTGATTTAAATATACAATATTATAACTAAATTGCGGTGCACCGCTGTTTGATATTTTTTTATTTACAAGTAATTTGTAGTTTATCTGGAATTCTTATGGATTAGAGGTCGTTTATAAGTTTTTGCTTAATTTAGAAATAATAAAGCTTAGTATATAGTTTTGTGTTCTTAATTTTAAACTTTATGTTGATGTAGGGGGCCAAGTTGATAAAAATGCAAAGAGGAGAAAATTTTATGCTAAAAAAATAAACAAAAAAGAACACTTCAAGAAAGAGAAGCTAACCCAACTACCAACAATAATACATGTTTGTTTGAATATACAATGTTTAACACTATAAATTGTAGTAACTAAATTTTTATTGTTTTCCTGATGCTTAATATATAGTTTTGAAACTGAAGTACAATATATTATTCTATTGTAACTTTATGATTTTAAACTTCATATTGATGCAGTGGGTGAAGTTGATAAAAATGCAAAGAGGAGAAAATATTATGCTGAAAAGAAACAAAAAAAAAAGCGACTTCTAGAGAGCGAAGCTAACCCGACTATCGATATCAATACAGGTTTGTTTCAATACAAAACATGTATTAATATTTGAGTATGATGATTTGAATATGTTACATTGTTTAAATTACATATTACCCTCTTGTAAATATCTGAATTTGAAAGAAATAGTTTTTATTTAGGTCAATTACAGAAAATGAGAAAGAAAAATGTTGGGTTGTTGGAGAGTGTTCCAAATTGTTGTAGAATCATTAAAACTTTTCCTGATTGTAAATACTTTTAAAGTTTGATATTTTTTTATTTACAAGTAATTTGTAGTTTATCTGGAATTCTTATGGAAAAGGGGTCGTTTATAAATTTTTGCCCTAATTAATGTTATTGTTAATTTAGAAATAATAAAGCTTACTATATAGTTTTGTGTTTTTAATTTTAAACTTTATGTTGATGTAGGGGGCCAAGTTGATAAAAATGCAAAGAGGAGAAAATTTTATGCTAAAAATAAACAAAAAAGAACACTTCAAGAAAGAGAAGCTAACCCAACTACCAACAATAATACATGTTTGTTTAAATATACAACGTTTAACACTATAAATTGTAGTAACTATATTTTTATTGTTTCCTGATGCTTAATATATATTTTTGAAACTGAAGTACAATATATTATTCTATTGTAACTTTATGATTTTAAACTTCATATTGATGCAGTGGGTGAAATTGATAAAAATGCAAAGAGGAGAAAATATTATGCTGAAAAGAAACAAAAAAAGCGACTTCTAGAGAGCGAAGCTAACCCGACTATCGATATCAATACAGGTTTGTTTCAATACAAAACATGTATTAATATTTGAGTATGATGATTTGAATATGTTACATTGTTTAAATTACATATTACCCTCTTGTAAATATCTGAATTTGAAAGAAATAGTTTTTATTTAGGTCAATTACAGAAAATGAGAAAGAAAAATGTTGGGTTGTTGGAGAGTGTTCCAAATTGTTGTAGAATCATTAAAACTTTTCCTGATTGTAAATACTTTTAAAGTTTGATATTTTTTTATTTACAAGTAATTTGTAGTTTATCTGGAATTCTTATGGAAAAGGGGTCGTTTATAAGTTTTTGCCTTAATTAATCTTATTGTTAATTTAGAAATAATAAAGCTTACTATATAGTTTTGTGTTTTTATTTTTAAACTTTATGTTGATGTAGGGGGCCAAGTTGATAAAAATGCAAAGAGGAGAAAATTTTATGCTAAAAATAAACAAAAAAGAACATTTCAAGAAAGAGAAGCTAACCCAACTACCAACAATAATACATGTTTGTTTAAATATACAACGTTTAACACTATAAATTGTAGTAACTATATTTTTATTGTTTCCTGATGCTTAATATATATTTTTGAAACTGAAGTACAATATATTATTCTATTGTAACTTTATGATTTTAAACTTCATATTGATGCAGTGGGTGAAGTTGATAAAAATGCAAAGAGGAGAAAATATTATGCTGAAAATAAACAAAAAAAGCGACTTCTAGAGAGCGAAGCTAACCCGACTATCGATATCAATACAGGTTTTTTTTCAATACAAAACATGTATTAATATTTGAGTATGATGATTTGAATATGTTATATTGTTTAAATTACATATTACCCTCTTGTAAATATCTGAGTTTGAAAGAAATAATTTTTATTTAGGTCAATTACAGAAAATGAGAAAGAAAAATGTTGGGTTGTTGGAGAGTGTTCCAAATTGTTGTAGAATCATTAAAACTTTTCCTGATTGTAAATACTTTTAAAGTTTGATATTTTTTTATTTACAAGTAATTTATAGTTTATCTGGAATTCTTATGGATTAGGGGTCGTTTATAAGTTTTTACCCTAATTAATGTTATTGTTAATTTAGAATTAAGAATGCTTAGTATATAGTTTTGTGTTTTAATTTTAAACTTTATGTTGATGTAGGGTGTAACACCCCAGTCCCCGCCGACTCGCTAATCAGCATGTTATGAAGTAAACTGGGTGTGTTACAACTGAGTCCACTTAAGTCGGAGTCCACATGCAGATCAAGCAAGTATTAAATATGTGGAAGAGTACAATTATAATTAAATAGTGAGTAATAATATATTGGATTGGCATATTACATTCTCAAAAGGGATGGCTAATTTAAACTTGAGGTCAATGATCGAAATGTTTAATAATCGTCCAGGATCTAAACTCCAATAAATCTAAATTCAAATTATGTAAAGGTTTCGAACATTCCAATCTTTAGACTTCACTCTCTTTCAGGTTCACCTGTAAGGTTTGATTAACTAGGGTGAGCTTCCTTTAGCTCAGTGAGGTCCATCGCATTTAATAACCGAGTAACTTTATTGATCATATAAGGAAAATAGCCACATAATTCCTAACACATAGCAAAAGGATACAGACGGTTACACCAAGTTGTAGTCAACCCCTAGATGGGTACTGTGACCATCAATAGAGCATATACCGAAAACAGTTTCACATTGCCCGAAGGCCAAGAGTTCAAAAATCAGATCTCGTCAACCACGCCAGATGTTCAGTGTGTTCAGTATTCAGTACGCCGCGTGCAGCCGATCTAGCCACCCGGTCCGGCCCTTGCCTTCCCCGTTGACTACTACCGGTCTACAACCACGCCGGGGGCCCCGGATTTCAAAGTTCAAGTACAGTACAGTTCAAGTAGCAATGAGCAAGATATTCAAGTTCACGGCAAGATAAAGTACAAGCCGATCAAGCACATCAGTAATTCAAATTGAGGTCGGAGCGATAAAGTACACCCGTCCTTTTCACACATGCAGAAACTAGGATATACATCCTATATAATATGCATGGCAATATATACAAGTAGCCCGCAAGCAAATTGATCCTAAGTAACATAGCATACTATCCGTCTTATCCGTATTTCATGCAAACTAGGGCGGTGAAACACTCACCTGATTTGGTATAATAGATCATCTTATGTATTCAAGTCCCATTCCATAATCAGTGCTTTACTGAATATCCAATCTGAGAATAATGTATTATGAAAGGATTAGTCTTGCTGTTGCATCATAGTTTCTTATTCACTATTCCTAGCTGCTCTTGCCTCTCACTTTTCTTTCCCATCAAGGCTTTAGAAATGTTAATTATACTCTATACTTAAATTGTATAATCCAATTAAAATGAGCAGAACCGCTGCCCTTGAAAACTAAAAACTTGCTCTTTCGCTCAGTTTCTCAATTCTCTGTTATCATTTCAAGTTCCAGACCTTATAGAATCTCAGTATTTTCAAAGTACAAACACATAGGTTCTTAAACTATTTTTACCGGAATGTCTCTTACTCTCATTAGAAAGAATTTGCTCAAATCTTGAGAAAACATGTCCGAGTTGGACCTAGGAATTTAATGTCACCCTCAGACTCAAAACTATAGCTAACAAAGTCTGGTTTTAAAAAGAGGTGTCAATTACTTGAAACAGATCAACAGTAAAAGGAAAATACCTATTGTGGGTTAGACTCGAAATCATACGCTACCCTTTTGAAAATACATCTCCATTGGTTGTATGTTAGAAAACACTCTGTGACTGATTAAAAACCCATATTTACACTCTGTGACTGATTAAAAATCCATATTTGAAGCCTTAGAGATTACAGAAAAGGTAACATCATATCTGTTATAGAAAAATCTCTTTAAAACCTTACAGTTTCAGATTCTTAAAACTGAAAATCACAGCAGAAGTTTGACAGCAATTTCCTTTACTGGTTTCTCAACCAAATCAAAATTTCCTTAAGTTAAAAATGAAGATCAAGGTTTCATGATCACAACAAAACAAGAATCTACCGAATCGGAGTCATGGTTTGAAAGATATGGTGGTTTAAAGTTAAGCTAGTTTAAATATTTCTCGGCAATAGCATAAAACACAGCAGACTTAAAAATGCTTTATCTACCTCATTTGTTGGTGTGCTTTAACTATTCAAATTTATACTCTGTAGTTAACATCAGGAAGATCATTTTGGTATATATATCATTCGAATCTAAGTTCCACGCTAAAAGATAAGAGGTTTTGAGGAGAGCAAATTTTCAGAAAACTGTCAAGCAGCAGTACAGATTTTCAAAACACTTTCCCTCACACGTTACCAATCCGATTCTTAAAATTTCAAATCCTATAATCCACTTTATATCCCAAAGATTACACATGTACAAAAATGGACAGAATCAAAATTATGGTTTAACCAATATAGGCTTTTAAAGTCCAGTCTGCTGCAGCAAAACATACACAGGGCAGAAACTTTGGAACCATTTTTCTTACTTGTTACCTAATCAAATAAACTCATTCTTGGTATCAAATCGAAGCTCACAATCTAAGGTTTTCAAATATATTTTCCTCACTCAGAAAGGAGTTATGGATTTAAAGTTACAGGCTCTTAAAAGTCAGCACTCTAGACTATAAATTCAGATTATAAATTTCAATCACATTCACAACACTCCTCTGAAAACCTGACTATAGCAGACTCACAACCATTTATACAAACTCAATTCATCCTATTCAAATATATAAGATTTGGATTCAACTTCAATCTAAAAGGTATTTGAACTGTAAAGAGTTTTAGTTTTACCTTAGCTAATGTAAGGATGATTTTGCTCTAATATTGGGTATGTGGAAGTGGTAATCCTTCAATGGTTTTCTCTTCAGCTAATTGTTCCAGCTGTTCTGGTAAAGTGGTGAGGTAAGGTATGAGCTTTCTTTATCTGGTCACTAATTCTGAGTCCTTCAAATTCTCTCAGCAATACAACGAGGATGGGTCACACAACCTCGTTAAGCTCGAACCCTACACAGAACAGCATCCTCAGAGAGGCCTTCTATCTCAGACTCCAACAGTCCATCCATTCCGGCATGCATCTGGTATATTTGCTCTCCCTTCACTCGAAGGGAAGGCTTAAGCGATAGGCTACCGGAATCATCCTCTATGGGGCGCTTCGAACTCTCCGAATTCTCCATTGGCATAAGGAAATCATAGCTCGCCTCAGTTGACTGAGCTTGAGGGTGTGCTGGGGGATGCAGAGGCGGCTTAGCAACAGTCGTCGGAGCTAAGGCCGGCGATTAAATTACAGAGTCGCTGTCATTATCGGTTTCCATAAGGCTTCTAACCAAGTTGCCGGAGCTGAGCGGCTTGCTGTAGGAGGACTTGGCCGAGCAGATGAGAGCAGCTCCGTTTCTGCAAGTCGGCGGCGAGAGCTGAAACGACGGAGTAGCCTTGGTGGCGGGGAGCAGAGATGCGACTGTAAGAGCCTCGCCTTTGAGCAGAGTAACCTCCGGCACCACCTTGATCATCATTTTCACGGCGGAGTAATGGAAGAATCTACAGTAAGTGTGGAGCTGGAGATCGAAGAAGGCTGGAGAAGGCGGCAGTACGGTGGCGGTTAAGTAGTGTCGGGTGGTGATCGGAGATGAGGTGATGGTCCAGAGACGTGTGTGTGAGTGCGTGAGAAAAAAGGAGGAGAAAGTTATGGAAGGGAAGAGATGGCGGGGCGATGGTGAGGATGCCAGGCAAGGTAGGGGGCACGTGGCGTACAGCCGTACACACACAGAGCTGACTCACCTTGAGTTTTCTTTCCCATTTTATTTTCTCCCAGTTCTTCATAATTTTGAGATTAATTCACCATCTCTAAATTCCTTTATTTTCATGTTAATATTGTTTCTCTTAAGTTTATTTATTACATTTTTGTTTTCCTAATAATTTTGAATACTTATAATTTCTACAAGTATTAGTTTGAAATAGCAATTGTTTTATTGACTGATTTAAATTACGAGTATCTCATATATTCATTTAAAATTAAAATATTTATGTGATTGAACGGGTTTGACTTAAGATAACACAACTATTACCATCTTAATTATGTATGGGGTTTTACATGGGGGGCCAAGTTGACAAAAATGCAAAGAGGAGAAAATTTTATGCTAAAAATAAACAAAAAAGAACACTTTAAGAAAGAGAAGTTAACCCAACTACTAACAATAATACATGTTTGTTTAAATATGCAACGTTTAACACTATAAAATGTAGTAACTATATTTTATTGTTTTCATGATGCTTTCAAGTACAATATATTATTCTATTTTAACTTTATGATTTTAAACTTCATATTGATGCAGTGGGTGAAGTTGATAAAAATGCAAAGAGGAGAAAATATTATGCTGAAAAGAAACAAAAAAAAGCGACTTCTAGAGAGCGAAGCTAACCCGACTATCGATATCAAAACAGGTTTGTTTCAATACAAAACATGTATTAATATTTGAGTATGATGATTTGAATCTGTTATATTGTTTAAATTACATATTACCCTCTTGTAAATATTTGAGATTGAATGAACTAATTTTTATTTAGGTCAATTACAGAAAAGGAGAAAGAAAAATGTTGGGTTGTTGGAGAGTGTTCCAAATTGTTGTAGAATCCTTAAAACTCTTCCTGATTGTAAATACTGCAAGGCTAAACTTTTCAAAGGAAAGTCATCTATATTTTGTTGTTGCAAGGGTGAAACTGAATTTGATGGGTATGAGTTACCTGAGAAGTTGCGTTTATTATTAGTTGGAGAAGCAGAGCAATCTATACATTTTAGGAATAATATCAGGTCATACAATAACAACCTTGCTTTCACCAGTTTTGGCGCATCGTATGACAAAACACTAACTGCAAATACAAATGGAATATATACTTTCCGAATGCAAGGCCAAGTATATCATTATCTGAATCCATTGGAGAAAAATAAGGGAGGCAAATATGATGGATTTAGTAAGACTGGAGTTCAGCTCTACTTTTTCGACAGTTATGATGTTGAATTAAAAGAAAGAATGGAGGTGGGCAATCGGTATGACAACAAAAGGTTTGTTACAAGCAAACTATGGAGATTTTAATGAAAACTCTTGAAGAGAATCCATATCGTATTTTTTTCAGAAGACTCAAGAAAGAGGCAGATCTTCCTACCAAAAAAATAACCCTCAACTTGAATCTCAATTTAGATCAGAGAAGATACAATCCCCCCAGTGTTGGTCACGTTGGAGGAATCTATGTAGATAATGGAAAAGATGATGGAGAAAGAACCGTTAGAGTTCAAATAACTGGTAAAAATGGAAATTCTTATACTATCAAGCAATACTACAGTTGCTATGATCCAATGCAATACCCTCTTATGTTTCCTCACGGTCAGCCTGGATGGGATCGTAACATTATAAAAAAGGACAAAGGAGAAGGAGGGGAAAAAACGAAACAATTTGATTCTCCCGAGTGCCTCCTTGATGAAGAAATGAGAGGTATTCCAATTAATTTAATTTTCTTATAAATACATGCATTTTTTTATTCAAAGAAAATACTCGATTTGCATAGTTGTGGCCTAGAAATTGCAATATTTTATATGATGAACTATTCTTTTTTTCCCAATCAGTTGTCAGAGATGGGAAAAAAAGAAATATGCTGTTACTTCCAGAGAATATTATGCTTACAAGTTTCAGATGAGAGAGGATGATAAGACAATGCTAATACACTTTGGTAGATTATTTCAACAATATATCGTTGATATGTATATCAAAATTGAGACCAGCAGATTAGAATTTTTGAGAGAGAAACAAGCCGAATTCAGAACTGAGATGGTTCAAGGTATTTCTGATGGTGTAGAGGCTGGGTTGGAAATTGGTAACGAGGTTGGTACATGTGTTTTTTTACCCGCCACATTTATCGGTGGTCCTAGAGATATGCGACAACGTTACCTTGATGCAATGTCCATCGTACAAAAAATTGGTAAGCCTAATATTTTTTTGACAATGACTTTCAACCCATCTTGGCTAGAAATTGAAAAAATTTGAGATATGGAGAATCTGCCAATGATAGACCTGATTTGTGTGCTAGAGTTTTTAAAGCCAACGTTGAGGATTTGAAAAAGGATTTAGTAACTAGAGAAATTTTTGGTCCTGTGGATTCCCTTATATATGCCATTGAATATCAGAAAAGAGGATTACCACATGTTCATATGATGGTGATTTTAAAATCTGGTAATAAATTCTTGGGACCAGATGGATATGATCGAATTGTTTGTGCCGAGATACCAGATCCTGACAAAGAACCCTACTTATTTGAGCTGGTTAAAAAAAATATGATGCGCGGTTTTATGTGGAGAGTATAATCCAAATTGTCCATGCACAATTAAGACTGGGAAGTGTAAATTTGGATTTCCTAAACCATTTCAGGAAACAACTTGGCCTTTTTTCAACCTAAATTAAACAAAATAATATTGAAATTGCTAGATGAACATTATATTAAATTTAATTTATTTTAAATTGCTAACTTAATATTTTTCATAACTCAATAACTATTCTGTTTGATTGACATTATTATTATTATTATTATTATTATTATTATTATTATTATTATTATTATTATTATTATTATTATTATTATTATTATTATAGGGTGCAAAAGTTGAGGCAATCATGTGGAACGACACGGTGGCGACAATGGGCAACCGGTTACAGCTGAATAAGACATATAAGATTACCAACGCAAAGATCAAAGACATGAACAAAAAATTCACCACTAATGAAATTTTTATGCAGTGGATAATAGAGACGAGCACGCCCATTGAAGACCTTCCGGATGAAATAAACAATCAGTTTATACCACCATCTTCCGCAACGACGAAGAAATATGCTCAATTTGACAAAATTGGTGATTTATACGAAGAAGAGAAACAATATATAGGTGAAATCCTTAAACTCTGGAGCTTATTTACCATTACAATACTACCAGTTCAAATGTGACAATGATCTGTTTATTCTACAAATTAAACTGCAGATATAATAGGAGCGGTGGTGACCCACGGTCACCCGACCAAGACAAAGACAAAAAATGGCATTAAAGACGTCCAAAAGTTCACTTTAATCGACAGCAAGTAAGATGGCGCATTTTATATTCAATAATTTCAGACATTTACAAAACACACGTTACTAACCACTCCATTTTACGATTTTCCTCTAGGTTCAGAACTCTTGTTTTGACGCTGTGGGCAGAATCCGTTGAAACGATTGGAAAATAATTACTTGAAAATATCAACTCCATGCCCGTTCTAATCGGTACAAACCTCCACATCAGTTTGTACAGGGGAGGTAATTAGAGGGAGAACATCTTATTACATAATTTTAAATTTTCTATGATTTTTTATATAACTTATTATTCTTTAACATCAACAGCTGTAGAAGTAACACATAACTCAAGGAGAAAATTCCAACTAAACAATGACAGTCAGGAAGCGACAAAGATGAAATTATGGTTATACAAAATGATATTTTTATATTAATTTTCATTATCAAAACATTGCTAAATTATTTATTTATTATATTGTTCGTATTGCAGGGTTGAGAAAAACAAGATCAAAATTCAAAAGACCATGAAAACTCAGCATGGAGTGCAGAATAAAAGTCAATTGGTTATAAAAGAAGGCACGACATTAACTCTTGTAGGAAACATTGAACCAAATCAAAAGGTAATTTATGCAACCTATCAATTTTATAAAGCTTTCTGATAGTTTAATTTAATTAAGTTCCTCAAGGTTTTATATTTGTCAAAATTCAACACTCTTTACTAATTACAGTCCAACTTAATTCCCCCCAGGCAGTAACTACAAGAGTGAACTTTTCATTCAGAAATATCAAGCAAAAATACTATTACATGGCATGCAGAGGATGTAGCACCACTACAGATGCACCATTCCAAGCTATGTTCGAATGCAACGTGTGTGGAATGAAGCAGAAATCCACACCAAGGTAATATCTATTAATTTTTTTCAAATAAGCTCTATACAATTTATCTAACCATCAACTAATGATTATACTATTCAGGTGCAAATGGAAAGCTACATTAAATGATGAAAGTGGGAGCATTGAAACTACTATGTTTAACGACGAGGCTGAACAAATATTGAGTCTGAATGCCAAGGAAGCAATGACCCAAGCCACTGAGGTTAGAATAATTAATATCATAACTTATCTGATTCATTGTAGTATCTGATTCAGGTATTTATGGCCATTACATTTGCGAGATAACTTGAATTGCATTTGATAACTTATGGAATGCACCAATGAGATTGTTTGCAACTTTTACTATTCTGTATGAGGGATTTTATGATTCAACCAATACGTGACAAAAAATTTCGTCATTTTTTATAAACAGGAATACATCAACTCCCGTGATAAAGACATATCAGCTAGGAAATACTTGGTCAAAGTGATGGGAACCCAGAAAGAACATGAAATCAACCCTAGGTACAACATCGTGACAATCAAAGAGAGGGGAAAAAGACAACCATCAAACATAAATCCTAAAAATACGAGTAAAGGTAATGTGCTATATCAGACTATGTTTTCATACTTCCCACGACTAACTCTTACTTTCCTTTATACAAATTCTTTCATGTCAACTTTTCAGTGAGCACGGAATACATTCCGGATTCTGAGAATAGTGTGGATGAACTGCAGGAATTCGAATTTCCAAATGGTATGTAATTACACAAATATATGATATTCATACAAATACCGAGACATCTTTTATAATACTAATTGCAGTAAACTTTTTACTATATAAAGATGAAGGACACAAACAAAAAGGTGACGATAACATTCCAGCTTTACACAATCCAGTCAGACAACATGTCAAGAAGGGGAGACTTCGTAGAGGTAATTCTCTTAAAATCATAATTTCTTTCTGCCGCATAACCAATCATGTACCAAATTGCAACTAATCTTTTAAAAACAGGTGAAAAGAATACAAACGAACAACGGGGTCACATGGGTTATGCAGTCCTTCCAGGAAAACAAAAAACGGCAGATACAAATATGGATGAATTAGATGAAAATACCCCACTCAATCGCTTATTCAAAAAAAGAAGATTTTCTAAAGATACTACAAACACTTTATATTTAAACGATTAATTCAACATCCGTGTCTCATATAATAATATCATGCAGGGGCCAAAACAAAATCAATTACAGACCAAATCGAGATCGTAAGTGATCATCAAACTAATGGCGGTGAAGATGAGGATGAAGGGAGCGATGACCATGAACCTAGCAGTCACGAGAGTGAAGATGAGGATAGCTACGATTGAGGATAATCAATCGTACTGATATTCGGCCGAGACTGGAGATTTCTCTACCATTAAATAGAGATTTTCATTGGATATGGTTGCAATATCAATTCTATTTCAAACAATACATTTATTTTTTTTGTTCATTTTTTTTGGTTCAATTAAGTTATCCGCTTTATTAATCAAATCAATTCAGTCTCCAACCCTTACATTGACAATGGTGTATCCAAATTTATTTTAAAAAATATAACATCACTACGGTATGGTTGTATCACCAAAAATTCAACCACCTATAATCAAGGTTACTGGCTTCTCCGACATATCTAGCCAAAATTCACCGCGCATCGCGCGGTGTCACCTAGCTAGTTATATATACAAGATACATAATTGATTTGCAATTGTATGCAACAGAAGAAATATATGATGCATATGTCTAATATACATAATTATGGAGCATAGTATATATATCAAAGACGTGTTTTTTTTATTTTGGACACAAATAAACAAATACGGTTTGCATCTAGCATGCCTCAAGGTATGTCAATACATTAATTTTCACTGATATGAGGTTGTTCGCATGGAGAAAAATACAAATGAGTTGATAGTTAAGATGTTATGTTTGAATTGGGACGTAATCGTTATAAATCTATTCGATTATATTAGTTAAATTTCGTCACTGTAATTATTGTCATTATTATTACACTAGAATATGACTGAATTTTTCTCATAATGGAAGTGATTGTTTTGAGCATCACTTATAATTTGACTATATGTAGTTGATTTTGTGAAAAACTAATTTTCTTAACTCTTTAAAAAGATATGTGCGTTTCAAATGTAGAAAAATAACTTAAAAATTATGCATTTTCATATAGATTTCTCTACTCTATAAACCATACATGTGATGTTCGATATAGTTCAAGTTCATAGATTTTAGAAAATTTAGTTTTTTTTTCAAAAAGGCACCCTGGTCTTGGAGGTCCGGGGGCGGAGACGCCCCCGACCCGACGGTATGAGTTACCTCTTTATTGAGGCGTTGATGATTGGGCCGAATGTATGTTTTTGGCCCAATACCTCTTAGTTCCACTATTTTAAATAAGAATCGTATTTTTCAAAATATAAATTGATATAAACTTTGATAACAAGAATTTGTACAAAAATTAATTTTTTAAATGTATTTGGTCAATTACTGAAATTATATTAAAATAAATAGATAAATATGCAATGCATGTTGCAAAAAAAGTAACATGTAAATGCTGGTAATTTTCATCATAAATTAATAAAATAAAACTTAAATTATGAATTTTTTATAAAATATTTTATATAGCATGATCTGATCCGTCAATTAATATTTTGGTACCACCCTTGCAGCCCGAAGCCACCTCTCCCACAAACCCAATTTGGAGCCGAGGAGTTTTACTCACTGCAACATTTTCCGGCGAACTACAACGGGTTCCGACGACGCCCCGGATTGTAATTAAGCCGACGACGCCCCGAGAAAGCAGACGGTAATTAAACAATTGAATTGTGCTGATTGGCTACACTAGGCTTCACGTTTCTTGTAATAATGTTCAACTTGTTATGATATTGACCTTCTGTAGTAATTAAACTGTAGGTGACATTTGTCCATAAAAGATTTGATGAAACAAGGCGCCCTGGTCTTCAAGGTGAAACTAAACAGGTCTGTGGGTTCACATTAATTTTGTCATTATTCATTAAGTAAAAAAGAAAGCCGTTGAATGAGTGCCTAAATATGTTTTCTTTGCTAATCAGTTGGTCCTAGTGCATCTCCTCCAGGAGAAACTGGCATGCTTGTTGTGGACTCTGTTGTAAGTGAATCCCCGTCTAGCTGTTTAATGCAACTAAGCTCGTTCTTTCTTTAGACTTACTCATGCAACTTCTTTTCTTTACATTTATGATTTATCATAGGTTCCAGGTAGTCCAGGTCATAAATATTTAGAACCAGGTGATGTTCTTGTCCGGATGAATGGAGAGGTGCATTTTTGTGGTAATTCGACTGTCATTAGTTCACCTTCGCGCCAGCCGGCGTTTGTGATTTCAGATTCGCACCTTCGCGCCGATGGTAGTTCTCCCACCTTCGCACCGATGTCTTCGCGCGGAGCTCATAGGAATAGAGACGAGCGCCATCGCCCGTGAATCCACCTTCGCGTCGGCTAACATTGTTGCTTCAATCAGCATTGCTGGGAACATCATGATGCTTGCCCCTCTTTCTGTCATGGTAATCACTCTTTCTCTTTTTGACTGGTTTGTGTCTATGTATAATATAATGATTGATTGTGTTGGCCTATTTTATTCAACCAACAATGTGATAATGTACTGAGAGAATGAAACCTTTTTTTTCTTTAACTGCAATTTGTTAAATCCATTGCTTTAAGCTTTCTTTTGTAGATAATAAGAAAAAAGATTGTGTATGTTACTGCCACAAATGCTGAACTGTATAGTGGGAAGATAACAACCATTTAGCTAGATAACAGATGAAAGTAATTCGAGGCTAACTACCGTAATTGTGATAGTCTAGGTAAGTTACTATATTTTCTAAAAGTTGTTCCTGAGTTTAAATGGTATTGATTCACTAACAAAAAGAAGATGCAAACTGATATCAACCTTGAACTTAGTAATCGTGTAGTATCCACTTAGCCCTTCTGGTGAAGGTGAAGGACAAAGCAAACCACAGTTCTGGAATTTTAAAGTTAAGTTTGTGATAGAGTATCTGTTGTTAAATTAATTTTGTCCTCTATGAATAGAAGTTTCAACTTGTTGTCAAATACACAATTAGTGCCATTACATCTGGTATCATAGTCACTAAGGAAATTATATATTGCATCTTTATAAGCATGAGTGCAAGTTGGTAGTTTGGTTCCTTTTTTATTTTTACTCGGACTGACTGCTTCTATTGTTTTATGGTGTTCTATTTTCTGTGTAGTTTCTCCTGGGGATGAAGCTTTCCCTTCTGCAATGTGCTCGTCTGATGAGGAAAGAAGCAAAGAAGAAGAAGGGCAAGATTGTGAAGTTTGAAGAGGCTATTGACAAGGTCTTTCAATGGTCAGATACAAAGGAAGAGCTTGCTGAGGTTTTTGAATATACAGACAAGTTAATGGATCTGTTGGGTGAGTTGAGAGCACTCGGAGAAGGATTGAACAAATAAAGAAGGATGCTTGCCCCTCTTTCTGTCATGGTAATCACTCTCTCTTTTTGATTGATTTGTCTCTATCTATAATGTGTGTATTGATTGTGTTGGCTTGTTTTATTGAATCATTTGGCATTATAATAGTTTTAGCGAGATTCGACTTGTAGTAGATAGAATATTGGAGTTCAATATGCTAGGTTAGAAGGATTTTTGGTTAGTGTAGGGTGATATAGATTAGTGTTATGATATTGGATGTAACATTTTTTATTTTTTATTTATTTAGCAATTTTCTATTTTATTGTCCATTTATTTGTTTTATACGATTAAATAAATCCAAAAATTGATTTCACCGTGGGAGCGGGAAACTGAAATTTCACCCAAATTGGGAATTTTTGAAATTCAAAATTTCAATTCTCAATTTTTTTTAAAAAAAAAATTTTGAATGTATCAACGCTTTTAAGATCCGCTGAAAGGGTTTGATCTGAGTCATCATTGCCAAGTCACTATTGCCAACGTGTAAATAGAGAGTCCCCCATTTGGCCTTTCAGCGCCTCTTACCATAACGTTTCACCGATCACATGGACAGCGCTACCTTATCATAAGAAAGCGCTGAAATATATGCATAATACCGCTGAAAAAAGGGGTCAACTTTCTGATAGTGTCGACTTCCGTGAATGTTACCTCTCCGACCAAAAATCATCAAAAAGAATCCACAGCCTGCCCGGAGAAACCCTAGATTTATAACCATGACTCGTCTGTACGCCGTTGGGATGTCCGGAAAAGCTGTGAGAGAGAGCTTTGTCCGATCATTCTTGGCGGAGTAGGAAAAGATTGTGAAGATGGTGATGAAGATCATCAAGTCCAAGGACCAGAAAAATGCGAAGAAGGATACTTAATTTATGTACTTGCAATTTCCTTGTTTTATTTTCCCTGTGATCTTTATCCTAAAGGGAACTAAAAGAGTTATTGCTCCGGTCAATAAATAAAATAATAAAAAGCAATAAAAAGATGAAACTACGTAGTTTTGACTAAAGTCACCACATAACCACCGCAAGTTCACCATATTCCGGCGTCTACCATTTATATATATATATATGTATATATATTATTATTTTTTTGTTTCTTTTATTTTTATTGTTTCATTCTTCATCCCACATAATTTTTGGGAATGTTACATTTATAATATCTACGTATGACTTTTTGTGGTATTATATGTTTTAGTTTCTTTTTTTTTCAGCCGTAATTTACCATAACTTTTTTCCGCCTTCCATATTACCACAAATTAGTACAAATTACGCACATAAATACAACTCATTCATATTCATTATACAATAACCATTTCCATATTAATCTCTTTCTATTTTATATTGTTACACTAACACAATATATTGTTTACGTATAATATATAATTACTATGGTATTAACATATTTTACTTTGATGCTAAGTATATAAAATCACACCCTCTCATTCTCCGCCATACTACATGGCTCAGCCTCTCTTCAAACAAGTTACGATTTATTATCATTTGCTCTGGGTATTTTAAGAGGTTAAATCATTTAGCTATGTTCTGTTTAATATGATACCTACTTTGTTTTCGTAGGCTGATCCCGAATTCAGATGGACTAGCAATAGAATGTTAAGAAATAAACATCTTATGCTTAGAACTTCTGGAAAGTACTTTAGGTCATCAAAATTCAAACTCATCCCCATCTAAAGCAAGCTGTAATGATCGTGATTCCGGCCCAAGGACTGCTTGGGTATTTCACAGCTCGCCGGAATCATGATCGATAGAACTCAAGAATTGCCTGAGAATTCAGCTCAAAGGGGCTGATTCCGATAAGAAAATGTATCCGAATTAACAATGTTTTAATCAAGAATTTTAGCTAATTAATTACAACTTCCTAATTGCTATTTATGCAAATGAACCAATGAATATAAAGACTAATATGCCCCTTGAGGTTGAGCAGATCATAACACAAGCACCCTAATTTCGGCCCACGTTTGTATCGAGCCCAAATAAATCCGGCCCGATTAATTCAAACCAGATACCAAAATATTAATATGACCGTTAGGAGGCTAACGATTTAACCCTTTTTGCTCCGATAATTACGGATATTGCCAGCGGAGCAGACGCGTGGGAGGAGGGTATAAACGTAATTACCACCTAACCCTAATTCCCAAATCTGCCTTATAAGTATTCGTCGGGTCGGCTCCGTATCCACATTTGTTTCTTCCCTTTCTGTTTATGTGATAATCATGTCTTCGATTTTCTCTCAATTGGATTCGGGCGTCGAAGAAATTCGATGCCCTATCTGCATAGAGTCTCCGCATAATGCGCTGCTTCTCGTCTGCTCTTCCCAAGGCTGCCGGCCGTTCATGTGTGATTCCGGCGAGCTCCTCTCAAACTGCTTCAACGATTTCTGCGCTGTTCAAAGAGTGATTCCGACGGAGTTGGGTACGTTTGAGGGGGGTGATTTAAGGTGCCCGCTCTGCCGGGGTGAAATCACGGGATGGGTGCTCAACCAGCAAGCCCGGCGAGCGATGAATTTGGCGGTGAGAAATTGCTCCCTGATGAATTGTTTATTTTCGGGTAATTATGCTGAATTGCAGGTACATGCTGAAAATGATCATCCCGAGAGCAGGCCGAGGGAAGTTGGTGATGGTGATGTTTCGTCGGACTTTGACCACTTTGATTTGGACAGTTTCTTGGAGTTTCTTTCTGAGGAACATGTTCAGTTCTCGGATGAAGAGGTTAGTATTGATGATCTCAGTCAATATCTTGATGATCTTAGTCAATTTTTTGAATCTGATGAACAGGTTCAGATCTCCGAAGAGGTTAGTATTGATGATCTCAGTCAATTTCTATTTGACGAAGAGGTGTTTTTTGATTTGTATGATCTTGAATCTTGATGATCTTGATGGGGGACTCTACTTCTATGGTGGTTTATGGACATGATACCACCTTGCCTATCACTCTGGTTGCGAGAGGCGCCAAGAGCCCTCTTCTTGTTGGGGACTTATGAATCCAGTGTTCATCAGGTAGTTGCTGTTTTTGAGCTCAGGAGTGTGTAATGTTGTTGCATTTGTGTTACTTTAATATTGGTTGATAGGAGATGAAATGATGTTTCTTTTGTTTCTGTATGGCATGTTCTTTGAGTGAAAACTGAACATGTTGCTATTGTTGTTGTTGCATGCTGTTACAAGTGTAGAATGAGTGGCAGATGGCAAAGCATATTTAGAACAAATAAATGCACTGGTAGTGTTGCTGACAAGCTTGAAAGTTCTGCACTTGATCTTATCATAAAATTTGTTATTGAAAAGTTGTGCAACCTTGAGTTGTTTGTACTTGTCCAAGAGAGCAACTTTATTTTAGAATTTTCATTCTTTATTTTTGGGGTGACTTTAGAAGTGGTCAATCTCATGATTGCCCTGTTAGGAAATGCTAGGAAATGGATTGTATTTACTTTTTCAGGTGAAATCCCCTCCAGCAGTCCACCATGGACCAAGCTGGTTTGTGACGCCTTCAAGCTCGCCACCCCTGCATCATCTTCTTTGATATTCTTTATTAAGGTTGTTGCAGCAACGAACATGAAAGGACTTATCAAATCTTGGAGCTTCTGAAGCTGACGTCTACAACCAAAGTGCTGAGAAAGAATGCATACCGCGATAGCCCTCAAGTGTGCAGCATAAACCTGGACATCTTCCTGGGATTCTACAAGAGCATAGTCAAGTTTAAAGAGGCCTCATTTGCATGTGCCTATTTTCAGGCCATTGAGTTTTTTTTTAAAACTATTGATGTTTTTGCTGCATTGGGATTTTTTACCTTATCAAATATAATTGTGGCCTAAACTTGTCTTGTTATTCAATTCAATTCAATAATGTCCCTCCTCCCTCGTTCATATTCGTTGCTCTTTTAATCTCGAGCTGTTGAAAATAGTAAAACTTTGAAACTTAACTTAAATCTGGCGCGATTATGAATTTCTTTTATAATCAATGCCGCCACTCAGTCATCACAAGTATAACTTAGATTATTGTTAAATGATCCATTCAATCACCACTTTGTTATTAGTTGTGTCACGGAAAAATGTCACTCAAAAGATGATTCCAGTGAGTACATAATACCCACAACTCTTCTGATGGAAAAAAAAACCTTCTCTGAATCGCAAAAATCTGGAGCAATAAACACATTTTCTTGATTGAGAAACTTGATATATAGTGGTGCAAACTCTACAAAAATTGATTTGCAAGCATAAAAATCCGCCATTACTTCAGCCAAAATGAAGATAACACAGATTCCATGAGAAAGGGATATTCAAAACTATTGTCAGCCTGGTGTACACTTTCTAAGTTGATTGTAGAGATCTAAAAGATGACTGCTGCTCTTTAGATAGTGAAGAAAACCATTTGCTAGCAACTGAGAGACTATCATTCTTCGGCAGACTGTCATCACTATTAGTGCTAATAACTTCTTCAAACGGCTTATCAATGAGCTCCACTAAGGCAGCCACAGAAACAAACTGGACGGAAATATCATAGCTCCTAAACATGTCCCTGCATACAAAACCAGCCAGCCATTTTCTCACACAGTCGACTTCAGAATCTTCATATCCTTTGGCATCGATTCCAATCCTGAAAATAGGTCAAATAAAATATTTAAAATTCATAAATCCACAAAACAGAGAAATTGCAGGGCTGTGAAAAAAAGGCATCTTCCACAATGCATGCATCAGGAGATTTGGGAGAGAATAAGATAAGAATCCTGGTTTCGTTTCAATGAAAACCTATACATGGCCGTTGTGCTTGAGTACCATGAAAAGACTCGTGTAACCAGGAGTAAGGGAGGGGAGTGAGCTCATCAAATCTTGGAGCTTCTTAGGATACCTTATGAAGCTGTCGTCTAAACCAAAGTGTTGAGAAAGGATGCATACCGCGATAGCCCTCAAGTGTGCAGGTGGGATTTGAACCTTGTTTCATGCTTCAATTCTTGCACCCTTTCGATGATCAGATGCCTTCATTTCAGAAGCCGTTGGAAAGAACCAAGGCATTCACTAGCTCCTCCCTCACTCTTCCCTGCATTCACAAAATGAACATATTACTATCATCTTTTCAACAGTCTAAATGAAGCAGACAACAGTCTAAGCCAAACATGGCTCAAGACTCAAATGCAATGCAAAATAACACAAATGGTTGAGGAGTGTATACCTCTTTTATCATATCACCAAAGCACTCTAAGAACTGCTTCTTCTGGTGAAGTCCCTTCCGACCGACAAGGAAAGTGAATGAAAAAGCAATAAAAATTCAATCTTTTTCTGCATAAATATTTTATTTTGTACTCCTTTCTGCCTTTCTGGGCTCTAAAAAAAATTATATTTTGATTTTCTTCACAGCAGAAAAAGGGGCATCAATACAAGGCAAGGAGTAATTAGCATAAACACGACTCCATCGGACGACTCCATCAGCATTTTCTTCAGCGGACCCCATTGGTGAGGTAAATGTTCTTCATTTCTGGGCTCAGGCTCAACTGGTTCTTGATGAACAAGTCCTTTGCTTTGAGACCTTTTCTTAACGATGACTGTGACGGAGAAAATTACGATGGCGAGAAACGCAGAGCACGCGAAAAGGGCTATGGCTTCCTGAGTAGATAGCTTCCATTTATCTTCCAAGCTCCATAGGGCGTTTTCCATTGATTTTCTGTTCCAAGAGAATTGGAATGAAAAATGGAATGAAGAGTCAGCTGTATTATGAAATTTTTTGAAATGCATGTGAATTCACCGACGCATGGGATTGGGTAAAGTAGTCTGGCAATTACTCACCGTTAAAGGGTGGGCATGTGAATTCACCGTTAAAGTATGCTATTCAAGGCAAACAGTAAAAATCAGTAACAATAGTACTTTACTCTATATGAATAGTTCATATGAAAAAAATGTTATTTTCCATTTCTAATTATTAGTAAGTCTATTTAAACTTTTCAGGATAAAAGTATGCTACAATGCTAAATGCAGACCGTGTTTTACTTATTAGCAATCCGTATTATTGTTATATAATTATATATACAAGATATATAATTGATTTGCAATTGAATGCAACAGAAGAAATATATGATGCATATGTCTAATATACATAATTATGGAGCATAGTATATCTATCAAAGACGTGTTATTTTTATTTTGGACACAAATAAGCAAAATACGGTTTGCATCTAGCATGCCTCAAGGTATGTCATTACATTAATTTTTACTGATATGAGGTCGTTCGCATGGAGAAAAATACAAATGAGTTGATAGTTAAGATGTTATGTTTGAATTGGGCCGTAATCGTTATATATCTATTCGATTATATTAGTTAAATTTCGTCAATGTAATTCTTGTCATTATTATTACACTAGGATATGACGAATTTTTCTCATAATGGAAGTGATTGTTTTGAGCATCACTTATAATTTGACTATTGTGAAAAACTAATTTTCTTAACTCTTTAAAATGATATGTGCGTTTCAAATGTAGAAAAATAACTTAAAAATTATGCATTTTGATATAGATTTCTCTACTCTATAAACCATACATGTGATGTTCGATATAGTTCAAGTTCATAAATTTTAGAAAAAAAAAATCTAAATTTTTTTTTTCAAAAGACTTTACCTTCATTGTTATAATAATAGGGTAAATAAATATAGGAAGTCAGAATTTCATAGAATTTATTTATTTATTTATAATAGAGTAACTATGGAAAGCTAGAATTCCATTCCTTATACATTTATGAATTTCACACATTCCTTTTATTTCTTTGAGTCCCTCTATATATATATATATGATATCTTCGACTGCCGTGAATGTTACCTCTCCGACCAAAAATCAACAAAAAGAATCCACAGGCTGCCCGGAGAAACCCTAGATTAATAACCATGACTCGCCCGTACGCCGTTGGGATGTCCGGTAAAGCTGTGAGAGAGAGCTCTGTCCGATCATTCTTGGCGGAGGAGGAGAAGATTGTGAAGATGGTGATGAAGATCATCAAGTCCAATGACCAGAAAAATGCGAAGAAGGATACTTAATTTATGTATTTGCAATCTCCTTGTTTTATTTTCCCTGTGATCTTTATGATAATTAATAAATAATATATATACTTGTCCAAAGACAAATTGTTAATAGTTATGTTGCTCGTTTTTTTGTGTTTTTTTTATAATAAGGAATTTCATAAATTAAAATTGGTAAATAAAGGCAAAAATCAAGTCCTGCCGTTAGCGAGCAGCTTCACAAAAAAATTTCAAAATTGTTTTGGGCGCGTTTGGCAATTCTATTCAGCTGTTGTGTTTTAAAGTTTAAAAGAATAATTTTTAATGTTTTGTAAACTGTCAACATATGGTTTATTTCATAAGCAGAAGACATTTTAAGCCCAAAACTGACCAGTTCCTATTTTTCGCCAATACATAAATCAAAAGCACCCATTTTTTGAAAAAACACAATTCAACCAAACACACCCTTTAAAAGCTTGACACCGCGTCACTATAAGCTAGCTCCATACGCATCTTACCAATGAAAATTGTGAATCAACATTATTCAATTTGAAACTCTCCTATATTGGACCCCTTTCATTATTCATCCATAACAATCTAATCCAAGTCAATAGATAATGCAATTCTCTACATCGAATTGTGCCGCGTGAGATGTCGCTTGAAAGAGTTCAATTTATAAAATCAAGTTATATAAATGACCAGAACTGATGTGGAATGCTTTTCTAGTTATGAGACGACACTTGGAATAAGTATATTTATGCTAGATAGTAGGGCCCTTTTGGGTCTTGTAGGCAACATTTGTACTCCATCCGTTTCAGTCAAAACATTTTGTTAAATTTTTTAAAATCAAATAGAGACGACTTTGATTATTAATTTCTTTAACTTAATATGTAAAATGAGAGAGAGAGAGAGAGAAAGAGAGAGAGAGAGAGAGAGAGAGAGAGAGAGAGAGAGAGAGAGAGAGAGAGAGAGGGAGGGAGGGAGGGAGAGGGAGAGATATTAAAGTTAGCAAGATAAATGGGCACGAGGAACAAGTTACTCAAGTGGAATTCAAATGAAAATCTTATGAAAGAACGTCTCGACATGTATAAAAAAAATAATAGAAGAGATTTAGAAATGTCAGGTTAGATTTTAAAGTAAGTAAGAATTCTAACCTTGAGTTATTATGATGAGTTCAACATAGAGAGCTACTCTAAATTACTCGATGATATTGTTAGGATATGTACTGATGGGGTGGAGTACTTGCAACTGGGGTTTTTAAGTCCCATCCTAGAATTTGTATCCAATGACGAAGCTCTTCATCATCCATGAAAAGATCATGTGACTTTAACTTTACCCATTGACTTGATGGCTCGATAGGATTTTGGTTCATCGACGCTGCAACATTGAGATATTTCATGTAAATAAAAGTTATCATTGTCTTAAATTGATGGTAGAATGTGGATACATTGTTTCACCATACTTCAAAGTCACCTTCTCGGAGCCTGGAAAACATCAAGGGAAGATGATTCACTTCTTATCATATGGCTTTAATGCACAAGAATACATGGACTACATGCCTATCAACACATAACAATCAACTACTTAGCTCATTCTTATCAAAACTATAACTCAGTTTGTATTTAGATTGAGACCATTAAGATGCTCTCAGTGGGACGAGAACAACCTTGAATTGTGCATAAAAAACAGTCAAGGAGATGTATGTTTTTACTCTAAACTGTCTTATACCACGCCTGTTTTTTTCCTTCTTATTTTCAAAGGTAAATAAACCAGAATCATGGTTTATTATCAGAGGTGATTTATATCAATTTATATTTGTCAACTAAACTGAACTAAAACTAACATGTACCGTTTAGTTCAAGAGAACATGATCCCTTATACACATATTATAGCTGATGTTACAACATTAAGCCAGTCAGACCCGACACATGACCTCCCAACAGGGGAATACAATTAAGTTTTGGGACAAAACTCACCTTTTTTTAGTGATATTATAGAGGATCTAACAATATCATTTTCAATGAGAAAAGTAGATTTGTACTCGATTGCATACATACAGGGGGATGAAATTCATGATGATAATAATTGTTCTTCTTACAGACACCAATATAAAGTATGAAAGATTAGGAAAAACCTGTGGGCATTGCACATGTCAGTTCTCCAAAACCCGGTGGAGAAGCTGATTGAAGAAGTTTTATGGTATTGTCCCGAAACAGGGCATTCCGTGGTTGAGCTAGTTAAGAGGAGCGATGTGGCTGACTACCTACCTGAGCTTGATAAGGTATGTAAAGACATGGATGATATTCTGGTCGGATTTAGCGAGAAAGAGTTCACCTACAGTAGCATAATTAATCAATTCGGTGTAGTGGAGTATAAGTGCCAAATTCCTACTAGAGGACTATCTGAGGATCAATTGCATAGTCTAGACGATTTCAAGGAGAAATGCACTTTGGTGAGGAAGATTGAATATATATCAACAAATTGGTGATTGAGTCAATGGATATTCCAAAAAAAACACATTAGTATAGGGGTTTAGGGAATGGATGTTCCTAGTAAATACCATTTCCTTAATTATCTGAATCTTGGACTTTGCCTAGGTCCCAAACTTAACAGTTATGTTAAACCGAGGCAGAATCGCCCTCTTTTAGGTGGCCAACGTGTAAAACTTCCATCAGATCTCCAACCAAATGATGTCATATAGGTCCTCCTCTATCCACTCAAGAAGCATCTGAATTTGAAGAAGAACAAGCCAAAATTGCCCAAACTTATCGAGACATGCGCTATTCAAAAGCGCTCACATTGCATCCAACTTGGAACAAGCACTAGAAATATGGAATAATAAGATGGAACTTAAGCCGGCTAAAGCTTCTAAATACAAGAAATATATGCTCAATGCTCGCTATCTCCTACAACTCATCAAACTTGAGTATTTACTCCCTCCTTCTTCATTCTCTAGTGAAAAAATCAAATTCGATGAGGATATGGGGAGAGCACTTTTGGAGAGCTACTCTGAAGCCGTGGAGAGACTAGCTATTAGAGTTATTGGGCTAATTGATGATATGCAAACCGCCAATCGCAATCACAGACCTCCTCGGTATGGTCGATAGTAACATTAGCCATTAGCTAGGGTTATAATCTTTTGGTGTCTTAAGAGATGAAAACAAGTAAAGTGATCAAAATTGCATAATTGAACTCTCTGTTAATCTGATGCACTGACATTTCTTCCTTACTTCTTGGTCAACATCTTGATTCACTGTCTGAAGTTAGAAGTAACATGACAAGGCTGATAAATTAGTTTCTTGAATAGAATGTTGACACGAATAAAATGTAGTTTAAGTAACTGCATATTTGAACTTCTAGTGCTTTTTGTTTCTGAGCTTTTTAAAAAAAGTATGAAAGAGTAGTTGGGGTAGGAGCAAAGACCATAACTTACTCTCATTTAGAGATAAGATGTGAACGAATGTTTTGACAAATATCTAGTACAACAAACTGAATAAATCATCGTCATTCCAAGTCATTTGTTACCACTGAGCTAAAACTGCAAGATTAAAACTCATTAGGAATCTTATATTCCTTAGTTTGACAAAGGGGGGAAATTTGTAAATGATTGAGTAGTAGAGAGGTTTGATGAATAGGTGGGATAATTGCTCACGGAAGTTAGTTAACACAATGGTTTCTAGGGACAAGGTGCTAGTGTTAGCTCTTCACTTGTTGGTGGCGGCAAACCTACCCCTTTTGCACTCAATCCTTGGCTTGATCTTGGTTCAGGTGATTGGAGGGTGAATGAGAAGTTTGAGAAATTAATAAAATGGCAATGACTCCAACAAACAACCTCACGAAGGTATATGTTAATCCATACACATGGCTAAGACAAGTCTTTAAAGAAAGAAACAATCCTTTATGAGGCCTATATCAACCCATATCACCAAAATGAACATCACTCAATGTACGGGTCTTTTCAAGAGCAATATTTTAAGAAAAAAAGCGTCCATAGAGTTTATGAATATAATATAAGTTCTATGGTTACATGTTTTAGGATCACGGTGATGAGGGTGCTATTGCGATCAAATCAAAATCGACGAGCAATTTAGTGATTGAGCAATTTGAAACACAAATTATCCAACCGAGGATTGAAACTCCAAAGCATTTGTGATGCTAAAATTTACTTTAACATTCCAGAAAGAAAGAGTACACGAGCATTGAGCTAAAAAAAATGTGAAGTAACAAATTCATTGAAGTGTTTGACTGGGAATGCTTGTCTCTTGCTACCTTACTCTTCAGGTCCTCCAATTGAATTAACTCCAATGAGTCTAAATCTACAAGACAAAGCAACAACATTAAATCGTGTCTATTGGAATCTCAATGATGAAGTTCCTATTGCATCCATTTGAATTAAACCTTGCAAGATACCAAGGTTTTCATTTAGAGCTATATGTCCAGACAAACTTAAAACACATCTTCCATTGGTTATAATAACAACAACTAAATTGCCCTTTCTATAGATATGCAGAATACGGTTTGGGGTTTCTAGAGCATTCAAATCAAAGCACAAACTTTCGTAGTTCCAGTCAACCAAAGAATGGAGTTTTATGCCTCTAACTGCTATCATACTGTCACTTTCCATACCAAAAGGGCAAGTTAAACTCTGTTGCTCATTAGAATCCAAGTTTTATTGCAAGTAGTTCATCATGTAAGAGAGAGGCTGTAGAGACATTTTTCACAGATAAACACACCAATTACTCTAACATCTCTATTTACAATCCCTAATCCTGCAGTTCATGTCTAAACAAGGCATCGACATTTACTTTCACTCCAATGTCAAGGATTGCCATTTGACTATCTTAATAGGTTTTGCTCTTTGCATTTTCAGGTCTTTTCAAGGCCATTACTATCAGTTTCCTTTAGTTGAATCTAAAGTTGGTTGTGATTTAGTGTTAAACTTTAAAGTCTAATTCTAGTTCTATTTAATTATATGCATTTCATTGTATTTGATGGGCACATGTTTGTATTATTTTTATTATGAAACTATTGTGTCATTATAATACTTTTAAAACATAAAAAAATAATAAGCATGTTTTTATTTTTATAAATTATTAGATAGTGCGTATTATCATGTGATTTTTTCTAGACTCAATTGTAAATTATAAAAAAAAATTAAAAATTAAATTATTTTTATATGTCGTCTAACCCAAAATTATATTGAAAAAATTTCCTGAACTCCCAACTTTCGTAGACTTTTCATGAAAATTTTTATACATTTTAACTTATACAATGTAACTTTTAATTAAACTGTATATTTTGTTACTTAAAAAAATAAAATTGTATATGAAATTTCTTGAATTTTCGCATTAAAACATGTTTACTATGTATTTACTCTAAAATGATCAATGTTTTAACACGAAAATGTATCATTTGAGTTTAAATATATAATGGTAGTTCTATATCATTTAGGAAAGTTGGTCTTTTAAGAAACTTTACCAATTATATTTGCTCAAACATTTATTATTATCATTCTTCAAAAGATTGTTCAATTCCCATAAAAGAGACACCGGAAGCTGCTGCACAGGTGGACCTTATTTCAACTCTGATGAAGAACCATTCACTGTCTCATGTGCTCAGACAGGCAAACCAACCTGCAGAAGAACTAGCCAAGTATATCAAGTCCACCAAGCAAGATAGTACCTTCACCTGGCTCTCTCCTTACCACACAAAGTGAAGGGTTTGATGATTATGGACTCAAAAAGCACTCCAACACTTGGGATCTATGACATAGTTTGATACACATATCTACCACATAATAACCTGGCATACTCAGGTTTGGACAGACACTAACTCACATGCATATGGTGGTTTTTGCAGCCAACCACACTTCTGGCTAAGTTTTAATTTTCCTTAGCACTCCTCCGTTCTTTTGTATATACCATTGCCATATTTGTCTATCCAAGTATGTAGGGCGTCCGATTTGATTTTCGTTTCGACATTGGCTCACAGAATCCCGCAGCTTTACTGGGTTTAAACAAGCAATATCAATGAGGGTGAATCTATTTTTCACCTAATTTTCTTTGTAAGTATTGTATTCATACAGTGCTTAGACTAGTTTACTTGCATATATGGGATATGAGATGTAACTTACTTTTATTATTTTTTATTCGAGTATAGAGCACCCAATATAAGAATATCCACTGTGGAAATCCCGTCCAAACTCAACCCCCATGTTTTTCACTCTTTAAATACTATTAATTAACTATCAACTTATCAAACACAACACTCAAACACAACCTCAAGCACGTCTCCACCATGGAAAACCAACCCAACAACTATTTATCGACTATTCATGAACACATGTTTTTTACCAACATATTTATTCATTTATTCCCTAATATGTATATGTAATTTATGGTTTTGATGAGATTAATATTTTCTGGACAATCAACATATTTCAAACTAATATATGCGAAAAGTGAATTATTTTAATGTTATATACTTATAAAATATGAATATGTGGTGGTTTTTCATTAAAAAAACATGACTAAATTCCAAAAAATGACCCTAATATTGGTAGAGATGTCAATTTTAGGACCCAACATTCAAAAGTGTCAATATTTGGTACCCAACATTCTGAGAATGTCAATTTTAGGACCCAACATTCAAAATGGTCAATATTTGGTACCCAACATTCTGAAAATGTCAATTTTTGGACTTTCATAAAATTCACATGTTAGATCTATTAATTTCAAGGGCATTTTTGTCATTTTCTTCTACTATAATATCCAGGAGTATATCGATGTCCAAAATGTATACCACCATTGGCGCATCTTATAGTTAGACGAGACCTGAATTCATAGATTTGAATTTATGGGAAACATTTCATTTTCGTCTTGATGGATAGGATAAAGATGTGGGTAAAAAAATGGTACTGTTACTAGGCTCCGGTAGTGACGAGGTAATGCGGGCACATGGCTAGCGGTGGAATTACAAAGAGAGTTAGTCGAAAATGTCAATTGGGATTTTTGGGGAAGATGAGATGAGTGATTTTGGTGGATTTATAAATTTTAATCTTTTATTTATTATGAAAATTACCAAAATGCCCTTGAAATTAATAGATCTAATAGGTGAATTTTATGAAAGTCCAAAAATTGACATTTTCAGAATGTTGGGTACCAAATATTGACCATTTTGAATGTTGGGTCCTAAAATTGACATTCTCAGAATGTTGGGTACCAAATATTGACACTTTTGAATGTTGGGTCCTAAAATTGATATTTCTACCAATGTTAGGGTCATTTTTTGAAATTTAGTCAAAAAACATTTAGGGTGTGTTTGGTTCATTAGGTTTTTGAGAGTCTGGTTTTTGTTTTTTGGTTTTTGAGAGTCTGGTTTTTGTTTGGGATTTTGAGAGTTTGGTTTTGCAAAATCCTTGTTTGGTTGGGTTGAATTTTGTGAGTATAAAACAAAATTTTTGATTGGTTTTTAGAATTTTGCAAGTCTGGATTTTGAGAAACTTAATGAACCAAACAAGATTTTACAAAACTGGACTTGGATAGTCCAAGTTTTGCAAAAACTTACCCAACCAAACACACTCTTATTATCTATCTTTTTTTAAACCAAAGAAAGAAAAAAACGCTATGGTCTATAAATCCTTTGTCATCAGAAAAGAGAAGGCGGATAGCATACATTTTTTAAAACCCGTTTTCCAGATTCTGCTTAGCTATACCGTCTGAGAACCCTTCGAAGCTGATTTAGTTTTCTTGGCTCTGAGTTTAATTCCCCCACGCGAATCAACCTAGCTCAATATTGCCAATTCCTGCTAACCAGGTTTTAATCCTTTTCATTCTTAATTCTTGTCTGTGAAATCATGTAATCTCACATTTTGATCAGTAAGCTCTTTGATTTATTGGATATTTGGATGGTTTAAATCTATTTCTATGAATTCAATGTTTGATTCTTTTTCCTGTTACTTTGGGTTCTTCTTGTTTGATAGCTTTCACCTGCTTATGAACAACTAAAAAAATGGGAAAAAGATAAAGAATTTGTCACTTTTTAGAGCTTCTGCTGATTGTAATGCTGATTTGTACTTATTGGAAGAAAAGAGTCAGAAATCTATTTGCTATCTGGTGCTTTTACAAAGTTTGAATTTTGATATCCTTCGTCTCAGGGTTTTATTAGTCAGTTGAGGGAAATCAGTTTATTCCTAGAGAAGTTTTCAAGTATGTCTGGCAAAAATCGTGGTCATTCGAATGCAATGAAAGGCCACCCGCTTGGTAGGATGCCTTTACCTGGTCATGAACCTCATATGTTTCCCCGGGGCCATCCTGCATTACTAGATGAAATGAGAGAACCGCCTCTAGGAATGGGTGGTGGTCATAGACAGCTTCCTCCCCACCCTGCTATCATTGAGGAGCACTTGGCTGTTCAGCACGATGAAATTCAAGGCCTGCTTATTGATAATCAGAGGCTGGCTGCCACTCATGTGGCACTCAAGCAGGAGCTGGAAGTCGTGCAGTTTGACCTTCAGAGGACCCATCACTATGCTGGTGCTTTGCACGCCGAAAGAGATGGTCAGATTCGGGAGCTTTATGAGAAATCTGCTAAGATGCAAGCGGATCTTCAAGGGGTGGATGAAATGAGGGCTGAGCTTATGCAAGTTCATGCAGATGTTAAGGAGCTAACTACTGCAAGACAAGAACTTACGTCTAGGTCACAAATGATGACAGAAGATTTGGCTAGAATGACTGGAGAGCTGCAACAAGTTCCGGCTATCAGGTCAGAGATTGAGGGTCTGAGGCAAGAACTGCATCGAGCTAGGTAAGAATTCGTGTTTATTTGATGTATGATTTGTGTTGAGATGGAGACATAACCCTTGCTGACATAGGGCTGCTATTGAGAATGAGAAAAAGGGATATACTGAGAACTACGAGCACGGTCAGGTTATGGAGAAGAAGTTGGTATCAATGGCAAGGGAGTTGGAGAAACTTCGTGCTGAGATGAATAATGCGGAAAAAAGATCTATTGCCAGTGCTGCACCAGTGAATCAAGGTAAATTTCCCTAGTTTTGTCATGTATAAGATAAGTAGATAGTTTCCTGGAAGACTGTTTTATTCATCAATGATTGTTATTCCGTTAGAAAAAATATCCAATTTTGCATTCCACTTGATTACAGTGGGGTTTTGTGAATAGTCCTTGATGCGGTAATAAATGCTTTTGCTGGTACAGGATATATTGCGAATTATGTAAATGCGGAAAGTAGCTATCCAGCAAATCCCTATCCTACTAACTATGGAGTGAACCCTGCCAATTCCATGAATCATGTAATTGCTATGCCTGGCTCTTTCTTCCATTGGCATTTTGCTCAAGGATCTATTTGCAGTTAACAAGGCTTCTAGTCCTTGTATGACTTTGCTTCTAAGACTAATATTCTATTGGTTACTTACAGATGCAAACTGGTATGGAGGGTTATCCTCAATATGGACCTGGAGGCAATGCTTGGGCTGGTTATGACATGCAACGCACTCAAGGACCTAGATGAACTTGTCTAAGCTAGAAGCTGGCCACCTGTTTTCCTTATGTTATCTGGTACTGCAAATTTGATCTCAGATCATCTTAGAAATTATTTTTCATGACATATGCCAGATGTACTCTTCTTGATGTGAAAGTGAACATTGTCTTTGAATTTTGAAGCTGCTCAGTATTTTGTTAATTAACATTTCAAATTATAGAGAAAGTGCATCTGATTGGTATCGTTTATTGGCTTAATTTACTGATATTTTAAGTGCCACTACTGCACTTTTAACTGTCACGGTTTATCATTTTGATGTGAATATTCTGAGCTCAAAATCCAAAGCATTTATACGCTTTAGTGTATGGTGTGCCAGAGGAGAACGATACTCTTGTCCCTGTGGAATATGACATTCCTTACTTATTTTGCTACTTATTCCCTTACTTATTTCTTTCAGTCACAATTTTGTTTGAGACTTTCATCTCACATGGCTCCTTTGATTACCTTCCTTGCTCGTGTATTCGTCTGATCTGTAAATTTCTAGAATAAAGATTACTTATCCTTAACTTCTTGAGGATTACCTCAAAAGTGGTTCTCAGTGATTAGTTTTGGCATGTCAAAACCTCTTGTGGTATTATTGTCGAATTTGCAAAGGACTGAATAACATTGAGCTATTAAAGACAATTTTTATAGATATACAAATTAACGAAGAAGGCATTAAAGCAACTGGAAATAATAGGAATTTAAGACTCTTCAACTTAATAAAAGTATTTTAGAATTATTTCACTTCTTAGCTTTTCCGCTTCTGCACGTGTCTCATCTCTGGAGATTATTGATTTAGGGCAAGGACCGTGGGTTCCTATTTTTCCTGTATAGCATGCCATTCTTGTTTATAGAGTGTAGATGTTCTTATTTGGTGACAAAAAATGAGGTAAGGTCAAAAGTTGGGATTGTCAATGAAACAACTCCAAATTTTAAATTTATTGGTACCAGACTTCTCTGTCTCTATCTTGCTCTCGTTTTTGAAGGGGATCCAAATGAAATACCACTTCATGAGTTATAGAGCTAGTTTAATCATATAGTCTAGGTTTGTTGCTTCTTTATTCGGATATGCCAAATACACAGAATAGTCTTCCTTTAAAAAAATTAGTGTTGAGAGTAGTTAGCGCGATAGCAAGATGTGATCAGTACAGTTGATCCCTGTAAAGACTTCGGTGGTAGGGGCCTAGAGAGAACAAATATCTGTGGGTGGGAATTTATTGATATTTCGTTTTTGAGTTTCTATTATTTGCAGCAGAAGGGGAGGGGGGTGTCGTATAATTTTAGTAGAGTTTATTAATGTACCCAGTCATAGAATATTTAGTAAATGGCTTATCTAGACACAACAGTTGGTTTGTCAAGAAGAACCACAGTGGTCTCTGTAAATATTTTAGGGGGATCAGAAACTTGTTCAACATTGAAGGTGCACGATGAGTTTCTCAGACAAGTAAGTCTTGATATTCTCTGAGAATATATTTTTTACTATGTTTTCTTGAGTGTTTCATTCTGTTTGAATGTCTTTTGTTAATCAAGAAGCTCAACCTTAGGTCATAATATTCCCTTAAGCACCCAATCATGGCAAGAAGTTATCTTTGCCGCGTAAGCTTTTGGATCTCCTTTTATGACGGCAATGACTCCTGATAAATAGTTTTTCAAGTGCCAGCATCCTTTTAATGATGATCTTTACTCTATTTCTGATGGTGGTGGATGTAGATATTACTTTAGGGTAGCCAGCTGATGAGTAGTTCCGACTCTGTGTTTATGCTCTTAAATTACTGTTGTTCTCCACAGCCTTGCATATTAAGTGGCTAGACTTTCTAACATGTATGTTCTCAGTCTATTTTTGGGGCTCTTAGGTATCATTCAGGAATTTCTGTATTGAATAATACTCGTTTGCTTATTATACTTGGGCTTCATACTGCCGTAAGTGGAGGCATTGTACTGTTGGCGATTAAACATTAGGAAGAGGTCAGTGTACGTCTTTGTAGGCATTGTCTGTGGATCTCGTAGTATACTTTGTAGACTTCACCTGTTAGAATGCCCATCTACATTATTTATGATTTGATTAGACATTGCTATAACATAAGGGGCCCCTCATATGAACAATGACACATTTCAGTGTATATGATTTGCTCCTCTTAAACTGCCTATGATTTTTAATCCATTTTTCTGAAGAACTTTGATGTATGCACTTTGTCTAGTTTTGCGTAATTATTTCTGTCAACTGAAAAATTGAACCCTTATGTATTCCAGGGTATGATGAGATCTTGGAAGTTGAAGAACAGCTTGCTCCACCTTTGTTGAAATTCACCCGGTATGTGGTACCCCTGGTTTCTATTCTTCGCCTAAATTTGTTCCTCGTCTCATTTCAGTATGCCTCGTGTTTGACGAATATTAACTTTAGCATTTGCGAAAATTAGGATCCTCATGGAAGCAAAGAATTAGAGGGGCCATAGAGTTGTATTTCAGATGTTTATGGATTATAAACTTTGCAATCTTTATTAAGGGGGCATGAAGAACACCTTTTAAACATTTAGGGGCCATGAACTACACTTTAATCTCCTTAATCTCTTCTCTCATCTCTTTCAATTCTGTCATAAAATTTTTGCAGAATAATACCGATTTCAATTCTCCTATCAAGTTCTTGCATTTCTAGGGTTTTGAAACCCCAAATTCTCCATCTGAAATCAAGATGGATATGAAATCCCCAAATTCTCCATTAGAGATTCTGGGCTTCATATTTCAATCACAGATCCGGCCTCCAACCAGCCTCTTTCATCTCGCCGCACTACTAATCAAAATAGGTTTCATCGATATCGACCAATTACTCCCCAGGGGTGAAGAAGAGGGCTTGGAGAGTTACAAGGCTTACTGCACCAGGCGGCTTCAGAAGGCCAGCAAGATCGGAAGGATCAATCTTGCAGCTACTGGGAAGGCTCTGATGAATAAAGATCGAGCAGACGTCTCAGTGGATGTGGATCTGTCTGCAGCTTTGGATATGGAGAGGGAAGCAGTTTTGGAGCGGTTACTGGAGCTTGAAAACAGTAAGAGTCTGGGTCTGCTCAAGGGATTAATGGCAGTTGATGATTGGTCTCATGCTAGGATGTTACTCGGAAGGCTTAATAACCCAGTCGAGCATGTTGAAATTTGCAATGCGTTGTTCAGGCACATGTACAAGTGTATCGAGACTGCGGATTCAAAGGAGCTGTTTGAGATGCTTCTGAGTGTAGGACCATACATGTACAGAGATACTGTGTTGATCCAGAAGGTCTGCAGAGTTGTCAAGGAAGCTAGGTTAGAGATGATCGAGCAAGTTCTTGGGAAATGCTTGCTTCCTTGCTTGCATTTGGTACCTGCAAATCCAGATGTTGTACACGAGATTTGGGAGCTGTTGAAGCTTCTTCCCTATGAGGCTCGTTATCGTTTATATGGCGAGTGGGAGGATGAGGATCAGCTTCCCATGATAGTCACTGCCAGGAAGATAGCGACACTGGATACCAGAAGGATCTTGAAGCTATTGGATGTGGAAAATGTAGAGGCCACTGGGAGAATGGTGGCAAACCTGGCTCATGCCAATCCGCTCACCGTTTTTCACTTAATCGTTCAGCAGATGGAATCTTATAAGGATATGATTCCTCTTGTGGTGGATGGTCTTAAATATCTGTCACAGCTCGAGTTTGATGTACTGGAATATGTTGTCCTCGAGTGCCTTGCACTGGCTGGCCGCGACAAGCTCAAAGGTGATGGCCTAAATTTGTCAGACTGGCTTCAATCTCTGGCATACTTTTGGGGATTTGTCTGTAAAAAGTATCCTTTAAATGTACACATGCGAGGCGTAATTCAGTATCTGATCAACCAGCTGAAAAGAGGGAATGGGGCCGAGCTTGTTCTGTTACAGCAACTCATGCAGCAAATGGCCAACATCCAGTATAACGAGAACATGACTGAGGAGGATCATCAGCTGGATTTAATTAGAAACCAGGCACTAATCAAGCTGAGAGATACACTGGTTGAGCACGAGCTGGCTGTTCCTCTACTGATACTTGTTGCTCAGCATCGATCTGCTATTGTGATAAATGCTGGTGCAGCAGCTCATATAAAAATGGTCAGCGAGGAAGTCGATAGGTGCAATGGAATCCTTCTCCAGTATGTGCAGTTTCTGTCGACTTCGATTCCAGCATCATCTTATGCTCTTCTGATTCCCTCTCTGGATGAGCTCGTAAACCAATACCATCTAGAGCCAGAGGTGGCGTTTCTCATCCACCGCCCGGTGTTGAGGTCCTCTGATTCGATTTCATGGACTGATCTTCTCAGCACAAAGCTTCAATCTTGGGACAGCTCATCTCAAGAACTTTATGCAGCCTTCTGGGGTCTTAAACTATACGATCTTCAGGTTCCGAGGAAGCATTACAAGTCTGAGATGGCCAAGCATTCTGATGATGACACATTAGTAGTGATGAACTGGGAGAAGCATGAAGACCACGTTGAATCAGTACACAGGCGTCTTGGTCGAGCAAAGGATAGGTGGCTGAACATGATGAATATGGAATTTCGACAGAACTGTGTTATTCCTCGCTGCACATTGAACATGCCCGACGCTGTCTACTGTGCCATGTTTCTGAATACTCTGGGAACTCCATTTGTTAATCACATCAATGCTCTGATCTGCAAAATCCTACACCCGATGATTTGCTGCAGGACTGAGTATGAAGCTGGCAGGCTAGGCAAGTTCCTCTTGGAGACAGCTTCCTGGAAATCAACCTCTAACGAGAGCAGGATTACAAGGATTCTGGTTCAGTGCTTAAAATCGAGCGAGTACATGGAAATAAGGAATGCTCTTATCCTGATGACAAAAATCTCCAGTGTGTTTCCTGCTACTCAAAGAAGTGGAATCAGCTTAGAGGAGCAGGTCACAAAGATCAAAGGCGATGAACGAGCAGATCTCAAACTGCTAGCAGTTAGCGTGGGTGCTGCTTTAGCGGCTAGGAAGGCTTCATGGATCACAGAAAAGGGTTCTGAACCAAAATGCATAACTGATGAAATTGTGAAGAAGCCATCTGTTGATCATAGAAAATCAAGACCTGCTCAGAGGTCTGGTGGTGATGATAGGGGAAGAATGAGGCAGAATGATGCAAAGCGCAGAAGGGAAGATGAGCGGAAATGTGCAGAATGGGAGCATACTAAAAGGCGAAAACTAAACATGCCTTCTGAACATTATCAACCCTATTATGATCGACGAAGACCTTCTTCCAATACTTGCATCGAGATCGAAGATATGACGTGCCATCCGAACCTGCTCAATACTATCATTCTTATGATCGAAGAAGCCTAGCCATCAACACTTGGCATCGGGGATATTGAAAGTAGTATGATTGGGATATAGTTTGTAATCATTTCTACCAGTATATATGGTTTGATGTATATTGATATTTTTTGTATTAACTAGGTGAATGGAGTTTGCACTTTGTGCAACCCGTACCCGGATATTAGACCACCTAGCCTCGTTCTTTTAGAAATTTTTTGTAAATTAATTCACATAAATTTATTTTTTCATTTGAGTTCAGTTTAGATAAGTATAGCTCTGGAATCATCTGCCATCTCAATCAATTACTTAAGTTGTACATTGTTGAAATAATGAATTATATTATTTCACTAACCACTCACTTCTCATAATAGGTCTCGTGATTCCTTTGTTCATCGCAACAAAGCTTACAGACTGCCACTTATTTACAAAATAATTTCAAGAAACCTTTGATCTGGTTAGTTTTTCACCGAAACAACAACATCAGCAATCTTCAAATCCCCAATGACGACACATTCAATGCATTCCATAAGTTCTCCACTCCAGCAAGACATGGACTTGGAAGAATGTAACACAATTTACTGACCTCTACCTTCTTGGCAGTTGGGAAACTGAACACTGCAGTGGTTATCATTTTTCACTATATAGTGCAAATGTAGTGAAATGATACACTATATGATTTGCAGTGCATGCAAAGTAAAATTTCATAGCTCAAACAATAAACCCTGATGATATATGAGTTTATTTGGATTCTAAATTATATTAAAATCCAAATATTTCAAAGAGGAATATTGTAAGTAATCTCAGCAACCAACCTAAAATTCAAGAGGTTTATTCATTGATTTATTATTTCATCTTTAAATAAGTCCATTCCTTTCACTGTAAAACATGATTTAGTGATGGTCCATTTTATCGTTTAAAAGGAGCAACTGTAGGTCATAAAAAATTCTGACAGTTCAAGCAAGAGATCAGCAAATTGCTATCCCTCAAACTCATTTGTGTAATGAAATGTTATTTTGGAACAAAATACAAAATGCAAAAAAAAAAAAAAAAAAAAAAAAAAACAGAAGTTTATGATCACAACTCACAAGTAATATTAAATAAGCTTACCAATCAGCAGATATTGTCTTTTGTTTCTTCTTTGTTTTCTAAGCCCAAGGAACTGGAGGTGGTCGATTCCCATGTCTTGATGTTGTTTCAGAAATCGCTTTTTTAAGTCTGAGACTCCATAAGAACATCCAGTGTCCAAGAAATCTTCACACCCTATCTAAAGGCATTCGATAAGTTCACATAAAAAAATAAAAAAATGTGAACCAACACAGAATGCTCAGTAAAGGAACTAATGAAATGCCCATATTGCAGAGGTATTTGGTGCCTCTGAGAAAGATGAGAGTTATTACCATTGCCTTAAAGAATAAGGCTTGCTGTCTGGCTCAATGCCTGCGAGTCCGAATGATACTTTTAATCAATAACAATACAGAATACCTATAAAGTAGCTTGTCTTTGTTTTCATTTTTATTTTTTGAGAAAAAGGATGCAACCAGAGAATTGAAATCAAACAAAGCAATAGCTGAGGCAGAAGGGAAAGAATTTTACAATAAGAAGCAAGTTTTTTTGACAAAAACAGGTGTAAAACATTGAATTTTGGCAGAGAAAGTAAAATCAAACCAGTTTTCACCCAAACAATACACACTCTATGAAACTTTTCTTCCAGTTTTAAAGTAAGTGTAGATCAGTTATCAATTATCATGCCTCAGTAAATCAAACTAATTTACTCATTTCTTTTTTAGAGCAGCTCTACCTACCTTAGCTTTATATTGGTCTTTTAAGCTAATACATTTTAACCTTAGGAAGCATTTAGCAGCTTTATATGTGCCAGAAAAACACGAGGAATAATACATCAACACTATAAACAATGATCAAAAGCAACACGTGCAAATATCAGTAGTAATAATATAAGACATAGTTTGAATTCACCAAGCTTTAATTTAATGACATAACACTGTAAACCACACTTGAAGAAGTAAAATATGATTTCAGTAAGTATCACTGATAGCAACTACCTGATGTTATTTTCTTCTTCTTCTTCATAATCCTCATCAGTCCAAGCCCGATACATGCAAGAGATCATTTGATTCATTTCCCATTTCTTGTTGATGTTCCACAACTCGCCTTACAGTGTCTAAGACTCTTGGACATTGAAATACATCAATGGTGTTACGAGTACAAATGTCTGCAAAGCTGGAAGGAATCACCGTGAGGTGCCGACAACTACTCAAAAAAGTTTCTCAAGACAAGGAAAGGGATCACCACTCTCAGAGTCGTCTATTCGTTCAACATCCATCGATTCCAATTCCAGATATATGAGTTTTGAGAACTCTCCATCTCCCAAATGCCAGGCAGTCCCTGCACATGCTTCAGAACGCACAAAGATGTTCCTTTTATATATACAGACACTAACCAAACAACCAAAAATAGAGGATTTTTTTAATCTATATCTAAAACCTATTGCTCAGAAATCAAGCCAATCAAAGAGGGGCAGGGATGGGTGCGTCTTCGATGTCACTAATATTTTACAATACCATGTACATCTATAAATTGTCTAGTTAAAAATCACAAAAAACAGTAGAAAAATCCACAACGCGTTTTAACTAAAATTGCAGTCAAAGTTAGCTAGCAGATGAGCATTTTCATATATCCAGAGATCCAGACATGTGATGGGAGGTAGCAGTAAATGCTTAAATGCAATACTCTATATTCCATTTGAGAAAAAGTTCCCTATTTGATAATGCACAACATATTGTAGATTACAAGACATGAAATAAGATTTACAAATACTTTATTATCCTAGTGTTATAAGAACAATTTCAATAAAAATATAGCCTTGACTCCCATTTTGCAGTTACATACTTATTAGCCACAGCAGAAATTCATGCCACACATCATTTCATCAAGGACGTCAGATGTGAAAGTCAAAATCTGACTTTTCCAATGCAAAATAGAAAATTTTGAAAAAGATGTACACTGATGGAAAGCAGGGGGGAGTAGTAGTGTGTAGTGCACATAACTTAAATAGGGGAATGAAAGACATATAGGATACGCAGTCCAAACCCAGTAAAGTTGTGGAGCCTAACTGGTTAGAAGAGGAAGAAGAAAGGCGACAACAACAACAAAAACATAACAGAAAGAGTCGGTGAAGCGGAGGCAAATTAGTAAAGGTAATGTTTAAAAACCCAAACGCAGTTCAGAAATTTCAGCGAACACCTTGTGCTCATCTAATGAGATGCTTAAATCAAGTGATATGCTTAAATCAGTAAAAACACAGAGCATTAAATCTGCAGAAAACTCATATGCACCCTACTCTGCGAAATTTATTTCTCTGACTGTGGTTTAATGCAGCAGACTTGAAAGGCAATTATCTGATTCATAACTTATTCGTTTTCCACACTCCCAACGTCTATACTGAAGTTTATATCACAAGGATCACATAGATATCAAACTCAACAAAATCCGAGTTACGGTTTATTAGATACAGATTTTTTTGTTTTAAGTTCAGGTTTCCAGTTGATCTGCTGCAGCAAAACATGTAACAAGCCTAACTTCAAAACTATTTTTCTCACTCATTTTTAATCCAAATGAACTGATTTTTGATATCAAATTGAACTTCAGAATCTGAGATTTCTAAATATATTACTAATACTCTGAGTGGAGTTGCAAATTTAAAGATACATGTTCTTAAAAATACGCAGTACTGGTTTTAACAGATTTTTCCAGATTTCAAGTCTTCTTTTACATATACTACTCCCCCTAAAATTTCACCAATACACCCTAGAAACATCACCCTGCACTATGGTTCATTTTATGGTTCAAGAGAATAATTTCATCATCAGGCATCACTCAAACAGAAGAGTAAACCATAACACCAAAAATCCCAAACTAAGCCCACTCACATTAACACATATTTTGTTTTAGTTGCTGATTCGCACAAGGCTGGTTGGGCACATATAACACTCATACTATGCTTGTTCCAGCTCAGAATTCAACAAACCTATACCAACTAATTTCAAACTTTTGCAAAGCAGATGAATATCAAAAGGCCGCAGCCAAGTGCGCAAGTGATCAACGGTTAAAGAGTAATGGCAGATTGGCAGAAGCAAATTGAAACTGACTGTAGCAAACAACAAAGAACCTGGCTAGCATCTTTCTTTTCTAGCACTGTCAAAAAAATTGGATGCCATAGTTCGTACTTATTAAGCAACTGGAGATCAGTTCAGCATACAAATGAGATCTGCTAAGAGGTAATAGGACATATGAAGAAGGAGAAAGCTAAGACTTATGTAGTTGTAACACATGGTAAATTGCAGCCTTTTTTGGTAGCTTTTCCTACAGGCACAAAATGGTATCATTTCAAGAACCAAAGCACCTCAGTTTCTACACTAAAACACAAATGCCTGCACATCTTGGAAACAACCGACGTAATCCCTCTTTCTTCTTTCAGAAACATCATACACACATACCACGTTAATGATGACAACCACACTCATTAATAGATAAGCAATCCACATAGCAATTTAATTATAACACACTCATTAGTGCTAATAGATAAGTGACTCGCAAGTTGATACTAAGTCTAACCCAAAGTTATATCCATTCCACATTAAAAGCTCAACTCATATCAGCAGTTCAAAATTAACATCATCATGATATGCAATACAAACCTCAAACGCAGTTCAGGAATTTCGGCGAACACCTTGCGCTCGTCTAAAACCAAATCAATTCTGGAGAAAAAGGAAAACCCACCACGAAAGTACAGACTCAAATTGAAGAACGGGGGAGCACAAGACCGGAGATGTGAAGAATGATGGAACTTGTAAAGTAGAGAATGATGAGAGAGTAAACCAGAGAATGACTCACCTAGGAAAACGTCCAGGAAGCAGCCACGTTATTCGCAGCTGACGCGGAAACGACGCGTGGCAGTCTTGGTCTCGGATTTCGGCGGGGCGTCGTGGTACACCGATCACCGGTACTGTAGCCGGTTTGTTGGGCGAAGAAGCCAGAAGAAGGAAGCGAGAGAAATGGAAAAAAGTGACTTCTTTGTAACTGGCCACCGTACTTAAACTGGCCGACTTTCCAATTCCGCCTTATAGTATAAGGTAGATATAAGATTTCCTATTTGCATTTAACTTGCATTGTCTTACAATTCTCTACATAAGGTCTCTAATGTAATTTATTAGTACTAAAAATGTCTCTTCCATATGTTCAGTAACTTTTTGTCCAATTTTTTGGACCAAAATTTGAACTAGAAAAAGAAAATAGTAATTATTAAATATTAACATGGGAAAATTGACAGGATCATACCATACCCATTATTCTAAATATCATATTTTTATAACTTTCAAAATTCCTGAAATTTTCATTTTACACAGACCTTCAATCGTCCATTTTTCTCATTCTCAGTCAGACCAAAACCAGATTCCAGAACAAATAGTGCAGGAGAAAAATGATGTCTTCCATTTCCCTTACCCATGGAACAACATCAAGAACTCACTGTCCTAACATCACCTGGGAAAGAAGCACAAGAATCATCAACCAATTCAAAACTCCCATTTTCCAACCAGAACTCAAGCTCATCAGCAAACCCAACTCAGAGTTCAAAAAACCCATCTCCTTGATCCCAAATAACCCCCAAAGCTTGAATCTTTACTGCAAATCATCATCCAGAATTGCTGTGAGCTCAAATGGAGAGGGAAGTGTTGAGATTGAGAGTGGTAAGAGCTGGATTGAGGCTGCTGGGGAGGCCATTTCGACTGCTTTTCCCTTGTGGGTGGCTATAGGGTGCTTGCTGGGGCTGCTGAGGCCTAGCTCTTACAGCTGGGTGCAGCCCAAATGGACTATCATGGGGATCACCTTAACCATGCTTGGAATGGGGATGACTTTGACTTTTGATGACCTCAAAGGGGCTCTCTCTATGCCCAAGGAGATCCTTACTGGGTTCTTCCTTCAGTATTCGGTATGTTTACGTTACCCGGTTTTACATTTTCCAAGCTGTCGTTTTGATGTCTTGTGTGCTGTTAAATTGTTGGAGGATAGAGTTAGGTTAAGTTTGTTAGACTGAGAATGCTGAGCGTGAGAAATGGTTGCATTGTTATGGTTGTAGCACAGAATGCACGAAAACTTAATGAAGTTGAGTTTGATAAGTCCAGCAAATGAGGGAGTATGTTGTACTTCTATAATTCTGTGGAATTAAAGATATTGTATAGGTATAAGGCTGTTGCCCTGGCTTGCAGTGAGGAGCACACTAGAAATTGCAAAGTTTTTAAATGATCGTTCTTGATGGCTTAGTTTCTTAATATATGAACAAGCTAATAAACCTCTTTTCACGAAGGTGTTACCTATTTCGAACTCCTTAGGCATGCTCTCTTCTGTGCATTTTTGAATACTCTCTGGTCTAAGCTTGTTTTACGCTCAGATGCAATTCACAAGTTCGAGTGTATATATCATGGATGTGATGGATTTTACTTTTAAGTTGTAGTTTTGTTTCTTTCTTAGTTGACTTGTCTATGAAAATTGTACAGTCAGTTGAGTTTGCATTTGGATACTGATCAAAGCTCTGTGAATTATCTTTTCCCCTTCCTTGCTGGATTCTTGCTTCAGTATTTGGAATTTACCCGATTTACATTTTTCGAGCTGTCATTTTGGTGCCTTGTGTGTTGTTAGATTGTTGGAGGATGGATTTGGAATGTTGAGGTGAGTAATGTTGGCATTGTTATGGTAGTAGCACAGAATGCACACAAATTAATGAAGTTGAGTTTGAGATTCCTAGTGGATGAGTGAGCATGTTTTACTTGATTATTCTTTAGGATTAAAGATTATATTGGTTTTCTGAGCCATGAGGAGAACTCTAGTAATAACTAAGTTTGTTGAATAATCATTCTTGCTGGCTTAGTTTCTTGAATCTTGGTATAGAAACGAGCTAAGAATCCTCAAAGTGTTACCTGCTTTTGCGACTCCTTAGGCATGCTGTGCATGTTTTTTATACTCTCTGGTCTAAGTTTATTATACTCTCGGATGCTTTTCCATCCACAAGTACGGGTGCAATTTGAGTTTGCTCTTAATGTTGATGGATTTCCCTTTGTAGTTGTGTTGTTTTACTTCTTTCTAGTTAAATTGCTTGAGTTTGTACATGAACACTGATTATTATCTTTTGCCCCATGCCATTAGTTGGTAAAGGAATCATCTTATGTTATTCATCGTTAACTGTTGGCTTTTCGAATGGTTTTGTATCATCCTCTGATCAAGACAATCTCTCTAATATCTTCTTGCAGGTAATGCCATTATCAGCATATTTTGTCAGCAGGCTATTAAACTTACCATCCCATTACGCTGCAGGGTTGATTTTGGTCGGTTGTTGTCCCGGAGGTATGCGAGTTTACATGTTTTGTAATATCTACCCATCAGTTCCCTTGTAATAACATCTGGATCTTTCCTTAGGAACTGCTAGCAATATCGTCACCTATATCGCCAGGTATGCTTACAACAAATTTTGGACCCTGCATCAGTTGGTTGGACTTGCTTACTGAAAATAGTATATTATTAATCTTGCAGAGGAAATGTGGCACTTTCTGTGTTGATGACCGCTGCCAGCACCCTATCTGCTGTGGTTGGTAACTTCTCTCGTAGCCTTCTATTATGCTTTAAGCTGGATTTTACCTGCATATATTCAAATTTTCTAGCCTTACGCTGGTCAAGTTCAACATTGTTTTTCACCAATTAGGCAGACCTTTCTTTTGCTCTTATGTTTATATTTTGACAAACACAGATCATGACCCCCTATCTCACTGCTAAACTAGCGGGGAAATATGTCGCTGTTGATGCAGCTGGACTATTCACATCAACCTTACAGGTAAATTTTTTTTTCTTTTCATTTTTATTGCAAAGAAATACTCTAATGGTTCTCTGTTCAAAATGTTTTGCGAATAATTTCACTGTTTTGACTCACAGGTTGTGCTTCTACCTGTTCTTGGCGGTGCATTCCTCAATCAGTACTTCCAGGGCCTGGTGAAAATCGTTTCCCCAGTGATGCCATCTATAGCTGTATTGACTGTCGCCATTCTTTGTGGGAATGCAATTGCTCAGAGCTCTTCCACCATCCTCATGTCTGGTGGACAAGTGGTTTTAGCCACAATTTTGCTCCATGCCTCGGGCTTCTTCTTCGGCTACGTGCTCTCACGGATCCTTGGGGTCGATATTGCATCTTCTAGAACAATCTCAATCGAAGTCGGCATGCAGGTGTGTTTGTTTTTTTGTAGGATAGGTTACCGTTTCTATAACTTAAGAGGTTCGTATCCAACAAATTATAATCTGTTGTTAACTTTTTCTTCTTGGTACAATGTCTCAGAATTCAGTGCTTGGAGTAGTTCTTGCGACGCAGCACTTTGGAGATCCTCTTACTGCAGTTCCATGCGCAGTTTCGAGTGTCTGCCACTCGATATTTGGTAGCACTCTAGCCGGATTCTGGAGACGATCTGTACCCGCCCCCTTCCAAAGTCAGAATTCAGTCATCACTGAAGGAAGTGTTGGCACGGAAACTGTTGTCGAGGACTAGTTTGGATTTAGGGGCGTTTTTTTATTATCCTGTATTCTTCTGCTAGCTGTTCTCTAATTTGGTGAAAGAGATGCTATAAGGTTAACAACGTAGCATGAAGACATTGTTACTTGGGATAAAGTATCAAAAGAGTTAAAGCCTCAAGGCAACCTCTAAATCTATATTTTTTACCAGTGCGGGAAAATGTGGCTGTCTGTCTTCCGGGGGTAAAAGTAAAACTTAGGCTCGGATCCTTTATTTGGACTTGTTTTTTTTCCTCTCATATTTTTTTTGGTTTAATTTGATTTCGATTAATAATACTTCTCATTTTTTGTAGTTCGATTATAATTTGGTTTCTTCTGAAAGTCATAATCGAACTGAATTCAAATATGAGCTAAATTAATTATTGTTGAGAAATCGGGGATAGTATAAATTTGTACAAATATGTTGGAATACGGCCGATGGCATCGATTTGTGTGGTTCAGCGTCTGTAATCCTCTTCTCTAGCTAATGATTTAACAGTGAGGACAGAGATATTGCCCCAAAACACCACGTATAGTGCGGTTCACCATGCTAGTCAAATGAAACTAAAATTTATATCCTACCAAAATCATAACACTTAATAAAATTTACCTAAAACACAGGTCAGGAGAAGCGGGCTTACCACGAAAATTGTACTAAATCAAATTCATGAAGTCAAAACCAAAATTTTGGCGGGCTGATGAAAAGATAAACCCACACTGAAATAAATGGATTCGGTCAAAACAATATTGGCGGGCTAAAAAAACAACAGGCCTTCTATACGCAGGTCCGTATTTTGCTTATTTGCAATCCGTATTTTTTTAAAATAATCATATATACAATGATTCTGATATATAACTGAATTGCAAGTGTATACAATAGAAGTAGTATATATGATGCATATGTCTGATATGCATAATTATTGACCATATCATATATATCAAAGGCGTATTTTTATTTTGGACTGCAAAATAAGCAAAATACGGACTGCGTATAGCATGCCCCAAAAACAAACAGGCCTTCTATACGCAGTCCGTATTTTGCTTATTTGCAGTCCGTATTTTTTATATATAATCATATATACAATGATTCTGATATATAACTGAATTGCAAGTGTATGCAATAGAAGTAGTATATATGATGCATATGTCTGATATACATAATTATTGACCATATCATATATATCGAAGGCGTATTTTTATTTTGGATTGCAAAATAAGCAAAATACGGACTGCGTATAGCATGCCCAAAACAAAAGGCCGACTGTAATCTGGTCAAAAACTCATCCAAAAAACTGGAGGGATATCTCCAAAATGAAAAACAAATTCAAACCTCCAAAACACCATTTCCCTCTCCCGCCTTTTCCTCCCACCTTTTCCTCCCACCTTTTATATTCACCCAATTCCCCACTGTTCCAAAGATCAAATCCCCAAAACCCTTCTTTCATCATCTTCATCTTCATCTTCATCTTCATCTTCTCAGAGGCAATTAATCAAACACATGGCCTGCAAATTCAGCAACCTCCCTCCTTCCAAGAGATACAGGCTCCAGCATGAACTGGAAAGCCAAACCCCATCTCCGTCTTGCCTCCCTGCGAAAAAGCGCAAGGAGGCTCGGAGTTGTTCTCCGGCGGTGCTCCCTCCACCGCCGCCAACCACCGTCTGCTTGCCGGCCAAGAAGAGAATCTGGGCTTCACCTCCTTCCAAGAGATACAGGCTCCAGCATGAACAAGAAAGCCAAACCCTAGCCTCAACCCCATCTCCGTCTTGCCTCCCTGCGAAAAAGCGCAAGGAGGCTCGGAGTATTTCTCCGGTGGTGATCCCTCCGCCGCCGCCGCCCACCACCGTCTGCTTGCCGGCCAAGAAGAGGATCTGGGCTCTCCATGAATTCGATCTGAACCTCGAGTTCCAGCCCCCTTCCGTAGATGAGAAGAAGCCCCAGGAAGTCCAATCAGAGGAGAAGATCCGAATCCAGACTCCAAAATTGGCAGGGCGAATCGAAGGCGAGGGGGCCGAGAAGAAATCTGGAGATGCCAAGAAGATTCATCTTCAAACTCCCATGGCGAAGAAGCTGAGAGACGAGCCCAGCGAGGAGAAACCTGGAGATGGCAACTCGGAGGAGAAGATTCAAATTCAGTCTCCTCCCATGGCGAAGAAATTGAGAGACGAGGCCAGCAAGGAGAAACCTGGAGATGACAAATCGGTGGTGAAAATGCAAATTCAGACTCCTCCCATGGTGAAGAAATTGAGAGACGAGCTCAGCAAGGAGAAACCCAAATTGGAGGAGAAGATTCACCTTCAAACTCCCGTGGCGAAGAAACTGAGAGACGAGGCCTGCGAGGAGAAACCTGGAGATGACAAATCGGTGGTGAAGGTTCAGATTCAGTATCCGACTCCCATGGCGAAGAAATTGAGAGAGCTGAGCGAAGATGAAGGCAGCGAGGAGGAAGACGATGGCATTCTCTGTGCTATCTGTGAGAGCACTGATGCTGATCCATCAGATCCAATCGTGTTCTGCGACGGCTGTGAACTGATGGTCCACGCTTCCTGCTACGGCCACCCTCTCGCAGATGGCATCCCAGAAGGCGATTGGTTCTGCGCAGAGTGCCAATCTTCTTCTCCTCCCAACAAGGCGAGCCTGAAATGCTGTTTGTGCCCAGTTCTTGGCGGCGCTCTGAAGCCGACCACTGAAGAAGGAAAATGGGCTCATGTAGTCTGCGCGCTGTTTGTTCCGGAGGTGTTCTTCCGCGATCCAGAAGGCAGGGAAGGGATAGATATGAGCCAGGTGCCAAGCAAGAGATGGAAGCATAAGTGCTATATATGCAAATCAAGAAATGGATGTGCGATTGATTGCTCCGAGGAAAGGTGTCCTCTTGCTTTCCATGTGACCTGTGGGATCAAGAACGATCTCTGCATCGAGTACAAGGAAGGGAAGAACAGGACTGATGTTGTTGCAGGTTTTTGTAGAACTCATTCTGATATCTGGAGAAAGGTAATCTTTTTTTCATTTATCTCTTTTCGATTATTTTCTTGTGTTTAAATTGCTTTGATGTTGAGGATTGTCGGGTTTTGTAAATCTTACAGCAGCAGAAAAGTGGCAAGTACAAGATTGTGCCTGAAAAGTAGTGAGTTGCATTGCTTGGCTGCACACTTGGAAGAAGATGATATAGTGTTTGAAGTTTGATGAACTTTTCTGCATTCTGATTCGCAATTAGAGCGTTTTTTCCCTTGTATTCTGGATTCATGGTTTCGTTTAGTTGTTCGACATAATTTTTTTCATCTTTCCCTCAGCTAGTAGAGCATATGTTTTGGTGTTGAAATTCAAATACCATAAGATGTGAATTGGCATGACAATCATAGTTTGGATTCAATGCAAAGCTCAAAACCATAATATTTACGCAAACCAAATTGGATTCATCTTATTCTTATATTCATAAATCAAAAACCTTATAACAGAATTATTACGATGTCAATGCATTTATAGTTTTGCATTCTTCTGCATGTTTTGTCATGACTATGACAGACTCGAAGATTGCGAAACTGGGATTAGTTTCCGGTGAACTGATGCTTCTACCGGAGGAGCTGGTTGTTGACATTCTGATCAAGCTTCCGGGCAAGGAAATCGGGCGGTGCAAGTGCGTCTGCAGATCATGGCGGTCGCTAATCAGAAGCCATCTTTTCTCGGAAGCTTATCGAAAACGCAGCCCTTGCTTGTTGCTTTATTGGTCGAATGGCTCTGCTAAAGGTCACAATAGTTGCGGAGACCTGAATTTCTACTACTGCCCTCTCCGGCGAGTCACCGAGAAACCAGAAAAGTTCGTACCCGTCCTCGTACTGCCGAATCAGAATTATGCTCAGGCGGTGACTCAACTGGTGAACGGCCTCATATGCATCCAATCCGAGTCCGGGATCTTCATCTACAGCGTCTTTACTGGGGAACGGATGCTGGTTCCAGACCTGATTCATTATCCCAAAACCTCATCAAAATTTCATCTAGTGTTTGATCCTGGAAGCAAAAGGTACAAGATGCTGAGATTCATCTTCTAAACTGGTAAAGTATGGTACAGGCAACCGATGGAAGCCAATATACTTACTCTGGGTGAAGGATCCAACTGGCGGGTGTTGGACCATTTTGCAGCTGGAATCGACATGTTATCGATCAAGATGGGAGCCTATCAACTAGATTTGAGGTTTATGATCAAAACCATGAATAGCGATGGATTATTGTGTTGGTTTTCACTGAAAAAAGGTTTCACTTTGTTTGATCTTAACAAGGAGAAATTCCGGTGGGTTAAGCCTCCTGAAGGTGTGGAAAATACTGAGATACAGATGGTTCCTCGGGCTCAACTCAAGGAATCTGGCCACCTAGCTCTATCTTTGTGGATGTTTCATCACAATAGCCTAGAATGTTTTGAACTAGAAGACGATCAAGGTCAGAAATGGAATAAGCTGAGTGTAAAGCTGCCTAAAGACAAACCTCCTCCTGCTGGTGCTGCCAAAGGGAGCCCTTGTGGTGGTGGGATTCTGTTACTGAGCTCCAATGGAGAATCTGGTTACAGGGATGTTTGTACTTATGGCTGTGGCAACAATGCTGAGAGATTTCGGGTTGGAAACATCCCTAACGATGCTGACAATGCTAAGTTTTCTTCTGTGTGGAATGCTATCAATGCTAGGTTTTCCTGTGTGTCTCACAGTGATGATCTTTATCGCCCCTTAAGCGATGTGCTTAAAATGGTCAGGTGGTGAAGGTCCTGAAGGAGAGTTGCCAATGTTTGTTACTTGTGTTGCTTCACTCTTTAATGATGTAGGTTAGTTCTGTTCTTAATGCTTTCCTGTTTCTGTACAAGATTACTAGTTTTCTCGCTTCTTTATGTTATAGTCGAGTCTAGAGATTTCCTTCAACTCGGTATTGAACATAAGAACAGTTACTCGATTCCAAAGAAAATAACTTGTCGATTAACTTTGGTTTTTTTGTGATCAATTTTTCATCATACAATATCTTTACACTGACTCGAGCCTCGAAATCATCTCTCAATTTCCCTCTCCCTGAATTCTACCACTAACTTTGCAACACCACACCTAATTAACTCTCTCTAAGTCAGCCCATATTGAACAGCACCAACCTCCCTATGTGCAGCAACAGCAACCGCAGCTGCTCCTACCGGCCCATACTGGGACTGAGCCTGCAGCAGCTTTGCATCTATTCCAATCTGATTATTCATCTGCATGGCCGCCTTCGCCTGAGTCTGGTAGTAGTACTGTGGCTGCTGGTGGTGAACATGATTGTGATGGTGGTGGTGGTGATTGCTCATGCCGCCATTGGGATGGTGGTGAGATGTCTTTGAGGGAGTGTATTCTTTAACAGCTTCCTTGCTACTATCCTGATTCTTCCCTGTGCTCGAACTTCTGTAGAGATACTGAGGAGTTATTGCTTGAGGAGGAAGAGCACTGCTTTGTATATATGCTCTTCCATCATACTTATTATTCTCGCTACTGCCTCTCCCATTTTCATATGGAAGAACAGGTCCAACTGATCTTCCAGGTTTAGCTGTACATGATGAACATACATAATGTGTCATTCCAAGGAACGGTTCGGTAATTAATCCAAAGTAACAAAAGCGAACGGCGATATACCTGTAGGTACACGTGGTGGAGGCCGTGAGCCCTTTGAAACGCTCTCTGAAATGTTACCAGTCATCGAAACTTCCCGATCGAAAGCAGAAACGGGCTTAGTGAACGTTTGGGGTGGCATGATGACACTTGAATTTACAGTTGACCTGCATTCATTGTCATGTACAAATAAATCAGGAATGAACACTTAGAGAGAGGGAGATAGAGAGGTGGTAAAACAGAAAAAATCAATTACCGGGGAAGAGAGACATGCTTCCTTTCAGGAGGGATCACGGGCCCACCTTTTCCACTCTGCTCTTCAAGATAAGCAAACTGTCTCCTAAATTGACCAATGGCACTGCATAGAAAGTAACAAATTGTAGTTTATTGACCTGATATCAACAACTCTTATGTCACCAAGAAGATAACTTGATTGAATAAAGTCAGTACCTTGGATAGACAAAATTTGCCCCGTCGTTTCCAGCCAAGTAATCCTTAAGCAATTGAGGATGGTATTCTAATATCTCCCGAAATATTAACTCCCTAATGTCCTCCTTTGTCAGCCTTCGCCGCTCAAATTCAAACTCGAGCTTTGAGATTGGCTGACAAGCTGGTTCTCTCTCAATTTTAGACAATCCCTTGAAGTAAGGATGAGATAATGCCTAAAAGAATCAATGATAACACAAGTTCAGTACCAACATAAGCTGAAATAATATTAGATTTTGCTTCCATAATAAAAATTATCGAACCTCTTCAGCAGTTGGCCTGTCCTTTGGATCAAAAGCTAGCAGTCTTTGCAGTAGCAGAAGAGCCAAAGGATCTGCATTTGGAAACTTTCCAGCAAAAGAAACCGGTTGTTTTTTCCGCATGTCAGTCAAATACTTCCGTGCCTTGTCATTACGCACCTGCATTAACACAGTATAACAGTTAGTATACAACTCGTCAAAATAAGCACAACAGTAATAGAGTGCATTGTATAGGAAAACACATACACCAGAAATTGTATCAGCTGATGGCGTCCCAAGAAGATCAGTGATGAGCTCCAGCTGGTGAACGACACTTTTACCAGGAAACAACGGTTTCCCAGTCACTACCTCGGCAAAAATGCAACCGATACTCCAAATATCAATTGCGGGTGTATACTGCAAGATGACAAATTGGGGAGAGTTTAATATAAGAACATAGCATAGGATAAAGTTTTATGAGGATATGGTAAAGACCATCAATAATTGATAGAAGACCTAATACAGTTACCTGAGGTACAGAAATTTCAACTTCTGGGAGAGTTCAATATTCCTCCCTGACAAGAATTTTTTTAATCTACACATTACTCTAACATGCATAGAATACATCATGTACGGAAACAATATGACCCACATTATTCACCTTCACTATCATTTCACTTGGCAACTTATTTATTCCATTATGTGACAAAATATCTTTAAAACTTAAAGCGGAGAAAGCATACATATATGACAGGGATTTCACCAGTACATCCAACTTTAAGCCAGAAAGCATACATATATGACATCCTTATTTTGGACACAGTGACAGCATGCAAACAACAAGATGCAGCAAGTAGGAAGTATTACTACCTTAGAAAAGAAAGATCCGCATAGCTCAGGAGCCCTATACCATCTGGTAGCAACATAGTCCTGCATAGTATCACAGGGACACAATGTTAGTAACAAAGATACAGTGTACTATTTACGGAAGATGAAACCTACAAGAGTAGAATAATATGGCATGACATACCGTCCAAAATACTGATGTTGGGGTATCACTGAAAGCAACTCTTGCAAGTCCAAAATCGCAAATCTTAAGTTTGCAGTTGGCATTTGCTAATATATTTTTTGGTTTGAGATCTCGATGATAAACGTTTGCTGCAAGGAGCATCAAGCAACAGTAAAGCTCAGAACAAAGTGCAAAAATTTCTAATTCAGAACAAGAAGTTCCTATAGCTAATTAAATCAAACAATTAAAGGCGTACTGTATATGTACAAAGGACAAACCTGTATGCATATATTTCAGTGCACGCAGCATCTGGTACAGGAAGAACCGGTGATGTTCATGTGTCAAGTCATCATTGGCTTTAATGACTTGGTGAAGGTCGGATTCCATAAGCTCAAAAACTACATAAATGTCCCTAAACTCTCTCTTCGAGGGTGGCAACATAATCCTCTTTATTTCAACAATATCTGGATGTCTTAGAAGCCTCAGGAGTTTAACCTCACGCAAAATACGAATAGCATCAGAGCTGTGCTCAAATATATCATTTATCTTCTTTATGGCCACTTTCTCCCCGGTATGTGTATCAATGGCTGCGCATACAACCCCGTAACTCCCCTTCCCTATGACTTCAAGAATCTTGTATCGGTTGGCATCACCATAATCGGAGAAGAAATCCACCTCCTTGGTACTCTGTAAGATAAATCAGGTCAGAAAAAACATGAACAAAACAGCTACTGTGTAAGACAACAGCTACTTTAAATATGAACAAACAACATCAGAATGAAACCACCTTCTTCAGCACTGACTAATGCATCAAAATTTCTAAAACATGTCACCATACACATTTTTCCATGTTAAAACAAAATTTTGAGGTCAATAGAGAGATATCAATACTATCATACTACAACTTTCTGGCACGGAAAAAGGTTTTATTTTCCAAATTGCAATTATTGCACTAGTCCCAGCAACCAAATCACCATCAAAGCAAAAAATTACACATCAGCAATTTGCATCCTTATGCAAACAAAAGTACACAAAAGTCAGCTAAAATCATCTTTGCAACAGTGACTTAAAGCCTAATCAATGGAGCAGGAATCAACTTTACTCAAGCAACTAAATTTCCCCAATATTTGATGAATGCTTATCACATAGACTGTCAGACACTTGTAAAGCTCAATTTCCAGTAAACAAATTGTTCATTGAGGTGAAAGTTACAACAAACCATCAAACAAGTACTGGTAGATTCAACGCAGCTTATCCGTTGCCCTAATTCATTAAGAGAGGAGGCAAACCCCTTGAACCAATTCCCCATACCAGACGATAGCAGACACATTCTCCCAATAGCTTTACTACTAGTGACTCGTTAAGATCCAATTTTTTTCCACAACTTCAATCACAATAACCCAAAAACAATAACTACCACGGACAAATAACAAGTTTAAATTCATGAGGAACATCAAACCAACTACAACAAGATCTCTATCTCTATCTCAACTATACACACAAACAAGCAGCAACTAGAAATCAATAGTGAGAGGAAGGGACAAAAAGACAAACCCTTTTGCGACGATCTTGCTGCATCTTCTTCTTCCACCCACCAAACACAATATCCCAACTCCCTTCTCTATTATTCCACCAACCAGATCCGATTATCTATTCGCTCTATTCACACACGAAATCACGCATTCGCTCACCCACCGACAAACACCTTCGGAACAATCAATCAAAATTATCAGCACACGCGGTTACTTTCTTCCCCCAGTTGAAAATTGCGCCGTCAACTTCGAGGAAATCCGAGTTCCTTCCTCGGAAAGGTAGGACAGAAAGAGGTGAGGAAATCCGGTGCCGGAACCGGCGAAAAGGGGGAGGATTTGGTCGGAGAAATCGAGAAGATGAAGGAGAAGAGCGGAAAGAGAGAAAGGAAAATGGTGAGGAAAGTGTGGTTTTATAAAGTGGTCGCGAGAGAGAGAGAGAGAGAGAGAGAGAGATTTTTTAAATATTAATGATTTAAATATAGATTATTTTATCCCTTTCACATAAAGAGACATATTTATGATTTATCCATCTGTAAATTTATACAGTTCCTTTCCTTTTTAAAATAATTCGTCTTTCTATAAATACATGGTCAAATATAGGTTTCCTATTTTAAACATTTCTTCTACGTAGTACATGAAGTACATGATTAAAGGTGAATTTTAGGAAATAATTTTTACAAATTTATCTTTATTGTTATCCGTTTCTCCTTAAAGATAACTAGATAAGGTATAGTTATCCATTTTTACAAATAATAACATTTGTTTCTATAAATAAGATGTTATGATTTTATCCTTAAGTTATATGTTTTTCGTAAAAGAGGTATAAATTTATTATAACACTAATACTATTGAATAACAATTAGATAAGACAGCCTTTATAATTATTGGTGGTGCCCATAATAAGAATTTTAACAAATACAAGCCCTTTTGTGCAAGAAATGAAAAGTATCCCTGCCTATATATACCTCTCAATACATTCTCTCTCCTCATATTCTCACGAACCTCCATTTTAGAAAACCGCTCCGGCCACGTTCTCGTGATTTAGGGTTGAAAGCTGTCTTTCGGCGGCAATTTCCTGCGATGTTTTCCGGCTATTAGAGGTGCAATTAACTCTATCTTCATGATTAATTGTTCGATCTCAATCTCCGTATTGATTTTTTTCATCTGCGTTTTGATCGATTTCTATTTTTTCGTTCTAGGGTTCTCACAAATCGGTTGCGGCTGCGGATCCGGCGAATACAGGTATTATAACTCAATTTGATTGAGGATTTACTTGATCTCAATTCGTTGATGATTGATTTCAGTTTTTGTGTTTTTTCATCAGATTGGAATGGGGAAGGACAATATAAGCGAACAACTCAAAAAGCTCGAGGTGTCATTTGATCTCAAGACGCAGGAGAAAGTATACTCCGGCCGGCGAAACTCAAGCCGAAACCGCCGGCGTAACTCCGGTCAACGCTGAAGCTCCGGCCAAAACTTAAGGTTTATGATGTTCTTTGTTGTTGATGATGATTTTCTATTGTTTATTTGTGAATTGATGAATTAATTGTTGTTGTTGATGATCTAGTCCTATGTATGGATGTCTAGTGTTGTTTTTAGTTGACTTTATTTGTTTTTTGATGAATTACTTGTTTTTTTTGATGATCTAGGTCTAGTTGTTGATGTCCAGTGCTATCTTAGTTGATTTTATTTTTTGTTTTGATGAATTATTTGTTGTTGTTGATGGTCTAGTCCAATCTGTTGATGTCTAGTGCTATCTTAGTCGATTTTATTTGTATTTTTGATGATCTGGGTCTAGTTCTTGATATCCAGTGCTATATGAGCTTAATTTTGATGATATGGTCTTATCTGTTGATGTGCAGTTTTATTTTGAATTGAGTTTTGATGATCTTGTTCTTTTTTGAGTTGAGTTGTTGCTCTTTGTCTACTTGTTGATGTCTTGTGCTATATGTGTTGAGTTTTGATGATCTAGGTCTAGCTATTGATGTCCAGTTCTATCCAAGTCGATTTTATTTGTGGTTTTGATGAATTAGTTGTTGTTTTTGATGATCTAGGTCTAGTTCTTGATATCCAGTGCTATATGAGCTTAGTTTTGATGATATAGTCTTATCTGTTGATGTGCAGTTTTATTTTGAATTGATTTTTGATGATATTGTTCTGTTTTGGGTTGAGTTGTTGATGATTTTTCTCTACTTGTTGATATCATGTGCTACATGTGTTAAGTTTTGATGGTGTAGGTGTAGTTGTTGATGTCTAGTGCTATCTTAGTCGATTTTATTTGTGTTTTTGATGAATTAGTTGTTGTTTTTTATGATGCAGGTCTAGTTCTTGATATCCAGTGCTCTATGAGTTTAGTTTTGATGATCTAGTCTTATCTGGTGATGTGCAGTTTTATTTTGAGTTGATTTTATTTGTGTTTTGATGAATGATTTGTTGTTTATGATGATTTAGGTCTAGTTGTTGATGTCCAGTGCTATATTAGTTGAGTTTTGATGATCTAGTCCTATCTGTTGATGTGTAGTTCTATTTTGAGTTGAGTTTTGATGTTATTGTTCTATTTTTGGGGTTGAGTTGTTGATGGTCTAGGTCTACTTGTTGTTGTTGCTGATCTAGTCCTATATGTTGATGTCCAGTGCTATTTGAGTTGATTTTATTTGTGTTTCGATGAATTCATTGTTGTTTTTGATGATACAGGTCTAGTTGTTGATCCTAGATCTTGATGAAATAGTGAGAAAGGCGACGAGAAAGTCAATTTCAAACTTTGGTCCATATGTTCAGCCAGCAGCAGACGTTTTGAAGAAGACTGACAAGAAGAAGTGCTGCAACAAATAGATGCATGTTTGTTAGTGTTTGACTGGATTTTTTTTTGAAGTGCTTCAGACTCTGTAGATGTTTAGGTCTTTTTGTTCCCTGAATTGATGTTTCGGGGTTTTGAATGGATGTTTGAAGCACTTGAAGATTAAGTAGATGTTTAGGTCTTTTGAATTGATGTTCTAGGCATTTGACTGGATGTTTTTGAAGTGTTTCAGACACTTTAGATGTTTAGGCCTTTTTGGCCCCTGAATTGATGTTTCATAGTTTTTAACTGATGTTTGAAGTACTTGCAGATTCATTAGATATTTTGTGCTTTTGAATTAATTTTTCAGGGATTTCACTGGATATTTTAAGCACTTGCATAATATTAAGATGTTGAAGTGCCTTGAATTCATATTTGAAGTCTTCTGACTTCATTTTAAGGGTAGGAAATCGTGTGTTAACTCCTCAAAATTTATAAAGTCCTTTCAACTTCTTGAATATCCTCGAATTCGATAGATCTTACAAAGCTCTAACTAACTAAATATTGTTCAAGGTCAGCTTTGAATTGAAAACATGAGTTGATCTTTTTGTTTAATTATATTGATGTTTCAAGATTCAGTAGATCATCACCCCTATTTGATTGATCATCAACTTTAATAGATAACACAAGATCATCACGCAAACATATATCATCATCACTCCCACTCAGCAGCATCAAAAATATCAATAAAAATGTGATAGATCATCAAGTAAGAACAAATGTCAGAAATTTATTACAATAGTTCATCAAAATGCAACTAACAAAAATTCATTCTTCATTTTTCTCCCGTTCTCTGAGCATTTCTATCAACTTTTGAGTGTCTCCAATGTCCACTTGCGTATTACTATACCTGTTTACAAAATAAATTTAACATCAATAAACATCAACATATCATCAAGCACTACTCAGTATGGACAGAAAAATCAACAACAACCAATAGATCATCAAGCATTTCTTAGTATGGACAGAACATCAAGGAAAAACAATAGATCATCAATCATTACATGTTCACAAAGTTCAAGTGGTCACCCATAAAATGACCGACAACGTATTTTGTCTTTTCACCTGCTGATCACAAGAAACAACAGAACATCAATTAAAAGTTACAACTATTCACGCCAATTGAAAATAACAGACACTTATCATCAAGTACTTCACAAGTTCAACTTATTTTAACATAAAATCATTCAAAACAGGTGGATCGTCAAGTACTTCACATCCAGGTTATCATCTCATCTGAACCACCACATGATCAGGTTTTCTGATTTTGAACACAAATCATTCCAAAATTACACAACTTCAATCCACATACACTGATCATCAATTATTGATTTATTTCATCAGTACTTCATTCTAAACTGAGATTTCATCAACTACTGCACATCAAAACATAAGCTAACATATTATCAACTCATTATATAAACAGCATCAATCCAGATACGTTGATAATCAATTATCAATTTATTTGAACAGAAAGTCAATTAAAACAGAGAGTTCATCATTCACTGCACATCATCTCCTCAGTCTGACAAAAAAAACTAAAAAAAAACTATAAAAAAAAACACAATATCGTCGCGTTTTACCTTTCATCATCATTATATGATGAATTTGGGTGTGTTTGACTAGTGATTCGGCCAAAATATCCATTGTCCGGATTCTCTCGACGCTTTATTGATGATTCAGCAGATCCAAAACGAATCGAGCGTGTTCATAACTTCCATGAGTTTTGATGAATTCGATTTGATCGATGAACTCGCTTTGATCTTTGTGGACAATTAGCTGATCCAAACTCGAATCCAACGTGTCCATATCTTCCATGATGCATGATGAATTCAATATGATGAATTTTCTCTGATGAATCGGGTGTGAATCGGGCTGTGATGAATTGGGGTAATTGGGGGTTTGATGAATCGTGTGTGCTGAAATTGGGGATAATTGGGGGTAATTGGGGAAAGTTGTGTGAGTTTTGCACATTAGTCTCTCATATTTTTCGGTTATTCCACTATTGCGCCGAATCTATAATATTAATGTTTATGGCCCAAAACTAGTAGAAAGGGAATTCGGATAGTCCCTAGCCTTATGGTAAGGCTGCCTTATCAGAGACTTTCTCAACACTATTTTCCTCAAGTTATCTAAATCAAATTAAATTGAATTGAAAATATTCGGATAATATGATAACAGTAGATCTTAAATTTGACCGTATAAAAAAATAACAGTCTCGTAAAAGTCTAAATTTTATAAGTGTTATGAAATTTTAAGTATGAATATTATAAATAACTTTTAATTAGAACTTATAAAAAATTTCTAAAAAGTATTCAGGATAAGACCAACTTATAATAATAAATACATGAGTAGCTTTTGGCGGAGTTGTATTTTTTATAAAAATTGGGTGCTTTTGCATTCTTCTGTAGGGAAGTAACGGCATTGAAAAGTCGTTCATTTGTCGACGACTACGTATCCAGACACTCTAGAGATTCCGTCATGACAGTTTGACTCGCCAGAAAGTTGGTTTGGCGCGAACGACGGACGATTAGCTAGTCGTCCAATCGTCCAAAAAGACGCCAAAAATCCACCAAACGGACACCAAATTTCGCAGGCCCGTGTAAAGTTTATAACCTAACCTTGATAATGAAAATGAGTCGGATTTTTTATATAAAAGATTAAAAATGTCTTTTTTAAAAAAAAGAAAAAAATTAAAAAAATAAAATTTTTTGACTTCCGAATTGGGTCAGGATTCAAAAGTGAGAACCCAAAAGTTTCTTGCATGATTATTTGCATGTTTGCATACACCTCACCTATGACTTAAAAGTGTCGCTCGTTTGGATTATTGATGTTTTCGAAAGATTTGTGAACTGAATTTGTGAAAATTCATGAGTATTTGTTATATATAATTCATATTTTTGAAATTCATAACATTAGAAATATTGTATTTAGATTTTAAAATTTTACATAGAATGTATTATAATTTTAATTATTATATATATTGCTTTTACGCCGTAAAATACCATGAAAATGTCAAAATAAATGTCGCAACGATTAGTTGTCCTGACACTTGGTGAGCGCCATAGTATAACGAAAAACAAAAATTAATCATATTAGATTTTGTTTTTAGCTATTTTTGGACCAAAAATATTTTCTACTTATCAAATAAGTAGTTTTTTACCGTTTACCGAATATCAAAAACTATTGTGACTACAACAAATACTGGTGTGGCTTGGCGTGTGTGGCAACTGGCAGAGGAATTCGTAGTTGAACAAGGAAATAATCTTAACGGAAAACTATTAGTTTATTTTTATTTTATAATTTTGAGATAGTGGAAGTGATTTATCCAACGGCTATTATTATTCCTACTTATAAAGGTACGGACGTGTCTTCGTTTGGGGTTGTCTTTACGCGCTAGTGGCGTCCCTTTGTAATTTCACCCATCCCTCGGGGCATTTCCAGCTGTCCCTATGATTCTTTCGTTTTTTCTGACCGTATTTTACTTTCCTTTTTGACTGCTGATAAAAATCAAATAAATGACTTTTCCAACATGTGTTTTTCTGTTGATATTCGCACGTTATCAATTTCGTTACTCATTTATTCTTTTTTTTGTTTTACATAAATTGGTAAAGAGAAGGGTTTGATTTCAATCTTATCTAATTGTATACATTAATTTTGACTTCAATCATATGTTGGGTTGTGATATAAGATTAGAGATGTGTAATGAACGTAATTTCTTTTTATTGATTATGTAATTTGATTGTTTGCAGAAAATATATACTCAGCAATAAGAGATTGGTCATGTGGAGTGTACAAATGTTACGATGCCTATTCATATTCGAGATAGGCCTTGAATAACCTACGTTAGACATAATACCCAGTCTTATTATAATAGGAAATTATATACTTTTCCTTTTTCTGTTTAGAAAGTTATTAGTTTTCCTTTTCTTATTTAGAAAATTATTCATAGAGAAGTCTATATAAACTGATATTTAAACTCCTATTTTATTAATCAATGAATCAATCAATCAATTCATTCAATAACATTGTTTCTTCCGATTCAATAAAGGTTGTTTAGAACACAAAAGTCAAAAGATTTTATTACTATTGAGCCTTGAAGAATCAAGTCTCATCATTTGGTATTCAGAGCACGGTTATTATATAAAAAAATCATAAAAGTTTTTTTCTTATGTTCGCTATTACGGTCAAGAGTATGGAAGAAACGGTAAGGCAACAATAAGAACAACTAGAATTACTCATCGCGGAAGTTTCAGCCACAAAAAATAGAGTTGACTCTCAATTGGACGAGTTCAGGCAGCACATGGATGCAAAATCTGATGCCCAATTTGCGAAGTTTGTTTCTCTTTTTGAGCAACATAAGGGTGTCCAGCTAGAATCGTCGAAATCTAATGACTCGGAGAATTCAAATCCTCTTTCCAACGTTATGGACGTCTCACTTTTCCAAAATTTGAAGGGATCGAACCTGAGAATTTGATATTTCAAGCAGAACAATACTTTCGTCTCAATGACATTCCCGACGACAAGCGTGTTGGTCTTACTTCTCTTCATCTTTGTGGAGATTCTGTATCTTGGTATCACCACTTTGAACAAACATTTGGGAGGCTTAACCTGGACCCAATTCTCGACTTCTCTTTATCAGCGATTTGGTTCTCTGGAGTATATGGATCCCATGGCTTCTCTGTCTAAGCTTACTCAGAATAGTTCAGTCAAGTCTTATATTAATAAATTTGAGACTTTTGTTGAACTTAACCCACAGCTTGGTTGATGATCAGCTTCGCGTGAGCATGTTTTTATCTGGACTAAGACCTGATATTCAAGCAGGAGTTAGACTTTTGCACCCTCTCAGTCTTACTCAAGCTTTCAGTATGGCAATGGATCAATAAGATGCGATTGTTGCCACAAGAAAATACACCACTTCAATCAAAAATCTTCGTTATTCTTCGGGATTTACTGGACCTACTTTGGCTAATATTAGTCCTCGACCTGTTCCAACTGATCCACCGATTCCTGTTGGTGTCCAACGTCTCTCTTTAGCTAACCAACAGAAACGCAAGGATAGAGGGTTTAATAATGAACCAGTTAATACGTAATAGGATACATGCATGTCGAGGTCTGTTGGTCGGATAAAGAGAGACGTTTGACACCAACAGAAATCGGTGGATCAGCTGGAACAGGTTGAGGACTAATATTAGTCAAAGTAGGTCCAGTAAATTCCGTAGAATAATGAAGATTTTCGATTGAAGCGGTGTATTTTATTGTGGCAACAATTGCATGTTCTTAATCCATTGCCGTACTGAAAGCTTGAGTGAGACTTAGTGGGTGCAAAAGTTGAACTCCCGCTTGAATATCGGGTCTTAGTCCAGACAAAAACATGTTCACGCGAATCTGATCATCAACCAACCTGTGGGTTAAGTTCTACAAAGTCTCAAATTTATTAATATAAGACTTGACTGAACCATTATGAGTAAGTTTGGACAGAGAAGCCATGGGATTCCTGTACTCCAGAGAACCAAATCGCTGACAAACAGAAGTAGAGGATTGGATCCAGGTTAAGCCTCCCAATGTTTATTCAAAGTGGCGATACCAAGATACAGAATCTCCATAAAGATGAAGAGAAGTAAGACCAACATGCTTCTTGTCGGGAATGTCATTGAGACGAAAGTATTGTTCTGCTTGAAAGATCCAATTCGCATGTTCGATCTCTTCAAATTTTGGAAAAGTGAGACGTCCATAACGTTGGAAACATGGGCGTGAATTCTTCGAATCATTAGACTTGGATGATTCCGGCTGGACACCCTTATGATGCTTGAAAAGAGAAACAAAATTCGCAAATTGGGCATCTGATTTTACATCCATGTGATGCTTGAACTCGTCTAACTGGGAGTTAACTCTATTTTTCGTGGCTGCAACTTCCGCGATAAGTAACTCCAGTTGTTCCTGTTGCTGCTTGATAGTTTCTTCCATACTCTTGTTCTATTGTGTCTCTCCAAATTCAATACCATCATTTTACTGCGGGTTTTTATATATTGGATGTCAAGGATTGTGAGTTGGTGTTGGGGACTCAATAACGGCGTTAGTTAGGTTCTTTATGGTCGGAGTATGAGAAACTTGTTATTCAGTTTGAACGCTTGGGTACTATATACACCATTTATGGGAATGATTCCACATTGGCTCAGATTCCCACAACTACTAAGAACAGTGCCGTCACTTTTGAGCCTATTCCCTCGACTATAAGGCATCACGAGAATTTTTGGGCCTTTCTGGATGTTCTCAAAAGTTTGTGAAGGATTATGGTTTGATCAAAACATCACTGCTTAAATTCAGTGGGAAGGTTCCTCTCAGAATGAGCCTACTTGGGAGGATACTACGAAGTTACTGGGGCGTTTTCCTTTCTTCAAAACTTGTGGACAAGCCTTCATTCAAGTGCGCGGGTATGTTACAGTACCTATTCATACGCGAGATAGGCCGTGGATAACCTACGTTAGACATAATACCCAATCATATTATAATAGAAACTTATTTACTTTTCCTTTTCTAGTTTAGAAAGTTATTAGTTTTCCTTATTTAGAAAGTTATTCATAGAGAAATCTATATAAACTGATGTTTAGACTCCTATTTTATCAATCAATCAATCAATTCATTCAATAACATTGTTTCTTCCGATTCAATAAAAGTTGTTTAGATCACAAAAGTAAAAAAATAAGGTGACTCGTGAACTAGCTACTATTACAAAGAATAAGACGGGACTATAAGGAATATGTTATAAATTCCACATCGGAAAACGAATTGGATGAAATTCAATATATAAGTTTTGTGGATTATCAACATATTATCAATTGATTTTATGACATAATCTCACTAAATTTATGTGTCGGGCCTGTTGGGACTATGTAAGTTTTCATCTTTCAGTTTACTGACGAACCACTTATCCGTCAGGATTTCTAATAGAATATAACTCAACGCCAACACATTAGACACACCCTAGCATGCATGCAACTTGGTCAGTAATAAAATACGCAGCAAAGAGAAAAATTTCACACTCTTTAAATGATTGCAAGTGTTTTTGACCCTGTTTAGCAACAGCGTTTTGGGGGAGAGTTTTGTTTTTTTTGCTAAAAATAGATTTTGACTGGTCAAACATCTATCTTACTTGTTTGGTGAAAAGCGTTTTCCATTGAGTTTTTTGGATGAAAACTCTTGTTTTCAAAACACTTGAAAATGGAGCTTTTTGGATGAAAACTCTTGTCATTAATTGGATAAATATTATAAATTTTTCTTTTTATCCTTTCTTTTATCCCAAGTAATATTGGTCTTTTATAATTCCCTTTGTACGTAACTTTATTTTTAAAACTTTCGTTTGAAGGTATCAATTAATAGCTAACATTTTTGTTTGTACATAATTAATTATTTTGATTTGTACTAATTTTTATTTGTATCACTTTTATTTTTAAATAATTATTTTAAAATTTTAGAGTAAAATTTAACAAATTAATATAAACTCTTATATATGTTAGTGAATATCATTCCAAAGAAATACAAATAAATATAGATACAAGTACTAGAAATATTTTTCTATGCTTCAAAATAAATATCACACAAAAATAAAATTTATAATTTAAATTATGTTAATGTCCATTTCTGTCATTTAACATAACAAACAGCTAACATCTATTTATCATTTACCAAACAACAATCTAAAAACCGCTAGTCAAAACAACTAGTCAAAACAGTTTATACAATCCGCTAACAGGTAACACTTAATATAATCTGCTAACATTTAGTTCCTAAACGGGGCCAAATTATCTTCGTTGTTCTCCCCTGGTTCAGAAAAGAAAATGACGTATATTTTCTTTGAGTTTTTTAGCTACTATACTTATCATTAATAAACGTACACATTTAAAGTTATCAATTTAAAATGCAAAAAAAACATAGACAGCAAATAGTTTTGCGTGTTTTATTTTTTGTTTTGAAATATATTGTTACGTGTTGGTTTGTTCAAGTCAAGCTAATAGTGAAATAAAAATTATGCTCCAAATGATTGACAATGGACAAAGTCTATTGTATCTGTTGGATCATATGTGAAACAAATTAATATGCATATAATTAAAGAAAGAAATTTCATCCAAGTCAATAAAAATTTGAGTCTTTATTTTTTGGATAAACTAATGAATCATTAGTATGCTGATGATGTAGGTAGGATTAATTATGATGAAATAATGAAATCTGGTGAATTGGATAACACGCTGACCTTCCTCTTTGAGAACGATGCATTGACCCTGATTATACACACATTCACATTCAAACTGGAAAATCAACAATTTCCTTTTGAATTGCAGATTCTGTGCGTGGGGAAAAGGGACATTACATGGAACCGAGGAAGTCAAGTCGTCAATTTATGGAGTCAAAAGCGATTCGCTCGCATTCACCGTACCACTCACCCGACGCTACATGTCTTGATAGGGAAGTAAATTACAGGGTATTTTAGATCCAGGATCTGACACCACAAACTTTGATGAAAAGGTAGGTAAGTCATGGTATCCCAGATCCATGGTCCGTTAAGTGTCATTTGTCTAAGTACGCCTAATGAACCTTGCAAGTAAGAAATTCTCACACTGCCGCTGCCGAGACTCAAACCTTGTACCATGGAGCAAGTCATTGGAGCAATACACCCGGTGTTCTAACTGTTGGGCTACACCCTTGGGTGTAAATTATCGCTGATGAGGCATTATGGCGGTAAGATTACAACGTCATATTTAATTGTCGCACCGGAAAAACGTTTTAGCAGAAAATAAGGTTTTACTAGAACCATATATGTAGTTCAAACTAAGGTCCACCCCTAACATGATCAAGATAAGCTTCATAATCAAACTGCCTATGATAATTGGTTACACGGATCCTGCCTTTCTGGATCTTCACTGAATGATTGGAATATGAATATCAAACTACATCATATATTATATTTGACAAGTTTATTAAAGATTGATGTAAATATCAGTATGTACGTGCAAGGTTTTTTTATATATTATCAAACTTGTCAGTTAACATCGATGTTTCAGTTAAAATTAGTCAGTTAATATTTAAAATTAGTCAGTTAACATCGATGTTTCACTATAGTCCTCCAATAATGGAGTACTCAATTTCACATGTTATACGTGTTATGAAAAGGTCTACATCATATAATTCATCTTAATATAATATGTATTTTTTAAATATTTAAATTTTAACTTAAAAAATGCGGAGATAAAGTTATTAATTTATATCGGTTGAATTACTGTAAAATGTAGGAAGTAAAATATTTTTCTGTCTCAGTCAAAACTGTAGAGAGAAAATGAAAATTGAACTTTGAATTGTAAATTGTACGGTAGAGATTAGATTGAATTTCTCCCCAATGTATAAACATGATCGCGATCACCATTTTATATCATTCGGAAATACCTACATCAACTCGTTCATATTCTTGTCTCGTACTCGTATATGTCACAAACTCGACAAATCATTAATATAATAGCAAATGAATATTCTGAAATTAAGTTCTCAACGAACAATTTCAAGAAAACCTAAATCACAAAAATTAAAAGATGAACGTGGTGACATGAGTTGTTTAATTATTTGAATTAAAAGAAAAGAAAGTGTGAGCTCGATTGGAACGAAGGAATGTTTGGTTCATCCGATTTTTAAAAAACTAGACTTTCAAAGTCTAATTCTGGAAATTTTTGTTTGATCTGGTATAATTTTAGATAGTTCAGATTTTCCCACTCGCAAGTCTAGTTTTTGTTCTTCCAAGTCCAGACTTACAATCTTTAATTTTAAACTTATAATCTTTGTTTTAGACTCGCAAAATCCCGACGAATCAAACAAGGATTTTGTTTCAAACTTACAAAATCACAACCCAAACAAGGTTTTTGTAAAATTAGAGTTTCAAAAATTAAAAACAAAAATCCAAATTTTCTCAAACTCCCAAATTAAAATCCAAACTTTCAAATTTCTCCAACCAAATACACCCTTAATTTTCGTATCGGGTTATAATTATTGCTTATCATTGTCTATTAGAAATGACAATGTTTTATCATTGGAATTAAAAAGTTGTTCACATAACTTCAAATTAAATATACATCCCAAATGCACACGGTAACGTTATATAATTATCATATCAGAGTTATTTTATACAGTTAGGCTTGTTTTTCATCAGGAAAATGATGTCGTAACAACTTATCAAACGGTTCAAAAGGCAAGATAATTCAACGGGCCCTCTTCTTCGTTAATAAAAAATAGTCGAAAATTTGTGTGTTTATATGTATTGTCGATTTGTGTGTAGTGGGAATAATAATAATAATAATAACCAGACTCTCTAAAGTTCATGTGCCAGATTAGTGTGTAACTAAAGTTGCATCCTTTTCTATACTTAGCCTCGAAGTCACTAATGTATCTTTCTTGTGTATAAGGTTTGTTACTATATCAGTTAACTTTATGTTTATCATCAAAAGTTTAAAAGATTATGTGAATGATAGAATTTGAAATTCACAAATCTAATTATGTATAACGAGTTTATTGTAGTAGATACATTTCATTCTTCTTATTACTTTATTATTTGCTTAAGTGAAGCATTTAAATTTATCAATATATGCGAAGTTGGAGTGAATAAACTAAAACTGAGGTCTCAGAAATCTTTCATATAAAAGTATCAATTAATTTGTAGGAACATGACACGCGTGTCACTTCTGAACAAAATGATATTTGAGGTGTTAACACAATTTTTTTGGTGAAAAACTGAATTTTAAACTAGAAACTAGAAATCGCGCTATTGTAAATCAGAGTTTGAGGGTATGGAAGAGAAATACACATATCTGAAACTAAATTGATCATTTATATCAAAATACTCACTCCGTTCGGCTAAAATTGTCTTAGTTGACCGTTTTGAAATTTTATTTGACTGTTGATAATTTTAGTTACATGCATTAGATGATGGTAAAAATTTTATATTTTGAATATACATGTTATGGAGAATCCAAAACTATATCATATGATTATATTTGTATTGATGTAGTACTCTAAATTGATGGTCAAACATGCTACAGTGAATAACACGATAAGACAAATATAGCCGAACGGAGGGAGTATTTGAGTATTCATTCAAGTGAAATCCAATAAAAATCTCACCATTTCCTATCTCAGGATGCGAGTTGAGCTAAATGTGCTCTGAGTAAATTGACTAGTGTCTCACCACTATTACCAATAAGTAAACGTAAACGATTTCCACATGGACAGATTTCCAGATTCAGGATTTGAACGATGTTACTTTCAAGATCTCTAGCTAACAATGATCATATAAAATGACACATATCAATAATAATTATTATCAATTATAGAGGAAGATAGTATGTAGTTATGAAACAAGATTTGCAAGGTGGTCACGAATGCCTTGAATCCAATGGCAAAGCAACAAATAAAGTAGCACTACTCTGTGGCTGTGGGTGTGTATCAGAAAGCTAATCAGCCACCTTAACATGACAGATTTTTATATTTTGATAAAAGATGAAGTTCAAAAGATGAGCACACATGTCGCAGTCATTTCAACTACACAAAACACACGTTTTCTGGAATCATTAATTTGCTCAATCATGCAAAAACCAAGGCCTAATAATTTGAGCCCTTACGTGTACATTCTGTTTTTGAAATTTTATGAAGTAAATTTACAGAATTTACCTAGAATTAGATTATTATTTTATTTAGTTATCAAAGCTTGATTAAGGAGTTTATATAACTTTTAGTTTAGCAAATATATAGTTTGTTGATTAATTTATCTTAATTTTACACTATGAATGGGACAGGTCCATATGTAACAATATTTCTTATTCATGCAGCGCTTGTAGATAAAAGAATGTATATCATTGTTAAAATAACAATCGAAATAAATTATCATGTAATGCAATAATATAGCAACAATTAATAGATTAGTCTCTTTGTTCGAGATGATAAAATTTGATGATAGATATGTTTAAATTTGATGGTTATATAAAAGGCACACCTTAGACTAAAGTAAAAAAACTAGACCAAACTTTGGTCAAAATACCAAATTTCTAAACCCAACATTTAAAGTGCTCAATTTCTAGTACTCTACATTCTAAAGATACCCAATTTCTAGATTTTGGTTAATTTTCTCCGTTAATTCAGTTAGTTTGAGAGGTATTTTAGTAATTTACATCCTAAAAAGAATCATACTTCATTTTTTTCGTATATCCCGCATGAAAATCACCAATTTATCTTTCGCTCTACAACTCACAAGACCCCGACATAGGGTTACCGTGCCAACCCAGAAAATTGATCCGGCCCGGCCTAGATTTTTTGTCCCGGATTCAAACTTTTAGTATTACGGGCCGGATCCCGCACAACACTTTTTTCAATTTTTGGGATTGACTTTCCGGGTTTTTGGTCGTTTTGGGTCAAACCCGGTTTTTCCCGGATCAACCCAGCTATTTTTTGTGGAGATACAAAGAAAAAATGGGAAATATGATTTTTAGATTATAAATTACTAAAATACCCCTCAAACTAACTGAACTAACGGAAGAAATTGGGTATTTTGACCAATGTTTGATCTAATTTTTGCACTTTAGTCTTTATTTAAACAATATAAACTAAATACTCACTCCGTTTGGCTAACAATATATTATCTCACTAATCATTATAATATTTTTGACCGTCAATTCAGAAAACTACGTCAATATTAATGTAATCATGTGATATAATACATGATTCTCCATTAAATTACATGTATTTTCAAAACATAAATCTTTTACCGTTATTTAATATATGTAACTAAAATTATGAACGATAAAACAAAATTTTAAAACGTTAACTAACGCATTGTTATCCGATCTAGAGAGATACTACAGTAACATGAAAATGCACTTATCATATACATGTGATATTGACTATCGAGTTACAGATCTTATCTCTGAACTCAAGGTCGTACTACTTGTACCTCATTTTCTGTGGTCGGTACACTGTCAACGCGTCTCATTAATTTGTACACAATTTTCACGTTCCGGTTTCGAACTGAATGATTGGTTTCCCAGATTTTATCGGATACCGGATGCATTCTCCGGTTTTGAACTGAGGATAAGGTGGGACATTATTATACCAGTAAAAATGTTAAAATATACAGCGTAGCATCCAAAAATATAATTACGTAACTCACAAAATAAATATTTTACCATACTTTGATACTATGACGATGAGAGTGATTTCGGATTGTCAAGTTTGTGAAGTGCGTATCTCATGTTGGAATATCAGTTATCATTAAACTGAATCAAAATAAACTGATACTGTATACTAATAAATTTATCAGAACATAATCGTATTTGATGATGTTTGTTATTGGTTTCTTTGACTTTTAAAATGCCATACAAGTAAAAAAATGAAATAAATATTAATAAAAATCATTCATGCAAACACGTGAACTAATAATAGTTATGTCATGAACTACTAATCATGAACTAGAACTATTCTACAACATGAAATGAATGATTTATAGTACTAAGCCAAGATTTATCACAAAGGATTGACCAAAAAATGGTTTGATCGATAAGCTTTTGGTAAACGATTAACTATACAAATCAAATTTTCGACTTGATATATATTTTCGAAATTCACCTATCTATCACATGTATATTATATCTTAACACAAATTGAATATGAATATATTCCAACAATAAATTGATGTAGAATTGAAAAATTGTATCAAAAATATTCGGGTAAATTCGTATATGTTTATATTCATGAGAAAGTTTACATTATATAGGGAGGTTATGTCTACCTAGCTATCGAATCTACCGATGTGAGTTTAATGTACAATAACATAATTACAGAAGGAAAAAGATAGTCTAACCTATATTTCATATACAATACTAGTTTATATAGAAAACAAATATCTTCTTTCCTTAACACTCCTCCTCAAGATGGTGCATGAGGATCCCGAATGCCCATCTTGCCAATCAAATCCTGAAATGTACGACGTCCAAGTGCCTTGGTAAAAAGATCAGCGGTTGCTCAGTAGTACGAATATGATGAGCAACTATCTCACGAGACTGAATCAAATCGCGAACAAAATGACAATCAACTTCAATATGCTTCGTTCGCTCATGGAAGACCGGATTAGCAGCAATATGTAGAGCTGCTTGACTGTCACAAAACAATTTCATCGGCTGAGAATGCGATACGCCTAGAGACTTGAGAAGAGATTTCATCCAAATAAGCTCACAACAAACATAGGCCATAGCACGATACTCAGCCTCGGCAGAAGAACGAGAGACTGTTGGTTGCTTCTTTGTCTTCCACGAAACTGGAGAATCACCAAGGGTCACCAAGTATCCTGTCAAAGATCGTCGAGTAATAGGACAAGCAGCCCAGTCAGAGTCACAATAACCAACAAGCTGCAAAGGACTACGAGGTGAAAGAAACAATCCTTGACCAGGATGGCCCTTGAGATAGTGCAAGACTCGAATTGCAGCCTGCCAGTGCGCAACTCGAGGTTTCTCCATGAACTGAGGTAAAGTATGAACTGAATAACTCAATTCTAGACGAGTAATAGTCAAATAGATAAGTTTTCAAATGAGATGTCGATACTGAGCAGGATCATCATGCATAGGACCATCATCTTTCGCAAGATTATGTTCGGTCTCCATTGGAAAAGCAGCAGGCTTTGCTCCCAATAAGCCTGTATCAGCCAAAATATCCAAAGTATATTTCCGTTGAGACAGAAACATACCATCAGGCGACGTGCAATCTCAATGCCCAAAAAATACTTCAATGCTCCAAGATTCTTCATGTGAAAGCAAGAACTCAAATATTTCTTGAAGGCAGACAAAACCTGTCCAGAAGAGCCAGCAATTACAAGATCATCCACGTAAACCAAAACATAGAGAGTAACACCATTTCAGATATATGAGAACAAGGAATAATCAGCTTTGCTTTGAACAAAGCCATACCCGCGCAATGCCTCAGCTAACTTAGCAAACCAATTACGAGGAGTTTGGCGAAGACCATAGAGTGATTTCCGAAGCTTGCAGACAAGCCCGGGATGAGGTAACACATATCCTGAAGGGGGCTTCATATAAACCTCCTCCTCAAGATCACCATGCAAAAACGCATTATGCACATCCATCTGATGAAGCTCCCATCCCTTAACGACAGCAACACCCAAAAACAAGCGAACAGAAGACATCTTAGCAACAGGCGCAAATGTCTCAGTAAAATCAGTCCCCTCTATCTGGCGATTCCCAAGCACAACCAACCGAGCTTTGTAGCGTTCAACAGAACCATCCGAATTATACTTCGTACGAAACACCCATTTGCTACCAATAGCTCGCTTGCCAGAAGGAAGAGCAGATAAAGTCCACGTCTTATTGCGTTCAAGAGTATCAATCTCAGCAACCATAGCTAGACGCCATTGAACAGAGCGAGAAGCCTCAGAAAACTTTGTTGGATCCGAGCCAACCGTAACTGCAGCCAAAAAACTAGAGTGCGAAACCGAAAAATTATTACAGGAAACATAATCAGCAATAAGATAGCGAATACCTGAGGACGAGGAAGCAGCTGGAGGGGGTTTATTGAAGGTGCAGTGGCGGCGCAAACGTAGTCGCGGAGTCGAACAGAAGGTTGGCGAGTTCTGGTGCTCGGCGGTCTGGGCGGCGGCGTAGAAACAAGCAGTTCAACATCCGAATCCGAAGGAGAAGAGGATGACGGAGAGTCAACGTCAGAGTCAAAGGCCAAGACAGCTGGGTCCATCGCCGGAGACCAAGCGGAAGTTGATTCCGGCAAGACGTGCAGCGGAGGCGGGCTTGGGACGGCCGAAGGTGGTCCTGGGGCGGTCGAAGGCGCCCTGACCGCAGTGAAAGGCTCGCCGGAAGGTGCTTTCCGATAATTAATCAGAGGCAGATCGGCGCCCGGGAGCTGTGCAGGCGAAGTCGGCGAATCTGCAGGCGGCGTTTCTCCAAGCGCGTGAGGAGCACGCACGGGAGACCCAGCTCCAGGCGCGTGAGGAGCACGCGTGGGAGGCCTCCCTCCGGGCGCGTGAGGAGCATGCGCGGGAGGCCCTGTTCCAGGCGCGTGAGGAGCACGCGCTGGAAGCCCTTCTCTTGGCGCGTTGGGAACACGCATCAAACACATCATGGCCATGCAAGGCTGGACCATGCAAGGCCGGTCTGACCGCTTCCGGTCCATGCAAATTCGGTCCAATCACATCCGGTCCATGCAAGATAGGTTCAAATATTTCTGGGCCACGTACATCATCAGAAAAAGGCCCGGCTCGACCAGAAACGGGCCCAATCCATGGAGAAGACTCCGAAGAAGCAAACGGGAAGTAATCTTCATAAAAAACAACGTCACGACTCACAAAAGTCGTACGGTTGTCAAGATCATAAAGTCTCCATGCCTTCTTATCTGTAGAGTATCCCAAAAACACGCACTTTCGGCTTCGGGAAGCAAATTTATCTCTCGGTCTAGGGAGTTGGGATGCGAAGCACAAACATCCGAACACTTTCAAATTTCCATAGTCCGGAACTCGGCCAAAGAGGAGCTGATACGGGGAGCGATCCTTCAATAACAGCGACGAAGTTCGATTAATCAGGTAAGCAGCGGCAAGAACACAATCACCCCCAAAATTCGATTGGAAGATTAGCCTGAAACATGAGAGCTCTAGCAACGTTGAGAATATGACGGTGCTTGCGCTCAACACGACCATTCTGCTGTGGCGTGTAAACAGTCGAAGTCTCGAAACAGACTCCTTTTTCCAAAAAATACTGACGAAGAGGCTGAAATTCAGTACCATTATCCGCACGAACACACTTGATATTGCGGCGAAACTGAGTAGAGACAAGCGCGAAGAACTCCTTCATCTTGGAAGACACTTCAGACTTACTAACTAGCAAATAAAGCCAAATAGCTCTAGAGTGATCATCAACTATAGTAAAAAATGACACTGCCCCACTAAGTGAGGGGTTACTATAAGGACCCCAAACATCACAATGAACAAGATCAAATAAACTACTAGCTGTTTAGGTATTCGAGGAAAAACTACTTCTAGACTGTTTTGCTCGATGACATGTTGAGGAAGGATTAGATGTATTATTTCTACGCAATCCTAATATTGGAATAGATGACAATACCGATGGAGAAGGATGACCAAAATGTCGATGCCACAAATCAAACGAAGAAACAGAAGCAGCAGACACATGGAGAGATCGCGCAGACGAAAGTGGAGCCCCGAGACTACACAACCAATAAACCCCTCCTCGCTGACTACCAACACCAGTCACCATCCTCGTGCTGATGTCCTGAAATATGCATATGTTTTTGGTAAGCAAAAATAGAGCTTTTAAGGATGCAGTTAGCTTAGCAAAAGATAACAAATTACAACGTAATTCTGGAATAAATAAGACGCGAGGATGCATAATATCGCCAAAATATAAAGTGCCATGTAATAAAGCAGTAGATACCGAACCATCAGGCAGTACAACATCAACATCAGTAGGCATAATGTCGTGAAGAATTTCCTTAGTACCAGTCATGTGATAAGATGCACCCGTGTCAAGTATCCAGGGTGTAGATACCTTACCGAAATTGTCATAATTCATGTTAGAAAGTATATTCTTAATTGAACCCCATTGCTTCTTAGATAAGACGGGGCCGAAAGGCTGTCTGTCCAAGTCGGTGATGACGACGGCGGCGGTGGGTTCACCAGGGGAAGGAACAACTCCGGCAAACGACACTCCAGGCGAAACAGACGAACGAGGAACGGCGGCGGCGGCGACATCATCATGAGCGGTAGCAGCGATCTTAGGAACGGTAGGAAGAAGTGGTCCAGCAGCGGCAACATTGTCGCGGCGAGGATCCACGGAATAAAAGAAACGGTTGCAACAAATTCCTTCAAAATTTTCCAGCAAAGAGGGAATACATGCGGGCAGCAAGAATATTTTTTTTCTTTTGAGAATTGAAATCGGTAGTAGAAATCAAATGAGCAGGAATGAGAATTTCGACAGCGGCAACGGTGGAGGCTCACGGCGGAAACGGTGAAGGCTCACGGCGGCAGCGGAGGAAAAAAAATCGGAGAAAAATTGACTTTAGAGGATCGAAGGCTGTGATACCATGTAGAATTGAACAATTGTATCAAAGATATTCGGGTAAATTCGTATATGTTTATATTCATGAGAAAGTTTATATTATATAGGGATGCTATGTCTACCTAGCTATCGAATCTACCGATGTGGGTTTAATGTACAATAACATAATTACAGAAGGAAAATGATAGTCTAACCTATATTCCATATACAATACTAATTTATATCGAAAACAAACATTTTCTTTCCTTAACAATTGACTTCTTCTTTATCAGTATGCGATTTTACTACTGTAAGTGACATATCACAAAATATTATATACTGTTCCTTTTCAAGTAAACAAAGTATATCTTTTTAGGCTGTGACAAAGTGGGATAGTGAATTCTTACGAGCTCTAAAATATTATACTTGGTGATGTCTATACGCATGAGAATGAGGGAAGTCTGGTTTTAGATATGCTGTTACCGGTATCGGCGATACAGAGAGGACTCAGTTATTATAATATTTTCAGACACTTCTCTGATATCTCACTTTGCTTCCGATATTAGATCGGAATATAACTTTCGGGCAACAAATTGCCACAGAAATTCAGAAAAAGTTTCATGTGTATCATTGGGTTTACCCAAACCCAATCATATAATTCTATTGCATTTATATAGGGTTGAAAATCCGTGAATAATTTTACCATCCATTTGGATGGTTTTGACTTTAAAAAAATAAAAAAGAAATCACAATTCATTAGTCGACATGTTGCTTTCATAGCATAAATGGCCTATTTACTTTTAACTAAGGTCACTAACTATTTTTTTACATTAATTATACACGCATGTCCAATTTACTAATGCAAGTCTGAAAAATACAATATGTGACCACTGAGTTGTGCTAGTGCACCCAAAATATTATATTTTTCAGATCTGCATTAGTAATTGTGGATCTGCATGTATCACCGCTCTTTTTTTATAATAATAAAGTCACTAACTAATGTTTTAAGTTAGTTAGTGCGAACGTTTAAGTGTGTGCTTAAAGCATATTCTTCGGTGCCGTCGAAACCCATCTAATAGGGCTTGTAGCCCTAGGGGAGCTCACCAACCTTAAAACAAGTTTATTTTTACTGAATAATAAATGCATAGTAGAAATCAACTTTTTACTGTTTGAGAGTTTGGGCTGTCCCAACTTTTTAAAAAGTTTTTGATTTTGATTGAATTCAGTTTAATTAATAATTTTTTAGTTTAATTCATTATTTTTCAATTGAGTTTACATATATGAAAAGTTGCATTTGAATAAAAATAAAACAAACCAATGTATTAAGATATGATGTTTAAAAAATTATAAAGTACTATATCTATTAAAATATAAAAAAATACTATATATAATTAAAATGCGTGCACAAATAACTGAAGAAAATTGCATTCGGAACCTTGCTGATATCGGTGCTTGCTAAGGACATAATTAATGAGTTGAAATTGACAAGTAATTTCTGTTTATTTGCAATCAACATCCTTATAATAATTTTATTTAGATTTTGAATATTTTAGCATTCCACGATATGGAATTTTATGGTCATGTTTAATTTTGTTTTTTCTACGGTAATTAAGTTATTTTTATTTCAACTTATTATCAACAATCTTAATATTTTTTAGTCATTTTAAATTTAATTCAACATATTGCAATTCCGTTTAACAAATACATTTCAACATTTTTTAATTATTTTAAAAAATTTTGCTCGGTTCAATTTTAGCTGAACACAAACCTAACTGTAATATATCGGGAACATTATGCATCAAAATACCAAAAAAGGAAGATAACGAGTTAACAACGTTACAATTAAACAACGCACTTGCAGGAAGTTGAAAGCAAAGTTAGGTTGGCTATCAACGTTTTTCCCAATAGAAGCAAAGAACAAACTCTTGCTAAAATTTTCTTCAACTTTTAGAAATACAGTTAGAACCGGTCCGACCGCCCAAAGACTTTCTTTTATAATTCAACAGTAGTTTCCTTTTTATGTTGTGGTCGGTTCGGACTTCGGATTTTAGCGACAATTTTCTAATAGAAAAGTCAGCCATGTTGATGTAAATCTGGATAGTTGTTTGGTCAAATCGGTCGGTCGAGTAGCCAACCGAAACAGTTTCAATTAGGGTTCAAAATGATGAGTACATACATAGGGGTGTTCAAATTAACCGCCCCATACTTCAAATACCCGAATAGCACCCGAATGCTATTGTTCGAGTAATTTGATGCACAAGTCAGGGTATTCGAATCCATAATTATTTTTATAATAGGATGCGGGAGTTTGTGTCACAAAAGTTGATTTTTCGGATACCCGAAATATCCGATCAAATATTATTTATTACTAATAGTTAGATGATAAAAAATATATTTGTTATGTTAAGTACTCATTAAAAAATTAAATGTATATTTTCTTATAACACATTTTTTCATGTAAATCTTACATAGAAAATAGATGTAATGAATAATTTTGGCTTATATATGCATCATTAACGAAAAAGACACTACTTTTTTTAGTTATGAAAATTTTATGATTTAATTTTGTGTAGTAGTTGAATTTTTAAATTTTGTTTATGCTTATATACGTGTAAAATATAAATATAATAATTTAGTAAATGAATTAAAAGGTACCCGATATCTGACCCGAACTTTTTGGATATTCGAAAATGCGGGTTCCCACATTTTCCAATTAGGACGTGGGGCAAAAATATTTTAATATCCGAATGTGTGGGTATTCAAAAGTGTGGGTAACCAATTCTGAACACCCTAGTGCATGAACTATGTATTAGGAAACTACTGTTGGAACCATCTTTAAATGAGATAATTATTTATAATTCTTTAATTCATAAGTTGTCTGGTCCGTATACTCAGTGGTGGATCTACAAATACCGTTAGTATGGCTGCAGTCATATATATTAAAAATTAACGGATTAATCGATTATGTTTGAGTTGTGAATTTATAAAACTACTTTTCGTCACGAAACCATACATATATATTAGCGGATTATTATTGATCTACATGATGGATTTTTTTTTAAAAAATAAGAAGATCTATGGAAACTCTCAATTTATTAGCCATACGTAAAAATGTTTTTAGAGTAGTTAATTTGAAAATGATGAGTGAAAAAGAGTTGATCTGAGAAAAGAGAGTCAAACACTGACTGTTGTAGCTTTAATTTATTAATTAATTATATATGAACTTTGGAACAACACATCTCAGAATTAACAGCAAAGAATTAAACTAAAGTTTGTAACATGAAATGATGCAATGCGCCAATTAGTTACCGCACGGCCATGCAGCAGGCATTATTTGACTTTTAAAATCAAAGAGCTTTACCAACGGTCTTTAGCTAAAGTCATTATCTCTTAATTAAACAATAATTTCAGCGTGCTAATCTTCTTGGCTTTTGGTTCTTCGAAACCAATATTTGTTATAATTGAGATCTATAGGCCCTGTGTGGCCTGCAAGTGGGTTTACATGAGATAACGAGGCTGATGAATCGAAAAAATAATTTTAAAAATTTAAGAAAAAGACATGTAATTAAGTATTATTTTATTTATAAATTTATGTAATTTATAATATATAATAATCAAATATCAAATTTTTGTCTGCCGTTAACATGTGTATTTACACAACTTTTACAGTCAACAATGTGTGAAAAAGATTGTGCAGTTAATGTGATGGAGGGTGTATCTCCAATTTGCTCCAGAATCATATAACATAACATATGAAAAGGTGAGTGGAACAACTAACAGTGTCACTGATAGTACTTGTAGAGTTTCCATATGAAACAGCAAATCTTCAGACTTCATTGCATGAGAACATAATCCATTCGCCATCCTCATCCTTGTACTTAATCTTATATCTTCCATCTTCCAGTTTGAACCGTTTGTCCAGTTCCATACGAAGCTCTTCCATCCTTGAGTTGCTGTAAAAGGTAAACTTTACTATTTCATCTCTGCAACTTGCCTTGACAATATAGGGGTAGCCCCGGTCGATCTCTTGATTTTCTACTGCAACACTTTTACCCTTGGCAGTACTTGAACACTGTCGAGCCATGAGATTCAATGTTATGGACTTCATCTCTCTTGTATTGTGGCCATATTTTGATGCCAAACTTTCGACATCTACGTTTCAAAGTTGCTCGGCTAACTGAAATGAAAGGAAATCACAACAAATGACTTTATTATGATGATAAATTAAGATTAGTCTAGAAAATAGGCATCAAAACTTAAAGACATAAGAATATATATTATGTTAGCTTTCACACAGATAAGCTGAGAAGAGGAGAAAGAAGAACAATGATGTTGTGCAGAAAACTGGATACTGCTTTTCTATTCATATCATCCTTTATATACACAAACTCTGAAAGAAAAAAGGAATACGAAATAATCTACTTCTACGGAAGAAGGAACTAAATAATCTAATTTCTACGTAATAATCTAATTCCTACGGAAAAAGGAAAGGAAAATATCTACTTCCTACGGATGCTAATTAGCATCTTTATTTTCTAGAAATAGCTGCAGAAAATAAACAAACAAGGAAAAGAAAGATGACTAGAATATCTCACAAATCACCCCCATAATCTTGTCATCACTTTATCTCTGCAACTCCGATTCTGCCCCTAAGTTCTTGAAAACGAACTCGTCCGAGAGGCTTTGTCAGGATATCAGTGAGCTGAACTTCTGTGTTGATGTAGTCGATGTCAATATCGCCCTGCTCCAGATAATCTCTAATCAAATGGTAACGTATATCAATGTGTTTACTTCGATCGTGAAACACAGGATTTCGGCTAAGATCGATTGCCGATTTGTTGTCCACTAGTAATGTTGGTGCTTGTGGCTGTTCACCTTGCATTTCACCAAGCAATCTACTAAGCCAAACACCTTGGCAAGCGGCAGTGGCAGCTGCAATATACTCGGACTCGCACGAAGAGAGTGCCACCACCCGTTGTTTCTGTGATTGCCAACTCACCGGAGATTGACCTAGGAAGAAAACTAGCCCCGTCGTGCTCTTCCTATCGTTGACGTCTCCGCCCAAATCAGCATCACTATAACCTGCCAAGAGTAAAGGTCCAGCACTTTTTCCATATGAAACTCCAAACTCTAGAGTTCCCGCCACATAGCGTAGAATATGCTTCACTGCTGCCATATGCTCAACTCTTGGCTGCTCCATGAATCGGCTAACATAACCAACTGCAAAAGTAATGTCTGGCCGAGTATGAACTAAGTACCTGAGACTTCCCACCAAGCTGCGGTAGTCCGTGGCGTCCACCGGTCTCCCGTCTCCCGTGTTGCTTAGTTTGAGCCGTGCCTCCATTGGTGCCGCGCATGGATTGCACTCTTCCAGTCCGGCCTTTTGTAAAAGCTTCTTTGCATAAGATGATTGGCAAAGAGTGACCAAACCCTTCCGTTGTTGCACTTGGATGCCGAGGTAGTAACTCAGTTCGCCGAGGTCGCTCATCTCAAATAGATTCGTCATCTCCTTCTTGAACTTCGTCAGTTCTTCGATTGAAGTTCCGGTGATGATCAAGTCATCAACATAAACTCCAACTAGCAGTTGCTCCTTCCCGTTGCTCCGGCGATACACCGCGTGCTCGGCTTCACATCGTACAAACTCCAAGTCGCGAAGACTCTTGTCAAGTTTGGCATTCCAAGCCCTCGGAGCTTGACCTAGTCCGTAGAGAGCCTTCTTAAGCCGAAGAACCTTGCCTTCGTTGCCTTGAATTTCGAAACCCGGCGGTTGCTTGACATAAACCTCCTCAATCAGATCACCGTTGAGGAACGCGGTCTTGACGTCCATGTGGTGGATTGGCCACCCGTGGTGTGCAGCGAGCGCGATCAGAACCCGCACCGTCTCCATTCGCGCAACTGGAGCGAACACTTCCTCGTAGTCCACCCCCTGCTGCTACACGTAGCCCTTTGCCACTAACCGCGCCTTTCGTTTCACCATCTCCCCGTTCGCATCCTTCTTGAGCTTGAAGACCCACTTAAGTCCGATGGCGCGGTGTCCTGGTGGTAGATTGGTGAGGCGCCAAGTCTGGTTTGCCTCGATGCTTGCAAGTTCCTCCGTCATCGCCGTTCGCCATCCTTCATCCTTCTCGGCTTCAGCTAGGCTCGTTGGTTCATCGACTGTGAGAAGACAAAGCTCCCCGTCCTCAGTTTCAATCTTCTCGGTGGCGTTGAGAAGGTCCTCCATGGTTCGATACCGTCGTTGTGCCTTAGCTCCGGAGGATGGTTCCGATGCGTTTGCCGGAGGTGACACAAATTCCACGTTTGGTGGTGGTGATGCACTTGGGGTTCTCGGACTTGACACCGGAGTTTCACTTCTAGGCCTGCTTCTGGTGAAATTCTCATCGTCCGAATGAAGGATTTTCTGGGCTGGTTCGCTACCTACACCAAAAGAGACAAAACGGTCGAAGTTGGAACCCTCACCATGCCCGTGGTTTTGTTGCTGTGTCGATGTGGTCCAGTCCCATGCCGTGTCTTCATCAAAGACGATGTCGCGTGATACTTTCACCCGGTCTGTGGCAGGATCGTAGACGCGGTACGCCACAATTCCAGTTTCATACCCAAGTAGCACCATCGGCTTGCTCCAGTCCTCCAGTTTCTTCAGCCCTGGCTGCGTGGCCTTGACATGGGCGACGCACCCAAACACCCGGAGATGGCTCACGCTCGGCCGGCGCCCGTGCCATGCTTCGTAGGGTGTCTTGCCGCTGACGCTCTTTGTGATTCCCCGGTTCAGAAGGTAGACCGCCGTTGTCACTGCTTCTCCCAGAATCTCATCGGCATGCCTTTGGCCTTCAAGAGGCAACGTGCCATGCTAAGCACCATTTTATTTCGTCGTTCGACCACGCCGTTTTGCTGGGGCAAGTATGGCGCCGTTGTTTGTCGATGCACACCGTGGTCGGCAAAGTACTCGCTGAGTTCTTGAGACGTGAACTCACCTCCACGATCGGTCCGCAGCGTCTTCAACTTGCACCCGCTTTGTCGTTCGGCTGCTGCCACGGTCCTTTTGATGGCTTCCGCCGCTTGATCCTTCGAGGTCAACAAGACTATCCACATATATCTACTAAGATCATCTACCATTAGTAGAAAGTATCGTTTACCTCCAGGAGTTTGTGGCTCGATGGGTCCACACAGATCGGCGTGCACGAGCCCAAGGCGTTCGGTCGCTCGGTTCTTGGCTTGGCTTGGGAACGAGCTGCGTTTCTGCTTCCAGGCTAGGCAGGCGTCACACAAGCGCTCAACGTCATCGAGCAGCGGGAGTCCGTCCACCATCTTGTTCCTGGCCATGCGTCGAAGGGCCTCGAAGTTCATGTGGCCGTATCTCGCGTGCCATCGCCACCCATCCTCGCACCCATGCACCGCAAGGCACACTGGTCATGCCAAACTCAGATGAAGAAGGTAAAGGCACCCTTGGCCTCTTGACACCCGTGCGAGCAAGCGCCCGCCTTGATCCCGTAACGTGAGCCACCCGTGCTGGATCCTCGTGTCGTAGCCGTCCTCGTCCAGCTGGCCTAGTGAGATGATGCCGTTGTGGAGCCGTGGTATGTAATACACATCGTCCAACTTTAGGTGCTCGCCGTTCCGGCACATAAAAAGGATCGTACCAGTGCCTTCTATTTCCACGAAGGTGTCGTCTCCCAGTTTGACCGAGCCTCGTACATCCGTGTCTAGCTCGGAGAAGAACTCCCGTCTTCCGCACATGTGGGCACTCGCACCGGAGTCAAGGAACCATGCCGTGTCACTCTGCCCGGGCTCCTTCGTTTACCGTGCTTTAGATCGCGTCTCGTTGAGCAGGACGTGCTCCTTGGTGGCTGAGTTCCCGATCGTGAGTGAGTGAAGCCTTGCTACGAAGAGCGTCTGTTCGTCCACTTCAGCTTGCACGAGGTTGGCACGTCCCTTTCGTTCGCGCCGTGGCTCGGGGCAGTCCTTGGAGATGTGGCCAGCGTATTTGTTACAATTGTAACACTTCAAATTCGTCAAGTCTCTGTCACCGCTCACCGCCCGTTGGCTGCCGTCTCCCTTGTGGCTCGGTTTCTTCCCTTTCTGAAAACCCTTGCCTTTGCCTTTGTTCCCGATGCTAGAGCTCGGTCCTCGTGCGATCCACTCTTGCTTCGTGAGCAAAACTTGGCTGTTGGAGTTGTTCGTGGTGTTGATGGAGCACCGATCTGCTGCTGACCTAAGCCTGCCGATGAGTTCCTCCACTGTCATGCCATTCAGATCGAGCAACGTTTCGATCGAGCAAGCGATTTGGGCATACTGGCTCGGCACCTCCCGCAAGAACTTTTGGACCACTTTGATCTCTTCTAGAGATTCACCTAAAGAACGAAGGTTATTGACGATACCTGTAATCCGCATGCCGAAGGCGTCGAGTGACTCCCCGTCCTTGAAGGCGATTTGCTCGAACTCCTTGCGTAGACGTTGTGCCGTGGCCTCACGCACTCGATCCACGCCGACTCGCATCATCCGGATTACCTCCCAAGCTTCATGTGCCGACGTTTTGACAGCTAGCGCCGGTACCATCTCCGGTGGCACCGCCCGAATCAAAGCCGAGAGAGCCGCCATGTCTTCCCGTTCGGACGGTTCTCCAACGCCGGAAGTGGCCTCCCATAAACCTTGTGCTCGTAGGTTTATCTTCATCACGAGGGCCCATTCGATGTAGTTCGTTGCCGTCAACGTGGGGTACACAATGTTGGCGCCAAGGTTGGTACGTTCTTGGATGACACGTTCGTGGATGACAACTTCGCCGCCGTTGCCGCGTCGTGGCCTGCTGCGTCCTCGTCCTCCCCGTGGTTCCGTTCGTGCCGGTGATCTCGATGCGTCCGCCATAGGATCGTTGAAACTCTTGATACCACTTGTTAGCTTTCACACAGATAAGCTGAGAAGAGGAGAAAGAAGAACAATGATGTTGTGCAGAAAACTGGATACTGCTTTTCTATTCATATCATCCAGTTTTCTGCACAACATCATTGTTCTTCTTTCTCCTCTACTCAGCTTATCTGTGTGAAAGCTAACATATTAGACTAACGTAACACCAGCTTTTCAACATTTCGCAAAATGATGAACCATCAACAACACTGGTTATCTCCTCGATCACCATCACTGCATCTCAATAACTGGAGCATACTCATCATCTTCTTCAAACAAGCCTCCACCAACAACACCATCTTCCTGGAACTTCCACCGCAGTGTATCCTCGAGCAGCTGTTTCAGCTCTCTTGTCCAACTTAAAAGCTCTCCATCCACCATCGAGGCGTCTAGCACCAGCGAAAACAACTCCTTGCATAGGTGGTGTAGAAAGCTATCTGAACACAACCATGATTCATCCAACAAGCCTTTCTGCTGGTCCTTTTGAAATCCAAGTTGCAGCGATAATAAACAGCTCTGATAACCTTGACAAAAAGCCGAGTCCTTGTGTTCAGGGGAGGTTCAGTACAGCCGAATAAGAGGCTAACCAAAGCCTTCCATTGTAGAAAAGCTTCAAGAGATTGCGCCATCAAGAATGCTATAAATGCAAACTGCAGCTCTGCCAGAAGCATATCTTCCATGCCGCCATATTCATTACTCAGCAAGGTTTCCAGTACATGAGTCTTGTCAAGATTCATGTTAGTAAGTTCCCGCACACTCATGCCCTAGTGCTTGATTACTCGAGGTATTTCTGTGTAATAACACCCTTTTCTGCGAGACTTATCGTTATCGCCTATATTTGAAAACTTACTTGACTTGAGCTGATCATCTAGAGCTTTCTCCATTGCAGATTTATGACCGCCTCCAAAAATGTCAACCTCAGATGCAACTGTGATCTCTCCTCCCCCAATGGGCTCAACGCGATCGAGAGTGTCCTTTGTTATATAGTTAGACAATCTCTTTCAATCCCCATAAGTGGCGAGGTCATATGGCCCCAGATTTCCATCGAACTCCATCTTCTTCACTGCCTCGGCATACCTCTCTTCCTCTTCCTCCGACAGCTTACTCAACCGCTCCTCGATTCGGTCCCATTTCCGAACAATCACCTGAGAGGGCTGGACGTCTGTGAAGAATCCAGTGACTGGCGAAAAATGAACACCTTCTTTGTTAGATGAGCTGTAGTAGACGAAGTGAATGCCAGGAGGAATCATTTTGATCCCCTTGAAATTAGGCCCAGAAGAATACATCTGAGTGTCGATGCCGATGAGAGTGAACTGTGGGACGTCGAGGAGGAGGAGAGTGCCGCCGTGCTTCACCAGCTCCAACGCCGTTTCCTTATCCATTAATTCCACTAACTGATAAGCTAATCTGCGCCTGAGTTTTTTTGTAAACTTCAGTTTGTAGCCAATCGAACTGGAAGAATCTCAATATGATGCACAACGTGTAGGATGGGTTGTTTAAAAGGGATCTTAGGGTTTTGATCGCAAATAAAAGTTTTATTATGAATTGTGTGAATAATTCTCCAGGATACAATATTTTATAGACAGAAAATATAAGGTATCACTAACCTTTTGGAAAAGGTTTTCCTTAATCTTCTTAATGGGAAAAGTTTTCCTTATGTAAACTGTATCTGATTGCTTGATTAGAATAAGGCAGAATCATGCCTATATATAGTTACATACAAGGGCCTAAACCTAAATACTGAAGCTAGCTAAACCCTAGGCACATAAGTGCAATATACAAAGTACATACATAATTAATAAATCAGTCCTCCAATTCTTCTTGTATTGTCACACCCCCCTTCAAGCGAAGCGTCGGATTGACTGAGACGCGAAGCTTGGACCGAAAGAAGTCAAACAACGCACGATTGAGCCCCTTGGTGAAGATATCCGCAACTTGTAAGGATGTCGGAACATGACCAACTCGTAGTTTGCCAGCACTAACTAGCTCCCTCACAAAGTGATAGTCGATGTCGATGTGCTTAGCTCTCTTGTGAGCAACTGGATTTTCCGCAAGAAAGATAGCACTGTTATTGTCACAAAGAAGCACCGGAGATCCCTGAAGTGGGAAGCGTAGATCCCGAAGAATATGTAACAGCCACACTACCTCCGAAGCAGTGTTTGCAAGAGCTCTGTACTCCGATTCAGAGCTTGACCGAGAGACTGTAGGTTGCTTCTTCGCACTCTATGAGACCAAGTTACCACCAAGGAAAACTGCATATCCATAAGTAGAGCGATGTGTCTCCAAGCATCGGAGTAGGCTAGTATCTCCGAAACACCATCGGCAGTGAAGGTCAATCCACAATGTTGCGTGCCTCAAACATATCTGAGAATACGAGTGACTGCAGCAAAATGATCATCCCGTGGATCCTGAAGGTATTGACTCACAGAGTTGACAGCAAAGGATAGGTCAGGACGAGTGATGGTGAGATATTGAAGTGCACCTACAAGAGAACGATACAACTTCGGATTGTGAAATGGTCCACTAGTACTGCTGTGTAACTGAGATAACGGAAGAAACGGTGTAGAAACCGGCGTAGCATCCAACATCCCAGCTCTCTGAAGAATATCCCCAGCATACTTAGCTTGACCCAAGAACAACCCGGTGGAGGTGGGTGTAACCTCCAAGCCAAGGAAGTAGTTGAGGTATCCAAGATCCTTGACAGAGAATTCCCGATCAGCCCAAGCTATGAAACTCTGAATAGCAACCTTATCATTCCCGGTAAGAATGATATCATCGACATAGATGAGAAGGTAAAGGATGACTAAGCCACGGGTAAACACAAACAGAGACGGATCCGATAGACTGCCAACAAAGCCAAGACCCTTAACAAAAGCACTGAAGCGATCAAACTATGCCCTAGGAGCTTGCTTAAAACCATAGATGGCTTTCCTCAAAAGACATGCATGATTAGGACGTGCAGGATCCTGATATCCAGCTGGTTGCGCCATGTAAACTGGACCGTCAAGAACACCATTTAGAAAAGCATTCTTTACATCGAGCTGATGAAGTGGCCATTTCCTCATAGTAGCAATAGCAATCACTGTGCGGACAGTGGCAGCCTTGATAACTGGACTGAAGGTATGATCAAAATCAAACCCCGGAACCTGTGAGAATCCTTGAGCTACCAGACGTGCTTTGTACCTCTCAATAGAGCCATCCTGTTTGTACTTAAATCGATAGACCCACTTGGAACCAACTACATTAACATGTGGAGGGCAAGGCACCAACTGCCATGTTTGTTGCCGTTGTAGTGCATCAATCTCCTCATTCATAGCAGTAACCCATCGGGAGTCCTTGACTGCAGCCTTGAAGTTTCTCGGTTCCTTCTGTACCAGTAACTCAGCAACTAAACCCGTGGCCACAAAATCAGGTCCAAGACTGCGAGCTACTCTTGTTCCATCCTGATGACGAGTGACCATCGAGTGAGCTCTAGGAGCAGGTGGGGCTGCTGGAACCTGTAGAGCTGTGGAAGCAGAAGGAGTCAAAGGAACACTTCCAGACGAGACTGAATCACCAGGTGAATCGGAAGAACTCGAGAATACTGGAGAAGGCTCTGGAGTGGCTGGTTCAGGTTCCTCGGCGATTGCTGCTGATGTAGTCGAAGAAGACTCATGACATGTCGTACAAGGCTGCTGTGATGGAAGGACCTCGACAGAAGATGTCTCTACATCAAGATCAGTGGGGTCAACAAAGGAAGAGACATCCAAAGAGGAGAAATGAGCCTCCGTTGATACTCTCGAGAATGGGAAGTGGCCCTCATCGAAACGAGCGTGACGAGTCATATAAATACGACCAGAGGCAGGATCCAAGTACTTAAATCCTTTGTAGTGTGCACTGTAACCTAAAAAGATACATGGCAGACTGCGAGGGGCTAATTTATGTTCAGATGTAGGCCGAATATAGGGAAACACACGGCAACCAAAGGGATGAAAGTTCGAATAGTCTGGCGAACGTCCAAAGAGTACTTCAAAAGGAGACTTGTTATCAATCACTGGTGTTGGCAACCGGTTGATAGTGAAGACAGCAGCACTAAATGCATCATCCCAGTGAGATAGCGGTAGGTGTGAATGAAACAATTTGGAGAGGCCCATCTCCGTGATGTGTCTGTGCTTGCGTTCTGCTCTACCATTCTGCTCAGGTGTATATGGGCATGAGACTTGATGATGAATGCCACGAGTTCCAAAGTGAGACTGCAACCTGTTGTTGATGAATTCAGTCCCTCCATCACTCTGGAAAACTTTGATGCGAGATGAGAATTGGTTCTCCACGAATGCTTCAAACTGGAAGTATACATCGACGAAATCTGATTTGCGACGAAGAGGGTAGAACCACGAAAAACGCGAATAATCATCCACAAACAAAGCATAATAAGAGAAACCATTTCCCGAAACAACCGGAGATGGCCCCCACAAATCACAATGAATCAAATCCAAAACATTCTTAGCCCGTCTGGGGTTCTCAACAAAAGACAGTTTGTGGCCTTTAGCCATAGCACACGGTTCACAAATACTAGGTTTTGGAAGTACAGAAGTAAAAGACAAAAGTCCATGTTTGTTCAACAAAGAAAGAGTAGTAGAGGACACATGTCCTAAACGAGCATGCCACACTTCAAAAGATGCTCTGTTATTGTTCTTCTTCACCACTGAAAGAAGTGCTGTCTCACCACGGTCCAACACATACAACCCATTCTCACTGTGTCCCTGCCCCAGGATTGCCCTGCTGAGCTTGTGCTGAATAGTAAAAGACTTGTCATCGAAAGAAATAACAGCACATAGCTCCTTGGTAAGCTTACTAATTGACAACAGGTTTTTAGTAATAGCAGGCACAACCAAGACATCAGATATATGCATAGAAGGGCTAACTCTAGCAACACCAACAGCAGTAATAGGAAGAGAAGCACCATTACCAACAGAAACAGAGATATTACCATTATATGGAGCCAGAGCAGTCAAGTTCGAAGGGGTGGCACTCATATGATTGGTAGCCCCTGAATCAAGATACCAGTCTGAAGCTGTAGGAGCAGTAGCGGGCTGAGTCTGAGGAGCCTGGTAGGGAACGTACTGCGGTGCATACACAGGTGGCTGAGGAGCCACTGCCGCAGGAGCAACAGGAGCAGCATAAGCCTGAGCAACAAGAGCCTGAGGAGCAGATGGAGGCTGTGCCGGCTGAGGAACATAAGTCTGGTACTGCTGCTGGCCATAAGGCTGTGGTGATGGAGCCACATAACTCTGCGTAGAGTTGCCACAAAACCTAGAGATGTGCCTGAAGCCTCCACATGTGTAACACTGAATCTGAGCACCCAAAACACCAGATCTGGACATACCAGGACCTCCAGGAACTGCCCAGGGACGACGACCACCACGGCGACCGCCGAACCGGCCGCCGCCAGCCGCGCATGGGCCCCACGCGCCGCCGCCACGCGCGGCCTGTCCTGGCGCGTGAGCCCACGCGCCACCGTCTGGCTGCTGGGCGGCCTGGGCAGTCTCCTGGGCGGTCGCAGCAAAGGCTACCGGTCCCACCGGAGCCTGTACCTGCACATTCGTTTTCTCCAAATTCGCCAAAAAAGCCTCATAGCCCTTGGCTTGATCCACAACAGTTATATACGGGGGCAAGGGATCAAGAACAGCAACAGGTGCACTAAAATTTGAATAAGCTTGACCAAGGGCAGTGAGAAACCACATAAGCTTGTCGCAGTTATCCGCAGGTTGGCCCATAATACTCAATTGATCAAAAATTTTAATCAGAGACAGATGAAGATCATGAATCGTACCAGTCTTGCGAAGGAGATTGGCCTGCTGTCGGAGGCTGAAAACACTAATCGAGGTGCTGTGTTGATAGGTGCTGGCGAAAGTGTCCCACATCTCCTTAGCGGTGGTACACCCGGTGATCTCATTCAACGCATCAGCAGTGCATGAGGAGAGGAGCACACTACAAATGCTCTGATCATCCACGATCCAGGATTTGTAGGCAGCAAGGGCAGTCTCGTAGGCGGCCTGCTCTTTCTGAAGAACAGTAGAGTCCGGTGGTGAGGAGGAGGAAGAGGCGGCCGTTGGCGGCACGGGAACAGGAGGGCGAGGAGTAGAACCATCCAGATGGCCAAACAATCCTTGAGGCATGAACACATACTCTACCTGCTTCTTCCACCGCAGGTATGTCGAAGCTTCCAACTTGGTATTGAGAAGATGCACCATCGTGTTGATCGTAAGAGAATCATCCCTGGTAGCAGCCATCATCGTGTGAACAACAAAAAAGAGGGCAGAAAATTTTTGAACTGAGAGGGGAGGGCAGAAAAAATTGTTTGCGTGCGTGTGGGAGAAGGGAAGAAGCGGCGACGGCCAAAGAAGGAGAGAGGGGGAGAGGGTTTAAGAACCCTAGGGTTTAAGGAAAGAGGATCATCAGGCGACTGATACCATGTAAACTGTATCTGATTGCTTGATTAGAATAAGGCAGAATCATGCCTATATATAGTTACATACAAGGGCCTAAAGCTAAATACTGAAACTAGCTAAACCCTAGGCACATAAGTGCAATATACAAAGTACATACATAATTAATAAATCAGTCCTCCAATTCTTCTTGTATTGTCACACCTTATCTTTTACCAATTAAATCATAATAGTTATAATTTATTTCACAGTGTAGTAACTATTGAGTTATTTTTGTAATAATAATTCAAATTTTATTAATTTGAAATATTTTTCCCTATTCATACCATAATATTTCTAGGGGCATGCTATACGCAGTTCGTATTTTGCTTATTTTGCAGTCCAAAATAAAAATACGCCTTCGATATATATGATATGGTCAATAATTATGTATATCAGACATATGCATCATATATACTGCTTCTATTGCATACACTTGCAATTCAGTTACATATCAGAATCATTGTATATATGATTATTTAAAAAAAATACAGACTACAAATAAGCAAATTACGGACTGCGTATAGAAGGTCTGTATTTCTATGACTTTCTTTGGGTTTCTTTGATTTTATCCGATTTTAGTAATTATTTGGTTAATTTTGTTATAATTTCATTCAAATTTTGTATGTCTTACTTAAATATGGTTTTCCATTTTCTACTATACTATGATGATACAATTTCCTAAACCTTTATAAATTTTTTTTTTTAGATTCGCCACTCATCGTTATTTATATTTTCCGGTTAAGTATGAAACAAAGTTCTTATAATATATTGGTTGAATGGTAGATTGATTAAACATATTAAACATAAATAATATAATACCTGTGCTGATGCACATATATCTTTTTAAATATATATATTTTAAATTTATTGTTACTTATAGATTTTGAATATATATATATATATATATATATATATAGATAATGATATGCATGGATAAAGTTTACTTAATTATAAAATACAAAAAATAAGAATGGTAATACAAAGTAATATTAGTCTTGGAATAGACCGTCTATATTATAGTTATAATATAGACGGCATATTTTTGAAATTAAAATAAGAAAAGCGGCTCCTCATTTGCAATTAATATTTACGCGGGTCCTTTTTAGCAATTAGGGAAATTGCTAAAAAGACCCTCCTCCGTAAATATATATACCAAATTTCTATTATTTAATTTTCTCATTCCTTCTGAAACCTCTGTTCCTAATTCCAAACCTTCGTTCATCACTCGCGTTCCCAATCTGCATCGAACCGGCGCAATCCAACAGGCGCAATCAATTGGGCATTAATCCAATCTCTAATTCAGGTATTAATCCAACTATTCGTTGTAGAAGCCAAGCTCCATCTCCTCGGCGTTGCAGTCGAGGGCCCTCCAGATCAAGGATGAAACGAGGGCGCTGTGGCGGTGGTCCGGGAAGTAGTGGAAGGACAACTGGAACTCGCGCAGAGGGATGTATTTGGGGCGGTAGTGGAAGATCCGGGTGATGCGGTTAGCCATGACGATGTGCTTTGCTGGACATCTGTAATTGGCTTCGTCGAGGTAGAACTCGAGGATGGGGATGAGATTCTGTATTGTTATGAAATTTATGTGTTTAGGTTGAAAACTAGACTGCTTAATGTGGTTTCTATCTGCATATGAAATTTTATGTGTTTAACTTGAAAACTAGGCTTCTTGATTTGTGTTGAAACTTGATTATTTATTGTGAAAACTGTGGTGTTTGTAAAACTTGATTTTTTAATGTGAAAACTGTGATTGTGAAAATTTGGTTATTAAGGCTGAAAACTACAGTAATTGTAGAATCTATATTTTTTAGGCTGAAAAATATGGTGTTTATAAACTTGATTTTTTAGGTTGAAAACTGTTTTTATTGTGAAAACTTGATTGTTTAGGTTGAAAACTTTGGTGTTTGCGAAACTTGATTATTTATTGTGAAAACTGCGAAGATTGTGAAAATTTAATTATTTAGGCTGAAAAATAGAGTGATTGTAGAAACTTGATTTTTAAGGCTGAAAACTGTGGTTTTGTGAAACTTGATTGTTTTAGTTGAAAACTGTGATGATTGTGAATTATTAGGCTGAAAATTTTGGTGAAACTTGACTAAATTTAACACAACATTATTTAACCTAAACAACCTAATTTTTATGTACCTAAAATCTGATGTTTATAATATGGAAACTTGTCTTTCTAACCTGAATTCTTTTGTGTTTACAAGTGTTTAAAATACAAAAATTATATTAACTGATTTGAATACATATTCTTTGCGTGAACAGTGCCGTGAACAGTGCCGTGAATAGTACATTCCCAAATTTTGCAAATAAGGACCTCCTTCCTTCCATATTGTAATTTAGTCCTTGGTTTATATTATGCTATAATATAGACGGTCACTCCAAAGACCAACTCAACAAAGTATTAGAAATATATAAATAATACTAACTAATATATGTATAATATTTATATTAGAGTATAATGATTTAAAATAAATATGTTAATAAATCTAATTGAATTAAAATGAAAGTATTTTTTACCTCAAATACAAGCACATGAAATTAGCTAGAAAGTATAATCTATAAACTAATTAAAATGTTGCGAAAGTGTAAACTAATCATAATGGAATATTATTGTTTATGTCTTCATTAATAATACTTTTAATCAATAGGCTGTTCAGTATGTATACTATTGAATATTTTTCAGATTACTCCAATTTAGTTTAGTATTTTTAAGTTTAAATCAGTTTAGTTTTTTTTATGAAATATAATCTGACGAAATTGAGTTTAAATTAGCTATACCTTTATTGTTTTCAATTCATTCATTTTTTTTTACTTCACTATGTTTCACTTTGGTTCAATTCAATTTAATATACTTCAATTTAGTTCAATTTAATTCAATTCAAATTGTAGAGAACGTGTCCTACTTGTTCAATTTGATCACTTCATAAATCATAACTGCAACTTTTTTCATCTGATCACTTCATTCTTTCATTAATTGAGTTTCTTTAAATCAATTTTATATTGATGTTAGATAATGCATCAAACCCATTTGCTGGTTTCAGTCCCGATTTATCAATTTAAATGATTTTTAAAATCAAATCAGGATCAATTTTTTGCTCATTAAAGTGCATATACTGCCACTCCGACTTGTTCCATTGATGATTGTGCTTAATCCTGTGCTAATGCACTATGTAAAACCCGTTTTGAACCAAATTTTTCCACAACCTTGCTTTACACTCTGTTCTTGTTACTGGACACTCTTTTCTTTTCATGTTCGTTTTTGGAGGAATAGGCAGAGTCTCCCTCGCTGTCTTCTTTCCTTCACGGGAGCATGTTAAAATCTTCTCTCTCAGGACACCATCTTTCACACGTATTGTGAAGTTTCGCACATTAAACTCTTAATATTTGCATGACAAAATGTACACCGCTTGCAATTCCTTTATTATTTTAGCTTTGACACCAGTTAACCTCTCATAAACATTGATTTATTGTATTTTATCTTCCTCATCCGTTGTGATGAAGGAAGATATTATGTTAGAATTGGAGATAATTCCTTCATTAGGAATGTTCAGCAACTTCCATACATACGTGTATGTAAATGGGGATATTCTGAATCTTAGGATAATACCTATACTAGTATTTCACCAGAAATTCAAGATTCGTTGGAAGTATCTCGTTCGTTGGAACTTGGAATGGGTATCCTCGTGCCGGCAATACCAAATTGGTTGATTATGGATTGCACCATGTGAGCCTTAATTTAGAGGATATGCAGAAGAGGTTCAAGACTAATGGTGGAGGGAGTGAACTCGGGACGAGTTCTTTTGAAGTGAAGGTGATTGATGTAGGACGAATTTGCGATTGTTTCCAGTTTTGTCTAACACTAAATCCTTTTACTCGAAATAATCGCTTTTTAAAGCTTCTCTAAATAATTCATTATTTTCCTTTTGAGAATTAGAATAGTTTTAATATTCCGTTTTAGTTTTACATTAGGTTTTCTCATAAGAATTAGTCCTAATATTTATAGGGATTTTGTATTCATTATTTGACAAATTTCAATTATCAATAATATATATTTTTCAAGAGTTATCTCTTATTTGGTGGATTTCAACAACAACCGGACAAGGAGGTAGCGTTGGCGATTTCTTACTAATTCAGATTCGTGCTGACATATCTCTACTGATATTTCAGCTGCGTCACGTTGACCAGTTAAAAGGTACAACTCATCCCACCAATAATCAATTAAAAGTAATAGATCATCAAAATACTACCAGCATATATCAAAACAACCACATGTCATCAAAACATCTATCAATAAACACTTATCATCAAGCACTTCACACCCTCAACTTATTTTGAAGATAAAATCAATCAAAATAGAAAGTTCATCCAACACTTCACAACATCAACTTATTTTGAACATAAAATCAAAATAGAAAGATCATCGAGCACTTCACATCCTGGTCATCATCTAATCTAAACCGACACAAATGATCAAGTATTTTTGATTTTGAACATAAATCATTCGAAAGTCATCATTCCCAAAATTACATATTATCAAATTCATTCTGTACACAACATCAATCCACATACAATGATCATCAATTATTACTTTGTTTCATCAGAAAATCAAAACAAAGATTTCATCAACTAATGCACATCCAAATAGAAAATTGCATATTATCAATTCATTTTGTACGCAACATCAATCCACATACGCGGATCATCAACTATTTCTTTGTTTTACAGAAAATCAATCAAAATAGAGATTTCATCAACTACTTCACATCATCGCCTCTATCTGACCAAAAAAGTTTAAAAAACACAATATTGTCGATGTTACCAGATTAGGTTTTTTTTAAAAACCTTTCACCCCCATCAAATGATAAATTTGGGTGTGCTTGACTTGTGATTCGGCTGAAATCTCCATTGATTCTTCCAGCTATTCCATTGAACCGTCTGATTTCTATGTCGAAGAGGCTTCATTGATGATTAACTGATCCAAACTTGAATCCGACATCTCCATAACTTCCATGATATTTGATGAATTCGTTTTGATCTTCGTGGATGATTAGCTGATCCAAAATCGAATCCAACGTGTCCATAACTTTCATGATATTTGATGAATTCGATTTGATGAATTCGATTTGATGAATTCATTCTGATGAATCGGGGTATGAGGAAATTGGGGAATTGAGGGTTTGATGAATCGGGCTTTGAGGAAATTGAGAGATTGGGGGTAATTGGGAAAGTTGTGTGAGTTTTTCAAATTAGTCCCTGATATTGTTTGGTTATTTAAATATGACGCTAAATCCATAATACTAATGGTTATGCCCCAAAATTAGGCTGATCAGAGAGTTTCTCAAATAGATTTGGTGTTGTTTATAATGTCGTTATAAGATTTTTGTGATGCTTATAAGATTTTGAAATTAAAAAAATGTCTTTATTATAAACTTTTAAATAAAGAACTAATTTACAATTAGTGATGGTGAACAATATTTTATTCTAATAAAAAAAGTTATAATAAATTTTCCAATCAAAAAATATAAACGTGATATTTTATATATCATTAGCTAATTTAGGGTCATAATAAAATGGGAATAAATTAAATTTACATTCTTAAAATGTTTGGTATATAATTACAAAATGTATTAAAGAAATTCAATAAGACATTATGGTAACAAAATAGGGATGTTATCATTAACACTATTCATAATCAATAATCTTTTTAAACCAACATATGGTTAAAAAGAAGTGATCATAGGAGATAAATGGAAATAAATAAATTGTATCTATTAAATAAATAAAATACCAACATAAAACAATTTGAGTATAATATCACAACTAATTAATCATACGTTGGCAGCATTTGAGTAACAACTAAAAAAACTATCATTCTAATCAATCATACATTTTTATTTGTATATTTAGGAACTGTAATTTTCCCTTCTAGTCAAAATCCAAAAAAGAGAGTAAAAGCAACTACTATTCAGCGCCAACGTTTTTTGAGATCTGGTGCGAAAATTTAGTTATAGGTTTATTTGTTATAAAAAAGTATAAAAATATTATTACTTAATTAAAAATTATATATATTGGGATTCAATGTAGTCTTATCTAAAAGATTAAAAATAAGTAAGGTAAATCTTTTAAATTTTACCCAAATTCAAAAAAGAAAATGCTTTTCAAGAAAATTAAAATGCCAAAATTCAAAAAGAAAAAGACTTTTCAGCAAATAACTTTAATCATTACATTTTTCAAAATGTAAAAATACACATATATATAATACATTAAAATATTTTTTTGGGCACTTTAAATTTTCGGGCCTTGTACACAAGCACCGCCCGCACGGCACCAGCCCCGGCCCTACTACGATTCTCCTACTTTGTGCACTCTTTGCTAGTACTGGAAGATTCCCACTTCTTCACAGATAATATGAAGCTAAGGACAAAAATAAAATACATGAAATCCAAAAATAAAGTGCCGATCAACGTCGTAATTGGTAAAAAGGTTAAATGAAGAGATAATTAGACGTACTAAAAATGGAGGTCATGATCATTATGGAGCATCATTCGCAAGAGTGATGTAGCAGAATAGAGGGTAAAGTGGGTGGCCAATGTTATGCAATACTATTAGCACGGTCCTAGTATAATTTCCAACATGTTCTTAATTCGCTCTATTTGCACGCTCAGTTCGATGATCGCACTGGAAATGGGAAGATTCGCGGCACCGCCGTGCTCAAAATGATTCATCACATGGGTGATATTCAAACTGCTATAAGTGAACACCTTGCATGCCGGAGAGAAACACGCAAGGCCCACCTTAGCACTACACATGTGCTGAGTTCGTGTGCCTTCTTGAAAAGCCCGTGTCTTCTCTTGGAAAAAATCACGCTCAAGTGACTTGAATTTTTTTATTTCCTCCATTTGAATCTTTTGCCTCCTTAAATTTGACTTTCTCGTCATAGTTGTCACGTGAGGGTTAAAAAAACCGTGGTCTATGTGATTTGCTGAAGAGTGAGGAAGCCTGTTTTGTTCCCCCCCTGTCAATTCACAATGATGACTGAGGAAGATGATGACTTGGATGAGAATGATAATGGGGAGACTGGCAAAGAAGAGCAAGTGGTTGAGGTGGAGGAGGAGGAAGAAGAGGATGAAGATGAGGGCGACTTTGAGGATGATGATGAGGTATATGGTCGTTTCTGAACAATTTATTTTGCTCTTGTATGATATTTTTAGGTGTACGGTTTCTTCATATGTGTGATTTTGGATTTGGGTCTTCTCCCTGTAAAGTTTAGATTTTAAGCCTGTTGTGCATGTTGTTCTAGTATTTTTGGTATATAGGTGTGATCTATATCCTTTGCTATCTGTTTATCTATCTATGATTGGTTCTGTTTATCAGGTTTTGTTGGTACATCACGTTTTTGAGGATATAGCAATTATGGTTTGTGTTTGTCAGCATTTAATTCATGTTGTTCAAGTGATTCAAATTTTTTATTTCCTCCAACCACAAGATGAATACAAAAGAATCAAACACGGAAATTAGTAATATAATAATTATAATAAAAAATTTCTACTAAGTGAATAGTTGTCGTGCGTGCGGAGGAAGCCGCTTCCTCTAGCGAAATCTCTCCTTTTGTTTCTCAAATTGAACGGTTTAAATAGTAATAAAAATGCTAAAAGAGAAATCTAATCTTATCATACTTTATAATTCTAAATCTGGGCATATGCGATAATGGTCGAATTTTATAAATTCAATTCTAAAATATTACAATTTATGTGAAGATGATATTCTGTCACACTTGATGATTATTATAGATTGTAAAATTCCGTCTTTCTACCGGTGTTTTTGCCTCGCTGCTTCACGACGCTTCTTCGCAAGTGCTCCCTCATTTCATTTCTCAGTTTCCAACTTTATTTTAGTCCGCTCCAGCTGCACAGTTAGCTCGATGGTCGCACTGGAAATGGGAAGACCCGCGGAACCGCCGTGCTCCAACCGATTCATCACATGGGTGACATTCGGGCAGCTATAAGTGTACACCTTGCCTGTCGGAGAGAAACACATAAGGCCCACCTCAGCACCGCACATGGTTCTGAGTTCGTGTGCGTTCTTGAAAAGCCCGTCTCTTCTCTTCGAACAAGTCACGCTCAAGTGACTCGGATTTTTTATTTCCTCCTTTTGAATTTTTCGCCTCCTTAAGTTTTGCTTTCTCCTCCATCTTCTCTAGTTCATCATCCATATCCCTCTATATCATCTAATTTGGGGATTCTGTGAGACCCTGCTCAAGACCAAATATCGAACTTGCATTTAAGATCTCGTGATCTGACTAGTTCACTCCTGATGGCGCGTGGTGGCGTGTCAGTCGACCCCATTCTTTCCTAACATACATCGTAGCCCTGTGCCGAACATTCCCGCGATCTGACCCGATGACCGGCGACTGTTTTGGAACTGTCTTTCCGGCTTCCCTATGAGCGAGAAAGATGACGGACTTTCCATCATAACTGGATTTGACGCCGATTGACGAGACGGGACGGCGAGAGCTGTCCGAATATTGATATGTTGGTAGCGAAAGGTTTCGGGCGAGGGAGGAGAAACCGTGGTTGGATACATAAAACAAAAGGTTTGGAGTAGAGGGGTGGTCGGGCGGCGGCTAAGAGCACCGACTGAGGCACCGACCACCGCTCCGGTAAAATCAAATCCGGTGTTGGGTTTGAGGAAGAGGGTGATATTTTTTTTTTTCAATTTCGGGCTTTTCTTGATCACATTGACAATATGAGTCGGCAACATTTCGCTGATTAACTAGTCAATTCATTTTATATTGATTGATTGCGTTTGAGAATTTTGTTTTCGTGTTGTTGGCCATTACGAAGTTTGATTACGAGAAGTTAGACGGAAAAGTTGGTGTTAATTTCTGGAAGAATGTCATGTCAAGACCTGTGATATTCAAGGCATCATCTGAAGAAGCTAAGCCATAGAGACATGAAAGCCATATTCTGGAAAAAAAATCGACATTCTACAACAGATTGTACAGGCGGTATGCTGATTCACGTAAACTAGTAATTCAGCTCTTCCCTTTCGTATCATTCTTTGTAGACCTAGATTTGGCAAAACCCGGAGAGAATTTGAGAGTTGAAACTCTTTTAATAGTCCCAAGTGCAACTGCAACCAGCCACAGAACCAACGTTATTTCCTGTGTTATACTATTTGTCTAAAATGAAGCATCTACGCACAGCATTTCCCCATTTATAACACATTTCGTCCAAATAAAACCATTAATATATATGAATGAAGACCAACATCCTTAATAGTGCACTAATAATCGAACTTATCACAGCAGGCACAATAGAATAGGCTAAAAGGCGACAAGCAACATCATAAGATAACCTGTAGAAATAAAGACAAGCCAAAGTATACAAACTTAAACAAGGCGAGCGCTGTATATGCACACACCTTATAGATTCACCTGGTTATGATATACTCTCAGAGCCTCACTGCTTCCTGAAAGGAAGCACCCCATCACCATGATAGAGGAACCAAGAACCAAAGCCTTAACTGTATCCCCGGAGCTGGAAATGCCGCCATCTGCAATGACAGTAAAAGACACCTTGTTAATACAAACTTTAATAAAAAGTGAATGCAGACCTATAGAACCAGACCCTATACCAACCTGAGGCTATCGACTTTGGCCCAAATCAAGTTCTGAGCTTGGTACATCCACAAACCCCCAGCTACACATTCCTGGCCTGCTTGATCATATCCAGCTACACATTCACATTAGCCATCTCCAGCTGCTCCAGCCTCCCCTTGTTGGCCTCCCTCGTTCCAATTGAGGTTCTGACAAGAAACTTGCTCTCTGAAACCGCATAGAATGCAGCCCCATGTTTGGGAAACCTATTAATACTTTCCGGACACCACATCACCACCTTGTAGTCCTCTTCCTGCTCATTAGCGGTTGCAACTGAGGGCACAAATTCAAGATTTCGGGGCTTGGGAGGGAATGGTATTAAGCTTGACATGGAAACATAGCTGCTCATATCTAGCCATCTAGGGATACTGATACTCGTTCATTTCCCACAACATTTTCGTCCTTTTCTGATTTTGCTATATAACTATTCTCTCATAATTAAATTGACATGACTAGTTGGGTCTAACGCCTGTTATTAAGGTTTCGTAATAAAAAAATTTATATATGATAAGGTAGAAATATATTGTACTCTATTTTGTTATGAATGAGAGGCATATACAAACAAATGTTCAGCCAATACGTAATAGCAATTCATTTTCCTAGCAGCGAATGTGTGAAAGTTAAGCACTTTAAACGACAACATAAGGAACTACAAAAATAGGCAGAAAAACAATATGGTCAAGGATGGAAAACTTGCTATAATATAAAGGGAACCCCAAGTGTATGGAAGTAGGGTAAAACAAAGATTCAGAAATTGGAGGGAATCTCAACCTACCATTTAATTATTTATGTACATTAAAACATGGAAAATACAGAAATGACTTCACTTTGATTGAAGAAGATGCAACACAGACTTTCTTTCTGGCATACTTGGAATGGCTCCCTTCACTTGAACACACAGAGAAGCAGCTGCAGCTACAGGAAATGCGAAACAAACAAACAAAAAATTGTCAGAGATACTGGAGTTGATGTATGAAATATCATACTAAAAGCACTAATTTGTACCTGCAAACTCCATGCATTCCTTCCGGGATTTTCCCTCCACAAGGGCCACGGCAAAGGCAGCTGTAAACGTATCGCCAGCTCCAGTTGTATCTACGACTTTAGAAGCTGATATGATAGGCTGTCGAATTGGCTCGTCTCCTTCAGTGAAGAGAGCCGATCCCTTGTCGCCTAGTTTTACAAGGACTTGCTTCACACCCTGCAAAAAAAAAAGGATGAACACATAACCTAACAACAGATATAGTTCAACCCATAAAACGTTTCAGAATTCAGATCAAACCATTTTATGGCACTTTTCCACTGCCTGCTTGATCTGGTCAAATTCTTCGGTAGGCATGTTTGTCAAACGGGCAAGTTCACTTTCATTTGGGCTGAAAATGTCAACTGCAGCCATCAGCTCGGGAGGAATTGGTGAATCTACACCTCCGGCATCCAGAATCACTGGAACGCCAGCATTCTTGGCAGCCTGGGGACATAGGTATTAGGTAGACAAAGTTATAATAATCCCAACTGAACAGATTTAGTTCGGAATAACGGAAACTAAATCTCATAGAAGCAAGTTGCCATAAAAACTGGCAGCAAAAGCAACACTACATAACAATTGTTAAACAGCGTACAATGTCTTCTTTATGAGGGAAACAACATGCATTTCTAAACTTCTAAGCAGTAGGCAGATAAGAGTGTACGGAGTAGTAAACATACAACCAAGTAACCAACAATGCATTGTGAAATCAAACAAATGCACTTTGTACTATACCAAGGCAATAACAGAATAAACTGATTAGGAAAGGTATCTCTTTATTGGTGAAACCAAGAAAAGTTCTGGCCTTGAGGCATTGAATAGCTTTAACTTTGATCAAATGGTCTCTTTTCTAAACCAAAAATAGCTACTACAAGTAAATTCCTCTAGATTCTTGATAAACAAGTACTAGCTAGTGCATTGAAAGGAAAACTCAGAGTTCTGATCATCCTAAGGACACAAGGATTGGCAAGAACGACAAGTCAACCACAGTAAACCTTATATCTCATTTTAGCCTAAACATTCCCTGCTTAATCTGTTACAGTGGTTTTCTATAATCTAATAAACCTAAAGTTGCAGAAACACAAATTATTAGCTATAAATGGTCAGTCTTTTTACCAAGTAATTCAAGGATCAACTAAACAGAAGAAAAATTTAGAATCAAAGCAAATTTGATACCTTTGCAACTTGGATGTTGACAGAATCAGGAATCTCCCTCTGAAGCAAGAGAATCCCAGCACTCTCCAAAACCTTTAAATTCTCATCCGAAAGCCGATCAGGCCAGCACGACATATTAGCTCCACCGACGATGATGATCGAATTCTGCCCGTCGGTCTGCAGCATCACCACCGCGTGCCCCGTTGGCGCTTGAGGTACCACGCTCAGGTAATCCACCCTCACTCCGCCGTCCTCCAGCGCGCCGCTGATCATCTTCCCGTGCGCGTCGTGCCCGACCTGCCCGACGAAATAGGTCAGGCTGCCCAGCTTGCCCGCGCAAACCGCCTGGTTCGCCCCCTTCCCGCCGGCGAGAGTCTGCCCAGTCTTCGCCGAGACGGTCTCGCCCTCTCTCGGAAGCCGGTCGATCTCAACGTAGATATCTGCATTGGCGGACCCCACCACCACCACCGGCGCGGATTTCGGAGACGCGGAGCAGGAAATCGGAATCGATTTCTTTGGCCGGTGAATCAAGTTGAGTTTTTTTGTGTTGCCGTTGGGAAAACTGTGGCTGATTGTTGGGCTCCATTTTGCTGATGATGATGGCGATGATGCCGGTGAAAGTGTAGCTATTTGCTTCAGCATTTCTTCTTCTTCTTGCTCAGTGATCTTCTTCACCAAGTCGTCTGTGTTTTTTTGATTCCTCTCGCGCTCTGACTGCTGACTCATTACGGTACTTTATCTAATTTTGAGCATGTGATTCATGTGATTGTGACATTAATAATAAACTATATTTATGTAATTTTCTATCGTTTATCTAAATATTTTTAAGTTTAATTTAACTTAATTTAATTCAACTGTAATGAAGTATTATTTGAATTACATGTGATTCTTTTTAAACACTATATCTTAAGGAAAATATTTTAAGTACAATTTATTTTAATTTAGTTTATAAAATTATAAATAGAGGAAACTTAAGTTAAATATAACTATATTGTTATTATTGTTAATGTATTAGTTTTTAATTCAATTTAATTTAGCTCAATACCATACAACTACGGTCAATTACTACTCCATTGTTGAAGTATTTATTTACAATTATAACGTTCATTATCAAATTTACCCACTAAAAGATAAATTATTGTAATACTAAAAGAGTGATGAAATACACTGATTTAAAAATGATTGTAAATAAAGACTAATGGATATATATATATATATATATATAAACGCTTTCCATAACACTTCAACCAATATGATTGTAGAAGAATGTTTTAGTTGTTGGCGAATTCATTCAAAGAGATAATGGATAAGGATGATGATGATGTATGATCTGTTAATAATTTTTGGTTCTTATCTTTTTATTTTTACTATTGATATTTTAAATATTTGTTGTAATTATAAGCTACGTCATATCCCTATCCAAATCCTCTAAGATATTACCCTACAATATGTAAACATAGATTCTAATTTGTAACAATATATTAAATCTAAATAACGATGAATAACGAAACCAGGAAACTTGAACGCTTGTTGAGATTTGTACGTAACATTTTGAGAGCAGAAAACTTGAATTATGATTTCTGAACTAGAAAGGCGTAGCTGCACGGACTGAAATGATTATGGGAGTTGTTGTTGAGACTGAGGAAGATTTTCCAGGCTGATCAGATAATATTTGCAAGGTTGTGAATTTATTAGTACCTTTTCAATAACCGAGTTCATCAGCATCAACAACTCCCATAATCATTTCAGTCCGTGCAGCTACGCCTTTCTAGTTCAGAAATCATCATTCAAGTTTTCTGGTCAAAATGTTACGAATCTCAACAAGCATTCAAGGTTCTCGGTTTAGTTAGATTGGACTGTGGAAAGTGCCGTGACCTGTGAAATGGCGAGGCAGAAGAAGATCCCTAATGCTACCACAACCGTCATGCATAATCAAGGGTGCAGGGCAGAATTAGCCTCACTGCGTGCATTAACTAGTGCCCAGTGCTGGTGGTGCATTACTACTGTATCACTGTGTGACTCTGTGTGTTGTTGTGGAAGAAGGAAATGGAATTAATGGTGTGCTCTCACTTCCCCATATGCAGTGGTAGTAGCTCACTAACAAAAAGCAACGCAAGAATGATATATAATCGTCACTAAGATGGAACCAATAGTATACAGTCAGAAAGTGAAACCCAGCTGGAACCAAAGATTTGTAATTAGAAAATGAAACATTTTCCTAAATTTATCCCAAATAGTGGGGTTCAAAGCCACATGTGCATGGCAGTTGTGATTTGCAAAATTATTTTTATTACTTTTATTGAAGTGAAAATTAGAAAGGAAATCTGATAAGTTAATATTTCGGTTATTTTGTCGTTCAAAATATAATTTGAATTGATTAAATATCATCAAACATTATATCCATTAATAAATTTAACGTCATACAAGAAATACTATTATAAAAGTAATTTGAAGAATATTTTGAAATATAATGATTAAAACTAGTGGTGTAAATGAGTTGAGTCGTTCGTGAGAAAATCTCGAGAAATTCGGTCAAAACTCGATCTCAAACTCCGGTTGACCAATCTCGATCTCGAACTCGAACTCATTCGAATATGTAACGAGTCGAATCTGAACTTTTAAATTTTATTTCGATAAACTCGACGAACTTATTGAGCAAATATATATAATTAGATATATAGTTAAAATAAGGGTTCCCTTGGAAATAATTATGAATATAAAATTAAATGAAGTATTAAGGTATGTGTCACTGTAATACAGTTTGTGTATAAACTTTATACACGCTAACCATTAAATAAATGAATACATTTCATGTGTTTTTAGATTTTTTAATTGTTGTATTTTATTTTATTAACAGGATTATTTAGCTATATTATTTAAATTGATTTGAAATCGAGCCTTTTGACTTAAACGAGCTCACTTGACTCGAATACGAACTCGAATTTCGTTAAACTCGTGAGTCAGACTCGAACTCACAAAAATTTAATGAGTCGAGTCTTGAGCACGATTTTTTTATGTTCGAAAGACCTCGATCTCGAGTTCGAACTCAAAAAATATTTAACGAGTCGAGTTTAAATATACATGTTCAGTATCAACTCGGTTCATTTACACCCCTAATTAAAACACTAAACTGCATTCGTTCTCGTAAAAAAAACAAAAGAGCCTGTTGTTTTGGGATCGATAGTGATAGGGCAACACGTGTAGGGAACCCGTGGAATCCGGAAAAGTTTAACTTTTACTATTTATGGAAAACAAAAGTGCTGAAATTGCCTCGTTTATTCAGATTCAATGAGTGCTGAATTGCCTCGTTTATTCAGATCAACAAGTGCTGAAATTGCCTCGTTTATTCAGATTCAATGAGTGGTAATTAAATATAGCTCTTTTTCTTTAGTCTACCTTTTATTATTATGCACATACGATGCACCTCATCATCTTGTCCTCAACTTCAATGACTCTTGTCATCTTCTTCAATGAACTGAAAATAAATAAGAAATATTAAACTGAACTGAAAAAAATAAGAAAATATTGATGTGTCAATTTCTTAGATTTTAGAATTACTTTTCTTGGCTAATGAAGAATTGACACATAAGCAACTTATTTTTTATTTTACAAATTTTTATTATTTACTTTTTGTTAGACTATTAATCCTACCCTTAACTTTCACTTAATGATCACTAGTAACTTATTTCCCGCGCAATGCGCGGGATGTCCTATATATGATACGTATGTGAATATATCCGGATCTTAGGTAGAAAACTTTTGATCGATATAAGTCGGTACATCTGGTGTTCGATAAAATGTTTGGAAGAATGTTAGTGTTTGTTATGTTTTGTATTTCAATTTTTCTGCAAACATATATTGATATATTGTGTTAAAAATTGCTACTGTAAGAAAATTATAGCATTTAAATTAATCTTTTTTGAAGCATTGAGTAGAATTGGATATAGTATCATTTTCTAACAGGATCACATACAAGATATTATTTTTGGAGAAGGTTAAGTGTAGATATATGAATACAAAATCAATTTTCTAGATTGATCTGAAACATTTTTTTAAGTATGATAATGATGAAGTATGAGTTAAGATCCAAAACATGCGAATTTATTAAAGAAGAGTCAAAATCAAAGGCAATTGCAATGCAACCACAAACATTTTGATAGTCTATAGTCTATACACAAATTCTAATCATATTTCTTCTAACCCAAAAACTTTCTCTAAAGTAATTTTTTATCATCTTCTTTTTTATCAGTCAGATGTCAATAAAGTTGAACTGAATGGAGTATAAACTAAATTAACATTGGCTATTACAAAGTTTGACATGTTATTTTATTTTTATTGTCAATATAATTGATAGAAATCATCAAGTATATATTAATTTCGTCCAATCAGTGGTTCGGACCTTCAGGTGCACACATATACAATTAGGTTTAGGTAAATCTGGGAGCAGTTGTAGGTATCTCCTGGTGGACATCGCAAAAGTCTATGAGCAAAATAATTGCAGATAAAGCTACGTATAGAATCATTGGTTAAGATCGGGATTTAATTTTGATCAAATTTTATTAAGTTTGATTCAGATCGTTGATTAAAGAATGATTTTGGTTATTAAATAGGAGCAACATCAGATTGAAAACGAACTGGACAAGAAATATTTGAAACGTGGAGAATTAGCTAACGATCGAAATCAATCAAAATAATTGCAGAGAAAGAAGCTTTGGCGCGCATGTTATAAAGACATGAAATCGTACGTAATATCTAATCAAGTTTTGTGATTTTAATCTTAGTGCGCGTGATGTTTGTCGAATGCGACAGATCCTTCGACCATATGTTAAATTATTCGACAATAATTTGTTAAAATTTGTAGTATGATGGAGTAAAATTTGTATTAATCTGCTATATACAGTTTGTTAAAATTTATATTATGATAGAGTAAAACGTCTAATAAGTTTTCAGGAAAAATCATTATTTACATATCAATATTCTACAAACAATATTTTTCATTTGCATTCTTTGATGATTAATCTCTAGTTTTCCGTTCACTTACACTCTCCTACCACTACTTGACACATATAGAAATCACGGCGCAAGATCCGCCCATTTGACGGCGTTTTTGACCGCCGTTGGTGGTTGCGACGTGGTAGGGGGTCACCCGTTAGCGGCGTTTCGGAACAGCCGTTTATAGGTTCCGATATCGGAACCTATAAACAGAATTCAATAAAAAAAATTTCGGCTTTCCGATTGAATCGGAAACCCAGATGAACACGAAGAACAAACCCATATGAACACCAAAAAAAATCAGTTGAACATGAAGACAACGAAAAATATCAAGAACATATCCATCCTAACAACAACATATCCATCCTAACAATCCATCCTAACAACAACATATCCATCCTAACAACAACAGATTCAACAACAGGTTTACCTACAAATTACAATAACAACTTCATACTAAAAAACATATATTCATCAACAATAGATTCATCAACAAAAAAAGTTCATCTTCAAATCAATCACAAACTGATCTTTATGCAAATTCATCAACAACAACAAATTTAAAAAGATCCATCACCAAGATTATATTCTAACACTTCAACAATAACAAATTCATCGATTAGATACTTAAATTTTAAATGGGTTCCGACGCAATCAAGAACAAGAAACTAAAATTCACAAAAAAATCAATGAAAAATAAAAATTACCTCTTTTTGATTGAATATCCATGGAAGAGAGTTAAGAGATCAAGGAAAAATAGTTAACATTTAGAGAAGAGAGTAGTTGGGATTGAGATTTTTGAGTAGATTCGAAGATGGAAATAAGTTTGGGAGAATTGGGAATGAATGTGAGAAGATAAGATTGTGGGTAGAAAGATAGGGTCTATATCCGCTGGGCATTATTATATATCCGGTCGTGTTCCTCAACCGGAACCACATTATTTTCAACCATATTACACCGGTTTTCTTGTTCGAACATAAATATTATAACTTTACAAGTGGGACCCGTTCAAAGCAAAACCAATTTCAGGTAAGTTTCGATTGCGGAACCTACACACTACACGGCGTTCTTGGACAAGCGCCGTCAATCAAGCGCCGTTAACATGTTTCTGCTGTAAACTGTGCGGCGTTTATGAGTCATACGCCGTAAATTATGTTTGGCCATCAACGTCACCCACGTTCCGATATCGGAACGTTAACAACAACGGCGTTTACGAAAAACCGCCGTTTTCGGGCGCCTTCGTAGCCTATGTTTCCAGTAGTGTACCTAGGAGTAGATTTTTTTTCCACCACCGATAGAACGACATATATAGCGTTAATTTTGAACCGCGGATTTAAAAATTAATATTAAGATAAGCGGTAGTACAGAGTGGGAAGACATAATTTGTGTAAACACTAATTTACAAAGTAATCTGTATTGACATACTGAGCAACTATTTATACTTACAGAGAGGGTTCTAAGTGTTATAAATTAAACCCTAGGTGCATATATGCAATATACAAGAATTACAACTAATTATGTTCTAAATCCTCCAAGTCTTCTATTGTCACACCCCCTTCAAGCGAAGCGTCGGATTGATCGAAACGCGAAGTTTGGACCGGAAGAAATCAAACAACGCACTGTTGAGTCCCTTAGTGAAAATGTCTGCTACTTGTAACGACGTAGGAATATGACCTACTCGAAATTTGCCAGCTGCTACCAATTCCCGAACAAAGTGGTAATCAATATTATTGTGCTTCGCCCTCTTGTGAGCAACAAGATTCTCAGCAAGAAAGATAGCACTATTATTGTCACAGAGAAGGACAGGCGACCCCAGAAGTGGATAACGAAGATCTCGAAGAATGTAAGTCAACCAGATAACCTCTGAAGCAGTATTGGCAAGAGCCCTGTACTTAGATTCCGAGCTCGAGCGAGCGACAGTCGGCTGCTTCTTCGCACTCCACGACACTAAGTTTCCACCAAGAAAAACAGCATAACCATAAGTGGAACGACGTGTCTCCAAGCAGCGTGCCCAATCTGCATCAGAATATGCTAAAACCTCTGAAACACCATCAGCAGTGAAAGTTAGACCACAACGTTGCGTGCCACGAACATATCTGAGTATCCGAGTAACGGCAGCAAAGTGATCATCTCGTGGGTCCTGAAGATACTGGCTCACTGAATTGACTGCAAAGGACAAATCAGGTCGAGTGATGGTAAGATATTGGAGGGCACCCACAAGAGAACGATACAACTTCGGATTATGAAATGGACCACTGGTGCTACTATGAAGCTGGGACAACGGAAGGAATGATGTAGAGACTGGTGTTGCATCTAGCATCCTTGCCCGCTGAAGAATATCCCGAGCATACTTAGCTTGACCCAAGAACAGTCCAGTAGTAGTATAAGTCACCTCTAAACCAAGAAAGTAGCTGAGGCATCCAAGATCCTTGACAGAGAACTCCTGATCCGCACGAGCGATGAGACTGCGAATGGCAACACCATCATTGCTGGTGAGAATAATGTCATCAACATAAATGAAGAGTTAGAGGATAACTGAATCTCGTGTGAACACAAATAGGGAAGGATCTGAAAGACTGTCAACAAAACAAAGTCCACGAACAAAAGCACTGAACCGATCAAACCATGCCCTGGGAGCTTGCTTGAGACCATAGATCGCCTTGGTCAGCTGACAAACATAATTTGGTCGAGCAGGATCCTGATAGCCAGCCGGTTGGGCCATGTAAACCGGACTATCAAGAACACCATTCAGAAAAGCATTCTTGACATCCAACTGATGAAGGGGCCACTTTCGCATAGTGGCAATAGCAAGCACAGTGCGGACAGTTGCAGCCTTGATCACAGGACGGAAGGTGTGATCAAAATCAAGACCCTGAACCTGTGAGAATTCCTGAGCCACCAATCGAGCCTTATATCTCTCAATGGAACCATCCTGCTTGTACTTCAGACGATAGACCCACTTATAACCCACCACATTAACATGGGAAGGACGAGGAACCAACTGCCACGTCTGCTGCCTGTGAAGTGCATCAATCTCCTCATCCATAGCAGCAATCCAGCGAGGATCCTTAACTGTAGCCTTGTAAGTGTGGGGCTCCTTCTGGACCAAGAGTTCAGCAAGAAGACCTGTAGCAACGAAATCAGGACCAAGATTTCGAGCAACTCTAGTTCCATCCTGATGACGAGTGACCATTTGATAAGCGCGAGGAACAGGTGGAACATGAGGAGCCTGCGAAGCATAAGACACAGGAGGAGTCTGAGAGGTTTGTCCGGAAGATCCTGGATCAACACTAGAGGTGTCTGGCGATCCACCAGAGGACGGACTCGAGGGTACTGGCGAGGGTACAGGAGTTGCATGAACATACTCATCAGGTTCAGTAAGCGGTGCTGGTGAAGAAGACTCATCACACAAAGTGCAAGGCTGTAGAGATGGTATAATCTCAACTGAGGCAGTCTCAAGATCAGGATCAGTAGGATCAATAAAAGAGGAAACATCAAGCGAAGAAAACTGAGGTTCCGACGATGCCGTAGAAAATGGAAAGTGCGTCTCGTCAAAGCGAGCATGTCGAGTCATGTATATACGCCCTGAAATTGGATCCACTCATCGAAAACCTTTGTAGTGCACACTGTAACCCAAAAAGATACAAGGCAGGCTACGAGGAGCTAGTTTGTGTTCTGCTGTAGGACGAACATACGGAAAGACTCTACAACCAAAAGGGTGAAAATTGGAATAGTCAGGAGAACGTCAGAAAAGTACCTCAAAAGGAGACTTGTTGTCAATGATTGGGGTTGGCAGCCTGTTGACGGTGAAGACAGCAGTACTAAATGCATCATCCCAATGAGAGAGTGGCATGTGCGAGTGAAACAACATGGAGAGTCCCATCTCCGTGATGTGTCTATGCTTCTGTTCCGCTCATCCATTCTGCTCAGGTGTATATGGACACGAAACTTGATGGTGAATTCCACGAATTCCAAAGTGTGACTGCAACCTGTTGTTGATGAATTCAGTCCCACCATCACTTTGAAACACCTTGATGCGAGATGAGAATTGGTTCTCTACGAGCGCCTCAAATTGGAAGTAGACATCAACAAAATCAAACTTACGGCGCAAAGGGTAAAACCAAGAAAACCGCGAGTAATCATCCACAAATAAGGCATAATAAGCATAACCATTCCCAGATACAACCGGAGAAGGTCCCCACAAATCACAATGTATCAAATCAAGAATGTGATCAGCACGTCTAGAGTTCTCAATATAAGAAAGTTTCTGTCCCTTAGCCATTGCACACGGTTCACACAAACCAGGTTTAGGAAGTACAGAAGTAAGAGATAAAAAACCAATTCTGTTTAATAAGGAAATAGTACGAGAGGATACATGTCCTAAACGAGCATGCCAAATCTCAAAAGAAACTCGGTTTTTATTTGTCTTCACACTTGTAATAAAAGCTGCCACACCACTGTCCAACACATACAGCCCATCATTACTGTGCCCCCTGCCCAGGATTCCCTTGCTGAGCTTGTGCTGAATTACAAAAGACTGATCATCAAACGCAATAATAGCACAAAATTCCTTAGTCAACTTGCTGATCGATAAGAGATTTTTCGTGATAGCAGGTACAAGTAAAACATCAGACAAGTGTAAAGTAGGGCTAATCCTAGCATTACCAATACCAGCAATAGGAATAGAAGCCTCATTCCAAACAGAGACTAGAGTGTTACCATAATAAGGAGTCACACTTGACAGATTGGATGCGGCAGAGCTCATGTGATTGGTGCAGTCTGAATCAACATACCAGGGACGTGGATCCGAAGGAGCCGGCAGTGCTGGGTAGGTTGGAGAAACCTGCTGGTACTGCGGAGCCTGCTGGTATTGCGGAGCATACTGCTGATACTGAGGAGGAGTATACTGTTGAGGAGTCTGGGAAGCATACGGCTGATATAGTTGAGCCACATTAGCTTGGAGAGTGCAGAAACTGGCCTGGATGAGGAGCAAGGGATTGTTAACCATAGGACTGAGTTGGAGCAGCTACGGGACGCGGAGCAGCTGAAGGACACTGTCGCGAAACATGCCCAAAACCCTCACAGGTATAGCACTGGACATGAGGACCGGATCTGGACACACCACCACCACTAGAGGACTGCTAGGAGGACCTGCCGCTACGGCCACCGGAGCGGTTGTTTCTGGCCGCACGTGGGCGCCACGCGCCTGAAGCCTGGTCGGCCAGGCCCCCTCCTGGCTGCTGGGCGGTGCCTGGTTGCTGGGTGGTGCCGCCTGGTTGCTGAGTGTTGGCCACGAATGCCACAGATCCAGTCTGTCCCTTCAACGATTAATTCACCACAAAAGACTCGAAACGCCTAGTCTCATCAACAACAGATAAATACGAAGGCAAAGGGTCCCTAACACATACAAGACCAATAAACTGTTGAAACTGAGGACCTAGGGTGTTGAGAAACCACATTAACTTATCCCGTTCACTAGCGGGATAACTTAAAACAGCCAACAGATCAAAAATATTTAAAAAACTAAGATGCAAGTCCTGAACAGTATCAGTCTGACGAATCATACCAGCCTGCTGACGAAGGTCGAAGGCGGCTGTCACTGTGTTGTGCTGGTACGTGCTGGCGAAGGTATCCCACATGTCCTTCGTAGTTTAACACTGGGAGATGACATTCCTGGCCTCCGGCGAAAGAGAGGCTAGAATAACAGCAAAGAGTCTCTGATCCAGAGTCAGCCAGGCAAGGCAAGCAGCCTGAGCTTTCTCGTAAGCATCCAGCTTGGCCTTGGTAGCGGCGTCGGGTGGGGAAGAGGAAGAAGACGCGTTCACAGGCGGCGGCGGAACAACGGGGCAAGGAGTGGAGCCATCAAGATTGCCAAATAAACCCTGAGCTTTAAGCACATACGTTACATGCTGCTTCCAGTGCAGGTACGTCGAAGCATGCAACTTGGCCGGAAGCAAGTGGATCATGGTGGTGATGTTGAACTTGTCATCACTCAACCCCATTGCAAACCAAAAAATCAAAAAATAAAATTTATAATTTTTGATGAAGAATACGGACGGCGGCCGTGAGGGACGAAGGAGTGCGGCGGAAGAAAACAAAAGGAGAAGGGGAAAAAGGGTTTAATAAAAACAAATATCCTTGGCGGCAGAAATTAAATCCTCCAAGTACCTCAAAACCAACTACGAATTGCTTTCGAAGTTGGGCGGTGGAAATTTTATCAAAGATTATCAATTACTTGGGCGGCGGAAGAAGAGAAGAGAAGGGATAGAGGGTTTGAGAACCTAAGGCAACTGATACCATGTAAACACTGATTTCCAACATAATCTGTATTGACATACTGAGCAACTATTTATACTTACAGAGAGGGTCCTAATTGTTATAAATTAAACCCTAGGTGCATATATGTAATATACAAGAATTACAACTAATTATCTTCTAAATCCTCCAAGTCTTCTATTGTCACAATTTGACGTATTAATATAAGCGGTAGTACAGAGTGGGTAGTATAAAGTATAATTTGTTGAGAAAATCTCTTGAACTCCCAACTTTTCTGACTTTTCATGAAAGTTTTTGTATGTTTTAACTTATACTGTGTACATTTTAATTTGAAATGTATATTTAGTTATTCAAAATTTTCAAATTTTTATTTACATTTTTTTGAATTTTTGTATTAAAACGTGTTTTATTATACGTTTACTTTAAAATATTAATGTTTTAACACAAAAAATATCATTTGAATTTAAATACACAGTGGTAGTTCCATTTAATATAATTTCAATTTAATATAATTAGATAAATTTAATTTAATTTAACTATACTTTTATTATTTGCAATATATTATTTTAAAGAAAGTACCTTATGGTAAGGCAATGGGTGTTGGGTTAAGGGAAAAATAATTTTGGGGCTGGAATATAAATATTAATATTTTGGTGCCCCTACTGAAAATACTAATAAAACTCAGGGACCATTTTAAAATAAGAATATATAACACATTTAATCTCCCTATTAATCATTACCATTACCAATCATCAATATTAAATCATCAATCATCAAATTATTTTAAATCATCATCAATAAAAAATTATCAATAATCAAATCATCAAAACCGACATTAACTATCATTCATCAACATCAAATCATCAATCAATCATCAAATTCACCGTTATCATCAATCATAAATATAAAATCATCAACTAAAATATACACATAATCAAATCATCAAATCGGGAAACTAGATTCTCGTATACATGTAGCTCGGTCACCAACATTACTCATCCTCGTTATCAATCCGATCGTCAAATCCGTTCAATCATCAATAAAAAATCATCAATCATAAGCATAAAATCATCAACTAAAATATACACATGATCAAAAATCATCAAATCGTGAAACTAGATTCTCGTAGAAACGTATCTCGGTCACCAACATTACTCATCCTCGTCATCAGTCAGATCGTCAAATCTGTTCTATCATCGATAAATAATAATCAATCATAAACATAGAATCATCAACTAAAATATACACATAATCAAATCATCAAATCAGGAAACTAAATTCTAATAGAAACGTAGCTCGGTCACCAACATTACTCATCCTCATTATCAATCCGATCGTCAAATCCGTTCGATCATCAATTAAAAATTATCAATCATAAATATAAAATTATCAACTAAAATATACACATGATCAAAAATCGTCAAATCGGAAAATTAGATTCTCGTAAAAACATAGCTACGAGAATGTTGTTTCACAATTTGACAATTTGATTATGTGTATAATTTAGTTGATGATTTGATATTTATGATTGATGATGGTTATGACATGATTCATGATGCTCGTGGATCTAATGATCGATTGATGATTTGATATTAATTTTTGATCATTGGTGAGTTTTGATTAACGATTGATGTCAGTTTTACTGTTTTGATGATGGATGAATTTTTTATTGATGATGATTTTAAAAATATTGATGATGAGGACGATGATTTGATGATAAACAACCGATGATTTGATGATGAAAAATGATGATTTGATGATGAACGTCGATGATTTGGTAATGGATGCCTGTGATTTGATGATGAGCGACGATGATTTGTTGAAAAGGGAGATGGTTTTTAGTTGATATAATTAATTGATTTGAAAGTAATTAACTAAAATATAATAATTATGATTTGACCTCAGAACTTTTGTATGAACCATATAAGGTCCCTTTGCCTTACATTATTGCTTCCAACAACTACTCTATCACATACTCTAAAATAGAGATATGGTCTAATTGGAAGAATGAAAAGCCATATGGAGTAGACTTGTTTCATGCTCTAAAATTTAATGTTATCATTGATTTTTTTTATTTTTTCTTTCCTTTTTTATCATATACTTTCTTAATCATTCACATCTTCACACACAAAAAAATATAAAAACATAAAATTGCAAATAAAATTAAGGCCCTGTTTGCTGGAGTTTATAAGTGGAGTAGTTCAGTCTAATTCAACTCAGTTCAATTCAATTCAGTTCAGTTCAGTAAAATATAATTTGATCAAATTCAAGTATATTTAGAAATTCTAATTCTATTTTTCAATACATAAATTTCACTTTAGTTCAGTTCAGTTCAGTAAAATATAATTTGATCAAATCAAGTAAATTTAGACTTTCTAATTCTATTTTTCAATACATAAATTTCACTTTTATTCACTTCAAATCAGTAAGAAATAAGTTCAGACAAACAGACCCTAATTGTGTGCTTTTGGGAGTATAAAAAAAAATTAAGTATAGATATTAATATTTATGACAATAAATTCATGGAATGGTAAAATAGAGCAACTGTTGGATATGGACAAAATAATTATGGAGTTTTTACAATTTGATACTCTATTATAGAGATTGTTTTAGAGTAGACGTTGATGGAATTTTCTAAACCTTTATAATATATATATATATATATATATATATATATATATAACCTTTATCAATAAAACGTCAATTAATACAATAAAACCTTTATCATATATTAATACAATTTTCGATTCGACGGTTAAGGATAAAATAGAGTATTTATAATTTATCGGTTAAAAAGTGCTAGATTGATTAAACTAAATGGATTAATAAAATATTTCCCTATTTTAATAGGGAGTTCAACTCAACATCATTCCTATTAAATAAATCTACTCTAACATATATAATTATCGATATTCATAATTAATTTATATCTCATACAAAGTTTAACATATTTTTTTGATTTTTATTCTCAATATAATTGATAGAAATCCTCAAGTATATATTAATTTCATCCAATCAGTGGTTCAGGAGTCAGGACCTTCAGGTGCACACATATACAATTAGGTTTAGGTAAATTCAAGGAGCATTTGTAGGTATTTCCTGGTGGACATTGCAAAAGTTTGGCACAATCGTGTTCATGACTACAATATCTTTGAACGTCTTCATTTCCCTCCTTCTCATGGTCTCATGGTGTATTTCTTGGAACGATTGAAAACCTGAATCCAGGAATTTTAAAGCTATAAGGTCGGATGATGAGTTACTTCATCACGTTCTGACACAGTGGAGATTGGAAGTCGCTAAATTTTTCGTTGCAATTTATTTTGTTTTCATAATCAATTTTACTTTTCTTTCAATTTTTAATTTTTTGCAAAGTCTCTAGAAAGTCCGACTTTCCTAAGTGTTATGGAACTACCACTATATATTTAAGGTCAATTGATACTATTTTGTGTTAAAACATTGATAGTATCAAAGTGAACATATAGTAAAACATGTTTTAATGCAAAAATTCATGAATTTACATTAAAACATTAATAAAATTCAAATAACAAACTTTACAGTTCAAATTAAAAGGTACACTGTATAAGTTAAAACATATAAAGACTCTTATGGAAAGTCATTAGTTCCATCATTTTTTGCAGGTACATATACATAGCATTGCCGATATATATCTAAAGAGATTTTGCAAAGAATTGTATTAAAGAAAAAGCAGTGTTGTTTCAAGAGATTTTGATCCATTTAACTTTTCATGAATAATACTCTATTTGATTTTTTTTAATTAAAATCATCTCTCTTGTGTTGAGAATTTTTTTCTTATGCACAAAATCCAATTCGGAATGGATAGTGCGCCTTATGTGCTCCATTGCACATGAAAAGTAATTTGATTACATTAAAAAACTTCTTTGTTTATAAAGGTGTACTTAAATAGGATTTTTTTAAAAAAATTCATTCAATTTACTTAAAAGGAAGTTGAGCTAGCCAAACTTCAATTACACAATTTTGAATATTGTGTTTATCATTTGATGAAGTATAAATGTGCATTTCAAGAAGGTAAACTTTCTAGAAAGTCAAACTTTCTTAAGTGTTATAGAACTACCACTATATATTTAAACTCAAGTGATATAATTTTGTATTAAAACATTGATCATGTTAAAATAAATATGTAGTAAAATATGTTTTAATGCGAAAATTCAAGAAATTTTATGTAACAATTAAAAATATTTAAGTGATAAAATATACGGTTCAAATTGAAAGGTACACTATATAAGATAAAATGTATAAATACTTTCATGGAAAGTTAGGAAAGTTGGGAGTTCCAGAAATTTTCTCTTTCAAGAATACAAGTTGTGTATTTTACCAATGAATCATGTGCATTACTTGTATTATTATTTTACCTACACCCTCTGTCGCAGCTGAATTTGCACACTTTTTTGTACAGCCGGGTTTTGTTCCGAACGGAAATGGAATTGATACATTCCCACTGTAATCCTCACCGGATGTTGGAGCTGATGAACAATGCATGAAGAAAAATAGAGGGATAAATAACATTGAAATGATGGCCATTTGCATGGAAGAGTTTAAAGAACGGAGGAAGGAAATGGAATTAATGGTGTGCTCAATCACCAACTAAATACTATGTAGTATTTATAGGTCAGACCTGCAGTTCTCACTTCCCCATATGCAGTGGTAGTAGTATTGCATGTGCCTGTACGAATGTATCCACACATTCCATGTTCGATTGATTGTTGAAAAGATGTTCCAGAAGCTTTACTCACGAACCAATGCAAAGGAGACAGCTTTGTTTGCTGCTTACTCACAAACAAAGAAGCATATACTACTACTTTGTTTCCTATTTTCAAAAAATAAATTAACACAAATGTATTAAGCTTTTTTTCTAAAAATAAATTAAAATAATGATTTATTTGAGCAAAATAGTTGAGGATCGTTTATGATCCTTTACCTTAATTTGGATATTAAGTTTTATTTTATTTTTGTTCACTACAAAAGAAGAAGAAAAAGACACCACAGCCCCCTTATCTCCCCTTACCCAACAAACAAAAACCAAAAGCACAAGAGTTAAGATCTAAAACATGCGAGTAAATTAAAGAAGAGTCAAAATCAAATGCAATTGCAATGCAATCAACATATATTTTGATAGTCTATACAAAAATCAACAGGAACTTAAATCTATTGCGGGTGATAAACAATACTAATCATGTTTCTCCTAACCCATAAATTTTCTTTAAAGTAATTTTATCTCATCTTCTTTATTATCGGTCAACTCTCCCTTTTCAAGACTTTGTTTCTTTGCTCTCATCATCCACTTTTTATGTATGTCTTCTGTAAAACCAATTCGATCGTGACACGGTAATGAAGCCATCTCCACTCTTGCGGCTTCCCGCTCTATAGCCTTGATCAGGGTTGGTGCAGGAGAAGAAGAAGATAGCGACAGCTTTTCTAACAATGGCGATGGCTTGGAGATATAATTTGATGAAAATATTTTAAAATATTTGCTTAAATTAGTTTTCCTTGATTCACTGGTTTAAACAAAACTTAAGTTACTGAACTTTTTGGAAAGATAACAAAAATTGAATTAAAAAAATACACACACAAAGCAAAGCCAGATACATTTTCTATACCACGCTTCCGATGCAGCTCTCGACTGCAACTTCAGCAAACTAATCAGAATTGAAGTGTTTAGAAAAAGTATAACTAAGTTAAACTAAAAATTTATAATTCATGAAAACAAAATCAAAGTGAAACTAATTTTCTCTTTTTTTGAAAGAATTAGACGGATATGAGAGGAAACAAAGCTTAAATGGGGCACATGCAGCAAAGTTATTAGGCAGTACTGTCTTTGTTTAGGGCCGTAAAATTAGGCCTTTTCCACTTTAGCTCAAGCTTTATTGGGCCGTAACGATTTGAGTGGACGGACTTTAGGTAACCCATCACAATCCGATTTAACCCAAATGGTATTCTAGTGCTAGTACTAGGCTCTACCTTGCTACTTCTCACCATTCTTTTTTTTTTTTTTGAGTCAAAACCATCCAAGTGGATGAGAGAATTATTCACGACTCCTCAACCCTATTTAAAAGTGGTAAAACTACATGATCGGGTTTGGGTAAACCCAATATACAAATGAAACCTTTTTGGGATTTCTGTGACAATTTGATGAGGTGGAGAGTGATTCCTGCAAAGCCGTACTTCTACTCCGCCTCGGGGTGGCATGAACTACTAAAAACAAGGATACATCGTAAGAATTATATAGGTCTAATATCCAAGGGTATCTAACTACCTGGCAGGTATAATATCCTTAACTCTGCAGTATAGAAATACTCAGAATCTACAGAGTTTATGCACAGAATTGCCATTAGTAAGCCGTCAGAGCTACAAATGACTTGGATTTCTCCTCTACTGTATTGCACAGACCGAGGCCCAAAGGGTCTTCTCTCCCGCCAGTACGGGTTAGGAGGGACATGACAAACAAATAGGCAAGGATACTCCAAAAATTAGTCAGGATAGTTTTGCAAAATGACTCACTTCAAAGCTTATCCCTCTAAAAAACAGATATATGTATATTAATATTTGTACTAGAGCAATTCCAACCAATCCTGGTTTGATTGGCTGACGGCCAAATATTGGACAAAGCAAATGCAATTTAACACAATATAAGCTTAAAACTTAATCGGTCTACAAATCTAGAGACAGTATCGCCAACAGTAATTATTCAAACTATTTTGATTTGGATTTCTCCTAACTGTGCAAACTAGATCTGAAACTAATCAAAGTTTTGCTGAGTAAAAGGACCCGTCAGAAAACTAAAATTAGCAAATCACATTAAATCTCATATTTTAGTACAAACATCAATACACATATATCTAAAAAAACAAGACAATAAATTTTATAAAAGGAAAAAAGAAGTAAAACCACCTCTTCGATCTAATGGTGCCAGATCCATGGAAGCCTGACCGATCCATTGCCCGACCCGACTGTTGACCTGACCCGGCTGCTATGATCCAACCCGAACGCTCTGACCCAGCCGGACCGGTCCGACTAGGCCAACCGAACCAGATTTGGCTGGATCGAAAGCAGAGATCGCCATCGTCGCGCCATCTGGACAGCATCGCGTTGCCGGAGCAGACTAAGACTCACCTTCGAGGTCGCCGTTCGGTGGTTCTGGATCCGTTGACTGCGTCGGCCGTTGAACTCGCCTTCAAGGTTGCCGTACGGTGGTTCCGGACGTTGACTGCATCGGCCGTACCCTGGACGCGGTTGCGACCCGATCCAAGGGGCCAATCGTGATTCGCCGGAGGAGGGCACCAAAGTTGAGCAAACATCGGAAATCAGAAATCAAATATGTTGTTTGTCGATAGAAAAAGGGGGTTTTTGGTTTAGGGGTTAGGAGGGGTGGTTTAGAAGTTTATAGGTTAAGGGGTGGGAGGGGTGACCAGCTCGGCGGCGGAGCGCCGGCGGTCACCCTGCCAGGTTTTAGATCTGGGTGTGGGGAAGGGGCACTGTGCGGGAGAGAAAAGGGAGGGAAAAAGTTCTAATGTGGTGCTAGACAGTTATGTCTTTTACTTCTCACCATTCATTGTACTACCATTTGCATGTTTGCTCACCAATATCAAAATCAAATTATATTCTCGACTTAGATATCGACAACACATTATTTAAATTAATTGTTGCAAGATCATGTTCAACCTATTCTCAACCATTTTAACATATTATAATACATTTTGGTTTAATTCATCAACTCTTAATTCCAACAGCGGAGTTAGAAATTAACAATAGAATAAGTGGCAGTGCAGAGCGACAGTGACGCTACAACGATATTTAACCCAGAAACTACTATTTACATGGTTATCAGGCGGATCTGATGACTGGTCTAGCTAAAAAATAGATCCTCAGTTTTTCAGTTTAACTCGACATCATATTTCCTTATAATTCTACCGTTCTTTTCGTTAGTCCAATTCAGTATTTTCGGTTTCAATACATATACATGATTCAGATTCACATTAACGGGACAGGGCTAATTGAACCACTATATATTCAACACGTGTCTAGTTGAGACTTGATAAGGGAGGAGATGATTGCTAACCCACAAACAGACCAATATAATGGATGCCCAACTCAATCACTTCATGTCAAACAAACCCCAATCAAATTGCTCTTATCATCTCCACAAACAAGAAAATGTTTGCCATATCAGTGGCACTGTATTGAGATTGAACAAATGTGGTAGGACCCAAGCATCCAATACAAAACCCATGATCATTTATATAGGTACTGACTAATCTATTAGATTGCGTATAACAATATTCATAATTATTTATCGTCGGAAATTTATATATTAAAATTGGTTTAAATGATTAAAAAAAGATTAAAGTAATTTCATTTTAAATCGGAAAGTATTAATTCTTATCAAACAACGATAATTTAAGTATAATATTGAATTTTAAAATAGACGTCAATCCGAACTGTCATGTAATTCTGTCATTGCTTATCAGTTTCTTCACAATGACCACACAATTATTCATTTCTCATAACCTTAACGAACATGAACATGATAAAATCAGAATTAGACCATGGGATTAAACGAGATATTAAGGAGATAATATGCAGAGGAATTAGGACAAAGTTTTTATATTTTGTGGATGATAAAAATGAAAAGGACAAATCGGGAAAAGTGAGGATTGGATGGTGACCGTGTAGAATTCAACACGTGGAATTATGGGGTTTGCCGGCACTGTGCACAAAGACAGAACACAGAAACAAAAATAAAAAGAGAGCAAAACAAACATAATAAACTTTGCTTCCTCAACTAATTACAAGTTAATTTTGGTTTAAATTTTGCTCAATAATAGTTATATTAGTTGCTTTATGGAAGGAAAGTGAAGCGATAGCATAATGGAGATACACAAACATAACTTTCAAGTCGTTCCTGTAATTATTTATTTTAACCTCTAGTTAATAACTTTTCTCAACACTGAAGCACGGTACTAAAAGAACATGTCATATATAATATTTTCTTTTACCGATGCCTCACAGCTTAGATACATATAGTTCAAATGACATTTTCAACAGATGTAGGTTGACAACAGGGAGTCAGATGTCTATAAATTACGTTTTTTCAAAATATTAAGTGTGATACACCAATAAGTATCGAAATATAAGATTTAATAGTTTAGTTTTCTATGCAAGGTTCTAGTATCTACATTGTATAAGGTTGAGAAGTTCATTGAAAAAGTTAGAAGTCGCATTCACCAAATAGAAAGCAGACCCCTATAATAGATTAGGTTTACTGGGTTGCATTGCCAATAGTTTAGTCATTTATCAAATTTGGAGTTACTTAAACCTAATGAAAACATGTCTTAAAATTTGAAAATGTCATAAACCATCAAATTCTGACTTTTAAACCTGAAGTTTTTGATGATTGTGTTAATTTTATAACGTATGATACACTTTTCATGTAAATTTACTTTGGTATTAGCTCAATGAAAAGTACGTGTAGTGAAGATTTAGTATCATGAACCTGAGAAACACTACTAAGACTAAAACTTGATATTAAAGTATATATACTTTGGAGACATAATTATACAATTGTGATCAATATATTTTCATTGCTTAATGAATTTAAATTTATTTGAATGTTAGTGATACTTTTTAACATAATGTCCATAAAATAGTATTGATATAAATGGTTTGTTAAGTCAAAACTTGAAAAATGTCATAAAACATCAATTTCTGACTTTTAAACATGAATTTTTTGATACTTATGTTAATTTTATTATGTATACTACATTTTTCATGTATATTTACTTTGGTATTATCTCATTGAAAGGGACTTGTGTAGTGAGAACTTTAATATCAAGAATCTAAGAAATATTACTAAAACTATAACTTTTTTACTTAATTATATATACTTTGGAAGTTATAACTTGCTACTTAATTATATATTCTTGGGAGACAAAATTTCGTTGAATTTTTTTTCCCACGAATAATAATAACTAATTTAAATGATTTTTATATACACTAACCCAGTTGAGTTCAATTAGTTAAAGTCAAATCCTTTTATGAACACTAAAAATTAAATTGAAATCAAAAGGCAAGTGTTGTGCCACTGTTTCGATTATTTTCTGCATGGAACTTTTTATTCGAATCATACCATTAATACCAATGTTCTTTTTTGAAAAATATCAATATTGAAAACCAATGATATATGTTTAAATTAAATTTTAAAAAGTATTTAGTCGATCATTAAAATTATGTTAAAATTGATGGGTTCATATGATGATGCCTTTTCTAGAATCATCTCTCATCCGCCCTCAATTTCATCGGGTAATATCTTTGTGAATTGTTGATAATAAATATCAAGTATTATTTCTTTTACTTGGTTTGGGGTTTTTGTTGTTTTGGTTCCTCTTCACCGGTCTTTTCTTATTATTTTGTTAAGTTCAAGTCTTTCTTTTTCATTAGGACAATTATCTTATTCTAAGCATGGCCTTTAGATCCTTTCTACATGGTTCATAGTAAACTAATTTGATTCTTCAGATCATTTTTGCGAGGTCGCAGGCAAAAGAGAAGAAAAATGCATTGGACAGAGCTTATGCAGTATTGGTGGGGTGCTTGACAAAATGGAGTTGTGTGTCTGAGTTCCAAGTATGATAGATCGATTAGTGCTGCTATTTTGGATCAGTTTACTAGGATTGTTTTTCATGCCATGTAAAAACAAATCTTGGTTGATCTCTTTTTCCACTTCAATCTGTTAGATCTAGTCTTTGATGATTTGTGAAAGTACGGGAGGTTTAATATGGATGTCAAAAATGGTTATTCACATTCTCTGGCTACTAATTTGTACAGGAGATGGGAGGACGACTGTGGATGCTAAAAATTTGTAGAAAATTTGGACCTTTTTCATGATAGTGCTCTGCTTACACAACACCTGAGCTCAATGTTATTACTTATTCCTGTTATTGATTAGGTTATTCGGTGAAATCTTTTTGAACGCGATATTATCTATGTATTTGAGTTGTTACACAATTTAAGTTCTCTCATTTGCTTATTTGTGAGCAATTGAACCGTTTACGTCATTATCATTAATATGATGGATTTGTTTATGATCAAATTAGGGCTTGTTTAGTACAACTTATCTGAATATTTTTCCAGTTCAGTTCAGTATTTTTCGATTCAGTTTAGTATTTTTTCAGTTCAGTTCAATTCAGTTCAGTTCAGTATTTTTCAATTCAGTGCATTGTACTTTAAAAAAAATTAAACAAATTAAATGTTAATAATTCAACACAATTCAATCCAGCATAGAGAAAATATAATTTATTTCAATTCAGTTCAACGAAAATATAATTTAATGATTTTAAGTTCATGTTGAAAATCCAGTTCATTTCAGTTAGTGTAGTCCAATTCAGTTCAGTCGGTTCCATTCAGTTCAGTTCTATTTTATAGTTTTTGATAAACTACAATCTCATTTAGTTATATCAATCCATTGATCGTTTTCTTCAATTCAGTTCAATGAAAATATAATTTAATGATTTGAAGTTCATATTGAAAATACAGTTCATTTCAGTTAAGTGTAGTCCAATTTAGTTCAGTCGGTTCAATTCAGTTCAGTGTAGTTTAATTCAGTTCTATTTTCTATTCTTGATAAAATACAACCTCATTTAGTTATATCAATTCATTGATCGTTTTCTTCAATTCAGTTCAATGAAAATATAATTTAATGATTTTAAATTCATATTGAAAAATCCAGTTCATTTCAGTTAATTATAGTTCAATTCAGTTCATTTTAGTTAAGTGTGGTTCAACTCGGTTCATTTCAGTGAAGTGTAGTCCAATTCAGTTCACTCAGTTCAATTCAGTTATGTTTTATATTCTTGATAAAATACAACCTCATTTAGTTATATCAATGCATTGATCGTTTTCTTCAATTCAGTTCAATTAAGTTTAGTTCAGTATGATTCAGTTTAATTAAGTTAATTGGATTGGTCAAATTAAGTTTAGTTCAGTATGATTCAGTTCAATTCAGTTTGAGTCAGTTTAGAATTGATGAAATATGATTTGATAAACATTTTCTAATTAAATTGTATCAATGCATACTTTTGTAAGTTCAACTTAATTAAGTTTGGTGCTAATAAAATTTGACTTGATAAAATATAGCACAATTTGGCTACATCAATTCAGTTCAATAAAGTTCAGTTCAGTATACTTCAGTTCAATAAATTCAGTTCACTATATTTCAGTTCAATTATGTTTAACTTTCTAGGATCATGATGAAACATAAATTCGATGAAATTTAGCTAATGTCGATGTAGTGATTTGTTTCTTCAATTCCGTTTTGTTCAATTAAGTTCCATTCAATATACTTCAATGGCTTGTTTTTTAATAAGAATTTTGAATATACATATACATTATATAAAAGAATCAAATGTATTTTTCAGTTTAATTCAATATTTTTCAGTTCAATTCAGTTCAATTTAGTATTTTTCAGTATTTTCAATTCAATTCAGATTAGTTCAGTTTAGTTCAGATGTATTTAACAAGCCCTTAGTTTCTCAGATTTTGAGATGGAGTACCGATATTATATGTGGCTGATAACTGATTCACATCACTGTTTGAATGATATATAGGCGAGATAGTGACACATTATTTAATCACTTACAATTTTTTGTGTATTTTTTTTAATTATAAAAAATAATCTCAAAACCACTTTGACATTTCAAGTTTTTGCTGTAATTGTTACTGTTACATCAATTATTTATCCAAATCCTCTAATCTATTACCTTATCATTATATAAACGTTATCCATAATATGATTCTAGGAATATGTTTTTTGCAAATTCATTTATAGAGATTGTCAAATTCAATTATACATATGGGAGGGTTTTATTCACTTTCTTATTTTCACTCATCTTTTTACTCAAGATCACAATCGTTTTCCTCTAATCTAATCTAATGATAAGAATTAAATCATCTATTTACTAATTTTCATCATTAATTAATTATGTATATTTTTCCCGCCCTTTTTAAAACTCTTTTCCTTCACCTCACCGATGAGATTTCTTTTCTCCATTCCCGTCACTGTCTCAAGACCACCACCACCGACGGCTACCGCCTTTCCCTGCCGATCACCACCACCCCTCATCGATAAACCCTATTAACAGAATGCAGAACCAAACATTCAAGCAGAGGATACCCTTTGTTCAAGTACAGCTCTGAGGGCTCATTTTTTGGTCAGCTTTGCATGATCTCTTCCTGCAATTACCAAGGCTGGTTGAATATGGGTATTGAGACAGAATAACATAGGGTAGTACTGTCCCGTCTTGAAAGGGTATATATTTTCACAATTATCAAGCCTCATGTGCTCAAAATGAGGCAGAATAACAAAGACAAGGATAGTTTTGTTAGGGACGATTGTCCCATCTTTTCTTGTCGATTTTGTTTCCTCTGCCTCTGCGATTTGTGAAGAAAAGATGATATCTTCTGCTTTATTTTTTCATTTATCTGTTACCTTTTTTAAAGTGAAAAAACACCAGAAATGTTTTGTGATTGAACGTCAAGTTAGGAAGGAGACAGAAAGGGAGCCAGACGAGTGAATTAACTCTGGCGCACCGCCCAAAATATAAACTTGAAAACTATACTGCAGGTTCCTTAGTCTTTTTATTTTGCTTATTGTTGTGCGGAATATGAGAAAACAGCAAACTAAACGTAAAAGGAAAAATAAGAACACAGAGATTTACGTGGTTCACCAATGATTGGCTACATCCACGGGAAGGAGACAGATTGTATTAGATAGGTAACCAGATTACAATGTTCCTATCGTCTAATACCCAGAAAACAGTACAAACTAGGTTGCGGCAAGTGAAAGAGTCTTATAGAGCCTCTTTCACTAAATCCTAGGTACTGGGCCCGAAAACACACTTTTGGCCCAAGTCACCAACACCTCAGTAGAGAGGTAACCCGTACCGTTGGACCGGGGGCGACTCCGCCCCCCGGACCCCCAAGGCCAGGGTGCGCTCCGCCCCCTGGACCCCCCGACTCGTTGACCGGGCAGCGAGACCCTGTGCTAACTCGCAGTAGCAGCTATTACGGCATTCAAGGCATATACCAACACTTATATATGACTATGAATTTGCTTATCAGTGAAGGGTGGTGGTGATTGGTCGGGAAAGGCGACGGCAGCCGTCGGTGGTGATGGTCGGTAATGGAGAAAAGAAATCTGATCGGTGAGGTGAAGGAGAAGAGTTTTAAAAAGGAAGGGAAAGAAAAAACATAATTAATTAATGATGAAAATTAGTAAATAGAAGAGTTGGATTAGATTGGAGTGAAGGGTTGTGATCTTTAGTAAAATGACGAGTGAAAATAAGAGAGTGAACGGAACCCCTCCCATATATGTATATATAACTATCAATTCTAGTCATTCAGTTTTACAGTAGGGTCTGCATCATTAGATATATAGAAGCCATCTTCTTTGATTGTCTAGTAACATTTAGTTCCGCTATAATCTTATCATTGTACGATAGTCAAAAACAGCAAATGATCTTTGTTTGTCGTGCCACAAAAAATGACAATAATATTTTGTTTGTGTAATAACGTTAAACCTAAAATACCAATACCATTCTTCTTGTGGGGCGAGATTTCTATATTCTAAATCGTTGTCTCTAGACCAGCAATGATCCCGTGTACTCTCTGACAGTAAGTTCTTCACATAAATTTCGAGGTTGTGGATTCAGTCGATAACACAATCAAAGTTAATAGAAAAGATAAAAGTAAGACAATGTAAATTATACTATTTGCACTAGTCATTTTGAATTTCTCATAGTCCTAGTAAACTTATTTCGGAATGATTTATAATATAATGGACACAATAAAAGTCAACAAAGTTTATAATGCCAACAAATAGAGTATTTAATGACATTGACCATAAGTGATAACTCAATAAATTCATCTCAACTAAAGTCATTTGCACGTATTATAATCAAACACATTTTTATATATATACTGATCAGTCAAAATATTATAAATATACACTAAGTGTGTAGGTTGTCGGGCTAGTTTTAGTTCACTTCCGATCAACCGAAAACCGGACGGAAGAAGTACAATTTATGCAGATTATGCTGGGTAAATAAAATAAGCCACAACCTCATATGTTACCAAATGACATTCTTGTAATATAACTAAAAGAATGCTCAAAATACTTTTTACAAGAATGTCACTCTAAAGTTTGGACAATTGCTTGAGAAGAGTCATTTTCTGTAAAATCACAAAATATATAAAAACTATAAATGAGATTCTTACATGCATTTATTTAATGTCAATTCCAGTCATTAATTTTAACTGGAGGATTTATATTATTACATACATAGAAACCATCTTCTTTGATTGTCCAAAAACATCTGGTACCGCAATAATTTAGCATCAGACAGTTGTCAAAAACAGCGAATGATCTTTGCCTGTTACCCCACCAGAAATGACAATAAAATTTTGTTTGTACAATAAATTTATAATTAAAATACCAAGACCACTCTTCTTGCGGACTAAGATTTCTATATCCTAGATCATTGTCTCCGGACCAACAATGACCCCGCGTGCTATCTGGCAGTAAGTTCTTCACATGAACTTCGGCGTCGTGGCCCTTGACGATAACATAATCAAAGGTCAATAGAAAAGATAGAAATAAGACTATATAAATTGTACTATTTGCACTAGCCATTTTGAACTTCTCCTAGTAGGTAGTAAATTTATCTGCAACATTTGTTAATGATATAGGTAGGCATAATAAAAGTCAACCAAGTTTTTAATGTCAATAAATAGAGTATTTAATGACATTGACCACAATTGATGACTTAAAAAATTCATCTCAATTAAAATTAATGGGTGATTGTATTTGCACCACCCTAATTGCTATATACACCCACCTGACCCAATTTACTAAAATTAATGTGCATTAATAACTATCTTCATTACCTTTGTATTATTCAATTTCTCTTTTTTTTTCATCCAGCATTTTATTTAATTACCATGTGATTTACTTAAAAGCCTTATTATGCAAGAAATAGACATGTTATTAAAAATTCTACCGTTTCTACATTATTTTATTATATAATTTTACTTATTTATAATTTTACATCATTTAAACTATTCACTATACATTTTTTTTTGATTAAAACCACTCAAGGAGTGGAGGGATATTTATTAGGTTCCTTAAACCTTAAAAAAGACCAAGAAAGGCCTATAGTTCTTACTGCCCCAAAAGGACAGTTACAATAAGAAGAGCCATAGGCTCTTGGAGCATAGAAATGCTCCCAAAAAGGGGATGAAAAAATAGAATGGCTAAGCCACACCCTAAAGTGTCTAATAAACCACCACTCCAGAGATTGAAGCCTGTTAGAGAATTGCACAACAAAACTCAAAGCGGCACCAAAATTGAAGTGGGGAGAATAGATACACTGATCAAAAAATTGCAGCATCTTCACTCCATCACAGAGAAGAGTGTAAAAGCAGGTAGTAATGACATGCTTCACTACAAAGCTGTCCAGATCTTCTGAAAGATGGTTCCAGGCTGGTGTTGTGTCCAGATCTGCAAAACATATATACATATCAGTAGCATCCATTCTATTGGATTCTAAGGGAGGGTGTACCCCATTTGTCAAGAAGGAGCTGACCTTGTATCTGCTTACTAAGGTCTGAGTATCTTAAAGCTGAGGTGATCTGCTGACTGTATGCCAATTTTGCAATTGCATCAGCAGCTGCATTACCTTGCCTTCTGGTGTGGACAATGTTGGTGATGTTACTCATGGAAGAAGCAAGTTGAAATACTTTCCAAGGAGCTGTCAGAGGATTTCTCATAGCTTTTATGGCCAGTAGGCAATCTGTCTCTAGGGTATAAACAGAAGAGAGTAATCTCCCCAGTTCATCACCCTTCTGAATGGCTAGCATTTCAGCCTGCAGGGGTGATTCAGCAGCTATGTATCTACAATATGCTGAGATAAAATTGCCCTCATTGTTTCTAATGACAATTCCTATCCCTGCATGGTTAGACTGGTGCCAAGAGGCATCAGTATTTACTTTGAAACCTAAAACTGGTTTTAACCATTTTACAGCAGAGATAGTAGGCTGAGGAGGTCTAGTATGCAAAGGTAGAAAGCCAAGGCTACAAAGATCTCTGTCAAACTCAGATATAGCTGGGATGGGTCTGGCAGCATAGATTGTAAAAACAAAGTCCTTTATCTGCTTTTGCATTAGAGTAGGGGAAGGTGCAATGTTATCAAAGAGATAGCCATTTCTGACTTTCCAGAGGGTCCAAACAATGATACTAGGGATAGTGGTGAAAAGGTTAGTGTGTAATTTAGTTGATCCTTGATAGGACCAATAAAAGGAGAGTCTATCCCATATAGTTGAGTAATCAGTGTCTGCAATACCAACCATTGAATGAAACACAGACCACATTTGAACAGCCAGATAACACTTATTAAAATAATGCTCCAGAGAGTCACTGTTCATGCAAAATGGACATTTAGATGGCAAGTGAAAACCCATTCTGACTAAAACATCTGGAAAAGGAAGGAATCCATTGATCATTTTCCATAGAAAAATGCTAATATTTTTTTGGATCCTTGAGTTCCATAATTGAGACAGAGATTGAGCCACAGGCCTGGTATGAGCTACTGCATTATATGCAGATTTAAACGTAAAATTTCCAGTACTGCTAGGCATCCATATCAATCTATCATCTCTGTCAATAGTGCATTCAATATTCTGAACTAGATTGAAAATGTGAGCAGGCAAGACAGATAAATCATTAATATACTCAGCCTTATTATCACAGAAAGACTTTAAAGTGCAGTCCATAGGTATAAGAGAGTTCTCAGGCTCCATATAATCACATAAAGGACCAGATGTAGACCAGTTAGAAGACCAGAAACTGCATTTACCATCACCAACAATTACAGTGGAAAGACTCTCAGAGATAAAATTGACAGATTGAATTCTTTTCCATGTAGGGGAGGATTTATATGAAGGGGGAAGAGCCCAGAGGAATTGTGACCATAGACTACTACCAGACTGGAACTTCCACCATTATTTAATAGAGCAAGTCTTAATAATAGTATGAATGGATCTGATCCCAAGACCATTTTGGCTTATTGGATAACACAAATCTGACCATTTTTTCCAGACTTTTTTAGGTTTCAACTCAATTTCCCCCCCAAAAAATGTAGAGAGTGCCTTTTCAACTCTTTTAACTACAACAATAGGAGGTTTAAGGACACACCAGATATGCTGAGGGATAGAGTAGATACAAGAGTTGATCAGAGTGAGTTTACCTCCTGTAGACAACCAGATATTTCTTCCAGTTGGATACTCTGTTCTCAATCCTCTGAAGAAGTGGGAGGAAATGACAGATCATGGCTCTTCCAGAGAAAATAGGTACTCCAAGGTATGTGAAAGGCATAGATCCCTGCTTCATTCCCAGAAGTTCCTTCACCTGTCTCAGTTTACTGTTAGAAGCATGCTTCCCAAGAAAAAATTCAGATTTTTCAAAACTGATTTTTTGACCAGTTGTCTGTTCAAAAATCACCAAAAAAGCTTTAATCCTAACGAGATTAGATTTTTTGGCTGTAAGAAAAATGATGGTATCATCTGCATAGCTTAAATGGGAAATGGGAGAGGGACCCCTGGGAATGTCAAAATATTGAATTTTACCTATGGAGTACACATAAGACAGGCTTCTAGTAAAACATTCTGAGAAAATGTTAAACAGATAAGGGGAAAGGGGGTCACCCTGCTTTATACCTTTGGTAGCCTTAAAAAAGCCATTTGGCTTACCATTGATTAGCACAAAAAAATGAGCATCTCTAAGGTTTTTCATAACATTATGTACAAATTTACCATGAAAACCAAAATGCATGAGAATAGTATTTAAATATGCCCAGCTAACTCTATCAAAAGCCTTCATCAGATCCAATTTAATCATGCAATTAGGTGTTCTATTTTTTCTATCCAGAAACCTAACTAACTCTTTTACATATAGAACATTATCAGAAATGTCCCTGTTATGCAAAAAGGCAGATTGATTAGGGGATATGATTTTTTTCATGAGAGGTTTTAATCTCTCCATAAGAATTTTAGATAAAAATTTATTTACACAGTTAGAGAGACTAATAGGCCTAAAATCAGAGAAAGAAGAAACTACTGGTTTTTTGGGAATTAAAGTGATCCAGGTGGCTGCTATACCAACTGGGATCTGAGAGTGACTCATAAAATCATGTACATCATCTAATAAGTCCTCTTTTATTATTTCCCAACTTTTTGTAAAATTTTTTGAAGAGTATCCATCTGGACCAGGGCTACTATTTTTATTGAGATTAAAAATAGTAGCCTTGAGCTCTTCCATTGTAACTGGTTGGATAAGTGTGATGTTATCTTCCTCAGTAATTAATTTAGGAATTTGGCTTAAAAAATGGTCATGAAACAGACCATTCAAATTACCCACTGGTTCAGATAAAAGGTCTGTAAAGAAGTGAACAGCTTCAGCTTCTATTTCAGGCATATTATCTAGCCAAATTCCATTTGCATTCTGAATCTTAGTTATACTAAGACCACTGTGTTTTTCCTTTACAGTATTATGGAAAAACTTTGTGTTTTCATCTCCCTCTTTAAACCAATTCACTCTGGATTTTTGTTTCCAAAATTTATGTTGCTCTTTGAGGGATCTGAGGTGGATTGCTCTTAGTTTTTTCAGCTTAATAAGCTCATCTATTGAGTTATCAGCATCAAAGACAATTTCTTGCAATCTTAGGTCTTCAGCTGCCCTTGACACATTAGAGTCAATATTGCCAAAGACAGCCTTGTTCCAGTTTTTGATGGTGGTTTTGAGCCTTAGCAGTTTGAGAAAAAATCTCAACATGCCAGATTCAGAAAGGGGGAGATTCCAGTCTTCATTAATTAAAGGAAGAAATTCCACCCTATTAAACCATGCATTAATGAACCTAAAGGATCTAGGGGATGATGGAGTGCTACTACCTACAGTAAATAACATAGGAGCATGGTCAGAGGTCCCTCTATTTAGAATTTGGATAGATGAAGTTGCGAACCTAACTAACCAGTTCTGACTAGCAAGACCTCTGTCTAATTTTTCAGTAGTTGCATGTATTGATCTATTATTGGACCATGTAAATAAATTACCAACAGTATTTATCTCTAGCAGTGCAGAAGAGGAAATAAAGTGATTAAAATCTAACATGCTCTTATTACATGGATGTGCAGGACCCTTATATTCAGAAGGTGAAGCTACAGTGTTAAAATCACCAATTAGGAAGGAGTCAGAAAGGTCTGTATTAGCAAGAGATTCCATAAAAATTCTCTACCTGGAACAGTTCTAAGAGCATAAACAAAAATACCTACCATAGAGGCATTTAATCTAGCACTAAAAATATCTACAACAAAGAATTGTAAATGATCCTGTTTAAGGGTTATTGTCAGATTATTGTTCCACATAAGCCAAATCTTACCACTCAGAGAATAGGTTGAATTGGCAAAGTGTAACTTTCTTCTGAAAACATCACATTTATGATTTTGATGCATAGGCTCAATAAGACATAAAAGATCCATTTTATGTTCTTTAATTAAATCATGCAGTCTTTCAATAGAGGTTCTCATCCCTCTAATATTCCAGACAAGATATTTGATTTTTAAAGTTGTGTTTGACATTAAAAAATATCTCTGGAGCTTTTTGACCTAGTAAGAACCTTATTAGGTGATGGAATTTTTGAAATGGTTTTTGAAATGTTTTGTGTTGTGGACTTCCTATTAATTTGAGTGAAAAAAGTTGCAAGCTTAGTTTTGTCACCAACTGGGGTTGAGGATGAACTTACAAGCAACTGTTGATCAGGCAAATTATTAGGAGTTAGGTCAGAAGAGGGAACCTGAGTAGTAGAAACAGCATTATCATCATCTTCAGATGATACTGAAGAGAGGTCATAATCAGAAGGATTATCTACTTCTTTTTGGCCCTTGTCAAGCTCCAGTAGTGGCAGGAACCTGTTACTTGATGCTCCCTGTGAGAGATATAACTTGTTAGGAGATAAAGAGAAATCAACTAGTTGAGAAGCCTTACCAGTGCCAATCATGAGGTCATCTTTGGCATATGTGGAGGGCCTAATTATTATAGGGCTAGGAAGGGAGAAAGGAGGGGTTTGAGGGTTATCCTGAGCTGGGGGGTCTTTTAGGATGGTGACAGAGATCACAGGTTGAGGAGAATTTTGGGAGGAGGAGATTGTCAGAGTGGGAGAGGAATGTGTAGGCACAGAGATAGGGGGGTGGGAAGTATTGGAAAGAGGAAGGGCTTGAGACATTCTTTGTTTGTGTTTCTGCTTTGACAGTGTTGGAGGATTGGGGAGTGCAGCTTCCCTATCTTTGGTAAGGGGAGAAAAACCAGAGGAACCAGCAATGTCAGTAGCCTGATGGATGATGTTTGGAGCAGTGGAAATAGTAGTGACAGCTTGAGGTGCAGCTTCATTCATTATCTGTTTGTCACCAGTTTGGAGAGGCTTATCAGGGAGCTTTGTCTTTTCAGGGAGCTTGATTTCAACATACTTTTTCCTGTCTGAATCCACATTAGGCCTCAGTTTCTGCATCTTACGTAATTCAGGATGGAGGAAGCCACAGACAGTGTCATGATGTCCTATCATAGAGCAGTGATGACAATAACTAGGAACATTTTCGTATTCAATTGGAAATCTCTCAATGTTCCCATCCTCAATCCCTAGTTTGATATGAGGCTGTAACTTTTTCCTAAGATCTATTTCTACACATAGCTTTATGACATTAGGCCTAGTAAGAGCCAGTGTAGCAGCATCCATCTTTATAAAGGTCCCAATTTCATCACCAATGCATTTGATCATTGTATGGTTGAAATAGAAAAAGGGTACCTTTCTAATTATCACCCAGATTGGGACAATGGAAGACTCAGCCTCTGGACTGAAATCCAGTGTCCACTTCAACACCTTCATCTGAGATCCGGCCAGATTCCAGTAGCCTTTAAGCCAGCATCTTCTGTAATCTTCTAGGTCATCGAAACGGATCAGTATATGCCGGAAATCGATGGAGCCGATCTGGTATTTGCCGGTGAAATCTGCTGATCGGAAAGCTACATGCAACCTGTCCATCGACGGTTTCCCTCGGGAAAATTTCCCAATCAGAGCATTTGTATAGTGTCCGGCAAGAGTTTCAGCCTGCTGTCTCGTCACAATACAGGCAATTTCTCCTCTGTGTTGATTAATAGGCGTGATTTCAGGATTATCGGGTAGAGAAGTAGCTAAAGGGGGGGATCGATTGGATAAAACCTGGGCAAAACTCTTCCCAGAGGCAAAACCACCGCGCTGAGGCGGTGGCGCCGGGAAAAAAGAGGCCGTTATCTAGCCGTTATTGCCGGAAAAGTGAAATTCTGTAGAGAAAAAAGCCGTTTTTGGTGAAATTGAGGCAAATAGTGAAGAAAAAGAGGAGAGAGATCAGAGCATATTGAGGAAAACAAGGAGAGCTTTTGACGAATTGAATAAATATTATTCACTATACATTTAAAATATTTCTTATATTTTGTAAGTTAAAGAATAAAATAATCCTTAAAATAAAATACACAAGTGAAAAAAATTAAACATTAGGCACAATAATTTAAAATTTCACAAAAATAATTAATGAAAAAATATTTACATAACATAATGAAACAATTCACATAATTTTGTCAAAAGTTTATTGTATTGCACTAGTTTAAGTGATACATAATTTTTATAAATTCAAATAAACTTTTTTAGTACTGATAAGTATAAATCTCTTAAACATTCATAAATTATAATTAAATTTGAATACTACCAACAAATTTAGTAAAAAAATTTGATTTATTTAATTGCTTAAATGTGTTGATAAAAAAGTGTCTAAGTATGCATTAAAAATAAATTTTGTACACAAACATTCATATACAATAAAATATTTATGTTTGACTAAAAGGTAGGTGGAAATAACATTCTTTCTATTTATACCACGATGACCCACTAACCTTTTACAATTACGAGGTTATTTACACCTCAGGGTGGTGTAAATAGCAACACCCAAATTAATTTGCACCGTTTAAATTTCTAATTTGTTATGTTTAACTTGTTAAAAGACTAGAACACAGATCCCGCATACCTTTAATAAATTTGTATTGTTATTGTTAACACTAACTAGCATGACTGGACCGCGCGTTTTTGCGCGGTGTATTTGAAGTACTTTTGAATGTAATACTTATTGGTGATGTTATTCAAACACAACCTTAGTTAGATAATGAAATTGATAGCATGAAGAAAGAAAATTGCAATGAAATAAGGTTATTAATTTATAATTTAATAAACACTTTAATACATTTTAATTTAAAGTATACCTACTTATTTTTACAACGTTTTTTCATACGATTAGTCAATAACTTACGATTCTTTTATGTTTTGTGTAATCTGTAGGTAATCTAATTAGGTAGAGTAAATGTACACGTCTGTCAAACCCAATATTTATCGAAAAAAACAAATCATTTACTTTCATCATCCATTAGTACGTATTAGTAAATGAGCAGTCCGGCCGAAACTCTTCGATAGGTTTACGTCTTTCTCTCTCTAAAATCTAAATGCTCTCACCTCTCTCTAAAACTTTCCCCTCTTTTCCTACCGTTACCTCCTTTTTCCTGTCAGTTATATAGCTAATGGTCACAAAACGGCCGAAAACATGTCGGAACCGCCGCAGTCCCGCGGCGGAGCCACCGCGCCCCTCAATTTCTTACAAGCTCTGAACAAAAAACCCCCACGTTGTATCCCTCTCTTCCATCAAACCCAACTATTCATCCAATTTCTGAGTATAATGGAAAGATAGCTTGCATACTATCACCAGAGCAGGTCGCCGCTTTATCAGAGCATTACAGTAATGCTCTGGTCGGAAAATTCTCCCGTCTCAAGCCGTTGATGGACTTTCTGAACGAGGCATTCAAATCAGTGGGTTTCAATGGGAAGTACCATCTTGGATCCATTGACTACAAGCACTTCCTCATCAGGTTCGAAGATCCCGAAGATTTCCTGCGTTGCTGGATGAAATCCCAGTGGTCTTTCAAAGGGGCTGTCATGAAGGTATTCAAATGGACCCCTAATTTTACTCCTGATACAGAAACATCAATTCTTCCAGTCTGGATTACCATTCATAACCTGCCCATTTTCTGGTATAATGTGGCAATGCTAGAATCCATAGGAAATCAAGTTGGTAGGTTTATTAAGATGGATCAGGCAACTGCAAATCTCTCTAGACCCTCTGCTGTCAAATTATGCGTTGAAATCGACCTATTGGCTAAGTTGCACAACTCTGTGACTCTCACTATCAACCTCCAAGGTGAGGTTGCTGATTTCCCCATAGGGTATGAATTTCTGCCCCAATATTGCAAGCATTGCAAAAAACTGGGACATGAGATTCAACAGTGTAGAGTTTTGCACCCTGAAATGAAACCCCTGCCTCCCAGACACCCACTACCTAGACACATTCCTCAACCTGCCTCTAAAAACCATGTCCCTAAGCCTAGGCAGATGACAAAGGACAACCCTCACATTGCTAGCTCCTCCCAACAAGGCCAGACTCTAGAAAAACCTACCCCTCAGTATGTATATGTTCAGAAGACAGATAGCAATAACTTTCAAAATGCCTCAACCATCCAGACTCAGAACAAGGACAAACAGATCACTGATGCTGACTGATGCTACCAGTAAGCTCCGGGATACCAGCTCCTGTACAAGTAATCCGGGAAGAGCTGGAATCCTAACCCGCGGCCAATCTCTCACCTAGATCCTGCAAAATAAAGCCCCCGGGGTCACCCGAGGGTAGACGCTCCGGCGTGATGATGAAGATAGGGCTTTTTGCAGAGGAGAGAGAATATGAAGAAATACAGAGAGTATTTAAGTATGATAGAACATACCTATTACTGTTGGTCACTCCTCTATTTATAATGGTGAGGATCAGAGAGGGCTTAGGCTAAGTGGTCCTCTTCTTGTCGCACATCCGGGGTTGCGGGGTCATTATCATGTCTTTCTTGTACCCGGGTGTGTCCAAAATAGCTGATGTCATGGGAGGACCACTGGTGGGCTTGACCCTCTCTTCTCCTTTGCCAATATGTCCGCCGGGCCAGTGTATGGGCTGAGGCCCATATCACCACTAGCCCCCCGAGACCCTGGCTTCCGGGGCTTGGCCCGGTAGGCTGGGTCTCTAAAAGGAACCCAGCGGGTCACAGCTTGTATAGACCCGTATCACCACGCGCCAAGCGTGTGTTTTCAGCGTGCGCGCCTCCTTGCCGTCCGCGCCCTAATTAATGCTCATTATTGCTTTTTCTCGAACGTTGAGTTTACTTTTCCCAACTTCGAGAAATTCCTTGTATCCTTCCCTATAAATATCTCATCAAAACTTCACTTTCACTTCTCATAAACAAAACATTGTCAATTTCTCTCTTCGCACCATCCTTTTCTGCTTTCACCCATCACTTTCCATCTTTCTGATATGAGCCGCAACGCTTCTGCCCCGGTAGACGATCACTCCTTAGACATTGAAGACCTTCCCCTCCCCCATCCGTCAGGCGGAAAAGAACTGATGACTTCTAAAGTAACGGTGGCTTATGGTGCCCCGGAACCTGCTGACCCGAAAGATCCCGGGATGACCCCGGTTAGCGAGGCGGTTGAGGAACTAGTGAAGAAGATGTACGTGCCGTTATCTTATTATGCGGGACTCGAGCCATTTGCCGGCGATATGTCATCCCGGGCTTGCATCCCCCGGCATCATTTCCTGCACGGGCTTACATTCCCTCTGCCTCCGTTATACACGGAGTTTTTGAAGTACTACTCCATATCTCCGGCCCAGGTGCATCCGAACGCCGTTAGCGTTATGATTGCCTTTCTCTACTCTTGTCATCAGGCCGGGATAACCGGGACCGTGGAGATATTCCGTAGCTTCTACTACCTATCCGCAACCTCCGTCCCGGGTGTGTTTAACGTCTTGCGCCGGAACAAGATAGCGGCCACCTGCTCCGGAAGGCTTGATTCCGTAAAAACAAGCGACTGGATGAACAGTTACTTCACTTTTAATGAAGAGAAATACCCAGTCCCGGGATGGAATCAGCAGCGGCCCGCGGAAATGAAAACCGCGCTTCCCCCGGCTCAATTCCGGCAAGTGTCCGAGAGCCATAACCAGATTGTTGGATTCTTCGTCAAGCTGAAGGACTATCAAAGGGTGGGGGGTTACAACTTTCCCCGGGAGGCGTATCCCGCGGAAGTGTTCACTTGCCGCCGCCTATATGCCAAACGGAGCCTTGGTAATTTTTACTTACTGCTTGTATTATTTCTTCTGTGTTCTTTTGGCTAACTGTGTTATATGTATCAGCCATATCTCCTCGAACAGCGATAGACCCACCCGGGTCGAAGTCCGTCGAGGAGGGAGGCAAGGATGCTCCCGAGAAGTTAAAGAAGACCAAGGCTGGGACCGAAAGAGCGGTCTCAGAAGCAAAGAAAAGGAAGTCCGGGGAAGACAAATCTGGGGGAAAGGTCCCCGGGGCTTCCAGTGTTGTCGGGTCAACGGGGGTTCCCCCAATCGGAAATCGCCGTTTGGCGTTTACCGTTCCTTCCTCCGGGGGCCCTCCCCACAAGAAGAAAAAGACCGAGCTTCACTCCGAGGGCTCGTCCCGGATTCCCAGGAAGGAGGAAAGGTCCACCGCCGATAGCAGCCTCGGACCGGTGAAGGAGAACAAGGAAGGCTCCTCTTCCTAGCTCGTTATTCTGGACGACTCTCAGGTACATGTCTCCCTAACCTTTGCATTTTAATTCTCTGTATGGTACATTGGTTCTAAGTATTTTTACTTGTGTAGGACCATGTCTCCAAGCTTCTAGGGTTCCCCGGGTTACGGGAAATGGTCAACCAAGCTTGTGACTCCCTGTCCGAAGACCTTTCCCGGGAGATTGACCAGTTGAGGTCGCAGAATGCCTCTTTGTACAAGGAGTTATCCGATACTCATAAGGAGCTGTCCCGTGCGAAAAAGGACGGTAAGCATGGTCAGGCCCCCGCGCAAGAGGCTCTCTGCCGGGCCTTTGTCAACCGGGTTTTCAGGAGTCGGTCTTTCGAGGAAAGGATGCTGGCTCTTTGTAACGTCTCCAACGAGGCCGCCCTGCACTCTGCCTACACATCCATCCGGGAGTACATCCCCCGGGAGAACAAGGCGGCGTTCCGGGATGCCTGGTATCGCCCGAAAGCTGATGATCGATTCAATTATGCGGCAGACCGGCTGATGAAGGAGGGCATCGACGGGATTACCCCCGGGGTGTTGTCCGTTTTCGGGGGAGCTCAGAGCGTCGATCCCCGGGATATCAATGCTTATGTTGGCGATGCTGCCAAACTTGCTGAGGACAGGGCGGATCCCGGCCCAGATGACTTGAAAAATCTTGCTGCCCTCGAGACCCCGGTGACCTCAGAAGGAGAGGATGGGGACTCTGAGGAGGATAATGACAAGTCCCCTGCCCCGGAAAAGCAGTTCAAGCCGGTGCATGAGGAAGATGACGAGGAGCAGCTGTCCCCGGAGAATGGCGAGAACCAGCAGGAGGAGCACTCTCCCCGGGACGAGGATGAGGACACCGATACTGAAGTATAACCTAGATACTTAGTCCTCTCTTTTCGTTTATTTATGTTTTCTTGTTTGATTTTATTTTGAACTATTGTTCTGCCCCGGGCTCCTCCCCTGAACCGTTCTCTTTTGTAATTCAGGGAGGGAAAAAGAGCTCCGGGGACGAGAGCGATGATTCTAACGATGTAAGAGTCCCTCTCTTCTTTTGTTTCCAAACATAACATTTATTCAAGTTTTCTTTTTAAGTTATGATTGGTTGTCGTTTTGGCATTCTTTATTCTTCCAATGTTTGTTAAGTTTGCGTTCAAATTTTCTTTCCTTTTCAGCCCCGGGATGATCCTCCCGTAACTGTTCCTTCCGGGGAGATTCCGGACACCGAGAAGTCGTGCCCCCAGTGTGAGGAGTTAGAAGAACAGCTAAGTCGCTGGCAATTAGACGACATTCAAACTCGTTATCTTTTGGTTCAATCCGGGATCGGGTCGGTAATAGATGAGTTCCCGGATGTTACTTCGCTAGTAACAAAACTTAGGGAAATATCAAATCAATTCGGGTCCCTTTCCCGGTGTCAATCTCTGGCTCGGGATCGGGTGAACACCGTTTTGGATGCAGACAAGACCATTTCGATGCTGCAAGCCGAACACGACGCTTTTAAGTCCCGTCTCAAGGAGGAGTTTGACTTGGTATGGTCCGAACTTCCGTTTTATTGCGACAAACTCAAGTGGTTGGAGAGAAGGGGCGATCCCCTCAGAAGGAATCTAATGCTGGAGAGGGAGAACCGGGAGCTGGCGGCCCGGAACCTCATCCTCCGGGAGAATTTGATCACCCTGCAACTTACCTATCATTTGACCGGGTTGCGGTTGGGTCGAGTTTCTCCCCCACTTTATACCAACTTTCCTCATGAGGTCGGGGCGCTGTTAGTACGTATGTTTCGTATGGGTTGGAATGACCCCGAGTCTCGATACCGGCCTGCTTTCGAGGAAACCGCCGCTTGGTGGCAGCGTCAAAAAGAGGGGCAATATCTCCCCCCGTCCTTGGTACTCATTCCAAGCCGAATTTCTCTTGATTTTACTGTCGAGAGGTATCTCGGATTCCGTGTTTCGGTTGATCCGGAGGAGTCTGCCCGAATAGTGTCTAGACTCCACGAAGATGTTGCCAGAATCCGGGCCTTTATTGCTTCCGAAGACGCCGCTAAAGAACAAAGGCGTTTGGCCCGGGAAAAAAGCAAAGGGAAAAGCAAAGTCGTGGCCACAAAGAAGAAAAAGTCTCCTCGTGTTCAAGGACCCGTTATCATTGGAGCTCCCCGTAGGACATCATCACCTGAGGTTTCATCCTCAGATGACGATTTCGATCCATATGCCGAAGCTGGTCCTTCAGGGGCTGGTCCGTCTAGTTCCCACCCGGCTGAGGAGTCAAGTGCCCCGGGAAATACTGTTGCTGACAATCAACCAAGTCATCCTGCCAATCAAGATGATCAGGGGTCTCCTATTAGCTGGGATGGTCCTCCTTCCCTTTGTTAGTTTAGTTTGCATAATGTAAGATTTGAAGTTGTAAATTTTGTAACCATCAATCATAAGTTAATGATATGTGTGTGTATATTATTTCCCGATACTTGTTCAAGTATTTGTTTCAACTGTTTCCCCGGGTCGCTTATTCAAGCGTGCTCGGGTTGTCTTCCGGGTGCTTGTTCAAGCGTTCCCACTACTCTTGCACTAGCCCCCCGAGCGCTTGTTCAAGCGGCCCGGATCGACTATACTTATGAAAAATATAAACTCGCAAAACAATCTTCATAAGCAAAATAATAGAATGCAAATGCGGGCCACGGGACAACCTAGGCTCAACCCTGGCCAGAGGTTCCCGTGCCGCTCTCATGCTACCGTCCTAGGCATAATCCTTGCCAGAGGGGTAAATACAGAAAATAAGTTAGGCATAGTACCTACGTAAATTTGTGATGTTCCAGTGCCTCGGGACCTTCTTCCCGGCCTTGTCTTGCAATTCATAGCTTCCACCGGGATGGGCTGCTATCACCTTATAAGGCCCCTCCCAGTTGGGAGCTAACTTCCCGCTTGCAACCTGCTCTCTCTTGTCATTCTGGCGCATCACCCACTCCCCCGGGGTGAACTGTTCCTTGCGCACCCTCCTGTCGTGATATTTCTTGACCCGTTCCTTCACCCGGGCCTCGTGCAGGGCTGCTTTTTCTCTCTTCTCTTCCAGTAAGTCTAGATCCAGCAGCCGGTCGTTCTGGTTTGCCTGGAAACTGGGAACTCCAACTTCAGCCGGGATGACCTCCTCCGCCCCGTAAACCAAGCTATAGGGGGACTCGCCCGTGGCGGAGCTCTCCGTCGTTCTGCTTTCCCATAAAACACTTGGGAGTTCGTCAACCCAGTTTCCTCTTGCTCCTTGAAGACGTGTCTTGATCCCGTTAACGAGGTTCCTGTTGGTTACTTCAACCTGCCCGTTAGCCTGTGGGTGGTAGACCGAGGTCAACTTTTGTTCAATCCCGTACTCCTTGCACCAGGATTTGAAAGGATCATTCTCAAACTGTGCTCCGTTATCTGTCACTATGAACCGGGGGATTCCGTAGCGACAAATAATGTTCTTCTAGCAGAATTTTACACAAGTACTTCCCCTAATGTTGGTCAGGGGAGCAGCTTCTACCCATTTGCTGAAATAGTCATCCGCCACTATCAAATACTTGAAGCCTCCGGGAGCAGTCGGGAAAGGGCCTACCAGGTCCAAACCCCAACGGATGAAAGGCCAAGTTCCAGATATCCCGATCATCTCCCCCTGTGACACATGGATCAAGGGTGCGAATTTCTGGCACTGTTCACAGGAGCAGACTGCTTTTTGGGCATCCTCAAACAGCGTAGGCCTATAGTACCCCGTGCACATGATCTTCCGAGCCACAGTCCAGGCCCCTTGATGACTTCCGTTGGGACCCTCATGCACTTCTTTCAGAAGGTGGCGTGCTTCCTCCCCATCCACACACTTCAGCCAAGGTTGAAGATATCCCCTCCGGATTAACTCCCCGTCAAAGACGGCATACCGAGGTGCTTTGACCCGGATTTTCCGGGCTTTTATCTTGTCATCCGGCAGCGTTCCATTCTCCAAGTACTCCAGAAGGGGTGTGATCCAGGACTCGGTTTCTCGCACCGCTGCAACTTGGCTAGGTTGCTCATATCCCCGAGTAGTTATCATCTCCATGTACAGATTCCGGTCTTGACCCGGCTTGAGCTCTGACGAGGCCAACTTACTTAGCGCATCCGCCTTGCAATTTTCCTCCCGAGGTATCTGCTTCAGCGTCACCCGGAGGAAACCTTGCACCATTAGCTTCACTGCCTCCAAATATTTCTGCAAACTTCTTTCTTTGGCCTCATACTTCCCATTGACTTGTTGGACCACGATGGCCAAGTCGCTATAAGCTTGTATAACTTTGGCACCTGTCTCCCGGGCCAGGCGTAACCCGGCAAGGAGGGCCTCATACTCGGCTTCATTGTTGGTGTTTTTAAACTCAAACTGCAGCGCATACCGATACTCCTTGCCACCGGGACTGACCAACACGATCCCGGCCCCGCTTCCCCCGGCATGGGAAGAGCCATCCACGTGCAACTTCCACTCCGGCTCACCTTCCCCCGGGGTTTCGACGGCATTGTCCGCCATCTCAACTAGGAAATCAGCCAAAGCCTGCCCTTTGATAGACTTCCTCGCCTGATAAGTGATCTCGTGCTCTCCCAACTCGATCGCCCACTTCATCATCCGGCCAGATGCTTCTGGTTTCATCATGACTTGCCGAAGTGGGTGATTTGTGAGGAATGTGATAGGGTGGCCTTGAAAGTATGGACGAAGTCTCCGGGACGCGTGCACTAGTGCCAGCAGCAACCATTCTAGTGAAGAGTAACGCGTCTCCGGTCCTTGAAGAGCCCTGCTCACAAAATACACCGGGCTCTGCACCCTTCCGGACCCTCGAACCAAGGCCGCACTTATAGCTTGGTCTGTGGCTGCCAGATACAGGAACAACTCCTCCCCCGGAACTGGCTTGGACAAGGTCGGGAGTTTCCCCAAGTGCTCCTTCAATTCCTTGAACTCTTGCTCGCACTCGGGAGTCCATTCAAACTTCTTTGCTCGCCTCAAAATGTTGAAAAAAGGCAGCTGCTTCTCCGCTCCCCGTGACAGGAATCTGCTCAGCGCCGCCAGGGACCCGGTTAAGCGCTGCACATCTTTCACCTTGATCGGGGAGGGCATGCTCAGGATTGCTTCGACTTTTTCCGGGTTCACATCAATACCCCGGTTTGACACTGTTAGGGTCGGGCATCTCACCATCCCGCATGGTTCATCCCGACCCCTCATCCTGCATGACGATCGGGCCAGACCCGACCGCAGATGGCAGCTTTACCTAACCTGACAGAAGAATCTTTCCAGACCGCCTAACGGCGCGGTCTGATCAGATCGGGTCAACTGTTTGCACCATATATATATCCCTTTCTCACAAGAGAGAGGTAAGTTAACTAAACACAATCAATCACATCCCAACTTTCCGAACAGTCTACTGACTTTAGCATCGGAGCGGGAACGGCAATTAGCCGCCCCGCCCTGACTGAGAGTCCCTTGATTCTTAGCAGGTACTCCTCATCGTGCCATCGCGACGGATCATCAAGGACGCACATTGCGACTATAACATTGGCGCCGTCTGTGGGGATATAACCAAGTATCTTAATAGCCCACGCACTGCAAATGAGCAGAGAAGGACAAGACCGCGTTACCCTCATCGACGAGGTAGAGGTCACAGATCTGGGCGACGAGGGGGCCGGAGTCCCGTTCACCCCTTCAAACCCAGCAGCCACTTCGATCTCGGCGACGCCTGAGCAGGCTTGGCACCCAGGCGCGTCCCCATCTTTCACAACGGAGGATGGTGATGTGCTCCGCCAGATACTGGAATCACAGGCTACCATCAACAAGCAGCTGCAGGAGCTGCGAGGTACGCCGCCGAAAACGCGGCGTCTTGAAGGTTTGGCAAAGACGGTCACACCGACCAAGCTCTTTGCCGAGCCTGCACGAGCTAAGCGAAAAGCCCCCATCCTCACAGAGCTGGATGATGACGGGAATGAGATTCTGGAATATTCAGACGAGGAGTGGGGAGATCCGGGCGAGAAAGAGGCCAACCCTAGGTCTCATCCTGGGGAATGGGCCATGACGTATGTTCACAAGCCAAGTGTCAAGCCGAGGGTGCCGGCGAAGCAGAGGTTGTCGGTGTTTTACGAGGCCCCGGATTGCCAGAAAAGAGGGAGCCCGTTTTCAGAGGCAATCACGGAGTTCGTCGCCAACCCTCGTCTCCGGATCCCACCAAATCTAGGTACGTATGATGGCTTGTCGGACCCAGCGGATCATTTGCATACGTTCACAACTAACATGTCAACGTACGCTACGCCCGAGCCCGTGTGGTGCAAAGTCTTTGCCACCACACTCAAGGAGGCGGCAAGGGTGTGGTTCGCCAACCTGGACAATGGAAGCATATCCAGTTTCGCGCAGCTCGAGGAACTTTTCCTCATCAGGTTCATGCAGAAGAGGAAGTTCACCAACACGACGCAGGACCTGATGAAGATACGCCACAAGGCATCATCCGGCGAGAGCCTGATGGAGTATTATGAGCGCTTCATCGAGGAAAGCAACAGGGTGGTGCACCGTGGCGAGCCGCGGTGGTTGATCGAAATCTTCATGCAAGGTCTGGATCACGAGGCTCTGGATTCGGAGCTCACCCTTCGTGCGGTACACACGCTGGACGAATTGCATATGGTGGTGGAGATGTTTCACCGAGCCGACGAGAATGCCAAGAAGAAGAAGTTGGCAATACAGAAAGAGGCTCGACCTTACTGGTCAAAACAGAAGCCTATCCAGGATGGGCAACCGGCTAAAGCAGAGAAAGCGTCATCGGTGAAGGACAGGCTAGGATCTCGAGTTGCTCAAGAAAGAGTCTTCACCCCGTTGACAAAGACGCCCAGAGAAGTCTTTTTGGCAAACCGCGACGTCATCCCACCCCCGCGTGCCATGAAGATGCCTCCCAACAAGCGAAACTTGAACAAGTTTTGCGAGTACCATGACGACCACGGCCACGACACAGAGGATTGCATCCACCTGAAGAAGGCCATCGAGTCATGCCTGCGTAAAGGGCAGTTGAAACAATTTGCTGCCACCGCCAAAGCTCACAACAAGGCGACATATGCCAACAAGAACCGCGGCCAGGATCAAGGGGCCAACAGGGCGCGTGGTAAAGGAAAGGAGGTGGCGCGGGCCGAGCGACCAGATGAAAAGAGAGCAAAGTATGAGGAGGAGTCATCACCAGAACGAGAACCAGCAAGGCGCACGAGCAATGATATACTCACTATCATAGGCGGGAATGCCGGAGGGAGCTCGGATTCACAAAGAAAGGCTAGATGCAGGATAGCCCCAGAACACACCCCGACGAGCAGGAGGCTGGGTAGAGATGAATTGATCACGTTCGGTGCCGACGATCCCATCCCGGATCGTCCGGCCGGATGCGATGCGGTCATCATCACGGTTCAAATAATGGATAAGATGGTTCATCGAGCGTACGTGGATGGTGGCAGTTCAGCAGAAATAATGTATTGGCATTGTTTCGAAAAGCTGGACGACAACACAAAGGCCAAGTTGATCCCAACAAGCACACCGTTGGTGGATTTCGCGGACAGAACGGTGTGGCCAGAAGGAACAATCACACTTCCAGTTGGGGTCGGGGAGAGGCCGACCAGGAAAGAGGTGGACATGGAGTGCATCGTCATCAAAGCTCATAGCCCGTACAACCTAATACTGGGGAGGCCAGCGCTAGCCCAGCTCAAAGGTATTGTCTCAACCCTCCATCTCCTTTTGAAGTTTCCAACCAAAGGAGGGATAGCGATCGTTCGAGGCGATCAGCAAAAGGCGAGAGAGTGCCACAGAATCGCATTAAAGAAGCGGAAGCGTCCAGATGACGAATCACCACCACGACGTCCGGTCCACATGGTCCGTTCAGGGATCCCAGACCCCAAAACCTTGTCAGCATCATGCATGCCCATGTTCCTTGACCAAGGCGGATGCCGAGGAGTCCAAGTGGGATCCGACTTGCCCGACGCAAGTCGTCAGGAGGTTCTGGAGGTCCTGATCAAGCATCAGAAGGTCTTTGCATGGAAGGCGACAGACATGACGGGAGTATCACCCGAACTCGGTCAACACGCCCTCAGAGTGGATCCTTCACACCCACCAGTCATGCAGAAAAGACGGCCGCTATGCCCAGAAAGGAATGACGCGGTAAACAAACAGGTAACCGAGTTGGTGAATGCAGGTATCCTACGGGAAGTGCCATACCCCACGTGGTTAGCCAACCCGGTCCTGGTCAAAAAGTCAAATGGGAGTTGGCGAATGTGCATCGATTACAAAGCGCTGAACATGGCATGTCCCAAGGATTGCTACCCGACACCCATCATCGATCAGAAGGTGGACGCGTTGGCCCCTTTCCCGATCAAATGCTTTCTAGACGAATACAAGGGGTACCACCAAATCACGATGAAGGAGGACGACATCGACAAAATTGCCTTCATCACGGAGAGGGGAGCCTTCGCGTACCGGATGATGCCGTTTGGCTTACGCAACGCCGGTGCCACTTACCAGAGGGTGGTAGACAAGATTGTCAAAGCGCAGATCGGCCGCAACATGGAAATCTATGTCGATGACATGGTCATCAAGAGCGTATCGTATGAAGGTCTAGTGAAGGATCTGGATGAGACTTTGGGAACCTTAAACGCGGCAGGTATGATGCTCAACCCGGCCAAGTGCCAGTTCGGAGTAGGGGCCGGGAAGTTCTTGGGCCTCATGGTGTCCAACAACGGTTTGGAGGTCAATCCAAAGAAAGTCCAAGCCGTCTTGGAAATGAAGCCTCCCAGGAACGTTAAAGACGTACAGAGCTTGAATGGAAAGCTAGCGGCTATGAACAGGTTCTTGTCGCGAGCCGCAGAGAGGTCACTCCCGTTCTTGAGGATCCTCAAGGGCAGCGTCGGGCCAAAAGGAGCAATCCAATGGGGCCAGGTCGAGGATGAAGCATTCCTCAAGTTGAAGGATCATTTAAAAGACCTACCAGCCATGTCTCTTCCCGAGCAAGGTGAGACGCTGTACTTATACCTTGCCGCTGGGATGGAAGTCGTGAGTGGCGCGTTGGTTAGGGAAGTGAACAAGATCCAGCGTCCGGTCTATTATGTCAGCCGAACGCTGCAGGAGGCCGAGTTGAGATACAGCGCTCAGGAGAAGCTGGCCATGGCATTGGTCCATGCGGCGAGACGCCTCAGGTCATATTTTCAAGCACACCCCATCGTGGTTCTCACAAACGAGCCGCTCAAAGCAATTTTGACCAGGCCGGAGATGTCAGGAAGGTTGGCCAAGTGGGCAATAGAGCTAGGCGAACATGCCATTGAGTTCGCCCCAAGGAAAGCCATCAAAGGGCAAGTGATGGCTGATTTCCTGGCCGAATTGCCATCCGGGATCGAGGAGAAGGATGAAGTAACCATCGACGCACCAAGCGAGCCAGCCGAAAAAAAGCAACGACGCATTGACAGGACAGGATGGTGGAAGCTGCATGTGGATGGCGCATCCGGCGTGGAAGGATCAGGAGCAGGTCTGATCGTGACCGACCCCGATGGCATGGAGACGACGTATGCGTTGAGATTCCAGTTCCCAGCCACGAACAATGAAGCCGAATATGAAGCATTAATTGCAGGCATGGAGTTAGCAAAAGCGTTGGGCGCGACCAAGTTGGATGCATACGGCGACTCGGCTTTGGTTGCAAACCAGTTCAATGGGTCATACGCAGCCAAGGAGCCATCAATGCAGAAATACCTGGCCAAGGTAAAGAGTCTAGCCACGCAGTTCGAAGGATTTGAGGTGACCCGAGTCCCCAGATCCGAGAATACAAGGGCAGATGCCCTCAGCAAGCTGGCCTCCACGGCAAGCAGCCATCTGTCCAAAGGAGTTCTAGTGGAAACACTTCCGACCAGATCAACTGACGGCATGACGGTCGCTGCTATTGAGGCCGAGCCGCCATGTTGGTTGACACCGATGCGGGACTACTTGCTCAGTGGAGCGTTACCACCCGATCAAAAGGAGGCGAAAGCCCTAGAGAGGAAGGCGCTGAATTTTGCGCTCAGGAACGGGGTGGTATACAAGAGAGGATATTTGCAGCCGTGGTTGCGATGTTTAACGCCCAGACAAGCAGAAAGAATCCTGAAGGAACTCCACGAAGGAAGCGGCGGCAGCCATCAGGGGGCCCGGACACTAGCGCTGAGGGCATCCCGAGCAGGTTATTACTGGCCCAATATGAGGGTCGACGCCGACCATGTGGTTAAAACTTGTCATCAGTGCCAGATACATGATCGGGTGTCATCTCAACCCGGCCAGCCCATGAAGAGCATCACAGGCCCATGGCCGTTTGCAAAATGGGGCATCGACATTGTCGGTCCTTTCCCCCAAGCGACCGGCAAGAGAAGATTCTTGGTGGTGGCCGTTGACTACTTCACCAAGTGGGTTGAGGTGGAGGCATTGGCAACCATCACAGGCAAGAGGATGACAAGTTTAGTGTGGAGGAACATTGTCTGCAGATTCGGCCTGCCCAAGACAATCATCAGCGACAACGGACGCCAGTTTGAAGGAGGAGTCTTCAGAGACTGGTGTAACCAGATGGGCATCCAGCAGAGCTTCACATCAGTAGCCCATCCGCAGGCCAACGGTCTCACCGAGCGAACCAATGGAACGATTGTGCAAGGGTTAAAGAGAAGGTTGGACGGCGCGAAAGGGAACTGGGTAGATGAGCTCCCATCGGTGTTGTGGGCATACAGGACGACGCCCCGAATGGCCACAGGTGAATCACCTTACTTTCTGTGTTTCGGCAGTGAGGCCATCATCCCGCCTGAGCTCATCATCCCATCAACGCGATCCGCCATCCCGGATGCCGAAGAGGACAATAACCAGCGTTTGAGAGAGAGCCTGGAGGACTTGGAGAGAGCCAGAGAGCAGGCCACAATCAAGGAGGCGGCCTACAAGTCATATGTGGAACAACGCTATAATGCCAGAGTCCGCGTAAGAAATCTGAAGCAAGGCGAATTGGCCCTCCGAAAGAATGAAGCCAGCCGAGTTGAAGGCTTGAAGAAGTTAGATGTCACATGGGAAGGACCATACGTGGTCGCAGAAGTGCTGAGGAACGGCGCATACAGGCTGCAGACCATGGCAGGCGAAGCGGTACCAAGGACGTGGAACATGGAGAACCTCCGCCGTTATTACGGATGAGCAGCATCAGACCCATGAGAAAGGTACCAATTAGTTTGTATATAATGGGGAAATGCTTTTGGAGAACGGATTCCTGATCGGATCGCGACTTTTGCCCTAATGAGGGATGTGATCTTGAGGAAATCCAGTTCTCCCGCGCAAAATTGTATCTTTTGTACTCCCCCTTTTGTTTTTTAATGAATTCCAAGTGTCAAGTTCAAGAACACATTATCTCTTTTTCTGTTTCATTTATGCCCTTTTTTCGAAAGTCGAATGACATGATCGGAATCGGTGATAATGGACATTAAGAGAGGCAGTTTAGGCCATCGCTCCGGTTACCCGGACAAAGCATTAGAACACTCGACACATCCCTCACTTAGGTTGTGAAGCATGAAGGGCACATCTTTGCCAAGCATCTCAGACATATGTCTGGGATGGCAAAGATGCGTTCAAAAGTGTACTTACACCAATGGGCAAGTCGGATGACACGATCACGATCGTGACCGCCAGACCGAGACTGAGGCTTAGCCGCCCTTTTTTGAGTACTGAACATAGGAGTGGTTTTTGTTCAAATGCGAACGGGCAAATAGAACAAACCATATCCTCTCCAAACTCGGATAGCTACCGGTTTGGAGAAAAGGTGGGATCTTTTCTTTAAGAAAAACCCATGTCGGACACGGACCGATTAACAAGGATCATAGCTTAGCAGCTTTGGCTTTGAAGAGAAAAATTAAAAAAAACCAAGGAAAGGTCTAGGCCCATATACCTTGGTGGCTTGGTCAGGGTTTAGCGACCTCCAAGTTGACAAGAAATTCAAGCCACATCATGGTTCGCCCCGGTTAGTTCATCCTGCTGACTCATCCCTCTTCATACAGAAGGATGATGAGTCGCCACCATGAACAGGGGTGAGCAGAATGGCAAGGTATCAACCAAACATTAAGGCAATAGCCAGTAACGCAAATGCACAAACAAGAGTTTCATCAAGTAGCAAACAACCAAACCGCTAAGGCAATAATATATGCTGTCAAAGCAAAAATTCAATAACAATGTAAGGCAAATGTAACCCTTATGGGTCATTACAAACCAAAAGGAAATTATTCAAAGGAGTTTAGGAGAAATCCAACAGAAAGAAAGGAAAGGAAAGAAGCAGAACTAATGGTTCTGGGCAGAAACTTGGACATTGTTCCCAGCATCCTCCAAATCCTTCACCAGCCCTTCCTCAGCAACAACTTCACCGTCGACCATTACAGGCGGAACTGCAACATCTGGCTCCCATGCGGCAAGCTCGGCCGGAGTCATCTCACCGGTCAGTGTGGAAAAGTACTCAGGGAAGCCATAGCCAACGAAAGCATCTGTGAGCTCAGAAAGAGCGGTGGCATAGGCAGCAGAGTCTTCATACACGTTATCCAGCGCATAAGCCCGTCGAAGGAAAGCAGAAGTGCGTGCGACGGTGCGTTCTGATCGAGCTACCTTGGCAAACACTTCACGCACGCCGGTGGTCAGCACAGACTAATAGTCAAGGGCGAGGCTGGTTTTCTCCTCCAGCGCCTTCTTCAGTTGACCTTCGGACTCGGCAAAGCGAGCTTGAAGAACGGCCAGTTCGCCAGATATCTTCTCCGCCTGATCAGCTCTCACAACAGCTTCATCTAGACGTTTTTGCAGCTCAGTGGCAGATATCTGGGCATCTAGTAGGGCAGCGTCGCTGGTCTCCTTGGCTATTTTCAGTTCCTCACCTTCCGAGATGGCAGACGCCAATTGAGCGTTGACAGCGTCCAGTTGTTTCCTCAGCGCCTGCTCGGTTTCCATCCAGTCATCAGGTGACCACTCAGCATCAGCATCTGCTTTGGCCTTGGCCTTATCTTGAAGCTTGACTATCTCGGCATCGGCGATGGCCAGTTGCCTCTTCACATCTCCGAGCTCGATGAGGGTGGTGTGATGCACCTTCTGGTCAGCCTCATGTGCCAAGCACAAGGTGCTGAAGTCAGAGATGACGGCGAGGGACGAGCAAGCACCCTAACAATACAACAGTTAGGAGGACAGAGTTGGGAGAGGAAGTTAAGCATGAAAGGAGGGACAAGGAGATGAGACTTACATCGAAAACAGACGAAATCAGATTGTCTGTGGCAGTCCTGACCCCATGAAGGTTTAGCGCCGGATTCTTCACCCAAGCCCTGAAATGGTCAAGGGGCATCACCTCCTTGAGATATTCCAAACGACCGGCGGGCGAGTTGAGGAAGACGGTGGAGGAGTTGGTTTTACCCTTGTCAGTTTGAAAACCACCAGCGTGCGGAGGGGCCCTCCCACCATGCTGCGGACCAGTCGGCTCGGTGCTGCTCTTCAGCCTCTCGGGCACTTGGGGTCGGGACGAGGCATTATCGCGACCGCCGACCCCCATTTGGAACAGCTGGTCGGGCTTCAGCAAACCCCTTGACGACCCTGTATCCTGATAGGGAAGCGAGGAACCTTCAGCATTGCCGTCCTGCCCGGTTTGAAAGGATTGACCATGCGACTGAGTGGACTGGTTTGGGCCAGTACTGTCCTCCAACCTCCTACGTTGCGAGGGACGGTTGAACTTCGTCACGTCAATGGTTGGACGGCGGCGAGTCATATCTGTTGTAAACATACAACATGAAGAAAATACAGTTGAGGCAAGAGCAAAAGGTCATGATAATGCTCAAGAAGGATGAAAGAGAGGGCCAAGTGGGATCCGACATACCTTTATCAGGGCGACCAATCGGAGCGAGTGCCAGAGCAGCAGGAGGGCTGAAGAGATCAACACTTGGGGGGCCGTTGCCCTCGTCCTTGATGGGCTTACCATCATCTGGGATGACAACAGGCTCATCCTGGATGGCAGGAAGCATGCGACGGTGAGGCAGGCCGGAATCCCGCAACCTTTCATCCAACTTCAAGACATCCCACCTCTCCGGTCTCTCCTTCAGAGCCCTGATGGAGGCAGCCAAGCGATTCTGGGATACGCCATCTGGAGCGCGGCCGCGCGTATCAGGATCACCAACAGATTGCCTTGGGCGAGAGGCGGCAGGCCCATACACGACATCTTCATCAACGAACATGAACTTTACCTTCCAGTTGGTCGTTTTGGGCATGCCAGTCAAGATGTGCAGGTCGGCTTTGGGGCGAACCTTGATGTGGCCCCAACCGTCCTCATCACCGCCACCGCCGGTGTAGAAGAACACCCGGAACAGGGTAACGGAGGGAACAACCCCGCGAGCACCGCATAGGGTCTCGAAGCCAATAATGTTGCGCACAGCGTTGGGCGTCATCAAGCCCAGAGTCATGTCAAAGTAGGACAGAATGGATTGGCAGAAAGGAGTAAGAGGGAACCTGACGCTGCAACGAGCCAGATGCTCATAGTAAACAGGAACTTTGCCCGCCGGGGCAGCGTTGATGGTATCGCTGGGTTTGGGTCGAACGATTGACTTGGCCAGATCAGGGATCTGGAGGCCCTCGGTGTCGCGACAGATCTGAACGAACTCAGCCGCTTCTTCATCCGTAATCTGGCAAAACGCGCCGGAGACAGGGATGTCGGCCATGATCAGAACAGGCAAGACGCTACAGAGGCGGAAGAAAACGAAAAATCAAAGTGAAACAGGTACACAGGCGTGTGCAGAATATCTAAAGTTGTGAGCAATGAATTCGAGAATAAGATGAAGAAGGCAAAAATGAGGAGCAGTTTCGTATTTGAATGAACAAAGGGGGGGGGGGGAGTTATGCGAGCAGTTAAAGTAATAATGGCAGTTGCAAAAGTTGCACAGTTACAAAGACTAAGTTTACACGCATCCCTTCGAAAAAGTGACGACACGTGGCAGACATGCAGTTATATCTGACGGCTCACTGTCGCACGGATCCCAGAAACCCAGATACAGTCCATCACGCGAACCGTTGCTCCGCGCTCGGACTTGGGGGGACTTGTTAGGGTCGGGCATCTCACCATCCCGCATGGTTCATCCCGACCCCTCATCCTGCATGACGATCGGACCAGACCCGACCGCAGATGGCAGCTTTACCTAACCTGACAAAAGAATCTTCCCAGACCGCCTAACGGCGCGGTCTGATCAGATCGGGTCAACTGTCTGCACCATATATATATCCCTTTCTCACAAGAGAGAGGTAAGTTAACTAAACACAATCAATCACATCCCAACTTTCCGAACAGTCTACTGACTTTAGCATCGGAGCGGGAACGGCAATTAGCCGCCCCGCCCTAACTGAGAGTTCCTTGATTCTTAGCAGGTACTCCTCATCGTGCCATCGCGACGGATCATCAAGGACGCACATTGCGACTGTAACAGACACCATATACCCCAAAAACTTGCCTGCCGCCACTTCGATGGTGCTCTTCTCCGGGCTCAGCTTCAGGTTTACCTCTCTTAACACAACGAAAAGCTCCCGGAGGTCATCCAAGAAAGCATCATGTGTCCTGCTCTTAATCACCATATCATCCACATAGACCTCCATGATTCTCCCCAGCTGGTTCTTGAACACCCGATCCACCATGCGCTGGTATGTGGCTCCTGCATTTTTGAGACCGAATGGCATTTTCCTGTAACAAAAAGTACCAAAGTCAGTAATAAAAGAGGTTTTCGGCCGATCCTCCGGGGCCATGACGATCTGGTGATATCCCCGGTGTGCGTCGAAAAAGGCTAGGAGCTGATAGCCCGTTATAGCTTCCACCAACTGATCAATGGATGGCAACGGGTAACTGTCTTTAGGACAACACTTGTTCAAGTGTGTGAAATCGATACACATCCTCCAGGATCCGTCATGCTTTTTCACCAGGACCGGGTTGGCAATCCACTCCGGGTAAGTGATCTCTTCTACCATTCCCGCGTCCAGCATCCTCTTCACCTCCGCCCGGACGAATTCTACCCGATCTGCTGCCAAGGCTCTTTTCTTTTGCCTTATAGGCTTCAAATCCGGGTAGACATTCAACCGGTGTATCGCAAACTCTTCTGGTATCCCCGTCAAGTCTTCCGTTCCCCACGAGAATACATCCTCATACTCCTTGAGTAACTTCCGGAGCTCCTCCTTCACATTCACCGGGAGATGCTTCCCGACACTCACCTTCCCCCGGGATCCTACCTCCATGTCCTCCACTTCAAAAGAAGCCGGGTCACCATGCACGGCTCCTACTGTGTTATCCTTCCCGGAACACTCCCCGGGCTCCGATGCGTTTGTTCTTTCTGAACCTCCGTTCTTGGCCTCCTTTATCGCAGTGAGCATGCAGCTGCGGGCGGTCGTTTGATTGCCAATAACCGAAGCAATTCCTTGGTCCGTCGGGAACTTCATGGTTAAATGGTAGGGTGAGCATATCGCCCGAGCCTGCGTCAACCAGGGACGACCTATGATCATGTTGTATGGGGAGGAAGCATTTATGACCGCAAAGTTACACAGGACAGTGCACATCTTATTAATATCCAGATGATCAACAAGGGTCACCCGTAGTGCTATAACACCTAGCGGGTGGACTGTGCGACCCGTAAAGCTGGATAGTGGGGACAGGCATGGCTTCAAGTTCTGTCGGCCAATGTGCAATTGATCGAAACAATTAGCGAACATAATCTCTACGCTGCTCCCATCATCCACAAAAACTCGCTTTATCACCACATCTTCTACCTCGGCGGAGATCACCATCGGGTCAGAGTGAGGCACTTGGGCCGGGACCGCATCCTTCTCTGAAAAAGTGATTGTCTCATCATGTTTAAACCTCTTTCCCTGGATCTCCCCCGGAGGAACATACCTACTCTTGGCCTTCACCGCCGACAGTGTTTGCGCTCCATCTCCCACTATACCGTTGATCACGTTTATCATCCGGGGTGCTCCAGGTCCCGGAACTCCCAGTCTAGGAGCTTGCGGGGCGGGGTTAGGAGCAATGTTGGCTTCCGCTGGGCGATTGCCACCTTGGCCTCGGTTGTTTCTCCAGTTCCGTTTCCTTCCCTGTCCTGCCGGAGCAGCCACCAGGTGTGCCTCCCCCGCCACACAATCCCGGAGCTGACCCCGCTCCACCAACTTCTGAATATCCGTGCGCAAGACGCGGCAGCCTTCTGTAGTGTGACCATAAGACTTATGAAACTCACACCATTTTTGAGCATTGGCCGGGGCCGGGACCCCTTGTATAACCGGGGGATCTGTGAAGAGACCCCGGTGAATGGCCAGAATCTCCGTTTTCATCTTGGAGAGTGGAGTATACGTTTGTCTCACTACCAACGTCTGCCCCCCCGGCACAGGTGCCGATCCCTGAACCGGGGGACGTCTAGCTGGCTCCTGTCGAACCCCCTGATGAGGAGTCGCCCGGAGCGTGGTTGTTTGGGTTGCTGTGGCCGTAATCACCCGCTGCTCAAAGAAGCCAACCGTGTTCATCCGGGTATGGTTAGCTTCATGCACCGTACAATGCATTTCCACTGTCAACTGGAGGTGGTAAAAGGTTCCCGACATATTCTTCATTAACTCGATGTAGAACATCTCGTCTCTTAACCCGTTCACAAAGTTTCCTATCAGGGCCTTCTCGTGTAAGTGCCTATCCTGGACTTTCATAGACTCAGCAATATACCAGACATAATATTGCCAAGTAGATTCTGTCTCCAATTGTCGCATAGCCAGGACCGTCGCCAGGTTGACAAAGTTGGTCTTCATCGCTGCATATCGGTGTACCAGGACTGTAGCAAAATCCCAGAAAGTCTTCAGTGAGCCTTGGGGAAGACTTTTGAACCAACTCAAGCAGTTGCCCCGGAGGTAAGAAGGCAACAACTTGCACTGTAACAGCTCATCAATGTCCCGAGCACCCATGACACTGAGATAGATGTGGACAAACTCCTCCGGGTCCCCGTCACCATTGTATGTCGGAATTCCATCAGGCGCTTTGGTACCTACCGGCCACTTGTAGTTTAGCACCTCTGGAACCCACGGGGAATGAGGAACCATCCCCCGCCTACCAATCAGCCTGGTCAACCAGTCTTCAATGGACCCGTTGTTAAACGGGGTGTTGTATCCACCATAAAATGGTTGAGCTTGCGGGTTTAAACCGCCTGGAAACTGCTGATCCGGATACTGCTGCTGTCCCGGAAGAATCTGGTGACCTGGAGGCATCTGCTGACCTGGAGGCATCTGCTGACCCGGGGGCATCTGATGACCCGGGGGCATCTGCTGATATCCGGGTCCTCCTCTTCCATCCTTCTCCAAATCCACTACTTCGGGTACCTTGTTATGGGCTGCGGCCTTGGCCGCTTTCCATGCTCGAAATTCTCCAAATTCCTCAGCGTTGGTATGAATCGTTTCTGGATCTCCGCGCTCCGGGGCTTCTTCCCCGGAATCAAAATACTCCGGTTCGGATTCACCACCTTCTCCGAACGCCTCCTGGTCCTGCCTCTCCTTTTCTTGCCGGGCCTTCTCCCTCTGTTCCTTCTGCATCTCCCTGAGGGTACGTTCCGGCATTTTTTTCTTTCCTTGGCGCTTCTCAGCGGCCACACGAGCAGTCTCCTTGCGTGCTTGCTCCTTCTCCTCGGCCGCCTTCCGCGCCGCCTGGGCAGCCGCGACCCTCTTTGTCTTAGGGCCACCTTCTGCCTGATTAGCTTTGGCGGGGGGTTCTTCCCCTGTCTTTTTAGGTCTGCCGCGGGGCATGACGAAGCAAGGTCCCACTGGGCGTGCCAACCGATGCTACCAGTAAGCTCCGGGATACCAGCTCCGGTACAAGTAATCCGGGAAGAGCTGGAATCCTAACCCGCGGCCAATCTCTCACCTAGATCTTGCAAAATAAAGCCACCGGGGTCACCCGAGGGTAGACGCTCCGGCGTGATGATGAAGATAGGGCTTTTTGCAGAGGAGAGAGAATATGAAGAAATACAGAGAGTATTTAAGTCTGATAGAACATACCTATTACTGTTGGTCACTCCTCTATTTATAATGGTGAGGATCAGAGAGGGCTTAGGCTAAGTGGTCCTCTTCTTGTCGCACATCTGGGGTTGCGGGGTCATTATCATGTCCTTCTTGTATCCAGGTGTGTCCAAGATAGCTGATGTCATGGGAGGACCACTGGTGGGCTTGACCCTCTCTTCTCCTTTGCCAATAAGTCCGCCGGGCCAGTGTATGGGCTGAGGCCCATATCACCACTGACCCTTCTCCCTCCACTGGAGAGGCCATTTGTAATCTAGTCCTGCTTCCCATTTCAGTGGAAATTGCAACTTTGGAGAAGCCTGGCACATATGGTGTTGTCCCTCACTTAGTCACAGTCTCAGACAGCCAAGTTATTGCAATTATGGATGACTCTCCTGTACACTCCTCAACAGGCTCTGCACTCAGTCATCAACCTCTACTAAATCATCCTAGCACTGAAACTATTGAACTGGAATGGGAGTCCCCAAAAAGGCCAAATAACTATGCTATGGATGATATCAATATCCACTCAGGTAAGTTACCTATTTCTCCTGATAGTTCATTTAACACTGATAATTTTACTTTTTATTCCCAGCCAAGAAACACAGGGAATAGATTCCTCCCCCTTGTAGAGAAGGGTGAGGAACACACATGTTTAATACAAGAAGCACCACAAGAGGACAATAAGGAAGATAAGGATGAAGCTTCTAGCTCTCTGGATCCAGTACCACTAGAAGCTTTGACCTCCAGTACTAATATTACTATCCCTATCCAGGTTAGTCAACAAAGTCCCTCAACATTGCCTGCTGAATCTGCCAATTTTGATTCAGAGAAAGCAAACACATTTTTTACTCAGATAAATAAGGTTGTTACTAGAACAGCTACAAAGAGCATAAAAAATCGTAAAAAATGATTAATAAGACCTTAGGCATCAATGTGTTGGTTTGGAATGTAAGGGAATGTAAACATCAATGCTGAGATTAGAGAAATTGATCAGAATCCACAAGTTGGAAATGGTATGTTTTATTGAACCCCAACACCATTTTTCTGAATGTGCCATTTACTGTGATAAACTCAAATTCAAAAATTTCTTATTCTCTTCTCTGTGCAATATTTGGATAATGTGGAATACTCAGTTAGATATAGCTTTAAAATATGAAAATAGTCAATTCTTCTCAGTACAGATCACAAGTCATATTCTGAATGAAATCTTTGATTTTGTAGCAGTCTATGGCCTGAGATCTAGGAAAGGAAGAAGAGGACTATGGTCAGATCTTAAAACTCTTAATCTCTCTAATGCTATTTATATAGGTGATTTCAATGCTATGACCTCCATAAATGATTATCAGGGCCACTCATCTCCCCCTTTAGCTAGCATGCAGGATTTTAACAATTTTATTGATGCTATATATGGCACTGCAAAATGTTAATACTGTAGGCAATTTCTTTACTTGGTCTAATGGTAGAGTTAGGAACAGTGGGGAGAAACTTACATTGGAGAGACTGGATAAGGCTCTTATCAGTCTACAATGGCAAGCAAAATTCCCACTTTCCTCAGTACAAGTCCTAAATAGGTTATCCTCTGACCATAGCCCTCTGCTACTTAGAATTGCTAGTAACACCCCCTTAGTCCCCAGACCTTTTAGATTCATTAACACTTGGTTTAAAAGGGATGAATTCATGGATCTTATTAGATCTCACTGGAATCATTCACAGGAAGGTCATGGTATGCTGAAACTTTTCCTAAAACTAAATTACCTCAAAAAATTCTTGAAACAGTGGAATAGAGAGGTGTTTGGTAACATTAGTGAAAATGTTGTAAGGGCTGAGGAAAATTTGAGAATCCAGGAATTAGCATTTGAATCAGATAGTTCAACTGATGAACTTATCAGATTAAACAAATCTAAGACTCTTTTACAGAAAGCATTAAAAGAGGAAAAAAATTTCTGGAAACAAAAAGCTAAAGTAAAATGGCTTTAAGAGGGTGATGAAAATACCAAATTTTTCCATCAATCAGTTTTGGAAAAAAGAGGTAGATTACAGATCACAAAAATAAAAAGTTCCACTGGATGTTGGCTGGTTGAAAAATCTGATATAGAAAATGAAGCAATCTCTTTTTATTCATATTTACTGACTGATCAGCCTCATCCTCATCAGGAAATTTTTACCTCTCATTTTCTGTCTAAAATCCCACGGATTATAACTGCTGAGGAAAATGACAGATTGATACAGCCAGTTACTTTGACAGAACTCAAGCAAATAGTCTTTGGCTTAAATAAATCGAGCAGTCCAGGGCCAGATGGATACACAGCTCAATTTTTTATTAAAGCTTGGGACATTACATGTTAATGGAGGCATCAAATGATTTTTTATCAAGATCTCACATTCATAGGGGTATTTCCAGTACTTGGATTACCATTATTCCTAAGAAAGAGACTCCAATCACTTTTAGTGATTATAGGCCTATTAGTTTTTCCAATGTTACAAATAAATTTTTTTCAAAAATACTAATGGAAAGACTTAAGCCTTTGATGCCAAAAATCATTTCCCCACAACAAACAGCTTTCTTGAAAAATAGAGACATATCAATAATGTCATCTATCTCAAGGAAATGTTTAGATTTTTAAACAGAAAAGACAGAAACTCTAACTGCATTCTAAAGCTTGATCTAAAGAAAGCTTTTGATAGGGTAAGCTGGAATTTCTTTAAAAAAATTCTCCAAAGACTTGGTTTTCACAGTAAGTTCATTCATTGCATTATAAAAAATTTGTCTGATGCTTGGTTTTCTGTCCTCATAAATGGCTCGCCTGTAGGTTATTTTAAGGCTACAAGAGGAATAAAACAGGGGGGTCCCCTTTCTCCTTTCCTTTTTAACATCTTCTCAGAAGCTTTTTCCAGAAGCCTATCCTTTGTTTTTGAATCTGGAAAAATGGACTATTTTCCCCAGGAACTCTGTCCAAACTTCACACCTAAGCTATGCTGATGATACAGTAGTCTTTTTAAAAGCTTCCAGGCTCAATTTGATCAAAATGAAAGCCTTCTTAGTAAAATTTGAAGAAACTTCTGGACAAAAAATTAATTTTGAAAAAAGTGAGTTTTATGTCAAAAACACCATTTCTGCTCCCAAGTTCAGACAAATAAAATCTATAATGTGTATGAAACATGGTAGCTTACCTTTCAAATATCTTGGAGTACAAATCTTTACTGGGAGGACCCTTAATAATCATTTTCAGTCCATATTGGAAATGATAGATAAAAGGGTCAAAAACTGAAAAAATGTGTGGCTTCATCTGGGGGAAGATTGACATTAATTCAGTCTTGCCTTTATTCACTGCCACAGCACGTATGGGCTGTCATGCTCCCTACTAAACAGATTATTAAAAAGATAGAAAGGAAACTATCTATCTTTTTCTGGGGAAGCTCTGACTCAGACCCAAAAAAAACCTGGAGAAAGTGGGATTCATTGTGTTATCCCACTTCTCAGAATGGTTTAGGCTTCAGGTCTTTATCCACCATTATACATGCTTTTTACTTAAACTTTGGTGGAAATACCAATTGGGAATTGCCCCTTGGACTGGTTTTCTGGCATCCCTCCCTGAAACATCAAAAAAGTCCCATACTTGGAAAAGGATCTGCAAAGTTAATTTATTTCCTGAATCCTGTACCAAAGTGATACATTGAGTTGGTGACTGCAACATGTGGTCCTCCAATTGGACATATAATGGTCCATTAATTGACCTGTATGAGCCACCTGATGAAGCCATCCTAAATCTGTCAGTTGGTGATTTTGTCTCAGTCAGAAATAATCTAATTCCTGCACTGTCTCAAAATTTTCCCCATGACATCATATCCATTCTCTCCTCCACCCTTTTAGTCCCAGATAGGCCAGATAAATTGATTTGGAAACCAGATTTGGTTGGGAATTTCACCTTTGGATCAGCCTATTCAAAACTCAGAACTCCAAAGCAACATCTTTCTGTGATGAGAAAAATCTGGACTCCTGAACTTCAAAAGAAAATTTCAATCTTTATGTGGAGATTATTGAATGCACTGCTTCCTTTTGATGACATTATTAGGCATTTTGGCTTCCAGCTTCCATCCAAATGCTGTTTCTGCAATAGCTGTGATTCTATCCATCATTTTTACACAATGCCCTATAGCCTGTGAACTGTGGAAAAAAAAATGCATGCTTTCTGTTTTTCTGAATACTTTACATGTTCTAGTATTTGGGACAGGTTGGCTTCATGTTGGGCATTTTCTGGACTATCCAAGGCTCACTCCAAGATCAATCACATTGCTCCCTCCCTTGTATGTTGGATTCTTTGGAAAGCAAGAAATAGGAAGTTATATGATGATGTTACTCCTACTTCAGATGGATTGGCAAAAGAACTCAAGGATGCACTCTTTATGGCCTTTACAAGAAATCCCCCCAAACTTACCAGAGAGGTTGACAAGGAATTAGCACTCACTGGAGCTTTCCCACGACCATATATCCTTCCAAAACCAAATTTCTTTCCAATCAAGTGGATTAGGCCTTCACTGGGGTACAAGGTGAATGTGGATGCTGCCTGGTCAAATGGGAAGGCTGGCTTGGAATCATCATCAGAAATACTCAGGTTGCTGTGGTATATGCCAGAACAGTCTACACCAATGCTCCTACCCCACTCCAGGCTGAAATACTGGCCATAGAAATGGGAATACAATCATCAAGGTCTCTCAACTATCCTCACATGTGTTATGAAACAGACTGTCTTCAAGCTCTTCAGATGATAAAAAACAAAAATAGAAGGCACTGGAGGCTCTTTCATCTGCTAGACTCAGTCCATTCACTACTGGGAAATGCCATGCTATCTTACACATTGAGAGAAAGTAACTTTGCAGCTGACTCTCTAGCTAAAAGGGCTTTCCAAAACTGTGAAAGTTTCATCTACTCCTGGCACTCTCTCCCCTCATCAATTAAAGGTATCATTATCATGGATGCTGAACAGGTCCCTTCTATAAGGACCTCTCAACAAGCTTAGAAACTCTCTGCTCAGTACTGTTAATACTTAGAACTAGGCATTTTTGTCCCTTCTCCACATTTTTGATCACTTATGATAGTACTTGGGGCCGAGTTGCTCTTCGTTTCGACGTTGGCTAAGAGGCTACTTGTGCTTGAAATTATTTTGGATCATCTATGTGAGGATGACTACCTTTTCAGTCATCTAGTTGTGGAATTTTTTTGTTATACCTAGTTCCTGCTGAGTAATGCAGTTTAGATCAGTAGTTTTTGTACAAACTGAGCCTTAAATGGCTTCTTTAATTTTATGTTTTCTTTTTATGGCTTGGGGTGCCTATAAACTCCCCTCACCTTATCAAGGTGATATTCAAAAAAAAAAAAAAAATTATTAGTAAATGCGATTGTTTATATTTTTTCCTCATTTACCCCCTTTTAATCATGTACGTACGCTTGCACTTTCATTCCCCCCAAAACCTTTACATATTTCCCCTCCATCTATTGGTTTATATAATTATATGTACTGTCGCTAAAGATGATATACATGAATTGCGTCATTTCCTTCAAAAATTTATATATATTCCCTTCATGCTGAATATTTTCCCCACAATTTAAATTGATTTAATAAATTCCAAACAAGTAGAATTACGAAATTCATTAACAGCAATATAACAGTCTAAAAGCATATTATAAGAATTTGAAAGCTCTATCTAAAATCTAAGATGAAATATTGGATTAATTTTTTTTACCACATTATCATTCACCTTCTCGGGAGGCTGAGGTTGGCTACTATCTTCAACAATTCTTCTTTGGAACACAAGTAGTATAATAATGGCCTGGTGTTAGCACAACCTACAAGTTTTCACTTGTTTGGTATTCAACTCTTTTCCACCTCTTTAGCGTTTCTTCTTTTGACATCCTTTTGTCGATTTTGGTTGGCATCCAATTTCGATTGTATCAATATCCTCCATACCATTAGACATCTCTTGTTGAAATGATGATGAACCAATGTCCTCCATAGCATTACGAATTCCTTCTTGAGATGAAGATGAGATAGGTTCGGGAATCCTTTCTTGAGATGAAGATGAGATGGGTTCAAGAATTCTTTGACACCCCCTAATGGGAAAAATAGGTTGGAGGTAAATATATCTTTGTGTAGAAAAACATTTAAGATGTTACGACAACGAATTCTCAAAAATATGAAATGCTTGCACAATCAACCTTCATTCTCTTTTTCCCACTAAACTATGTGCTTTTGAGCTGTACCTTCCTCGTAATATTTCACCTTATACTCCACAACTGATTGTTGACGCACAGAATAATTGGCAGACCTTCCAAATTCCTCTTGAAATATTTTAAACGCATATGCAGTTAAAATATCTTACGCTTGTTTTCAATATGAGAAAAAGTACGTCGTGAAGATCCATAATATTTTCTAGCATTTTAACTTGCAACTGTTTCTGTGTGACATCTTCAATCACAAGATCAATCTACATTAAATATTAACATAATCAGTAACAATAATTAATTCCATATATTAATTTAATATAAACAAAAATATACTTATAGCATAGTATAATGTTTTACTTACCTGTTTCATGAGTTTGCTGGAAAACAAATTGGGTCAGTAAACTGTTTCATGAAAGCATTAATACTTTCAGATCTTCTTGTTGTTGACATCCCACCAAAACATTCAATACAAACTTTTTTCTATAATCAATGCAAAATTAATGATTATCAATAATAGTTTAGTATCTAAGCCTGGGATCAACAATATGGATAATATTTTGGCATCACGTTCGATCAAGAAACTTAAAACATTACTAGTACTCATAATCATCGGCAAGATAAGCCCCATAACTTCCAACGAAGCAGCAGCAATAACAGGATGTCTTGAAGCCCTGCCATCTTCATTCACATCCCAAGAACCTTTGCTCGCTCAATCATTGTACATATCCCTCCCTCACGCGCTATTTCAAAACTCTCTTTGAGTAATTCCTCACCTTCTTCCCTAGAGTGAACCGGAATCCCGTCCATGACGATGACGTCATCCTCCTCGACGCTCACCGGAGGGTAACGATCTTCCCGGGAAGTCAATGTTGCCAATTGATAAAAAAGCCCCTCCCTTGCTACCTGGGGAACCGCAAAATCGAGCGAGCTGAGAGTCCTGGTAGGAAGAATCGAAGCTATCGGAAGACTAAAATCAAGTTTTGCGCCAACGGAGAATGATGTGGTGAAAGTACGTACGATTAGTAATCAAGTTGTACTTGAATATCGGTTGTGATCCCATTCCTCTCCTTTAATATGTTGATTTTGTGACATGACTGCTCTTATTTACGCCCTTGTGTGGAGTTTTTTTTATCTCTGTGTGGTGTGAGAGATATTTGAGAATATACTAATACCACATCTAAAAAACCTCACGTGCCTTAAATATAACATTCTGTAAAGTAGAAGTGTAAATTATTGTTGCAACACCACCACCAAAGCACGACGTCGTTTAGTATAAAATATATATATATATGTATATTTTTAACTGGAGAATGACTCTTAATCTATTTCCTTTTAGAATAACATTCAAACTATTCTATACAAACTATAAAGTAAAATTTCTAATATTAGAATTAGGCGTCATCTACAATCAGATGTCTACTTTAAATTATCTATTAACAGAGTCAACTTAAATTATTAAATTATAATAATTTATGTGTAAATCTATAATTTATCATAGCACATGGTTTGTGAACAAAAATTGATTTTTTTCTGCATAGGATGTTGAATCCTAATGCTGATTATACAATAATTGTTGAATATTGTCAAAACATTAACAGGATGGCCTTGTGCTCAAGTTTATCACGCTTTCTACAACTATGAGTATCATCAATAGCCTGCTAATTACGTTTGAGGTGCTCGGAGGAGTCACGTACCGTAACGCTGGGTAATTAATTAAATTATCGCAAAATCTATTGAGTTCTTAGATAAATATATATATCTGATAGTAAATTTTCTTTAACGAATCAACTCAGGATTGTTGGGAAGAGTGTGATTAATCTGATGATGATCTGCTGTGTGATGCCGGCGGTGAGATGGTCGTCCAGACGTCATGGTTATTTGCTTCCATGCTTGCCCTTTTCCCAATGTTTCTCTATTATTACTACGTTTGAGATCACTGCTCTGCCTTCTCAATTTATTTCATAATTTTGATGTGATGCTTCAATTAGAAGTTCTATCAAACACGATTTGGCACTGTTGCTTTTCCATTTTGATGTGTAATGCTTCCGAATTATAGCATTGTTACATTCCACAGTTGTATTCTTTTTTGGCTAACTTCTATTTGTGTAATGTTTAGTTAAAAATACAGACTGAAACATTTGATTGAGAATAGATCTAAATGTAAGTGCATGCCAACGACTAAAAAGTGATGTATATTTTACTATCCGTAGCAAATAGTAATGCATATATAAAGCAACAATAATTAAATACCATGATAATTTTCAAAGGAAAGAAAGCATTCTAGTACGAAAAGAATGGGCGAAATACGCAGCACGATACAAGATCTACGCAGAGAATTGTTCACGAAAAAGAAAAATACGTAGAATCTACTTAAAGAACATCTCAAAACAGTACTCGAATGATCAACGCTGCTACTGGCCGAAGTTGGACCGGCGGCGATGATCCACAATGCGACCAGCCATGGACGCCGCCAAAATCACCGCAAAGTTTCTGGAGAACTCGAAATCAGATTGCCTGTGTTTATCATATCATATAATAAGCATAAAAAAAAATCAGATCTACTAGCTAGCTAGAAATCATAGCCATGGAATATTTTTCAAATCGAAAACAAGTAGAATTAATTCCGGAATTTTGCTTACCTAATTTTGCAGTTTTCAGGTAATTTGGCGTACCAGTAAACATGGCCAAACACATTCAAATGCAGCAGATCGATCAGAAGAAGCCTAATGTTAATCTGTAATTGGTTTGACAGACAAATATCAATACAATATCCAAACGAATTAACCACCGGGTCTACGGTAAAGAAGCAGAAGCATAATAATCATCAGTTCATCATCATCATCCCCACGCCGTACAATTCCTCAATACACATAAATTTAGCAGAAGAATAAGTACGTCACAGATCTCCGGCCGGGTATATAACAATAAAGGCAGAAACGATTAAAAGAATAATGCAGCTCACAAATTAATCGGTGAAATCAAGAGAGTTGTATATAGGTACCTTAGGAGCAAGGTTTTGATTGGCGACGGCTTCCTTTCCTCCGGTTCCGGCAACGACGGTCCCTTCACTTTGCCGGCGTCGCCGCCTCCATTGATCGGTCCCGCCGCTTTGTTGATCGGAACTACTCCACGTCCCTCTCCATCTATTACTTTCTCTCTCTTCTTTCTAGATCTATTTCTCTCTCTATATTATACTCTAAAACTGAGCGGCGGGACACTAAGTTTTCATTTCAAATATATCTAGTCTTATCATTTATATCGTTTGATTTGGTTTATATGAAAATTCAGATGTCTATATCCAAGAATCTCATTCAACACAACCCAAAAATTTTCACCATAAGCCACGGTTACATTTTTAGGGTATTAAATACTATACAATTCAATATTTTAATCTTATAATACAATATGAATATGTCAGAAAAAAACTCTGAATTACTACATTTATGGCAACACCCTGTTCAATATCAAACTCTAAAAGGTGCTGGAAATAACCTGGATTTTAGCTAGGTCATAGTACGTTAGCATGTCACCATGATGATTTTGCACACACCTAATATAAAAATGTCACTACAAGAATATAATCTTTTTTAACCATTTAATTTAACTGCAGTTTTACCATATAGATTGAATTTTTAAACTAGGTTTAAAAGTACGATGGGTACGGTTTTTTTTTTTACTAGAAGTGCTATATGCAGTTGATATTTTACTCGTTGTAATTCAAAATATCATTGAAATTACAATACTACTCTTGAATATTGTTAAATTTACCAACAAACATAAAAAGTGATGATATTTTTATAAATTTATACCGTATTTTAAAATATAAGATTAAAATATTTGATTGCGTATATCAACATCTTTTTTTAAAGCACTCCCATATGAATCAAATGAGACGACCATTAATCAGCCTTGGGTTTTGCCGCAAAGAGTCTCACGTGCAGTGCCGTTCTTTTACATAAGCATGTTCTGAATCATTTTAACGATCTCAATTGTTGTATATGGCATGGTATGACCTATCAAAAAAATAATAAGTGACATTTCATTTTACCCTTGTGCTGAAAAATTCAACACACTAGAGCAATATTATTTATATCTAGAGGTATAAGTGTCATTGTATTTAAAAAATTATTATTCACTTTCAAGTTTCAACTTGCATATTGTAATTATAGTTAATAATATGAGTATTCATCTTTATTTGAATAAATAAAAATCAGGGAATGAAGTTGGTGAATAAGGGACTACCAGATTTGGATGAGATGGAGACATTTTTTGGAGGAAAAACTGCTACCGGAGATAGGGTCTTTTCTACTGTCATGATAAAATTGAACTTATTTTTGCCCAAAAAGGACAAGGAGTTGGTAGAAGGATTAGCGCTATCGATGCCCTCACCTATCAATGGTGGAAAAGAAGTTGGATTTTCATCCGCTTCCATGTTTGGTGAAAATGAAGTTGGATCTGCATCCATGTTAATTGTGGTTACTTGACCAAGATTTTGATATTACTCCAGAAGGAATGAGAACTTACATATAGGTCGTTGATGCTTCACCACGCAATGAGTTTTCCAAACACAAGGGTGAAGGAAGCCCTGATGGCAAGGATGAAAAGAAAAGGATTGCAACTCTTGATAAAGTTCATTCAATATTGACACATGATGGACCTTTATCAGAGCCTACTAAATTTGAGAATATTAAGACAAATTTGACTATATGTGATGGGCATTTTCAAGATGGGCAATAATAAGAAACAAGGAAATATATTCTATGTCCATGTGGGTTATCTTAGTGAAGCAACAAGGGCTGATGTGTTTCTCAACCTCGAGAATGATGATAATGGACGGCATTATCTGAGTGAAGGTGTGGGATCAATATTTATACTTTGAATTTATTGCATAAATAAAATATATATTGTATTCGTACTCTCATTTCAACAATATATTGAACAAAAAAAATACTCATTATAATCCGTATATTCATACGGTATTGCATGAATAAAATATCGTAACAACACCGAATTTAGCCAAACCCGATTATCTGCATTTGTGCGAGAAGCAACAATTCTCTTGGTCAAAATAGCAAGTATTCGATCAGGTACTTAAACAAATTCAACAAACTGTTGTTTGCATTTCCATGTTGTTTTCACACCTGAGATATCATCAACAAATTTGTACTCACTAGGATTTTTTGTTCTTGTATGTTCCTCTCTCCAATTGATTGGGAACAGATAGTTGATCGGGAGGGCAAAATGATGGTTATTATCACATGGGATTTTGTTCTTCCCTTGTCTTTGCTCTTTTTACTCTGTTCCTCAGCTCTGGTGGGGTGGTTTTGGAAAGAAATACGTTAATTTATTTTCGAATTTCACTTGAAAACCCCAATGGAAGCCAAATAATCCGCATTGTCAGTGGCACCGATGTTTTTGCGAAAACAAGAAGGTTGTCTCACTGGTCCTTCTAAACCTGCATCTCCATTCCCGCCCACAGTTCTTTCATATTTTGTCGAAGTTGACAAACCTCACGTCCCTTGACCTCTCAAGCAACAATATCTCCAGTCTGATACCGACTGAAATTGGCCAACTGGAAAATCTTGAAAGCTTGTCAATGGTAAATTACTCTCTGTGGGTCCCTTTCCGGAGACAATGTCGAACTTGACTTTCTTGGTGAGTATCATACTCCTTAACAACCCTTTGAATTATCCATTAACAATGTTTATAGGGAACTTTAGGAATTTGCAAACCCTCTACCTTTCATACGCTTGTTTAGAAGACAACATACCTTCCATTCTAAGAAACTATTCCAAATTTAATGTGCTTGATCTCTCTTTCAACCCCCCTCACTAGCCCCTTACCTAGTGAACTGGAAGATTTGGATATGTTGATCATCTTTTCAGTGGAAGTTAACCAGCTCTCTGAACCTGTGCCAGCTTGGGTTGGAAAGTGGACGAGAGTCAGCGTCATCAAATTGTCCAGTAACCGGTTTTCTGGTTCTATTCCGTCAGAGATTGGGAATGCCACTCAAACCGGGCTGGAAATTAATAAAATCTGCTGACAGGTGAAATCCCCTCTCAACTATGCAATGCACCTTCTTTTGAGGAGATCCATCTTGACAATAATTTGCTCACAGGAAATATAATACATACTTTTGAGGGGTGTTTAAATCTGTAGGGAAAATTCTCACAAAGGGCGTAATAAGAATTGAAATTGCTATTTAGGGCGTAAAAATTTTGAAACTCCTACTACGGGAATTCAATTATTTTTAAGACAAATTTAACCCTTTTATTCTTTTTCTAAATTTATTTTTACTTGATTTTATCATGTAAATTATCATGTATAAATTTTTTATCATGGACTTCTCTCCATGTTTTAAATTTTATCTTTCGTCTCCATATCCTTGTAATTGATTAATTCAATATATAAACTTGCAGGATGTTAATGGGATACAATTTCTTCAGAGACTTGGTCTTAATTTATAGAGGATTTAGGGTATATTAGTCAAAGTTTAATTAAAATATAATGTAAATTTACATGATAATGTTATATTTTTATATTATTGTTAGCTGTAAAATTCTTATTCTTGATAATTTACATGATAAAATTTTTATATATGATATTTTACATGATAAAATTAGGTAAAACTAAATTTAGAAAAAGAATAAAAGGGGTAAATTTGTCTTAAAAGTGATTGAAAGCCATTAATAGGAATATTAAAATTTTACGCCCTAAGTAGGAATTTCAACTCTTATTACACCCTTTGTGGGAATTTTCCCATATTTGCTGAGTTTGAGGAATAATTATATAGTAAGCTCCTTACCTGAATATCTTTCAAGATTACCTATGACTATTCTAAATGTGGATTTCAACCATCTGACTGGTGCCATTCCTACGAGTATGTGGAGTATACCGACATTGGTGGAGTTTACCGCTAATGATAATCAACTTGAGGGTAGCATTCTAGTAGAGATTATTGTTAGCCGGGAAAAGATATCTCTTGCTAATAATTGACTTCTGGGATTTATTCCCAAGGAGATTGGAAGATTAACTGGCCTTGGAATATTGGATTTGCACTCAAATTCTCTTGAAGACACAATTCCAAACGAGCTAACTAGCTGCGGTAGACTGAGTATTTGGTTGACAGGTTAATTTTAAATAATATGCGACTAAGGAGGCTTTTCGTTGGTAAATTCTTCATTGCCGTTGTAATCATCTTATTTTATACATTCAAAAAATGAAACAAAATAGCCTAAAATATGAATGCTTAAGATGTAATCCTATCACTACTAATTATCATCTCATGTGGTAGACTAGTTGATGCAAATTGGTACTCACAAAAGGCTGAAGAGTTGAACGGTGGTGATAGTAAAAAATTTGCACGCAAAATGTACGTGTTATTATCATGTAAGAATATTTAGAAATACAAATTTTGATATGATGACTTAGCTTAAAATTAGATTAAATAATGAATATTAGTTTAGTTGGATTAAATTATTTTCTTACCCATATTATTCAAAAATATTTTGGTTTAATTCAATTAAAATTAGCAAATATTAATAAATTTACGTTATGATAAGATTTACATTTCCATGAGTTGCTAGCAGTCTGATTCAGCTAGTATCGGACTTGACAATATATGAAAGGACTGTGGGCGGAGACGGAGATGCAGATTAGGAAGGACTAGCGAGACCACCTCCGTGTTTTTACAGAAAACTCCGCGTCACTGACAATGCGGTGTATCTGACTTCCAGAATCTCAAACTCTCGAGACTTTCAAGTGAATTTTGGAAAGAAACTAAAGTATTTCTTTCCAAAACCACACCGCCGGAGTTCCGAAACATAGTAGAAAGAGCAAAATTCCCCCGTTGATCATAGCCACCATTTTGCCTTTGTAGAATACTATGAGTTACTTTTTTTTAATAACTAGGGAAATTTTTGGTGAGATGAAATGAACGGAGTCGTATACTATGGGTTAATTTTACAAAGTGACAATTTCCTTATTGACGGGGAGGGGATAGGTAGCCCAAAGTTAATATTGGTGTTTTGGCCCAGAGGGTTGCTTGTCGCACATGCAGTTAATCGGGTCAGAAGATATTTTATTCATGCCCATTCATTCATTCTAATTTCGGTGCTATTAGTAATTATATTGATATTAAGGAAAGAAAATAAATATATTTAGTTTTAGGGTAACAGCCAACCTTTTATCTTCATTAAGGTATTTTTCACTCAACGTATTTGTCCTTTTCAGCACCAACTGCATGAACGATGATGATTTGATGATGAACGATGAAGATTTGACGATTAACAATGATGATTTGACGATGAACGATGAATATTTGATTGATGATGAACATCGAAGATTTGATGATGAACGACGGTGATTTGATGATGAACGGTGATAATTTGATGAACAACAATCATTTGATGATGAGGTTCGATGATTTGGTAATGAATGTCTATGATTTGATGATGAGGGACGATGATTCGATGAAGAGGAAGATGATTTGTGGTTGATATACTGAATTGATATGATTGTAACTAAAATATAATAACTACGATTTAACCCCAAAACTTTTGTATGAACTATATGAGGCTCATTTGCCTTATTACAAGGCTGCCTTACCTAATTTTAGTCTTATATACGTGGTATTATATGGATTTTATGTTAGTATGGCTCAAAAACACTTATGCTAGTAATATTTAAAAGTGTACTTTATTTATTTAATAGTATAAATTAATTGATCACCACTATGGTGGAAATATAATTCTAAAGTATATAAGTATCATTAACAAGTTACAATATTAGTAGTGAGTTTTGTTCCTACTACAAAAGCTTTTCAGTGAACTAATGACAAAGTAACATGAAAATTGTCTCATACATGATAACAAAATCATAATCATTAGAAAAATTGGTTTAATAGTACAAATTTGATGCTATATGATTTTTTTCATACGTTGTTCTTCTCCTGTTTGACACGTTGAATTGGAATATAAGAGAATTCATGTAATATTGGATTTGGGCTTTATCCAAGATATTAGTCTTGTAATAGACCGTCTATATTATTGCTATAATATAGACGGCCTATTTCTGCAATTAAAATAGGAAGCGGCCCCCATCCTGCAAATTACTTTTGGGCAGGTCATTTTTATGCAATTTTCGATACCTAATAAATATATATACACGTTAACAGTGCCTTTTTCCCCAAATTCTGAAACGAGTCTTTTCCCCTTTCCCCCAAATTCTCCAGAGCTCTACCTTTCTGCCCGTGAAATCCTTTTCTTCTGCTTTTTCCCAACGATATATCCCCATTCTTTCAAATTGATGTTGAGATGGAGTCCTTACAGAGGCACTTCTATTAGAAGATGAGGCAGAACCAGAACATCGGCGCTTCAACTTGGCGTTTTCTGATTGTTTCAACTCGTCTTCTGATCGGCGTTCAACTCGTATTCCGATCGGCTCCGGCTCCTGGTAACTTCTCGTGTCTGATTTGCTGTGGTTTCGATTTGCTGTGGTTTCGATTGTTGTGATGATTTGTATTCCGATTTATACTCTGATTGCTCTGATAATGTTAAGATCTGCTGTTTCGCTGTTGATCTGTTCTGTGATTTCTATATATGCTCTGATTGCTGTGATTTCGATTATTGTGTTATTTTTATGCTCTGATTGCTGTGATTATGTTAGGATCTGCTGTTTTAGCTGTTGATTTGTTGTTGTGATCTTTATGTGTGTTGTTGGTTGCTTATATATGTATGTGCAGTTGTTTGATGCAAAATATATGTGTTGTGTGGTTTCTGATTATGCAGTTGCCGTGTGACATCTATATGTGTTGTGTTGGGGTGCTTATATATATATGTGTGTGTAGTTATTTTATGTGTTGTGTTGTTTGATGCAAATACAGTTGTTTGATGCAAATATTGTGTTGTTGATGCAGTTGTTCGGTGTTTAGCTAGCTTGCTTTTTTGTGGATTCTGTCTTGTTATGAAATTTTATGTGTTTAGCTTGAAAACTAGACTGTTTAATGTGGTTTCTGTCTGCATATGAAATTTTGTGTGTTTAAATTGAAAACTAGGCTTCTTGATTTGTCTTGAAACTTGATTATTTATTGTGAAAACTGTGGTGTTCGTAAAACTTGATTTTTTAATGTGAAAACTGTGATTGTGAAAACTTGGTTATTAAGGCTGAAAACTACAGTGATTGTAGAAACTATATTTTTTAGGCTGAAAATTGTGGTGGTTGTAAAACTTGATTGTTTACATTGAAAACTGTTTTTATTGTGAAAACTTGATTGTTTAGGTTGAAAACTTTGGTGTTTGCGAAACTTGATTATTTATCGTGAACACTTTGAAGGTTGTGAAAATTTAATTATTTAGGCTGAAAACTAGAGTGATTGTAGAAACTTGATTTGTTAGGCTGAAAACTGTGGTTTTTGTGAAACTTGATTGTTTAAGTTGAAAACTGTGATGATTGTGAAAAAACTGAATTTTTAGGCTGAATACTTTGGTGAAACTTGACTATACTTAACACAACATTATTTGACCTAAACACCCTAGTTTTTATGTACCTAAAATCTGATGTTTATAATATGGAAACTTGTCTTTCTAACCTGAATTCTTTTGTTTTTACGAGTGTTTAAAATTTAGAAATTATATTTGCCGATTTGAGTACATATTCTTTGCGTGAACAGTGCCGTGAATAGTGCGAGTGAACAGTGCCGTGAATAGTACTTTTCCAAAATTTTGCAAATAAGGACCTCCTTCCATCCATATTGTAATATAGTCCTTGGTCTATTTTATAGCTATAATATAGACGGTCACTCCAGAGACCAACTCTTATCCAAGACTCTAAAATTTGAAAGTTCTTTTGGCGCGTTTGAAACAAAATTTATGTAATTTCATATTCACCCATCAAGTTCTATAAATTTTAATCACGGTTTAAAATATTCAATTTAAACATAATGGTTGGTATTCAACGTTGATGCTGGTTGAATAACTCGAATAACATGATTAATGAGGATAATATTAGAAACAATGGCATGTGAAACTCTCAATTAAAGTTTTGCCAAATACTAAATTAGTCCATAGCTACAATTTGTTCACCAATTTGAAAATGATAACTTGTTTATAAAAAGATTGGTAGAGAATGATTAGAAAAATTATTTCATTCAAAGATCATAATACTCGATCAGCAATAAAAAAAAATAGGGACTCCAATGTATAATGTAAATACTGTGCACGATGATGAATAATCGAACATTTATAGCATATTATTTAACTATATCATCTAGTATAACATTTGTTTACACATAATATGCATGCTCTCGGAACTTCCAAAACGATTATAATTTATCATCTTATTTTCGTAAAGTCAAAACCATTCAATTGAACGGAATGATTATTCACGACTGCTCAAACTTTTTAAAAAGCGGTAAAAATACATAATTTAGTATAACTAATAATTAGTGACAAAGTTACAGTAAAATGATTACCAGATCCTTCTGTATCGACCCTCTTTCGATCACCATCTGACGATCTATTTTTCATCACTAAGATTTTTAGTGATGAAATATGAACTTTATCACTAGATGTCATTTTTGGTGTAGTGATCAGTGTCGACCACTTAGTTTTATGAAAATTCAACTCTACTCTAATTATGGGTGAAATTTACTATCGATCAGTTTCACAAAATTCTTAACTAATCTTTCTATTCTAGCACGTATGTTTAAACATGGGACATAGTTTAAACACTGAAAGAAAGAACACAAGAATCGGTTACGCAGTTCGGTGCTAAAACACCTACGTCTGCGGGGCCTTGCCCAGTCTAAAAATCATCCACTAAAATAATTCAGATCAGTTACAATGTTCTCCAAACAATTAACTATCTAAAACTTATCTTATTCGTGTGGATTCGTGAGATCCCCTCACTGTCGGTCAGCAACTCCTCGTTGCTGTCTTAACCACTTCCTCTAAAGTATTAAGGCTTGTGGGTTTCAGACTCCTGGCGATGGCGAAGGCCTATTGAACTCCCTTCAATAAGCTGCTCCAACTATAAAGCTATTCTGATCTGCAGAATACATTCTTGTAAGATGGATAATTGTTGTCGCAGCTTTTCTGTATTTTTATAGTCCAAGGTTGTGCTTCCGTGTTGATCTTCTCGGTCCTTCAATCACGGCAAGGCTGATTCTATCATCCAGCCCATCACAACACTACTTAGTCTTCTAGCTATATTCTACTTCTATAGCTAAAGGATAAGAAATATATTCTTTCCTTATTTAAGACTAATTCTAAATAAAATACAACTCACAAATATATTCTTTATCTAAAAATCAGAACTGAAACATTCTTCACATATCATCTTGATTCTTTCTAATATCTTGTTTGATCACATCTGAGTTGTACTTCACATCAAAGACTGTTGCTCGGTTTCTGATCTTCATGAGCAAGTGTTTAAACATGGTAGCATGTTTAAACATAGTCAACTTCTACAAAATTGCCAACATATTAATGCCGAGTCTTCTGGACTCTTCAATCTCCCCCTTTGCCATTTTGTGGAACCATAATCTTTATTTTGATGCATGACTCCCCCTTTCATTTAGAAATTTAGGGTTTTAGGGTTTTAGGGTTTAGCCAGCATCCTGAACTCCAGCATGCCTTAAAATCCCAGTGATAAGTGCTGGATAGATAATGTATTCATCAGACTTCAAATTTCTGGCAATGAAGTGAATTCTTTCGAATAAAAACCATCCCAGATTAAAAGTCTTCCTGGTGCCAATGCAATATATCACCCCTGCCATTTCTTCAGTGACTTTGGAAACATTTTTGGACATTGTCCACATATTAGCCACTACCCTGTACAGACAGAAGTACTTCTGGGTAAGAGAAGATGCCAGAATGGTTGGTGTGTCACCCCATTCAGCCAAACTGCCACCAGATAACTCCAATGCCACCACATCATAGTTCAGAGTGAACCCTTCAAGATAAGCACTAGATGGACACCTCCTTTGATCAACTCCAAGATACAGATTGATGGTAAATGGATCAAATCTGTACAACTTACCTCTGACATAGACCTTGCGAAACCAGGGAGATGTAGGATCACTATTCCCTTTTCTCAGATTGGAATAGAACTCATAAACCAAGTCCTTGTTGGCACTGACACAAGAGTTAGCAGGTTTAAACATGTGGATCTGTTTCATGAAATCCACAAAAGCTGGGATTTTGAACTGTTCAGTCAACCTTTTCTCCACATTTAGACTCTTCTGCACCATCTCTGCATGCTTTTGAATTGTCTTCTGAGAGTAGAACTTCTCATTGACTGCACTCAGCAACAAAGGATCTGCATCACCAATTCTGAGCTTGGATCCAATGCCCCCAGTCTTCAATTTATCACTGCTTCTGGTAGAATCTGAAGGCACAGACTCATGACTGCTCTCCACAAATTCATCAGTGGACTTGATTATCCCTTCCTCCTCACTGTTAGGGACAATAAATTCCTCAGAGGTCACCTTCTTAGACACCTTAGGAGCAGCAGACCTCTTCCTTTTCTTAGTTTCTGGAGGAAACACATTAATCACAGGTGGGAGATCATCCAATTTCTTCTTATTTTTCTTCTGCTTCTTCTTAGTTCTCTTCTGCTTCTTCTTCTTAGACTTAAGCTTGGATAAAGGTACACCATATTCACTGTCTGAGATCTCTTGATGCTTGCTGCCCTCTTTGATTAACTCTGACTCTGCAACAGTCTGTACTGGACCATCTTCTTTCTGAACTTCAACCTTTCCCTTCTCTCTCTGATAAAACTTCCTAATCTTAGGCCCTCCAACATCCTTCTCTAATTCTGAGCTAGTATCACTCTCAGTTCCAACTTCAAAGCTTTCATAAAAGAAATCCAGTTGGGGTTCACCCTCAAAATTAACTATCACAGGAACTGTGGGATTCTGACTCTGTTCTGTCCCACCAACATCATTCTCATTCTGCATCTCATGGTCTACAGTACCCACATCAGTATCACCAATCTCAGGTTCAACAGGTTGAGACTTAGGTTTATCACTATCACTCATATACCCTTGCAGACTCAATAGACTATCCAATACACCAAGTTCAACATCATTCACACCCAAATCAGCCAATTCATCAAATTTAGAACTACCCATGGTGATTTAAACACAGATGCAGGTTCAAACACAGCAACAAACTTCAATACTACACAAACACCACACTCCTAACACTTTGCAGACTACAGATAGCTTCCTAGATCCCTGACAGTCAAGAAAAATCCAATCTTGATCAAGAAGTGAGGGTTTACCTTGTGCATGCAAGTGCTTCAATGCTCAGGACAAAAGGATGGAGAACGTTCTGTGACCGTAACTCTGTGGCGATGATGCTGAATCCCTTGAGACCGGCGGCCGAATCAGCTTTGATCGGAGATCGGAAAGCTGTGTGAAATTGAAACCGAGATTGCCGTTCGTCGAAATTGGGAATGTCGAAGAGCAATATTTGCAGAGAAAAAGAATACCTTTTTCCCTCTTATAATTTTGGCTTTTCCAAAATTCAAATCTAAGTCCAAAATAGAAATTAGTTCTCTATTTATATTTCAGTCCCTCCATTTTTCAACAATTTCCGATTGGCCCTCATAAAATAAATATGAGCCCAACCCTCTGTCTTTCAGCCCAGAAATCTAAATTATTCAGCCCATTTTCAGAGAGTTGACTAGGCTGGCCCAATAGACTATCCACTTCATTTTCAGGCTAACTCTCCAGTGTTTAAACACACGGTTTTACAGTGTTTAAACATCCTTCACACCGGTTTCTTTTTGTATTTTTCTTTTTCAACCGAAATAAAAGACACAAAACAGTAAACACTAATATACAACAAATAAGAGGTGATCAGAGGTACCTCAAATTCGACAAACACCTAAGTGTTGTCTTAGTGTCTCAAATGTTGCAGAATCCAGTGGTTTGGTGAATATATCTGCATACTGTTCAGCACTAGGAACAAATTCAATGGTCAGTTCCTTCTTTTCCACCAAGTCTCTGATGAAGTGGTGCTTAATGTCTATGTGCTTGGTCTTCTTATAATCATCAGGATCATGGGAAAGATCAATGGCTCCCTTATTATCACATTTTATGATTAGAGCATCCTGCTTGAAACCATAGTCTTTCAACATCTGCTTCATCCGTAGTAGTTGCTGGCAACAACTTCCAGCTGCTAAATACTCAGATTCAGTGGTAGACAGTGAGATACAATTCTGCTTCTTGTTGTACCATGACACTAGATTCCCTCATACATAGAAACATCCTCCAGTAGTACTTTTCCTGTCTTCTGAATTCCCAGCCCAATCAGAATCACTGTAGCCAATAATCTCAGCTTGACTTCCTCTAGAATATCAGAGACCATAATCAGCAGTTCCATGTACATATCTGATAATCCTCTTGACTGCAGAAAGATGACACTCCTTGGGATCAGATTAAAATCTCGCACATATTCCAACACTCAAGCAAATATCTGGCCTACTTGCAGTGAGATATAGTAAGCTCCCAATTATACTTCTATAGAGCTTAATATCTACCTTCACACCATACTTGTCATAAGTCAGTTTCTCTGTAGATGTCATTGGAGTTTGCAAACTCTTAGAATCATCCATCCCAAATTTTAACCAAGTTTAAAGTGTACTTGGTTTGATTGATGAAGATACCTTCCTTGTGTTGTTTGACTTGAAGTCCTAGAAAATACGTCAGTTCACCAACCATGCTCATTTCAAACTCAACTTTTCATCATCTCTATAAAGCTATCAACCAACTTTTGAGATGTTGACCCAAAGACAATATCATCTACATAGATTTGGGCAAGCAGAATATGTTTTTCATGTTTAAACACAAAGAGCGTTCGGTCTACTCCCCCTCGTCGATAGCCTTTCTGCAAAAGAAATTGGGTGAGACGCTCATACCAGGCCCTGGGAGCTTGCTTAAGACCATATAACGCCTTCTTCAGTCTGTAAACATGATAAGGGAGATACGGATCTTCAAAACCCTTGGGTTGTTCAACATATACTTCTTCCTTGACAATGCCATTCAAGAATGCACTATTGACATCCATTTGAAACAACTTAAACTTCATAATACACGACATAGCAAGCAAAAAGAGAACAGATTCTAACCTTGCAACCGGAGCAAAGGTTGCATCAAAGTCAACACCTTCAACTTGAGTATATCCTTGAGCTACAAGTCTAGCCTTGTTTCTGGTGATATTACCATCTCCATCAGACTTGTTCTTGAAAATCCACTTAGTGCCAATGACATTGACTCCTGGAGGTCGTGGAACAAGATACCATACATCACTCCTTGTGAACTGCTCCAGTTCCTCTTGCATGGCTGAAATCCAGTACTCATCATTCAATGCTTCCTTGTGATTCTTGGGTTCTATGGAGGAGAGAAAGCATTGCAACACATGCATTCCAGCGTTCATTTTGGCGTAGTCTTTCCGTTCTGTTTGCCTCAGATTGTACGTGTTAGGTGGAGGGTTGACAGATGTAGATGGATCATATGTTGTAACTTCAGATACAGTGTTAATTTCAGGAGCTTCAGATGATGTTGTAACATCAGACAGTGTTGTAACATCCGACAGTGTTGTAACATCAGGCAGAGATGAATCAATATCTGAACTGATTGGCAGATCAGGTTCATCTTCAAGTAGGATTCCACTGCTGATGTCCTTTAGATCTTTAATGACCACATTGTTGGACTCCATCATGACATTTGTGCGATTATTGAAAACCCTATATGCCCTGCTATTTGGAGAATAACCAAGAAAAATACCAACATCAGCCCTTTTATCAAACTTACCGAGAGGTTCACGATCTCTGAGAATGTAGCATGCACTCCCAAATACATGAAAGTAACAGACGTTTGGCTTCCTCCCTTTCCAGAGTTCATAGGCAGTTTTCTGAGTGAAGGGACGGAGATAGACTCTGTTTATTGTATGACATGCAGTATGAATTGCCTCAGCCCACCATTTTTTAGGAGTATCATTTTCTGCCATCATAGCTCTTGACATGTTGATGATAGTCATGTTCTTGCGTTCAACAATACCGTTTTGATGTGGTGTGATTGGGGCAGAAAACTCATGCTTGATTCCAAATTTTGCACAGAAATCCATCATAGTAGAGTTTGCAAATTCCCTTCCATGGTCACTCCTTACTCGAACCACTTTAAGACCGTCATGTGATCTTTCAGTATTAACTTGTGTAATGAGCTCAATAATAATACCCACAGCATCAGATTTTTCTTTCAGGAATTTCACCCAAGCAAACCTGGAGAAGTCATCTACACAGACAAAGAAATATTTCTTTCCCGAAACATTAGTTGGACTGATTGGTCCCATTAAATCCATATGCAGCAGTTCAAAACTATAGGAAGTAGTAATCTCATGAAGTTTAGAATGTGGTGACCTGACCTGTTTACCTTCGTGGCATGGTGGTCAGTTCAACTCCGTTGTATAAGAGAGTATTGGTACTCCTCTTATTGCTTCAAACTTTGTCACCTTAGACAGTGTTTTCAGGTTTGCATGACCAAGCTTCTTATGCCATAGAAGATTGTCGTCCACGCTTACTTTGAGACAACTTACTGAATCATCCAGAACGTAGCAGTTATCTGATGATCTAGTGCCAATAAGAACACCCCGCTCGTCCTTCCTGACCGTACACACTTTATCATCAAATAAAACTGTTAGTTTGTTGTCACATAGATGGCTAATACTGAGCAAATTTGCCTTTAGTCCATCCACCAGAAGTACGTCTTGAAATACTGGAAAGTTCTTGACTTGTAACTCCCCCTTTCCAGTTATTCTACATTTCTTCCCATCTCCAAATCTGACTGTTCCAGTCCATGGAACAATATTGCTCAACAACTCAGGAGTACCTGTCATATGTCTAGAAAAACCACTATCGAAGTACCAGGCATCTCTGGCATATGAGCTATAACAGGTATGAAAAGCATAGCAGTAGTTGATTTTTGGAACCCATACCTTTTTTGAGTGCTAAGACCTTCCTGATTGTACCATGTTGTAACCTGCTCCTGTGTTGTAACATGCTCCGTTTGTTGGTCCTTGCATCAGATCTCGTAAAAGACGAAAACAACGTCTCTTGTAATGTCCTGGTCGTCGACAATAATTGCATGTTGCCTCCCACCATGGTTGAAACATATTTTGTTGTTGATGATAGGTAGGTTTATAACCTATACCAAACTTTGGAGCGTTGGTGAGATTGTTTGGGGCTCTAACAGGTTGCTCTTTCCTCACTTGGCTTGGATTAGATTGAATCACCTTCTTGTTCAACTTCCCTTTTGTCTGATCATTCTTGTTGGTCACTTCCATTCCATCATATCCTAATCCATGTCGATCTCCAGCAAATTTTCCCATACCAAGAATATCATCCATAGCTGTTGTTCCTTTGTTCAGTTTGGTAATGGTTCCTTCAGCGACTTCTGCTCGAACGAGAGCTATCTTCAGTTCTTCCCTCATTGCCTCAATAGTGATCTGTTGTTGCTCAATTTCTTCATTCAGGCTATGATTGTCTTTCTGTAACACTTTATTCTGTTCAGTCACACTGATCTAGAGTTTATGGAGTTTGTCGTATGATTCATGAACATCCTCAGAGTCCATGTTTAAACTCTCACTCTCTAAAACGACAGTAGCACCAAAAGCAACATAGGTTTCTTCTTCACTTTCTTCGTTGCTTTGAACATTGATTGCTCCGAATGCTACATGGTTGCTAACATGTTTTTCATCAGAATCTTCTGCATCACTAAATGTAGCATTGTAGGCTTTCCCCTTTTTGTTAGCTGATCCACTTGGACACTGTGCTTGAATATGCTCGTAATCTTTGCATTCTCGACATTGAATTTTCCCAGCATGTTTAAATACCGGTTTGGATTCTGCTTGATCATTATTTGTTCTTCTGCTCATACTTGAACTTTGCTCCCTTCTTTCGTTTCTTCGATTTTGAGATTTCCTCAGAACTTTTGCAAAGCTTCTTGATATATGGGCAAGCTCATCCTCGTCCATATCTTCATTGTTGTTTATGGTATAGTGTTTAGACACAGAATTGTGTTTAGACACAGAGTTTTGTTCAGCTGTTTTTCGTGTAGCTGCAGTGAATGCCAGATCATTCTGCCTTACTGTAGCTAACTCCTTCATTTCAAAGGCTGACAATGCTCCCATGACCTCATCCACGGTCATTTCAGATGTATCATGTAGTTCCTTCATTGCAATAGTTTTTCCTTTGAACCTTGGTGGTAGAGACCTCAATATCTTCTGCACAATATCATCTTCAACGAATGGTTTCCCCAACTGATGAGCTGTGTTGACTAGATCTCTGATCTTTGAATTATAGTTGGCAATGGTCTCATTATCATGCATAACCATCATATCAAAAGTGGACTTTACCGTATGTATTTTTTGTCGTTTCATTTTTGCATCCCCTTCATAGCTGGCTTTCAACTTCTCCCATGCATCTTTAGCAGTGCAACATGTTGAAATTAAGCGAAAAGCTTCTTGATCAACACAAGAGTTGATGCAGTTGAGTGTTTTGCTGTTAAGTCGTTTGACCTTCCTCTCTTGAGTCGTCAGCTCTTCTCTGTTTTTCAAAACACCTTCGGTTGCGCCTGCTGCAGGTGCCTGTCTGGCTGGTGTCCACTCGTTCTCGACCAAGTACCATGCTTCTTCATCTAGAGCATCAATGTAATGTCTCATCCTTGCCTTCCAATAACCGTAGTTGTTCTTATCCAGCATGGGTGCGCGTGTATATAATGAACCATCCTTCTCCTGGTTCGCCATGATCGATAGGGATCTCCACTGGCCTTGTTAAAGGTACAACTCAGTGGACTAGCTCTGATACCAAATGAAATTTACTATCGATCAGTTTCACAAAGTTCTTAACTAATCTTTCTATTCAAGCACGTATGTTTAAACATGAGACAGAGTTTAAACACTGAAAGAAAGAACACAAGAATTGGTTACGCAATTCGGTGCTAAAACACCTACGTCTGCGGGGCTTTGCCCAGTCTGAAAATCATCCACTAAAATAATTCAGATCAGTTACAATGTTCTCCAAACAATTAACTATCTAAAACTTATCTTATTCGTGTGGATTCGTGAGATCCCCTCACTGTCGGTCAGCAACTCCTCGTTGCTGTCTTGACCACTTCCCTGAAGTATTAAGACTTGTTGTTTTCAGACTCCTGGCGATGGCGATGGCCTATTGAACTCCCTTCAATAAGCTGCTCCAACTATAAAGTTATTCTGATCTGCAGAATACTTTCTTGTAAGATGGATAATTGTTGTCGCAGCTTTTCTGTATTTTTATAGTCCAAGCCTGTGCTTCCGTGTTGATCTTCTCGGTCCTTCAATCACGGCAAGGCTTTTCTAGCTATATTCTACTTCTATAGTTAAAGGATAAGAAATATATTCTTTCCTTATTTAAGACTATTTCTAAATAAAATACAACTCACAAATATATTCTTTATTTAATTAAATCAGAACTGAAACATTCTTCACATATCATCTTGATTTTTTCGAATATCTTGTTTGATCACATCTGAGTTGTACTTCACATCAAAGACCGTTGCTCGGTTTCTGATCTTCATGAGCAAGTGTTTAAACATGGTAGCATGTTTAAACATAGTCAACTTCTACAAAATTGCCAACACATTAATGCTGAGTTTTCTGGACTCTTAAATGGGTAGGTCGACTACTCTAATCTTACAAACCCCTGTAAAAGTAAACTGGTATTTAAAAAAAATAAAATTAACTGGATGTATAGAAAACTGTGTATCTAAGGCCGGTGGAGACGTTAAAGAAAACTAAAATTCACTATCGCCCTCGTGACTTGTTTGTGGCTTTTGTTCCAAGATTAATTTAACAGTGAGCTATTTTGCTTCAGTGAGACTTGTGCGCTCAGTGCTCCCAATTTAACCTTTGCCTTTGATAATTTCGTTGATTACGACCATGTTAATATAAAATATGAAAAGCTGATATTTTACAATTTTCACTATAAAGCGTCAAACATTCTCTTTATTTATGTAAATGTTATTTATCAAGTCTTAAGTGAGACCATTTTGGTGGTATGATTATCAAATATTTTATCAAAATAATTTATGTGTTAGTAATTTTTGCTTGCCTTTCTACTAAATTATTAAAATTAGTAAATGAACGAATGTACAATAAAATTGAATTAATGATCGAAATATTTGAACTAACAATATATACATATTTATAAAATTTTAAATGAATTATTTGTTTAAATAAATCATTCTTAATGAGAGTCTGATAAAACAAACACACATAAATCAATGTCATAGAAAAAGTGAAGCAAATAACGATCTTATCAAAGTCTCTCAATATTATTACTTCAAAAAAGATTCTAGTAACGATGCAGTATTAGTGACCGGTAGGCAAACGTCGCTAAATTTACAAGATTTTAGCGTGTTACTGACAAATGCACATGTCACTGAACGAATATGCGACGCCGTTAGACGTCCATAATAAATTGCGTCACTACTATAAAATTCTCTTATAGTGTATATAAGTATCTTGTTGTTTATTTTTTTCAACAACTAGGATTAATGGATGGTGAAATTGCAATTTAATCAGAGAAAATGATTGTGCATGTCTCAGGCACTTTTTTTAAAAAATAAATTAAACCACCTTTTGGTGGAGGGATCTATAGGCTCCCCAGACCAATAATAGAATTGAAGAATAGTTTTACAGAGATTCAGAAGCAACCAGCTTCTACAAAAAGAATAACCTAATGTGGCTATCCCTATATTCTAGTACTGTGGAGGTAATATCACTAATGAAACAAAGGCTTTAAGGAGCAGGTTAGTGATTGAGCCAGCAAAGGTCAAAGCACAAATTTGCCACCCAAAATTTGAATCCAGTAGTGAATTCCAAGTACTAGACTAGATTGCCAAAAGAATTGCTAATCTAGTGTGATCAAAAATTAATACATGCACATATGATAATAGTTGCATCAGCTGATCTGCCTATATACATGTCTGCCTTTAAATCAGATGTCCCTACCAGGAAGAGTTCATTGAACACCTTGTGCTCCATTGTCCAGAGAACTCCTTGTTCAGAGAGCTCCATTTTTCCTTGCTGCTGCCCCCACCTTAAATCAGTACACTGTTCTGATATTTTCTATAGGGAGAATCTAAGATGTGGCATTCCCATCTGATCAAGTTGAATTATAGATTTAAGTCTATTGGGAATCATATGCATTGGAATCTCCTCAGAAACTCTCTGTGAAGTACACATTTTTGATAAGTAATTTGCTGCCGTGTTGCCTTCCCTAAAGATGTGTTTAATAGGGTATAGTGTAATCAATTTATTTATTTCAAAGCACAATAAGTAGAATTTCCAGTCTATGGTGTTGGGCTTCAGAATCCCATTTGCAGCCAAAAGGCAGTCTGTCTCCACCTGGAAATTTCCTAAACTCATTTCTATCCCTAAATTATATCCTAGTTGAATAGTAGTCAATTCAGCTTGGATTGGGGAAGAGCATGGTGATACCAGGCCCAGGCCCAACTACCCAGTAGTAATATGGGCTCGGCCCGCTACGAGGAAAAGGTAGTTTGGCAGTATCCGGGTTCGTACAACTCGGATAGGGACAGATATACTAGAAGACACTCGGAGCGTGGACCACACGGAGAGCATGGGTACTGTATAAATAGTGCTCCTCAGTACTATCCCAAGTAAGTATCTTCTCACTATTCAAGTGATTACCCCCTTTCTCTCCCGAGATCCATCTTTCATCATCACGCCGGAGGGTCTACCCTCGGGTACCTCCCGGGGCTCTGTCTTGCAGGGTTAGGTATTGGATCAGGGACCAGGGGACCATCCGGACCGACCAGGCGGGCAGCATCAGAGCATATAGTATATTTCATACTGTTCCTTACTGGAGTTCCATGTCTGGTTCTTACAATGATTCCTATACCGGCGTGACCATCAATTTTATAGCTAGCATTCAACATTTATTTTGTACCCAAAATCTGGAGGAATCCATTTTATTATTTTGACTGGTTTAGGCCTTTTCCTTTTTCAGGTAAGGGACCAGACCAATCTCCACTATGAAATGGTTCCTTATTGGGTTTGCAACTAAAGGCCATGCTGTGAAAATATTTGAAACTTGCTTGATGATTTGTTGGCAGAGTGTCTGAGTTCCACAGTTCTGATTATCATATAAAAGCTTATTCCCATGGTTCCATAGATTCCAAATAACCACCATAGTAGTTACTTTAATCACAGAATTATGAGCCTTGGATAAGCTTGAATATGATAAGTAGAACTGGATTCTAAGACAAACAGTGCTAAACTCAGAGTTTCTAATAGCAAGCAATGTATGAAAAAAATTCCAAATTTCCAGACTAGACTCACAAGAGTTGAAATAATGATCAATACTGTCTGCACTACAACAGAAAGGGCATTTAGATGGCATATGAATCCCAAACTTAATAAGCACATCATCAAATGGGAGAATATGATTTTTAATTCTCCATACCAGAGTTGAGATTTTAGGGGGAATAGGCTTTTTCCATACCTGCTATATCCAGCTACCTTCCGGTTCTCTTCTTCTGTTTGTAGTCTGATTTTATGGTGAAGTCACCATTTTTTTGAAGGTTTCCAAATCATCTTGTCTTCATGAGAATAAATGAGCACTTTTTCCTGCAAAAAAGAGACTGTATCAGTAGGGAGAAAGGCCTGAATTTGTCCAATGTATTGATCTCTATTTCCAATGAATTATGCCAGGCTTATGTCTGGGAATGGCAAATTCATATTCTCAGGCCATTGGTAATATAATGCTCCATTCCCTGACCAATTTGAGTCCCGGAAAGAGCATGATCCTTTTCCTGCACAGATGAGAGAATTTTCATTAGCTAACTAAGTGATCTGACAGATCCTATTCCAGGTGTGAGAATTTTTATATGAAGCTGGGAGACTCCATAAAAATTTTGTCCATATTGTTTCATTTTTCTGTAGCTTCCACCACATCTTGCATGAGAAGGCATCCATAAATGCACTGAGATCTCTGAAGCCTAGTCCATTTTCTGATTTTGGCAATGCAACTCTGCTCCATTTTCTCCAGATCTTCCTTTGACCATAACTGGATTCTCCCTAGTAGAATCTGATTGCTATCCTTTCCATTTGTCTAATGACTGTTTTAGGAGGTCTTAGCACTGAGAAAAAATGCACAGGGATAGCCATTAGAACATGGTTTATAAGCATCATTCTTCCTGCACTGGTCAACCATTTATTCTTCCAGTTTGATGTTGCTTTTTCCATCCTTTCAATCAGTGTCTGATAATAAATCACCTTGTTCCTCCCACTAAATATGGGTACTCCAAGATACTGAAAGGGCATTTTGCCTCTTTTCATCTCGTATCCTTTTAATTTCCCTCACCTTGTGCCTTGTGGTGTTAGAGTGAATGAAGAACTCTCACTACAACAAATCTTAGCAATTGCAACATTTATGTGTGCGACAAAAGTGTAAATGTTGTAAATATACCACACTTAAATCAATGTGTCATTTATTTGTGACATTTTTACGTCATATCTTTGTTGTGTCTTCTTTCTTGTGACACAAATGCGACACATAGGTTACTGTCTCAGTGTAACGACAAAATATTGACAACACTTAATGTATATGTCACGGTTAAATGACACAATCATACATTCGTTGGAATTTTGTGGCACTATTGTGTCATTTCATTGATGTGTCAAATTTATTACGACATTTTTGTGACACTTTTTTATTATGTCCTAAATTTACAACATATTAATTGCGGCACTATACTAATATGTCTTAATAATACAACAAAATATTAAAATTGTTGCAATTATGTGGCACAAATGCATCATATCAAGTAGTGATGTGCAATAATTTGAACTAAATTTCTTAAGAAACACGAGATAAGAATGTTCCAAGCACTAGCCTCTCCCTTCATTTTCTTCTAAATGTCCATTATAAAGTCATGCACCATAAATGATAAAGCCAAAAATATACAGTGAAGTAGTTACATAACCACAAAAACTACAATAAGAGAAAGAGAGAACTCCAGTATATGTTGGTTCCAAGAAATACGACAAAGAACTCATATCCTCATAATGATAGGTGTCTAAAATTCATTACATGTTCACTGAAACTCTTGTACTTTAACAAGTTATAAGCTCCGTGAACCAAAATGGATGAAAGAGCTCTACGAAATCTCACTTTTTATTTTTCACTCTTACTCTCATAATAATAAGTTCTTTAAATCCATTACATGTTTTTAATAGAAGCAAGAGACAAAGATCCTTAAGCAACGATAGATAGTTCAAACATTTTTAAGAGATGTACGCATGGTATAGAACTTATATCAAAATTACAACAAAACTATTATTGGCTCTTCCTAACTATTAATTATATAAGAGTATATTTTAGAACACCAAACAAGTTCTTCATAAAGCAAGTAGTTTAAAAAGTTCGATAATTTAATACACAAAAGGCAACCATTTACTCTATTAATTACTATGTGATTGAAGTTCTTTTTTTTGTGACCAACTCTGCTATCATACTCACTACATCACCTCTCATAGTGCAGCAAATGCAACCGATATTGAACATAATAATATCTTTTGTATCGGCTGATTTAGCAGCTACTAATGAACCATCGCTAACTACTTCTTTAAACTATAAAATTACATAGCCATAAAATCAATGACTAGTAACATGGGAATCATGATTCCTATTTTCCAAAGATGCAATTTTCTTTTATCTATTTATTTTGAAATTTGAAGGTAAAAGTCTTCTTAATTCTTACTTCTCTTTCAAATGCATATCTTGAATTTGAAATGTCTTGATTCCAAGAAATAACAGTATTGTAATGGCAATCATACGCATACCTCATTCTCGATAACTGCAATTCTTTTTCCATGATCAGCAGTCAATATATGATTCAGCAACTTTGTTTGCAAACAATAAAGAAGTGTTGCAAAACCAATGAATTTTTATCACAAAAATAATAAAGAGATCACATAAACTACAAACATTTAAAAATTTCTGTTCCCATTGTTTATGTATAAGACTAAACCTCAATTGATTCAAAGTTATAGGTCAAGGTTCAGAGCTTAAGATGATGTAATTAATTACATAAATTTAAGTCATCATTAGTAAAATCTACTTCAAAATGCAGTCACTTTACATTCACTTTCTCTGCTTTTTTTCCTATCGCATCAAATCATTAATGAATTTAAAGTATTGTCCAATGTTTCAAGATCACAACTAAACAAAAATTAATCAAACGGAGACACGGTGAAATAGATATGTTTATTTTAGTTTAATCTCGCTAGAACTCTTTGCAATAGTCTAAGTCATTGGTTACTTATCATGATTTGGACGATTCAAGTTTCTATACTACAAATTGTCTTACAAGGTTACAAAGGTACGAGGCTCGTAAATAAATCAGAGTTACGTTTAATCAAATATAGATTTTTAAAGTTCAGATTTCTATTTATTTTGATACAAGAAAACATGCAAAAGGGTAAAGATTCGCCACTTTTTATCTCATTGGTTTGTTATTTAAATTGATCGATTCTTGAACTAGCTTGAACTTCTGAATCTTGAGTTTTCCATTCTCTAACTATCAAATATGTAACTAGAGCTACACCCATATTTATACACATCCACGGATTGAAAGTAATCAAAGATCTACAACAAGTTTCAAACAAAGATAATATGAATATAATAAAAAGGCTTGACTTAAACTACCTCAAAAGTGGAACAATGGCAAAAATTCATACCAGAATAATGCCAGTGGCTCGGCGAACACCGATGTGTACAATTTTTGCAGAGATATTCTTCTCGAACATCAGCTCGATTGTATCACAAACAAATAGTAAAGTTTTCAGCTTCCGACACCCATGAAATTCCACTTATAATCAACAATCAATCTGTAAAAGCAGTGATACCTTCCCTTCAAGTCGAGCCGTCGGTTCGAATCAGGTCTCCTCTGCAACGCTACCCACTGGGCAACTTATGAGTTCAGACTAATCAACGCAGGTCTAATCAGCAAAAAGCTTCCCCAGTACATAATGTTAAATATCTAAATAAATAAATGCTAGTAAATTGATCAAACACAACAAAAACATGTTTCTCATGGGTTTAGCCTGATTGTGAACGTCCAGAAAGAAATGGCATTCACTCGAAACACTGCTTATTTTCAGCACAATCTTCTTCACCCATCTGCTGAGGAGAGTGATGCTTCCTCACCCATCTGCTGAAACCTCCAGTCCCCAAATGCGGCCCCGATCTCACGGCTCAGGTTGAGCTTCTTCTCAAATATGTGTAAACGAGTGCATTCTGACTGACCGGGAAACCGGCAATCACATGTTTTCTTTTTTCCCGATAGTATCATCATCATCACATTCAGTGATAGATATATATCCAATTTGCTAGCCAACCGGAATCATCACTGTCAGAAACATTGTGGTCTGGGTGTTTTGTACGTGAATTAAGCCAGGATTAAGTGTCCATCTTGAACAAATTGATGAGCTATAACTCAAAATATGGATTTGATTTGTTGAGATTGAGATACCCCAATCTTTTTCTGTGTTCCCGCGGAATCCAAATATATACGCGCGATATTTATTTTGGTCCCCGCGCTATTTTTCTTTTCTTTTTTCTGTAATCACAACTTTTTTCCTTTTATTTTTCGCTGTTTTCGTTTTTAATAATGAAAATGTTAGTATTATGGTTAATGCTAAAGGGAACTAGAAGAGTTATTGCTCCGGTCAATAAATAAATTAATAAAAAATATTAAATTACGTAGTTTTGATGAAAACCACCACACAACCACCGCAAGATCACCATATTCCGGCGCCTACAATTTTCATATATATTTTTTTTTTGGTTTGTTTAAACATGTGATGCTAATTTAATTATCATAAAATACCGTAAATAAATTCAATTAATTATCATAAATCTTATTAAGTATAGTAAATATATTAAATATATTTGTTTGTCGATTTTCCTACTTTTCTTTTATGCCCACCGCAATTTCCATTTTTAAAAGTTAGTTTCCCCTACGTATTATTTCTTCTTTTTTTTACAACGTATTATTTCTTTGGTTTGACCACACATATGCATGTTTTTGTTTGATTGTGTACATTTTCTTGTGTAATTATGGTATTATTATATTTCAATATTCTTTCATTATGATGTTATGGTTTGATTGCGTATATTTTATTATATAATTATGGTATTATTATATTTCAATATTCTTTCATTTGAATGTTATGGTTTGATTGTATATATTTTTATCTACAATTATGTTGATTGATTAATTATATAATGTTTCAATCTCTCATTCTGCAACCTCACTCTCATTCTGCCATCTTAATTTGTATTTCACGTCTATATACGTTTGTAGTTCAAAAATAATTTGCATGTTGATTTCACGGTTTGTTTCTTGATTTTTCAGGATTTGTAAGATTTAAATAATGATGGGTGACTATGTGTATCTTGATTTTCCAGGATTTGTAAGGTTTAAATAATGATGGTGATTATGTGTGTGATAGCATGCAGGAACATGAGTTTCTAACTTTCAAGAGAATTGTTCTGAGATGGCCGCAGATTTTATCGATCGTGGCATTTTAGAAACAAAAGGAGGAGGTATAACATATGTGGACTTTTAACGTCGGATATTGTCACTGTGATTTCTTCGAATCCAGGCTACCGACGCATCCTCGGATATCTGATATTTTGGGATTTGAATCGACAAGTTTGAGTGGTTGCTGGTAAGCCTCTGCTAAGAACTTTCTCTTTATGAAAATGTGTTCCATTTTTAACCTGTTTTTTGATATATATATGTGCTGGAGTATTTAATAACACAATTAACAACGTTGATTGATATGAATACAAGTTACATTTATAATAACTTGCTTTTAAGCCATGAAAACCAAGTTTGCATTTTAATTGTATGTTAGTAGCTGCGCATAGTTTTTATATACATTGATTAAGTTGATAACATCTCTGCTTAAAAGTTTATACATCGAAGTGTGCATGATTATCTGTTTTTGTGGCAGGACTATGACACTCAGTATATATCTTTCTTCAGGTTGAAAGAAGACAAAACAGCCTTGGGTGTTTTTACTTATCTGAGAGCCTTGATGAAATGGATGGATACACATTCAGGACACAAAAGAATGGCGAGGATTATAATAGTAAAATACCTCATGCATTGCCTGGTGCTATAAATAATACTTGTGGTAAGCCAAGTGCAACTAGGAAAATTTGTTTGATGCTGTAGGATTAAAAGTAGACTACATGATGTCTCACGTTGATATTCACTGTCAAAGTTTATTTTTTGAAAATTTCTCTTTCTTATTTTACTGTGATTATTGTATACAAGTGAAGTAAATTTATTTTTTGAAAGTTTCTCTTTTTTATTTTACTGCGATTAATTTATACAAGTGAAGTGGTGTTTTGACTCTTTTTGCAAAATACGAATGTTTCTGCTGCTCCTACTTTTCAGTAGGACATCTGACTACGATAATAGATTTTTGGTGATTCAAAGTGAAATAAATTTTGATTGATTTGGAAAAATGCAGAATTTTTTCTGGTGCTTCTACTTTTCAAGGAAAACGATTCACGACAATACAAGATCAGGTTGTTCGCGGTATTATCAAACATCAGGGCATCAATTAATTTATATAAATTTATTTTAATTAATTATAGAATTATCTGTAAATTATTTTTGTTTAATTGAAGTGTTAATGTTCACACATATTGCCCCAATGTATTTCATAATTTTATTCCTACTTTTTAGTACTCCCTCCGTCTCAGTCTAATGTGAACTCTGACTTTTTGACACTATTTACTCTTAAATTTTGACCGCTTATTTAAATAGATATATAATTATGAATATTATCATATTTGGTATCGTTAGATTAATCGCAACATACAGTATTCAAATATCAAATTTGTATTTTTCGATAATATAAGTAAATAAAGATACGGTTGGTCAAAGATGTGTGTTGGATAGTGTGAAAGGTTATCTGTGCTGATTTGGGTGAGACAGAAATAGTATTAAATTTGCTAATGATATATGAATATTATGTTTATATATTCATAAACAAAAAATTGATTACACGATCAAATTACTTTTTAAAATTGGAATAAATTATTTTTTTGCCATTTAAATTGAAAATTAGTTATTTATAATATTTCAATAATGAAGACATATATTTAATTGACAACAAAATATTTTTATTCATTCTTTAAAATAATATAATGCAATTAAATTTTGCTATTTTAAGAAATTTGAAATATGTCAAAATAAATTTTTAGTATCATAAAATGTTTCAAATGGTACATCAACGAGCAATTAGGAGTAGTGTCTGTAGCAAATTTTCATAGCAGATATTCATGTGAATGGTAATAAATGTAGCAAATTTTCATAGCAGATATTCATGTGAATGCTAATAAATGATTTCCAGACAGTAGTTTTTGATATGATAATTATGGGTTTGTGGTTTACTTACTTAGTCATGTTTAATACATTTTATTTGATTTATCTTCAGTATTTATCTGTTCAGTTTTTAATGAAATTGATGAAATTTAGTTTAATTCATATGTATTATTAGTAATTTTTTAATTCATTTCAGTTCAGTTTAATATTTTAAATTTAGCAGAAGTTATTTGTGATGAACAGACCATTTATTTTCCGACCATTTTTTGGATTTATTTCATAAAATTTTAGGCAAAATCTCTTAAAAGTCCAACTTTCCTAAATGTTATGGAACCACCGCTATGTATTTAAATTTAAATGATACATTTTTTATGTTAAAACATCGATCATTTTAAAGTAAACATATAGTAAAACATGTTTTAATGCAAACATTCAAGAAGTTTCATATAAAAATTTAATATTTTCAAGTAGCACAAAATACAGTTCAAATTAAAAGTTACACTATATAAGTTAAAATGTATAAACACTTTCATGGAAAATCCGGAAAGTTGGGAGTTCAGGAGATCTTCTCAAATTTTTATTCTTTGTGCTATCTATATGCTTTTACATGCATGTATGCTTCACTTTCTAGCCCAATTAAAAACTTCACTCTTTTTCAATTTTTATGATTTATTGTTTATACTATGTTGGTATACTTTAATTTAAACTAAAATGAATCAAATAAATTCAACTAAATTAATGGCAGCCTAATATAAACTTATTTTATTAGACTTTCCCGTTTTATCCTATTCAATTTATTATTTAAGCATGGTTAGTGTTTGAGCAACAGCACCAAAATCTCTACATTTGTTCTTTAGGGCATCTCCAATGAAACTTTTTATTACCACTTTTTTAATTAATTTTTTATATTTTAATTTTTAAGAAGCACTCCTTAAATTAAGAAATAATTTTTAAATTTAATATCACTAATTTTATTGAAATCTAAGTATGAAAAAATCATCAACAATTGTAGGATTCTTAATTTCCACACATAATTAATTTTATATAAGAAAAATAAACCTTCAAATATTCCACATTAAATACCTAAATTTATCGCGCAACGCGCGATACTATTTAGCTAGTTATTTTAGTACATAAATAAGTTTATGTACATTAAAAAGAATGATTTATAATTATGTTAACTTTAAATTATAATTGTATACTATGACGATAAGATCTATGTATACTATACACTTTATATTTGGTTGATGGTAACTAAGTTGTGAAAGTTATAAACAAGATTTATTTTTATTTTAAAAGAAGGTGCAAAATGTATTTAATAAAATTCATTTATAAACATTTATTGTATATATACATGCAAGTTTAAATTTTAAAAATCATGAAATTACACTGAAATAATCATGTTGATGGTATATATATTTATGTATATATGGAGCTTTAAATTGTAGTTATATACTTTCACAGTCATCTTTGCACTCTTTCAAACCATACATATTCCTATTTTTTATAGCTTTAACTCAATTTACTTGTAGTCTTATGCTACTGAGAAACTCTTTGAAACTCACAACTTTCATACATTTTGTGTAAGTATTTATACATTTTGAATTATATAGTGTGTGTTTTTTAATTTGAACTGTGAATTTTGATAGTTTAATATTTTAAATAAATATTCATTACTTTTTCATTAAAACATGTTTTAGGGTGCATTTGAAAATCACGTCCAGCGTTTAACTTAATTGATTAAGTGCTTATTTACTTTCCGCGTGTTTGATAAAGGAATTATGTGTGTCTAAACCAAATAAGTGTCAATAAGTGACACTGAACCGCACTTACAATTAGAACGATTTCATTAAGTGATTCGCGTATCACTTATGAATGAATTTGAAAATGCTACGCGTTATTTAAAATTTTAAAATTTTTTTGAATCTACCTATAAGATAAAATTTGTGTCAAAAATCATAATCATATTCATTTAATATTTCTTGTGTATTAATTAATTAACTAGCAAATAATTTATTAATTGATTTTAAAATAATAATCAATAATTGTATACTCATTATGAAATATTATATAATTACATCATATTAGATATAGATATAATATATATATATATATATAAAAATTATTGTAATTTTCATGCACACTAAAATTTGAAGTCCGAGTACTTTAAAGTTGAAATGTATATTATAATATTTTAAAAATTAAATAAAAAGAATACTTATAAATATTATATATTAAGAGTCGATCTTATAATAGTTGATTTTTTTTAGTAATATTAAATAACACTGTTTCATAAACCATTCTTAATGTTCAAACAATTAATTAGGATTTATTTTTCCAATTAACATATTTAGTTTTCAACACTTATCTAAATTTTATCAAGCAACTACACATATTAGTATTCAGTACTTATTCAGACTTTAGCTTTCAGACTTCGGACTTCAGTCTTCAGATTTCAGTTTTGATATGTTTATTTTAATTTGATCAAATTTTTTAATACAAAAAAGTATCATTTGAGTTGAAATATATAGTGGTAGTTCCATACTAGCATTTAGGAAAGTGATCTTTCAAGAGACTTTGCATATACTATTTAATAGTTTCATTTAGTTCACTACTTCAGGCCCTGTTTGCTAGAGCTTATTTCTTGCTGAACTGAACTGAACTGGAAAAAATACTGAACTAAACTGAAAAATATTTAAGAATACTTAACTGAACAGAAAAAATAAAAAAGTACTGAACTGAACTGAAAAAATATAAATACTGAACTGAACTGAAAAAATATAAATATACTGAACTGAAATGAAATATGTTGAATTGAACTGAAAAAATATAAATATACTGAACTTAACTGAACTGGAAAAATAATTATGTGAACTGAATTGAAAAATATTAAGTATAGTAAAAAAATCATTATTGACAAATGAAATGAGTTCGATGTACATAATTGAATAAAAATTGAATAGAATAAAGTGTAATGTATTGAAATAATGACTTAGTGCAACAAATTTTAACAAATCACATTTACTTATAACTAAATTGAATTAAACTGAAGTAAAGTTTAATGTATTCAAGAAAATAACAGTGTGACTGGATTAAACAGAAATTGATCAATCTACACTTGTACATGATTGAAATAGACTTTGTTTTAATTTTACTTAAATTGAACTAACCTGTTCAAAATATATTCAGAATATGATAGAACCACTGGCGTACAAATATTTGCTCCATTCTGTCGTATTCACAAACAATGAATTTGCATTCATCTAGTAAACACTAATTGAACCGAATATAATTGAAGGTATTGAACATAGTAATTATACGATTGAATGAAACTGAAATTCATCAAATCACATTTGTTCATAACCAAATTAAATGAACTAAACTGAACTGGATCAAATTAAACTGAACTAAAAAAACTGCAGAGATCTATAATAAAAAAATGTAGAAGAAATTTACTGAAATAGAAACATATAAAATATTTATCTGAATGGAACTGAACTGAAAAAATAAAAAAAATAATGTGTAAGTTATATAGATACGAACCTTGATAGTGTAACGGCCCTTTATACCTTTGCAATTTGTGTAAGTATTAATTATTATTATAGAAAAAAATATATACCAGTACTATTTTGAAAATATTTTAGACCTTAGGATGGACAGTTTTATTTATTATTATTTTATTTTATTTAAGTTTATTTTTTAAAAAAATTGGGTAATAATTCAAGTGAGCCCCCAATAAAATCTCACCCATTCCCCCTCCCCCGAGAGTTGAACCCAGGACTTTTGAGTACCACTGGAGCCATTCTCAATTTTTAAATCACATTTCACGCCTTAACATGTCAAAGCCAAATGTATTTTGAATTAGTAGAAATTTTTAACTTAAACAATGTGTATTAAAATTGAAAAATAATTTTGAATTAAATTTGTAGTCTATTTTCACATGAAAATATGCCATTTTTTTAAAAAATATTCTTAAATAAATAAAATACTACTAAAATAAATTAATATGGTAGTTTATAAACAAAATTTGGAATGTCTGAACACTTTTTTTTAACACAACACTTAACTTATGTGTTAGGGAATAATTTGACCTTAACTATTTAAAAATTAAAGAATGATATAAAATACAATTAATTAATAAGCATATACTAATGTCAAGGTTGCGTTTTATAAGTATATTATTATTATTTTAGAATAAAATTCAAATTTGGACTTTTCATTTGAAAAAATAGCAAAGGAAAGACACTTTATCTGATTAAAAATGTATTTAAAACTTTTAATAAAAGGAAATTATAATAAGAATAAGAAAAGAAAAATAAATAAAAGGAAAGATGGAAAGAAAGAGAAGAGAGAGGCGGGGAATCTTTGCAAACCATTCAATCAAATCAAATCAAAAGTTTGAAAACCTTAGGCATCAGTTATGGAATAAAAATCAACACATACCATATTAGAATTGATTCCCCATAATCATCGGCCATTTCGTGCCTCATAATATATAATCTCATTCATCTTTTTTACTCTCCCACGATCCCAATGTTCAACACAAAGGCTTCTCAGAAGACGAAGACGAAGACGGACAAAGGTCTTCCAGCACCTATCCGACTACTTAAGGTGTTGTCGCTCCCATTCAAAAACATTCTCAGCTTTGAGAACCACCCGATTCATCTTCACGGGTTCAACATTCTCTTGTCAGATCTCGATGTTCAATATTTCCTCGCCTTAATTCAGCAAGTAGTTTTTTGTATCAAGTTTGGAACTCATCTCTAAAAGTTGCTATTTTTTTACTATGTATATTTCGAATTTGATTTATTATGTTAGAAGCATGTTGATTGATTGCTCCTTGTAATGTTGATGTTGTAGTATATACATATATATGATTGTCGATGAACTTATTATTGTATATTTTTTTTAGTTTGGATCTTGATTCAAGTGAGGAATAAAAATAAGGAGATCGAGACAAGATTGTTCGTTCGTTACCAGAAAGTAGCATAAGAGAAGCAGCTGCAAAAACTTTGTTGTTTTGTTAATATCTCGACGTAGATTAGAATTAGGATTTAGTTTTTTTCTTGACATGTATTTCAGTTTTATTTAGCATTACCACATTTTTACAATGATCTTATTAATTTATATTTGTATTGCAATTCATAACATATTTATTACACGAAATAATAACAAAAATATTATTATATTTTCAGTAATATTATATTATATTCATTTATTATAATTAATGTTCATGATCGTAAAACATATTTACAACAATGGAAGTGACACTGGAAGCGGGTCATTTTTAACGACGTAATTTAACAACTGTCAAATAAAATACCACGACATAATTCAATGCTTCACATAATATACCCCATTATAATTAGTGACACTAATATAATTGAAGTAATATTTGCGGCTTTTTAAACTGTGATGCATGATTTGAGGCCTTCCAGATGCCTCACAAAATTAAATGTGGCGAAATAGGTCGAAAGCTATTGTGGCAGAATTGATTATGATGAAGTACTTACTGTCACATATTAGTGACAATTTCACAAGGTGTCAATATGTTTACAACGATTCTACTGGTAACTCTTGAAATTGGTGTTGCGATTATTTTGCGGCATGTAAATTTTTGTTGTATATAAAAGTCGCAAATGACAATGCGATGGAAACTTAAATGTTGCAGAATGTGTCGCGAATATTCACGACAGAAAGTAAAGTGACGTTAATACTGACGTAAATTAACGACACAATTTGAAAAGAGTGTCCATGGGAATACTACATTACCAATTGCGACTGTCTGAAAAGTGAAGCAAAATGTGTCGTATATTAATTTAGCGACACAAAATTAGAGATAAGTGACACATTGTTTGTGTTGCAATTGCTCAGCTATGTTGTAGTGTCTTATTTGGAAAAATTGACCTTCTGCCCAGACACACACTCATATGCATGTAGGAATTTTTTAACCCTCTCCATATTACCATTTTTTGAGCTGATGAAAAGAGCAGTATCATCAGCATACATCAAATGTGTGACTGGTTCCACTCCTCTAGGCATAGTAAATCCCTGTATGTACCCAGTACTACTCAGATGTCTGATGTCTCTAGAAAAAGCTTCAGTAACTAAGTTGTACAGAAAAGGGGACATTGGATCTCCTTGCTTAATTCTTCTAGAGGAGGGAAAAAATCCAGAAGCTACTCCATTAATTAGCACAGAAAAATTGGCTGATGCAATGTTCTGTAAGATGATCCTAGCAAAAGTTCCATGGAATCCAAAATGTAACAAGATAGAGTTCAGAAAACCCCAAGATACCCTGTCAAAAGCCTTCTACATATCTAATTTGACTATCAAATTATTGTTTCTATTTCTACATAACAGTCTTGACATCTCTAGCATTTGAATGATATTATCTGAAATATCTCTGCCTTTTATGAAAGCAGACTGTTCCTGGGATATAAGCTTGGGCAAAAGGGGCTTCACTCTCTCAGCAAGGAGTTTAGAGTAGATTTTATTTAGGAAGTTGGACAAACTTATAGGTCTAAAATATGAGAAGGTGGCTTGGTTTGGTTTTTTTGGTATTAATGTTAGCCAAGTGCTAGAAATAGCCTTTGGGATCAGTGCACCACTCAGGAACTCATTAACTGAGTTTAAGAGGTCCTCTGTGATAACTTCCCAAGCATTTCTGTAGAAGGCACCTGAAAAGCCATCTGATCCAGGAGAGCTATCTTTGCTCAATCCAAAAATCACCTCTTTTTCTTCTTCACTGGAAGCCATTTTCAGTAAACCAACATGCCATTTTCCTAAGTCATTGCATATATGAAAACAACATTCCATACAATCATAGTTGATGCATCAACAATTTTTGTCAAAACATATTAATCACTTTGGGATATGATATCTACTGTAAAATATTATTCCACAATAACCATATTTTTGCATGTTGTGCAGGATAAGCATGATGAAAATGCAATGCATGTAGTAATGTTATTATCATATCATTATCATGCATTGGTTCTATGACACATAGTAAAGAAATATTATGCATCACAATCAATGTTTGTAATCTATCAATGGAGGTTCCTAAACCTCTTAAGTTCCAAATAAGCACATTTCCAATGATTTTGTGACTTATCATTAAACAGAATATTTAAATTTTTGTTTTGGTCTTAACAACCTATTAACACCGTCTCCAGTGTTATTTTTATTTGTTTTTTTCTTCTGTTCTATTGGCACAATTTCTTTGGATATGATGTTATCTGCAATATGCATGTCAGTATCTACAAAGGTGTTAACATGCATGTTTGGTTCTACATGAGTCTTTTTATTGGCATTTATATCTGGCCCAGTAGCCTGCATATCAGACACAGTTTTCTGAATTTCTACATTATCATGTGTTAATGTTCCTGGCTCTGCTATATGAGAACAAGAATTGATCACATTATTATTCATGCTCACATTATTGTTCATGCTCGCGTTATCATTTTTAGACAAGTTAGGGCTTTTACCTGTCTTACCAGAAGGAGCCAGAGAGTACTCAGTCACCTCATTTTTTGGATGATCAGGGAGTTCCTGGTTGGGGCTCTCAAATTCCTCATCACTACTATCAGTATCCTGCAAAATAGAAAAGGTATTTGATACCTCCAAGGATGAGTGATAAGGGACCATGTCAAAAATGATATTCTTTTTCTTGTTTTTCATATCTGACTTAAATTTTGATATTTGTAGATCATCATAAGAGAAAAAGGATGCATTTCTCTGCCTTTCTGTCTGACTGGTGAGCAGAACAAAAGATGGAGTGATATCCTTCTTCTTAGGGGATTGTGTATTGTTGTCTTGGAATATCACCATCTCTTTAGAGCATTGGTTTAGTGTCTGTGATCTGGCTTCCTTCTCCTTTTCTGCATTGGATAGACCAGAGGAGCCTGCATCTGTAGATGGCACCTGAGTCTCCTTCTTCCTCCATATCCTTTTAAGCTCAGGATGCAGGTGAATACATTCAGCTTCATCATGGCCAATCTTCTTACATGCTTTACAGTATGATGACAACTGATGATATTCAATAGGGCACTCTCTATAATTTTCAGTTCAGCCTATAGGTATTGAGGTAATTCTATCTTCTTTCAGATACAATTCAATACACATTTTGACTACGGATAGCCTAGTGATCCCACTTGTTGCAGAATCCATTTTTATAAATTTTCCAATTTGGGCAGTAACATCTTGTATCAAAGTTTGATTGTGGTAATAGATAGGTACCTCTTTCACTGAGACCCAAACTGGAACAATGGAGGATTCCAGATTAGGATTGAAATCTTGAGTTCATTTCATCACCTTCATAGTAGCTCCTGCAATTGACCAGTAGGGCTGGAGCCAGAATTTCTGGTAATCTTCTTGAGCTTTGAATCTGATCAGGATATGGCGGTAGTCCAATAAATCGATCTGGAATTGATCCTTGAATCCTATCGCATCAAACGCCTCATGTATCTTCTCCATTGGAGGTTTTCCGTGGTTGAATTTGCCGATCAAGGAATTGTCATAATGAGCCGCAAGAATATTAACTGAGTCGGGATCATACAAGCAAGCAGGGCGACCATTCAGACGGGTGATAGAAGGCTTAATTTCAGGATGGTGGGGAGTTCTGTAAAGAGTGGAGGTTTACTGTTAGCTAAGGCTTGAAGGAAGGATTTTCCGGCGGTTCTTCCGCCGTGGTACGGCGGCGTCGCCGCTATGTTATGGTCGTTTGTGGCCGTTATCAGTGGGAATATAGACGTTATATAACTGTAGGGGTTGTCGGAAAAAAGGGGAAAGAGCATTGTTTTTAGCGAGATTTTAGAGAGTGGGAGGAGAAAAGAACCTAGAGAGAGAAAGAGTGGGTGAAGATGATAGATGTCAGGCACTTTAATTACCTAGATAGTTCTGAGGATACCGCTTATATATATACATCATCGCATACTATGATTAACATTGCAATAAGAAATTATAAAGTCACATAGCTAAAATTGCAACCTACTTTAGATGAATAATTGATCTAAATTAGGTTGATCCGGTATTTTAAATAAAAATGGCGTCTCTTGCTTTTATTTTTAAAAAGCAAATGTATTATTTGTATACATTCATAATAAGGTTGATGCAGATTAAATGGTACACCAAGGTCCCAATAATAATTTAATTATCGAAGCTTATACTTCAAGCACCCACCTATTGATAAGGCTAGCCTTAGATTCTATCCAATCCAACGGTTAAAAAAGTGAAAGAAACCCGTAAGTGAAAAATAATATAGACCCAGAGGGAGTAGTAAATCAGAACAATGAATAGTGGTGTTCTTATTGGAGTATATACAGCCTACGTAAGAGCTGAACCATCGGGTGATGATTAGTAAGACGAATCGATGTTGTGTTTTTAATTATTGAACCATCAGTGACAAACAAGATTATTGATCACTGCAGAAAAAAGAGACTGGTGTGGATTTCGAGCTTTGCACGTAAAGTCTGTAAAGAAGGCGAATATTATGAAGCGATGATGAGCTACCTAAGAAGGAATCTTTCTATATAAACTCTTCTTGATGGATTCTTTTTATTCAATACATAGTGAAATTGTGACTCATTTGCATACATGTGCTCTTTGTTTTTTATAATCTGTTGTGCAAATGGGAGATTATAAAATAAAATTGATGTGTTTATAAAATTCTGAGTATGGCGTGTTTTATAGCCTTCAAGCTGTCTTATTGAAAGGACTGGTCTTTAGCTTATATATTTAGCCGCTTTGTGATTATATATTGAGTCTTTAACTTATATATTTTTATCCGCTTCGTGCTTAGATATTCTGGGTTTTTTTCCAATGCTAAACTTGTTTGGATGCCGGGTTGGTTTCAACCATAGCTGATGTTGATCCACATGCCGATTGGGTGAAGATGAATGTTTGTCAAACTGTAAGTTTTGGATGGACATTAATGGATTTTGAATGATTGCTTCCCCTCTTTTACTTCTTTACTATTTAGTGTTTTCATTTGCAGATGGATTGCGTTGAAGGTGTACCCGGTCTCTTATGCGAAGAGGTTGGTATCTAGTGTGATACTTCTTTAAAATTTCATTCGCTATAATGTGGTTTTAGTATGTGGTTAAGTTATTATTATAAACTGCTAAAGATAAACAATTGAAGCTCCACTACATGAGCTAAGTGATAAAAACATTAATTGTCAATTTGAGCACAAAAATGCATTTTATCACCATTAGATTCATATTCATGGTAGATTCATAAAATTGCACATTTGTTCATCACTGTCTCTGTTGCTTGTTATAAAAGGTTATGTTTTTATTAGTAAGTAGTGATTGAACATCTTTCATAACTTTCTAGTATACAAATGCTTAACTTTGCTTATGTTTTATTAATGTGTATCCACTAGTGCTTGAAGTAAGAGTTTTTGATGACTTAGATTGAAGTGCAACATTAAAGAACGATATGTGTAGAGACTAGATAACAGTGGAAGAACGATATGTATAGAGAGCAAAATATGTACCCTTCTCCCAAATTTGGATTTTCCGTTTTAAATCGGACAATTTTTTTTTAATCAAATCTACTTGTAGTTCCGATATCGGAATTATGTTCAAGTTTTTGTGTTTCGACATAGGAATCCATTAATTGGAGGGATCGTGAATTTATAGTTCCGTCAGAGGAACCTTCATTTGGCGACCTGTGTTATGAGAGTTCCGATATCGGAACTTGGAACCTATACGGTGGTTTTCCAGAACCGTCGTGGCTGGAATCAGTATACGGCGTGACCTCCAATGGCGGGCAGTAGCGCCGTGGTAGGGGTGTCGGACGCGCCGTGAAAGGCCTCTCCGTCCACTAGTGAAACTATGTGCTTTTGAGTTGTACCTTCCTTGTAATATTTCACCTTATACTCCACAACTGATCGTTGGCGCACAAAATACTTGGCAGACCTTCCAAATTCCTCTTGAAATATTTTAAACGCATATGCAGTTAAAATATCTTGCGCTTGTTTTCAATAGGAGAAAAAGTACGTCGTGAAGATCCATAATATTTTCTAGCATTTGAACTTGCAACTGTTTCTGTGTGATATCTTCAATCGCAAGATCAATCTACATTAAATATAACATCATTAGTAACAATAATTAATTCCATATGTTAATTTAATATAAACAAAAATATAGTTAGCATAGTATAATGTTTTACTTACCTGTTTCATGAGTTTGCTGGAAAACAAATTGGGTCAGTAAACTGTTTCATGAAAGCATTAATACTTTCAGATATTCCTGTTGTTGACATCCCACCAAGACATTCAATACAAACTTTTTTCTATAATCAATGCAAAATTAATGATAATCAACAATAGTTTAGTATCTAAGCCTGTGGGATCAACAATATGGATCATAGTTTGGCATCACGTTCGATCAGAAAACTTAAAACATTACATGTACTCATAACCATCGGCAAGATAAGCCCCATAACTTCCAACGAAGCAGCAACAATAACAGGATGTATTGAAGCCCTGCCATCTTCATTCACATCCCAAGAACCTTTGCTCGCTCAATCATTGTATATATCCCTCCCTCACGCGCTATTTCAAAACTCTCTTTGAGTAATTCCTCACCTTCTTCCCTAGAGTGAACTGGAATCCCGTCCATGACGATGACGTCATCCTCATCGACGCTCACCGGAGGGTGACGATCTTCCCGGGAAGTCGATGTTGCCAATTGACAAAAAAGCCCCTCCCTTGCTACCTGGGGACTGCAAAATCGAGCGAGCTGAGAGTCCTGGTAGGAATAATCGAAGCTATCGAAAGACTAAAATCAAATTTTGCGCCAACGGAGTGTGGTGAAAGTACGTACGATTAGTAATCAAGTTGTACTTGAATATCGGCTGTGATCCCATTCCTATCCTTTAATATGTTGATTTTGTGACATGACTGTTCTTATTTACGCCCTTGTAAATAGTTTTTTTATCTCTGTGTGGTGTGAGAGATATTTGAGAATATACTAATACCACATCTAAAAAACCTCACGTGCCTTAAATATAACATTCTGCACTTCAGAAGTGTAAATTATTGTTGCAACACCACCACCAAAGCACGACGTCGTTTAGTATAAAATGTACACATATGTATATTTTTAACTGGAGAACGCCTCTTCTATTTCCTTTTAAAATGACATTCAAACTATTCTAGTCAAACTATAAAGTAAAATTTCTAATATTAGAATTAGGCGTCATCTACAATCATATGTCAACTTTAAATTTTCTATCAACAGAGTCAACTTAAATTATTAAATTATATAATTTATGTGTAAATCTATAATTTATCATAGCACATGGTTTAGGAACAAAAATTGATTTTTTTTTTGCATATAATAAAGATATGTAATTATATTTCATTCAGATGACCTAAAATAGTCAATTAAAGGACTTTGATTTTGACAGGGGAGTTTTTAAAATTAAAACTAGTTTTTCAAGGGTTTAGGGACTAAAATTCATTTCACAAAGATACTTACAATCTAATTTAAAGTGTCATTACTTTTGCATCTTCATCAAATTATATCCTCTATATGCTTTAGGCTGCATTTGGCAACTTGGTTTTTGCAGATCTTGGACTCTCAAAGTCCGGATTTCAATAATTCTTGTTTGGTAAGGTGTTAATTACAAGTCCGGTTAGCACAAGTCCAGTTGAAGTCCAGGTTTTGCGAAACTCCATTTTCGTTTTTAATTTTCCCAATTGTTTTCGTTTTTTAACATGTGTAGTCAATTTTTATGTTAACATAAATGTGCTTACTGTACATATACTAACATAAATAAAATCAATAAATACATTAAAATGAAATATGCTTACCATACATTTATTTAAAATAATTATATGATTACAGAATAAATTTAATACATTTATTAACATACATTTAATTATTATTAAGTACATTATTATTTTAATTATACGATAACTTTCTGGAAAACTTGACTTTCAAAGTCCAGTTTTTGTAATTTTTGGTCATAAAGTCCAGTTTTTGTGAAGTGAAGTCTAGACTTGCAAAAATAAATATGATTTTTGTTTCGGACTTGCAAAATACTGACGAATCAAACAAGAATTTTGTCTCAGACTTACAAAATCTCAACCCAACCAAACAAGGTTTTCGCAGAACCAGACTCTCAGGGTGTGTTTGGTTCGTCAGGTTTTTGAGAGTCTGGTTTTTGTTTTTAGTTTTTGGGAGTTTGAGTTTTTGTTTGGGATTTTGAGAGTCTGGTTTGCAAAATCCTTGTTTGGTTGGGTTGGATTTTGTGAGTATGAAACAAAATCCTTGATTGGTTTTTAGGATTTTGCAAGTCTGGATTTTGGGAAACTTGGTGAACCAAATAAGTTTTTACAAAACTGGACTTAGATAGTCCAACTTTTACAAAAACTTGCCCAACCAAACACACCCTCAATATCCCACACAAAAATTCAAACTCTCAAAATTTCAAAACAAAATTCAAACTCTCAAAATTCTCTCCAACCAAACACACCTGTAGGCTCTATCATATCCAATTTTCATTTGGATTGCGAACGTGACATCCCAAACACGAACCATCCCGAGAAAAATAAATGTGGGTGAAGTTCAAAACACAAAAGAATACTGAAAATACGTGTTGCAAATGTCATTCTAAAGTTTGGATAATCACATAAGAGGAAAATCTTTTATACTACTCTTTAAAACAAGATTGAAAAAATCGATGTGTCAATTTCTAAGAATTTTAAATTATTTTTGAAACTTTACCATAATTTGACACATCAGTAAACTCATCAATTTATTTTTTATTCTTTCCTGAATCGTAGGCTTTCTGGAGTTTTCCTTTCGCATCTCTTCCCCTTCCCATTTACTCCATGGACCATTATTTTTCCTTCTCCATCTCCTCCTCTTCAATTCAGTCTCCGTTTCATCATTAATTCCGTCCTTAAATTGATTTATCTGGTAATAAGTATGAATCAGACCCTCTTGGTGGTAAACCCTCCTCCACCGCACGACTTCTCTTTGCTGCAGCCTTCATACCATTCTCGCCTCCAAATCACTAACTTTGGCATGATAGAGGTTGATTGAGATTGCTCGCGACGACCACTCCTCCTCCGCCTTCAACGACAACGACGGATCCGGCGAGTTCCCCGCCGCTTTGCAGAGCCACCGCCTCCTAATCTCCCGCGCATGTGACGTTGGTGGCCGCCGATTGAAGGGGCGGCGCGAGCAGTGGCGAAGGTTGATCGGAGACCGGGGCAACGGCGGCTTCCAGGCTCCTCGCGAAGAGCCCTAGCCCTCATTCCCCATTGCATCACTCACACACCTCACTCTGTCCGCGCCGCTGAGATTCCGAAATCATAGGTGAGTTCTTCATCACCGATTCAACAAATCAAACCTCAAAATCAATAGATTCAATAATGCTTCTCTCTAATTCTGTTGATTCGTTGCAGAGATGTCCGCCGCCGTCGACCCCGAGTCTGTTTTGAAGAAGAAGAGAGCCGAGGAGTGGGACACTGAGAAGAAGCTCGAGATCACCGCCGGGAAGAAGAAGAAGAACGCCGCCGGCAGGAAGGTCATCTACAACCGTGCGAAAGCATACCCAAGAAATACCTGGAGAGCGAGAATGAGTTCGTGAGGTCGAAGAGAGAGGCCCGTTTGAAGGGTGGCTTTTGTGAGGCCAAAAGCAAAGCTAATTCATGCAGGACTCGTGCGTGAATCTTTGTTCTTCTCTTTTTGATTTCCTCTGTCTAAACTGCATTTCGGAAGTTTGAACATCATCTCATTTTAACCAAAAATACAACCTTGTCAAAGACCTTAACTGCCTTCCTTCTTTATGAGTGGAAATCTGTTGGGAAAAATTGAGTATTTCCTTCTTTGTGTGATTAAGATGATTAATGAAAATAAAGGAAATAATAACTAGACACCGGAATTTGGTTACGCGGAAAACTCAAATCGGGAAAAACCGCGGGACTTGAGAAGTCCAACTCTTCCACTATATGCTTATAGTAGGGTTACAAAGATTTCACCCAAGGTAGATGGATTACAAGAACACTCTCACACAATGGTGGATAACTAAACTAATTAGAGAGGATGAAGACTCTCTCTAATTCCTCACTTTAGAAGTGGCTATCTATCTCTCTCACTAGGAGGCTAGAAGGAATGCTTTAGATTTGGATGATGAAAACTCTTACAAGAGCATCATTTATATAGTTGAGGATGGAAAACTCTAGAATTCTCTTCACATTCTCCAACTCCCAAAATCAATGCACGGAGTATTCTAGAATGTGTCTCTAGAATTTCCACACACTCCATTCATCTCCCTAGAAGTTTCTCCATCTTCCCTGAAAGAGGAATCTAGAAATTAGGGAGGAAACCCAACAAATCTCCCCCTGCCGACCTAATTGGAAGGAATCGTCACACCGGCGCCATTGCAGCAATCATCAAACTTCTTGCTTGGTAGTGCCTTAGTTATCATATCTGACCAATTATCATCGGTGTGGACTTTCTCCAGTTGTAGTCGCTTTTCTTCCAACACATCTTGGATCCAGTGATGCCGAACATCAATGTGTTTTGTCCGGGAATGGTATGCTGAATTCTTGGCTAAATGGATGGCACTCTGATTGTCACAATAGAGGACATATTTCTCTTGCTTTAGCCCAAGCTCTGGCAGAAAATTCTTCATCTATAACATCTCATTACAAGCTTCCGTGGCAGCAATGTACTCCGCCTCCGTCGTTGAAAGGGCAACACATTTTTGAAGTTTTGACCGCCAAGAAACAGCTCCCCCTGCAAAATTAGTTAGATACCCCGACGTCGATTTTCGAGATAGCAAGTCTCCAGCCATGTCAGCATCTGTGTATCTCTCCAACACAGGTCGTTGAGTTCCAAATCGCAAACACCTTTTGGTTGTTCCTCTGAGATATCGAAGTATCCACTTCACAGCAGCCCAGTGCTCTTTCCCAGGATTTGACAAGAATCTGCTAACCACACCAACCGCGTGTGCGATATCTGGCCGGGTACATATCATGGCATACATGAGGCTTCCAACAGCGGAAGAATATGGAACGCCTCGCATTTCTTCATCCCTTCTTGACTTCTTATTCCCATCAAACTTGAAAGGTCTAGCTAGTGGTACACTTACATGTTTGGCTTGTTGCATGTTGAATCTCTCAAGAATCTTCTCAACGTATCTTTCTTGAGATAGCCAAAGTAGCTTTTCGGATCGATCTCGCGTGATCCGCATCCCAAGAATCTGCTTGGCCGGTCCCAAATACTTTATAGAGAAAGAATTACTCAATGTTTTCTTAAGAGCAGCTATCTTGCTTTTATCCTGGCCAACAATCAACATATCATCAACATAAAACATGAGTATGAGAAAGTCTCCTTGATCATACCTCTTCATAAAAACACGATGATTGGTGTACGTCTTCTTGAACCCATGATGATTCATGAAGGATTCGAACTTCTTGTACCATTGGCGAGGTGCTTGCTTCAAACCATAGAGACTTCTCTTAAGTCGGCACACTACGTGCTCATTTCCTGGTTCTCTGAATCCCTCGGGTTGCTCCATGTAAATCTCTTCCTCCAAATCTCCATGTAGGAAGGCTGTCTTAACATCGAGTTGTTCAACCTCCAAATCCATGCTAGCTGCGAGGCCCAACACAACTCGGATTGATGACATCTTTACCACCGAAGAGAAAATCTCATCAAAGTCGATGCCTTTCTTCTGGTTGCATCCTTGGACAACGATCCGTGCCTTGTACCTTGGTCTTGGATTATTCTCTTCGGTCTTGAGCTTATACACCCACTTGCATTTGAGAGCTTATTTCCCTTTAGGCAACTCTAGAGATCATATGTATGATTCTCGTGCAAGGATTTCATCTCCTCTTGCATGGCCTTTTCCCATTCATCTTTATGCTCGTTTGCCATAGCTTCACCATGGTATTCGGGCTCCCCCTCATCGGTGAATGTCACGTACTCATCTGAACAGTATCTGGTTGAACGCCGTTTCTCTCTGGTGGAATGTCGAAGCTGGGGTATAGCTGGTACAATTTCTTCCTCCACTGCTTCACCACTTTCTTGGGATTGCTCCGTAGCTTCTCCAGGTTCGTGGTTTTCGACTTCTTCACCGTGATGATTCTCGACCGGTTCTCTCCTCGTGTCTTGCACCATGGGAGACAGAATAGGCTCCAAATTCTCTCTAGTCCACCTATTTTGAGCTTCACGTGCCTTCTTTATATTCTTGATGGTCTGGTCCTCGAAGAACACAACATCGCGGCTTCGCACGATCTTTTTCTGTGCTGGATCCCACAACCGGTATCCGAATTCGGCTTTGGGAGATCCAAGATAGATGCACTCCTTCGTCTTTGAGTCTAACTTGGCCCACTCATCCTTGGGAATGTGAACAAATGCCCTGCATCCAAACACCTTCAGATGGTCATACAAAACACTCGTTCCCGACCAAATTTATTCTAGTACATCTCCATCCAAGGGAACTGAAGGGGACATGTTGATGATGTCAACACCAGTCTTCATAGCTTCTCCCCAAAATGACTTAGGGAGGTTTGCATGAGATAACATACATCTAACTCGCTCTTCGATGGTGTGGTTCATCCTCTCCGTAACTCCATTCAACTGTGGCGTCTTTGGTGGGGTCTTCTCAAGTCTGATTCCATAAGACTTGCAGTACTCTTCAAATGGACCGCGATATTCTCCACCATTATCTGATCGAACAGATTTTAACTTCTTGCCCGTCTCACGTTCCACCCTTGCATGGAATTCCTTGAACGCCTCAAGCACCTGGTATTTAGTTTTCAACAAAGACTCCCAAACTTTGCGAGAATGGTCATCGATAAAAATCACAAAGTATAATGCACCTCCAAGAGATCTCTCAGTCATAGAGCAAACATCAGTGTGAACTAAATCAAGAATATGCTCTCTTCTTCTTGGATATGCAGGTCATTGGAAAGAAACTCTATGTTGTTTACCAGCTAAACAATCAGTGCAAGGGTCAAGTGTGGTACCTTTTATGCCTGGGAGGATATTTTTCCGTGCGAGCATTTGTAGTCCCTTCTCGCTCATATGGCTGAGCCTCTTGTGTCACAACTCCGTATTCGAGTCTTCATGGACAGCATTTGCTTCTTCCTTGCAGATTTGTCCTTGCATGACATATAAGGACCCTTCCTTCTTTCCTCGACCGATCACCATATTTCCATGAGTGATCTTCCATTTTCCTTCTCCGAAGTGGTTTATCATTCCAGCATCGTCGAGCTTTCCCGTCGAGATAAGGTTGAGCCGCATTTCTGGAACATGTCTTACATCCTTAAGCTCGAGCTTGTGTCCCGTGTTTGTCTTTATGATGATGTCACCTCGACCAACAATCTTTCTAGTGACTTGATTTCCCATCTTCACTGTGCCGTAGTCTCCACGATGATAGGACGAGAAGAGACCTTCATGTGGGGTAACATGGAAGGATGCACCGGAATCTCCAAGCCATAAGTTGTCTTCATATGCGAGATTGACATAGTCGTCAATCACGAAAACTTCGCCTTTCTCCGCGGATGCAACTGTCGTGGTGCTTTCTTCTTCCTTCTTCTTCGGGTAGAACTGATCTTGTTTGACCGTGCCATTCTTCTGGTCTCTCTTGAGATTGCGACATTCATCTCTCTTGTGACCCGCCTTGCCACAGTAGTAGCAGATAACTCGGGAGCGAGACTTTGATCTCCCCCGTGATTTGTCACGTCCGCCACCTCGGAATCTTCCACGGGCGTCACTCCTTCCTTGATTCTCGATCACATTTGCTTCCGAGTAGCTTGATGCGCCACGTTCCTTTCTTCGTGCTTCTTCATTTATCAGGCTATCGGCTACGCCGTCCATGGTAAGCTTTCCTTTTGGAGCTGAGTTGCTAAGCATGACCACCAAAGTGTCCCAACTTTCAGATAGTGAGCTTAGGAGCAGCAAGGCTTGCAACTCGTCATCGATCTTCATCTCGATCTTCCCCATTTGATTCACGAGCCCCTTGAAACTATTAAAGTGCTCAATCATATTTTGGCCATCTTTGTACTCTAACTTGACCAAACGCCTCACAAGGTGGGCTTTGTTGCGTGGTGTCTTCTTTTGAATCATGGACTCAAGTTTTGTCCATAATTCAAAGGCATTAGTGTAAGAAGCAACATGTTCAAATAAACTCTGGTCAATAAACTTACGGATCATGGCGACCGCCTTCCGATTTAGAATCTCCCATTCTTTATCTTCCTTGTCCTCCGACTTGGTCTCCTCCGTGTTGGCTCGTACAAATCCTTGCAATACAAGTGGTCCTCCATCATGATCTTCCAATATGCATAATTCTCCGTCGTGAGTTTGAACATGTCTCCGTCATGAGTGATGCTTCCCTCCATCTTGAATCACACAAGAAAACAACGCCAACGAACTAAGCTCTTGATACCACTGTTGGAAAAAATTGAGTATTTCCCTCTTTGTGTGATTAAGATGATTAATGAAAATAAAGGAAATAATAACTAGACACCGGAATTTGGTTACATGGAAAACCCAAATTGGGAAAAACCGCGGGACTTGAGAAGTCCAACTCTTCCACTATATGCTTATAGTAGGGTTACAAAGATCTCACCCAAGGTGGATGGATTACAAGAACACTCTCACACAATGGTGGATAACTAAACTAATTAGAGAGGATGAAGACTCTCTCTAATTCCTCACTTTAGAAGTGGCTATCTATCTCTCTCAATAGGAGGCTAGAAGAAATGCTTTAGACTTGGATGATGAAAACTCTTACAAGAGCACCCTTTATATAGTTGAGGATGGAAGGCTCTAGAATTCTCTTCACATTCTCCAACTCCCAAAATCAATGCATGGACTATTCTAGAATGTGTCTCTAGAATTTCCACACACTCCATTCATCTCCCTAGAAACTTCTCCATCTTCCCCAAAAGAGGATTCTAGAAATTAGGGAGGAAACCCAACAAAATCCAATCCCTAATTGTCTTTTTATTGTTAGCCTATCAACAATTCCCAAATACAAATGAGACTCTCATTATTCTGGTTAATCTAGAACAGAACGTATAATCCTTGAATATCTGAAATTCTTGCAGTGCATTCTTCGGTGCTATCGGTGGGGAGGGATGAGTGCATGGCGATGGTGAATTTGGTGAGAGGAAGGAGGAGCTTTTGCGGGAAGCTCGGGAGGGAGGCTTCGATTGTTGGGTATGGTGAGGGAGGGGAGAAGTTTTATGTGGTGATGAATGAGAAGATTACTAGGCATGGGTCTGAGGATGCTGATCTGGTCTGTTAGATGGACAATGCAAAGCGGGTGCTCTGCGCTACTACTTGATCGGTGAGGCATTGCTACTTGCGTTAAAGTTGTGTTCTTGCTTTGGTTTGTAGAGAAAATGTGTCTGATTATGCATACGAGCGTTCATTGTTTTTGCTTGCTTGGTAGAGATAATGTGGTCTAATTATGTATTCTTGCTAAGTTTTACTTTTGGTATAAAGTTGTGTTCTTGCTTGCATGGTAGAGATAATTCGGTGTAATATGTTTTACTTTTGGTGTAACATCGTGTTCTTGCTTACTTTGTAGAGATAATGTAGTTATATTATGTGCTAAATGTTGCATTTTGACTTGAGGAAGGATATTGTGAGTCTCATTAGGGGCGGATCCTGGATTTTACCTAAAAGGGGGCCGGAATAATCCCAAAAATTTGAGTTTGAAAGAACTAATGAAATTATAAAAAATAACGGTACTAGAAGTTTAATTTTAGTAAACTTTTCTACTGATGATCCACTACTTTTATTAGAAGTTTAATTTTAGTAAATTTTTCTACTCTCCTTACATAAATATATTTTTCTTTTAAAAAAAAGTGGCCACCAATTAATTTTTTTCCAAAATATTGTTTAATGGAGAATGAATAATATATATGCTATTTCGGGACAAAATCATGGGGTGGGCCCGGCCCCTTTTAGACCCCCATAGAATCCGCCCTTGAATCTCATGGCAGGTATTGATGAGGAAACCCTAATAGTATTTCTGAAGTGACCTCCTTTTAGGAAGTTTGAGAACTTTGTTATGAGCAGGTACTCAAGGTTCTGGGTCAGATGTGGCAGCACGGTTGAGATTTGTAAACCAGGGTCCCTTGGAGGCTGAGAACCAGAGAATACAACATGTCGACGAGGGGCCAGTTTGGAGTCCCCTGCCTTTTTTGTGCCGAAGAGAATTAATCACAACGAAAATTGGCAGGGCTATGAAGATCTCGACTGTCTGAATATCTGCACCGGGGAAGTATATATGCAAGGCATGGAGTTTCGTTTATTTATATATAAGGTGAATAGACCATAGAACGAGAGAATGGAGATAAATAAAAAAAATTGATTCGATGTTTCATGGTTTGGTGATGAGTGCTGAATAGGAAGGAGGAAAATTGCATGAGTTGATTTTTATGCTGCCATGTACAAAAATACTGTTGTGGTTTGATTCGGTGAGAAATGAGGAGCTTTTTACTATGTGAATACTCATTTTTTTACTTATGTTTATCAATTATTAAACCTAGAGTAAACTCGTAATAATTACATTGTCAAGAATTTAGTCATCTTTCAAAATTCAAAATCCTTCCACATATATGTTGATGAATAAAAACATTATTTAATTTATATATAATAATAATTTTTAATATATTCGTTCATGGGCACGAGTATTACACTAGTTTCTCTATCAAACAACACAAATGATTAGAAAAACTATAGATGATAACGTATTTATGTATTTATTAAGGGCCTAACTAATACACCTGAACGGAACTGAACTGAGAAATACTAAATTGAATTGAGCTGAACTAAAATTCATTAAATTTTTCCTATATAAAACATGTTTATATTCAAAATTTTGATTACAAAACAAGTCATTGAAATATATTGAATTGAACTTGACTGAACAATACTGAATTGAAGAAACAAATCACTGCATCGATATAACTAAATTAACTGAATTGAAGAAACAAATCAATGCATCAATATAACTGAGTTAGCTAAATTGTATCAAATTATGCTTCATCAGAACCGAACTTAATAAAATGATCCTAGATATTAAACAGAGTTGAACTGAAGTATACAAAACTGAACGCTATTGAACTGAATTGATGAAGAAAAAAAATCAATGTATTGATACAACCAAATAATAGTAACTTTTATCAAATCATATTTATCAACACCAAACTTAATAAAAAGAACCAAACTTGATAAAATGAAATGAACTGAAGCATGAATTGACCTAAACCGGACTTAATTAAGCTGAAATACCAAATGTATGCATTGATAATTAAATTAGCAAAATTTTATCAAATCATATTTCATCATTAATAAGGTTAAATTGGACCTAGTTTGTTAATCAGGATTGAACTGAACTTAATGAACTAAATTGAAGAAATAGTTGTATTATATATGAACCGAACTTAATGAACTGGACCTAGCTTAATAAACTAAATTGAACTGAGTACATTGAAGTGGGCTTAATTGAACAAAAAAAATTTGAAGAAACAAATCATTGCATTGTTTAAAATTGAATGGATATTGCAACCAAATCTAATGGATATAGCATCAAGAATTTGACAATCTCTATCCAATGGCAGAAAAATTGAACACTGAATTGATTTTTATGGCTCCAACATATGTCAAAATACCAACTTTTAGCCCAAACATTTAAAAAGCACAATTCATAGCCCTAACATATAAATTTGATCAATTTATAGGCGTAACATATAAATTTGATCAATTTATAACTCTAAATCTATACATGTTTAAAAAATCAATTTTATGTAAATGTGTTTTAGTCATTTCATATTTATTTTCATCCTCTGTATTCAAAACTTAATATCTAAAATTTTAAATAAACAAAATAATCCTGGAAAAATATGACGAATATCTGGAAATTTTTTTTTGTGAAAAATGGCTATTTCAAATTTAGATATATAATTATTTTAATAGAATTAGCAAATTGATTGAATTTAAGATATTTAACTTTTCAAATGTTTATTTTTCAACAAAAAATGAATTAAAAAAGAGCAATTTCGGAAATTAATTCCAGATTTTCCGGATTATTTTTCTAACACTATTTATGTCTTAAACGTTTTATTAGATATAATTTTGAAAAAAATAAAATAAAAATAAATTGGAAATTACAAAAATGCCCTTACAGATAGTTGAATATTTGCTCTGGGGTTATAAATTGATCAAATTTAAATGTTGGGGGCCTTGAGGCTATATATTGTGTAATATATATGTTAGGGCTAAAAATTGTTCTTTTGACATATGTTGGGGCTATAGTAGAAAATAGAACTGAATTGAACTATAATTAACTTAAATGAACTGAATTTTCAATATAATTTAAAATTATTAAATTATATTTTCACTGAACTGAATTGAATTAAATTATATTTTCTCTAACTTGGATTGAATTGAACTTAATTATTAACCTATAATTAGTTTTAAAAATTAAAAAGTATAATTCGTTGAACTGAACTGAACTGAAAAACACTAAACTGAATTGAAAAATATCCATATAAGATGTACTAAACATGCCCTAAACATCAATTCCAGTCATTAATTTTAACTGGAGGACTTACACCATTACTAACATAAAATCCATCTTCTCTGATTGTCCAATAACATGTGGCTTTCAATGGTACCTTTGCTCTACAATTAATATGCATCAGACGGTCGTCAAAAACAGCGAATGATCTTTGTTTGTCACTCCACCAGAAATGACAATAAAATTTTGTTTGTACAAAAATTCTATAATTAAAATACCAATACCACTCTGCTTGCGGATTAAGAATTCTATATTCTAAATCGTTGTTTCCAGACCAACAATGACCTCGCGTGTGACCTGGCAGTAAGTTCTTCACATGAACTTCGCAGTTGTGATTCAAGCCAATAACATAACTGGAAGTCAATAGAAAAGATAAAAACAAGATAACAGAAATTGTAAAATTTGCATTTTCCATTTTGACCTTCTCAAAGTTCTTACTAAATATTTTCAATATTCGTTTATTATATAAGTAGGCATATTAAAAGTCAACGGAGTTTTAATGTTAACAGATAGGTATTCAATGACATTAAATAGTTTTAGTATTCATTATATAAGTAGGCATACGAAAGTCAACGGAGTTTTAATGCCAACAGAGAGAATATTTAATGATATTGAATAAAATGTAGAATTTAAAATTTTCTACAATTAATATAATTTACATCTATAAGATTTCAAATTTAACATATTTTAACTAAAAAACCGTGACACGTTACAAGGGATCTCACATGGTATACTCTTATAAAAATTTGTTTTATTATTGACAAATACTGTATTAATGTGAATTCATTCAAGCGCTATTATATACGACATAAAACTATTATAAAATTTTGAATCGGTCATTGTCACAATTCGCTATCAAACATAGTCAATTGATCATTTGACTATAAATGTACTTATAATATGTCATAGCATATGTTTTGGAGAAAAAAGATCATCTTTTTTGTGCATACATACAAAATATTTAGTAATTAAATATTAATGTAGATGAACCAAAATAATCAATTCAAAGGTTTTGGTATGGCACAAACAAACCTTACGATAAGGTACTATTTGTAGAATGTCAGTATTTAAAAATGGATTTAATTATTAATTTGGGTCCAAAACTAAGTAGAATTAGTACACTAGTGGAGATGCATAAGTTGCAAGACGGTTGCATCATACCAAGCAAGGCGGATCCAAAACGCCTTGCTTTGATGTGCATTAAACGTGCATTTTTTCTCGGCGATTCTTAAAACGCCGTGAACCAGGCGAATTGGGCTTACGAACTCGCCACCAGGTGCCGCCTGGTGTCAGTGATATCATGCTGGACAGTATCGCCAGCATCATTTCGCCTGCAGAGGCGATATTGCTCATTTCAGTCGCCTATGAAGTGTTTACGATACCGCCACTTCAATCGCTTGAATTTTGGTCAATAATCGAATGGCGGGAATTTTAAAAACCGTAATGGTTACGACATCGCCTGAAATAAGGCCTGTTGGCGTATCAGGGAGGCGAACTCGCCTCTTGAAACAGGTGAAATTCTGTGCGAGCTCGCCTCCTGAAACGATCGTGCCAACAGAGACTCACTAGCGAGTGGCGTGGCGAGATCGCTTCTGTAGACGAATTTGGAGGCGACACCGTTTTTGTGTCCGGTTGTAGATTGTGGAGCGTGAAAAATGTGGTGGCGAAAACGCTTCTTTATTCGCCTGTAAGCGAATCTCTTGTTACGATATCGTCTACAAGCACTGCAAAACTGGCTAATATTTTAAAAATGTGACCCGTTTCTTTCGAAACATGAATCGGTATTCCGATACAACAAAAACCTGCCAATATCCAATCACCACCCTATACTAAAGAGGCACAACCTCATATTTCAAGTGCACACAAGTGCATTACCAATGTCAATTCCTAATTAAGAAAAACTAAATGCAATGGACCAACACCTTGTCACGTGGTAGGTAGCTTCCGGAATTGTGGCCTTGCAATGGTAAAAGTATGGTCGTGGACTAGGTGGCGTGCCAATCGGTCTCTTCCATTGTTAAGTTATTCCAAGGAGAAAGGCGTGGTATCATCCACGAATACATATGCATGAAACAAATGTGCATTAGAAAGTTGTCATGAAGAGTAATGGAATTAGATTGTATAAGGTTACCTTTACGTTACCTTTAGAAGATCCTGCATGTTGTTTTGAACACCATTTACCACCATCAAACCAAACAACATCGTGTAATAGCCACATCCCAGTCCGAGGATTGCTTCCTGGACTACAATATATATACTCCATGGTTATACCAATGGTGTAGGCTAAAAAAATTGAACTGAAATTAAGTGATAGTATAAACATAACAAGTTACCCTAATGAAATGCATTGTCAAAGAGATCGGCGAATGTCCGGGATGGAGGGCGGTGGAGGGGGTATATCCAATATACTTGCTTCAAATCGGGTATTATTGCAACAAAGCTCCAATGATCACTACAAATCACATGAAAGAATCCAAATGGTCATACTAGTTTGGAGAAACATATAATCTAGAAAAACTAAAATAATAGAGAAAATTGCAAGGTTTACCTCTCGAGATATGGTCCAATGAATATTTTATTGCATTTGTAAGAGAATGTGTTAGCCAATCCTAATTTGTGTAAACATATGAGATCGTAGAGGTGAACTAACACAACATTTGTCAAACTAATTCTTGCTTGTGGATTCACTACTACATTATTCTTGCTTGCACATAGTAAAAAGACACATAAAATTTACTCTACCATGTCCTTCATGTAATAAATGTCAACAAAAAAGGAAACCAAAAACCCATTCAACATAGACATGAAATTTAAGACACATACCTTACTTGTAGAAGAAGCTCTTAGCTTGTACTTGATGTCTACTTCACAAAGTTGCAAGATTTGTTGGTTTTACCCAAATTTGAAGGAAGGTTGATCTAGATTGGTGGGTTTTTAGGTTCCTAGGGTTAAGTTCATGGCAAGAGAACAAGGTTTGAGCTATGAGAATGAGATTGTGCTTAGGATTGGAGTGATTCTCGGATTGGAATGGTATGAGAATGGATTGGGATTGAATTGATTTGAGCTTGAGGTTGAGGAGGGGATAAGGTGAGAGAGAATGGAGGGTAGATGGATAGGAATGGTGAAAATGAGGTTGAGAGTAGGAAAATCCGGGTAAAATGATATATATATAGCATGGTTTAGGTGGACATAACATGCCTGAATAGTAGTTTTGGTCGGTTACTGTTTTACTTATTTGCGAGTTCGCCTGTACTATCGTTTACTGGCGAGTACTGGTGGCGATATCGCTCCTTCTTTGTTCAGGCTTCCATATATAATGAGTTTGTAAAAATAACATGTTTAATTAAACATGTTACAGTATGTGTATTTTAGAAAGAATTTGTCATAAATCTACAAGTACTAATGTATTGGAATATTTCAAATCCGTTAATGCCCTAATATATATATTAGCTTTAGAGGCCACATATGTCATTGTATCTGTTGAATTGGTTAAGAAAGTTCTGCGTATTATGAGATAGTTTTTTGTAATGGATAACAAAAATCCATATAAAAAATGCTAGTTACTGATCAGTATTGGAAAAGTATGTTATTGTCGGGTTGTCATCTGCAAAACAGCACATTACAGGAATACACTATGACTCGTGTAACATCGGTTATCTTAAAGTACACATGGATGTTTTAAAAATTTGTATATTAGTACCGAGATGAGTCGAGAACTAATTATACTAATATTGGATAAGCATGTTATTGTCGGGTTGTCATCTGCAGAACATCACATTACAGGTATATAAAATGTGCATCGGTCTTGCCGTTATGTGGAGCAAATACTATTCAAGAGTTGGCTTGTATAGAATCAGGTACAGTATTGTCTAATTGTTCAATTAGTATGAACGTAGTATGAATCTGTGTTCCGATAAACATCCACAACGACTATATTTGTTTTGCACGCTTATCACGTGTGGTGACTCGAGTAAGAGTTGAATATGCCCATGTAATTCCAGTTACTAGCGTTAACAGAATAATTTGATGAATCGAAGAAATTTACACTCGATTTTGGCACATGGTTTATCGTTGCGGGTCTGTGGGTTTGGTTTTATGGGTTCAGAGGGTTCAGGGTTCAGGGTTGAGTTTACTTGTAAGCGAACTCGCCAGTAGTCACGCCTACAGGTTTAATCTAAGCGAACTCGTAACCTCGTTCACATGTAGGCGTGTATGGGTTACGAGTTTGCTTGTAGGTATTTAGTTGAAAAAAATACTTAAAGTATATTTACGGGCGGGAGAGATAAGAATCCCCAAATCTTCTGCCCGCAAAACCCTAAATCCCCAAGAAACCAAACGCTGAATCGCCACCACAGCATGGGTCGGAGCAAACAGGCCAGAAAAATTATCACCCCACCGGCTCCCAAGCGACAGAGGACGGCCCCCACCACACGATCCGACCCGACTAAATCGGAAGAAGAAGAGGAGACGTTGCAACAGACACTCTGTCGGCAGAGAAGAGATGGTGCAGTCGCGGAGGTCCGGCCAGTCCACGAACCAGAAATGCTACCCAGCCACCGCCCCAACGCGCCACCCCCTCACAGGCACCACCCCAACGCGCCACCTCGTCACAACCCGCCCATCCTCCACCATCTCTGCACAAGCTCGGCCCACCGCCGCCATTCCGTCCCGTGCTGCTGCCAACGACGTGGAAAACGATGACGAGGACGAGAAGCGGTCCCTTTTTACCGGCCCGAAAGCGGAGGCGAGGTACGCGCGATATTCCAGTCGCACTATTTTAAATGTGAAGGTGTTTGACGTGTCTAGGATTGGTAGTTTGGGTCTTGATAAAGTTGTAGAGTTTTTTAGAGCCACTCACCTAGATGGGATGTTGATTTTGACTGAGCCGGTGCATAGGGAAGCGTGTCTTCAAATTTTATGCCAATCTTAAGTTTGAGAAGGATGTTGAAGAGGCAACCACGATGGTTAGGGGTGTGACATTTAAGGTGGATAAGTTCTTGATTAATGAGGTTATAGGATGCCCTTATGTGTCTAGTGATCAAATAAGGATGTTGGATCCAAATGGCCCTTATGAGATATAGCACACCCAAAGTTTCCCAACCTCGTTGAATGAGAGCGTCGTTTCCCAACCTCGTTGAATGAGAGCGTCTTAGACCCCGTCGCCATGCGTAGGAAGTTCTTTAAGACACGTAGTAAGGTGGCTGGTACGGCGAAGAAGTATAAGATTGCGAGCCTTACTCAAGAGGAGCGGTTGGTGTTCGAGCTTGTGTGCATGAATATCTTGCCCTCGGGTGGTCATCCATGTGAGCCAACCATCGCCAACTTGATGGTTTTCTACCATCTATTGGAGAAGGTGTAGATCAATACCGGGTACACCATCATCAAGCACATGCTGAAGCGTGCGAAAGACAAGGCCGATGAGACGATCCCTTATGGGCAGCTCATAACCGCGATGATGAAGAAGAAGGGTGTGAGACCTGTGAACATGGCCGAGCCATTGAAATACTACGACGAGACTTGGCTATGCAACAATGGGTTGCAAATCAGTGTGGGGGGGGGGGGGGGGGGTTGGTGATGAAGAAGGCCATGGGTGCTTCGAGTTCTCGCAGCCGATCTGAATTGAGTGATGGTAAGTAATTACTATACAATAAGATTTTCATTTAATGATAAATGCTTGCAACATTTTTGTTTACTAATTGTGTTGTTCCCGTTTGCAGCTTGCGATCTCGCTTGGCGTGAATGGTTGGTCCTATATGTTGGACATCTTGCAAGTAAGCTAGAAGAGGTGAAGCTGGAGCAAGCAAAAGAGAGGGAGGACGTACTGGCATTCGGTAGAATGATGAATTTGAGTCCGGATTTGAGCGACGATGAAGAAAAGCCAGATTTCTCGGTTCAATGATTGTCTCCCATGACCGACATTGATGATTACATTCCTGAAGATGAAGCGAGACCTGAAAACGAGGCAGAAGATGAAATCCCCACTGATGGCGAGGGAGGAGAAGCTACTGACCCCAATGAAGAGCAACTTGGGAATGATGACATGGATAAGACCCACTGAGGTATGGACACATTGTCAATGGAGACGATGATGTGTTTGAACTGGTTCGCCGAGTCGAGAACAAGCAATCATCTTCAGCTGCGGAGTCGTCTGAAGAAGATGATGAAGATGAAGATGGAGAGAAGACTGATGAAGAAGTTGATGGAGAGAAGACTGCAAGCGAAGATGATGAAGATGATGACGACGAAGAATGATCGCTTCACTTCATCTTATTGTGTAGTCTAGCTTTCTTTTGTTTCAACACTAAACAATGGTTCATGAATGGTTGTTTTTGGTATTGAACTGATTTAGTATGGTATTTTAATAATAAAATTACATTTCATGTATTTCTTCAATGTTAACCATACACAAAAGCACCTAGATTTACATGTAAACAAAGTGTATTCAAAGAGTAGGCGAGATAGAAGACGATATCGCTAGCTGAAAAAATGAGAGGCGAATTGAGGAGGCGAATTCATAAGTATAAACGTCTATAAACTTATCTTAAAAGCGAACTCTCTTCCTGGCTCGCCACAGGCGACAGAGTCTACAAGGCGACTGAAGAGGCGAAATCGTAAATCTAAACGTCTATAAACTTATCTTAAAAGCCAAATCTCTTCCTGGCTCGCCACAGGCGACTGAAGAGGCGAACTCGTAACAGGTAGACGAATAAGCTTACGGTTTCGCACAAGGTTGATTATTTTTTAAAATGCACAAGTATAGAACACAAAATAATGACGCCGTTTCATACATAAACGAATGAAGAGGCGATATCGCTTCTAAGTATCAAGTAGTTTAGCATTCTTGTAATAAAAACAATTGGGACCGAGTTCGCTCACATTTTCGCTTGTACACGTAAGCTTTAGCGATGTCGCTTCCTCGTGTTGTCAACAATCTCGCATCGGTGGATTGAAAGCCAATTGATCAGTACATATGTGCTGGAAAAATAGAAAGGTTCGATAAGTCGCCGGCGAACCTTTTTTTTGAAAACCTTTTTTTTGTATAAGCCGGCGAACTCGCCAACACATTTGCCTGAAATTTATCATGAAAATATTTCAAAGTTAATAACATATGACCTTTTTTTTTGCAATATAGTCCAAATACACGGCGTTGAAAAGTCATCCATTTTGGCAACGACTAGTCGTCCTGCCGCTCTACATGTTTCGCCATGACAGGTTGACTTGACAGAAAGTTGATTTGGCGCGAACGGCGGAAGACTAGGCGTCCATAACCCGCTGAATGGACTCCATACTCCGCCAACAATTGACGCCAAACTCCGCCTAACTCAAACCCAGATACTCATAGAAAATAAAAAAATGTTTTTTAATAAAATAAGAATTCAATAAAAATCAAATTAGGCAGCTACCGCATTGGACCGGGATTTATAACCCAGCAGGATAGAAAAGAATTTTGTGAACAGAAGTTGTGAATATTTGTTAAATAAAACTCATATTTTGAAGTTCTTTGAAATTGTACAGTCCTTCATAATAATTTCTACAAAATACAAATGATCAAAAGATTAAATTAGTGTCATTATTACCAAAATAAAAAGGAATATAGTAGTAGTAGTACATACAAGCGAATTCGCCTTTCCCCCACGCCCGCAGGCGTCGTAAGAGGCGAACTCGCCACCTGGAAGTGTCATTATTTCCACATCGCTGGATTGAAAGTCAATTGATCAGTATATATGTTCTGGCAAAATAAAAGGGCTCGATAAGTCGCCGACCCGCGCAAATTACCCATGAAACAACACTTGAATGCAGGCCCTGTCAAGTTCAGCTTCTTGCAAGCAGCTCCAAGCAGCAAGCAGCTCCAATCAGCTCAAGGAGCTCCAAGCAGCTCAAGCAGCTTACTTCATCCGACTTGAATTTTTCTTAAAAGAAATAAAATGTTTTGAAATATACGTACTAAAGAGGCTATTTTAATTGTTGTTTATTTGAACTTGTCTAATTACATTTAAACAACATACGAATATTCATCCATAAATAATAAAATAATCCAAACATTCCAAGCAGCTCCAAGCAGTCCCAAGCAGCCCAAGCAGCTCCAAGCAGCTCAACTGGACAGGGCCGCAATATACATACACTATACATACATGGCCCATACCCGATCTGGCCCATATCATAGTTCCTAGGCCCAAAGGCCAATATTTTATTATATAGAAGTGAATTCGCCTGTTAAATCGCCTTTAAGCGATGGAGTTGGCGAACTCGTAAGCAGCAGGCCTATAAATAGTCAACTGAAACCAGACGCGTTCAAAATCAGATCCCCAAGCCGGGAAGTCGGGAAGCAGTGTGAGTACTACACGAAGGAGTACTACCAGAAGATGAAGTGGGAGTTGGTTGGGGGGACTTGGCAAGAGAAGGTGGAGAAGGACGTGTCGGCGGAGCCAGAACCAAATGGAGGTAAATTGTTTTTTATTCATGTATTTTGTACTTGTGATGTTAGTAAAATTTAGAACAAAACTTGACATTTTCAATGTATCATTTACTAGCGCCAAGAGAAGCCTATTATCAAGGGCTTGAGGACTCTGTGTTCTCGGTGATGACCGAGATTGCTAACGTCCAAGAGAATGGGTGGGAGACTCGCCGCATTCTTTGGAGTTTTTTTAAAGACTATCTCCGCCAACATCCACACCAAGCCACACCAGAGGACCAGGACGGTGGAGCCAATGACAACTCTACCTAGCTAGAAGTGTTGAATTATGCTAGGAATTTTATTTCAGCTGTAATGCTACAATTTTACAAATTCGAATCTTTACCTACTTGTGACAATCTTTTTATTAATTTGATCAATGTTTTCTTCTTTGAATCAAATTGTGTTGTCGATCGTATTGGAGTATATGGTTCATGTGTAAAAACAAAAAAGAGAATGGAATTAGTTTTGTAGTTTATAGTTTAACTTGTCCTGGTAGCGAATTCGGAAACAATGTCGCCTGCAAGCGTTCCAAGAAGCGAGTTCGCCTCTTAACTCGACTGGATGGACAGAGAGCAACAGGCGTGCCACTAAGCGAACTCGCTACAAAGAGGCGAATATAGTTACGATTTCGCCAGAAAGTAATCTAGCTATTTTGATAGAAATACGATACCGGCGAGTTAGCATGCGAGTTCGCCTCCTGAGCCACCTGTAGACTTACTAATAGGCGATATCACTAGCCTTATCTCGCCTATAGGCGTTAATAACTGGCGGTCTCGCTAGCAGAAAACCAGCCAACAACTACTGGCGAACATCTTTTCCAACCTCTACTGGGTCTTACAGGCGATTTCGCTTCTCTCGTCGCTCATTAGCGATTCCGGTTACGAATTTGCCTGCCGTTCAACATTTTAAGGCAGTTTCAAAAATGCCTTCTATTCAATTGTAAAACGCCTTTTTCATTTTTCTGCCCTAGGCGAGCGGACAGAGGCGAACTCGCAAGCTCAGTACTCCACGGTTCCGCAAAAATTTGGCCAAAACGCCTTAAATGTGGTGCCGAGAAAGATCTGCTTGTGCACTAGTGGCACATGTTTTATTATAAGACTATCTTACGAAAAAATATCTTCTGATTTGGACATGGGAGTAGTTTTTATTTAAGGTAGTATGTAAGGGTTTAGGGACTAAGATTCGTTCCAAAGATACTTATAATCCGATGAGAATGTCACAACTTCTACATTTTTAATATATTATATCCCGAAATCTTTAGACTTTATGTATCCAATATCCCTTTGAATTACGAACGTACCATCCCGATAAAAAATATATGTGAGTAAATTTTAGAATTGATCATCGATTTTGATAGAAATTTCACTTTTGATCACAAAATTAGTTTTTACTCAAATGTTCCAAAGTTGATCATTGGCGTTATTTTAAGCGTTAAGTGGCTCATAGAGAAATTATGTGCGAGTGTTCTAATGATAGTTGTGAGGTTATCCTTATTAAAACAAGATGCCTCTTCTCCGTTCACACCTACCCAAATTCAAGCCATCAAATCGGAAAGTTAATCAAACCCACCAGATTTTTGTATCTAAATTCAACAACCCAGTCCACTATTATGTCCAAATTGCAAGGAATTGCCTTCGATCACGACAGGCGGTGGAAATAGCGGGATTGGGAGTAGCGATACACACGGCGGTAATAGTTGCGGAGATATTGAAGAATCAAGGGTATGGTGCACATCAAGAAGTCCGAATCTCAACAGTTGAACGCATGGGTGAACGACACGGATCGATTAAGGTTTCCCGAATCGGAATCACAATTAGTAAGGTTCAAGGATCAAGATCAGATGATGGGTTTCGAACGAGTCAAGGTGCTAGGGATTTGGAAGGGAAGACTCACCGACAGTCGCAGAAAACTCAGAAACCCATGGGGAAGGCGCGTGAGTCACGAATTCCGGCCGAAGGAAAGGGTTTCCGGGAGACTCAATTTGGGGACCACACAAAAAAGACACGGGATGATGATGGTAAGTGTACTCGTCCTAATCTTGTTAAGAAGGTGTGGCAAAAGAAAGCACAGCCTTTATCTAGCATTTATCCAGAAAATCATAATGCTAGATTTGAATCACAAAGTCGTCATCCCAACTTAGTTACATTGAGAAAAGTTGATACCTTTATCCCTAGAATGGAAACTTTGGTTGTTCCGGAAAGCCAACATGTGTCCTCAGGATCATGCAAAAGGCCTGAGTTTCTAGTGGCAGAAAATTTAGAGAAGGAGTCAAAAGCTGACATAGATATAGAGAGAAAGGAAACCAAGATTGGTGTAAACCAGTATACACAAATGGAGCAAGGTAATAATGATGTGGCTATGATTGATGAAGACCATGGAGTCAGTGTCTCTGGTGTAACTTCTGGAACCCATGAGAGTTGTCTAAAACTGAAGAGGAAAACTGCAGAGGAGGAATCTCTGGAGAATACTTGGGGATCTAACAGCAAGAGGACAAGATTTGTTGGAAAGTCCCAGGAATATATCTCATGTGAGGAAGAAATGCCCTTATCTGATCTAGTTGTTCCTAATGCACGGGGTTTATCGATGGTTGCCCCAAAACAACCATCGCAGTCACTATGATAGGTGTTTGCTGGAATTGCAGGGGGTTTGGCCGCCCCTCTACGTCAAATTGGTGTTCACGGCTGGTAAATCAACATAGACCTCATTTTTTGTTTTTGATGGAAACCAAAGTCACAACTAATGCTTTAAATAAGTGGTTAGAGTCCACATATTTTCAGTGTTCTTTTGCAGTAGATCCAGTTGGTACCTAAGGAGGGTTGGCTTTATTTTGGGTACAAGAACTAAAGATTTGTGTTCTCCATGCGTGTCAAAATTTTATCATTGCCAGGATTTCAGATAATTTGGGATTGGAGTGGTGTGCTTGTTTTCTGTATGGGGAGCCTAATGCGGGTAGAAGGAAACAAGTGTGGGATCAAGTGCAACAAGTGCATCAAGTGCATGCCCTCTTTAATTACCCTTTTGTAATAATTGGTGATACAAATCAAGTTCTGGATCAAAATGACAAGCTGGGAGGGAGTTTAGTTAACCAGAATTTGGCAAAAGAGTTCAATTCCCTTTTACACGGGTTTAATATGACAGAGCTGCAGAATAGTGGAGCTTGGTTTACATGGACAAATAACCAGAAGGGAGATCAAACTATTTATCAAAGGTTGGATAGGGCTTTTGTATCACATGATTGGAGAGTATGTTTCCCTCATGCTATTATCAGGAACCTTCCCATTTCAATCTCTGATCATGGACCGATAGTGCTTGATACAAGTCCACAGAATGCCAAGAAGTCTCATTTTAAGAAGTATGAAGCATTTTGGGCGAAAGAGGAGCCAGCACATCAAATTGTGAATAAGGTTTGGTCCTCTTTTGTTCAAGAAAGAGGAACAGATGCTGCAAAACTGGTAAACAAAGGGCTGGAGATTTCTATGAGACACTTACACAACTGGCATAGGACTTCGTTTGGAAACATTGATAAAAAGGTGCAAGAACTTTCGGATCAGTTGCAAGCTTTATTAACCTTTCAGGCCAGGAATCAGCTGAACAAGGAGAAAAACAAAGAATGGGAACAAGGAACTGATTAAACTGCAAGAGTATCAAACGCAGTATTGGCGACAAAGGTCTAGGCTTAACTGGGATAAAATGGGCGATCAAAATTCAAAGTATTTTCACAAGTGGGCATCAAGGAGAAAGTTCAGGAGTTCGATCACGAATATTAAAGATGAAACAGGGAATTGGTGTCACACTGAGGAGCAAGCTCATGATTTGATAGTGAGGCACATAAGCCAAGTTTATACACAATATGATCAGTATCCGTACATGGAGGAGCTGCATGGTAATTTGGATGAGCTCCTAGAAACCATAAATAGAACACTGACGGTTGACCAAAAAATAAGGCTGGAGAGACCTGTTGATAATGCTGAAATTTTAGCAGCTGTCAAGTCACTGAGAGCATGGGCAGCTCCAGAGTTAGATGGTTTCCCTCCAGGTTTCTTTCAAAAGCATTAAAATAGCGTTCAACCTTTGGTGACTAGAGGGGTGCATGATTTTTTTGATGGGAAAGGAATGGATCAGGAGTGGAACAAGACGAATATTATTTTCATTCCCAAGAAGGTGAATCCAACGGAACCTGGAGACTTCAGACCAATCAGCTTGTGTAATACAACATATAAGATTATTGCAAAGATATTGGCAAGCAGATTGAAAGAAGTTATGTCTCTCATAATCGATGAGCATCAAAATGGTTTTGTGCCTGGCAGAGTGATTCATGAGAACATCTTTTTGGCTCATGAAATGGCAGAATTCATCCGAAAGAAGAAGAAAGGAAGGATGAAGGTAGCTGCAACCAAGCTAGATATGAGCAAGGCATATGACAGAGTCTCGTGGTCCTTTCTCAGGTCAGTACTTCAGAAAATGAATTTTCCACCGCGCTTCATTGAGCTCATTATGCAATGTGTTACATCGGTGTCGTATGTGGTGTCTGTCAATGGAATGCAATCACATGCCTTCTTCCCAAACAAAGGAATAAGACAAGGATGTCCCCTTTCTCCTTACTTATTCATCATCATGCAACAAGCATTCTCTTCGATGCTTTCAGCAGATCAATGTCCCCGAAAATCAATCGGTTTTCGTTTGAAGCCCGGGGGAATAGTATTATCACACTTGATGTATGCAGATGACTGCATTATCTTTCTGGAGTGTAAGCCTGAAAAGGTGAGGAACTTGGCAAGGATCATATAGACACATTTGCATGCTTCTCAGGTCAACGGGTCAACTTCAACAAATCCTCGATTCTCTTCAGCCCCAATTCTGAGTATTACACAAAAGAGTATGTGCGTTATTCCTTGAATATACATCAGCTGGGATTGCCAGATAAGTATTTAGGCCTTGATCTCATGTCAACCAATCATAAGAAGGTCTTATTTAATAACTTACTACATAAAATTATGAGTAAGTTCAGCACTTGGAAAACAGGAGGGTTATCGATGGCAGGAAGAGTGACACTAGTTAAGAGTGTCTTGCAGTCAATGGCTATTTATCCCATGACGGTTTTCAGAATTCCAGTCTCCCAAAAGATTGACACCATCATTAGAAACTTCATCATCTGGAGTGGTAATCCGAAGAAAAGAGCAGTTAACTGGAAATCTCTTGCATGGATGTGTCAACCTAAGGAAAAAGGAGGTTTGGGTTTGCGATCCCTCAGGGAAGTTAACAAAGCACTTTTGGCAAAGACGGCTTGGAAGTTGGTTCAAGATAGAGAATCATTATTCTCTAAGGTCATGCTCCACAGATACTGCTCGAATACCACATTCATGGAGTGCAAGGCTAAAAGCTCGGATTCATTTGGTTGGAAGTTCATTCTATGGAGTCGGGAGGTGCTAACTCCACATTTGAAATGGAAAGTGGTGACAGGGGAGAATATTCTGGTTCATCAAAACTGGATCACAGGATGTTCAAATCCTCTTGCAGACACAACCATTAGCTCTATGGCAAATCTCAAAGTGTCTCATCTCTTGGATCACAATAAGAAATGGAGGGAACCATTAGTCAGAGTTCTATTCCCAGCAGAGATAGCATCCAGGGTGTTGGATATGTACATCCCAAGATACGGGCCAATTGATGCATGTGACTCGCTGTTTTGGGTGAAGTCAAAGGATGAGGTTTATTCAGTAAGAAAGGGATACTACTCCATCACTGAGAATGATTCCATAACATTGCCTTCTACATCAACTGCGGCAAACAATCAGCTTCTCAGCAAGAAAGGTTGGCGAACCCTTTTGAGTCTAAAATTACCACCCAGAATAATTTTTCTTGGGTGGAAGATTATGAATGGTGCTATCCCTACATCGAAGGGCCTCTTTAAAAGGGGTTGTTCCTCATCGCCGATGTGCTTGATTTGTGGAATACAAGAGGAGACAGTTGATCACATTTTTGCAGAATGTGAGATAGCATAGAGAGTTTGGAGGCTTAGCTCATTTGGTTTCAATTTTGATGGAGGCCCTGGAGATTTTGTCAGCTGGTTGAAGGCGTGGATTCTAAGTGCGCCTGATATGGAGCTCCTGGAACTTTCTTTTTGTACACTATGGTGGATATGGAAGAATAGAAATTTGCAAGTGTGGGAGCAACGGACCATGGCAGTTGACACCATTTGGAGTCAAGCTCTTAATCAATATGAGCAAATAAAGAAATCTCATCGGAGTTCACAATCCAACGATATAAGGGTTTTGCCAGATCAAAGGAATTCTCACTCAGAGGAAGGCATGGTATGGACTGTTATTACAGATGGTGCTTTCAAACCTGATACAGGTGATGGATCAGCATCATGGCTTTTGTATGACACTTGCAATCACAAGAAGAAGGAGGGTTCCATCACGCAACACATGTTTTCGCCATTTCAGGCAGAGACCCTAGCAATATTAAAGGGCATGGAGGCAGCAGTGGAGTTACAAATATCCAAACTGCAGGTTTTTACCGACTGTGCTAATGTGATCAGCGCAGTAGAGGGTAACTTGACGGCTCCCATTGAAGCAATGTCGCTGATAGACGACATTAGAAGCCTTCGTAGTAGATTTCTTCAACTAGATCTTGTTAAAGTTTCGAGAGAAAGAGTGATTGATGCGCATCTGATTGCGCATCAGACTCGCACTTGTACTTGACTATTATAAATAAATAAAATCATCCTTTCTTGTAAAAAAAAAAAAGTTAGTCGTTATGAATGGATTCAAATTATAATCAACAACAAATCTAAAGTACCACACGGAATAACAAAAACATTTTCATCAGCATGATTTCAAAAGATTTACCATAGTACATTCAGAGAAGTTAATGCTGCATGGGCAGGCCGACACTAGTAACAAACTAGACCGTCATCATGACACGGAGAAAATTTTGAAGGACTTGTTTAGAATTACTCAAGTTTTTCATCAGCGTGATATGAAAAACTTAATAGTTTTTAATTTTTTTTATTATTATATAAATTTCTCCAATATTATAAAAAAAGAAAAAATTAGAATGGTGTCAATTGGTGATACTTGACTCTTGTGTAATACAAAGACAATTTTGAAAAACTTATTCATAATTATTCAAGTTGGTATGCTTATTCATTCATTAAGAATGATTCAATTGATGAAAAACATGAAAATTTGTATTTCATTGAAATATGAAAATTTTTGTGTGTAATACTGATTAAAATTTACCCTAATAATTCTTATAATTTAATAATAATATATTGTAGTTCCAGCATATTTGTAGAAGTATTAGTTATGAAATTAATTTTAAAAAGATATTATTTTAAAAATTAGTTTCAAGTACAAGGTTGCTTAGGAAATAACTCGCTATTGCTAACAAATGATTTAATGAACTGAATAACCACATAAATGGCAAGCAAAATGCAACTTTTTTAGATGTTATAATCCAACACTTGAATTTGAGTGTAGGAAATATGTGAGGTGCAAATTACAATATTATTAATCATATTGCAACAAGCATATATGATTTTAATCTTCGAAATTAAAAGTTAAACTTATCAAAATGTCACTGATTAAAATCATTAAAAAAAACTTGAACAGTTTATTAAATTTAAAATTATGATTATTAAGTCAAAAAAATAGACATAACGGGCAAATTTTCAGCTACTCAAAAAATTTAAAAATTAAAATTCATCAGATGAGTGATATGACCCTAATCATAATCAATTATAATATAACGAACAATCATAACATGTTTAAGTTCTAAACGCTGATCTTGAAACTCCACACTCTTATATGAGTCATGATTAAATATGTGGGTCAGTCATATATCATCTATGATGACGTGTTGATTATCAATCAATGAAACATTATATCAGGATGATCGTGGAGTTTTTTGGCCTAAATAACCTTATTCGTGAAAGTAATTCCCAAATTAATACTCTTTCAAAAATAATTCCAAAACTAATACTCCTACATATATGCTGGGGACACATTGTAATTATAAGAATTATTGGGTTAAATTTTAATTAGTATTACACCCACAAATTTTAATACATTTCTATTAGATCCACGTTTCAAAATGAAACAAACCAATAATTCAGAGAAGAATCATTTATCATTCAAATCGATAGAGAAATGGGATCACCTTGTACTCCAAAGTGGTGCTGGTTCAGATTCCGTTACAACGAAGAAGACGAAAAAATCCCAAGGAAACAAGAAACATGCTCTTGGTGGTGGTGAAGCTCATCGCCGCCGTGACTTTTCAGGCCGGAGTCAACCCGCCGGGCAGAGTGTGGCAGGAAAGCGATGAAAACAACCACCGGGTGGCGGGGAGGGCAATCTACGCCGAGCAACGTATGCCGTTTACGGTGTTCTTGACGGCGAACACTCTAGCACTCTCCTGCGATACAAGTTATAATTTCTCTCACTTACAAATTCCCCTTCAATATGGAGCTCTGGATTGCTACCATATCTATATTTGTGACGGATGCTTCTGCTATTTTTGCGGTTGCGCCAGGACGCGCTGTTGTGGTTTGTCGCGTTCAATGTGTAATTTTGTGGTGGGGGAAATCAGCCCGTTAAAACAGTGAAATGAGACAATGGAAGCTGCTCTGTAGTCATTAAATTCTGAAACATATATCTCCTCGAACTTCAAAGAACCTTCATTTTTAATTCTCCCTTTTCTTTTCTTATATATTCACAGAACCTCTATATATATACATCATACGTATAATTTGAAGTTGTACTTTAAGCTCGCTTTCTTTTGCAGCCGCCCTCTTTTCATCGGCATGTAAAAAAAGAGTTAATTTTTCTGCAAATAGTGGTTTTTTTATTTTAAATGATTCGTTAGGGGTTTTTACGATGTGGGCTTGTGCGGTACGGTGTTTTTAGAGGTATGGGTGTGTCCTGGGTCGACGAGTTCTTCGACTTCTCCTCAGCTAAGCGCGGCTTCCACCGCCGATTCATCAGCGACTCCATTACCTTTCTCGAGGTCTCGTCCATGATCAAGGGCTAACAGAGACCGGCCATGATATCGGGCGAGTTCGATAAGTTCGATGATGAGCAATTCATGTCAATGTTCATCGACGATATAACAATAATGTCGCTGAACCAAAAATTTATAAAAATCAAAATGTAGATCTAATGGATATGTATTAAAAATTCCTTAGTTTGGATCAGTCTCTGCCTAGAAGGAGGCACCAGATCCAAACAATCATAGGAAATTAGTCTGAAGTCTTCAATTTGATGTTAAGTTCAGTAGGAAAGTCTTTTCATTTTTGTAATTCTGATGGCCGGGAGAGAGGGCTAAGAAGTGTAAGTATTTTGGATGGTTTGAAATGAAATATACAAACTTTCATAAAATAAAGAAATGTATTAAAATTTGTGGGTGTAATACTAATTAAAATTTAACCCAACAATTCTTATAATTACAATGTGTCCATAGCATGTATGTAGGAGCATTAGTTTTGGAATTATTTTTGAAAGAGTATTACTTTGGGAATTATTTTCACGAATAAGGTTACTTAGGCAAAATACTCGATGATCGTGAACCATGATATTTCTATTAAACTAAAATATAAAATTTTTGTTACAATCAAAAAAATTACTTACTTATATTCTTTTCCTTTTTGTTAAAGAAAATAGCTTTAAAAAACACATTTTTTATCCTTAATAAATTTTGAGAAAATCTTCTGAACCCATCTTTCCCGACCTTCCATAAAAATTTTTAAACGTTTTAACTTATATAGTGTACCTTTTAATTTGAACTGTAAATTTTATTACTTGAAAATTATAAATTTTTATATGAAATTTCTTGAATTTTCACATTAAAACATGTTTTACTATATATCTACTTCAAAATGATTGGTGTTTTAACACAAAAATGTATCATTTAAGTTTAAATATATAGTGGTAGTTTCATAATATTTATGAAAGTTGGTCTTTCTAGAGACGTTTACATAAGTTTGAGTTTTTACCTATAACTATAAATGATATTCAAACATAATGTATAAAATACTCTCTCTTATAAATTCAAGGCAAAATCAACTAAGAAACTTTGAGTGGAGGGAGTAGTAGTAATGATACAATGTAATTATAAATGTTTTCTTTCTTGAGAAAGTCTTGTTAAGGACGGTCTCACTATAAACTTATGGTAGAACCGCTTTTTATTTCATATTTTTATAAGTTAAGTTTATATGTGTGTTTTATTATACTCTAAATATGATACTTTTAATTAACTATTTTATCAAAAAACTATTTAAATGTTGTAAGTATACCTATATAGTTAGTTGTGCTTCGGCATTCATTCAATTTTATTATACATTGCTTCGTTTGCTAAATTTTTTAATTTATTCAAATACGATCGGTGAATTAATTGTATTAGAACAACCAACAAATACTACAAAAACGTAAATTATCACCATAAACATATTATGGAAACTCATTGGTTCTATCATAGGATTTTGGTGAGACGGTCTCGTCCAAAATTTTATGTTATTTTTTACACTGTGATATAGCTCAAGTATATAAACGTGGGTGCCGGTATACCCGTGTTTTGTTGTGGGTGGATAATGAGTTGCCACGTGTTGTATAGCTAAGGTAATCATATTCTCTGTAGACCAAGATGTTGGTTTACCATAGCAATGGCTTCTGCAGCAAGAAGTAGTTTGTGCCCTTTAACTAATTTTTCCGCAAAATCCCGTTTCAGATTGAGCACTGCATCTCAGTCCTCTGCAACTTTTGGGATTCGAAGAAAACTAGGAGGAAACCTAAATTCTTTCAAGGTTCAATCCATGGGGGCATCATCCTCTTCCCAGAAACCAGACAGTACTCAAGGTCCCTCAACTCTGTCCATGTATTCCTGTTTGATTGTGTGTGTGTGTGTGTGAGAGATTTAATGTAAGAATTTGTAGTTTGAATAAATTTCTGATTTTGATGATTAAGTATTTGTGTTGGAATTTGGAAGTTGTTACTGAGGTATAAAACCGCGTGCATAATCGAAAATGATAGGATGCATGCTTTCTTAAAACTATATTTCTTTCGTATCAAATTGAATATGAGTACTTCTGATTGCAGCAGCTGATGGTGTAGGGATTAGCTCTTTAAGTAATGAAGAATGGAAGAAAAAGTTAACCGAGGAGCAGTTTTATGTAACACGGAAAAAGGGGACCGAGAGAGCTTTCACGGGGTAGGATTTCTACATTGTTTGTGTTTATATGCTCTCGAATTTATTACTAAGCTTTTACCAATTAGTGCAAGAAAAGGCCATAAAAAAATTAGTGCAGACTAAACAAAGGACCTATTATGTAGTATCTACTGCTCATATTCTTTGATAGTGTTAGTTCTGGCGCTGAGTATGTATAGTTATGTATTGAGGGAAATCATAGCTGAGTACACCTCAAAATTGTAGGTGATCTTCCTCAAACCAATTAGTTGATATATGCCATCGTTGCCATGCCCATATTCTATGAGACTAGAGACAAAATAAATGCTTCATAAGAAAGGAACTTTGTACAAAGTAGAGTAATTTATCTCTGAACTCAGGCCGTGTTTTTGAAATTTTATACTTGGAAGTTGGATCAGTATTTTTATCATCTTGGTACCTTACTGCACCGTCAATTTGATAGTAAATGCTTTTTAGTGGAAATTAACACCTCATCTGACTGCCATATGTGGGAGGCTGTAGAAGTTCTTCTTCAGCATAGTAGTTTTCTTTTCAGGATGCCTGGTTTTTATCCGTGGTTTTCATTATCTGCAAAAGTAAATTTTATTTCTAATTTTTTGAAAACTCAGTTGAGTTTTGATTATGTTGGGACCTTGTACCTGCTTCTTCCCAGTCGAACCTAGTGTTTGTGAATGAAAGTGTTCATCAAGGACTGCTTAAAGAAGCAGCATTTTAAATGCCATTATTTCACTTATATCATTTGTTGTATGTCTGATCAGGGAGTACTGATAATGATAAATTAATTCTGTATTGATATCTAAGTGATTAGTGCAAGAAGAAGAGGATTTGAATAAGGCCATGAAAATTTAGTGCCAACCAAACATAGGACTTGTTATTATCTAGCATCTATTACTGTACCGGTTTTTCCTTGAAGGAATTCATAGCTGAGTGCACCGTATAATTATAGGTGATCTTACTCAAACTAATTAAAAGATCTCAGATTAGGAATAAAAAGGATGCTTCATATGAAGGGAACATCGGACGTAGTAGAGTAGTTTAATTTCTGAGCTCAGGCATCAATATTTTATATCATCCTGGTACTGCACTGTAAATTCGATAGTTAATGCTTCTATATGGACATTACTGCTTTGTCTGACTACCATATGACCAACTAGCAGCATAAAGAGGCTGTTGAAGTTCTTATAGCAATCATTTTCTCAGAATGCCAGACTTTATCTGTGGTTTCCCAATCTACAAATATATAAGTGTATAGGCATTTTCACATTGATTCCTTTGTTCCATCTGATTTTCTTCGTCTAATTTTTTTAGAATGCCTACCATCGTGGCGTAGGATGATTTTAGATTATGTTGAAGTTGGAGCCTCATATCTGCTTACCTTGGAACATAGTGGTTGAGATTTCAAAGCAGTTTGTGAATGAAAGTTGAGTCTAGGGCTCTGCTTATGTGTGTCAAATGCCATTTATTTTTCACTGATATCAGTTGTGGTGTATTGGATCAGGGAATACTGGAATACCAAAACAGCCGGAACTTACCATTGCATCTGTTGTGACACTCCTCTTTTCGAGTGAGTAAATGTTCATTCTATTCCAATAGGTTTCCCAATTATCTCTGCACAACTAATATTACCGTCCCCTTTTCAGATCATCTACTAAATTTGACAGTGGAACAGGATGGCCATCCTATTATAGGCCTATAGGAAACAATGTGAAGTCAAAGTTGGACCTGTCTATCATATTCATGCCTCGCCAAGAAGTTGTGTGTGCCGTTTGTGATGCACATCTTGGCCATGTATTCGACGATGGTCCTCCACCCACGGGGCAGCGCTATTGCATAAACAGGTTTGTATTGTACTCGTTTTTGCGCTCTAAAGACACGATCCAGTTTTACAGAACTAAGTTTAAAAACAACTTGTGATCTTAAGTGTGTCTCTGTTGACCATGCAGTGTTTCTCTGAAACTGAAGCCGGAATAGAGCACGTGCAGACTGCAATACAACACTTTATGAAGTGGTTGACGATCGCTGCCTAAAAAACTTTCTTTTATACTGTAAACAAATGGATTGTTGAGTGTACATATCTTTTGAAAGCTATAAGCTGTTTCCAGGAACACTTGGCGTACTCTGAATGTATAAAGGAGTTATGCATAAATAAATTTTAAATGTTATCCTTAATATTTCAAGCAATAATTCTAGGAAATTGTTTTATTAGTTGGACAATTCATTCAAATATGTTGTCGAAGATAATGGATAAGGTTGATGACAACAAATTGTCTTATCTCTTATAAATTTTCGTTCTTACCTTTTTATATTTCTAAAATAATTTCTCAAAATCAATTTAATATTTCAAATTTTGGATGTAATTATAACTGTTACGTCAAATCCTTATCCAAACCCTCTAAGCTATTATCTAACATCTTAGTTCTTACATGTAGAACATAACTAGCACAGTCAGGTCTAAGACGCGATCATGGCTCAATTATACATTAAAAATATGTAAAACAAAAATTAATGAATATATAGATTCTTTTAGTACATGTAAAAATTAAAAACTTCCATGTTTGGTAGAGATGAATGTATTTTTAAAACTAATTATTATTAGTATTGGGTTAATCCTTATTGCTTTCGTATTCCTACTACGTACTAACGGAGGTTTATATCAAACAAAAGTGAAAATGTTTTAGTACATACGTGCATATAAATTTTATACATCTAATCTAATAATACATGCATGTATTTCCATATTCATGCACTTTTTAATACCAATTCTTTATATTTAAAATACGCTCATTTTCTATTGATATGATTTTAGGGTATGTTCTTTTAAGAATAGGCTTTAAATTGTTCCAGGTTGGAACTAAATGATACAAATAAAAAGGTTAGATTTAGGGTTGAAAATATGATCCCTAGTTTAGATTTGATGAAACGGTAATTTTATTTCAGTTCACTTCAGTTTCAGAATAGTGAATGCGGAGATAACACCTTAGTTGGTTTAATGCAACCCTTGAATTCCTAGACCAGTAGCTCCTTTGTTCTTCTATTAAGAACAAATATCGAAGATGCTTAGAGAGGTCAAATAGACTTCTTAGTTATCTAATACATTTGTTCAAGAACATGGTCAAACTGTAAAATAGCTTTTGCTATATTTCAACAGCTAGCATGTAATTAAATAGATTTTCATGTAATTAAATATATTTTTCACTGACTCACAAGACAATGAATGAGTTCCAAAAGCATAACTCTGAAACTTTGCAGATTCTTGACAGCATATTTGTTTCGTCTATAATCTAGCAATGCCTTCGTAGTCTCGTCACATTCCGAAAACATAGATGATCATTTGGTTTTCTTGACCTTTTCCTCTTAAGATCTTATCGGTATAAAAAATCGTCAAATTTTGCTGACATGAATCAATTAAATATGTCAAAGCTCATGAGTAAAAAATTCAAAAACAAAGGATCTTACATGATATTGCAGATGAGCTCAATATAAACTGTGTTGTCTAAGTTACCCTTCTGGCCAAAAACAACACATGTACAAAACATCTGCACAGGCAAATAATCAAACACGGAGTATGGAAGGTCAAAAGGTATCACCTTTGATTATTTTTGAACCGCTCTTCAATCGATTTTGATCCTGATTGCAAAAATTAAGTCACCGTGAATGTAATATAAGAGTTCTAAATAAAAACAACATATGCATCAAAAGATATATAGAGGAAAACAATGAAGTACATTAAAAACATAATATTTATATTCACTAAAATAAAGTACCAAAACGCACGTAGAAGTATAAGGGATATCGAAGTAGAAGTGAAATCACTGCCAAAACTAACACTCATGTCGCAGCTGGTTTCGATTGAACGTAATTGGAAGAAATATCTACCTTATATAAGAAGACCTGAGGAGATTAATGGGATGAATATGAAGCTGAATAATGGAAATCAATGAAACAGCTAAACGTGGGATTACAAAAGAAGAATGAACTGATAGGGATTAATAGCTCATTGATTTGTGATATTTACTCCTATATAGGAGCCTTTCAGTTTTCTAAACCACCTTATGATAGGGATTAATCGTCTCCTCAACTTCCTCTTATGGTCGGGGATTAAAAGCAAAACTGAAGGGTGAAGAGAGGAGAGGAAAAGGAGAAGGCTCGGCCGTTTCGAAAACTGAAGTCGAAGCAATATTAAATTTTAAGAAGAATAAATGGATGATTAATTAATAATATTAAACCTGAAACCGAAAGAAGTCGAGAAGACAGGGAGAAAAATGGTCATAGAGGATCAGAAAAGACTCAGTGCTGGAAATTAGGTTAGAAATTAGAGGGATGGGTCAGAAGTGATGTGGAACTAAGCTGTCATCTGATATGGCATGACACGTGTCATTAAGAGAAGGAGGTTTTTTTTTTTTTTTTTTTTGAGGAATTAAGAGAAGGAGGTTTGGTTAAAAGAGATTGTCTTTTTATATAAGGTAGATATAATAAATTCCATAAAATAATATTCATTCTAATTTATTCTAAATAGTGATGAATAAGCATTTTCCAATAGTTGTTCATTACTACTAGCTTGGTTGGACCGCACGTTGTGCGGTATCTAAATGTAATTAAATGCAAACCCTACTTAAAAGTGTAAGCACAACCCTTAATATATATAAAATGAATGGACATAATAGTTTAAATACCTGAAAGTTCAAGATAAAAGTGCCATTTGTAAATATTTCGGTAGGCGTCGGGCTAATTTAATTGCATGCAGGGGCGGATCCAGGATTTTACCTATAAGGGGGTCGGACTAATCACAAAATTTTGAGTTCGAAAGAACTAATGAAATTATAAACCTAACGGTATAGCAAAATATTTTATTTAGAGATAAAAGAATCATCGATATAAACTACCAACTATTATTAAAGAAAATATATTTTATTTGAATCTCACTCTTCTCTCTTTTATTTGGTCTAATATATAAAAACAATTGAAGAATAGAGCAAAACAATCAAATATCTTAGATCCCAAATTATTTAAAGTATTGTCAAGTTTGTGTCTTTATTCTTGATATTCCATATATTTATACTATCTTATAATTATTCAAATTCCAATGAAAATCAAAAATCAAATCTCAATGGCATTATTATGTTTTTATTGCTGAAATTTTATATAGGATTAAGAAAATATTACTAATATGATATGTTATAAGGATTATAAACTAAAAAAAACAAATTACTAATAATTGTGTGGTCCCAACTCATAATCCACTACTTCTATAATAAATCTAATTTTAGTAAAAAATTTAACTCTAAAGAAGAGTATATAAATGTTATTTCTTAGCAAAATTAAGGGGTGGGTCCGGCCCCTTTTGGCCCTCCCCATAATCCGCCCCTGATTGCATCTAGATTTTTGGTAACATAAGACTATAAAATGTACTGTCAAGAAGACATAGCCCGACACGAACCTTGACGGTTCTTAATATTTTTGGCAGAAGCACTCAGGATTATTAGGTGAGGATAATCAGAAACTCATCCTCAATAGCAGTGCCATGCCAGATTGCGACGGTTTTAGGTCCCTCTGGTTCTTCTAAAATCAACCTTATCGAGATTTCCTGAAATTTAAATAATATGTCGGGTTATAAATAAATTGTAATTATTTTGCAATATTAATAAAACATGACAATATAAATTAAATATAGTTTGATGATGTACCTCTTCGTCTTTAAAGATGTATTTCTGTGTTTTTGAAGATGGATCGATTGATTTTGCTGGAAATAGGTGCATGCGTATTTCTCTTTCACTATTATTATTCGAACCCAGGGTATGCTTGCATTGGATAAATCATGGATTTTCCTCTCATTGCAGAAACAAAATATCAGAAAGGTGAATTGATCATCATCATTTCAGAAAGGTATAAAATATGTGTGCTAGCTGTGGGAATAATGAGTTTGTGGTTTATTGTGAGTTGATGTGAAAGTGTTAATGAAACTATTAATATTTATGCTATGAGAATGAATGTGTTGTTATTTAGATGCATTAATATATGCTGTGAATATTTTTGAAGATTGTTACATATACTAAATATCAGTTAATTTTCGATAATGGAATATATGATTAGAAATATTAGGATGTGAAATATTTGAGTGTTATTATTGACCAAAAATAATTATGTTCTATATATATGCATTTTTAAAAAATAATAAATATATAAAAATTGTAAGCGCCGGTATATGGTGATCTTGTGGTGGTTGTGTGGTGGTTTTAATTAAAACTATGTAGTTTTATACTTTTTATTTTTTTATTAATTTATATATTGATCGGAGTAATAACTCTTTTAATTCCGTTTAGAAAAAAAATTTGTATCTACTTCCATTCCATAGCCAACGTATCAGCTATATTACATATTTCCATAGCCAACGTATCAGCTATATTACATAATAAAATCAAACATCTTTATAATCAATCATCTTTTTATAATTAATTAACTACTGATCATTCAAAAATCAAAATACTAGAAATATTAAATATATTATAAATAAACAGTAAGGTGTTGCGTGGCATAGGTTAGGATTTGGATTTTTGGATTTGAAATCCAGATTTGGCCAAATCGTTGTTTGGCAACACAGGATTACAAATCCAGATCTTAAATTCAGTTTTAGTCAACTTGTATTTTTTTTATTCAATATCAGTACAGTTGACTTTTCACACTATCCAACACATATTTTTTAGCAACAATATATTTATTTACTTATTTTTTGGGAAAATTAAAATACTATTTGAATACTATATGTTGCAATTGATCTAACGATACCAAATATGATTATATTAATGATTATATATCTATTTAAATATGCGGTCAAAGTTCAGTAATAAATATGATCAAAAATTCAACATTGCGGATTCAAGTGAGAGAGTTAGTGAATTACAGCATGAATCTTTAACCGCTTATTTAAAGTTACGGAGGTAATAAAGTACGGCGGCAATTTAAATTTTGACCGCTTATTTAAATATCAAATTCTGATTTTCCGATAATATCAGTAAATAAAGATACTGTTGGTAAAAAATATGTTGAATAGTGTAAAAAATCAACTGTGCAGATTAAACTGAGACAGGTGTAGTAATTCAAAATATAAAAAGTTAACTATATTAATTCATGCAATATTTATTTTCCTTTTTATTAAGAAATTTAATTCAAAATTCAAATCTACAAAAATTTGAAATCTCAAAAATTCAAAATTCAGATTTTAAGTTCAGAATTCTTAAAATATAAAAACCAAATCCAAATCCTCCAATCCACACACCCTAACTGTTTTAATCTTTCGGGCAACTTTTAGTTTACTTCTGAGTTCCGATCAACCGACAAGCCGAGGGAAGTAGTGTGTACCTATGCAAACTATGATGGTTAAATAAAATATGACACAACCTTATATGTTACTGGAATAACATCCCTGTATCCAAAAGAATGCTGAAATTACTTGCTATAAAATGTCATTCTAAATTTTGGATGATTACTCAATAAAAGCCACTCTCTGTTAAATCATAAAATATATTAATAAAACTATTGAAGAGATTCTTACATGCATCTAATATATCTCACTTCCACTCATTAACTAAAACTGGAGGAGCTTTCCCATTAGATACGTAAAAACCATCTTCCTTGATAGTCCAATAACATTTGCCTCCGCATAAAGTCATCAATAATCTGAAATCATAAACAGCGAATTGTCTCTGTTTGGCATGCCACCAAAAGTGACTGAAAAATTTTGTTCGTCTAAAAAGATTATAATTAAAATACCAATACCATTCCTCTTGTGGAGTAAGATCTTTATATCCTAGATCATCATCTCTAGACCAACAATGACCCCGCGCGATCTCTGACAGTAAATTCGTCACATGAATTTCAGAGTCGTGAGACCTACTGATAGCATGATCAAAGGTCAATAGAAAAGATAGAAGTAAAACAATATAAATTATACTATTTGCACTAGCCATTTTGAACTTCTCATAGTCCGTAGCAAACTTACTTTAAGTAGTATTCATTTATAACACCAGTAAGCATATCGAAAGTCAACTTAGTTTAAATGCCTACCAAATTCAAATATAGGTAGGCATATTAAAAAGTCAACGTAGCTTTTAGTGCCAACAAATAGAGCATTGATGACATTGACTATACATGATGAGAAAGTCTTGGGTGAAAATGCCCAATCATAAACTTATAATAGGATCAGGGTCATAATATAGAAGTAAAAGTTATAAAGGGAAAGAAGGAACTTATAATGCAATTTACTATAATATCAGAGAAACCAAATCACTAAATACACTAACTATAGTATTCATTTATAATATCAGTAGGCATAACAAAATCCAACTTCATTTAAATTTAGTTAGTCTATTTAGTGATTTTAAAAGAGGTAGTCTTGTGAGACACCGTCTATATTATAGACCGGGGACTAAATAGTAAAAGTATGGTTATATAAAAACAAGGAGTTTCTTAATTGCAATTTTTGAAAATTATTATTCACGCGTACTATTCATAACCCATTACTATTCACACGCGTACTATTCATGTCTGGTACTGTTCACGCACGCACTATTCACGAGTCATAACTATTTACAAACCAGAACATTGGATTTTAACCCACATTTGGCCATTCATGCCTCGAACAGACCAGAACATTGGGATTTTAACACATAATATCCACATTATAGGCAGAAACATGAACACGAACATCTAAAAATGCTACACTAGCCAATTTTCACACACCAAACCTCACATCTAACCATTCATAACTCAAACAGCCCAGAACATGGGATTTTAAGCACATAAGGTCCACATTATAGGCAGAAACATGAATACGAACATCTAAAAATGCTACACTAGACAATTTTTACACAACAAACCTCACATCTAACCATTCATGCCTCAAGCAGACCAGAACATGGGGATTTTAGCACATAAGATCCACATTATAGGCACAACTATGAGCACGAACATTTACACATGCTACCCTAGCTAATTTGCATCACCAAATCTCACATCTGCCATTCATGCCTCAAACAGACCAGAACATTGGGTTTTAAGCACATAAAGTCCACATTATAGTCCCAAACATGAACACGAACATCTAAACATACTACCCTAAACAATTTTCACACACCAAACCTCAAATTTGGCCATTCATGCCTTAACAGCCCAGAACATTGGGATTTTAACACATAAGATCCACATTATAGTCCCAAACATGAACACGAACATCTAAACACACTACCCTAACCAATTTTCACACACCAAACCTCACCAAACTTCTGGTCATCACCATTATGCTCAGATCTACAACGCAGAACAACAATAACAAAAAAATAAATCCGCGAACAAATCGATAATGAATACGAAAGCAAAGAGATCAGGAAGCTTACTTGATATTCCACACGCTCGAATTGATATTTGAATCGGAAAACCGCAACAAATGGAAGAAATTAGGTTTTGGATTGGGGGAAAGAGGATTTGGGAGCGATTCCGGAGAGAAACAAAAGTGGGGAGAGAGAAATAAAATTTCTTATTTATATCATTTATGTTTCACAAAATTGTAAAAAGACCCTTGTGTATAAAGTGTCTTTTCAACCAAGCCCCGCACTTTTTGTTTTCTTTTTCTTCAGTCCCGTCTATAATTTGGACGGTTTCTTTTGAGAATTTCTAGATTTTAAAAGATTATGTTTAGTACGTAAAACCAAATTCACATGCACAATGATGTGAACTTAAAACTAATTAAATAATAAATTGTTTAATTATCCTTTCAAGCAGATATACCAAAATCAATAAAAAGGGTATTGAAATTAACATGTCAAACCGCGAAATTAAAAAATAAATTATATAAACTAAAACTGTGGTATATATGGTACGTACATTTAATCTTTTACTAGGTATATATTTTCCTAAAAGGAACTAGAAGAGTTATTACTCCGGTCAATAAATAAATTAATAATAAATATTAAACTACGTAATTTTGATGAAAACCACCACATAACCACCGCAAGATCACCATATTCCGACGCCTACAATTTTTATACATTTCTTTTTGGTTTGTTTAAATATGTGATGCTAATTTAATTATCATAAAATACCGTAAATAAATTCAATTAATTATCATAAATTTTCTTAAGTATAGTAAATATATTAAATATATTTGTTTGTCGATTTTCCTACTTTTTTTTATGCCCACCGCAATTTCCATTTTTAAAAGTTAGTTTCCCCTACGTATTATTTCTTCTTTTTTTTGATAACGTATTATTTCTTTGGTTTGACCACACATACGCATGTTTTTGTTTGATTGTGTACATTTTATGGTGTAATTATGGTATTATTATATTTCAATATTCTTTCACCCTGATGATGTTATGATTTGATTGCGTATATTTTATTATATAATTATGGTATTATTATATTTTGATATTATTTCACTTGGATGTTATGGTTTGATTGTATATATTTTTATCTACAATTATGTTGATTTATTAACTATATAATGTTTCAATCTCTCATTCTGCAACCTCACTCTCATTCTGCCATCTTAATTTGTATTTCACGTCTATATACGTTTGTAGTTCAAAAATAATTTGCATGTTGATTTCACGGTTTGTTTCTTGATTTTTCAGGATTTGTAAGATTTAAATAATGATGGGTGACTATGTGTATCTTGATTTTCCAGGATTTGTAAGGTTTAAATAATGATGGTGATTATGTGTGTGATAGCATGCAGGAACGTGAGTTTCTAACTTTCAAGGGAATTGTTCTGAGATGGCCGCAGATTTTTCACAGACTAATCGATATCGATCGTGGCATTTTAGAAACAAGAGGATGAGGTATAACATATGTGGATTTTTAACGTCGGATATTGTCAATGTGATTTCTTTGAATCTAGGCTACTCGACGCATCGTTGGATATCTGATATTTTGGGATTTGAATCGACAAGTTTGAGTGGTTGCTGGTAAGCCTCTGCTAAGAACTTTCTCTTTGTGAAAATGTGTTCCATTTTTAACCTGTTTTTTGGTATATATGTGTTGGAGTATTTAATAACACAATTAACAACGTTGATTGATATGAATACAAGTTACATTTATAATAACTTGCTTTTAAGCCATGAAAACCAAGCTTGCATTTTAATTGTATGTTAGTAGCTGCGCATAGTTTTTATATACATTGATTAAGTTGATAACATCTCTGCTTAAAAGTTTATACATCGAAGTGTGCATGATTATCTATTTTTGTGGCAGGACTGTGACACTCAATATATATCTTTCTTCAGGTTGAAAGAAGACAAAACAGGTTTGGGTGTTTTTACTTGTCTGAGAGCCTTGATGAAATGGATGGATACACATTCAGGACACAAAAGAATGGCGAGGATTATAATAGTAAAATACCTCATGCATTGCCTTGTGCTATAAATAATACTTGTGGTAAGCCAAGTGCAACTAGGAAAATTTGTTTGATGTTGTAGGATTAAAAGTAGACTACATGATGTCTCACATTGATATTCACTATCAAAGTTTATTTTTTGAAAGTTTCTCTTTCTTATTTTACTGTGATTATTGTATACAAGTAAAGTAAGTTTATTTTACTGCGATTATTGTATACAAGTGAAGTGGTGTTTTGATTCTTTTTGCAAAATACGAATGTTTCTGCTGCTCTTACTTTTCAGTAGGACATCTGACTACGATAATAGATCAGTGGTGATTGAAAGTGAAATAAATTTTGATTGATTTGGAAAAATGCAGAATTTTTTTGGTGCTTCCGCTTTTCAAGGAAAACAATTCATGACAACACAAGATCAGGTTGTTCGCAGTATTATCAAACAACCGGGCATCAATTAATTTATATAAATTTATTTTAATTAATTATAGAATTATCTGTAAATTATTTTTGTTTAATTGAAGTGTTAATGTTCACACATATTGCCCCAATGTATTTCATAATTTTATTCCTACTTTTTAATATTCCATTCGTCTCAGTCTAATGTGCACTCTGACTTTTTGACACTATTTACTCTTAAACTTTGATCGCTTATTTAAATAGATATATATATATATATATAATTATGAATATTATCATATTTGGTATCGTTAGATTAATCGCAACATACAGTATTCAAATATAAAATTTGTATTTTTCGATATTATAAGTAAATTAAGATACGGTTGGTCAAAAATGTGTGTTGGATAGTGTGAAAAGTCATCTGTGTTGATTTGGGTGAGACAAATAGTATTAAATTTGCTAACGATATATGAATATTATGTTTATATATTCATAAACAAGAAATTGATTACACGATCAAATTACTTTTTTAAATTGGAATAAATTATTTGTTTGCCATTTAAATTGAAAATTAGTTATTTATAATATTTCAATAATGAAGACATATATTTAATTGACAACAAAGTATTTTTATTCATTCTTTAAAATAATATAATGCAATTAAATTTTGTTATTTTAAGAAATTTGAAATATGTCAAAATAAATTTTTAGTATCATAATATGTTTCAAATGGTACATCAACAAGCAACTTGGAGTAGCGTCTGTAGCAAATTTTCACAGAATGATAATTAATGATTTCCAGACAGTAGTTTTCGATATGATCGATAATTATGGGTTTGTGGTTTACTTACTTAGTTATGATTCATACATTTTATTTGATTTATTTTCAGTATTTATCGGTTCAGTTTTTAATGAAATTGATGAAATTTAGTTTAATTCAGATGTATTATTAGTAATTCTTCAGTTCATTTTAGTTCAGTTTAATATTTTAAATTTAGCTTAAGTTATTTGTGATGAACGGACCATTTATTTTCCGACCATTTTTTGGATTTATTCCATAAAATTTTAGGCAAAGTCTCTTAGAAGTCCAACTTTCCTAAATGTTATGGAACTACCATTATGTATTTAAATTAAATGATACATTTTTTATGTTAAAACATCGATCATTTTAAAGTAAACATATAGTAAAACATGTTTTAATGCAAACATTCAAGAAATTTCATATAAAAATTTTATATTTTCAAGTAGCAAAAAATACAGTTCAAACTAAAAGTTACACTATATAAGTTAAAACGTATAAACACTTTCATGGAAAGTCCGGAAAGTTGGTAGTTCAGGAGATCTTCTCAAATTTTTATTCTTTGTGCTATCTATATGCTTTTCCATGCATGTATGCTTCGCTTTCTAGCCCAATTAAAAACTTCACTCTTTTTCAATTTTTATGATTTATTGTTTATACTATGTTGGTATACTTTAATTTAAACTAAAATGAATCAAATAAATTCAACTAAATTAATGGTAGCCTGATATAAACTTATTTTATTAGACTTTCCCGTTTTATCCTATTCAATTTATTATTTAAGCATGGTTAGTGTTTGAGCAACAGCACCAAAATCTCTACATTTTTTCTTTAGGGCATCTCCAATGAAAATTTTTATTACCACTTTTTTAATTAATTTTTTATATTTTAATTTTTAAGAAGCACTCCTTAAAATAATTTCTAAATTTAATATCACTAATTTTATTGAAATCTAAGTATGGAAAAATCATCAATAATTGTAGGATTCTTAATTTCCACGTATGATTAATTTTGTATAAGAAAAATAAACCTTCAAATATTCCACATTAAATACCTAAGTTCATCGCGCAACGCGTGATGATATTTAACTAGTTATATATAAAAGCAGAAAGTGACGGCGTAAATAGAAATAAATAAATAAACACCGCCGCCGGAATAGTTAGAATATAACATAAAACGGCTAAAGGTTGTGCGTTTTGTTGAACGTCACCGCCGGGTATATATAGGAACAATATATATATACATATATGATTAATTCATATATATATGATTGATATATCAAGAGTCCAGCATGCATGGGTCAATAATTGCGTCCGGTTAAAACAAATAATTCCATTAAATTCATCTGAAGATTATTCCATGTACGAAAAGATTTTTATACCACCGGTTGTTTATTATGTAATTTGTTTTATATAATTCCATATATGAATGAAAATGATACATTTATGTTAACATCAGCGTCCATTTTTTAGATACAAAGTTTTTTATATATATATATATATTAATTAAGGTCTGTCGTTTATTACCACCGATTTTCATATACAAAGATTTTTATATGTTATTAACGTCTATCGTTTATTTTCACATTACTATTACCATAAATTTATAATTACCAATATACTATTATCATAAATTTATAATAATCAAATCAAATCAAATATATTAATTTACTATCACCTATATACATATAAAAATAGGCCATGGGTTGTGTTGAATTATAGAGCACATGTCTAATAAATAGGCCAGGGTTTTTTATTAGAATCGTTTAGGGTTTAGCGCAACACGGTCTGAAGGTGATTATTACGGTGAGATTTTCTGAATAAAGAATTGGGAACTAATCCAATCAAGGCTGCATGAATATACAAATTGAACGTAGAATTAATCCCTTCTTCAACTGCTTGAGAGGTAATTGTTTTGTGATGTTATTTGTATTTAAAAATTCTAATTATATTCAATTTATATGCAGAACGGTGGAAAAATTCCACTCTTGGATGTATATTCTCCAGGGCTACAACTTCTCTTGTGGATTTTTGGTCTTTCAGGTATAATAAGTCAGTATCTCATAAGTATCTCATTCTTACCCAACATGCCATGCCATGATCAGGATAAACTTTGAATCTTGATTGTGGATTTCAGTATAAAAGAATTTAGGACATAGTTAATCAGCATCTCATATGTCATTCATTGTAGAGATGAATTTAGGGTTTCGAAGCAGATCAGGGCGTCGGGAAGGTTGTGTGGAACTCTATGGTAAATGAGTCTTAAGAGAGAAGAGTTTGACTTTAAAAAATTGTTTAAGGTTTCGTCGTTCACAGGTGCAGCGGACTATTTGGCAGGGAATAATTAAGTTGTACTCCAAAATCGGAATATTCTATGCATGCACTGTTTTCTGAGACTTCGATTGCTTTTCATGGCTTAGTTAAATTGGTTGTGAACCATTTTGATGGTGCTGATTTTTTGGTTTGTGTTGAAGAATTCCTACACAACTATTGTGCTGAACCTGTTTTTCTGCAATTTTGATATTTGTGCTGCTACCTGATAATTCATTTATTCTGTTAGCTACAATGCATTATGTTCCTCATTTAATTTCCTTGAGGAATTTGGGCTGATTTGTTCTGCGAAGCTCTTATTTCTATTATTTTCATAAATAAATAGTCATTTACTTAATAATTTAGTTTAAGTAATAATTTAATACTATTTAAAAAAATTTAATCCATTTTTCCAATACGTTCTGATTAGTTCTAAAACTTAGGTGATTCATCTTGAAACTTTTGCATCCTGCGTTTTGAAAATTATAATATACTTTTAAAAATACAATAACTTTTGTATTAAATATTTTTATATTTTCAATATATTAACTTAAACATTTACATTTGAAAACTTATTAAAATTTTTACTTTCAATATATGTGTGAAAAAATACATATCTAAAAAGTTATAATTTTTCTTTGAATTGAGATGTTATATATGAATATACAAATAATAAAGCATTTAGAAGAAAATATAAAATTATACAAAAATTTAAATATCCCAGTAGAGCCATAAAATATCCATTCTTCACATGTAAAAGAAAATCCGAAATTAATTTCTTCAAAAAAATCCAAAATTAATAATATCAAATACAAATCCAAACAAACTGCAATGAATAATAAATTTAATAAATCATTATGATGAGTAATAAATAAAATTAAAACTCTAAAAGTAACCTCTTCACCAAATTAAAATTACTTTGTGCACACTCCATATTATTTATACGACATTCGAATAGTACAATTACGGACGAAGAAACAAACTAACTCTACATCTGAATTTACATATACTAAAATACAAGAAGACGCTGAAATTGACTTTAAAGTAAACAAGAAGTCAAAATAGAGAACTAAAGGCAACACTTTACCTTAATTGTTGTATTTTAGTTCTTTTGGTATACATATTTTTTCTGCATTTCTATAATACAAACATTTATTCACTTTACATAATTAATTGTTTTCAATACTATTTGGATCAAATAAAACTTTATATTTCTATACTTATTATTATTATTATTTTAGAATTACGTCAAAAAACCGCGTAACGCACGGTCCGGTTAGCCTAGTTTTATAAATTTAAGATCATCAAGCCATGAAATTAGAAACACATATACACATACACAAACTAAAAATAACAATATATAAGTATGATGTAGTGAATTTAACAATATACGTATACGACCACTAGTGGAAAACGGGACGGAACACGGCGGTTCCGTCCCGGTTGGACGGCGGTTTTGACCGCCGTCCAACTGGCGCCACCGTTACTCGGCGGTTGAAACCGCCGAGTAAGGTTTACGAGTTCGGAAACTTACCCGGATGGGTACATTTCCGGACTCGTAAACACCTGCTGCTAGCAGGAGGCTACCCCGGCCATTACGGGCCGGACGGTTAGCCGGAAGGAGTTGTTTGCGCACCCGGACGGTAAGCCGGGAGATTTTCCGGCGGCGGCAGTAATCTGGCCACCGTGAAACGGTGGCGGAAAATATGTACTTCCGGATAGGATTACGGTACCGGAAAGTTAGCCGGACAAGAAGTGTTTACTTAACCGGACGCCTGCCAGGGAAACGTTCGGGAAAATGGGTGAAAAGAAGCCAATTTCGTCCGGCCAGAATTCCGAAACCGGAAACCTAGCCGGAAGTAATTTGAACTGTCCGGCCAGGAATTAAGATGTCGTAAAGGCTATCCGGATAATTCTTTAAAATCTGATTTTTATTTATTTCGGCTTTTGAATACAAAATAGAAAGTATTTAAATGGCGCTAGTGAAGAATTATATGTTTCAAATGGTTGTGATGTATTACGAATGAATGTATAATGTAATAAATCACTTGAATGCGCTAAATACAACAATTGCCACAATACATAATGTGTCAATTTTGAACTAGAGCATGTGCATACGAAGTTACGACAATTGATGCAATAGTACTCCTCGGTCGATTCAGGTCTTCGGGTGAGTAGGGCCTTGTATCCTCTTCGAAAATCTGTGCATTAGCATACACAATTCAATATATGACGCAAACATATGAATATGTGTAAGGTACATGCCTTATAGATTTGGAACTTACGGGCTCAAGGTCTTGGTCGAATTCGTTAAGTCCCGCTACCAATTTGAGCTCATACAACATAACGTAGTACCCGCATTCCCAGCTGCTAACTTGTCTCTTGTACTTTAACACAAAAGGAAGATCACATTGTTAAATACAATCGATCGATGTCGATAATACTAGTGTAATTAATGAGGGAGAAACGTGTAGAGTACCTTGATCTCAGTCATTCCAAACTCTCTCCTAGAGGGATTGACATGATTTAAAGCTTGTCTAAGGAGGTGTTCGAAAGACGGGATTGGCGGACGATGGAGAGGATCTATCCAATAAACTTCTTTGGTTTTTTTGTGGATCAAAATCAAGCTCCAATGTTTACTAAATAAAAAATGCATATCCATTTGTCAATAATGACAACATAAAAGTTAACATGAGATAATAATGTATAGAATTAGTTAATATGAAATGCTTACCCGGAAATGAGTGGTGCTAGGAAGAATAATTTGTCCTCCACACCGAGAGCCTCTCTCATGTAACTTAATCGCTCTGCATCAGTATGACCTAATTCTTGGATTCGCTCAGGGCATAGGAAGCCTATCCATGGCTTCAACCGTTTTTGAACTAATTGATTCAAGAAACTTAAGAAAAAAAATATGAATGGTTAAAACAACGGGGAGAACGGCGGTTGAAAACACACAAGATAATATAGTCTCGACATTAAAATTACTTACAGTTGGAATAAGGACATTAGGGGCTCGGTTACCTTGTCACCCTTCCATAGATCTTCAAAATCACCCCAACACATTACAATTTGCCTTCCAATACCACCAAATAATTCCGTTGGAGCCGGGAATTCGTAGTATCCAAATTTGCAATGTGTAGACAATTTATCATACAACACCTTCATAGGCGGTGTCATAGATTTAACTACAACATCTTTTGGGGCGGTCTTTGGGGCGGTCTTTGGGGCGGTCTTTGGGGCGGTCAAGGGTTGGGGAATTTTTTTTGTAATTTTTGGCTCAACCTTGCGTGCAACGCTCGTAATTGGGTTGTATAGGCTAGCGGGTTGAGTCTCTCCTAAACTCTCGACAACAATTAGCCTACGAGGCCAAAGTAAATACATACCTTCCGCCGGTCCAACAACCTTACACGGGCCTTTGGGTATGGGAATTCGAGCGGTTGAAACCAAAGCTTTTTTCAAGCAAACCTCCCCCAAACCGGTTGCAATTTTAACGTCGCCATGCATCTTCGCCGACTCATTGAAAATTCCATTTGCAACATGCATAGTAGGCTTCCTCACTCCACCATCGATATATAATTTGCATGGATATGTGACATCGACCTTGACCTAATTAAAATAGTGGATTCCATTTTTAAAGTAAGGCGAGGTAAACATGCTAAGACTATTAAGAGAACGAATAGTCAATTTGAATAAGAATGCGATCGAAAAGTGAGTTAGTGTGTTTACCTTTTTTGGTCGGTTTAAGTTATCATCACATATGTTTGGTTGTGGCGATGGTGGATTTGGTTGTGGCGATGGTGGATTGCCTTGCACCTCACAAACATCGGGTGAGTGACGTGAACCACATGAAGGAGGTTCCCAATCGTCGCTTAGATCATTCAAATTTGGTGGGAGAATTGCGCCCATTTGCTTGGCTATTATGCGGAGAGCTATGTCCCTTTTCATCATATTCTTCACGGCCTCATCAAGCTCCTTCTTGGTATCACCGAGCTCTTTTTTTGTATCTCCAAGTTCCTCTTGCAACTTGTTGTACTTGGTATGTCTTGGTGGTTTAGAAGATTTTGGTTTGCCGATGAGATCTCTCTTCACCACATGTGATGCATATCCACGAACTCTACCGGGGTGTTCCTTCCGTTCCGTCGCCTTACAAAGGATGTCATCGTCTTGTGTGGGAACGAATTCTCCCGAGACAATTTTCTCTTTGACACCATCCTATCATTTAATAGAAAAAAAATATATGGTAGAAAGAAAAATAGATAGGAATAATATTTGTAATAATATTAGCTCAATATATTCAAAGAAACAACTTACAATATCTTTTATCAACTTCTTGTTTCCCTCGTGTGTGTATTCGCCTTTGCTATCTTGTCGACCAATCAAGAAGCTAGTGAGTTTATCGAATTCTTTAGGATTAACCACCTCGGTGCTCTCCCGCGCTTCCTCTTCCGTCATCCCACTATCCATTTTCTCTTGCACCTCATCTTCTTGTTTCTTGTTTGCATGTTTCATTAGTCTTATAGTATAGCCCTCCCTACTCATTGTGTGAGGTGTCGTATTAGCTTTCGCATTGGTGCTATTCGTCAACCTCACACCCTAACACATAAATGAATTTAAGTTATGTGAACGAAGGAGTAATACTAGAATGGTAGGAATTAATCTTACTAGTCGGTCATTCTCCAAGGTGCGTGCTTTGAATATTGCCCAACTTTCTTGTAGAATATCGGTGTAGGCCACCCAAGGGTCATCATCCTTAAAATCTCCATAAATGTAATGTTTAGACAACATTGCTCTATGATCCCGTGCCGCCTTACTCAAGCGAAACATGGTTGTGTCAAAAAGTTTCTCCATATTTGGGGCAACAATTTTGAATGGTACCTACATAAGGTTATAAGAAAATTTGGATAAAATCTCATTCATGTGTACAAAAAAAAAAACCTTAAATGAAGGTAGAAACTTACCAAACACTCCTCCCATAATTTAGTCTTCTCCTTGTCGGGGACCTCGTGCCAAGATTCATACTTTATATCCACACGAGTTCGACCAATTTTACCAACCCAACTCTTCCATAAATAATACTCTTCCGATATTGGTTCCCCACCATCGTTGAACGTCATGTCCGTCAAAATCCCCTTCTTCATCCTTTTTTGTAGGACGGCACAATATGTCCTAGGACGCCTCACCCCCTTTTTTTTAACACTTCCCGCGGTGCTAGGCGTTTTAGAGCTTTTGGGGATTCCTACTACCTTCTTCTTAGGTGGTGCCATAACTCCTCTACAAAAAATAGTTTACATATATTAAATAACCTCACTATCAAGAAAGAATAATTATATGCTAAATTAATGGTAAGTAGTCACTTTAATAATCCTATTATTATCCTATTAGACTAATGGTAAGTAGGGTTTAATTAGGATCCTATTAGACTAATATAAATTTCCTATCACATGCTTCACCCTTAATTCTTTGTAATTAAATTAGTGCATACATATATGACATACTTAACCCTAGATTAGTAGTAACATAACTAATCACCATCAAGACTAATCAAGAATATAGCCCATAATCCCAATTGATTAATCAAGAATGTAGCCCATAAAACAAAACTAGTTTGTAGTAATAATTAAGCAAAGCCCATGAACAAATAAGACAAATTAGCCAATAAACAACATTGATTATACAATTGAAGAAATACCTTTTCAAGTAGAATAAAAACCCTAATAGTATGGACAAAGAAGCTACTTTCTTGTTCTAGAACTCAAGAAATGGGGCCAATGTGAGTAATGGTGTTCTTGGTGGTTGGAGAAGAAGATTTTGTTGGTGGAAGAGAGTAAATGGGTGGGAGGAAAGTGAAATTTTCGGAACTAATGTTGAGAATGGGTAGAGGACTAGCTAAGAAAATAGTCTAAGTGTTAGTTATTCTGATTTTTTTGTACTGACCGGCCACGTTTCCGATACCGTGAACCTATCCGGATAAGGCAAAAAAAATTAACCTCAACCGGCTAGGTTTCCGAGTTCGTAAAACCTAGCCGGAAGTGTTTATTATAAAAGGGGCAGACGGGTTTTTTTTCCCCAAATCTGCAAACCCTCCCCAAGTTCAACCCCAAACCAGTCCGCCCCTCTCCAAAATTTTCAGTCCAATCTCTCACCATGGTTAGGACTAAAAATCTTTCCACAGGCAAGCAAGTTGCGGAAATCCAACGACAACAAGAGGTGCACTACTCGTCCTCTTCCGAGGAGGAAGGAGAGTCACCTCCAAGAGCCGAAGAACACGTGGGTGGGAGCCGATTAAGCAAGGCCAAATCGAGGAAGACGAAGCGGCAAAGAGGCCATGATAGGCCCCCTGAAGCATCGGCAAGTCGGAATTTCTTCAATCGTAGGGCGGAGGCCAACTATGTGGAATGGTGTGGGCGGAAAACACACACCACCAAGGTGATTAGCCCTACCTCTATTGACACTTTGCATATGGGGTATTTGGTTGCTCATTTTCAGCCTAGTTATTTAGATAAATTGCTCTTGCTTGAATCCCCATGCCATCAAGATGAGGTTGTGCAATTTTATGCAAATTTAGGAGAGTATGAGTCGAATAGGCTGTGCACTAAGGTGAATGGTAAACTGATTAATGTCACTAAGTTTCATATAAATGAGGTCCTAGGCTGCCCTTATGTTGATAACTCATACTTGCGCCCTAACCACCCAGAAGGCCCTTATGAGATTTATAATTTCAACAAGTTTCCTGAAACCGGGACAAACCAACCCTTAGACCTTGAAGCAATGGGACGTAAGTACTTCAAAACTACTTGTCAGGGGGCGGGTAGTTGTCCAGGTGATTTTAATGTTGAGGAGCTTACGGTTGAGCAGAGGAATGTATTTGACTGGGTTTGTCTGAATGTGTATCCATCGGGGGGTCATAGTTGTGAACCTAGTTGTGGACGTGTTCTGCTCTTCTATTACTTGATGGAAGGGTTGAAAATAAATCCTGGACACTCGATCCCGGCTTTGCAATATGTAATTGGATGAGAACTGCGTGGGCTAACGAGCGATATAAGAAAAATCTACCCTACGGGAGCTTAATCACTAAGTTGCTCTTGAAATTGGACCAAAATTTCCGATTTGAAGATGATCCCACCCCTTGCAAGCTATACGACTACCACTACTTTGAAAACCACAGGCCGAAATGGACTTTGGCCGATGGAAAATGGATTGTGGCGCCTCCACAACAAAAGGCTAAGCGGGCATCAAGAAGTAAGTCATCTTCACCTCCTTATTCACAATTTATGCTACTTTTGATCATAGTTTAATTCAAATATGAATTTTCATTTTTTAGGTAGGGAGGTACCCGTTGGAGAGCCTTCACCGCATGTTGCCAACATGAAAGCTATGTACGCTGGCATGAAATCTAAGGTGCTCACATTGATTGGCGTTAGGAAGGACGCTTACGAGGCAAGGAAGGAGTTGAGAGCCCTCAAGCGCGCAGAAGGATTTTCCACGAGTGGGGACGCCTCGCAGGGACATGGTGGCGGTGATCATCACACCGACTATGACATGGAGCCTTGATTTAGTTTAATTTGTTTTGAATTTTTAGTTAAGAATTGATTTGCCTTATCGAATATTATTACATTTTAACTGTATTTCAGTAACGTTTGAATGCTACGGAAATTGATCAAATGTTTGTGCATTTACAATTCGTACAAGTGTTTGCAGTATCAATTTTATATAACTACTGATTAGTGAGTGCGCGCTAGTTTTCGCCTCAAAATAACACTTCCGGTTAGCTTTACGAACTCGGAATTCTAGCAGGATCGGTCATTCTATGATTACTAAACCGGATGACAACCAGGGAACCCGTCTGGAATTTGAATAAAATGTCTTGCCAAAACAAAAAACTTCCGGGTAACTTGTTTCCGAACTCGGAAAGTTATCCGGATAGGCTTGTTCTACATTTGCTAAACCGGATTGTTAGCCGGAAGTAGGTAAACCCTAATTTAACACTATCCGGCTAATGTTTCAGATACCGGAAAACTATCCGGATAGGTTAAAAATTGAGATTCGTCGACTTTCTTTTATTCTATTGGATAGATCAAACAAAGGTGCAACCAAATGTTTACATGAATTACATATTCAATCTAAGTTCGGACTAGTTGTATTATGAATAACTGATAACACAAAAAGATCAACGACTAACGCCTCAAATTAGTCTTCGGCTTAACTTTGAAAATCAACTTCCTCTTCCGTTCTTTTCCTTTGCTGTCTATCACTATGCGTTCGGCGTGATCGGATCTTGCGCGATAGTTTGACATGTTTTCCTCTGTTTCCTCCATATTAATCGCGTCTTTCTTCGTTGGCACAAAAATGTGAGCAGCTCGTTTGTCATACTCCTCGAATAGCTCATCACCACACACCATTTGTTTCCCATCAAGAACAATCTCGTAGTGCCGATCAGAAGGATCCTGAACATAGTAAACTTGGTCACCTTCCCCAGCAAGTATGAACGCATCCGACTTTGATCCCACTTTCTTCCTATCAACCAATTGAAACCCTAAAGGATCGGTCTTAGTTCCTGTCTTTTGATCAACCCACTGACACTTGAATACAACCACCTTCAATGACACATAGTTTAACTCCCAGATCTGAACAATGGTACCGAAATACCTATCAAATGAGTAGGATCCTTCTGGATTTTTCTTCCGCGACACAGCGATTGATTCGGAAAATGTAGTCACACCGCTATTCTGCGAAACACCTTTAGCATCGCTCTGTTTGGTCCCGTACGAGTAACCCTTCACATCATAGCCGCTGTAGCTGATGACCGTCGTAAGCGGCCGTCTGGATAGCCATTTCACGTCCTCGGGATGGTCACCAATCTCTACGGTGTCCCTTAACCACTCACAAAAGGTTCTAATATGCTCATCATGTAGTTGGAAAGGCTTTAGGGTTGGGTATAGACTTCTCAATTCCTCCATATGAATGTCAACGTAAGGGCGAACCGATTCATGGTTTCGCATCACATACAGATGAGCAGCCTGCAAATCGACCGCTGGCGGGTTATGCAGCGTGCCTCTAGTTCCATGCCCGTTGAAACGAAAATCATGCCTCGAGGTGGGTAGTCCAACCGTGTCAACCTCATCTAAGTAAGCCGTACAAAATTCAATCGCCTCCTCCGCGACATATCTAGATACAATGCTTGCGTCAGGTCTGTACCTATTCTGCGAAAAGAATTTAAATATCTTCATGTATCTCTCGAAAGGATACATCCACCGGAGGAACACTGGACCACACTCCTTGATCTCCCGCACAAGATGGACAATCAAATGCACCATTATATCAAAGAAAGAAGGGGGGAAATACATCTCCAATTGGCACAATACTTCAACCACCATTGTCTGCAGCTTATCTAGCTTACGACGGCTAACTGTTTTCTGGCAAATTCCCTTAAAAAATAAGCAGAGCTTGCTGATGCACATCCTAACGTGGCTTGGAAGAGAACCACGAATGGCAATTATGTTCAAGTCTTGCATCAAAGTGTGACAATCATGTGATTTTAACCCTATCAATTTTTGATCCTTAACATTGACACAGTTACCAATGTTTGAGGAAAAATTAGAGGGTACCTTCAAATCTTTCAGGCACTGCAAATATTTTGTCTTCTCAGCTGACGACATATTGTAGCAAGCTGGAGGCAAGAAAGTGTTCCCATTCTCGATTACAGGAGCCAGTTCCTTTCTAATACCCATTCTGTCCAAGTCTTTACGTGCTTGAAGTCCATCTTTGCTTTTTCCTGGAATATTCAGCAGCGTACCAAGCAAACTATCGCAGACATTCTTCTCAATGTGCATTACATCTAAACAATGTCTGACAGCCAAGTGCTTCCAATATTGTAAGTCAAAGAAAATGGATCGTTTCTTCCAAGGGCCGGGGAGAGGCATCTTCCTACGGTTTTTCCCAAAATCATTTTCAATATCCTTGATTTTCTCGAATACCTCCTCGCCACTGATAGGAGGGGGGGCGGTGCATTCTCTTCCTTCCCATTAAACCAGTTCTTAGCCTTACGGAACTCGTGACTGCATGGTAAGAAACGACGATGTCCTTGATAAACAGTTTTTCTCCCGTGTTTTAATTGAGAGAAACTAGTATTCTCCTCACAAACAGGACAAGCTAGATGACCTTTGACTGAATAACCAGCTAGATTACCAAGTGCAGGGAAATCGTTCACAGTACAGAACAACATTCCTTTCAACTTAAACCATTCCTGCCGATATTCATCCCACGTCCAATTCTCTTCGAACCACAGTTTCTGAAGGTCGTCAACTAAAGGTTCTAGGAACACATCAATGTCATTACCAGGCTGCTTTGGCCCTGCTATCATCAACGACAACATAACATATTTCCTCTTCATGGTCAACCACGATGGTAGATTGTAAATAACAACCATCACAGGCCAAGAACTGTGTGTACTACTCAAATCTCCATACGGATTCATACCATCAGTGGATAAACCCAACCTTACATTCCGAGCTTCCTTCCCAAATTCAGGATACAATTCATCAATTTTCTTCCACTGATCACCATCTGAACAGTGTGCAATCACATCATCATCTTCAACCTTCTCTCTATCTGCATGCCATGTCAAGTTCTTAGCTTCTTCCTTGTTAGCAAACAACCTTTGAAGCCTAGGTATAATGGGGAGATACCACATGACCTTCGCGGGAACACGTTTGTTGGTTTCCTTAACAACATCTCCTCCCACGTCCACTTTTTGTTTCACAGCTTTGTATCGTGACTCGCCACAAACGCTACAATTTTCCAATTTCATCTCATCTTCCCCTCTAAACAACATACAATCATTAGGACAAACATGAATTTTCTCAAGTTCCATACCCATTGGACATAGTACCCTCTTGGCAGCATATGCCATATCAGGCAATAAATTATCAGTGGGAAGCAGCTGTCTAATCAACTCCAGCGCCTCTGTTAATGCCTTATCTGAAAGCCCATGCTTGGCTTTTAAATTCATCAACAATAAGGTCGCGCTTAAAATAGTGTGGATTGACCCCTCATACAAAGGGGTCTGCTTATCATTATACATCGCTTCAAGCGCCTCTGGTTTTCCAAAAAAATGCATGGCAACATCATCTACCAAGTCATCCAATTTATCGTCATAATTACCAACCATTGAATTTTCTCCTACAACCTCCATTGGTTCATTAACAACAACAGTGCTACGTTCTTCCCCATGCCATACCCACGTGGTATAGGAATTTTGGAAACCCCTTACAATCAAATGTTCACGCAAACCTTCAACTCCTAAATACACATCGTTAGTGCAATCCTTACAAGGGCACCGCATGGCCGACTGATTTTCTAATCTTGCATTATCAGAAGCAACATCAATGAAATATTCAACCAGTCCCATATACTCTGGTGAGGTCCGACGATTCTCCCTAATAATCCTACTACGTTCCATAAAACTTGTGTACCTATTTTCATAAATTTAAGCAAATATTAATGAATTCATTCATCTACATCGTGCTACTTGACAACATATCAAATACAATATGGTTTCATAAACACTAATAACTAGGAATCAACACGCAAGTTCATATATTATTCAAGCAAATTAGGGACACACATACATATTCATGCTTGAAATTAACAAACATCCGCCCATCAATACTAAATTTAGCGGGAGATTACCTCATCGCGGCCTAGGATTCAGCGAGCCCAGATATTAGGAGATTCTCTGCGTCCTTCAACCCAAAACGAAGATGGAATAGAGTAGATAGAACAAAAGGATCCGTTTCTCGTTTTATAAGATTCTGTTTTAGCTCATCCGGTTACGTTTCCGAGTTCGTAAATCCTGCCCGGCCATTTTTCCCGCTATCCGGACAAGTTTACGGTACCGTAAACTTACCCGGACGACTTTTTGACTTGACTCCACCGACATCAGAACTTTGCCCCGTCGACTTGACCGTCAAAGTCAAGCCGGTCAACGGGGAAAGTTCCGGCTAGCCATTTCCGGTGTCGGAAATGTAGGCTGGTCGGCGGTTAAACGCAACCGCCGACCAAAAATGGCAGTTACACGGCGGTTGCATCACAACCGCCGTGTAACAAGCCATCCGGCTAGAGAACCAACATTTACGAGTTCGTAAATGTAGCAGGACGGCGGTTTCCTTATTTTCCCGCGGAACCGCCGTCCTAGGGCGCCGTTTTCCGAACGTTTTCTACTAGTGGACACGACAAGAAAATTTTCACAAAGTTTTTTTTTTTTTTGAAATGAGAAAATTTTCACAAAGTTAACCTTTCGAATAACTAAACATAGAATTTGTATACCCAAACTGATTAAGTTGATTTAACATTTAATTTATTATAGAAAATTGTTAACCTAAACTAATATACAAATTATATTTGATATGTGAATTAATTAAACTAGTTTAAGAGAAAACTATTAAACTAGCTAGATTTAATTGAAAATTTGAAAGTTTATTTCTTGCAGGTTTTTGTATTTGAGAAGACTACGATTTTACCAAGAAAATTAAGCGGTGAAAACCCTCGACCTTTCTTCTTCCATCGCCGGATTACTTTTGCATGCAACCTTAAGCAGAGAAAACTGTTAATTGGTTGAATATTGATTCGATAGAGCTATGTCTGAGTCAGAATCAGACGATGACTGTCAAATAATTTTTGATTAGCCGCAATCATCTGATCCCTCAGTTCAGTTAAGCCGGAGGACCTCGAGGAGGATGAAGAGAGCCTGTGCTGTATAGTGCAAATGAATCAGCCGGGGAAGCAGGAGAAGCTGACAGTACGATTAGGGGGTTGATAGGTGCAGGTCCAGAATTATTATGCAGGTCCGGAAATGACTCAAATGCCCCTAGGGCACATATTTGATTTTCGAAGGACTTTTCGGCAATTTGGGGTCGAGAACTGTTCTGCAAATCTCTAAAAGAGAGAAGGATGAAATCAGAACCCCATATTGAAAATATTAGAATTCTTCCCTCTGACCACGAGATTATTTCCTAATCACCCACTCACTCTTCCCAAATCCCTCAATGTCTTAATCGAACACCAAATCCCCCGCAAAGTTTATAGGATTTTCTTAGTTTCTGGTGTGGGATCCGGATGCCTGGTTTATTGGCTTGGCCGGAGTTTAATTTGATCCCGGGCATGGTTTGATTAGTGTTTTGTTGTACGCCGGAGATGAGTTATTTGGCATGTGAGTTTGGTTTCCGATTCTTGTTCGGCGTTTGTGATCCGGACGGCTTTCAGAGTTCGAGATCCGTTCGGGGTTCGGTGTTCTGAATCCGAAGGCGGCCAGCGGTCTTGGCATCCAGGTGCAGTTTTTCGGAGGCGCCGGTTCCCGTAAGCGCGGCGGAAACGGCGCTGCCTCTCCGGTCGTATGATTTGCCGGTGAATTTAGCGGCGGTTCACTTTTCAAAGAGGTTGTTCATCCGGAAACGTCGCCGTTTCATAAGGTATGCGATCTGGTAAATGTGTATATGTATTACGGGCCAAGGCTATGTGTTCATTTATGTCCTTGGGCTTATTTCATTTCCTAACACAAGACTAGGCATGTAATAAATACGGGCCGAGGCCCACTAGGATTTGTCAAGTTCTTTATCTGTTACTGTCGATGTCTTAAACCCTAGCATGTGTAAGTTACGATTTTACCCCTGTTTTAAGTGGGACGTATAAAAGGATGGTTGCGCACATGAATTCACTGTCCACCTGACCTTGCTTGTTTTTTCTTTCTTCTTTCTCCCCTCTCCATAAAAAGTAGTCTATTTATTCTGCACCTGCTCCTTATTCGGTCTTTCTTTGTTGCTCTGAATGTAATACGCCATTTCTTTCTTGTCTCATGTTTGATGGTGAAACTGAGGATGGAAACTAAGCAAATGTGCATGTAAGTCGATCTATTAATAAATACATTTTTTTTATAGATCCGATTATTTCTAGTTAAATCCAGGAGACGTGTTTATGATGTATGTTCTTTGTTGGTGAAATGTAGGTAGGAGAGCTTGGAGAGCAGCATTTGTAGTTGTGTAGTTAGAGTTTGGAGGTCCTTGCATTGACTCGTATTAACCATGGGAGATGTGAGTTGCTGCCTCCCTCAATCCAGTTTATTTTGTGATCTGTTTAAATCAAAAATAAAATTGATCATGCCTACGATGTAATGTATGTTGTTTCTGGAATGAAGTTTGTTGGAGAGTTAGTGTACACATTGTTAGGGAAATTGGTGATTTATATAATTTGGATAAGGAATAGTGTAAATCAAACTTGTATTTGTAAATGTGTGGGGGGCTGAAATTGCCAATTTTAAATGATGAATGTTGTTCTAGGTTGAGTATAGCTATACACTACTGCTATGCTTGTAAAGTGTTTTGCTGCCTTTTTTTAGTTTTGGAAAATTAAAAGGCTGTAATGCATAAAGTTGAAGATAGATGTAGGCTCCCTAGTGCATCTTGAAAGGAAGAAGTTATATGTAATAAAGTGGGGGAGAAAAGTTGGTGGGAAAAAATAAAGTGGACCATGTGAATTAAATTGTAAAAGTATGTCAAATCAATAGTGTTCATGACAGTCCTTGCTTTCAGCTGTGAGGTCCCCTATTATTTTTGGTACTAATTCATTTGGTAGTAACTAGTAATAAGCCTTTTCATGCAAATATCATTGTGGAAAAATATTATTTTCTACATTTTCATGCAAAGTACTTTGAATACAAAATTGAAATAAATAAAATTTGATTTTTTAGTTTTTAATTCTAAGCGTTTATAAAATAGTTTTGCATTTTATGTGTATCCATGAATGGCGATTTTGACGTACTTGATTTGCTGTTTGAGAGGATGATTTAAGAGACGTTTAGATAAATCTCCACAATTCACAATATTATGAAATGTGCAGGATGCTGTGCCTGATTTTACGTCGATATTGTCGAGTGAGGGTAATGGGCTATCGTTCGAGGATGAGAAAACTGCTTTTGATTGGGCACAAGGGCTGGCAAATGACAATCTTTTTAACATTATCAGATCATCTAGAAGAAAGCGGTCTGATGGTTCATTCCATCATTACTTTACTTGTGAATGCGCATTTCGTTCCGAGTCTGCTGTGGTCGAACGCAAACAGAATCGTAAGAGGAAAATTATATTCTCAACTCTGCGTGAAAAGGGGCAGAGAGTGACAGCCTCGAAGAGAGTTGGCTGCAAGTTTCGTGGAGTGATCAGAAAGGAGGAGGATGGATTGTATCATGTTACTGTGTTTGATGGGTGCCACAACCATCCGCTTACCTACTATGTGCAGGGTAACATGGCGTATACTCGTTTAACCCACGCTGACAAGGCGAAAATTAGGGAGATGTGGTTTGCTCACTGCACGCCAAAAGCTATTGTAAAAGCTCTGCAGTATTCTGAAGAAGCGAAGCATGTGTTGAAGAGGGCCATCTATAATTACACATCCTTCCTGAAGAAAGAGGCTGCATCTGGGAGAAATCCAGCAATGCAATTCCTGCAGCTTGCAAGTGCCAGAGGCTATGTCACTAGGTGTGTCGTCGAGCCCGGCACAAACAAGATGAAAGGTAATTGTTTGTCAGCTAATTTAAATGTGTTTTGAACCATGCTTGGGATCTTATGTGATGAAATATTTAGACATTTATGAATTGATAATTTCAGACATGTTCTGGTCACATCCTCACGGAAGGCAAATGGCACGAGTGTACAACTCAGTTTTCTGCATTGACTCTACTCACTCCACGAACAAGTACGGCTATGCACTTGTCGAGTACATCGGCACAACTCCGACAAATCAAAACTTCACTGCCGCACAGGCTCTTCTCCAACATGAAGACACAGAGAGTTACATGTGGGCAATGAGATGTTTCGCTGAGTTATTGGGAGAGGTACAACCACGTGCCATGGTTACTGATAGAGAGCTTGGAATTTTTGAGCCAATCGCAACTGTGTTTCCCGAGTCGCATCATTTGCTGTGCATGCAGCACGTGAAAAAGATGATTAGAGCTAGGGCACTGAAGTCCCTGAAGTCAAGCAAGGATGCCGATAGACTTTGTAATGGGGCTGTGAGGGTGATGCTTCATTCGGCAACTGTTGAAAAATATGTGGAAAATGAGAAGAAGCTAAGGTCGAAGTATGGCTGGGTTCTGGGGTTTATGAAGTACATGGACAGGACATGGCTTGTACACAAGGAAAAGATTGTGCTCGCTTGGACGAATGCTGTGAGGCATTATGGGAACAACACTACTAATAGGGTAGAGAGCGCACATTCTGCCTTGAAGGGATGGATGTCTTCATGCAGGGCCGGGCTGGACACTCTTTTTGAGAAGACTCATGTGGAGGTTGAGTCTCAAATTGATGAGATCAAATGTATGCTCGAGTGGAGTCGAGCAAGGAACCTGAACGGTTTTGCGGTGTCACCGTTTTCATCATTGTTGTGCCGAGTGACCCACACCTGCCTTTTAGTGCTGAAGGATGAGTGCATCAAGATGGGGGCGTGCACACATGCCCTGCCGACAACTCACGGCCTGCCATGTCGCTGCCAAATGGAGGTGCTGCGACAAACTGGTGACTATATTGACCCGGACTTAGTTGATCCGTTCTGGTCAACTTTTGCCTACGACGGAGCAAAAGCAGCCGCCCAGACCGCTCCCTTTGGGTACGCTCAGATGATTCGGGAGTTGGAAGAACGGGACCCGTCCGACCAGCAACGCTGCGTTGATTTTTATTTTGGCGAGATGCACCTGGAAGATGGCGGTTACGAAGAGCCCGTGACTAAAGAAACCAAGAAGGGCAGGCCTTCGAAGAAGAAGCCAAAGATTCACAGGCAGCTGTCGGGGTGGGAGCACACAGACAAACTTTTCAGTTCCAGTCAAACCGCGGAAGAAGTGAGAATAAGTCTAGCAGGTTAGTCCATTAAAACTTTCTCAAACTCTCTCCCAGTGTTATGTTTTAAGTTAAATGCATAATATTATGTCACAATTAACGTGAATTTGTGAACAAATGAGGAGCTTGACAGAGGAGGAGGCAAGGACGTGCCAGTCTTTGTTAGAGAATATTTGGTGGCAATAGAAGATGTCGAAGCCGATGGTAATTGCGGATTCCGATGTGCTGCCTTAAGATTCCTGAAATCTCCCGATTCATATGTCATGGTGAGGCAATTAATGGTGGCAGAGATCAATGGTTATAAAGACATTTATAAGTTGGTGTACGGTTGTGATGATGCTGGAGTGAAGGCGAGGGCGAGGGGGCCTGTCCCTGGAGTTCAGGCCGCAACTCGGCGCATCGACTGGAAGGGAAAGAAAAGCCCCATTACACACTGGATGAGCACTCCTACTGACCTATTTCCTTTGGCTCAAGTCTTCAGAGCCGTGGCGACTTTGTACTCCTTCAACGATGCTGGAGGTCTCGCTTGCACAACTGTGCTACCCTGGAGGGGCAGCTTTGATGAGTATGATGAGCTACAGGAGATTTCTATCATTCTCAGGCGGGGAAGGCTGCACTATGTGTTGGGACATTTCTGCGTAGATGATTCATACGTGCCTGATAATCCCCTCCCCAGTATCCACCCGACCTGGTTTCGAATCCACAACCGAAGCCTGAGGGTTTGGGAGGACGTGTATGCCAAGCGTTTGCAGCGGTATCAGCACCTCGAAGAACTTTGCAGAAATGCGTCTAAGCGCGGTAAGAGGGCGAAGAAGTTCGTCCAAGTTGATCCTTGATTCCCTCCCCTCCCGTATGTGCCATGGTTGCGTTTGATGTCATGTATTAGAATTCAAAAGACTTGTTTCATGTTCTGCACTTTTCATGTTTGCTGTAATGTGATGCGCTGGTGTGGTGTGTTTATCTCGCGTCCCGAACCCTCATGTTATTTAGATTTGCATCAATCGAGAAGAAGTATTTCATTAGACCGCAAATAGTAAAGTGGTGCAATCAATCTTCACAAGAGTGAAGTTAGCATCTACTGATACTTTCGTTCCATTATAGTATGATGAAAAAGAAGAATTTTGTTAAACTTAATTTGCACATATAGCTTGAGGTTATGTATTGTGGCAATGTTTTCTGGCAAATGGCAATTACACAATGTGTTATGACATTATGAGGTATGCCAACTGTTTTAGTAATCATTGTCCATCAAATGTCACAATAATTTGCAACACACCAAAATGACATCAAATCCATAAGATTTCACTCCAAAATGACACATAAAACATTCTGAATTCAAATCTCAGGTGCAATTTATTGGCCTGGTAATTCAAAGCACCTTTCAGCTAAAATTCTACATCGGGGGAAAGCTTGGTGGTGGAACGTAATAATCCCCAACATGGAAAGTTGTGCCTTCGCCCTCAATCATAATGAAAGTGGCATTCGGATCTTCATCTACTGATGCCCGAATTCGACTCTCACCCTTATCCTGCTCGCTGCGCATGTCTGCTTCCATTGCATCCATCACTGCCACCACTCGCTGGCTAATCTCTTCCATCGCTTTCTGAAAGAACATCAAAACATATCAGTGAGAGTACTACTCAGTATTTGAAACACAGGAAAACAGCATGTGAAACACATCAACTCAGTCGACATTGCAATTTTTACCCGATCTGCTGCTCTAGCCGTGTTGCCTGCATCAGCTTCGAATTCCTTCATAATTGATTCCAACTCTAAATAATAAATTCAGATAAACATGTTATTAACCCATGCTCCAAACTTTTGAAAGTCACGACCCGGAAATAAAATACCCGCAAAAGTTTTGGATCTACTAGCGGCGATAGCATCCTCCATGTTTGCCCGCAACTCGTTTAGATACGCGTTCAAAGCAGCCATTTGTTATTCCTGCACAAAGAAAATGGGGGGGGGGGGTTTATTTTTATGTTTGGAAAGTAAGCAACAAATATGTACTGGCAGGGATAGTGGGTGAAAGGACAAGTCATCTGAATGTCAGTTTCTTCACATGGCCTTGTTTTATTATTCTTGCAGGTCCTTGTTTTAAAAATATTAAACCCTAGGACTGAAATAGTAGGTGTGCTAGATTGAGTGTGGAGCATCAGATCTTTTACCCAACTATGCACGCAAATAATGCAGAAATATTCGCATGCCTCGGTCCCTCGGAGCAGACGGATTTGATATTTCTATGCGAGCAACTTTGGTTTTTTTTAGTCACTATAATTAGTATCCAATTTAATGGGATTATTCTATTCTTTGTATTTATCCATTTAATACTGTAATTTAAATTAAATTACATTAAATTCTAGTAATGATGTAATTAAAACGTAAGTATATAATTTAAACCGTACTCTTGAGTAATTGAAAAAATATATAAACGTTAATACTTAAGTATGTATGTTTTGCCAAAACGGTCTTATTTTATTGTCGTCTTAGTTAATCACTTTTAAACAAAACAGTGTTTTAAAGAAAACAGTGTTTTCTATTACTGCATGAGTTGTTATTTTTAAATATTATATATTTAGTCTATCGGGAGCGAAATTGACCGTCACACTTGTAAGTTAATTGTATTGAAAATTGTGACATTCGTATAGATGTAGGGAATGTTTAATACGCCTGTACTGATTGATCTTAGCTGAACTGAAAAAACTGAAGTGAAGTGAAAAATACTGAAATTAATTTAACAAGAATTGAAAAATATTCAGATAAGTTGTACTAAAAAGGCTCGTAGTGACCCCTTTGATCATGTTCAGTCCCGGCCGTGATAGTATGAAGGTTACAAGATTGTTCGGTCAATCACTAACAAAATATAAAAAAATTGGAAACAAAAATCAAAAGTATATACCAATGTAGCAATAGTATATACCAATTTCATATAACTTTCGCGCCTATTATTTATACAATACACACAAACTCATGAACATGGTAATTACACGGTAATTTCAGTCCATCCTACTAATTAACATGTTTGTGAAAGGAAAATATTTATATTTATATTTATTCAAACTAATTTAAGTTTAGTTCTAAACAGTAAGAAATAAATTCAGTAGGCCATGTACTTACTTCATTTTTTTCTAGTAACTGTATCATTGATGTACAAAATATATATGCAAAAAATATTCAGTGAAATATGTTGGTTTCAATTGATTTCTTTATTATTATTATGTTATAAACTATTTGATGCAATCATTTAAACTTTATAATTTATTAACCTACTACCTACGATTCAATATTTTTAACTAACTATTTTTTATTAATCACCTTTCCAATTTGTAAGTATGATACTATTATATTATTTAAAAATATTAAATATATTGAACTTATACTACTTTACTACATCATATATACCTATGCCATATGGGATATTCCATTTAAATTGACATACATGTATTTTACATTTTTTTGATTGCCTTGCCTTAACTTAATGATTAGTTGTACAACCTCATATTAAGATAATGTCTTCATTCTTCATTAAAACGTTAATAACAACTTCATAAAAAATTATTAGAATAGGGGACTCTCATCGAGCTACATTCCTCTCTTGAATGAGTGGATGAACATGGCAATCAAATTTGCCAGAATTGAAACAACGTTAACGACAGTGAGAGCCCAGACCACTGAACCACATTTGCAGGTATTATATGGCACTGATTCACGAATGGTCAGCCGCTGATCCGGCAGAAGAGACATGTCCTCAACTTCGATCTCCACCAAATCTCCCGACGGCTGAACCCTTTGGTTACCCCGCTGCCTTACACCAGATCCAGTACCTGACTCCACTAACCACCTTGTCCATCCATGCTCAGGACAGGCATAATAAACTCGACCAGGATTAAGAGACGTGCTGGAAACAAGCAGATTAGTTATTCTTCCACACCTTGGACATGAAACCCTGTCGGATCTGATGTTTGATACTGAGTTAGAAGAGGTTGACTGAGTCATGGTGTATAGATAGGCCTATGAGAGCAAGATATCTGATGGGGGGAGGGGGTATGGAGCTTGAATGAATATTTTTTTCTTTGCTTGGTTGCTTGGAGTTTTATAGAGAGCCATTCAGGGATTCTGTCGCCATACACATCATAGTGGGGCTCACCAATTAGCTGCCCAGGCCCGTAATCCAAAAGCCTGTATAATATATATTTCCATGTAGCCCGAATATAGAGCAAAAGGATTGATGGGGTATTGTGGTATGACTGATGTTTCCTCCACTACAGGTTGGGAGTTCGATTCCATGGTTTCAGATTATAAGATGTTTTTATTTTATCAACTCTATTAAATAAAGAATATTTGAACTTCACAGGCTGGTAATTCTATTTTACTCTATATTTAACTTTAATTTTTATTTTTAAACTATGGTAATCACTTTGAACTTCAATTCAATATATTATGAAAGGGAACATATATGAACCCTACAGTCATCATCTAATGCATTTTTACGTCTAATTAAGGTGTATTATTATTCTCCTTCTCAAAAAATGTCTCTAACATTGTATTCTCTTTTATTACTTCCTTTTAATATTTTTTCTTTGCTTCGGTAACTACTGTAGTTCCAAACTACGTGTTTGGTTGGGCAAGTTTTTGCAAAACTCGGACTATCCAAGTCCAGTTTTGTAAAATCTTGATTGGTTCATCAAGTTTCCTGAAATCCAGACTTGCAAAATTCTACAATACCAATGAAAGCTTTTTTTCCTTACTCACAATATCCAACCTAACCAAATAAGGATTTTGCAAAACCAGACGACTCTGAAAAGTAAACTTTGCGAACCAAACACACCATTATTTGCGTTGCAAATATTGTACAGACGTTGAACAAAAATGGAAACAGTAGACCACAATTAAAGCTGAAGCATACAATACATTGAAAATGTCTGGATTTAGCCTGGAATATTACCAAATTGAGACCGGAACATAGTACATGTCTAGCAAATAAATCCAAAAAACCCCACAACATCAATCCAAATCCAATTACAGGCTCAAATCAATCCAAAATAACAACATATGAGGCTCAAACACGGTACAATGAGCCCAGTTCGACGCACGGCGAAGGCAGCAGCTTCATTCTGGCAAGGCACCCTTGGAAGCCAAGAAGTGTGGAATTATATCATACACCGCCTGTCTGCCATGACAATGAAGCATAGATAAGATATCCTCAGCTGCACCCTCTTCTTTTCCTACACCACATTACACGGCACACATTCAGCATACAGAACATTTATTATATCACACGGGCATATGATTCAATGTGGTTTTACTATCTTACCACATCAAGTCTTAATCTGTCGAGCAGCGCCTGCGACCCATTGAAATGCTCCAGCATGCACATGACACTCAACCCCCTGTCAGCATACATAAGCGCATCTCGTCATTTCGGAGTGAGCACCTCGTAATTGAATGCACGGTACTTGTCAAGAACATCATGTACTTCTTCGCCTCGAGCAGCTGCCAAAATGTGGTTCCCTGCAAAAGATTCATATCAAAAGTTTAGGCCATTGACATCATGGTCCCTTGCCACAAATTGATATAATTTCACTTACAATCAAGCGCCCCAAGTTCTCCAATTCAGGGTCCCCGGCTTCTGGCTGTTTGAGTTGGATAGCTTGAACTCTCTTGTCCATGAAGTTGATCACAACCAGTGAGTACTCGTTCTTGTAGATGATTGGCACGAATACCTTGAAACAACCAAATAAAGGAGTTAAGTGTTATACATTGAATCCAGACCTCACAGTGCATGCATGCATAAATACAAAACTCCGATTGCTTACAAACGCTGCAACAGAGAGGTCGAGCTCACAAGCCTCCAACCAGAGCAGCCAGCGGTCCACAACCACAGCTGGGTTAAAACTGCTCTCATCCTGTAGCATTTTAATTGTCATTACGCTTAAATTCACATACTTCATGTCCACTAAAAATCTCATAATAAATATCTAACATATTTCAACAGTTTAACCAAGTCTTACCATCTTCACTCCAAGCATGCACACTCTTGAAGTCCACATTTTCCTGTCCCAGTAGGAGTTCAACAGCATCGACAGCACATTGACAACATCAATGTCAACGGTCCTTAAACGATCAATTGACAACAGTTTACCCCTGGCCAACGATACTCCCGGCATCACATCTCCCCCCTTGGTGGCAAACAGCACCTCACCGCTGAAGTGAATAAAATATAAACATACTTCAAACACAGAATGCAAAATGACAAATAAGAAGCGAATCAAATTTACCAGTGGCCTTACCTATTTGGATGTGATTGTAAGCAGTAGTCAGCGATCTCCAACCTGTGCTACTCGAAATTATGGCTTTGCATGCACAACTTCTTCACAGTTAAGCTACTGTAGTTCGGAGGGTAGGGGAAGGTCCATGTTCGCCACGGGCTGTTCATCATCTGCTGAAGCGGGAAGTCCTCATCAATTGGCTCAATGACAGGGTTGGGCCCACCATGAATAGCAGCATCAAGGGGTGAAGGCCGGGCTCTCCCAATCTCGGGCGAGAGCGTATCACACACTTCGTACAGGTTGCTCACCATGATGTCGTAAGCATATCCGACATCGAACTTGAGTGTGCCGTCGCTCTTCGGCCTGAAGCAGCTCTCCTTGAGGGTTCTTGTCGGTATGTCCAAACTTGATGCATAATCCTTCAATCCGTGGTCAATGTCATTCAAGATTTGCCAAGTCTTCTTTTTGAGACCCTGTTCAAATGAAAAAATTAGAAGATGTTGATATACCGTGTGATCAAATAATATACATGTCAACACATTAATGAATATAATTAATTACTGACACCTTCAAAATTTTTGCAAGATTAACATGATCCAGGAACAATTCATTTGGAAATTCAGCACCTCGTTCAAGCAAGCCAAGTGCTCATGGATTAAAATTAGCATTTTGTATAAATTTGTCAACCAATTTGTCAAAAAATGGATGATTCACTAGTATCAAGCATTGTAATTGTTTTAATTCATATGATTTTCCAACTAAATTGTTCCTTACTACATGATTTACGCTAATGCAAGTGTAAACCAAAATCGGTTATGTAGATATAAAAGCATAAAAGTTTAACAGGCAGAGATTTAATGGACCAGAAGGCAAGCTCACCTCAGACAGAGAAGCTTCTACATCTTCTGCCGTGGGCAGTGCCATCTCAGCCCTCTGGTTACTGGATCCAGACATACCCTCCACAGCTGGTCCTAGTAGAGCATCAGATCGAGCCCTCGAGCAGTTGCAAGGAGCACCAGGATTCTTGAACAGCAGCTGCCCAAACCCCTTTGCCTGCATCTCTTGCATAACCCTCAACATGCTGCTGTCACCTCCCCATTGCTTGATATATGGTTCGTCATCGGATAATGGATGTTCTGGCCAGATAGTGTAATGGAAATAGGTGATCAGCAGTAGCAGCATACAGCCCTGGCTCCCCTTGCTCAGAGGACTCCTCTCACTCCCTTCTCTGTCAACATACCTGCGCAATTCAAGGCAAAGGTGATCCACCACATAGCCCGCCCAGTTGTAGGACTTGATGCTGTCTACATCCCACAGACAATTGAGGAGGCCCAGGTCTATGTCTGTGCCAGCAGTGGGGGTGAGCACCATATGCATTGCGTACAACACAAAGAACCTTTTGAAATCATCTCCTCCTTGACGTAGTTTCCTAATCATTGAGTTCACATCTACTGCCGGCATCGTCGGCGCCACCGGCAACCCGTGAACCTGCCTCCATTCATCCTTCACATTCCTCACTTCAGGGGTGCGAGCATCCTCCACCACGGCCTTCTCTGGGTTCACATTAAGCCCAAATACCTTCCTTGCATCCTTAGCCGTGAGAGAGAACCGGATCTGGCCATCAGAATGGAAGTACTTGGTCACTGGATCGAAGCAATCCACCAACCAGTTGTTGATAGTATATACGGAGGCTAATACGGTTCTGAAGTGGAGCAGCCCCCCAAATCCAATCTCCCAAACATCTGCCTCCTGAAGGGGAGAGAGGTCCTTAACCAGCTGGGTGAACAGCCGACACCTTCTGTTGCACACATCTGAAAAGTAGTAATCCTGGGACTCATCATCCGAGTGATAGCTCCAGTCACTGCTGCTGCTGCTCGAGTCACCGCTGCTGCTGCTGCCGATGCTTGGGCTCCTTTTCCGTTTGGCCGCAGCGTTGGATTTACTACACTCGGCTTGGGCCGTCTCCCTGCGCTCGGCGCCGGGATGTCCAGATTTGGCAGATTTGGATCTGCGAGTGTAGAATTTGATGGTCTTGGAAGACTAGCTCGGTTGCCCTACAAGGATGAGGGTTAGTGTTATCAAACCACCAAAACTTGAGAAGACAAGTCAAAACCGAATATTCTGTGGTCCAAAATAATAGTAAAACCAAAACAACAAAATTAGGCTTGTAAGAAGGGCCAAAAAGGTAGACAATTCAGATAAATTGTGGTCCTAACTGCGTGTATAAAAGAAAACCAAGACCCAACATCACCGGCCCAAAAATGTCCCAAATTTTTTCGATTAATGCCAAAACAGTACCTTATTTGTACTTTGTACAATACAAAAAAAAAACACCGACATCAAGGATTAGAATATTCAACTAATCCAGAACCAAAATAATGTGGCTCTCATCAGCATCGATGGATAAAGGTTCTGTCTTTACTCCGTACATAGAACCTTCTTATTACAAAAGAAACGGATTCAGTTGCCTTCCATCTTCCCCTCTTAAATAAAATTAATTTTATCAGCATCTTTGTCAAACCAAAAAAATATAATAACATTTCATGCCCTAAAGACATCATCTTTATTTTTAATTTTATAGTTCAAGTCATATTATCCATACTCCCTCAGAAAAAAAACATTTCATCTCAATGTTTATCAAAGCCAAACCAAACAACTGAAATGAAGCCAAAAAAAATGTCATTTTAGTTGAATATTTTACAAAGCAAGGCAGATTATCCAATTTTCCTTCAACTAAAAGTCGAATCATCTTCATCTTCATCAAACCCATACACAAAAACACAACTCAAGCCACGAATACTGTTATTTTAGTGGAATAGTTTACAGATGAAGTCATCTTGTCCATCTTCCATTCAAACAAACTCAAACCTCAACAAAAATTTCCAAATTAACAAACTAAAAAGTATGATTTCAATCTTATATGTTACAGATCTGTACAAGAAAACGGCCGATCAAGACGTATTGACACACTGAGACTATAAACCAAAAACATGCAAGCCCCAACTTCGAAAAATACAGATCGCTTTAGGTTGAGATGAACTACTTACTACCGGGTGGAGAAGATGGTGGCAGAGTGTCCGTTCCACGTGGGGGGCTTGATTCGATCCCAGCGACAGGTTCCGGCGCCCTATCGGTGAATTCGTCGCCGTCGGAGGGCGAGTCGCAACGAGTTAACAGGACCATCGTCTCCGTATAACACGAATGAAATATGTGAGTAGTTTGAGGGGAGGGGGAAGGTTTGCCTGAAACAGGTTGTGGGGGAATGGGAGAGGTTCGATGTTATCTGTTGGAATGACCTCTCAGTTGTCCCGGCAATAAGTAATAATGTCCTGCACAACTTTTCTCGCGGGCAGTTATGTGGCCATGGGAAAATTAATTTTCTTTTATTAATTATTTTGGGTATTCACCGTACACGTGTAGCACATGCAGGGATCCAAATCATCAAACCGTTCATTTTGATATCAAATCGTTCATAAGGCCCATTTTCATTTTCCTTTTCAAACCACCTTTTAAAATAACCGCCCGAGTTTTACTACATACCATTTTACTTGGATTATTTTTAAGGGTTATATTTTGTTTTTGATTAAAGTGCAAAATATGGCCCTTAAAAGTTTGAAATATATTGTTTACGGCACCTAAATAAAAACTGCATAGTTTGTGGCCCCTAAAAGTATAAAATGTATGGTTCATGGCCCCTAAAAAATAAAAATGTAGTATACATGGCTTCAAGGTAATTTATGTTATAAACATTTAATTTCTACAATTGTTAGACTTGGGACTCAACTTGGGACTCCCATTGTAGAGAAATTGGGTCCCGAGAGTATGAAAAGTTGGGCTTTGGGACTCCCGTTGTGTATGCCCCCGGTCAATATTTAGGGAAAGGGAGAAAAGTTAAAGTAGTTTCAATGATACCAATAAGATTATACAATGAAATTAAAGATTAATTTATTTTCTTAAAACTCTAGTCCATGAATTTTATTTTTTAATAGATATGGAATGAACATTCATTGTATTTTAATTTAGTTTAATAAAAATACGTCCCATTAATTTAATTCTAATGATACTTTTTACTTAATTTACATTAATTGAGGAGGAACTTCTCTACCAAAAGAAAGAACAAACAGCAGGTATTTTTTCTCAACTTAATAACTATGAATATCTCCTCCTGCTGCAGCACAGAAGCAGCAACAACAAATTCAAAAATCAAAAAAAATTAAAAATAAAAACAAATCCTGATTTAATTAGAAAACAAAATGTGTGCGTGCGTGCGATGTACATCATCAAAGATCTTCTAAGCATTGCCATGAGTGCTGTGAGTCTGGGAAGACTTTTTGTTCACTCCGGAAAAGATCGACTTGCTCGAAATCCGACCTAAATTGGAAGATCTTCTGAGAATTTCCATGAGTTCCAGTGTTCAAGGTTCTGAGAACTCTTGAATCACGCACGTTGTACAAGAAGACCTTTTCGTGCGTGCTTAAGACAATAATGTCTCGATTATAGACCCCAACTGGTTTGGCCTCTTCTTGTCTCAGAGACGGCTCCAGTTCAAACCACATAACTATTCTCCACGTGCCATGGATCCGAGCCCACACGTGCGTAGTGCCTTCATCCCTGTCGGAATACATCACTCCAACCTTCCCTTCAAACTCAACCAGAGTTCTCCAATCATCGTACAATCCAATTTTCGGTAGAGGAAACCGGTAACAGGTCTCATCTTCAACGTTGAAAGCTAGCACTTGGCCATCATTTGTTAGCCAGTGTACTAGGTTACCGATTGTCACCGGTTGACCTGCAATAACATTCAAATTCACCTCTATGCTCTCGACCGTCTTCCACTTCCAATTCTTCGAATCGAAAATCTCACAATGAAACATATTTTCTGTACGGTAAGCAATTCTCTTTTCCTTAGAAAGACGGATAAGTTTGTACCTGATCGGATTAGATCTCAGCACAACCACGGCCGCCGTGACAGTTTCATAATTGCTGAAATTGGGGTTACTGCTCAAAGGTATCCAGTACCCAATATTAGGTTTACCAACGTAAACCATCCGCTCCTGGTAGTTCATGTTAACACCGACAGCAAACAGAATACCTTGTTTCGACGAAGCTAGGATCTTCAGATCGTAATCATATGATGAGAACATCCTCCCATTGTTCCTCAGCATAAACCTTCCTAGCTTCTCGAGTTCAGTATCCTCAAAGGATAAAAATTCCTGTCCGTTCCTGGTATTTCCCTGCAGTATGAATCCGTACAAATTCTTGGTTTTCTTGTAATAATCAGACATGAAAACTGGGCTATGTATGAGCTCGTTCCAGTCTGCAGAAATCAGGTTGCAAGCGTCCAACGTTGCTAAAGAAGGGGTTTTGGTTAGAATCTCAAAGGCCATGTCTGAAGGGAAAAAGCTGGAAGAATCCATATGAAAAGAAGCTGCAGAAATAATTTGAAGGATTTCTTTACTAACGTTGGTGAGACTTATGGTAATGATATGAGCAGGGGAAATGAGATGCCTATATATAATGTTTGGATTAATCTTTATTCATTGTTTCTGGATGATTCGAATTTATTCATTGTTTGGATTAAAGCATCCACAACTTTCTTCTTCCATCAGCAAACCTTTCAACTTTCTTCTTCCATCAGCAAACCTTTCAAGTTCCACAAGGAATTAATTATTTTGGGGGTTGGAAATAGTCATCATGAAAAGATGGAAAAGCCTTTACATTTTCCTACGGTAATTTGCATCATTAAATATATATTTGTGGGGACTCGCACATGTATCAGCCCTACTACCCTACATATCCCCCTCCTCCCTGTAAATCACATCAGAGCCTCCATTCCCACAGCTTCCTAAATATTCTCCCCCTCTGTTTGCATATCTCTTCCCATGGATTTGTCCATGTTCATCACAGCCCTCCCATCAGAAATCCAGACGTTGATCTTTCTTCGTGTGTACTTCGAAGCCATCCTCCGTATGTACGTGGGTGGACATGATCCAGAATGGTGTCTCCAGTGGCTGAAGAGAGCCTCTGCCTTGGGTAGCCAAGAGTCAACCTATGCGTTGGCACTTTTTCAAATCGTTGACGGTGATATGCAGGAAGGCATCCAGCTGATCACCACCATGAAGAGGACGGACAAGACGGGCCTCCGGCTTGCTCGCCAACGCGTCAAAGCTTGTCTGGCTTACACTTGGGGTTGGAGGAACTACTTGAGGTTCATCACAAACCAAGCTCCACGAACTAGGCCGATCTGCTGCAATGTGCATGTTGCTCTCAATCGCAGAGTGAGGTACGACCGCTGGGTAAGGGTAGATCCGGCGGACATCTCCTGCGAACGCATGCACCTGCGATCAGGAGGTCATTCATATCCTGGGATCTCCATGAGCATGCACCTGCGTCTGTGTTTTGTGTTGTTTCTTCTTGATTCTGCATGTTTTGTGTCACTTGTTTTCCACTATTCCTGTTTCAAGATCAAGGGGTTCAACAAATCAGGGTCTTCATGGAAATGTAATGTAATATACATGGCTTCATGGTAATTTATGTTGAAATCATTTAATTTCTAGAAGGGTATATTAGACAATTCGCATTTAATCAGCTTTTTATAATAAAAACAAAAAACATGATGATGATGTATAGTGATATGTTGCATCTGCATCACCCACCTCCTTCTTCCACGATTTCTGTTACCTTATCAGATACAACGTAAAACCTTGTAAAAACATCATCCATCCTTCCAGTATCATAGCTCGAATCGGTATCGACAATAGCCGAACGGTTATCGAGTCTAGTTTCAGCTAGACCTAACTAGTTACTTTGTACTTATTACTTAATATCGAACTAGTTAATTGATTGTAATTGTATTGCATAATTTCATTATGAGTGTGTAAAGCACACACATAAATATAGATTTTCATACTAAAGAATTGACTACACAATTAAGGATTTTGTATTTTATTTGTTATATTTATTACCATGGTAGTATTAATACTTATTTAATATGAATATTATATATTTTTAATTATGAAAATTAAAAGGGTGATACAATATTCTGTTTAAACTCATCAGTATTTATCGATTATAGAAAAGACACATAAAAGCTCGTGCTTATTGTGTATAGTTCCCCAAGTATATTTCAAAACACAAAATACTAATCTTAAATAGTACTCTTAAATAGTCAAGAGACACGTACAAATTTAAGTATATTTCAATCCAAATTATAAATACTAATTTATGTTGGTCAAGTAGGAGTACACAATAAACTCATAAATAGTACTTCAAGTACACAAATATGTGTCAATAATAATTATTCAAATTTAAACAATACACAAATGGATCAAATAGTAAGACCCAAACATTCATCTCAATTAATTGTCACGTGCCCAAAATAAGACATTCTACATACACTAGCTTCCAACAAAACAAAAATGAAGTACCATGGAGTACTACACATTGGAGCCAAATGTGGTCATCATTAAATGGGACCCACCATTTCTTCCACAAAACAAGATCCTTTTTGAAGATACAGACAAGTTAGAGTGAGTACTCCAGCCTTTGGATTTTCATTTCATTTCTAACTTATCAAATTATTACAGTCTAGGGAATTTCGGAAGAGGATTTACGGTCTAATCGGCCCTTTGCATGTAGCAATAGTACTGTCATATTATGTTCTTCCATTTCAATTGAATTTTACTAGGACATGACATTTTGCGATCCACAAAATCAAGTAATAATATATTCTAATTTATTTAAATTGAACTTATTCATTACATATTTCATGTTCAAATTCATAAAGCGTTCAAATATGCCACGTTAATCGTATACTCCCTCCGTCCCAACCAAAGTGTCCGCGGGGACAGAGGCTCGATTTTTAAGAAAAATGATGTGGAAGTAGGACACATGGCCAAAATAATGGTAAAAGACTATTTTAACCCCCATAAGTATGTGATTCAAAAAATGTATAGAGATTCATTAAGGGTAAAATGGACAATAGACTCTATTTTTTTTTGTCAAATGAGGAAATATTGAAAGTAAGACTCTTTGGTTGGGACATCCCAAAATAGAAAGTAAGACACTTTGATTGGGACGGATGGAGTAGCAGTTTTGGTTTATCAAATATGCCACGTTATGAGTAAGTTTGTGATTGTTTTGGTCTCTTTCATATCAAAACCACTCCATCAGTTCATCTTCAAACTTACGTAATAAATTATGTGTTTCTGACATTTTTCGCTATCCTGCACATTACCGTCTTGTAACATTTTTAAACCCCCCCGATGAAGTTAACCTTCATCACACCCGATATATCCAAACCTGTACTGACAGTTTCAACCCCGATAGATCTCGTACCCGATCAAAAAGGTGCCTAAACTATAAATTATAATTACAACAATTAAATCTTCAATGTAGTCATTAAAAACACGATTTCATCATCATTCTTTATCATCATAAAAATACAATTCTTCATCTTTATTATTTTTACACTAAAATGTTACAGTATTAACTAAACTTGGAAAAATACATGTGAGGATATATTGTAGTTCCCTTTATGATATATTTATTTTCCAACAAAAATAACAAAACTGAATATATGTATTTTATTTCCACATTCCTTAATGCCATGGAACTCAAAATATTTACCCTCGGCTTAGACATCAGTAAAACCCTTTGAACTTCTATGGGGTTAATTAATTTGGGGGTTGGCAGCAGTAAGCATGAAAAGGAGGAAAAGCCTTTACCTTTTCCTACAGTAATTTGCATCATTAAATATATATTTGTGGGGACTCGCACATGTATCAGCCCTACTACCCTATATATCAGCCCCTCCTCCCTGTAAATCACATCAGAGCCTCCATTCCCACAGCTTCCTAAATATTCTCCCCCCTTTGTTTGCATATCTCTTCCCATGGATTTGTCCCTGTTCACAGCCCTACCATCTGATATCCAGACGCTGATCTTCATTCGCGTGTTCTTCGAAGCCATCCTCCGTCAGTACGTGGATGGACATGATCCCGAATGGTGTCTCTGGTGGCTGAAGAAAGCCTCTGACTTGGGTCACCTAGAGTCAACCTATGCGTTGGCACTTTTTAACATCGTCGACGGTGATTTGCAGGAAGGCATCCAGCTGATCACCACCATGAAGAGGACGGACAAGCCTGGCCTCCGGCTTGCTCGTCAACGCGTCAAAGCTTGTCTGGCTTACTCTTGGGGTTGGTGGTACTACTTCAGGTTCATCACAAACCAAGCTGCACGACCTAGGCCGATCTGCTGCAAAGTGCATGTTGCTCTCAATCGCAGAGCGAGGTACGACCGCTGGGTAAGGGTAGATCCGGCGGACATCTCCTGCGACGCATGCACCTGCGATCAGGAGGTCATTCATATCCTGGGATCTCCATGAGCATGCATGTCCTTGATCATGACTGTTTTTTGGCCAAGCTTATTAGCTAGTTTCTTCTTGCGTCTGTGTGTTTTGTGTTGATTCTTCTTTATTCTGCATGTTTTGTGTCACTTGTTTTCCACTATTTCTGTTTCAAGATCAAGGGGTTCAACAAATCAGGGTCTTCATGGAACTGTAATGTAATGAACCTGTGTTTACTTTTGTGGCATATTGTAATTAATGCAAATCTTTTCTTGTTTTGATCCCTCACTTACTCTTTGTCCCTGACACGGCAAATAGTCACGTTCATAAATTTGAAGCCATTATTGCAAACTAATCCTGCGGACTTGTCAAAACAAGAGAATGTCTGATCTGTCCATTCTTGGCAATGGTTTAGCTATCTTCACCATCTCACTTTTTCTTCCTCCCCTCTTGCTTTGAAACACGCACTTGATTCCTTCTTACCTAATGTGCAAATATTGCTAAGAAAATATTTGGAAAAAACTTGTAATTCATTTCAAATTAGTTTACTAACTCCAAAGATAAGTTACGCAAAAGTCGCATTTCATTTATAAGACGTAATATTTTTGAATTATTCTAAACACTTGTTGTAGACAACTAGTCTTCTTCATTACATATAGATTTTGGTAATGAAGCGGGACTACGTCTACGTTTATATGTTCATGAAAATGTTAACCTCGATTTACTGTTTCATATGAACAGGCATGGGAGAGTAAAAGTATATTTGGAAACTACAGAAGCATTTACTGGCAATCACATGCATCTTTCAAAATAATCCACGTGCTTTAGCATCAGCACGCACGCTAATGTCCTAAATAGCAACAAATTACACACGAACTCAATAAAATCCAAAAGCAGGGCCCAACATGCCCAAATACAAATACTAGGTAAACTCAGTCCGGGGGCAAAAATGAAAAAGTCAACATTCAGTATGGACTGAACCCCACAAATCACCACCTCCTCACACTATGGCAGCTTTGCTTCGATGAAACCTGGAATTCGATCAAGCAGTGCCTTTCTTTTTGCGTTTGAATCTGATAGAAGAATAAAGCACAAATATGACAAGCGCAGCTGCAGCCTTTTGCTTTTCTGCAACACATTTGGATGATTATAAATTGATTTTATGAGCATATAGTGAATAATCCACACACCTTCAAGAAAAAAACCAAAAACCACTTACCACATCCAATCTGAGACTATCGAGAGATGGTATCGAACCAGTGAAATTCTCCATCATGCACATGACGCACTCACCCCTATTTGAATAAAGCAGACTATTCCTCCAGATGGGGTACAGCACATGGAAGGAGAAAGAACGGTACGCCTCAAGAACAGCCTTGTGCTTCTTAACCTCAAGAAGGCGCCAGAAACACGTCCCCTACACATTCAAAGTGAGTTTGGAATTGTTACATTTCTTTACTATCAACAGCCAACACTTATACGAAATTCACTATTACTTACAACTGCACGACCCAGCTTCTCAATCTGTCCATCTTCTGGAGCTTCCCTTGTAGTCTCGATCAGTTGAATCTGGCCCTCCACGGCGTTGATAACCACCAGGTAGTGATTGCCATCGTGAAGTATCAGTATGTACACCTACAATTAAACATAGTGTTTGTTCAAAATGAATCCAACACTAATAGTTGTTAATGAGTTCAAGCAAGCTGGATCAAGAAACACTTACAAAGGAAGCACTTGGAATGTCAAGCTCGCACGTACGCAACCACCTAAGCCACTGATCCACCACCATAATTGGGTCAAACATGTCCTTGTCCTGGAAACATAAAAAATCAGAAAATCCATTCCATTGTTGAAATGCTTATAGCACACATTTACATATAATGCTTACCATCCGAACTGCGCGGAGACATATTATTTTCTCCCATCTTTGGGAATCCCAAAACCTGTTCAGCAACATGGCAAAGACATTTACTACCTCCACAGAGATGTTTCTGTATGCACCCATGGACCACATATCAGCCCTGCACAACTCGGTTCTCAACCACTGATCTTCTCCCTTCTTCACAAATAGAATCTCCCTGCCAACAAAAAAACAAAGACATCATCAATCCAATGAAGCTTTTAATAAAACAAGCTACTGAAATGAAGGTAAAGGTAGCCTTACGCTGGTTGACCTTCTCCTAAGCAGTAATCGGCAATCTCCATCTTGTACGGCTCGAACTTGTGGCTGATTCTGCATAGGCTCTGCACAGAGTAGTTATTGTAGGTGGGAGGGTAATTGAAGGTCCATGTCGTCCACGGACAATTTCTCATCTGATCATGGGGGAATCGCTCATCCAGAGGCTCAACGACAGGGTTGGGCTGACCATAGAGGGTATGTTGAAGGGGCGACGGCCTGCCTATCCCAACCTCGTTGGAGAGTCCATTGCACAGTGTGTGCAATTTGCTCACAACTGTATCGTAGCCGAAGCCCACATCAAACTTGGCTTTCCCCTCTGGATTCAGTCTGAAACTGCAGGCTGTCAGGGACCGAGTTACGACGTCCATATACTTGGCATGCTCGTCGAGCGTCTTCTCGACATCTTTAAGGATGAGCCAAGCCTTCATTTTGTTTCCCTATTCCCAAAGGCATAGGCCATGCTTATGAGATGTTTGCAGTTGCATTTAATATAATATTATATGAAACAACACCCTACAATTTCAACCTTTTAACTTTTCATGCACCAACAAAGAACTTTCATTGGAATTATTATTAAGTTTGATTTCAACAAATGTTTCTACAGATTGAAGGGCAAACATATTAGCCTCATATTATAAAGCAAATTCATACAGAAAATTGTTTTACCTTATATTAAAAATATTCTTTGACTTTACTACTTTTATAAATTACTTGTCAACTAATATTGCACATTACACAAACATATATTTATATAAGGCCTTTGAAAAAATATACTCATTTTTTTTAAACAAATATTAATATATTTTTTAAAAAAATATATATATATTCATAATCATGGACAGTTGCATTCACAATATTTACTTCAAGCAAAGCTTACCTCTTTCAGAGATTCACCAATATCTTCTGCAGTCAGAACTGAAATGTCCTCACTAGATCCTTCCTCTCCATTGCAAAATGGTTTCGCAAGAAGCCTACCTCTGTCAAACTCACCAGCACACTTATCCTTGAATAAAAGCTTCCCAATTCCCATTGACCGCATCTCTTCAAACACCCTAACCCCAATGCTATCCCCTCCCCAATGTTTGATGTATGGTTGGTCGTTGGGCAAAGGCTTTCCTGGCCAAATCGTGCTGTGGAAATAGATTAGCTGGAGTAAAATCAGACACCCCTCACATCCCCTGCCAAAAGAACTTTCCTCCTTTGCTTCTCTGACCTTGAACTTGTACACCCTAGTGCACAGATGATCCACCACATGCCCGGCCCAGTCGTAGGACTTTATGTTGTCCACATCCCACAAGCAATTCAGAAGTCCAAGGCCTATCTCTTTGCCAAACTTCGGTGTCAGCAGCGTGTTCATCACGTACAAAACAAAAAACCTCTTGAAGTCTACCCCACCCTGGGGTTGTTTCAGAATCATGCTTTCAACTTCTCTCAAATGCAGCCTCGTAGAGAAGCACAAACCGTAATAGTCTCTCCATCTCTGCAGAACCATTCTCACTTCATGATTTGCAGATTGGATCACCACCTTCTTCTCAGGATTAACAGGCAGGCCAAACACCATCCTTGCATCCTCTGCCGTGACTGAGAAACGAATCTGACCGTCACAATGAAAGTACCTCTTCACAGGATCAAAGCAATCCACCAGCCACTGGTTCATCTGATCTGGGACTGCAACAGTGCTGAAGTGAAGCAAACCTCCAAATCCTATGTCCCTCACATCTTCCTGCTGCATCGGGGAAAGCTCCTGAAGAACACGGTTTAAACGTTCTCTCCTCCGGTTAAGCACCGGGTAAAAATAGTATTCCTCAAACCCATCGTCTGAATCAGAACTGTGAGCACTGGCTGCGCTGCTGATGCTCAACCGTTTCTGTTTTCCCAGACTCCTAGACGGGCCAGCTCCTCCGCCACGCGGCTTTTTCCGGCATTCAGTATTGGCCGAATGAATTCTTCGCTGATAAACTTTCACAGCCTGAGAAATCGTTCGAGATGTGTCTGCCAAGTGTAGATAATAAGAAGACCGATTAATGTTACCCAACACAAGGTGGGTGTATACCCTTGAATAAAAATATTCCACCGACATGAGATGGTCATAAAACACCCAAATAATATGAATTGGGGGAGGATCTAAATTAAACATAATCCGAAACCAAAAGTTACCCTTGCACAAAAGACCGGCCTTTTATTTTGACAGAAAGATTCGACCTTTATAAATTAAGATTCGACATTTACAAGTACGGATTGACACTTTAGAAAAGGTAATTTACAAAACAAAACATTCGGCCGGTCAGAAAGGGAAGTAACTTTTGCACATAGTGCGTCTGAAAGCTTGCATCTTTAATGGATCAGTTGTGATTCTTATAAAAATTTTACCGATCTATCTAATCCAAACCAAGTGGCTGCTCCAACCAGAAAACCCTAACTGTTGCTGGTTCAAAAATAAAAGATCTGTCAAACAAGGGTAGAGGCGATGATCTTACCAGCTGGTGGAGATCCGCCGGCGCTCCCTTCATGTCCATTAGCAGCAGCAGCAACATTGAGCTGCCTACCGGCCGTTGCTGAGGCCGCGTTAGGGGCGGCCTCGTTCGAAGAACTCAGATCGAGAATCCCACCGACCATGGCTCCTTTTCTGTCTGATTATCACAAGAACAATATACTTTTCCCTCTGCTTGGAATGTGAACAGTTATATTGAACCAGTGTTTTCGTATAAATGGAGAGAGGAATGGAATGGGAAGAGGTTGATGTGGGGAAGTGCGCTCTTTTTTTTCGATGGCCCGACAACTAGTAAATAATTTCAAATGCTTTTGTGGAGCTGTCTCCGTTAGGACCATACACGTGGCATGTAGGTATGAAATCGGACCATACACGTGGCATTTATGTACTACCAAAACAGCTTCCTTTTAAAATGTGTAGTGCTTAAAAACCAAAAATATTTCTAAAACATCAACATGTAACAAATTTAAAACCTTTGCATAAAAATATACTAGTCGTTCTATGGGTCAACCCTAAGTCCGGGCGATTTTATAACATAATTTTGTAAAAATATATTGAAATCTCAAGTTAACTGAACTTAACCGAACTAAATTGCACTACACAAAATTGCGTTTAATCGCTAATACAATAACCATAGTAAATTCGAATATAAGATAGAATTTAATTGAAAAGTACTTCAACTGAACTGTACTAGATGTTACTATACTTCACTGATAAAATCCAAAGTATACCACACTTGATTGAGTAGGGGTGATAACGAGCCGATCCGATCACGATCATCACTCTGTTCATGATCGGATCATTTAAAATTTAAGGTGATCACGATTGATCGCGATCAAAGCGATCAAAATAATTCATGATCGTGATCGGCTCGTTTAAAAATCACAATGATCATGATCGGCTCATGATCGGCTCGTTATAGATAACCGATCAAATGATCAATGATCGATAACGATCGATCGTGATCGATCATTTGATCAACTTAAAAGTTAATTTAAAAAAAAGCAAAAATACATAAATTATCAAATTAATAAAAATACAGAACAAACTATAAACGTACATATTAAAATTAAAATATTTCTCCATTTTTATTATGTATATAATTATATTACCGATCGATCTCGATCACCTTATCGATCGATCATCTTATCGATCTGTTCGCGATCATGATCGAGCTTTTATGTTCATGATCGTTGATCGTTCATTTAATAAACGATCATAAATTTTTGATCATGATCGGTTCATTTATTAAATGAACGATCTCGATCCGATTTTTAACCGATCCGATCTCGATCTTTTTAACGAACGCTCGTGATCGTTCTCACCCCTATGATTGAGAGGATCTAAATTGAACTATACTCAACTGGAATGACCATAATCGATAATCACTAATCAAAAATAACATAATTCAAAAGTATTTCCTCAAATTAAAAGGGTTTCATCATTACCTCAATTGAATCTCGCAAAGCTTCGTTTAAAACTACTGATCTGCGGTGAAATGAATTTCAATAAGCTTCGTTTAAAAAACCTTAGTTCAACTACACCTGAACCGAGGGAGGTGACAACGATTGAACTACAATGAACCCGAGATGATAACGATTGAACTACTATCAGCTCATAAGACCTTAATTGAACCACTAATAACCACGACTATGCATACTGGACACTGACTCTACGACAAGTTAAAACTAAGTCAGCTACACTTGGCTAAAATGATAAAAATTGAACTTCAGTTATCTAACATGAGAAGAAATGAACTTCACTTAGCTAGGATTATAAGAAACAAATGACCATCGCTTCTTTTTAGTTGAGATTGACATGGCAACAGTTGAACTACAATCAACCCGAGATGATAACAATTGAACTACTATTAGCTCATACGAGCTTAATTGAACCACTATAATAACCACGATGATGCATACTGGACACTGGGTCCGCGACAAGTCAAAACTAAGTCAACTACACTTGGCTAAAATGATAGAATTGAACTTCAGTTATCTAACATGAGAAGAAATGAACTTCACTCAGATGAGATTAGAAATGACCATCGCTTCGCTTAGCTGAGGCTGAGATGGTAACAGTTGAACTACAGTTAGCTGAGATGATAACAGTTGAACTACACTTAGTTGAGATGACAACAATTAAACTACAATTAGCTAAAAAATATAAGACCTGAACTTAACTACTATTAACCAAATTGAACTACACAACCCCTAATGTCTAGAGTTCAACTACACTTAACCAAAATGATCATAGATCGAGCAGACTCGGTGAATTGGGATAAACTTAAATGAATTCAGCTAATGACAACAAAAATGAACAACACTAAGTTATATGAACCTAATCCCTTAAACTTCAGTAATTGAAATGAGTAAATTGAAATTCAATTAACTAACATTTACTGAATTGAAATTAACTTCAAAAACATCAACTTCAAATCAGTTGGTAAACTATAACATGAATAATTTCATTCTAAAAGATAATTTCATTACATTAACTTTTATTCTTTTTATTGCATCACCACATTCAACCAAATTAGATAGGATAACACAGATTAGTTCAACCATATCCAAAAACCATTATTTAGAGCAGTTTTAAATTATTCAACATAAATTCCTAATTATCAAAACGAATTTGTAATTTTCACCATTTAACCAAGATATGAATAGTTATTTCCAAAATTATGAAATATAGCCCAAATATTTTCCCATGTGTATTTCCCGCGCTGTTGTGACTTCCCGCGAAAACATGCATTACCAAATTCATATGAAGTGGCCACTTCCAACTTCCGAAGCAGAAATAAACAATAATAGTAGAGTACATTTATACTCATTATTTGTTCATGGTCTTGTCCCATCAAACCAGAAGTTAGTTGTCAATCCATTCATCCCACTTGCAATTTCATTCATGCAGGTCCAACCGAAAATAAATTCTCCTGTGATTATCATTTCATTTCATTTTTATTATATTTGTGATTCTGATTATATACTGATTTTTATTTCATTTTTACTGATCATGATATTAAAGTTAAAATTCACAATTCATTTTAATTATAATTAAACCACCTATCATTTTTATCGATACTATTAATTGCTTAAGAGTCCAGAAGACTCAGCATGAATTTGTTGGCAATTTTGTAGAAGTTGACTATGTTTAAACACGCTTATGTTTAAACACTTGCTCAAGAAGATCAGAAACCGAGCAATACGTCTTTGAAGTGAAGTACAACTCAAATGCGATCAAACGAGATATTCTGACGAATCAAGATGATATTTGATGAATGATTCGGTTCTGATTTAATTAGATAAAGAATATATTTGTGAGTTGTATTCTATTTAGAATTAGTCGTAATTAAAGGAAAGAATATATTTTTTAAAATCCTATAGCTATAGAAATAGAATATAGATAGAACGCATGCACAATGGAGTCCCAAAGGAGAGACTAGTTATTGGGACTCTAAAATCCCACAATGGGAGTCCCAAAGGTTGTTTTTCAGCCCATTTATGCCACATGGCATGGAGTCCCCATCCGGACCCGCCCCACGCCTACGTGGCGCCACGTGGCAGTTGAAAATTCTTTTTCTTTTTTGTTTTCTCTCATCCACCTTCTTCTCCCACCTTCATTACTTTTCTTTTTCTTCTTGTTTTGGTTTAATGGTAATATTATCATCCTATATCTATTATTATTATTTTCTTTTTTTCCCAACGGTTATATTTTAATTTTGCCTTTAAATAGAGCCCAATATTACCATATGTTTGATACATTATTTTTTTGTCACATTCTTTTTTTTTTCTACGACGAATCTATTTTTAAGATTGTAATATGCACTTTTATTTATATTTATGTCAAAAGTTGCATTTAAATATTACTATTGTATATTTTTTGATGATAGTTAATCTTTTATTAATTATTGTATTTGATAATGGTTTAAAAAAATCATAATTCTTTTCATTTATTATGTTCCAATACCCCTTAATTTTGATTATTTAAATAATTATGTCCAGAAGACTCCGCATGAATTTGTTGGCAATTTTGTAGAAGTTTACTATGTTTAAACACGCTTATGTTTAAACACTTGTTCAAAAAGATCAGAAACCGAGCAATACGTCTTTGAAGTGAAGTACAACTCAGATGCGATCAAACGAGATATTCTGACGAATCAAGATGATATTTGAAGAATGATTCGGTTCTGATTTATTTAGATAAAGAATATATTTGTGAGTTGTATTCTATTTAGAATTAGTCGTAATTAAGGAAAAGATATATTTCTTATCCTATAGCTATAGAAATAGAATATAGCTAGAAGACTAAGTGTAGTTGTGATGAGCTTGACGAGCAGATCAGCATTGCCGAAATGGAAGGATCGAGAGGATCAAGACGACATCACAACATTTGGACTATAAAAATACAAAGACGCTGCGATAACAAGTATCCATCTTACAAGAAACTATTATGCATATCAGAATAGCTTAATAGTTGGAGCAGCTTCTTGAAGAGACTTCAATAGGCCTACCCCATCGCCAGGAGTCTGAAAAAAACAACAAGGCTTAATAAACGTGGTAGAATAGAAAGATTACTTAAGAATTTTGTGAAACTGATCGATAGAAAATTTCACTTGCTTCTTTGGAATTGTATATCAATACAATGTAAACCCACATAGCGTTTAGCGGAGCGTAATATTAATATTTCGATGAATTGCAGTTAATGCATTAGGTCGAAAACGATCAATCGGTGGGAGTTTTTAACAATTTTGTTGAATTGTATCATTACTCGTTCGACAATTAAAACAATTTTCTATTCATCTATCAACCTTATTCCATTAGTCAAGATAGTCTAGGGTGAAAAGGATGACCATATATACAGATCGATGTCACACTGAATGGATCATGCATATCATAAATGAACCGCTTAAGATGGAGATGTTAAACTCGTTTTTAAAATTAGAGATCATCAATCGTTTCGACCCTAATACCATTACCCGATGGGTCTACTGGGTCCCGGTGGTCTTAAACGGGTCATTATTAATTAAGTGGAAAACATACCCTAAACCCTAAATCCATACAATAAACACTAGCACCCCAAAACCCTTAAACCATGAGACCCATGCTAGACCCATACTTATTGGGTCTAAAATATTTAACCCATATATAAGACCCATGTATAAAGTTAAACACCTTATTGCTTATCAAATACAAACTATATTGCTTGTCAAAACTAACTAATCCCTTTTCCCGATAATTCTATATACATATATATATATATATAAATATATACATGTATTGGCAACTATGTTCCCTCTGCATGCGAATTCTATAGTACGTTTCATTATGGAACACAAAATGTGCATGAGAGTTTAAGGTACATGTTTAGTATTTTGAGTGCTCGTTAATAATTCAGAAGCAATGTAGTTTTTCATATTTATCGCTAAGACGTTGTCACTAGTTCATACTTCTAATTCAAAATCATAATATAATTGTCAGTTATTCACCACGATCGACAATATGCAATTCTAGTTTCCAAACTAGTTAATCATAGTCATTTAGTAGCTATGCTATTACGTATCATGATGTGATAAGTTCATTCGTCTTCGTAATTGCCTGATAGTATCGTCTAACAATCTGGTTGGCTGGTATAACGCTAATTATCCCGATAATGTAATGTCAGAACTACCCTGTAATAAGATGCAGTGATTCAATATACTAAACCGGATGTTCATTTACGATACTTCCACATTGCTAGGACCCGTAATTATATATCTACACTTGCCTAATTATGACATATTACCAGCATATATTAGAGCTGAACTAAAATTTGTCAAATAAATTTTCTAAACAACCGATTTTTCTAATTCAATCACAATTATGTTGTATCACATCATATTTTAAACCAAACAAAAATAAAATTCTTCTATTCATTAGCGCCTATTATTTTTTACCTATAAAATACTCATAATTCGCAATATTCTCTAACCATTTTCTTACAACAAACCATAATACACCATAAACTTCCAACTAATTTATATTGCTATTTAATTCAACACTTTCTCTCACACAAAAAATATAAACCTTCCGAAATCGAAGTCAACTCGGGAACAATCTAGAGCACAAGTCAAAACCGTGGTTTAGCCAATTGTTTATGTCTCACTCACAAAATGAAAACCACAAACCATACTCCAAAACCACGTTCTCCTCTTCCTCTCACAAAGCTTGCCAAATCATCACACCAAAACCACCGTCCCATCTCTCTCCTACTCGTGTCCACCAGTCCTCCAGCCCCGACCAGATCTGGTACGAAACTGCCATTATTTCCGGTGACAGCTGTCACCGGTGCCCTGCACGCCAGCTCTACTGCCTTCCTACTCGTACCTCCAAACCATTAGTTTACTGCCTTGCCTCAAATCCAGCTTTTTCCAATCCACCGACGATAACGTTTTCTACATCTTTAGTTACGATTAATCATTTACCATTCATCTACTCTATTCTTAAAACATTCTCAACGCAGCTCAGAGGTGTCAAGCATTTTGCAAATTTGATTCTGTGATAAGGTACTGGTTTTCCTCAACTTTCAATATTTTCCGATTTTGGTTTTCCTCCAGAAACTTAAATTCCAGATATTGAAAAATGAAGCACACAACATTTATGAGTACAGCTTTTTAAATAAATGAAGCACACAAGATTTATAGAGATTTTGAAATGAAAGTATCATGTTCATTATTTAAGTTATTAATTTGGTTTTCTGAAGGTTTTTGTAAGTCGAGACCTGCATAGTGGTGTGAAAGAGGTTCATTCCGCCGGACCTACCGCTGCTGCATGATGTAGGGGAAACAGGTATTGCATATCTTTTCAGATTTCATGACCTGCATTAGTATTTTCAACCACTTTAACCCTTTTTTTTGTCTGTGCGAGAGGCATGGGGAACTGCAACTTAAAGGATTGCATAGAGCCCTGCAAAAGATTTGCAGCACAATACCTACACTAATACTACTTTTTTTTTCCCATCACACGGCATCATAGGGTCAGGTCACATCGTCGTTCCCAATTGATTTTATAAATCTAAACTACTAACTTTTCTTGAATCCAATTTTATGTTCTTTTTTGTCACAATCACGTAAATAATTGACCTCAAACCTAACCACAACATTTTTATATCACTTAATAAATAATGCGGGTTTAATAATTTTTTCAATTCTGTGCATTCCAAAAAGATTATATTTTTGGAATTTAATTCACCCTTCTTTTTATCAATTTAGAGTCATTTCTTCCCATACAATATAGCAACAATTACCTTTTCTGTTTTTTTTTAAAATAATTACTTTTTCTGTTTAACATAGAAGTAAGGAGTTAGGCACAATTCTAGTTTTATTACAAATCAAGTCATTAGTCATCGTGGACTAAATTAGTGTAGTGTGTGATTAACCTATAACCATGTGATTGGAGGCAAACTAAGTAATTCTACGCCGTTTATAACTCATTGAATTTCGTAACCATTGACAATTTTAGCTTATTCTAGTATCTTGTTCCATTCTGGAGGGAATTATTTGCCTTTCTACCATCTCTTTCCATTTTGGAGGGAAATTGTTGCCTTTTCTTACTATTGTTTACCATTTTGGAGGGAAATGTTGTCCTATAAATACATCAATTTCCCTCAATGCAACACCACACCTTTCTCAATCAAATCCAACCCGCCCTGTCTTATTTCTTCTCTTCAACTATGAATTCGAAGAAGCCTACCAACGCATCCATCACCGCCCCCGGATCAAAAAATCCGTTCAAGAGAAGCCTTCCGAGACCAAACCCCACTATCCTAGGGTTTGCACTTGTGGCTTCAAACAGACCAAGAGGTTTTACACCCCAACAGCCAAAGCTTATGAGAAATTTAGGCCATCACTGCCGACGGTTCAGGAGTTGGATGCTGACATTCCTATCATCGATGCTGACATTCCTATCATCGGATTCGGAGTTTGAAATCCCGACACTTCCCCCAAAGAGAATGCACCCGAACATGGTATGGTCCGCCAGACATGGCCGCTTCATGTATAGCCCTAAACTCACCGCCACCTCCACCGCCATCTACAAGACTTCCTCTACCATCACAACCGCCTCCCCCCGCGGCTTCAAGAGTGCGGCGGCCACCTCCACGGCCTCCCCCCCACGCAGCTTCAGGAATGTCGCGGCCACCTCCAACGCCCTACCACGCACCTTCAAGAGTGCCGCGGCCACCTCCAGCGCCTCCCCACGTGGCGGCAAGAGTACTGCCATGAACACCTCCACCACCTCCCCGCAAGCGGCCAAGAGTGCTGCGGCCACCTCCAGCGCCTCCCCACGTGGCGGCAAGAGTACTGCCATGAACACCTCCACCACCTCCCCACAAGCGGCCAAGATTGCCGGGACCACCTCCACCGCCTCCCCAAGTGGCGGCAAGAGTGTCGGGTCGACCTCCATCCCCACCCCCTACAAATCTATCTACAAGTTTGCCGCTACCACATCAGCCGACGGTAATGGCCCGATGCAGTACGTGCTCGTTGACTCGGATTACGAGGATTCCCTTTACGAGCACTCAGAAAACGAGTATTCCGTTCGTCCACTCTCTGAATTTTACGATGATTCTGACTCCGACTATTGCGACTTGAAAGATTCTGACTTTGACCTTGCCGGTTACGCTGAGTTCTAGCTGGATGGAAGGACCTTTTGGATGGGAGGACTAGTTGGATGGTCTTTTAAACTACACTATTTGGAGGACTAGTTTGATGGGGGTTATTTGTTTATGGTTTTTTAAATTATATGTTTTAGCCTGTCCCAACTATGGTCTAACAAACCATATTTTGATGTAACATGTCTTTTGTCAATCTAATGAAAGTTTTCCCATTTCTCTATCTCTATGGATAAATTTGACCAAAAACATTGACATATTAACCACAAACAAGAACATTTCTACTTTTTTTTTTTCATATTTCAGCCCAAATACAAACTTTATTTAAGCCCAAAAGCATGAACGTATCTTCTCAGCTTCTGAAAATAGAAACTTATTTATTATTACATATTTTAGCCCGAATTCTTACTTAAAACGGTCCGCCATGTTTTATTAATAGTGATGTTGGGCTTATCTATTATTTCGGCCTGAAGCCCAAAACCAATTCTAAACTACTTCCTTCCAGCTGCTATTTCAACTGATTCAGCCTCGTGACCTTCCTCCAATCTGCAACTGGTTTGACCAGTCTTAGCTTATGTTGACTGAGCTATTGCAAAGCCAGTTTTGCCCTTCTGATTTATTTATTTCCACAGTCATGACACTTATAAGTTTTTTCGGCCCATACACCAAAACCCAAAGACTAAACAAGCTAAAAATAAAACCAACACCAAGTCACCAAATCATTCCCACTTATCTGTTTTTTCGGCCCAAAGACCAAACCCAAACACTAAACAAGCTGAAAATAAAACCAAGACCAACTCACCAAATCATTCGTCCTTATCCATTCAATCACAACTCAACCAAAGATCACTCGCTCGCCGCCGGTGATTTCACTTTGTGAGCTGGGCGATGATTTGCATTTTTTTTTTCATTTTGGATTGCCCCATTTGGGTACCAAAACTGGATTTGGGTACCGAAACCGGAGGTACTTTCCTCCGGCAACTGTGATGCGTCCGTGGTGCGGTGCTCCGATCAATCTCCGGCATTCGTCGGAAAGAACTGGGATCCCTTCTTCTCGTCTCGGATGCGTCGCCGGTTCAATCCAGCTCGCTGTGATGCGTCGGATATGAAATCCAGCTCTCCGATCAACCCTGTTTGATTCGCCGAGCGTGCCGGAGACTGAAATTGGGGGTGTTTGCAGATCGAGGTTGAAGATGATTTGGCAAAGGCATGACTTTTCTTGACTCGTTTGACTTTTATTAAGTGGGGGCTCAGACAAAATTACTACTTTTCTAAGCCCTTCCCCGCAAATACACACATTCCATAGGTCAAATGTGCAAATTTGTTTTACACATCTCAACCCTAACTTATCAAGGGTATTCTGCACTTTTTTGGACCTGCATTTGCATTTTGAACCTGCATATAAAATGCCCCAACGATTATTATACTGTCCACTTGACAAATCCTCGTTTTGATATTATAGTTTCACATTTGCATGTCAATCGCCCACATTATCTGATCATTCCAAATTTCCAACATGCATAGCCTTAAATCTACCTTGTGAAAAGGTTCCAACTGTTCTAAAGTACGTGGGAAGAAGCTGGAGCAAATTTTACAATGGGCACAATCTGGCCAAAGTGTTGGAGCTTAAGGGATGGAGAAAGTTTGCAGTTGACAATGAACTGAAGATTGGAGATTGCTGTGTGTTTGAGTTGATGAAGGCCAGCAGGAAGAAGATCGAGTTCAAAGTCGTTATTATCAAGACTGATCCATCTTACTGGCCGGGTAGAGTGTACGAGGGAGTGGTGGCACTGTTGATGAACCGATAACCCTGTAAGTGTAAATAGTATCATTTTTATGATCAGGTCTGAGGTCCTAGTATGACCTCAATAAATCCGAAGACGCCGTGTGCTTGATCAGGGCTGCTCTTTTGATAGAAAGACTGTCAAGACTACGATCATTTACTATCTGTGTACCAGAAATTCAAAGCCTAATTAAGGAGGAGAAGATCTTCAAATATGTTTTAAAAAAACTATTAAACTATACTTTCAAATCACTGAAGTTATAATGATTTAGACACATGAATAAAACAAGATGTATTTATTTGAAATTTGCTAGTTTAATTTCCCTCAAAAAAAAAATTTTAGTTTAATTAAGATTTTAGCAATTAGATATATTAAAATATTGAACTAATGACCCATGCACAGCAACTAAAATCAATAGCAATTAAATGATTTAACAACAAAATTTCAAAAAGAATTATCATTTTTTAAGGTAAAACCACCAAGGGTGGAGGGATATTATATTATGCATCCCCAAACATATGAATTGATAGTACAATAACTCCATAAAAGTGGAGGCGATGAGAAAGATAAGTAAGATTACAGGGAAATTTCTAGCGAAACTATTTATGCATCTAATGCAAGAATAGCATATCTAATCATAATCTAAAATAAAAAAAACAAAGAATACGTGTATAGAAAATAATAACAGTCGTAGTAACTTAACATAAGCTGCCTATAATACCAGACTAGTACATCAAGACTACAATCACTCTCCAATCTGTCTCATTAGACATTATTCAGATCCCCCTCGGAGCCAGTAAGAGACTATCCAGATTATTTTCACAGAATAAGGGCACTGACAAGTTTGTCTAACTGAACCAGGTTAGAGAACCAACCTGTACAGTTTACTAATCTAAATCTAAGGGGCGCCAAGTAGTCAGTATTCAATCTGACCCTGACTCGGATTTCTCCTAGCCTCATGTGATTCAAATCGGGAGCCAACAGAGTTTAACCGAACAAAGTACCCATTGAAAAAACTAAGAATCGGCAGACAAACAAACTTAAAATTTCTAATCTGTTATGTTTAACTTGTTAAAATACTACAACACAAATATGAGGAGGGATATTACCCTTAAATAAAATTGTATTATTATTGTTAATACTAACTAGCATGACTGTAACGCACGTTTTTGCGCGGTGTATTTGAAGTACTTTTGAATGTAATACTTATTGCCTATTGGTGATGTTATTCAAACAAAAACCTTACTTAGGTAATGAAATTGATAGCATGAAGAGAGAAAATTGCAATGAAATAAGATTATTAAGTTTATAATTCAATAAACACTTTAGTACATTTTAGTTTAAAGTATACCTGCTTATTTTTACAACGGTTTTTCATATGATTAGTCAATAACATACAATTCTTTTATATTTTGTGCAATCTGTAGGTAAGCTAATTAGGTAGAGTAAATGTACATGTCTGCCAAACCCAATATTTATCGAAGAAACAAATCATTTACTTTCATCATCCATTCGTACGTATTAGTAAATGTGATTGTTTATAGTTTTTTTCTCATTTACCCCCTTCTAATCATGTACATACGCTTGCACTTTCATTCCCCCCAAAATCCTTTACATATTTTTCCCTCCATCTATCTGTTTATATGTACTGCCGCTACAAACTATATACATGAATGGTGTCATTTCCTTCAAAACTTCATATATATTCCCTCCATGCTGAATATTCCCACACACAATTCAAAATGATTTACAAAATTCCAAACAAGTAGAATTACGAAATTCATTAACATCAATATAATAGTCTAAAAGCATACTATAAGAATTTGAAAGCTCTATCTAAAATTTAAGATAAAATATTGGATTCAAAATTACTACCATATTATCATTCGCCCTCTCGGGCGGCTAAGGTTGGCTACTACCTTCAACAATTCTTCTTTGGGACACAAATAGTATAATAATGGTCTGGTGTCCTGCACAACCTACAAGTTTTCACTTGTTTGGTATTCAACTCTTTTCTACCTCTTTAGCGTTTCTTCTTTGGACGGCCTTTTGTTTTCGATTTTGGTTGGCATCCAATTTCGATTGTACCAATATCCTCCATACCATTAGAATCTCTTGTTGAAATGATGATGAACCAATGTCATCCAAGCATTACGAATTCCTTCTTGAAATGAAGATGAGATAGGTTCGGGAATCCCTTCTTGAGATGAAGAAGAGATGGGTTCAAGAATTCTTTGACACCACCAAATGGGATAAATAGGCTGGAGGGATGGTAAATACATCTTTGTGTAGAAAAACACTTAAGATGTGACAACAAAGAATTCTCAAAAATTCGAAATGTTTGCACGAGCTTCATTCTTTTTATCCCACTAAACTATGTGCTTTTGAGTAAATTGTTTCATGAAAGCATTAATACTTTCAGATCTTCCTGTTTTTGACATCCCACCAAAACTGTCAATACAATCTTTTTTTTATAATCATCACAAAATTAATTATTATCAACAATAGTTTAGTAGCTAAGACCGTGGGATCAACAATACGGATCATATTTTGGCATCCAGTTCGATCAAGAAACTTAAAACATTACATGTAGTCAGAGCCATCGGCAAGATAAGCCCCATAGCTTCCAGCAGAAGCAGCAACAATAACAGGGGGTGTATTTGGTTGGAGAAAATTTTGAGAGTCTGGATTTTGTTTTAGAATTTAGAAAGTTTGGGTTTTTGTTTGGGATTTTGAGAGTCTGGTTTTGCAAAATCTTTGTTTGGTTGGGTTGGAATTTTATAAGTCTGAAACAAAATCTTTGATTGGATTTTAGAATTTTGCAAGTCTGGACTTTGGGGTCAAAAATATGAATTTATAAAACTGTGTGAACCAAACACAAATTTGAAATGCTTAACTTGCAAAATCTCAGTTTTCCAAAATTTCCGTCAACCAAACGCAGCCTCATCAAAATCATGGACTTGCAAAACTCACCAATTTGTTCAGCCTTTGAGAAATGTGTTTTCCGGTCACGGGCTGAGGAGGGCCACACCAAATGTGGTATCCCTTTACCTAGTACTAGTTTACGTGTGAGACTACTATTTATCATAGCACATGTTTTGGGAAATTTTCCTCTTTTTTGTGCACATAAATAAATTATGTACTAGTAAATAAGTATTTAAAAGGTAAAATATGTATGTATAGTTATTTAATTGTTTGAGTCATTAATTCTATTATGTTGTACTTTCACTCATTTACTAATTCTATTTATTTATTTATTTAAATATTGTAAATAAACTAATTGAGTTCAAAAGACAAACAAATGTTACAAACGCACAAACAATCTTGAAAACTATATAAGAGTCATTCGTCAACCATAAATTTATGATAGAACAAATGTCCTAATTAAGACTGTCTTGTAAATATTAATGCAGATGAACAAAAATAGTCAATTGAAAAACCAATTTCGGAGGATAGTTTATAGGATAGATTCTTACATGCATTTATCAGATGTCAATTCCAGTCATTAACTTTTACTGGAGGGTCTATATTATTAGATACATAGAAACCATCTTTTCTAATTGTCCAATAACATTTGGTTCCACAATAATCATACATTATACGATCGTCGAAAACAGCAAATGATCTTTGTTTGTCACCCCACCAGAAATGACAATAAAATTTTGTTTGCACAACACGATTATAATTAAAATACCAATACCACTCTTCTTGCGGACTTAAATTTTTATATCCTAAATCGTTGTCTCCAGACCAACAATGACCCCGTGTGCTCTCTGACAGTAAGTTCTTCACATGAACTTCGGAGTTGTGTTTCTTGCCGATAACATAATCAAAGGTCAATAGAAAAGATATAAATTAGATAATATAAACCATACTACCTTCACTAGTCATTTTGAACTTCACATAGTCCTAAACTTATTTTCTGTTTTTTATTTATAATATAGGTAGGAATATTAAAAGTCAACAAAGTTTTTAATGCCAACAAATTAATAGAGTATTTAATGACATTGACTATAATCGTGACATAAAAATTCATCTCAATAAAATTATTTACACCTATTTAATTTCAAAGTTTAAAGAGTTTTAGTAAAAGAATATAGTACAAAAATGAGGGATCTTGAATGTTACCCTCATATAAAATTGTATTATTATTGCTAATACTATTTTAATATGATTGGTATGGGTATATCACGCAATGTGCAATTTTATTAATTAATAAATCAAAAAATATTCAAAATATAAAAAGAAAAATATAAAATTATAATCAAAACCAAAGAAATTAAACCCAAAGAGTCCATGAAACCGAACTAAATTTATAATAGAACTTAGACTATTATACAGGGGTACGCATGTCTTTAATTCAAGAATTAAATTACATGAATATAAGAAAATAAATTACCGCCCTTTTTAAAAATTATGTGAAAGTTACACCCCACTATTAAATTATGAAACTTATACCATTATACCACTCTTAATCAAAATTTTCACTAGTTAAAAACCCAGAAGAAAGCCTGAAAATATGTTGCAAATGTTTCTAAAGTTTCTAAAGGTGAGCATTCATTTTTATTTGTTTTTGAACGATTTCCAATTTGCTAAAATAAAAATTAGTTTATTCTTTAAAAAACTTTTAAATTTTAAAAATAAAAACTCTTTCTAAACAAAATTTATTTTTTACGAATAGTTTCTGAAAAGAGTCGTTTCCTGCACTCTTCATCATTCTCACTCTCTTGAAAAAATCGACTCCAGCGAATTATTCTCAAAAGAAATATGAATGAGTAAACATTCTGCATTCTTCCCGTGGTTGTCCCTTTTAACAAATAAGATACTTCCGTCAGAGATCATTTAGTGGAAGAGATTATACTTAATTTTAATATGCAAACTTTCAACGCGATAGGAAGTTGTGGATGTGATTAAATTTTAGACAGTTGCTGGTGCAGTTGGATCTTTGATTGGAATTGCTGTGGTGGATTCTTTAGTAGCAGGGGGTTGCTGCGAGTGCAGATTCTGCTCGTTCTTTAGTGGCACCGATGGTGGCGAATTCTTCGCATTCTTCTCCAGTTGTGTAGGAGTGGCGATACAAGCCTGAAGACTCTTCAAATCTTGTCTCACATAAGGAAGGATGGACATTTGCTCATGGGTCATCATCATTGATGAATGTCGAAATCTTGCTCTTGATACCAAATTGATGATACTTTACGTGCGTCAATAAAAAGGAACTTAGAACAATATAACTATTTTTAAATTCATGGCAATCTCACTTTCAAAAAAAAAGGGTTCAAACCCAAATCTCTAAATTTTATATAATGTTGATATCTCTCTGGGTCTAATTCTTCCACGAGGGTTACAACATATAAGTTATAACTAATAAAATAAATCTAATTCCTTTCAAAAAAAATAAAAAAATAAATCTAATTAGGAATCAATAATGTCATAATTCTATTTTAAAACTAACCGGAAAATAAAAATATTTCTTAAAATAAAAACCCTTTCTAAACTACTCCCTCCTTGCCCAGCTCAAACTACACATATCTCTGTTCATTTATTCAAAATTTAGTATTTTTAATGTTCAAATTGAAGTAGCATTATCAATCAAAATGATCATATGAGATATTGTTGATTTGTTCTAACGTGTATTTTAACCGAACATTCAGTCACCCACCTTCTATTCAATACTGTTACGGTGGTTTCTCTCAAATACCACGTTCACACATGTCAGCGGGGTTCTTCTCTCCTATCGCTCTTCTACTTTCCTACCGCTCTTCTCCAATTTTTCTCTCCTAGGTGACTCTTTTGATTTCGATTCCATTTTTTAAAACTTGTGCTTTCGGGGGTTTGATTAGTGTTTTGATTTTCTGTGGTGGTGCTCTTGTAGCGGCGAAAAGTTGGGGTTTAATTAGTAGTTTTGGGTTTGCAGTGGAAAGTGGCTACGGCGGCCGTGCACCTGCAATTATCAGCTTTAATTCATTATCACCCACTACCAGGTTCTCTGCAAAAACCGAGCTTATGGCTGATCACAAATAGCGCACTTGACTTTGTTTGGTTATCTGAAGTATATATTGCTTCTTTTGTTTTTGTTTATTTTGTTCATGCCTTCTGAGATTCACATTATTTTGATGCGTCGAGGTCCAGGATTCAAAGGTGTTCGTTTTCTTATTTAGTAGTATGAATTTGGTGCTTTTGACTGTGCTTAGTACAAATTTTGGTTTATGAATTTGGATGGACTAAAAAGCATGACAATAATTCTTAGATGCATTGTTGCTTTACCGATTTTACTGAGCAAATTCTTTTTTTTTTGTTGTTCTACTCGTATGGACTGAAAAACATGTACAGAGTGATTGTATTAAGCGGTTGTATATTAAAGTTGTTGCTTTGAATTGGCTTGCTTTTGTTATTGCAGTTTAAATGGTATATGAGGTGACCTGACTGGAGTTTAGTTTTTAGGTATGTGTAAATGGTGGACAGAAAAAGGGCCCTTATCAGCAGACTGTTACAGTATGTTGTTGTGCATAGAGTTTTGGGCATAGCTTTTGATGAAATTGTCATCAGGTGCACCGTTCAAGGGAAACCCTATTTGGTATGACTAACAGTCTTCAGCTTGATGTTTATATGAGATTGATTTCGTTACTGCTTCTTTATTATCATGTATTGTTCATATACATTTTCTTTCTTTTGTTTTCCAAAGCTACATTTTGGAGTTGGGGGAGCTGCATCTGATTGTGGCCCTGTTTGGGAACTAGCTGTTAGCGGATTGTATTAGCTGTTTTGACTAGCTTTTTTGACTAGTTGTTGCATATGAGTGTTTGGTAAAAAGTAATAGCGGATAGCTGTTTTGTTGTGTTAAATGACGGAAAAGGACACCAGTTAATATAATTTATCATTTTCATTTTAGTGTGTGATCTCTTATTTTTTGAAGTATAGAAAATATCTCTATTACTTGTATTTTTATTTATATATTTAATTCATTGTGGTGATAATTATAGATTTATATAAAATAAGCTTATAGCTTAGTTAATCTATAATCTCTTATTTTGAATTATGAAAAAAATATGACTAGTACTTGTATTTTTATTTATTTGAGGTGTTTTTATTGATATATAAAAAGAATTAAAATTCTTTACCTAATTTGATTAAAAGAATAAATCAATGCATAGAAATTAAATTCTTAAAGGATAAAGATGAATCTTTTAATTTATAATGCTTAAAAGAAGAAAACAAAAATTTGTCATAGAAAAAATGCTAAAGGATGAAGATGAATCCTTTTATTTATAATGGTTAAAAGATAAATGAATATACTTATGCTTAACGGGATAAAAAGGAGTATTGCGCTTAGTTTTAAATGTTAAAAGATTGCGTTCTTATTGTTGTTAATCCCCGACGATTAGGAAAATTTTAGAAAGGATAAAAATGAGATTGGAAGTATAAACGCTCCTATTTCTAGTGTTTCGAAAATTAGCGTTTTCTTAAAAACAGCTCAATGAAAAACTCTCTTCACCAAACACAATTAATAGAGGTTTGATTGGTCAAAATTTATTTTTGACAAAAAATACAAAACGCTCCTCCAAAACGCTGCTGCCAAACGGGACCTGTGTGTGCGCGCGCACGTGTTAGTTCCCCCTTTTTCTGATTATTGCTATAATTATAATTTATAGTAGTAGGAGAAAAATCTCTGAAGGTTTATCTTAGTTTTTCTTAATGTTTTGTCTTCTGAGTGTGTGTTTCAGACTTTTGTTGAGTAATGAGTTTTCTTTCTACAGGAAGGTGATGACAGAACTCAAGGAGTTTGTAATTTTAATTTCAATACATCCCATGATGGAGATTATATGGCAATAGCTTCATGCATAACCTGAAATCCTACATAGAAGAAGGTGGTTATAGCGAGTTGAAGTATTCTTTCAAGTCTTATTCTGGTATAAACTTGTAGAGAGAGAGAGAGAGAGAGAGAGAGACTGTATAGAGAGAAAAAGAACAGGAGCTTATGATAGGGAGGCAAGATTGAAATCAAGAGGATCGAGAACTCGAGGAACATGCAGGTGACCTACTTAACGCGGAGAACTGGGATCATTAAGAAGGCCAAGGAGATCACTGTTTTGTGCGATACTAAGGTTTCCCTCGTCATCTTTGGGGTTTAGGGTTTCCCTCTTCATCTTTGGCATTTCTGGGAAGATGCATAGAGTGCATCAGCCCTTCAACAAAGTAAGCTCTTTTTTTCTGGGTTTATTTTCTTGTATATTTGAGCATTAATCTAGGATTTGTATTACTGTTCTTGAAACTTGTTTGATATGCTGGATGCTTACCAGAGATCTACTAGGAAGAAGCTGTGGGATGCTAAGCATGGAAGAAGAGGAGCTACTATATTGCTGGAAAGATGGAAGAAGAGGGAGCTTTGATGGTTAAAACAAATAGATAATACTCCATTAAAACACTTTTAACTTGCCTTCCATCCGAGTACTCAAAGATATAAGGTACTGTTGGAGTTGTTGAAATAACGAGTGCTGCATGTTCCTATTACAAACATCACAATACATGTAAATAAGTAATTAGTAATTGTTCTAGCTAATGTGTAACAATTTCACTACAACCTTTTTAATCGCTTCTTTTGCTTAGTAATAGTTACATTTTTCATTTTCTTCTGAACCGGCTCTAACTGCAATTACTTATAATTTTACAGAGAATGAGTAGGAGTAGGATTCCGGCTTTGTTCTCTTCTTCTTCTTCTTCTTCTTCTTCCTGTTGTCATTCATCTCCTGCTGCAATTCTTAAAGGTATGTCATTCATTCTGTATTGAGGACAGTACTTTGTGTTGTGAAATCGGTGCAGTTTAATTGTACCTCTCTCACTTTAAGGAGTGCAGTAAACTATTACCTTATTGGTAGTCAAGGTTTTACCAGGAATTTGAGGTAACGGGGGCTTGGGCATCTTTGTTTTCTCAACCATGATAGCTTGGGTATTAAGGATTAAGCCGGCAACAAAGACAACATCTTGCTTGGGTATTAAAGATCATTCTGGACTTGCCCGAGCTGCTGCATCTTGTTTCTGCACTTCCTCTGTGTTTGGATTCAGGTGGGTTTTTTTCTTTCTTTTTCTTACATATTCTATGTTTTTGTATGAATCAAAATAATTTATTTGGAATATGTAGGTGCACCAATTGCTCAAAATGGTTCATTGGCTTTCTGCCCTTCTTATAATGGGACATCATGTTGCAATTCTGCGGATGGTTTGTAGGGATATTTTACTCTTTTTTTATGGCAAATAGTTACTTACATGTTACTTCCCGCTTCTCTTCTCTTGTACATTGATTCCATCAGGTTTTCTACTCCCATCAGAGGTGAATTCAGTTGTTGCTGGAAAGTGAAATCTCAGCTTTTCAAAGATGTGTTGTTCAACAGTTAAACTTAATAAGAACATTGTAGTTTGTTCCTAAGTTTGAAAGTTTGTAGCTGTATCTTATCAGATACAACATACTTTTTACTCTATTATATTAAATTTGCCGTGTTATGCACGACGGGCATTAAAACTAATTTCACTTAAGCAAGGATGGACATTTGCTCATGGGTCATCATCATTGATGAATGTCGAAATCTTACTCTTGATACCAAATTGATGATCCTTTACGTGCGTCAATAAAAAGGAACTTAGAACAACATAAATATTTTTAAATTCATGGCAATCTCACTTTCAAAAAAAAATAAGGGTTCAAACCCAAATCTCTAAATTTTATATAATATTGATATCTCTCTGGGTCTAATTCTTCCACGAGGGTTACAACATATAAGTGATATAACTAATAAAATAAATCTAATTAGGAAAACAAGAATATCATAATTCTATTTTAAAACTTACCGAAAAATTAAAATATTTCTTAAAATAAAAACCCTTTCTAAACTACTCCTTCCTTGCCCGCTCAAATTACACATATCCCTATTCATTTATTCAAAATTTAGTATTTTTAATGTTCAAATTGAAGTAGCATTATCAATCAAAATGATCATATGAGATATTGTTGATTTGTTGTAACGTGTATTTTCCTAAATATCAAAATTTCATCATACATAACTACATACAAATAATGATATTAACGGTCAAAAATATTGATGGTCAATCTAAAAAAATCTAATTGTGCAGTTTGAGCCGGAATTGAGGGAGTAATATTTACTTGTCCCGAATAGTCTCGGATATAGTTATTCCCATTCTTCATCACCATGTTCTCCTAAGTTTATATCTTGCTGAACTAAACTGAATTGAGTTGAATTAGATTTAAATAAATTTAAGAATTAAGTGTTTCATATAATCGCTAAAAAGTATCAAAATGTATTGTGCCCACTTGATAAAAAGTGCTTGGTTCAAGTGTTTGGTTAATGGCCTTGAAAGTAAAATTTGTATGTTTCATGACCTTTGGTAAATAAGAAAAGACCAAAATTACCTCAAACATAAATCGATGGAAGTTAAGTAAACCCTGACTTTGGGTGAAAATATCTACATTGCTTTTTTTAAAGGCAAACGCAAAAAAATTCGTTTCATTCTCTTGAAAAACGTCAAGAATCGTTTGATATGAGAAACGTTGGGGGAAGATCCCAAGAAGTGGACGGAACATAACTATATTTAGCAAAGCGATCAACCATGTGCGCTTGAACATTATCAGTCAGAGGGACCCAAAACGGCATCAGAAATCCACCGTGGTGTAATAAATGCCTAATATCATCAACGATCGCAGTTATCTCCATCGAGCAAGGAACATCACCTTGGACCATCTGTATAAGGCTCAAAGAGTCACCCACCAAGATCAACCATGATGGCAGACCTTGAGCGAGTATACTGCTGCCCATGTTTCCGCCATCAAAGGATCTGTAACGTCGTTCATTCTCTTTGCCAGCGCTTTGATAGCCACAAGACCCAGCCCTCAACCTACGCAAATTACCTACTTGCTTGAGATCTCATATTTTCTTTTAAAAACGGGGCCTCATTTTTAGGAAGGTTATAGTATAAAAATATGGATATTTTGTAATTATGCTATTCTTACTAATATTAAGTCCGATTTTAAATGTGTAAATTTGGGAATATGATATATTAACATGTTTGTTTGTTTTTTTCCGAATGAATTAACATGTTTGTTACCTTTTGAACAAATAAAGTACCTTTTGAGATAATAGGCCCAAAACGTAAGTTGGTTCTAGTAGAGGAGGAAGAAAATGTTGATGAGAATGCACGAAGGAAGACAAGAGGAAATGGTGATGAGAAAACAAAATATACAGCAACTCCTACCTTGGCAGGTTCGAGCGAAGATGAGGCAGATGCGGATACTCCGCCCTGCCAGGGCCAATAAATATACTAAGTTGGAACTGTCGCGGGCTGGTGAGAGTTCAGGCAGTTCGGGAACTGCGCATGTTGATGCGCCTGAAGAAACCAGACATTGTATGTTATGTGAGACAAAGAGTTCGGTAGATTGAATAGATGCTCTGAAACCATATTTCAACTTAGATGGTTATTGTGTTGCTTCGCAAAGTCGTCATGGTAACTCTGGCGGGCTTGCTTTGTTATGGGGAAAAAACAAAAACATAGAAGTAGTTTTGAATTGTTCTTCCAGTCATTTCATAAATGTTTTTGCTAATGTTGGGGATAATAAGATCCGTATTACTGGTATTTATGGTCAGCCAGAGGTGCAGCTTCGCCGAAGGTGGTGGGAAGAATTCCAGCGTCTGGGAGACGAGCAGGAGACTCTGTGGCTGTGTGTGGGAGACTTTGATGAAGTCATGTCCCAGGATGAATTTGTTGGGATTAGATCGAGGTCAGAATGGCAAATAGATTGCTTCAAGCGAGCATTGGACTATTGTGGCCTCTTTGACATGGGATACTCAGGTCCTGTATTTACGTGGCTAAAGAACTCCGCAGCTCCAAACACTACAAACGGTCGTTTAGATCGAGCTACTTGGAACCACTTGTTACATGATCTCTACCCAAGGTCTACGGTTATGAATGTGCATACCATGTATTCTGACCATCTCTGTGTTTTGATGAGACTAAGCTCAAAGGATCCCTCGGCCAGAAACTTCAGGAGGAGAAAGAGGTTTTGTTTTGAAGAAAAATGGATAAAATCAAAGGATTGTGAACGGATGATTCAAGAATCCTGGGACAGCAGCACCGCGCCTCTTCTTGACAAGTTGTAGACTTGCTCGCTTGGTCTTCTAAGATGGAGTAAGAACTCATTCCCGAATGTCCCTAAAAGAATGACTGAGGTGGAAAAGGAAGTTCAACGGCTGTCAATCGGGACGATTACTGAGGAAGTGAAAGCCAGAATTACAGGATTGAAGGCGGAACATGAGCTCTTACAGGAGGCGGATTGTATTCAATGGAAACAACGAGCAAAAAAACATTGGTACAAGGAGGGAGATAGAAATACTAAATTCTTCCATCGGTTCGCTTCTAAGAGGAAAGCGGTTAACAGAATATAGGGCCTAAAGGAAGGATGAACAAAGCATGGACAAAATTTTGTTGAATTACTTTGGTGGACTTTTCTCGTCATCGGATCCGCAGGAGGAAATAATGAAGGAGGTGCTTTCATGGTTCCAGCCTAGGGTTACGGCAGAAATGACGGCAGACCTTTCTAAACCATACAGAGCAGAGGAGGTTGCTCGTGCGGTTAAACAGATGCATCCTTACAAGTCACCAGGACCAGATGGTATGAGCCCTGTCTTTTATCAAAAATTTTGGCATATCGTTAGACGTGATGTTACTGCTTTTGTGCTGAATTTGCTAAATACTGGAGTCTTTAATTCTACGGTTAATTACACACACATTATGTTAATACCAAAGGTTAAGAAACCTGCTACTATTACCCAGTTTAGGCCAATTAGTTTATGCAATGTGGTCTATAGAGTAGCATCGAAGGTGGTGTCAAACAGGTTACGGAGGATTATGCCGAATATTATTTCAGAATCGCAGTCAGTTTTTGTCCCTGGGAGGTTAATTACTGACAACATCCTGATCGCTCAAGAATTCCATCACAGTATGAAGAAGAGGACACAGGGGTCGGTGGTAAACATGAGCATTAAGTCGGATATGAGTAAGGCATTCGACAGACTTGAGTGGAGCTTTATTTGTGCTACTCTGACACAGTTTGGTTTCCCAGATGATTTTGTGAAACTCATCAAGTCGTGTATCAGCTCAGTATCCTTCTCCTTCATTTTAAATGGAGGGGAGCTAGGCATGTTGAAACCTGGCAGAGGTGTCAGGCAGGGGGGTCCTCTATCACCGTACCTGTTTATAATGTGCTCCGATATATTTTCGCAAATCCTAACTGACATGCAGAGGGTACAACGATTGAAAGGTATTGGAGCCACTGCTTATGGGCCAAAATTATCGCATCTTTTCTTTGCAGATGATACCTTGCTATTTGGAGAGGCCACAGAATCCGAAGCGGAAAATATGCAATGGGCTATCTCCCTTTATGAGAGCATATCGGGTAAAAAAATAAACCCTGATAAGTCCGGTATTGTCTTTAGTCCTAACACGACTACCCAGCTGAGAAGAAGAATTTGTGCACTCTTGAAAGCTCCAGAAGTAGAGTCTCATGGATCGTATCTTGGATTACCATCAGAGATTGGGGGAAGCAAGAATGAGGTTTTTCAGCCGCTTAAATACAAAGTTCGGAAACGGATTGATGGATGGTCGGAGAAATACTTGTCGAAGACTGGTAAGGAAGTTTTACTGAAATCTGTGATACAAGAAATCCCATGTTATTCGATGCAATGTTTTGAGATTTCAGGAAAGGTGCTGGATGATATTGAGTCTCTGATGAAGAACTTTTGGTGGGGTGATTCCGAGACAAAGAAGAAAATCCATTGGGCAGACTGGAAAAGGTCGACGAAGGGGAAAACGTATGGTGGTCTAGGGTTTAGAGATCTTCATGCAATGAATCTAACGCTAGTTGGAAAACAAGCATGGCGTTTTCTTACTGAGCCACATTCTTTGGTCTCTAGAGTTTTTGCGGATAAATACTATCCGAGAGCCAGCATTATGGAGGTGTATCCAGAACCTGGCGTATCATGGGCGTGGAGGAATATACTGAAGGGTGTAGAAGTTGTTCGACAGGGAGCCAGGAAGCAAATCCGCTCTGGTTTGAATACGAGAATATGTTATGACCCCTGACTGCCAGGAGGAGAAAATTTCAGAGTTCAATATCTTGATGTTATTCCCAGCCATATACACTTCGTGGCCGATATAATTGATCAGACTACCGGATGGTGGAATATGGACTTGTTGCACCGGTACTTTCATATAGATGATGTGGATCATATTCTCAAGATTAAACTGGCAAATTGTGAGGGCTTGGATCATTGGCACTGGCACCATACAACCACTGGAAAGTTTATGGTAAGATCGGCGTATCATATGCTTAGAGAGAGTCAGTCTTAGAGTACTCAGCAACTGCAGAATGATCGAGATACGGAGAAATGGTTTTGGACCAGATTTTGGAAGTTCAAGATTCCTCAGAGATCAAAACATTTTTCCTGGCAGTTTCAGACACTCTCCCAACCATCTCTAACCGGAGAGCTAAAACTTTAAGTATTCCATTGGCATGTCCATTCTTCCAAATAGAAGATGGATCTTCTGCACACTTATTTTTTGAGTGTGAGTTTGCCAATAGACTATGGGAGACAGCGGGTTTATCACTCCATATTGGGCGCTCGAGATGCCAGAGGGGCGAGAATTGTTTCAGACGCTTGCTCACACAGTCGGAGGATGAAACAGCGGAGCTCATCCTCATGCTAAGTGATGCTATATGGCTGCAACAAAATAATCGAACGTTCACGGATCAGAGAGCAGAAGAGGAATTTTTAGCTGTGTCTATGAGCAGAAACCTTCAACAGTTTCATGAAGCAATTGGCTGGCCAGAACGCGTCTCGGCCGACCTTGAGGAAGCCTCCTTACTGAAGCCAATACCAAGCGGTCCTCTGATCACATTTGATGCAGGTATAAAGGATGGATGTGCGGGTTTAGTAGATGTTGCAGTGGACGCAAATGACAGTTCATTAAAACCATGACTATGAAATGCTCGGGTGTTTCGGATCCCGTATTCGCAGAAGCGATGGGCTTGGAACTAGCGCTAGATTTGGCGGCGGAAGAAAACCTTCGAGAGCCTTCTTTAGCAGACGACTGCCTGGTAATAATCAGAGCAATTCGAGAGCTTGATCAACCCCACGTTGAGTGTGCAGAACTGATAGATAGGCTAAGACGGAAGTTGGAAATTCTTGGAATGAAATTCCTTGCTGGATACCTAGATTAAAGAACAACATGGCTCACCAACTAGCTTCTCATGCAAAGATTGGTGTGATTGCTAGAATAACTTGGGATTATATGCCCGCTTTTGCTTTATCAAACGATTCTGGACGTTTTCCGGAGGTTTCAAATAAGATTTTTATTTTTCATAAAACAAATAAAGTACATAAATAAATGTGATAATATTTTAGAAAAATTTAATAACATTTATATTTAAAATTTTTAAGGGGCTCAATTTTTAAATTTCGCTTAAGCTCACTATATTCCCAGTATTGGCACTCAGAGCCACAATTCCTAAACCAACGCCACTCAACATGATACCCGCGTCAAAATATACAGTAGGTGTATGTAAGGGTGGCCTCAACAGTGCTGAGTCAATAACATCAATAAGAACATCGTGGTAGCCGAGTCATTATCCATTAACAATTGGTGAAACCATAGCTCACCACAACTCTGCTCTGAGGCCTCAAGTTGACCTCATAAACCAGCAGTGGTGTAAACTTGCCGAGCATACGGGCATCGGAAAAACAAGTGTGCCATAGTTTAATCATCTCTCCACTCAAAGGACAAGCTTCCGAGGCATGTAGTGTTCTCTCCGAAAATTTTCGATGGTCGGTAAAGAATCAGTAGCAAAACGCCATGCGAAATGTAGTGCTCGATTGGGTACCTTGAGTTTCCAAAAGCTCGTATCACCAGGCATAGTAGGCGGCACATGGTTTTACAACAAGTACTGTGGTTGCTCAACTAGTGCATGATATAGCGATCTGACTGTAAACTTTCCACTGCTAGTAAAATGCCAACACCACTGATCCACCCCACCAGAACCATGTAAAGGAATTGTCCGAATCATATCCACATCAGCAGGATCAAAATAAGATGAAAGCAAATCCATGCGCCACCCTCCTGTATCATAATCAATCAAATCACTCAAAACACTAAGTGGTCTTGAATGAGTCCGGGATCACGAACATAAAAGCCCTGACTATTAGGAAGCCAAAGATCATAACAAATGCTATTATTTGACCCAGAGCCATTATCAATGAAAAACATACACGTGTAGTCTAATCGCAGGATATAAATAGACATTCATTACATCAAAATAAGTATTTTCCCGCGCTTTTCGAGTTACATTTTTGAATTTACATAGCTTGATTAAATATTTTCCAAAATTTATCAACACACTTACATTCATTCGATTGTATTATCCAGAAGCACCCTTACTAGAGTGTTTCAGGCGTTTATTATACCATAACAGGCGGTTGAAACTATTTCTATACTATTTATCACTCTCACTGGCGCACCTTTTTCAGCAACATATTTTACCCATAGCACAATATGTATGTCACTATAGGCTATATAGCACATATTGATGTAATTTTAGTGGAAAAATGAGAAGGGAAAATCAAAATTGTGGCAAAAAAGTTGAACTAGTGTGGACCGCGAAGCAGGTGATCAGTGCCTGTTTTCCGGAGTGGGGGGAAACTGGGAAATACTAGAAACTGAACCGCTCAAGGACTCCAACCAACCGTTAACCAACAGTCGTCATTAGTCATGTCACTAGACAACAAACGCATCAATTAAGAGCAACAAGTTGAAACATCGGTGAATTCACACTAATAATCCTTTAAAACCTCGTATCGCTTGGTGATAGAGACCAGCGGCGCAGAAGTACGAGGAGGGCGAAAAAAAGAGAGGAGTTTTTATCGCCCTTTTTGATCGAGAAATCGGTGGTTCGAAATGGCTTGTTCCAGTGCATCGGAAGCAAAGAATTACGGTTTGCTGAAAGATCTTCGGGTGGAATCGAAGGTTTCCGATGAAAGGTCTTTGTGCTTCTCCTTCTGGCTTTACCTCACAAGGGCTGGTCCTTTTCCGGCCATAATTCTCTACCAGGTGGTTCTGTTTTCCTTTTATCATCATTGAAGTTGTGTGTTTTGCTCTAAATCATTGGACAAATTAAAGCCTTGTATGAAATCTGTGAGCGTGGTGGTGTGTGAGTGGTGAAATGTGCGTCCTTTTGAGATTGTTGGTGATCTATGCGTGTTTTATGTGGAAGATTGAATTTTTATTTACTTGTTATACATCATTGGTGTTCCAGTTGAAATGTACATGATTCATTGCTTGGTTTGCCTTTTCTGATTTGAGGCTCTGTGTATGCCTGAGTTTTGAATGCATTTGTTGTAAATTTCATTTGTTGTATGATTTTTCAGCAAACACTAATTACCAGTCTAAAACGATGAGATATGGTTGTTTGATGCAGGAGGATCCTGATACAGGTGTTACCCTTCCATTTCTTGTGGTGAATCAAGCCAGGGAAATGATGTTATATCCAATCCCTTACTTGCACAAACAGGCATTTGCCAATTTAAACTCGCTACTAGAAGTCTCATGCTTGTCCATCTCTGCATATTTTCCTCTGGAAAAATGGGTTCATTTTGGATGCCAGGTGTGAATTTGTAGTTGTTTTTAGATCAGAATTGAACTGTCATTATGATGTTTTCCACTCTTGTTCAGGCCTCACCTAGCTTTCTACGGCTTCATATGAACGGGGAGATGGTTAGGGAGAAATGCTTTACTAATGTTCATAGTGATGGAGCATCAACAGATCTTACAAACAAAAGATTTTTACCTTGCATTGTTGGGAACAAAAATGGATGCCAGGGCTATGTTTACAGTCCAGAATTCTTTAATTCGACAGTAGCTACTGTCAGATCTCTCTATCTCAAGGTCTGCATTTTTTCGATTAATCAGTGTTAAGAGCTGACCTAATATTCATGATAAGCTTATTATATCTTCTCCATTTTATAACTTAACAGAAGGTTTTTCTTTTTCTTTTTCTTACAGGATCCACCACTTCAATTATCAATAGATAAATCAAGTGCTCGTCACATTGATGATGAAGTTAATGGTCTGTGGTACATTGTGGGAGGAAAGGTTTGATACTCTCTTATGCTTAACTTAACGCAGTTTTGTGGTTATTTTATTTTCAAAAGTCTAAGATTGAAATTGGGATGGGATGCAATACATAAGTTTGGCATTCTGTTTCTGTTGTTTTTACGAAATCAGAAAATATAAGTTTTGGTTATAAGATAATTCATTTTGTGCATATATACCATTATTTTTTGGACTGGTGTTTTTGAGTACTTGGGGTTCCTCTATTTTAGTTATTGAATATTTCCATGTTGCCTCTTTATAGTTAACTTGAAATATTGCTCCGCAGTGTATTTGTTCTGGCTCATTTGTGTGATTTTATTCTCTGTGGATGTGGATGCAGGGATCTTGTCGCAAAAAGTTTTCCTTGAATGTGCTTTTGTTGGATGCATTTGGCTACCCCGTTGACAAAGCAGTGGAGGTTAAATTTTACATAATTGCCTTTTGATATATGCTTTAGTTACCTTTCACCTTTTCTCATTCTTCTTTTTATTTTCTTAAGGTTGTTGCTTCACTTCTCTATGCTGATAGCCATGAACCTGTTCGAGTGACAAGTGATGGTGAAGCTCCACTTCTTGTGGTTTTGGATGGAACTGAACATGCTAGCTTTGATAAACCGAGCTTATTGGTTGATGGAACCGCTTCATTTGTACTTAAGATTTCTCAGGTTTGTAGTTGTTTTCTGCTCACTTCAATGCGCATTTGAGCACTCTGTTGGGCTGTCGATCTGTATCTCTATTTTCATCTTTAATTATGCCTTTAAAGGTTCAACCGAGGTTTTATAGTTTTTGAATGATATTTTAAGAAGAATCCAGTACTCATATATTTAAACAATGGACCATTTCAGATGAGGTTTAGAAACACACTTGATTGTGGCTATGATATTTTTGAAAGTAATTGCCCGTCTTTTCAGATCGCAAAGCTGTGATAGGTTTTCTTGTTGAAGTATTACTCGTATGCTTGTTTGTTTTCATTCTTGTAGAATGTTTTCTGTTCTTTGTACTTTCACTAACCTAATTTATCTCATCTTTTGATTGCCTCTTTTTCAGCTATCGTCCAAGTGCGATAATAGGTTGTTTCATATTAGGTTTCAAGTTCCAGCACTTGGAAGATATCCATTCCTGGAGGCATTTACTCTTCCAATCCGCTGTATTTCACGCACCCGAACTCCAAGGACGACTCCAGCGGCTAGGAGAAAGTTTACTCCCAAAGTGCACTATGTATGTCGGTCCCGGCTGGATAGTGGATCCTCAGAGATTTTACATGAGGTTGTACATGAAGCAAAACCAAGTGCATCATCTAAGCGGGTGAAAATGGGAAACCATAATCCAGTTTACCCGCTGAATGCATCTTTGGTACATGAAGCAGAACCGAGTTCATCATCTAAGCAGGTGAACGATAATCCAGTTTGCCCACTTAATACATCTTTGACACTTAAGAGAGCTGACCAAGAATGTATATCCGAAACCTACATCACTAAGAAGGTAGAGTCCAAGCCCTCTTCCCTATCTTATTTTTCTCCAGTATGCAGTTCAGCCTAAGTTAAGCTAGTCGGTTGCATTTTGTATACAACTCCTTTTTTATCCAAGAACTGTGTTACTATTTGCATTCCATGAACTAGGTTGGGAATGTGGATGAGCCAAGGTTGCAGAGGCATGCTAGATCAGACAACTTTTCATCTGGCTCGGAAACCAGTGAAATTACAAGATCAGATGTGAGGTTTACACCTCCTAAGACAAATAAACTTTCTGATGAGCTTGCTTTCAAGTACTGCTTTGCAAGCACATCAGAGAGGCTTCTTTTGCTGAAGGAAATTGCAATGTCTGTCAGGGAAGAAGAACTATTGGACTTCGCTGAACGGGTTTCTCTGTTCTCCGGCTGTGCCCAACTCATGTAAGCTGTTAATGCTACTCATTTTTGGGATTTATGTTTGCAAATACCAGAAATATTTCTAAACGTGAATTTTAACTTTTACGGAACAATGTTATTTAGAAGTGAAGAAGCGATTATCTGTCTCCTGTTTTTCCCATGGTAGACTCATAGCAATCTGTGATTTATTATTCTTTGCAGCAAAAGGACTTCAAGTTCACTAGTCACAATGTACAGAGAAAATCTGTTGTAGTTGATGTTTTTTATCCATTATTATAAAATGAATTTTGCGTAGACTTCAGGTTTCAGTTGCACAGTCAATTTGTTGTTACTCAAATATCTACTCACTTTAGCGAAAAGTACATGTTAGATTTAGATTCTCTTTATAACTCTTATGCAGCTTGCTTCTTGACATCGGTAATTGCATTATGCTTCAAAGCTGTTTTATAAAGAAGTTTCATGTTTTCTTCAGGCGGCCAATAAAGATTGCAAAGGGATTGATTACAAAGGGAATTGAGGCGTGGAATTCAATGTCATGTGGTACTGGTAGCAAGTATGTTGCTTGGGAGACCGTAGTTACATGGATGAACGAGTATTTCATGAAGATAACATGTTCTGATCGATCACTGACACAGCAGGTTTCTCACTCTCTCATACTCAGTTCCCAATCTTAATATTTCTGTTCAAATCTTCCCATTTTGATTGCAGAAATGCTAAAGAAACGCTTATTTGGATCCTATATTATAATCTGGCAGTTCCAATTCTGTTCTGTAACACTTAGCTTAATTTACAGAAAGTAAAGGTTGATGACATAGGATTATCAAATCAACTTAATGAAGTAGAGCTACAAATAGTTTCAGTCATTACTCAAGCTTCCATTTATCAACTAGTGCAATGATTTAGCTAAATTCTTTTTCATTGCCAGGATATGGAGATTGTTTGGAAAATATCTGGTTGTCTGGGGTTAGTATCTGAAGAAGATTTTGAAAGGATGTGGTTTTGGCTGTACCCGGTAGCATTTACGTTGGCACAGAAAGGTATGAATTTTCTGTGGAGTTCAGAGTCAACCAGATGGATAGAAGGGTTCATTACAAGAGTAGAAGCCGAGTCTTCCCTTCAAGGGCCAGGAGGTGTTGAAGATCCTGGAACTTTTTTACTGCGGTTTTCTACAACAAGGAGCTGGCCTCACCCGGATGCTGGCAGTCTTATCATCACACATGTTGGGAGTGATCGTGTCATCCATCACAACCTGCTGTCGCTCGAGTGTATCTCTAGGTAATGAATGCATTTTGCAGTGAAGTGAGCTTAATTCCAGTGCATAATTAGTTATAAAGCTAAAAGTAATTTTCTTCTCTGGTTTTTAGTTCCATGTCTGAGAAAGGCCTCGAGCATATGCTGATCAACGGCCCTGATCTTACAAAATTGGGAAGGCAAGATATTATCTCGTTTCTTTTGTAGTTAGAACTCAAGCAAGTATGACTAATATGTGATTTTGTATGCATTTTTAACATGCAGGGTTCGGAGAGCTCAGTAGACTGTTGTATTGTATCAAAGAAGCGAGATGGCAGGTTTGGGGTGCATGTATGGGTATATAAATGTGGCTGTCATCATCCGCGCCATGGTAAAGTCTTGAGAGTAAATCATACTGGTGTATCGAGTTAAAATATTTTAGGACGCAGATTCATTAGGCAAATGTTGTTGTGAAGTAAGCTTTGCTGAAGAGTCGGCCAATGTCTGTGTGTTGTGTGTTGTTTTTTTCCGGTAACAAGGCAATGTTGCTCAGTTTAGGCTGCAAAAGTCTTTAACTGTACAATATGCAATGTTTTCTGCCATTGGAACTAGAACTTGATCTTCCTTCAAAAAACATAATGTAATGTAACCTTACTCAATTTCATTTTCCTTTTTTTTTTGTGCAAACAGAAGTGGTAAAACACTCAAAACCATCTCTGAAGTTCTAATTTTATTTTTAAAAACCCCCTTTTTTAAGTGAATCAAATGATTGAAATGTTTACTATTCTTGGAGAAATTTTTTTGAAAACAAAAAATTTTCAGCTAAATTTTCACACCTATTAGAAAATACTTTAGTAAGATTCGATAGAATAGTGGAATTCTCCACATAGTACTCACAATTAGTACACACGACGATGCTAGCTTTTCGTTGCAATACATTAGTAATGAATTCTCACAAAATTTTTGAACAAAATTTAGACCAAAACTTTTCTCGATTTGAAAATATAGCGTGCATTGTTTTGCCTTCTTGAATTACATCTTTAGCCTTCTGAGTAGGTAAAATATATCCAATAAAATATGACTATCATATCAGAAATCACATATGCAATTGTTCAATTAAAATTGAAATTTGAAATCATAACAATGATATTGTCTGAATCACAATATATGCTATACTTTTGACAAAGAAATCTTACATATTTATAAAAAATGCATCAAGAATTTTCAGCTGAAAATATGATTAAGCCTTTTACATATCACTGTTTATTTAAATACCATTTATATACTAGTATTATCCAAAACTCCGAGGATATGTTCGGTAATTAATAAGAGTTGAGGACAAATGGTCAAATATTTCCTACCTCGTTTTCCCGCGCAAAATTAGGCAGTTTAAAACGAACGCAGAGGGGACCACTTGGGAGTTATTTTACCCGTCAAATCCAAGCTACCATTACTTTTTCACTCTGAGCAGTTATTTACCACCAGCGTCAATTGCAAGCTACAATTATTCTATCTAATCTGTAACTCCTCCACCAAACCCTAGCTCCAAAATTTACAGAGAATACTCTGCAAATGGCGGATAAAGGTCCTGAATGCTCAACTGTTTCCACTGGTAGCTCGGCGGCGGACGACAATGTCGAGGTCAAGCAAGAAGAACCCGAAGATCACGATGACCACCTTGTGGTTGAAACTGTATGTAATGTGCAGGATTTGGGGTTTGTTTATGAGTTTTCTGAATTGATGATAATGCGCGAAAGCTTGAGAGAACTTGGCTATGAGGTTGAACGCAAATCATGCAGAAGATTGAACGCTATTACAGCACTGAAGCAGCCGAGGTTTGTGTTCGTAAACTTGTTGAGAATGTCTGAGATGTGTTCTGTTGCATTCTGCAGATAAGCAACTGGCAGAAAGCAGGATTAGCCTGAGAGAGGATTCACCATTTAATTGTTGTTTTGTTTTGGTGGATGATTTGAATAATTTTTCTATGTGTTTATGAAGATTAGGACCAACTCTACTTTAATATGCACATTATTTCAACATTCACGTGTGGCTTTTGCTTAGGCAAGGAATTCAAAATGGATGCATTCAAGTTCATAATTGTGCAGATTTCCATAAAATGGAAAAGCAACTTTGAGGTATATAAATGACCAAGTATATTTCAGTGTAATGCACAAGTGACAAGTGTTGTTGGACTTTAACGCTGAGAAAGATAACAAACTCACATTCTTTCCATTGCTTTATTGAATAAGATTGCCACACTTGATAAATACTTACATGCCTGGATTTTGGTGCATTTGTGACAAAATACATAAACAAGTTATTGTCATTTTGAAGACATTGCCCTATCAAATAAGTTACTGTCATTCACTTTAGTTAGTTTAATTTAATTCAGCATATTTAAGTTTAGCTTATAGCATAAGTTTGAGAAAATAGATTTTATACTACGGATAAAATTAAGGGCTGGGACATATTCTCTCCATAATTTATTTAGTCAGAATTGAGTTGAAATGAAATACAAAACCTCTCTCTACCACAAAATTTCACGTGTTATTATCGTTATCCAGTGCCGATCCAAAAATTTTAAGGGACTGGAAAAAAAAACAATAAGACACCTACATTTTAAGTTGGTTGTAATTATGAGGCCCATTTCTGAATCATTTTCTGACTAATTATGTGCAATTTTTATTTTTCTAAAGTATAAATACGTACTGAATAGTGAATACACACAAAATTTATAAAAATTAGGTTTTTTTTCGGCCTGAAGTATTATAGTTACCCAATTCAACGTCTGGACCGGGCCTGTCCTTATCATCAATATATTAGTATAAATCATGATCAGCATGCACAATGTCTAATGTTAATCAAATGATATGAAAATTGTGATTGACAAAGTATGATAAAGTGTTTTCTTTTTTCATTATGTAAGATCAAAGGAGTAAAAGTATATGCTTAATTTGAAAGTTCAGATATGTATGAATCCCAAATTTAGTTAGTCGGTGGTCTGAACATTAATGCCAAAAAAGCAATTTCATTTGTCAAACAAAGTGAGAAGTTTGTGCAGAGATGATGAGTCAGCGCTGTATGATCACCACCTACCATTTTACATTTGTCAAAAGCATCACATGTTCACATGAAAATAAAGTCCCATTTTTTTCCTGTTTGATGAAACTGAAATAAAGCTCCCATCACTTCACAAATAATCCAGAGCCATTTCACATTTTACAGTTCATTTCCATGGGAAGCTCCAGTTTTCCAGCCCTTTTAGTCACAATATGTGTTCTTGCTTTTGTTGCATCCAAGATCATCATAGCCACCCTCTGCTACCGCCGATGGAAGCGTAAGCACACCATCATTCAAGAGAGCTTTTCAGGTACTTACAAGTTATAACTCGATAAAACGGTTGAAATGCAGAACGAGTCATTAGTCTGACAGGTCTTGTTTAAAAATGCAGGTGGGAAACTTGTGATGTTCAGATCACCAAAAGTCCAGGCTTTGAAGACAAGCTTGTTCTTGAACAAGACCATGAAGCTCAGCAACAAGGACATTATAGGATCAGGTGGCTATGGGACAGTTTACAAGCTGACCATCAATGAGTCTACTTCTTTTGCAGTGAAGAGGCTCAACAGGGTAAGCCCCGAGCAAGACCGCGGTTTTGAGAGGGAACTCGAGGCTATGGGGGACATCAAGCATAGGAATATTGTCACCCTCCATGGCTACTACTCTGCTGCTCACTATAACCTTCTTATCTATGAGCTCATGCCTGCTGGAAGCCTAGATGGCCTGCTTTATGGTATGCATTCATTTCCATCCTTTCTAATCAGTTCAGTTCAGTTTGATTTACAGAGATCTTTCGTGTAGTTTTTGTCTAAAGGGAATGATAAATATTTGGTGCTGGTAATAACAGGAAAATCTTCAAACAAGCTGGTTTTGGACTGGCCATCTAGGTACAAAATTGCCCTAGGATCTGCAAGAGGATTGGCATACCTTCATCATGACTGTATCCCACATATTATACACAGAGACATCAAAACAAGTAACATATTGCTGGATGAGAATCTTGAAGCTCGAATATCAGATTTCGGGTTAGCCACGTTGATGGATCCTGATAAAACTCATGCATCAACAGTAGTTGCTGGAACATTTGGGTACTTGGCTCCAGGTAAATTATGCTACATGGATGATTGTTTTATTATTTTTAATTTTTTCTTCACTGCAATTTTGAGCAGTTTTTTAAAACATATCCCCCTTCGCAGAATACTTTGACACTGGGAAAGCCACTCTAAAGGGTGATGTATATAGCTTTGGTGTAGTTTTACTAGAGCTTCTCACAGGGAAAAAGCCAACAAATGAAACATTTCTCGAGGAAGGAACCAAGCTTGTAACATGGGTAAGCTTTGGTTTCTCAGTGTGGCATTTTGATCTTTATGTTCTTATAACTGAGTGTTTTAGTTTCATTTTTATGTACTTTTTATGGTTAAAAACTATGCTGTTTCAGGTGAAGACAGTTGTGGAAGAGAAAAGAGAGGAATATGAAATAGACAGAAGTTTAGAAGATTTTCATGGCGAAGAGATTAGTCAGGCTTTCTACATTGCTCTAATGTGCCTTGATCCTGATCCGGCCAATCGGCCTACCATGTCAGAAGTAGTTAAGATGCTTGAGGATGTAAAATCTTATGAAGAATTTGGACCGGATCAATAAATTTTTTGTGTTATCAAAATGTGCACAACTTGTACAAAAATAAATGATAAGTCTTTACTTGAGAAATGCTGATAGTCCAGAACTCACTGAGGCCTTTAAGGTCGGAGAAACTGGATCACTTCCAAGAAACACATCAAAGAGAGCTGCTGCCACGTTTGGCGATTCAATTGTTGCGTCGACTGCAGAAGGCAACCCCCCACTCGAAACAGAAACCTAGAACACATTTTTGTTGGAATATAAACATCAAAACTAAGGAAACAGGTCAGAAAACATGCACAAAATTTAGCACACTTACAAGCATTTTGGTTGAGTCCAGCCAGGTTAGGAATATAGAAGTGCCCTTTGTAAGGGGTCTCCCTTCGAATATGCTTTGAAATGAAGAAAGCGCCACATCATCGACTGGAGTTGGAGCTTTGATTCTTGGAGAAATGGCTTCATCTAAAGCATCCCAGAAAGTTTTACCATCCACATCTCTAACCAAGATAATTTGCAAAGATTTCTCGAAAGGAGCTGCACTTGAAAAAATATTACTACCTGCACTTTTAAGGTACTAATGCTACAGATTCAATCTGAAAATTTACCCTGGAAAATTGTATTATAAAACGCAGAATCCTGTTGAAGTTCTGATGCAGGTTTTCCTTTCCAGGGATCCAGCTTAGGGAAGATTGACTGGTTCATGTATAGCCCTGCAGCATACACCTTTACTCCAATGATTGCAAAAACTTTTTCTCTGTATCCTAGAATTAATAGTGATAGACTTAAAATATCAGAAACTCCAACAAGAATAACTTGTTCTAAAAACCAGCAAATTGATACTACTGCATATTTTGTAGAACAAGAACTTACCAGTTCCTAGCAGTGACAGTGAACTAGGGCAGCCTAGAAGGCTTAATGATGTTTGAAACTTCACTTTGGTTTTGGGCTCCTCTGCATAATCTGTACATTCATCCAAAACATGAATTCATTCCCTAAAAATTTCAAACGCAATGTCTAATGATTAGTTGTTGTGCCCAACAATTCTAACTTCATATTTTTGGCAATTTCATTTCTCATTATAGTTAATCTTGAACTAAAGCAAAACATTCAGCATTCAACAAAAGGGACCTCATTTTACTGCTTCAAGAGCTTGAAAAATATACAAGAACAAGAATCTTGAAATGGGCATTGATCTACTAACCTGAAACAGATGAAGAGGCAGCTGCTCTGATAGAGAACTGAGTTTGGAGAAGATTAACTCTAACTTTCTGTTTATGGATAAAAAACAAGGGACTTGTTTTGGTGACTGGTGATTCTGTTCTTGGAATGCTGCATTTTGGAAGCCTGGTTGAAGGCAAAACTACTCCAACTAGAGCCATATTCTAAACTCTTCTCTTGTATAGAGCAGTTTGGCAATGGCGGCTATACACAATGGAGAAAGGGCAGGTACAAGTTAGATGTGAAATTATATACCATAGAGAAATGAAGATCATAAAGGTAGAGAACTGCATTCTACTCCTATTAACTTTGTAAATGTTTCTTGGTTCTTGATAAGGTAAACATCACTGGAAGGGCTCCATATTTGCATCTGAATGTGGGGGCAGGTCCCACATGAAAATAAATCAATTTCTAATTGGTAACCAAATAACTAATTCATGTTATTATGTTCACAAAAATCTTATAAAAAAGATGCTCACTAAAATCACTTAAACTAGTTTCATTTCATATCAAGTCATAGAACACAGTAATGATGCCATTACCTTTAAACGTGTTTTTTTTTTCATTTCTGAGTTATCCTAAGTTTATTTCTTGTTAAATAAAATTTTAAAAATGATATTAATAAATAGAATCAGTATAATTAAATTAATTTAAGAAATAAACAGATCAGTACAACTAAAATAATCCAAATTTTTATATCAAACTACATTTTTTAAACTGAACTGAACTATTATTAAATACACAAATAAGCTTAGGAAAACATGATATATTATTTTAATCTAGTAATGAACATTCATCTCCAATTCTCAATGAATAAAAATTTGCAATGGCAGGAATTGACAATTAAATGTAGAGTATATTTTCCCAATAGAAACTAACTCTATTGAAATATCTATTTAAAAACTCTAAGTTTAAAAACACATATATTTAAGTCTCAACTTTACAAAATCGTGTATTTATTACTCTTTATAAAGAGCATTTACAACTTTGTAAACTTGCACATTTGCAATCCTTTAAATTGTATCACGGTTTCCATATTCCGAAACTGCATTCCGATTTTCTTCTGCGTTGATTTATTTCATGTCTTTTTAACGAATCTAGATTTTGAATTTAAAATAAGTACTACAGCCAAACATCCGATCCTAGTTCATGATCTTCATATTTGTCCATTGATTTTCCATATCGGAATTGTGATTCCTGCTACAATTGCAACCTAACTAGTAAAAGATAAAGGGTAAAATCACACAACCGGCGGCGGTGAAGCATCCATGACATTCAAGGCTTGATTCAGATGAAAACTGAATAGTAGTGCTTCAAGATACTCTTTATGTGAAACCCATAAAGCTAATTTTAAGAATTAGAACTTAATTTTAGATCGCCCAAATTAGGGTTCACGAATGATAATTTGAGATACATTGGAATTGAGGATTCAGAGGGGTTACAAGTTAAAAGTTGTGACTGAAAAATGTTGAACGAAGGACATTCACCGGATTGATAGTAATCGGATGATGGGTGGCGACTATTTGTTTCAAGGAGTGGAGGTGAGTGTGGTGGGGGCAGCGTATTACGGTGGTGGGAAGATGATTGTGCGAACACAGTAAAGATCGAGAGTGTGGCTGGTAGATTTAAGGTAGTGAGGGTTAAAGGGTACTTTGTGATGCCAAAAATGGTGGTGGCAGATGGCAGTGAACGGATAATGGAAGTATGTGTCTTTGATGGCATGCATATTCAACTTTCTCTAGCAATCTGACACTTGCAAGAAGAAAACTAGTGGAAAAATAAATTTTAAAATCAAATTGTCCAAAATACCTTTTAAATAAAGTTTGAAGTTGATGATTTTTTTAAGGTAAAGGATTAATGGCCTAAAAATAACATGTTTTATAATGTTTAGGCTAAGTATGTTCATATATATAAAGTTGGGGCTTACATTTGTAAAGAAGTTAGATTATCTCTCTATAATATCATCAAACTCAAATGCTACATACAATTAAAGGATATTACAAGCCTATCACATCTAAATAGACATAAAGTCTAGGTCTAAAAATAACAAAAAACATTACATGGTATGGAATCCTTATCAATCCCCTATCGTGGTATGCTTGGGCCTATTTGAACATTTATACCTCATGCCATCGGTTGTGACAAGATAAAACATATATCAACGGCCGCATATATGATCCTCGTCCTATTCGAATTCATACCCTAGAGCAATTTAGATAATGCAAAAGGTTTTCACAGATGCCCCATCTAAATGGTTTAGTAAAAGGTTTTCAATTTGAAAATATCAATTAGAGTTATAAATGCAAATGATTACTTGAGATATTTTCTCTCTTTTCAAACAGTTGCAATCTGCTGGCACTCTAGAACTAAGAAAAGTAAGTTTCGTAGCATGCTTGAATGGTTAATGACAATGTGAAAAAATTATCCTATGACATAAGTTTGCTGTATTTGTTGTTATTTTTTCCTTGTGGTGATTTTGGACGTTATTCATGTAGGGATCTGGTCTAATGACACCACCTTCATCCAAGATTACATTTGAGGGCACTGTTACTTATGATGTCTCATGTACAGGTCTAGATGAGGCATTCATTCTATTTGTTCAACACAATAGGCATAGGCCTATGCCCCAGAAAGACCCGAATAAAGCTCCGAGTACCAGTAGACGACATCGACATACCCCTCGTGATCCTTCCACGGCCTATTTGCATGAAATCTCGACTATTACGTTGGACCTTGGAGAGGCAGGGGATTGGGAAGATGTGGGACAGAGGTTTGTTAACGCCTACAGAAATGCCATAGAAAAGATACACAAACTTGTGACTTGGTCTGACGAGAAAACATTTGGCGGTGTTCCATTTACTCGTTGGTTCGTGCCGGTGGACCAGTACTGTTTGATAACAATCAAGGGACTATGTTGAAGTATGGATGTGACCGTGTCTTTCCTAATGGAACATGAGAGTATGTACTTATTTTGATTCATATATGGTAATAAGTGGGTTCTTAAGGGGAAGCTAATGAAGAAATGCCTGGTTTTGACGTTACCTACTCCGGAAGAAGCCTGAGAGGAAACAAAGTCGGCAGACAGGTATAGTTGGCCGCGCTAGAAATTCTTAGTGGCCACGGTAATCCAAATTTAATTGAAGAGGCTTTCATAACCGTTTGTTATCACATCGTGAAAGGCACTCGCCTACGCGGCATCAATGACTTTGTCCAGGCTGCTTTATTAGCATAGGAACAAAACTTCATGGACGAGCCGTCTCTGGACGACCATCCTCGAATCACACGTGGAATTCACACATGGGGACAAGAGTCGACCCGTTTAATGTTGGGTGAAACTCTAAGGATTATTTTTTCTTAAGGGCGACGTGCTATATGGAGGATTTTTTTATCGAGCAATTATGACTGAAGGATGTTGATTGAAAGATCTTCACCGGATTAGGTGGTATTCGGATGATGGGTGACGACGATTTGATTTAAGGAGTGGAGGTGAGTGTGGTGGGGCAACAGACTAAGGTGGTTGGAAGGTGCTGGTGCGTACATAATAAAGACCGAGAGTGTGGCTGGTGGATTTAAGGTAGTGAGGGTTAAAGAGTGATTGTGATGCCAAAAGTGATGGTAGCGGATGGTAGTGATCGGATAGTGGAAGTAGGTGTCTCTAATGGCATGATATTCAACGTTCGCTTGCAAATCCGACACTTGGAAGAAGAAAATGAGTGGAAAAATAAACTTTAAAATCAAATTATCCAAAATACCCTTTTAAGGTTTGAAGTTGACAATTTTTATTTTTTTTTAAAATGTAAAAGATTAATGGCCTTAAAATAACACGTTTTATAATGTTTGGGCTAAGTATGTTCACATATATGAAGTTTGGGCTTACATTTGTACTTTAGAATTTATTTTTTAATCCCATCACAGTTGATAAGAGTTAACATTGTCTCTCAATAATATCATCAAACTCAAATGCTACAAACAATTAACGAATATTACAAGTCCGGATCATCAAAAGACATAAAGTCTAGGTCTAAAAATAACAAAAAATGTTCAAAATAAATTCATGGTATGGACTCCCTATCAATCCCCTACTGTGGTATGCTTGGGCCTATTTGAACATTTATACCTCATGCCATTGATTGTGACAAGATAAGACATATATCAACGGTCGCATATATGATTCTCGCCACATTGAAATTCATCAATTGAGATAATGCAAAAGATTTTCACATATGCCCCCATCTAAATGGTTTAGTAACAATTTAGAAATATCAATTAGAGCTAGAAATGAAAATGATTACTTAAGACAATTAGGGTGGTTGTGATGCTAAAAGTGGTGGTGCTAGATGGTAGTGATCAGATAGTGGAAGTGTTTCCGAGCGACATAAATTTTTAGCTTTCGCTGGCAGTTCGAAAATTGCTGGCATCTCCGACCAACCCCATGGTCCTGAAACTCAAAGTCTCAGCTAGATTAAAGGCAGCTTGTAGGTTAACATTTTTACCAGCATAAGATCAAGTATATGATGAACACGCCGAGCCCAGGTCCCAACTTTAAAGCTTACAAACAGAACCTATGTTACTGAGTGTCAATTGGAAATGAAATCACTGTGCTCATCGAGTAGTGATCAAGTTACATGTATTAATGGTTAATTACATGTGTTTGATTTGTATTAGAATCCGATATATTCCTTTGGTCGAGGAATTTGACTTGTATTATTTTATAGCAAAGTGTTGAGAAACTTTGCTATATATGTTTTAATTGTTGCATTTGCATATTGACTCACTGAGGATGAATTTACTATTCAGATTGAATTCTTCCCTCATTTTATCGCAACAATATGAGAAAAACATCAACGTCGAAAATATGTTATTTTGAATTTTACAACCTTTTGTTGCGATAATTGGCTCACGTTATTGCCATTTCATTATGTTTTGTTCGATTATTTGAGTAATTTGTATACGTATTTAGGAAGAAAATGCACCAACTTTACTCTAATATGCACATAGCTTCAAATTCAGGTGGTTCTTCATGTTTCTATGAAGAGATTACATTGAAACGTACTTGCAGGTCTATAATTAATTGGATTTGTTAAAATGGATAGTTGCGTGCATATGTATATTTCACAACACAATTTCCACTAGCTTATACTTCTTGATCATAAGTGTGCATTAACCTTATTATATATCTTATTAGCATATTTAGGTCAATTGAAATGAATTCAAATCGAATTAGTTAAGCTAAATTTATTAAATTATATTTTAATCAAATTGAAATGAAAAAGTAATGAATTGAACGTATAATCAGTATGACTGTACTAAGTTAAATTCATCAAGGTGTATATGTATTAAACTAATCTGAAATTTAGATAAAGTATTAATATATCGACTCATTAAAGATTTTCTGTCTTGATAATTTATCTAAACTTTTTTTTTCCGTTTCAATTCAATTAATTTTAGTTCAATTCAATTTGATATAATTTGATAAAGTTCATCTAGACTATTAACATATTTATACTTTAACTTTTACCTCTATTCAAATTTAACTTTGCTTAATTAATATATAAGTTGTTAGCTTGTTTCTTTTTCTATAACGTTTTTGAGTGTAATCATGCATGAACCTGGTAAATGATTAGTATAACTTTCACAAATGGAAACATTTGTAGTAAAAACTTTTTCCAGTATTCTTAACAGAATTTGTTTTTTAAAGCTTTTGGGTAAAAAGAATATGCATATTTGTAACAGAATTACAAATTACCGAAAGTGTAATTGCTGTAACACTCAATCAATAATCATAACTAGCAATCACCAATTCTATTTAAAGGCCTCATCAGAGCCCCTTCATGCATCTCTCACCAAAACAATCATATTTTTCATCATCATCATAGCAAACAATGGCCAAAGCTTCTTCTGCAACTCTTCTGTTCTTCATCCTGTTCTTCATTTCAGCAGGTTAATTTGCATCCTTAATCCCCCAGAAAATTCTTGCGTTTTTTCATGCAAAACCCTAATCACAAACTTGTTTTGTTTTTCTCCTGCATGCAGCTGGAAAGTTGGCTGGGGTGAATGCACAGAGAACGTGGTGTGTTACTAATCCTTCAGCAGATGAGAAAGTTCTGTCAAAGAATACGGAGTACGCATGTTCACAACCAGGAGTTTCGTGCGAGCCAATATCGGATGGAGGGCCTTGCTTCTATCCAGATACTGTCCAGAATCACGCTTCCGTCGCCATGAATTTATACTACCAAGCTTATGGCTCCGAAGTTGGCGACTCCGCTTGTTATTTTTCTGGCACTGGGCTCGTATCCAGCACCGATCCCAGTAAGTCTGAAAATCTTCATTCATTTACAGTGATGATTAATCCACTTGTTCTTTGATTTACTGTTGCAGGTTATGCTGACTGCAAGTATGAGTGATGATGGTACCACGGAGGAAATAAAGGGGCCATGTCTTCTTGATATATCTTGATGTAATATCTTAATAAATCACTCTATATATTTATGGACGCTTAGGTTTTTTGCTTCTGTTAATTATCCCTCTTCACAAAACACTAAATTTAATTCCTGCATGCGCAAATGTGTGTTATCGTATCCCAGCAGTTTCATAATTATAATATCGAAATGATTAATTTTCTATTGAATTTCTATTAATGATAAAATTAAAACTATTGAATTTCTATTCAGGTTTACACTCCAAATTAGTTCAACCGAAAATTCATTTTTTTAAGAGGTTAAAAGATTATAATAATTACGGGACTGGATCGAACTAATCTGATATCATATTAAACTTCATATGGGATCTTATTTATGAGAGCATGGGATCACTATCCAACATGATCGCAAAAACTCCAAACACAACCAAATTTGTTTGTACGCTATAAGAGATTAGTTCATATACTTCATTATCACCCCCTCTCTTCTTCTCATGCTGTGCCTGTATTATGGATTAAGAATTTTATGAGTGCATGAATGTAAATGCTTTTAGCGATAAATGGTATGTAGTGTTTTTCGAAAGGTGTTTTAGTGCGAAGGACCGATTAAGAATGCATGCATTTATTTAAATTGAAGCCTAAAAGCAATGAGTCCCTTCTCCTAATACTGTCTATATAAAATATTTCATTCGGCTCTTGCCTCTTGAATGATCATACGAACTATATAATAAATTAAATTTTTTAAAAAATTAAAACTGCCTAGTGGCAGGAGATGTTTATTAGACTCCCCAAACCTGATTAACATATCTCCGTAAAAGGATGCGAGAAGAGTACAATATCTCCATGAGAGGAGTCAAAGTGAAGAGTACAGGGAAAAAACTGTAGAATACAATGTATTCCCTATCTCTAATGCCAGTAATAGCATATCGAACATTTACAATTACAAGGGTATAAAATAATAGTCGCAGATAATAGCGCTTCTGACTAATTCAGGTCTAACTAGCCAACTGCATACTAACTACAGTACGGAGGACAAACTAACTCTGTAGTCCCATCTCAGTCTGTCTCGCTAAGTGATATGGCCCTCCCATGGCCGGTAATTAAGAGACATTCCGAGTTGATTCTACAGAGTCAAAGTGTCGTCAAGCTGCCTAACAGTACCAAACAGATGAATCAAGTGATAGCATCCATTTGTACAGTCTACAAATCTGAATTAGACAAAGACGTCGGAGAGTAAGTATTTAAACTATCTCGACTCGGATTTCTCTTATTTATCTTAGTTCAGATCGGAAACCAACAATGTTTAACCAAGCAAAAGGACCGGTTGGCTAAAACTAAGAGTTGGAAAACAGCAAGACCCTTCCAGTACTCTATCAAAAACATTCATTCAAGCACATTCCCTTTTATTTAAGTCTAAAAAATCTAGGAAAGCAGTAAATTTGTAAAAAATAAAAACATAAGTAGGAAACCAGTCGAAGAAGCAACAACCTGCTTATGAGGCTCGGCGGTGATGGCGCCGCCGCCGGCCGCGCGTAAGGAGGGTCACCGGCGCGTGCCCGACGCGTGTGGCTTCCTCCTCCGTCCGACGAGTAGCCGTTCTGCACATCGGCCTGCTTTCATCTAATTGGACCAATCGGCATGGAGAGGCGTTTTAGATCTGATAAAGAAAGCATGGTTGACCGGCGTCCAAAGGTCTGATCTTTCAGGTGAGGCCTCACCCAGAGATGATCAACCGACGGACGGCGCCTGCCGGAAAAAGCAATGTTCTAAAATTCCGATCGTAGTTGGTCGATGTCGATTGGAAACCCGGGTTTTGGGGTTAAAGAAGGGGTAGTAGGATTGTAAATAAGCTTTGGGGGAGGAGGACCGGCTCGGCCGGCGAGGGCGCCGGCGGTGGCCTCCTCCCCAGGGTGGAAAGTGGGTTCTGGGCGAGAGGAATTTGGGGGGCATATGAGCCAGTGTTATACTGTGATCATATGAATTTTTATTGGATGATCGTTTTAAAGTCATTAGCATTATGACTCAAAGTATTATGGCTTCCTAGTGCATGCGTGTTATTTCAACCATTTGAAGTGATTGCATTAGATAGATTAATATAGGGATTAAATGGTGTATAAAAGGAAATACATTTATATATGATCAAATCTATAGTATTAACACTCCCCTAAATTAAGCGTCGAATAAACCGAGATGATAAGTTTGAATCTAAAAAACTCAGATAAGGGTTTAGGAAGACCCCTGGTGGAAATGTTCACCAACTGCAACGACGTGGGAACATGACTAACACGGAACTTAATTAATTAGATGAAGCAACCAACTCACGAACAAAATGGTGGTCGATGTCGATATGCTTGGCCCGCTTATGAGCCACTAGATTTTGAGCTAAGAAAATAGCACTGTTGTTGTCAAATAACAACAATGGGAAATCTTTCAGAGGAAACTGTAAATCTCGGAGAAGATAATAGATCCAGACAACTTCCGTAGTTGTATTGCTAAGGGCACGGTATTCAGAATACGAACTCGAGCAAGATACTCTAGCTAGACTGTTTCTTGGCACTTCAGGATACCAAAGTTACCATCTAGAAACACCGCGTAGCCGTAAGTCCATCGTCGAATATCCAGAAAGAAGGCCCAATCAACATCCGAATAGGCACAAACATCAGAATAAACAGTAGAAGATCCTCCTTAGCCAAATGTTAGACCGTGATGAGGTGTGCCAGCAACATAACAAAAGATCCGGGTAACGGCGGCAAAGTGATCCTCACGAGGGTCATGGGAGTACTGACTAACTGAATTTACCGCAAATGCTAGATCAGTTCGAGTGATAGTCCCAACCAAATACCGATAGAGGGTCGGATGGCGGAACGGTGCACTAGTTTTGCTGTGAAGCTGCGAGATTGGTACAAACGGAGTGGTCACTTGAAAAGCATCACTCATACCGACTCGACTAAGTATATCTCTGACATACTTGGCTTGTCCAAGAAAGAGGCCAGAGGGAGTAGCAGACACCCCAAGACCAAGGAAGTAGTTCAAGTACCCCAAATTCTTGATCGAAAACTCTCTACCAGTCCGAGCAATAAACTGGTGAATTGCTCCTGAACCATTTCCAGTAAGAATGATGTCATACACGTAGACCAACAAGTGTAATAGAGTAGAGCCCCAAGAGAAGACAAACAACGATGTGTCATGAGAGTTATACTTAAATCCAAGATATTGGAGATAAGAACTCAATCGATCATGATGCTTCCTATAAGCTCCGGTGGCAAGGTGATCCGGGGGAAAGCTGGAATCCTAGCCCGCGGCCAATCTCTCACCTGAACCCTGCAAAACAAAGCCCCCGGGGTCTCCCGAGGGTAGACGCTCCGGCGTGATGATGAAGGTAGGGCTTTTTACAGAGGAGAGAGAATATGAATAAATACAGAGAGTATTTAAGTCTGATGAAAACATACCTATTACTGTTGGTCGCTCCTCTATTTATAATGGAGAGGATCAGAGAGGGTTTTAAGCTAAGTGGTCCTCACCCCGGGTGTGTCCAAGATAGCTGATGTCATGAGAGGACCACTGCTAGGCTTAACCCTTTCTTCTCCTTTGCCAGTATATCCGCTGGACCAGGATATGGGCCTTAGCCCATATCACCACTAGCCCCCCGAGACCCTGGCTTCCGGGGCTTGGCCCGGAAGGCTGGGTCTCTGATAGGAAAATAGCGGGTCACGGTTTGTGCGGGCCCGTATCACCACGCGTCGCGCGTGTGCTACAACGCGCGTACTTCCTCGCTGCCTGCTCCCTAATTAATGCTCATTATTACCTTTTCTTGGATGCTGAGTTTACTTTACCAAACTTCAAGAAATTCTATGTATCCTTCCCTATAAATACCTCTTCAAAATTTTCATTTTCATTTTTCATCCTCTACGTGCTGTCGCTTTCCTTCTTTCCGTCCTCTTTTCCTCTCGTTTTCCATTCCCTTTTTCTCCCTCTTTAGCTTTTCGATATGAGTAACAAGGTTCATACCCCGGTGGAGGAGCACTCTCTTGATATCGACGACCTCCCCTTTCCTACTCCATCAGGCGGCAAAGGTCTGATGACGACTAAATCCATAGTGACTTATGGAGCCCCGGAGCCCGCCGATCCGAAAGACCCCGGGATGACCCCGGTTCATGAGGTAGTAGAGGAGGTCGTAAAGAAGATGTACGTGCCTCTGTCATACGACGCGGGGCTGAAGCCATACTCCGGCGACATGAAGGACCGGGCGTGCGTCCCCCGGCACCACCTTCTACATGGGCTCACTTTTCCCCTCCCTCCTCTGTACTCCGCCTACCTGAAGTACTATAACATCTCTCCAGCGCAGTTGCATCCCAACGCTGTCAGCGTCATGATAGCCTTTCTTTTGTCCTGCAACCGGGCTGGCATAACCGGGACTGTGGATATATTTCGAAGCTTCTACTATCTCGCCGCGACCTCCGTCCCGGGAGTGTTTAATGCTCTGCGCCGAAACAAGACGGCGATGATCTGCTCCGGGAGGCTCGAGTCAGTGAAGACGAGCGACTGGATGAACAGCTATTTCACCTTCGACGTGGAGAAGTATCCAGTCCCGTCATGGAACCAGCAGAGGAAGGCTGAAACCAAGGCAGCACTCCCCCCGGCCCAATTCCGGCAGGTATCTGACAGTTATGACTTAATTGTCAAGCAGTTTGTTAATCTGAAGGATTTCCAGAGGGCGGGGGGCTACGAGTTTCCCCGGGAGGCGTATCCAGCGGAAGTGTTCACTTGCCGCCGTTTGTATGCCAAACGGAGCCTTGGTAATTTTCTCAATTTCCTTAGTTAATTTTATTAACTATACTTTTTCTTCTAGTTGTATTTAGCTTATTTTATCTGTTGTCTGGCCTTAGCCATATCTCCCCGACCAGCGATAGCCCCGGGAGGGTCGAAGTCCGGAGAGGGAGAAGGTAAAGGGACTTCCGGGAAGTCCAAGAAGGGCCACTCTGAGACCGAGAAGACGGTCAAGGACACCAAAAAAAGAAAATCTGGGGAGGGGAAATCCGGGGAGAAGGGCACCGGGAATTCCGTTGGGTCCACTGTAGTCCCTCCGGCAGAGGGTCGACGATTAGCGTTTGCTATTCCTATTCCCGGGGGGCCTCCCCATAAGAAGAAGAAGTCCGAGCCTCATTCCGAGGGTTCATCCCGCTTTCCCCGGAAGGAGAAGGAGTCGACGGCTGACAGCAGCCTTCAGCGTATCCCGGAAATTCGGGGAGACATCCCTTCCCAGCGCATTTTGCTGGATGACTCTCAGGTATTTGTTCTTTATTCTAACATTTTAACTCTTCGTATTGTAGTTTTATTCTAAGTGTTTTAATTCTTCGTATAGGATCATGCCTCCAAACTACTCGAGTTTCCTGGGCTTCGAGAATTGGTCAACCGGGCATGTGACTCTTTGTCGGAGGATCTTTCCCGGGAAGTTGACCAACTGAGGTCACAAAACGCTTCTCTGTACAAGGAGCTATCCGAAGTGCACAAGGAGCTGTCCTGGGTGAAGAAGGACAGCAAGCGCGGCATGGCCCCGGAGCAAGAGGCTCTTTGCCGGGCTTTCACCGACCGGGTTTTGAAGAGCCGCTCATTCGAGAAGAAGATGATGTCCCTCTGCGACATCTCTAACGAAGCCGCCTTGCATGCTGCGTACTCTGCCGTTCGGGGATTCATCCCCCGGGAAAGCCGGGACGCATTCCGAGACGCCTGGTATCGCCCCAAAGCCAACGATCGCTTTAACTATGCGGCGGATCGGCTAATGAAGGATGGTCTCGACGGGATTGTTCCCGGGGTACTTGAAGTGTTTGAGGGAGCCCGGAGTGTTGATCCCCAAGACGTCATCGCCTATGCCGGCGACGCCGCCAAACTGGCTGAGGACAGGGCGGATCCGGGGCCAGATGACGTGGCCAATCTTGCTGCCATCGAGACCCCGGTGACCTCGGATGGAGAAGATGGGGATTCCGATGAAGAAAATGCTAAGTCCCCGATCCCAGAGCAGGAGTTCGAGCCGGTTCAGGCGAACGAGGAGGGGGAGGAAGAACTGTCCCCGGGGAATGGCAAGGCCCAAGAGGAAGAGCAGTCTCCCGGGAATGAGGATGATGAGGATGAAGTAAACATAGACACTTAGTCTCTTCGTCCTTCTATTGTTTTTTAATTGTTATTTTCTTTTTCTGGTTTCCCCCGAGCACCTTCCCTGAACTGTTCCCTTTTGTAATTCAGGGGAGAGAAAGTGGCTCCGGGGACGAGAGCGATGACTCCAATGACGTAAGAGTCTCTCTCCTTTATTTTGTAACCCTTACATTATCTATTTATTTGATATTTTCGTTCTCTCTTTTACGGGTTGATCATTTTGCTATGACTTGCCCAATCTTTATGATTTGTTTGAGTTTGTGACTTCCACTTTTTTATCTAAGTTATAAACTCAGCCTTGTTTTAATTCTAAGTCTAAAACCGTTGTGTTTTGTTTATATAGCCCCGGGATAACCCTCCGGGTGCAGTTCCTTCCAGGGCGACCTCGGATAACGACAAACCATGCCCCCGGTGTGGGGAGCTGGAAGAACAGTTGAGTCGCTGGCAACTGGACGGCATTCAGACCCGGTATCTTCTCGTCCATTCCGGGATAGGATCAGTGATCGATGAGTTCCCGGATGTCACTTCTCTAGTAACCAAACTTAGAGAGATATCCAATCAGTTTGGATCCCTTTCCCGGTGTCAATCCCTGGCTCGAGACCGAGTAAACGCTGTTCTGGATGCAGACAAGACTATTTCCATGCTACAAGCCGAACATGACGCTTTCAAATCTCGTCTCAAGGAGGAATTTGACCTTGTGTGGTCTGAACTTCCATTTTACTGCGACAAGCTCAAGTGGTTAGAGAGGCGGGGCGATCCCCTTAGGAGGAATCTGATGTTAGAAAGAGAGAACCGAGAACTGGCGGCCCGGAACCTCACCCTCCGGGAAAATTTAGTAACCCTGCAGCTGACTTATCACTTGACAGGGTTGCGTCTAGGTCGGGTTTCTCCCCCTCTCTACACTAATTTTCCCCGGGAGGTCTCTTCATTGTTAGTGCGCATGTTCCGGATGGGCTGGAACGACCCCGAGTCTCGGTACCGGTCCGCTTTCGAGGAAGCTGCAGCTTGGTGGCAGCGTCAAAGGGAGGGACAATATCTCCCCCCGTCCCTGGTACTTCTGCCGAGCCGGATTTCCCTTGATTTCACCGTTGAAAGGTATCTCGGGTTTCGTGTTTCAGTTGACCCGGAAGAGTCCGCCCGGAGGGTGTCTAGACTCCGTGAGGACGCCGCCAGAATCCGGGCCTACATTGCCCGTGAAGACGCCGCTAAAGAAGAAAGGCGCCTGGCCCGGGAAAGGGGGAAAGGTAAAAGCAAAGTCATTGCTACAAAAAAGAAAAAATCCCCCCGTGCCCAAGGACCCGTTATCATTGGAGCTCGCCAACGGACGCCATCTCCCGAGGTTTCATCCTCGGACGACGACTTCGACCCGTATGCCGAAGTTACCTCAGGGGCTGGTCCCTCGGGGGCTGGTCCTTCGGGAGCTGGTCCTTCGGGAGCTGGTCCCTCGGGAGCCGGTCCGTCCGGTACTCATCCAGCTGCAACCCCCAATGTCCAGGGGAGCAATGTTCCTAACAACCCAGCGAACCCTCCTGCTGCTAATAATCGGCCAAATCACCCCGGAACCCAAGATGATCCGGACTCTCCTATTAGCTGGGACGGTCCTCCTTCCCTTTGTTAGCTTTGTTTAGGTTTTTCAAATTTCAAAGTTGTAAATGTTGTAATCTTTAATCATAAGTTAATGATTTGATTGTCATATTGTCCTTCCTTTATATTTGTTCAAATATTCGTTTTAGTCGCTTATTCAAGCGTGCCTAGGTCGTCCTCCGGGTGCTTGTTCAAGCATCCCGTATATTCTTGCCCTAGCCCGCCGGGTGCTTGTTCAAGCGTTCCCGGATCGACTTGCTCTAGCCCCCCGAGCGCTTGTTCAAGCGGCCGGGGTTAACTGTACTTAAGAGAAAATACTAACTCGAAAGATAATCTTCATAAATAAAATGAGAAAATGCAACTGCGGGCCACGGGACAACCCAGGCTCAATCCTGGCCAGGGGTCCCAGTGCCGCTTCTCTGCCATCGTCCTAGGCATAATCCATGCCAGAGGGGTGAATACATAGGAAAATCTAAGCATAGTACCTACGTAGGTTTGCAATATTCCAGTGTCTCGGGACCTTTTTCCCGGCCTTGTCCTGCAGTTCATAACTTCCCCCGGGGTGGGCTGCTACCACCTTGTAAGGTCCCTCCCAGTTGGGGGCTAACTTCCCGCTTGCAACCTGCTGGCTTTTGTCATTCCGGCGCATTACCCACTCCCCCGGGATAAATTGCTCTTTGCGAACCCTTCTGTCATGGTATTTCTTGACCCGTTCCTTCACCCGGGCCTCATGCAGGGCTGCTTTTTCTCGCTTCTCTTCCAGTAAATCTAGATCCAGGAGTCGGTCGTTCTGGTTTGTCTGCTCATCCGGGAGCTTTGATCGGAGGCTGGGAACTCCGATTTCAGCCGGGATGACCGCCTCCGCTCCATAAACCAAGCTATAGGGGGACTCGCCTGTAGCGGAGCTCTCTGTCGTTCTACTTGCCCATAAGACACTTGGGAGTTCATCAACCCAGTTTCCTCTTGCCCCCTGGAGTCGCGTCTTGATCCCGTTAACCAAGGTCCTGTTGGTCACTTCAACTTGCCCGTTAGCCTGTGGGTGATAGACCGAGGTCAACTTCTGTTCAATCCCGTACTCCTTGCACCAGGTCTTGAAAGGATCATTCTCGAACTGCGCCCCGTTATCTGTCACTATGAACCGGGGAATTCCGTAGCGACAGATGATGTTCTTCCAGCAGAATTTTACGCACGTACTTCCCCTAATGTTTGTCAGAGGAGCAGCTTCTACCCATTTGCTGAAATAGTCAACTGCCACTATCAAATACTTGAAACCTCCCGGAGCAGTTGGAAAGGGGCCTACCAGGTCCAAACCCCATCGGATGAAGGGCCAAGTTCCTGATATCCCGATCAACTCCCCCTGTGGCACATGGATCAGGGGTGCAAATTTATGGCACTGCTGACAGGAGCGGACTGCCTTTTGAGCATCCTCAAATAGCGTTGGCCAGTAATACCCCGTGCACATGATCTTCCGAGCTACTGTCCGGGCCCCTTGATGGCTTCCATTAGGGCCCTCGTGAACTTCTTTCAAAAGGTGGCGTGCTTCCTCTCCATCCACACACTTCAACCAAGGTTGGAGATATCCCTTCCGGATTAACTCCCCGTCCAGGACGGCATACCGGGGTGCTTTGACCCGGATTTTCCGGGCCTTCACCTTGTCGTCTGGCAGCGTTCCATTCTCCAAGTACTCCCGGATGGGTGTAATCCAAGATTCGGCTTCACGCACTGCCGCAACTTGGCTTGGCTGCTCATATCCCCGGATTGATGCCATCTCCATATACAGATTCCGGTCCTGACTTGGCTTGAGCTCTGAGGAAGCCAACTTGCTTAATGCATCCGCTTGACAGTTTTCCTCCCGGGGGACCTGTGTTAGGTTCACCCGGAGGAAACCCTGTATCATCAACTTCACCGCCTCCAAATATTTCTGCAAACTTCTTTCTTTTGCTTCATACTCCCCATTCACTTGCTGGACCACAATGGCCGAATCGCTGTAAGCCTGTATCACTTTGGCACCTGTCTCCCGGGCTAGGCGTAATCCAGCAAGGAGAGCTTCATATTCAGCTTCATTATTGGTGGTTTTAAACTCAAACTGCAACGCATACCGATACTCCTTGCCACCAGGACTGACCAGCACTACCCCGGCACCGCTCCCCCCGGCATGGGAGGAACCATCCACGTGTAACTTCCATTCCGGTTCCGTTTCTCCCGGGTCCTCCACTGTGTTTTCCGCCATCTCAACCAAGAAATCAGCCAAAGCCTGGCCCTTGATAGACTTCCTGGCTTGATAAGTAATTTCGTGCTCTCCCAACTCTATTGCCCACTTCATCATTCGGCCAGATGCCTCTGGTTTCAGCATGACTTGCTTAAGTGGATGATTTGTGAGAACTGTGATAGGATGACCCTGAAAGTATGGGCGAAGTCTCCGGGACGTGTGCACCAGTGCCAGCAGCAAACGTTCTAGTGAAGAATAACGCGTCTCCGGTCCTTGAAGAGCCCTACTTACAAAATACACCGGGCTCTGCGCTCTCCCAGACCCTCGAACCAAGGCCGCACTTATAGCCTGATCCGTGGCTGCCAGATACAAAAACAATTCTTCCCCCGGGACCGGTTTGGACAAAGTAGGGAGTTTACCCAGGTGCTCCTTCAACTCCTTGAAAGCTCGCTCGCACTCGGGAGTCCATTCGAACTTCTTTGCTCGCCTCAAAATGTTGAAAAAAGGCAACTGCTTCTCTGCTCCCCGGGACAAGAATCTGCTTAACGCCGCCAGGGACCCGGTTAAGCGCTGTACATCTTTCACCTTGCTCGGGGAGGGCATGCTCAGGATCGCTTCAACCTTTTCCGGGTTCACGTCAATTCCTCGGTTTGACACCATATATCCCAGAAACTTGCCTGCCGCCACCCCGATGGTACTCTTCTCCGGGCTTAGCTTCAAGTTCACCTCTCTCAACACGACGAAAAGCTCCCGGAGATCGTCCAAAAAAGCGTCATGAGTCCTGCTTTTGATCACCATATCATCTACATAGACCTCCATGATTCTTCCCAGCTGGTTTTTGAACACCCGGTCCACCATGCGCTGGTATGTTGCTCCTGCGTTTTTAAGACCGAATGGCATCTTCCTGTAACAAAAAGTACCAAAGTCAGTGATAAAAGAGGTTTTTGGTCGGTCTTCCGGGGCCATGACGATCTGGTGGTATCCCCGGTGTGCGTCGAAGAAGGCTAGAAGCTGGTAGCCTGTTATAGCTTCCACTAGTTGGTCAATGGAGGGCAACGGGTAACTGTCTTTTGGGCAGCACTTGTTTAAATCTGTAAAATCGATACACATCCTCCATGACCCGTCATGCTTTTTCACTAGGACCGGGTTGGCGATCCATTCAGGATAAGTAATTTCTTCTACCATTCCTGCATCCAGCATCCTTCTCACCTCCGCCCGGACGAATTCTACCCGATCTGCTGCCAAGGCTCTTTTCTTTTGCCTTATGGGCTTTAAATCCGGGTAGACATTCAACCGGTGGATGGCGAACTCCTCTGGTATCCCTGTTAAGTCTTCCATTCCCCACGAGAACACATCCTCATATTCTTTTAACAGCTTCCGGAGCTCGTCCTTCACCCTCTCCGGGAGGTGCTTTCCGATACTCACCCTCCCCCGGGATCCCACTTCCATATCCTCCACTTCAAAAGAGGCCGGGTCACCATGCACGGCTCCCACCGTGCTATCCTTCCCAGAACACTCCCCTGCTCCCACCGTTCTTTCTGATCCTCCATTCTTGGCTTCCTTCATTGCGGTGAGCATGCAGCTGCGGGCGGTCGTTTGATTGCCAATGACCGATGCAATTCCTTGGTCCGTTGGGAACTTCATGGTTAGATGGTAGGGCGAACATATCGCCCGGGCCTGCGTCAACCAGGGGCGACCTATGATCATGTTGTACGGGGAAGAGGCGTTGATGACCGCGAAGTTACATAGGACAGTGCACCTCTTGTTAATATCCAGATGATCAACAAGGGTCACCCGTAGCGCTATGACACCCAGCGGGTGAACTGTGCGCCCCGTAAAGCCTGACAACGGGGACAAGCATGGCTTCAAATTCTGTCGACCAATGTTCAATTGATCGAAGCAATCAGCAAACATAACTTCTACACTGCTCCCATCGTCCACAAAGACTCGCTTTATCACCACCCCTTCTACTTCAGCTGAGATCACCATCGGGTCCGAGTGAGGTACTTGGGCCGGAACTGCATCTTTTTCTGAGAACGTGATTGTCTCATCATGTTTAAACCTTTTTCCCTGGATCTCCCCCGGGGGGACATATCTACTCTTGGCCTTTACCGCCGACAGGGTTTGTGCTCCATCCCCCACTATCCCGTTGATCACGTTTATCATCCGAGGTGCTCCGGGTCCCGGAACTCCTGGTCTGGGTGCTTGTGGGGCGGGGTTAGGAGCAACGTTGGTTTCCGCGGGGCGGTTGCCACCCTGGCCCTGGCCTCGGTTGTTCCTCCAGTTACGTTTCCTTCCTTGACCTGCCGGGGCAGCCGCCGGGTGTGCTTCACCTGCTACACAGTCCCGAAGCTGACCCCGCTCCACCAACTTCTGAATATCCGTCCGCAAGACACGGCAGCCTTCTGTCGTGTGACCATAAGACTTGTGGAACTCACACCATTTCTGGGCATTTGCCGGGGCCGGGACCCCTTGTATAACTGGGGGATCCGTGAAAAGTCCCCGGTGAATGGCCAAAATCTCCGTTTTGGTCTTGGAGAGTGGAGTATATGTTGGCCTGACCACCAACGTCTGTCCTCCCGGCGCAGGTGCTGCACCCTGGGCCGGGGGGCGTCTTGCTGCCTCCGGGCGGGGCCCCTGGTGAGGAGTGGCCCGGAGTGTAGTTGCTTGGGTCGCTGTGGCCGTAATCACCCGCTGCTCAAAGAAACCGACTGTGTTCATCCGAGTGTGGTTAGCTTCATGCACAGTGCAATGCATCTCAACTGTCAACTGGAGATGGTAGAAAGTTCCTGGCATGTTCTTCATCAACTCAATGTAGAACATCTCGTCTCTCAGCCCATTGACAAAGTTTCCAATCAGGGCCTTCTCATGCAAGTGCCTATCCTGGACCTTCATGGACTCAGCAATATACCGGACATAATATTGCCAAGTAGACTCCGTCTCCAGCTGTCGCATGGCCAAGACCGTGGCCAGGTTGACAAAGTTGGTTTTCATTGCTGCATATCTGTGGACCAGGACCGTGGCAAAGTCCCAGAAAGTCTTCAATGAGCCCTGCGGAAGGCTTTTGAACCAACTCAAGCAGTTGCCCCGGAGGTAAGAAGGCAACAACTTGCACTGCAACGGCTCCTCAATGTCCCGGGCCCCCATGACACTGAGGTAGGTGTGAACAAACTCCTCTGGATCCCCGTCCCCGTTGTACGTCGGAACCCCATCAGGCGCTTTAGTGCCCACCGGCCACTTATAGTTCAACACCTCTGGAACCCACGGGGAGTGAGGAATCATGCCCCGCCTACCAATAAGCCTCGTCAAACGATCTTCAATGGACCCGTTGTTAAACGGGGTGTTGTATCCACCATAAAATGGTTGTGCCTGCGGGTTCAGACCTCCTGGAAACTGCTGATCCGGGTACTGCTGCTGCCCTGGAAACATCTGCTGAACGAGAGGCATCTGCTGCCCTGGAGGCATCTGCTGACCCGGGGGCATCTGCTGACCCGGGGGCATCTGCTGATATCCAGGACCACCTCTCCCATTCTTCTCCAGGTCCACTACTTCGGGCACCTTGTTGGGTGCTGCTGCCTTAGCTGCCTTCCATGCCCGAAACTCCCCAAATTCCTCCGCATTGGTATGAATCGTCTCCGGGTCTCGGCGCTCCGGGTCTTCTTCTCCGGAATCGAAATACTCCGGTTCGGATTCACCGCCTTCTCCGAACGTCTCCTGGTCCTGCCTTTCCTTTTCTTGCCGGGCCTTCTCCCTATGCTCCTTCTGCATCTCCCTGAGAGTACGCTCCGGCACCTTCTTCTTCCCTTGGCGCTTCTCAGCGGCCGCGCGGGCGGTCTCCTTGCGTGCCCGCTCCTTCTCCTCAGCCGCCTTCCGCGTCGCCTGGGCAGCCGCGGCCCTTTTAGTTTTAGGACCGCCTTCTGCCTGATTGGCTTTGGAGGAGGGTTCTTCCACCGTCTTTTTAGGTCTACCGCGGGGCATGACGAAGCCGATCCCACTGGGCGTGCCAACTGATGCTTCCTATAAGCTCCGGGATACCAGCTCCGGTGGCAAGGTGATCCGGGGGAAAGCTGGAATCCTAGCCTGCGGCCAATCTCTCACCTGAACCCTGCAAAACAAAGCCCCCGGGGTCTCCCGAGGGTAGACGCTCCGGCGTGATGATGAAGGTAGGGCTTTTTACAGAGGAGAGAGAATATGAATAAATACAGAGAGTATTTAAGTCTGATGAAAACATACCTATTACTGTTGGTCGCTCCTCTATTTATAATGGAGAGGATCAGAGAGGGTTTTAAGCTAAGTGGTCCTTACCCCGGGTGTGTCCAAGATAGCTGATGTCATGAGAGGACCACTGCTAGGCTTAACCCTTTCTTCTCCTTTGCCAGTATATCCGCTGGACCAGGATATGGGCCTTAGCCCATATCACCAGATCAAACCAAGCACGAGGAGACCGTTTGAGTCCATAAATAGCCTTCTGCAGACGGCAAACATAGTCAGTACGAGCTGGATCCTTGTAGCCAACATGCTGAGCCATATAAACCGAAGTATCAAGAACACCATTGAAAAAGGCATTATTGACATCAAGTTGATGTAAAAGCCATAGTTTCAAAGTAGCAATGACAATGATTGTGTGCACCGTCGCAACTTTGACCACTGGACTGAAAATGTGATCAAAATCAAAGTCTGATATCTGAGAGAACCCCTAAGCAACCAGTCGAGTCTTGAGAGCCCACTATGTTGGCATCCGAGGGTCGAGGTACCAACTTCCAAGTCTTCTCATGTCGAAGGACATCCATTTCCTAATTCAGAGCACGAACCCATTTTGGGTCTTTGAGATCTACACGATAATCTCGAGGCTCAGAATGATCCATAACATGAGCAAGAAGACCAATAGTAACAAAGTCTGGACGAGATATCACACGTCAAGTACTGTCCTGATTTCTAGTAATCATCTGATGAGCACGGCGAAGAGGTGAGTCAGGGCTATATGAGGATTCAGATGATAAATGGGTGAATATGGAGGAGAAGACAATGGAGTGATCAATGGTGATGTCGCAAGGGATGAGACGACCGGTGAAATTGGAAGAGACATTGTATGTGTGACCGGAGTACATGCCCATGTCATCAGAAGCAAAAACCATGCAAGGAGCTGATATAGATGACGGGATTTGTGATGTTGGCGAAACGGAAGAGGTTAAATGAGCAACCTGAGCCGGTGTTATAGCTGCTGGCTCAAAAAAGCAAGAAATTTCCAAATCTGAAGTAGGTCGACCATCCCCAAAAGGTGCGGCTTATGGAAACAAAGTTTCATCACATCGAACATGACGCGAGACATAAACACGTCTAGACGCCTGATGAAGGCACTGAAAACCCTTATAACGAGGGATGTAGTGAATGAAGACACATGGGATAGACCGATGAGCAAACTTATCAGTAGTAGTGGCATGTAAGCAAGGATATGCGCGACATCCATAAGGATGAAAAAGGCTACAATCAGGAATTGTCCCAAAAATCACCTCGAACGGTGATTTTCCACCGAGAATTGAGCTAGGCAGACGGTTGATTACGTAGATCGTGGAGGAGAAAACTTCCACCCAGTAGATATTCGGTACCAACGAGTGAAATAACATCGCAAGACCTGTCTCAAGAATGCGGCGATACTCTTGCTCGACTCAACCATTCTAGGCTGGAGTATAAGGTGAAGACATCTGGTGGTGAATACTGCATGATGTATGATGAGCATGCAAACGGTTATTAGTAAATCATGTACCACGTCTGTTTGAAAAATCTTCAGCAAATTGGGTCTCAACAAACCTCTGAAAACTGGAGAAATGTGTCATAGAAGTCCGACTAATGTCACAACGGAAACGACCAAGTGAATCGGAAAAAATCAACAACGAATGCCGCATAATAAGAAAAACCTCCTGCAGATAACACTGATGATGGTCCCCATAAAATCACAATGCACCTTATCCAACAAACCATTTGCCTTCCTATCACTAACAGAAAAGGGTAAGCTGCTTTTGGCCATCTGACAAGGAGAGCAAGTGACCGATGCGGGTACAATAGAAGAAATAGAAATATGACGCAATCGATTCAATAGTTTAACAGTGTCATGAGAGACATGCCCAAGATGAGAGTTCCATAACTCAAATAGATCTCAGAGCTTTCCAAAACATAACTCACTCATTAAAAAAGAATTCCCATTCTCCAAATAATAAATGCGCTCAATATGACGCCCCCTGCCAATAACTTTCCCAGTAAGCTTATTCTCAATCGAGAAAATATCATCATCAATATAACACAGAGATGTAAATCACCAGTAAGTTTACTAATGGATAATAAACTCCTAGTAATGTTAGGAACCACCAAAACGCCATGCACAGAAAAACCCGAAAGTTGACACTGGCCAATATGAGATATATGTAATGCTGCACCATTTCCAACAAGAACATGATTAGAACTATGGTAGGGTTGTACCCGATCAAGATGAGTAGAAGTGGCGGACATATGATATGAGATGTGGCACCTGAATCCACTATCCATTGATGATGGTGGCTTGAACTATTCAAACGAGCCTTAGATAATGTCTCATCTGCAATCCAATTCATAGAGCGATTTACCCGAGACATAGGAGGAACCCTGACAGCACGTGGGAATCGATAATATATTCGTGCAATCACACATAATTACACAAATATATATTTTGACTGTTAACAAGATTTCTGATCAGTCTGAAAAATGCAAGTTGAGCTGAGATGGATAGAATATTACTAAAAACAGACTCGGTGAAAGGTTGCCTTTTTGGCAAAGTTTTCTAAGAGTTTCATTTCATACTAAAGATATTAGTAATTACAATAGTTACTTCCTCCGATTTCGTTTATATGTCACAATGGAAATGGTACAAATTTTTTAAAATAGAAAATGAATGGTAGAGATTGAATATAAAATTAGAAAAATAGGTTGTGTTATTGAGATTTTTTTAAAACTTACCAAAAAAATGAAAAATGATATTATTAATGAACTTTTTAAAAAAGGAAATTGGGCAAAAAATAGAAAACACGTGGGAGTACAAAAGAAATTGGGTAAAATGCTCATGTACCATTAACTACTTGATTATGTGCTTAACACCCCTGAGTTTTGGGAAAGTGTCCGTGTATATCTTTACTGAACTTTGACTTTCTAATTTATATTTCTAAAACGTTCAAAAGTTACTTTGTTAAATATTTAATGTATTTGAATGATATAAAAATATCAAATTCGAATATACTTAACATTTTAGTGGTTTGAATTAAGAATTCAACTCAACCAAAATATACAAAAATACTATCTCAAAATTCACAAGTATACGAGCAAATAAATAGTTATTCAAAAGTACGTGATCAAAGATGTTTGAGCTTTCGATAAGCTTCTTTGTAGAGCTCAAATAGGTTGAAAGAAATAATTGATGCATGGGTTGCCACAATTACATACATCATTTCAGGTTGTACATGGATTATATTATGCATTTAGGGGGTCGTTTCACATAATGTTCCAACAAAGTTGGTTGAGCTTGATCTTCTTCACATATAGACTAATCTCATCCAAGGAGATCCTGTCCCCTGAAACGATTTATTAGGTTATCTTCTGGCTCATATACGTAAGTTGTAAATCAATGCATTCTCATCATTTACGGAAGCCATATGATTCTAATGTTATGTTTGGTTTGTGCGGTTTTTCGTGAAACTTGACTTTCAAAATCTATTTTTTCATAATTTTAGTTTGGTTTATATAGTTTTTGAAAGTCTTTATTCTATCCTTAAAGTCTGATTTTTGTGCTCTCAAGTCCAGACTTTAGTCCTATGTAAGTCTAATTTTTGCAAGCAAAATTTTTGTTTTAAATTTGCAAAATTCTAACGAACCAAATAAGCATACATTTCATAGTTACATGATCCCAACCCAACCAAACACGATTTTTACATAACCAAACTATCAGTGTAGGTAATTTCAAACTATCAAATGGCCCTCCGGCCAACCGACGTCCTAAATTTCCAGAAACACAACAGATCCGAGCAGTGAGCTCCCGGATCGGAGATGGTCAGGCCGTCCTGCTGCGGTCGGCGGCGTGCGGTGGCGACCCGCTTCGCTGACCATCCGATCTACGCCAAAGAAGTGACGTCGTGACGGTGGGGTACACATATGATCCGCTGCGCTGGAGATTTTCGAACTTAATATTAAAACATTCTAAGACCATAATTTTACTTTCAAAATTTCACATTTCAAACCTATCATTATTACTTGTTCTATTCTAGTCACTACTCATCTCTCAATTACTTAATTAGCATAGAATTCCCAAGTACTTTTCATGATCTTCATGTCATTAGAAAAAACAGTCCTTCAATAGAAACCACATACGTGGCAGAATCTAAGAACAAGGTCACCAATTTTGCTACTTGCCCAATGAAATTAAGGAAATTGTGCAACTTCCTTTTTCTTGTTATTTTCATGGCCCTAATTAGACCACAAGGCTACCAATCACCAAGAGACACAAACCAATAGTCTTAGGTAGATAAGGCCAATTTCCTCTCTTTCCTTTGCCTCTCAATTTTCCTTCAAAATTCCGAATTAGTCTACTCATTTAACCATTTCATTACATTTCTTATTCACTTGCGTTTTGCTATATTTGTTAGAAAACCATTGAATTAAAAGAAATGCTCCAATCTATTTTCCCACTACCACCTTATTTATGATCCACTCAATTCATTGGTTTTATTGTAAAACACGATCCCTTCGCTCACACCACTTTTGTCCTCGTTTGTACTGTTCCGAGACTGAAGAAGAGACCACCCCTCCAAAAGTTCAAACTTTGGCATCCCTCAAAATCAGTTCTTTCTTGCCAAAGATTCCGACTTTAGTTGTTTTCCTTTCTGGGTTTTTGCAAAGGCGATGACTTTAGGAAGTTTCTGAACTGGGTTCTTGAGTTTTGCGGGGTTCTTGAAGTTGCTGGTTTTTTTATTTAGCTGAAAGAAATGATGTCAATGACGACGACCAGGATGGACCCTGTGGCCTGCGGTTGCACTTCGAATGCATCGTTTGACAGGCTCCATGTGAAGTATGCTGCAAAGGGATTGTTCAGCAACTTCTTCAATGGCGGATTCAGAGCTCGGAAATTGCTTTGCTGCCGCCAGGATATCGGCCGGTGTCGTGTCTTCTCCACCAAGACACCGGAGACTTGGCTTGCTGGTATTTTTTTTTGCTTTGTGCTTCATTTCATGATTTTAATTGAATGCCCATTGGCTTGTGGAGGCTAATTGTGGTGCTAGCGTGTTTTAGGTGAAGTTCCGGGCCCTCTTTCTACTTTGGATTTGAAGACGGAGCCTGTTTCACTGACCAGTTTGTTTGAAATAGTTGCTGATGATCTCCTGACATTGAACAAAAATCTATTGTCTGTGAGTATTCAATTGACTTTGTTTTTTTGATGCATAAACTTCCTGCAAAGTTACTTGCTAGATCACGTAGAGGATTGATTTGCTTAGAGAATGTAGCATGATTGACATGGGATTGGTCATGGTTGTTGGTAAAGAAAGATGCACTATATTTGAATAGAAATTGTGAGACTGTGAGTGACACAATTGGTTTTCAAAATGATGCGATCAAAACAAATGTTGGTTTTAAGTGTGGTTGTCTATGTAGCAAGTTGTTGCAACGTTGTTTAAAGTGAAGCACAAAATTGGTTACTTGTCAAGAAATCAGAAATATTGGAGTGCTACTGCTGCTATAGTAACTTAGAACAATTTCTCAAAGTTATTTTTGGTTGTAGTGTTACACTTTTTCTTTCCAGAATTGAAATTCATTCGCGCTTCTAGTGTTAGCGCCAGGGGTTGAAATTCCTTGCTAGAGACCGTCTTTTTTTCCACAGTGTGATCCAGTTGAAATGATCTGAATTGCATAACTAAACCTTTTTTTTAATACACCTGAGCCTTGCGCATACTAAACACAGATTATTGTAAATATTTCTTTTACCCGCTCCCTGCCTTTAAATGGCTTCAACTGTTTGTCTGATATAGTTTCTTGGTCAGATTGTTGGTGCAGAAAACCCTGTATTGATGTCTGCTGCTCAGCAGATTTTTGGTGCTGGTGGGAAGAGAATGAGACCTGCATTGGTTTTTCTAGTTTCAAGAGCCACTGCTGAAATGGCTCACTTGAAGTAAGCCTCATGTAATAGCTTTTTAAAATCAATTCATCACTTCAGATCCTTGTCAGATTTGTGATGTATTTTTGTCCCCTTCAGGGACCTAGTAAAAGAACATAGGCGCTTGGCTGAGATCATTGAAATGATTCATACAGCAAGCTTGATACATGATGACGTGCTGGATGAAAGCGACCTTAGGAGAGGTAAGCAAGAAAAAGTATCACTGAGAGTCTTCTGTTTACATTTTGGCGTGGTTGATATTAATGAATATGTTATGGTTCGGATAATTTTCTAATGGTTTTGAACAAACTTTATGAAGCAATATCTTGTTAGTTGCTCACATTTCTTCCCAGGTAGACTGGCTTAGTTGTGCTGTATATATTTCTAATATACTGGTCATTTATTCTAGCATACGTTTCCATACAAATTTTAAAAGGAGAAACCTTCTTTGCAGGATAAGATATATTATGTGGAACAGGGCAAAACCTTTTTTAACATTCTTATTTTTTTGCAGGAAAAGAAACAGTTCATCAACTATATGGCACTAGAGTTGCAGTTCTAGCTGGAGATTTTATGTTTGCACAATCTTCTTGGTACCTTGCCAATCTTGAAAACATCGAAGTCATAAAGCTCATCAGTCAGGTATGTTAAAACCTCCCATCCAGCTTCCTAAACTAATTTTGTGATTTGCATGTTTTGATCCAAACATCAGTTTTGAACCTTTTCATGTTTGCTTCGTACTTTTGCAGGTTATCAAAGACTTTGCAAGTGGTGAAATAAAACAGGCAGCCAGTTTATTTGACTGCGATGTTCAACTGGATGAGTACTTGATCAAGAGCTACTACAAAACAGCCTCCTTAATTGCTGCAAGCACCAAGGGAGCTGCAGTTTTTAGTGGGGTTGATCCTGATACGAGGGAGCGAATGTTTCAATATGGCAAGAATCTCGGCCTATCCTTCCAAATCGTGGATGACATTCTGGACTTCACTCAGTCATCAGAGCAACTGGGAAAACCTGCTGGAAGTGATCTAGCAAAGGGAAATCTGACTGCACCAGTTATATTCGCTCTTGCTCTGGAGAAAGACTCAAAACTCAGGGATATTATTGAGTCTGAGTTTTGCGAAACAGGTTCCTTAGAGGAGGCTATTAATGTGGTGAAGAGTTCTGGAGGCCTCGAGCAAGCCTTGGACTTGGCAAAAGAGAAAGCCGATCTAGCTATTCAGAATTTGCAGTGCCTGCCGGCTAGTCCTTACCGATTTGCTCTAGAGGAGTTTGTCAAGTATAATCTTGAAAGAATTGCATAGGTAGAAAAGTTGTGCTGAAGAGAAAAGGTACAATAATCTGCTGCACTCGACTTCTGCGACTTCTGCACTGGTTTGGGGTGATGGATAAGATTGGTCAAAACATAAAGGAATCTCCAGATTATAAGGTTAACTTGGGGAATGTTGTAGCAATAGCCTACAAGAATACAACTATAGATTTCATCATTTTTTAAGGGAAAATTGGCTACTTTATTACCTTGGTTCACTTCCACTGTAATAGTCCATTTTCTTGTATATTGCTGATGTTACTTGTACAATACAATATAAGTCATTTATACACCATTTTGGATTATTGCTCCGGATTTATTGTCAAAAGGTTTATTGTTCATCTGTTGCTGCAGTTTAGGAAGAAGTACCATGCTATCAGTTAATCAATCAATTTTGTGTTTTGAGAGTTAAGATTCACCATCATTGATATAAATGGGAGAGTGCAATATTTGTTATGATGAAAAAGAAAATGCTAATGTTTTCAAAAAATTACTAAGGTTTTCTCTACTGCAAGTACGTACAGGAGACCTCCAAAACATCGTGCCATCATTTTTTCAAAACTTTGTTAATATTGGATCTTACAAAATAGGTTTTTTAAACTTTTGACTTATTATTGATGACAATTTCAACTTTCATTTTTATAACATGACCATAAATTTAAATAAAATGTTATTCTTGTAGGCAAGTATATTATTAGATTTTTTAGTTTTTTTTGTATAAAAAAATTAAATAAATATGCATAGTAGTACAACTAAAACAAGTAGGAGTGCAAAGATTACATCCCGCCGACAACAGTATAAATTGATTCATGGATTGAAACGAAATTGGTCGGAGATGACGACGAGAAGGTTTTCCCAATTCTTGAAAGAATTCAAACCCATTGTCAAAGAAGCCCTTTCTCGTACCTTCCTCGTCGGAAAATTCTTCTGCCTGTTACACGTCACCAACACCTACCTATGCTCCCCAATCATCGTACAAACTCCCCCAATATCTCTACGTTTGTGCATAATTTTGATGGGTTTTTGCTCATTGATCTGCCTGAATTGTGTAGGTATATGGCCCTAGTATGCTTCCGACGCTGAATCTCACCGGCGACGTTTTGCTGGTCGAACATCTCTCCACGGCGCTCGGAAAAGTGGGCACCGGTGACGTCGTCGTGGTAAGGTCGCCGGGAAATCCCCGGAAGAGCATCACTAAGCGAGTTTTGGCTGTGGAAGGGGAGAGCATTACTTTCTTGGTGGACCCTTCTTCCAGTGATCAAACTCGTTCTCTTGTGGTATGTTAAGATTCTCTTGCATTTGTAATTTTGTTGGACTTAATTTCATTTCAGTTTACTGCAGCTCAGTTGAGTTTATTTAGTTAATGTGAAAAAAGATGGGACTTATACCTTTTTGCTGGTTGAAAGATGTGTGAAAATTGAGTATTTTGGAGATTAAGGGCTGCTTTGTTGTGTAGGTGCCAAAGGGGCATGTTTGGATTCAGGGGGATAATATATACTCGTCTTGGGATTCCAGGCATTATGGTCCTGTTCCTTATGGTTTGCTTCAAGGCAGAGCGTTTTGGAGAGTAAGTTGTTGCTTCTTAAGACCTTCATTTTCTGTAGAATCTACGAGCATCTCTTGTTGTGTGGCAGTAGTTGTTCAAATTCATATTCTTTCAAGAAAAGTGATTACTTTATGCATCTTTCATGGTTTTACTTTTAGATGATTCGATTTCAATAGTGAGACTCAGAAATACTACACACTTGGGCTTCTGAAGCTAGTAGAATCATTGGTACAAATCTTTGTTTGCTGATGCTCCATAGTCTGTTCTATCATGATTCATGAGTTTCTGTTACTTGTTTCTTTTCATTGTTGTTTGACTTGGGGCTTGAGGATTAATATGTTCTTATTCCACCGAGTAAAACTCTATGCTTAACCGAATCAGTATTCTCTTCACGTCCATTGGCTTGTTGCTCATTCCCTGTCTAAATGTGTGCATGTTGCTTGTGAATCAATAAATTTCGTCAAAATGTAAGTTATCTTACTCTTATTGGAAGAGTTAAGAAATAAAATAACAACAGTATTGATTTTCACTTGCCTTACTTACTGGGAAAAGATATGAAAGATTCAGTATCAAAGAGTGGAACTTCTACTTCGTTAAAAAAAAAAGTGGAACTTCTTGATATGGTATTTGGTGTGCATACATTCAAATCGACATCAACCATCTTCTATTTATGCAAGAAGATGTGCTCCTTCTCTATATGAGTGGGAATTTTGAACATGTAGAATTTGATGAAGAGTCATAAAATTTCAAGTTTTGATTGTAATCATATTTGATGTGGTGTAAAATGCAAAGTCCTAGGCTGTCAGTTGCCAAAGCATTACTAATACAATGCCTTGTTGAGTTTTGTATGAAGTTGTTTGATACTGGAAAATATTGCGGAGTTTGAAACCCTATCCCTTGACACTTGGTTTGCAAAGTTTCCACCAATCTCTTAACTTGTAATGACCATTCTTGGACGGCTTTCAATTAGTATTAGAAAACTAGGGTTATCATGGAATGCTTGTTATTTTAGCTAACACTTCTTCTGCACAGGTTTGGCCACCGAAGGGTTTTGGGAACCTGCTGGTTGAAGAATGATAGGTAGTTAGGGATGATTTCCATTCTTTGGCAGTTCCTCATTAGGGGAAGCATTGTTGTAAAACAATCATATTTTTTCAATGCATATTAATCTGGGAAATACCTTTATGCCTTTCCATTATTCAAATAATCACAGCATTGGAGTTTGAATCATTCAAGTTGCCAGGATGTTTCTTGTAGAAAAATTGCATTTCATAAGCAATATGCTTCTTCTGTAAATTCGAATAGGCTAGCACGTTTACAAAATAACCCTGGCCAACTAATCAACAAGAACTTTTGCATCCTCACACTATTCCAACAAGGGAGGATTTTCACTCTTACTGACACATAACTTTGACTAACAATATTTTTATCATGTTTATAATTAAAAAAATAAAAATTTGATATTTGTATATTATATGTTCCGATGAATCTAACAATATAAAATTCCCCAGCTGTCTCACCACTATGAATTCTGCACCCATTATCGTACTTGTACTGATACAAATACAAATATAATGATGAATATGTAATTGTAAAGCTATACTACAATGTAACTAACCTAACAAAACACCAACGGTACAACTATTTCATTTTGTTTCAAAAAACATTTCATTTAAATTTTCTATATTTCTGCAATATCAATTGATAGTGTTTTTCTTAAAAGACTCATTAGGATGTACACCATTTTGGCAATTAACCGGGCCGAGATTTAGGCTCTTTTCGATAACCTAATCAAGTGGTTAATTTAATGATTAAGTAATTAATTAAAATTTTGATTGTTTGATAATGCTAAAAATAGAATCTGAATGAAAAAGTGGATCTGAATTACCTAGTACAAATGAACCCTCCCAAATAAGTGATTTGGTTTTCACTTATTCACTTAATGCATAAAATGTTACTATTTTTAGAAATTTTAGTTTACTTTTCTTATTCAGACTTCAGATTCAGAAATATGAATTTTACTATTTTTAGTTTTTCAGTATTCAGCACTTATTCGTTCAGTCAGATTTCAGACTTCAGTTTTATCAAACGGAGTGTTAATAAATGGACCTGGGCAGCCCGTAACTAAACTGGACTGGGCCCAAAACAAGAAGAGGGTTTAGAGGATCGACCACCGTCTATATAAACAAGCCGCAGGGTTTCGCCATTAACCAAAATGCCATTTAAAAGAACCAGGCGGCGGAGCTCTGCCTCCCTTGTGCCGCCTGAGTTCCGTTGTGGGCAGACACTGAAGACTCAGAACACTTTCTTCTTTCGGATTATCATCCTTTCGATTTCTCCGGCTAGAAAGCTTCTCACATTTTCCTTTGTTTTTGGCCGATCCAATGGGATCTCGCTCTCTGCGATCATCCCTATTTCACCCGGCCGATATCGAACAATGGGCAGATTCCGATTTCTATGATGTTCCACATACTTTTAACTGTGTGTTTTTCAGAGAATCTGCCCAACATTTAATTCTACTAATTCTATGTTATTTGAACAAATTTGTGAAAAAATCAGTTTGATGTTGTTCTCTTCTAATTAGTCACAGTATTTGGAACATGTTTTTGGGACATGTTTTTGGGACTTGAAGTTAACATTTTTATGAATTGGAACAGGTTCTTGATCAGCTTTTGGTTTGAGTCCCATCTTGGATTTATGGAATTTCTAGCAGTGACAACATTTAAGCAGATTTCAATCAACCATTGGTTATGAATATCTAGATGATGGAACTGGATGAATTCTGGACTAAATTCCTGGAACTCCAGGGAAATCAGAGAACCAATGTACAGACCGAACCTAATTACAAATTCCACAATAAAGAAACCAAACAGTTTGGATTTATAGAATTTATTGAATTTCTTGAAGTAATAACATCAATAATCAACATTTACAGCCCAGAAAAATCTTGATTATGAATATCTAAACAATGGCATTTAATTTGGATGAATTCAGGACAGAAATCTTGAACTGAAACTCCAGAGAAATCATGTACTACATTTGTAACAATAGCAACAGAATTAGTTGCAAAGCAGAGCAGTGTTAGAAATTAAACAGTGAACCAGTGAACAAACCAAACCGAAGAACAATGCCATGATTAACAGAAGAATTCTACCTTGTATATAGGGAAGGCAATTCAATTGCTTGTTTGATGGCAAAAAAATGTGTTCTCAGTTTAAACTGACAGCAACTCTATCAGTTCATGAGGCTCTTGATAAGTTGAGGGGCATGATCCACTTAGAACAGTTGGGAATTAGTTCACTGAATCATTTAGAAGAGCTAATGTTGCTGATTATCTTTCTATGCGGGATTAGAAGACCTAAAGGAAGGTGTCCTTTGGGTTAAACATGTAACAAAGTGGGACAGAAGGATGGGCAACAACTTCATCAAATTTTCACCTGAACATCTCAATGTTTGATCAGATACACATCTCCACTCCCACATTTGGTAGAATTGTGCTTTACTTGATCACTAACTTGCTAGGTGTGAAGGGACGATTTGATGTTTTAAATCTGACGATCTACAATGAGCAGAAACCCTAAATCCTAAACAATATACTGATATACTGGATCAAAGTTTTTGGAAGCTCTTGGCTTAATTTGTTTTTAGCTAGAACTACAATCACTTAAACGATGGTGCATTCAATTTTAAGGCCTATTAGCCTTTCTCAAAGGTTTGGAGTGTTAGAGAATAACATTGGGTTAGACCCATAGACCTTTAGCCTATCGTTTAATTAGGGTTATATGTTTTCCTTTTGTAAATTGCTAACTCTATATTATCTAATCTAATGCAGTCACCTCAGTATTGAGTTTTACCCTTTAATATGGTTCATCTTGACTATGTTTGTCGCCTTAAGAAGGATATTTATGTCCTTAAGCAGGCTCCTAGAGCGTGGTTTGATCGTTTTAGATATTATCTGCATCAGCTCGGTTTTCGGTGCAATAGCTCGAATACTTCACTTTTGTCTTTTCTCGTAGGGCTACGTTACTATATCTTCTACTTTGCGTAGATGAATTATCTTGATAGGAAATGACGTTTGTGCCATTCGACGATTCATCTCCAGGATTGATAAGGAGTTTTCTGTTAAGGACTTGGGGTTTTTGAACTATTTCCTTGGTCTTGATTAGGGCTGGCAATTTGGAACACGACACGAAAACCCGACCTGAACCGAACACGAATTTAGTGGGTTTGGATTGACACGAAACACGACATGGGTCTATATTGGGTTAGACACGAGTGACCGGAAAATAAATGGGTTAGGTTCAGGTCAAACCCGTGGGTTAAATGGGTAACCCGTTTGACCCATATATTTACGGTGTAATTATGCAAATGATTGAAATTGCCTCTACAAATACAAACAAATGCTCAAATGCCAACATCATGGAGATTATCCAACAAATTTATGATGAAATTGAGAGTTAATTTTGTAATTCTTGATTTAGTTTCCATGTGAAATTATCATTTGAGCAGCATAAATTTTAAAATTTAGTTAAATATTCAGTCCGGTTATTAATAAATAGGTTTCGCGGGTTGGGTTTGGGTTACCCGGATTTTTAATGGGTCGGGTTTGGGTCAATGTTTTGTGACCCGAAATATTATTGGGTTGGGTTTGGGTTTAGCATTTCAAACCCGCCAACCCGCCGACACGAATCCGCCAACCCGTCAACCCGACCCGTTTGCCAGCCCTAGTCTTGATGTGACTCGTACTGCGACGAAGATATTTTGGATCAGGCTAAGTATGCTTGAGACATTTTTAGCCGTGCAGGTATGATTGACGCTTCACCAGTGACCACTCCATAATCCCAGCTTCACTCCAGCACCAGTGCTCTGTTTCGAAATCCGATATTGTATCGTCTCTTGTGGATGCACTTCAACACTTGACCATCACTAGACCTGATATGTCTTTTGCGGTCAATTCTGTCAGTCAATATCTCCAGGATTCGCGAGAATATCATTTTGCTGCTATTAATCGGGTTCTTCGTTATGCGGCTGACACACCTCACCATGATCCAACATTTCGCTCTAGGGGTTCTTTAAGTGTTTGTTTTGATGTTCGTGCTTACTCAGATGTTGATTGGGCCCGTTGTCTGGAGACTCGGCGATCGACTTACGACTATGCGGTGTTTTTAGGCGGTAACTTGGTATCTTGGAGTGCCTAGAGACAGCCTACAATATCTCGCTCGAGTTCGGAGTCTGAGTACCGTGCCTTAGCCAATTCAACTGCTGAGGTTGTTTGGCTCAGTCATCTTCTTTGAGATTTACAGTTTCCTCTTGAGAGTCCGCCATAATTGTTATGTGACAACTACATTGCTATATTTTTTGCCGAAAATCAAGTGGACCATAAACGGGCTAAGCACATCGACATCGACTATCACTTTGTGCGGGAGTTGGTTGTTTCAACTAACTCCGTGTTAGTCATGTTCCTACTTTATTGCAGTTGGCATATATTTTCACCAGGGGTCTTTCAAAGCCCTTATTTGAGTTTTTAAGCCAAGTTTTGCGTCTCAATTAACCCGACGCAAAACTTGAAGGGGGTGTTAGAGAATAGCATCATGCTAGGCCCATATGCCTTCAGCCTAGGTTTTAATTAGGGTTATATGCTTTTCTTTTTTACACTGTTGTAAGTTGTAACTCTATATTATCTGATCTGATGCAGGTATTGAGGTTTACCCTTAATATGGGGAACCGAATAAACCCCTGGTCCATGATGGTTTACTGTTTTTTATATATAAAAAGAATATCTAGACAATATAGCTTTAGAATTGGAGGAATTCTGGACTAAAATCATGATCGAAATTCCAGGAAAATCATTTGCATTTGTACATTAGCAAGAGAAATTGTTGCAAATTGAACAAAGAAACAATAAACAAACCAAACCAAACCAAATGACAATGCCATAAGAATCCCAACATAAATGGAAAATTCATCTGTCAAGTTTGTGCAAGATTATATGAACACCATGTTGAGGTCGATTTGTGACAACGAATGATGGGGCATGAATGTAAGCCGGCGAAAGTTCAAACTCAAAGCGTCTTAGAATTGAGATCAAGGCAATTTTGGCTTCCATCAGTGTATAGTTGTTGCCAATGCATATCCTCGGACCCCAGCTGAAGGGGAAGAAACATAACTGGTTTTTGGTGGCTTTTGCAATGCCTTGTGAGAATCTTTCGGGTTTGAACTCATTGCAGTCTTCTCCCCAGAATCTTGGATCATGATGAACAAAGAGAATTGGTAACATAAGTTGTACTCCTGCTGGAAGTGTTATTTCTCCGAGCTTTGTTTCTTTGTATACTGCTCTCGAGAATATTGCAGCCGGAGGGTAAAGCCTTAAAACCTCGTATAGGATCATTGTGACCTGATATCAAAACCACATAAAGTTGAAGATTTTCATCATTTACAGGAAAAAACCCTCAAACTCTTCAAGATTAGTATAATTGTTAGGAGATTTAATATACTTACAATTTTAAGAGAGTTTAATCCTTCGTAATTCGGTGAATTGTTTCCAAATGTTTGTTGGATATCTTCCCTAGCACGAGCTTGCCAAGTTGGGTGCATGCTTAACAAAAATATCGTCCATGAGATTAGATTTGAGGTGCTCTCTTGGCCACCGAAGTTGAAGAGTTTGCACTCGTCAATCACTTCGTCACTACTCATACCATAGTTTTTGCCACGTTCCTTTATTTCTTGCGAGTTGGATCTCAATAGCATAGACAACAAGTTGTTGTCGTCGGATTCTCCTGCATTAATGGCCCTTTCTTTTTCTACCATGATATCTTTGATTAGAGATTGGAGCTCTTTGTTGATCTTTTGCATCTTTCTGTTTCTTTTCGTTGGAACCAATCTGCTGATTAATCATTCGTAAACAATGTGTAAGAGATTACTTTTTATCTAACAAGCGTGACACTAAAATAACTATCGATTAAATAATGGGAAGAATTTTAGTTGGTATTTTTTCAAAATGTGATATACATTATAATCATAATATATATAGAGTAATATATTAGGGTAACTCAACGTTAAAAAATACAATAAAAATTTCACAAATGTTGAAGGAATATGAGATGATCACCTCCAACCTGGAATATAAACTGATTTGATAAGTTGTCCCGTCAATACGGCTTGTTGTTTTTGAAGCTCAAAAATCTTTCTACCTTGTTCATGGAAGTTCCCAAACGTAGTTTTGCAAATAATGTCGCTGGTTAAATGTTCAAGGTAAGGTTGAACATCAAACTCGAATGAGTTATTTTCTGTTATCAAAACTTCCCACTTCATTGTCATTTCATCACAACATTTGTGCATTGCCGACAACATTTTCTACAAAAAAAAATCATTTTAAGGAAAATGTGTTCTTAATTGTTAGCATGTATACAATACAATTTACTAATACTAAACATAAATAAAAATGATTATAAAATAATGTACCTTAAGCTCTTCAACATAGAAAGCTGGGGAGACAATCTTTCTATGTTTAGCCCACTTTTCATCTTCATAGCTGGCCAGCCCACTAGCTAAAAGCTTGAGTAATGGGTTTGGAATCGGCTTCTTATACACACTATTTTGTGTCAATATTTGGGCTATTAATTGCGGGTTCAATATCAAGAGACGTGCTACTGGACCAACCCAAAAGAATGCCTTCTCACCTGCATTTTCACAAGTAATTTAAATTACAATTTGATTTTACGATTAAACTATAGAGTACATGATAATAAAATTAGTTTTTTGTGTGATAAATTATAAAATATAGTAACACCTTTTCTCTTGAAATTTTTACAAATTCATTCAATTTAATTTTTCTGTAACGGCCTACATTCATGGTTCATTCTTTGGTGCTTATATAAATACTTTTATGGCTTTCTGTATAGATAAATCTTTTGCATTATTATCAACCAAAAGAATCTCCTCCATAGTGATTCAATCGATAGAATTATGTTCCTAGCAATTGCCAATTCGGTAACATGCATGTTTGTTAATAATACAAGTTTCAAACTAACTCTTCCTTTCTCTCTCCTTTTTTCCTTCCTGGTACAGAAACCCTCCAAATCCATATTTAATGTTCTGGCGGAGTGACCGCCGGCGCTCTTCCGCGTGTCACCCTTCCCACCCCTCGACCTAGATAAGTTTCAAACTACCCCTCCTAAATCCTCAACCACAAATCCCTCCTTTTTCGCCAAACAACAACTCCGAAAATATCAATCGCGGGTCAAATTCATCATCTTCACTCCGATGCCATCTAGCTTCCGGGTTGGGTCTCCACAGATCATAGTTCTCAATCGCTTCCGACATCCATCGATTTTCTGCGAGAATTGGTCACCACCACGTATGGACGAGGTAGAAGATCGGATCAGTGGACAACTGAAAACACTAGTGGTGTTTCCTTGTCATCGCAGCAACATAGGTGGCTTTAGGGATTTAGGGCCGGTTCAGCCGAACCGGCCGCGTCTGTTAGTACGATCAAACCAGATTTGATTCAGAAAGGTTTTCATAAGAGGTGGCACCATTAGATTGAGAAGGTTGTTTTACTTCTTTTTTATTTTTTTTATTTTCCAGTTTTGTAAGGTATATATTAATTGGATCTACTACTAAAATACTGGACTGAATGTGATCTGCTAATTCTAGTTTTTTGATGAGTTCTTTTGCTTGGCTAAACTTTGATTGTCTTCCGATCTAGTTTATACATTTTGGAGAAATCCGAGTCAAAATAGTTTGAACACTTACTGTTGGTGATGATGTTATTAGATATGGAGACCGGTTAACTTTTGAACTTATATCGTGTTAGATTGCATTCATTTATTCCAATATCTTGCCGCCAGCCAATACCACCAGGATTGGTTGGAATTTCTCTAGTACTGATCTTAGTTTACATATAATTTCATTTTATTGGGATCTGATTTGGAGTTGATCTTTTTACAAATCTATCCTGACTAATTTATGGAGTATCCTTGCCTATTTGTTTGTCACATCCCTCCTAACCATGTAGTTTGGCGGGAGTGAAGACCATTTGAGTTTTGGTCTATGCAATACAGTAGAGGATGAATCCAAGGCGTTTGTAGTTTTGACAGCTTACTAACGACGTCTCTATGAATAGACTTTGTAGCTGTGAGTTAAGGATATTATACATGTTAGGTAATTTTAATACTTTCGGGTATTAAACTTTATGATTCTTACGATATATCCCTTTTTTAGTAGTACATGCACTACCCCGAGGCGGAGTAGCAGTTGATTATGCTGGAATCACTCTACACCTCACTCAAATTGCCATAGAAATCCCAAAAATGTTTTATGTGCATTATTGAGTTTACCTAAATCCGTCATGTATTTTTACCGTTTTTAAGTAGGATTGATAAGTTGTGAATAATGCTCCTATTATTATCAAATTTGTATGTATTGTTAGTATTGTAGTTAAAGATATCAGTTTAATATATATCATAATCATCCTGATATTGGCAATATCAGGCACCAATTAAATAACGACACATCATGTTTAACTAATTTATGATTGGACCACGTGTTCAATCATTACCCAGACAAGTTTAGGCATTCTAAATTAGGGTTTTAGAAATTTACTAAAAATATTTTAACCAATTAAAACATTACAATTGTACATGTGTTATTATCTTATTGGTGCCTGATAAGACCTATATCAGGAACATCCGGATGAATGTTATTCTCGAAAAGATATTAATTAACAACCAAATATTTGTTTAAGAGACCGTGAAAAAAATCGTATGCAGATTCAATTGGCATGTCTTGTGAAAAGATTCTGCGGCGTTTAAAGTGTGACAACAAAAATATAATTCTTTTCATTAAATTAGCATCGATGTAGAGCAATCATTACTTAAACAACATAACTCACGTACATGCTTTTTTATAATTTGTGAACTAGGAAAGGTGTATAATTAAACATTTACGCATACCGTAAGTTTGGAGGATATGAAAGTGAAAGGGAAGGACTCGCTGCGAAATGTCGTTGGATAATGCGATAGGTTTAGAATATGCATCCTTGATCATGCTGCTCATCTCCTTCATATCGCCATGTAATATCCTGTAACAATTTCCTTTGAAACCTTGTTCCCTGAGCAACTTTTCTGTCCTCCTCGGCTCTAACCACACCCAGTTCACTGTTTTCGCAATCCAGAACGTCAAACATACAATCAAACAGAAGATGAGCAGGTAAAACAGAAGAGATCCTATCATTCTGAAACATAAACACACAGATACAGATGAAGCTTTGAGAAATTAGAAGAAGGAAATAGGGTTTGATCTAACAGATTAAAGGGGCATTATGATTGGATTTATAGCGATCTGGAACTGGGAGATAGGTGATCATCATCAAATAATTTATCTGTGGTACTAAACATATAATTTATTGGAAGATTTCTGCATGGACCACATAATCTTTCTGCATGGACCACGCATGAATGAAAATATGAAGCGATTAATGTTCATCGCAGGAAGCAGAGTGCAGAACTGCAGGTCGATCTAAGAGAATGATGCAGCAGATAAGAAAAATTGCATGAACAGGTGTAACCAATGAAATAAGAACTTAGTTCTTGCTGAACTGAACTCATGATCAACAGAACTGAACTGAAGTGCAAAATTTTAAATTAAAAGAATACGATCAACATAACTAAATACATAATCAAAATAAATTTTTATGAACTGAACTGAACTCATTAACGATAAATTCAAGAGAACATCACAACTCAAGATGGTAATTATTCAGAAAATTATACTAATATATTATTCAAGCTTTAAAATATTCAATTAGGTGCCCCTAATTTAGATGCTTAAACGGTTGTTATCTGTTTTTTGTTTTATAAGGTATTATATTTATTGGTGATGTAGTGCTACACATACATGTTTGGCGTACCTGTGCGTGATACGTTACTGTTACAGTTTTTAATTTACCTGAAATCCAAAATTATATCCAACGAAATTGATTGAAACAATATTTAACATTAGGCTAATAATTTTGATATCAATTTCAAACATAGTAGTACTTCAAAAATAATTAAAAATACTTAATAACATTAAATTGATGGATTGTGGATCAATAATTAAGGTGGTCCTATAGTTGATCACGTATGCTAGGGTTCTAAATAAATCTTAAATCTGATGGGTTTGGGGACCGTTTAATTTCTTACACCTCTTGTGATTTGTCTTGAACCTACTTAGCAAGACTTGTTCGATAGATCGATGCTCAATTATTTGGTGAAATTAATCGTCAAATTAAGAGTAGCAATTAATAAACTCAATTAAGTTTCTCTCTGAACTTATCCCTATCACTTATATATATATATATGCTGGGGATGTCAAGGAAATGATCATATCGATGGGGATGCCAAATGAGTAATGTAGTCGGTATGAATTTCACTAGTGGAACCTATTGGAATTTATCAAATAAAGGTGTTTTTTTGAAAGGGTTGTTTAAAATGCAGGTCCACTTTACTTCTTCAGGTCCAAATTAAATCAGAAATGACAATAATGTTCCTCTTAATTTTTTACTATAATTTATGAAAAGTAATTTATAATTTGGACACGTGTTCAATCATTATATAGACGGGTTTATGCATTCAATGTTAGGGTTTTAGAAACATATTTATAAAAACTAATAAACGAATGAAAGGTAATTATGATATTTTCCCATTTTTTTTGGACCTGCAAAAGTAAATAGAACCTGAATATAGCAGACACTTTTTTGAAACGGTAGCTCATGTGTGAAGCAGTGACGCCGAGCGTACCGTGTAGCATTCATTCTTCGTATAATGTCATTATCCATTTATCGGTAAAGCTCAAATTTCTGAGCGTGATTTTCTTTCTTTTTGAGGCGTCCTCAACCGTGAAGAATTAATTCCTCCAAAAGATCCACCCTCAGCCACCTCGAATTCTGGTCGATCAAGTCCGAAACCAAGCTCAAGCTCACTTGTTTATGAATGTGAAGGCGAAAATTTTCCTGATTGTAGATGAAATTCCAGTAAGGTGTGCGTAAATTGTGCAAGTATTGCACATAGGGAGCACACCTGAAAATACATGTTTCCAAATTTAATAAATTTATCGTGTAATAAAATTAAAATACAAAGAATAACAAGAAATTATCAATGTCAAATGATTTTGTATTGAAACTCTCTTATTCTCTGTTAAGTTTAATAAAAAATAAAATACAAAACAAATTTGTTTTGCAAGCACAAAATATGCCCATAATAATTCCATGCACACCTATAAAAACATAATACATTATTTCCCCGTATCTTGTTAACTTTTACTAGTTATGATATATATGATTATATCTCATTTTCTCATTTTAAGAGTACATTTTATTACCAATTTAATTTTAAAATCAGTTATACTTTATTATACCAGACTAACGAAATAATTCACGCATATGCAGAATAACAAATTGTTTGTTGTCTCAAAAGTAAAAGTGCACGATTTACGACCCATGGAAGTACAATTGGTATGTTTTATGGCCTCTTTGCTAACGATGCCATTAACCAACACATGTCCAGGCTATAATTGTAATTTTGCAGTCGTAATCTTCTTTTCTGTCAGTTTTGTGATCTTACCATGATGAAATACCAGCTTCACGAACTCCTCCATGTCTTCTCCACCTCATGCATATCAAAACAGTAGACGCCCCGTCGTCCAGTACGCCTTTGATAGAACCTGGATGAGATTCAACAAATTCGTTGACAACACCACCGCTCCCATCCCATGAAACAGATTGGCATTTGTCAGCACCCACGAGTTGCTGCTGTGAAGGCTGAGAATGAGAAGCCTGTTTTTTCTGAATCCCGCTGCTTCTCGGAGAGCCCGCTGCAGAAGCGCTAACTCTTCGTCCTCGAGCGGGCCGATGATAGTTCCTACAATGACCTGACCTTGGCCGCCAGCGAGGGAAGATGTGTCAAATATTGGGATTAGGTTTGAACTTAAACTGAGATATGGATTAGAATTGCGTGGAATTGAATCATCTATATCATCATCTTCATTGATTGGTGATCATTAGTTCAATTTCCATTGGTTACTCTGGCGAAGCTGTTATATATCACGCCGATCATGCAAATACAAATATTACAAATGCCATAAATATTATGGACACTTTCCTGATTTGGGCTGACCCTGATTGTATCTCGCAAATATATTGAGTTGGCTAAAATAAAGTATTCTACTGATTGTCCAAAATTATCTCAAAAATTCTCTAAAATGAAATTCACAATATTTTTATAAACGATAGCTTATAATATCAACCGTCGTACATGTTGTTCGTTTCCACTACTGAGTGGACAAGCTGGGTTATCAAACCAGAGTTTTGTACCAGTTTCTGATCGGCATCTCAATGATCAAGTTTGATGAGTTTTAAAAGTTTTTAGACTGATTACTCTAGAATTGGATGAATTTTAGACTGAATCCGGAATTGAAATTTGAAACGCCACGGAAATCAATTCTAACTCCATTTCTGTTGCATTCCTTAAACATAAACAACATAAATTTTACAATGTAAGAACACATTAAAAAAATCCAAACCAAATCAAATCCGAATATATATACAATAGTGTCTTAAGAATCTCAGAATAAACAGAGACATGTTTATCTGTCAAGTTTGTGCAAGATTATATGAACACCATGCCGAGGCCGATGAGTGACAGCTAGCGACGGGGCATGAGTGTAAGTCGGTGAAAGCTCAAACTCAAAGCATCTTAAAATTGAGACTAAAGCGAGTTTGGCTTCCATCAGTGCAAAGTTGTTGCCGATACAGATCCTCGGGCCACCGCTGAAGGGGAAGAAACAATGTTGGTTCTTGGTGGCCTTGGCTATTCCCTGTGAGAATCTATCTGGTTTGAACTCTTTGCTGTCTTTTCCCCAGAACATGGGATCCTGATGAACAAAGAGAGTTGGTAGTATAACGTGTACTCCTTTTGGAAGTGTTATTTCGCCGAGCTTTGTTTCTTTGTGTACTTCTCTTGAGAATATCACTGTTGGAGGGTAAAGCCTTAGAACCTCGTATAGGATCATTGTAACCTAAATTCAGATCAACAAAAGTTTGAGATTTTCATCACTTACATAGTTTAGTTTTTATTGAAATATACTAGACGGAAGTGCTATAAGCGATCCAGTATTTTTCTCACCATATTCCAAAATAACATTGAAATTACGATACCACTCACTGAATATTGCTAAGTTTTCTGAGGATATTTTTGTTAATTTATACAACTTAAGAATAAAATAACAGACTATATCATGAAAACTTACAATTTTAAGACAATTTAAGCCTTCATAATTCGGTGGATTGCCTCCAAATGTTTGCATGATTTCTTCCCTAGCACGAGTTTGCCAAGTTGGATGCAGGCTCAGCAAAAATAGAGTCCATGCGAGTAGATTCGAGGTGCTTTCAGAACCAGCGAAATTGAAGAGTTTGCACTCATTAATCACTTCGTCACTACTCATACCATAGTTCTTGCCACGTTCTTTAATTTCTTGAGAGTTGGATCTCAATAATATAGACAACAAGTTGTTATCGTCGGATTCTCCTGCATTGATGGACATTTCTTTTTCGACTATAATATCTTTGAGTAGAGATCGAAGCTCGTTGTTGACCTTTTGCATCTTTCGATTTCTTTTTGTTGGGACCAAGCTGTGAATCGATTATTCATAAACAATGCGTTCATAATAAAACATTTAAGCAAACACGGAAGGAATATAAGATGATCACCTCCAACCTGGAACATAAACTGATTTGAGAAGTTGTCCCGTCAGTTCAGCTTGCTGTTTTTGAAGCTCAAAAATCTTTCTACCTTGTTCATGGAAGTTTCCAAATGTAGTTTTGCAAATAATATCGCTACTTAAATGATCAAGGTAAGGTTGAACATCAAGCTCGAATGAGTTATTTTCAGCTATCAACATCTCCCACTTCCTTGTCATTTCATCGCAACATTTGTGCATTGCTGGTAACATTTTCTAAAATGATATTTTTCAAAGAACAATATATTCTTAATTGTTAGTTGATATACAAAACACAATACTTAATGCTTAAAAATCGAAGTTGATAAATTTTTTTCTAATTAGTCAAAAAAATAGATTACCAAACAACTCCTACCCTCTTAACTAAAGAAATATTATTCATGTACCTTGAGTTCTTCAACATAGAAAGCAGGGGCTACGATCTTTCTATGTTTATCCCACTTTTCATCTTCAAAGCCAGCCAAACCAGAAGACAGAAGGTTGAATAATGGGTTTGGAAGAGGCTTCTTATACACACTATTTTGTGTCAATACTTGGGCTATTAGTTGCGGCTTCAGTATCAGGATCCTTGCTCCTGAACCAAACCAATAGAATGTCTTCTCACCTGCATGTTCACAAGTAATTTCAAGTTAGATTTACTATTAAATTATATCACTCCGTCCTAGTTCGTTCTTCACACTTTTCAGCCAACTTTTTCATGGTATATATTTGACCATAAATTTTAATTAGTACATACTTAATAATATCATCATTTGAGATATTATTGGACTCACAATGCACTCTACTTTAAAATCATCAAAATTTTAAATATAATTCATAATTGTAAATAAAGTTCTTAATGATCAAACATGCTTTGAAAAAATTGACCGACAAGTGTGAAGGACAGGTTGGGACGGACTAATACAAGCTAATTAAATCAACATCTGTAATATAATTAGGTTTCTTATAATTTAAAGGACTTGTTTCTATACAATTATGGCATGTATACAATATTGGTTCTAACTTTTTCGAGGATTGAAGTGAACAAACAAAAAGAGACCCCTATATTAAAAGTTAGAAATTTTTAAACACAAAATCTACTAAGAGAGAAGAACATAAAACGACTCTAAATTTTTAAACTTATTTTATACGATGGGCCGAGTTTTTATACTTATTTTATTTCTTTTTACATAGAGACTATGTATATAAAAGGAGAAATCTAATTAAAAGTCAACTATTTGTGTTTCAACACTGAGTCCACATACATTGTCTTAATATTTTCAGTTTTAATGTTTTAATTTTTATATCTACATATACACTAGTAGTGACATATATTAGGCCCATTTTTTTTGCCCCATTTGGAGGTCTTAAGTAACGAAGTAATTTGGTTCCTTACTGAGCTGGGGTCTGCATATATAACTTTTACACGATTTGTTAATGCATATAGTGCTAACTTGATTAGGACGGGTTCATTCTCAAGACTGTGAAAAAGATTCTACAGAGTTTAAACCGGAACGTGGGGTGTAAATGATTTAAACTGTTCACAAAATTCAGTCAAAATCTAAAATTCTTGTTCGATTGACCGATCATATATATGCGAGTTCAAACACGAATAACCAGCTTGTTTGGCTCGGAGAGCTATGGAGTCAAGAGTATTATTATATAATATATTTAGTATGTTTAGTATTTTGTTATTGGAATAAATTCAATATTTAATAATCATTAATATCAAGCTTGAGCTAGCTCGAACTCGAGAATCAAGCTCACGAGTCAAATTCGAATTAAATAAATACTCGAGTCAAGTTCGAACTAAGATATCCAGCTTCTACGAGTTCAAGCTCAATCATCTACAAACAAATTTTTTTTGGAGCTCGGCTCAACTGGTTTACGGCGTGAAGCAATCGCAATTTTAACAATGAAGTTTAGTTCAGTTATTATAGGTCCATTTAAACAATATAATTCATAACCATGCTTTTTATAACATATGAACAATGAAAGGTGTATAAGGATGCATATACCGTAAGTTTGGAGGATGTGAAAGTGAAAGGGAAGCACTCGCTGCGAAATGTCGTTGGATAATGCGATAGGCTTAGAGTATGCATCCTTGATCATGCTATTCATCTCCTCAGTGTCGCCATAGAATATCCTGTAAGAATTTCCTCTGAAACCTTGTTTCCTAAGAAATTTTTCAATCCTCCTGGGCTTTAACCAAACCCAGTTCACTGTTTTTGCAATCCAGAAAGTTAAACACACAATCAAGCAGAATATGAACACAGATCCCATCATTTTGTTTTCTCAAGAATAGTTTCAATCAGCAGTTTCTTTATATATAACTGAAACATATATAAACACACAAACAAGCTAGCTTTGAGAAATTAGAAGAAGGAAAGAGGGTTTGTTCTAACAAAGGGGCATTAAGATTGAATATATATAGCGATCTGGAACTGTAGATAAAATAATTTATTTAGGTTGCTAAATATAGCAACTTGCTCGGAAGATTTTTGCATGGACCACATACGAAAGAAAATATATATGAACCAATTAATTTTCATCGCGGGAAATAGCTGAGTGCAGAACTGCAGATCTATCTATGAGAAAGATGCAGCTGGTTCTGCAAACACAAAGGAAAAACGAAGATAAATTGCTTGTGTTAGAACAGATATAAACCCTAGCTACTGCATATATACTTTTAGTGAATACGGTTCTTGTAAGCTTATTTCTTAGGCCCTGTCCAGTTCAACTTATTTTGTGTTGTGCTGTGCTGTGCTGATGAGTGCTGTTCTGTGCTGATGAGTGCTGAGCTGTGCTGATGAGTGCTGTGCTGTGCTGATCTTGTGCTGAATAGTTTTGAAAGTGTTGAATAGTGTTCATTTGAGTTGAAGAAAAAACACTATGTTTATTACTTAAGAACTAAAAAGTTCACTTAATTAATATTATTTTTACAAAACATAAAAATAGTGTTCATTTAGAGTTTAAATGTGTTGAGCTGAATAGGTGCTGTGCTGACCAGTGCTGTGCTGTGCTGATGAGTGCTGTGCTGTGCTGAAATGTGCTGCAATAAGTTGAACTGGACAGGGCCTAAAATGAACAGAATCTAACTTAAGCAAAAAAAAAACTATGAATTGATAAATACAATTAGAATAATAAAATTTATTTAAATTTCATTTAATTATATTTTTCATGAACTAATTAAACTGAGCTCATTGACGATAAGCTCAATGAACATGACCTATGACTGGCCACTGCTGAACATGATAGTAATAATTGTTTAGAAAATTATGTCAATAATACATTATTCAATCTTCAAAATCTTCAATTAGGCCACCATAAATTTGATGTTGAAACTGTTGTTTTCTGTGTTTTTTGTTTTATAAGGTTTTGTTAATTGGTGTTACGTACATATTTGCAACGTATACATGTTTGGCGTATTGTGCGGGATACACATTAATTGCTGTTTCAAATTTTAATTAAATCAAATCCATAATTATATCCAGTGAAAACGATTGGTATGGTTGAAATAATATTTAACATTCGGCTAATTATGTCATCAATTTTGAACATAAATAGTACTGTAAAAATAATTTAAATTAAATTCATGGACTGTGGATCAATAATTATAGCTAGTCGGTCTATATATATAGTTGATCACGCATGCTAGGTTTAAATAAATTTAAAATCAGATGGGTTGGGGAATGGGGGACCATTTAATTTTTTTACACATTTGGTGATTTGTCTTGAACCTGCGATTCTCAATTAATTTATTAAACCATCTGCCCAATTAACCGTCAAATTAATAATAGCAATTAATAAACACAATTAATTGATGAAAAATTGATATTTGAACTAGTTCTTTCATGCGAATGATGTGTAGAAGATTTTAGTTTAAAGCTGGAAGATCAAGGAGGCCGACATCACTAGTGGTGACATTATTCAAACACTAGCAAATATACAGTGAGACCGACATACCACATGTTGAGAGAGCTCAGAAACTTGCCTAATGCGATCTGGGACAAGAATTGGAGAGGAATTTTCGAAGTTCATAGTTACTCAAAGAGCTAAGCATTTTGTTGGGCGTTTTTTTGACGAATTCTTTGCCGACGAGTGTCAATTTCCGGGCCAAGATGATAAACGAACCACTCTCGTGGCTGTTCTGTCAGCAAGAAAATGGATCCACCGAGCATATGTTCTTTGAGTGCGATTAGATCACTAGAAGAATGTGGATAACGGCAGGTTGGCGCAAAGAATTCAGGCTAACCAGTGCAACAAGGGTGAAAACTGGTTCCGTAGGGTGCTGATGGACACAGACAAAGCAACTGCAAAACTTATTTTGATGTGGTGTGATGTTTTATGGATGCAACGAAATAAGAGAACCTTCACTGACGAGAAACGGGAAGTGGATTATATCACATTATCAGTTAGTTTTAATCTTCCTGTCTTTCAGACAGTGAATTCGTGGTCGGAAAGGGTTTCTACCGAACTACCCGACGACTCGATGCTACGACCTCAATCAAGGGTAACCAGAATAAGTTTCGGGGATCAAGGATGGAAGAGTCGGAGTAGCAGCCACTCTCGGAGAGAATGGATAATTTATCCGAACGAATGGAAGGATAATCGCCCAAGAGTCATTGATCCCTTATTTGCAGAAGGCTTGGCGCTAGAGTCAACATTGGAATTAGTAGGAGACCTCAACATGGGCGTAGTAACGGTTGTGGGGACTGTCTTGGTTTGATCAGAGTAGTCAAAGATTTAGACCAACCACCATTTTCTTGTGTAGAGCTAATTACATCCATGAAAATGAAACTAAGAAAAGAAAATTTTTCGGGTCCATAATGTTGGATATCGAGTAACGATAATATTTTAACTCATTCTCTAACTGCATACACAAAGGAGAATATAGAAGATATGGCGGAATGGTTCAGTGCACCGGTTTTCTTATTGTCAAACGATTATGGACTTTTTTAAGTAACATGAATTGAGATTTATTTTACTTTGAAAAACAAAGTTAACAGTCTCTAATCATGAACTACTCGATCCACCCGTATGCAAAGTATGTGAAGAAGATACGAAGCTTATTGAGGGAAAATATTTCACGCTTATTTATCGAGAAAAACTCAATATTTTATTTAAAGAAATTATAAAAGTATTTATTCAAAAAATATTTAATAAAACAAGTTTTCCCATTGACCGGCTCGTCCTTTATATTTGACAGCTTACGCTGTTATACTGATTGTCTGTTTGACATGTAGTTTATTTATCCTTATAATAGTTGGATTGTATCTTCATTTCATTGTAATACCGGTGTTGAGCTGTGTCTCAGTAATGAATTTAACAAATAGAGAGATAAGTACAATTTAATTTGAGAGGAGGGAATGCAGTATTTTCTCCAATTCAGGCTTGTTATTAGTAAGGATTGAAGTAAAAATTGGGCCATGCTATTTGCAGGTCGTATATTAGTTTTGCGGTCCGTATTATTTTTGAGAAAAACGAATACGCCCTTAGTACTATTAACTATTGATGAGGAGTCTCATCCGTATGGTACTCATCTGGACTTTGTCTGCAAATTGTAAACTTTACGCCCAAAAATTCTTCCCGGATGAATTATCAAGGTCGTCGTTGATTTTCCACCGGAGACCTTAAGATCGTTCAACCCGTCGCACAATTTCGTAGGATGCCGGAGGGCCTAAATCGTTCGCCGTCTGGGCCCATGTTTGAAGTTTCTTTCATCATTGCATATATGTTGCAGAACCCATGGCCAGGAATATATGTTATATATGGTTGTTTTGGCTTTGGTCTGGCGCTTCCGATTGGGCTCTGGGATCTCCTTATAAGCCTTCCCTGACACGCCGCCGGTGCCATCGAACCACGGATCGAGGTGGTCGCCGCCTCCACCTACGCTTGATGGAGAACTTGTTCGTTGGGTGTAGCCGTTTGTCCCTGAGTTTCGCGGTCTCTAGATGAATTTTTACAATTTTTCTTGTATAATGGCGTTGGGAAAATAGACGTCGTTACAAGTCGACCGAGAACCGCCGCACTACAGTACAACAGAGTCGGTTCGAGGAGTTTGCGGTGAGGAATGAGGGAGGGATTCGCAAAACAAATTAGGCAATCAATAGGGACTTGATTGCAAATATATAATTTCAAATTGGTTCAATGACTAAAGTTTGGATTTAAGAAACTATTAAGGGTAATATCGTCAGTTCAAGTCAAAATACAAACTGCATTAGTAAAAACAAACCCGCAAATAGGAATTCCGTAAAAATTCATGTTATAAAAGTAATAGTAGAACAATTGGAATAAGCTTGGTCGGTACTTACCACCGGGAGGACTGTTCTGGGGACCAAGTGCAGCTTTTGCTGCCTTATACCCTAGATCAGTTTGTCGTGCGGAGCCCGGATTTTTTAGATTCAGATTCATTTTGAACTCACCAGATCGGAAAGGTTAGGTGGGTAGTGACACTCCATGCACCACCAACGAACCAAGAGGTGGGAGATCTCTGTTTTTTGCGAAAGGTACGCGTTTGAGATCGATAGATCAATCACGTAACAATCATGAGAAGTTATAGAATTACTTACCTCCAGTACTCATTGTAGCGGAGAGATCGATATTCTGAATCTGTGAGCCTTGAGTAGGGGTTTAGGTTTCTCTCTCCTCGGCTATGCGCTTTATATGCTGTGTGAATCGGCAGCCTTTCAGATTCGCTTTAGCTTGCCCTTTCAATGGAATAAATGCAGTCATATATATAGGTGGAGAGAGGACCTAAATCCTCTTTAGGGTTTCCGTAGGATTAATCTCAACCGTCCATCAAAGTAGAGATTATTAGGAATTACCAAGTATATAAGGGAATAGCAATATTCCAATAGAAAACATGATTAATATAAGATCACATAATAGGTAGGGAAGAATATAATATTATTACAGTCTCCCACTTGTTCGTTATTAGAAGCCATCAATATTTTCTATCTAGAATCATAAGGCCGGAAAAACATGCTAAACCTTTTTCATTTAGTCACCGTAAGTGTCTTGGCTAATCTAGTAACCAATGGGAGTAATGGCGGTCATAAATCATTCTGAAACTTCTGAATCATCCTCAAGATAGGAGCGGGAGTATTTTCCTTTCTACCAATCAATTCAGCTACAAGGGTCGCGTTATATGGATTTAAGCGGAATTCTCTTTCACCCAGATTCTCAAGATACGCCACAACATCATCATATTTTCCTCCCTCGAGAAATGTTTGAACAATTATGTTGTAGCTAATCTCATCTGCTGGCTTCCATTTCTACAAAAAAACACTTTGACTTCCTCTACCAAATTATGCTTGCAGAGGCAATTTATCATAGTATTATATATTTCAACATCACGATCGATTCCCTTGAGAGACAGGTTGCTAAAAGTTCCATTGCCTCATTAACTCTCATGCTCTTGTACAATCCATGGAGAACGATATTATACATGTTAGTATATAGATCCACCCCATCTTCTTCCATTTTCTTAAGCAGCTGCAATGCTTCGTCCACGAGTTTGTTCTTGCAAGGCCATCCAGCATCACACAATATGTGTGGAAATCGGGTTTTAGGGCACTAAGTTGCATCTCACAAAAAACCTCTTTTGCCACACCACACTTCAATGATTGGAACAATCCCTTCAGGAGGATATTCCAAGTAGATATTCTAGGAGAATTCAAGGCCTTACCAAGCATGTCTTGGAATATTTCGAAAGCCTCCTCAAATTCCTCGTGCTTGAAGAGCCAATGGATCAAAGTATTATAAGAGAGAACGACATGAACAATTCCATTGGCTACCATCGATTTAAATATTTGTCTAGCTTCACCAATTTCGCCCAGTCAACAGTATCCATCAATCAACGTGATTGATGAGATGTATTTATACATCTAATTTATATGGCTTTATACGTTTATTTGCCCACTTGATGTGCTCGAAGGTGTGTTATTTTGCAGTAAATCATAGAAAACATGGAGGAGGATATAAAATGAAAATTTGATAGAAAGAGAGTAATTTGATGCTGTTTTGAAACGAAGGGGAGCGATACACTATACTCTTTTTTCCTACGAGTTTTTAATGAGGTAGTGTGCTCCAACGGAGATAATAGATCGTCTTTATTCTATTATTCCATCACTGAAGAGGCGAGGAGCAAGAAGCAACGAGTTGAAAGCAAATCCTAATATTGATTTCTCTACGGGCGGCTAAGTTATGCTTCGCGGGTCGATCACTAATCAGCTGTACGTTTTGAAGAAATCAGTACTAGACTATATTTATTACGGGCTGAATTGATATTTAAGCCCAAGCTAACAGCTCAAGGCCAGGAAATTGCATGGAATAAATGGGCCCAGTAGAATGAATCCACACGTGAGTGGATTTTGGACCTTTTACTTATTTTATTTTAATAAGGCAAATGATTGCCACCTAGACTAATTAGTTTAGGGTTAATAGTATAAACCCCTTTTGATTCTCTCTCGACCAGATTATTCGTACAGAGACTTTGTTTTCTTCTTCTCGGCCGAGACTTGGACGAACAACGGCTAGGGTTTTGTAATTTCTTCAATTCGGTGATTTCTTTTTCTCATGTTTTATTCATATTATTGTGATTGTGTTCATCATAATATGAGTAACTAATTCTTTAATTAGGCGAAAATAATGAAGTACTAGTCATGAGAATTCTGTGAGATCTAATTGTGCATGAAAATTAACTGCTGTGAATTTTGGTTTATTCTCTGTGCATCCTGCTATATCTGATTTGTTTGAGTCTGATCAACTTAGATGAAATAGGATTACAGCCAATTAGTACCACCAATCCGTAATTGTTGGAAAGAAATAATTATTGGTAAAGCTATCGTTAAGATAGTGAGAATAAACTGGTAGACAGGTTAATACTTGTGTTCTTGGTTAATTTGTCTAAACTGGGTTCCTTCAAACCTTCATGCTATCAAAACAACTTAGAACTGGCGTTACCAACTAGGATTGATTTGATAAGAGAAATAGTTAATAAAAGCGTCTCTTGCTAGCTATCGATAAATTAAGTAGGAATTGGGTTATGTCCGCTGCATTCACGGTATCTTATAACTGGTTGGTTCGTAGTAGTTAACAAAATCTTTGCATCAATGATCAGAACATATGACTAGTGTGGAATTATTTGAGCCGGATTTATTTCATAAATTGATCTCTTTGCAATTTTAATTCATTTTATTTTCTTTCAGTTATTTATATCTTATTCAGTAGTTAATCTCAATCTCTCAAGTTAAAAGTGTGGTGACTAAACACCAAAAATCTGATCTTTAGGAATATAAAAGTGTTAATCTGTTCTCTGTGGGCTCGACTCTACTTGCTACTATATTCTTTAATATTCTTAGCATTGTAGGAATATTTTGGTGGTATTCGACGTCCACCAGTGATACATGTGATCACATCAGGTTTCACACCACACTTCAATGATTGGAACAATCCCTTCAGGAGGATATTCCAAGTAGATATTCTAGGAGGATTCAAGGCCTTACCAAGCATGTCTTGGAATATTTCGAAAGCCTCCTCAAATTCCTCGCTCTTGAAGTGCCCATGGATCAAAGTATTATAAGAGAGAACGCCAGTAACAATTCCACTGGCTACCATTGATTTAAATATTTGTCTAGCTTCACCAATTTCGCCCAGCCAACAGTATCCATCAATCAACGTGGTACATGTGATCACTTCATAAGATGAAGTGGGATAATGGGATGAGGAATTTGTAGAGGTGCATTAAGTTGAATAATTGATGTATATTATAGCTTGCAACTTACTGTAACAATTTAATAGAGTAGTAGTTGAACAATCAAGTTCTTTCATTATATATTGCTGAGTTCATCATACTCCTCCTATAGTTGTTCCTACAATTCTGATAAGAAATAGAGTAGTGGAGGAATACACAAAGCAGGGCGGGGAATTTGGGAAAGCACGGCGGGGTTGCCCCGCCGTGACTTGGGCCGCCGTGCTTCTAATTTCCGACATCGGAAATCATCCGGAAATCAAATTTCCGAATTCGGAAATCTGTCTGGAAAAATCACTCGAGGACCGTTTCCTCAATCGGAAATCCTTCCGGAAAAGGCATTTCCGGACGGTTTACTCAATCGTAAATCTAAAGGGAATTGATTAAAAAAAAACACCGACCAATTCCGGCCGGTGAAATCAAAAGGAGAACGGGGTCATATTTAATCAAGATCATCATCCAATAAAGTAGTTCACTAAATTTGCATATAAAAATTACAATATATACACTAAAACGGTTGCATCTATAGCCTTGTATACAACTCAGTCTTCTCGAATGATCAATAAAGCTGCATCGACTCCACCCTTGTTGTGACTAGCACCACACATTTGCCAGTACCCCAATACAGCTCCTTTATGTATCTATGTAGTGCTTCTGTTCCCAAGAATTATGCTCCATAATACCTTTACAAGCCTGAAAGAAGGTCAAGAGTTAAAAGACCAAAATCATGCAGAAAGAGCCTAACCAAAAGTATTGACATGATATGTTCATTTGAGGAAATAATTTATCTCATCTTCACAATTTCTTCTGCAAAGATAAAATTTAATACAAGTGCATGCCCCCAGAACCTATGCAGAAAATGGAAGTGCCTAAGGTCGTACAACAAACAATCAGTTAATGAGAGAAACAAGGCAAGGTAAAAAAGAAAAGCAAAACAATTTAAAGTGGAAGCCGAGAAGCATACTGGTGATCAATGTGACATGTTTAATTTGACGCAACCATGGACCTCAGATCTTCATCAGTCAAGCTTTTCCTTGAATAACCAAATATCCCAAAATTCTGCAGCAAAAAGGATCCAAGGCAGATTTGGTAAACCTTATTAATATAACAGAAATAACAACCAGGAGGCTTCTTACATCAAATACAAATAGAAGTCCTTGAATATGCATATAGACAAAAAATCTTCTCTGATGTGTATGGGGCACACTAAAGGAACAGAACTAAATGAGTAAAGAGGTATTTTTGTCTTTTGATATGCATCAAAAAGTTTCATCTGCTACACAGAATATATTGAACCATTTGTTCCCAAACTATGCTTATCATAATCCTTTACTCCTTGTGTAAAACTTCACTCCACTTTAAAAAATAATAACAAAAAAGACTCTATTCTAAAACATACACTACATATCTTAGTATATTTCCTATGAACAGACAAAAGATTGATTGAATTCGATAAAAAAACTGCACGAATATTATCACTCACTTCGAAAAGGCCTCAACTCATAAGCATATTGACATCATTAGCTTAAATTCCCAAATACACATAAAAGAACATCATAAAGAACTGACTGAAGAGAGACAATTTGTACTCACAATGCTCGGATAAGCAACAGATGGTGGGATGTACGACAATGTTTCGGTGGTGATCGGCCGTCGATTGAGGAATTCGAGGCGGTGGTCGGATCGTCGACCAATATTCTGCCCGTACCCGTCCTAAAATCCCCAAAACCGAATAGATCCTGGGCTGTCGGAGTGGATCGTGAGCCAAGGATTCCCAGATCGGCACTAGGCCAAGCTGATCCCGTCACTGCTTGTCCTCCCGTCGCATTCGGGCTCCTCGATGGAGGATTTTTTTTCTCATTCTTTCTGGACTGTGGGGGGTAAGGTAGAAGGGATAATTGATTGTTATATAGTGAGGGGTATTCATGGTTGAGATCAAATATTAAAAAGGATTAACGGTTCCGATTTAAACTGAAGTAAAAAGAAAGTAATAAATATTTGTATATTTCCTTTTTTAGAAATATGTATTCTTATAAATATATATCTTAGTTAATATTGATTTTTTTTCTTTTTTCTTCTTTTTTTAAGAGAAGAATTATTTTTCAAATTTAACGATAGTATATATATTATTTATATTCATAACAAGTTAAAAATTTCTATGGATAGTTTTTAAAATTTTAAATAAGAGTTGATAACTAATTATATAAAGTTGATTTACTTATACTTTTAAATAGTGTTTACAAAATTTCAATTAAAGTTTCCTATTAGATAGTGTTTATGGAAAATTTAATAAAAATCATTATTTATACTCAATTTTATTAGTATCTATAGAGAAAGTAAAGTAATATATTTGATTAGTTAATCTGAGTTGTGTTAGTGTTCACAGAGAAACAAGTAAGATTGACTTTGATTAGTGAAATTGAATACAGTTAGTGTCTAAGGTCACTTAAGTTTTGATATTTGATTAGTAAAGTATATAACAAGTAAAGTAATGTTTGATTAGTTAATAAGGATTTAGTTAGTGTTCACAAAGAAACTAGTAAGTTTGATATTAGTTAGTTAAACTACCATAGATTCCAGTTTGATGGTAATGTATATATAGAAAGTATATTAGTTTTGGATTAAATAATCTGGATTTAGTTAGCGTTCACATAGAAATAAGTGAAGTTTGACTTTGATTGGTTAAATTGAAAACAATTAGTTTCTAAAGTCAAGTAAGTTCTGATATTTGATTAGTTAGACTTAATTTAGTTTCCATAGAAAGTTTTATATATAGAGATATTCGATTACAAATTGTTATTAATATACATAAATAAGTAATTTATGTTTTTCAATTGATATGTTATGTTATAGTTAGTTAGCGTTTATAGAGAGTCTAGTAAGATTTGATTTTGATTAGTTACACATGTTTTAAAGTTCATAAAAAATAAAGTAAAATTCGTCATTTGATAATTTAAACTTAGGCCCTGTCCAGTTCAACTTATTTGGTGTTGTGCTGTGCTGATGAGTGATGTGCTATGCTGATGAGTGCTGAGCTGTGCTGATGAGTGCTGTGCTGTGCTGATCTTCTGCTGGATAGTTTTGAAAGTGTTGAATACTGTTCATTTGAGTTGAAGAAAAAAACACAATGTTTATTACTTAACAGCTAAAAAGTTCACTTAATTTATATTATTTTTACAAAACATAAAAATAGTGTCTATTTAGAGCTTAAATGTGTTGAGCTGAATATGTGCTGTGCTGATGAGTGCTGTGTTGTGCTGAAATGTGCTGCAATAAGTTGAACTGGACAGGGCATTAATAGGTCGGGATAAATGATGGAGGGAAAAGGGAGAAAGAGAACACAAGTTAATGGAGAAAAAGAAATAAGTATATATATATATATATATATATATATGGATTTTTATTAGGTGACAATTAAGATATCATGTATTAATTTTTTTAAAATTTCTGTTCCTGCCAGTTTCCTTCATCGTAAATCATCCGGAAATCTTTTTCCAGATCAGTTTCCTCATTCGTAAATCACTCTCAAAATCACAAATATTTGTGGCTGGTTTCCTCTATCAGAAATCATTTGGAAATTCCTTTTCCGGGTAGTTTCCGAAATCAGAAATCATATCCGATTTCATAAATTTTCTCAATACATGGCAGGTTTTAAAACCCCGCCGTACTTATCGTTCCAAGGTGTTTATACATTGGGTTCCATTACATTTCCGATTTCGTAAACCCAAAGGACGGCGGGAAAAACAACTTTCCTTTTTCCCGCCGTGCTTCTGCGCTGCGCATCTACCAATTTCCACTAGTGGTATGAGTCTGTGAGAACTGACCAAACACTAGTGCAAAACAGGGCAATGTTGGCACCAAATAGCGGCGGTTCCGCCCAAAAAACGCCTAAACGCCATTCTATTGGATTTTCGACATCGTAAATCCATAAGAATGGCGTTCTATTGGATTTACGTTATTGTAAATCCAATAGAATGGCGGTTTGAATACGAAACACGGCGGAAATATGAAAGCGCCAAAAAATTAATTATTTTCGCATTCTGAAACAGTCCAATAGTTTGTGATGTAAATTAATTCAGATCCTGGAAGGGTAATCGGTTGACATTACGAACTCTAAAACCAATCTATTACGAATACGAGTGTGTTTTATGATATATGGAAAAGAAACTATTGCATGAACGATTTCTTAAACTGAAAAGGTTGGAATTATAAAATTAAGTGAATTTATAATTAAATGAATACCGCGGGACAAACATAACCGATTCATATTAAGAAAGTGGGTTGTTGATAGTTTGTGTACCTATTAGGTTTACGACTACTCAAACCCGTCGGCAATTATACATATGCATGAGTTTTAAAAAATTGGACCAAACTTATTTCGTTAATTAAATAAACAACATTCAACTCTAGAGCATCGTTTACCATTGCGAAGTTGATTTTAGGATAGTTTGTATTTTTTATGAATCTGTTTGTATTAAGATATCTCATTGTCGGTAGTAATCTGTGTACCTGTTATAGATTCGAGTTCTTAAACACATAAATGAGTTTTTCGAAAGATGAAATACAATAGTTTAGTTTTCTATCCAAGGTTTCGATATCTACATTTTGAAAGATTGGGAAGTTCATTAGAAAGTTAGAAGTCGCATTCACCGAATAGAAAGGCAACTCCCAAAATATATTAGATTTACCGGGTATTATTTCCAATAGTTTTGTCATCTATCAAGTTAGGAGTTTCTTAAACCTAACAGAAACTTATTATAAATTTTAAAATATCATATTTTGAATCTTAAACCTGAAGTTTTTGATGATTACGTTAATTTTATTATGTATAATATACTTTTCATGAAAATTTACTTAGGTATTAACAAAATTAAAGGTACTTGTAGTGAGAATTTAGTATCATGAACCTGAGAAACATTATTAAGACTAAAATTTGTTACTTAAGTACATATACTTTGGAGACATATTTCCTCCACAATTGTGATCAATTTATTTCCATTTCTAAATGAAATTAAACTTATTTGAGTGTTACTGATGCATTTTAACATAAATTCCATTAAATAGCACTGATATAAACGCTTAGTTCAGTAAAAATTTGAAAAATGTCATAAAACATCAAATTCTGACTTTTAAACATGGTTTTTTGATACTTATGTTGAATTTATTTTGTTTAATACGCCTTTCATGTGGATTTACTTTGGTATTTGCTCAATGAAAGATACTCGTAGTGACTAGTGAGAACTTCAGTATCGTGAATATATATGAGAAACACTACTAAGACAATAACTTGTTACTTGAGTATATATACTTTGAGTGATATTTCCACCATAGTTGTGATCAATTTGTTTCTATTATTAAATGAAATTAAGTATATTTGAGTGTTTCTGAGTTTTTCTAATATAAAGTTTTGAAATGACATTGATATGAATGTTCAGTTCAGTAAAATTTTTACAACGTCACAAAACATCAAATTTTGACTTTTGAATATGAAACATTTTGATGATTATGTTAATTTTATTATGTATAGTCATTTTTCATGTGAATTTACTTTGATATTAGCTCAATTGAAGATAATGTATTGAGAATTTTAATATCAAGACTTGAGAAGCACTACCAAGTCTATAACTTGTAACTCAATCTTATGTACTTTAGAGTCATATTTTCACCATAACTGTGATCGATTTATTTCCAAAACAAAATGAAATTAAGTATATAAGAGTGTGAGTAAGACATTTTAACATAATGTCAATGAAATGGCATTGACCTGAACTTTAAGTTTAACAAAAAATTGAAAAATGTTATAAACATCAAATTCTGACTTTTAAACCTGAATTTTTTATATGATTATGTTGATATTATTATGTAATGTACACTTTTCATGTAAATTTACTTTAATTTTAGTTGGGAACTTTAGAATGAAGAACCTGTCAAATACTACCAAGACTATTACTGGTTACTTAATCATACACACTTTAGAGACTGTAACGTTTAATTTAATTATATAATTTGGAAACAAAACTTCCTTGATTTTTTTCCTTGAGTAATAATACTAGCCGAATAAAAAAAGTAAATTTTATTTGACTTTTTATATACACTAACTAAGTTAAGTCTAACTAATCAAAGTCAAACTTTTTAATAAACACAAAAACTAAATGGAAATCACAAACCTGCCACTTATTGTGCAAATGTTTCAATTATTTTATGCATGAATGTGATATTCAAATTGTACAATTACTATCAATGTTTTTTTTTACTATCAACTAATATCAATATTGAAAATACGTTAAGGAAGTCGAAATATGTTTATGTTCAAATTAAAATTTTAAAAGTGTTTAGTCTGAAATTGTGTTAAAATTTATGGGTTAATATGAAATCAGTAAAATCACTACTAGAATATCAAGCCATCTAAGGCAGTTCATCCTTCATGTGTTAAGGCAGAAAACAAATGCCTTCCCTGGTAGTGACTTGAATGAGAAAAATCATCTAAGGCGGTTCCTCTTCCGCCTTAGATGTTTTTGGGTTTAAGGCGTTTGTTTCCGCCTTGGATGAAGGCTTATACGCCTTGCTAAAAGCTTACGAAATCGCTAGCGTGAAAGTCTGAATGATATGAATTGGCTCGTTGCGATAACGTAACTAGCAAACGCTAGTCCCAAACAAATGGTTGATTGTTATGTTACGACAGCAGCTTACGGATCGCCAGATGAAATACTAACGAGTTCGCTACATTGAAAAGCCTAGACTGTTATGAATGTGTACGAGACTGGTTACGACTTCCACCGGGCGGATCGCTAATAGTAGTTACGATCTCGTAAGTGTTCCTAGTTTGTCATATATTTATCTGCTGACGAGACTGGTTACGACAAATAGAGGCGAATCGCTCGGTTATAGGTAGCGAACTCGTTACAACCCAAATTAAACAATTCCGGTTAATCAAAACGAGCCAGGTTACGACAGCCACTAGCTACTCGCTAGCAACACCGTAGCGAGGTCGCAACCGAACAATTGTTTTTCATAAAAATGTAAAAATTGTGAAAATGATATTATAAAAATATAATAAAAGTTGTTGGTTCGAGAGAGTTAACGATATCGTAAGTAATATCGCTTATGTGTGTAGTAACGAATTCGCTACTAATCTCGCTTACGTTAAACGACGTCGTTTTAGCACTGGGTGAGCGAGAAAAAAAATGACGTTACGAGTAAGCTAGACATTCGCCTGGCATTGGCGTGTATGGTTACGAGCTCGACAGAGATCAGATTGGAGAGGCAGAGAAGAACGAGCGATTGGGTAGCGATGGCGCAAAAACTAAGCTCAGAACCAATAAACGACGACGTTTTACCACCGGGTGAGCGAGAAAAAAAAATGACGTTACGAGTAAGCTAGACATTCGCCTGGTTTTGGCGTGTATTGTTACGAACTCGACAGAGATCAGATTGGAGAGGCAGAAAAGAACGAGCGATTGGGTAGCGAGTGCGCAAAAACTAAGATCAGAAATATAATCCTGGCGATTAAAGTAGCGATAGTACAAGATGATCGCAACTATTTTAATGTTACGGGCGAGAGAAGTTACGAACTCGCAGGTAATTCGTAAGTGTCACAAAATTATAGGATTTGAGCCACTTCCACCCATTTCCACTAAAATTGGGTTTCATTTTAATTGTCTAAGCTGTCAATTTCAAGATGCATGGTATCTAAGCACAAAACATGAACATGAAACACTATCAAGCCACAATTTATAAACTAATGCAAGTAATGGAACTCAAAAGTATATGCATCCATTTGACAAAAAAAGAAACTAGCTTTTATTGGGAATGTGAGGCCTAGAGATGTACCGAGATCTAATAAGGACCAAGTGTCTAGCCAATGCATCTCTACCATCCTCCAACTCCTTCTTGGTGTACGGTGCATGATTTTCCTCGATAATCTAAGAATATGAAATGTGTTTTTAATACTATTGAATGCAACGTAGATAGTAATAGGTACAATAAGTAGGTTATAAGAATGCTTACGCGATGTAATTCCAGATTATCTTGAACAAGGCCAGCTACACACTCGCTTGCGTACAACATCATATAGTAACCGCACTCCCAATTTGACAATTGCTTTCGGTGCTGAAAGTGAAGAAGTATAACAAATGATTTGAAATGAAATCATAGTGGAAATAAATGAGCATTGGATTTGTACTGTCACCTGAATCTGTATAAGGTTGAAGGGAAGTAGTGTGTCGTCATGTGCACTATGCATAGCAACCTCTAATAAATCTGCAAATTTTGTAGATGGACCTAAGTGTAGCGGGTCCATCCAATACACTCGCTTCAACGATGGTATCATAGCTACAAAACTCCAATGGCCGCTACATATTTTAAGAAATGAAAATGTAAGAACCCGTCTCGAAGATTATAATGTTTACGAAGTGCAAATATCCAATTGTAACAAAGAGAACTAACCCCTCTAGATATTGGCCTATGTAAATTGTCTTGGTCTTGTCACTAAGGATCTTAGAGAGATAAGCAAGTCGTGATTGATTACTTTCATTCATTTCTTGCAAGCATATTGGGTGCAAAAACCCAATGAAAGTCTTTGCATTTAGAGCAAGGCATTGCATGTACCTAAATAAACAATAGATGGGATATGAACGTATAATAGTGCACAAGTACATGAAAATTCGTAACTTGCAACACGATAGAAGAGATGAGATCAAGTAGCTTACATTTGATGTAGTATAAGGATTGTTTCGGGAAGGGTTTTATAGTGCCAGAAAAGGGCAAAGTCTTCCCATGGAACGACTAATTCCCTCGCTTCGCCGAACACCTGTTTATTGGAGTAGAAATAGTAAACAAAATCCCGACTATGGTGGCTCACCAGATCATAAAACGTGCGAAGGAATCCCGGGAGTGATTTTATGAATCCAACTTCTCCCACCGACATCGGTTTCTTAGCTACCGGAAAATCTAGCGGGTCTACGACGGGTGAAGGTGTGTTTCTATTAATTGGGATAGAATTAGAATTCACATCAACTACCAACCATTTGGGCCACACAAAAAAACGGCCCAAACCTTTACCCACTGTCGTGCACTCTTGATCTGCGACCGGTACCAACGCATCCTCGACTAACACATGTAGTATAGAAACCCTAACGAAACCAATAGGTACTTTGGCTTCATGATGTAGTGCCATGTCAGGATATGAATTTCCCATTGCAACGTGGCGGGGTTGAGAATTCATCCCACATTCAGCGTACAACTTGCAAGAAAGGGGAGTTCTAATATACAAATAAGGCATGTTTAATTAGGTCGAATTAGACATATTTAAAAAATATCAATAATCATGAGTTGTGTAGAATTATTCATTTGATTGAGGTACAAGTAATTAAACGTACCTTTGGTTTGGGATCGGATGGTTGTATGTGAACTTGCTCTTTGATAGGGGCCGAAGGTGTGCATATTTCCTTGTTGGGTTCAACAATAGGTTGGTCAAAAATAGGTTGGTCAAAAATAGGTTGGTCAACCTCATGTTGTGGTGGGGAAGGATGTGAACCTCTAGACGAGGGTCCATTGATTGGACCGGTGTCACAAAAATCGGATGGAAGAGGATACTTTATAAAAGAACATATATTGGCCAACATTGTTTTCAATTTCTTGACCTCTTGGTCGGATTTTTTGGCTTGGTTCAATGCTATTTGGAGTTTGGATGGTTTAGGGTCTTTCCCACTACGTTTGATACCAAACGCCTCTATTTGAGTAACATAACCACCAATTCCCTTAGCTCTTCCCGGATGCTCGGCCTTCCCAAGTGCCCTACGTAGTACATCGTGTTTACCGACAGGGATGAACAAGCCTTCTTCAACTTCACGCTCGAACTCGTCCTAAAATGGTAGTATAGTAAATGAAAAGTTATTATCGTCATCATTTGTTGTGTTTGATGGTGTGATTGTAGATACTAAAATGGAACATGGTATGGCGTAGTAGGTAAAGCGTACCACTCGATTAGCCACCCTTTTTGCCTCATCACTTGAGTAAGTCCCGTCTTTTCCATAGTAGGTAATTCTACCCAAGACGAATAATTGTTGTCTACTATATGTTGTAGGGTCTTCGGCAATGACTAGCTTGTTCGCCTCTTCCGCGTCCATGCCCCCATCCACAAGCTCTTTAACATCGGTTTCATGTGTTTTTTTTGAGGTCTTCCTCCCCACACCCAAGTACCCCGCCCTACCCCCGGTGTAAGGCATAACATTATCAGCAGTGGCTTTGCGCTTCCTATCCCCCAAACCCTTTTAAAAATTCTATGTTATTTTAGGAATAAAGCACTAACCGAAACAAAAATATTTGGCTAATTCGCATGAAACTATTATTGCAAGATGTAGTAAGTAAACTAACATTTGCGTCATTTTCTAACCATCGTTTCTTGAATGCCTCCCAAGTAAGGGTTACAATGTGATTGTAACGCGTACTTGGATCTTGCCCAAACCTCGTGCCCTTCGGTTTGATATAATCCTTGGCAAGGGTATATTTGTGTTCTCGATGAGCTTTTGATGCGATTTGAAGAGCCTTCTTTTTCACTTGATCATAGGATGTTGCCTCGATAATAAAGGGGCGCTACAAATGTGATCATAAAAATAGTCACACTCACAATTTTCAATTGAAATTAAAAGTAACAAGTACCACACTAACCTTGCATTCCTTCCATATATCCTTTTTGATGTCGATGCTTAGTAGCCTCCAATCCGTTGCGTCTAATGGTGTGCGTATCCTACCCGTCTTAGCACACCAACTCGACCATCGCGCGGCATCATCTACGGGTGAAATAGCAACACCAATGTCATTAAACTTGACATGTGTTAGTATTTTGTTATCGATCCAAATCTCTAATTCGCGACAATGTGTGAGGAGTTGAGCTTCTTTCGATGCGCGAGTCACTTCTCGTTGTCTTCTAACCTCACTTGAACCGCCAACAACATTTTGCCCCCCACTTGAGTCGGAGTTAACGGAACTTGAAGGGCTCTCCATTAAGCTTTCCTTTGTATATTGAATTTAGTTAATGACTAACACAATACTAATAAATCAAAGTTGTACTTTGTAGTAAAAACATTATATTTCATAATCCTAACATTTAGGGCTAAGCTAGCTACGGATAATTTTAAACGAAAATCTTGATTTTCGTTCAGGACATGCTTCTGACATGATATTTTGTAATAACATGATAAATGGAGGCACTATGTACAAGAAAATCAAATTTTTAGCATATAAGAATGAAAAAAATCGTACCTTTGGTATATGACAAAGTTGTGTCGGTGGAATTGATTATTTTGGTTGGGGATGGTCTACCTTGTTTGTCCCTCTCCTACCCATAACAAAGGATGTTACCAAATTGAACAAGAACAAATAAAGATTGACATTAATTGCAAAAACTATAGGCAAAAATGTGGTTGAGAATTTATTGCAAAACTTACCAATCTTTTTGATGCAATTAGTGGCTAGTTCCACTTTGTTTTGACACAATTGATGTGTCCAACATGTATGGGATGGGTAATGGAGATTTGATGTGAAGAAAGTTGAGGAGATTTGAGAAGATGTGCAAAAGTTTGAACTTTTGGAGATGAAACCCGTAAGAAGTGATGGATAAGATGCCAAAAGTGTAGGGTTTTTCTGTTCTATAACGTGTTTACTTTATTCTAGCTTACCTTGTTGCGAAATCGGAACTATCTCGTTACGCCTGACGTGGCTATTTACGAAGTCGTTACGTGCTCATGTGATTGCCTTTTATGCTCTACTTTATCCTTCTAGCGACATCGTAACTGAGAAGCTGACATAAAGTATGTTACTAGGATGTTGCGAGTTCGCTACAAATGCTCGCTAGAACCCTACTTAAGATTTTTTTTTGTTCTTTTAATGCACTCATACATTTTTAAATCACGATATAAATGAAATGATGGTATAAGACACTAATCATTCTATTTTAAGAATAATTTTCATTTGTTCCGTCGTATGCTCATGTAGAACGGGATAGGGATTTGGTCACTTAATCTGCAATTACATAATTTGAAAGAGTTTTAAGAAACTTAGTCTTTAATTGTAAGACAATAAGAAACTCTACACATCATGTGTACGCTTGAAAACGCTATCCATCGCTTACCTTTAGAGACAACAGCATAGTAGAGCTTCACACATGAACTACATATATATATATATATATGCGCAGTTCAAGTGCATTTCATTAGAGATACTTAGTTTATTACAACTCATTTATGTGATTACAAGCATGATTATTGAATTAAACAAAGTATCATGCACACGTTCACTCACCAACTGTCATCACTCATCATACTACCGAGTATCGCTTAATAACATTGCATGCTGATGTACTAACATGTACTCTGTTTGACATAATGTGATGTTCGATATATTCCAAATTGATTATTATACTGTTTAGATATAAAATGTACATATTTAAGAATATGATATTGCGTTTAAAAATTTAAAGCGAATTATTGATGTTGTACATAGAGTTATGTCATACTGCTTATGTACAAAGATGTACTCTACCTGAGTGAATATCATGATGGATATTTAACAAATAGAGTATTGTACTGCATCTATATAAAATATATATATGTTAGAATGTGAAAATTGCTAATAAAAAATTGAAAAGTTTGATTTTTTAGTTACAATCTAATTAGCTTGTGTAGTAGCGATATTGCTAGTATACACGTTATCACAGTTAAACCCTAAACCCTAAACCCACAAACCCGCAAACCCACAAACCCACATAACCCAGAAAACCAGTTGGCGACGGGGTTGCGATAGCGCTAGTTAGTAGTTCAATTAAAAAAAAGGCTTTTTGGGTTACGACCTCGCTACTAATTAGAATGATTCTTCCGTAGCGAGTTCGCTACATGATAAGAACCCATCAAAAAATGGTTTTTGGGTTTGGGTCTATATTGGGCGTATAAGTGTTGGGCATTAGCTTGTGTAAGTATTGGGCCATAGCCTATGTAAGTATTGGGCCTCAGCCTTGGTGTTTCATGTTCAGTTTGCGCTGGTCGGCGACTTATCGAACCCTTGTAAAATGTAAGTGTATATAAACTGAAAAATCACCTTCTAATCAGCCGATGTGGGACAAATGTTGGCGCCTCCCTAGCGAAGTCGCTACCTGTGTAACTTATAGTAGCGAACTCGCAACAAGTCGTACTCAGTCGACAGAGCCTGTTATGAAGCCTGTTGTGAGAATGAGCCCATCAGAGCCTTCATTCTCACATTCCCTTCAATCTTCTCCTATTCTTTGCCATCTTATTCCCATGGATTTGACACTTTTCAGCGTCCTCCCAGATGACATGATTCATCTTATAATGATTCGTGTTACGTTCAGACACGTTCTTCGTCGGTATGTGAGCTTCCAAGCGGCTGATTGGGCTCGACAATGGCTCACCGAGGCTTCTGTAATAGGCCACAGAGAGTCGGCCTATGCCTTGGCTATATTTGCAATCTGCGAAGGTCATGATGCTCAAAGAGGCATGGATGTCATCACCGAGATGAAGAGAACCGACAAGAAAGGCCTCAAGGAAGTTCGGGATCGCGTGCAACTCGAATTGGCTTACGCATGGGGCAATGCGCACTACAGGGGGTACCTCGATGTAGTAGTCGATAAGCCTAGATGCTGCCAGGAACATGCTCACCTCAATGACGGCTTCAGGTACCGACGCTACACGAGGGTTGATCCAGCGGACATCGAATGTGATGCATGCACTTGCGAGCAGGAAGTGCTTCACATCCTTCTAACCCCTCCGCCACTTTGGATGTTGTAGTGTAGTTTCTTTCTTATTTTATTCCGTTGTTTTTTATGTAAAATTTGTTAGGATTGTAATAAGTTTATGTCTGCCGTATTGGCACATTAATTTAATTATTGAAAAGCTTTTCTTGTTTTGAAACCTTGTCCCTTACATTTTACTTTTTCATCGTAACGGTTATTTTTTCAGCAAAATCGCTCGCTAAATCACTAGCTTCATCGCAAAATCAGTTACTGTTGCTATTGTGCTTGTTCCTAGCGATATCATAAGTGGCACGTTTATTAGATGAATCAACACAAGCGAACTCGTCACGTACTCGCTTATATGTTACGTGGTACTAACGACATCGCAACAGCTCGTATTCAGTCAACAGAGCCTAGCTGGCAATTCGCTAGCGATGTCGCAACGATATAAGGGCTTTTGGTAGTATATTGGGCCGTAAGTATTGGGTTTTGTCTGACCTGTGACATCAGTAAAAACCTTTGAAATTCCATCAGTAATTAATTTATTTTGGGGGTTTGCATGGGGTGTCCATGGAAAGGTGAGAATGACTTTACATTTTCCTTCCATTAATACCATAATGACTGTTTTTTGTCTAGGAACTCTGACATATTATTGAATAATGGAGCACCTCAACCCTTTAAATATCAACCCCTTCTCCATTTAGAACCTCATTAGACCCTTCATTCCCACATTCCCTTCTGCCTTATCATATTCCTTGCCTTCTGCTTCCAATGGATGTGTCTCTATTCAGCGCCCTACCAGATGACATGATAAATCTGGTATTGATTCGTGCTGAATTCGACTGGGTTCTTCGTCGCTACGTGAGCGGAAGAGCGACCAAGTGGGCTCGACAGTGGCTCACCGAAGCTGCTGCAGTAGGTCACACACCGTCGACCTATGTGTTGGCTGTTTTTGCAATCCGCGAAGGTGACATTCAAAGAGGCATGAATGTCATCACAACCATGAAGAGAACCGACAAACAGGGCCTCCGTCTAGCTCGACAACGCGTCAAAAGAGGTCTGAGATACGCTTGGGGTTGGAGACACTACCTCAGGTACTTCTCAGAAGTAGCAGTTAGGCCTAGGCCGATCTGCTGCATTCCGCATGCTGGCCTCAATAAGTTTGAGAGGTACGATCCTTGGGCACCCCTTGATCCGGCGGACATCACCTGTGACGCATGCACTTGCGATCAGGAACTGCTTCATGTCCTCGGTGAACGAACGATCTACTAGTATTAGTTGTTTGTTCTTCACTATGTATTTTTGTATCACCAGTTTGTTTCTATTGTAATGAACTTGTGTTTTCCATTTTGGCACATGTACACTTAATTTTTTCTTGTTTTGATATATTGTCCCTTACATTTTATTTATTCATCCTAAGAGACAATATCGTATCAGCAAAATCATTCACTTTTTGTATAGTGCGTGGTCCTAGCGAAATCGTCACTGTCACGTTTCATGATGATTTATTATGAACAGATCACCCAGCGATATCGCAACTAACTAGCGCCTGTTTACGAGGAACCTCCGATCTCGCAACAATCCGTATTCAGTCAACAGAGCCTAGTTAGAGACTCTGTAGCGATATCGCAGCGTACGTTGTCTACCCTTGCGAATTCGTAACAACAAAGATTGACACATAGAACAACAAAACTTAAATAGCATGTTACACGGCGTCGTTTAGTTTTGTGCGTAAATCTGTTACGAAATCGTAACCAACCTGAATATAAGCTGTCTTGGCAGTGATGATATTGCAAGACGCGAAGCTTTAAATATCAAATTTGGGGATCTTCTGATTTCAAACATCGATCGAACGTCTCAGAGCTTAGAAAAACTAAACAAACCAAAATCTCACATACCCATCCGACAAGAGAAATGGCAAGGACGAAGAATTTGGCACTCAATCCGTTTGTGCAGGGTGCCCGACGTGATGAAGGTCGGGCTTCGGGATCTCAGCCACGGGCGACGGGATCTCAGCCACGGGCGACGGCAGGAACAAGTTCAACCAAATATGATAAGCAAAGATTTGTAAGTTTTGATACATCCCAAGCCTATTCTAATTACATGGAGCATAGTCAATTGCTAGATTGTTATGTTATTGATTTTGATCAGATAGAAGAACTAGGTTTGGGGAATGTGTTAAAGATATTTCAATTTCATGAGTTGGGTGACTTGTTAGGTTTGAATTATCCGGCACACTAGGATGAGACGTGCCAATTTTATGCTAATTTTCACCAGTTGATTGAGGAAGAAAAGGAGACGGGTAGGTGGTTCACCAGGGTTAATAAGAAGGACTACAAGATTGGGGAGGAGTTTTTTAACAAGGCATTGAACGTGTCCTATGCTGTTAACGAGGACGATGAGGACTATAGCAACCAACCCCCTCCGGGGTTTTACATTAGAGAACAATGGCCTGAGTGTGGGGTTTTGGATCGAGCCCAAGTTGTAGAGTATGCTAAGAAGTACTTTGATAGAGATGCTGACGATTTAGGGGTGCCTAGATCTTATAAGTTGGATAAACTTAGTGGTGAGGAGAGGAATGTTTATGAGATGGTCGCTAGGAGTGTCGTGCCTAAGGGTGGTTGGATCCCAAGATAACCATGTTTCTTACCTCAGTGCATCCCAAGATAAAATTATCTCCAATAGCCCAGGAGTGTTGCTTCTATACGATGTCATATTTTGAGAGGAAAGGTAAGTTTGAGTTGATTGATGGTGTGTGGCATAAAGTAGCGGATGGACCCAAGAAACCGCTACAGTTTAATCCTGAAGAAGTCAGAGAGAACGTCGAAGGTTAGCCAAACTAAACCCCTACAGTTTATATTCTGTTTTATACAATTTATTTCTATACTCACCCTTTTTTTGTTTCACTTACATGAACAGGTGTACCCTCAGAGGCATACTACAAGGGTGTAGAAGAGACAATCGACCTTTTCAGGGATAAAGTGGCCAAAATCAATCACGAAAACTGGTTAACGGAGAAGGTGATACGTGGCATTGAAAGGGCTAGTGCGAGGAAAAAATCGAAGGGGGATCTACCAGCACCATCACAGACACCACCTCCTAGCAATGATGATTAGATTTGCATTCGTTAATGTTGGCTAGTACTTGTACTCAAATCCAAACAATTTCATTTTCAATTTGTTTTTATCAGTTTCTCTAACAACATTGCAAAGAATATTTGAATTTGAATGTCATCTATTTTATTATGTATATTTGATTATTTAAACTTCCATTATTTATTTAGTGTGGCTAAATTTTCAATTTATAACACCACTTTACTAAGGAGTTAAATCTAATTTTTTGGTATGTGGCTTTATACTAGCGATCTCGCCAGTATCAAGTTACTCACCTGGCGAGATACTAGCGAATTCGCTAGTTGCTAGTTAATCAAATTTATACAAATTTGATCCCATAAAGCGAGATCATAACCTGTCAGACTCAAGAGACAGAAACTTATCTGCGAATTTCAGCTTTTTGTTGCGAAAGCGTAACCGGTTCGCCAATGTTGCGAACTCGCAACACAACAAGTTAACATGCATTGGTTTCTAGCGTGTTTCATTACGGTATCGCCACGTCTACAGCAGTGTACAAATGTTTTTAAGAATTAGAAGATTTAGTGTACTAACATTAATTAAATCAAAATTTAACTACATGAACCATGAAATACATATTTAAATAGCTACTTTTGTTTTTTACTCTTTTTACTCTTCTTCTTCTTTGATTGCCTCCCCTTCCTCTTTGTAGTTTTCCCTGAAGGATTAATTCACATGCCTTCCTCATGATCCATTCTGCACACCGACGCGCAAACAATGTCATCATCCTCCTCCAGAGTTTCGTACACCGAGGGCGGAATGGTGTCGGTTAAAACAGTGGAGTCATCGTCGAACAAGCCGTCACCATAGATGAATGTTTTCTTACCATCAACAACGATCTCCCATCGAGCATCAGTTGGATCTTCCACATAGAATACCTGATGAGCTTGAGCCGCCATGATGAATGGATCATCCCTAGACCCGAGAATTCCTCTATTAACTAGAGTCATGCCTAAATCCTCTGTGCGCACCCCTTCACCTTGATCTACCCATTCACATTTAAACAATGCGATTCGGACATGAACAAATTCCATTTCCCATATATCAGTAATGGTACCAAAAAAACCATTATCACCCTCTCCAGGTACTGATACAACACTATTTTGGGTTGCAGACCTATCATCACTCCACTTAGTACCAAACGTGTATCCATTAATGTCATACCCGCTAAACGACGTAACTGTGCCTAGGGGTCTCTTGGCAACCCATTTTACAACGTCGGGGTGTTGACCGCCATTCTGCACATGTATTTTCAGCCAACTAGTAAAGTCTCTGCAATGAGCTTCTAGAACTCTAGGTTCCGACCAGCTCGGGTGTGCTGACCTAATATCATTAAGGTGAAAATCAATATAAGGATTCACTGAATGATGGTTGCGCAGAATGTACAGATGTGCTGTAGATATTTCATCGGAAGAAGGACTAAATTTAGACTTATGACGTAGTCCGACACCATCCAATCTACCATCGTGTCTGGAGACTGGCAGTCCTATAGTAGGTACATCCTGTAAATAGTTGGTACAGAATTCTATTACCTCTTCAGCGACATATCGCTGCACTATACTGGCATCCGGTCGATAACGATTCTTAACAAAATGCTTGAAAATGCTCATGTACCTCTCAAATGGGTACATCCATCTCAAGTACATCGGTCCACACAGCTTCACCTCCCGCACCAAATGAACTATCAAATGAATCATTATGTCAAAAAATGAAGGGGGAAAATACATCTCTAGCCTGCACAGTACTTCAACTACCATATCCTACAATTCATCCAACTTACGACGGCTTACTCTCTTGCGGCATATTTGTTTAAAAAAATAACAAAGCCTTGCAACTGCGTCTCCAACGTGAGAAGGCAAGCAACCTCTAAGAGCAATGACATTCAAATCCTGCATCAGGTTGTGGCAATCGTGCGACTTCATTCCCACTAATTTCAACTCGGCGGTAGATACACAACTACTAATGTTCGAACCATATTTAGAAGGCACCTTTACTGATTTTAGAGTTCTACAAAAACTCTCCTTCTCCTCAGATGACAAGGAATAACAAGCAGGTGGTAAGTATGTCGTACCTGCTTCTTCTTGAACGGGAGCAAGTGACGTCCTTATGCCAAGATTGACTAAATCCTTTCTACTTTTCAATCCATCCTTACTCTTGCCCAGTGTATTCAATAGCGTCCCAACCAAAGCTTCGCATACATTCGTCTCTATGTTCATGACATCTAGACAGTGGCGCACATCCAAGTGCTCCCAATAATCGAGCTTGAAAAAAATCGAACATTTCTTCCAAATCATAGTTTGAGCGTTTTTCTTTTTTCCCTTTCCCAACACAAACTCCATGCCCGCTACCTTTTCCAATATTTCAGTACCTGATAATGGGACTGGGGCAAAACCATGCTCTTCCTGACCGTTAAACCACTTCTTTGCACTCCTCCACGGATGGCTTCTAGGTAGAAATCGTCTATGACCTAGATAAACAGGCTTACCACCGTGCTTTAATTGACAATGACTAGTATGGCTCTCACAAATGGGACATGCAAAATGCCCTTTCACAGAACACCCTCCAAGGTTACCCAAAGCAGGGAAATCATTGATGCTCCACATCAACATGGCTTTAAGTTGGAATTTCGCGTCCCCTCGACTTCCGTCAGGAATATGAATCCCATGCTTAAACAAGGATTCCAACTCCTCAACAAGAGGTGCTAGATATACATCAATGTCATTGCCAGGTTGCCTAGGCCCCGAGATCATAGTGTTCAAAAGCACATACTTTCGTTTCATCATCAACCATGAAGGTAGATTATAAATAACAAGCATCACTGGCCATGAACTGTGGGTGCTGGACATGTTCCCGAAAGGGTTCATTCCGTCAGTAGATAGTCCTAAGCGCACGTGTCTAGGTTCGTCAGCAAATTCTGGGTACATAGCATCCATCTTCTTCCAATGATCACCATCAGAAGCGTGAGATATAATATCATCATCTTCCTCTTGAACCCCATCGGCATGCCATGTTAACAATTTTGCATCAACTGGATTGGCATACAAACGCGTCAATCTCGGTTTCAAGGGCATGTACCACATCACCTTAGCAGGACCTTGCTTTGTCGATGTTGTCACTGTTTCTCCACATACCTCGACCTTTCCCTCCTTCTTTTTCCATCTAGACTCACCGCATACCTTGCAATCATCCCTCAAGGAATCAATAATCCCCCTATACAACATACAATCATTCGGGCATGCGTGAATATTGGTAAACTCCATGCCCATAGGACACAATATCTTCCGCGTAGCATAAACCCTGTCAGAACATAAGTTGTCCTGAGGAAGTAACTCTTTAACCAACTCTAACAATTCCGTCATTCCTTTATCAGAAAGACCATGCCTTGCCTTTAGGTTCATTAACAACAATGTTGCTCCCAATCTAGAATGCTTAGCCCCAACATATAAGTTTGTCTTTTTATCGTCATACATTGCCTCCAGCATACTTTTCTTCCCAACAAACTCCATAACAACATCGTCGCACATGTCTGAAAGCTGTTCATTATACTGCAGGATTTCCTCGGCGCTTCCCTCCTCCATCTCCACCTGGTCACTTCCATAATGGCCTTCCCCATGCCAAACCCATTCTGTGTAGGATTTGTCAAAACCTTTACAGATTAAATGTTCACGCACGACAGCAATATCTTCAAATATGGCGTTGTTTCTACACTTGTTGCATGGACATCTAACCCCTCCTATGCTGTTCTGTCTACAATGTCGCAACCCGACATCTAAGAACTGTTCAACCAAATCTAAGTACTCCTTCGATAATCGAGCATTCTCCTTCATTATTCGTTCGCGGTCCATAATTCACAAATCAGACAAACAGCTACACAATACTACTAACCCACTGATTTTAGATGATCAACACATAAACTACACACTGCATTAACAAAACAACCAACATAAACCAAAATGCAACCAAAAATTATGCATAAAATCAACCAAAATCAAGAGAAAAGCCAGTACATTACGCAAGTTAAACCTTACCTACACCAACACGGGAACAATGAGACCTCCGAGAACACTTCAACTGATCACCCTTCAATACCCACCTGTTTAGACCCTTTTAAAGTTTTTGTTTTTGGAGTTAGAACGGCCAGTTCAACTTAAATCTGTGACCCATACAGAGTCTGTTGCGAACTCGCTACGACCTTGCTCACACATTTGAGTAGCCAGCGACCTCGTAACATTTCAATCACCCTCACATGCACTGTACATTGAGCAATGACAAATTTGACCTTTTAAGAAGCGATACCGTAACAGCAAACGCAATATACTACCGTCCCAGTTACGACATCTCCCATATCCTCACCTGCTAAAATTAGGGTTTAGCAAAGCTTACGATATCGCAACGAACAAACCTACGACTACCGAGCTAAGCTACGAAATCGCTACAGACACGTTTATATTACTACAAAGATTACGAGATCGCAACAACCAATTCAATTTAAGGCGGATACATTTTTTCCGCCTTGGTCAAGTATCTTTTAACGTCAAATCCCAGTTCCGCCTTTAACTGCCTCTTTCCATCTTGAATGTAATTTTTTTTTGCTAGCTTGAAAAGGTAGCGAACTCGCTACTGTCAATCAAGGCGTAAAAAAACGCGCCCTCATCAAACGCCTTAAATATGTGCCTTGCATCCACCCCTTTGTATAGTGAATTTTTTATCAAAAATTCATGTGATTCTGTTTGAATCTGAACCGTTCAATATGATGTTATGATTTGATCTCAACCGTTGATGAGTGTGGATATAATTATAAGAGGAAAATAAATTCTATTCTCAAACATTATCCTCTCCGACTCCCCTAAATCGAGATTTGCTCACGAATCCGATCGATATATCGATCCACGACTTCCACAATCTGCGACGGCCATTTACCCGACGACGATGACTGACGGCATCGACCATCGGTGACAGCAGATTGCTCTCTTGCACCCCAGAATGTCGCGTGGTGCTGCCGGAAAGTCGCCCCGATTGCCGCCTTACCGATGCAGAAAAAGCCGCGTGATGCAGAAAGTTTCATGCCGCCTTACCGATGTTTCCGATTACCCGATTGCCGGAGACGCCATCGCCGTGACACTGACCGGCGGCATCGCCCTCTCCCTGCTCCTGCTCTGTGGGGAGTTTGGAAAAATGGGGCTGATCAGGTGTGAATTTTTTGTTTTTTCTGCATTTACCATGAGTTCCCTTATGCGCTAAAGGTCAAATTTTTGCACTGTAGTCGTAATTATGTTGTTGACAAACGGAGTTGGGTAGTCATACCCGAATTTGAATTTGGTTAAGAAACAAGTGAGTGAGAAAAGGGGGTATGAAATATGGTTTAATGAATGTTATGTTCTTAGCTGACAAAGTTGAAAAACTTGGAGTTTGGAAACTAATGAATCATGGCTCTTAATTTGTTAAATTTAATACCTTTATCAACCTTGTAATATAAGCTACAAGATAGGTTCTTGAATTATCAAAATCGGTAAATATAGTGAGGTAACCAAATCTTAAATAAGCTGCCTTTGGATTGCACAACAAGGATTTCCAGTAATCTGGACTTGGGCTGGATTTCTTGCTGCAGGGCAGGCCTGAGGAGGACGGGCTAGCGTTCAGCGATCTAAGCTTTCTAGATATCGACGGTGACTTGGAAATCTGAGGTTCCTTAGCAGTTGTTCGCGGTGGTTGGCTGAGATAGAATGAGATGGTTTTCTCTGTGTTTTTTCGTACGGGGGATACTGTAAATAGGGTAGAAGCTCCTTCTCAAGGAGTGTAAGTTCGTGTTTCGGGTTCAATTAGCTTAACCAGTTGATGTAAGATATATAAGCCCTTTCCACTTTGTGACCCTTTTGCAGACAATCTTTGTGAAAAAAGACAGTAAAATCAGTCTGCTAATGAAAAAGAATGAATGAAATAGCCTTGTTAATTCATACATTCCTTGTTTCACATTCTGGTTACTAATTAGTAGTATAGTTTGCAATGTCATTAGGTCTCTGAACTTTCTTTACCACTATCCAGTTTCCAAGTTCTACATTTGTTTGATAATTAGACATACATAAATCTGTTTTACACTTAGGAATATCCAGTTTTCTTAGGGTGGTGGACAAAGTGGAGTTGTGTGTGTCCGAGTTCCAAGGCTAATAGCCGATTAATGCTACGGGCTGCTGTTTTGGATCCGTTTACTATGGATTGTTTTTCATGCCATGTAAAAAAATCTTGGTATGATCTCTTTTTCCACTTCAACTTGTTTGATTAGTCTCTGATGACTTGTGAAAGCACATGAGGTCTAGTATGGATGCAAAAAAATGGTTATTCACATTCTCTATCTACTATTTTGTGTAGAAGATAGGAGGATGATTATGGATGCTAAAAATTTCAGAAAGTTTGGACCTTCTTCATGACAGTGTTCGCCTTACACAACACCTGAGAGGTCAGTGTATGTTACTTGCACCCGTTGTTGATTAGGTTATTCTATGAATCTTTTGCTTAGATTCATATCTATAAGTAATGTAAAATGTAATTTGATGTTTTTGAATATGTTGTTTTACTTGTGTAGGTTCATGAACATTATCTTGGCATGAAGTGATGATGAAATGAGGTAGTTCATCTTGAATAAATTTAGTTTTATAGTTAGAATTTTTTAGTTGAAGAGTGTAGGTAGATTATTATTTTTAGAAGTAGAAGTAGAAGTAGAAGTAGAAATTTGATTGTAAATGAATATTTTTATTAATCTAATTTTGAATTATTTTGTTTGCAATCTAATAGCATTAATAATTCATAAATTCGTCAATGATGGTCAATCTGTTGGACGAAACTATCTGTTGGAAGAAACTATTAAACATTAGCTGGAGTAAACTGTTATTCTCCGAATAGAATTTCGACATCTAAATTATCCTTTCTATTGGCTTTTCGAACTCTGAATGCGATTTTCCGTCCTATTTCCTCCGGCGTCGGAAAGTTGTTCTATTACATATACGATATCCCACATGTATTAGAGTCGTTGCTTTGAACACTAAAACGATTTCTGAATCTATTGTTTTAGAAGTCGTAAAGCGAATCTTTTGAATCTTGAAAACCGACATTTACTCCTTAAATACTATTCTATTGGGTTTTAGAATTCGAAAACCAGTTTCGGCGGTTGAAAAACGCCGAGTTTCGATATACGGCGTGGCTAGTTACGGCGGGCATTTCCGCCTTATTACCCCGATTTGCACGCCGAGTTCACTGCTGTTTTTCACTAGTGAAATCTTCTTATAAGCCACATATTCTCTAGCTGAATATTATCTAGTTGTACCCAATATTGAAACACCTCAAAAGAAGAATCATTTCATCTTCTATGTTTAGTCGAATCAAAATACTTAGAAGATGACCGTAGCGGGCCAATGGGTTGAGCGAGGGGCAAGCATGAAAGGTTTAAGTATGGAGGTTTTCTAATCTTGATTTAATAACAAGGTGAGGGTTTTATCATTTATTTTAATTCCTCAAGAAATACTTGTTAAGTGATAGGTATGATTAAGAAATAATATATATAGGTTGCTAAAAGAGATTGAATATGCTGAGAGCGGTTTTGAAACTAGTGCTTTCAAACATAGTTATCGATTTCTAGTTGTCTAGTTTATAAGCATTTGAATTAGAGACATTTTAAAAAGGATCATTCCATATGTTTTGGTGAGGGTCCTTTTTTCAAGAAGTACTTGTTATGTGATTAGTATAATTAAGAAATAATATTTGTTAGATTGAATATGATGAGATGTTTGAAACTAATGGTTTCAAAAATAGTTATTGATTTCTAGTTGTGTAGTTTATAAGCATTTGAATTAGAAACGTTTTAAAAAGGATCATTCGAAATGTTTTGACGTGATTTTGATTTCATGATTTTATATTGAAAGTTAGATTCTTGATATACAAACGTGTGTTTCAAATATGATAAAAAGTGAATTATATTGTGATTGAATACTTGCATTGAAATGAGTTAGTGTCATTACTTTGGAATAATTTTTGATTGAAATAATTTGACGGAACTGAATTGATTGATTGAAATGTTACTAAACTGTTTGATTGATTGAAATGTTATTCAACTGATTGATTGATTGAAATGCTACTGAACTGATTGAGTGAAACTGAATTAAACGTTACTGAACTGAAATGATTGATTGAAAGTGAATTAAATGTTACTGAACTTCATAGTACTGAATTGAATCATTGAAATTAAATTGCTTGACCGAAATGCATGGTATCAAACTGCTTAACTGAATTGCGTGTTACCGAAACTGCTTGAGTGAATTTTTTCGGATGGTACGTGACTTGCGTGTTGAACTTTAAACTACCTGGGGGTACTGTGTGCCCGGTGGTACTTGACTTGCATGTTGAACTTTAAACTACCTGGGGCTACTGTGTGCCCGGTAGTACTGTTCTGGGATCCCAACCCCATTGGATTAACCGAAGCGGCGAGGTCGGTGTTGGGCCTGATCACTGTTAGGTCCCATTGGGTCAATATTCTCGAGATATCACACTTGGGCTTTTAAGCCACCTAGCGTGTTGGCGCGGCCACCTAATTGCTTGTGCTTGAAGTATATACTCGATTGCTTGTCCGCTTGATAAATGAAATTCTTGATTGATTGGTTAAATATAAGTATGAGTTGCTTGCTTGTTAAGTGATTTCTTGTCTGATTCTAAGTACAAATATGAGTTATTATTTTTGGTGTCATGATGATAAAACAATTGAAATGTGTCTCTTGAATTTATTAAGTTTTTATTGATACATGTTTTGGATCTAAACATATAAAATTGTTTAGTTCGCCTCTTTATTGATTATTTGAACTATGTGTAAAAGTGCCGATTGTTAAGATTTTTGAAAAATGAATAAGTTCTCACTGAGCGGGCTGTGGCTCATCCCTTTTCTAAACAATTTGTTTTCAGATCTGAATTAGTCAAATTCATTGATTACGGGTGACCATTACATGACCTTCCAAGAGCGCCGGCGCTAGTTATAATTCGTCGTCAAATTATTTATAGGAATTGAATGAAAATATTGTACAAGAATTTCATCTATTTACAATAAAATGATTTATGCAGACCCTTAATTTAATTGAAATATTAGTAATGCCCCGATTAGATTTAATTTAAACATTTCGTCCCTAATGAAAATGAGTTACAATTTCCGGGGTGTTACAGTATACACCTGGAACTATATCAAAACTGATCAGCTCAGCCCACATCCTCCTGGCCTCTTCCCAATTTGCTGAACTACAATAACCGCGAATGAGGCAGCTGTAAAGTAATGACATTAGGTACTAGGCCCTCCTCAATCATCTCGCCTAAGAGAACAAGAGCTTTCTCCATCATGTTGTCCTTACAAAGGCAATCATTGACAATGTTGTACATTTTGACATTAGGCAATCAACGTGCCTCAAGTGCTGTTGTTGTTGTCCACGCGCCACTCCTTTCGAAGACCAATACGAATGTATTCTCTATTTCTCTTTTTCTTTTCATTTCATTTTTGTCAGTTTTTACTTTTACTTTTCTTGGGTAGGTGCTATGAACTAGGTTTTGATATAATACTAGTTTGGTATGTTGTTTGCTAGTGTATTTTTTCTAACCGGTCCTTTTGTTTGAAAAGTATGATGGTTTCTGATCTGATTCAATAGATAGACATGAGAAATCCAAGTCAACAGAATTATTGACTCTCCATTTGGCGACTCTGTCTAAATCAGATTTGTAGTCTATACATGCAGTAGTGTTTTAACATTTCTGCTTGATGCGGGTGGGCAACTCACTATGCGTCCTGATAATGTTTGGACAAACTAGGAAGTCTCTTACTGTTATGGAGAGCCACACCGCGAGAAATGAGTTGATGTCCTTCTATTAGCTATTACCGGCAATGGGAAAAAATGATGCATGAGACAGTCTCACACATGCATGGATAGGATGATAGCATATAGAAAGGAATGAGACTTTCTAGGGAGTGATCATATTGTTGGGATGTTGAGTCAATGTTGTATCCGGTATGCAGTCGGTTAGTCAGACTGAGATTTCGAGCAGCGCTGCTGGTTACAACCATGATTATGTTAGACCCCTATTTTCTTACGCTAACCATCGGTAAATAATATTAACGCAAAGGCCAAAGGCAAAAAAATACAGTGTTTCCAATGAGAAGTGAGAGCTTCCCATTGGTTACAAAGATATTCCTTAACTTGTTAACATGAAAAAAAAATCGTGAAACTATAGAATCCAAGTGACCGGTACGTGCTACCTTGCATCTAAGAGGGCCTTCAAATATCCATAAAGGAGGTTAATGACACAATGCCAGTAGGTCTCCTTCCATTATACATCTAGAAATTCATATGTGTCCAAATGGTGAGTTATTGATATTGAGGCTGGGGAAATCAATATCATAGCAAGTTTAGTACTGACAATAGGCCCCCTTCCTCAAATTCATTCAATCACTCCACGGAGACTAGTGGAAGTGTGATGAGATTTACCTATCTCCTCATCCTTTTGATCTCGAAATCCTTCGATTTGCTTGTTGTTCAGCTATCTCTGCAGTTTTGACCACCTTTGCTTTACTAGATGTAGTTGCTGCAGTGAGAGATTACTTTGCCACTACCTTGGCTTTGACTCTTGCTTTTTCAATTGTTTTGTATTCCTCAGGTGTAGCACTTGCACGCGCAACTGGATTCCCTCTCTCACCAAAATTCTTTTTGGCGCCTTCATTGAAGTCTCTGCGGTTTCTGGTGATAAAATTAAATCAAGTATTGGGAACCTGAAAGTAACATGTTTGTGTGTACGAGCATGTTCCTCCTCCGCATCAGTATCTTCACCCTCATCAGTTCCCTCCTTATCTTCTACGTCATCCCCTTCCAGTCTTGCCTCATCCTTCATTGTTGGTTCCTCCAGATAATCCATTTCTTCTTGCTCCGCCTCCTCACCTACCTCCGAAGCCTCCGAATCACTTGCATTAGAACCATACTCAATATAATTGCCAATGCTATCCACATAGCGTCTAGTTGGGTGATCGTCTTCTGAAACATAGGCAGAGTCCTCCAACTGCTCCTCTTGAATAGATTCATTGACCGTTGTTTCCTCCTCCACATGGACATCATCCCTTGGGTTTTCTTCTTGATGCTTCAGAGGTTTAGCTACTTGTTTCTTTGCATTGCTCCTGGATCTCTTTTTCTTCTGAACCGTAGTCTAATCCCCCTTCGTCACCAGCTTCAGACCCTCATCAACCTTATTCTCAACCACCATTTTGTGTTGATGCGCCTTCCACTGCACGTAGTATTCACAATCCGAAGTAAAATGGTTGTTTGCATTGCACTTTGTGCAATATCTTGCAAAATCTTCGTAAAACAAGTCTTGCTCCAGAGTAGCACTAGTGCACAAGCATAGGTTTCTCGGCACACATTTCACGGCGTTTTGGCCAGATTTTGGCGGAACCGCCGAGTAACTGGGTTACGAACTCGTAACCTGCCGTTCGCCTAGGGCAAAAAAAAAACACGGCGTTTCACAATTAAAACAAGGCGTTTTCCAAAGTGTATTAAAAATGTTAATACTAGGCGAACTCTGAACCGTGTTCGCTTATAGGCGAGTAGAGTGACGAATTCGCCAGTATTACCCGCCTGAAATAAGAATAGTTGTTCGCCCATACATGCTAAGACGCGTTGTAGTTGCGAAATCGCCTTGTATTAACGCCAACAGGCGTTACTGAAGAAGCGAGCTCGCCTATAGTTATGACCAGAGACGTTTCGGTTTACGATGTCGCGGGTGAATGTAGCGGGTGAATTTGGTGGCGAATTCGTAACAGTGTCGTAGTTGGGTGTATAAAAGCTGATTTTTTGCGGGAATAAAAATAAAATAAGTAGATAAAAGAACTCTCCTTTTGTTTTGTCTCAAGTTTTGCTCACATTTTCAGGCCTTGATTTTGCCCAAGAACACAAAGGTATGAGGTTTTGATTTTTTTGTTGATTGGTTGTGGAATGGGCAAACTGTTTTTGATTAGTGTATGTGCTTGTTTATATGGATTTGTAGAGTTCTTAGGGTGCTAAATTTGTGGAATGTTTGAGTGATTGTAGCAAAACCGTTGTTGATAGTATCTTGTTAAGCATGGGTCGTAGTGAAATCATGTTGGAGAATCAGCGTCTCTCACAAGGTTATACGGATTTGATTCAAGAGTTTATTGATGTTGGTTGGAAGGATTGTGTAGAAAAGAGAATGGGTGGGCTAAGATGTCCTTGCATAGATTGCCTTAACAACGCGATTTATGAGGATGTAGACGTTGTGCGCGAACATTTGGTTTGTAGAGGTTTTGATCCTACATATACAACATGGGTTTGGCATGGAGAAGGTGCAAGTCATAATGATGCAGAGTTTGATGTTAAGCTTGGGGCAGATGGATTGCGTTATGATGGTTGTCTTGATGAAATGGCGGAAGACGTGGCAGTGGATTGGGTAGGAAAGCCGAGCATGTTAGCGGCGATGTATAATGATAAAGAGACACCATTGTACAAGGGTTGCAAACATTCCGTTCTTGGTTCTACGTTGTTGTTGATGAATTTAAAGGCGCGCCATGGAATATCTGACAAGGGGATGACTGAATTGTTAGAGTTGGTGAAAGAGTTGCTACCCACTGACAACTTGTGTCCTGATCGAGTATATGCTGCTAAGAAGATATTATGTCCTATGGGAATGGAGATGCAGAAGATTCATGCATGCCCTAACGATTGTTTGTTGTACAGGGAAGATGACAAGGATAGAGATACATGCCGAGTCTGCAATGAACCTCGGTACAAGTCAAAGGTGGGGACCGTAGAGGTATGCGGCGAGAGTGTGACGCCGTCTAGATGTAAAACGCCGGCTAAAGTAGTGTATTACCTTCCGCTGATTCCTCGACTGAAGAGGTTGTTTGCAAATCCTGAGGATGCAAAGTTGCTAACATGGCATGCAGATAGGGCTAGGGAGGACGATGACATTATTTCACATGCCTCAGATGGAGATCAGTGGAAGAAAATGGATGAGCGGTACCCTGAATTTGCTGCTGAGCCCAGGAATGTGAGGCTAGGCTTATCCACTGATGGCATGAACCCCTTTGGTAACATGTCTAGCACCCATAGTTCTTGGCCAGTTATGGTTGTGATTTACAATCTGCCATCGTGGTTGATGATGAAACGTAAGTATGTGTTATTGTCCATGATGATATCTGGTCCTAAGCAACCGGGTAACGATATTGACGTGTACCTAGCGCCTTTGATCGAAGATTTGCAGAAATTATTCGATGTGGGTGTTCGGATACCTGATGGCAGTCGAGGTGATGAGGAGTTTAAACTGCAAGGAATGTTGTTGTGGAGTATAAATGACTTTCCTGCATTAGGTAACTTGGGGGGTTATTCAGTGAAAGGTCACATTGCATGTCCCATATGTGAGAGCAAGACTAGTTATTGTCAATTGAAACACGGTGGTAAGCCGGTGTATCTCGGGCACAGAAGATTTCTTCCGACGGGACATCCTTGGAGGCGAGCAAAGAATTGGTTCAACGGGAGAGAAGAGCATGATCCCTCCCCAATCCCTTTAACTGGAGAGGAGGTTCTAGAAAAGGTTATTGGGATGGATCATGAATTTGGTAAGGGAAAGAAGAAGAAGGTGTCGAATAGCAGTTGGAAGAAGTGTTCGATCTTCTTCAAACTAGATTACTGGAAGCATTTGGACATACGTCACTGTCTCGATGTGATGCATATTGAGAAGAACGTATGTGAAGCACTTGTAGGTACGCTGATGAATACCCCTGGAAAGACATAGGATGGCTTAAAAGCGCGGAAAGATCTTGTACAGCTTGGTATCCGATCGTCTCTAGCCCCTGTAGAGGAAGAAGGTAAATCTTATTTACCTCCAGCTTGTTACACTATGTCGACCGAGGAGAAGAAGCGTTACTGTAATGCTTTGAAGTCTGTTAAGGTTCCAACAGGTTACTCTTCGAACATCCGTAATTGTGTTAATACCAAAGAACTGAAGCTGGCGGAATTGAAGTCACACGACTGTCATAATCTTATGCAGGAGCTGAATGTTATCGCTCTACGAGGATCATTGCCTCGTCACGTGAGGAAGGCGATATCGAAACTATGTTACTTTTTTAAGTGCATATGTCGTAAGCGAGTGAGCAGGCAGAAGCTGGATGAGTTGCAGGAAATGGTGGTGGAAGTTTTGTGTAGGATGGAGATGTACTTTCCCCCGGCCTTTTTTGACATAATGATCCACGTGATTGTCCATTTGGTGAGGGAGGTAAAATTATGTGGCCCAGTTTACTTGAGATGGATGTATCCATTTGAGCGGTACATGTCGATTTTTAAGCATTTCGTGAAGAACAGATATAGGCCTGATGCTAGTATAGTTCAACGTTATGTCGCAGAAGAGGTTATTGAGTTTTGTACCAACTATATGAAAGATGTTGCCACAGTGGGGATCCCAAATGCTAGGCACGATGGTAGAGTGGACGGGCACGGGCTCAAGCATCATAGTTTGTTTAGTCCTACCGCCGCCGACATGGATGCTGTCCATTTATATATCCTCAGAAATCACGAGGCGGTGACCCCTTATGTTGACATACACATGGATCAGATTAGAGTGTCAAATGCATGGACTGTCGGTGATGTGAGGATCCTGGAAAAGCATTGTGCCAATTTTGTTCGGTGGCTGCAAGCTCACATTTAGCAAGGGGACCATCCTGATATTGTCAAGCTGTTATGTAGAAGACCCCTCGGCACTGTTTCCTCATTTGGTGGGTACGACATAAACGGTTATACTTTTGGAACCAAATGGTCGGATGAGAGGTCAACTAACCAAAACAGTGGTGTGGTAGTACAAGGTGAGGCAGTTCATGGATGCGAAGCATACTACGGGACGATCACCGATATCTGGGAGATTGACTTTATCAGTGCCACAATTCCAGTGTTCAAGTGTGAGTGGGTGAAAGAATGTGGCGGGGTGCGGAAAGAGGATTACGGCACAACCCTGGTGAATCGCAGTGTTCTTGGCTCTGAAGGTGATTCGTTTATCATGGCGTCTCAGGCGCACCAAGTGTTTTATGTGGCGGATCCACAGGATAACCGGTGGGAGATTGCGGTGAATGGTAAACAGGCGCTTCTTCACAATGAAAATGACGAGGATCGCAGCTTTGGTACAGATATCGGGGACCTTCTGGGTTTAGAGCCTAACGAAACCTTAACTGAAGACGAGGCGAGTTTGAAAAGGTATTTTGCGCGGAACGATCACACGGAGGGCATTTGGATCACCAATGCTGGAAAACCAACGAAGCGAAAGAGGAATCAACCAAAGAATATGTAAACATTAGTATGTAATTGGAAAAACCTTAAGTTTTCAGCATATACATTTGGTATGGACTGAATTAGTATTCATGTATGCTTGAAACGTGTTTCACTCATAGCATAGGTGTGAATAAAGACGACTTCTCTTGTAAAAATCGTCTGTAAGCGTTAGTACAGGCGAAATCGTATCCCTATTCGCCAACCTTGAAACTACGTCGTTTTTGTAGTTTTACTTTATGCCTTGGCATTTAGGTGGTGGCGGTTCCGTAAGCCGTCTCGCCTGTTACTGGCGAGTTCGCTTCTTGAGTCGTCTGTTAGACTCTGTTGAAATAGGCGAGATTAGAAGCGAACTCGCTTCAGTTATAACCCACAAGCGAATTTTGTTGCGAATTCGTTTCTGACTTGACATAAATAGTATTTTAGTACTAGCAACACTATAAAAGACTATATCGACACCGGTTTAACACATGAACAATTATATGTAATTTAAACAATAAGCGCATATGAACTGTAAGCACCAAATTTTATTGAATAATGCAATCAAAACGAAAAAATTGTTAAATTGTAGCAATACAATTTGAAAAAACGTCCCTAGACTACATCCACATGTCTAGGAAGAGTTGTCTCCGCCTTCCTGGTCTTCATTGTCAGGAGTGGCCGTCGAAGGATTTTTTCGGGCATATGCTCTTAGAAAACCACGAAGCAAGTGGCTGTTCTTCCACCCCGTCTTGCGGAGAATAGCAAGCTCTGTCCTCATCGCGAAGTTCGACTCCTCAAGCCCCTTATAATATGCTTCCGCACTCACTAGTAAATGGAGAACATTGAAAATGTTAAATTTAGATATTGAACACAATATAATGGAACTTAAATATAATTTGTATCCCCTTACCTCCGATTTGCTCAGGTTCCGGCTCCACGGCCTTCTCTCCGTTTGGCTGCCAAGTCCCCCCAACCAATGACCACTTTTTCTTCTCAAAGTACTCCTTGGTGTAGTACTCACACGGCTTGGCGGTGTTGGAGAATTTCAACTTCGGATGCTTGGACCGGAGGAACATTGTTATGAAGTTTGCGTAGGGCAACTTCTTAGCCACCGTATTGTTCTCAACCACGCTGTCCTTCATGTGTTGAAACATGGTGTACCCGAGGTTTATCATCACTTCCGAGGCCAACAAGTAGTAAGTGACCAAAGTGGTGAAGTTTGGCTCTTGGAGGTAACCCCCATTGGGCACAATATTGGTAGCCACCATCTCATACAAGATCCTTCGCTCGGGTGTAAGCTGTCCAAGCTTGTACTCCTTTGGCCTTCCAAGCGGACCTAACTGGCGGCCGAAGTGCTCCAACCCCAATTTCTGCAAATTCGCGGCTGGAAAGATCGACTCACTTGGCCAGTCACCCCTTATGTAAAGGTCCACTGGTTCATCTTCATCCTCGTACGTGTTCTTGAGGGCTGCATTGAACAGTTCTGGACTGATTTCGAACTCCTTCTTGTTGACCTTGGTCTTCCACTTATCAGCCACCTGTCGGAAGTTAGCGTAGAATTGCATTGTCTCCTCTAGATAACCCGGGTCCTTCACCTTCATCAATGTGTCCGCACCCGAATAATGTAGCAAGCCCCACACCTCTTTCAAGCCTAGCTCTTCAACCTTACTCTCATCCACCACAAGTAAGGTGTTTAACTGCGACTTAGCATCCTCAAAACTCCTATACTTGAGGTAAGCAGATTCACTGACAAACTTAGTTTTATCAAAAACAATAACCTCGCTCGATTGTTCAACCTTCTTCTTTCCCCTCGGAGCCATGTTTCTAATTAACCAAAGTACCTATCAAGAATACCTAACATCAATCCTATTCCTATGATTGAACCCCAGTTTCAACAAAGAAAATCAACAGAAAGCTAAAATACTGATGAACTTAAAAATTTGAAAACATGGCATCCAGATTAACAATGAGTAAGATGAAACGGGACAGGAACTTACCAGATGTATGGAATATGGCAGTGGGGGAGCAAATTTCCGGCTTGACGGTGGCTGGTCGGCGGTGGGTGAGCAGAGGAAGCAGCGATTTTACGTGAGTTTGGGGGAAAAATTGGGGATCTGAGTTTTGATCGACAGGGCCCAGCAGTTGACTATTTATGTTTGTCAACGTTACGAGTTCGCTCAACACTCGCCTACAGGCGATTTAAGAGGCGAGTTCGCTTGTTTGTTATTATATCAATTCAATCTTGTTCCGAATTCGCTTGTAACTCGCCTACAGGCGAGCTGGAAGGCGAGTTCGCTTCATTGTTAAAAAATATAGGCCTTTGGGCCAGGGATCTAATAGATGCACTCAACACTCTGATCGCTCATCACTGTATAGTATATGTATAGTGTATGTATAGTATATGTGTATATCATGCATGGTGTTTCATGGGCAGTTTGCACGGGTCGGCGACTTATCGAACCATTTAGTTTTGGTCACATATTTAAACTGATCAGTTGGACCCTGCTCCACTGATGTGGGAAAATTGATGTGACGTGGAGGTGAATTCGCCTGTAACTCGCCTGCAGGCGATTTAAGAGGCGAATTCGCTCGTAACTCGCCCACAGGCGAGCTGGCAGGCGAGTTCGCTTCATTGTTAAAAAATATAGGCCTTTGGGCCAGGGATCTGATAGATGCACTCAACACTCTGATCACTCATCACTGTATAGTATATGTATAGTGTATGTATAGTATATGTGTATATCATGCATGGTGTTTCATGGGCAGTTTGCGCGGGTCGGCGACTTATCGAACCATTTAGTTTTGGTCACATATTTAAACTGATCAGTTGGACCCTGCTCCACCGATGTGGGAAAATTGATGTGACGTGGAGGCGAGTTCGCTTGGACACTCGCCTCTAAGCGAATTGAATAGGCGAGTTCGCCAGTATTAAAACAAAATAAATTCTTGAACTAATATTGAAATAGGAGTATATATGAATCTTTATGTAATTTCAAATTGTTTTTTTGTTCACATTTGCGATCAACTATGAATTTGGTAGGTCGAATTCTGGATGTAGTATACACTTTCATGTCCAATTTCTTTTAATCGCTCACGGTTTGACCAAGCTTGATCTCTAGCTCGAACTCGTTCGAATATGTGGCGCAGTCGACTCGAACTTTTACATTATATATATATATATATATAATTCGGTATATGGTTAATATATCAATTCGGTATATAATTTGGCCTTTGGCCGATCACACTTGGAACTCACTCATCACAATAACACGACCACTAGTGTAATTTGGCCTTTTGGTTCTATTGTTCCGGAGTCCCGAACGCAAAACTTCTGCACATAAATAGTCAAACTATTATTTAATAGTAATATTTTATATTTTATTTAATATGACCTTTTGTTAATTTTATATATTAAAAAATATATCTGTGATAGAAATTACACATTTTATTTTAAAAAATAATCAGAGGTTAGTGTAATTAATTACAATTTCAGTACTCTAGTTGTAATTACAATTTCAGTACTCTAACCACAACTAGAATACTGAAATTGTAATTAATTACAGTAACCTCTAATTATTGAACCATTTAGTTTTGGTCATATATTGAAACTGATCAGTTGGACGCTACTCCACTGATGTGGGAAAATTGATGTGACGTGGAAGCGAGTTCGCTTGGCCACTCGCCTCCAAGCGAATTGAATAGGCGAGTTCGCCAGTTTTAAAACAAAATAAATTCTTTAACTAATATTGAAATAGGAGTACATATGAATCTTTATGTAATTTCCAATTGTTTTTTTGTACACATTTGCGATCAACTATGAACTTGGTAGGTCGAATTCTGGATGTAGTATACACTTTCATCACAATAACACGACCACTAGTGTAATTTGGCCTTTGGCCGATCAAACTTGGAACTCACTCATCACAATATATAACACGACCACTAGTGTAATTTGGCCTTTTGGTTCTATTGTTCCGGAGTCCCGAACGCAAAACTTCTGCACATAAATAGTCAAACTATTATTTTAATGGTAATATTTTATATTTTATTTAATATGATCTTTTGTTAATTTTATATATTAAAAAACATATCTGTGACCGATGTGGGAAAATTGATGTGCCGTGGTAGCGAACTCGCCTCTATTCAACGCCTGTGTGTCAAACGGCGTCGTATATACATGTTCTGTACTTGTGTTTTTTTAAAATTCTTCTTTCGAGAGGCGAACTCGCTTCTTTATTCGCCCCAATGCTTACGATTTCGCCTATTGTCACGCTTGCTAGGTTCTGTTCCACACGGCGGACTTGGTGGCGAGATCGCAAGACATATAATGTTGTAGGCGTTAGGGTAGGCGGTATCTCTGCCGCGTTCGCCTCATCTTACGAGTTCGCCTCTTGGCACGCTTGTTAGCTTCTGTTCCACACGGCGGACTTGGTGGCGAGTTCGTGAGGCCTAAATGTTTATAGGCGGCAGAGTAGGCGATATCGCTGCCTTCTATCGCCTTGTGTAAATATGTGAAGCGAATTCGCTTCCAGGTTCGCTTGGTAATATTATGAAATATTGTTTTCATACGAATTTTCATGTTTTATCAAGGTTAGTTGTCTTATTTGTCAAGATTGAAGTTAATTAAGTTGAAATATATTTGAAAAGCTAACAATAATAGTAGTCTCAAAAGAATGCAACTAAACGATGTTGCGAGTTTAAGTACAAAATCAACAAACGGTGAAATATGCTAAGCGTCATCACTGTCGTCCTCTTCACTATCACCGTCGTCATGACCACCCTCCTCTTTGCCCCCGTCTTCGTCATCTTCTTCTTCCGACGACTCTTGTACTTCCTCTTCGGACGGCTGTTGTACTTCCTCTTCCGACGACTCTAGCGCATCCTCATTATGCTTTGTTCGTTTCTGAAGACCACCTTGAACATTTCGTCATTATCTTTGTCCGGAGAAAACGGGCCACCATCTGAACCAACGGGATCTTCTCCATCCTGAGCACCTTCGGGCTCGTCAAGCTGTTGTGCTAGCTCCTCTTCTGGATCCTCCTCTTCTGGTTCCGCTTCACTTTCAGGGTCATCCGCCTCCGCGTCCATTGGTGGCAAAGGCTGAACGGAAAAGTCTGGCATCCCTTCCTCGTCGCTAAGCTCAGGTTCCAAGTCTAGCATCCTGCCAAACTCCAATATCATCTCCGTTTCCTTGGCTTGTTCCAACTTCACCTGTTCTATTTCCGCTGAAAGCTGTCCCATCATCACGACCATTCGCTCACGCCACTGAAGTTCCCGTCCTGCCAAAACACATCAAATCCATTAGAATATTGTATAGGCGCAAACAAATAAATCTAAAAAAATATCAAGTTTGGGTAGAATCGACTTACCCGGACTCAAAACACCACGCGCACTTGAACTCGAAGCACCATCCTTCTTCTTCTTTATGACCCCATTGGCGCCAAGTGCCAATCCCTTGCTACGCAGCCATTTCTCGGTGTAGTGCATAACTGGCTCTGGCCGACTAACCGGTCTAATACCCTTCTTCTTTATCATCGCCGTGATAAGCTGGCCATATGGGATCGTTTCATCAGATTTGTCCTTGGCACGCTTCAGCATGTACTTCACAATCGCGTACCCTGGATTGATCTTCAATCCCTCCATGATGTAATAGAACAACATCAAATTGGCAATAGTAGGCTCGCAAGGGTGACCACCCGATGGCATGACATTCGAGCATATCAACTCGAACACCAACCTCTGCTCTTGAGTGAGAACGCCAATATTGTACTTCTTTGGAGTACCTTCCACCTTGCTACGCGACTTAAAGTATTTTCTACGCATAGCAACGGGTTCTAGGGGGTTCAAACTAGACAAAGATGGGAAGTTTTGGGTGTGGTAACACTCGTAAGGACCGTTTGGATCTAACGGCCTTAAGTGGTCAACCGACACATACGGGCAACCTATCACCTCATTAATCAAATACTTATCAACCTTAAACCTTACTCCCCTAACCATTGTCTCCCCCTCTTCGGCGTCCTTTGCAAAAGTCATATTTGCATAAAACTGTAAACACTCATCCTTATGCACCGGCTCTCTCGACATCAACATCCCTTCTAGATGCGTCGCCTTAAAATAGTCTACAATTTTACCAAACCCTAACGACTCTATCCGATCTTCATCAAAAACCCTAGCATTCAACAAGAAGCGACGAAAAAATTGTTCGTACCTCGCCTCGGCCTTTGTGCTGACGAACAGAGACGTCTCCTCATCCTCCTCAGTCGCAGGGTTACCCGCCGCATTCTCGGCTGGCCCACCAGTTTCAGGCGGGTTCCTGGTGGCGGTGCGGCGGTGCGGCGACGGACTGGTGGCGGTGTGGCGGTGCAGCGACGGACTGGTGGCGGGTTGGCGGTGATGGGAGGTTCCAGAAGTATGGCCGCCAGTTTCAGGCGGGTTCCTGGTGGCGGTGCGGCGACGGACTGGTGACGGTGTGCCGGTGCGGCGACGGACTGGTGGCGGGTTGGCGGTGATGGGCGGTTCCAGAAGCGAGTTCGCCGCCGCCGCCGCCTGTAGATCCACCGGCCGGGCGATCGCGTCTCCGGCGAGGTTGAAGGTCGGCGAGTGTCTCTTCACGCATTCCGGCCGGCTCCGCTTCGGGTTGAGCAGTGGGGGTGGTCTTCCGGCGCTTGGGGGCTGGTGGGGTGAGGGTTTTACCGGATGATTTGCTCCGGCCCATGGTGTTGCAGGGATTTTCCGATTTGGGGATTTAGGGTTTTGCGGGTGGAAGTTGGGGGGTTCTGAAATCGCCACCCGCAAAACTTGTTTTTGTATTTTTTTTTTTAAATTAAAATACGCTGGCGAACTCGCCTCTTCCATTCGCCTGTAGGCGAAATTGGTTACGAAATCGTGTGATCCACGTCGCGCGTGGATTTCACTATCAAACGAACTCGCCTGTGTGTTCCCCTATAATTTCAACCAACTGGCGAACTCGCCTCAATTTTGTTTGTAGGCGAACGTTATAGCGATTTCACTTCTGTACAATCATCAAACCCTTAACCCTAAACCCTGAACCCATGCCCGGCAACCCACACGATAAAAACCAAACCCATTTATCATCGAGATTGGGAATGACAACCTTCAATCAAGTGAGTAGTGCGTAACTCGTCTAGACTCGAGAACTATATTAACCATGTTCGAGTCGACTCGAGAACTAGCGAGTTAATAATACTCAACTCGAACTCGTTATTATTTATCGAGTATCGACACTGCTTGCGAGTTCGAACTTGAATTGTTTTTTTCTCTTTTTAAATAAAAATTTTACTACTTCTATACTATGAAAATTTCTAATTATATATATGTGCGTTTAAATACCTGTTCAATATTGAAAATATTAGCATCCTTAGAAATTATTAATGTAAATACCAATGCAATTAATTAGTTTATTCAATATTGAGTAGTAACAGAAAACTAGCTAGATTAGATGATTGAACTAATATAGTATAACCTAATAATATTATAAACTTGCAACTGATTATACTTACCGAGTTACGCGCGGGTTTTTCAAGTCGAGCTAGATCGAGTCGTGTGATAGCCAATTCCCAGACTCAATTACCACCCCTATTCTCATCTAAAACTGGATACTTTTCGTTCATTAGCTCCCGAGATGTGTGATCGCGAAGTCGGCTCTTTAACGGGGTAACGACGTTGCCTGTATGTATAACATCATCCAGACTATGAGTAATACCACATGCATTACAGAAGAACTAAATGTCTACACTTTCAGTCTGAAGTTGTCAAATACATGTATATTCGATGGTGATCAACACGTGGCTAATGTAGAAAGTCCTATTGCTCGTATCTGCACTAGTGTAACATTTGGTTAACGAACTAATGGTATTAACCCGTAGTCCCATCATATACGTATCTAAACAGTTTATGCCAAATGCTTTACAATAAACATGGATATGGATTAGAGTTAACAATTTCAGATACCTCTTCATAGGACTATATACAACATGTCACAACAATTCTCTTTCATAACAGACGTCATCGTTGCAACCAACTCAAGTAATATTATGTGCAGATAAAATCTGATTTCATTTATAAGTTTTCATATTAAATTTTAATATACATCATCTCATGAAACACACAATGTTAATATTAATTGCATAACAAAGTAGCAAATATTCAGAAAATAATTATTATGGGTTCATCAACTTGCTAGCTAGCGATACCGCAAGGGGTATTCGCCTCTAGCCGATGCAGGTTGCGGTATCGTAACCTGGCTAAACAGTAACCGACCAAATATACTATTCAGGCATGTTTTGTCCAACTTTACCATACTATATATATCTTTTATCCCGGATTTTGCTAACCTCTTCAGCATTTTCACCATTCATTCACATCTACCCCTCCTTCTCTCTCACCTTATCCCCCCCTCAACTTCCATCTCAAATCCTTGCATTCCAAATCCATTCTTGCCTCATTTCTTGGTGAAATCTCATCAAAACCAACCACAAACTCACCCCCAAATCTAGCACATATATTTTGTGTGAAGAACTAAACCCTATAAAGCTTGTAACCCACCAAAAACCCCAAAATCTCCTTCATCTTTGGTTGAATATTACAAATCTCGCTACTTTGTGTGTCTAAGAGCAACAAACAACTAATATCTTCTTCTACAATTAAGGTATGAGACTCAAATTTGAAGTATTATTCAAAGCACATCTTATTTAGTTACTTTTTGAGATATATTGGTTGAATGGCATGCTTGAGTAGACATTATCCATGCTTAGTCCCTATCCATAACATATGTGTTTCATGACTATGTTAAAATCAAATTTAGAAGCCATAGCTCCCTTTATTTGTTACTTTCATGTGGCATTCTAACATGTTAGCCTACCTTAGGTTCACTTTGGTTATACAATTCAACAAATCCGTTTTTTCCTTGTTTTAACTAGTCATGCTTGTGTTATTTTACTTCTACAACTCATTCAACATGGTTTTGTTGTTGTTTTACCTAGTCATAATAGTGCTAATTAGTTAAGATTCTATATCTATCCATCCTTAGATAGCAATGGTGACCACTTCAACCACTTCAAGTGCCCAACCAAAGAAGCGAGGTAGCAACTCGAAGAAAGGCCTACAAGTCCGCTCACATTGTCGAGTTCTACAAAGAAGAATGAGAAAAGGAGAACTAACACACATAGGATTTAATGCTAAGGGTGTATGCAACCGACCAAAAAAAGAACGTTCAAAATGGTCAAGTTGGTGTGGCCGAGATGGAAGAACGTTTATTGAGATAACGGAGGATAATTGGAGAACCGTCCCATCAAAAAAAAAGGAGGAAGTTTGGGTAGAATGCCAAGTAAGTAACATTTAACCTTTCAATGATCTATCTACTCGATATTATACATCTTCATAATATATAGACATAATACATGCTACATATTTTGGCGTAGCGACCTTTTGAAATAGAATCTAATGACATGGAAGTGGTGAGAAAGAAGGCATTCAACATCGTCTCCAAAGCTTTTCGCGAGCACAAGCATGCTCTAAGAAAAGACTACTTGTATGAGAAGGGAAAGAGGTTAGGTCAAGATCCAAGGGACCGATACAATCATATTACAACCGATGCGTGGGAGGCCTTCAAGCAAGCATCGCTTGAAAATAAGACTTCGGTGAGTCACAAACTATAACTTCGGTGACATAACCTCCTCTTATCTATTACATTAATGATGACATGTGATACGGTATCTTCTTGTGCAAAGGGGAAATGGGACAAGAAGGTCACATCGGCGAAATCAATAACAATGCCATACACCGGTGGTAGGTCGGGGTATTTGGGTGTAGGTGAGAAGGAGGGGCTTAGGGAGAAGGAGGAACTAGTGAAGGAGTTGGTATTAGGGGGGATGGACGAGGCGGAAGCTCGGTATGTCATAGTGGAAAAGGACACCGAGGATTATACTAGACAAAAACTCTTCGTGTTGGGTCGAATTAGAGACTCGGATGGTAAGTTCACTTCGGAGGATGCCGAAAAATGTGCAAAGAGGGTGGTTAGTCTATCTATCTTACATTATCTTACTATCTATTGTAGTCTTATTTATTTTTGTTGTTGCTTTCAAATATTCTTCACAACCACTTTCACCTAGTACAACATATTTGATAATAGGAACTTCTTGAGCGCCAAAAGGAGGAGGGTACCTTTATCCCGTGTGGGAAGAAGGATGTCTTGAATGAGACTTTTGCTCTTGGGAAGAAAAAGGAACACCCGGGAAGAGCATTAGGTGTTGGAGGTTACGCGACACAAGAAGAGGTTTTTGGGATTAAGAAAGGTTGGGGCAATCCTAAACCATCACAACTACAACGAGCTTTGAGCGAGGTGGCGGCGACAAAGGCGGAAATGAAGGATTTGAGGGAGGTGATGAAAGACATAGCACAACACACCAACTATCCCCACATCGAGAGGTTAGGAGGTACACAACCACATCTTCCACCATCATCAAAGGGTTCTCAAGCATCACCTCAAATTGTGGAGGATGAAGGTGAGAATGTGGAAATGGAGGAGGAACTAGTGCCTCCTACTCCACCTTCATCACCCATCAAGTTGAATGCGGCGCATTCCATTCAAGTTGATAAGGTTAGTACAAATTTTGCTAATTTAGAACATCGTTGGTTTCTAATCTCTTTCTAAAAATAGTTGGATGATGATTTCTCTTGTGCTTTCATTTATGATAGAACCCCCCTTGCAAGCTATATGTTTCGCAAGGTACCAAATCAAAACCACTCCATGTCGCCAATGGCACATGCGACCCAAGTGCGGTGAAACACAATCGTGTTGACATCCCCGCAGGATTTTTTAGTGTTCGCATTACCGATGTTTTGATAGAACAACAAATGCTACCTGTGAAGGAGTCACCGATGGTGAGAGTTGGGGAGGCTAAAGGTTTCCTTGTTCTATGGCCAAAATGGTTGGTGCTTGATGAAAAATCCACCTCCATACCCCGTAGGAAACCACAAACTCCACAAAATCCACAAATACCCGTGCATGCCTTGCCTATAGCTAGACAAACATTAGACCCCATGCTCGTGGAGTTTATGAAAGCCCTTCCACCCTTCGTCCGAGTCTTTTATGATTTGATATCCTCGCACGACAAGAATGCATGCTATGCCTTTCTCGGAAATGAAAGGTGCTTTACCATGACAAAGGACATCCACGTACCATGGGAGGATTTTGAATATTTCTGGAATTTCAATGAACTTCCCGCCACCATTCTTTGCCTCAATCAAATGTAAGCCATTTGTATGTGTTTCATGAGAATACTCAATTATCAAACCATATATGATTACATCCTCGTCATGATTGTCTACTACATTCACAGGTTCTTGCATCACCATGCCTATCACCGGAGCAAGCATTTCATTGGATTTTTGCATCCAATGCATTTGCAAGCTAGTATGGAGAGCAATAGGCAAAGACTTGATTACTTGAATTCTACTCTCTCCGACAAATCAAAGAAAATATGGATCGGACCATATCTCGAGAGGTATACCTTACAATTTGCTCTATTACTCATGCTAAATATATTGTATTTGCTCTACTGCATTCTTTTTTTATGACCATTATGCTTTCATGTGATTTGTAGTGATCATTGGAGTTTTGTTGCAATAATACCCGCTTTAAAGCAAGTATATTGGATAGACCCACTCCACCGCCCTCCATCACGAACATTCGCCGATCTCCTTGATAATGCAATTCTTCAAGTGAATGACAAAACACTCCTTGACTTCCACCTTATAAACATTCGGGTAAGATGTTGTGCTCATGCTATCACGTCCTTTCAAAAATCAATATTTGCGTTTAAAGTACCATAAGTATAGTAATGTTTTATGTTTTAAACACTTTTGTAGTCTAGGAAGCAATCATCGAACTATGAATGTGGCTATTACACAATGATCTTTGGTTTGATGGTGGTGGATGGTGTTCAAAAAGACATGCTAGATCTTCTAAAGGTACGCTACACGCGTCTAATCTCATTTATATTCGTCGAGATTTCCTAATAAGCGTTATTTTCAATCATAGGTATTCAAGGATGATATCACTCCTTTCTCCTTGCAAGAACTTAACGACGGAAGAGACCAAATGGCTAAATATCTGGTCCACAATCGTGCGTTTACCATTGCAAGGCCACAGGTCCCTAACCTCCCCAAGGCATGAAAAAGTATTGTCTCTCTTTTTGGTAGGGGCTTGACATTGGTATCGCACTTGAGTGCTTAGGTTATGCATCTTTAGTATTAGTATAGGGGAGTTGGATTTGAATTTGACAGGTTTATGTTGAGTCGGGTATCCCGATTCATGTTTCGAAAGAAACGGGTCAATTTTAACAAATAATTACACAATTCTGTCTTGCACGCAAACGAATTCGCTTCTTTATTCGCTTCTTGTCGAATCCAGAAGCTAAATCGCTACCTGGCACGCCTTCTACTACAATATAACAAGCGGTCATACACACGGCCTCGCCTATACATTCGCCCACAGAAGCGACGTCGCCTGGCTACTCGCTTGCTAGACTCTGTTGCCCCTGGCGTGCCTCAAACGATTTCGCCTATACATTCGCCCACAAAAGCGACGTCGCCTGGCTAATCGCTTGCTAGACTTTGTTGCCCCTGGCGTGCCTCAAACGATTTCGCCTCCAATATTCGCCTCCATAGACGAATTCAAAAGGCGAATTCGCCAACCACATTCCCTACAACAAATATGTGCACGACGTCGCCTAATATTCGCCTCTTCTGGCGGTGTCGTATCCCACTCCGCTTGTGCCCATCTGGTCTGGCTACATTTTCAGGTGGCGAGTTCGCTTTATAGTTTCGCCACCTCCAGAAGGCGAACTCGCTTTTCTTTTTCGACCACAAGCGAGATGATACACGATACCGTAACACCATGACCATTGAGTCTTTTTTCAAATTTAATATTCCCATATATTCCGGCGAATACGCCAGCGGTCTCGCCTGCTTCACCCTAGCGAGTCTGGTTACGATTTCGCTTGTGTATTATTAGAAACAAGCGACCAACACAAGCGAGTTCGCCTTAACAGGCGATCACTGGCGGCGATATCGTATCACTCACATTTACAGACACAGGCGACCTGAGGTGGCGAATTCGTAACCGGTATACAGGGCGTTTTTTAAACGCTGCACACGGTGTTTTGAACCGCCGTGCGCAGCATGCATGTTTAAGGCGTTTTGTTAACCGCCCAGAAGAAGTGTCATTTTACGGCACAACCCATTACGGCATTTCCAAAATGCCGTGAATGGTACGAATGAACCGCCTAGAAACCTAAGTCCATCCACTAGTGTAGAACCATCTGCCCTCGTAATTGTGATAGACCTCTTAACTAGTGCAGTGGTCAAATTTATCAAGATCCTTGGTATGTCACCCATCGTTGTTGTAGTCTTGTTGTCCATGCAAATAGGGTTTCCATAGCCGTGGCTATTCTGCTAAGAGCATTTAGATGCCAACAAGCTTTAGGCAGCTCCGGTAACCAAATACAAATAGGTCTTGCTGCAAGATGAGCTCTATCAATGCGCCCATGCTCTGGGATCAATTTCTTAAAGAAAGGTCTGCCATAGACCAGGTCTTCTCTGCCCAGAATTTCATCCCTGTCTTCCACTGACTCGAATTGGGATTTGACATAGCAATTTCCCACCAAGGACAGCTTGCACTTTTCCCCCCAACTCTCCGCTAAGACTCTGAAGGTGGGCAGTCCCATGAACGAACCTGGTAGCACGCCAAAAAATCCATAGAATTTGCTTGCTTGGTCATGGTACTCATCCTCCTTTCTTAGAGTTAAACCATCAACTAGCGGGGTTGGAAGGCTAATTCCATTGTGTTTTGGAACGTTGGGACTTGGGCATATACCATGCCGGTCTTGCATGTTGAGGCTGATCTTCCGGGAACCGGACTCTTACCGCATCTAAGTACGAAGCCTTCGTAGCACATGTACCCTCTCCTTGCATCTCCGAATTGCAACAAGGGATTGCCTTGAGCGAATTAGGGTTTATCTGCTAAACACTGAGTTCCCACCGGCGGTAACTCCGTCAATATTACTCTGATAACAATGTTCTTATTCTCTAACTTCTCCCCTTGATGAGACAAATCCAACGCAACAAGAATCAAAGCAATCGGATCAGTCAATCAAAATGTACAACCAAATCCTTGATTTTCCTCTGTGCCGCACCGATCTCCCTCCTTACTGCTCCGAAAATTTTCACCTGGGCTCTAAAAACTCCTCTCAAAGAGGCGATTCTAATGCACCAAGAATTAGACTAATCCGATTTGTAAATCAAAAGATACGGCCAAAACCTTATTTTCAAACGACCTTCACAAAACTCTGTCAAATCTTACTCAAATCTTAACGAAATTGTGTGTTTGAACCACCAATATGCTCAGAATTCAATGTGGAATTTTATCCACTCTCAATCCATGGTGAAATTGACGGAAACTTGCTGGAAATCGAGGAAAAACGTCCTAGAGAATAGAAGGAAGACTTTCGCCTTTTTTCTTCTCTCCACAAATTTCGGCCATTTTACTTACTAATTTGACTTAACGGATTTGTTTCAAACCCGTCTTTTCTAGTATTAGTTAGATAGGCCATTACCGGCCAGTCAGCTATGATATGGTGTTACCGCCATTGATGCAGAAAATGTCTAGTAGTATATTTACATGTTAAGTAAATTCTCTGTAATCATTCACTCAGAATATGGAGGAGGCACATAAATAGACATGACTTTAGATACTCTTTCTAATCCCACAAACTGCCTGTTTTTTGAAGAATATTTTTACTTCATGGTGTGGTGAGCCCATATATTTCATTCCACCATGCATGGTGTGGTTTTTATTTTTATTTTTAAAAAATAGATCAATATTAATACAATTTTGTCTTCTTTTTTTTTTGCTTCTGTGTTTTGTAATGTGTTCTGTTAGACCTCAATCAATACTTTATGATAATATTAAAATGGTGCACGAGATACTCGTGTGTTATTTTCGTTTGCTTTACTTTGAACGACCACATCTAATCGATCTCATAGATCGTTGAATTCTTTTTAATAATTGTAAAAAATGCATGATGAACATCTCACTTTCTTTGTACTATATAATGGTGGAATGATGAGTTGTTGAACAAAGTTTCTAGCCATAATCTGAAATAATAAAGATAACTATTATTTAGTATAATTATGCTCTAATATTAATTCTGCGTCCTTGCATGCATGATGCATGAGGCAGAAGTAATGAAATATTTGATCATTTTGACATCTATAAATGCAGCCTCGCTCTTTGAGAATTCCCATCCAAACCATTTCTTCCTCAATTAACGATCCATCCATGGCTATGGAACTGAGCTTCATATCAGCTGCAAGCCTAGGGTTTCTGAGCTTCATCCTTTACTGGTTTTATAAGATTCTAGATTGGGTGTGGCTTAAGCCAAAGAGGTATGAGAAGATCCTCAGGGCACAGGGCTTCAAGGGCAACCCTTACAGGCTCTTAACTGGAGACCAGCATGAAAGTGCAGCCATCATCAATGAAGCCCTTTCTAAGCCTATTGGCTTTGATGAAGATCTCAGCAAACGCCTCATTCCCCATATCCGCAAGACCGTTCAAACCTACGGTATATGTCCTCGTTCTTTTCACATTAACTGCACTTCAGAATAATTCCGCTCAAGAAATTTTATTTCATATATGAAACTAATCTAAATTAGTTTAGGCCTATATTATCACTATTTTCACATTTTCAAATATATGTTCAATCCCGTTTAGTGCAGACAGTGACGGATCTAGAAAACATTTCAAGGTATGGCTAAATAGTACTAACATCCGTAATAGTTGTGAATTAATAAGTTGAAATTAAAGCTAAAAATTTCACTGCTTAATAATAATCGGCTCACTTTTTTATATGGCTCCGTGACATATTGATAAGGTGAAATAACTATAGATTTCCACGTTTCTTAATAATTATACACTACACCGTCAATTTTTGGCATGGTTGGAGCCATACCAATGTACTACATGGATCCGCCAATAAGTCCAGCTCAGGCAACAAAAATGCCTGATCTTCTTTTAATCAGTATTAGATAAAAATGCAATGTTCCTTTTTATGTAGTCTTTGAAACATATTGGTGTTCTTTTTGTAATTAAATGAGATTTAATTATGCATGGTTTTTAGGGAGCAAATCGTTCATGTGGGTTGGAAGAATCCCAAGAGTGCATGTTACAGATCCAGATCTTGTACGTGAAGTGTTGACAAAGTATTACTTGTTCCACAAGAACCTTCATGACCATGATCCAATCACCAGAGTTCTGCTTACTGGAGTTGGAATGCTGGAGGGGAAGCCATGGGCTGCACGAAGGAAAATCATCAAATCTGCCTTCTTTTTTGAGAAACTGAAGGTCAGGATCTTATTAATAATATTCATTGCATTTTTCATTTCTACTTCTACTTATAGATTACAAGATTATAACTATAAATATGTGAGTGATTTCAGAGTATGCTGCCTGCTTTTTATGTGAGCTCCATTGAAATGATGAACAAATGGGACAAAATGATCCCTGATGGCGGTTCTGCAGAAGTTGAGGTTTGGGAGGATCTGCGAGTCTTATCTGGCGATGTTACTGCAAGAACACTATTTGGTGAAGAGTTTAAGGAACTCGGTGGCGTAATCTATGATCTTCTCCAAGAACTCAACCTGCTCACAATGGAAGTAATTCGTTCCGTCTACATACCAGGATGGAGGTACGTATACGTACGAATGATAAATGTTTACTTAGAACAGTGAATTTTGTTGTAACATTTTTGAACAATATTGTTAGGTTTCTTCCGACAAAGAGGAACAAGAGGATGAGAGCGATCGACGGAGAAATCAGAGACAGGGTTGTAGAAATCATCCACAAGAAAAAGAAGCAGATCGTGTCGGGAGAGCATACAGGGACAGACTTCTTGAGCACTTTGCTCGAATGCAACCTTAACGAGATCAAGGAATTTGGTAAGAATGTGGAGATGAGCCTTGAAGAGATCGTTAAGGAATGCAAGCTCTTCTTCTTAGCTGGCCAGGACACAACAGCCAGTCTGGTCACCTGGACTCTGATCTTCCTGTGTAGATTCCCTGAATGGCAGCGCCGTGCTAGGGAAGAAGTGTTCCAGATTGTAGGGGACAGTAAACCAGACTATGATGCCATTGCCCATCTCAAAACGGTCAGTACTCGAATTTCATCATCAACTAAATCCAGTCCAGTTCAATTCAGAGTACATGCGCACTATGTTGTTTAAACATATGCGGTCCATATTTTGCTTATTTGCGGTCCGTATTTTACAATTCTATGGTCCATATTTATTTACATAAGACATATGCATCGTACATATTACTTCTATTACATATAATTGTAAATCATTTATTTATCAAAGTTACTGGGTGTTGCTATATGCAGTCCAGTATTTTACTCTTGTAGTCCAAAATTTTGTATAAGTTTACGAAAATATCCTCATTTATTATGTTCACTGGAAAACTTAGCAATATTCAAGACACAATATTGTATTTTCAATGGTGTTTTGGACTACTCTGAGTAAAACACCGGACTAGCACTTCAGAAATTAGTGTATATATGATTATGTAACAAAAATACAGCACAAAATACGAACTGTATCTAACAAGCCGGTATATAAAACCATTACACTAACATGGGAACTTTTTTGGCACTCGCAGCTGAACATGATCTTGTATGAAACCCTAAGGTTGTACCCTCCAATTGTCGAGCTCACAAAGGTTGCGCAGGAGGATACACAGCTCGGGCCCTACTTCATCCCGGCCGGGACTCACCTGATGATGCCCCAAATGCTGCTTCACTACGACCCTAAGTACTGGGGCGATGATGTGCTCGAGTTCAAACCAGAGAGGTTTCAGGAAGGGGTGGTGAATGCTACAAAGATGCAAGGTGCATATTTCCCGTTCAGCTTGGGGCCTAGAATGTGCATTGGGCAGAATTTCAGCCTCATGGAGTCTAAAATGACACTGTCTCTTCTTCTCCGTCAATACTCTTTCGAGCTCTCACCGAAGTATGTTCATGCTCCGTTTCAGATCATCACCATGCAGCCTCAGCACGGCGCCGAGTTGATCGTGCGTCGACTTAATAAATGATCAGATGGATTGATTATTACTGTTTCAATTGGTCTAAATGTATTTACATTTTAAGTGGTGTTGGCATGTAATGCGCGCGATGTGCTTGGTTATTGTGTGACTGAAAACTTGTTGAATGAATAAGTGGAGGAATTAATTCCATCGTTGAAAACTGGTATATGTTATATTCACAAAAGCAGTCATATATGCCATTCGAATCAAATAATTGTGATAATTTTCATGATGAAAATCATGTTAAAAGTTATAGAAATAATGGTGTAATCATTTTTTAAAAGCTTTGATATTAGTGGACATTTTGTCCAGGACATAAATACCTATATTAGATATATATTACTGTGTCATCCGAGTGATCTCTCTTATACACACTTTTATCTGACTTACCCTACAATATCTATCCTTTATTTTCACTGGACAAAGGGAATCTAATCAAAATTTTCTTCCACACCAAATTTCTCATGCATTCTTTAGACTTTTAAAAATAAAATAAAAATGCACTGCTGTCTCCAAAATGCAAGAAATTGATTTCGGTGACTACTTCTCAACGCACTAGTACTAGAATCAGGCCGGAACACGGCGGTTCCGCGTGAATTTAAGGGAACCGCCGTTTAAACCATCCGGCTAAGTTTCCGAGCTCGGAAATTTAGTCGGATGGTTTAAACGGCGGTTCCGCGTGACTTTTTAAGAAACAGGCGTTTTACAACCATCCCGCTAAGTTTCAGAGTTCGGAAGTTTAGTCGGATGGTTGTTATCAAACATGATCTCTCCTTCTTATGCAAGTTCTCTCCTTCTCCCTCTCCATCTTCTCCCTCTTCTTCTTCTCCTTCTCCCACTCATTCTCCCCCTCTCCCTCTTCTTCTCCTTCTTCTCTTTCTCCCTCTTCCTCTCCTTCTTCTCCTTCTCCCTCTCCCTCTCCCTCTCCCTCTCCCTCTCCCTCTCCCTCTTCTTTTCCCTCTCCTTCTTTTCCCTCTCCCTCTTCTCCCTCTCCTTCTCCCTCTCTCCCTCCTTCTCCTTCTTCTAACAAAAGGTTGACTTTAAATTATATATGTTTTTCATATGATTTAGGCTGAAAATCAATAGATTAGTATGATAGTTTGTGTTTTTGGAATTTCGGGGTATGATCTATTCGATCCACAAGTACCCATGGTTTGGGGATGAAACTGTTTTTATGCTGGTTTTGATTTCGCTGGCCAATTTGGCCGGCGTTTTTTTTTGTTCTATCCGGCTAACTTTCCGAACTCGTAAACTTAGCCGGACTTATAAACATCCGGAATAAATTTCCGAACTCGGAAACTTAGCCGGGACCGCCGTGCATCGGTGGCGCCAATTGCATGGCACCACCATGGACGGCGGTCAAAACCGCCGTCCAACGCACACGGAACCTCCGTGTTCTTATACATATTCCACTAGTGACGATCTGAACCGATAAGATAGGTATCAAAAGAAAAGGGAGTCAAATGCATATCATTAATTACATAACTTTGTTCGAATGAAAACTGTCTTATAATTTAACTTATGAGTACACTTTTCAATGCTTAGCCAAGAAAGACAGATACTCAACAAGAAAGTCAATTAAGATATAATCAAGTTATGGTATCTCTTGGCCTTCAGTAATATGATATTTTGTTGCAGAGTTCTTTTATGCACGATTTTGAAGGTGGTGATTTTGACCAAGTTTCTGTATAGTATGATATCTTACAAGTCTTGTCGGTTATTTTCAAGTTTGGTTTTATGTTTTTTGAAGTGGAACAAACGAAAATTGGGAGTCTCAAATAATATAGAGTAGGTACCAGAATCTCTTTATTGTGGTTAAGGTTATAGCCCAGGAAACCAACGATGAGGGTTAAGGGTGTATGAAGATGGAGAATGTAGTTCAAGAACTTAGCATGTAGAAAAAATTAAGTAAATTAAAATAACAAATAAAGGGTAAAATTGTTTTAAAACTAATTCAATGCCCTAAATAGGAATATCTAAAGTTTTATTCGATTAGTGAGAATTTCAACACTTATTACGCCCTTTATATGAATTTTCCTAAAAGAAAATAAAAACTAAAAGTGTAAAAACTAACATTTTTTTCGGAGAACTAGCATGGTTTAACCGCGCGTTGCGTGATTTTTTAGGTAATAGTTATGCGTAATTCGATACATTCTAACTGTTAAATTATTAGCATGAGAGGATTTTAAACCACTTAAACTAATGCTCTTGGTGCAATTCAGATTTTGACCATATTTCTTCATATTTGTGCTCTCCCCGATTTCTCAACAATTATTAATTTATACTCATATTTGAGTTCAGTTCAATTATAATCGAATATAAGGAGAACCAATAAATCAAATCATAATAAAAATATTAAAGGGGAGAAGTTATTTAAATATTAGAATTTAGAAATTGATTAGGATTTAAGTTTATGTAAAAATATTGGTCTTGAAATAGACCGTCTATTTTTATATACGGGATCTATATGCAAAGGAATTATGGAAGCGGGGACCTTTCTGCAAATATGTGTTCTTTAAATCCTTTTCTGCAAATATATGAAATTTATATACCAAATATATATATATATATATATATTTTTCCCAGATCCGTGTTTCATTCATCGCCACCGTCACAGCTCCTCGACCCTTCCGCCGAGCACAGCGAATCCGCCGCCGAGCTGAATCCGCCGCCGCCGAGCACAGATCCTCGGTTTGACAATGCGACGCTTTCCGATTCTCCAGCGTCGGAGGGATGTGAACCGTGTAATCAGCTCTTTTAGGGAAGAGATATCCCGATTTCCGGCACCGGAATCTCGCCGTGTTCCTCTTCCACCACCGCTCAACGGCTAATTCGAATTCGGATTCTGATTCTAAGACAGAGAATGGCGGCAGACTGGACTCGACAGTGGACTCTGATTCAGGTATTGATTGTGCTGTTTTCATTCAGTTTATTCGTGTTGATTCGTGCTCAGTTTGTGTTGATTTGTGTTGAAACTTGATTATCTAGTCTGAAAACTGTGATGATTGTGGAAACTTGATTATTTATTCTGAAAACTGTTGTGATTGTGGAAATTTGATTGTTTAGGCTGAAAATCGCGGTGTTTGTGAAACTTGATTTTTTAGTCTAAAAATTGTGGTGATTGTGCATACTTGATTGTTTAGGCTGAAATATATTGATTTTAGTGTGTAAATTGTGCATTTTAATATTTATGAAACCTTGATTATCTAGTCTGAAAACTGTGGGGATTGTGGAAACTAGATTATTTATTCTAAAAACTGCTGTGATTGTGAAAATTTGATTGTTTTGGCTGAAAACTGTGGGGAGTGTGAAACTTGATTTTTTAGCCTGAAACTATGGTGCAACTTAATTGTTTGAAAAATACGGTGAAACTTGATTGTTTAGTCTAAAAACTGTGGTGATTGTGGAAACTTGATTGTTTAGGCTGAAATATGTTGATTTTAGTTTGCCTGAAATATATTGATTTTAGTGTGCAAACTGTGCATTTTAATATTTATGAAAACTTGACCTTTTAGTGTGAAAACTTGAACTTTTAATTTTGTTTTACTTTGAAAACTGTAGCTTTTAATGTGAAATATTAGCTGATTTGAGTACAAATTTTTCTTTGCGTGCAGGGGCGGAGGAAAGGGGGGACCGGGTGGGGCCCGGTCCCCCTCAACATTTAAATTTTTACTAATTATAGGTATTAGTTAAATTTTAAATTTATTTTGTTAGGGTAAATTGCTATATGTGGCCCCTCTTATAAATTTTCTTTACTTTTTTACTATTGAAAAATATATAATGATGAGTTATAAAAGGAAAATGAGACCATAATTAGTATAATATTATGTAATTACAATCAAATACAATTAGAATATGATTCTTTTAAATCTTCCTAAATATAGGAATAATATAGTTAAATTGTATATTGTTTTCTTTGAATCTCGATTGGTTACAATTTCTTGTTAATAGTAAATTAGTAATCATATATCAATCCAATATAGGAATAGATTTATTTACTTTGCTTTTTTGAACAAATAAGGTAGTTTAATTTCATTATATTTAATAAGGCAATATTATATAAAAACATTGATTGGCAATATTATGATTTGAGTTATATTATAAGTAATCTTTCATCAATACTAAAAATATGTATAGATGTTATGAACTATATTTTCAAATTTTAAAAAAACCTTCTATTTAAAAAGCAAGAAAATCAACAAAATATACTTGATAATTCTCTCGTTTTTTCCCTCTTACTTTTTATAATTCAGTTAGTTTGAATTCATTAAAAGGATCTCAAGTTTGAATTCATTAATAGACTTCCGGAGATGAATGTGCGACTTGAAAAATATAGTGGTCAATATAATGATACTAATTTCATCAATTTTATATATATTTATCTACCGATATTTGTCTTTATTGTTCTATTTTTTTAATATTTCAATGAATTGTCGTATTGTATATTATTTTAATAGTTAATTCAAAATTGTAAGTTCCGGCCCCCCTCATGTAAAATTCCTAGCTCCGCCCCTGTTTGCGTGAACAGTGCCGGTGAACATTGCGCGTGAACAGTGCCGGTGAACAATGCACGTGAACAGTACTTTTTCAAATTTTGCAAATAAGGACCTCCTTCTTTCCATATTTTAATGTAGTCCTTGGTCTATATTATAGTTATAACATAGACGGTCACTCCAGAGACCAACTGCATGTAATATATGTTAAAACTTTACCCTAAAAATAAGGTGAATGAAATACATATAAATTAAGGAATATATTCGAAATTGATAAATAGCAAACCAAAATCTGGACAAAAAAAGTGAGAATAACTTTTTAGTATTAATATAGGGATTGCTGTGCAATATAACATAGTGATTATTAGCTAGCATCTGAATATTTATTGTAATGTTGTTAAAAACTTCTCTGATATCAAATCACCTATGTATTATTTCAACAAATTTCCCTGTAATCTAGTTCCTCCTCTCCAGATTCAGAGGTTTATCAATACTATGTTCGATTGTGACGAATTGAACATTGATGAACTTTACTGTAGGAGCTGGAAAATTTTAATATGAACTTAACTCATAGAGCAGAACAGAATGATACACTTTCATTCAAAGGGTTTTTCTGATTATTCCACAGCACTGATGTACATTCAGTTATAGGAAAAGCCCTATCAGTCCTGATTTCGAATACTCGCTAAACTAGAAAGAACTACACAGTAGTCTTCTACCTCCTCTACAGTTTCTGCAAGATCAAATGTGTACCAAACTGAGGCTGTAAAGTGATTAGGGTCATCGGCGCATGGACATATGATGGAGAGAGCTTGAATGAGAAACGGCGCAAAACCAGCGCCATTGCCATTTTGGCCTCCACTAGGGCAAAGTTCATCCCAATGCACATTCTTGGCCCTAAGCTGAATGGGAAATAGGAACCTTGGCTCTTTGTTGCCTTCATTACCCCTTCTGAAAATCTCTCAGGATTGAACTCCATAGCATCAGCACCCCATATCTCGGTGTCGTGGTGCATCAACATCTGTGGCATCATCAGCTGCACCCCAGCTGGGATGAAGTACTTGCCAAGCTTTGTGTCTTCATGAGCCACCTTGGTCAGTTCTGCCACAGGCGCATACATTCTTAGAACCTCGTGAAAGATCATTGTGACCTGAAAAAAAAATGCTGAATCAGAGAACAAACATACTGAATGCATGATTTAGGTCAAAACTTATGGCAGTTTTAGTTGCTGAAGTGTATTGTGGCCGGAAAAAAGGACTCAACCCGGCCACAATACACTTCAGCAAAATGGCTTCAGATTTCAGTTTTCAGACTTCATACTTGCTCGGATTTATCAGATTGCTTATACAATGTCAAAATGGCCGAAGACTAGAGATTCAAGTAGTACTTACAATTTTGAGGCGGCAGATACCATCATAATCAGGCTTTTGGTCCGCGAATATTTGAAAGACTTCATCGCGAGCTTTTTGCTGCCAGTCGGGGTACTTGCTGAGGAAGAACATAGTCCACACAAGTAGGGTTGAAGTAGTGTCCTGGCCAGCAAAGTAGAAGAGCTTGCACTCTTCAATGATATCTGCAGTGCTCATTCCAGCACTTTTACCTTCTTGTGCTTCCATTTCTTTCCCATTGCATTCCAATAATAGTCCCAAGAAGCTATCCCCTGCAAGTCCTCCTTCTTTAATTTCCTTCATTTTCTTTGTCACAATTACATTTATCCTTCCTCTCACTTCTTTGTCAATTGCCCTCAACCTGTTATTCCTCTTAGTTGGCAGAAACCTAAATTGAACAAACAAAGGTAAAACCGCATTATTTCGCATCAAAACTACTCAGCATCATAAATTATTACCTCTTTCCAGGTACATAAACGGAGCGAATAACATCGATTGTTAGGTGTGTAAGTTCTCTCATGAGCTCAAAGATTCTCCTTCCTTCTTCAAAGTTACTGCCAAACAGAGTTCTTGAAATCACATCTCCAGTTAAGATTTCAATGTCATGCCACACTTCCACTTCTGCTGAGCCACCCTGAGGAACCTTGTCATCCCATTTTTCCACCATATCTTGGCAGGCCAAGTAAAATGCTGGAATCATAAGCTACAACCAATTCAAATTAGAAAGACATTAGATAATACATAGATCATAAACATGAACACAGATTGCTGTCGTAAATCGATAAAACAGACACCTTGAGTTTCTCCAAATGGAAAGCAGGATTGATGGTTTTTCTTCTCTGGGACCAAGTTTCACCCTCCAAGCTTCCAATTCCAGTGAGCAAAAACCCGGTGATCGGATCGAGATCATGATGGTTCTTGTGGAACTTATAGTACTTGGTGAGAACTTCTCTTATCAGCTCAGGCTCAGTCACAAACACTCTAGGGATTCTTCCAACCCACATAAAAGACTTCTTCCCTGCAACCATCAAAATTTCATAAGATAAATGATCCAAACAAATACTTGATGAAAACTAAGTAGGGATTTTTACCATGAGTTTCTACAGCTTTTAGGACATGCGGGATGATGCGTTTCTTGACATCATCATCGATGCCGATCGGTTTGGAGAGTGCTTCCTTCAATAGTTTGCCACTTTCATACTGATCTCTGGGGAAAATGCTGTAAGGGTTTCCCTTGAAGCCTTGTTCTCTTAAGCATTTCTCCAGCTTTTTTGGCCTGAACCAGTACAAGTTCACCACTCTAAAGAACCAGTAAGTGAGAATTGCAGCTAAGCCAAGTGCTGCAGTTGGTTTCAACTTTATGTCCATTCCTACCATCTTAGAAGGAAAAGCATTTGGGAGAGAGAACTTCAAGAGTTATGTCCATTTATAAAGGCTTTTTGCAAAAAAAAAAGAGTAATCTTCACTGTTCCAATAGAACATGCATGAATCAGATTTTTTTTTTCATCATTAGAATAAGGATAATATTTCACGTAAGGTTGAATTCATAAAAAAAAAGTTACAATTTAAAAATAAATCAAATAAAAGACATTCAAATATTGAATCATGTGATGAAGAAAGTAGTGTCCAAATAGAATGAAACATTTTTGTGGTTGGCCTACGAAATAATGCAGACTTGGCTCATACTGCTCCTCGAGGTGCACGTTCACATGACCATCATGGTTTCTTAATTTTAAAATAAAATAGAAATTAAATTAATCAACTAAAACCATAAGATGTTTATTTACATAGTTCATAATTTTAGAAATAAACCAACAAGTTAAGACCTTATGTACTAATGAATTATCCATTATCTTAACATAAGGATAAAACAGTATTACAAGATTAACAAACCTCAATGAAATCTAATTCAGATGATATATGTAACTATTGTGTAGATGTTCTTACATTTGATTCGGGAGAATCAAAATAAACTGAAGACCATGGATTTATTGAGAGGAAATCTTGGAAGGGCTAGGAATTCCAATTTCCAGGTTGATTTTTGGTTACTGGAAGTACTCTGATCAAATTTTATCAAACATTTATCCAAAGCTACTGTATTTTCCAGCAGATGTTTAACCAATGACATCTCTGCTCGGCTGCCTCTAAAACATCTGATTTTCATAACTTTAAGATGAAATAATGATGAACTATTCAGTTGATCACCTAATTCCCAGAAATATGGGATGTTCTTGAGATGTTCCAACTCCGGTTCATTGGTTTCACCTTCAGGCACCTGGATTCAGAAGATTTTTTTAAAAAATTTATCCTAAAATTAATCATGAATCAAATTACACTCTGAAAGTTGAGCATCTCGAAAAAATGATATTCTAATTTTAATGGGTTTTTTTGGACTATAATGAGTAAAGTTTTGGACCGTGTGATGGAGGGGAAACCTCAATGATGGAGGCTGTATATTATTCATGAATATATAAGCACTAAAGGGGTATAAGGGTAAATGATTAAAACCATAGATAAACTCTATCTGCCATAGATTGAGTTCAAAACCCCATACTACAAAATCAACCCATCTAAGGTGCTTCATCCTTCACGTGTTAAGGTAGAAGACAAATGATTTGGGTGGTTGTAACTTAAATGAGAAAAATTATCTAAGACGGTTCCTCTTCCGCCTTAGATGTCTTAATGTTTAAGGCGTTTATTTCCGCCTTGGATCATGGCTTATACGCCTTGCACGAGACTTGCGAACTCGCAAGAGTTAAAGTCAGACTGATATTCATTTCCTTCTTGCGACATCGTAAGCACAGAACACAAATACCAAAAAATCAGGTAGATTATTCAGTTACGACAGCAGTTTGCGGATTGCAAGTTCAATTATTTGCGAACTCGCTAGCTGGGTAAGCCTGGATTGTAAAATATATTTGTACGAGACTGGTTGCTACAATACACGTGCTGGTCGCTAGTAATTAGTTACGATGGCGCAAGTCGGCCAAGCATCTCATTTGTTTATCTTCTAATGAGCCTGGTTACGATCAGTGTTGGCGATTCGCTGGGTCGTAATTTGCGAACTCGCTACCTGACAAAGCCAACATTTCAGGTTGGCCTGAACGAGACTATTGACGACACAGACGTGCTAGTCGCTAGTAAAATTGTTGCGATTTAGCAACTGGCCCAGCCTGTAGATTAAAAAATTGTAGGTACGCGATGCCTCACGATATCGTAAGAATATCGCTCATGTGTTTAGTTGCGAGTTCGCTACTGTGTTCGTTTATCAAAACGACGTCGTGTGATCAATTGGTGGGCGAGAAAAACAAATGACGTTGCGAGTAGGCCAGTGGATTCGCCTGGTCTTGGCGAGCATGCTTATGAGCTCGACAGAGATCAGATTGTGGAGGCAGAGAAGAACGAGCGATTGGGTAGCGGTGCCGCTAAAAGTAAGTTAAGAAATATGCTTTTCTACGAGAGTAGTTGCGACTGCACTAGATCATCGCCAAACTTTAAGGTCACAGGCGAGCCAACTTACAATATCGCTGGTAATTCGCAAGTGCCACTAAATTATAAGATTTGAGCCATTTCCACCCAAATTAAAAGCATTAGGGCTTCATTATGTTTAACTAAGTTGTCAATTGCAAGATACGTGGTCTCTAAGAACAAAACATGAACGTCAAGCACTAACAAGTCACACTTTATAAACTTATTGAAGTAATGGAACTCAAAAGTATAGGTATCCAACGAAAACAATAAACTAGCTTTTATCGGGTATGTGAGGCCTAGAGATATACCGAGACCTAATAAGGACCAAGTGTTTAGCAAATTATCTCTACCATCCTCCAAATCCTTTTTGGTGTATGGTGCATGATTTTCCTCGAGAATCTACGAATATGAAATGTTTTTTAATACTAGTAAAGACAATGTATATAGTATAAGGTACAAAAAGTAGGTTGTAAGGATGCTTACGCGATTTAATTCCAAATTATCATCAACAAGGCCAGCGACGCTCTCACTGGCATACAACATCATGTAGTAACCGCACTCCCAATTTGACAATTGCTTTCGGTGCTGAAAGTGAAGAAGTATAACAAATTATTTGAAATGAAATCATAGTGGAAATAAATGAGCATGGGATTTGAAATGTCACCTGAGTTTGTATAAGGTTGAAGGGAAGTAGTGTGTCGTCATGTGCACTATGCATAGCAACCTCTAATAAATCTGCAAATTTTGTAGATGAACCAAAGTGTAGCGGGTTAATCCAATACACACGCTTCAACGATGGTATCATAACTACAAAATTCCACTGGCCACTACATATTTTAAGAAATGAAAATGTAAGAATCTGACTCGAAGATTTGAATGTTTACAAAATGCAAATAACCAACTAAAAAAGAAAACAAACCTCTGTATATATGGGCCTATGTAAATTGTCTTGGTCTTGTCACTTAGGATCTTTGAAAGATAAGTAATTCGTGATTGATTACTTTCATTCATTTCTTGCAGTCATATTGGGTGCAAAAAACCAATGAAAGTCTTTGTGTTAGTTAGAGCAACGAATTGCATGTACCTAAATAAACCATAGAGCGGAGATGAAGGTGTATTAGTGCACAAGTACATGTACATTTGTAAGTTGCAATACGCTAGCAAAGATGAGAACAAGTAGCTTACATTTGATGTAGTATAAGGATTGTTTCGGGAAGAGTTTGATAGTGCCAGAATAGGGCAAAATCTTCCCATGGAGCGACTATTCCCTCGCTTTGCCAAATACCTGTTTATTGGCGTAGAAATAATAAACAAATTCCCGACTATGATGGCCCACCATATCATATAACGTGCGAACGAATCCCGGGAGGACTTTCATGAATCCAATTTCTCCCAGCGACATCGGGGTCTTAGTTACCGGGAAATTTAGTGGGTCTACGACGAGTAATTGTTTCTTTCTATTAATTGGGATAGAATTAGAATTTACATCAGCGACCAACCATTTGGGCCACACAAAAAAACGTCCCAAACCTTTACCCACTGTCGTGCACTCTTTATCTGCGACCGGTACCAAGGCATCCTCGACTAACACATGTAGTATAGAAACCCTAACGAAACCAATAGGGACTTTGACTTCATGATGTAGTGTCATGTCCGGATATGAATTTCTCATTGTAACATGGCGGGGTTGAGAATTCGTCCCACATTCGACGTACAACTTGCAAGAAGGGGATTTCTAAGATACAGATAAGCCATGCTTAGGTCGAATTAGATATATCTAGAATGTAAGAGTACTTTTATAAAATAGCGACAATAATGAGTTGTGTAAAATTATTCATTTGATTGTGGTGCAAGTAATTAAGCGTACCTTTGGTTTGGGATCAGATGGTTGTATGTGAACTTGGTCTTGGATCGGGGCCAAAGATGTGCATATCTCCATGTTGGGTTCAACAATAGGTTGGTCAACCTCATGTTGTGGCGGGGAAGGATGTGATCCTCTAGACGAGGGTCCATTGATTGGATTGGTGTCACAAAAATCAGATGGAAGAGGATAATTTACAAAAGAACACACATTGGTCAAAATTATTTTTCAATTTCTTGACCTCTTGGTCGGATATTTTGGCTTGGCTCAATGCTATTTGGAGTTTGGATGGTTTAGGGTCTTTACCACTACGTTTTGATACCAAACGCCTCTATTTAAGTAACATAACCACCAATTCCTTTAGCTCTTCCGGATGGTCGGCCTTCCCAAGTGCCCCACGTAGCACATCGTGTTTACCGACTGGGATGAACAAGCCTTCTTCAACTTCACGCTCGAGCTCGTCCTAAAAAAGCAGTATTGTAAAATAAAAGTTATTATCATCATCAATTGTTGTGTTTGATGTTGTGATTGTAGATACTAAAATGGAACATGGTATGGGGTAGTAGGTAAAGCGTACCACTCGATTAGCCACCCTTTTTGCCTCATCGCTAGAGTACTTCCCGTCTTTTTTAATTCGACCAAGGATGAATAATTGTTGTCTAGTATATGTGATAAGGAATGGAAACAACTATTTTCCAAAACAATTCATGAAAAGTGAATTTTAGTTTTGAAAGGATTATACATATTTTCCTTTTAGTCTTAGAATAGAATTAGGACATATATTATTTACCTATTTTGTTTTACTTTCATAACTATATATATATTGTAATCCTTATAGAGAAAAAGAGAGGAGAAGAGATTTTGAGATTTATAAAAATTCAGAGTATGAGTTTTAACCCAGTTTTCCCGGAGGTGTGATTGCCAAAGGACATTTATATATATTTTTCTGAGGTGTGATTGCCAAGGTTAATTATATATCTTGTTACGAGTTTTTTTCAACCACGATTAATCAACGCACGAGTCCTGCATCAATATGTCGTAGGGTCTTTGGCAATGACTAACTTGTTCGCCTCCTCCGCGTCTATGCCCTCATCCACTAGTTGTTTGACCTCGGTTTCTTTTTTTTTTGAGGTCTTCTTCCCCACACCCAAGTATCCCGCCCTTCCCCCAGTGTAAGGCATACAATTAACGACACTGCCTTTGCACTTCCTATCCCCAAACCCCTTTAAAAATTGTATGTGTGTTTTAAGAAGGAAGCACCAATGGTGACAATAATGTTTGACAAATTTGCAAGACACTATTGATGCAGATGTAGTAAACTAACCTTTACGTAATTTTCTAGCCATCGCTTCTTGAATGCCTCCCAAGTAAGGGTTACAATGTGATTGTAACGCGTACTTGGATCCTGCCCAAACCTCTTACCCTTAGGTTTGATATATTCCTTGGCAAGGGTATTTTGTGTTCTCGATGAGCCTTTGATGCAATTTGAAGAGCCTTCTTCTTCACTTGATCATAGTACTTTGCTTCAATAATACAGGGGCGCTACCAAAGGCATCAAATATACCCACATGTAAAAATGTCTATTGAAATTAAAAATAGTAAGTGCAAAACTAACCTTGCATTCCTTCCATACATACTTTTTTATGTCGATGCTTAGTAGCCTCCAATCATTTGTGTCTAATGGCACACGTATCCTACCCGTCTTACCACACCAACTTGACCATCACACGGCATCATCTTCGGGTGAAATAGCAACACCGATATCATTAAACTTGACATGCGTTAGTATTTTGTTATCAATCATAATCTCTATTTCGCGACAATGTGTGAGCAATTGTGCTTCTTTCGATGCGCGACTCATTTCTCGTTGTCTTTTAACCTCACTTGAACCGCCAACCACATTTTCCCCCCCACTCGAGTCGGAGTTACTCGAACTTGAAGGGCTATCCATGAAGCTTCCCTTTGTATGGTGAAATTTGTTAACGACTAATGCAATACTAATAAGTCATAGTTATATTCTTTAGTAATAACATGATAAAGCAAAATCCTAAAATTGTGGCTAATTAAGCTTGCAATTCAAAACTCTAAAATATAGTCTCGATTCTTGCTAGAGACATGCTTCTGACATGGTTATTAGTAAGGGCAAGTCCAACGGAGTTGTCAAAATAGAGAATTAAGATATTTTTAGACACATTTTAGAGTTTTATAGTGATGAGATATATTTTATACATCTAAATATGTGATTTTATAAGTCTCTTTTACCATTTGATGTGCATGAAAGTGTGTTTTTGTGCAGGTTTTATAAGAAAATTGGTTTAAAACAATCAAATGGAGGATTGCTGGAATTTATACTAAAAGAGATGAAATAGAGGACTTTTGGAGCTGCTGGAGAGGAGCGATACACTATACTTTTTTTTCCTACGGGTTTTTAATGAGGTAGTGTTGTCCAACGGAGATAATAGATCATCATTATTCTATTATCCCGGCACCGAAGAGGCGATGAGTAAGATGCAACGAGCTGAAAGCAAATCCTAGTACTGATTTCTAAACGGGCGGCTAAGTTGTGTTTCGCGGGTCGATGACTAACCAGATATACGTTTTGAAGAAATCTGTATTAGGCTACATTATTATGGGCGAAATTAATATTAAGCCCAAAGCGGAGTAGCTCGAATGCCCAATGTGGATCTATAAATAAATAAATAAAAATATGCATTTATGCATATTTATTAGTTGCACGTGTGTCCATGTGTTTGTTTTTGGATTTATTATCTTTTGTAATATTTTAATAAGGCAATTAGGCCACCTAAACTAATTAGGTTTAGGGTATATATATAAACCCTGGAATTATTTGGAGGGGGATTCTCGGCCGGCCGTAAGGTTGGAGATTCGGTCTGGCCGCCGATATGGATGGACTTTGCATGCATATTGTTTCGTGAGTTTGTTGATTATTTTATGAGTTCAATTATGTTTGCTTATTTTATTGTTTATGTGTTTTCATGTTTAGTAGTTAGTTTGATTTTCGGCGAGAATAATGAAGCTCTAGTCATGAGAATTCTGTGAGATCTAATTGTGCTTAAATTGATTGCTGTGAATTTCGGTTTGTTTTCTGTGCATATTGTTGTATTTGACAATTAGTACCACCAATCCGCAATTGTTGGAAAGGGCTAATTAGTGGTCAGGCTACCGCTTAGATAGTGAGAATAAGCTGGTAGACAGGTTAATACTTGCGTTCTTGATTAATTTGTCTAAATTGGGTTCCTTCATATCTTAATGCTATCAAACAATTTAGAACTGGCGTTACTAACTAGATTAGATTTGATAAGAGAAATAGTTAGTTTAAGCGTCTCTTGCTAGTTATCGATAAAGTAAGTAGGAATTGGGGTATGTACGCTGCATTCACGGTATCTTATAACTGGTTGGTTCATGGTTGTTAATTGTATCCTTGCATCGATGATCGAATATATGACTAGTGTGGATTTATTTGAGCCGTTTTGCATAATTAATTGATACACTTGCATTTAGTTAGTTAATCATTCTGTGTTTTCTTTTCATAGTTAATAGTTTCATATTTTTGTATTTAATAGAATCATTCTCAAGTGAAAAGTTGGTAACTATAAACCAAATCTGATATTTAGGAAAGTTAAGTTAATAATCTGCTCCTTGTGGGATTCGACCCTGCTTACTTGCTATACTAATCTATATTCTAAGCGTTGCAGGAATATTTTGGTGGTAAACGACAACCATCATATAGCTCCAACCGTTTTGCCATATTGTTCTCTAAAATAGAAATTAGGATGAGAGAGAAATTCTCAATCTCTATATATAGCGAACAAGTTTGGATCTCTATTCATGCCACATTTCATAAATTTGGACAAAAACATTATATTTATGGTAAATTCAGCATTCATGATTTTAGGCATTGATTTAAAAATAAAATAAAAATGATAGAAAAAATAGAAAACCAAGTAGCGGAGGAGTAGGATGCTTGCATAAAATCGCTAAACTAGCAAAGTCGTTGGAATGAGGGAAAACATTATAGAAAATATACCATTTTGTTCTCTATTTTAGGAAAACATTTAGCAAGTCTGTTAGACTTGCCCTAATAGCATGATAAATGGAGGTGGTATGTAGAACAAAATCCATTTTTTATCAAACAAGCATGAAAAAAATCGTACCTTTGTAAATTACACAGTTTTGTCAAGAGACTTGATTGTTTTGGTCGAGGATGATCTACCTTCTTTGTCCCTCACCTACCCACAAAAAAGGATGTTATTAAAATGAACAAGAACAAGTTAAAATTGACATTAATTGAAAAATTGCAAGGGAAAAAAGTTGGTGAGAATTTATTGCAAAACTTACCAATTGTTGCATACAATTAGTGCCAAGTACCACTTTGTATTGACACAGTTGATGTACTCAACATGTACATAATGGGTTATGGAGATTTGATATGAACAAAAGTGAAGAGATGTGAGGAGATGTGAAAAAGTTGAATTTTTTTTAATGAAACCCGTGAGATATGATGGGTAAGATACCAAAAGTAGTTTGTTTTTATGTTCTTTAACGTGTTTTCTTATTCTAGCGACACGAACTCGTAACTAACTCGTTACTGCTGGCTCTGAACTATTCGCAACATTTTAATATGAAGACATTTTTTGGTAAATTTGTTCTACATGTGGCGAGCTCGCTAGATTGTAGCTACATCCAATTGTTGCCTGCACAGAGCTGTTACGACTTCTCAACAACTAATATTGATTTGGCTTAGTTGTTGAGATTAGAGATGGCAATTTCACCCGACCCGATCCATCACCTGTTTCACCCACCCATTTAAATGGGTGAAAACCCGAAATTAATGGGTGAAAATATGGGTGATGGGTGAATGGGTGAATGGGTGATGGGTCGGGTGGGTCATGGGTGATGTTTTCTCACCCATCACCCGACCCGATTACCCATCACCCACCCATATACAACCCACCCGTATACCACCCGGTTAATTTAATAATATAATATATATAATTGTAATTAATAAAAATTCTAAATACATATATAAATATAAAAGCTTCCTAATTTTCCTTTTTAAAGACGGAAGATTCATTTCCAACTTAAATACGGCACATATTCTTGAAAAAATCGTTGAAAGATAAAATAAAACTAGTGAATTTTGTTATGTATCAAATTAGTTTTTATGAAAGAAAAGATGAATTTATAATTCTTCTATTCTGTGCCACGTATTTTTGTGTGTTTCATGCATAATATTGTGACATTTGTTACTATTTCTTTCTTTTGATCATACAATTAAATTGATATTCATCCACCCGATAATCACCCGGTTCACCCGTTTCACCCGTGGGTGATGGGTGGGTGGGTGATGGGTGAAGGTTACATGGGTGATGGGTGGGTGGGTGAACAAAAATAAATTGGCAGGTGGGTGATGGGTGATGCTTCACCCGACCCGAACCCGACCCATTGCCATCCCTAGTTGAGATATCGCAACTCCTGCTCCTAGAAGTAGCAAAAAATAAAATGACATATATTAAATATTTTAAGCAGACGAACAAACATGTCGGGATCACGTTATATACAATTTAGCGATATTTTCACCAACTAAATTTGTAAAGCGTTCGGGTAAAGAAAAAGTTATTCTATTGTTACAATGTACGTCATTGCTTATGCTACATTGTTAAATGGATAGTAGAATGGGTAGTCGTGTACTTGATACGTATTTATACAATTTAGCGAGATTTTCACCAACAAAATTTGTAATTGTGTAACATTACAAAGCTCTACAAACTTGTATACACATGTAATCAAAGGTCATCTACGTTAAATGACAACTGTCTAGCACATCAGCACATAGCCACTACAATTATGCGCAGATAATGTGCATTTGATTAGACAAACTTATTAAACTGTGTATTTTTGGTGTCTTTACAAGTTTAATTCATTATTTAAATAAAGTAGCGTCGATGGTTACACCCACCTGTTGTCATCACGCATCATACTATAGCTTGTCGCTTATCTAACTTGCATGCTAATGTACTAAGATATTTAATGATTGACTAAATATGTTGAACAATACTAAACATGATCTCCATTATATCGTCAAATTTTACAAGATTTACCTTTTAATATATGAACGTGATCTAACCAAATTGAAAATAAATTAAATTCAAGATTTTGTGTGCTATATTTTATTAGGCGTGCTGACTTGCGAACTCGCTAGTATACAAGTAAATGGATATAAACCCTAAACTAATAGAAAGAGTAAAAACATCCAAACCCCTTGCGACCTCGTAAGTTACTAGCATCTACAAAAAAAGGGTTTTGGGCTTGGAGGCCGTGGTGGTGGGCTTGATGCTGGGCTGTATTGATAGTATAAGTATTGGGCCATGCTGGCAATATTGTATAGTATTGGTGTTTCATGTTTAATTTGCGCGGGTCGGCGACTTATCGAACCATTGAATAATGTTAGACAATATATACTGAAATTCATTCAACTTTGCAGGCGATGTGGGAAACTTGTTAACTTGTATGGTTGTGAACTCGCTAGTATATGGTTTGGCCTCGCTAAGAATTTGCTAAGATTAGGGGTGAGAACGATCATGAGCGTTCGTTAAAAGGATCGAGATCGGAACAGATAGATAATTTGTGCTATTTTTGACCTTTTTTATAATTAACTTTTAAGTTTTTCAAATGATCGATCGTTGGAGATCATTGATCGATTATTTATATAACGAGTCGATCACCAGCCGATCACAATCATTGTGATTTTTAAACGAGCCGATCACGATCATGAATTATTTTGATCACTTCGATTACGATCGATCGTGATCACCTCAAATTTTAAATGATCCGATCATGAACATATTCATGATCGTGATCGGATCGACTCGTTATCACCCTTAGTTAACATCACTGATCACCATCAGAAGCGTGATCTTCTTCCTTCTTCTTCCACTTATCATCACCATCAGAAGCGTCGATGGTTACACCCACCTATTGTCATCACGCATCATACTATAACTTGTCGCTTATCTAACTTGCATGCTAATGTACTAAGATGTTTACTGATTGACTAACTATGTTGAACAATACTAAACATGATCTCCATTATATCGTCAAATTTTACAAGATTTACCTTTTAGTATATGAACGTGATCTAACCAAATTGAAAATAAATTAAATTCAAGATTTTGTGTGCTATATTTTATTAGGCGTGCTAACTTGCGAACTCGCTAGTATACAAGTAAATGGATATAAACCCATAGAAAGAGTAAAAACATCCAAACCCTTGCGACCTCGTAAGTTACTAGCATCTACAAAAAAAGGGTTTTGGGCTTGGGGGCCGTGGTGGTGGGCTTGATGCTGGGTTGTATTGATGGTATAAGTATTGGGCCATGCTGGCAATATTGTATAGTAGGTGTTTCATGTTCAATTTGCGCGGGTCGGCGACTTATCGAACCATTGAATAATGTTAGACAATATATACTGGAATTCATTCATCTATGCAGGCGATGTGGGAAACTTGTTAGCTTGTATGGTTGCGAACTCTCTAGTATATGGTTTGGCCTCGCTAAGAATTTGAGTATAGCTCGTGCCGATGTCGTAAGTTCCACTCATGCCCAACTAACTTTCTTTAGTTGTCGCAATTAAATCTCAAGCTATGAGCGAGCTAATCACGAACTCGCGGGTAGTCTCTTAAGAGGCTAGCAATGCAAGTGGCGAGTTCGTAAGTAGTGGAATTATAAATTAAAAAGGGGGATCGGGCTAAATTAATTTAGCCCCAAATTTGAAACCCTTCAAATCCCTCGATTGTCTCCGACCAGATTCAACCCCAATTTGTCGCCGCGTAACTTGCAGCTTGATGGCACCCAAAACCAGAGGACTGGGAAGGGGAAGAGGCACCGGACGAGGACGGGGAGCATCAGGAAACAAGCGATGACGAACTGATTACGAGGATGAGGTTGAGGAGCCAACTGCCGCTCCTGAAGCACCTGCTCAGCCCATCGCCGGAACTGCGGGAAGCACCGGTCATGAGACGTCCAACAATCAACCAGAATCTACAGGAAGACGAAGAAACAGTTGAATACTTCAATGATGCAGCAAGAGCTAGGTATGAACGTTGTGCCTCTCGCCAGATTATAAATAATAAGGTTTTTGATAGCTGTGTAGTCCCAACACTAAAACTAGACTATGTGTTAGACCATTTTAATTCACAACATATAGACGTCTTATTACAACTCCCTGAGCCCGTATACCATGAGGATGTTTTAAAGTTTTATGCTAAGTTAGGTTTAGAGGAGGGGGAAGATGAAATAACAACAATTGTGCGAGGGGTGAAGTTTAAGGTTGATAAGTTCATGATTAACTCAGTGCTGAAATGTCCTTACAAGTCACGTACCGACCTTAGGCCTACAAAATAAGATGGGTCGTACGAGGTTTATTATGAACAATGGTTTCCATCGGTTAGCCCCAAACAACCATTGAAAGCGAGTGAGATGGGTAAGAAATGGTTTGGTAGAACTTCTAATCAGCTGAGTACAGTTAGGACATACCCGATCCGCAGGCTTACAGAGGAGCAGCGGTTAGTATTTGAGTGCTTTTCTTTTTACCCTTTCCCAACACGCACTCCATGCCCGCTACTTTTTCAATATTTCAGAACCTGATAGTGGGACGGGGGCAACACCATGTTCTTCCTGACCGTTAAACCACTTCTTAGCACTCCTCCACGGGGAGCCTGTTTGAGTCTATATATGGCCTTCTTGAAACGGAACACATAGTCGGGGTGAGCTGGATCCTTGTATCCCACTGGTTGAGCCATGTAGACTAGAGAATTAAGAAAACCATTAAGAAAAGCGTTCTTAACATCAAGTTGATGGAAAGGTTGTCAAAGTAGCAATGGCAATAATTGTGCACACCGTAGCAGCTTTGACCACATGACTGAAAGTGTGATCAAAGAAAATCAAAGGCTGGAATCTAAGAGTATTCCTAAGCAACTAGTCGAGTTTTATAACGATCAATACTACCATCAGCTCGATACTTCAGCCGAAATACCCATTTGGAGCCCAATACTATTTTATGATATCATGATAGAGGAGAAAACCTTAACGATGAAAATCTTAAAATAATTGACAGATGAAAGTTTGATAGCCTAATATTCCATCTGCCATGTGTTTGGCCTGTTTGTTTGAACTTATATTCTACTGATCTGATTGGAAATAAACTAAATTGAATAGAACTAAATTTAATTGAACTAAACTGAAATGAAAATTAATGTAATGAAAAATAGAATAGCATATCTAAATTTAATCAAATTATTTATCTGTTAAATTGAACTGAACTGAACTATATTAAACTAAAATAAACTGCTCTACTTATGAGATCAGACAAACATGACTTTATTCCTATAGAAAAACAAAAAAAGACAAACATGACTTTGTTCATCCCATAACCCACACACGCAAAACCCAACATAAAAAATTCTGTAGTAATTTACATCTTATCCTAACAACAATGGGTGTTATCAAAAAAATAAAATAATAACAATGGAGTATGGGCTACAAAATTGAATTTTAAATTAGAACATTAAATAAATTAAAAATTTTCCTTTTTCTGGTCTTAAAAAGTTTAAAGAAAAAACAGTTTCCTTGCAGGGAAAAGGGATTGCGCAATACTTTCTATACTAAATAAATATTGTGTTAGCCTAAAGCAAAATTAAATTGGTCCGAAACACAAAGTATTGACTTTTTTTAGAATGAAAATTATGGCAATAAAAAATTCATAGATTAGGAAGCGATCACCTCTAAATCCCATTCCCCGATCACCCTCATGACCAAACCAAAAACCACGGGTTCTCCGGCGGAGATGAAATCCGATCACGGCGGCGGCGAGGGGGTTGTGGATCACAAACTCTGCGGTTACCTCAGCGCAGTCCTCCAGGTATCTCCGCCGCGCAAAACCCTTCCGACGAGTGGCCGCTGCTATGTCTCCAGAAACAGCCGCGGCGACCTTCAGTTCTTCTGCGACGGCGCTGAGTTGTTGCCGATCCCTTCAACGAGGACCGAAGGGAGCTTATCTGTTGTTCGTCAGATACAAACTCTGCTAATCAACAGGTTAGGATACAAACCCTTATTCTCTGAGAATACTTTTCCGTTGATTGTGATAATGGAATCGTATTTGTAACAAGCTAAGCATGTTTGGAGTACGGTGGATTTATCAATTTGTTTTGTTTGCATTGCATACGGTTATATATTGGATGGTATATCTGGTTATATATTGGATGGTATATCTGATTCATTGGAATGTGTTGCATACTTGGATGGTTCACATTTAGGGTTTATTCGTGAATCTTGTGTATAACCAAAGGAGGATTATGCAACTGTAATTTGGATTACACAAGTAAAATATATTAGACTGTAATACCACCTATTGTATATTACAATATGGACTGTTTTGTAGCTTATCTGAAATATGAACTTTTATATTCTTATTGCTACTTCTTTTTAAAAATGTTCTTGCTGAATTAAAGTAAACATTATTATATACGTACATGTAGTTAAATTTAGTCGAATTTCATAACTTTACATTTTTAATGAGCTGAACTAATTTGATCCATGGTTAAGAAGAAGGCCTTAACCTATAGCCTGTTTTTTATTATTTTTACGTAAAAGTACCTTTTCAATCCTTTAAGTTTTCAAGGTTTAAGTTGAAGGCTACATTTTTTGTAAATAAGACCGTGTAGTCGTTCGACTGGGGCCCTTATTCCTTATTTTGTCGTGTAGTATTTTTATTTTTATTATTTTAACAAAATAATAGTCAACGTTGGTTTTATTTGCAACCTTAACGTAAACCAAATGTCATGCCCTGTCTGTGTTGTAGCTACTGCACCTTTATATGCACGTGTCTAATTCCTTGCAAGTTGCAGTTCTAACATGCTGTTTTTCATCATATGTAAAAATAGGTGTCTGAATTTCGTTGCTCGCGTCATTGGGGTGTCAGCGCGTGACGACGAAGTCCGAGCTTTGGTTTTGGTTGACGTGTATCTCCCTAACAGATTGTGGTCGGCCGAGTGGCAGTTTCCGAAGTCCAGGTCTGTAGCCACCGCCTTCTTTAAACATCTCAGCTGTGACTGGAAAAACAGGCAGTCCATTCTTTCCGGCGATCTCTGGAACATTCCAGAATGTCACGCCATTGGCTGCAAACACAGATGCAGCTTCGACACGAACGGCGAGTTATTCCAGCTTCATGAAATCTTCAAGACCCTGCCAAGCGTGACGAGAGACGGCCTGAATCTACAGACTTTTATAGGTTGCAGCTCGCCCGATGAGACCGGTCTTTGGCTGATCTCAGATGATCTGGTGCTCCGAATCATCTCCCTTCTCGAACCAGCTGATTTAGTTAGGGTTTCTGCAGCTTGCCGCCATTTGAGATCTCTGGCAGCATGTATCATACCGCGCGGGAAGCTGAAGCTTTTCCCTCACCAGCAAGCTGCGGTTGGGTGGATGCTGGCGCGCGAGCGGGTTCCCAGAGCTTTGCACAACTCCTCTGATGTTCCTTTTATCGCAGAAGATGGGTCGCGGTTTTATATCAACATGGTTTCTGGTAAGATAGGGCTTGGCAGTGTTCCTGAGGTTATGGATTTTAGAGGAGGGCTGTTTTGCGATGAGCCTGGTTTGGGTAAGACTATAACCGCTCTCTCGCTGATTCTCAAGACAAAAGGAGCGCTCCCAGATCCTCCAGGTGGTGTTCAGGTTATCAGGTGTTCTCATCGTACTGCAACTCCTGGTTATCGGTGTTGTTACTACGACGACGTCTGGACACAGAATTTAGGGCTGGATGGCAGGCTTTCGGCTAACGAGGAAGCTGAGAATGTGGTGGCAGCAGAAAAGGCAAAAACTATGAGGTTGATTGTAAAGAGGAAACGTTCTATTTTTGATTACTCTGATGATCCATCACTTAAGCGAAAGAGACCGAGAGTGGTTGAGGAGGAGCATCCTCAAACATGGGTGCAATGTGATGGCTGTGATAAGTGGCGCAGGCTTCTTCACGGAAGCATGGCAGACACTTCGAGAGCTTGGTTTTGCAGTATGAACGAGGATCCGTTTCATCAATATTGCACTCTCCCTGAGGAAACTGCAGGCAAGTACGAGGCTATTACACACTTACCTGGATTTTGTGCAAGAGAATCCGAAGGCGGTCTGGATGAAAATGTATCGTATTTTATCAGTGTGTTGAAGAAGCACAAGAAAGTACTGGAGCACAGGCAAACAGAAAAGGTGTTGAAATGGTTGCTCAAGCTTGCACCGATAAAGCTCGCAGAGATTGAAACCAAGGGTTTGGTTGATTTTCCCGTTTCACTTTCGCAGACTTCTGACACCGATGAGCTACATCATGGCTTGTTTCGGGCATTCGGGCTTGTTAAGAGGGTGGTGAGGGGCGTCACGAGGTGGTTTTACCCGAAGAAGATCTCGAATGATCTTGTCTTTGATTTCCCTGCATTAAGGATGGCTAGGAAGAAGTCATTGGATTCTTCGAGGTTCTTTCTATCACAGGCAACGTTAATCGTTGTCCCTGCGAATCTAGTTGAGCATTGGGAGACACAGATCAGGAAGCATGCTTATGGACACCAGCTGAGGGTTTATGTGTGGAGTGGTACTCACAGAACATCACCTGCTCCTCATGACCTAGCGTGGAATTACGACGTTGTCATAACCACTTTTAGTCGGTTAAGCGTCGAGTGGGGACACAGGCAAGAAAGTGCGTTGATGCAAGTACATTGGCTTCGGGTTATGTTGGATGAGGGGCACACTCTTGGCTCGAGTCTTCACTCGACCAGCAAATTGCAGACGGCGGTTTATCTCAGAGCTTCACGCCGGTGGGTACTGACCGGCACACCAACTCCCAACACCCCTACCAGCCAGCTCTCTCATCTTCATCCCATGCTTAAGTTTCTTCATGAGAAAAGCTATGGCCTAAACCAGAAAGCGTGGAAGGATGAAGTCGTCAAGCCATTTGAAGCTGAAAACGAAGAAGGTAGATCCCGATTGCTGCAGCTTCTTCAAAGGTGCATGATCAGTGCTAGAAAAGCTGATCTGAAGCCCCTTCCTCCTTGCATCAAGAGAGTTACATTGCTGGAGTTTACCGAAGAGCATGCAAGAACTTACAACGAGCTAGTGGAAACAGTGCGGCGTAACATCCTTTTAGCCGATTGGAACGATCCATCCCATGTGGAGAGCCTTCTGAACCCGAAGCAGTGGAAATTCAGAAGCAACTTGATCAGAAACATTAGGCTGTCGTGCTGCGTTTCAGGCAATATCAGAGTAACCGATGCCGGTAAAGATCTCCAGGAGACCATGGATACGTTGCTTAAGTCTGGCCTTGATCAGAACTCTCAGGAGTATCAGATCATCTGGTTTAATCTCCTACACGGCGGAAGCTGTGCCCGATGCAAAGTCTGGTGTCGGTTACCTATCATCACACCTTGCAGACACTTTCTATGCCTTGACTGCACCTCTTCAGACAGTACCATGTGTCCCCTTCCTGGCTGTGGTAGATTATATGAGATGCAAAACCCGGATACCCGAGTCACCCGGCCTGAAAACCCTGACCCGAAGTGGCCTGTTCCGAAGGATCTCATCGAGCTGCAGCCTTCGTACAAACAAGATGACTGGCATTCTGAGTGGCAGTTAACATCAAGCAGCAAGGTTTCCTACCTCGTGGATCGGTTACAGAAGATACAAGAAGGCTCAAAGGATACAGAAAAGGTGATTGTATTTTCACAGTTTCTGGAGCATATTCAAGTGATTCAAGAGCAGTTATCAACGGCTGGGATTAAGTATGCTGGGATGTTTAATCCGATGTCTACATCGGGCAAGATGATGGAGTTGTGTCGGTATCAGCACGATGAAACCTGTATGGTTCTTGTGATGGATGGGAGTGCTGCATTAGGGCTTGATCTGAGTTTTGTGAGTCACGTGTTTCTGATGGAGCCGATTTGGGACAAGAGCGTGGAGGACCAGGTTATCAGCCGGGCTCATCGGATGGGGGCCACGAGGGCTGTGAATGTTGAGACGCTGGCGATGAGCGGGACGATAGAAGAGCAGATGTTGAAGTTCTTGGAGGAGGGTGGTTCGGGTGGTGACAGGTTGTTGCTTAATAAGGATGAGTCTGGTAAGAATTCGGGCCGAGTTCATCGTACTCTGCATGATTTTGCTGACACCAATTATTTGAGTCGGCTGAGATTTGTGCGGACAGGCTGAAGGATTCTGCTACCTGATTACTTGTTTCTCATAAAGATCTGGTTCATGTACTTCTGTTTTCGTACTCATTTGCTGAATATGTTGTAATTTCATCTTTCCCTTTTGAAACTCCTGAATGTTCATTTTCATTTGATGATTTTAATAATGAACAAGAGACCGGTTTGTTTATGGTATGGTAGATCCAGGATATTTGATTGATGGGGGCAACTTAAGGGTGTGTTTGGTAGACCTGTGATTTTAAAGTTGGGTGCTTTTAGCTTTCTACTGTGGCGAAAAGCAGAAGCAGTTCATATAAGCTTAGCTTCTGCTTTTGTGACATTTTTGGGCTAAAAACGCAGTTTTTTGTCAATTTACCGTACACTAAAAACTGCTACCGGCCTAAAAATGCTGATTTTTGCTAATGCTCAGCTCTTTTGGACTAGTGCTGCATTAGGGCTTGATCTGCATTGTTGTTCTTGTAATGCTAAAAACTGCTTTGATTTGAAGCACAAAAACTAAAAGATCTGCCACACACACCCTTAAGACTTCAAATTAAGCAGAGAGTAGTTAAACAAATTTTATTAATCGAAACATCTTTTACAACGAAAATTCCTGATGATCATAGTCGGAATTTTATTAGCAGTAGAAGTGGCCGAAACCTTAATCGGTCATCCTGCGAATCCCACTGAAGGAAAACAGAGAAGCAACTTCTTTCCATCCAGACGCCCACTCAAACAACCTCAGACGGCCATCAGAACCCAGCTTCAGGTACTGAGCCGACGAAGCCGAAGGAAGACTGATAACGGAATCAGGAGCACTCGGCTCAGCCGAATGCACGTACAAAGCCAAGCTTCCGTTCAAAAGTTTAACGTAGCTCGCTTCCTTGTTCAGCTTCTGACCATTAACAACCTTCTGAAAGTAAACCTGCGATCCTCTGAGCGCGAACAGCCCTGTATTGTTCACCGACATGGTGTACACTCCCCCGTCGGCGCTCAGTTTCTGACCCAATCCGAGAGTCTGCCCCGGAACTAATGAGTCAGTCGGGCTATCGAATGATTGCCAGATGACTTTGTTGTTCGAACCGAGCAGAGCGAGGTTTCCGGTATCTGATATGCTCAGCTGTCGGACGGATTTTCCGGCGGTTTTCGTTGACCATGCGACGGAACCATCGGAGTCACGAAGAATCAGGTCTCCTCTCGAGGTGAGCTGCAGGGTGGCGTTGATTCCGACAAGGTGGTCTCTGTTGGCGGCCCAAACAACCTGAACAAAGGGAAATTTTAATTTGGTAAGTTATATAATGGTTGATCATATAATCTAGAATGTAGAAGGACTGGTACTGACCTGGGGGAAACCAAGGGCGGGCATAACGATGCCGGAGCCGCTGTTGGTCTGAACGATGTAGACGGCGAAGAGGTACTTGTCGCAGGTTCCGTTGCAGAAGAAGCCGCAAGCGTATTTCGGGCCGAACGAGCCCCGGAGCAGGATGGCCCGCACCAGCGAGCCGTCGAGGAAGGGGACCGAGTGCGGCGCGGTGGGACTGTTGGTCCAGGTGGTCGAGAGGTTTGCGACGGGGTAGTCGAATGGGCCCTGTGCGTTTGCTGAGAGGAGCATGGAGGTTAAAGTGACAATGGCTAGTGCGAGATTGAAGTTGGAAGAAGCCATTTTTGAAAGATGGGTATGAGTTGGTGAAGATGGACGTGATGAATGGGAGCATGCTTATATAGTCGTTAGGTCATGTTCTCTTCATCTTTTATCTGATTTTGGTTCAGTTTAGTATATATTAGCTCACTTTTATTTTAATGAATCCAATTTGATAAATTTAATAATATATTATTTTAAGCTTAACTCTTACTAAACTGAACTAGAAAAGTTGAAGTAAATTTTCTTTTTTACTAAGTTGAAGTAAAATATTTGAATTTAAAAATGAAATCAGAACGACTAAACTTGAATTTATTAAATTATTTTTGTTGAGTTAAACTAAGCTAAAATAGTTAGTGATAACTCTAGGAGACGATATTCTAATATATCCTATTATTACTATTTTTTGGCCAGATTAGATGCATGTCTAAATATCGATTCATAATTTTACCAATGCAAATTTACTGAAATGAAACAATGAAATGTAATTTTATTTAATCTAAATATAAACCAGTAAATTAGACTTATACCTACATATGCATGTTAGTTACGTGGTTTTGGTTTTATCCTTTGATAGACTAACTTGTAGATATTAGAAGGGTTTGTTTTTTTTTTTTTTTTGGATAACCACATTGAAAAGGTTCGACTTTGTGTAGTAACTATGAAGTCTTTGTATATGCCTTTGTAGTTCGTAGAGTCTTTTTCTTTAAAAAAAAAAAACATTTTTGGTCGTTCCCGAGATTTAACATATCCTATCTATATCTAAGACTTTGGAGCCAAAGCAAGCAAGTATAACAACCGACAAAAGAAGCGTTTAGCTATATAAATATTGTGCTAAAATGCAACAGTCGGAATATACTCTCCACTTGGTTTAACAAATGTCCCCTTGTTTTTTTGGATTTACGTGTGTAATTTTCACGTTATTGTGTAAAATAAAAAGAAATTGTTGTAAATTTGTGGAAAAATAAGATCCAATTGAACCATAAAATGTACATATACATAGTGAAATAATAAAAAAGAGAAGTAACGCCTTGTTTGCTAAAACTTATAAGGCTTCACATAAGCACATTGAATAGGGAGTTGAAGGAATTTACTGTGCTTAACGAATTCAATGATAGTTCCTCCTAGTACAGTTCTAGGTTAGGATATGTATATATGTAATAGACAAGTTAGGATATGTATATATGTAATAGAGTGACGATTTTTAAAAAAACTAACAATCTAACTTTTGCTTCATTTATAAACTACGTACGGGTACTTTTGCACTGATATTTAGGACTTCATCAAAATTAAATCTTTTTGTAGTAATTTCCAATATATATATATATATATATATATATATATATATATATATATATATTTTGTTACGCATGCATCAATGCTGTAAACTTTTGTCCTCTCGTTGATTGATGATGCATCATAGCTTGATTATAATAGCGGCTGCTTTGCTCGTTCTTTGTTTGCTTATTAGCACGTTCTATATCCCTAATAAAGAAACCTCGATCTAACAATGGCTTGTAAGATAGGATGAGGACATTTTTCAGGTTGTTTGCGAACAACTATATAAAAGAAAATTAAGGGTTTCTATAATGCTAGTTGATAAAGAGTATAAGTACGCATGAAATGATGAGATGTATTCACACGATTAATGAAAATTATAGGTTAGCTAAATTATATGGGGTTGGAAGTAAAATGGAGGACATTATTATTTTCCTTTAAATTAAGGGATCTTCTTAAAATATATCGATCCAGCTTCTTTGTTTTTTTCAGGATAGTCAGAGTTATTTGGATTGTATGGGGTTTGAATTGTTATTTAAATTTTACACAGTATATGAAATTTTATGTATACTTGAGCTAAAAACATGTTTTACCATATATTTATAAAATAAATAAGATTTCAATGAAATAATATATTTTTTAAGGTTAAATATGATATGTACGTAGCAGTTAGTTTTATAACTAATAAGAAAGTTAGACTCTCAAGAGATTTCTGTCTTATATTAATCAGACTGGTCAAATTCTTCTACATTGAAAAGATATGTACAAAATCATATGTTAATTGATAATCCAAAGATGAAACATTGAATTTGTGAAAAGATAAATGGTGCTTGAAGATGGCAAGAATGTTTTCTTTTGTTGAAAACCCATCAAAAAGTGTATACTTGAATTCATTTTACGTATATATACCACTAATCACATATAACTAAACTCATTTTTAACACTATATAGAACTTGTCAACAAATTAGAATACTTAAGGGGAATCTGATACTAGTTTAAGAAGAAATGCATGAGTTTACACTTTGAATTGGTACAAATCAAAATGAAATGTATGCAGCTTGTTCTCTCATACAGAAGATGTGCTTAATATCCAATCACCTAGGTTTCTGCAACTCAAAAACTCTCATATTAATGCTCTCACATACAACACAAGCTCTCTCTCTCTCTCTCCTCTTTGTTTGTATACAGTTCTTCAGAATACATAAATGCTCACAGAATACCTATCATTAGGAGACTGTCAGATCATTAAAGACGATGGAAGCATCCGCGGAAGCTCTTTCCAGCGACGCCAGCTCCTTCTTCGAGTTTTCTTTAATACTCGGTTTTACAGGGTCAAATTCAATCACAAGCTTCTTCAAGGCTTCTGCATCCTTGATTAGATAGCTAACCAGTTGCATCTCCTTATCCCTGCCTTGGAAACCCCTTATATGAACAACCTTAAGTTCAGTTATCTCCCCTTTCCAGAAATCAACCCAGGGATATGGAAGACTCTGATGCATATAATTATCAGATTCTTTGTAAACCTGTAACATGAAATATATGATCTAAGGGTTCAAAAGCTTGAGTAAAGGGTCGATATATGATCTAAGGGTTCATATGAGTAAAAGCTTGAGTAATATATGATCTAAGGGTTCAAAATTTGAATGTATGTGTTTTGATACGAATAAATTACCTCATTGTTGATGTGCAGGTGGTGTAGAGTCGGTGACCTCAAAATGAATCGGAGTAGAATGAGATCGTACCATTCATCGAGATTAAGGCAGCACTTCAGTTCGCGTAAACTACAGTAGTCCAAAACGTTGGCACCCTGCAACATAAGATCACCACCAAAGATCTCAACATAAGAGTTTATACAAATGATGAATTTCGATTATCATATCAATCAAACTGTAGACCTAATTGAACAAGCCTAATGAACAAGCTTATATATATATATACGTTATCATCATATCAATCAAAGAGGTAAAAAATGATGCTCAAACGTGCTGACTAGAGTAAAGAAAAGAGAGAAATTAACTCACCAGCAAGCCACTAAACCTGCTAAGAATGTCTGGATTGTTGTTACTAGTTTGTAACACAGAAAGATTCGGACACTGGATGTAATGAGACTTGCAGGAGAAATTGGCTAGGCACAAAACCCTCAATTTCATCAAACAAAATCCAAACTTTCTCACTCTCAGACCATCAATCTCCAAACACTTCAAACTTTTGCAGCCATCTTTGATGATCATGAAATCCTTCAAACCCTTGCAGCTCACGAGACTTAAAGTCTCGAGCCTCGGGCAATGAGCCACGATCTGAGCTAGGGTTTCATCACTCAGTACAACGTTGGTGAGCTTCAGAGTCTTCAGATTGTCACACCACATAAACGCTTCCCCAGCAAGATAGTACTTGTTGTTGTTGATTTCCACGACACGGAGGTTCCGATAAAATCCTGTCGGAACATTAGGGTTTGCGTCGCCTTTGAAAACCATTTGTAATTCCTGCAGTCCTTTTCTGTCCCTGAGTGATTCCAGCCAGGATACATAATCCACCAAACCACCAGTATTTTCTGAAATCTCAATTTTGCACCTGTCAATTACTTTGTTCATCTGGGAATCCATCACGTGCTCAATATCCCCTAAATCAGATCATAAATCATAAATTAATCACAATCAAATCCTTTTCAACAATTAATAATCATCATTTTCCAAGGAATGTAATAGGGATCGCAGTGACATGAGCGGGGCGGTTAACAGATTAATCACAATCAGATGAGCTAACAATTTCCCCAATTAATCAAAATAGGATGAGTTTACATTTTCGTTACGATCAATTCGAATTCCGTGAATAATTTGTTCAAAACTTGTAAATTAAGATTCATTTGCCTATCGATCGAGTACCTGAAGTGCGGGTGACGGTGATGTCGATGCGGTTAAGGTACCTCCAAAGATCTCTCCAGTTCCGGCAGACGGCGGAGGTCGCCACAGCTTGTTTCGTCGGAAGTAAGGAGATGATCGACGTCAGCAATGGTTGCGGGAGTTGATTGATGACGTCGACATCGACACCGTCGCCGCCGTGAAGTGGAGGATTCTCGATCATGCCGCCGTGGCGAAATGAATTGTCGGCCATTTTTCTCCGTTTTGTGGCGGAGTCGAGGAGCGTTTGCATATCTGATTTAGGTTTTAGGAAACCCTAGTTCATGGGAAAGATGGGGATCGGACCCAGTCCAGGTGGATATTAGGTACAGTGGACTGCTTCGTATTTATAGGTGTGCGAGTAAGATTTTTAGAATCATTTCCCCTAATTACACTGATTTCATTGTTGACTTCTTAGAAATTCTTTCAAATCATGAAAGCCCATTCCTTATAATATATAAAGGCCCAAGGTTTCCGTTGGACCCCGAATGCATTCGGAGCAAACCCAACAGTTAATCCAAAATTATCTCTATATGTCATGATATCAAAGAATTATGCAGGGCAAAAGAGTAAAATCCCAGCTTCACCCAAATTGAGCTAAGTCCACTCAGTTGGTTGGAAAGCTAAGAAAAACAGTTTAGTCAATGAACTGAATCTCAACTGATCGGATCCAACATATATATTGTTAGTAGCAATTAGGATTAGTTATCGAATATGTTAGTCGATCACACAGATCTTGTTTCTGTCTCTCTCTCTCCCCCTATTCTCTCTCATCTACATCTTGTAACTGAATTTCTTGAGTATTGCATGAAGCAAATTACTGTTTTGTTTGGAGAGATCCTAACAATTTGGTAACAAAGCACCAATTCCCCGACAAATCATGGCCGGAAAGAATCGAGAAGTCTGAGAGCAACTTGAGCAAGTCGATTGGAATTACGCCGAGCTGCTGTAAGTGATCAACAGGAATCAGCAAGGTTGGACAAACAAGTTCAGAGCGTTGGAAAGTGACTGGGATGGCAAGCTCATGGAGATCAGAGACAGCGTCTCCGGCGACATCGCTACCAAATTTGCAGAACGCGACAAGCACTGGGAAACGGAGATGGCCAGACAGCATGAAGAAGCGTGTAAGCAACATGCAGATTCAGCAGCGGCTACCAGTGAATTATCCAGACATATTGCAACCTTGATGCAACAGTGGCAAGGTCAGAAAATGGGAGATCGATCGCTCCGACAATCCGGATAGAAATTCCGGCAGTTTCCCCCAAAGAACTTCACCATTGAATGAAATACCAAAACCTAAGGTACCACTGAACAATCCTTTAGCCTTTGATTCTCCATCAGTAAATCTATTTCAGAAGGATCCTATGGATTCAACATATACCAAACTAGGATAGATGTCTATGCTCATGATAAACATGAAATCTGGAAAGATGTTGTTGAAAGAAAGATTAGTAAGCTGGAACTGCCTAATTTCTGATGGTGTAGGGGTTAAGCCAAAAGATTGGATTAGAAATCGTGACAAATACTTCAACTTTAACCTGATCAGAGAAATAGATAGAATATAATGAAGGTTATTGAACTCTATCTAGAAGGAAAAGTTGAGGTGTGGTTTTTAAGCAAAAAGAGTATGAACTGGTCATGGCATGAATTTTGTGATGCACTTTATGTGAGATTTTCTAATTCTGGTGGAAGGGATGTAGTGGAAAAATTCAGTAAATTGTATCAGAAAGGGACTATCAAGGATTATTTGGAGAAATTTGAAGGATTGAAAACACTTATTGAAGGATTAGACTCTAAGCTTTCTGAGTCCTATCTCATATCCAGTTTTATAAGTGGCCTCAAGGAAGAACTGAGACCTTGGTTATAGGGATGTAGCTGCTGCTGCAGAAGTGGCTATGTTGGAAGAAGTTCATTGGTAAATGTTGCAGAAAAAACATAAGTCTTTAGCTAGTGGAAGTCACCAGTATCATAAACCAATGGTACCTAGATTACCTTGGAAGGACTCTAATAATGAAAGGTGTTACGGGGAGGTTATAAGAGATTATCTCCACAAGAGGTTCAGTATAGAAGAGATAATCGTTTATGCTACAAATGTGGTGAGAAATTTGGGCCATGACATGTTTGTAAATACAAACAAATTAATGTTATCTCCACTACTGAATCTAAAATTGAAGAAAGCAAGGTTATTTGGGTAAATGGAGGATGATGCTATAGAGCTTAAACAACTCTCAGATGAAGTAGAAGATTTGGAAATGACTGATTCCTTTGTTTGCGACTCTATAGGATGGGATCAGGCTTCTGAGTCATTGTCTTTCTTTGCTACTGTGAATGACCACAAAGTAAACTTCTTGCTAGACACTAGGAGTTCTGGCACTTTCATGGATTATCAATTGGTGGAAATATTGGGATTACACTAGGGATTTATTGTCACTGTTGCAAATGGAGAGACCGTAAGAGGTTCAATGTTGTCCCCAAAAGTTAATTGACAGATAAAAGGCCATAATTTCACTTTTCATATAAGAGTAATGGACATGTGAGGTAAAATAGAGGTCATATTGGGTACTAATTGGATGAAACACTTCAGCCCTATCAGTTTTGATTTCAATACTGATGATATTTGGATCTGTAGCAAAGGAGATAGTTGGGCACTGAGAGGAAATTGTCAGAAGATACTTTCAATAGGTGTATGGCCTTGAAGCAAAAGAGGTCTATAATTTAAGAAAGAGAAGGACCAGAGAGGAATGTGAAAGGGAATGGGACAGATATGGTCAGCGGTTGGGAGATATGTGTCAAGAGTAACTAATGGCGGTCAAAAGAGTGGAAGATTGGAGAACTCGGAACACAAGAAGCAAAAGTCTCAAACTCATGTACCTGACAACATTGCACAGGTGGTTTCTAAATTTTATGATGTATGTGATGTTCCAAGTTCTCTTCCACCTTGTAGAGATATTGATCATCAAATACCTATTAAAACAAATGCAAAAACTTTCAGGATCATGCCATATAGGTATGCTCACTCTCAGAAGGATGAAATAGACAGGCAAGTTGAGGAAATGAAGGAGGCTGGAATCATCAGGACCAACACTAGTCCATACTCTTCACCCATTTTGTTAGTCAAGAAAAAAGATGGTAGCTGGAGGCTTTGTATAGATTTCAGGAAGATAAATGATCAAACTATAAAAGATAGTTTTCTGATGCCAATAATTGATGAACTGTTATATGAGCTACATGGTTCTGTAATTTTCTCTAAATTGGATTTGGGGTCAGGGTACCATCAAATTAGAGTGAAAGAAGAAGATGTGTACAAAACAACTTTTCAGACTCATCAAGGGCATTTTGAATTTTTAGTAATGCCTTTTGGACTCACAAATGCTCCTGCTACATTCCAAAGTTTGATGAATAGTATATTTCATAAACATCTCAGAAAATTCATCCTTGAGTTCTTTGATGATATATTAGTATATAGTCAATATGTTGATGAACATGTAGAGCATCTAAGACTCACACTTTCTCTATTAAGACAAAATAAATTGGCTGCTCTAAATTGGATTTGGGGTCAGGGTACCATCAAGTGTGAGTTTGCACAGCCTAAAATGGAGTATTTAGGCCATATCATTTCTGGAAATGGAGTGGAGATGGATCAGAAAAAAATTAGCAGTATCATGAACTGGCCTATATATACCCAAGAATATCAAGGAGCTTAATTAGGGGTTCTTTTGGGACTTTATGGATATTACAGAAGTTTATTGCTCATTATAGATTAATCTGCAGGCCATTACATGATTTACTTAGAAAAGAAGGTTTTCACTGGTCTGAATCGGCTACTGATGCTTTTAATTAACTGAAGACTACCATGACTTCTGCACCAGCACTGTTGAAAATGCCAGAATTTAGTAAGCCATTTGTAATAGAAACTGATGCTAGTGAGCTAGGGATGTGAGCAGTTCTTACGCAAGATTCCAAGCCAATTGCTTTTCTTTCTAAGGCTTTCTGCAACAAAAATAATGGTTTGTCTACCTATGAAAAGGAACGGTTGGCCTTGGTTATGGTTGTGGATAAGTATTACTTAATTGGCAGCCATTTTACCATCAAGACTGATCATCAAAGTCTTAAATATTTGATTGAGCAAAGGTTGCATATATAGTGTTGTTCAGCACAAATGGATAAAAAAATATCTTGGTCTAGATTTCAACATTGAATTTAAAAATTGATTTGAGAATAATACAGCCGATGCCCTTTCCAGAAGACCTATGGAGACTCGGAGGAAGAAGATATTGTTCATACTATCAGATGGGATGATTATAATGACATGGACCTGAATGATAAGCAAATGATCCTTAGAAAAAACTGACTGTCTTACTAATTGAGAGAAATGTGGGATTGCAAAGTGAGGAGCTAGGAAATAATTGTGAATCTGTGTCTGTCAATGGTAAAAAGGTGCACACTAAGGATACCGTTTTAATGATGGGGAGCTTTCTACAGAAGACAATGCTATTTCAACTAAAGAAGAACTGTCTATGAAGAGAAATGATGCAATAATAGTGTAGAAGAATTGTCAGTAAAAAATGATGCAATGGAAAATACAGATGAGTAGTCAGCAAGAGAGGATCAGACCAAGGATATTAGTAAAACTAGTGAGCAGTTTCAGATAAATAAGGTGGGGACTATTTCTAGCTTAGTACCTGAATGGATACAACAACTTGAATCCAATTATGATGGTGATCTAAGAGCATGTAAATGAATTAATTGCATAGGTTGCTTTACAGAAAAATGATACAGTAGGAAAGAAACCTGTGTGGTTCTATGTAAAAGGTGTTCTGAAGAAAGATGTTAAAATTTATGTGGGCTCAGAAAACACCATCAAATCAGAAATTCTAAATACTCTGCACGCCTCTTCTTCGGGTGGTCACTCAGGCCAAAATGCTACCATTTAAAGGATATTGACTGTATTTACATGGCCAGGGTTGAGGAAGGATGTTATTGAGTTCGTAAGCAACTGTGTGACTTGCCTGAGAATTAAATCTGAGCACTGTAAAAATCATGGACTATTACAGCCTTTTCCTATTCCTGAGCAGGCTTGAAACAAATTTCTATGGATTTTATTGAGAAATTACCCATCTTTGCTGATATGGATACTGTGTTAGTAGTGGCGGATATATGGATGCTTAAGGAGGAAGAAGATATTGTTCATACTATCCGATGGGATGATTATAATGACATGGACCTGAATGATAAGCAAATGATCCTTAGAAAAAACTGACTGTATTACTAATTGAGAGAAATGTGGGATTGCAAAGTGAGGAGCTAGGAAATAATTGTGAATCTGTGTCTGTCAATGGTAAAAAGATGCACACTAAGGATACCGTTTTAATGATGGGGAGCTATCAACAGAAGACAATGCTATTTCAACTAAAGAAGAACTGTCTATGAAGAGAAATGATGCAATAATCAGTGTAGAAGAATTGTCAGTAAGAAATGATGCAATGGAAAATACAGATGAGTAGTCAGCAAGAGAGGATCAGACCAAGGATATTAGTAAAACTAGTGAGCAGTTTCAGATAAATAAGGTGGGGACTATTTCTAGCTTAGTACCTGAATGGATACAACAACTTGAATCCAGTTATGATGGTGATCTAAGAGCACAGGAATTAATTGCATAGGTTGCTTTACAGAAAAATGATACAGTAGGAAAGAAACCTGTGTGGTTCTATGTAAAAGGTGTTCTGAAGCAAGATGTTAAAATTTATGTGGGCTCAGTAAACACCATCAGATCAGAAATTCTAAATACTCTGCACGCCTCTTCTTCGGGTGGTCACTTAGGCCAAAATGCTACCATTCAAAGGATATTGACTGTATTTACATGGCCAGGGTTGAGGAAGGATGTTATTGAGTTCGTAAGCAACTGTGTGACTTGCCAGAGAATTAAATCTGAGCACTGTAAAAATCATGGACTATTACAGCCTTTTCCTATTCCTGAGCAGGCTTGCAACAAATCTCTACGAATTTTATTGAGAAATTACCCATCTTTGCTGATATGGATACTGTGTTGGTAGTGGCGGATATGCTCACAAAATATAGCCATTTTATAGGCCTTAAGCATCTTTTTTTTGCATCACAAGTGGCTAAAGTGTATTTCCAGAAAGTGTGTAAGTTACATGGCCTACCTGAAAATATTGTCAGTGATAGAGACAAGATATTCACTAGTCATTTCTGGAAGGAACTGCTACAGAAGATGGGGGTTAAATTACACTATAGCACTGCATATCACCCCCAGTCTGATGGCCAAACAGAGAGAGTCAATCAAGTACTTGAAAATTATCTCAGATGTTTTTGTTGTGATAGGCCTGAATCTTGGTTTGAGTTGTTAGGAGCTGCTGAATGGTGGTATAATACTACCTTCCATAGTAGCACTCAGATGACTCCATATGAAGCATTGTATGGAGTCAAACCAATACATCTTCCTCTTGGTGACTTAACGGATGCTGTAATACCTGCTACTCAGAACTTCATGGAGCAAAGAAATAGGGTCCATCAACTATTGCAAAAGCACTTGCAACAGGTTCAAGTGAGGATGAAATTCTTTGCTGATGCAAAGAGGCCAGAGAGGAGTTCATATGTTGGTGATTGGGCATATTTGAAGGTTCAAAAGTACAGATAAATTTCACTGCAAGGAAGTGTTGATGCCAAGCTAGCTCCAAAATATTTTGGTCCTTTTCAGGTGACAGAAAGAATTGGTATTGTTGCTTATAGACTTGCACTTCCAAGTTCTTCAAGAATCCACCCTGTCTTCTACATTTCCCTCCTCAAGAAACATGTAGGAGTGGTACCTTCTCAGATCAATCCTATCCCTCCTGAGTTGATCCCATAGGTTCCTTCTCTAAGTCCACTCAGAGTTTTACAAAGAAGATTTACCTCTGTAAATGATAACACAGAAGTACAGTGGCTAATAGAGTGGCAGGGCTTATCACCTGATGGTGCTTCATGGGAGCTAGCCTCTTTCATCTCTAATCAGTTTTCCCTTTTTTAATCTTGATTCATTGATCTACACATTGTTGGCTATTATTCTGGAAGCTTGAGGACCAGCTTTATGCTAACAGGGAGGGATTGTCATGATATCAAAGGATTATGCAGGGCAAAAGGGTAAAATTCCAGCTTCACCCAAACTGAGCTAAGTCTAGTCAGTTGGCTGGAACGCTAAGAAAACAAGTTCAGTCAATGAACTGAATCTCAATCGGATCCAGCATATATACTGTTAGTATCAGTTAGGATTAGTTATCGAAACTGTTAGTCGATCACACAGATCTTGTTTCTTTCTCTCTTTCTCTCTCCCTATTCTCTCTCCTCTTCGTCTTGTAACTGAATTTCTTGAGTATTGAATGAAGCAAATTATTGTTATGTTCTTGGGCCAATTGGAGAGATCCTAACACTATAATAGAGTACTGAATTCCAAAAACTCCATAATTATTTTGCCATCATCTAATGAGTTTTTTACCTAACTAACCTTATTTTTGAAATTAATTCCCAAAATAACACACTTTGAAAACTAATTCCACAGCTACTACTCCTATGTTTATGCTTGGACCACATTATAAATTGTAAAATTTGTTGGATTAAACCTAATTAGTATGAACTTCATATATTTTCATAATTTTCAATTAGACCCATAAATTTGTACTTTTGTATAATGGTGTGCAACCGGTCTGACCCGGCCCGGTCCTGATCCGGAATCTCCCAAATCCTTGGTCCGGGACCTGGCCCGGATTGATGACTTCTTGGACCGGACCCGGTCCGAAATTATTTCGGGTTTGACCCGGCCTGGACTGAATTGACCCGGTTTGAAATAATAATTATATTTAACCCCATTTTCTTTAAAAAGAGAAAACAAAATGTATTATCAAAGAGTAGAACTTATGTTGATTTCATACAATGTCGTTGATTTTACCATTGAAATATAATACTTATTGTCATTTTGTTCATATATAATTATACTATAACTACGTACCTTATAATAAGTTTGTAGAAATAATTACCATAAAATTATTGACATAAATATAGTATAATTAGTTGACTACCATATGTAATAAACACAAAATATAATTACCATATATAAATATATGCTTACCATAAATAAACTTATAATGAATTTAATCTAACATTCATATAGTAAAACTATTGAAACTGTATATAACTATTACCGGGTTATCCGGGTTGACCCGGATTTGGCCTAGATCGATACGAGACCCAGAATTATAAAAATAGTTGACCGGGGCCGGTCCAGATCAAAAATATTTGGACCGGGCCGAACCGTTTTTCCGGGTCAACCCGGGTCATGCACACCCCTACTTTTGTATTCATGTCGAAAGGGAGTTAATACTAATCTTGTGGGTCCAATTGAAAAGTACGAAAATATATGGAGGTACTAATTAGGTTTAATCCAACAGTTTTTTATAATTTATAATGTGGCCCAAGCATAAAATATAGGAGTATTATAGTTCTGGAATAAGTTTTGAAAAAGTGTTGTTTTTGGAATTAGTTTTAGAAATAAGATTACTTAGGAAAAAGACAGTTGCTTTATTACCATTCCATCAATATATTGGTATAAATAATAATAACTATATTTAATTTTATTTGACACTCCCAAGAGCACACAATAAATTTAATTTGCAAGTTTATATTTTTAATATTTTTATGTGTGTGAAAAAAAAAATCAATGATAACATTAAACTTTAGAGTATGAAACAAGTCTATCTCATATGCCTTTTCAATCTTCCAATTTTTCATATCTCTATTTTAGAGTATGAGATGGAGTAACTGTTGGAAGTCATAATATAGCTAAAAATTGCAAATTTAGCTTAAAACTCGATTATAGAGTAGCTGTTGGACATGCTCTCATTCATCAATGTTTAGTTGTGTCAATTCTGACCCGAAACGAATAAAACCGACCAAATCGAATAGTACCAAATCGATACGAATCAAACCGAACTCAAACATGGAAAAAGAGATCTCAAACCTAAGCTAATATGAATCAAACTTAACTCGAAAATCAATTTTATTCGAGAATATAGATTGGAACCCGACCAAAAACCGAATTTGCTTGGACTGAATTCGATTTGAACCGAACCGAAATCAACCGAAATCAAACCAAAATGCTTAATAGAAAGTCAAATAAATATAGAATTTTGATTAATTAAACTCAATTTAGATGGTGTCTAACACTATCAGAAAAAACGCGCCTGTTTCAACTATTCTTTTTTGGGTATATCGACGGTTGTTGACTAGTCAAAAACCGTTGAAACGTTTCGGTGATATCGCTGTTTTTTCATAATTTTCGTTGAAACATTTTTTCAGGGACCACGCGTTCCACGTTTGCATATGAGTAGACATTCCACGTTTGCATCCACGTTTGCATCTGAGTAGACATTCCACTCAAATGAATAATTGACTGAATGTTTCAACATTTCAAAAATCGTTGAAACTTATATTATTGAAAACAAAAAAAATGGTGAAAATGAAATTTTGATTTCCCCAATTTGCTGGAAAATTAAAATAAAATAGAAATTCAAAAATAAAAAATCCCAATTCATAAATTATATAGAAAATCAATATCGTCGCATAACTCATTACACTGACTCACATATCTTTCTATACTAATTCTAATCTAATATCTATGCTTGAATTGTATAGGAACTCGAAAAAACTTGTATAGGAACTCGAAACTTGTATTGGAACTCAAACTCGACCGAAGTGCCTATGGACCATGAAAACAAAGTTAGTAAAATATCAAAACATTTCATCAAATAAATGCAAACAAAAATGAGAGCAAATTTTTGTATGCACTTAAACTGAATAAATTTTAAGCATGTCAAATACATACAGAATTAAGCACATGCTAGCAGGAAAATTTTCATGGTCCAACATCATAAAATTCACATAAGCCTCACACTCACAACTCTTGCATATGCACAAGGGCTTTAAAGGTTTTGTTAAGCAAGCTTACATATATGAACACATTTTTTTTTAATGCAGATGCCCACACACAAAGGGAAGGAAAACGAAACCTTTCAATAAACATATCATTAAACACACAAAGAAAACAACACATTCAAAACAGATACCCAAACACAAAAGAAAAGAAAATGAATAAACAAGTCATGAAAACACATGCTATCAGCAATAAAACAACACATTCAAAGATGAACCCATCTCAATTTGCTTCCTAATAGAGTGATATTAAATAACTAAGAACTAATCACATCTTATATCTCCAAAATAAACATCAATCATAAAAAGAAATTATGGACAATCAAAGATTTACCCTTCTTCACTCGGATGTGTTTCCCAGAATGCGACCTCCGCACATGCCTCACAACAATCCCACCCCCTACCGAGGCTCTACTACCAGAGGGAGCCTTCACATGGTACTATGGGTGCAGGACCCTAGGAGACCTGAGAATGGAAGACTTGGGCATCGAGGACAGAACATCCACATTCTGAGACGCTATCTTCAACACCTCCCTTTGCTCCTCCGTCAAGAACCCCTCGCCTGACGCCATTCCTTACCCCTACGCAAAACCCTGGAGAGATGAAGTAGAGAAGCCGGATGATCAGTGCCGGCCCTATCTATTTTAGGGTCTGAGGCGACTTTACAAAATAAGGCCCCTAATATTCATAAATATAACTAATTTTTCTCATGCGCCTTTTTTCTTCTTTTTCGACCATCCGTTAGCACACTTATATTTATCAATTTGCAGAAGCATTTTCCATCAAACAAAATCGATAATAAATAAATAAATAAGCGCGACAAACAAATATAGCATAACCATTCAAAAATTATCTAATAGCGCATATCTCCTATCATTTTTATTGTTTAATCTCTAAAATAAGACATCATGTATATTAATGCATAATGTATATATATTAGTAATAAAGCACATATTCTGCCCATCAAATCACAATGGAAGAACTCAAGAAATTTGTACCCGGGCATATCACAAATTTTGCATTTCAAATTTAGATAAGTTGAAATTTTAGGAGTGTTTATCTCAATGGAATAACACAAAAATAAAGATAATTTGAGCATGATCTACATAAAATGGTCGAAAATCCAGACTCCAAAAGGCAAAAGATGAACCGTCGAACGAAAGGGAACCAGGAAAGGGAGGTATGCAATCTTTCTTTTCCTTTTTAAGTGTTTTTATATATTTAATTCGTTTTTTTATAAAAAATACTTTGGAAAACTGATTAGTTTTAAAATTGGCCCAAATAAGGTCATGATTTTAAATTGAAAACAAGTCCAAATAAAACTCTGATTTTAAATTAAAAACAAGCCCAAATTACTGATTTTTTTATATATAATCAGTTACAATTTTTTAAAAATTTAAGCCTAAAATATTATTTAAATTTTCGGGCCTGAGGCGAGTGCCTCGTTGGCCTCATATATGGGCCGGCCCTGCGGATGATTAGAGGATCCAGGAAACAATCAAACACACAGTCAGTCGGTGTGACTGTGTGTAGAAGCAGCAGCAGTATTAATATAGCACAGAACCCTAGTGCTCAAGACAAAAACGCAAACCCATTATATGAACATATTTAGTGATGCATTACAGAATAACGAGAACATTACACTCACTTGAACTCATATCCAGTTTGTGGCTGCAAGCCTGCAACACTTCTAGTGCCATGCTGAATTAAAACATTTTTACAGGCAGATAAAAATATTTTTTGGAGGGTGATAATCTATAATGCAACCAAGGAAATGCAGCTGAATCATACCAGCATGGAGTTCCCACAAAAGTATTTCTTGATATTTGTCCGTCACCCTGGTCGAATGCAAGCTGGGACATCAAAGTCTGCAAGCTTTATCTCTCCACCAGTGACAATCAATATGTTCCCAGCCTACATGGAAAGCTAAACTCATTTCCTTTTCTTCAAATTATGTAACCTCCGAGAAACAAACACAAAACAAAGTTCATAACATCACAATATACCTTAATCATCTCTCACTAACAATATACCTATTTCTGCTCTTTAACATCCAAAGTCCGAGAAATCAAACCTCAAAATCACACGATGATTAAACCTCATTCAATTAACTTTCAGCTGGGATTCATTTTCCAGTTCTTTTCAAGCTGATTATAATCTCATATCACTTCAAAATGTATAAAACTAATCATGCATTACCAATTGTTACAGTCGCAATGTGCGTCCTTGATGATCCGTCGCGATGGCACGGTGAGGGTAACCTGCTAAGAATCAAGGAACTCTCAATCAGGGCGGGGCGGCTTATTGCCGTTCCCGCTCCGATGCTAAAGTCAGTAGACTGATCGGAGAGTTGGGATGTGATTGATTGTGTTTAGTTAACTTACCTCTCTCTTGTGAGAAAGGGATATATATATGGTGCAGACAGTTGACCCGATCTGATCAGTCCGCGCCGTTAGGCGGTCTGGGAAGATTCTCCTGTCAGGTTAGGTAAAGCTGCCATCTGCGGTCGGATCTGGCCCGATCGTCATGCAGGATGAGGGGTCGGGATGAACCATGCGGGATGGTGAGATGCCCGACCCTAACAAGTCCCCCCAAGTCCGAGCGCGGAGCAACGGTTCGCGTGATGGACTGTATCTGGGTTTCTGGGATCCGTGCGACAGTGAGCCGTCAGATATAACTGCATGTCTGCCACGTGTCGCCACTTTTTCGAAGGGATGCGTGTAAACTTAGTCTTTGTAACTGTGCAACTTTTGCAACTGCAATTATTACTCTAACTGCTCGCATAACTCCCCCCCTTTCTTCATTCAAATACGAAACTGCTCCTCATTTCTGCCTTCTTCATCTTATTCTCGAATTCATTGCTCACAACTTTAGATATTCTGCACACGCCTGTGTACCTGTTTCACTTTGATTTTTCGTTTTCTTCCGCCTCTGTAGCGTCTTGCCTGCTCTGATCATGGCCGACATCCCTGTCTCCGGCGCGTTTTGCCAGATTACGGATGAAGAAGCGGCTGAGTTCGTTCAGATCTGCCGCGACACCGAGGGCCTCCAGATCGCGGATCTGGGCAAGTCAATCGTTCGACCCAAACCCAGCGACACCATCAACGCTGCCCCGGCGGGCAAAGTTCCTGTTTACTATGAGCATCTGGCTCGCTGCAGCGTCAGGTTCCCTCTTACTCCTTTCTGCCAATCCATTCTGTCTTACTTTGACATGACTCTGGGCTTGATGACGCCCAACGCTGTGCGCAACATTATTGGTTTCGACACCCTGTGCGGTGCTCGCGGGGTTGTTCCCTCCGTTACCCTGTTCCGGGTGTTCTTCTACACCGGCGGTGGCGGTGATGAGGACGGTTGGGGCCACATCAAGGTTCGCCCCAAAGCCGACCTGCACATCTTGACTGGCATGCCCAAAACGACCAACTGGAAGGTAAAGTTCACGTTTGTTGATGAAGATGTCGTGTATGGGCCTGCCGCCTCTCGCCCAAGGCAATCTGTTGGTGATCCTGATACGCGCGGCCGCGCTCCAGATGGCGTATCCCAGAATCGCTTGGCTGCCTCCATCAGGGCTCTGAAGGAGAAACCAGAGAGGTGGGATGTCCTGAAATTGGATGAAAGGTTGAGGGATTCCGGCCTGCCTCACCGTCGCGTGCTTCCTGCCATCCAGGATGAGCCTGTTGTCATCCCAGATGATGGTAAGCCCATCCAGGACGAGGGCAATGGCCCCCCAAGTGTTGATCTCTTCAGCCCTCCTGCTGCTCTGGCACTCGCTCCGATTGGTCGCCCTGATAAAGGTATGTCGGATCCCACTTGGCCCTCTCTTTCATCCTTCTTGAGCATTATCATGACCTTTTGCTCTTGCCTCAACTGTATTTTCTTCATGTCGTGTGTTTACAACAGATATGACTCGCCGCCGTCCAACCATTGACGTGACGAAGTTCAACCGTCCCTCGCAACGTAGGAGGTTGGAGGACAGTACTGGCCCAAACCAGTCCACTCAGTCGCATGGTCAATCCTTTCAAACCGGGCAGGACGGCAATGCTGAAGGTTCCTCGCTTCCCTATCAGGATACGGGGTCGTCAAGGGGTTTGCTGAAGCCCGACCAGCTGTTCCAGATGGGGGTCGGCGGTCGCGAGAATGCCTCGTCCCGACCCCAAGTGCCCGAGAAGCTGAAGAGCAGCACTGAGCCGACTGGTCCGCAGCATGGTGGGAGGGCCCCTCCGCACGCTGGTGGCTTTCAAACTGACAAGGGTAAAACCAACTCCTCCACCGTCTTCCTCAACTCGCCCGCCGGTCGTTTGGAATATCTCAAGGAGGTGATGCCCCTTGACCATTTCAGGGCTTGGGTGAAGAATCCGGCGCTAAACCTTCATGGGGTCAGGACTGCCACAGACAATTTGTTTTCGTCTGTTTTCGATGTAAGTCTCATCTCCTTGTCTCTCCTTTCATGCTTAACTTCCTCTCTCAACTCTGTCCTCCTAACTGTTGTATTGTTAGGGTGCTTGCTCATCCCTCGCCGTCATCTCTGACTTCAGCACCTTGTGCTTGGCACATGAGGCTGACCAGAAGGTGCATCACGCCACCCTCATCGAGCTCGGAGACGTGAAGAGGCAGTTGGCCATCGCCGATGCCGAGATAGTCAAGCTTCAAGATGAGTCCAAGGCCAAAGCAGATGCTGATGCTGAGTGGTCACCTGATGACTGGATGGAAACCGAGCAGGCGCTGAAGAAACAACTGGACGCTGTCAACGCTCAATTGGCGTCTGCCATCTCGGAAGGTGAGGAACTGAAAATAGCCAAGGAGACCAGCGACGCTGCCCTACTAGATGCCCAGATATCTGCCACTGAGCTGCAAAAACGTCTAGATGAAGCTGTTGTGAGAGCTGATCAGGCGGAGAAGATATCTGGCGAACTGGCCGCTCTCCAAGCTCGCTTTGCCGAGTCCGAAAGTCAACTGAAGAAGGCGCTGGAAGAGAAAACCAGCCTCGCCCTTGACTATCAGTCTGTGCTGACCGCCGGCGTGCGTGAAGTGTTTGCCAAGGTAGCTCGATCAGAACGCGCCGTCGCGCGCACTTCTGCTTTCCTTCGACGGGCTTATGCGCTGGATAACGTGTATGAAGACTCTGCTGCCTATGCCACCGCTCTTTCTGAGCTCACAGATGCTTTCGTTGGCTATGGTTTCCCTGAGTACTTTTCCACGCTGACCGGTGAGATGACTCCGGCCGAGCTTGCCGCATGGGAGCCAGATGTTGCAGTTCCGCCTGTTATGGTCGACGGTGAAGTTGTTGCTGAGGAAGGGCTGGTGAAGGACTTGGAGGATGCTGGGAACAATGTCCAAGTTTCTGCCCAGAACCATTAGTTCTGCTTCTTTCCTTTCCTTTCTTTCTATTGGATTTCTCCTAAACTCCTTTGAATAATTTCCTTTCGGTTTGTAATGACCCATAAGGGTTACATTTGCTTTACATTGTTATTGAATTCTTGCTTTGACAGCATATATTATTGCCTTAGCAGTTTGGCTGTTTGCTACTTGACGAAACTCTTGTTTGTGCATTTGCATTACTGGCTATTGCCTTAATGTTCGGTTGATACCTTGCCATTCTGCTCACCCCTGTTCATGGTGGCGACTCATCATCCTTCTATATGAAGAGGGATGAGTCAGCAGGATGAACTAACCGGGGCGAACCATGATGTGGCTTGAATTTCTTGTCAACTTGGAGGTCGCTAAACCCTGACCAAGCCACCAAGGTATATGGGCCTAGACCTTTCCTTGGTTTTTTTTCTTCAAAGCCAAAGCTGCTAAGCTATGATCCTTGTTAATCGGTCCGTGTCCGACATGGGTTTTTCTTAAAGAAAAGATCCCACCTTTTCTCCAAACCGGTAGCTATCCGAGTTTGGAGAGGATATGGTTTGTTCTATTTGCCCGTTCGCATTTGAACAAAAAACCACGCCTATGTTCAGCATTCAAGAAAGGGCGGCTAAGCCTCAGTCTCGGTCTGGCGGTCACGATCGTGATCGTGTCATCCGACTTGCCCATTGGTGTAAGTACACTTTTGAACGCATCTTTGCCATTCCAGACATATGTCTGAGATGCTCGGCAAAGATGTGCCCTTCGTGCTTCACAACCTAAGTGAGGGATGTGTCGAGTGTTCTGATGCTTTGTCCGGGTAACCGGAGCGATGGCTTGAACTGCCTCTCTTAATGTCCATTATCACCGATTCCGATCATGTCATTCGACTTTCGAAAAAGGGGCATAAATGAAACAGAAAAAGAGATGATGTGTTCTTGAACTTGACACTTGGAATTCATTAAAAAACAAAAGGGGGAGTACAAAAGATACAATTTTGCGCGGGAGAACTGAATTTCCTCAAGATCACATCCCTCATGAGGGCAAAAGTCGCGATCCGATCAGGAATCCATTCTCCAAAAGCATTTTCCCATTATATACAAACTAATTGGTACCTTTCTCATGGGTCTGATGCTGCTCAACCGTAATAACGGCGGAGGTTCTCCATGTTCCACATCCTTGGTACCGCTTCGCCTGCCATGGTCTGCAGCCTGTATGCGCCGTTCCTCAGCACTTCTGCGACCACGTATGGTCCTTCCCACGTGACATCTAACTTCTTCAAGCCTTCAACTCGGCTGGCTTCATTCTTTCGGAGGGCCAATTCGCCTTGCTTAAGATTTCTTACGCGGACTCTGGCATTATAGCGTTGTTCCACATATGACTTGTAGGCCGCCTCCTTGATTGTGGCCTGCTCTCTGGCTCTCTCCAAGTCCTCCAGGCTCTCTCTCAAACGCTGGTCATTGTCCTCTTCGGCATCCGGGATGGCGGATCGCGTTGATGGGATGATGAGCTCAGGCGGGATGATGGCCTCACTGCCGAAACACAGAAAGTAAGGTGATTCACCTGTGGCCGTTCGGGGCGTCGTCCTGTATGCCCACAACACCGATGGGAGCTCATCTACCCAGTTCCCTTTCGCGCCGTCCAACCTTCTCTTTAACCCTTGCACAATCGTTCCATTGGTTCGCTCGGTGAGACCGTTGGCCTGCGGATGGGCTACTGATGTGAAGCCCTGCTGGATGCCCATCTGGTTACACCAGTCTCTGAAGACTCCTCCTTCAAACTGGTGTCCGTTGTCGCTGATGATCGTCTTGGGCAGGCCGAATCTGCAAACAATGTTCCTCCACATGAAACTTGTCATCCTCTTGCCTGTGATGGTTGCCAATGCCTCCACCTCAACCCACTTGGTGAAGTAGTCAACGGCCACCACCAAGAATCTTCTCTTGCCGGTCGCTTGGGGGAAAGGACCGACAATGTCGACGCCCCATTTTGCAAACGGCCATGGGCCTGTGATGCTCTTCATGGGTTGGCCGGGTTGAGATGACACCCGATCATGTATCTGGCACTGATGACAAGTTTTGACCACATGGTCGGCGTCGACCCTCATGTTGGGCCAGTAATAACCTGCTCGAGATGCCCTCAGCGCTAGTGTCCGGGCCCCCTGATGGCTGCCGCCGCTTCCTTCGTGGAGCTCCTTCAGGATTCTTTCTGCTTGTCTGGGCGTTAAACATCGCAACCACGGCTGCAAATATCCTCTCTTGTATACCACCCCGTTCTTGAGCGCAAAATTCAGCGCCTTCCTCTCTAGGGCTTTCGCCTCCTTCTGATCGGGTGGTAACGCTCCACTGAGCAAGTAGTCCCGCATTGGTGTCAACCAACATGGCGGCTCGGCCTCAATAGCTGCGACCGTCATGCCGTCAGTTGATCTTGTCGGCAGTGTTTCCACTAGAACTCCTTTGGACAGATGGCTACTTGCCGTGGAGACCAGCTTGCTGAGGGCATCTGCCCTTGTATTCTCGGATCTGGGGACTCGGGTCACCTCAAATCCTTCGAACTGCGTGGCTAAACTCTTAACCTTGGCCAGGTATTTTTGCATTGATGGCTCATTGGCTGCGTATGACCCATTGAACTGGTTTGCAACCAAAGCCGAGTCGCTGTATGCATCCAACTTGGTCGCACCCAACGCTTTTGCTAACTCCATGCCTGCAATTAATGCTTCATATTCGGCTTCATTGTTCGTGGCTGGGAACTGGAATCTCAACGCATACGTCGTCTCCGTGCCATCGGGGTCGGTCACGATCAGACCTGCTCCTGATCCTTCCACGCCGGATGCGTCATCCACATGCAGCTTCCACCATCCTGTCCTGTCAACGCGTCGTTGCTTTTTGTCGGCTGGCTCGCTTAGTGCGTCGATGGTTACTTCATCCTTCTCCTCGATCCCGGATGGCAATTCTGCCAGGAAATCGGTCATCACTTGCCCTTTGATGGCTTTCCTTGGGGCGAACTCAATGGCATGTTCGCCTAGCTCTATTACCCACTTGGCCAACCTTCCTGACATCTCCGGTCTAGTCAAAATTGCTTTGAGCGGCTCGTTGGTGAGAACCACGATGGGGTGTGCTTGAAAATATGACCTGAGGCGTCTCGCCGCGTGGACCAATGCCATGGCCAGCTTCTCCTGAGCGCTGTATCTCAACTCGGCCCCCTGCAGCGTTCAGCTGACATAATAGACCGGACGCTGGATCTTGTTCACTTCCCTAACCAACGCGCCACTCACGACTTCCATCCCAGCGGCAAGGTATAAGTACAGCGTCTCACCTCGCTCGGGAGGAGTCATGGCTGGTAGGTCTTTCAAATGATCCTTCAACTTGAGGAACGCTTCATCCTCGACCTGGCCCCATTGGATTGCTCCTTTTGGCCCGACGCTGCCCTTGAGGATCCTCAAGAACGGGAGTGACCTCTCTGCGGCTCGTGACAAGAACCTGTTCATAGCCGCCAGCTTTCCATTCAAGCTCTGTACGTCTTTAACGTTCCTGGGAGGCTTCATTTCCAAGACGGCTTGGACTTTCTTTGGATTGACCTCCAAACCGTTGTTGGACACCATGAGGCCCAAGAACTTCCCGGCCCCCACTCCGAACTGGCACTTGGCCGGGTTGAGCATCATACCTGCCGCGTTTAAGGTTCCCAAAGTCTCATCTAGATCCTTCACTAGACCTTCATATGATACGCTCTTGATGACCATGTCATCGACATAGATTTCCATGTTGCGGCCGATCTGCGCTTTGAAAATCTTGTCCACCACCCTCTGGTAAGTGGCACCGGCGTTGCGTAAGCCAAACGGCATCATCCGGTACGCGAAGGCTCCCCTCTCCGTGATGAAGGCAGTTTTGTCGATGTCGTCCTCCTTCATCGTGATTTGGTGGTACCCCTTGTATGCGTCTAGAAAGCATTTGATCGGGAAAGGGGCCAACGCGTCCACCTTCTGATCGATGATGGGTGTCGGGTAGCAATCCTTGGGACATGCCCTGTTCAGCGCTTTGTAATCGATACACATTCGCCAACTCCCATCTGACTTTTTGACCAGGACCGGGTTGGCTAACCACGTGGGGTATGGCACTTCCCGTAGGATACCTGCATTCACCAACTCGGTTACCTGTTTGTTCACCGCGTCATTCCTTTCTGGGCATAGCGGCCGTCTTTTCTGCATGACTGGTGGGTGTGAAGGATCCACTCTGAGGGCGTGTTGACCGAGTTCGGGTGATACTCCCGTCATGTCTGTCGCCTTCCATGCAAACACCTTCTGATGCTTGATCAGGACCTCCAGAACTTCCTGACGACTTGTGTCGGGCAAGTCGGATCCCACTTGGACTCCTCGGCATCCGCCTTGGTCGAGAAACATGGGCATGCATGATGCTGACAAGGTTTTGGGGTCTGGGATCCCTGAACGGACCATGTGGACTGGACGTCGTGGTGGTGATTCGTCATCTGGACGCTTCCGCTTCTTTAATGCGATTCTGTGGCACTCTCTCGCCTTTTGCTGATCGCCTCGAACGGTCGCTATCCCTCCTTTGGTTGGAAACTTCAAAAGGAGATGGAGGGTTGAGACAATACCTTTGAGCTGGGCTAGCGCTGGCCTCCCCAGTATTAGGTTGTACGGGCTATGAGCTTTGATGACGATGAACTCCATGTCCACCTCTTTCCTGGTCGGCCTCTCCCCGACCCCAACTGGAAGTGTGATTGTTCCTTCTGGCCACACCGTTCTGTCCGTGAAATCCACCAACGGTGTGCTTGTTGGGATCAACTTGGCCTTTGTGTTGTCGTCCAGCTTTTCGAAACAATGCCAGTACATTATTTCTGCCGAACTGCCACCATCCACGTACGCTCGATGAACCATCTTATCCATTATTTGAACCGTGATGATGACCGCACCGCATCCGGCCGGACGATCCGGGATGGGATCGTCGGCACCGAACGTGATCAATTCATCTCTACCCAGCCTCCTGCTCGTCGGGGTATGTTCTGGGGCTATCCTGCATCTAGCCTTTCTTTGTGAATCCGAGCTCCCTCCGGCATTCCCGCCTATGATAGTGAGTATATCATTGCTCGCGCGCCTCGCTGGTTCTCGTTCTCGTGATGACTCCTCCTCATACTTTGCTCTCTTTTCATCTGGTCGCTCGGCCCGCGCCACCTCCTTTCCTTTACTACGCGCCCTGTTGGCCCCTTGATCCTGGCCGCCGTTCTTGTTGGCATATGTCGCCTTGTTGTGAGCTTTGGCGGTTGCAGCGAATTGTTTCAACTGCCCTTTACGCAGGCATGACTCGATGGCCTTCTTCAGGTGGATGCAATCCTCTGTGTCGTGGCCGTGGTCGTCATGGTACTCGCAAAACTTGTTCAAATTTCGCTTGTTGGGAGGCATCTTCATGGCACGCGGGGGTGGGATGACGTTGCGGTTTTCCAAAAAGACTTCTCTGGGCGTCTTTGTCAACGGGGTGAAGACTCTTTCTTGAGCCTGTCCTTCACCGATGACGCTTTCTCTGCTTTAGCCGGTTGCCCATCCTGGATGGGCTTCTGTTTTGACCAGTAAGGTCGAGCTTCTTTCTATATTGCCAACTTCTTCTTCTTGGCATTCTCGTCGGCTCGGTGAAACATCTCCACCACCATATGCAACTCGTCCAGCGTGTGTACCGCATGAAGGGTGAGCTCTGAATCCAGAGCCTCGTGATCCAGACCTTGCATGAAGATTTCGATCAACCACCGCGGCTCGCCACGGTGCACTACCCTGTTGCTTTCCTCGATGAAGCGCTCATAATACTCCATCAGGCTCTCGCCGGATGATGCCTTGTGGCGTATCTTCATCAGGTCCTGCGTCGTGTTGGTGAACTTCCTCTTCTGCACGAACCTGATGAGGAAAAGTTCCTCGAGCTGCGCGAAACTGGATACGCTTCCATTGTCCAGGTTGGCGAACCACACCCTTGCCGCCTCCTTGAGCGTGGTGGCAAAGACTTTGCACCACACGGGCTCGGGCGTAGCGTACGTTGACATGTTAGTTGTGAACGTATGCAAATGATCTGCTGGGTCCGATGAGCCATCGTACGTACCTAGATTTGGTGGGATCCGGAGACGAGGGTTGGCGACAAACTCCGTGATTGCCTCTGAAAACGGGCTCCCTCTTTTCTGGCAATCCGGGGCCTCGTAAAACACCGACAACCTCTGCTTCGCCTGCACCCTCGGCTTGACACTTGACTTGTGAACATACGTCATGGCCCATTCCCCAGGATGAGACCTAGGATTGGCCTCTTTCTCGCCCGGATCTCCCCACTCCTCATCTGAATCTTCCAGAATCTCATTTCCGTCATCATCCAGCTATGGGGGCTTTTCGCTTAGCTCGTGCAGGCTCGGCAAAGAGCTTGGTCGGTGTGACCGTCTTCGCCAAACCTTCAAGACGCCGCGCTTTCGGCGGCGTACCACGCAGCTCCTACAGCTGCTTGTTGATGGTAGCCTGTGACTCCAGTATCTGGCGGAGCACATCACCATCCTCCATTGTGAAAGATGGGGACGCGCCCGGGTGCCGGGCCTGCTCAGGCGTCGCCGAGATCGGAGTGGCTGCTGGGTTTGAAGGGGTGAACGGGACTCCAGCCCCTTCGTCGCCCAGATCTGTGACCACTACCTCGTCGATGAGGGTAACGTGGCCTTGTCCTTCTCTGCTCATTTGCAGTGCGTGGGCTATGAAGATACTTGGTTATATCCCCACAGACGGCGCCAATGTTACAGTCGCAATGTGCGTCCTTGATGATCCGTCGCGATGGCACGGTGAGGGTAACCTGCTAAGAATCAAGGGACTCTCAATCAGGGCGGGGCGGCTTATTGCCGTTCCCGCTCCGATGCTAAAGTCAGTAGACTGATCGGAGAGTTGGGATGTGATTGATTGTGTTTAGTTTACTTACCTCTCTCTTGTGAGAAAGGGATATATATATGGTGCAGACAGTTGACCCGATCTGATCAGTCCGCGCCGTTAGGCGGTCTGGGAAGATTCTCCTGTCAGGTTAGGTAAAGCTGCCATCTGCGGTCGGGTCTGGCCCGATCGTCATGCAGGATGAGGGGTCGGGATGAACCATGCGGGATGGTGAGATGCCCGACCCTAACACCAATCAACCCAGGGCAAGCAACAAAAAGTTAAGTGACTAACCAATTCCACTTGCCGATTCTGAAAGGTTCGGACTTTCTTTAAGGGCAGAAGCCAGATTGCATAGGCATAATAAAATTTCCACATCCTGCAAAGGCATAACAAAATTGATAAAAATACAACCTTGTTTAACATTTATCCCATATAGATTTTAAGATGGATCAGAACATTACTTTTGGGGATTCTGATTTCAGATTAAAATACTCAACGGCCGCGAAGACATTGGCCGCTCGTCTCTGCTCCTATGACAACGGCGTGAAGACATCGGCGTGAATACATCGGTTGTTCCTATGAGCTCGGCGTGTAGACATCGGTGCGAAGGTCCGGAAGCTACCATCTCTTCGTGGTGAGCCCCCGACGCGGCTAGAAAGCCACCGCCGCCAACTGCTACTTTGTGGCCGCGGCGGCGTTGAAAATTAGGCGAAAGCTTCTGGCCCTTCTCGCGCGGCTGGATTTCTTCTTACTCGGGCTGCCTATATCACCACCACTCCATAGATTTCAAGGCGGATCTGGAGAGGGCGGATAAGGGGGTGTTTGTGATTTCAGATTCGCACAGAAAAGAAAAGATGAGGGAAGATAAGATTCAGACATTCTTAGATAGGGAAGCATCGAACTACTGAGATTGAGTAGGAAAAAATTAATTGACGGATCAGATCGTGCAAAATAAAATTATTTTAAAAATTTCAGAACTAAAGTTTTTGTTTTTATTAATTTAAGATGAAAATAACGCAACATTTATATGTTGCTTGTTTGGCAACATGCAAATTTAATAATTGCATATTAACCTACTAATTTTAAAAAATTCAATTTTTGTACAAATTCTTGTTTTACACGTTTATATCAATTGTATATTTCGAATAAAATGATTCTTGCAGAAAATAGGGGAAATAATGGTACATAAAGCTCTCAATTAAATTTTTGATAAATTATACATTCATCCCTATAATTTTATATTTATTTCAAAATGATGACGTGCACGTGACATGCTTAGTGAGGAAAAATTATTACAAATATTTCATTTTAGCACATCATAAATGGAATATTAGCATCGAAAATATATTGACTTCAATATAAAATACAACTTTTACGCTTGATAACGAATGTCCAAACATTCTTATCAGTGCAATTTCATTGACTTTGTGTTAGAATGTCTCGGGACCATTCAAATTAACTTAATTTTATTTAATAATACAAATAAATGATCACAATTATGGTGGAAATATGACTCTAAGGTATACATACTTAAGTAACAAGTTGTATCATTAGTAACTCAAGTTCTTGTTACTAATTAAATTTCTCACTGCACGTGTTTTTCATTGAACTAATACCAAAATAAATTTACATGAAAAGTATCTTATACATAATAAAATTAACATAGTCATTAAATTGTGGGTTTAAAAGTCAAAATCTAATTTTTTTTTATGACATTTTTCAAATTTTTATTGAACTAAACATTCATGTAAATGCTTTTTCATGGACATTTATGTTAGACCGTACCAGAAACACTCAAATATACTAAATTTCATTTAGTAATGGAAATAAATTGATCACAACTATGATGGAAATATGACTTAAAGAATACATACTTAAGAAACAAGTTATAGTATAAGTATTGCTTCTCTGATTCTTGATAAAAGTTTACGCTACAAGTATCTTCATTGAACTAATAGCAAAGTAAATTTACATGAAAAGTGTATTGATACATGATAAAATTAACATAATCATCAAAATATCCAGTTTTAAAAGTCAAAATTTGATGTTTTATGACATTTTTCATTTTTTTTAATGAATTGAACATTGACGCTAGTACATGGACAATTATGTTAGAATTTCTCATAAACGCTTAAATATACTTAAATGCATTTAGTAATAAAATTAAATTGATCACAAGAATGGTGGAATTATGACGAAAAAGTATATATACTTCGGTAACAAGGTATAGTCTTAGTAGTGCTTCTCAAGTTACTCATACTAAAATTTTCACTACACGTACCTTTCATTGAACTAATACTCAAGTAAAATTACATTAAAAGTGTCTTATACATGATAAAATTAACATAATCATAAAAAAAAACCAGTATTAAAAGTATAAATTTAATGTTTTAAGGCAATTTTCATAATATTTATACATTTCAACGCTAACTAAATCGTTGAAACAAGAGCGACGTGGCTCTTCCTCATCCTGACAAGTGTTTAAATTTGAAATTGAGCTTTTTTCACTCAAAATTTTTGAAAAACCCGTTTCGAACCCAACCGAAAATCCAAAACTAATGGGCTTAAAATGAAACCAGTCAACATACTCAAAAGCCCAAACTATCATTTCAACAGATTGTAACCTGAATCGTTGAAACAATATTTTTTGTGGATTTGTGGAACCCACGAGATCAAACAAATCACAAAATTTAATTGACCATCGCAACTATTCTTGTTAGACTATGTCCATTGAAAAAAGCCCGCTATTCTGAACGTATCAAAACTCTCAAAATCTTTTGATCCCTGTTGACTTGGTCAGCCTTAAAGATTTCAACGACTGATATCAGATTCGTTGAAATTAGGCTGGGACCCTCAAATAATTCAACTCTCCTTTCGATCAACACCGCCATGTCAGCAAGCTTCCTTTGGTCAAACTTAAATATTTTTGTTGACCCGCGAAAATTCGAGTAATGAACAGTGTTAACTGTTGAAACGCGTTATATATCAACGAAAATGTCACAACTCGTTGAAACAAACCCGTGTTTTTCTGATAGTGTAAAACAATGTCATATAAAAGCTTATCTTTGATTTCAATTTTGTTAGCACCTAGAGAAAGTTTAGTAAGTTTAATCATTTGATTAGTTAAACTCAATTTAGTTAGTATATATACAAATTAAACTAACAAATTCCAAAATCAATATCATCTAACTCATTAGGAACCCGAATCCAAGTCGAACTGAATATATATGACTAAACCCGAAATGATCCTTTGAAACTTGAACCGATCGTAACCCCACCCGACTGATATCAACCGATAATGAAAATTTTACCGACTCAACCAAATCATTTTGATCTGAGATATTTTTAGTTGAATATGTGAAACCGACCGAACCAACCGAACTAACACCATTTATACATTCTAAATTTCATTTATTCATTTTCTAATTTTATATTTAATTTTAAGCGATCACACTATATATAGAAGATTCATTTCATTCTACTAAAGAACTTCACATAAAAAGATTGTAAAATCTTTTGAAATACTAACATCTTTTTTTTTTCATTCAACCACCATTGGTGGAGAGATATTATATTAGCTATCCCCAAATCATAAAATAGACATAAAATAAAATACAATGATCTCCTCTATAGAAGGTAATTTGTAAGATTACAGAGGTTTATAAAGATATAACAATTCTAAACCTTCTCTGTATCTAAAGATATAACAATTCTAAACCTTTTTCTGTATCTAAAGCAAGTGTCTGCTTCGATAATGCTACCTAAAAAAGAGATGGATCACCAGGTACATTATTCAATACTAACGTCTCCGGATTGGGAGATCCCGACAGCAATGTATCAACATCGGGATCCTTTAAGGTAACCGCCTTTAAAGACAGGACAGTTAGTCTGTCCCATGAATAGTTGATCAAGCAACCACGTGGAGGAGTATAACCAAAGGTTGACAAGTACTGTCCGTCCATCCTGCAGCCGTCAATAATAAGATTCTGGACTCGTTTAATATTACAAAGCTGAAACCATTCCTTGAAAATCAGGTAATCACAGCTACCATCAAAAGAATCAACCCGATGGAAAGCAATTCTCAGGTGATTGATATCGCTGCCTCTGTGCTCAGAATATGTAAGAGGATATCATCAGGCACTTGTTCGATATGTAACACTTTGATCTCTTTTCTTCGATATTCGAACGAACACTTGTTACTATTCTCACAGTGAATCCTGTTTGTTCCATCGGAATTGGGATGGAAATCGAAGCCGACAAGAAACCCTAGCCCGTCGGGAAGAATGATTCGCACCATGCTTTGGTTGGTTAAGGTAAATAAATGCCCATCTTGGTTTATGTAGGATTTGAGATGTATTGATATTGCATATTTTATTGCATCCTTTAATGATTAGGAAGTTGTGTTCTATTATGGATTAGGTTTGATGTAGTCTCTATATAAATACGCATGGAGAATGATTTTAGATGAGAGAGCCAGTTCAACTTATTGCAGCACATTTCAGCACAGCACAGCACGGGTCAGCACAACACTTATCAGCACAACACAACACTCATCAGCACAACACTTTTCAGCTCAACGCATTTAAGCTCTAAATGGACACCATTTTTATGTTTTGTAAAAATAATAAGTAAACTTTTTAGTTCGTAAGTAATAAACATTGTGCTTTTTCTTCAACTCAAATGAACACAATTTAATACTTTCACCATTATTCGGCACAAGATCAGCACAGCTCAGTACAACACCGCACCAAATAAGTTGAACTGAACAGGGCTAGAAAATAAAGAGAGAGTTGCTGAGATAGACATTGAGGTATGATCTAGGGTTTTAAGTCTAGTGTAACTTACCCTGTTAATACGTATGTCGAGTTTGTGACGTTGTAGTTATGTGCGATCGCCTCCTCCAATATACTAGAGATCAAAAAATTGTTTGTTTGTTGAGATAGTTTCCACTGCGTGTGGTTGGTTTCTTAGGATATAACATTGAGGTTATATCCTACAGTTTACCATATAATTTGTTTCCATAAAAATGTTGGCACTTTCTCTATGTTGGTCTATAATCAAAAACTGATATATGAAATTTTCAATTTTCATGATAGATATTCAGATCAACTGATCCAAAGTGTATTTAAACATGCAGATTATCATATATAAATGTAACCAAAACATGCTATCATTCACACCCCCAGTTATACAATCATAAACGATTGGAGTTGACTCGACACTATCATGATGACATGCGAGATTGTTGATCCATATGAACAAATTCAAAGTACTAGTCGATAACATATAGAATCAACCGATGCTGAACCTGTACAATACTATGTATGAACAACTCTGCATCAGTCCCAGTCCGTGCTTGACACCCCGAAAACTATTGCAATTATAGCAAGAACAGCCTGCACGTACAAGAGTAAGTGTATGGCCAATTAGATTAGCTTGGAATGTATCAAAGCAAAGGATAACGAGAGCTATGCAACAATATCTAGCAAGTTAGGGTCTTATATAGGTAGACACTCCAATAACAGGTGAGTAAAGCATATATATTCAATTGGCCATATCCAAACCCGTACATGAATAATGCAGATTCCATCCTTCAAATAAAGTGCATTTTCAGGTTGAGCAGACTTGCTACAGAGGATACAAATCACAGTAAATTATGGCGATTGGCCAAAATTTACCAGGCATCTTTGGGGTTTACCCATGGACCATAGTAAAATTAGTTTACACAATCGAAGTTGAACAAATAAGGTTTGACTCAGTTGGTGAAAATGACAACCAAGACAGGGAAAAAATATGCCTAGATTCGAATATTAGAAAACAAGCAAAGAGCTAGTGGGTATATGCAAATGTTAAGCACAACAAATTGGACAAGTTTTTGAGTTTCTGGATGATTCAGTAGCAATCTTAATGTTCGAAGAACAGAATTAAAGGTGACTTACAGCGATTGTACATGCGATGTATCCAGGCTTCTCTCGATGATCTACTCTGGCACAAAGGATGATAAACGCACCAATGTACCAGGGGATCCCCCCAAGGAAGAATCCAAGAATGAAGCTACAAACAGAAGAATATTATTACTTTTATGTGACATGCAACTAAAAAGACCATATGTCCAGAACATAAGTATCATCAAGATTGCCACGTTCCCAAAATCTCGATTCTTAGATGAACAAGCAAAATAGAAACAGAAATGATCAAATTAGAAACAATAGCTTCCTCATGGTAGTGTTGTGTTGCCATAGATATATTTAGTAAATGATTATCAATACGTAATTTTTTTGACAGTGTGTTATGATTATATATTAGAAGATAATTTAACAGTGGAACTGACACAATATTGGGCTCATGTATAGCCATTTCGGCTGTAACTCAAATTCAACATCTGTTCACATCAGGAATGTACTTTGGAATTATCAGGAGAATAACTAATAACTCTGATCATCTGCAGTAATTTTTTTCAGAACAAAACCCATTGCTACGTTTGTTCAATTACTTAACTGACATCAAATTCCTGCTTTTATAAATAACTATGTTCACATACTTGGTGAAAATGCATTGCTTTAAAAGGCTAATCCAGGCCATTTGAATTCCCAACGACCTAGGTTTCCTTCTTGAAAGTGGATCATAGCATCAGGCATATAACCATTCAATTGAACAAACATGGAATGGCCCAAACCAGCAAACTGTACACGACCACCTAAAGTACAAAAGATAAAGCTGGAGCATCCAACTATATCCTAGTAATCCACATGTCATTAACTACAAGTAATTCATAAAGATAATCACTTACAAGAACCATCCAATACCAATTCCACAGCAGGGTAGGCGACGCTCCCTCCCAACAGGTCTACCATCAGCTACAGCATACCCTGGTATCTCAATAACTGTCAAATCATTGATAAGGAAATATATAATAAAGAAAAACAACGCAAATCAAAACTATTACAAAGATTAATGGAGACTGAAGGCCTGGAGGCCTACAGACACTTTACGCAATCAATGCATAAACAAATCAGTGCCAAACGTCAGTTCGGCCAAGTTCCGATTCCAAACATTTGTTTGGCAAGCCAAGTTTCAACTCGGGCATAATCTAAAGGTGTAGACTTTGGTCTAAATTTGGCTTGGATAAACAATTTGCCATCTTTAAATATCACATCAAGCCACGATAGAAAACGTCATCTGTACCACATAAAGAATCATGCTTTGATAAAATTTTAGTACCACAAACACAGACATTTCATAACCACGTTGGAATACTCCTGTATGAAATAAAGAATCATGCTTTAATATAATTTTAGCATTACAAACACAACATTTCAAAACCACAATTCAAACCTCCATTCAAACCTCCATCAGTAGCACATAAAAAAACACGCTTTGATATAATTTTAGTGTTACAAACACAACTTTTTAAATGGACCAGCTAAATCATAAACTTTCCATTAGGTTAAGCAGCACAAAAGCAATCAAAATCAACTGCTATATGCAATCAAGGCACAAGGGCAGTCTAGTACATGGTATTGCTCTAAATAACAATAGGGTTGATCAAAAACCATAAAGACTGAAACTTATGCTCAATCATGCGGTAATTCTGTAGCAGTTGACTATTGATCAATCAGAATTTCAAGAAAGAAGGGTTTACCTGGGACACCTTGATAACTGTGGGCATAGGGTGAGGAGTCGGTGAGACCAGGAGGAGGAACTGGCTGAGGAAATCCCATCACCGGCTGAGGTGGGTAGTTTGCCACTCCCTGGAAAGTTCCGTACTGAGCCGGTGGTGGCGGCGGTGGAGGCGGCTGCTCTTCATCGTGGTGGTGGTGGTGGTGATCTTTTTCTCCACCCATTTTTGTGTCGGAAATCAAATCAATAATTGAAAAGGTGTAAATGAGCAATTAAGCAGCTGGGAATCTTGATCTGCAAGGTTACGGGTTACTTACTATGTTCAATCATTGACTGTGTTTTCTACTTCTAACCTTGTTTGACTTTGTGCTAGAAGATGATTTTTTTAAAATTATTTTATATTGAACAGGTTATATCATCTTGATAATCTGTTTAATTTCATAGTATGCGTTTTACCATTTCTTATAGTACAAAAATAATTTATGAATTCTTGATAAGTGTGTATTATAATTTAAATTATTTATATTCTCAATGCACCGAGAATATAAAATTTGGGGCTCACTTGAGTAAATATACAAATGCACTATTATACGTTGTTGCTACATCAAATGATTTTCCATTATCTCAAATTCTTAATGGTAATAATTTGATAAATAATATCACTTTTTGGTGATAAATACTTCCCTATGTTATAGTACTAAAAAGTTAGAGAAAATCTCCTGAGAGTCCAACTTTCTTGACTTTCCATAAGAGTTTTTATACGTTTTAACTTATACAGTGTACCTTTTAATTTGAACCGTAAAATTTGTTATTTGAATTTTATTAATGTTTTAATGTAAATTTATGAATTTTTGCATTAAAACATGTTTTACTATATGTTCACTTTGATACTATCAATGGTTTAACACAAAATAATATCACTTGACCTTAAATATATAGTGGTAGTTCCATAACATTTAGGAAAGTCGGACTTTCTAGAGACTTTGCCAAAAAGTTATTCTCATTTTTTTTAACCAAATTTTGGTATCCTATTTTTTCTCGGGCAAATTTTTAGCTTTCTTTTATAGAAACTTAATTCCTAATCGATTTCAAACTTGATTCAGAATAGATTTTTAATATATTTCTTCTTCTTCCTCCTCCTCCTCTTTTATAAAAGTTTTTCGTCCTTGTCCCGATTCAAACAAGATTAAAAAATTTATTCCTATAGTTTATTGATACTTAAGATTTCCATGAACATAAATGTTTAATTCTATAGTTGTCAGTTTTTGTGGGTATCTCTCACTGAACTGAACTGCATTGAATTAAAATAAAGTGTAAATTAATTAATTTATTGTAAAATATAATTAGTAAGTCTATCTAAATTTCATTAAATTATATTTTACTGAATTGAATTAAACTGAATTGAATTGAACGGACTGAATTGAACTAATCCACTTAATATTACACTAGTAGAATATGGGACGGAACACGGCGGTTCCGTCCCGGTTGGACGGCGGTTTTGACCGCCGTCCATGGTGGCGCCGTCCAATTGGCGCCACCGTTACTCGGCGGTTGAAACCGCCGAGTAAGGTTTACGAGTTCGGAAACCTACCCGGATGGGTACATTTCCGGACTCGTAAACACCTGCTGCTAGCAGGAGGCTACCCCGGCCATTACGGGCCGGACGGTTAGCCGGAAAGAGGTTTTTGCGCTCCCGGACGGTAAGCCGGGAGATTTACGGCGGCGGCAGTAATCAGGCCACCGTGAAACGGTGGCGGAAATTATTAAGTTCCGGATTGTGTTTACGGTACCAGAAAGTTAGCCGGACAGAACAGTTTACTTAACCGGACGCCTACCAGGGAAACGTTCGGGAAAATGGGTGAAAAGAAGGCAATTTCGTCCGGCCAGAATTCCGAAACCGGAAACCTAGCCAGAAGTAATTTGAACTGTCTGGCCAGGATTTCAGAATTCGTAAAGGTGGCCCGGATAATTATTTAAAATCTGAATTTTATTTATTTCGGCTTTTGAATACAAAATAGAAAGTATTTAAATGCGCTAGTGAAGAATTATATGTTTCAAATGGTTGTGATGTATTACGAATGAATGTATAATGTAATAAATCACTTGAATGCGCTAAATACAACAATTGCCAATAATACATAATGTGTCAATTTTGAACTAGAGCATGTGCATACGAAGTTACGACAATTGATGCAATAGTACTCCTCGGTCGATTCAGGTCTTCGGGTGAGTAGGGCCTTGTATCCTCTTCGAAAATCTGTGCATTAGCATACACAATTCAATATATGACGCAAACATATGAATATGTGTAAGGTAGATGCCTTATAGATTTGGAACTTACGGGCTCAAGGTCTTGGTCGAATTCGTTAAGTCCCGCTACCAATTTGAGCTCATACAACATAACGTAGTACCCGCATTCCCAGCTGCTAATTTGTCTCTTGTACTTTAACACAAAAGGAAGATCACATTGTTAAATACAATCGATCGATGTCGATAATACTAGTGTTATTAATGAGGGAGAAACGTGTAGAGTACCTTGATCTCAGTCATTCCAAACTCTCTCCTAGAGGGATTGACATGATTCAAAGCTTGTCTAAGGAGGTGTTCGAAAGACGGGATTGGCGGACGATGGAGAGGATCTATCCAATAAACTTCTTTGGTTTTTTTGTGGATCAAAACCAAGCTCCAATGTTTACTAAATAAAAAATGCATATCCATTTGTCAATAATGACAACATAAAAGTTAACATGAGATAATAATGTATAGAATTAGTTAATATGAAATGCTTACCCGGAAATGAGTGGTGCTAGGAAGAATAATTTGTCCTCCACACCGAGAGCCTCTCTCATGTAACTTAATCGCTCTGCATCAGTATGACCTAATTCTTGGATTCGCTCAGGGCATAGGAAGCCTATCCATGGCTTCAACCGTTTTTGAACTAATTGATTCAAGAAACTTAAGAAAAAAAATATGAATGGTTAAAACAACGGGGAGAACGGCGGTTGAAAACACACAAGATAATATAGTCTCGACATTAAAATTACTTACAGTTGGAATAAGGACATTAGGGGCTCGGTTACCTTGTCACCCTTCCATAGATCTTCAAAATCACCCCAACACATTACAATTTGCCTTCCAATACCACCAAATAATTCCGTTGGAGCCGGGAATTCGTAGTATCCAAATTTGCAATGTGTAGACAATTTATCATACAACACCTTCATAGGCGGTGTCATAGATTTAACTACAACATCTTTTGGGGCGGTCAAGGGTTGGGGAATTTTTTTTGTAATTTTTGGCTCAACCTTGCGTGCAACGCTCGTAATTGGGTTGTATAGGCTAGCGGGTTGAGTCTCTCCTAAACTCTCGACAACAATTAGCCTACGAGGCCAAAGTAAATACATACCTTCCGCCGGTCCAACAACCTTACACGGGCCTTTGGGTATGGGAATTCGAGCGGTTGAAACCAAAGCTTTTTTCAAGCAAACCTCCCCCAAACCGGTTGCAATTTTAACGTCGCCATGCATCTTCGCCGACTCATTGAAAATTCCATTTGCAACATGCATAGTAGGCTTCCTCACTCCACCATCGATATATAATTTGCATGGATATGTGACATCGACCATGACCTAATTAAAATAGTGGATTCCATTTTTAAAGTAAGGCGAGGTAAACATGCTAAGACTATTAAGAGAACGAATAGAGAATTTGAATAAGAATGCGATCGAAAAGTGAGTTAGTGTGTTTACCTTTTTTGGTCGGTTTAAGTTATCATCACATATGTTTGGTTGTGGCGATGGTGGATTTGGTTGTGGCGATGGTGGATTGCCTTGCACCTCACAAACATCGGGTGAGTGACGTGAACCACATGAAGGAGGTTCCCAATCGTCGCTTAGATCATTCAAATTTGGTGGGAGAATTGCGCCCGTTTGCTTGGCTATTATGTGGAGAGCTATGTCCCTTTTCATCATATTCTTCACGGCCTCATCAAGCTCCTTCTTGGTATCACCGAGCTCTTTTTTTGTATCTCCAAGTTCCTCTTGCAACTTGTTGTACTTGGTATGTCTTGGTGGTTTAGAAGATTTTGGTTTGCCGATGAGATCTCTCTTCACCACATGTGATGCATATCCACGAACTCTACCGGGGTGTTCCTTCCGTTCCGTCGCCTTACAAAGGATGTCATCGTCTTGTGTGGGAACGAATTCTCCCGAGGCAATTTTCTCTTTGACATCATCCTATCATTTAATAGAAAAAAATATATGGTAGAAAGAAAAATAGATAGGAATAATATTTGTAATAATATTAGCTCAATATATTCAAAGAAACAACTTACAATATCTTTTATCAACTTCTTGTTTCCCTCGTGTGTGTATTCGCCTTTGCTATCTTGTCGACCAATCAAGAAGCTAGTGAGTTTATCGAACTCTTTAGGATTAACCACCTCGGTGCTCTCCCGCGCTTCCTCTTCCGTCATCCCACTATCCATTTTCTCTTGCACCTCATCTTCTTGTTTTTTGTTTGCATGTTTCATTAGTCTTATAGTATAGCCCTCCCTACTCATTGTGTGAGGTGTCGTATTAGCTTTCGCATTGGTGCTATTCGTCAACCTCACACCCTAACACATAAATGAATTTAAGTTATGTGAACGAAGGAGTAATACTAGAATGGTAGAAATTAATCTTACTAGTCGGTCATTCTCCAAGGTGCGTGCTTTGAATATTGCCCAACTTTCTTGTAGAATATCGGTGTAGGCCACCCAAGGGTCCTCATCCTTAAAATCTCCATAAATGTAATGTTTAGACAACATTGCTCTATGATCCCGTGCCGCCTTACTCAAGCGAAACATGGTTGTGTCAAAAAGTTTCTCCATATTTGGGGCAACAATTTTGAATGGTACCTACATAAGGTTATAAGAAAATTTGGATAAAATCTCATTCATGTGTACAAAAAAAAAATACCTTAAATGAAGGTAGAAACTTACCAAACACTCCTCCCATAATTTAGTCTTCTCCTTGTCGGGGACCTCGTGCCAAGATTCATACTTTATATCCACACGAGTTCGACCAATTTTACCAACCCAACTCTTCCATAAATAATACTCTTCCGATATTGGTTCCCCACCATCGTTGAACGTCATGTCCGTCAAAATCCCCTTCTTCATCCTTTTTTGTAAGACGGCACAATATGTCCTAGGACGCCTCACCCCCTTTTTTTTAACACCTCCCGCGGTGCTAGGCGTTTTAGAGCTTTTGGGGATTCCTACTACCTTCTTCTTAGGTGGTGCCATAACTCCTCTACAAAAAATAGTTTACATATATTAAATAACCTCACTATCAAGAAAGAATAATTATATGCTAAATTAATGGTAAGTAGTCACTTTAATAATCCTATTATTATCCTATTAGACTAATGGTAAGTAGAGTTTAATTAGGATCCTATTAGACTAATATAAATTGCCTATCACATGCTTCACCCTTAATTCTTTGTAATTAAATTAGTGCATACATATATGACATACTTAACCCTAGATTAGTAGTAACATAACTAGTGACCATCAAGACTAATCAAGAATATAGCCCATAATCCCAATTGATTAATCAAGAATGTAGCCCATAAAACAAAACTAGTTTGTATTAATAATTAAGCAAAGCCCATGAACAAATAAGACAAATTAGCCAATAAACAACATTGATTATACAATTGAAGCAAAGTGCCAAGAAATACCTTTTCAAGTAGAATAAAAACCCTAATTGTATGGACAAAGAAGCTACTTTCTTGTTCTAGAACTCAAGAAATGGGGCCAATGTGAGTAATGGTGTTCTTGGTGGTTGGAGAAGAAGATTTTGTTGGTGGAAGAGAGTAAATGGGTGGGAGGAAAGTGAAATTTTCGGAACTAATGTTGAGAATGGGTAGAGGACTAGCTAAGAAAATAGTCTAAGTGTTACTTATTCTGATTTTTTGTACTGACCGGGCACGTTTCTGAAACCGTGAAGTTAGCCGGATAAGGCAAAAAAATATTAACCTTGCCCGGCTAGGTTTCCGAGTTCGTAAAACCTAGCCGGAAGTGTTTATTATAAAAGGGGCAGACGGGTTTTTTTTCCCCAAATCTGCAAACCCTCCCCAAGTTCATCCCCAAACCAGTCCGCCCCTCTCCAAATATTTCAGTCCAATCTCTCACCATGGTTAGGACTAAAAATCCTTCCACGGGCAAGCAAGTTGCGGAAATCCAACGACAACATGAGGTGCAATACGAGTCCTCTTCCGAGGAGGAAGGAGAGTCACCTCCAAGAGCCGAAGAACACGTGGGTGGGAGCCGATTAAGCAAGGCCAAATCAAGGAAGACAAAGCGGTAAAGAGGCCATGATAGGCCCCCTGAAGCATCGGCAAGTCGGAATTTCTTCAATCGCAGGGCGGAGGCCAACTATGTCGAATGGTGTGGGCGGAAAACACACACCACCAAGGTGATTAGCCCTACCTCTATTGACACTTTGCATATGGGGTATTTGGTTGCTCATTTTCAGCCTAGTTATTTAGATAAATTGCTCTTGCTTGAATCCCCATGCCATCAAGATGAGGTTGTGCAATTTTATGCAAATTTAGGAGAGTATGAGTTGAATAGGCTGTGCACTAAGGTGAATGGTAAACTGATTAATGTCACTAAGTTTCATATAAATGAGGTCCTAGGCTGCCCTTATGTTGATAACTCATACTTGCGCCCTAACCACCCAGAAGGCCCTTATGAGATTTATAATTTCAACAAGTTTCCTGAAACCGGGCCAAACCAACCCTTAGACCTTGAAGCAATGGGACGTAAGTACTTCAAAACTACTTGTCAGGGGGCGGGTAGTTGTCCAGGTGATTTTAATGTTGAGGAGCTTACGGTTGAGCAGAGGATTGTATTTGACTGGGTTTGTCAGAATGTGTATCCATCGGGGGGTCATAGTTGTGAACCTAGTTGTGGACGTGTTCTGCTCTTCTATTACTTGATGGAAGGGTTGAAAATAAATCCTGGACACTCGATAGTTGAATACATGTTCAAGGTGGGGAGAGGGTCGAGGCAATGGTTTCCATATGCCGGACTTGTCACTGAGCTGATTAAGAAGCAAGGTGGAGGTGTTGTTGATCGTCCTGAGCCTCTAGAGTACTACAATGGTGATTGGTTTGATCATAAGGGTTTTGCACTGGATAAAGAAACTCAAAGGTACGTCTTGAAGGCCTTAGCTCCGGGCGCAGCAGGAAGAGTTGCGAGGCGAAGAAAACTAGAAGCCAGGGTGCGAGTTCATCGGGTACAAGTAAGTGAATATATATTTTCCCTTTATTGTTTAGTTTCGCAGGTGAAAATGCGTTTGTTTTCGAAATCTAATCATTTGTTTGTTTTGTAGGTGAGGAGGGCCGGTGGATGCGTAAGCTCTCAAAAATGTGGGAATGCTTCATCGGACAAGTCGACAAGGCTAAAGAAGAAGTAGCAATGCTCCGTGCCGAACAAAGGGCTTACATTGATCGGAAGGGACTTGATCTCCAACTTAGCCCGGAATTGAATGAGCCGGATTTTGGTCATCTCCCATCCTCAAGTGAAGAAGATGCGGCCGGGGGACCATCCAGCAGTAGGGCGACTGGAGAGTAGGGCATTGTTTCTAGTTAATAATTTGTTCTATTCTAGTTAAACATCGAATTTGTTCTAGTTAAACATCGAATTTGTTCTTTTCGTTTGTGAAACTAATCTATCCTAGTACCTTATTCATATGGATGTAAACTTGGTCGATTTTAAAGATTTTAGTGCTTCAATCTATCTTCATTTATTTTGTACATGCATTTTGTTTAGATAAAGAGGCAAATATGATGGTGAAAATCTGTTTGAGTATAGTTCCGGGTAGATTTCCGAGTTCTGAAACACTATCCGGATAGTGTTACTTATTTTTCCGAACTCGGAAACCTAGCCGGACGGATAGTTTACTTATCCGGATGGCTATGAGGAAAACCTTCGGGAAAATTGACCAAAAAATGAGATTTTTAATTAAATAGTTCTGGCTAGTATTTCAGACATCGTAAACTTACCAGGATAAGCTTAATTTTCCATCCTGCTAGGTTTCCGAGTTCGTAAACGGGTTTATATATATGGGTGATTGACTTTTTTTCAGATCACAACTCACAAACTTCCCCCACATCCCCCAATTCAGAGTTCGGAAATCCCGTCTCCTACCCGGACGAAACTCTCCATCAGTTCCACCACAACCAATTCCCGATCAACCCATGGCACCGAGAAGCAAGATCGCGGCGAGGAAGCCGAATCCAAACTGGTATGATGCTAACAAGTTTATTAGTCTCGATGCTTATAAGTATTATGGTATTCTTGTTAACAATGCTACAGTACTAGACTCATATGTGTTGGATAGAGATCGGGTTGAGGCACTAGGTTTAGGCCCTATGGTTGAGAAGTTTGCTATTCAAACTTGTGATGCCTTGTTGTTCGATGTTACTAATCCCACCTATAAGGATGAGGTGTTGCAATTTTATGCTAATTTTGATGAACCTAGTGATGGTAAGTACACTACCATGGTTAATGGGCAAAGGTTTGAGTTTGATTGTTGGGTGATGAATGAGTTGTTGGGGAATCCTATCAAATCCGATGAGGACCTTTATCCCAAGCTCAAGGATGGGCCACTTGATATCTTCTATGCTAATGCGTGGCCGGGAACGCATATGATTAAACTCCCGTACTTGAATTATCTGAATTTAGGACATCACTATTTTGGTCGGGACCCATATGATGAAAGTTCAGCCGATGGGTGCAAAATGGCGTTCTGCCCCATTGATGATCGCATTGTGTACGAGTGGGTGCATAGAAGTTTCATCCCTACAGGAGGAAATGTCGGCGAGCCTAATGTTACCACGGTTATGACATTTTACTATGTCGTGAAGGAGGTTCCTATCAATTCCGGCTTTGCAATATGTAATTGGATGAGAACTTCGTGGGCTAACGAGCGACATAAGAAAAACCTACCCTACGGGAGCCTAATCACTAAGTTGCTCTTGAAATTGGACCAAAATTTCCGATTTGAAGATGATCCCACCCCTTGCAAGCCATACGACTACCACTACATTGAAAACCATAGGCCGAAATGGACTTTGGCCGATGGAAAATGGATTGTGGCGCCTCCACAACAAAAGGCTAAGCGGGCATCAAGAAGTAAGTCATCTTCACCTCCTTATTCACAATTTATGCTACTTTTTATCATAGTTTAATTCAAATATGAATTTTCATTTTTTAGGTAGGGAGGTACCCGATGGAGAGCCTTCACCGCATGTTGCCAACATGAAAGCTATGTACGCTGGCATGAAATCTAAGGTGCTCACATTGATTGGCGTTAGGAAGGACGCTTACGAGGCAAGGAAGGAGTTGAGAGCCCTCAAGCGTCCAGAAGGATTTTCCACAAGTGGGGACGCCTCACAGGGACATGGTGGCGGTGATCATCACACCGACTATGACATGGAGCCTTGATTTAGTTTAATTTGTTTTGAATTTTTAGTTAAGAATTGATTTGCCTTGTCGAATATTATTACATTTTAACTGTATTTCAGTAACGTTTGAATGCTACGGAAATTGATCAAATGTTTGTGCATTTACAATTCTTACAAGTGTTTGCAGTATCAATTTTATATAACTACTGATTAGTGAGTGCGCGCTAGTTTTCGCCTAAAAATAACACTTCCGGTTACATTTACGAAATCGGAATTCTAGCCGGATAGGTCAAAAACAATTACTAAACCGGATGACAACCAGGGAACCCGTCTGGAAGTTGAATAAAATGCCTTGCCAAAACAAAAAACTTCCGGGTAACTTGTTTCCGAACTCGGAAAGTTAGCCGGATAGGCTTGTTCTACATTTGCTAATCCGGATGGTTAGCCGGAAGTAGGTAAACCCTAATTTAACACTATCCGGGTAATGTTTCAGATACCGTAAAACTGCCCGGATAGGTTAAAATTGAGATTCGTCGACTTTCTTTTATTCTATTGGATAGATCAAACAAAGGTGCAACCAAATGTTTACATGAATTACATATTCAAACTAAGTTCGGACTAGTTGTATTATGAATAACTGATAACACAAAAAGATCAACGACTAACGCCTCAACTTAGTCTTCGGCTTAACTTTGAAAATCAACTTCCTCTTCCGTTCTTTTCCTTTGCTGTCTATCACTATGCGTTCGGCGTGATCGGATCTTGCGCGATATATTGACATGTTTTCCTCTGTTTCCTCCATATTAATCGCGTCTTTCTTCGTTGGCACAAAAATGTGAGCAGCTCGTTTGTCATACTCCTCGAATAGCTCATCACCACACACCATTTGTTTCCCATCAAGAACAATCTCGTAGTGCCGATCAGAAGGATCCTGAACATAGTAAACTTGGTCACCTTCGCCAGCAAGTATGAACGCATCCGACTTTGATCCCACTTTCTTCCTATCAACCAATTGAAACCCTAAAGGATCGATCTTAGTTCCTGTCTTTTGATCAACCCACTGACACTTGAATACAACCACCTTCAATGCCACATAGTTTAACTCCCAGATCTGAACAATGGTACCGAAATACCTATCAAATGAGTAGGATCCTTCTGGATTTTTCTTCCGTGACACAGCGATTGATTCGGAAAATGTAGTCACACCGCTATTCTGCGAAACACCTTTAGCATCGCTCTGTTTGGTCCTGTACGAGTAACCATTCACATCATAGCCGCTGTAGCTGATGACCGTCGTAAGCGGCCGTCTGGATAGCCATTTCACGTCCTCGGGATGGTCACCAATCTCTACCGTGTCCCTTAACCACTCACAAAAGGTTCTAATATGTTCATCATGTAGTTGGAAAGGCTTTAGGGTTGGGTATAGACTTCTCAATTCCTCCATATGAATGTCAACGTAAGGGCGAACCGATTCATGGTTTCGCATCACATACAGATGAGCAGCCTGCAAATCGACCGCTGGCGGGTTATGCAGCGTGCCTCTAGTTCCATGCCCGTTGAAACAAAAATCATGCCTCGAGGTGGGTAGTCCAACCGTGTCAACCTCATCTAAGTAAGCCGTACAAAATTCAATCGCCTCCTCCGCGACATATCTAGATACAATGCTTGCGTCAGGCCTGTACCTATTCTGCGAAAAGAATTTAAATATGTTCATGTATCTCTCGAAAGGATACATCCACCGGAGGAACACCGGACCACACTCCTTGATCTCCCGCACAAGATGGACAATCAAATGCACCATTATATCAAAGAAAGAAGGGGGGAAATACATCTCCAATTGGCACAATACTTCAACCACCATTGTCTGCAGCTTATCTAGCTTACGACGGCTAACTGTTTTCTGGCAAATTCCCTTAAAAAATAAGCAGAGCTTGCTGATGCACATCCTAACGTGGCTTGGAAGAGAACCACGAATGGCAATTATGTTCAAGTCTTGCATCAAAGTGTGACAATCATGTGATTTTAACCCTATCAATTTTTGATCCTTAACATTGACACAGTTACCAATGTTTGAGGAAAAATTAGAGGGTACCTTCAAATCTTTCAGGCACTGCAAATATTTTGTCTTCTCAGCTGACGACATATTGTAGCAAGCTGGAGGCAAGAAAGTGTTCCCATCCTCGATTACAGGAGCCAGTTCCTTTCTAATACCCATTTTGTCCAAGTCTTTACGTGCTTGAAGTCCATCTTTGTTTTTTCCTGGAATATTCAGCAGCGTACCAAGCAAACTATCGCAGACATTCTTCTCAATGTGCATTACATCTAAACAATGTCTGACAGCCAAGTGCTTCCAATATTGTAAGTCAAAGAAAATGGATCGTTTCTTCCAAGGGCCGGGGATGGGCATCTTCCTACGGTTTTTCCCAAAATCATTTTCAATATCTTTGATTTTCTCGAATACCTCCTCGCCACTGATAGGAGGGGGGGCGGTGCATTCTCTTCCTTCCCATTAAACCAGTTCTTAGCCTTACGGAACTCGTGACTGCATGGTAAGAAACGACGATGTCCTTGATAAACAGTTTTTCTCCCGTGTTTTAATTGAGAGAAACTAGTATTCTCCTCACAAACAGGACAAGCTAGATGACCTTTGACTGAATAACCAGCTAGATTACCTAGTGCAGGGAAATCGTTCACAGTACAGAACAACATTCCTTTCAACTTAAACCATTCCTGCCGATATTCATCCCACGTCCAATTCTCTTCGAACCACAGTTTCTGAAGGTCGTCAACTAAAGGTTCTAGGAACACATCAATGTCATTACCAGGCTGCTTTGGCCCTGCTATCATCAACGACAACATAACATATTTCCTCTTCATGGTCAACCACGATGGTAGATTGTAAATAACAATCATCACAGGCCAAGAACTGTGTGTACTACTCAAATCTCCATACGGATTCATACCATCAGTGGATAAACCCAACCTTACATTCCGAGCTTCCTTCCCAAATTCAGGATACAATTCATCAATTTTCTTCCACTGATCACCATCTGAACAGTGTGCAATCACATCATCATCTTCAACCTTCTCTCTATCTGCATGCCATGTCAAGTTCTTAGCTTCTTCCTTGTTAGCAAACAACCTTTGAAGCCTAGGTATAATGGGGAGATACCACATGACCTTCGCGGGAACACGTTTGTTGGTTTCCTTAACAACATCTCCTCCCACATCCACTTTTTGTTTCACAGCTTTGTATCGTGACTCGCCACAAACGCTACAATTTTCCAATTTCATCTCATCTTCCCCTCTAAACAACATACAATCATTAGGACAAACATGAATTTTCTCAAGTTCCATACCCATTGGACATAGTACCCTCTTGGCAGCATATGCCCTATCAGGCAATAAATTATCAGTGGGAAGCAGCTGTCTAATCAACTCCAGCGCCTCTGTTAATGCCTTATCTGAAAGCCCATGCTTGGCTTTTAAATTCATCAACAATAAGGTCGCGCTTAAAATAGTGTGGATTGACCCCTCATACAAAGGGGTCTGCTTATCATTATACATCGCTTCAAGCGCCTCTGGTTTTCCAAAAAAATGCATGGCAACATCATCTACCAAGTCATCCAATTTATCGTCATAATTACCAACCATTTCGTTTTCTCCTACAACCTCCATTGGTTCATTAACAACAACAGTGCTACGTTCTTCCCCATGCCATACCCACGTGGTATAGGAATTTTGGAAACCCCTAACAATCAAATGTTCACGCAAACCTTCAACTCCTAAATACACATCGTTAGTGCAATCCTTACAAGGGCACCGCATGGCCGACTGATTTTCTACTCTTGCATTATCAGAAGCAACATCAATGAAATATTCAACCAGTCCCATATACTCTGGTGAGGTCCGACGATTCTCCCTAATAATCCTACTACGTTCCATAACACTTGTGTACCTATTTTCATAAATTTAAGCAAATATTAATGAATTCATTCATCTACATCGTGCTACTTGACAACATATCAAATACAATATGGTTTCATAAACACTAATAACTAGGAATCAACACGCAAGTTCATATATTATTCAAGGAAATTAGGGACACACATACATATTCATGCTTGAAATTAACAAACATCCGCCCATCAATACTAAATTTAGCGGGAGATTACCTCATCGCGGCCTAGGATTCAGCGAGCCCAAATATTAGGAGATTCTCTGCGTCCTTCAACCCAAAACAAAGATGGAATAGAGTAGATAGAACAAAAGGATCCGTTTCTCGTTTTATAAGATTCTGTTTTAGCTCATCCGGTTACGTTTCCGAGTTCGTAAATATTGCCCGGCCATTTTTCCCTCTATCCGGACAAGTTTACGGTACCGTAAACTTACCCGGACGACTTTTTGACTTGACTCCACCGACATCAGAACTTTGCCCCGTCGACTTGACCGTCAAAGTCAAGCCGGTCAACGGGGAAAGTTCCGGCTAGCCATTTCCGGTGTCGGAAATGTAGGCTGGTCGGCGGTTAAACACAACCGCCGACCAAAAATGGCAGTTACATGGCGGTTGCATCACAACCGCCGTGTAACAAGCCATCCGGCTAGACAATGAACATTTACGAACTCGTAAATGTAGAAGGACGGCGGTTTCCTTATTTTCCCGCGGAACCGCCGTCCTCCGGCGCCGTTTTCCGGCAGTTTTCTACTAGTGTTAATTTCAATTTTAATTAAGAATCGGTCTCGATCAAAATACTTATTCAAAAATTATAGCCTCAATTTTATTAAATCTTTTAACTATGAATATACGTATGTAACAACGTAAGTACCATTTATTAGATTCCGCTAAAGAATTTTTTCGAATTTTAGATTCGCTTATTACGAATTCCACTTATTATGGTTTAGGACTTTTATAGAATTTTAGATTCCGCCATTATTTTATTGTAATTGCTTTTTAAATTTTTATAATATGATATTGTTATAAAATGAAGTATGAAATGCTCATGTGAAAATGTGAAAAAGTAAAAGTGTGAAAATGCAAAGTCAAGCCATATAAGCTATATGCATAGCCCTAAAATGTTGAAATTGGAGTCTAGGTAATTTGACAATTTGTTACCTTTCATCACTATAAATAGAAGTGATGTTTGGGAGAAAGAACACACCAATTCTAAGCCAACACTTTGAGCTATAGAACTCTCCCTTCTTTCTCCCTTTGTTAGCATACAAAAGTGATAGCTAGAAAGTTAGCATAAAGGCACTATAAAGATAGCATTGTAATCCCCCCAAATACATTTAGTGATATTTCGGATCTCTCCGACCGTGGACGTAGGTCATTTGACTGAACCACGTAAATTCTTGTGTTCTTGCCTTAAATTTCACAACACGTTATTAGTACGATCGCTCTACATCTTCACCATGTAAGTTCAAGAACACCAGAATAGTATGTCATACTTTAAAAATGATATATACACCACATTGCTATATACAGGAGAGCTTTGCCACCTTATAGCATTTGTGATGTGATTAAATTATTTTTACATAACGTCATATTTCTATATACAGGAGAGTTTTGCCACCTTATAGAAATGTGATGTGATATACTGAATTAAATTTCTTGATTAACATCTAACAAGTATTTAATTACTAAATACTTGTATCTCTGTGATGATTACTTAATACTTGTATATCTGTGATATATGTATTTGACTATCTGTGTAATTAATTAAAATTACATAAATGATTTACATTAATAACAGATATATTTTCAGAGATAACTAACAGCTTGAAACGACTCTATTTTCAACTGTAATAAACAACCTGAAACGGCTATATTTTCAGTGATGATATAACGGTTATAAAATGACTATAAACGGCTATATTTTCTCTATGAATACGAGTTTCATCCAACAATACTAAATCACATTTTCTCTCCAATTTCATCTTTCTTACTCTCAAATTTTGCCGAGAAAATGGTTGTATTGTTTGCGCTTGCTCTTGTGATAATTTTTGTATTACATGCCCTTGTTCATACCGTAAATAGTATGCCAGAAGAGTTTACGCATAATTATACGATACTTGTAATTCTGTACTTTGTTTTGATGTTGGTGATCCTTATGGATCTTGTAATCTTGAGTTATCGATTCTAATATATTATTTCATTTTCTCCTTTATTTAGTTATCACCATGGCAAACCTCGTGAAACTTCATTTTGCTCCTCTTGAAATCAGTGGGGATAATTACACCCCATGGACAGTTGATGTCGAATCACATTTGCAGTCGCTAGACCTTCTGGATACTCTCCAGGAAGGGAACGATTCGACCAGTGTTAAAGGCGAAAGCCTTAATATTCATTTGTAGATATCTTGATGTGAGTCTAAAGAATGAATACCTCACTGTCAAAGATCCACACAAGTTGTGGAAGAATTTAAAGGACATGTATGACCATCAGAAGTACATATTGTTTCCTACATACATTGCTGAATGGGCGTGCTTAAAGTACCAAGACTATTCAAATGTCACCGAATACAATTCAGCAATGTATAGGATTACAACTCACTTGAGCTATTGCGATCAGGCTAAAACTGATGAGGAAATGATAGAAAAAACCCTTTCTACTTTCCATGCATCAAGTATTACTTTGCAACAACAATATCGCATGCAAAAGTTTGAGAAGTACTCTGATTTGGTTACCACTCTCCTCGTTGCTGAAAAGCACAATGAGTTGTTGATGAAGAATCATGATGCCCGCCCGACCGGCTCTAAAGCGTTTCCTGAAGCAAACGTTATTACCTCTGAGGAACCTGAAAGTTATAACTCCTTTCAGGGTCGAGGCCGTGGTCGTGGAAAAGGCCGTGGTCAAGGCAGAGGTGGTTACAACCTGTCCAACAAGTCTGCTAATTTCAAAAAGCAGCAGCAAGAGAAGAGCCATGAAAATGCCCATAAAAAGGGTAAAGATGTAAACTCCTCAAAGGACTCTGGAACCTGTTGTTTCGGATTTGGGTAAAAAGGGCACTGGTCAAGAGTCTGCCGCACTCCTGAACACATATGCAAACTCTACAAAGAGTCCCTGAAAGTGAAGGGAAAGGAGACTAATTACCTTGACCAGGATTCTACCCATCTTGAGGCATCTGACTTCACTGATGAATATGGTGATTTCTCTGAACAAACCGATGGTGGAAACTAAAAAGGATTTCTAAAACTTTTTGGGAATGAAGCTAGATGGTCTGATATTTACTTGTTTTCTGAAATACGTATTTTCCCATTTGAAGTGTGTTTTTGTATGTTTTTCCTTCTGAAGTAATGAATTGACCATGTTTTCTTATCAAGATTTGTTTTTCTTGTCATAGTTAAACTTTGAATATGGATAAGGCTAATCCTGGAGCTAGCCAAAGGATTAAAATTGAAGATATTTGCATACTTGATAGTGGAACAGCGCACACTATATTGAAAGATAAAAGTTTCTTCTCAAAAGTGAAACCAGCTAATACCATTGTGAATACAATCGCAGGTCCTGTAGATCTGATTGAAGGGATTGGCGAGGCAAATTTGGTATTACCAAATGGTACAAAGCTTACAATTAAGAATGCCTTATTTTCGCCAAAATCTAAAAGAAACATGTTAAGTTTCAAAGATATATATTCTCATGGTTTTGATACTCAGTCTGAAATTGAAGGAAACATGAAATATATGTATCTCACAATGATGAAATCTGGAAAGAAATGTATGCTTGAAAAACTGCCAATGCTCCCAACGGGTTTGCATTACACACACATAAATGCAGTTGAATCAAATAATGTAATGATGAAGCCTTCAATGTTTACCATATGGCATGACAGGTGGGTCATCCTGGTACAACTATGATACGAAGAATCATTGAAGGAACAAATAGACATCCTTTGAAGGACCAGAAGATCCCTCATGGAAATGTTTTCCATTGTAAAGCTTGTTCTCTTGGAAAATTAATCATAAGGCCTTCACCGGCAAATGTTGAAACAGAATCACCCATGTTTCTTGAACGTATTCAAGGTGATATATGTGGACCGATTCATCCACCATGTGGACCATTTCGATACTTCATGGTATTGATAGATGCCTCCAGTAAATGGTCACGTGTATGGCATTTGCAAAATTACTCGCCCAGTTAATTAAACTGCAAGCTCAATTCCCTGATCATGTAATCAAAAAGATCAGACTTGATAATGCCGGTGAATTCACATCCCAGACATTTAATGATTATTGTATGTCCATTGGGATTGATGTTGAACATCCTGTTGCACATGTGCATACACAGAATGGTTTGGCTGAATCATTGATTAAACGCCTCCAACTTATTGCTAGGCCATTAATAATGAGAACAATGCTTCCCTCTTCAGTATGGAGACATACAATATTACATGCTGCGGCATTAATTCGCATCAGGCCGAGTGCATATCATAAATACTCCCCACACCAACTTGCACTTGGACAAGAACCAAATATATCTCATTTGAAGATTTTTGGTTGCGCTGTTTATGTGCCTATTGCACCACCCCAAAGAACAAAGATGGGGCCACAAAGAAGACTTGGAATATATATAGGCTTTGAAAGCGCATCTATTATTAAATATCTTGAACCTCAAACTGGGAATGTTTGCACAGCTCGGTTTGCTGATTGCCAATTTGATGAGGAAAGATTCCCAGTATTAGGGGGAGAAAGAAAACAAATAGAAAAGGAAATTACTTGGCCTGTACCAACATTATTGCATCTTGATCCTTACACAAAAGAATGTGACGGAAAGGTTCAACGTATTTTGCATTTGCAAGAAATAGCAAATAGACTCCCTGATGCATTTACAGACATAAAAAGGGTAACTAAATCTTATATAGCAGCTGAAAATGCTCCTGCCCAAATTGTAGTCCCAAAAGGACAAGTTGAAAACAACGTTATTCATGAAGCCACCACACGCCTGAAGCGTGGAAGACCTCCTGGTTCAAAGGATAAAAATCCAAGAAAGAGAAAAGGGGTAGAAAACCCAGATAACTCTAAAATGGAGGATCGTGTTCCTGAAGAAATACGTAACGAGGAAAATCGAGAAATTTCGATTAATTATGCCCAAACAGGTATAAGGTGGAACAGAAATGAGGAAATCGATGATGCATTTTCTTACAATTTGGCATGCGATGTCATAGAAGAAAATGGGGATCCTGAACCTCGGTCAGTCACCGAGTGTAAAAAGAGGTATGATTGGGCTGAATGGAAAAAAGGCCATAGATGCTGAATTGTACTCGCTTAATAAACGCGAAATATTTGGGCCTATCGTACTCACACCTGAAGATGTGAAACATGTTGGATACAAATGGGTATTTTTACGAAAACGGAATGAGAAAAATGAGATTGTAAGATACAAGGCTCGACTTGTTGTACAAGGCTTTTCTCAAAGACCAGGAATTGATTTTGAGGAAACATATTCCCCTGTCATGGATGGAATTACGTTCCGCTACCTGATTAGTCTAGCGGTCCATGAGAAACTTAATATGCATTTAATGGATGTTGTTACTGCATATTTATACGGATCACTTGATACCGATATTTACATGAAAATCCCTGAAGGATTCAAAATGCCTGAAGCATCAAGTTAAAATTCCAGAGAAAGACATTCAATATAATTACAAAGGTCTTTATATGGATTAAAGCAATCCGGACGCATGTGGTATAACCGACTAAGCGAATATTTGCTACAGAAAGAGTATGTCAATGACCCTCTTTGTCCATGTGTATTCATTAAGAAAACAACATCCGGATGTGTAACTATTGTTGTTTATGTTGATGATTTTAATATCACCGGGACCAATAAGGAGATCTCAGAAGTAATCTCTTACTTAAAGAAAGAGTTTGAGATGAAAGATCTAGGGGAAACTAAGTATTGTCTCGGCTTGCAGATCGAGCATTTGCCAAGTGGGATACTTGTGCATCAATCAAATTATACGAGGAAAATCTTAAAGAGATTTAACATGGATAAATCAAATCCATTGAGTACCCCAATGGTGGTAAGATCCCTTATTAAAGAAAAGGACCCATTTCGTCCATGCGAGGAATCTGAAGAGATTCTTGGTCCTTTTTCAGTGCTTCTGGACCAATTGGAGCTCTTATGTATCTCGCTAATTGTACTTGGATGTTTAGTAGAAGTACCATATTTCAGTGCAATTGGAGCTCTTATGTATCTCGCTAATTGTACTCGACCGGATATATCATTTGCTGTAAATTTATTAGCGAGATTTAGTTCATCTCCTACTAAAAGGCACTGGAATGGTGTTAAACATGTGTTTCGTTACCTTCAAGGAACGATTGATTTAGGATTATTTTATTCTAACAATACGAAACCAAATTTGATTGGTTATGCAGATGCTGGCTATAAGTCAGACCCTCATAAAGGAAGATCTCAAAATGGCTATGTATTTACATGTGGAGGAACCACGATTTCCTGGCGTTCTCAGAAGCAATTGCTTTGTCACAGTATCATCAAACCATGCTGAAGTTATTGCTTTACATGAAGCAAGTCGAGAATCTGTATGGTTAAAGTCCATGACAGATCATAGCAGAACCGCGAGTGGTCTTTTGAAGAAAGATGATCCCATCACAGTTTATGAAGATAATGCAGCATGTCTTAAGCAAATGAATGAAGGATATGTCAAGAGCGACAGAACAAAGCATATCCCTCCACAGTTCTTTGAATTTACCCAACAACTGAAAAGGAACAATATTATAGATCTCCAGTATGTTCGTTCTTGCGATAACTCAGCTGATCTCTTCACAAAGTCTCTCCCCACTTCAGTATTCAGAAAACATGTTTATAACATCGGTATGCGAAGGCTACAAGGTTTATAAGGCAGTGTCAAGATGCGGGGGAGCTACACATTTTTGAGCTAGGTGAATACACGGGTATGAGCATTCCAAGGGGGAGTGTTATAAAATGAAGTATGAAATGCTCATGTGAAATTTGAAAAAGTGAAAGTGTGACAATGCAAAGTCAAGTCATACGAGCTATATGCATAGCCCTAAAATGTTGAAATTGGAGGCTAGGTAATTTGACAATTTGTTACCTTTCATCACTATAAATAGAAGTGATGTTTGGGAGAAAGAACACACCAATTCTAAGCCTACACTTTGAGCTATAGAATTCTCCCTTCTTTCTCCCTTTGTTAGCATACAAAAGTGACAGCTATAAAGTTAGCATAAATGCACTATAAAGATAGAATTGTAATCCCCCCTCAAATACATTTAGTGATATTTCGGATCTCTCCGACCGTGGACGTAGATCATTTGACTGAACCACGTAAATTCTTGTGTTCTTGCCTTAAATTTCACAACAAATATTGATTTATTAAGTTATTTTAGTTTAATTTATATTTTACTTAGTGATTTATTTTGTACTTATACAAGCTTATATCATAGGTTAGTTTTTTTAACCGTCAATTATTTAAAAACAATTTAATTAATTCACTGGTTAAAAATTTTCAAGGCGTGAGGATGCGAGGATTTCAAACCGGAGCTTGGATTTATGTAAATTAAATGAATAAATTAAGTTCGTAATTAATCATATTTAGTCAGAATAATCCAAATAAATAACCGCGCATCGCGCGGTACATCCAAGCTAGTTTTAAGTAAATACTTTTTCACTACCTTTTTACTATCAATGATATTATTTTTTAACTTATGAAAATAATATTGAAAGAATGTAATTCACCGTAACTAGTGTGTCTGTATTATCTGAAATATTTAGGATTACAAGAATACGAATACAATTTATCTAGACTAGTTTAAATATGGTACATAAATATATACAAATCAATCACAATTATTCTAATGATAATTGTGATATTCTATCACTCCCCTTCAAGCGAAGCGTCGGATGAGAAGCCACGCAAAGCTTGGACCGAAATAGTGTGAAGAGAGGACCAGGGAGACCTTTGGTGAATATGTCAGCAATCTGTAAGGAAGTAGAGACATGACTAACACGAAACTTGCCAGAAGCCACCAACTCTCGAACAAAGTGGTAGTCAATGTTGCTTAGCCCGTTTGCGAGCAACGAGGTTTTGAGCAAGGAAAATAGCACTACTGTTGTCACAAAACAGTAAGGGTGAATACTTCAAAGGAACACGAAGCTCCTTGAGAAGATTGCACAACCAAACAAGCTCGGCCGCAGTGTTGTCCATAGCACGATACTCAGATTCGCAGCTGGATCGGGAAACAATTGGCTGTTTCATAGCACTCCAAGAGACAAGATTACCACCAAGTTAAATGGCATAACCATAGGTAGAACGTCGAGTTTCAACACAGCGAGCCCAATCAGCATCTGAGTACCCTAACACTGAAAGTGAGCTGGAAGACGGTCGAAAGAAAAGTCCATGATGAAGAGTACCACGAACATAGCGAAGAATACGAGGGACCGCCTGATAATGATCGTCACGAGGTGAATGAAGGAACTGGCTAACAGAATTGACTGCATAGGCTAGATCAGGCCTAGTAATGGTCAAATACTACAAGGCTCCAACAAGCGAACGATATAGCTTGGGATTCGAAAACTCTGGACTAGAGGAAATGAGGAGTTGTGTACCAGGAACAAAAGGCGTAGAGACAGGCGCCGTGTCAGTCATGCCAGCGCGCTGAAGAATCTCCATGGCATACTTAGCCTGTCCAAGAAACAACCCCAAAGAAGAGCTAGAGACCTATAATCCCAGAAAGTAATGAAGAGAGCCAAGATCCTTAACAGCAAACTCATGATCAGTGCGAGCGACAAACTTCCGAATAAGAAGAGGATCATTTCCAGTGAGAATGATGTCATCCACATAGACCAAAAGATATAACACCTTTGAGCTACACATAAAGATGAACATGGAAGTGTCAGACGAACAACACCGTAAACCTAAACGAGTCAGATAAGAACTGAAACGTTGAAACCAGGCACGAGTAGCATACATAATCTGGATGACAAGGATCAGTGTATCCAGATGGTTGTTCCATGTAAACCAGGGAGTTAAGATGACCATTAAGAAAGGCATTCTTAACATCAAGCTGATGAAGGGGCCAACCAAAAGTGGTGGCAAGAGACAAAATGATCTGCACGATGGAAGCTTTGACGACGGGGCTAAATGTGTGAGTGAAGTCAAAGCCAGGAACTTGAGAGTATCCCTGAGCAACCAAACGAGCCTTATAATGATCAATATTGTCATTCGGTTGATGCTTGAGCCGATAAACCCATTTGGAACCAACAATATAAACTCCGGAAGGACGAGGGACAAGTTCCCAAGTACGTTGCTGACGTAGTGCATGCATTTCTTCATCCATAGCAGCCACCCAGCGAGGATCCTTAAGGGCAGAACGAAAACCCCGAGGTTCAGTTTCAGCCAAAAGTGCCGCAAGAAAACCAGTGACAACATAATCAGAGTAATCCTTAGCAGTGAGACTGCCTGTCTGAGAACGAGTTGTCATGCGATGGCGAGGCGGCGGTGGCGGTGGTGGTGGCGGTGGCGGTGGCAGTGGAGGTGAGGATGGTGAATGAACCGGAGATGGTTCTGGAGAAGGGATGAGAGCCGATAAAGTACCCGAAGCGGGTAAACGTGATGATCCGGAGTCAGGTGATTGTGGGGATGCTACCATAGCCTGAACTGGGGAAGGCGGATCTGGCACTATCAAGGCCGGAGCATCATCGTAATCCGAGTCAATAAATGTAGAAACATCCAAGGATTCAGAGGGCACGGAGGATTGGCGTTCCAGTGGTGGAAACGAGTTCTCATCAAAACGAGTATGGCGTGTAAGATACACCTTTTTAGTAATCGGGTCCAAACACCAAAAACCTCTGTACTTAGAGTTGTAACCAAGAAAAACGCAAGGTGTACTGCGAGGAGCCAGCTTGTGCTGAGAGAACGGCCGAATATAGGGATACACCAGACATCCAAATGGATGAAAATTGGAGTAGTCTGGATGACGACCATTAACCAGATAAAACGGCGAGACATTGTTCAGAACAGGCGTTGGAAGCCTATTTATGGTGTAGGTAGCAGTGGCAAATGCGGCATCCCAATAAGACGCTGGCAGACCAGAGTGATGAAGCATAGACAGTCCCATTTCTGTCACATGATGATGCTTTCGTTCAGCTCATCCATTCTGCTCGGGAGTAGACGGGCAAGAAATCTGATGAAAGATACCCCTAGCCGCGAAGTGAGAGCGCAACCGTGCATTTGTAAACTCAGTGCCACCATCGTTTTGAAAAACCTTAATAGTGCGGGAGGACTGATTCTCCACAAAGTTCTGAAACTGTAGGAAAGTCTTTACGAAATCTGATTTTCGCTTCAGTGGATAATACTAAGGGAATCACGAATGGTCATCGATAAAAATGGCATAATAAGAATAACCACTGACAGATAAGACTGGTGCAGGTCCCCACAAATCACGGTGAACTAAATCAAGTATGGACTGCGCTCGCTTCGGATTGTCCACGAAAGAAAGCCCTTTTCCCTTTGCTTTTTCACACGCTGAGCAAAGAGAAGACTTTGGCGACAAAGAGGTGACCTTGACAAGATTCAGTTTATTCAATAAAGAAATGACTAAATGAGAAGTATGACCCAGTCTAGCATGCCAAATATCAAAAGAAGCTGTATTTTTATTTGATCGAACGTAAGCGACAAAGCACCGCTCCGTTCAAGCACATAAAGACCATGATGACATCGACCCTGGCCTAAAATTTCCTTGTTTGACCATTTTTGAATCACAAACGAAAACTCATCAAAAGAAACTACAGCTTTTAAATCCTTTGTGAGCTTGCTAATCGAAAGCAAGTTTTCGTAACATCGTTAACCACCAGAACATCCGATAATAATAAATTACGAGAAAACTGATGACGACCAATATGTGTAATGGAAACATCACGACCATTAGCGAGAGAGACAGAACGTTTACCATTTAATGGAGCAACACGATCAAGCCAAGAAGATGCGGAGGTCATGTGGTTTGTAGCACCAGAATCCATATACTAGCTAGAAGTCTTGTCCTTCAAAGAAGCAGAAGACAAAAAAACATCGGCAACATTCGCCGATATAGGCGGACTTGAGCAAGTCCGAGCGGTATGTCCAAACTCATCGCAAAATTGACACCTTGGGTTCCATCGTTTCCGGTGAGCCAAAAGAGTCGGGCTAGGCGGCGGTGACAGCGGCGCGTGTAACACACACGCCGGAGAGGTGTTGTTTGTAGGCGGCGCGTGTAATTCACGCGCCAAGGGAGCTGGAGCATGTTGGGCCGGCGCGTGTTCCACACGCGCCAGGTAAGGTGACTGGAGGCGGGAGGGCGCGTGTGGAACACGCGCCTTTTGAGTTACCTGCTGAACATCGGGCGCGTGCAACATACGCGCTAGAGGAAGGTCCCGCGCGTGTTGTTCATGCGCTTGTGACGTCGGATGTGCTGCTGTGGGTGTGTGGTACACACGCGCTGCGGGAGTGAGAGGCCCAGGTGTCGGCGCGTGGTACACAAGCGCCGGGCGTGAAGCCACCTGGGCTGGAGGCGCGTGATGCACACGCGCCTGAGCTGACGTTGGCCGGTTCATGATTTTTTTTTCAAACAACCACGAGAGAGATCATGGATAACGGGAACGTCGACACACCAACTGAGCAGCGGAAAGGTGGAAGAAACACCAAAACGAAAGCACCACAATCAAAAGTTCGAAGAAGCACCGAAATTGATTGGGATTTATCTATCAAATTTGGATTTTTCACGGATTTACAGGTTATTGGATCGAATAGGCTGATACCATGAAAGAATGTAATTCACCGTAACTGGTGTGTCTGTACTATCTGAAATATATAGGATTACAAGAATACAAATACAATGTATCTAGACTAGTCTAAATGTGGTACATAAATATATACAAATCAATCACAATTATTCTGATGATAATTGTGATATTCTATCAAATACTAATAGAGCTAATGAAGAGCAAGTCTATCTATGGTTTTAAACTAAATATGGATGCCTCCTAGAATGGATTTGTGGGAGAGATTGGCATTGTTCTGATAGACGAAAATGGCATTTTCTTTTTATCTTTGTTCAATCCTTATGCACCTCAACAAGCTGCATCTACTCCTCTTGGATCTGAAATAAAAGTTATTGCTACACATTACTTTTTTGGACTCCACTATTACAACCTCAGTTTCACAATAGAATCTGATTCTCTTAATGGCATATTCATGATACTCAACCACATCACTGGCCACTGAAAATTATTCAAAATTGTGTGATGAGGGACACATCACCATGCACTCAGAAGATAATCCATACACACGGACAGGGAAACTATGCAGCTGACTTTATGATCAAATCTAGGTATTAAATCTAGGTAGGCTATTCCGGCTAGGTTGTATCTTGATTAGAGAAATAGTCAGTTTAGCTATTCTTGCCGGCTATCGACAAAGTAAGAAGAAATTGGATTGGGTGTGCTATTCTCAAAGGTCTATAACTGATTGGTTTATACAACTTAATAAATTACTGAGCCAGTGATCGAATGAATTGTTAATGTGGATTTACCCGTAACCGGATTGCATTGTTTGAGTGTCTTCGTGTTCTTTGCATCGTTTATTTTAATTGTTATTTGCATTCTTAGTTTAGTGTAATTTAGTTCTTAGATAGTTAAAACAAACTCTTTCAAATATAAAGGTGGTTTCTAACCAAAAGCTGCATCTTTAGAATTAAGAATCTTACTACACTGTTCCTCGTGGGATCGACCCTGCTTACTCTATACTTGAATTTAAACCTAATTGTTTGCAGGTTTATTTGGTAGAAAAACGACCTATCAAATTGGCGCCGCTGTCGGGGAATAGTTGTTAGTTGCTTTCTTTTTCTATTGATTTTGTTACTTTAGTGTGCAGGAGATACTGATCTGATTAGCTGTTATTTGCAACAAGAATACAGCAAGAAAGTGTTGAAAGTCAGATACGTAGCGGAGAACACTTTTCTGGAATTTGAGACTCGCCCGCTAGGCCATACAGGCGACCCATCTGATTTCAATTTTCGAAATTGGGTGCCATGTCGGGTTATTGGAATCAATACAGAGAACCTCCACCGCCATGCTGTGATTATTGCAGAAATTATGGTCATTGGAGTTATGAATGCAACTTAGCTCCTCGATATTCAGCTGCACCGTTTAATGATTATGAACCTTGGAGTAGACCACAGTTCAATTGTGAACCGTACAATTCAGGGTGTAATTATGAAGAATATCAAGGACAATATTATGACCATGAGTTTGACCCTCAACAACCTGCATCGAATGAAATTCAAGACATGTTTGGTGCGATGATGGGTATGATGCGAGAGATGAACCAAAAATTGGATAGGATGGCAGAAGGAATGAAAAACTGGGAGGAAGAACGAAAAGAACAAGAACGAAAAGAGCAAGAAGAGCGGAGACGAAAAGAGCTTGAGAGGTGGCAGGAAGAACATCAAAAGCACCATGATAATATAAATAAAAATTTGGCTTCCATTAGAGCTTACCTTGATGAATGTAGAGAACGCCAAGATGAACTGTCTTCGCAAGCTTTGGATGATGATGATGTATATTCCCAATCAATCGAGCAGAATAGCTGTGAAGAATCCGTATATGACCAGGAGTACACAAGTAATTCAACCCACGAATCTTTGCTTGAGTCTATTGCTGATCAGGAAAAAGATGGAGACATGAGCGAAGTGGGTGGAGTTCATGAGCAGACTTTTATAGATCCTCCTGAGCCTACGTATACGTTATTGGACTACATTCTTGAATTTGATAATTCTGAGATTGATGAAGATGAGTCATTCGTTCAAAAGCAAGTGGATGTTGATTCCGCTCTCCAAGTTATAGAGCACGTGGTGGAAAGCAATACTGGTGACTTCGATGGGCATGAGATGATCATAAATGAAGTAAAAGAGGATGTCAACTACTTTTCTGTGGAGAAAATAACCATCACACCTCTGAATGGCTGCTTGAATGAAGTGAACGAACCTACAATTGTAGCATCTGATGTGCAACCTTTGAACTTATGGCATGAGGATGTTGAAAACCCTTCATTAAAGGGTTGGGACTTACCCGTGGATGGTGATTCGTTAGGGCATCACAGGGTTCTTGAAAATTCAGCTGGTTTATCTTCCCATGGTTTGGAGTTTTGGAAGTTTTATCACTTGCCTATTAAGTTAGAGCAACAAAGTGATTGGTTTGAAAAAAGCATAAGAATGCAAGAGTTCAAGTGTGGGGAGAATATGAGATCTCATCTTGTGGATTTTGGTGATGTTCGAAAAGATGTTTGCGGAAAGATGTTAAAACTGCACCCCATACAGGCGGGGTGCAGTTTGCGGAAAATTGCTGAAACTGAGAAATTTTGCTGCTCCTTGTAACCAGGTTCTTTATAATCCATGTTTTAATGTTTTCATCTGCCTGTATTAAGTGTGCTTGCTTGTTTTGTTTGGTTGAATGGTTTTTTATACAAGCATGCTTATATTTTTGCACTTTTATTTGTTTGAGGACAAACAAGATTTTTAAGTGTGGGGAGGATGTTATTGTGATTTTTCTTTGATGCTTTAATTTCTGAAATTTTTGAAATATTTTAAAAATATTTGAGAAGAAAACACAATATGGTTTGATTTTTGGTGAGTGAGACTTTTTCTATAAACTTAATTGAGCTGATTTTGCTATGGAACATGGGTCAATGGTAAGATTGAATGTATTCCTCCTTGTGAAAGAAATCATGTAGTACTTGTATATATTCTGAAACGATGAAAGTGCAATAATAAGTCATTTGATTTAACCTAGTATATTGTGAGGATTTGAGCCCAAGAAAATGAAAAAGCCAAGAAAGAAAAATATAGGCATTATATAAAATAGCTCTTTGTCTTTCCGAGTGATCACATGTTGGTATATTTTTACTTGGTTTGTATGTCATGATTCAAAACCGCTAAATGATATTTGAGCATGTAGGCAATTAGGAATAAAGCCCCACAGCTTTTACATATATTTTCCCACCTTATATCGATTATATCGACACCCCTAGTGAACCCTGTTGAAGCCTGACTGTTTCTTTGTTATAAACCCATTATATATTTAAACCCATAGCCTTAGCCTTTACCCTTCTAATATTGTGCAAGTATTTATTCTCTTTCGATGTGCATGATGAGATGTTATTTTAGTGCTGTGAAATTTTGAATTTGCTGCTGCCCAGAAAAAAAAAAAAAATTAAATATCCGACAGGACTGGAACCAGTGATATCTGACAGGACTGAAACGGTGAGGTTCTATGGAAAATGAATAAAAAAAATGAAACTAGATATCTGGGAGGACTGAAACCAGTGAGGTGTAAAAGCTAAACATCTGGCAGGACTTACCGGTGAGGTTTCTGAAAAAGAAAAAGGGCAGCAAGCATAGTTGTTGTTGTGTGAGTAACATCTAAGATTTGTTTCTTTATTTGTACAACAACTTGTTCATACTTGTAGTAATCTCAATGCTGCATTTTTATTGAGTATGAGCACCAGCACTAGCACAAGAATTGGATTAATAAATTATAAAATAATTGGGCCTTCAAATAAATCTTCATTGTCTTCTCCATGTAGCCCAGTTAAGCCCAATTTATTAAGACCACGACTGCAACAATTTAGCCCAATACTGATATCTTCAAGAACGTATAGCTGATTAGTGATCGACATGTCGAAGCACAACTTAGCCGCCCGTAGAAAAAACCATTAATAGAATTATATCTTCAACTCGCAGGCGTCTTCTTCTTCCCAGAGTAATGGAATTGACGATCCATTATCCGTTGGAGCACACTACCTCATTAAAAAAACCTTTCGGAAAAAAGAGTGTAGTGTCTAGCTCCTCGCCATGGCTCCAAGTGCTTGATTTTGCATCTTTTTCAGCGCTTTTCCATTTGATTGTATTTCACCATTTTTCTTATAATTCCTGCACCAGAAACACTTTCGTGCACATCAAATGGCAAAAGAGAGATATAAAATCATATAATTAGATGCATAAAATACGCCTGATCAATTTGCATTGCAGAAAGGGAATTTATATTTCTCCTCCTGGTCTGATTTCCCACCTGAAGCAAGAGCTATTTTACACTTGGACAAAGATCAGCTACCTTCTATCATATGAGATATCTCTCTGATATTTTCTCAAGATCTCTACACCAGTCTTAGCCGTCTCATCATACTCTGAAAGAAGATGCTACCCACTACTATCCACTGCTACAGGGCAGGAGATCCTTTATGCATTCACTCCATATCAGATCACTATTATTCTTTTGCTCTTCCATACCTTATCCTTATCTTATACTCTGGTGCCGCCCTGTGTTTTGATTTGCCGATTCATTAATACGCTCTTATAGTTGAAATAAAGATTATGGTACTGTGGATTTAGCACGTTTCGCAATCTAATGAACAAGATCTAATAATAACTTTCATTGTAACAGTTAGGTTTTTTTATAGCATAATCATGCTATGTGGGACTTTGTCCTGCTGTAAAACTATTTCTTATGGCCTCATTTTGGTTCGGAAAGCCAATCTAATTTCCTCACTCTAGTAGTGGTTTAAAATGTTTTTTTAAAACAAAAAGAAGAGCAAAAATCATCCTGGCTATAAATTCAGCATATTCCATTCTTCTTGCAACAAGAAGGAAGTAGTAGTTAGCTGTCGCATTCCTTTCTTTCTTTCTTTAAAATTGTAGACATGTTATTGTTTCTTCCTTTTGTTTATGTAGGAAAACGTCCACTTCAATTTCAAGTACAAAGAAATTTCCTAACATTAACCATTAAGTAATCCAACTCAGATAAGCACAAGAAAAGTAATCCAGTTTCTTTCCATATAAATTGCTCTTTTTTGAGTCTTGCTGGCAGGTATTGCAGTTTGGATACATCGCCATCAAGAACTCTTATGTACAAATTATTCTTTCATTCATCATAGTTTATTATACCACATAAATGGTGTACTAAGTATATTGTATAGCCCTGTTTCCTCAAATGACTGGTGAGCCTCAGATCAGAGCATTAGTTGGCTTTTGATTCGACATCTTGCAGCCCGCAAACCATGTTTGCAGGCACCGCCACATCCATCATTTTCGGGTACGACAATTTCAAATCTACCATGAACAAAATAAAAACATATTAGTATTACTACTCTTGCCTATGGCGTCAAGAAATAACAAGAAGAAGTTCCAATATGGTACTTACTTTCCATGATGCTTTTGAATCCCTCCTGCAAAAATAATGTAAGGAAGCGCTTTAGAAAGGCGTAAACATATTGACCTCACTTGCTTCTACCTTCTAAGTAATAACTGCGATGAGTGGAAATTTGGGAACTAACCTCGTCTTTTGTCAACCTAGGATTGTACATCATCTCCTCTCCCACGGTACTGACCTGGAGAATATGATAAAAATAATGCAAGTTTGGCACTATCTGATCAAAGAACACGGGATTTGTAGCTTTCTTACCGTAAATCCCTTGTAGTCATGAGCAGGATATAATAAGGTGTCTTTGGGTAGTGTGAAAATCTGCATAGTAACATAGATAAAAAATATTTCAGATTGTTTTACAGCATTCCAAAGATGATAAACATATTTAAGTGATTGCTTGCCTGGGAATGTACAGACTTGTATAACCGCTCTGAGCTTCCGCCCTATCATGAAATGCATCGAGTATGATCAACAACTCGTAGAAAACACGAGTCTTAGTAATTTAAAGAGAACTTCTTAAGCTTGACTTTCACTCTAGCAATTAGTCGTCGTAAGAGAAAAACCAACTCATTTACAAAAACACGAACACTTGGGTAAGACCGTCTACCATGAGAATTTCTATTTGCATGAATTTTCTATACTATTTTACAACAAAAATGGAAAAACCAAAAGAAATTAATTACAAAAAAACTGCAGTGGTTAATCCAATAGTTCGTGAAATAACTGTACCTGAAAATCAGTCCTTCCACATCCACGGATTAATAGAGCATCGCCAGTGAAGGCCATTCGTGGCTGAGGCTGGTCAGGTCCATCTCCAGTAACATATGTAACACAACCCAATGTATGACCAGGCGTTGAACGAACCTGCAATCCACAACTCATTCATTCAGTTAGGGCAGAATGATTCAATCTTTCCTTTCATTACAATAGAAGTCAGCACAGAACATCAAAAGGCAATATATATTCACAGATTGCATCATAGCAATCTAATCATACATTCACCGATGAACACAGTTGCTATTAAGTAATAGGGAGCCATTCAAGCTTCAACAAAAGAGCGTATGGTTCGCAGCATATTTCTTAACAACTTCATCAATTTACGAGTACAATGCTAAAGCGCTCTTCCTACCTCAAGAAACAGATCACCAAACTGAATTTTGTCTCCATGTTCAATTTGAAGGTCAGCTTGTGCATTGCTTGCTTTGGATATGATTGATTTCACCCCCGGAACCTTGCTCTACAAAACAAGGTCAAGTGGAAAAGGCATGAAACGCTGGTAGAATTAACTCCATCAAGGTAAAAAGATAAAATTAGCTCTTAACTCACTTTCCTGAACTGTCAAACACAGAATCTGCAAAAAAATTAAATTAATAAGACGCCTCACCTTGAGTAATCCAGATCCAGTAACATGATCAGCATGCACATGAGTGTTTATGGCATAGATAAGCTTCAAGCCGAGTTCTTTAACCAGTGAAAGATCCCTATCCACTGTTTTATCCACCGGATCAACCAGCTACACACATAACCAATTATATTAGCAAAACCTAAGATTCTTAATCATACATTGTAGTATGAATCTTAGAAACTGAGAACAATGTAACATCACACACACACACAGATACACTGAAACCATGAAGATACAATCAACTAAGTCCCTCCGCTAACACATCAACATCAACAACTAAGCCATTTACCAAGCTAGGTGGGGTCGGTTATGGGACTACATATATCAAACAAAAGACCAATCCAAGGCCTCATCGCAAAATCAATGGAAAGGAACAAGCTTGCACCAGAATACACCATCAAAACATCACTAAGAATTTCAGACAAGCCATAAAAAGTTCACCTTTAACCAAAGAAAAATAGAGCACTAGCATTACCAGGGCGGGTTTCTCAGGGTGAGAGGCATCAGCAAGGAGGTAAGTATAAGTGGAGGATTCCTTCTCAAAAAGCTGCCGGAAAATAAGCTTCGGACCGGACCCGGAAGCGGTGGAGTACGAACCCATCTGGGAACTAACTGTGGCGAGTAAAGTTGGAGGAAGAAGAGGATTCTTGGTGGCAAACGGCAACTTGGGAAATGCAGAGGAGCGCAAGAATCGACAGCTGATCATTCTTGTTGAGGGAGAGAGGATGGGTAGTTATAATTGATACGGGTTCTTGCTGTCCTCGTCGATACCAACTTTGGGTGACGACGATTTTTGAATTCTTAATACGGCCAACATTGTATAATTGACATGATAATGTTTGATACGTTACATTGGAGTTTGAGACGGATCAGACACACGAAAAAAAGGTGGAAGAGGATATGGCTCGGCTTCTTGTATATAAATCTGAGCCGATGAATTTGGAATTTGAGGAATTGGGAATCGGTAAATGATACGACGTCGGTTTTTGTGCTTATTTAGCCCTAGGAGGTTGTTTTTGAGTGATCAAGTTCATTTGTTTAATTTTCTCTTGATCTACAATCACTAGGCCCGAAGAGCGTAAATGAGTCGAGTGTGTTCAAATTCAATTAATTAAATATTTTTTGAGCTCGAGTTTGAGTTCGAGATCTTTCGAACTAGAAAAAATAGAGCTCAAACTTAATTCATCAATTTTTTATAAGTTCGAGTCCGACTCACGAGTTCAATAAATTCGAGCTCCAACTAGAAATCAGAGCGGCTCGTTAAACTCAAAAAGTTCAATTTCCAACCCAACTTAACTTAATAAATTTTAATAAATATTATAATTACCAAGTTAAAATATACCAAAACATATGAATATAAAGAAACTTAATTGAGTTTTTTTTTGAAGTAAAGAAACTTAATTGAGTTTTAGTTAGGTCTAAATATTTTTTATCTATAAAATTCCCTGATAATAATAATATATTTAATTAATTAACAGAATTAGCTCAATAAGTTTGTCGATTCTATCGTGATAAAATTTACAAGATCGCACTCACTCGTTACACATTTAAACTATTGAGTTCGAGATCGATTTCGACCTTGCTTAACCCGAAGTCGAACTCGAGTTTTGGCCGAATTTATTGAGATTTGCTCACGAACGGTTCAACTCATTTACACCCTAGACATGCATGTGCTTCATTTCAGATCGAATCCAACATGCCGAAAATGTCTCGAAACAACTTCTATTATATTATGATGTATGGAGGAAAATTCTTGGAGCTTCAGCTGCAACTGGGTTTAAAGGAAACACAAGAAATGGTTGATTTTGCAGCAAAGCACAATGTAACAGCAGATGTTGAGGTTATTCCTATGAGTTACACATTAACGAAGCCATGGAACGTTTGGAAAAGGGAGATGCTCGTTATCGATTCGTGATTGATCGTTTCTTCCCCATTTTCTCTGTGATTTCTGGCAATGCGAATGAAATAAATTTGCTGAAGAACATATAAATTCAATATCAAAGGCAAAAGAAAAGTGAATATGCTTCACAGAAAATCAGAAATATTCCTTTGTGCCAATAACATCAAGAACACATGACATAGTACTTAACATTAGTCTTCAAGGGGATTGAGAAGAGTTCCAATGAAGAGAACCAATCCAGACCCTTTCTCTTTGATGATGAACAAGAAAGGATGATCCGCCACAAACGTCTTGCGTGGCTTTGGCATTGAGGAGCCAAACATCATTCCCGTCACAACGGTGACAGCAGCTGCTTCAGTGCCCTCCTCATCCACCTCGATGAACGCTTTCTGATACACATTCAGATCAAATTGCTCGTGCTCCACATTCTGCAGCATCTTCGCCAGTTTTATCACTTTCCCTTTTTCCAGGAAGGGAAATCCAATCTCCTTTTTGCTGTGTGCGCTTGAGAATTTGAATTTGGGAACCCTTAGATCGTCCAATTCAGTATACTCCAACCTGAAATCAAAGTCACCATTCATCTTCTCCAATACACTCTCCAGTCCATCTTTCTTGTGTGGAAGGATTATTTGCATGCAGAACTGCTTCCCGGTTGAACTCACTCCCCGCTCATATGGGATTTCAAGGACTTTGTAGTTAAAGAATGATCCGTACCCGTACCTTTTATAGGCAGTCATGAAAGGAACGTCGGGAATCTTGTCGCCATTGATGAGGTAGAAATCCCTCTTCTTAGTCAATGCCTTATCGAACTTGTTCTGCCAAAATCCTTTGAAATAGAGTGCATTCGTCAAGATCACTGCCATACGATCCCCACCACGCTTGGGTGCTTGTTCAAGTTGCCGACGCGAGAGAATGCTTTCGATAAGACCATTGGTTTGGGAATCAACCCATGAGTTAACATCATCCACCAATTCATCAACCTGTTCAACAAAGTCATACGAGGCTGTAGATTCCATTTTGAAAGTATCCTTGAGGCACTCCTTGTACTCAGGCTGAAACGAAAAATGTGTATCTATCCAGGCTGCATTCACGTAAGATATTGTCGGACAACCCTTGCCGGAGCTTTTGGTTACTTCCAAGGCTTTTCCGAACTTGGATTTGAGCTCATCAACACTCTCGCACCCCGCGAAGCTAAGCAATTCATTCAACGGCTGAGACATTCCGGCGCCCAGCATGGCAACGGCAGCGTCCAGTGATAGAGGTGAAACGACTGCATTTTCTGGGGCAGATTTTAGCTTCCTGAGCAGGATATTCAAGCTTAGGGAAAGGCAAGAATTCGCCTCGGTCCTCTTCGTTGAAGGGGTAGTTGTGAAGTTAAAACCAGTTCCAGCTTGGCCTAAGGGGTTGTTTGAGGAATTCTGTGGATTTGATGTTCCCTGAGACCAAAGAGAATTCGAAACAAAGGGGCTGACAGTATAGGGAAAAGATTGAAAACCTTTGTTTCGCCGCTGATAATCGCCCCATCTCAGCTCTTCATGGGAGGTCTTGTCCTTGTAAGCTTCCGTTGCTGATATTGACTGCAGCTTTCCATCCTCGTCTCCAACCAAACAACTCGAACTTGAAGCATTCTGTGTACCCAAACCACCAATATTCCATGTAGGGGTACTTTGAACACCAAAACCAGTAAAAGGAGTCGTATTTGATGACATAGGAACACCAAAACCAGTAAAAGGAGTATACCCAGACATAGGAGCACCAAAACCTGTAAAAGGAGTATACCCAAACATAGGAGCACCAAAACCAACAAAAGGAGTATACCCGAACATAGGAACACCAAATCCAATGAAAGGTGTATTCAGGTTCATATTTGATGGAGTACACCCAAACATAAGAACACCAAAACCAGTAAAAGGAGTCATATCTGGTGGAGTATACCCACACATAGGTGCACCAAAACCAGTAAAAGGAGTTATATCTGGTGGAGTATACCCAAACATAGGTGCACCAAAAGCAGTAAAAGGAGTATTCTGGCTCGAATCTGATGGAGTTGGTCCAAACACAGGAGCATTAAAACCAGTAAAAGGAGTATTCTGGCTCGTGTCGGATGGACTTGGCCTAAACAAAGGAGCACCACAACCACTAAAATGAGTATTTTGGCTCGTATTTGATGGAGTTGAACCATTGATAGGAACACCAAAACCATGAGTATTCTGGCTCATATTTGATGGAGTTGACCCATTGATAGGAACACCAAAACCAGTAGTGGAATTTGGTCCGAACACAGGTGAACTTGAGACACCAAAACCAGTAAAAGGAGCACCAAAACCATTGAAAGAAGCACCACTAGTAGAATCTAGGGCAGTTGACCCGAAAACACCAGCATTCTGATTACCAAACGAAGCAGAACCAGTCGTACTTAAGCCCCAGATAGGGGAACCTGAAACACCAAAGGGACCGGCCGCCGGAGACGATAAAAAGCCAAAACCCGGGGTAGATGATCCAAACGTCATTTCCGGAGAAGATGAACCTCCAAAAGCTGAAGCCATCGCCGAAGATGACGAACCGCCGAAAGCTGGTGCCGCCGACGAAGCACTGCCGCCAAAAGGAGATGTAGGTTTGACATGGTTACTGCCTGATCCAAACATGGTGACGGAGAAGGGGATGCGTAACAGGGAGATGGAGAGATGAATATCTTACGCCATCACTATTTATATAAGGAGTCGAGTCTGAAACCGAGCTGCGTTAAACCAAAGCTATCTCAGCTTAAAAACCACGCGACACGGTGCAGCTCTTCTTCCTAATTTATGTTTTTATTTATTTTAAGAACGGGATTTATATGATTTTTAATAATTTTGGGGTTCTTGAAATTTTTTTAATAATATCAAGAAAACATTTCCTCTATACATACAGGTTTTTCACTGAGATGCAATATTGAAAAACTATGCCTGCTTTGTAGAATTTCTTCTCTTGAAACTTGAAAGACATTAAAAAGTCATCCATATTTCTGCAAGACAGTAAAAGGTCAGTTAAAAAAGCTGGAAAAGGTACAAAGGATCTAGTGGAACTTGATGATGATCGATACCACTAATCCGAGGATCTGGCTTCATTTCAGACTGAAAAGCGAAAATAGCAGCACTACCTTTGTCATCTGCATCTCTTTCATTAACAACATGCATGCCACCAATCGTTCCAACAATCATCACAGTCATCTGCAACACTGAGTTTGCCATAAGTCTCAAATAGGCTAAACTAAAGGAGAAAAAACATAAGATGGCCATGAGAAAATTTTAGTGCATGAGTGATTACATCATTGCCTAAAAAATAAGACCATTAAGCAGAATCTAAATTACATAATAATGATGCAGGAAAAAAGCTATTGTTACTGACATGGAAGAAAATCACATAGGGAAGTTCACTGCAAAAAAGGAAGTAGCAGACAGCTCCCAATTTCATAAGAAAAAAAAACCTAATATGTTTCATCTACCTTCAAATGAAATTATCTAAGTAAGAAAGTAGGTTAATTAAATTTAGCAAAGTGAATGATTTTAGAGACTACACTAGATATTAAAAGACAGCTACTGAAAACAACATAAACCTGTAACTTAAAAGAAGAAGACTCCTGAAGAAAATGAACTAATAAAGACTCTACCATTTTTTCATCTCAGGTAGAGAAAATAAATACCATCAAAGAAATCTCTAAAGAAGTATTTCATCTTTTTATGTCAGGTCTCTATTATTATTGATGAATGAATAAGCTTACAAATCAGGATAAGCTGTGTTAATAATCACACTATGAATTCATTCCCGAGAAATGCAGTTGAATTCGGAACATGTGCAGAAAAGGATTTAACGAGAAAGTCTGCGCAGAAACAAAAGTTCAATTGACAACAGTCTTAAGTGCGAAATTTTCATTTGCCTTTTTTCTGCACTTGATTGATCATGTTTGTGTAAACCTAAACTTTGTTTTTTTTTTTAGTTTTATGCAATAATGAGTACTTTGATCACCAAATATGAAATCCTATGTAAATGCCACTGACTGTTCTACCAACTTTAAATTTCAAAGGAAATGAGAATGACATATTCTACCAACTTGAATAAGAAGTTACATTATTGTTAGCCCGAGAATATATGACTGTGTGCGTGTGTTTGCGCGCTCATGTGACACAAGTGAACTTTTATGAAGCAAAGTTTGAGGGGATACCTGATAGTGTATTTTCCATGCAGCCATCCAAGCCGTTGTTTACAGTTTTTAGTATCTAGGTTTAATCTCAACATTATGTTTCAATATACACGGCAAAGTATATTCTAGTTGAGCCAAATAAATTTACAAGACTGATGCAGAATCTGCAAATGTTTTCCGTGTAATTACTGATATTCGTTGCAGAAGAGTTAATCATCTCCGCATACTAATAGGCCTGCCGATTATTTGGCCAAAAGGAGCCTTGAACTGAACCTAACAGAAACATGTTTATTTAATCAAGCTCCTGAAATTCTAAAGGTAATAATTAGGCTGGACAGGTTGGGAACTGCAAACTGTTAGGACCTATTCTGATTAACCAATTTTTTCCTTGAAAAGATACTACTAGGTTTGCTAAATGTGCAGGTCAGTGAACACACAACAACCAGGCAACAGGAGCTACTGAAAATCATAGGCTTTTTGCCAGTGCTCACACTATCTGATGGAGAAGGATCTCAGTCACAACAAACTGTCTGCATCATTATATCACAGACTACTCCATTTCTGCTACAAGGAACAAGAATGCTCCACTACAGCCCTGTCCAAGCAGTTTCATATACTGTCCCTCACTGGAAATTTTGGTGTAAATGTATACTATGTTAATGGACTATATTCTCGTTTTTCATACCTTCGGGCGGCTAAGTTGTGCTTCGGTCTTTGTTGACTTGATCACTAAATTGCTCCTCTTTTGTGCTATGAAATCAGAATATTACATCTCCATTAACATGGTTTTAGAGAATAGGCATTTTTTTGTCCATTCTTACATTTTTTGGAAGTCTTTTAGGCTTTTGCGTAGCCTTGGGGTGCCAAATAAATCCCCACCGAGTGTGGTTTAAAATTTTAAAAAGAAATCTCCACATGCTTATAGTTTTTAGATTCTATAAATCACAATATTAAAGTCTGAAATTTCAGTCTCAGACTATTCAGTATTTTCTGAGAATAACATCATATAAGCACAACTAAATAAGAAAAATAAATTAAAATTTCCTGAAAATAATAAGAAAAATAAAATAGAAAACAAAAACAGATTTTATATCATTTTTGATAATTTTGAGGTTCATGACATGTTTTAATAATATCAAGAAAACATTCCCTATATAATTCAAAAAAAAAAAACCATTCCCTATATAAATACAGGCTTTTCAGTAAGATGCAATATTGAAAAACTATGCCTTCATAAAGCTCTTTGTAGAATTTCTTCTCTTGAAACTTGAAACACATTTAAAAGTCATTCATACTTCTGCTCCTTTATGCAAATAAAAGACAGTAAAAGGTCAAGTAAAAAACCACACAAGCTGGAAAAGGGAGAAAGGCTCATGATGATACCACTAATCCGAGGATCTCGCTTCATTTCAGACTGAAAAGCGAAAATAGCAGCAGTACCCGTGTCATCTCATCTGCATCTCTTCCATTAACAACATGCATTATATAGGTCAGAGTTCTGAACCTACAATCATTCCGACAATCATCACAGTCATTTGCAACATTGAGCACTGAATGCCATAATTAAGTCTCAAATAAGCTAAACTAGAGGAGAAAAAACATAAGATGGCCTTGAAAAAGTTTCAGTGCATGAGATATTACATAAAACAGAATCTGAATTACATTCTAAAAGATATAATGATGCAGGAAAAAAGCTATTGTTACTGACATTGAAGAAAATCACATAGTAAAGTTCACTGCAAAAAGGAAGTAGCAGACAGCTCCCAAATCCCAATAAGAATTAAAACCTAATATGTTTCATCTACCTTCAAGAAAGTAGATTGATTAAATTTAGCAAACTGAATCATTTTAGAGACTACACTAGATATAAAAAGACTGCTATATATGGCAAACAACATTTACCTGTAACTTATAAGAAATAGACTCTTAAAGAAAATGAACTAATAAAGACTCTACCATCTTTTCATCTCATTTAGAGAAAATAAATACCAATATACCATCATAGAAATTGCTAAGAAATATATCAACTTTTTAGGATCCAATCTTTTTATATGAGGTCTCTACTACTATTAATGAATAAGCTACAAATCAGGATAAGCCGTGTTAATAATCACACTATGAATTCATTCCCGAGTAATGCGCATTTGAAATCGGAACATGTGCAGAAAAGAATTTCGCGAGAAAGTCCGTAGAAACAAAAACTCAATTGACATTTTAAGTGTGAAATTTTCATTTGCCTTTATTCTGCACTTGTTTGATCATGTTTGTGTAAACCTAAACTTTGGCTTTTTTAGTTTTATGCAATAATGAGTACTTAAATTTCAATGGAAATGAGAATGACAAATTCTACCAACTTGAATAAGAAGTTACATTATTATTAGCCCCTCTACCCCTTAAAGCTAAGCACAAAGAGAACGAGAATATATGACTGTGTGCATGTGTGCGCGCGCTAATGTGACCCAACTTTTATGAAACAGTGTTTGAGTGAATACCTGATAGTGTATTGGAGCACACTGCAAGTTCTTTATATCTTCTCCTTGGAAGAAAATGGGAACAGTTGCTTAAAGCCACCAGAAGGAACCACCTCTGGTTCTTTCTTGCAGAAGCTTCAAACTAAGAAAAGTTTAGGAGAAAAATGCTTTCCAAAAGGAATAGCGATAGATGAAATAATACAAAATGAAAGAGTCGTAAAATGCTTTCCAAAAGACGCACCATTACATCAAGCTTAATGGCTTAATATATTTTCAAAAAGAGCAAGAATTTGATCACCACCATAATGCACCTATAACATACGGTTTGAGACAAGTCTGCCAATAAAAAAGAGAACCAAGTTCATTTTCACAGTTAAATCAGGCCGAACAATTGAAGGCAAACTGGTTGGGGGTCTAAATTCTGATCCTCACAACAAGAGCAACAACTATATAGATTGGAGGATGGTCTGAACTCAAAAAACTGCAGATTAGCCTTACAAACAACTCAGCAATATATCCCGAACCTTTGAAAGTGTGACACCATTTTCTCTCTACAACTATGCAGTCAAAACATTAACTTACTGTACTACCATAACCAGGGAGAAATGCCATAATGTAGCATCCTAAAAGGTTGTAACAGTAATAAGAAAGTCCAAACATTGAATGTTGTAGATGAATTCATCATCAAACAAACAAGAAAAGTTACATGTTGGTATACCCTTAAAACCCTAACTTCCAGTGACAACAGAGAAATAAACACATATGTAATAGTTATAAAGAAAATAAGGAGTAAAAATTGCAATACCACAATATTCAACTTGAATTCCAATCAGTAAAGCTTCAGTCTCGATCCGTAGTACTTGACCTTCCTGGCTTCCAATTCCACCAAAGACAATATAATTCATGACCAAATTTACCTGTTCAATTAATAGGATCAACTTTAATACTACTTTCAAGTTTCAAGAACTAAATGGAAAATAAATTTTAGAGAAAAATGACAAAATTAAGACGCATTCGCAGCTGCAGATTTGAGAAGGAGGGGAGGAGCAGGCATATTTTGGTGCCAAATTCCATCGGAAAATTGACAAGAAAATCAATCATGAACTGAATAAGGAATAAAAAAACATGGGACGGTATGCAATGAAATCACCGAGTATACAATGAATACAGAATCTATGTAAGAAGGATTATGCAGAAAAAGAAAGGAAGAATTACAGTTAGTACAACTTGGAGGGTGGATGTGGAAAGACAAAAGGCCAATAAAGAAACCTGATAGCTACAACCATACCATACCGACATTTCAGACTAATCTGAGCTTCATTTCAGACTAAAAAGTAAAAATAGCAGCAGTACCTGTGTCATCTCATCTGCATCTCTTTCATTAACAACATGCATGCCAGCCCTACATGATTTAGATCAGAGTTATGAACCTACAATCATTCCGACAATCATCACAGTCATTTGCAACATTGAATACTGAATGCCATAAGTCTCAAATAGGCTAAACTAAAGGAGAAAAAACAAAAGATGGCCATGAGAAAATTTTAGTGCATGAGTGATTACATCATCGCCTAAAAAAATAAGACCATAAAACAGAATCTAAATTACATTCTAAAAGATATAATGATGCAGGAAAAAAACTATTGTTACTGACATTCACGTAAGGAAGTTCACTGCAAAAAGCAAGTAGCAGACAACTCCCAAATTCCAATAAGAATTAAAACCTAATATGTTAGTAGATTAATTAAGTTTAGCAAAGTGAATCATTTTAGAGACTACAGTAGATATTAAAAGACTGCTATTCCAAACAACATTTACTTGTAACTTATAAGAAAAAGACTCCTAAAGAAAATGAACTAATAAAGACTCTACCATCTTTTCATCTCATTTAGAGAAATTAAATACCATAAAAAAATGCTAAAGAAGTATATCATTGTTTTAGGATCCAATCTTTTCATATGAGGTCTCTATTATTATTAATGAATAAGCTTACAAATCAGGATAAGCTGTGTTATTAATCACACTATGAATTCATTCCTGAGAAACGCATTTGAATTCGGAACATGTGCAGAAAAGGATATAACGAGAAAGTCCGTAGAAACAAAAATTCAATTGACCACAGTTTTAACTGTGAAATTTTCAGTTGAAAACTTAGGTTTTTTAGTTTATGCAGTAATTAGTACTTTAGATCATCAAATTTGAAATTCTATGGAAATGCCACTGACTGTTCTACCAACTTTAAATTTCAAAGGAAATGAGAATGACATATTCTATCAACTTGAATAAGAAGTTACATTATTATTAGCCCCTCTACCCCTTAGAGCTAAACACAAAAAGAACGAGAATATATGACTGTGTGCGTGTGGGCGCGCGCTTGTGTAACCCGACTTTTATGAAACAAAGTTTGAGTGGATACCTGGTAGTGTATTGGAGCACAGTACTGCAAGTTCGTTATATCTTCTCCTTGGAAGAAAATGGGAACACTTACTTATGGCCACCAGAAGGAACCGCCTCTGGTTCTTTCTTGCAGAAGCTTCAAACTAAGAAAAGTTTAGGAGACAAATGCATTCCAAAAGGAATAGCGATAGATGAAATATTAATATAAAATGAAAGAGTCGTAAAATGCTTTCCAAAAGACGCGGCATTACATCAAGATTAATGGCTAAATATATTTTCATAAAGAGCAAGAATTTGATCACCTATAACATACGGTTTGAGACAAGTCTGCGAATAAAAAAGCTGGAAATTATGGATCTATAGATCCCAAAAAACAGAATTAAGTTCATTTTCACAGTTCAATCAGGCCAAACAATTGAAGGCAAACTGGTTGGGGGTCTAAATTCTGATCCTCATAACAAGAGCAACAGCTGTACAGATTGGAGGATGGTCTGAGCTCAAAAACTACATATCAGCCTTACAAAAAACTCAGCAATATATCCCGAACCTTTGAAAGTGTGACGCCATTTTCTCTCTACAACTGCGCAGTCAAAACATTAACTAACTGTACTACCATAACCAGGGAGAAATGCCATAATGTAGCATCCTAAAAGGTTGTAACAGTAATAAGAAAGTCCAAACATTGAATGTTGTAGATGAATAAGTTAGTTATAATATGGTACTACAGGCCTATTGATCTGATGATATATAAATGGATCTGGAGTTTATGTTTCAATAAATTTACAGATGGAAGTATATTGTAGTTTAACCAAATATATTTACAAGATTGATGCAGAATTTGCATATGTTTTCCGTGTAAATACTGCATATTCGTTGCAGATTCAAATTTAATCATCTCCGCATGCTTATAGTTTTTCGATTCTATAAATCAATATAAAAGTCTGAAATTTCAATATCTGACTCATCAGTATTTTCTGAGAATGATATCAGATAAGCACAACTAAATAAGAAAAAGAAAAAAGAAAAAAAAAACAGATTTTATATCATTTTGTATAATTTTGTGGTTCTTGAAATTTGTAATAATATCAAGAAAACATTCCCTCTATACATACAGGCTTTTCACTAAGATTCAATATTGAAAAACTATGCCTGCATAAAGCTCTTAGTAGAATTTCTTCTCTTGAAACTTGAAAGACATTAACAAGTCATCCATATTTCTGCAAGACAGTAAAAGGTCAGTTACAAAACCACACAAAATCTGGAAAAAAGACAAAGGATCTAGTGGAACTTCATGATGATTGATACCACTAATCCGAGGACCCGGCTTCATTTCAGACTGAAAAGCGAAAATAGCAACATAAGCGAAAAGCGAAAGTACCTGTGTCATCTGCATCTCTTTCATTAACAACATGCATTCCAGCCCTAAATGATTTAGATCAGAGTTCTGAACCTACAATCATTCTGAAAATCATCACAGTAAATTGCAACATGGCGTACTGAATGCCATAAGTCTCAAATAGGCTAAACTAAAGGAGAAAAAACATAAGATGGCCATGAAAAAAGTTTAGTGCATGAGTGATTACATCATCGCCTAAAAAAAAATCATAAAACAGAATCTAAATTACACTATAATGATGCAGGAAAAAAGCTTTTGTTACTGACATTGAAGAAAATCACATGAGGAAGTTCACTGCAAAAAGGAAGTAGCAGACAGCTCCCAAATTCCAATAAGAATTAAAACCTAATATGTTTCACTAGATATTAAAAGACTGCTATGGCAAATAACATTTACTTGTAACTTATAAGAAAAAGGACTCCTAAAAAAAGGAACTAATACAGACTGTAACATCTTTTCATCTCATTTAGAGAAATTAAATACCATCAAAGAAATTGCTAAAGAAGTATATCATCATTTTAGGATCCAATCTTTTTATATGAGGTCTCTACTATTGTTAATGAACAAGCCTTACAAATCAGGACAAGCTGTGTTAATAATCACACTATGATTTCATTCCTGAGAAATGCATTTGAATTCGGAATATGTGCAGAAAAGGATTTCACAAGAAAGTCTGTAGAAACAAAAATTAATCCGAGGATCTCGCTTCAATTTAGACTGAAAAGAGAAAATATATAGCAGCAGTACCTGTGTCATCTGCATCTCTTTCTTTAACAACATGCATGCCAGCCCTAAAAGAGGATGCGCGCCTAAAAGATCATGAGCGCCTAAAAAAGCTATTGTTACTGACATTGAAGAAAATCACATGGGGAAGTTCACTGCAAAAAGGAAGTAGCAGACAACTCCAAAATTCCAAAAAGAATTAAAACCTAATATGTTAGTAGATTAATTGAATTTAGCAAAATGAATCATTTTAGAGACTACGCTAGATATTAAAAGACTGCTATTGCAAACAACATAAACTTGTAACTTATAAGAAAAATACTCCTAAAGAAAATGACCTAATAAAGACTCTACCATCTTTTCATCTCAGGTAGAGAAAATAAATACCATCAAAAAAATCTCTAAAGAAGTATATCATCTTTTTAGGATCCAATCTTTTTATATCAGGTCTCTATTATTATTAATGAATAAGCTTACAAATCAGGATAAGATTTGTTATAATAATCACACTATGAATTCATTTCCGAGAAATGCATTTGAATTCGGAACATGTGCAGAAAAAATTTCATGAAAAAGTCTGCAGAAACAAAAATTCAATTGACAACAGTCTGCACTTGTTTGATCAAGTTTGTGTAATGTAAACTTTGGTTTTTTTAGTTTTATGCAATAATGAGTACTTTAGATCACCAAATTTGAAATCCTATGGAAATGCCACTGACTGTTCTACCAACAAAAGAAATGAGAATGACATATTCTACCAACTCGAATAAGAAGTTACACTATTATTAGCCCCTATACGGGCTATACCCCTTAAATTAAGCTATACGAGAATATATGACTGTGTGCGTGTGTGCGCGAGCTTATGTGACCCAACTTTTATGAAACAAAGTTAGAGTGGATACCTGATAGTGTATTGGAGCACACTGCAAGTTCTTTATATCTTCTCCTTGGAAGAAAATGGGAACAGTTACTTATGGCCACCAGAAGGAACCGCCTTTGCTCCTTTCTTGCAGAAGCTTCAAACTAAGAAAAGTTTAGGGGACAAATGCTTTCCAAAAGGAAAAGCGATAGATGAAATAATATAAAATGAGAGAGTCGTAAAATGCTTTCCAAAAGACGCACCATTACATCAAGCTTAATGGCTGAATATATTTTCAAAAAGAGCAAGAATTTGATCACCTGTAACATACGGTTTGAGACAAGTCTGCAAATAAAAAAGCTGGAAATTATGGATCTATAGACCCCAAAAAACAGAACTAAGTTCATTTTCACAGTTCAATCAGGCCAAACAATTGAAGGCAAACTGGTTGGGGGTCTAAATTCTGATCCTCATAACAAGAGCAACAACTGTACAGATTGGAGGATGGTCTGAGCTCAAAAACTACATATTAGCCTTACAAAAAACTCAGCAATATATCCCGAACCTTTGAAAGTGTGACGCCATTTTCTCTCTACAACTACGCAGTCAAAACATTAACTAACTGTACTACCATAACCAGGGAGAAATGCCATAATGTAGCATCCTAAAAGGTTGTAACAGTAATAAGAAAGTCCAAACATTGAATGTTGCAGCTAGAATTCCAATCAGTAAAGCTTCAGTCTCGATCTGTAGTTGGTACTTTGATCTTCCTGGCTTCCAATTCCCCCATAGAGAATAATTCATTACCAAATTTACCTGTTCAAGTTTCAAGAACTACACGGAAAATAGATTTTAGAGAAAAATGACCAAAGACACATTCGCAGCTGCAGATTTGAGAAGGAATACATTAGATTATAATTGTGAATGTTCTTTCCCCTTTACTACATGCATTCCCTGCAAAACTGTGAGGAAAAAGAACGATAAAAATGTGAGGAAAAAGAAAGAAATAAAGAAGAAAGTTAGACTACGCTATCCAACCACTCTCACGCTATATAAACTAGGGCTTTCCATCCACTCTCACGCACAACCCACAGTCCACACCGATCCAACCGTCAAGTCACATAGAAAACTTATCTTTTAACCCAATAATGGATTGCAAATCCAATCTCGATAGCTTGATAATCGAGGACGATCCAAGATTAGGTGGATCTGCTACACCTTTGGGCGAGATCGAGGAACCAGTCATAGAGCCACCGCACGATCTCGGCGCCGGCACAAAAATGGAGGTTGAAATTCCTACACCAGCTGAAGAAATGACTGATCTTGGCGCAGGAAAATTCTCCTACACCTGCAATCTTTGTGGTAGAAAATTCAGATCAGGAAAATCGCTTGGTGGCCACATCAGCCGCTCTCACGTGCAGAAAGACAGGCGATCTTTGGGCGGCGATTTCCAGCAGGACGAGAGGTATGCGAAGGGGCAGCGGCGTGCTCGTCGAGTTGGGGATTTGGCTGATTATGTTGGTGGTGGCTGGAGCTCGACTGGCCGAAGAGGTCAAAAGTTCAATGTTAGACAGTTCGATTTTGCTGATTATTCCACCGAGGAGGAGAGAACCGAGGCAATTGATGGCGCATGGAACCTTGTTAAGCTAAGGCAGGATATTCGGTTAGTTGATTATCCCTTGGATGCTTCAGATATCTCATTTTATAATTCCCTAGAAACCCTAGCTGGAAGGATTGGGAATGGAACTCCTCTTGTGGATGAAGACTCTAAACAAATCCAGCTCAGAAAGGAAAAAAGTGCAACTGCGCAGAAGATTTACGAATTCGACCTTAATCAGGCTCCTCCCGAAGAAGATGTTTGATGGTGTGGTGTGTTCATGAGAGGAAGTTTAATTCATAATATTGTTATAAGTTTTTGGATAGTTCCTCCGTTTTCAGTTTTCAATTTAATTGTGAGATTATTGAAGCTTTCAGATCTGGTTTAGGCAATTGTTATAGAAAGCTTCATTGTTTTACCTGTCATATTATTATTATTATTAAGTTTATGTAAATTAAGGTTATTGGTAGAATTCGATCTGGAATGGAACACATGTATTTTCTGCTCAAACCAATGAAAGTGACTCCATAAACCTGCAAACTCTTTGGCAAAATAGAACTGAATCAACTCTCGGTGAAGGGCCGAAAACTGATCGGCGTGAGTTAACGGCGGTCAGTGCGATTTCTGTGGCGGTAATATTTTATTAATAGTCAGAGTTCCACCTAAGATTTGATTTTTCTGTCAAGAGTTTGGTGTACAGTGACGACAACATGAACAGATAGCATTTATCAATTTAGACTTTTTAAGCTCTCAAGTGTAGCAACTTATTAGAGAATATTTAGATTGATCATTATTCCCAGCCTGTCCCCTCTTCCCCAACAGCCGCCGCCACTGTCCCCTCTTCCCCGACAGCAGCCGCTACTGTCCCCTCTTCCCCGACAGGCGCCGCCACTGGGCCCAGACTGTCCTCTCTTCCCCGACAGCAGCCGCCACTGTCCCCTCTTCCCTGACAGCCGCCGCCACTGGGGCCCAGACTGTCCCCTCTTCCCCGACAGCCGCCGAAAGTGGGGCCCAGTCTGTCTCCTCTTCACCAACAGTCTTGGACCAGTCTACAGCTTTTGACCAGTCAACTTCTGAGTCCTCTTCCTCTTTGGCCATTATTCCTTCCCCACGTGTCCCTTCTTATTTCAGACAATCAGACAATTCTCAACATCCCATGACCACTCGTGCAGCCACCAATTCTCTTAAACCTAAAGCTCTAATTGTCACCAAATATCCTGTTAATCGTGACTCTTCTCACCCTGAACCGAAAACTTTTAAACAGGCTGTCAAACATCCTCATTGGCAACAGGCGATGCAGTTAGAGTATGATGCTTTAATGACTAATGGGACTTGGGACTTAGTTCCAAAGCCCTATACTTCTAATGTTGTTGGTTGTAAGTGGATTTTCAGGGTTAAAACGAAGGCTGATGGCTCTGTGGAACGTTACAAAGCACGGTTGGTGGCTAAGGGATTCAACCAAGAGGAAGGTGTAGACTACTTTGATACATTTAGTCCTGTTATCAAACCTACTACTATTCGTGTTGTTCTCAGTATTGCTGTCACTCGGCGCTGGACTCTTCGTCAGGTTGACATCAATAATGCTTTTCTGAATGGGGATCTTTCCGAGACTGTGTTCATGCAACAACCGCCAGGGTTTGTTTCTTCTTCACATCCGAACTATGTGTGCAGGTTGAAGAAGTCTCTGTATGGTCTCAAACAGGCTCCCCGAGCTTGGTTTCAGAAGCTCAGTCATGCTCTGCTCCAACACGGCTTCAAGCAGTGTGTTTCAGATACTTCTCTCTACATCAAGTCTCATGCTGGTCATGTCATTTATGTGCTGGTTTATGTTGATGATCTGATTATCACTGGTTCTCATTCCAAGTTCATTGATGAGTTCGTTCTCTATCTGAACTCAGTTTTCTCTCTGAAAGATCTTGGTCGTCTTAATTTTTTCCTTGGCATTGAAGTGCACCATCTTTCCTCAGGCTTACTTCTGTCTCAAAGGAAGTACATTTTGGATCTCTTGGATCGTAGCAACATGACTGGTGCTAAGCCAATTTCTTCTCCAGTTACTCCAGGCTCGCGACTCCAGACTTCCGGTGATCCTTATCCAGATCAGCATCTTTATCGCAGCATTGTTGGAGCTCTTCAGTATGCTACCATCACTCGCCCTGAAATCTCTTATGCTGTGAACCGTGTCTGTCAGTTCATGCACAAACCAACAACTGAACACTGGCTTGCTGTCAAACGCATTCTTCGCTATCTCAAAGGCACTATCACTGCTGGACTTTATTTCCGTCCGGCTTCGGATTCTCGCCTTGTTTGCTATACTGATGCTGGATGGATTTCAGATCCCGATGATTGTCGTTCTCAGCATGGGTTTTGCTTGTATTACGGTGGCAACTTGGTGAGTTGGGCGTCTAAGAAACAAGGTACTGTTGCTCGCTCCAGTACTGAAGCCGAATATCGTGCCATTGCGTTTGCTGCTGCTGAATTAATCTGGTTGCAACAGCTTCTCAAGGAAATGAACATTGCTCTTTCTGGCCCTCCGACAGTTCTTTGTGATAATCTAAGTGCAACTTTTCTCACAGCTAATCCTGTTCTTCATCACCGTTCGAAGCACATCAAACTAGATTTTCACTTTGTTCGTGAACAAGTCTGTGACGGTTCCCTTGTGGTTCGACATGTTAGCTCAGTTGATCAAGTTGCTGATGTTTTTACTAAAGCCGTTGGGACGTCTAGATTCAAAGACTTGCGTTCCAAGCTTCTTGTTCGTGCCCGAACATGAGCTTGCGGGAGGGTATTAGAGAATATTTAGATTGATCATTATTGGTTACTATTAATTGTATATGAGTTGTAGTATATTTTGTTTTAGTCATAGAATATTTGATTTCCCTGTATTATGGGAATTCCTTTTGTATTACTATTAGGACATCCTTGTATATAAATAGGAGTCTTGAGTTAATGAAAAATCAACCTTTGCAGTAATCTTTTCTCTGCAATATTTATACAACTGTACATGATACCTCAGCATGTAATAAAAGAGTCAAAAACTGTAATGAATTTTGTTACACCTGGAACTGGAAGTGTATTCATTTTCGTTACAGATTGAGTGCGCGACAAAACTTGTGTGACTAAGCATTTTATAAATAAATTACTCCTTTGGAAAAAAACGTAGCTACTATGCAGATCGATTTTGAAAAATAGATTTGTCAAACTCTCAATTAAATGGTTGAGTCACAATTAATGTTGATTAACAAACAACTTATTCGAGTAATTGCGAGTTGTGTTTTTCTCATTCTAGTAATTACGAGTTGTTGTTCTGCTGGTAGATGTGAAAATAATGGTTGGTCAGCACATCGAAATATATTAAAGCGGTCAAAATTATAGATAATGCTAAGGAATTTAGATTGCTTAGAAAAGAATTCATAGCCTAGTGTAAGAAGTTAATGACTTGCATGTATATCTATTCAAAAATTAGAACATTTCATTTGTAAATTTTTGTCATGTAATAGGAACTTTTTTTATGATTTTTTTTAGAGAATTGGTAAATTTAATTCATTGATAAATTTGAATAGTATTTTATAATAATGGAGAACGGTAGAAGATCGTGCGTAGGTCTTTCCGAAGAGACTAATAGCGAGAACGAGGATAACTGATGGTGCACTATCAGAAAGTTGAGACGATTTTTCACCGCTATTATTGAATTTCGCTGAAAAAAGGGCATAAAAGCGTTGAAGGGAACGAGTATCAGCGCTAAAAACTGTGCTGGTCAATGAATTTTGGAAGTTGACTGAGTGGATTTCACCGCTATTATTAAAGAGCGCTGAAATAGCCAGACGAGGGGATCAGTGTTTCAACGCCTTTAAAAATTTCGCTGAAATAATTGGTGACATGGCATTTTGACTGAAGTCAGCGTTAAATTGTGTGACAGACCCCACAGACGTTTCACCGTTTTATTCATGTAGCGTTGCAATGTTTGATGACTGTACCTGGGCTCAATTTTGAGCCCATTAATTCTGGGTTGTTGGCATGTTATTGGGTTGGGCTCTTTGTATTTGTCTGAATATTTTAAAGTTCATTGATTTGGTGGCCAAAAAGGCAGCAGCGAGTTGTTGCTTTCGACCTGAATGATAATAAATAAAATTTTGAATTTGTGACGTTGTGGGACCTGAATAATTTTGCTTCTCTATTGCAACGAAACAATAATAAAAGCGCTACTACATCTGCATTGAATGCACTCACCTACCACAGAGTGCAAAAAAAAAACAAAAAAGGAGTATACATAATCGATCGAACAGAGAGGTTTTCAGCAGCATTGAAGCCAGAGAAGGGGGTAGCTGAGATTGGTGGTTTTACAATGAATGAAGGTAATTCATTCTAATTTCTTCCAATCATTTTTCTTCCCTTAGTATGCCCATGTAACCCCATGTTGATTTAGTATATTTTTTTCTCGTGTCAAGAAATAAAGAATTTTGAATTCCTAATTAAGATTCATGATTTTTTCATTTTTGATTGTAGGTTGTGAAAGTGTTAATAAAGATTTAGAGTATCGACGTCGGGATGTTAGGGAGTCTAGACTTTCGACCGATGAGCAAGTTGCATTTGTAGACAATTTTATTGGCTATGCTTTTGGAAGGGAGGAAAATGTGCTATGTCCTTGTAGACGTTGTTTGAATCGAGAGAGGTTTAGAAGTAAGGAAGTGTTAAGATTGCATTTGATTATGAATGGTTTCGATCCCTCGTATGATGTGTGGACATTTCATGGTGAATTTCGGCCTAATTCTAGCAATGTAGGAGAAGTAGTTAAAGAGGAGGAGGAAAAGGAGAAATGTGGTTCCGATAATTATTTCGATAAGATGAGAAGTGATTTTGCCGAGGAACCGGAAATTCTTGCTAAGATGTTGGGTGAACAAGAGATACCTTTGTATGAGGGTTGCAAGGAAGGATATATGGTTATGTCTTGCTTAATGGAGGTGTTTAACATGAAGGCGGCTAGTGGTTGGAGCGATCTAAGTGTTAATCGATTGTTGGGATTTTTACACAATAAGTTGCCCGTAGGTAATTCCTTGCCTAGTAACCTCTATCGTGCCAAAAAAATGTTGTGTCCATATGAAATGGAATACGAAAAAATACATGCTTGTCCTAACGATTGCATCTTGTATAGAGGTAAGTACGAGAAGGAAACATCATGCCATGTTTGTAAGGCTAATAGGTACAAGAAAGCTAAAAATAGGAAAGGCGAAGAGATAGATGGTGGTGAGGATGACTCCAAAGTTCCTGCAAAATGCATTTGGTACCTACCAATTGTACCGCGGTTTCAAAGATTGTTTGGGAATGTGAAAGATGCAAAGAACATGACTTGGCATTGTAATAGGGAAAGACCATTTGATGATATGATTCGTCACCCTTTTGATGTGGATCAATGGAAGAAAATTGATAGGTTATATCCAGATTTTGGAAAAGGAGATAGGAATCTGAGGCTTGCATTAAGTACTGATGGAATGAGTCCATTTTCAATTATGTCGTCGAAGCACAGTACTTGGCTGGTAATGTTAGTCATTTACAATTTTCCTTCCTATTTATGCATGAAACGGAAGTATGTTATGATGCCTTTGCTTATTTCTGGGCCTAGACAACCAGGGAACGACATAGATGTATTTTTGGCACCCTTGATTGAAGATTTAAGAGAACTATGGATTCATGGAGTTGAGATGAAAGATGCCTATAGGGGGGATGTTTTTAATATGAAGGCCGTGTTATTGTGGAGTATTAGTAATTTTCCCGCATTAGGTAATCTGGGTGGTTATGTTGCTAAAGGTCACAAGGCATGCCCTGTTTGTGAGAAGGAGACTGAATACAAACAGTTAAAGTTTGGCAAGAAAGCAGTTTATATGGGGCATATAAGGTTTTTGAAACACAACCACCCTTACCGGGAAGATGTGGATGACTTGTTTGGAGGCAAAGAAGTTCGTGATCCACCAAGTATACTGACTGGGAGGATGATACACTTGAAAATGAAAAAGTTGACTGTAGTTTTTGGGAAGAAAGTGAGGAAGCCATCCAAGAATGAGAAGTCTCCTGGGAAGAAAAGATCGATTTTTTTGAACTATTGCCGTACTGGGAGGTTCATGAAGTTCGCCATTGTTTAGATGTAATGCACATAGAGAAAAATGTGTGCGACAGTCTAGTTGGTACATTATTGAATATTGCATCAAAGACAAAGGACAACTTGAATGCTAGGAAGGATTTGGTGGATTTAGGGTTAAGGTTAGAGTTAGCTCCAGAAGAAAAGGGAAACAGGATATACTTGCCTCCTGGACCGTGCAATCTGTCTAAGGCCGAAAAACAGTCTGTTTGTGATAGTTTGATGTCGATGAAAGTTCCAATTGGTTATTCGTCCAACATTAGTAGATGTGTGAAGGCAGATTTGAAACTTTCTGGATTAAAGTCACACGATTGTCATGTTTTGATGCAACAATTACTGCCAGTTGCAATTCGTGGTGTTTTGGATGTTCAGGTTAGAATTTGCATCACTAGATTGTGCTTTTTTTTCCATACAATATGTCGTAAGTCTATTAGCAGGCAGTTGTTGGAATCGATTGAAGTGGAAGCCTTTGAGATTTTGGCTACACTAGAGTTGTATTTTCCACCAAATTTCTTTGACATAATGGTGCATTTGATTGGTCATTTGGTGAGAGAAATAAGAATATGTGGTCCAGTTGGAATGCATTGGATGTATCCCTTTGAGCGACAGATGGGTGGATTGAAGGGTTATAACAAATGCAGTAGTCGGCCAGACGCTAGTATAGTGGAGAGCTATGTGACTGAGGAAGTTATTGAGTATTGTACTAGTTTCTTTGAAAAGGGGATGGAGTTTGGTGTTCCTCAAAACAGACATGTTGGTAGGAAAATGGGAAGTCCTCGAGGTCCAAGCCGATGCAAGCGACCTACAGATAGTGAATTGGAACGTGCTCACCATTACATTCTTAGGAACTCTAGTGAAACTGTGTCCTATGTTGATGAGCACTTGAATTATCTGGCTACTTTGTATCCTGGAAGGGGTGGCACTTACATTCAAGCTACGCATACAGAGAAATTTGTAGAATGGTTTGAAGGTCGGTGTAATGTCGATGGAATTGATGAAAATCTAAGTTCCTTTGCTAGGAAACCGAATTCTGTTGTTAGGTCCTATTCAGGATATGACATTAATGGATACTGTTATACCACTGAACGTAGGGACAGTAGAACTACGACACAAAGTAGTGGTGTGTACAATGAGTCAGAGCAGATTACCAAGAAAGGTCCTAGTATTGAATCATTTTATGGGGTGATTGATCAAATTTGGGAACTTGACTATAGTGCCTTCAAGTGTGTTGTGTTCAAATGTAAGTGGGTTTCAAACAAGGGCGGCGTTGACTTGGATGACCCCATGGGTTTTACACGTGTCGATCTGAGAAATGAAGGCTATCAGGATGATTGTTTCATTTTAGCGGCTCAAGCGTGACAAGTATTCTATGTGGAGGATCCTAGTGATAAGAAGTGGTCGATTGTGTTACAAGGGAAGAAGTACTTCTTTGAGGAAGAGATTGATTGCGAAGTTGTGAACGACAAGTTAGAATTTCCAACTGCATTTCCAGGTCACTGTAAGAAGACGGAAATGAGTATAATCAAAAGAGGGCACGATGATGGATTGTGGGTTGATGCCAAGGGGAATTTGATTGAAGATAATTCCCCTAGAAAAAAGAATAAGTCCTAGATTGTTTTCTCATCTACAGTTTGCGTTCATTAGCACATTTTATTTGTAATTTGAAGTTGTATATTTTTAATTACACTGAATTATTCATTAGCATTCATACTAGTTGTTGACAGTATTAGAGCAACAACGGGCTGCTGCTCCGTAATAGTCGTTGCATTTGAAAACAGGGGGCGCTGCAACGCGAAGTTGCCTACAGTTATAGAGCAGCCACTAACTGCTGTTCTGGGCTAATCACCCAAAAACCAACTTCTAGTAACCGCAGCAACGCACTGCTGCTATTCAGAAACTTTCAGAAAATTTAAAAGCTAAGAAAAACAAATTTCTGGAAGACTAATCATACTTTTCATTCAAAACAGAAACTAGAAACATCATTTTCATACAAAGAAGATCAAACCAAGAAACAACAAAAGCCAAGATCTCATAAACTAAAGATCAAACTAATTCATAAGCATTACAATGAACAAAAGGCTGGTCTAAACCGCTCAGGCATGCTGTTCTTCAGGTGAATTTGGAGCAGTTGCAGTGAATACTTCCTTCTCCTCGCGGCCTGGATACGGTCCTACAGCAAGGACACTGTCAGGGAATGCATGTGTGAGTAACTTTGCTGTGTGTTCACTCATTAGCATCAAGTACTGAATTTCTTTCTCCATCTTGTCGACCCGATGAGCTAAATCTGAATCAGTTGATGTTGTTGCTTGACCCGCTGGCCTCCTGTGGAAATGTTGCACCGTGATAACTGTCATGGGTGGCTTCCATTAGTCGTCCATCCTATCCTCACAACCCGCCTTGTGACATATACCAATAACAAGCGAATGGAACCCCAAGCAACCGCCCAAGGCTGTCATAGCGTTGTAAATAAGCTGTCCAACATTTATAGGAATTTTATTCTTCAACGCATACAGTATCCTAATACGTTCCCAGTTGACATCCGAGTTGACAGTCACCGGGCTAATACGTGAAGCGACAAAACTATACCACATATTCATAACCACAGTCAAGTGCTTCTTCTCGATACTACCCCATTTTTCATGTGGTAATATATCATCCATTGAGATCTCATGTCTAGTTATATCTCTAACTACCTCTTTCCACTTCCCAACTAATTTCCCTATTTTCACATCAACCGTAGTCTGACTCTCTAGCTCATCATATTCTCCATACATTCTAGCATCAGTGTTCAAATGATAGTAGGCATTTATTACTTTTGGAGAAATATTTACTTGCTTTCCCCGGCAGAGGACATGTCCCTTTTCCCTTATACACCCAAGGTTTGCAAAGAACTCATTGGCCATGGTGATATTTGCATCTTGGGGAGACTCACAGAAAGCCTCCCACCCGTGGTTTCGTATGTATTCGCGGAAAGGCGGCTCATTTTCGATTCTCCTCTCTTTTATTACCGTCTTCCGTTGGAGAACCCTGTAGCGACTCCTGGCTTCGTTCGATATGAAATCGAGGGAGTCAGTGTTTATGGTTCCAGCATTGGGACTGGTGGCTATGCTTCCAGCCGTTGGTGTTGACTTGGTGGCAGCTTTACCAGCTTTGGCAGAGGATGCAGGCACCGTTATTTTCTTCGATGTTTTCTGTTTTTTAGGAGGTCCCATCCTGTTCAAAAACAATGTGTGAGTAACATCCATATAAGCCTCAAAGCAATAAACAGCAATCACAGAGGCGGGTCACTTTTATTCCATCAAATTCATCCATCAAATTGTTTCCATCCACTGTAACTATGATCTATAACTATGAGTCAGCAACAGAATATATATAGATATGGTTTCCATCCACTGTTACTATGACTCAGCAAAACACAATAATCCTAAGGTTTCCTAAGACTATGACTAAGAAAAGCTACATCCGAAGGTTTCCATTCACAATAACTATGAATCAACAGCACATGAACCAATATGAATGCATTATATCCAAATATTTGTAGAATAGACAAACCACAGCTATCAAAAATCAAAGAAAAAATATAATTGACAAACCCTAAATTGGATTACCTGCGTAGTTGAATCACGTAATCCGCTTCACCTTCAATACAGTTTGGCTATGGGTAAATCACTGTCCAACATGTTGATATCATATCACGGCTTTGGTGGTTTGATTTCAGCTTCAGTACGGTTTGGTGGGGTGGGGATTTCTGTCGGGTAAAAATTGGGGAGAAAAAGTTTGGGGATGAGATTGGGTGCCTGATTGCAATAGATTATTTTTTTATTTGTTGTGGACCTTCGGGTCTAATGATCAATGGACTGATATGTTATTTGGTATGGGCTGAAAACATAAGCCCGTTGGACTGATGCAGTCTTGTTAACCTTATACACGTGTCACAGGAAGAATTAGACACGTCGCAGGGGTAAAATAGTCAAATTTTAATCTAAACCCTAATTATGCTAGTTATTAGTATCAAAAAATAATTTTTATTACAATATATTGAGTTCCATAATGTTCCTCATGCAATTCATCAAGAATTATTTATTTCGGGTAGATTAATTAGGTATGTGTAGTACAAAGCGATAGAGTTCGAGATACGTTCACTACAAGTTCTATTCATACTTATACTTACTTCCATGGACTTAGGTGTGAGATTTATTGGAAAGTCATGACTAAAATTTTCAAAAGTCATATATTGTATGTTACATATGTACTCCACAATACGTGTCACCCGTGCATTGTGATTGACGTGAGCGGTAACTAGAAATGCATCAGTTATGATAGTAGTCAATGTAAAACCGTCGCTGTGACCTCATTGTGTTACCAATTGACTATAATTTAAGGACAATTCATATAAAATGTCCACATTCATGATGATCTACATCGAACACACACAATCTAATCCCGATACGATTGATACCGTCCAGTTACAAAACGTTTGGGGCATATTCATAAATTAGTAAAATTTCAACTTCACTCATCACAAAGCACTTTTTAATTTTGCTTGAAGTGCATATTATGTATTAATATATATTTTAATTACAAATTATGAAAAAAAGTGTCAACTTTTAAAAAAAATGTTTTTTAAATAATTAATGGCCTGCCACATAATACTTACAAAATGTTATGGTTTAATTGTAAAAATCTGAAATTGTAAAAATAGGCCCACATTTTTCAAAGGCGGGAAAAATCTGTGGGCGCGAAATTTCAAGTTTTCACATTGCAGCGCTAATTGACACATCGTTGCAATGTACTTAATTAGCCAATTTTTCCAAAATTTGGGTCAAATACTGGGTTGACTACTAGGCGCGCATAAAAGCAGCAGCTGACTGCTGCGCTGATTCACTAAAACGCACCGTTTTGTGCCAAACATTTTTTATTAAATTTCCTCATTTTATATTTATCTTTTTAAATTCATTTAATTACCCATGTATAAATAACGCAGCCCCAACCCAGATTTGTTTCTATCTCACCGCATTAAACCCCGACCCATAGCTTGTCTGAACTAATTTTCCCCCAAACCCAGAAAACCCCCGTCTCCAAATCTGTGATTTTCCGACCGATATACTCAACCCACTGCGACCCATCCCACTCTGACCCATGAGACTGCGTCAGCCCGAAAATCAGTGCCTCATTACACCGGTTGAACAGGTAAAACCCTAGATCTACAATTTATCGATAGTATATTTCTTTATTTGCATATCCATGATTTAGCCAAGATTTGTTTGTAGTCGAGCTGTAACCCTAGCTGCCATCTTCACGCAATAAACCCTAATTGCTTTAAAAAAATAACAACTCAGATCTGTACTTTATTTGCAAGGGTTTGTCTTTTTTTTTTGCCTTTTAATGTTGCCCCTTTAGTGCCATGCTTGCAAAATCACTACTTTATGTTTGATTTGCCCTGTGTCACTTGAAATGTTGTCACAGTCTGTGGGGATTAGTGTTTTTCCTCTGTTTAATTGTTCATGTTCACTGTGTTGAACCACTTCATTGATGCATGTCTTGTTAATGCCTGTCAACAGAAAGTCCACATCAGAATGGAACCAACTAACCATGGTGCTGAAGGGACTGATTCCGAGAACTCTGGTGCTGAAAGCAAGACTGAGAGTTCGAGGAAGAAGAAGAAGCCAGGTACACCAATATCACCAATATCTATCGAGAAGATGATAGGGGTAGCTGACCCGCGTGACCCTCACCCGGGAGACATCGACCAGCCAGAGGAACACAACTTCAAGAGGGAGACTTTAGGGGAGGCCAGGGAGGGAGAGAACTTCGACAAGTTCGAAATAGCATCTTCATTTCGAAAGCGCGGCTCAGCCACCTGCAAATCAGTACTTCTTGCAAAGCACAGTAAACCACTACCGATGTGGTTCGACCGGTTCCTTTGCCCTCGAGTCATAGTAGGGAAGTGGTGCGGGTACGTTACATATGCTTTCAGGAGAAGAATCAAGTTTGGCACTTGGAAGAAGTTGCTAGATGTTCCACAGTCTGTGAAAGATGAAGCTTGGGAGGATATAATGATAAGAGTTGTAATTTGTTTTCCCTGGTACTAACAGTTATACATATGAATGTGCTACATATTCAGTTATCCACTCTAATTCTTTTTATCTGCTTGTTTAGGAGAGTTGGGACTTCAGGACCATACTTAATGAGGAAGACCAGGCCAAACTGAAGAAGCTATGGATGGCCTATGCAGCCTGCAGGATGCGTTGTTGGAGGACCAAGGTGTGAAATAAGTACATGGCCAAGGTTGATCCAAAAAAGCCACCTGGTAATTCATGCACCTTGTACAGGTGGATGGATCCTAAAGAGTGGGAGCTGTTTGTGGAATACAGGTCGACAGACCCCGATTTCATAGTAAGATGCACAACAACTCAGCACTTTATTCATGTTATATGTCATTGCACGACTTCAGTTGAACAACTACTTTAACAACTACTTTTTTTTGCTAAACAGAAAATGAGTGCAAAGAATTCTGCAAATGGATTGCTAAAGAGGTTCATCCACCACTGTGGGAGCGGAGGGTACAAAAAGGTGTACATACAGAAGGCTAAGGAGATGCGGAGGGAAGCAATTAAGGAGAAGATTGCAGCAAGGATGAGTCAAGAAGAAGCCGAGGAGGCTGTCAGGCACATGGTCTTTATTGTCGACCGCTCCATTGTGTTCCTGGAGGCAAACAAAAAGGATGGTCGATATTCTCAGGACTTCGTAAGAGATGCTGCTGAAGAGATAGTAAGTCTCACTCTCTCATTCATTTTTTATGTACATATTCATGTTATATGTAAATAACATACAAAATTCAAATTTTATAAACCTTTTAATTTAAATGCAGTTGAGGCTCAACCGAGGGAAGGAACATGGTAGACTGATTATCGAAGGCAGGGATGACATCCTGTATTTGGCTACGAAAATCAGGGAAGCTCCAGGACGACATCTTGCCTGCCCAACCACAACAAATCTGGATTTTGCCCATCCCGGGCTAACCAAAGATGGCCGGAAGAGGAAGAGAGCTCCGAAGACGAAGAAGGACAAGTCTGAGGCTGAGGCGAAGCAGATAGCCGATGCGTTGCGCGAGTACACTGACTTCATCACTGACAAGCTTGGCATAGATCTGACGGCAGACATCACCCTGGAGAATTTCATGAAGGCACAAATGGAGAAGAAGATACAAGCTGCTAAGGACCTAGTTTCTGAGGTTCCCAAACCAGCGGCAAGTGCAACATCTGAATCAGTCGGCGAGGTAAAATCAGTTCCTGTACTTTCGACTTTGACTCTGGCTTCTTATTATATACAATTCTAGTCATTGAGTTGTTTACATCGTTCATGTTTTTTCATGTCAGACAAAAATTAGCAGCCCACCCGCCTCTGTTCACCAGGCAACCGGGCAAAAATCAACCACTTTCGAAACACACAGTGAAAGTCTGAACACAGAGGTTCGTCTGCTTTCATTTTTTCTCACACTTACACCAACAAATAAATTTTACACTGGAATTCCTGACATTAATCAATCTTATTTGCAGCTGCGGTCACCAGAACCTTGCTATTTACAGGTTTGAACTGCGATTGGGAGGGTGGTAACAGCTGCGGCTGGAGTTGTACTACCATTCCTGGGTGACCTTGGCTATGAGACCGTGCAAGTCAAAGCTCCAATCTTTCGACCTGACGAGGACCTGCCTATTCTCAACCAAGATTTTTCAACAGTTGGGTCTGCTGCAGGTGGGATGCCGGTCTTGTGGCTAGAAAAACTCATTGACTATACCATGGCAGACGAAGTTCAGGCAATTCTTCTCACACATGTTGTCATTTTTATGTTTATTTGCATTTTATTAATTTGTAATGCTAACCTATTTCATTTTAGGAACCTGCTCGAATGCTTGAAGCACTCAATGTGTCAAATTCACCATCCCACCTTCCACCTGTTTCAGAAGATGTCCAAATTCTGGGTGCTGGCAATGAGGAACCTAGCCAACCGGAAGTACCAAAAGCTCCTACCCAACTCGATGACAACATGGAGTTGGACGAACAAGATAAATCTCCCAGTGGAGCTGATACATTCAACAACCCTTCCCCACCACCAGCATCTCCACTACTTGTCAAACTAGAGGCGGATGAGGACAAGGAAACAGACAAGCCAGCGGAACAGGTACCAACTCTTCTTCTGACATGGATAAATCATCTTTCCTGCACATGTGTACCTTGTTTACTACTTTTTCAGTACATAGATGAAAGTAATGTTTTTATTTTACTAATGGTCATCCCTTCATTTTGATTTTCGTAGGTTTTTGCTCATCACGTGAGGGACCCCAAAGTCAGGCACAGTCTCACTAAAGCCCTAGCTGATTTGGCAGCCCATCCAAACGCGAAGGAATGGTACATCATGCCATTGGAGCTTGATGTTTTTGGCCCTGGTTTCAACCATATGCACATGCCCTTGCAAACTGCCACCACTTGGATAAAAAATGTGAGCAGGTTTAAGAAGGAGTGGATCAGTGGATGGCAAGTTGATATGTGGGCAAGGTATGCAATTTTTCCTCTCTTCAGTGTGTTATTTGAAGTGTACCTAACAACTAAGCATTTTAAGTATTGAATTGCATGTTTTAATTTTAGGCAGCTATACGTTGAACTGTCTGAAGAAGATCACAGCAGGGTTCAGATGGTCTCTTGTTTTTCTGGCGGAACAGGGTGCTTGGATGATGCAGGTTCGAAGAAGAAAATACTCGCCACACTTAAGAAGACCATGGAATCAAGACAAGCAAAAATCTATGGCATGCCCTTGTACAGAGAGTAAGTACCCTTCCATGTTCAAATATACTCGTATTTTTTTCTACCTTCAACCACGAACATTCAATGCAATCATACTTTCTTACTGTCATATTCATCTACATTTTTCAGAGGACACTGGACCTTGTTCTTGGTTGTTCCTGAAGAATGCACTGTCTACAACTTGGATCCTTTGGGCCATGAAATTACAGAAGATAGGAAGCCATTCCTCTATGATCTGTGTATGAGGTACGTTTATTTCCATAAACTACATACAGTAACATCACACAATTAAGATGCTTATATTTTTCTTGTTGGTGGAATGTTAGTGTAGGACCTATGTATGAGAATGAAGTGCGTTCGAAGCATGGAACTAAATCTCCGGGAAAAGACTGGAGACTTGTTAATTTAGTTGTGAGTTGTTACCCTTCACTTTCTTGCATATTTAATTCAGGACTTCTTCCCATTTGTGACAGTCATTTTTCTTTGTCTTGATTTTTCATAGCACAAAATCCAGTCTTCAACCTGGGAATGCGGGTACTATACAATGATGTATATGGAGAAGATTGTGCTTCTTACTTCTAGTGTCAATGTCAACAAGGTACTGATATTTCATTGTATGCATGCTTTCTTTACCATTTCCGTTTATACTTGCTATTTTGCACTCGCTCATACATGCAAGTCACAAATCTGAACCCTTCACATTTTTTTGGTCTAGGTATTCCCATTTGACCCCACTCCTTACCCAAAACAAGTATTAGAGGGCCTCATCGATACCAACTGCCTCTTCATGATGGATCATATTGTTCCAATTTGTGAGTTTCAGAACACCATCACAAGGAGATTGCGCAGACGTGCTTAGATGAACTCCCTTCCTTCAGGTCTTGTTGAACTAGTTCTTACGATGCACATTTTAATCACCTCTTTTCATGGATAATATCTATCGTGTTCGTATTCTATGACTTTAGACATGTTCTGAATTTTGGCCATGTATTGGCATGAATTACTCGTGATCTTGCGTTAATACATTTTGAATGCTAAGTATGTCGTGCGCGATTCATTAGATGTACTTGTTGGCTTTCATGCATTATCAGCTTTCTGGCCTACTGGCCTTTCGAAAGAAACCGCAAATAGTGCGGTGGCGGTGCAATTTCCAGCGCGTTTTTTTTTCCGCTGACAATTTTTATTTCACCGATACCGCCCATTGTACCGCTGAAATGAAATAACAAACCCTATCAGCGCTTTCGATAATATTGGCGGGAACTGAAAATTCAAATGAGCAATTACGTGGGAAATTCAAATTTTAAATTTTCCCCCCAGAAGATGGATATCAACGCTGTTTTATAACTGCTGCAAACCATGTTGACCACCAGTCAACCGTCAAACAGACCTGGTCAACAGCTAACCCACCATCTCAAACGGGCCCAAACCCATCATCAGGCCTTTTAGCATATACAAGACGCATGTTGGGCCTATTGGGTATCAGTGGCCCAAATGCTACAAAAGAAGTGGAATGTCCAGTCAGAAAGCCTTACGTGTTCAAGCGGGTCCCTTCATTGGTGTTTCAGCGGCTCTTATCATAAGTTTTCACCGCTCACTTAGAGGGCGCTACCTTATCATAAGAAAGCGCTGAAAATATGTATAAAACCGTTGAAAAAAGGGGTCAACTTTCTGATAGTGGTGGACCGACAACTGGAGTGGAGGAAATTGTTATAGATGTCACTTAGTTGAATCATTTGGTTGATCGGCCAAGGAAAAATAACCAATGTCGGGTGCAAATTTATACAATTGAACATTTTAAATGAAATTTTTAGTTTCTTAAGTAAAATGATAATGAACTAGAAAATTTTAATATGAATGAGCATTAACATTTTTAGAAAAAGTAATAATTTTGGGATCTAACAAAAAAAACATGTCCACTACAATCACCACATGCGTTGCACATAAAACAATTTACAAGGAATTTTGGTTAATTTATATATGGTATAAAAATGTTGTCCCAACCACTGATTTCATTGACCTAATTTTAGTTTGTTACTGAAGTTATTGGTATCATTTTGGAACATTTCTTAAACATGTAATTCCTTTTTTTGTATAAAATTATAAAAGTGGGTACTAAACTTTGAAAAAAAGAGCATAATTCGGTTCTACGGTGGAATTTTTCTAGAATGAAAATTATTACTTTATAAAATAAATTCATTTTTATTTATTGAAGAAATTAGTTAAAAAGTAAGGGATATTATCCCAACGAGACATCTGCACTTGAGACTTTTTTTATTGTGCTAACATAAACAACATTTGTGATCCTTTATTCCAAAATATAGATGCAAATTATGATAATCCATTAGTCGGGCTATATATCATCTTCAAAAACGGAATGTGTATGGTGTATATTAGTCTTTGTTGTTAGAATTTTTTATTGAAAGTTTTATTTATTTTCTTCTTCTTAATTGTAAGAGATATTATCAAGGAAAGGTAAATCTTAATCACATAAAAAAAAACTAAGGTTGCGTTTGCGCTTGATCATCATTACCATCTGCACCCCTACATCATATCTAGAGTTCAGAAACTCTAGTCTTGCCTCATTTCTTTACATCTCAGTCTGATCAGATTCATTTACTGGTGGAATGTAGAGCAAATCAATTATTCTCCCCCTGTTTGTCACCTTCTAAGTAGGCTTGTATGGCTTGATAGTCACAATCTTGTTAGTGTCCAATGCAAGCTCAGAGAATAATCTGGTAATAAGGTCTGGGTTGATCAACCTCTCATTTCTGGAACAGTTGGCACACTTAGCAATGTGCTGAAACATTACAGCTCCTAGGTTGATGTCAGCTCTTGTCCCCAATGCATACAGAAAGTGTCCAAGATCCTTGGTGACCTCTGAGATGTCTGATGTAGGCGTCCAAATGTGAATTCCCATCTTAAATAGATAGAAATATCTCAGAGTCAACTTTGAAGCTGGCACATACTTAGCATTCCACTCCATCACTCCTTGGTTTGTGATCTCAGCAGCAACATCATTGATGGAAAAAGCAAAGTCTAATGGGTAGGCAACATCACTGTCCTTGACAGGTAATCCTAGTATTTCCCTAATTCTTCGGGGAGAGAATTCTAGGGTTTGTCCTCTCAGCTGAATTCTATGATAATATTGGGATTCTGACTCATCTATCCCAGGCATGCATAGCCTCATAAAATTCATATACTAGATTCTCATTGTATGCAGTATAACCTCTAACAGTACTAGCACAGCCTAAGTAATTTAGGAAATCAGAAAAACCTGTACTGATGAAGCTCTTCTCCTCAAATTCAACTTCTGGCCAAATCCTTCTCCCTCTTATTGGCTTGGCTGGCTTCTTTCTCCTAGCTGCAGTAGCTTTCCTCCTCTTTGAAACAGCTTGAGAAGTCTCTTCATCTTCCTCATCATCTGAAGTTGCAGGTCCATCTTCTTGAACATCTGGACCACTGAACATTTGAATGTTGCTGTCAGTAGCAACATTTTCTTTCGGTGCAGCAGCTTCAGACTTCTTGGAAGCTCTCCTCTTTCTCTTCTTGGATCTTAAGATCTGGGAGAGTGGCACATGTTCACTGGCACTATCATCTAGGTCACCAGTGAGATCAGTTGGAGCTGTTGGTGGCTCCACTTCTTATTGAGCAGCATGCCTTGCTGTAGAGGTGAAGATGTTGCCTCCAGTCTTCATAGCAACAGTAGAATGTGACCTCTTCTTGGCCATCATCTTTTTCTTCATCATCTTGGGGGTAACTACTTCCTCTTCCCCACCATTATGCTTTGAGCCAGAAGACATCAGAATGTCTTGATGAACTTGTTCAGTTTTAGATGGTTGTACATTCTCAGACAGTAGAATGTCAGGTTGAGTTTGATCATCATTACCATCTGCAAATGGTCGTGGCTCATCAGAAGCAACAGGACTCAGATTCTTGGCCGTAGCAGCTATTTCAGCAAGTACATCCAATGGCTCATTCACTCTGGGAATCTCTATAACCACAACCTCAGATGGCCTCAACTTCTCCATCAAACCACTCAGATTGAGGTTTGATGAGAAAACCCTGTTCTCCTCCTTCTTTGCATCAACAGTCTGTTCTTGAGAAGGAACAGTATCAACATTCTTGATAACTTCACCTCTAACTTCTTGTTCTTCAGATTCAACAACCTTCTTCTCCTCAGCAATGTCCTCCTGCTTCTCAAATTCATCAGCAGTATCCATGAATTCTTGTTCTTGATCAGAGGCACCAATTTGTGCGGCTGGAATCTCCACATTGGGGTTATGCAAACTCTCATCAGCAACTTGAGAAATTGGGGCTTCGGGAGCCTGATTCTCCTCATGCATGGCTTGATCTTCAATCTCTCTGGGGTCTGGAGTGTGCTCCCCTGCTGCAGCTTCAAGCATTCTTCTGTACATCTCGGGTGGAGTAGCTTTCCTTAGCGTTTTCTTCATCCTCATGATTGCAGTGCAAGATTGATGTTGCTCACAATCAGGAATCCCAAATCACAAGTGAAACTGTGATTTGATTGATCGGAAATTTGGGATAGAGAGGATTTCATGGAGAATGAAATCTGTTCTAGGAATGGATTGGGGGTAGTTGTTTCTTCACATCAGAATTCCCTTTTTGTTGCCGAAAAAGGTAACCATTCCAAAGATGCCATTTAAGGCTCGTCTAACGGTCAGATAACAGTCATTTTTGGCCCGGCTCGGCCTAAGCCCAAAACCTTCATCTTCCAGCACTTGTCTTGTAGACATTAGAATGTCTATCCATTCTTCAACTCTTTAGCTTGGTCATATAGACAGTCGAATGTCTACACTCCCTTCAACAATTCAGCTCAGCTCTTCTTGGCAGTGAGGTAACTCTTACTACTCCTAACTAAGCTATCTAATTCATTTTTCTTCTCTTTTTTTTTCTTTTTTTTATAATAATAATGATTACATAAAAGCTGTAAATCTACACTACTTCTACATATATACAAAGAAAAAAATACCTCACATCCAACCAACACCTAGGTGTTGCTTGAGCTCATTAACCTTTTCACCACATGGATGATTGGTGAAAACGGTATCCTGTTGTTGAAGCATAGTGTTGTTCTCATGAATCAAGATGATCTCCTTCTTCTCCTCAAGATCTCTTATGAAGTGTTTAGTCCTTGTGTACTGGACTAAATTCTTAGCAGTGTCAATGACACTCATCTGTATCATTTGAGCATAACAGCTTCCTCTGGTGGATGTCCTCCTATTTGAGTCATTGCTTGTAATCACCAAAGAAATACTATGTTCAGCGTGTTGAAGCATACACAAGTCTCCCCCTCGTTTGTTGCATGGATGGATCAGAAAATGCATCAAACGTTCCCATAGAACTATCTTCAACTCATACAATGCAGTCGTCATAACAAATTCATCAGCTACTGAGTTACTCTTAGACATCCATCTGGTTACACAGACATTCGAATGTGCATGGCTTGGACTAAGAATCCAAACATCATTCTTGATAGACTGTTCCTACTCGGCTTGCACATCAGCTATCAAGTATTCATTCTTTAAAACTTCTCGCACATCATTGGGCTCAATCATAGAGGTATAACATGAATATCCTGCTAATGTAGTAACAAATCTTGGCAATCCTGTAAATTCCTTGTAGTTTATTGAATTTGTTGGTCGAAGTTGTATCCGATGTTTCCTTTGAGTCTCAACTTTATCTACAGATAGTTTATGCACAGTCTCTGATTGACCTCTTTGTGTAGCCATAGCACTAGAATTTTCTGAATCGTACATACTGTCAGATGCATCCTGTTGATCAGTGGAGATTCAAATGTCAGGAGCATTCTGTTTATTCCATTCACCTGTAAGTTCACCATCCTCCTTGAGTCTAGACTTGTATTCATACATATTACATCAACGTCCAGTACATAACAATTATTAGAGGTTTTTGATCCAGTAAAAACTCCATCATTATGCCTTATAGTGCATTCTTGCTTATCAAAATCCATTAACATGTTGCGATCACACAACTGACTCTCACTGAGCAGATTTGCTTTTAAGTCCTCATTATCTCTTGTCAGTTCTGAAACCTTTTTAGTAGATTTTTCAACTAGCGTTCCTTTTCCCTTGTCAAGATCCTGTTGATTTTGCTAAACCTTTCAATAGTTTCATAACTAATTTCTTCAGTAGTCAGCCTCTCTTCATCATATGAATATTCAAAATAACTGGAGCCCTCAGTATCAGATTGGACAAACAAATGTGTATTATTGGAATTTTCAGTCTTGGGTTCCACATTCGAATGTTCATCTTTTATCTCTGAAATTTTAGTAACTCTAGCTCCAAATCCCACATAGTTTCTAGTTGGATCTTCAACATCCTTATCATCACTCCAGCTAGAAATCATATCCTTGTCACTATTTTCAGCAATTGGAAAAACATTTTGAAAATGTCCTAATCCTCCACAATTTCTACACTTCATATTGTCCTCTATATTTTTAGCTCTGGAAGTTTGTGGTTGATGCTCGTTCCTTGGGGATCTGTCTTGAGAGTTCTTGTTGGTGATTATATTCAGGATCTTAGAGAATTTTCTGGACAATACAACAATTTCTTCACTCCAATCATCATCACTTGGACATTCAACTTCCCTAGTTGCAATGGTTCTGAAAGCCAAGTTCTTCTTGATCTTTTTTTTATAATCATGATGATATTTAATCTCATAAGCTTGTTACACTAGCAACAAATTCGAGTTTTTAGAGTGACCGGTAGAAATTTGTTGCTGTGAAGGTACACCAATCACCTGCAAACATTGGTTATAATGAAATCCGAGTTCATTTAAAAGCTTGAACTCATGCTGCCCGGACTTGTCACTGGAAATCAAAACCACAAATGTAATACAATCAAATTATGAAAAATTATCACCAGAATTTCATCCAAATCCACACACCCTATTTTCATACTTACAAATTTAAACATTAAAAAACAACAAACATGTATGCTCCATAAGTTTCACTACCAGAACCATTACTGTCGAGACTCCGCAAGCTATGGCTAAAGCGATGCTTCTATGAAATCACAGAATTTAAGAGAGATTGAGAAGCTGTCGATTTATGCAACTACATAAAAAGGGTGCAGTTATATAACGTGACCATATGATCTCCAAACCATAAAATAAAATATCATATACTTAATATATTAAAGCTCAACGTGTAAGTCCTGCTATGTGTTGTGTTAATTGAATGACTGGATGTGTGCCAGTGAATAATATACTAACACAATATGCATAGAAAAGGAAGCCAAAAAAAAGAGGAATAAAAAATAGAAAATCACAATATAGTTTAGGGAATGATTCTTTTTTTTTTTTTTTTGGCAAAACCACTATAAGTGGGATAATATATTGGGCATCCCAAACCGCAAAAAAATCAACAATTACAAGACTATGATACACTTATGCTCCGAGAACAAGCATAGGTGCATGGAGTAAACTCCCAAAGCATTGGAAATGCTTGGAAAAAATAGGCCTATGTGCCTTATACAAAATTGTAGGTAAGAGTAATTCTCTAGGACCTATTAGAGAATTGCTAAGCAAAACTCATAGCGACCCCAAAAAATTCTCAAACCACTATAAAGTATATCTCAATTGATCCCTAAATGATGTAATTTAGGTGCAAGGAATCAAACACTTTCAAAGGTTGTAAGAGAATGATAATCAGTGTCTTGAACCAGTGCCAATATTGAGTCTCCAACAACTTCCTTGTCATAATCAGTGAAGAAATGCCTAAATTGTTCAGAATTCTTCTCTGCATATTAGTTTCTGCATCCTGAGAAAGAGACAGAGAAGAAAATGAGAGTAGTATCATGCTCAGGGAGTAGTTTAGGGAATGATTGAATGAGCGGCCATGAATAATGTATATATATATATATATATATATATTTGTGCACGCCGGAGAATTAAAATAAAAGGGAAGATCGCTAAATTATGGTGATGTTGTGGTGGTCATGTGGTGGTTTTAATTAAAATGACATAGTTTAATGTATTTTATTCATATATATTTAACGGAGCAATAATTTTTCTAATGACTAGCTAAATATCATCGTGCGTTGCACGATATATTTAATCTTTTTTTTATGTAAATATTAGGAACAAACTTATGAAGATGAGGATGAAGTGTGTTTAAAGAAAAACTGTTTAAGAGATAATTAACAAAATTATAGTGGCAAATTTCAAAAGATTATGAAATTGTCGATATATCGTAATTGCCAGGTTATCCATCAAATGTAATTATTATAAATAATATTTTAGATCAAAATGTAAGAAAATTATTTAATATTAAGTTAATAAATAAATATTTTTCTAAGTACACGTTTTAAGGGAAAAATGCCCAAATATGTTCACAATTCTAAAAGTTTTAAGGTTAGCTTTTTGTATGCCAAAACCTATAAATTGCAACAAACAACTGTAAGAGGGGAAAATTGAAGCTTACCAGACCGTGTGATTATATTCAAAGCTATGCAGCAGGACTGGTATGAACAAAGAGACATGAAGATTTACTTCGAATTACCCGAAAAAAAACTTGTTAGGACAAAATTTCGTTGTTTATTTCTTCACATTATTCTGCTTTTCCGTTTGTCATTCTCGAATATCAAGTAAACCCCCATAATTATACAAGACATCGAATGACAGCTGCAAAAGCACAAGTATTTAGATCGATTGGAATATGTATTACTCAGTATTTGTTTTGAGAGTAATGTGCCAAAATACGTTACGTACTCTCTCTCTATTAGAATTAAAGGTGTCATAGTTCATAATAATTACAAACTTTCTCCTGATCACCGTCTCGAAGAGTCTCAGGACTTTCAAAAGCCATGTAAAATAAAAACACAATCAACGGATCGATCCTATTAGTATAACGTGAAACCCCAAACCTCCAACTAAGGTACTGAAACGAAACCTGCAAATCAAACGAAACTGAAGATTGGGAAGACATGGATAATTCAGGCGAGTGAGCAGTTCTCTGCAAAGTCGATCTAGTTCACTCGTCACACAAAAAAAACTAATAATTAACCTAGCATTAAACCTCCGCACTTTTGTTTACGCTAATATTACAAAAATATATAATATATCTTTTCATTTATAATATTTTTATAATTATTAAAAATATTTTTATAATATTTCTCACGCTAGTTTTTATGATTTTTTTTAATATATTAATAACGTTGGTTTTCATTTATATATTGATGTCGATGTTTGTTTTCCACTTTTTAAATGTATTAATATATATTATATAGTTCATATGTAGATGTATTATTTAACTTAAAACAATGCCGTTAGAATAATGGGGAAGGTAATATTCATAAATTCCAATTATATGTGGCTAACAATCAAATTTTCAGAATTATTAAATTCGGTATTCAAATGAAATATCCCACAAGGCCTACGTATGAAAACATAATAATATAACCACACTTGAAAATTGGCAAGGTAATTAATCAAATGGTGATTGAAATATTGAATGATAGATATTAAGTTAATAAATTATAAAGTTTTAAGTAAGGAAATATCTAATAATTAATATTATGTTCCTGACTATTAATTAAGAAAGAAATAAGAGTGAAAATGAAATATTTAAAATTAAAAGGAAAAATAAGAATATATAAAAATGGTAGGCGCCGGAATATGGTGAATTTGCGGTGGTTATGTGGCGGTTTTAGGTCAAAACTACGTAATTTCATCCTTTTTAATGCTTATTATTAATTTATTATTTATTGACCGGAGCAATAACAATTCTAGTTCCCTTTAGGATGAGTTGGTATTTTATAGGTGGAATGAGTTGTAAAAATAGAAGGCGGAATCTATTTAGTATGCTATAAAAATATGCTATAATATATACATATATTATTTATATTGAAACAGCCAACTGCATATTATATATACGGTTAAAAGTTCGTGGATTAAAAGAAACTAAAAAAGGAAGGAGGAATAAATAAAAATGGTAGACGCCGGAATATGGTGAACTTGCGGTGGTTATGTGGTGGTTTTAGTCAAAACTATGTAGTTTCATCCTTTTTAATGCTTTTAATTAATTTATTTATTGACCGGATCAATAACTCTCCTAGTTCCTTTTATGATTCATTTTCATTTGTTGAAGAAATGAGTTACAAATTGAGTGATGTTTCCAACAAGACATTTTCTCTTAAGATTTTCTTTATTGTGCTAACTAACATATGTGAAATAAAAAAATGTGTCTTATAATCCAAGATATATATGTGAATGTTGATTAGCCAGTAGTCGGGCTGTATATTATCTTCAATAAGCAAGTCAGAGTCAAAGAAATCATAAGCGTCATACAGATTATTCTTTACAATACTTATCATTTTTAAGTGATATTATTTGTAAACATGTTTAAAGTGTACTGTTAGCCACTCCATGCTTGACTATGTATATGCTCAGAGTGTGTTGAGCGTGATCATATGAACAATCTTTTCCATGGGTTTCAACATACCATCTACACAAGTTTGTTCAATGAATGTAGAAGTATTGAAGAAAAAAGTATTTACAATTGAATGCGTTTTATGTTAATTAGTTTATAATCGAGGACGATCCAAGATTAAGTGTCATGGGTGAGGCAGGATTTGCAAACTCTACACATTTAATCAAAATGGACGATCCAAGATTAGTTGTAATGGATGAGCCTGGATCTGCAACTGCAAAGTCTACACCTTTTGAAGAGATCGAGGCACCAATCGTAAATTCACCGCAAGATCAAGGCGCTCACTAGTGGAGGATGGAAGCCCCCACGGCGGTACTGGGCAGGAGCCACGGCGGTTGGACCCGCCGTTACTGGAAGCGCCGTCCATCGGTGTTCCAGTTTTGCACGGCGAAAGGACCCGCCGTGCACTATTTTCGAGTTCGAAAACTCTAGACCTCATGTTTACGATTCGTAAGTTGTTTTATGTGCAAGATTGGTCCCCGAAACGACCCAAAACTTACGAGTAGAAAACCTCATAGTTTAGAACTCGAAAGTTATTGACACCCAACATTTTCGATATCTGATGTGGTGGTTGGAATGCAGATATTTACGATTCGTAATGTTTACTCATTTACTTTCGACGTCTGAAACATCGGGTTTCATGTGGGGTGATTGTGGTTGATTTTAGGTAGTGATTTACAAAAGCGAAATAACTGCGTTGAATTACAGTAATGCATGCCATTTAAGATTCGTAACATTTGTGTTTGCAAATACTTTAGAAATCGAAAATCTTGAGAGATGAAACGTTTACGATTCGTAATATAGATGGATTAAAGTTTGAAATAACTGTGAATAGGGTGAAATGTAGGGGATATCAACTCTCTAGGGTTTACTTTGCAGGTACATTTTCGAGTTCGAAATTCCACCAGTAATTTCTTGATAGGGCGTTACATAGGATAACGTTGTATACATTCTTACGACATCGAATCTAGCATTCTTTGTAGCTATGTTTACTAATAGAAAGGATGGTGTTTTGTGATTTAGTATTTTACGTGATTGGATGCGGAGTAGGGGATAACTTTGTAAAGTGTGGTTGCATGATCAAAAACATTCGAAGATGTAAGTTGTTACGATGTCAGATTTTTGAGATCTTAAATGTAAAGGAAATTAGTTTTGGAAATGATTCTGTTTTAGGGTAAATATTCTAGTGGCCTATGAAAGGCAAATTTAGTGCATTTCTAAAACGAGAAACTTGAAGCTGTAAAATATGGTCACAAATTTACGTGCATATCGTTTCACATGCGTCAAAAGCCTATATGGCGATATCCAAACACCAAAATCAGAGTTAACATTCTTAGAATGATGAAAAATAGAACAAATTTGTAGCAATATAGGTAACATGTCTAGGGCATCATACCCGCCTATAGGCATTGTTGATAAGATCTTACTTTGACACATAGGAGCCGCAAGTCCTAATCCTCCCGGGATGCTCACCACGACCCAAACTCTCACTTAGGATGTCATATCCCGCCTTGGATGGTTCAAATACGCCCTTCTCGGCGTTCTCCATGTTTGAACCCTAGTCATTATAATGAATAACATAGAGGTCATTGATAACTTGCTACAAAAGAGGTAAAATGTATTTGCCATACAACCGGCACTTGAAACCAGATAAACTTACAAGATCCCTTAAGAAGGTTGTGATTTCCTCCTTGTCTCCATATCCACCATCCTTCTTCTCCCGTACCTTGAGATAGAGTTCAAAATTCTTAATATCATCCACATGCATGGGTAGGGTAGAATCCCTTGCTCGGCCTCGGGCATTCCATCTGCAATTTTCTCTTGGATTCTTCGTTCTCTATCGTCCCTCACGAACCTCTCCGCCGCTAAAGGCATGCCGCCGCGACTCATTCGATGTGGCAATTTGTTGGCTTGGGCATTTCTGCGTTTATTCGCATGTGCACCCTAATATGAAATATCATGCACACTAGTTAATAAGTATAGCATTATCATTACATTTTAGAACAAGCATTACAGTTTGTGTAGATATTGTAGTTTTAGAGTTGACTTACATTGTCAAAATAGCCTTTGGCATACTTCTTGAAGAACTCCCAACTTTGCTCGGGAATGGTGGTATATATGAGTCTAGGGTTCAAGTGTTTCTTCACTCCAAAGACATAGTCTCGCGCTAGCATAGCACGAAAATCTCTTGCAATCTTCCCTAATATTTGCATAGTCTTTTCTTGGAGAAGTTCCATATTGGGTGCATCGATGAGAAATGGTCGATTCGACATACAAAAACATAAATGTGGTTGGGTTAATTAATGCAACGATGTACTGATTAATTTGTTTGTGCAGAATCATACAAAGTACAAGTCATAGAGGCACATAATATTGTGTGAGTATTGAAAGTCACTAACCATGCATTCCTCGACAAGCCTTTCTTTCATTGGAAGAGGAACTAGACGCCAATCATTGTACTTGATATCAATTTGAGTTCGGGCCGTCTTTCTACCCAACTTGCCCACTTGCTTCTTTCTTTTGAGATTGGCTCGCCAACTTAGTTGAATTCCATGGGTGTTAGAATACCTTTCTTCATGCGTTGCACAAGCTCGTGACAATAAATCCGTGGTTGTAAGTTGTCGTCACCTTGGTCTTCCACAAGAGGCGTCCTTGTTCACAGGCTTTTTTGTTAATTTCTTCTTTTGGGGAGCCATGTTATACCTTAGACATGAGATAGACGTTAGACTTAATGTAAGGCAATGTCATACCAAGTAAAAATACATATACATACACACACACACACATGTATAAATATATATATATATATATATATATATATATATATATGAAATCATATTGATACTCTTCCCTAACATAGGTTTATACATGGGTAGATAAAACATAGGGTTAAAACTTAATTAAGTGAATCAAAGGCACCATAAATGCTCTATCATAATCATGCCTAGGGTTTAGAATGATGTGTGTATGTATTTAATGTTTGGTTTGGGTTTTAGAGTTTCAACTTATAGTTTGTCAAAGTAAGCTAAATTGCCATTTCATCATTTTATAAGTTTGATAATCCCAACAATACTAATCACACAAACATGCCTCCAAGCGAGGTAAACGAAAGAAGTCTAAGACTCTAACGTAAAGTTAAAATGCAAGTTCACATATATAAAACTAATGGGCATTTGATATAGAATAACTACTTTCAAAATCAGATTCATTCCATAAAGAATCACCAAATGCAAGAGAGATGTACTAAGTGTTTATGTGAAACCTTCATTGAAATTTCTACATAAACAAATCAATGATGCTGCCTGCCTGGTCGGTCCGGATAGGCCCCTGATCCCTGATCCAATATCTAGTCCTGCAAGACAGAACCCCGGGAGGTACCCGAGGGTAGACCCTCCGGCGTGATGATGAAAGATGGATCTCGGGAGAGAAAAGGGGTAATCACTTGAATAGTGAGAAGATACTTACTTGGAATAGTGCTGAGGAGCACTATTTATACAATAACCCATGCTTCCCGAGTGGTTCATGTTCCGAGTGTCCTCTAGTGTGTGTCGCTGTCCGAGTTGTACGAACCCGGATACTGCCAAACTAGCTTTATCCTGTGACGGGCCAAGCCCATATTATCAAGAGGTATTTGGGCTTGGGCCCGGTATCATCACTAGCCCCCCGGAAGCCGATTCTTCCGTCCGAGGGTATGAACTCCTCTGATCCGAGGGCGGGAGGATTGGCTTTTTGTATTCGCCCCGGCCCGACAAAAATGAGACGGGCGCGCTCTTTTCAAGAACGATTAATGGTTGTCATCATTGTTTTCTCGCGTCCCAAGCCCATTTAATTGTCGCTTTTTCGCCTTCCTTTTCTTGCTTTCTATAAATAGGCCTTTTTCCCCAATCACTTTCACAAATCGCTTTCAACTTTCCAAAACCTTGCTGCCATTTTTCCTCTCCAAATCTTCATATTCTCTCTCCTCTCCAATCACTATAGCATCCAACAATGCTCAGTCCTCCAATGACAATCAGTCCGATGCCGTTGTGACTTACTCTCTTCAGAGTACTGCTCCTCCCGCTTCAGCTTTCGTTGGCTCGTCGGCGTCCTACAAGCCGATTCATCTTTGCAGCAACGTCTCTCCATCTGGTCCTATCTTCAAGCGCTCCAAGAACCGGGGGCAGAGGGAAATAGACGACGCCCGAAAGGCTGAACTGACGGCTGACGTCTGGACCACCAAGTGCCTCAGCGGCATGGGGGTTCCGATACCCTTGAACGCCCAGATCTCCTCTGTTTCAGCCGAGGAGTCCGTGAGGTCTGTCCGGTGCATCCCCCGGATTCACTTTATGTGGGGTTTAAGTATTCCCTTCCCCCGTTGTACTCCCGGTTTCTGGAGTTCTATACAATCTCGCCGTGTCAACTGCATCCGAACGTGATTGCGGTGATGATGGGCTTTCTGGTCAGGAGCCTCCGATGCAAGGTTGACCCCTCTTTCAATCTGTGGAGGTCTTTCTATATGCTTATCAAGTGCCCGGGTAAAGAGATGATCTATACCGTTCAAGCACGGCCCGGCGTCCAGGACTTCATCCTCGGCAAAAAAGACTCGACGAAGAACTGGCAGCATAAGGGGTATGTGAAGGTCAACCCTGAACTCTTCCCGGTCCCCGGCTGGAATAACAACGTCGTCGTCGACGCCCGGGAAGCCTTCCTTCCTGATACTCAGCTTGCGCATCATACTGCTCTGGCCTCGGACACTCTCAACCTTGACCAATACTGGCTTGCTGGCAACTCGCTGTATCTCTTCCCCCGCGCTATATACCCGGCCAGTGCCTTCCGGGACAGCCGTTGGGTTGTCACTTGGCCTGTTTTGGGTAGATCTCCTAACTTCTACCTTTTTCCTTGCTTCTTCTTAATTCAAATTCTAATCGACCATCTTCTTCCTTTCAGCCCCTACTTTGGAAAATAACCCTGAGGTGCCGATCCCCAAGAAGAAGGGCCGGAAGGTCACCCCAACAGGAACTGGGGCCGACCCTGAGCCGGCTCAGTTGGAGAGGAAGAAAAAGGGTGGCCCGCATAAGCAAGCGCAGCCGGATCCTCTGGTCGAAGCCAACCCGCAGCTGAAGGGTCAGCAAGCCGAAGATAAGAATAAGACAAAGGAGGGCGATCAGGATCACCATGTTGGTCCTGACTCGCAGCAGGGGCGCCAACAAGATAAGAACAAGACGAACGAGACCGTTCAGACTCCTCCCCTTGGCTTGGGACCCCTCAACCTTAGTCCTATTGAAATCATTGATATCACATCCGAGCCTGAGGTTAGCCGAGGGCGTCCGGAGGTGCCAGTGGCCGAAGCGACAGCTCAGCAGGAGTCCGTTCGAGATCCTGTCGAAATCAATGCTGCTGTTGTTCCAGCCGGAACCCTAGGTACTCCCGTGCTTATCCCGGGGCCACCTCTTGGCCGAGAGATGCCCCAATGGCCCACGGCTAGAGATGGCAGGTCATCTATGTCTAGGTACACCACCATCCCCGCCCCTGAGATTCCTCCTCCCCCTCCCTTCGTTCCCGGCAAGCGGAAAGGGAAGAGCTCCGATCATGGCGGGAAGAAGCATCGGATGAGTGGATCTCCAACCCCATTATCCTCTGTCAATACTCCCCAAATTTCATCTGCCAACCCCAAGGTATCTTTCCTTTACTGTCCTTCTCTCTCTTTTTTTTTTTTTTTTTAAACTCATCTATCCTGCAGGTTCAACTTCTCAGTTCTGAGTTTGCTAACTCCCCTGCCTTTCAAGCCGCCCTTGCTTCCTTCCTCGGGCATCATCTCGAAGGAAAAGAAGAAGAACTGAGGGCCGAGAAGGAGAACGAGCTCCGGGCCGAGAGAGAGGTCTCGGCTCAACTTCGAGTCAGGGTGAGTGCCCTGGAGAGAGAACTGGAAGCTGCTCGGGCGGCGAACTATAAGGATCAACTGGAGTTCGCCGAAGCCGTTGTTGACAAGGTCCTGGCTAGCCAGACTCTGTCACTCCGTCTTACCGAGCTGAACATGGCCGCCAACGCCCACCAGTGCCATAATACCTATATGCAAGTTCGGGGCTGGTTCCCCCCTTCAATCCGAGCGTCGTTCAAACGGCAATGGTATAACCCGAACGCCGAGGACCAACAACTGCATCTGGTGAATACCCTCCAGAAAGGTGGCATGAAGGGCCTCTCTCCCAAGCTATGGGATGCGTTGCGGGAGAAGCAAATGTCGACTGAGGATGTCCGAAGCTGGTCGACTGATTTGGTTCGGCTTCCTGGCCCTCTTCCCCCTGCTCCAGTCTCCGGAGCCAATCTGCCCGAAGACGAGAACTTTCCTCAATACTGCACCGTATATGGGCATTACAGGGGATTTTTTGATCCAAAAGATCTCGAGGCTGAGACCTCCTCATCCCCGGAGGCCGGCCAGGCGAACCCGGGGACCGCCGAGACCCCTCTCTCCCCTCCTCTACTCTTCTCCGATGATGGTTCGGACAATGACAGTAGCGATGACGGGGACAACCAAGGAGGAGCAGCTCAGAATGTTAGTTAGATTTTTCCCCTTTTTTCATTATTCAGTTTTGTAATTTCCTTCCCGGATCTCCAACCCCGGGCCCTCATTATGATTAATAAACATACTTGCAATTTCTATCGACACCGTTGCTTCTATTTATTGCTTTTTCTTGTCCTGACTCGATCCTGTTTCCATCAGGGTTCTTCTAGAGTTCTTAGCACCCCAGTTCTCCCCCCGGTTCCAGTTGGAGCCGGCTGTCCGAGTCTGATCGATCTACTATCTGAGGGAGGACTCGGCCCCCTGATCTCAGAGTTTCCCGATGCCGACTGTCTGCTCACCTGCCTGCTCCAGATCTAAGAGGACTTTGGTTCCCTGCCAAAGTGCTTCTCTCTCGCTTTTGAGAGCATCGACAAAGTCCTCGAATTTGACCTTGTCCAATCGGAGCAGGAGGCCCAGCATCGCAATTTCCAACTTCGGATCCAGAAGGAATTGGATGAGGTATGGCACGACCTTCGGCTGTACTACAGCAAGTGTATGAGAATGAAAAGTACAACCGATCTTCGGAAACACGCGACCAAACTTGAAGTGGAAATCGAGAAGCTCGCAACCAGGAACCGGACTCTCCAGCAACAGCTTGTATTGGTTCACCTATCCTATCATCTGCTCGGACTGCGTCAGGGGGCGGTTAGCATTCCCCTGCTGACCGACGTTCCCCGGGCAGTTGACGATCTGATTGCCTGGATGGAGAGCTCTGATCGGACCTCTGGCGTCTGGGCAGCGGCCTATCAAGCCGCAATTGATTGGAGGAAGAACATTCTGAACCGGATCGTGGTCCCTCCCTCTGTGTCTCAGATACCTCCTCTCGAAGATATTGACTTGGCTTATGAGCGTTACGAGCATACTCCTGAGCTCCTGGATCTTGAGGCCTCCGAACGACGCTTAGCCAGACTTCGAACCATTGCTGCTCGGTTCCGCGCTCAGTTTCCTCCCTCGGAGAGTACTCCGGCTCCTGATCAACCTTCCGGCCCCTCTTCTGCCTCGGGTTCTCATTCAGCTCGAAATGATAAAGGGAAACAAAAAGCTACTCTAACTGGGAGTAACTCATCCAAGCCGCGAGCGGGGCAGCCTCCAGTTCGAATAGGGGGCCGAGGTGGTCATGCCGGCGTTCCCCAGCCTCCAGTCCGAATAGGAGGTCGAGGTGGTCGTGCCGGCGCTCCCCACCTTTCAGTCCGAGTAGGTCGAGGTGGTCGTACCGGAGTTCCCATCCCTACCTCCAGATCAACCGCCGAGCCGGGTGATGGAAGCGAGAATCCAGATCTTCCCCGGGATCAAGACGAGGAACAACGCATGTTGGAGCAAGTTGTCCAACGGAGCCGACGCGAGACCCGAGGAGGTCCTCCCGGCGAAGCCTCTTCGTCGGGGGCCCGCAGATAGGGTCGTAGATAGGATCGGGCTTCATGTTCTGTTGTAACCTTTCTTTTTATTTCAGAAATGTGTAATAATTTTCAGTTTATGACATCTCTTTCAGTTTTAAAACTCTAATGCGCGCATTCATTCTTTAACATCGGTCAAAAGGGATACACCCTTGTTACAAAAAGTCTCTGCTTCCAGGACACTTCCTTCCTACCCTTCGGTCATCCGACCTCTAGGTTTCTATCCCGGGCTCCTACTGCCGGGGATCTACCCTACCTAGGCATCTAGTGCCAGAGGCTATTCTACCTAGGCATCAAGTGCCAGAGGCTATTCTATCTAGGCAACAAGTGCCAGAGACTATCCATAGAACCGCCTGAGGTTTGCTATGTTCCACCTTCGGGGGACTCCCTTCCCCGCTGGATCTTCCAACACATAACTTCCGCCCCGGTGGGCTTCCATCACCCGGTATGGTCCTTCCCAGTTGGGTGCCAGCTTGCCTTCCGGCTCCTGGTGACTCTTGTCGTTTCTTCTCATAACTCTGTCTCCTACCTTGAACTGCTCCTTCCTTACTCTCCTGTCGTGATACTTCTTAACTTTCTCCTTCACCTTAGCCTCGTGCAAGGCCGCCCTCTCTCTTCTTTCCTCCAGCAGGTCCAGATTTGTCCTGATTTTCTCTTCATTCTTTTCTTCGGGGACCGGCTCGGCTGTCCGCAGACTGGGGATGCCAATCTCGGCCGGAATTACTGCCTCGGATCCATACGTCAGACTGTAGGGGGATTCTCCGGTTGCCGAACTTTCCGTAGTCCGATGAGCCCACAAAACACTCGGGAGCTCATGCACCCAGTTACCCTTTGCTCCCTGTAGCCGGGCCTTAATCCCACTTACGATTGTCCGGTTCGTCACCTCCACCTGGCCGTTAGCTTGCGGATGATAAACTGACGTCAGCTTCTGACTTATCCCATATTTGACACACCAAGACTTGAAAGGATCATTTTCAAACTGCGCTCCATTGTCGGTTACTATGGCCCTCGGAACTCCGAACCTGCATACGATGTTCCTCCAACAAAACTTCACGCAGGTAGACCCCCGGATGTTAGTCAGGGGCTCGGCTTCCACCCACTTGGTGAAGTAATCGATAGCCACAATCAGGTACTTCAAGCTGCCGGGAGCAGTAGGAAAAGGTCCGACCAGATCCAGTCCCTATCTGCTGAAAGGCCAAGCACCTGTTATTCCCATCATCTCTTCCCTGGGTATGTACACTAGCGGTGCGAACTTATGGCACTGAAGGCATAACCGAACCCTATCCTGCGAGTCTTCAAACATGGTAGGCCAATAGTACCCCATCCGTAAAATCTTCCGGGCCACAGTTCTGGCTCCTTGATGACTACCATTCGGGCCTTCATGAACTTCCCGGACCAGGTACTTGCCCTCCTGCTGTTCCACACATTTCAGCAATGGCTGGAGATAGCCTCTTTTGTACAGTGCCCCTTCCTGGAGTGTATACTTCGGCGCCTTGACCCGGATTTTTCTAGCCAACACTCGGTCGGCCGGGACCTCTCCTGTCAGAAGGTACGCTCGGATCGGAGCCATCCAAGAGTCTTCTGGCACCACCTCCACTGCCAGGATCTCATCAACCTGTTCATAACTTCTCCTCTCCAGTGTCTCCCTTCTGAGAGGCGCCTTCTGCCCTGGCTTCAACTTCGAAGATGCCAACTTGCTCAACGCGTCGGCCTTTTCATTCTGTTCTCTTGGCACCTGCTCCAGGCTGAAACTATCGAACTGCCGGATCATGGGCTGGACCAGCTCCAAGTACCTCTGCAAACTTCTCTCCTTTACTTCGTATTCCCCATTCACCTGCTGAACTACAATCTGAGAGTTGCTGAAGGCCCGGATCTTTCCTATCTTTAATTCCCGAGCCAGTTTGAGTCCTGCTACCAACGCCTCATATTCCGCCTCATTATTTGTGGTTTTAAAGTCGAAATGTAACGCATAGTGGTACTCCTCTCCTTCCGGGGATGTCAACAATACCCCGGCTCCACTGCCTCCTGCATGAGCTGACCCGTCGACATGCAATATCCATCCCGGGCTTGCTTCAGGCTCTTCCTCGGCGACCGTGTCTGACCCGACCATCTCTGTCAGGAAATCCGCCATTGCCTGGCCCTTAATGGCTTTCCTCGGCTGATATGTTATCTCGTGTTCCCCCAACTCTATGGCCCACTTCATCAAACGTCCCGACGCCTCTGGCTTGAGCATCACCTGCTTCAGGGGGTGGTTGGTCAGGACCGCAATCGGATGAGCCTGGAAATACGGGCGCAATCGTTTTGAGGCGTAAACCAGCGCCAACACCAGCTGTTCCAAACTTGTGTACCGAGTTTCCGGGCCCTGTAATGCCCGGCTGACAAAGTATACCGGACACTGCCTCCCGTCTTCTTCTCGGACCAATACCGCACTGACAGCCGATGCAGATGCGGACAAGTATAAGAGCAAATCCTCCCACTCCTTCGGCTTCGAGAGGGTCGGGAGCCGGCTCAAATGTTCCTTCAGATCCCCGAACGCCTTCTCACACTCCTCCGTCCACTCGAACTTCTTTGCCTTCCTTAATATGTTGAAGAAGGGAAGTTGTCTCTCGGCATCTTTTGACAGAAATCGGCTCAAGGCTGCCAGGGAACCCATCAGTTTTTGCACTTCCTTTACGTTCTTTGGCGACTGCATCCGGCTTATCGCCTCCACTTTCTCCGGATTGACGTCAATCCCCCGGCTAGATACCATATATTCGAGGAACTTCCCAGCCGCTACTCCTACCACACTCTTCTCGGGGTTTAGCTTCAGGTTGACCTTCCTTAGAATGCCGAACATCTCTTCCAAGTCTTCTAAGAAACCTGGGTAGCTTCGGCTCTTCACCACCATGTCGTCAACATATAGCTCCATGCTTCGGCCCAGCTGATTTCGAAATATCGAGTCTGCCATCCGCTGGTACGTCGCCCCTGCATTCTTCAAGCCGAACGGCATCCGCCTGTAGCAATAGGTTCCGAAATCTGTGATAAAAGCTGTTTTCGGCTTGTCCTCTCCCGACATTTGAATCTGGTGATAGCCCCGGTATGCATCGAAGAAAGCCAAAGCCTCGTACCCGGTGATGGCTTCCACCAACCGGTCGACCGGGGGAAGAGGGTAACTGTCTTTCGGGCAATATTTGTTAAGATCAGTGAAGTCGATACACATTATCCAGGACCCATTGTGCTTCTTTACTAACACCGGGTTAGCCAACCATTCCGGGTATATAATCTCCTCTACTACCCCGGCTTCCAGCAACTTCAACACCTCCTGTCTCACCACCTCGGCCCTATCCCCTGCCAGGGCCCTTTTCTTCTGTCGGATCGGCTTTAACTCGGGGTATACATTCAGCTTGTGGAGAGCTAACTCCGGAGGTACACCTGTGAAGTCCTTCTCTTCCCATGCAAACACATCTTCATATTTTGAAAGCAAGGATCGTAACTCTTCCTTCACATCGGTCGGCATTTTTCTCCCGACCTTGATCATGCCTCGGCTCCCCACCTGCATATCTTCTACATCCCCCGGACCTACTTCTCCCTGCACTGCTCCAACCGGGGCCTTCCTAGCCTCCTGAAGGGCTGTGAGCATGCAACTTCTGGCCGTGGACTGGCTTCCTCGAACCGTCGCCACCCCCTGACTGGTTGGGAACTTCATGGTCAAATGGTACGTCGAGCAAATGGCCCTGGCTTGAGCCATCCACGGCCGTCCGATGATGATGTTGTATGGGGACTGAGCGTCTATAACCGCGAAGTTGCACCGGACCGATGTCTTCTTGCTCCTGTCCAGGTCGTCGACCACTGTTACTGTTAAGGACACCACCCCCAAGGGATGCTCTGTGCGGCCGGTAAACCCTGACAAGAGAGAGGTGCTCGGGCGAAGGTTGTGGCGGCCTATTCCCAGCTGGTCGAAGCAAGAAGCAAACATGATTTCCACACTGCTTCCGTCATCAATGAACACTCGCTTGACCGAGAATCCTTCTATCTCCGCCGTGATCACCATCGGATCCGTATGGGGCGTTAGACTGGGCACCGGATCCGCATCCGAAAAGGTGATGGCCTCGGTGGGGCGCAGTCTCTTCTCCCTGTCCTCACCAGCCGGCACATACCGGCTCCGGGCCTTAGCCGCTGCGTGGGACAGGGGCCCACCCCTACTTCTCCATATATGACATTTATCATCCGGGGAGGGACCTGATTAACCGGTTCCGGGGCCATAACCAGAGCTGCCGCACCCGGCTGGGCAGCTGGTGCCGGAGCCCCTCGCTGGTTATCATTCTGCGGCCTGTTCCTCCAATTCCTCTTCCTCCCCGCTCCGGCCTGCTGCCCAGCCGCCGGATGCTGGTTCTCCTGGCTCACACAGTCTCTTAACTGCCCTCTCTCGATCAACTTCTCAATCTCCACCCTTAAGCTTCGGCAACCATCTGTTGTGTGTCCATTAGACTTGTGGAAAGCACAATATTTAGCTGCATTCGCTGGAGTCGGATTTCCCGGTATGGGGGCCGGGTCTTGAAACAGGTTTCGATGAATTGTCAGGATTTCCGACCGGGTTTTTGTCAGGGGAGTAAACGTTTCAGCCCGAGGGGGGTCTACCCTCGGCCTCACTGGAGCCGGGCCTGCTTCCCTCCTGACAGGATCAGCGACCCGAGCCTTATCACCTTTTCCCATCCCCTTGTCCTCGAAGTACCCTTCCTCCTTCCTCTTCTTGCTCCCTTCGAGAAGCGAATAATACATTTCCACCTCAAGATCCAGCTGATGAAAAGTGGTCGGGATAATCTCCATGAGCTTTGCCCACAACACCTCATCTCTCAACCCTGCAATGAATCCTGCTATCAGGGCCTTCACTTGAGCATCTCTGTCGATCACCTTCATAGAATCGTCCATCGAACTTCCTCCTTTGCCGACTGCCGACTATAAGCCACCTCGGCCAAAGGGAGGTACTTCTTCCTTTTGGTCTCATATCTGTGCATCAGAGCCCTCGAAAAATCATAGTAATTCCTAAAACTTTCCGAGGGTTGCGCCTCAAACCATGACAAACAGCTTCCCCTCAGATACGAGCTCACCAGCTTGTACATAAGCTCCTCCCGGATGTCACGTGTTCCCATGACGTTATGATACGTCCTGACAAATTCCTCTGGATCTCTCTCCCCACTGTAGGTCGGCACCCCCTCCGGGACTCTCATTCCCATCGGCCAAGGGAAAGTGCTGATGTAACCTATCCAGGGGGAGGTAGGCCTTCCTCCATTCCTTCCTATCAACCGATCCAACCTCTCCTCTACCGAGTTTAGAACCGTCGGGGCCCGATCTACAACCACCGGGTATGTGCCATAGGTTCCTGCGACTAGGGCCGGCTGAGCCATGGCATATCCGGCCATCGGTGCTTGGCTCTGCATCCACACCGGTCCTTGTATCCCGGGGGCCCAGCCCCCCGAGGCTCCAGGGGGTTGGGCGTAATACCCTTCTGGTGCCGGGGGGTACCCCTGATATCCGTGTTGAATCATCCCGTGTCCTGGAGCTCCATATCCGGGATAGCCCCCACCTTGGCCATATCCCGGCATCATTCCGACTGGTTGCCCTACACTCCCGGCCTGCCTTTCCAAGTCTATCACAACCGGAGGCCGAAGACTCTCCTGTCCGTGAACGGCAGGGGGTCCTCGGCTGACCACCTCCGCAGCCAATGGAGGTAAACCCGCAGGAGGTCCCATCGGGGTCGGGTTAGATCCTGAACCGGGCTGAACCGGGGGTACTCGGACCTCAGTCACCGGAGGGTTCGACTGTTCTTCAGTCGGTTTCGTCCCCGATCCCGATCTCTGCTTTGCCGCCAGCCAACGACGGTACTCCTCCTCCTGGGTGGCAGCGAACTCTCTTTTGTCACGATCGTCCTGCGTCATTTCCGGTTCCCTTTCTCCTTCCGGCTCTGACTCTCCTTCGGAGACGTCCGGATCCGAATGCGCTGGAGCCTTCCCCTTGCGCGCTCGATCCCTCATTTGGCGCAAACTTAGGTCCTCTTCTACTGCTTCCGGTCTTCTTCCTCCTCTACCTCTTCGCGGCGGCCGACCTCGAGGCGGCATCTTGATGCTTTTGTGAACACATATCGTGTCCCACCGGGCGTGCCAACTTGATGCTGCCTGCCTGGTCGGTCCGGATAGGCCCCTGATCCCTGATCCAATATCTGGTCCTGCAAGACAGAACCCCGGGAGGTACCCGAGGGTAGACCCTCCGGCGTGATGATGAAAGATGGATCTCGGGAGAGAAAAGGGGTAATCACTTGAATAGTGAGAAGATACTTACTTGGAATAGTGCTGAGGATCACAATTTATACAATAACCCATGCTTCCCGAGTGGTCCATGTTCCGAGTGTCCTCTAGTGTGTGTCGCTGTCCGAGTTGTACGAACCCGGATACTGCCAAACTAGCTTTATCCTGTGACGGGCCAAGCCCATATTATCAAGAGGTATTTGGGCTTGGGCCCGGTATCATCAATCAACACATCGTTCATGCAAACAAAACAATAATTAAAACCTCACCCAATGAATTGATATGGTAGATGATCAAGAAAATAGGTAGAGATTCTGATTTTGAGGATGATTAAGCAGTAGATCTAGAAATTTGGAAGAGAAAAATGAGGGTAGAGTAGTGGTGTGGTAGAGTAGTGAAAAAATATGAGGGAAATAAGTGTTGTGTATTCCCACTTCAATATAAATAGAGTTCAAAAGTTTGACCGGCTGATTATTTACGAAGTCGAAAACGTAAGGACAAATGAAAATATAAGAGGGTTTAAGAAATCGAACTTGCAAGTCATTACTATTTCTTATTAAAGTATGATTTTTTTCCTCTATCATACTTTCGAAGGATGAAATACCGCCAAGATCCGATTTGTTCTAGTGTTTAAGAATTCGATATTAAAATAGGGTGGACTTTCTAACTTGTTTCGATATCGAACATTATGACATCCTCTTCAGATGAATTTGACACGACTCAGGGTACATTTTAGAGTATTGTACTGGTCGGGAGAAACTTCTATCAAATAGGTTTCTCATTCGTAAAAGGAATGATTAAACGTTTTTCGATTTCGTAACCGGTTTACTAAAACTGTTACGTCCCCGATTAGGTAGTCGGGTATCCCTTTTTTTGATTTGTGAATGAAGGTAAAAAAAATCAGATAATAATCCTTATAGAAAACATATGTGAAGACCAGTTTTAGAACTCGAAAACAGTTTGAACTTAGTATGATGAAAGTTTGCGACTTCTTATATTTTTTTTACTGTATACAATTACGATTTCGAGACTGATCATGACTTATTCATGTTCATACAAATTCGCAAACCACACACATTACAGATTCACCTCAAAACCCTAAACCCTAAACCCACCCCCTTGGGTCGCAATATTTAAAACACTCGTGTAAATATCGAGAGAATTTTTATTACTCAAATTCATTTTGGTATCCATGAAAAGCATGTATAGCACAAGAAATTGTCTTAGAAGCCTTTTACAAGTTCGATATCAAATCTGTTGGGTAATTTTGGTTTAGGGCTACGATAAATGGTTCTTATATTAAACGGAAATATTCGACGTTATATTTTACAGTCAACCTTTAATTAGCTTTTGTTATAATTCGCTCTACATACTCAGGTAGGTTAATATATCAAATTTTGAAGTTGCGACTTCTTGGTCGTACTTACGTTCTCTAGTATATATATGTACTAACTGTTTCTGTATGTATATGCATATTGGTTGCCTTAACGTGTGATCTGATATGATTCCGGTTCTGCCGACCTACATGATTGATTGTTCATTAATATTTTTGGTACCTAGCTATGTCATTTATAATGAATTTCACCCGTTTTCTAGTCTCCCTTTACTACAAAGAGAATTGCGACTGAACTGCATGAACTCGATCCAATCGATAAATAAACTTCATCGTTTATTGAAATTACTATATGTGGTAACACTATAGTACAAACATGTATATTATCATTTCATTATATTTAATTTCATTCATATTCTATTTTATAAGAACGATGCACCACTAAGCATAAAAAGCTCAATAAAAATTAATATAAATTAATTAGCCATGTTTTCGAAATCTAAAACTAAGAGAAATACGTGACATTTCGACATCTGAACTTTTAAATTTGACGCCACATTTTTTCGACAACTTATCTATTTTTACTTTATACAATTTACGATTTCGAGACTAATGATGACTCATTCATGTTTATTCGAATTCGCAAACCACACACATTACAGATTCACCTCAAAACCCTAAACCCATCCCCGTGGGTTGCAATATTTAAAACATTCGTGTAAATTTTGAGAGAATTTTAATTACTCGAATTCAGTTTGATATCCATGAAAATCATGTGTAGCACGAGAAATTGGCTTAGAAGCCGTTTACAAGTTCGATATCTAAAACTGTTGGGTAAATTTGGTTTAGCGTTACGATACATGGTTTTTATATTAAACGGAAATATTCGACGTTATATTGTACAGTCAACCATTAATTAGCTTTTTTTATACTTCGCTCTATATACTCAGGTAGGTTAATATATCAATTTTTGAACTTGTGACTTCTTGGTCGTACTTATGTTCTCTAGAATATATATGTACATACTGTTCCAGTGTATATGTATAGTGGTTGCCTTAACGTGTGATCTGATATGATTCCGGTTCTGCCGACCTACATGATTGTTCATCAATATTTTTGGTACCTAGCTATGTCATTTGCAATGAATTTCACCCGTTTTCTAGTCTCCCTTTACTACAAAGAGAATCGCGACTGAACTGCATGAACTCGATCCAATCGATAAATAAGCTTTATCGTTCATTGAAATTACTATAATTCGCTCTATATGCACAGGTAGGTTAATGTGTCAAATTTTATACTTCCGACTTCTTGGTCGTACTTATGTTCTCTAGCATATATATGTTCTAACGATTCTTGTGTATATGCATATTGGTGGCCTTATTGATGCCTTAATAAATGTAGCATATTATTGGTACCTATGTCATTTTTATTGAATTTCACCTGTTTTCTTGTCTCCCTTTACGACAAAGAGAAATGTGACTGCATGAACTCAATCCAATCGAGAAATAAATTTCATCGTTTATTGAAAGTACTATATGTATGTGTTGTAATACTATATTACAACCGCATATATTATCATTTCATTATATTTCATTTCATTCATATTCTATTTTATTTAAGAACGATGCACCACTAAGCATGAAAAGCGCAATAAAAATTAATATAAATAAATTAGCAAATTTTTCGACATCTAAAAGTAAGAGGAATATGTGACATCCCGACTTCTCAACTTTTAAGTTGAACGTCACATTTTACGACTTCTTTTACTTCTAGATTGTAGACATTTACGATTTCGTAGACTGATACTTACTTATTGATGTATATTCGACATCGCAAACAACACACACTAGAAATTCATCTCAAAACCCTAAACCCTAAACCCACCCCCTTGGGTCGCAATATTAACATATCGAGAGAATTTTAATTACTCGAATTCATTTTGGTATCCATTCAAAACATGTGTAGCATGAGAAATCGGCTAAGAAGCCAGTGACAAGTTCGGCATCTAGAACTGTAGGGTAATTTTGGTTTAGTGCTACCTAAATGATTTTTATTTTAACGGAAATATTCTACATTATATTTTGCATATGACATTAGTTAGCATTTGTTATAATTCGCTCTATATACACAAGTAGGTTAACGTGTCAAATTTTCTACTTCCGACTTCTTGGTTGTACTTATGTCTCTAGCATATATATGTACTAACGATTCCTGTGTTTGACAAGAGTTGATAACAATGACCTTAATATTGATGCCTTAATATATGTGCCTTATTATTAATGCCTTAATATATGTAGCATATTATTGGTACCTATGTCATTTGTATTGAATTTCACATGTTTTCTCGTCTCCCTTTACAACAAAGAGAAATGCGACCGCATGAACTCGATCGAATCGAGAAATAAATTTCAGCGTTTATTGAATGTACTATATGTATATGTTTTAATACTATATTACAATCGCCTATATTATCATTTCATTATATTTAATTTCATTCATATTCTATTTTATTTAAGAACGATGCACCACTAAGCATGAAAAGCGCAATAAAAATTAATATAAATAAATTAGCAAATTTTCGACATCTAAAAGTAAGAGGAATATGTGACATTTCGAGTTCTCAACTTTTAAATTGAACGTCACATTTTACGACTTCTTATACTTCTAGATTGTAGACATTTAAGATTTCGTAGACTAATACTTACTTATTGATGTATATTTTCGTCTCCCTTTACGACAAAGAGAAATATCGACTGCATGTACTCGATCCAATCAAGAAATAATTTCATCATTTATTGAAAGTACTATATGTATATGTTGTAATACTATATTACAACCATGTATATTATCATTTCATTATATACATACCTTCACACATTAGCTCCCAAACTATGGTGTTGAATCAAGGAACTCTTAAGATTAAAACAAATGTTAGCAACATTTCAAAACATTGGGCCCGTCATTCCATTTTAGTACATAAAACACACTTTTCAAATTCGAAAACTACATACATGTACCATTCTATCCACTTTCCTACTACGTAAACACCACTCATACTCATTTTCGAGATCTAAAAGTTGAAGGCCTACAATTTACCAAAAAGCAATGTTTTTTCGAAATCGTAAACAGGGTGTACAAAAATATTACATCTACGTCATCACAAAATGGTCATTTGTTTTCGATTTCGGAACTTTTGAGACATTACTTTCGATTCGTAAAACATCACACATTTAACTTGAAACATGGTACTATCATGTGTCATTCATTTTTCTAATCGTAAACTTGTTCTACTTGTGTTTTCGATTTCGAATGAAGTGTTTGGTTCAAGTTTTTCTAATCTTAAACTTGTTCTACTTGTGTTTTCGATTTCGAATGAAGTGTTTGGTTCATGTTTTTCTAATCTTAAAGTTAGACCTTCAACTGAACACCTGAAATTGTTCAATACTCTACTTCAACCATTTTGTTTTCGATATCGGAAATTGTATCACACGGCGTATCTTTGATTTACGCCGTGTGAAATTTCTAACTACTTACCCGACCTATTTTCGAATTCGAAAACTTTGGCGGCCAGCGTTTGGGACGGACCGCCGTGCAACGGCGACGTCTCCGATGACATTTCCAGTAGTGGCTGGCACAAAAAGCAAGGTTGAAATTCCTAAACTAGCTGAAGAAAGGACTGATTTTGGTGCATAAAAATTCTCCCACACCTGCAAACACTGTGATAATAAATTCAAATTAGGATAGGCGCTTGGGGTCACATCTGCAACTTTCATGCACAGAAAGACGTGCGATCTTCGTGCGGCGATCTCCAAGACGAGAGGTATGTGTGCGGGATTTGCCAAATAAACTTTCCCTTCTTGCAAAGCTTTGTACGGGCACCTACGTCTACATTCCGAAAGACAGTGGCGGGTATGCGGCCGTCTAATCGTGTTCGTAGGGTGGTGGCGGGTCTGAGTGGTCGTGCGGTTGGGGATCTCAATTTCCCAAATGAGATGGACAACTCCGAGGATGCGGATTTGGTAGATTTGGCAGATTTGGAGATGAAATGAATCGTGCAAGGTATGATTTGGCTGATTATGCTTGTGGTGGCTGGAGCTCAACTGGCCGAAGAGGTCAGAAATTCAATGTTCAACTATTTAATTTTGCTGATTATTTCACCGAGGAGGGGAGAGCCGAGGCAATTACTGTTGCATGGGGCCTTGTTAATCTAAACCAGCAGGTATCTACCCATATGAATAAGAAAATTTGGTTAATTCACTATTCTCTGGATTCTTCAAATATCTCATATTATAATTCCATAAAACCCTAATTGTATGATTGGTAATGAAAAACATTCAATTGATACTCCTCTTGTGGATGATGATTCTTAAAAAGTCAAAATGAGAAAGGATAAAAGAAGAATTGGTTTTGTTAGCAGCAACTTAGAGAGGAAGTTTAATTTATAATTAATTTGTGCGTGCGAGAGGTTGAATTCCTCTATTTTCATTTTTCAATTTAATTTTTAAATTATTGCTCATGAGATCTAGTTTTAGTCAATTTTCAATATGTGTATTTGTTATATGGATATTGATATGGATAAACTGCACTTTTTGTTGATCATGATGGATAAACTTTGCTAGATTTGCAAATATTGTGGTGGAAAAGGAAACACGCGCACCAATTTATTTATTTGTTCTACTTTTGTGCGTGCATACACAATTACACGCACATATTATTTGTTCGTTAATTTTTTATTTATACTTAGCTTTTATGCGTGCATATAAAGTATAGCACGACATAAAATAGATTTTGTGGAGGCTGAATTTAATTAGATCATGTGGTTGAGCTAAATGGTGCTATGTTGAACTATACAGTATGATCAGTGTTGTGTTGTGTTGTGTTGTACTATTTAGTGTTGTGATGTGTTGAAAACTGTTTGAAAGGTGCTGAATATATTAAATGCTTCCCCATTCAAAGAAATTCCTGATTGTTGTCTGTAAGTCTTCCCCAATTATCCCGCAACTAGCCTTGAAGAATTTACTAGAAAATTCATCGGAATTTGGGCTTTTCATCCCCATGAATTTCATGTCGTGTTTTTTAAATTTCTTCGTCACTGATGGCTTCACTAGTCCTGCATGCTGCTCCAAAGTATGGACTTTACCTTACAATGTGACCTCAGGATCAATTGGGAGTTCAGATTCACCCCTGACTCTAAATTGGTTCCTGAAATACTCAACAAGATGGTGTTCTTATTCCTCTCTCCCAAAAATCATCTTATCTCCATCTTTTAATTCAACAATATGATTATCATACGATCTTCCTTTCATTACTGCGTAGAAGACCTTTGTTAATTTATCACCCTCATTCACCCACTTCATCCTAGTTTTCCGCTGTAAAAACATCATCCTTGAATCTGTTAGGTCCTCCACCTTCCTCCTCAATTCCAATTCATTCAAATGCTTCTCATGGTTCATAGAATCCCTATTTAGATCCATTTGAGCAGCTTTCCATTCTTCATTGGCCCTTACCACTGCTTCTTGAATGTGATCAAATTCTTTCTTATTGATTTTCCTTTAAGGATTTTGCAATCTCTTAAGTTCCATATAGAATTTAACCATAGTAGTAACTTGGCCCTTCTTCCAAACTCGCCTCACAAAATTCTGAAATTGGGGTGATTTACACCAAAATGTTGTAGAATTTGAAAGGTTCATAACCATCTGCCTCTTTTTCTCAATCACTATCATCAATGGCATGTGATCTGAAGTTGTATGTAATTTAACAAAACATTTGGAGTTTCTTAACTGCTTCCTCCATTCTTCATTAGCAAGCCCTCTGTCAATCTTACTATTAATTTTCTCATCTACCATTATTCTATTACTCCCTGTGTAAAAAGGGCCATATGTCTTCAAATCCTGGAGCCTCAACTGTGTCACAGTATCCCCAAAGTCCATGATTTCAACTATAGGAATCTCTCATTCAATGTCCTCCAAAAACAGTGGTGAGTTGAAATCACCAAGACTAGCCGATGATAGTCTTAGTGATCTAACAGTTTCAACTGCTCCCATAATACTTCCCTTTTATCCCTCGGATTGAACCCATAAACAATGGTAATGTAGCATCTGATGTTGAATTCCATCAGTAAAAATTCTACATCTACCCATTTATCTCTCATTTCTAATATCTTAACTTCAAAGTAATATGATCTCCACCCTACGCAAATTCTTGCAGCATCCACAACAGTATTGTTAGTAATGAGTTCCCACTTCAAACCCAATCTCTTCCATACTTGTTCTATTTTTTGCAATCTGGCTTTTATTTCATCATGCCTGAAAATCCAACTTTCTGTACAATGCAATACTCTCTTATATGTTTCCGTCTTACACTTTTGTTCATACCCTTTACATTCCAGATTAGTAGTTTACTACCCATCAGGGGGATAAGTTAAGGCATAAAATAACTGCTCCCACTAACCTGTTCAACCACTGGTGGCTCTACCAAGTGCTTCTCACCTGTAGTTCCACTACCCCCAGCCGCTCCTTTTGTCTTCTTCTGAAACTCTGTAAACTCCACCTCTTCAGATCTTGACAAGTTTGCAATCCTAGTTTCTAAATTTTCCCCAGATAGCCTCAATGGTCTCACTCTAGAAGTTTCAGTTATCACTTCCACGCCTTTATTCTATGAATTCTGGACTTGCACTTCTTGCACATATGTTATCTCATCAATTCCCTTCTACTCTTGGACCTGTCCTCCAGCTTTCACCTGTGTGGGCTTCTTGGGCATGTAAACCTTCTGAAATGGCTGAGTTTGTCTGTTTCTCAACCTCTTCCTGTAATGTGCCAGCTTGTGCCCATACATCCTACACTTAGGCCAGGGAGCCACTCATAGTAACTATCTTGATGTGTTATATTCCATCCTAATTGAGGAAGTCACTTGCTGAGTCTTATCAATTCCAATATCCACATCCACCAACACTTTGGCAAAACCTACCATCTCCATATTCTTTGTTGCACTGTCCATTCTAATAAGTCTGCTGTTACTGTCGCGATGTGCGTCTTGATGATCCGTCGCGATGGCACGATGAGATGAACCTGCTAAGAATCAAAGAACTCTCAATCAGGGCGGGGCAGCTAATTGCCGTTCCCGCTCCGATACTAAAGTCAGTAGACTGTTCGGAGAGTTGGGATGTGATTGATTGTGTTCAGTAAACTTACCTCTCTCTTGTGAGGAAGAGAGATATATATAGTGCTGACAGCTGACCCGGTCTCTAGGCGGTCTGGGAAGATTCCCCTGCCAAGTTTGGTAAAGCTGCCATCTGCTGTCGGGTCTGGCCCGATCGTCATGCAGGATGAGTGGTCGGGATGAACCATGCGGGATGGTGAGATGCCCGACCCTAACAAGTCCCCCCAAGTCCGAGCTCGAAGCGACGGTTCGAGCGATGGGCTGTATCTGGGTTTCTGGAATCCGCATGACAGTAGGCCTTCTGACTTAACTGCATGTCTGCCACGTGTCGTCACTTTTTCTCAGGGATGCGTCTGAACTTATCCTTTGTAACTGTGCAACTTTTGGCAACCGCCATTATTGCTTTAACTGCTCGCATAACTCCCCCTTTTCCATTCAAATTCAAAACTTCTCCTCATTTCTGCTTTCTTCCTTCTATCTTGAATTCATTGCTTTCACTTTCAGATATTCTGTACTCGCTTTTTCACGTGTCTTATTTTCGTTTTTCCTTTCTTCCTGCCTCTATCGTGTCTGCCGGTTCTGATCATGACGGATATCCCCGTCTCCGGCGCATTTTGCCAAATCACCGACGACGAAGCGGCTGAATTTGTTCAGATCTGTCGGGACACCGAGGGCCTTCAGATCACAGATTTGGCGAAGTCAATCGTCCGACCCAAACCTAGTGACACCATCAATGCTGCCCCGGCGGGCAAAGTCCCTGTTTACAACGAGCATCTGGCCCGCTGCAGCGTCAGGTTCCCTCTTACCCCTTTCTGCCAGTCCGTTCTGTCTTATTTCGACATGACTCTGGGCTTGATGATGCCGAACGCTGTGCGCAACATTATTGGCTTCGAGACCTTGTATGGTGCTCGCGGGGTTGTTCCCTCTGTTACCCTGGTGGTGGTGATAATGAGGACGGTTGGGGCCATATCAAGGTCCGTCCCAAAGCAGACCTGCACATCTTGACCGGCATGCCCAAGACGACCAACTGGAAGGTGAAATTCATGTTCGTCGATGAAGACGTGGTGTATGGTCCTGCCGCTTCTCGCCCAAGACAGGCTGTTGGTGATCTTGACACGCGCGGCCGTGCTCCAGATGGCGTATCCCAGAACCGCCTGGCTGCCTCCATCAGGGCTCTGAAGGAGAGACCAGAGAGGTGGGATGTTTTGAAGTTGGATGAAAGGTTGCGGGATTCTGGCCTGCCTCACCGTCGCGTGCTTCCTGCCATCCAGGACGAAACCATTGTCATCCCAGATGGCGGCAACGCCGTCCCAGGTGAGGACAACGTCCCTCAAGGTGTCGAGAACTTCAGCCCCCCTCCTGCTCTGGCCGTGGCAAAGATCGGTCAAACTGACAAAGGTATGTGGCTAGGTTTGGACCTCTCTCTTCGTCTTTTTCCAGCGTTATCATGGCCTTTTGTTTTTGCATCGACCGTGTTCGTCTCATGACGTACGCTTACTGCAAATATGACTCGTCGCCGTCCAACCATTGACGTGACCAAGTTCAACCGCCCCTCTCAACGTAGGAGGTTGGATGACAGTACTGGTCCAAACCAGTCCACTCAGTCGCATGGCCAATCTTTCCAAACTGGCCGGATGGCAATGCTGACCAGGATACTGGGTCGTCAAGGGGGTTGCTGAAGCCCGACCAGCTATTCCAGATGGGGGTCGGCGGTCGCGAGAATGCCTTGGCCCGACCCCAAGTGTCTGAGAAGCCGAGAAGTAGCGCTGAGCCGACTGGTCAACAGCATGGTGGGAGGGCCCCTCCGCACGCTGGTGGTTTTCAAACTGACAAGGGTAAAACCAACTCCTCCACTGTCTTCCTCAACTCGCCTGCCGGTCGTTTGGAATATCTCAAGGAGGTGATGCCCCTTGATCATTTTAGGGCTTGGGTGAAGAATCCGGCGCTAAATCTTCATGGGGTCAGGACTGCCACGGACAATCTGTTCTCGTCCGTTTTCGATGTAAGTCTCATCTGGTTGCTGCTTTTTTCATGCTTAACTTCCTCTTCTGACCCCGTCCTCCTAACTGTTGTAATGTTAGGGTGCTTGCTCGTCCCTCGCCGTCATCTCTGACTTCAGCACCTTGTGCTTGGCGCATGAGGCTGATCAGAAAGTGCATCATGCCACCCTCCTCGAGCTTGGGGATGTGAAGAGACAGCTGGCCATCGCTGATGTCGAGATAGTCAAACTCCAAGATGAAGCCAAGGCCAAGGCAGATGCTGATGCTGAGTGGTCACCTGATGACTGGATGGAATCCGAGCGGGCCCTAAAGAAACAGCTGGACGCTGTCAACGCCCAATTGGCGTCTGCCATCTCGGACGGCGAGGAACTGAAAACGGCCAAGGAGACCAGCGACGCTGCCCTACTAGATGCCCAGAAATCTGCCACCGAGCTACAGAAACGCCTGGACGAAGCTGTTGAGAAGGCTGATCAGGTGGAGAAGATATCTGATGAACTGGCTGCTCTCCAAGCTCGCTACACCGAGTCCGAGGGTCAACTGAAGAAAGCTTTGGAGGATAAAGCAGCTCTCGCCATTGACTATCAGTCTGTGCTGACCTCTGGCATGCGTGAGGTGTTTGCCAAGATAGCTCGATCAGAACGTGCCGTTGCACGCACTTCCGCCTTCCTTCGACGGGCTTATGCGCTGGATAATGTGTATGAGGACTCTGCTGCCTATGCCACTGCTCTCTCTGAGCTCACAGATGCCTTCGTTGGCTATGGCTTCCCCGAGTACTTTTCTACACTGACCGGTGAAATGACTCCGGCCGAGCTTGCTGCCTGGGAGCCAGATGTTGCAGTTCCACCTGTTCTGGTCAACGGTGAAGTTGTGGCGGATGAGGGGCTGGTGAAGGATTTGGAAGATGCTGGGAAAAACGTCCATGTCTCTGCCCAGAACCATTAATTCTGCTTCCCTTTCCTTCTTTTCTAATGGATTTCTCTTTGAACTTCTTTTCCTTATTGCTTTTCTAGATAATTTCCTTTTGGTTTGTAATAACCCATAAGGGATGCATTTGATTTCTTTGTTTTTGAATTCTTGTGAAACCTCTTGCATTTGCAACATATATTATTGCCTTAACGTTTTGGCTGTTTGCTACTTGATGAAAACTTTCGTCTGTGCATTTGCATTACTGGCTATTGCCTTAATGTTTGGTTGACGCCTTGTCATTCTGCTCACCCCCGTTCATGGTGGCGACTCATCATCCTTCTATGTGAAGAGGGATGAGTCGTCATGATGAATTGTTAAGGTGACATGACGAGACAACTGTGTGTGACTTGAATTTCTTGCCAACTTGGACGTCGCTAAACCTTGTCCGAGCCACCAAGATATGTGGGCCTTGCCCCCTCCTTGGTTTTTTTCTCTTCAAAACCAAAGCTGCTAAGCCATGGACCTTGTTAATCGGTCCGTGTCCGACATGGGTTTTCATTAAAGAAAAATCCCACCTTTTCTCCAAACCGGTAGCTATCCGAGTTTGGAGAGGATATGGTTTGCTCTATTTGCTCGTCCGCATTTGAACAAAAAACCACGCCTATGTTCAGTACTCGAGAAAGAGCGGCTAAGCCTCAGTCTCGGTCTGGCGGTCACGATCATGATCGTGTCATCCGACTTGCCCATTGGTTTGGGTACGCTTTTGACCGCATCTTTGCCTTTCCAGAGATATGTCTGAGACACTCGGCAAAGATGTGTCCCTGATGCTTCACAACCTAAGTGAGGGATGTGTCGAGTGTTCTAATGCTTTGCCCGGTTAACCGGAGTGATGGCCTGAATTGCCTCTCTTAATGTCCATTATCACAGATTCTGATCATGTCATTCGACTTTCGGAAAAAGGCATAAATGAACCAGAAAAAGAGATGATATGTTCTTGAACTTGACACTTGGAATTCATTAAAAAACAAAGGGGGGAGTACAAAAGATACAATTTTGCGTGGGAGAACTGGATTTCCTCAAGATCGCATCCCTCAGGAGGGCAAAAGTCGTGATCCGATCAGGAATCCGTTCTCCAAAAGCATTTCCCCATTATATACAAACTAATTGGTACCTTTCTCATGGGTCTGATGCCGCTCAACCGTAATAACGACGGAGGTTCTCCATGTTCCATGTCCTTGGTACCGCTTCGCCTGACATGGTCTGCAGCCTGTATGCGCCGTTCCCCAGCACTTCTGCGACCACGTATGGTCCTTCCCACGTGACATCTAACTTCTTCAAGCCTTCAACTCGACTGGCTTCATTCTTTCGGAGGGCCAATTCGCCTTGCTTCAGATTTCTTACGCGGACTCTGGCATTATAGCGCTGTTCCACATACGACTTGTAGGCCGCCTCCTTGATTGTGGCCTGCTCTCTGGCTCTCTCCAAGTCCTCCAGGCTCTCTCTCAAACGCTGGTCATTGTCCTCTTCATCATCCGGGATGGCAGATCGCGTTGATGGGATGATGAGTTCAGGCGGGATGATGGCCTCACTGCCGAAACACAGAAAATAAGGTGATTCACCTGTGGCCGTTCGCGGCGTTGTCCTGTATGCCCACAACACCGATGGGAGCTCGTCTACCGAGTTCCCTTTCGCGCCGTCCAACCTTCTCTTTAGCCCTTGCACAATCATTCCATTGGTTCGCTCGGTGAGACCGTTGGCTTGCGGATGGGCTACTGATGTGAAGCTCTGCTGGATGCCCATCTGGTTGCACCAGTCTCTGAAGACTCCTCCTTCAAACTGGCGTCCGTTGTCAACATCAACCAATGGCTCCACATCAACCCACTTGGTGAAGTAGTCAACGGCAACCACCAAGAATCTTCTCCTGCCGGTCGCTTGGGGGAAAGGACCGACAATATCGATGCCCCATTTTGCAAACGGCCATGGGCCTGTGATGCTTTTCATGGGCTGGCCGGGTTGAGATGACACCCGATCATGTACCCGGCACTGATGGCAAGTTTTAACCACATGGTCGGCGTCGACCCTCATATTGGGCCAGTAATAACCTGCTCGGGTTGCCCTCAGTGCCAGTGTCCGGGCCCCCTGATGGCTGCCGCCGCTTCCTTCGTGAAGTTCCTTCAGGATCCTTTCTGCTTGCTTGGGCGTTAAACACCGCAACCACGGCTGCAAATATCCCCTCTTGTATACCACCCCATTCCTGAACGCGAAATTTAGCGCCTTCCTCTCCAAAGCTTTCGCCTCCTTTTGGTCGGGTGGTAACGTTCCACTGAGCAAGTAGTTTCGCATTGGTGTCAACCAACATGGCGGCTCGGCCTCAATGGCGGCGACCGTCATGCCGTCGGTTGATCTTGTCGGCAATGTTTCCACTAGAACTCCCTTGGACAGATGGCTGCTTGCCGTGGAGGCCAGTTTGCTGAGGGCATCTGCCTTTGTGTTCTCGGATCTAGGGACCCGGGTCACCTCAAATCCTTCAAACTGTGTGGCCAGAATCTTTACTTTCGCCAAGTATTTTTGCATTGACGGCTCCTTGGTTTCGTATGACCCGTTAAACTGGTTTGCTACCAAGGCCGAGTCGTCGTATGCATCCAGCTTGGTTGCGCCCAACGCTTTTGCTAACTCCATGCCTGCAATCAATGCTTCATATTCGGCCTCGTTGTTCGTGGCCGGGAACTGGAATCTCAACGCGTACGTCGTCTCCATGCCGTCAGGGTCTGTCACTATCAACCCTGCTCCTGATCCCTCCACGCCGGATGCGCCATCCACATGCAGCCTCCACCATCCTGTCCTGTCGACGCGACGTTGCTTTTTGTCGGCTGGCTCGCTTGGTGCGTTGATGGTGACTTCATCCTTCTCCTCGATCCCGGAAGGCATTTCTGCTAGGAAGTCGGCCATTACTTGCCCTTTGATAGCTTTCCTCGGGGCGAACTCAAAGGCATGTTCGCCTAGCTCTATTGCCCACTTGGCCAGCCTTCCTGACATTTCCGGCCTGGTCAAAATTGCTTTGAGCGGCTCATTGGTGAGGACCACGATGGGGTGTGCTTGGAAGTATGACCTGAGGCGTCTCGCCGCATGGACCAATGCCATGGCCAGCTTCTCCTGAGCGCTATATCTCAACTCGGCCCCCTGCAGCGTTCGGCTGACATAATAGACTGGACGCTGGATCTTGCTCACTTCCCTGACCAATGCGCCACTCACGACTTCCATCCCAGCGGCAAGGTACAAGTACAGCGTCTCACCTTGCTCGGGGGGGGGCATGGCTAGTAGGTCTTTTAAATGATCTTTCAGCTTGAGGAACGCTTCATCCTCGGCCTGGCCCCATTGGATTGCTCCTTTTGGCCCGATGCTGCCCTTGAGAATCCTCAAGAACGGGAGTGACTTCTCTGCGGCTCGTGACAGGAACCTGTTCATAGCCGCCAGCTTTTCATTCAAGCTCTGTACTTCTTTGACGTTTCGGGGAGGCTTCATTTCCAAGACGGCTTGGACTTTCTTTGGGTTGACCTCCAAACCGTTGTTGGACACCATGAGGCCCAAGAACTTCCCGGCCCCCACTCCGAACTGGCACTTGGCCGGGTTGAGCATCATACCTGCCGCATTTAAGGTTCCCAAAGTCTCATCTAGATCTTTCACCAACCCTTCATACGATACGCTCTTGATGACCATGTCGTCGACATAAATCTCCATGTTGCGGCCGATTTGTGCTTTGAAAATCTTGTCCACCACCCTTTGGTAAGTGGCACCGGTGTTGCGTAAGACAAACGGCATCATCCGGTACGCGAAGGCTCCCCTCTCCGTGATGAAGGCAGTTTTGTCGACGTCGTCCTCCTTCATCGGGATTTGGTGGTACCCCTTGTATGCATCCAGAAAGCATTTGATCGGGAAAGGGGCCAACGCGTCCACCTTCTGGTCGATGATGGGTGTCGGGTAGCAATCCTTGGGGCATGCCCTGTTCAGCGCCTTGTAATCGATGCACATTCACCAACTCCCATCTGACTTTTTGACCAGGACCGGGTTGGCTAACCATGTAGGGTATAGCACTTCCCGTAGGATACCTACATTCACCAACTCGGTTACCTGTTTGTTTACCGCGTCATTCCTTTCTGGGCATAGCGGCCGTCTTTTCTGCATGACCGGTGGGTGTGAAGGATCCACTCTGAGGGCGTGTTGACCGAGTTCGGGTGATACTCCCGTCATGTCTATCGTCTTTCATGCATAGACCTTCTGATGCTTGATCAGGACCTCCAGAACCTCCTGACGACTTGCGTCGGGCAAGTCGGATCCCACTTGGACTCCTCGGCATCCGCCTTGGTCAAGGAACATGGGCAAGCACGATGCTGACAAGGTTTTGGGATCTGGGTTCCCTGGCCGGACCATGTGGATCGGACGTCGTGGTGGCGATTCGTCATCTGGATGTTTCCGCTTCTTTAATGCGATTCTGTGGCACTCTCTCGCTTTTTGCTGATCGCCTCGAACGGTCACTATCCCTCCTTTGGTTGGAAACTTCAAAAGGAGATGGAGGGTTGAAACAATACCTTTGAGCTGGGCTAGCGCTGGTCTTCCCAGTATTAGGTTGTATGGGATATGAGCCTTGATCACGATGAACTCCATGTCCACCTCTTTCCTGGTCGGCCTCTCCCCGACCCCAACTGGAAGTGTGATTGTTCCTTCTGGCCACACCGTTCTGTCCGCGAAATCCACCAACAGTGTGCTTGTTGGGATCAACTTGGCCTTGGTGTTGTCGTCCAGCTTCTCGAAACAATGCCAATACATTATTTCTGCTGAGCTGCCGCCATCCACGTATGCTCGATGAACCATCTTATCCATTATTTGAACCGTGATGATGACCGCATCGCATCCGGCCGGGCGATCCGGGATGGGATCGTCGGCACCGAATGTGATCAACTCGTCTCTACCCAGCCTCCTGCTCGTCGGAGTGTGTTCTGGGGCTATCCTGCATCTAGCCTTTCTTTGTGAATCCGAGCTTCTCCCGGCATTTCCGCCTATGATAGTGAGTATATCATTGCTCGCGCGCCTCGCTGGTTCTCGTTCTGGTGATGACTCATCCTCATACTTTGCTCTCTTTTCATCTGGTCGCTCGGCACGAGCCACCTCCTTTCCTTTGCCACGTGCCCTGTTGGCACCTTGATCCTGGCCACCATTCTTGTTGGCATATGTCGCCTTGTTGTGGGCTTTGGCGGTGGCAGCAAATTGTTTCAACTGCCCTTTGCGCAGGCATGACTCGATGGCCTTCTTCAAGTGGATGCAATCCTCTGTGTCATGCCCGTGGTCGTCATGGTACTCGCAAAACTTGTTCAAGTTTCGCTTGTTGGGAGGCATCTTCATGGCGCGCGGGGGTGGGATGACGTCGCGGTTTGCCAAGAAGACTTCTCTGGGCGTCTTTGTCAACGGGGTAAAGACTCTTTCTTGAGCAACTCGAGGACCTAGCCTGTCCTTCACCGATGACGTTTTCTCTGCTTTGGCCGGTTTCCCATCCTGGATGAGCTTCTGTTTTGGCCAATAAGGCCGAGCCTCCTTCTGCATTGCCAACTTCTTCTTCTTGGCGTTCTCGTCGGCTCGATGAAACATCTCCACCACCATATGCAACTCGTCCAGCGTGTGTACTGCACGAAGGGTGAGCTCTGAATCCAGAGCCTCGTGATCCAGACCCTGCATGAAAATTTCGATCAACCACCGCGGCTCGCCACGGTGCACCACCCTGTTGCTTTCATCGATGAAGCGCTCATAATACTCCATCAGGCTCTCGCCGGATGACGCCCTGTGGCGTATCTTCATTAGGTCCTGCGTCGTGTTGGTGAACTTCCTTTTCTGCATGAACCTGATGAGGAAAAATTCCTCGAGCTGCGCGAAGCTGGATATGCTTCCATTGTCCAAGTTGGCGAACCACACCCTTGCTGCCTCCTTGAGCGTGGTGGCAAATACTTTGCACCACACGGGCTCGGGTATAGCGTACGTTGACATGTTTGTTGTAAACGTATGCAAATGATCTGCTGGATCCGACAAACCATCATACGTACCCAGATTTGGTGGGATCCGAAGGCGGGGGTTGGCGACAAACTCCGTTACTGCCTCTGAAAAAGGGATCCCTCTTTTCTGGCAATCCGGGGCCTCGTAAAACACCGACAACCTCTGCTTCGCCGGCACCCTCGGCTTGACACTGGGCTTGTGAACATACGTCATGGCCCATTCCCCAGGCTGGGATCTAGGGTTGGCCTCTTTCTCGCCCGGATCTTCCCATTCCTCGTCTGAATCCTCCAGGATCTCATTCCCGTCATCATCCAGCTCTGTGAGGATGGGGGCTTTTCGCTTGGCTCGCGCAGGCTCGGCAAAAAGCTTTCGTCGGTGTGACCGTTTTTGCCAAACCTTCAAGACGCCACGCTTTCGGCGGCGTGCCTCGCAGCTCCTGCAGCTGCTTGTTGATGGTAGCCTGTGACTCCAGGATCTGGCGGAGCACGTCACCATCCTCCGTCGTGAAAGATGGGGACGCGCCTGGGTGCCGAGCCTGCTCAGGCGTCGCCGAGATCGGAGTGGCTGCTGGGTTTGAAGAGGTGAACGGGACTCCAGCCCCCTCGTCGCCCAGATCTGTGACCACTACCTCGTCGATGAGGGTGACGTGGTCTTGTCCTTCTCTGCTCATTTGCAGTGCGTGAGCTGTGAAGATAATCGGTTATATCCCCACAGACGGCGCCAATGTTACTGTCGCGATGTGCGTCTTGATGATCTGTCGCGATGGCACGATGAGATGAACCTGCTAAGAATCAAAGAACTCTCAATCAGAGCGGGGCGGCTAATTGTCGTTCCCGCTCCGACGCTAAAGTCAGTAGACTGTTCGGAGAGTTGGGATGTGATTGATTGTGTTCAGTAAACTTACCTCTCTCTTGTGAGGAAGATAGATATATATAGTGCTGACAGCTGACCCGGTCTCATCAGACCACACCGTTAGGCGGTCTGGGAAGATTCCCCTGCCAAGTTTGGTAAAGCTGCCATCTGCTGTCGGGTCTGGCCCGATCGTCATGCAGGATGAGTGGTCGGGATGAACCATGCGGGATGGTGAGATACCCGACCCTAACATCTGCCAATAGAACTGTTGATTCTACTCAGTAGACTACTAGTCCAATAGATAACATTCAGTTCATAAAGCCTAACCCAAACATGCACTAATTTGGGGATTGTTAGATTTAAGTTTTTGGTCCATTTTTGAACAATCACATGCTTAAAATCAAATAGCATCACCCCTGTATCCACTACTACATCTCTGTCTGCAATACATCCGAATTTAACTAGGAAGATACCTGTTTGAGCATCCACACCTTCCTGAGGAAGTATCTCTATCACGTTCGTTTGAGAAAAGCCTCCATCATGGGGAATGGAGGTCTTACTCCCATAACTTTTCACATCGCAACAATTTCCAGTCTTTCAAACTCGCCTCTATCCCTGCTACTGGAAGGACTGCAACTCTGACCCCATCAATTTCATCTCTTATACATCAAAGAGCTGCTTCCACCCTGCCTCACCCTCGCCACCCTTCTTCTGTAATTGTGATTCTTCACCTAGCTGAGCCCATGGGTTGACTTTAATACAAATATGTTTCTCCCTTTTACAATTGAATCCCTAGTGATTACCCACTTTGTTGCTGGCAATTTCATCACTAATATTTCTATTTCTTGGCGTAATTGGTGTGAATAGACTTGTACATCATCAAAATCATCTCTTGCATCCTCCAATTGCATCTCTATGTCCTCACGATCTTCTTGAAACAAACGCAACAATTTCTACTTACTTTTATTGTTTCCCGACTCCATGGTGCCTTTCCCCGCCTTTGATTCCCCTTCTTCATCGCGATGTGCAGATCTGTTCAGCTAAACAGAACATTCACACTGTCAGATGCTCTTTGAATATTCACTTGTACTACACTTAAACGGGAAATCTGCTTTTGATTGCACCTTCTTGGGCCAGCAATATATTATGTACAATCACCTTCCTTGTATGAATGCACTCTGATTAGTCTGTATTATATATGGCAACAATCACCCATCATGGCACACAACATTTTTGTCACAACTTTAAATAAGACTGAGCAATAAAAGTCTATAATCTCATACTGCTTGAGGCTGATTAACTTTTGGAATTAAACTTTTGGAGTTTGCATGTTTCTCAACCTCTTCATACAATGTTCCAGCTTGTGCCCATACATTCTACACTTAGGGCAGGGAGCCACTCATAATAGATATCTTGATGTGTTAAGATTTCATCCTCATTGAGGAAGGTCACTTGCCGAGGCTTATCAATTCCAATATCCACGTCCACCAACACTCTGGAAAAACCTACTCTCTCCAGATTCTTTGTTGCATTGTCCATTCTAATAAGTCTGCCAATAAATCTGATGATTACACTCAGTAGACTACTAGTCCAATAGATAACATTCAGTCCATAAATCCTAACCCAAACATGCACTTATTTGAGGATTGTTATATTTAGATTTTTGGTCAATTTCTGAACAATCACATGCTTATTATCAAATAGCATCACCCCTTCATCCACTACTGCATCCATGTCTGCAATACATCCGAATTTAACTAGGAAGATATCTGGTTTAGCATTCATACCTTCCCGAGGGAATATCCCTATCACGTTCGTTTGGGAAAAGCCTCCATCATGGGGAATGTAGGTCTTCCTCCCATAACTTTGCACATCGTAATAGTTTCCAGTTTTTCAAACTCGCATCTATCTCTGGTAGGACTGCAACTCTTACCCCATCAATTTCATCTCTTCTACATCAAAGAGTTGCTTCCACCCTGCCTCACCCTCGTCACCCTTTTTATGTACATCCGATTCTTCACCCAGCTCAGCCCACGGGTTAACTTTAATGCAAATCCTTTTCTCCCTCTTGCAATTGAATGCCTAGCATTTACTCACTTTGTTTCTAGCAATTTCACCACCAATCTTGCTATTGCTTGGCGTAAAATTGGTGTGGAATCGACTTGCCTGGCATCAAAATCATCTGTTTCATCCTCCAATTGCATCTCCATGTCCTCACGATCTTCTTGAAACAAACGCAACAATTTATACTTACTTTTATTGTTTCCCAACTCCATGTGCCTTTCCCCGCCTTTGATTCCCTTTCTTCATCGCGATGGGCCGATTTACTCAGCTAAACAGAATCACCGATCTGGCAAATATAGGTACACATAGTAAAAGGTGTGTCCGCCCACTGTAGCAGAAAGAAAACACGAGTACACAAACATAGTGCTAAAATTCTTTAAAGGTTCATAATCATACAGGGTGAAATATTTAAAGGCTCTAAAATTTTTTGGCTCAAAAATATACAATTGAACCAACTAAATTCATGAGCTATATAAAAAGGACAAACTTTTTTTTAAGTCCTACATGCATGATGTCCAAGGCCGGTCCAATAGTGAGGCCAATGAGGCCTGCGCTTTAGGCCCAAATATTCAACTAATTTTTTAAGCCCAACTTTTTTAAAAATTATAACTGATTATATATTTAAAAATCAGTATTTTGGGCTTGTTTTTAATTAAAATCCAAACCTTATTTGGGCCCATTTCAAAACAAAAAACAGTCTTTCAAAACCTCTTTTTATATAAAATGAATTTAATATTTAAAAAATATTAAAAAGGAAAAAAGGGTTCTTCACTTACGCACAAGGCTTAATCTTTCGAAATCTGGATGGAGACCATTTTTATTCTTTACTTTTCGATCATCTTTATGTAAATCGTGATCAAATTATCTTTATTCTTCTATTGAGATAAACACCCAAAATCTTAATTTCAATATATCTAATATATATATATATATATATATATATATATATATATATATATAAGATCAATTATGAGATGGGCAAACATATTTTACTTTTGTGCAATTGTGCTAATGTGTTTTTTGTTAATCTTGATTTGATTGAATACTTTTAATTGATATTGAACTTGAGTATAAATATTATATATGTAAAAGTTTGTGTATGTGTACATGTGTGTGCGGTGTACGTGTGTGATTTGATGTGCAAAATTTGTGTTTTGATTACTTTAATATATATATATATATATACACACACACACACACACACACATTATGCATGATGTCTTGTTTTAGAGACTAAAAAATAAAAATGATAGGAGATATGTCATATGTGCTATTAGACAATTTTTGAATGCTTATGCTATATTTGTTTGTCGGGTTTGATATATTGGGTGGATTAGCTACATTTTCTATTGAACATGAATTAGTTACAGAATTTGATTATAAAAATTTAATTAGCGAATTTGCTTCTAAGAAAACAAGTAGAGTTGAACTACATAATTAAAATATTGCACTATATTTTGAAATATTGTATTTTTTAAAAATAGTAATAAAATTAGTTATATTTTTTAATATCGGGGGCCCTATTTCGGTATTTTGTTGCATCGCCTCAGGCACTAAAATATTTAGGGCCGGCACTGATGATGCCAAGGATCTTGATCTTTGAATCTGTTGTAAAAACCTATTTGCCCCTCTCACTTGACCAGGTACTTGCCATAATTGGACCAAATGTCTTTTTACCTGAAATTTTCAAAAATAAAGAATGGTTTTTTTTGTCAAAAATAAGAGCAAGTCCAACAGTGCCTCTATAATAGAGATTTTACTTGAATATGGGGAATTTGAATTCTTTTTGAACTCCAACAGCTTCTTTAGAGCAAGTCCGGCAGTTTTGCTATAATAGCAAATTTGCTCAAATATGAAGAATTTGACCCTTTTTTGAACTCCAACAGATTCTCCATCTCATTCTCCATAATAGGAAAATTGAAGAGAGAGAATGTTTGCTTCTCCAAATTTAGAGAATGAGGGAGAAGATTTGGAGAACCAAAATTTAATACTATCTGCATTGTTTTTTGTTATTTCACTCATTAATTGTTTCTCTTCAATAATTTTAAATGATAATACCTTAAAATAATTACAATAAAATTTTATCAAAAATACATATTCTAAAAATATGCATAAAGACGATCGTAACAAGATCTCATATGACTATTTTTACATGTACATATCTATTGATATTTAATAATAAAATATAATCTATTTTCCAATATAAATTTACTAAATTTTAAGGTCATAAATATATTTACTTTGACGTTTTATATAAGTCATAACGTTTAAATTAAAAAATTTTACTAAACATTTTATTTCTTATGGTTGAAAATAATAACTTGTAACAAAAAATTGAAAAGAGATGAGTCTAATTATTCATAATACATTACAAAAATAGTTATATTGTAACTCAGTATGTGTTATTTTTATAAAATATAATTTTATCATTTTATAAGTTAGAGTAAGTAATTTCAAATATGAAATATTATTGTAATATGTATTTTAAGTTAAATATTTATTTGTTCATCATTATTTGGACTTATTAAATATATGATCAAAAAATAGAAAACAATAGGATAAATGTATAGTAATAAATGTCAATAAATTATAGGGAATGGAAAATGGAGAAACTGCTGGAGTTTAGGTAAAAAAATATAGGGAATATTGGATTTGCTTCCCCATTATGGAGAATGTGAGTAGATAATCTGTTGGACTTGCTATTATCCCCTTCTCCATAGTAGGAAATTTGAGGAGAGAGAAGATTTGATTCCCCAAATTTGGAGAAAGAGGGAGAAAATTTGGAGAACCAAAATTTAATACTACTTGCATTGTTTTTTCTTATTTCACTCATCAACGGTTTCTCTTCAATAATTTTAAATGATAATATCTTAATATAATTACAATAAAATTTTATCAAAAATACATATTCTAAAAATATGCGTAAAGACGATCGTAATAAGATCTCATATGACTATTTTTACATGTACATATCTATTAATATTTAATAATCAAATATAATATATTTTTTAATATAAATTTACTAAATTTTAAGGTCATAAATATATTTATTTTGATGTTTTATAAGTCATAACGTTTAAACTAAAATTTTTAATTAAACATTTTATTTTTTATGGTTGAAAATAATAACTTGTAACAAATAATTAAAAAGAGATGAGTCTAATTATTCATATACATTACAAAAATAATAATATTGTAATTCGTGATGTGTTATTTTTATAAAAATGTATTTTTATCATTTTATATTGTAGAGTAAGTAATTTCAAATATGCAATATTATTGTAATATGTATTTTAAGTTAATTATTTATTTGTTCATCACTATTTGGACTTATTGAATATATGATTAAAAAATAAAAAATAAACAATAGAATAAATGTATAGTAATAAATTTCAATAAATTATAGAGAATGAAAAATGGAGAAAACTGTTGGAGTTGAGGTAAAAGAATTTGAAAAATATGAGATTTGCTTCTTTATTATGGAGAATGTGAATGGAGAATCGGTTGGACTTGGTCTAAAGAAAGTACTATATGAACTTACAGTTCTATTTCTTGTTCGAAAGGGCTAAAAATTGTCAAAATGGCATTATGACAGTCAAAAAAAAAGTAAGAAAAGGTCAATTAGTTTGGGCGTTAAAAGCCTTCGAAGAAAAACTCAACATCCGATCAAAGCAACCAATTTTTCTCATTTGACCTCAAATATACTGTTTTCCTAAAGAACAAGAAAAGGGAAGACATGGCAAGTAATTGGTAGAAAGAAAAAAATTGAAAATGGAAAAAATGTCGGCAAAATTCAAAAAACAAAAGGATCCAACACACAAATTTGACACTTCAACCGAAATGGGTACTCTAAAACCCACCCCAAGACAAGTCCGTGTATGACCTAAATGAAAGCTCCAATGATATTGACCTAGAATAAAAGTAACACACCAAGAATTTCGAAGTTTGTTAAAAATATTATTTGTTGCTTCCAATTTTTTGTTAAGTGTATAACTTTCACGGTTAATCATCATAAAAATGTTTGCACGAGCTCAAAATTCTTTGAAAATTTTAAATTTTGTTAAAACTAAACGAATCTAAATATGCTTCTTCTGTTACATAGTAGTCCGTTATCTTGAATTTTAAGAGATAAATAATTAAGCCAATTTTGATAGATAAAATGTATTATACAATTTATTATGTAAGATTAATATCATATGGATTCCTTCTTGCTATTTAATCATTACCGCACAAAATGAGCATTCTCATCTCATTAATTACATCATTATTTTTTTGTTTAAAATTTGAAATCATTACGTTTTTTTTACAAACAAAATCTTTTTATTAACTTGATCTACTTGATCCCTAGCTACCTTTATAGTTTTTACAACAACGAAGTTCTTGTTTATTAAGGCTTTAAGATCATGCATAAGAGAGGTGGCTAGGCCTTGGGATGATTGATCAGTGTGACAAAATTCACACTGTCAGTGCCTACTATAATCTCTTCACCCTCCATCCTTGGACACGTCTTGACTTGTTGTTATGCAGAATAAGAGTCCATCATCTCCACATGCAACCGTGATATTACCCTAAATCCTTATTCACCATGCAAAATAAAAGACTCGGATGAAATAATCTGTCTACACATCCAGGCTGCCGTGTAACGCCCTTTGGGAATGTACGTAACTTCTCCAATCTTTCATAAAAAATAATAATGTGACAAGTCAAGTTAGTTACATTCTCAGTACATATGAAAATTCTCTGTACCTCACTCTCATTACCACAAAAAACACCAAAAATAATCTTTTTTTATAATTGGATTTATCAGATCATGTACTTACTGGTTTTATTCAAAATTCATGAGTTGTGAATAATTTTTCCGTTTTTGGAATGGTTTTGAATTGAAAACAAACAAAATATTAGCACATCACTAATTAATACGATAAATTAAGTATCACTGTATCACATAACATTCATCAAAACACATCACTGATCAGAACCGTTATTGAACATGTGACCTAATTAATTAGGTGCCTAGTTGCTAAAATAAATGACTCTATATGATATTGGCAAACAAATAGTTAATCACGTTTAAAGACCTCAATGTGGTTAGTTTTGTGGATAGGCCATGCCGAACAAAAGCAGTAATAGAAAAACTATATAATTTGTCTGCATAGCCGACGTCTCACGGTGTCGGATGAGCGTCTGTGTCATGTGAAAGGAGTGTCTTGTGCGTGTTTCTTTCAATGATTCCACCTCAATGCATAATTTGTTTGTTTTTATCATAATGATCCCCTCTTCTGTTTTTTATCCATGAACAAACCTTTAATCAACTTTGATAATAACTTTATTAGAGGCGGAATCAAACTAAAAGGTTAGAGATTTCTAAATAAAATTGAATATTGTCATATTTTAAAATTACGTTATATTTATTTCAAGTTACAGTTTTGGGGTTATCGGCGCCGTCTCGTGCAACCTCCTAGTTCCATCACTGACTGTACTTAATAGATGTTGATATACGCAATCTAATATTTTACTCTTATAGTCTAAAATATGATGTGAGGATACGAAAATGACCTCAACTTATTTGATTTTTGAGAACAGTAATTTTATTTCATTATTATTTTGAACTACACTGAATATAATACTGGCCTGCATATATTATTTTAATAATTAATTTGTGAGAGAAGAGAAGGCCAGAAGGGGTGCATCATGTACAGAATTCAAGGGATGTACTTAATTTTTTTAAAAAGTGCTACTATACCCTCAAATGTATAATTTGGGCAGAATTTTCTTTTGCCAAGTGTAAAATAACAAGAATACCCTCACTATTATTTAATGGTAAGAAAGAAAAAATTTATGACGAAAATGCTCCAACCAAATCAATGAATAATCATCCCCTACCTAATTATTCATCTAATTCTCGCTTCCCTTTTTTACATTCACACCCAGTTAAGAAAGACAATCCAAATCCTTACCACCAGTCACCGTTACTTTATCGGATGAAAGCGTTTGAAATCAAGGGGACCAAAACCACCGTGCCCAGAAATTAGTGTGAGTCGGGGGACCGAAACCGCCACACCCAATAATAATTAGCGTGACTAGCTCAAGGTGGCGAGATTATGGTAATTTCACCAATGTTTTCAGTTTGTTGAGTTTTTAGATAAAAATGTTAACTTTTTTCAATACTGGTCTGCTAGATTTAATCCGTTTTTTACTTATTTGCAGTCCATATTTTTGTTATATAATCATATATACAATAATTATGATATATAACTGATTTGCAAGTGTATGCAACAGAAGTAATATATATATATATGATGCATATGTCTGATATACTTAATTATTGATCATATCATATATATATCAAAGACGTATTTTTTTTGAATTACAAAATAAGCAAAATATGGACTGCATCTAGAATTGCCGCTTTCAATAATATTGTGCATTTATTTTGTAATTCAGTGATATTGATTTCTTGAATATTTTTTCGTGTCCATGAGCATTTGGGTCAAGGGAAAAAAAAATCCAACAAGTGAGGATAAATTTGTCTTTTAATTCAAAATGGTGTTGAAAATGGGCTTTAGAGGTACATTTCTTTATTCAACATAATAATAGAGGTACATCATCACTTTTGAACTATTCGGGTACATTGACACTTTCTTATAAATTTGGGGGTACATGAGCTTTTAACCCAAGTTATTAATTAACAGCAATAAATTGTATTAAATTGTTTTCATTGCTTAAAATGTTACCACCCCAAATTTAACGGCTCCTTCAGTGTGCTTCGGAGCAAGTTATTTTTACTGTGACTTATCTCAAACAGTAGTTCAATTTATTAATTTGTCAAACAAAGAAAATGAAAACGAGTAGTAATTCAACCTTTAAAGATAACGTTTCTAAAAAAAGAAAAAAAGAGATAACGTTTCTAAAATTAGAGTTTTAAGATCACACTTAAATCATGAGCATGAAGTAAATTGAATATAAAATTCGTCTCAACTCACTTTTCTTATTCAATTGTTTTAAATTATATTTTATAGTAAAATTTGTTTTAATTCTCAATACACATTTCTTTTTTTATCAAACTTAATAATTCATTCATTTTATCACTTAAATTCCAAGTTTCTTTTTCTTTCGCTAGAAAACAAAAAATATGTTTTGGATAATTATGTTTAAAATTAGAGTAGTAGTAGAATACTATTATTAGTTGTTGTTACCAGAAAAATTCGAAAAGACACGTGGCAGCGTAGCGGGGCGGTCAATGACCCACATCACCAAATCCATATTCAGAGGAGAGCGGGCCCACATCTCGTACATTCATAGAACTGTAAGAAAACTGGTCTTCCTATAATATAACTGGTTCTAACACAGCCATCATCACGCTCTTTCTCCCCATCCTTTCCAAATGGATTCTACTCTGTTTCCTCAATAAAACCCCACTTTCCATTCTCAGTTATAACTCAATCCTCAAGAATATACAGATCCCTATCTAATTCTGCTAAATTTCAGGCATCTTCTGTCATGGTTTCTGGAATCTCGTGATCAGAGGTGAAAAGGGTCGGATTGTTTTTGTTCGGAGGTTTCAGTTTTGTCGGATTCTTGATTGGACGAAGAGGAGGAAGAAGAAGATGGGGAGTGTTTTGGAGGTTTCGATGCTGCATCACGTGGCCATTGTGTTTCTTGCTTTGTGGGCGCTCAATACTTACTACTTTTGCTCCCTCTTTGCTTATTTCCTTGCCTTCACCTATCTCTTTCTGGTAAGTTTTTCATATACCTTTGCTTCTATTTTCATGAGTTGGATTCTGGGTTTTTGATTTTGTTGTTGTTGTTGTTTGTTGAAGGTTCATGAGAGGTATGTGGTGAAATTGAGGAAAAATTTGCAATTTGAGGAGCAGAGGAACTCCAATCAGAGAAGGGTAAGAATCACTAGCTCATCATTTAGGAGGACTTTTTTAGTTTGATTATGTCAAAATGATATCAAAAGTATCAACTTTCATAATTCATTCTTAATCATGATCTTATGAAAAGTCAAAATTTGCAGCCTGTAGTTTTGATATTGGGAGTGGATTTTTATGGAGTGGAATATATATTTAATTTATCAAGTTTAATTTTTGGAATAAAGGGGGACTCTTGAGACTGCTGATTTGATGGTGGATGCTCAATATTTTCTGATTTAATGGCTTTCTGCAGATTCTTACTGATTCGGAAACTGTGCGTTGGTTGAATCATGCTATTGAAAAGATGTGGCCTATTTGTATGGAGAATATCGTTTCACAACAGATTCTGCTTCCTATTGTGCCATGGTTCTTGCAGAAGTATAAACCCTGGACAGTGGTATGTCATTCTTTTCTCCAAAAATGTTATCCAATAGCAGTTTTCTAGCAAGTTGTTTTTAGTTGAATCGCGTTTTTGGTTTGCGCAAGTTTCTGAGATGTGGCTGTCTTATAACGTGTAGAAAGAAGCTGCTGTCCAGCAACTTTACCTTGGGAGAAGCCCGCCTATGTTCACAGAAATGAGAGTTCTGCGCCAATCTAATAACGATGATCACTTGGTATATAAAGATTGTTTGATGAGTGAACCTTCAGCATTTGAGTTACTGTTCAAGAATTCTTATCTACAATTTCATTATTCATTTATAAATTGCAGGTTCTTGAGTTGGGAATGAACTTCAAAACTGCTGATGACATGAGTGCGGTACTTACAGCCAAGATCAGGAAAAGACTAGGTCTAGGGATGTGGACAAAACTCCATCTGCTAGGCATGCATATTGAAGGGAAGGTAGGCTACCTGAATTCAAACTTTTGTACTATCCTGGAATTCATGATCTTGCTGACAAGGATCAGTTTTTATTATGTCATGAGGGTTTATGACTTTCCTTTCTGTAGGCCTTGATTGGAGTGAAGTTTGTGCCACGCTGGCCATTTCTTGGTCGTGTTAGGTTATGTTTTGCCGAGCCTCCGTACTTTCAAATGACCGTGAAGCCAATATTTACACATGGACTTGATGTTACGGAACTTCCAGGGATTGCAGGATGGATTGTAAGTTATTCGGGGAGAATCTGTTAATGTATATCTGTGTGCAATGTCCATCGATCTAATGTTGGTCGATATTTTCTCTCTGTAGGATAAGCTTCTGGCTACTGCCTTTGAGCAGACACTTGTTGAGGTGATTTGCTTGACCTAAGCAATTCTCATTTCTATACCATCAAAATACTGTCTTTAGCTTTCTTCAAATTTATATTGAAAGCAACTGACAGCTGAAACTTTGTCTGGCAGCCAAATATGCTGGTAGTTGACGTCGAGAAGTTCGCTTCACCACAAGCAGGTAAATTTTTGTCCCCATTTTCCGTCTTAATGCTTTTAGTGAGCATACAAACTTTGCACTTTGAGTGGGATATATTCATCGATTATGTTGGCCAGAAAACTGCATTGTTTTCTTGTTCATCTTTGATCAACCAATAGTTGATTGACATTATTTTTGGACTCTAAATACTGGATGTGTTAGATGTGTTGGACTTCTAATGTTTTTGTTCTTTGCACTTCAGAAGATTGGTTCTCAATTGACGAGAAGGAACCTGTTGCTCATGCTGTTGTGGAAGTGATTGAAGGGGCTGACATGAATCCTTCTGATATGAATGGTTAGTCTCTACAATTTAAATGGTTAGTCATGGATTTTTTTTTTTTTTTGCACTTCATAACAAATTTGAGTTATTGCTCTCAGGATTGGCTGATCCTTATGTCAGGGGCCAGCTCGGTCCTTACCGATTTAGGACAAAAATTAAAAAGAGGACATTAGCTCCGAAATGGCAAGAAGAATTCAAAATCCCTATCTGCACTTGGGAGTCTCCAAATATTCTTGCAATTGATGTTCGTGACAAAGACCATTTCGTTGATGATAAGATGGGGTCTGTTCTTGCATAAACTCATGCTTTAGAGAAGATATTCAGAATTGCATTCACATTTTGCTTAATGATTTTCTTCCCTCACTTTTCTAATGAACGGAAAGTTTTGTTTGTATTCAGGGAATGTTCTGTGAATCTAAATGAGTTAAGAGACGGCCAGAGGCATGACATGTGGTTGACTCTTCAGAACATCAAGATTGGGAGATTGCATCTTGCAATTACTGTGGTTGAGGGTGGCGGAAAGGTATATTCTTGTCATTAAACTGTACAATGTTCTACGATTCTCGAAAAATAATTACTTATTTCTGACTCTGCATCTGCAGAAAGGTGATGAGACTTGTGAAGCAAGCTTGAATGATTACAAGAGAGACTCTTTTGCAGAAGACCAGACCAACAAAGACTCTTTCTCATCGGTTGCATCTGACAAGTCTCCCAAGGCTGCAGATGAATTTGAGCCGATAGATGTGGATGGGCAGAAAGAGACCGGGATTTGGGTTCACCGTCCCGGGAGTGAAGTAGCTCAGACATGGGAGCCCAAGAAAGGAAAGAACAGGCGCATCGACACAGAAATCCAAGCCGGCAGTTTCAGATCGATGCAATCTGGCAAGAATGACAGCAGCAGTACTGATGAGAACGATGCTGAGAAACTAGATTCACCAAACCGGATGAAGAGGGGCTTGAATAAGATCGGCTCTTTGTTCCACCGCCGGCAAAAGAACGAGAGGTCGGTTTCCTTTGAAGATGCGCTTCCATCTCCCAATATAAATATCAAGGATGTGAATTCGAGGGGAATTGGTGTGAAGTTCATCATAGATGACTCAGTTGAATGTTTAGAGAAGAGTCCTAATATGGATGGTAAAGGAAGCTCTGAAAGCGGGTCCGAAAGTCCTTCCAGAGGGAAAGTGAAAGACATGGCGAAGAACATCTTCAAGCAATCTGCTCGTGGCATTAAACACGCTCTGTCCAGGAAAGGATCGAGCAAATTTACGGGAACGGTACCACCAGAAGCTGTAGAAAAGGATGTTTATTCTCAATCTGATTCATCCGTGGAGGATCCTGTTGAACCGAGAGTAGTTGTTTCCACCCCCATCTCCGTTGAGGTTGAGAAGATGAATGCTCCAATTTCACCTCCAAAAGATGAGATCAGAAGTTCTGAACTTGACGTTATCCCAGAATCTAAAGTCATTGATCCCAAGTTGATCGATACTGAAACAAAAGTTGTAGAAGAACCTGGCGAAAAGTTTCCCGTCAGCGATGCAAAGGTAGAGAAGTAGATCTGTTTTGGTCATGTTAATATGGTCGTTTGGCCTCGTTGGTTTGTAGATTGATAAATACTAGTCTGAACTCAAAATTTAGTGCATAATGTGTAAAGTTTTGTCTATATACAACATTGCTTGAAAGGTTTTTTCTGCAGAAGGAAATATGAGAAGAGATGCAAAATTAACATTCTTGTTGATACAAAAGTAACTTCCTTCATCAATTCTTGATGAACACTCTTTTAAGACATGTTCGCGGACTAGTTTTTCATGATATCTTCATATGGGAATGAATCACTAGAACAATTTTCACCCGAAAACAGGCACTGAAGAACGCGCTTCCACATTCCCATTCTGGGAACAAACCCCTGCCTTACCATCTCCTTAAATGCCCAATCAACTTCTCTGACGAGATTTTGAGCGCAAAATCCATGGATCAGCAGCTTGTAAGACTCAAAGCTCGGGGATATGTCCTTATCGATCATCCTACACATGAACCCTTTCGCCTCCAGAAACTTCTCAGCATCAAGAAAACAGTACAAAACCTCTTGATAAGTGCCTGGATTTGGATCACAGCCTTCAACAATCATCCTGTCAAACAGCTGAATCCCATCCTCAGCTCTACCTTTCTTCCTCAGCCCGGAAATCAAGATGTTAAAAGTAACAGCATCAGGATCGACGCCAGCTCGCTCCATATTATCTAACAAAGCAAATGCATCATCAACACGGCTGTGATCACACAAACCATGCATCAGAGTCGAAAATGTCCTCACATTGGGCTGAAGATTCAGCTCAGAAAACTCATCAAGAACAGAAAATGCAGCTTCGAACTTCCCACGCTTACACAGACCTTTAACAACAATGTTCAAGCTACAAGCATCCACCTCAACACCAACCTCAGCTGCGCGCATATAAACCTCATGAATGACTTCAAACTGCTTGGTGTTCACAAGCAGATTCAGCACGAAGTTAAAACACTTGACAGTCGGCCAACACTTGAAACTCGGCATATCGAAAAGGGTCCTGATGGCACTGTTAATTCTCCCGCCCGAGTGCCCGTAAACCTTCAAGACAGCAAGAAAGAACTGCTCAGACAGCCTGCATTTTCGCTCCGCCTTGATTCTTTCCATGAGGGCTTCAACTGAATCAAAGTCGTTGGCCTCAGCGAGCTTTTGGATGACCGTGGTGTAGACGGCTTCATTGGGGCTGTAATCTTTTCGTTGGGAAATTTGGTCGAACACATTGAGTGCATGGTTGGGATTCTTGAGGGACTGAAAGATTTTGACGACTTCTGTGGGGCTTAACCAGTCCCTGTGGTTGGCCATGTTAGGTATATCAGATTCTTGGTTGGGAGATGATTTTGGATGTTTTGATGATTTGAGGAAGGATTCAGAGGAGAAATAATATCGGAAAATGGATTGCTTGATTTTGGGGTTTTTGGCATGCTGTAACCTGGGAATCATGTCTAAACCTTTGCAGTGAGGCCTGTCTGGCTGAATTTCAGTTCGATTCACTTTAGCTTAAGCAATTTTATTTGATAAACAGGGGATATTAAAATCTCCCCTATTGTAATTAGGTGCCTACAGGGAAGAAAACTTTCTCTTTCTAGAAAACGGAGAGAGTCCTGTCGTTTTGGGTAATCAAACCCGCCAGAATACATCGGAAAAGTGACCGGTATTTTATTCTCAGAGCAAATCCAGAAATCTAGCCAAAATAAAGCTAGATTGGAATCCAAATATAGCTGTTGAAGAAGCGTGCAAGGCAACCTGAGGCTAACGGGACGAAATCTAGAATCTAAACAGTAGGGGCAAGGAGAAGCAGCGTCGGAGGAAAACTACGGATTGGCCATTCACCGGCCACGCGCACAAGTTTCAAGGTAACATTCTACCTCTAATAATAATTTATTATGACACGGGTGGGGATTACTGGAAAAGGTTGATCGGAAAAAGGAAAACAGACTGTTTTTGAGGAAAATTAGGTTTCACGAAAAGGGGGAATTTTGCAATAACTAGTTGGCGCTTCGTCTTTTCATCTGGGAAAGATGAATTACCGTGAGAATAAATTAAGATCGACTTGGAAAAAGGAAAAGCACAAATTTTGGAATTTGGATCGAGAGGGAATGCAAGGAGACTGGAGAATTAGGAAGTTTATAAATAGGAGGGAAAATGGACAGACAAAGGCAGATCAAGAGCCAAATCCAACAGTTTCAAAACTACTCCCCCCAAAAAGAATGGACAGTAATAATTCCTCCTTCAATAACCATGTTGCATACTACGTTCCGGCGGGATCGGATAACTCAGAGGAGAGACGAGTTCCCAACCCACAGACCTTCAACCTAGCTGAGATAGCAAGACCCAGTCGCCGAGGTGGAGCAGTCAAACTTACACAAGAGAACATCGCCGACGCAGTGGAGATGGAGAGTAACTGCCTACTCGGTTACTGGATTGATTACAGGAACTTCAGCATGGAAAGAATGAACGAGTACTTCCAACAGTACTGGTCGGTCAAGGCGGTGGCACAACACAGGTGTCACAACTTCTATGTCATAAAGTTCGAAACAAGAGAGGAAGCATTAGCAGCCATGCAACGCAGCCCGTACAACATAGATGGCGGCCTACTGGTGCTAAGGAGATGGGGTGATGGGATCTCTCTCAGAAGGGTACAGGTGGAAAAGATAAAGATGACCATACAAATACATGGACTACCAACAGAGGGCTTTGTTCCAAAGGCTGCAATCAAGGTGATAAATATGGTGGGAGATCCAGTAGATGCAGACATTGACACGAGGACAGCCCCCAATGTTAAGTTCCTCAGAGCGCAAGTTTGGGTGGACCCGCAAGAGCCATTAGTAAGTGGTTTCTATGCTGAGATGCCAAATGGGATATTTATTTGGCTGGATGTAAGGTACGAAAGATTATTTATTCACTGCAAAAGATGTGGAGTAATAGGGCATAACATGAACCAATGTCCAGTGGGAGATGACATTACTCTGGATAATTTCCTGGAAAACTTTGTGAAAAAAACACAATGCTCAAAGAGGAACTGATATTATCTATGACCCTAGTGCAAACCTTTTCCCAGTAACAATGAAAGCCTACCTGCATCTAGATGAAAAGAGAAACAGGGGGTGTTTGGTAAAGTGCCTTTTAGGCTAAAAAGTGATGATTTGACCAAAAAATGCTGATTTGACCGTCAAACATCACTTTTAAGTGTTTGGTGAATGAGTTTGAAAAAGTGTTTTTTGTACTCAATAGGCTAATTTTCAAAAGGCTAAAAAAAGTAGCCTTTTCTACTCAAATGCTCACTAAAATACTTTTTTGCCCTTTCTCCTCTATACTAATTATGCAAAAAAATAGAATACATATTGCTGAATTTGGTTTTTTGTAAGAAAATTCAAGTGTTCAAAATAATTATGCATCATTCTAATTGTTCAATTAGTATTTTGGACTGCATTATTATGATTATATTATTGATGTTTATTTTCATTAGATTTTATTATAATGTCATTGGTTGGTTTTTCTTATTTTTCCACTATAATATCAATAACATTTCATCAAAATTACTCGGGAATAAAAATTTTTCCTCCTTACATCTATCAACATGAAACAAGAAAAAGGTTTGAAAAAGTCTCTACAAAAAACTTAAAATGTATAGTTTTAAAAGAATTTCATGAAAATGTGGATTATATAATAATCAATTTTAATTTATTATAATTCTTATGTTTCATTTGTAATAGAAAATAGCAATTGATAAATTATGTACATTTAATAAGTGAATAAGTAGTAAAATATATTCATGTCCGTAAATGTCATTTTGTCCATAAACAGCTATATCTATCAGCTAATTTTATCAAACACATTTATACAATCAGCTAGTCAAATCAGCCAGTCAAATCAGCAAATACAATCAGCTAGTCAAACTAACTAATGCAATCAGCTAACAGCTAATTCCCAAACACCCCCCCACACACATCCCAGCTGGATTCATGGATAGTAGATGGGAAAGAAATGCGGCCATGAATGATGAGGATGCAAATCAGGGATTCATCATCTCAATGAAGAGGGAGACTGATTTGTTCGGAAAGAGATATGTGGGTGGTCCAGAGGGAGGAATTGATCAAGGTCAAAGCAGTGGAGGGGCTGGCTAACACTGTCACACACTTACGCAGATTTGATCCGTACTTTGGAAGCCAACTTCTGGTGCAACAGTCGCAAAATCAAGTGGTGACAATGGAGGATGAGATCCTCCCAATTCCAGATGTGGAGATGGTTGCTGTTGAGCCGGAAAATCCAGAGCTTCCGGTGAACCCACTGCCAGATATCACAGTCCAACAAGCAATAGAACAAGGCTTAATGGACCCTCAAATGGAAGAAATGAGAGGATGGATTGTTCAACATAACATTTGGGATGTAGTGAGTCAAGAACTCCAGGCTCAGGTTCAGGCTAAAAGAGGTCTGGAACATAATATACCATTAGAGAGTCTGACACACACTGGCAGTCTAATGAGAATGGGGCACCAAGAAATTCAAATAGGAGAAGTGGCGGCAAGGGCAGTTACAGGTCACCAACTTAGCTCAGTTGGCGAAATAGCCAGATTGATGGAGCAGGAGCAAACACACTCACAGAACTCTCAGACTTCAGAGGACTCAACAATACTAGAGCTGGTAATAATCCCATCTGACAGCAGTGAGAAGGATGATGCCACTTCAAGAAGGAGGTCAAAAGGCAAGAGGAAGATGGGAGAACTGCAAACAGATCCAGAAGAGAAGGAGCTGACAGAGGCAAGGGAATCAAACAGGAAGAAAACCAAATTCAGTGAATACATCTTCAACCTTGGTGGGAGGGGTATGATAAAACCCCCCTACAAACACTCTGTCACACACAACAAGCACACTCAAAACAAAAGAGCAGGCAAGATAGTCACTTAGAAGGGCAAGGTGGGAGATGGACTATAAAGGTTGGCTGGTGAGGAGGAAATGGCATGGAGACAGGATAGAAGGCCAACTGTATGGACTAGAGGTGTGGAAAACCCAACTGAATCAGATCCCACCATGAACACAGCACAACCAATACTAAAGAAGAGAGCTTCTTCAGTGGCAGGGTTTGATAAAGACACAATGATCTACACAGTCAAAACTCCCCTCAAGAAAATGAAGTTCAATTATATAAAGCAAGGAAATGAGAAGGGGCCCGAGGAGATGGAAAGGTCCCCAAGATCAGCTGAGGGAGAGGAGACAGATAGGTTGAAGGAAGCAGAGACACTCAAATGCAATGAGAGCTTTTTACAGAAAGGAGCAGGGATGCCTGGGGAGGCAAATCAAGGAGCTGCTCAAAGGGGAATATAATTAATCAAGGAACGATTATTATAACATATAATTAATTTTTTGACATACCAAAAAACGTTAGCGGTCATAGATTGAATCTTTTCACAAGAAACCATCATATCATGAAAAATTTATAACATATAATTTATATATGAATAATTTTAATATAATATGATATAATTTTAGTAATTAGTTATACACATATCAGTGAAAATGTATGATTTGAAAGTTATCAAATTTTATAAGACTATTATAACATATAATTATCTGCAAAGAGTATCTGATTGCTTGATTAGAATAAGGCAGAAGCATGCCTATATATAGTTACATACAAGGGCCTAAACCTAAATACTGAAGCTAGCTAAACCCTAGGCACATAAGTGCAATATACAAAGTACATACATAATTAATAAATCAGTCCTCCAATTCTTCCTGTATTGTCACACCCCCTTCAAGCGAAGCGTCGGATTGACTGAGACGCGAAGCTTGGACCGAAAGAAGTCAAATAGCGCACGATTGAGCCCCTTGGTGAAGATATCTGCAATTTGTAAGGATGTCGGAACATGACTAACTCGTAGTTTGCCAGCACTAACTAGCTCTCTCACAAAGTGATAGTCGATGTCGATGTGCTTAGCTCTCTTGTGAGCAACTGGATTCTCCGCAAGAAAGAAAGCACTGTTATTGTCACAAAGAAGCACCGGAGATCCCTGAAGTGGGAAGCGCAGATCCCGAAGAATATGTAACAGCCACACTACCTCCGAAGCAGTGTTCGCAAGAGCTCTGTACTCCGATTCAGAGCTTGACCGAGAGAATGTAGGTTGCTTCTTCGCACTCCATGAGACCAAGTTACCACCAAGGAAAATTGCATATCCATAAGTAGAGCGACGTGTCTCCAAGCAGCGCGCCCAATCAGCATCAGAGTAGGCTAGTATCTCCGAAACACCATCAGCAGTAAAGGTCAATCCACAATGTTGCGTGCCTCGAACATATCTGAGTATACGAGTAACTGCAGCAAAATGATCATCCCGTGGATCCTGAAGGTATTGACTCACAGAGTTGACAGCAAAGGATAGGTAAGGACGAGTGATGGTGAGGTACTGAAGTGCACCTACAAGAGAGCGATACAACTTCGGATTGTGAAATGGTCCACTAATATTGCTGTGTAACTGAGACAACAGAAGAAACGGTGTAGAGACCGGTGTAGCATCCAACATCGCAGCTCTCTGAAGAATATCCCCAGCATACTTGGCTTGACCCAAGAACAATCCGGTAGAGGTGGGTGTAACCTCCAAGCCAAGGAAGTAGCTGAGGTATCCGAGATCCTTGACAGAGAACTCCCGATCAGCCCGAGCTATGAAACTCTGAATAGCAACCTTATCATTCCCGGTAAGAATGATATCATCGACATAGATGAGAAGGTAAAGGATGACTGAGCCACGGGTAAACACGAACAGAGATAGATCCGACAGACTGCCAACAAAGCCAAGGCCTTTAACAAAGGCACTGAAGCGATCAAACCATGCCCTAGGAGCTTGCTTAAGACCATAGATGGCTTTCTTCAAAAGACATACATGATTAGGACGTGTAGGATCCTGATATCCAGCTGGTTGCGCCATGTAAACTGGACCGTCAAGAACACCATTCAGAAAAGCATTCTTGACATCGAGCTGATGAAGCGGCCATTTCCTCATAGTAGCAATAGCAATCACTGTGCGGACAGTAGCAGCCTTGATAACTAGACTGAAGGTATGATCAAAATCAAACCCCGGAACCTGTGAGAATCCTTGAGCTACCATACGTGCTTTGTACCTTTCAATAGAGCCATCCTGTTTGTACTTCAACCGATAGACCCACTTGGAACCAACCACATTAACATGTGGAGGGCAAGGCACCAACTGCCATGTCTGTTGCCGCTGAAGTGCATCAATCTCCTCATCCATAGCAGTAACCCATCGTGAGTCCTTAACTGCAGCCTTGAAGTTTCTCGGTTCCTTCTGTACCAGTAACTCAGCAACTAAACCCGTAGCCACAAAATCAGGTCCAAGACTGCGAGCTACTCTTGTTCCATCCTGATGACGAGTGACCATCGAGTGAGCTCAAGGAGCAGGTGGGGCTGCTGGAACGTGTAGATCTGTGGAAGCAGGAGGAGTCAAAGTACTACTTCCAGAAGAGACTGAATCACCAGGTGAATCGGAAGAGCTCGAGAATACTGGAGAATGCACTGGAGTGGCAGATTTAGGTTCATCAGCGATTGCTGCTGGTACAGTCGAAGAAGGCTCATGACATACCGTGCAGGGCTGCTGTGGTGGAATGATCTCGACAGAAGATGTCTCTAAATCAGGATCAGTGGGGTCAACAAAAGAAGAGACATCCAAAGAGGAGAAATGAGCCTCTGTGGATACTCTCGAGAATGGAAAGTGACCCTCATCGAAGCGAGCGTGACGAGACATATAAATGCGACCAGAGGCAGGATCCAAGCACTTAAATCCTTTGTAGTATGCACTGTAGCCCAAAAAGACACATGGCAGACTGCGAGGGGCTAATTTATGTTCAGATGTAGGCCGAACATAGGGAAACACACGGCAACCAAATGGATGAAAGTTTGAGTAGTCAGGCGAACGTCCAAAGAGTACTTCAAAAGGAGACTTGTTATCAATCACCGGAGTTGGCAGCCGGTTGATAGTGAAGACAGCAGCACTGAATGCATCATCCCAGTGAGACAGCGGCAGGTGTGAATGAAACAACATGGAGAGGCCCATCTCCGTGATGTGTCTGTGCTTGCGTTCTGCTCTACCATTCTGCTCAGGTATATATGGGCATGAGACTTGATGATGAATGCCACGAGTTCCAAAGTGAGACTGCAACTTGTTGTTGATGAATTCAGTCCCTCCATCACTCTGGAAAACTTTGATGCGAGATGAGAATTGGTTCTCTACGAATGCTTCAATCTGGAAGTAGACATCGACGAAGTCTGACTTACGACGTAGAGGGTAGAACCACGAAAAACGCGAATAATCATCCACAAACAAAGCATAATAGGAGAAACCATTTCCCGAAACAACCGGAGATGGCCCCCACAAATCACAATGAATCAAATCCAAAACATTCTTAGCCCGTCTGGGGTTCTCAACAAAAGACAGTTTGTGGCCTTTAGCCATAGCACACGGTTCACAAATACCAGGTTTTGGAAGTATAGAAGTAAAAGATAAAAACCCATGTTTGTTCAACAAAGAAAGAATAGCAGAGGACACATGTCCTAATCGAGCATGCCACACTTCAAAAGATTCTCTATTATTGTTCTTCTTCACCACTGAAAGAAGTACTGACTCACCACGGTCCAGCACATACAGCCCATGTTCACTGTGTCCCTGCCCCAGGATTGCCCTGCTGAGCTTGTGCTGAATAATAAAGGACTTGTCATCAAAAGAAATAACAGCACATAGCTCCTTGGTAAGCTTACTAATTGACAACAGGTTTTTAGTAATAGCAGGCACAACCAAGACATCAGATATATGTATAGAAGGGCTAACTCTAGCATCACCAACAGCAGTAATAGGAAGAGAAGCACCATTACCAACAGAAACAGAGATATTACCATTATATGGAGGCAGAGCAGTCAAGTTCGAAGAAGTGGCACTCATATGGTTGGTAGCCCCTGAATCAAGATACCAGTCTGAAGCTGTAGGAGCAGTAGCGGGCTGAGTCTGAGGAGCCTGGTAGGGCATACACTGAGGTGCATACACAGGTGGCTGAGGAGCCACTGCCGCAGGAGCAACCGGAGCAGCATAGGTCTGAGCAACAAGAGCCTGAGGAGCCGATAGAGTCTGTGCCGGCTGAGGAACATAAGTCTGGTACTGCAGCTGGCCATAGGTCTGTGGTGGTGGAGTCATATAACTTGGCGTAGAGTTTCCACAAAACCTAGAGATGTGTCTGAAGCCTCCACACGTGTAACACTGAATCTGAGCACCCAAAACACCAGATCTGGACACACCAGGACCTCCAGGAGCTGCCCAGGGACGACGACCGCCACGAGCGACCGCCGAACCGGCCGCCGCAGGCCGCGCATGGGCCCCACGCGCCGCCGCCACGCGCCGCCTGTCCAGGCGCGTGTGCCCACGCGCCACCGTCTGGATGCTGGGCGGCCGCAACAAAGGCTACCGGTCCCGCCGGAGCCTGTACCTGCACATTCGTTTTCTCCAAATTTGCCAAAAAAGCCTCATAGCCCTTGGCTTGATCCACAACAGTTATATACGGGGGCAAGGGATCAAGAACAGCAACGGGTGCACTAAAATTTTTATATTCTTGACCAAGGGCAGTGAGAAACCACATAAGCTTGTCGCGGTTATCCGCAGGTTGGCCCATAATGCTTAATTGATCAAAAACTTTAACCAGAGACAGATGAAGATCATGAATCGCACTAGTCTTGCGAAGAAGATTAGCCTGCTGTCGGAGGCTGAAAACACTAATCGAGGTGCTGTGTTGATAGGTATTGGCAAAAGTGTCCCACATCTCCTTAGCGGTGGTACACCCGGTGATCTCATTCAACGCATCAGCAGTGCATGAGGAGAGAAGCACACTACAAAGTCTCTGATCATCCACGATCCAGGATTTGTAGGCAGCAAGGGCAGTGTCGTAGGCGGCCTGCTCCTTCTGGAGAACGGCAGAGTTCGGTGGTGAGGAGGAGGAAGAGGCGGCCGTTGGCGGCACGGGAACGAGAGGGCGAGGAGTAGAGCCATCCAGATGGTCAAACAAGCCTTGGGGCATAAACACATACTCTACCTGCTTCTTCCACTGCAGGTATGTTGAAACTTCCAACTTGGTATTGAGAAGATGAACCATCGTATTGATCGAAAGAGTATCATCCCTGGTAGCAGCCATCATCTTGTAGAACAACAAAAAAGAAGGCAGAATAATTTTTGAATTGAGAAGGGAGGGAGAAGGCTGTGTGAATAGCCTGTGCGTGCGTGCGTGCGAAAAAGAGAAGAGGGAAGGTGGCGGCGGCCAAAGAAAAAAAAATAGAGGGAGAGGGTTTAAGAACCCTAGGGTTTAAGGAAAGAGGATCGTCAGGCGACTGATACCATGTAAAGAGTATCTGATTGCTTGATTAGAATAAGGCAGAAGCATGCCTATATATAGTTACATACAAGGACCTAAAGCTAAATACTGAAGCTAGCTAAACCCTAGGCACATAAGTGCAATATACAAAGTACATACATAATTAATAAATCAGTCCTCCAATTCTTCTTGTATTGTCACATTATCTTTTTGGCGTATCAAAAAACGTTACCGGTCAAAGATCTAACTTTTAAAAACAAACCATCCTATCATGAAAAATTTATAACATATAATATGATATAATTTTAATAAGTTATACACATATCAATGAAAATTTATGATTTAAAGTTATCAAACTTTGACTATTGAAGATTGGGAAAGATATTTGAGACAAAACCATAGCTCCTTAACCTAGTCTTACATTCATTTTATGACCAAAGATCATCATGTAAACACTACAAGAAAAATGGTCATTAGTGACCGAATTCTCATGACCAAAAATTATTTGGTCACTATTGTTACATTTAGTGACCAATATCTTTCGCCATTGAAACTTGGTCACTAAGTTATTTTTTAGTGACCAAGTAAAAATTTTCGTCATAAAAATGGTCACTGATTCGAGGAGCCATCAATTTTGCTTGCTCGTGGTGACCAAATCCCTGTGACCAAATCTATATGTTCACTAAATTAATATTGGTGACCAAAATGCCGGTCACCAAATTTCTTAAAATTGGTGACCATAATATATGGTCACCCAACTTTTGGCGTTAAAGTTATCTCACCTACTGCCACATCATTTTTCTTAAGAATTGAGCCCTGGTGATATCAGGCCCAGGCCCAACTACCCAGCAGTAGTATGGGCTCGGCCAATGATGAGGTAACCTAATATGGCAGCATTAGGGAGAGTACAACTCGGATAAGGACAGATACACTAGGAGCCACCTAAAAGATGGACCACTCGGAGACAGGGGATACAGTATAAATAGTGCTGCCTAGCACTATTCAAATCAAGTATCTCGTCACTATTGTTCTAGTGAATTGCCCTTTTCTCTCCCAAGATCCGTCTTTCATCATTACACCGGAGGGTCTACCCTCGGGTACCCCCGAGACTCTGTCTTGCAGGGTCAGGATATTGGATCAGAATAAGGGGACTTTTCGGACCGGTCAGGCGGGTAGCATCAAGCCCCGTCCTCGCAGACTCTTGGTTGGGACAGAGAGAGTATATCTATTTTATGTGTATTACTGTACTAATGTCTCGAGTCAAACATGATTCGACGAATTTCATTCAAATTGTTGAAAATTACTCAAAAACACTTATAAATAGAAGAGGAGTCGAACATTTGATCTAAAATACTAATAAAGGATAATCAACTATTTGTTAATTCAACTATTTGTCCTTTATAAGATAAAATGTGATCAGTAAAATTGAAATAATGAACCGGGAAATATTAACAAACAATTAGCAAGAGTAATGAAATTATTATTCAAACATTTATACAATGTGCAGTTGAGTTAAAATAAAAGTAATAAAATTTGAGATTAAGTTGAAATAGCTAGACATGAATTTAATGTACATATAGATGATCACAGTTCGAGTTATAATCAAGGAAGAATAATATTCGTTATCACATCGATAATCAAAAGTCAATTTTTACTTCTCGATAAAACTTATAATTAAATCGAATTGAACTAGTTAAAAGTCAACTCTTGCTCATGTCTTGTTCTCGTGAGATTGTTTCTTACCGAACTGAAAGTTCATAAACTCGAGAATGAATTGAGCTAGATATGACCATAATATATGAATTATTATAATTCGAGTTATTACCAGTCCAACCAAATTATTGTTCTCACTTAAGTTAAAATCAAAAGTCAACTCTTACTTTTCTATAAAACTTATAATTAAATTGAATTCAACTAATCAAAAGTCAAATCTTACTTGGACTTTTTCTTGTGCGGTTATTTTCTTACAGAACTTAACAAAAATGAAAATAGAATTAGTATGACTAAATTTATTTGAATTCAATCAAAAATTTTAATTTTGCTAACCTTAACCTATTTGAATTAAACTTAACTTAGTTGATCTAGTAATAAACTTAAAATATATTTATTTGGAAATTAATAATATATTTTGGTATGAAATTTCTTTTACAAAAACAAAATCTTAAAATACACTCTAGTTTATTATTAAATAAATTTTATTAGAAAAACATTAACCAGCAATATATGATAAAAAAAGAAATTTAATAATAATAAAATAATAAAGAGGATAAAATAAATAGCAAATTTTCACCGTAGCCATACTTATTTATGTAATAAATATATTTTATTATTCTTTAATCTACACCGTTAATATTTTTATCAACTAATCATAACCGTTTATTAAACCCTAACCTTACACAAGTATATAGACCTTCCCTTCTCTCATCGCCTCTCCCCCATCGCCTATCTTTCCCGCATCTCTGTTTCCACCTCCCAATCTGATCCACCCGGGCAATCTGAAAGAGTCGCCCACCGTCACTAGCTGCAAGAAAGGCGACCCCTGCGAGTTCGAGCACGGCTACTTCGCCCAACCAGTTCTGGGTCCACAGCCCCAGCTGCAGTTCATGTCTTCGCCGGAATCCGGGCCGCCGCCGTCCGAATCTCCACACCCATGCCTCCGACCACTCCCTCGGGTCTAACCCCAGAAGATACCAAGAAGCATCGTCCTTCCTGCAAATCCTGCCCTAACATAGGTACTCCATCTCTCTTCCTCTCTCTTTACTTCTTAAGTTGCTGTAAATTACTACTGTGTTTTAAATTATTCATTGATCTGAGAAATCTGGAATGTGTTATTATTTGTAGTGAGTGTAGAAAGTGATGGAGAGGGTGCCGAGGGTTCTGATGGAGGTTCTGACGGACCCCCGTGGCGGAGGTGAGTTGCTGATTGGGACCATAAAGATAGCAGTATTGCCCATCGCCAAAGTATTCACCATGTGTAGGCCAAGAGTATTAATATGTCGTCTATGATCAACTGCACTTATGAGCTGGAGCTGCTGAGGGAAGATGAAGCTATGAGTCTCTTCTGTCATCATGCATTCGGACAGAACTCGATTCCTCCTGGAATCAACAAGAATCTAGTCAAACAGGTAGTTTTTTCTTCTTTAGCTTCTTGCTTTTTATGATTACTAAACTATTTTTGTGCGGATTCTGACGATTTTTGTGTGTTTTCTTGAATATTTATGGTTGTTGATGAGTGTAGAGGACCGCCCTTGGCTCTAAAGGTGATTGAAGCTTCTTTAAGAGATCAGTCTAAGATGTACTGCTGAATCCAACACATTGCATGGTAACTTTTACAGTATGTTAACTACGAATTGGATTTAACATTTGCTTGTACGCTCCTGTGCCTGTGTTTTTTGTTTTGATTTGAGTAAGAGCTTGCTAATTATAATCTTTGCTGCCACATATTAATTGTAGAAGTGTTCTATCTATAAATGTGATATCTCACTCGGCGGCTTCTTATGGTTCTACAGTTCAGGCTAAAGTACATAGATTAATTGATGTAGTGTTAGGGTTATTGCAGCATGCTCGATAGCTGTGTATATATGATAACTAATCTGAAAATAAGATACCTGTTTGTACGCTTGCCAGTGTGATTTAGTTGTGAATCAAAAGATACGCAAATTCAAGATTTTTGTTGAAACTAGAAATTTGGTCTTCATTAGTTTATCGCTGAACATGTGTTGGTCAAGCTATAAGGGGAATGGACCTCCAGGGGATTGTATAGGATATGAATACTGGCAGACTAGATTAGAGCAGTATAAGAATTAATTGAACGTAGGGAGCAGAGAAGGTTCATGGGTTTTTTAATATATATCATGCATATTATATTTTTCTCAATGCTTTTTTCCCTCTATATCTTAAGAGCTTGTGTGTTCATGATGGTATATCTGTTTCCTCTTATGTCAGGACTTTTGCTAAAGTACTGAAAAGAGGCAAAATGCCAGGTCTGTGAAAAGAGGCAAAAGGGCCTCGCTGTATTTCAAGATAATCACTCATGGATACTTGATAGCCGCAACTGCATGTTGGTATGTATGACTAAATATTTATTAGTGGGTCAAAATCTTATTGGTGTTAGAGTTTCTATAAGGATAACTTGCTATTGATTCACTAGAAGAGTTAACTTTAACTTGCTTGTATGATACAGTTGAGGAACTTGGTGTGAGCTATGTTGAAGCATGACATGTACTCCATGCCTACCTTGCATTCCAATAACCATGGGGTAAGTGATTGTTATTCTTTAAATTATGTTTATCACTATTCCTATTTGGCTTTGTTTATTTAGAAATTTGTTGTAAGCTAACAGTGTATTCTTCTTTACTGTAGAAACTCAATCCAACAACGGGGATTTAAGACAGCCTGCTTCTGTGCAGATGTTAGTGTGGATTCCGTAGGCTATGGACCAAAATTCGAATATATAAAGTTTGGTCACTGGCCGTAATAGCCAGTGACCTTTTTTTTGGTCAATATATAAAATTAGAGTGACGAAATATACTCGTCACTAAATATTTCAGAGACGAAATCTAATACGTCATTATTTTATTAGTGACCAGAAATTTACGGTCACGATTATCTTAGTGACGATAATTTTCCGGTCAATAAATGTAGTAGTGACTCCTAGAATGGAGTCACCTAATATTTTAGTGACTAGAAATGTGGGTCTGGAAATGTAACAGAGACGAATCTGGATGACTAAAATTATTTGGTCATTAATTTTAAAATTAGTGACCGTTTAAGTATCATTAGTGACTAAAATCAGTGACGAAAATATTTCGTCACTAACATAGATGACCAAAATATTTCGTCACCAAATTTAAATCTCGTGACCAACAGCAAAATTTCGTCACTCAGGACTTTTTGTGACCGAGCTTCTGTGACCAACTGGTGACCAATTAAATTTGGTCACCCAAAATCTTTAGTGACGAAATTCGAAATGTAGTGACGAAAATCAGTCTGTCACTAATGACCATTTTTCTTGTAGTGAAAGGTCCGTAAAGAGCAGCTCCGGCGAAGTGTTTACCGGCGCTAATCGACGTCATATGTAAAAGTCTGTAAACATAACCTAGTAACAACATCAACATAACCGATCCTTAGCAGCAAACACAGAATTCTAAGTCATGACTAAGTTATATTTGATCGAAGAACAAAATGATACGACTAAAATATTAAAGAAAATCAATTAAGAACACAACATCTGGCAGATTATTGTATAAGTACATACATTAATTTTACAGATGCTCTGATACATTAATTTTATTCTAATCTTTCTTGTTGCGAAAAGTGTTTTACCTACAACATTTATGTTTACTCCGATCGAGGAACTCGAGATCGATCTCTCGTCGTGTCCTTCTCCCTGAGAAGACAGGTAGAAGATAACGCGCCGTTGCGGATCCGCCGTACATGTGCGTGACTGTGTGAGTGCGTGCTTTTAATCGACGCTCCGCCGCGAGGGTATCGATTAACGAACCACACAGTGCTATCTCTTTTTATATGAGCAAATTCCTTCATTCAACTTATAGTTAATTTTTCTATCATCATATGCAACATTATTCAACTTATAACACCATTGGCGTTACAAGTGATGTTTCTTTTTTTTTTTTTTATCGTTGCAAAAATTAAATTTCATTATCTTTTCCCATGCATCTTTTAATTAAGAGTTATTTTCTTTTCCCATGCATCTTTTAATTAAGAGTTTTCAGAGTAAGACTTCAATTTTATAACATAAGAATTGATGTTTAATTGTATGCTCAGCCTAAATTCAGTATCATTGTATCAACACTAAACTTGTATTGGATCATTCTTAAACAACTAGCAAGATTTAGAGTTGTTTTCTTGTTGAGTTTGATAAATTTAAATGATGGAATAAAGTGAAACGGTTAATTCAATTGAATAGATCCAATCAACAATCTCTTTATGGTAAGATCTATTATTTCTCACGAACTAGCTACCAAACCATCGAAATTGATACACCGATCGGACTCTCAGTATTGGGTTATGTCTTTGACAAAAAATTGCTTTGAAATTTTCATTGTCGAAGTGGGGTTTAATCGAACATAGAATTATGAAAGTTTATCGTTAACCAAACCTGTTACACTGAATAAAGTAAAATTGATGCATTTAAAAGGAAATATATAAAATAAAATCATAATTTTGATTTATATGTGGCAAGAAATTTTAAAAATTCGAGACCCGCGATTTCAAACAATCGACCACATTTCATAGGAATTGAAGACAATTGCCAAGATCCATACAGACATTCTCTCTCGTTGTGATTTAGTCAAATTCAATTGATCTTCAGGTAATGAAATGGCGAAATATCACTCTTATCGTTTCAACAGTTTTTAACCCGTTAAAATGCATCAAAATAACCGCACGTCAAACCGAAGACTTTGGAAGTTAAAAAAAAATTAATTCTATCAGGCGGCAAGTATGTAATAACCTTTTGAAATGTAAACAAGATAAATACTGAAATATGAGGTTCCACCGTTGTATCATTTCCATCAACAAATCCAACCAGTGAAAAAAACAATTTAAATTTGATTTGCAAATATGAATTATTGAAAATTTAATAGACAAATGATAGTTACGAGAAACAAGAAGAACAAACATCCATCTTTTAACCTTTTTGTAAAAGATGAACAAGATTTGTAGAGGTAATAAGGAACGGTTAAGAATAACATAACATTTGGTTTAAAAACATGGTGATTAGTAGATATTCATAATTAAGGAACTCGATCTATAGTCTTAAAAAAAAAAAAAAAGGAACTCGATCTATAGATTTTATATCAAACAAATACAATATATTTTATCCTTTGCATATGTGGTAGCTGTATATATTTTATCACCATAATTCCTTAGAATTCCGGCAGAAAGAGTATATATCTTAGCCTTTCTTGAATACGGCAGAGAGCAGAGAGCACAGAGCAGCAGAGCCGGGATCATGTCCTTCAAGTGTCCAATCTGTGTCGCGTCAATGCATGGAGTTTTTGACGGGAAGAGAAGTACTGTACTTTCCCACACTTTCTTGGAACGGCGTTGCTCTTCGTCTCCGGTGAGGTTCGGGTCATATACATCATATAAAGTTTGACAATTTAAATTTGAATGAAAAAGGGTGATACATTCGAATAACTAGAGCGGTTTGAGCTAATTTTAGCGGTAGGGTAAGTTCGAACAATGCAATATTGTGTTCAATTTTGAGTTGCAAAACATATTCAAATTAGTCTGTTCAAGAATGAAGAGTCAATATGCAACGGAGAATCAAGAAAACAATGGACAATCTCTGGTATGATGTTGCCATTCTGCTAGACTGGGGTGCCCTCTATTGCTTCTTCTTCTACTTGGTCCTATTTTACTCCATCTGTTTCACAACCTATGCATATGCTTATACGGCTAAGCTAAAATCAAAAAACTGACGGTTCATATAATAAATGACAGACAACCTGAAATGGGAGGGTTCAGTTGGCCAATGAAAGCTCAACCCTTGGACCCAACCAATAATTCTCATGCAAAATAAAAACTCGGACGGTTACAAAGACTAAAACAACTAAAGCAAAGACGGTTTACAGAAATATCAGGATATTCCTTTGCAAGTAATCTGAGCAAAGAGTGTAAATGAAATATGTAACTAAAGCAAAGACTGTTTACAGAAACTGGGGATATTCTTTTGCAAGTGAAGCATCAAAATATCAATGATACAATGGTCCAAAGGCCTGTATGAGCCATGTTGAGGCAATAGCCTCAATTTCAATGCAAAAATGATCTACATATATGATCTTAAGAACACACTGATTATGAATACACTGACAGAGCTACATATATGATCTTAAGAACACGAATGTCCGGCTTAAGCACACTGCAACTGCAGGTTACATCTATTTGTTTTTTCAACTATAACCATTAACTGTATTGGTGTGGCCATCCAATCCTACATTTTGGTTAAAAGGGGCTAAAATGAAGTGGAAAAACAGGAAACCAAACCAAGTCCTATGGAGCATTCTTTCAAAACAGGAAACCGATATCAAGTCCTATGGAGCACTCAGATCATATTGAAACCGATATCATCCAATCAGCCAACTCTGAATATGCATCTTTCAAAACAGGAAAGGGCACGACATCAAGTCCTATGGAGCTGATAGCATAACAGAAAATCTCCTATTGAAGAAGTAAAAAACTGCTCTAGCAGAAGTTTTTTAAAATGGCATTAGCTCAAGTCTAGAATGGTTGTAGATTAGATGAGTACAGATTCTTCTCAATGCTCTCATGGCCATTTGGTAGAAAGATTATCATGTTCGATCTTGTAAACAAAATACATTCTGATTTACACTACCATTCCAAAGTATATGACAGGAAATTTGACAGATACTCTAGTAACTTAACCATAACCCCTAGTAACTTCCATTCCTGATAAACTGTAAGATGAGGGAAAACTGTGTAAACTTAATCAGTCAAATAAGACGACTTTGCCAGTTTTAGCCTAAGCCTCACAGCATTTGGTGCTAATCTCCTAGTTCTATTCATAATACAGCCATAAAAACCAATGAACATAATATGTAGATGACTAGAGTACAACTGATAAATTAAGCCAAAGCAGATGGTTTTCATTTTTCATCCTAACATAAACACAAGCAGAACATCATAAATATCATAAACACAAGCAGAACATCATAAATATCATGAACACATCCTAACAAATATCTCATAAATATAATAGAACTGATTCTCTCTTCTTGCTGGCCTCCATAGATCTCCAAGGGGAAGATTCACCTGCAAACCAAAAAAAACATCAAACTCAATTCCGGCAACTGTTCATGCCGGAATTTTGATTTCACCGGAATTTTAATTTTCGGCCACTATTACGTACCTCACTAATGGATCGGCTTCTTCCCCTTCTTCTCATACTTCTTGGCCTTCTTTAGCTCATGATCGCCGCCACTGTGCCCCTCCCTAACTCGGCGGCCTCCTCCTCCTTGCTTCCTTGGCACATCGGAACGGCAGTAAAGCTTCGCCTTATGACCGGGCAGCTCGTAGTTCATCATCTTCTCGTCACACACGCTTTAACCTTGGAACAAGAAGAACAAACAAGAAGTTCATCATCTTCTTCTTAAACAAGAAGAACAAACATCCATCTTTTAACCTTTTTGTAAAAGATTAACAAGATTTGTAGAGGTAACAAGGAAGGGTTAAGAATAACATAACATTTGGTTTAAATATATGGTGATTAGTAGATATTCATAATTAAGGAACTCGATCTATAGATTTTATATCAAATAAATACAATGTTTTATATTTTATCACCATAATTCCTTAGAATTCTGGCAGAGAGAATATATCTTAACCTTTCTTGAATAGAGCAGCAGAGCCGGGATCATGTCCTTCAAGTGTCCAATTTGCGTCGCGTCAATGCATGGATTTTTTGACGGGAAGAGAAGTACTGTACTTTCCCACACTTTCTTGGAACGGCGTTGCTCTTCGTCTCCGGTAAGGTACGGGTCATATACATCATATAAAGTTTGACAATTTAAATTTGAATGAAAAAGGGTGATACATTCGAATAACTAAAGCGATTTGAGCTAATCTTACCGGTAGGGTAAGTTCGAACAATGCAATGTGTTCAATTTTGAGTTGCAAAACATATTCCTATGGAGCACTGCAAAACATAATCTTACCGGTAGGGTATGACTGATTTGACTACCTACTGCCTGACTTATTTCATAACTCTGCTAATAATTATGGTCTCAGCAACTGCATATATAGAAACAAATCAATGGAGGAAGTTCATTGCATATTGGTTAATGCCAGGGAAGATTATGTGACTATGTTCAGTTATGACAAAGAAGTGCAATATGATGATAGACTGGGAATGGCTCATTACTTCAATGGTCTTTACTGTCTCTATGTTGTGAACATATATGCACAAGACTGGGATTGATTGCCTCTATGACAAGGAGACCAGATTTGCAGGCAGAAAGCATAAACCCCTACCGGAAAATTGCAGACAATAAGAGGACATTTGAAGAAACTTGACAAGACTATACAAAGATGAAGAGGACATTGCAGACAACAGACACTCAACAGTTAAGAAATCCAGATCAAGTAAATCGACTAGCCTCAGATCATATTATGTGTTTTTATCATCTTGAACTCACTATGTATACTCATTTTTCATCCTAACATTATGTGTGTACATAAACACAAGCAACCATAGAGCAAGAAAACAGAAACCAAACCAGAGATGTTGCTTATTATAAACTGAACACAGCAATTCAAAGGTACCAAAATGCAATGTCAACATAGCCTACTGGAGCTTAGGCTCTGATCATCAATTTTCTCAAGATCAAGATCATAGTTGGGATCCAGAAGCACATCCACCCTAAATGACATGCTACAAAGATTCCTCATCTGAATGCATGATGAAATGCTTTAGGCCATCCTTACGAAACTGACTTCTCAACATGCACATGAGAAAAACACCTCTAAACATACATGGTTCTCAATTAGCATCAAACATCGACCTCTATGTTGACACCTCTAACATTCCATGGGTTCTGATCACACTTAACTGCAACTCCTTTACATACATACCCGCCTTTTCTTCACACATTACGCACTACATCACATGCTATCTCCTACCACTAGTAGAAAGATCCTATTTTAGAAGGATAATCATACAACATAACAATAACATGTTCGAAGCAAATAGTAGGCAGCCTTGACATACACATAGCATCTGCACTCTAGAGAATCCAGAATAGAGGCCTAACAGCAAGGATGTTGGAGCTCTGCTGTCTCAGATAAAGCATGAGAGAGCAGCTACCCTAGAGTAACACCAAAGATGCATCACATAAAGCACTAATAGCATCACATAAATATCATAACTAATAGTTTAAGATAATAGCATCACAGAAATATCATACTACGCTCATAAATATAATAGAACCACAGAAGTTAGAGAATGATGCAAACAAATCTGATTTGTTGAGCAGAAAACATAACTATTAAGAATTTTGAATTACATGAACATCGAATTCAAATTAGGACTTCATAGATGCATTGATTCTCTCTTCTTGCTGGCCTCCATAGATCCAAGGGGCAGATTCACCTGCAAATCCAAACAAAAAACATCAAATTTCAATCAAACCCAATTCCGGCAACTGTTAATGCCGGAATTTCGATTTCATCACCGTAACTCTACACATTCATAACTTCAGATAGAGAAAACCGAGAGCAGAGCTATGGCTGATCGCAAGTGTGTGAATTGCCCCCTCCTCCTCAAAACCCAAGTTCAGGCTAGGCTTTGCAACTGTGACGGTACTCTGAAGAAGCTGAAGAAAGAGCAGAAGGGGAAGATGATGAAGAAGAATGGTAAGCTTTTCACATCATTTCAATACTTTTTCTTCTTCAAAATTCATAGATCTGATAGAATAACAAGTATTGGATTCATTTTTTTGTGTAGTGAGTGGTGCTAAGGCCTTTCCCAAGGATGTGGTGAAGAAGAATTATTGATGTTGAAGCTAAGAATCATGTCATTGGATTTGGAAGCTAAGATCATGTAATTCTCTGCTTTAGTTTCATTTTCTGGATGTTATGGATGCTCTGTGATGTAATAATTGTGGATTTGGTTGTGGATTTGGTCTTATTTCGGTTGTGGATTTGGTTGTGGATTTGATCATGTAATTGTGGATTTGTTTGGGTTGGATTTATGTTTGTGTTCATTGTTCATATTTCAGCTGGGATTAATGTTTCTGGGAAAGGGTATGATCGAGTTTTCCTAGGATTTTAGCTCCTCCGACAGGTTTTTAGGTCCGAAGACGTCGAGATATCGGCCGGTCCGACGTAGTTGTTCTTTGAAAAACATTTGTCATAACTTAAAATCTATTAATTGAGGTCTCGTATGACTGATTATTTCTTATTTTTCGCAATAATAACTCGTCAATGCCGGAATGGTTCTTATTTTGGTGATTATGTTATGGTTGTTTGATTGTTGTTCTAGGATTGTAGCGAGCGAATAAAGATGATTGTTTTTGAATTGTAGCGCGCCAATGTAGCTACAAATCATCTCATATGATATTCTCAGTTAATAATAGATGATTGTTCTTGAATTGTATCGTGTTTAATTTTATTCTGGGATCGGTGATTTGTGTTATGGGATTGGTTATGGTTGTCCATTAGTTATGTGTCATATCTCCGCTAGACTTTGGTCGCTGAGTGTCCTTGATTATTCCCGGAATCTTTTTTAATATTAGTCAACAACCTAACACTCTAATTTTGATATTATTTCTTTGTAATATTGTTTGGTTTGATATAATAAGGTTTTACATTATAATTATCTATTTATCTTTTATGGTCTTGTAGTGTATCGTTAATGTAAAAGTTATGATAAATTTATTTTTTATTGAACCAAGGTGGGTTAATGATCTACCATAAAAATATAGTTTCAAAAAGATGTAGATCTAATGTCTTTCACCTTCCTCTTTTTAGAACCAAACGGCCAAGGAAACTTTCATTTAAGCGTCAACATATAAACATTCTAGTTGAGACTTCAATCCACACATTAGATTCCATTTACATTGACCTTAATCTACAACTTAATTGAACTATTAATTGAATGAACTTAACAATTAAATTAAGCCATAATTTTAAATAACAAAATATAAGTAAATAAGATAAGCCTTGTTGTTGCAATGTCAATTGAATTCAGGGTATGTTTCTATTTATTAGAAAGTAGCGAAGAGGAAATGGAATGGGATGGAGGAGGTTTATGAAAAGAAAATGAGGAACCCCATTACACTATACTAATGCAATAATCAAATGTTAATGTTGTTCATGTACTTGTACAATAGTTTGTTGGATAATTACAAACTACATGTTATATTTTCAAAATGAATTTTGAAAGATTATGTAAGATATTATTTAATGTTTACTTTGACCTAATTGGTAATTTAATTGATCACAATTCTTTCATTTAACAGATTATGCCACAATTACCATATATGATTTTGATGAATTGATGTTGCGTTTGTGATGACTTAATTGGTTCCCGTAGAAAGGCACCTTAAGGAGGTGTGTACCATAGTTTCTAGTTAAAGAAAGTACTAAAGTAAAATAGTGTGTATGTTATTAGGAATTTAACGATAATTGATTGCAATTAACTGTTTAATAACATTTATATTGATGCTTTGACTGCTTATATTAGTTGATTGTACTATTAGGTTTGATAAAGTGAGCAAATAGTAGCTATCATAATAAATCTAGTAATTAATATAATGTGAAAGGAACATAATCGCTCCATAGTAGTAATATTCATTTACATATCATTTCTCACTTATTGTAAATATATATTAATTGTGACGCAAATTATAAATAATGTGAGTTAACAATCACCTCCTTTGAAGATATGTACTCTTTTCTACTAGCATTAAGGAATTAACATTTCAACACCACTTAACTCTTTAAAATAAGCTTCATCAAACACGAAAATTGAGTTTTTGATTGTTAAATCGGATTCTCTTGGAAAAAAAAGCAAAGGATGGCATGGGTAAAAATGCCGGCTTCAGATCGACCGATCGAGGAGGAAGTAAAAGAATTTCTAGACTGCAATAAAGTAGTAGTATAATATCAGTTCCATCTTGAAGTATCAATTGTGAAATTAGCATAAATATTGGAGATGAAAATAAAAAAAACAGTTCACGTGCTTTTTTTTAACGTTTCAATGAAGTCCCTAATAAAATTTGATATTAGGAAAAAAGACTCTTAAACAACGTTTTTTTTCAATTCAATTTATTTTCAATACTTTCAATACATTTTATATCAATTCAATATTTTATTAGCTTAATTTAACATTTACTTTATATGATATATTACTTTCTTATGTTGCTAACAGACAGGTGGTAAGCTAGGCTTGTTTGGCTGAAGGTAAAATCTGGAGCTAATAATTAATGGAATGTAATGAGCGACGCCGACGGGAGGTGGAAGTGAGGTCTATATCGTCCCGGACACTACTGGAATCTGCACCGGAACACGGCGGTTCCGTGTGCATTGGACGGCGGTTTTGACCGCCGTCCTTGGTGGCGCCGTGCAATTGGCGCCATCGATACACGGCGGTCATAACCGCCATGTATTGTTCCGGCTAAATTTTCGAGTTCGGAAATCTATCCGGATGATTATAAGTCCGGCTAAGTTTACGAGTTCGTAAAGTTATCCGGATAGAACAAAAAAAAACGCCGGCCAATCTGGCCGGCGAAATCAAAACCAACATAAAAACAGTTTCATCCCCAAACCATGGGTACTTGTGGATCTAATAGATCGTACCCCGAAATCTCAAAAACACAAACTACTATACTAATCTATTGATTTTCGGCCTAAATCATATGAAAAACACATATAATTTAAAGTCAACCTTTTGTTAGAAGAAGGAGAAGGAGGGGGAGAGGGAGAAGAGGGAGAGGGAAAAGAAGGAAAAGGAGAAGGAGAAGGAGAAGAAGGAGAGGGAGAGGGAGAAGGAGAAGAAGGAGAGGGAGAGGGAGAAAGAGAAGAAGGAGAAGAAGAAGAGGGAGATGGGGAGAATGAGTGGGAGAAGGTGAAGAAGAAGAGGGAGAGGGAGATGAAGGAGAGGAAGAAGATGGAGAGGGAGAAGGAGAGAACTTGCATAAAAAAGGAGAGATCATGTTTGATAACAACCATCTGGCTAAGTTTCCGAACTCGGAAACTTAGCGGGATGGTTGTAAAATGGCGGTTTCTTAAAAAGTCACGCGGAACCGCCGTTTAAACCATCCGGCTAAGTTCGGAAACTTAACCGGATGGTTTAAACGGCGGTTCCCTTAAATTCACGCGGAACCGCCGTCTAACGGCGCCGTGTTCCGGCCTGATTCTACTAGTGGGATGATCGGAATCAGCGGCGGCGCGGCGAAGGTGGAGACGAAGTAGGCGAAGAAAGAGACCCACGAGATGTGGAACGAGCTCATGTGCGGCGGCGCCACCGAGAAGAGGCGGAACACGGTGGCCTTGTGCTCAGAATCCACCGGGAGAGCGAACTTCTTTTGGTCGGAGAATTCATGGCCCTCCGGGCCCATTTTTTTTACAGAAATGGTTGAAAATAGTGCAGCCTCGACAATTTGTACAACCCGGTTGAAGAATCTACGAGCCTTCTAGCTATAAGTAGACGTATCCAGAACAAGAAGATTGGTTGAGAGATAGATCCAGCTGATTGCCGCCGGGGACCTCCGAAGTAAACGTCGACATCTTGGTGTAAGTTACCGGCGAAAGCAGCAGATACAAGAAGAGGAATGCAAGTAGCACAGAAAATATAAGATCTTAGTGCCATAATATGCGATATTGTTTTTGCATATTTGGAAATTTCACACACTCTACGTGTTTTTCTTTACATAACATAGGAAACCGTCATTTTTTGTTGCATGTTTGATTATTCGTAACTTTAGTTTCCTATACTAATCGATCCCAATTTTATTTTTTGAAGAATACAAGTTACGTAGAATACAAATAATGTTACAGAATAATATTGTTATTCATATATTATTTAAATTGGTGACCAAATATGTAATAACATTTTCTTACATAAAAAACGTATTTTATTTTATTACCACTAGTAGAATCACGCCGGAACACGGCGCCGTTAGATGGCGGTTCCGCGTGAATTTAAGGGAACCGCCGTGTAAACCATCCGGCTAAGTTTCCGAACTCGGAAACTTAGCCGGATGGTTTACACGGCGGTTCCGCGTGACTTTTTAAGAAACCGCCGTTTTACAACCATCCCGCTAAGTTTCCGAACTCGGAAACTTAGCCGGATGGTTTACACGGCGGTTCCCTTAAATTCACGCAGAACCGCCGTCTAACGGCGCCGTGTTCCGGCGTGATTCTACTAGTGGTAATAAAATAAAACAATGTACTAGTGATTCTACTAGTGGTTTAAACTGATCTCTCCTTGCAAGTTTATGCAAGTTATAATGTCCTTCTCCCTCTCCATCTTCTTCCTCTCTCCTTCTTCTCCTTCTCCCACTCATTCTCCCCCTCTCCCTCTTCTTCTTCTCCTTATTCTCTTTCTCCCTCTCCTTCTTCTCCTTCTCCTTCTCCATCTCCCTCTCCCTCTCCCTCTCCCTCTCCCTCTCTTCTCCCTCTCCCTCTCCCTCTCCTTCTTCTCCTTCTCCTTCTCCTTCTCCTTCTCCCTCTCATTCTTTTCCCTCTCCCTCTTCTCCCTCTCCCTCTCCCTCTCTCCCTCCTTCTTCTTCTTCTTCTAACAAAAGGTTGACTTTAAATTATGTGTTTTTCATATGATTTAGTCTGAAAATCAATAGATTAGTATGACAGTTTGTGTTTTTGGAATTTCCGGGTACGATCTATTCGATCCACAAGTACCCATGGTTTGGGGATGAAACTGTTTTTATGTTGGTTTTGATTTCGCCGGCCAATTCGGGCGGCGTTTTTTTTGTTCTATCCGGCTAACTTTCCGAATTCGTAAACTTAGCCGGATTTATAAACATCCGGATAGATTTCCGAACTCGGAAATTTAGCCGGAACAATACACGGCGGTTTTGACCGCCGTGCATCGGTGGCGCCAATTGCACGGCGCCACCATGGACGGCGGTCAAAACCGCCGTCCAACGCACACGGAATCGCCGTGTTCCGGTGCCAATTCCACTAGTGTACGGTTCAAAACTTCAAACTAAAACATCGTCCAAATTAACAAGTATGATCGCAAAGTATTTACCTATCAGAGAAAGAAGATTATATAGAAAAAGTGAAAAACCAATGATTCCATGCATGTACTCGTCCTTTTCATTTTCTTGCAACAGATCAATTAGGATACATCTGCACATTAGGCTTCGTTCCACGCTAAGATCATAATCAACTGATCAATGATAAATCAAAAAAGTTAATCTTGTTTCAAAGATACATTCAGAATTGAAGATACGAGGGTGCATTTGGTTTGATCAGTTTTTGGAAAATTGAACTTTCAAAATCCAGTTTTCCAAATAGTTGTTTGGTTAAGCTGAATTTCCAAAGTCCCGTTTTTTGTCCTAAAATCCAGACTTGCAAAATCCTAACAAATCAAGTAAGAATTTTGTTCCAAACTTAAATTCTAACCCAACCAAACAAGATTTTTGCAAAACCAGACTCTCAAAATTCCAAACAAAAACCCAAACTCTCAAAATTCCAAAACAAAAACCAGACTCTCATAAATCTCTCCAACCAAATTCGCCCTCAATTTTTTTGGCTCAAATATCTTTCCTAATCTTTAATAGTCAAAGTTTGATAACATTAAATCATAAATTTTACACACCAGAGGATTCTTGCTCCTATTTTACACACTCTCAGGCAAGGTAATGAGCTAGCAGATGTTCTGGCTAAGCATGCTCTTACTCACAAAACAGCTTCTGTATTCTGCTGGGAAACACTGCCACCTTCTATGAAGGCCATCTGCATCATTGACAAAGCAAGCTTGCCATCTGTTAGAATCTCATAGGTATAATAACTACTGCCTCTACTCAGATTTTCTAATCATAACCCTAGCTCTCTAGATTAGCCTATACTGAACATTGTGATGCTGCTCTGAGTTTTGCATTAGCAATTCTCTAACAAGCTTCATGATTGATTTAGTATGGACGTTTTGTATAGATGTAGCCATTTTTTGAAGCACTTATGTGCTCTGGACCAGTGGTCCTTGTAATTTTGCAGTCCCAAACCTGCAACCTATTCTTTTGGCCATTTATGGCAAAGACTTGGGAAGCCTAATAATATCTCCCCCACCAATGGTGGATTATTTAAAAAAAAAAAAAAATTAAATCATAAATTTTCATTCATATGTGTATAAGTTACTTAATTATAATAATATTATACATAAATTATGCATAATTATAACAATTTCATGTTAAGATATGGCTTGTTGTTTAAAGATAAGATCTTTGACCGCTAGCGTTTTTTGATGGGCTAAAAAATTAATTACATGTTATAATAGTCTTCTAAAATATGGTACTTAAAAATGATATGTTTTGTGAAGAATTCAAAATATCCCCAAATTGCATTGATATTATTAATTACTAGTTAAATTTGTGAACAAACATAAGTTGAAAAGATGGGAAATTTTTTATGCGAGTTTGCATGCTACCTATACAACACAACATTGCATTGATCGATATATTGAAATATTTATAAAAAGTGGGTGTTGCGTCTAATACATGAAGTGATTAATTACCATGAAAATTATATATATATATTTATATATATATATATATGCCATAAAATTCTTTTGTTGAAACGGCCACCGTAGGACATGGCCGTGATCTCGGTTCGCGAAAGTCGTGTCCTGATCTTTGAGCACCATGCGAGCTATGTCGGGCGACGAAATGACGACGCTGACCTTTCCCCCGAGCCTGAGCGAGAGGATCGGACCGGGGGTCTGAGCTAGGGTTGCAAAGTAGGTGTGGAGTTCGGGATCGAGAAACGGGAGGCTCCCAACCAGAGGCAGACCCCATGGCCCCGGTGGAAGCGGTTTCCGAACTAGCTACTCGGAGTATGAGCTTCCAGGCTAGCCATGATGTGAAGATAAAAGTTTCATGGTACTTAATTATCAGCTCGATCAAGTTATATTTAATCGAAGAACAAAATGACATGACTAAAACATCATAGAAAATCAAATAAAAACACGACATTTGGAATTGTACGTACATTAATTAATTATACAGCTCCTCTTATACATCAAATTTATATACATCTTTATTTTTTCGAAAAGTTTTACCTTTCATTCATTTTTTCTCTAATTAAAACTTTTAATCATTAAAAAGTTTAATAAAATATTGATGATTTTATCTCGAGTGTCTTTCCCAATCTTTTAATAGTCAAAGTTTGAAAACTTTGAATCATACATTTTAATTGATATTTCTATAACTTTCTTAAACTTATAATTTTATCATTATATGCAAGATTATAATTTGTCTCCTCTATCAAAAAGATCGTAACAAATGCGATAAATAGCCAAACATACCAATGAATAATATAACAAAACAACATTTGAAGTGCTAGTACATCCATTAATTTCTCCACAATAAAAAAAAACAACAATCTTAAAACATTGAAAAACACAACTTCCATAAACCAACCCTAACCATCCATCTTTATTGAACTGAATTTCAAATTACTGAACTGAATTAAAAAAGTACACAAAATTAATGAAACTGAAATGAAAACTGCTGAACTGAAGGAACGATGGATGTTGAAAGGTGGAGTTGATTGATCAGGTTTTCTTCCGCTTCTTCTTCTCCACTACAGCCGTCTCCTGCACCTCACGAACATCTTTGATATACTCTCTCACAACTACACTACAGTCTTCTCCTGCACCTCGCGAACATCCTTGATATACTCTGTCACAACTCCATCTTTGAAAGGATTGGGTACATTTGGGCCCACATTCTGACTGAATGCGGACTTGAGGCGACTGTTTACGGTCTTCAGGGTGCCCCAGGCCTGCTGCAAGGGACAGTTGCACTCACCTATATGGTTGGGGTGCCCATGATTAGGGCACCCCAACACATGCACTTTGGTCTTTCCTTCGTCCAAGGATTGGAGGTACTCGACCACATCACATAGAGTATGAATTTGGTCCTATCCAATTTAGCTGAATCGTATTTCATTAAAATTTAGTTAGACTGAATTAATATAAACTAAATCAAATTAAATAAAAATAGAGTTGAAATGTGTTCTCCTCGTCTTGTTTGATCTACTATGAAATAATAAATATGAAATGTATAGTTAGAACTACATTTGATTAAATATCATACAATTTGGATGGAAGAATTATGATTAAGTGAATTGGATTGCGACCAAGTCCGGCGAGACTTTTCAGGATACAATTTCAAATTGTGCAGATATTCCTTTGTATATAATGAACAAATAATTATGGATATGTGAATCATATTCATAACACAAGTAATATTTATGCAAATAAACAACACCTGTGCTTTTTTTAACCGATTAATTATCTTGCAAAACACAAAAATTAGACTGCTTGGTTTACAAGCTATGTAAAATAAGACTGCTTGGGCAAATTAAAGTAAGAGTATAAATAGCCACACTCTCTCTCCGCACGCACATACAGTCACACAGTGAACACTCAAAACACAGCAAAACACATAGTAACTCTGAGAATGGCTTAAATGCTGAGCTGCAGCGTTTGTTACAAGCATGTGATGAATTACGAGATGGCAGGTCACAAAATAAAGTATCATTGCCGCTCCAACGTGCCGAGGAAGTAAGGAGGAGGAGGAGGCCGCCGGCTATGGGAGGGACACGATGCGGCACTATGTGTAATAGAAATGTATATTAGACGTATCACTTCACGCGCCTTGGCTCACGAGAACCTTTCAATCAATTTAAAATAAGAGTATATATATTAAATACCCACCCTCTCTCTCTCTCTCTGCGCACACACAGTCACACAGTAACAATCAAAACACAGAGAAAAACATCGCAGAACACCGAGAATGGCTTACGTGCTCGTCTGCCACTTGTGTGAGAAGGAGGTGATGAACTACCAGCTGGCTGCTCACAAGGCCAAGCTTCACTACCGCTCCGATGTGCCGAGGAAGCAAGGAGGAGGAGGAGGAGGCCACCGAGTTAGGGAGGGGCACATCAGCGGCGATCAGGAGTTGAAGAAGGCCTAGAACAAGGAGAAGAAGGGGAAGAAGCAGATCCGCCATAAGGTACGTAATAGTGGCCAGAAATCGAAATTCCGGCATGAACAGTTGCCGGAAATGGGTTTGATTGAAATTTGATGTTTTTTATTTGGATTTGCAGGTGAAACTGCCCCTTGGATCTATGAAGGCCAACAAGAAGAGAGAGTCAATGCATCTATGAAGTCCTAATTTGAATTCGATGTTCATGTAATTCGAAATTCTTAATGGTTATGTTTTCTGCTCAACGAATTAGATTTGTTTGCATCATTCTCTAACTTCTGTGGTTCTATTATATTTATGATTACATCTCATCCCTGGATCATGAGCGTATGTGTTCAGTTATGATATTTCTGTGATGCTATTAGTGCTTTATTTGACACATAGCATCTTTGGTGTTACTCTGGGGTAGCTGCTCTCTCATGCTTTATCTGAGACAGCAGAGCTCCAACATCCTTGCTGTTAGGCCTCTGTTTTGGATTCTCCAGAGTGCAGAAGCTATGTCAAGGCTATGTAACACCAAAGATGCTATGTGCATGTCAAGGCTGCCTGATATTTGCTTCGAACATGTTATTGTTATGCTGTATGATTATCCTTCTAAAATAGGATCTTTCTACTAGTGGTAGGAGATAGCATGTGCGTAATGTGTGAAGAAAAGGCGGGTATGTATGTAAAGGAGTTGCAGTTAAGTGTGATCAGAACCCATGGAATGTTAGAGGTGTCAACATAGAGGTCGATGTTTGATGCTAATTGAGAACCATGTATGTTTAGAGGTGTTTTTCTCATGTGCATGTTGAGAAGTCAGTTTCGTAAGGATGGCCTAAAGCATTTCATCATGCATTCAGATGAGGAATCTTTGTAGCATGTCATTTAGGGTGGATGTGCTTCCGGATCCCAACTATGATCTTGATCTTGAGAAGATTGATGATTAGAGCCTAAGCTCCAGTAGGCTATGTTGACATTGCATTTTGGTGTGTTCAGTTTATAATAAGCAACATCTCTGGTTTGGTTTCTGTTTTCTTGCTCTATGGTTGCTTGTATTTATGTACACACATAATGTTAGGATGAAAAATGAGTATACATAGTGAATTCAAGATGATAACAAACACATAATATGATCCGAGGCTAGTCGATTTACTTGGTCTGGATTTCTCAACTGTTGAATATCTATTGTCTGCAATGTCCTCTTATTCTATTGTCTCAACTCTTATGGTCAGATGTGCAACGAGAAAAGTTGATTATATATTATCACTAGCATCATACTCTTGCTCCTCCAGCGCCGCCGTGCCAAGGTCATCCGCCACCATGTCCATGTCGGAAGTTAGGTATATTTAATGGAACATCGATATGCTCTTTCGGCATCATGAACGGAATATCAGGATCAACCTTCCATCGTGATTCTTCAGATCGTGATCCTTCCAGGGAAGATCATATCGCGACTAAGAATTAGACGATCTGGTCATCTCATTAGTTTTTTTTTTGTTTTTTTTAATTTAATCACCTATGAAAGGTGGGGGAAATATATTGGGCTCCCCTAACCAAAAGCCAAAGATGATAAAGAATTTTACATCTCCTAAATAGGCTAAGGAACTCTAAGTTCCCAGAAGCATGAAATCTGCTCCTCAAAAGAATAAAGGAATAAGCTACTATCCAATTAGGTCACCTAAACTAAAGCCTATTAGCGAATTGTTAAATAAAACACAAGTCGGCATTAATTTAGTGACCTATAGGAGTAGACCAAAATTAAAGAAACAGGTGGGAACATCTAAAAATGAATGAGTTCCCTTTCCAGATTTGTAAGAGCCAGAGCATGTAGCTGCTCAGAGAGCATTCCAATGATGAGCAGCTGGGAGAGGATCCAGTAGACAAACTGTATCTGGGGAGTTTGAAGCCTGCATGTATTGATAATAGAAAGGATTAGCAGTATCAGGCCAAATTTTCAGAGATTCTTATAGAAGAAATCATCTGAGCATCAAGAGTTATTAAGCTTTTCACTACAGAAGGTAGAGTAAGCCAAGTAAATTTCTGAGAGCATTTAGCAGAGTAGGCCAATTTTGAGAGGGCATCAGCAGGCTGATTACCCTCTCTCAAAACATGCATTAGTGAAACTGAGTCCAGCAGTGATTGAATTTCATCTAGAATATTATAAAGATTCCAATGCCAAGACTCAGGTTTTGTAATCATTGATAAAGCATGTAGGCAGTCAGACTCTATGCAAATAGGACTCATGCGTAAAGCCAATGCATATGTAATTGCATTCCTAATGCCACATAACTCAGCATGCAATCGTGAAAAAGATTGTATAAAGGAAGTTTCAGCTTTAAAGAATTCCCCCTGGGATCCTCTAATAATCCATGCTATCCCAGCCTGGTTATGTTTCCATGAAGCATCTGTGTTTATCTTAAAACCTGACAGTGGTTTTAACCAAGCAACAGAAGAGATGTTGGGCTTTGGAGGAATATATAAGGGTGGGATACAGCCCTGATCAGAAAGCTCTCTGTGAACTGAGTTATGAAGAAACATAGGCTTTTTAATAAAGGATAAGTAGATGGATTGGTGGAGGTCTTTTTGTCATTGCATCAATATCTGGAGGGATATTTTCAAAATTCATTCTATTCCTCGCTTTCCATAAAATCCAGCATACCATGATGGGAGCACTATGATTCAACCTATTATGCATCTTGGATAGACCTCTAAATGACCAGTTAGTAACAAGTCTATCCCACAGATTGGAGCTAGAGAAATACAGAGAGCCACATAAGTAGTGCATATGTTTCCAAAGATGTGTAGCTATATGGCAGTCATTATAGAAATGTTGAAGAGAGTCAGAATTATTGCAGGAACAACACTTGGAGACATTTTGAAATCCAAATTGTTTTAGAATGTCATCAAAGGGCAACAGACAGTTCATCAATTTCCACATAAACACAGATACTTTTTTCTGAGTGAAAGAGTTCCAAATTTTTTGGAGAGCTGGGAAAATACCTGATTTGTCCCTGAGACTGGAGTAAGCTGATTTGATTGTGAATTTTCCAGTTGCTCCAGTTTCCATATCAGTTTGTCTTCTCTGTGGTGATGAATGACAGCATTTGTAATTGTGGGGATGACAGATGGAGGGAGTACAAGTTGCAGCAGGGGCAAGATTGATTGTCTGTCAGTCACAAATTCTGCCACTGACATTCTGAGTATAGAGGGGATGGAAGGATCAAATAAATCAATCAGAGGTCCATGGTCTGTCCAGTTGGATGACCAGAAGTTGAATTTTCCATCTCCTAAAATTACTTTGGAGTGTTGCTCAGCAAATGGGGTGATAGCACAAATCCTCTTCCAATTTTGGGATTTTCTATGTGTGGAAGGTAGAGAGGCTAGGAAGGATGACCAGGGAGCATTGCCTATTTGGTACTTCCACCAGAGCTTGCAGGAGAAAGCTTGAATAGTTTCAGACAGGGATCTAATCCCCAGCCCATTTTCAGTTACAGGGCAGCAGATGGACCTCCATTTTTTCCAGGATTTTTTTGGACCTGAGTCATTAGATCCCCAGAAAAAGATAGCTAATCTTCTTTCAATTTTTTTAATGATCCATTTTGTTGGCTCCATCATAGCCCAGACATGTTGTGACATAGACAGGAGGCAAGATTGAATAAGTGTCAATTTACCTCCTGTTGAGAGCCATACATTTTTCCAGTTCAGGATTCTTCTATCAATCATTTCAAGTACAGACTGATAATGAATATTAAGGTTCCTGCCACTGAAAATTTGTACCCCTAAGTATTTAAAAGGCAGTTTACCAGGTTTCATGCACATTATTTGTTTAACTTGTCTTTGCTTGTTCTCTGTGGCCTTAGAGCTAAGGTAAAATTCACTTTTTTCAAAGTTAATTTTTTGACCTGAGGTTTCTTCAATTTTTACCAAAAAATCCTTCATTTTGATACGACTGGACCTAGAGGCTGAGAAGAATATGACTGTGTCATCTGCATAGCTTAGGTGAGAAATATTTATGGTGTTTCTGGGGAGTGAAAAGTACTGAAGAGCACCAGATTCAAAAACATAGGATAGGCTTCTGGTAAAGGCCTCTGAGAAAATGTTGAAAAGGAAATGTGACAGTGGGTCACCTTGTTTTATGCCCCTAGATGCAGGAAAGTAACCTACAGGTTTTCCATTTATCAACACAGAGAACCAAGCATCATATAAGTTTTTAATAATGCATTGAATAAAACTGTCTCTGAAACCAAACTTATGGAGGATTGCTTTTAGGAATTTCCAACTGACCCTATCAAATGCCTTCATTAAATCTAAATTTAGTATACAGTTAGGGTCCCTAGATTTCCTATTTAAAAATCTAAACATTTCTTTCAAATAAATTACATTGTCTGAAATGTCCCTGTTTTTGAGAAAAGCTGTCTGGTTTGGTGATATAAGTTTAGGCATCAAAGGTTTAAGCCTTTCCATTAGAATTTTAGAAAAAATCTTATTAGTCACATTAGAAAGGCTTATTGGTCTGTAGTCTCCAAATGTCACTGGAACCTCTTTTTTAGGAATAATGGTAATACAGGTGCTAGAGATTCCTCTATGGAGATGTGACAGAGTTAAAAAATCATTGGATGCCTCCAATAAATCTTGGCAAATAATGTTCCATGCCTTAATAAAAAATAGAGAAGTATATCCATCAGGCCCTGGACTACTCAATTTATTAAGATTAAAAACAACTTGCCTTAGTTCAGCTGAAGTAACTGGCTTACAGATCTCATCATTATCTGTCTCAGAAATAATTGAAGGTATTTTGGACAGAAAGTGAGATTGAAATAATTCCTGATTTGGATGTGGTGAGTCTGTTAGCAGATCCTGGAAAAATGAAATGGCTTCATTTTCTATGTCCCTAGCCTCAGTCAGCCACACTCCATCAGAACTTTTTATTTTTGTGATATTAAGCCTACATTTTTTTTCCTTAACTGTGTTATGAAAATTTTTTGTATTCTCATCACCATCTTTAAGCCATTTACTTTAACCTTATGTTTCCAGAAATTGTGTTGTTCCTTCAGTGATTTAGTTAGTTGAGCTTTGGCTTTTTTAAGCTTGATCAATTCACTGGTGGAGCTATCTAGTTCAAATACAATTTCCTGGAGTCTTAGATTTTCCTCAGCTTTAATTATATTTTCATCAATATTGCCAAATTCCTCTCTATTCCATTTTTTAAGAATGGCTTTGAGACTGTTAAGCTTGAGAAATAATTTAAGCATGCCCCTACCTTCAATGGGAGAATTCCAGTGAGTATTAATTACTTCCAATAAATTCTGCCTTTTAAACCAAGTATTTATGAACCTGAAAGGTTTGGGGGTGGAGGGTGTTTGACTGCCTATTCTAAGAAGTAAAAGACAGTGGTCTGAGGAGTCCTTGTTCAGAACATGTATTGAATACTGTGGGAATTTGTTCAACCAGCCTAGAGTACACAGACCTCTATCTAGTTTCTCCACTGTCAAAAATCTACCATGATCTTTAACTATTCCATTAGACCAAGTAAAAAAATTTCCTACAGTATGGGGAGTTACTAAAGCCATAGAATCTACAAATGAACTGAAATCCCTAATACTTCTAAGACTGGTGGAAGAGTTGCCATTATACTCAGTAATTGAAGCCATTGCATTAAAATCTCCTATGAAAATGACTTCAGGCAGGGTTATTAATTTTAAAGCAGACCACAAATCCTCTCTTTCTTTCCTGGTTCTCATTCCATAAACAAAAACCACATCAGTACACTGGTTAAGTGTATGGATAGAGATCTGTACTTGAATAAATTGGCTATGGTCTAAAATTAAATTAACATCAACCTGAAGGTTCCACATAAGCCATATATTGCATTTATTAGAGAATATGCAGTTTTTGAAATTCAACTTGGATTTGTAAGACTCACATTCAATATTGTCATGTTGTGGTTCAATAATACACAGAATGTCAATCCTATGAGTGGTGATTAGTCTTTTCAATCTTAGCATAGAAGTTTCCATGCCTCTGATGTTCCATACTAATGTACTTATGCCTAAAGTTGTATTAATCATTTACGAGATTTAATACTATTAGTGGCAGTCCTAGTAACTACGTTATTAATCTGTGCAAAGAAAGTGGGGACTTTATCTTGAGCAGATTAATCAGGTGGAATACTGGCAGGGGAAATGACAGCTTCAGCATAGGATAGAGGACTTACCTGATGTGTGGAGTTAGGTTTCAGTGGTAATGGAGTGTCAGCATTTTGAGCACAGTCTAGTTCCATTACTTCTTCCTCCATATTTTGTAGAGCTTGTATTGATTCATCACTGGTCTGCAGCTCAGGGGAAGTTGGGAGATTTTTTTGTATGGCAGTTGGAGCTTCAGGTCCAATTTCTTGTATATCTTCCTCCATCAGTAAAGGTAGGAATCTATTCCTTTCATTTCTAGGCTGAGAATAGAAAGCTACACTGTTAGAAGCATATGCACTATTTGAAGAGTTAAAAATTGTACCTTTGTGAAGATTGCAGTCATCCCTTGCATATAGTCTAGGTTTTCTTGGGGTGCTCCAACTCAGTTCACTAGAAATATGGGAGTTCTCAGTGTTCTGAACATATATGGGAGGGGGCTGAGTAGAAAGCACTGTGTGTACTGTCAAGCTTGGAGATGATACATCCTCATCCATGTTAGCAGAGTGAGTGATTACCACAGCTTCTTCATTCAGATGGGGGGCACATGTGTCTGAGTCAGATAGGACTTCTATTGGACTCATTTCTTGTACTGTGATGTCATTGTGTAGAGGCAAATGAGGGGAGGCAGTAGGCTGAGTGTTAAGGAGAGGGGAGTATGGCAGGGGAGTCTGGGGTATCATGGGCTCCTTTCCTTTGTTCAAAGGGAGAACCTTGTCAGCAGTCACCTTCTGAACATATACCATATTTGGCTTAGCATGAAAAGGTCTTTTATCTATACCAGAGGAGCCTGCTCCAGTATCTAAGTTTTTGAGTACAGGGTCCTTGGTTGCATTTTTGGGAAGGTGGTTTTTAACAGTCCTATAGACAGGAGGCCTTAGCTCTGGATTGAGGATCATACAACCATTAACCTCATGACCCAACTTCTTACAGTGTCTGCAATACAGTGGAAGATGTTCATATTCAATGTCAAAGTCTGCAACTTCCCCATCCATATTAACAGTCAGAGTGACAGAGGAGTGAAGCTTAGCCAAGAGATCTATTTCTACACATAATTTGACAGCAGATGGCCTAGTCAAACTTGCAGTAGCAGCATCCATTTTGATAAATCTGCCTATCCTATTTCCTATAGCTTCTAGCATAGCTGTGTTGTACCAGAAAATAGGGATATTATGAATTGTAATCCAGATAGGCATTATGGAAGTTTCTGTATCTGGGGTAAAACTAGGGGTCCATTTAAAAACCTTCATCAGAGATCCCTTAAATGACCACATAGACTTCATCCAACATCTTTGCATATCATCAGGATCATCAAATCTAATTAGAATGTGCTTGTAATCAATCGAACCTAATTGATAATTGCCTTTGAACACCACAGACTTGAAGGATTCATTTAGGAAGTCCATCGACGGTTTGATTCTGGGGAATTTGCCGATCAATGCATTGTTGTAGTGCTCTGACAGCATCGCAACTTCTTCCGGCGAGACAATGCAGGCGATCTTGCCTTTGTATTCCGGTACCGGACATATCGAGGGGTTAGATGGCAAGGAGTAGTAAAATATATTCATGTCCATAAATGTCATTTTGTCCATAAACAGCTATATCTATCAACTAATTTTACCGAACACATTTATACAATCAGCTAGTCAAATCAGCCAGTCAAATCAGCAAATACAATCAGCTAGTCAAACCAGCTAATGCAATCAGCTAACAGCTAATTCCCAAACACCCCCACACACACACATCCCAGTTGGATTCATAGATAGTAGATGGGAAAGAAATGCAGCCATGAATGATGAGGATGCAAATCAGGGATTCATCATCTTAATGAAGAGGGAGACTGATTTGTTAAGAAAGAGATATGTGGGTGGTCCAGAGGGAGGAATTGATCAAGGTCAAAGCAGTGGAGGGGCTGGCTAACACTGTCACACACTTACGCAGATTTGATCTGTACTTTGGAAGCCAACTTCTGGTGCAACAGTCGCAAAATCAAGTGGTGACAATGGAGGATGAGATCCTCCCAATTCCAGATGTGGAGATGGTTGCTGTTGAGCCGGAAAATCCAGAGCTTCCGGTGAACCCACTGCCAGATATCACAGTCCAACAAGCAATAGAACAAGTCTTAATGGACCCCTCAAATGGAAGAAATGGGAGGATGGATTGTTCAACATAACATTTGGGATGTAGTGAGTCAAGAACTCCAGGCTCAGGTTCAGGCTGAAAGAGGTCTGAAACATAATATACCATTAGAGAGTCTGACACACACTGGCCGTCTAATGAGAATGGGCACCAAGAAATTCAAATAGGAGAAGTGGCGGCAAGGGCAGTTATAGGTCACCAACTTAGCTCAGTTGGCGAAATAGCCAGATTGATGGAGCAGGAGCAAACACACTCACAGAACTCTCAGACTTCAGAGGACTCAACATTACTAGAGTTGGTAATAATCCCATCTGACAGCGGTGAGGAGAATGATGCCACTTCAAGAAGGAGGTCAAAAGGCAAGAGGAAGATGGGAGAACTGCAAACAGATCCAGAAGAGAAGGAGCTGACAGAGGCAAGGGAATCAAACAAGAAGAAAACCAAATTCAGTGAATACATCTTCAACCTTGGTGGGAGTGGTATGGTAAAAACCCCCTACGAACACTCTGTCACACACAACAAGCACACTAAAAACAAAGGAGCAGGCAAGATAGTCACTTAGAAGGGCAAGGTGGGAGATGGACTACAAAGGTTGGTTGGTGAGGAGGAAATGGCATGGAGACAGGATAGAAGGCCAACTGTATGGACTAGAGGTGTGGAAAACCCAACTGAATCAGATCCCACCATGAACACAGCACAACCAATACTAAAGAAGAGAGCTTCTTCAGTGGCAGGGTTTGATAAAGACACAATGATCTACACAGTCAAAACTCCCCTCAAGAAAATGAAGTTCAATTATATAAAGCAAGGAAATGAGAAGGGGCCTGAGGAGATGGAAAGGTCCCCAAGATCAGCTGAGGGAGAGGAGACATATAGGTTGAAGGAAGTAGAGACACTCAAATGCAATGAGAGCTTTTTACAGAAAGGAGCAGGGATGCCTGGAGAGGCAAATCAAGCAATTGCTGCCTATGAGAATCTGAGACCTTTGGGAGGTGAGCCAAATCACCTCCCCTAATCATCATGATAGGCCTTTACTGGAATTGTAGAGGCTTTAACAAAGCCTCTACTCAGAGCATGATTTATCGACTGGTAAAACAATGGAAGCCATCTGTCCTAGGCCTAATGGAAACTAAAGCAAGTAAGGACTGTTTAAATAAATGGCGGGAAAAAACTTCTTTTGTTGGATTACAAGTAGTGGAACCAGTTGGTAGGTCAGGAGGATTAGCTCTCATGTGGGATAATTCAGTAGTAATAGATGTAGTTAACATGTCTTCAAATTTTATCTTTGCTTTTGTACAAGGCCACAGCAACATCAAGTGGTGCTTGGGTATGGTGTATGGAGCCCCAGAGCAAGCCAACAGGCCTGCAGTTTGGAATGAAATTAGTACTTTTGATTATATTGCAGACTACCCTTCAATATTATTGGGAGATTTTAATCAGATACTCACTCAACAAGACAAAAGAGGGGGAGTTCCAGCGCCAATTCAGCTGCATACTGGGCTACATGACCTTTTAGAAAAGTTTGGTATGATGGAGGTGCAACAGAAAGGCTCCTGGTTCACATGGTCTAATAAAAGAGAGCCCCCTCACAACATATTTCAAAGGTTAGACAGAGCATTTGGAAACAACAAATGGTATAATGCTTTTCCACAGGCAACAATAAACAATCTGCCAATGCTTCAGTCAGACCATGGTCCAATTTGTTTAGAAACAACATGTCAGCAAAGGGAAAAAAGAAAGTTCAACAGATTTGAAGTATTCTGGGCCAAACTAGATCCTCCAGCACAGATTGTTAAGAAAGTTTAGAGCGATATTGTAACAGAACAGCACACTGGTAGCTTCACAGCAGAAAAATTGGATGAAGGTTTGAAAAGATCACTCACTCACCTGAAAAATTTGCATAACAAAACCTTTGGAAACATGGAGAGGAGGATTAAAACTGTGATCAAGAAATTAGATGATCTACAAAGAAATCTGATCCTACATTGTATATTCAAAGGATTAGAGGGCTGGAGTTTGAGTTACAGGATCTTATGGACAAATAAGCAGATTACTGGAGACAAAGGGCAAAGGTAAAGTGGATGCTAGAAGGAGATAAAAACACAACATTTTACCACAAAAGGGCTACCAGGAGAAAGGAACATAATACAGTGCAAGAAATCATGGACCAGAATGGAACATGAACAGTGGAGGAAAACCAAATCTTGCAAGTATTGACAGATCATATACAAAATATTTTTGTTCAAGAGGCAAGTTATCCTCCCATGATCACAGGTGATGTACAGAGAGAGGTATATATTGGAAAAAACCATAGAAAAATCTCAGCCTCACAGAAAAACAGTCTCAACAAGGAGTTCACAAGAAAGGAGGTATGGAATGCTTTAAAGGGAATGAAATCTTGGACCTCACATGGGAAAGATGGAGTACCAGCAGGCTTCTACAAGCAGTACTGGAAAATATCAGGGAAGGAGGTGACCACAATTATGTTGAACTGTATTCAACAAGAAACCTTCCCTATGAGCTGGAACAAAACACAACTAATTTTGATTCCAAAAACCAAAATGCCTCAAAAAGCTGCAGATTTCAGACCAATAGCATTGTGTACAGTCAAGTAAAAAATAATTTCCAAGACTTAAAAGCTACATGGGCACACTGATATCAGAAAGCCATAATGGATTTGTCCCCAACAGAAGCATAGTAGAAAATGTCCTACTAGCTCGTGAGATAGTCCATCATTTCAGAAGTAGAACAAGAGGAGGGGAAGGAGTTGCTGCAAGACATGAGCAAGGCCTATGACAGTGTATCCTGGGAATTCTTGGAGCAGGTCTTGAGAAACATGGAATTCTCAAAAAATGGATAAATATGATAATGTGGTGTGTGCAGTCAGTATCTTATCAGGTATCAGTCAATGGACAAACATCAGAAGCATTTGTACCTAATAAAGGTCTGAGGCAGAGTGTCCATTGTCACCATACCTCTTCATCATTGTTCAGCAGTTTATGTCATCTCTGGAAAGCAAATTGACAGGAAACAGAAGCTTAGGGGTCCAGGTGTCAAGAAATGGCCCAAGAATCAGTCACCTATGCTGATGACACAATACTCTTTACAAGAGTAACTCAGCAATCCACATTAGATCTGGCAAAGACCATTGACCTATTTGCTAGATACTTAGGCCAAATGTTAAACTTTGATAAATGCTCAATATTGTTCAGTCCTAACACACCTGAGGAATTGAGGCACTACATGATGTATACGTTACACATCCATAATCAAGGACTGAATGGGAAATACTTGGGAATGCAAATCAACTTTCAAGAGCAGAAGAAGGAACTATATCAAGGCATTATAAAAAGATTCAAGGAGAAATATGGATCATGGAAAACTAGACTACTATCTTTGCCTAGGAGAATCACCTTGGCTAAGCATGTACTGAGCTCCTTGGCTATATATCCCTTGAGTATTTTCAGAATACATAAGCATGTGCTGCAAAAGATTGACAAGATGACAACAACTTTCATATGGAAGAGAGATATAGAGGACAGGACAACTCACTGGAAATCATGGAAACAAGTTATTAAATGAAAGGAGGAAGGAGGCTTAGGATTAAGGGCTGCAGAAGGAATGAGCAAAGCACTCTTAGCAAAGCAAACATGGAACATTCTAAGCAACAAATCCTCTCTACTCACACAGGTATACCAGGAAAAGTATATAAAGGGAAAGAATATAAAAGAGATCAAAGCAAAACCATGAGATTCCTAGGGCTGGAGATCCATCCTTTGGGTAAAAGAAGTCATCACCCAAAATCTGGCATGGCAAGTGATTGATGGGAAATCAGTGAAACTCACTGATCAATGGATACCAACATGCCACAACACTTTGCAGGATAACACCACCATAACTGAGCAAACAAATCTTAGAGTGGAACACTTAATAGAGACACTCAAGGCCAATGGAGAATGCCATTGATCAGAGCCATATTCCCTCCATATATGGTACCACACATCCAGGCAATTCACATCCAACAACACAGAGAAGGAAGTGACAAGCCAATCTGGAAGTTAAACAGGAGTAGAAAATATTCAGTATAGAAAGGCTAGCATTGTAGCATGCAGACAATAGGATGCATTGATCTCAGAAGGAAGAAACTATGGAACAAGATCTGGAATCTAAAAATTCCTTATAAGATAACTGTCTTCCTATGGAGAGTCATAAATGGAATTCTACAGACTGCAGTCAATCTCAAAAGGAGGAAAATTATTCAGTCAGCAATATGCTCCAGATGTTCTGCAACAGAAGAGGAGGAAGTACACCTATTGCTCAAATGTCCAGAATCTGAGCAAATGTGGAGAGATGCGAACCTGGGACATGCCATTAACCCTCAAGCTCAAGCCAAAATGACACATGGATTGAACACTGGTCCCAAATTGCAGAATTGTCAGATTTTATCAAATATGCCTTCCTCCTGTGGGAAATATGGTCCCAAAGATGCAAAAAAGCAATAGAGAATCAGCGCATTGATCCAGCAGGAGGCATTGCCATGGCAATACAAAAATTTGATCTAAATCAACAGTTGTTGCAGCACCAGAAAGAAGCGGATTTAGAAGAACCATTGAAGGCACATATTGAAGGAAGCATCCAGCAACAGCAAAATAACTCATCCACTCACACTAGTGGAAAACTATAGAAGACTCGGCGGGGATATTGGCAATATAAGGCGTAAACCTCCGCCGTAACTAACCACGCCGTATATCGAAACTCGGCGTTTTTTAACCGCCGCGAATGATTTTAGAAGTCAAAAATCCGATAGATTGCTATTTCAGATAGCGTAAATGCAAGCAACCCAGATACAACATATTTGGTTTACGACATCTGAAACAATATATTCAGAAATCGGATTAGTGTTAGAAGCAACGATACTAACGTTTGAGATATCGTATATGTAATAGAATAACTTTCCGTAGTAAACGGATCCAAAATAGTAGCCCGTAGCATTAATCGAGCTATTAGCCTTGGAACTCGGACACACACAACTCCACTTTTTTCAGCACCCTTCCAGTCCTACATAAGACATGTCCAAACTTAACAAAATAACAAGAAAAGACCTTTCAAGAGGCACCAAAAGAACAAAACTCCAAACCAAATAAAAGAAGCAATACTCGATATTCATTATCAACAACTCATGACGGAATCGAGGGTGAATGAGAGATGATTATGGTAAGACATCATGAAATAAGAAATTTTCACAAGGAAAAGACACATAAAACACAGGAAAAATTGTAACTTTACATTACCAGTTTGGTCGACACAAGTAAATTTTCAGAATCATCGACAGGGGTTTATCCACCATCATCACCATCATCATCAGTAATCTAAGGCTTTAGAACAACTAGAACTTCCCCTACCATGACCTCAACATCGGAATCCTCCTCCTTTTCGCTACCTGCACCATCGAAATCGCTCTTCACTCTATATCCACACCGGATCCATTCTACCTGCACCATGACCAAGGAAACAAAAATGACTAAAGCATGTATTTTTAGGCTGTGAACTAACTGATCACAAAATTCACATAGAGGCGCCCTGAAGTCCAAATCTTTACAAACTACCCATACGGAGGATCATTCAAATCTCAAACTCATCCACCTAAAGCATTCATATTAATATAACACATTCATTAATACTAAAGAATTCAAGCACACAAAAAATCAGCAATCAATATTTCACGAAAAGAAGTAAAAATTCAGAAGCTTTTGAAGGAATCACACATACCCAGTTAATTCAATGATCGGTCTAGTGAGAGTATTAGACCGGAAGTTGACCAAACAACGATCGATTATCCGGCATCCTCTCCGGCGCGACTTTCCGGCACGAGAGCCATCCTCTGCCACCGGCGGCATAGTGGGACATCTCCTCTAAACAAAGGGCAGCGGAGGGAGGAAAAGTAGCGGCATGGGACGAGCGGAGAAACTCCTCGAATAAAAGCGAGAGCAGCGGGTTCTTCTCACCGCGGCGGTGTTTTGTCGGAGGAGGAATCGGAGAGGGAGGAGAGAACATATATCTCTGGAGATTATCAATAGAGAGCGGAGGAGGCTCTGGTGGTGAGAAGGGCCGCACTTTTTTGGCTGGATCAGAGAGGTTCTGGTGGTGTTCTTGCGAGATTACAGATTTCCCTGTAAGGAAGGATAAGGTTTAGGCATTATATATATATATATATATATATATATATATATATATATATAGGCATTATATTTATTTAGGTAATGTATCAACGGTTCAGATTAAACCATTAAATTTAATTGATGGATCAGATGAATATAAAATAAATAAGATTAAAAATAATTCTGAATTGTTATTCTCTTTTTTTACATATTTATGAAAATTACGGAACATTTATATGTTGTTTTTTTTTGCAATATACAAATTTTAATAATTGCATATGAATAAATGAATTTAAATATAATTTTAAATATTAGTCTTGGAATAGACCGTCTATATTTTATAGACGGTCTCTTTTTGCAAATAACATTGGGCACGGCCCCCATTTTGTAAATTATCTTTGGGCAGGTCCTTTTCTGCAAATTCCGAAACATACATACATATATATATATATATATATATATATATATATATATATATATATAAATAGTGATTTTCTTATATTTCTGAAACGCGTCTTTCCCAGATCTTCTACCCCCAATTCTCCAGAGCTCATAATTTCCGATCGGTGCTCTGCAGCTCCACGATCTTGAATCCGCATCCACACCGGAGCTCCAAACTCTTATATATCCAGAGCCAGTTCATCGCAGGCGTCGATTCCACATGCTAGCTCCGATTTTCCGCCTCCGACAGCCACCATGTCCACCTCTTGCAAGCTCTTCCTCACGTGAGCTCGAGTCTCCAATTACGGTATCTTGAATCATCCAATTCTAAGCCTATTTCATTTTGCTTCAACTAAGCTTTAGATGTTCACATCTCACTAACTGTAGCTCCTATTTGATTGATTTTTATTTATATACAAGCCTAGACATTGCACTTATGTTTTTGGATGAAAAACTAATCAAATAGGTTAAGAAAATAGCAAGAAAAAGGGGTATGCAGTTTTTGTACAGCAAACTGTAAATATGAATGTATCTTAAGATGATCATATGTTTTTAACTGGAAACTTGATTATTTATTCTGAAAACTGTTGTGATTGTGGAAACTTGATTGTTTAGTCTGAAACTGTGGTGAGTGTGAAACTTGATTATTTAGCCTGAAAACTATGGTGAAACGTGATTGTTTAGTCTTAAAACTTTGTTATTTAGTCTGAAATATATTGATTATAGTTTGCCTGAAATATATTGATTTTAGTGTGCAAACTGTACATTTTAATATTTATGAAAACTTGATTGTTTAGTCTGAAAACTGTGAGGATTGTGGAAACTTGATTATTTAGTTTGAAAACGGTGGTGATTGTGGAGATTTGATTGTTTAGGCTGAAAACAGTGGTGAGTAACTTGATTATTTAGCCTGAAAACTATGGTGAAACTTGATTGTTTGAAAACTATGGTGAAACCTTGATTGTGAAACTTGATTGTTTAGTCTGGAAATTGTGGTGATTGTGAAACTTGGTTATTTAGTCTTAAATATATTGATCTTAGTTTGCCTGAAATATATTAATTTTAGTGTGCAAACTGTACATTTTAATATTTATGAAAACTTGATTGTTTAGTCTGAAAACTGTGGTGAAACTTGATTGTCTAGTCTGAAAACTGTGGGGATTGTGGAAACTTGATTATTTAGTCTGAAAACTGTGGTGATTGTGGAAACTTGATTGTTTAGGCTGAAAACTGTTTAGTACTTTTCAAATTTTGTAAATAAGAACCTCCTTCCTTTCATATTCTAATGAAGTCCTTGGTCTATATTATAGGTAAAATATAGACGGTCACTCTAGAGACCAACTCTAATTTTAATGACGGTCAAAATTCTTTTAAAAAAATCAATTTAAGCACAAATCATCGAATTTTTACTCATTAGAACATTCATATCAATGTTATGTCATGGACTTTATGTTAGAATGTCACAAAAACACTCAAATATACTTAATACATTCAGTAATATAAATAAATTGATCACACATATGGTTGGAATATGACTCCAGAGTATATATATATATATATATGCTTAACTGCATGTTATAGTCTTAGTAGTGCTTCTCAGGTTCTTGCTAATAATATTAACATAATCATTAAAAAACTCAGGTTTAAAAGTCAGAATGTGATGTTTTATGACATTTTTTCAAGTTTTTACTGAACTAAACGTTCATATCAATGCTATTTCATCGACTTTAAATTAAAATGTCTTAATTACACTCTTATTATATACTTAATTTCATTGGGTAGTGAAAATAATTGATCACGGCTATGGTGGAATATATGACTCCAATGTATAATAATTGAGTTACAAGTTATAGTCTTAGTAGTGTTTCTCAGGTTCTTGATACGGAAGTAGTTCTCACTACGCACATCTTTCATTGAGCTAATACCAAAGTAAATTTACATGAAAAATGAATTATACTTAATAAAATTAACAAAAGTATTAAAAATCCATGTTTAAAAGTCAGAAGATGTTTTATGACGTTTTCAAGTTTTTACTGAACTAAATGCTTATATCAAATTTATTATATGGACTTTATAAATGTATCACTAACACTCTAAAAACTTAACTTCATTTAGCAATGGAATTAAATTCATGGTCACAATTATGGTGGAAATATGTCTCCAAACTATATATACTTAAGTAACATGTTTTAGTCTTAGTAGTACTTCTCAGGTTCATGATACTAAATTCTCACTATACGTACCTATCATTGAGCTAATAACAAAGTAAATATACATGAAAAGTGTATTATACAAAATAAAATTAACATATAATCATCAAAAACTTCATGTTTAAAAGTCAAAATTTGATGTTTTATGATATTTTCAAAATTTATAATACGTTTCTATTAGGTTTAAGAAACTCCAAACTTGATAGATGACTAAACTATTGGCAATAAAACTCAGTAAGCCTAATCTATTTTGGGGGTTTACTTTCTATTCGGTGAATGCGACTTCTAACTTTTCAATGAACTTCCCAACCTTTCAAAATGTAGATATCGAAACGTAGGATAGAAAACTAAACTATTGAATTTCATCTTTCGAAAACCTCATATGTATGTTTAAGAACTCGAATCCATAATAGGTACACACATTACTACAGACAATGAGATATCTTAATACAAACAGATTCATCAAAAATACAAACTATCCTAAAATCTACTTCGCAATGGTAAACGATGCTCTCAAGTTGAATATTGTTTATTTAATTAACAAAATAAGTTTGGTCCAATTTTTTTAATGTATATAATTGCCGACGGGTTTGAGAATTCGTAAAGCTAATAGGTAGACAAACTATCAACAAACCACATTCTTAATATGAACCGGTTATGTCCGTCCCTCGATATTCAGTTTATTATAAATTCACTTAATTTTATAACCCCAACCTTTTCAGTTTAAGAAATTGTTCATGCGATAGTTTCTTTTCCACTTAATTGCCGATGCATTTTAGAACTCTGAATTCGAATATATTACTAATCTATCAGACTCACCCTGTCGTAAACTCAATCCTGGGGGCAGCAATTTTCAATTTCATTTTATTTTTAAAGTCGCCGACATTAATTTCAACAAATATGACCGTTAACGACATCGGACATCCAGTAGATGAATTACCCTTTTGTGAAGTAGATAACGTAAACCTAATAGATCCATTTTAGCGTTCTGAATGTCAATCGGGTAAAAGTACATTTTACAAACTCACATACTATTGGTCCATTTAAGAATTCTGAAATCTCAATCGAATGGCACTTTCATATTTCCGCCGTTTTTAAATTTCAAAATGCCAATCTATTGGCTTTGAGAACTCGTAAATACGGTAGAATGGCGTTTAGGCGTTTTTTACGCGTTACCGCCGCTATTTAGTGCCTGATTTGGCCTGTTTTCCACTAGTATCAGGACATGGTTGAGGTTAAGGTAGATGGCTCATTCCAGAGAGCACATAACCTTGGAACTGCAGGCTGGTCAATCAAATGCCAATTTGAAGGTCATATCAATCAGATTACAGGATCTGATTTCTTTATCTGCAACTCACCCCTTTAAGCAGAAGCACATGCAGCTTGGAGGGCCATCAAGGCTACAGCCAGGTCTACAATCCTCAAGGCTTGTATGCTCACAGACTCAATGGAATTGGTGACGGCTCTAAATCATCCGGAGACAGCGCCATGGGAGATAAGAAGTATTGTGGAAGATATTCACTTGTTTATTTCATTGCATTTTACTTTATTTAAATTTGTTAAAGTTAGTAGCAATGTCTTAACTGATGTGCACAATGTAGCACTCAGTTTGGGCAGAACTATCTGTACTCTTTCTAGTTCTTAATATATTCTGGTGTTTGCCTTCAAAAAATTAGGTGCCTATAATTATACTAAACTATTATATTTTTATAATTCCATTTTGACTCTTTCCAAAAGTCAGTTTCTTCTCGCAAATCCTACAACTCCAACTCCCTCGTCCCGCCGTTCCTTTCTTCCTTAACTTCTTTGCGCATCGATCACCGTCGTTGATGCTCTTATCCCGCCGGCCATTCCACCAATATCATTTCGATATTCGTGCCATAACTTAGGAGGAGTCTACTCCTCAAATTTAAGGGAAGAGTCCCGATTTGTATTAATACTGGGTATTTGTTGCGGAAAATCTAGGAATTAACTTTGGAGATCCATTGTTGTAGAACTAGCATGATGGACCGCGCGTTGCGCGGTATGTAAGAAAAAGTTTGAATATTAAGTGTACAATCATGTCTAAACTAAAAATTAAAGTTGTGTGATTTTTTTAGATTGATCAAAACTATTAATTTTTTCCAAATAATCTTTTTTTTTGTGAATAATACATTAGAATAGTGTATACCATATGTGTATAATTGTGGGGTATAATAACCATTTTTATTCCTAACTATATATTTGTATGGCCATATGTGTATTTTATTTACACTGAAAAATATTTACTTGAGAAAGATTGTAGGCTACGGTGTTAGCTTTTGTTGAAGTTACCAGTTTATTATCCTACGGAAAACCCAAAAGGTAAACTTGTTCCCTCTCTATCATTCTTTTGCACGGGGCTTACATATGATCAATTGCATTGTAGCCAATTTGATCCTAACAAGATCTGTCACAAAATCAACGTATTAAAGAAGAGGAATGGGATTGCAACGATATTCAAGTACAACTTTATTTTGTAATATATTTAATTAGAATTAAATTAGTTGTTAATTTTGTAATTTTATTCTAATTTCAAATTAAAATATGTTAGATACGACACAATTTCTTAAACCTTTATAAAAACATATATTAGATAGCACACTCATCTTTGATTAATACAACATCAACTAATATAATTTTCTAATTCACCGGTCATGGATGAAATAATTTTTTTATAATTTACTGATTAGTTGTCACTTGAATTAAATGCGCCCCGAAAGCTAATATAGTTAATCTAATATTTTAATGTACATTTATAATCATAGCATATTACAATGTTTATTTGAATTTGAAAAGTAACAAAAACTAATCCAATTTATTATGTTGATGTATCATATTTTTAAATTTCCCTTGAAAGATTCAATAATAATTATATATTCATTTTACATTTGCATTTTAATATGGGTATTCATAATCTAGTTTTTTGGGTTCTAACTTGTGGGCCATTTGTCTTATCAAATATAATATTATCATATCCTATTAGAAATTAATTAATTATCGCTTAACAAATGAGAGGGTAATTATGTGTTTATGTTGGTAAATATTATTACTTTATAACAATCGATGACTAAATAAATAAATAGTCTACTTGTAATGGTGGAAAAAATTATTTTATTTTATCAAAAGCATTTTGAGATAGTAATTGATCATTTTAAGGTATTAGTTGATTTTTTAAAACAATGTATAAATTGATTTCCAATGATCATATAACTGAAGTGAAAGATTGTATATATATTAAGTAAATTAACAGAAATATACTATTCAGATTGTTTGTTATGGTAATAGTATAAGTATATATATGTGTGTGTCAATAGGTTAAATATTCCTAATTAATATGTTAGATTCGTTTTCACCTAACTAAATATGTTCTTTTTCATTACCGAAACTACTTACAGTTGATATAATTTTCATACCCGGAAATCTTAAATTAATCAATTAAATAAATTTTGATATCTATGATTTGGACGACCCTCACTATTAAGAGTAATGATAGAAAATAAATATATTCAGTTATGAATATAACACATTATTTTATTAAATAATATATAGATATTGTGGTCGTTGGAGATACGCTAAATTATGATAATGTTGTGGTGGTGTTTAATCAGAATCACGTAAAAAGGAAAAAATATACATTAATATCTTTTTCAGCGACGAAGAATGAAACAATAAAATTTAAAGAAATAAATAAAAAAATGAATGTAAAAATTGTAATCGCGGGAATATGGTGAATTTGCGTCGGTTGTGTGGCGGCTTTTATAAAAACTACGTAGTTTCATCATATTTAATGCTTTTTATTAATTTATTTATTGACCGGAATAATAACTCTTCTAGTTCTTTTTGGGAAGAACGAGGGAAAAGATTGAGGAGAGTTCTGGGTCTAGTTGTTGTGGAGAGATTGAAGGAGAGGAGAACAAGAAAGTATGAATATTTTTCTTTTCAAAAGAAAAAAGAAAGTATGAATATTTTAATGAGGCACTAATTAAATGGAAAAGATAATTAAATAGAGTATACACACTAATTATATATGAATATCATATTTAAGATATACCAAAATTCAATTCAACTCAATGAACCAAAATGATATTATTAATCAAATCAATTGAAATCACTTGAAAACTAAGAAATATTTACGAAAAATGTCTAACTGAATAAAAATGATACATGCAGAATCAAACAAAATAGTAAAACAACATAACTAAAGATAGTAACAGAATAAAATTATGGTATGATTGGGAGAAAAATTTCAAATGAATACAACTAAAACTCAAATGACAAAATCAACTGCTAATTAGATACACTAAGAAACATTGTATTCTCATTAAATTGTGATGAGTAAGGGATAAGTAACCTAATTTCAAAGCAAAAAATGACAAGGAGATAGATACATACATAAACTGAAGTTCTATACGCTATATAATATTTTACTCAGTATAGTTTAAAATGTCATTGAAATTACAATATTACTCCTGAATACTACTAAATTTTTCAATGAACCTAATAAGTCAGGTTCGTAACTTTATACCGTATTTTGTTTTGTGTATAACGACAACACCCTTGAATAAACAAGGGTTGTATCCTTTCTACCAACTACTGATTTCCCCACTCAAATCTGTTATTAGATTTTCTGATGGAATTCGTCTCGGACTTGCTTTTTTCAACAACCTTTGGCTTAGGCGGCTCAGGCTTCAGTCCAAAGGCGAGGTACAAAAAAATGTTGGCGGTCGATAGACACCGTCCTTGGTGTAGACAAACACGATTGACGCCTTGCCATTTCTTACTTCTTCATCCGAACGAAAACGTGCAGTATTCCCGACATAGAATTTAAGGATGGTGTTGTTGTTGAGCTGAATGAGGTATTTTTTGACTTGTCCAACATTGTTTCTGAAAAACGTTGCCTGCTCAGGCTCCAACAATGGTGCTAGGTTTTCTGTGTACTTGTCTAGGTATTCTTCAATCTCATCATCCTCAAAAGCAGTTGAGCAGTATCATGTTGTTCTAACCTGTAACAACTGCTTTTGAGAATGAGGAGATTGAAGAATACCTAGACAAGTACACAGAAAACCTAGCACCATTGTTGGAGCCTGAGCAGGCAACGTTTTTCAGAAACAATATCGGACAAGTAAAAAAGTACCTCATTCACCTCAACAGCAGCAGCATCCTTAAATTCTATGCCGGGAATACTACAGGTTTCTATTCAAATGAACAAGTGAGAGATGGCAAGGACGGTGACTATCGACCGCCAATGTTTTTGTACCTCGCCTTTGGACTGAAACCTCAGCCTCGGCCAGAGGTTGTTGAAACAAGTCAATCCGAGACGAATTCCATCAGAAAATCTAACAACAGATTTAAGTGGGGAAATCAATAGTCTTGTTTATATATGCATCTATCTTATGTTAATATTGTAATAATATATGCTACATACATTTGTGCTAACTGCTGGTTTTTTACATAATACTATTTCAGTGATTCTTTCTCTTCTTCCCTTGAAGAATTGGTTGAATCTGTAACCTCCTGCTAAAAGCCTCGTTGAAGAGGAATCGTGTCTGGAAAGCCGAGATGATCGGTAGCCATGCGAGGGAAGCGATGGGCGCGAACAGAACAACACCCATCCCGTAGTCATAGGATCGAGCAAACACCCTCGTGAAATGCCACAATGGAGTTCCCTCGATCTTAGGTCTTGCAGCTTGTCCAACCTGGTTCAAATCAAACATAAACTTAGAAGAAAAGTAGCCTTAATTTTGTGATGAGTTTGTTTAGAGCTTACCAGTATCAGTCCCCAGCCGGTTGGCAGAAAGGCAAGACAACAAACGACCAAGTCCCTAAACGAGAGATCACATATGATTGACAGTGTGACTATGGTAGCCACAACACCGAGGAAGAGAACCACTTTGAATAGCCGAAAGGCTAGTTGATAAGTAGCGCTGAATCTGCGCCTCCCCAAATTCACCGCCTGAAATGTAAAATGCATCATTTTATCGTATCAAATTGGAACCGGAATCATCACTAGATAGTTTTAAGTCACGAGTTACCTTCACGAGAAGAAAAATGACAACGATAACCACCCAAGAGAGGACATAAACGATGAAGTTCTTGTTCTGCCCGGAAATGTCGAGGTGATAGACCAATCCATACTGGTAAAGGAAAAACCTCAATGAAAGCAATATCTCTATAAACCTCGAGACAAGTCCAGCATGGCGAAGATGGTCTTGCTCATCAAGCCACCAAGAATGCCAGCTCTTATCCTGCTGGATCCCGATTCCACCCTGCTGAATGATCCATTTGTTCCAGTCTTTCCAGTCATCCACTATCTTCACCCAATTGAATCCCGAGGGATTGAACAGAAATGGCGCAAACAGCCAAGTCATCGACATAAACCAGATCGCGTAAGTAACCAACACATAGGTCACATTGTTTTCATACGATCTTCTAAAGAGGTAGTATACAACCAAGAGAATCAGGATCTCGAATCCTTTCACAAAGTGGCTTCTCGAGTATAGTCTGTAGTTTTCTGTGAAGCTCGCGTGGAACACCACAACCTTACGGCCCGTAGGTCTATACTTAGCCCCTCCGTGGAGAATGGTTCGGCCATAATAGTGAGCTTTTGATCCAAATGAGAATGTGAAGAAAACAGCGGCCAGCTGCAGTTGCATGAGAACAAAATCTTTGACAGCGTTGAGGAATCCTCGCTCGAGTCCGATCTCTACCACCATGGGCAAGCCTGTTAGTAAACCAAGCTGAATGAATGACTGGGAGGCTAGGGCAGTTTCTAAGGATCTTATGTTGTGTATCCTTGCCTCGGAGAGCAATGCCTTCTGCAGACCACTAAGTACGAGGTATAGTTGCCCGTATAGGAATACATAAATTCCAAGTACAGATATCTGCATTGAACATATGAAATTATAATCTAAGATGGTATTTGAATTTTTTTGAAAAAACAAAAACTCACCAAGCTGTTGAAGTAAAATCCAGTGGTTGTAAAATAACAAGAGAGCATCCGAAAGAAGTCAAACCGACGCCCCAGCCGGTAAATATCACGACTTAGAGTTTGTTCACTGTTTCCACAAGCCACTTTAGCCTCAAACTTAGAGATTTGATTGAGCCCTACATCACGGCCTTTACCAACTTGAATATACTCATGATATGTAATACTTCCACGACGAAGTGTAGTATTAAACCCTACATATAGATGATTACATCATGAAAGATGCAATATTGTATACAGATACGAGGCGTAAAAATGACCAAATTCCTACCTGCAAAAACATCTTCACTCAAGTTTATTGTCTTTGATGCTTTGCTGATTCCACCTCTAGTTAGGTGAAATATCCGGTCAAAGAAATCAGGATGCCCGTAATGGAATCTTACCCTGGATCAGAAAAGTATAAGAACACAATGCCAGTCTTCAAAGTGATACAAATTCTACATGGTTGTAAATGTAAATGCAAATTTGAACTATATATGTGGTACAACATTGGACGAATGGATAGTTCTTACGTTGTTGGAATTTGTCATGAATGCTATACCTGAGTGGATTAGCTAATAGTCTTTGACCAATGGTGACAAAACTCGCCTCTTGGTAGGACATGAACCATGCTAATGAAGATACACTGCACAAGACGGGAAATTATGGCTTTCACCACATGAATAAATACAGTAAAACCTAAGTATATGGAGTTTCCTGTCTGACCTTCCCGTAAATATATGTTCTCTCATCCCAAGAATTGTGGGAGGGTGCTTTCTTCGCTTCCGAGTGAACTCTTGCAAAATGTTTCTAATTTTGAAAGCTTCCTCCATATAATTATCCTGAAGAAAGATTTAGTACATCTTCACACAAACATTTGACCATGCCAAATTGTAACTCAGCTTACCTGATTCATATCTATTGCTTGCAGAGCTTCACCGCGAGTAAAAATCATTGAGTGGTTTTGATTCTCGGGTTTTCCTTCCCCGATATTTGGAGGACCAGGAAGCTTTACACGATATATCTCCTACAGAAATTGAGGTATCAACATATCAATCGTAACCTCGGCTAATATTTTCTCAACTTTCGAAATGAATAGTACCTGGTCCAAACCGTTTACAGCTTTAACTAATACAGATGAATAAACTTTGTGTCGGCTATCTGCCATATCTTCCTTTTCTTCCACATATGCAACTCGGAGCGAAGGGAACCTAAAAAGTAACAGATCACAAATATTTCTATAAAAAATTGTTGCATCAAATGATTGTCTTTTACATTTTTGAAAAGGTACCTTATCATGAGGTCAAGTATGTCCTGAGCTTGAGGGTTTCCGGATGATTTATGTGATCCAAACATTTGACAAGAAACAACATGTGTGAATTTCATGTCCGCCAGCGCATCAAGTTGATCTGATAATGTATCCGTGCCCCTCTCTAAGGCATCATAACCTTGAAGAATATCTGTTCAACAGATTCAGCATTTAGAAACCACTTCAGATCTTTTACATTGGCTGAATAAAGAATTACATACCATCATCCTCGGCCATGTCTAGAAAGGCCTGCAACTTGAGGGCTTTTTTGTAATACATCATTCCACGAACTGTTTTTCATAAATAAGAAAAGTGAAATGGTTATAATATACCAAACACTCTATTGAGAAACTCGTACCGGCATCACAAACCTGTCCGGCTCAAAGTTTGCCCTCGAAAAGAAGCCCAGTGTCTTAGCTCATCCACACTTATTTGATCGGGCGATTTACTTGGACCACCAAGACGTTCCAGAAAGTTCTCCCATTCATCTGAAACAATAATAAAAGAGAAACTAAGATAACCATTTATTCCATCTTGCAATAATATATGTGCTCTTAAGAACCCCAGTTCAGGCAAAGGCCGAAAGACTAGAAAAACACCTGGGAATATCTTCTGCATGTAAAAGAGAATTGAAACCCCATCTTCGGTGCTAGAATGAAGCTCCTTTGATGAATATTTAACATCTTCCATGTAGTGGGGAGTCAAAACACTGTATAAAACCAGCACTTTCAAGGTATAAGGAAAGATGAAATGCATTTGAAATTTTTTTTCATCATGCACCAAAACATTTGAAGGATAAAATCAGAAGAAAGACTTGGAAATAACAGCTAATCATCATTTCCAAAATAGCCAACCTGAAAGACAACATGCTCCGCACTTTTGGAGCACTCGGCATATTCATAAACAAAGAGGTGGCAAAAAATGAGAGCCGTCTTTGAGCATCCAAGTTCGAGGGTATGTCCATTGCTTTATCTTTGACGGTAAGCAGTAAATGAAACCGCTTGATCTAGAATATGATAAAGAAAAAAAAAACATGAGCTTGATCATATATGAAAATTCAAGGTTTCATTTTGCTCAAGCGATAAATGTAACAGCACTTCAAAAGATCATAATTCAGAGGAAAAAAAACAGATTTATCAGTCAAGTACCTTCTCCATTAATGTATCACTAGCTGGTAAAGGAAAATGGATAGAATGTTCTGATGCAAATAGCTGTGGTTCAACTTCTGAAAAAAATTCTGCATCCTCGGCCTCTTCTTCTATGTGAGCATTAAGATAATCCATTATCCTGTGATCATTAACACCGTGCCAGTAAGAAATCGAGTAATGCATCATCATATACTAGGTAGCATGAAAATATCTGCAAACCATTCATTACCTGCAACCCTTTTTCATCATATCATTGGTTACTAGTTCAAATATATCCTGAAGAACTTTCACAACATCGCGGAACTGTTCTTCTACTCCATCAGCCTAAACTAAAAATGTCAAATGAGACGGGTGAAAACAAATAAAACATTTTGAAAAATATCTTTTCACGATTGCAGACCTGGTCTTCGACTTGGTCATCATTTTCCGCAACCTTAACCCAAAAAAAGCCAGATTAGATGGAGGAAGTGAACACGTGTCAAGCCTTCAAGTAAACATAAGAAAGAAAACATATTCACAGTAAACATTCACAACATAGCAGACCTGAGCTTCATTTCCCGCAACCTAAATGCAGAAAAGTTTAATGAGATAAAAAGAATGAAGAAGTTTCAAGCTTTCATGTAGCAAAATGAACATTTTATTTACCAGTAGCTCAGCTAGCTCAACACATTTACCATGTAAAGCTGGTAACTGACTCAAGTTCAAGTCCTCAAGAAGTGTGGACCGTTGAATGCTCTCCTCGATTTGAACCAGTATATCAGATATAATTCTGAATGACAAAGTGGTCAGAATATTCAGTTCAGAAAAGGAAAAGAGGTAAACTCGGGAAAATTTATGTAGTTAGAAGACGTAAAAACACTACCTACTCTACCTTCTCTCCAGGTCTCCCACAACAAGGATTTCAACTATGTACTTCAGTGATTCATAACATTCAGCCACAACCAAGTACATGTAATCATCTCCTTTAATTTTCTTTAATAGAGCAGCATCCTTTCCTTTAAAGTTTTGTGCGATGCTCAACGCAGTTGACAGCTGTTGGAAAAAGAGCACAGGTTACATATTTTATGGAAAAAAAAAAAAGCAAAGTGTGTTTTTTACAAGATGTGAAGCAAACCTTATTTGCTAGAAGGAAAACCGGCCAATGAACTTGTCCTGAAGAAAGTTCCGACAACGGCATTTTCATCAAATCCATTTCCCTGAGTTTTGTAACAGAAATTAGTTACTGCTCTATCATATTCACTGCTTTAAGGAAGAATATGGAAAGCATATGCAACCTGTTGCTTATGATGTCCTCTTCGCGAAAGCTACAGATAATTTGGTTCCACATTACAGCAAACTTCACAATATTATTCTTCTTATTTGCTGAACCCTGAAAATTTAGCTTTTGATTTTGAATAAAATGGTAACATATTAAAATTTTATTTAGCATATGTAAGAAGAAATTGAATAGTCCATACCTTTAGAAGTCCCTGAAGGAAGAACCATTTGCTGACTCCCTCCCTGTTACTTTTCACCTTACGTGGGATAAGGTGCGCACTGAATGCATCGGGTAAAGTATGAAACCTACTTCTAAGCATTCCTAATGTCCTAATCTGCACACACACAAAAATAAAAGCGAGTTAGATCATCGTCATAATAATTCTTAACAAAAAGGAGAGATCTTATTCATACCTCTCCGAGATGATGAAGAATTCCAAAAACTCCACCGAAAATTGAACAAAAGACCGAGTACCATATTTGCGCATCCATGAAATAAACCTGAATATAATCAAGACATGTAATAAAAACCGAAACTGAGATATAGGAAATTTGTTTCAACTTAGATAATCTTACAAGTATAATAGGAGCCCAGATTGCACCAATTGCTCCAGCATTGCTCTTGACTGAACAAAGAAACCTTTTGTCAGGTGATAAAGTACTGAAAATAATTGTAGATATACTAAGTAATAACTGTGATTCATGAGAGCTACAGAATACATTACATTTGGGGAAAAGCTCATGCCAGTCATAGTTTCTCACCCCAATCTTCATAATCTGCCTAGTTGGTCCCATCAGAGGTTTGATCTGGACATATAAAATATATATTAATGGTTCTTGCATCTTCATTGGATAATTCCCCGATGAAATAACAGTATTTGAAATGCTTATGAATGTAGCTAACAAAAATTTCATACTAAACTAAGGGAGGAAATTGGTCTTTTTCACAAACTAAGGGACTAAAGTTGGACATGCCGAATGCACAAGCCTTTTTGTTCAAGGAATGGAATAAGGGAAACTGACCTCAAATTTGTAGCTGAAGATGAATTTACTTAAAAGTAAAAGCACCCAAAACATAGTGTACCTGAAACACAAGGGTTAAAACACCTCAGAAATACCATAGCACAAAAAAGACCATTATCCAAATATGCAACAGATTGAGTGTGGAAAACTACTCACTTGAATTGCGATACTTGACTTTCTTGCATCCCACGTCCGATATATAACCTTGGCTGGGTGATGATTTATTTTTAGAGAATTACTCGGTTTTCAAGAAACAGGACAGCAACCAACTCAAAAATTGAAGATATTGGAAAGAAATTTACCTGTCTCCACCATGAAAATATCGAACACAATCGGGAATTGGAGGTCTCGATGTACTTGCCAATGGCAGGCACGATAAATAGAATGGTGTCAATGGTATTAGTCATTAAGTAGAATGCAACTGCTACCATATAGGAAGAATAACACCACTCTCCCAACCAGCTCTGATTTTGTCTAGAATAACAGGTGTATTTTCCTCTATAACTAACATAAAATATGGTTAGTATGATAGTCCATGCAATTGGAACCAAAACCTTCAGTACATTTCTTCTGAGTTTGTAGGAGTCTACTGTAGACCTTGCTTTCCACGTGAAGATAATGTCAAGAACAGCTGCAGTGCAAGAAATGCTTTTAACTTATCCTCAATTTAAACCATCAAGGAGGTTGATAATTTTTATACATTTCAATCCAAATTTTGTCTGCAATTCTGTAAATAAGGGAGATAGTAGAGCTAGAAAGGAGCAAACCTCGTATGAGTTTAAGAGCTGCAGATGTGATGAAGATGCTCATAACATCTTCAAGAATTTCAGCTTCAAATACTTGAACTGGATATTCTAAATTGTGGGATGCCATTATTATCATTGCCTGAAGGCATAAGATTAAGAAACTCCACATTCTGTCGAAACTTCTGAAGATATGCCAAAATGAGCGAATTTCTACGAAATTAGTCTTCCCTAGCCATTTTCGCTCCCGCTTTTTACTTCCTTCATCCGTGAGAGACTGAAATTGACCACAGCATGATGTTATATATTATGAAAGAGTTAGCATGAAAGCCTGTGGCTTGAGTCTTAGCTTACTTCTGTTTCTACATCTTCTATAATGCTTGCCTGTTCTTCCACTGTCCCAGCTGGTCTCTTGGGCTTCTTAACATTTTCAGTGACGGGAAGATTTGTGAAAAAAAAATCATGTTCTTCACGTAGTGGCCAACCTAATTCAAAACAATCCTCTGACCTGAGATGTACAGGAAACAAGGTCCTCATTAATATCAATTAATCTTTCCACATCATGATAACAGTAAATGATAGAGATGAAACTCGCACCAGAAAAACTCATTCAAGTCATCATAGTTCCTCCATGTTCCATGATCAGTCGTCCCATTTCTGTTCTTCGAAGCTTCCTTCATTCATCAAGTCACAGCATTATTTAGAAATTACAGAACAAAAGCTGAACAATACTTGTAACTTTTATGTACCTCTTGAATAACTTTATATATCGGGGAAACGATATTTTTAAGAAAAGATTCATGTCCTTGTCCACTTGCTGGCATGATCCTTTCACCTGTGATTGGGCTTACAGCGCTACTTAACATGCTATGTAATTCGTAAGCCATCTGAAAGAGAATCAGAACTCATTATTTTTCTTCTTCTAATCGAAACTTATAATATGAGAAAATGAAACCAAACATCGAGTTATGCAGTCTTAACCTACATGGTGAAAAATGTAGCAGAGGCATTCAGGCATCAATCTTATATTCGCCGCCTCTCCCCATATTAAGAGATAAAGTCCAATATATAGAAGCTTATATTGTTGTGCCACTTCCATCAGAATAGGCAACCTGCGGTCATAAAAAACACGGGAGTATAAGAGAAACTTCAATGACTGCAAAAAACACCAAGGAACTAAAAGGTTCTTGCATTTATCAGAAAAAGTTTCTTACTGTATGCTGCTTTTTCGACCAAGAAATTTGCACCAGGATGTATAATTCTTGAAGAACTTCTTCATCAGTGCATCGGTAGCCTCCTCACCTAGCTAATATATTAAACAGTGTAAACACATAAAAACCTAAAGCCAAAATTTCAAAGTTTATCGGTCATGATATGGTTCTGAATGCACCTTTGACAATGAAACATGCTTAGCAGATTGCCGAATATAAGTGTTTGCAAGGAGAAGGATTAAATGCTCTCTCTGATTTGCAACATTGCCTTTCTGCAAACAATGTTTCACATCCATAAGTTGTCTTCAATATGTATATAGGAAGGTGAACGAGTAAAATTGTAGAATTAAATTTTACCTGAAAACCAAAGCAGAACTGGAGCCAATCCAACAAATCCAGACAAACTACCCTTTTCTTAAAATCATCAACAAATGGCAAACCACGTACATTGCGGCAAGCAGCGACTGCAGCTTTGATCTAATGGTTCAAGTTCACAAGGATAACATGTTATTTCCATGTACAAAAAAATAATCTTTTCAACTGCTTCGGGGAAAAAACAGCCAAGCATTTTGAAAAATAAGAACATAATTTTTCTATAACTATTAATTCTTTAGTACCCATGATCAGACCTCAGGGAGTTGCATTATAGCCTGGTTGGCCCCTCCTTGATCAAGAGGAAGAATATTATAAGGCACATACAGCTCAGGTTTCGCACTTACACCATCATTCTCTGCAAGCGCCTGTGAAATCCCAGAAATGGCCTAATTAGTAAGATAAAAAATTTATAACTATACGAGGAAGGTAGTTCCCAGAAACAACGAAACCTGAGAACCCGAGGCATTAGCCACTGTGTGTAATACTTCAAACAAAACAGAAGCAATGGCACGTGCTTTGATCATCTTCTCCCTGAAATGAGTTGCGCGTGTAAGAACTCAATAAACTAAATAGCTACATGGAATTCAAGAACTGGGTTGGCATGGTCATAACCTGTTCTGCATATTACTATCTCCACCGTGTCTGATAATGTAGTCCTTGTACTCACGGTAAACGCGCCTAAGTTCACGCAGATCACTCTTCTCCTTCCTCCTCCTGATCGTAAATTCTTCATCCTGTGAGGGGATCAAAAAGTAAACAAATACTCAAACTCCACAATTTAGAGCAACAAAACAATATCTAAATTAATACCAAATCATGACTCAATTCTCTTACTCTAAACAATAACATTAGGATTCCATTCATGTTAGCACATTATACCTGCTCAAGACGCTGAAAGAGGGCTGTTTTAAACTGCCTTACACCTCTGCCGCTTGAATTTTTGTCCAGATTGTGTGCTACTTCAAATGCATGAAACCGACCTTCACGGGACCAAAAGAATGAAGTTAAGATCCTTAAACACCATGAAAATGAAGAAACCAAAAAATTTCCCCCTTTTCCCATTTCCTTCAATCATGTTCAACTTACACACTTGATTAATATCCATTTGGCTAAATTAACCATCAATTAACATGAGAAGGTAGCATATAAAATTTAAAAATATCAACTTTTCATACACTGATAATAATACTTTTTCTTGAAAAACATAATTGTGCAGATTATGGACATGAACCAGGACATCAGAAACAACAATAAACACTCAAGGTCCTTACAAATATAAGCCACGCGCGGCTCTTGAATCTCAATCTGATTAGCCACACGAAGAAACCTCTGAATCTCCGAAACGAGAGTGACCGGAAGCTTCTCACTGTCGAAGGGCTCCGGCACCGGGTCCCGGCCGGAAGTGATGAATCTCGGAAAGGGCCTCGGATCATTCGTCAAGTACGCTCTACTGGAACTCGCTGCTGAGTTGCTGGTGATCGCATATGCGGGCTCTACAGGAACAATTTCCGCCATGGCCAAGCAACGAATTGTCAGTCACATGCACGAACACTTGTGCGGTGGGAGTATATATAAGGGATCTTGGGTGCATATACATGTTGATTGATCTGGTGTTGCCAATGCTTTTGGGTGGGGTGCCTTTGATCTTTTTTGGCTTTTGCTTTTGATGAAAGTGTTTTTATGTGTTGAATGAGCTTTTTTTGAAGCTTTGGCGGGGTTTTTTAATGTTTGTTAAAGGAAAGTGGGGAGATGAAAGGTGAAAAGTGTAAACTATGTTTTTGGGAATGGAAGAAAGGGAGGCTATGTTCACCACCTTGCTAAGAAATCACATTTGAGTCATAAACCATGGCATTGACCTCAACTCACAAGATCAAGGTATTCATCGTGTTGGTGAATTGTTTTTTTTATTAATAATTAATGGTGTGACAGAAAATATATTAGTTCACATCTTAATTTTGAATATAGGACTATTACTTGTATAATATTTTTTAGATGAAACTTTCACTTGCATTAAAATTTTCACATAAGTAAGGAGATAGCGTAGGAATTATGTCTAGGTTGAGCAAGCAAATCTTTTCATTGAAAAATATATCAACAATCCATTTTCGACTTAAACATAATGTTCATTTACCTAAATTACAACATTTTAGATGAGACAGTCTCATCATAAGTTTATAGAAGAATAAATGACTTTTTATATATACATATATATATATATTTATTTATTTATTAGAATCATTTGTATGTTTGTAATGTTAGTATATCGTTCAAATTCAATTAATTCATTTATAAATATATATATAAAATTAGCAAACAAAGAAAAATACCGTAAATATGAACATGAGTAATGACAAATGACTCTGGCCGGTATTTGTCTCTGGACACGTAGATGAAAATCGCCATACAAAAATATGCAGAACAGTTTATCTAAAAAAGGTGTGTCACAACAAAAACACCATCGAAGCAGTTAAGCAACAGACAAGATAGGCGAAAAGAGTGTATTCAGTGGGAAAATATTTACACATATCTCATCAACAGAGATGAGCTCAGCTCCATGTATATCCACAGTCTAATTGCTACACTAACTGTAAACTAACTGCTAAACTAACTGTACTAAAACAATTACAAGTAAAAACAGAAAATGTGAGATCGAGGTTAATGGTCAAGGTCCATTGACCAAGGATGAAAACGAACAGTCAACGATCAAGATTCAGGGTGAGAACGAAGAAAAGTCAATGGTCAATGTTTAGGGTGAGAACGAGCAACAGGCTCAAAATCATTACTTCATCGTAATTGCTATAAAAATCTTTATTATCAATAATTAAGTTTTATTCTATTCTTTATCCGTTCATGTCCACCATTGCAATTCATGTGACATTTTGTAGTGAGTTTCCTTTAGCTAATTCTAAAGGAAGAAACGAAAAGTTACTTTTATAGTTTTCCTGGGCTGTAACTTGTAAGGAATGCCACTTCACCAGTACAATAGGATTGGCGTTGATGTGGTGTAAATATTTGTCTCGTACCAGATTGAAAAAGCAAAATTAACAAAAGCAGACTCAATAGTAATCAGTTGTCAACATTATTTGTGGAATATTTCGAAGTTTTTAAATAAGTAAAAAACCTTTATAAAAGCTGTTGCGCTTGCCATGGATCTTTTTTATCATATAAAAAGTGAATGGAAGTGGAACTTAATAAGTCAAGGAATGGAGGCCAGCCAGGGCATTAAGAAATTACACAGAAATTAGTAATTTCTTACCATTTAAGATTGATATATAGAGAGGTTTGAGCCTTTGTGCACTGGTGGACATGATTAAGATTGCAATTTCTTGCGAAAAAGAACGTTGTTTGTGTACGCGATGTATCTTAATAATTGGCCGGAGAATTAACTTACATTTATACCAATGACCTTTCTTCAAATTACATCCGTCAGGATCAGATTAACTTGCTCAATTTTGATCTAAAAATTGAATTGATGATAAATTTCAACAATAGAAGCTTTTAATCTCATACATTTATTTCTCGTTGAACTGAAAGATGAAAGAGAGAGGAAAGAAATAACTAGGAAGAAAGAAGAAAGAGATATTCGGATAAAAGTGTAGGGAAATAATGGTTTTATTTTTGGAAAATAAAATAAAACAAATTTTTTTTTCAAATTCCAAAATCAATGTTTTCTCTTTAACGTTGACATCATTTGGATTTAGGTCAACGTTTGAAAATTCTCGTTTGAAAATTAGTTATTAGCTGTTATGTGTCAACGGATTGTATGAGTGGTTAGTTGTTAACTGATTATATTAGTTGTTAGCGGATTGTTTGAGTGCTTAGTTATTAGCTGATTATATTAGCTGAATACACTAGTAGAATCAGGCCGGAACACGGCGCCGTTAGACGGCGGTTCCGCGTGAATTTAAGGGAACCGCCGTGTAAACCATCCGGCTAAGTTTCCGAACTCGGAAACTTAGCCGGATGGTTTACACGGCGGTTCCGCGTAACTTTTTAAGAAACCGCCGTTTTACAACCATCCCGCTAAGTTTACGAACTCGGAAACTTAGCCGGATGGTTGTTATCAAACAGATTTCTCCTTGCAAGTTATAATCTCCTTCTCCCTCTCCATCTTCTTCCTCTCTCATTCTTCTCCTTCTCCCACTCATTCTCCCCCTCTCCCTCTTCTTCTTCTCCTTATTCTCTTTCTCCCTCTCCTTCTCCTTCTTCTCCTTCTCCTTCTCCCTCTCCCTCTCCCTCTCCCTCTCCCTCTCCCTCTCCCTCTCTTCTCCCTCTCCCTCTCCTTCTTCTCCTTCTCCTTCTCCTTCTCCCTCTCCTTCTTTTCCCTCTCCCTCTTCTCCCTTTCCCTCTCCCTCTCTCCCTCCTTCTCCTTCTTCTAACAAAAGGTTGACTTTAAATTATGTGTTTTTCATAAGATTTAGTCTGAAAATCAATAGATTAGTATGATAGTTTGTGTTTTTGGGATTTCCGGGTACGATCTATTCGATCTATAAGTACCCATGGTTTGGGGATGAAACTGTTTTTATGTTGGTTTTGATTTCGCCGGCCAATTCGGCCGGCGTTTTTTTTGTTCTATCCGGCTAACTTTCCGAGTTCGTAAACTTAGCCGGATTTATAAACATCCGGATAGATTTCCGAACTCGGAAACTTAACCGGAACAATACACGGCGGTTATGACCGCCGTGCATCGGTGGCGCCAATTGCACGGCGCCACCATGGACGGCGGTCAAAACCGCCGTCCAACGCACACGGAACCGCCGTGTTCCGGTGCCAATTCCACTAGTGATAGATGAGTTGTTTTGATTGATGTTTTCTTTATTAATACTTAGTAACTTATATGTAGCTGACATGGGCGAATGTAGAATGTTTTCTAATGGAGGCACTTCCCTTGATACTAAATTACATAAATTTTATAAAATTTACTATTTTATTACTAAATTGGTTAAACAATCATTTTAGTGTTACAACGTGCGTTGCCGATGAATGTATGTCGTATGAAAATGATGCATTTTGTTATAGATTGACTAATTTGAAGAATATAACATAGAAAAATTAACAAATATAATCTAAAAAGAATTATTGAAAAAAAGGAATTTATAGAAAGAAAATGAAAATGATCATGAATAAAGGTCAAATAACCTCCTACGTAGTTTAAATAATTGAATGAATTAATAAAATTATAAAAGAAAATATAATTTGAATAAAAATTATATATATTTAGAAGGAAAAAACTAATAAATCTTAATTAGAAAAAGAAATAAAATATATGAAAAAGATACAAATTGAGTAAATTTATTTGAGGAATTAAAAAAGAAAAAAAAATTGCGAAACAATGGAGTTGAACTCCTAAATGTGAAGCTTTGACATCATCACTGCTTCACCATCAATTTTTTTATTTAAATGAGTACTATATATATATATATATATAATGTAAGCAGTGGGGTCACGTGACTCCGGTGACCCCACCCTAAATCTGGCCCTAATAGCTAATAACTGTTTTGTCATATAAAATGACGAAAATAGACATCAAGTCCCAACATTATAGAAAGTGGGCTTTGGAACTAAATCCTAAGTCCCATTAGCCAGTAAAGCATCATACTCTAACTTGTGGCATATTGCCAATTCGAATTTTTATTGGCTTGTGTAAAAGTTTTTGGTTCAGGGATTAATGCATCATTTTTGGTGGTTAGTAGGAGTTTAGGTTTAAGGAAATTTATAGAAGCAGCAGTGATCATGCCATGCTGGGAGTTAGAGGATGGCCGAAAATAATTTGGCGTTGGTGGATGAGATGTGGAGACGGATGAGGAACGGCTGGAAAGAGACTGGTATGAATAGGCCTGTAACCGGGAAGACGACGATTAGCGGACTCGGATGAGGACATCGAAGTGGGAGACGACGGAGGGACAGAGAGGGACGGAGCTGGAGAAGATTTTGGCTGGATTGGCTCGGACAAAGCAGTAGACTAATGTGGGGGAAGCAGTGACGGTTTCTGCAGGTTCAAGTAAAGTTAGGTCAAAATGTGGAGAATCAAGATGATGGCTTTTTGTTGTGCTCATAAAATGGAAATATGGACTCATCATATACAATGTGCCAAGCGATGTAGGTACGAGAAGATGGAACATGATGACAGAGATAGCCCTTATGCTTAGCACTAAAACCTAGAAAAATACAAAAATACCAAAATTCAAGTTTCTTATTGTTATAAGGACGTAAATAGGGAAAATATAAGCAACCAAATGATTTAAGACATTGATAATCAGGTTGCATGTATTATAGACAAGCTTATGGGGACTTATTGGTGAGATTTGGAGTGATGGTACGATTGTTGAGGTATACGGCTGTGTGAAAAACTTGTTCCCAAAATTCTATAGGAAGATGGGAATGAGCGTACAAAGTCAAACCCTTTTCAACTACAACATGATTTCGTCTTTTTCAAAGGCACCTTACAATGCATTCTATAGCAAATGCATATACTAGCTAGCAAATGAAATTGATTGGGAGCGGACTTAATTAATTAACGTAGTTCAGTGTGAGTTATGTTGTAAGAATTAATACTAATTGACATGAACATAGCACGCAACTTGCACGATGAATTTATAATGGTGAATAAGGTGCCATAGATGTGCACGCACCCAAATTTATTTATTTTTTTGCACTTTAATTCTTAAGAACGTGCAATCATAAATATGACAATGCACAAATATTAATTAGTATTGGCAAACACATATAATCCATATGCAAACTTTTGAATCTCACCAAGCTAGGGGTTTGAGATACTGAAGAGAAATCTTCAATCATAATTATAACACAAGGGGTTTCAGCTACTAAAGAGAAATTTTCAATCATAATCATAACACAAGGGGTTTCAGTTACTAAAAGAAATTTTCAATCATAATCATAATAGAGATTTCAGCCCTATAATTAGGGCAGCCAAGAATTTACTCAGTTCAGAAACCAAGAAGCATCAACAATCGCATTGCATTCCACTAATTTGATGCGAGAAATTCACCTTTCCGATGAAAATTAAAAGGTGATGGAAGCTATAAAAAGATTTTCGGCGTTGATTCTTCAACACTTTCATCATCAAAAGAGAACACATTTCCACACGTAAGTAGTTTCTTTCTAAAGCCACAACAAGTCGTGAACATACTAAAACCTAAAGAAGTCATTCTCAATTTTTTTGGTTTCGTAACAAAAATTAAAAATTGGCTAAAATTCTTTGTTGGTAAACCCTCTATTTATTATTCAATAATTAGTAAGAAAAATGCGCAAACCATGCACGTTATATGCACGTTACATGCAGTGACCCACTGAATATTGGTAATTAGTAAGCAACGTGTGAGATGAAAAATAAATTAAACATATACTACACATATAATACACGGAATTAATGAATGTCAGATTTCAAAGAAAATTAAATAAAACATGTAATGCAAGTGTGGTTCGTAGAATAAATGACAAAAATAATATAGAAATTTGATTCAATTTTTGCATACCTATTTTGAACATAAAAATATATTAGACCACTCGAAATTCTCCTTTACTGATATCACTAAATATCAGAGTTGAAGTCAAACACATTTTAGTGAAAAATTAATGTTGACAAATAAAACTATCGGTAAATATTGAATCAAACCCAAATTAAGCACATTATTCACAATTTAGCAGAAAATAAGATAAATGGAAAAAAAAAGTTCAATGGTGATTAATCACTGACCGTCTAGTTTGACCGGTTCTCTTTGATATAACAAACGTACCTGACCCAGTCCAAAAACCGTGGGCCTGCAAGCCCACAATCAAAACAGGCCCATAACTTGAATTGGAGCCTGATGACCCGGTTACATTTTCTGCAACTCGCAGCGATCAAATCTGCAAACAATCGATATCCTGGGGGTGACGAACTGAGGAAAGATGCCTGATATGAATTGGAGATCTTGATCCTAATGGGCGCGAGATCCGACGATGGCCATAAACCCCACATGGCCTGAATCGGCAACTTATTACACGATCAACATCATTATTAGATCTCCGGCGGCGGGAGGCCAAAGAATGGCCACGACCACGGTGTGATCTGTGACTTCGAATTCAAACAAGCGGTTGCGATATAAGCATACAATCGCAACTTTTTGACAGCGACAAGGAGAGTTTATGGATTGGAGATTAATAAAGGGGAGTTATTTATCTAATTAGAGATTAGGGTGGAAGGTCACTTGCAGCCTTCGCTGAGTGATAGAGTTTTTTGGAGGCATTGTGAGAGAAAAACGTCGATATGTCTAGTATATGTCATTTAGTAAGATCTTATTTATTTGTGAACATAGATTACGTGAATTTCAAATTATTGTGAGCTTTGCTAGCATTTTATAAAAATTTATCAAAATAAATTTTAAGTAATACTTTTAAGTAATAAGATAGCTAAAAGAAGACAATTGAAGGGAATATATTTTGGAACCATTAAACTAATATTTCAACATGACGTAAATCTGAACAAAATGCACATGTTAGAAATCACTATTCGCACCATCCCACTAAATCATGCAGAAAGGATTTGAATTGTTTGTTTGTTGAAAAAGGTTCCGAAAGATCTACCAAGTGCCCAGTGCCGGCCCAAGGTTTTGAGAGGTTTGAAGCAAATAATAAAAAAAGAGGCCTTAAATATGCTAAATAAAATTTTTAAAAGCAAAATGTGTTGAAATTAAATTAAATATTACATTTTAAATTCAATTTTATTAGGTTTCTTAGAAGCAAAGTCACCAATCAAGGCTTCTTGGGAAATTTTTGGCCTTTTGGGCTGAATTTTTGACCTCTTGATAAATCAATAAGCAAAATATTACATTTGGTCTGAGTTTTGGCCTTTTGGGCCCGCTCCTCTGCCTTAAGGGGAAAAGGATATGCTATCACTTTTTTTTTCTAATTTTTTAACAGTATTGGCCCAAAATGGGGCCTTAAAAAATTAGTTTTTATGGGGTCTGAAGCATTGAGATCGTGTGCTTCACAGTGTGGGCCGGACTTTCAAGTGCCTCGTAAAATATACAAAATCGTTTGAGAATTTCTCTCATTCAATTGTTTTGTATATGATATCATACTATTTCTCTAACCTATGAGCAAGCTCACATGATTCCTTCATAAGTTTTGTGACTTCGACATTGATAGACTTGACGAATAGGCGAGCATAAATGCCAAAACTCCCTTTACGCAGTTGAGAGAAAAGCATATATCCTAAATATTAAATTCTTGACTTGATAACAATCGCTGAAATCTCTCCGAAAGAGCTGAAGAGCCTTACGCAATAGGTATTTCCTAACATGCTCAAGCAACTTATCATTAATATTAGCAACTTGTCATTAGCAAATGGACATTTCCTAACTTGTTCAAGCAACTTGTCTTTAATTTGACCAGTATCCTCCTTCACCTCAGTCGTTGAGCCGGAAGCCATTAGTATCCGAGATTCCTGATAAGAAGAGAAAACCCCAAAAAAATCAAGATCTGGAGCGTACTTAGCTGCAGAGCAGTCGCCGGCGATACTATCAGTCGCCCCTTTTGGATTTTGAGCGTTATTTCGCCTTTCATGCAAAACCCCCTTCTCTGCCCTTTCGTTTTTTGTACTTTTTATACCTCAAAACACACTACACTATTATAATATTTCATTCTTATATCAATTTATCAATTTATTGAGCACATTATAACATTATAGATTGAGTAAATATTTCAGAAAAAACAAAAAATTGGTCAAGTAAAGATTTATGATTTTTTAAAATGAGATTTACGATTTTAATACCATGATATAATGTAAAACTTACATATTTGTAGTGTTTTTATACATATTTTTATTAAATAATTTGGTTTAAAAATATTATAGGCACCACACGACAACAATTACAAAAATGTGGCATATACTATTAAAAAGTATATAATTATAATTTTGGATTATATGCTAATCAATCTAATTGATCCTAAACCCAGCAGCCAGCAGGTAAATGCTTGCAGCTAATTGGGACAGTGAAACATTTTGGCTAACATATGATATTATACTGATATTATTAACCATATGCTATATGGACGCTTTAAAGTAGTTTTGATAAAATGAGTGCCAATATTCGGTAATAAAAGTGGAAATAATTAAGAATTTAAATATGAGGATTGATTTCGACCGGAGCTTTGACTACTTGATTCGGCACACATCTAAAAGTGATGGATAATATACCTGAATTTCATGCGACCCTCGTCCGGTCACTTCTGAAATAGTGTCGGTTATATGTCATAATAAAACTGAATTTTTGTTTTTGGGACAAAATTATTCACATGAATGATACTTAGGGTTAGGGTCTATTTTTCTGAGATTATTTTTTACTGATATGAACTGATCCAAACCTAATTGAATTGAATTGAATTGAACTAAATTGAAGTTAATGTATTAAAAAATAGATTCAGCATCTCTTAATTTACCTGAATTTGATCAAATTATATTTTGCAAAACTGAACTGAGCTGAACTGAACTGAATTGAACTAAACTGAATTGAACTGCTCTATTTATAAGTACCAGCAAACATGGTCATAGTGGAGATAAGCTCACGTACACTTGTTGAGCAGAAATCTAATCTGGAGAACCATCATTTCACCATAAAATCAATTGACATCAATTTTATACACTGAACTCTAGAAATATCAATTTCTATGTGGGTTGACTTTCAACAGTATACAAGAAATATATAGACCGAGATCAAAGTATATGTTAGATATAAAGGGTTTCAGTGTAGTTTAGTGTTTTTCCAGACAACGAAAAAAGAGAAATAAGCACTAAGCAATGCACAATATTTAGTGTAAAGAACACATGATTCTTGTTTATTCATTTCGAGTTCTAAAATTAAGCTAATAACCATACAGTGATTAATCACATGGTCCATAAGCATATCTAAACTCAAGGTTCTTGCCAGAAACTAGAATGCTGTACAAGATGATCATGATTCTCAAAAGTATCATCATTATAATTGTACTGATCAAAGTAATGATCCAACGTTAACGGTGCCTCGGCCTGATCATGATCATTATACAGATAATCATCAGCACCGTTCATTTCCAAATCCATCCAGCTGCCACCAAACTCCGATTCAGGCATATGCATCGGAGAAGGCCCTCGAGTCTCATCGTAGCCCTCCATTACGAGATCATGATCATTTTTCCAGTCATTATTAGGGCTAATGTTGTTATTATTCATCGGATATTGATTGCCGTTGATGTTGCGCTGATCGATCTCTGCTTCGAGGGACCTCATCACACTGGATAACTTCTCCTTGTCACAGTACTCCTCTTCTAGAACTTGTGAATCGTCGAGAAATGACATCAGCAGGGATTCGTGTACCTGCAAGAATTCATCCAAGTTTCCGAACTCGCAAACTTGGCCGTTGATGCACTCCATTTCGAGCAAGAAAATCAGAGAACTTGTTAATTTTCTGAAGAGATGAGATGTTGCAGATGGTTCTTGGTTCTGCAAAATGCTTGCTCTTTATATAGGGCAACAAGTAAGAGTTGATATGGTTTATTAATTGATTTTTTTAAGGGAGATAATTGCGAAAGAATATTGAAATCTGGGTCGCGATCGTTAACCACCTTGGAATGTGGCAGGACCCGGTTGTCCGGCACAAAACCACGTGGTGAGCTTCTTGTCATCTTCAACTCACTAATTTTGAACCAATGTTTGGAATATGTCAAGTCTCATTAGTTAATCATATCTGTTTGATTTCCACTTAATTTTCCTATCAGAAAAAAGAGGAAACATTGGTTCATATTTTGTTAGTGGTCAAGTTAATTGGTACCGATTCATACCACATTGATAAGTACTTTTCCGTCCCGATCAAAATTATGAAGAAAAATTCAATATTGAACTTTGAATGGTTAAGTGTATAATAGAAACTAAACTTATAAAGAAAATGAGCGGAGTGAAGGAAAATTAAGTATCATTATCATAAAAAAAAAATATTCAGTTTGAATTGAGATATCCAAAAGAAAATAAATGTGCAGTTTCAACTGACGATATTTTTTATATTGATACATTTTACTATTAATGTAACATGTTTTATCATAATTTTTAAATTGTTCTATTTTTTTAGATTTTATACCTTGACAAGTATTTCAAAGATAATGCATGTAATTAGAATTATTTGCAAAGGTACACGAACGTATTAACATAAAAACTCAACTTAAAGGGTACCTCTGCATTTCTGCCAAGATTTATATTTATTTCACTTTGCAAGGTCTTTTGAGTTTTGATAGTTATATAATTTTACATTTCGTGTTACAAATTAAACTTCATTAAAAATCCACGTCAAAAATATAAAAGCAGTTCCATTTGTATAATAAAATTCTTACTACATAATTTGCAACCACGATCCCAGAATATATATGTTTCAAAGATATGCATTTGTTGATAACGCTGACACATGTACACAACTAAATAAAGGGACTGAATTAAATAGATGCACAGAATTATTTATTAATGTTGGGACATTGAGTTTATTAATTCGTTTTGAAAGTTTGAGTTTTGACAATAACAGTATGAGAATTTCTTATTTACGAGATCTCTTGTGTCCAGCAAGACAAAAAAATACTTAATGTATCCAGCGTTGGGACATTGAGTTCATTGATTTGTTTTGAAAGTTTGAGTTTTGACAGTGACAGTATGAGAATTTTTATGCATGAATATCGAATATTGTAACCTATCTCTTCGTCAAGATCTCCGGTGTCGAACAAATGATACGTTAAGAAGGAGCAAATTGTCTTTTCACTCTTTGCTCCATGTTGGAGATGGAGTTGATTAATGAAAAGTAGGGCGTGTATATATATACCACCACGGATGGTCAAGAAATGTTTCGATATGATATGTAAGTTGTTTAGAGAGACAACAGGATCTTTTGAGATCATATATATATTCTTTGATATGATTAAAAACAATACGCATCAATTTAAGTTTTCAATGGGAACATATGCCAACAATATTTCTATTCTTTAGACTTTACCTCAAAATACACTACCTGCGATAAAAACTATTATCCAATTTCATTTTATACAAGTTCATCAATTATTCAGATATCGATAGAATATAAAAAATCACCGTAACTTATATGTATTATTTAAGATGCTAGTTAGACTAAATGATTTATAACATTTGAGATCTGATAAAATTGTAATATTATATCCTTAAGAATATTAACTGACCACAAGTAAAAGTCACTATCCTATTAACAATAGATCCAAATTTCAAGCAAAATTAACCTTGTTAATAAAAAATCTACAATATTTCCGACACTATGAATATGTTGGTCAGTATCGTTGAAACTATAAACATCTTAAAATTACAATATAAAATCAAACATCTAGTATTGGTTAAAAAAATTACTACACTCTATGTCCCAACTGAATTTGGACACTTTTTATTTAACTTTTTTTAAAATATGTTTGACCGTTAATAATTTTATATACATATACTAATAATATTTAAAAATTTAATATTAAAAATAGAGCGTATCGTAAATCTAACAATATCTTGTATGATAAATTTTTATAATATACTCCTTGAAATATATAATCGAATATGATCCGAAAAATTTGGTAAAAAATGTGCGTATTCAGATAATGATTTGTCTTTTATAAATGTTTTGGTGTGGGATGGCCGCGTGAAACACTATGGAAGATTCTAAGGGGGCACCATGACGGGGTAACATGTTTTGTACAACATGAGTTGTTAATTGAGTGATAGCAATACTTCATGGATTATTGGCAATCTACTTTGATCCCAAATTCAAAGTATATAGTCAATGGTAAAATGAGATGTGCCGAATTATTAAAATTGAGCCTCAATAACCAATATAGATTTTTGTTAAAGTAGATCTCATGAATAAAATTAGATATAATCATTTGTAATTAATTTTTTATAGATGTGTTTAGTAGCGGATTTAGTAATTTATATTAGTTTAAATTGAAATAGATTAATTAACTTGAAAAATAATTTTAAACCAAAAAAAGTTACTGCACAACGGTGCAGGGCAGGCGCGTCAGGTTTGAAAATCAAACACATCAGCACCAGAATAGTAAATCCGGCTGTCCAGTCAATGAGAGATCAGACGGACGCATGACTTAGCCTATAATAAGTCCGCTTCTGAATGTTTTCAACTTATTTGGAATTGATTGATGTGGAGGTTAATGTCTATTTTATAGATAGGGAAGCCAATACAATTGATCTTGATGTAAAGTAAAACTTTTAATTAACTAGATGCATGATCATGTAATTACAAAATATTTATTGATTTGTTAATAATAGTCACACTAAAACTGAGTAAAAATGAGTGAGTTATTAGAAATTGTCCTTTAAACTTGTATATATGAAAAGTTGCATGTATATATAATCATTAACATGATTTGTAATTTCTAATTTGTAAACGTACGCTATCACATTGTATGTAATAAGTATGGAGTAGGTTTACCATGGATTTTGGACTTTAGTTCAAGTTTATAGGTTAAAATAAAATTACTCTTTCATTATTTTAATTATAATTTTAAAAGATTGGAAATATTTAAAGTCAAAATTAGACATGCACTTATAACATAACCGTAATTATTAATTGATAATATATACTTCATCTGTTTTCCTAAAGAAAATTAGAAGAGTTGTTGATCCGGTAAATATAATAAATTTAAAAAATATTAAACTACGTAGTTTTGAATAAACACCACCACATAACCATCCTCGCTCCACCACCATCCACCGTCTATCTTTTTACATGCATATATTCCCTTTTCCTTTAGCATCTCACGTTTTGTTAATATATATGTTTGTTTAGATATAAGCTTCAATGTATGTACCCTTTTCCTTTTCTTGATATAAACTTATGATACTGTAATATTATATTTTTAGAAACTAGAATATAGTAATCCTTCCGTCAAATATATACTTATTAATCCATATTAAACGAATAACACTCATGCCACCCAATCGCCATAATTATATTTACATGTCACCAAATTACCTTATAACATATATTTCCTTAATTTTACATGTTCTTTGACGTACATAATTATTTTCAATCTTTAGGTAATAAATATATCTTTACTTAAAATATTTTCATTCCAGCTTTTCTTACGCCGGATGTTTTCGATATATGGTGGTGGCCATGGAGAGTTTGAAATTGTCATCAAACGAGCATATTCATAAACTGGGTGACATACACAAGATGACTGAGTCTGAGTTGTAATTCATCATTGATGCCAGGAATCAAGATATATGAAACAGTCTTATGCAATCGGTTATCATATCTCTGAATATTCCAGATGATGGACTCCTTCAGAAACTAAACCCTACACTCCTTTAGAGAGGCCTACACTTTGGCTTAGTGACTAGTTTGTGATTCGTTCGAAATTGAAGGCTAAATCTACAAGCGTTCTTTCTGAACCGAGCCTTTCGGGACCTATCTGGCCACGATTCACAGACAGGGCGTTGCGAGTGGTCCGTCAAGTTTTAGCCCGTGCAGCTGATCTACACTTTTCTCCTGGTGAAGAGTTCTTGATCACTTTCAACCAAGATCATGATAGGTTTTTGCTCCATGTTTCCAGAGTCGAAAGCCAGAAACTTTTGCAATCATTGATAGATTGGGAGGAATCTGGCATGTACTAAAGTGGAGCAATAATGATAAGTATTTTGCCAGCTAGGGTAGAATAAGGTCTCAATTAAAGTGGAGCAGTTGATCAGTCTTTCTAAATATTACTTTCATGAATATAGATCGAAATAAGTTACATGAATATTTATGTTGTGTTGGGGTGGAAGTTGTATCCGAATATATTAATAAAGCATAGTTTTTTTTGACAGGCTGATAAATTAAAGTTGAAACACAGATTAATGTAATCTACCTTTATTGCAAAATCTCTTAAAACATCAACTTTCGTAACATATATTTTCTTTCATACGTTGACTTTAATAAAATATTTATTCTTAACAAAATTTATACAACTTTATTAGAACTTTACTATTTAATGTTGAGGACCTGTTTAATACGACTAAACTGAAATGAACTGAACTGAATTGAAAACTCTATTACCATGCTGAACTGAACTGAGATGAACTGAAATTTATTTGAATTTTTTGATAAAATATTTTATTTTTAAAATTTGAACTTAACTAAACTGAATTACATGAGTAACGAAAATATTTAACCTTAAACAGCCTTACTTTTTTAATATTTTTAATTATAAATCAAAATATTTATACGAATTTTAAATAATTTCTTCAAACAAACTAATAATTTTTGTCATTCAATTTATCTGAAACAGTTACAATACAATGCCCTGAAAATTCAGGTATTAAAACTATTTGTTCCGTTAAAAATTTTGGTATTGAAACTATTCATCCTTTTTAAGCATTTTATGATATGTTATTAATAATTGGATATTTCTTTGAACTCAAATAAAATTAAACTAAATTTTTAGGATGTCCAATAAAATTTGAATTGAATCATTGTAATATCTCTACTCATCCAATTCAATTTGATATTCAAATTCATCATTTAAGTAGGAGTAAGAGTTGTGTTTACGCTTTTGTCTAATTAAATAGTGATTTAAAATTAATTTAAACATAGCGCACAACGTGTGATCCGATTACGTTAGTAACAGATAAAATTTAATCAGTAGCTGTGGATCAGAGCAATAAAAGAGTGAGAATATATTGTTTTTCACCAGAATTCTCTGATTCGTGCTGTCATCTTCAAAACAGGTTTCCATGTTAAATTTATATGATATTTAATGGTTTTGTTCGGTCCTTGTGTACGTACTAATCGTTTGTTATGGTGATACACAATATGCATGCACCAGCAGGTTATATGGACAAAATAAATAATTTAGAACGCTGCACACAGGTACATGCATGCAGCTTGGGACAGTGAAACATTTTGGCAGCATCTCAATGAAGGTGCAGGTATATATTAAATTAGGCTAATGAAGTTGGTTCCCCCCATTGAGATAACCATGTTAATATATATGACCAATATCTAATTACCCACCAAATTATAAGAAAACGAGAATTATTTCAGACCCTTTAGAGTATGTTCAATAGATACTAAAATAAAGGAATTATGATATTTTACATAAAGATGACCCCTCTTTTTTGAATTAACACCCGATTCTATTGACTTCCCGATTATTCACTAACAGAAAGTTAATCCCTCCTTTCAGCGATATTATCGTTTCTTGTAATACTTCCAATCTTATAAAAACAACTTCATATGTGACCGGTGCAAGATTATGGTAAAAGCGTTGAAACACCAATTCAAGGATTATGCATCAATTGATATTATTGGCTGGACATTCACTTATTCCACTTATCAAAATTGACCAAAAACTTTCAGCACTATTATGAAATCGAAACGTCAAAATATTTATACATTAAAAAATTTTGTTGAATTGAAAAATATTTACACACTCAGTTTATGATGCAAAAGATACAACTATTTTTTATTGTTTGTGATTATAAAATAGGTCCGAGTCAAATATTCTCTGTCATATAGTATTAAAACTAATAATAGACAATGACATCGCGCAAGCGCGATCCATCCCAACTACTCTTATGAGTAATTTTCCGTTATTTATTCATTATATCTATTATTTTCTTTTGTAAAAATAAGAGACCAAACAAACAAACCTGGAATCTTGAACCAAATTCAAGTAAATACAGATAAAAATTAAATAGTTACATATGAACAGAAATTAGAAAAATTCATAACTGGTATCAAATTAATAAAATCCAAGGTGAATTACTAGTACAAGAATCGATCTCTCAAAATGATGGGTATATCCAAAGGATTTCCTTGTGTACGAGGATTCAAAGTTGAACGTTGATCGTCTCTAAGATCTGGTTTTAACGTCATAGATTCCACCGTATCAGAAGAAATCTTAATCCGGATTATTAAACTGATCATGATCACTGGATTATATAGATGCAATTAGGTTTAATTGCGCCTGGATAATCAGCCGCAGATAGATAAATGGAATTGATTTCCTAGTTAAGAAGATGGCATCCCCATGAAAATCATTTGTCACTTTCCGCGTTCTTTTTCCAACATCAATTCTCAGAACTTTAAAGAAAAAGCGTTGTGAACTTGTGATCACTCGATAAAAAGTTAAGAGTAACTCGCTGGCAGTTTTTCTCTTTCCTATCCAAAACGTTGGTCAGTAGTAGTTCTGGTTCATCATCATGATTTTCTCCAAAGAAATCCAAGTTAAAATATTGCGGGCATGATAAATATTGCAACCTCCTTCTCTCTACAAACTCAACATTCATAAATTTCTTCGTCTTAGTTGAGTAAAATTTCAAATCTCTACACCCCTTCATTTTTTCATCAATATAAAAGGAGAGGAGAAACAATTTTCTACTCTTACAGCTTTATTTCTTTACGTTTTCGAATAACACGGAACTCAGTTTTTCCACTCCAATCAAACATGAGGTCATGTCTAATTCTAATTTGTGGATCAGATACATCAATTGCTAACTCGGTTATATGAGACTCCCTCCAATGAGAGTCTAGATCTTGTCTAAAAATGGTGTGAAGTTGAGAATTTGCTGGATTTTATGGGCACAATGAATTCAGTGGGGAAAAGTCGATGTTGACGATTCGATCGGCGACTAAAGCAAGTCGGCGGTAATGAAGGAAAGGGGAAAATGGATTTTCCGAGTCAACTCAGCGTCGGCTAGGGTTTAACATCACTAGACCGAGTTCAACTAGTCAAGTGGGCAGGAGATAATTAGGTAAATGAGCCTAATCTAGTTTGGATTGATTTTTTGGTCAGATTGTTTTCGGGCCAGGATTCAGATGTGAATCATGCATGTCTTGTCTTTCCCTTTCCTTTACTAGGTAGCGAGCTATTTAAAAATTTTGGCAATTTTGTTATGATTAGAGCAAACTAGAACACATCTTTCATTGGAACTTATGGCTTTTGGTGAAGGAATGTTCTTTTAGATTGGATTAAAAAGGTCTTGCTAAGATGATTTACAACTGTAAAATGTGTGTTACATTTGTTGAAAATTGAGGCAACTAGTTTCATCTATGGCATATGGTATTTTTTATTTGTTGAGAATTGGATTTGCAGTATAAAAATGTAGATTGGAAGGTGGCTATAGGAGGAAACATGAAGGATAGTGGCTTGAAAATGCAGGTTTAAATTATGGGGTGTTTGTACACCTATGGTGCTCAAATTATCACTCACTAGCGGTTTCGTGCATTTGTGCACGAGTATATATTTGTGCACGAGTATATATTTGTGCACGATTATAGCCCATGGTTTTTTACGTTTAAAATTTTCTACGAAATGGAAACTTCATATGCTTGCATGTAATAGATAGGATCACTAAAGGAGATTCAAGATGCCCCAGAAAGTGCATATTCATATGAAGAACCATGACTTTCATGTGGAGCTGTAGCAAGGCAACAACAGCTCGAAGAAGAAAAAGGTTTTTATCTGCCCTGAATCAACCGCGTACATCACCAACCTAGTAGGGCTCTGGCCGATCTAACTGGAGTTTGGAAGCAATATTGGCGGAAACATCATGAGAAGAATTTTGTCTGCAACAAGTGCTCCAAACATTACGGGCTCGAATTTGACTTAAGGAAGCATAAGACAAAGTGTGGCTCAAATCTTCTTTTCACAGATATCACACTTGTACTTGTCAGTGGACAACAACGAGCGCGGAGAGAGGGTGATAACTTAAGCGTCTGGATCTGTAAAATATTAAGTTGAAGTATAGTAGTAATCTCAAATAATATACATGATCTAGTTCTTATTGGTATGGAAAAATTGAATTGAATAAAACAAAAGGTGGAATCGATACAATTTAATAAATTTAAAATTTGTCAGATAATATTTGCTACAATGTTACACCATATACGATCAATTCTTTAAGAATTGTAAATTTATTCTTAAGAAATTATAACCATTCTATCTAAATTCATTCGTGCAATTTATGTGCAAAATTTAAATTAGTAAATATATCTCGTGCATCTGATAATGTTTGCTAAATTGATACACCATATAAGATCAATGCCTAAAGAAATTTAAATTTATCATTCAAAATATGATTGTACTATCAAAATTTATCACATCAATTTTTGTGCATAATTTAAATTAATAAATATATGTCTTGCACCAGATAATATTTGCTAAAATATTATACTAAATAACATCAATGCCTAAAGAGTTGTAAATTTCTATTAAAATTCATCAGAGCAATTTATGTGCAAACTCTAAATTAATAAATATATTTCGTGCGTGCATTGAATGAGCACTTTTCTCAAATATATCAATTTATAGAAGAAAAATAATAAATGATAAACTAATTAACTATAAAGGATGATGATTTCTTTATTGATCTAAAACAAAGGAATTTTTTAGCTTTTAACCGATCTTGACTAGCGAATTGATCAGAAATTTTTTCATGTGGGAGTTTTTTATATGTGGAGATGTGGGGTCAATTACAGAAGGACACGTGCAGGGCCGGCCCTGAGTTTTTATATGACTTATGCGACTTATATAAATGGGGCCTTCTTGTATTAATTGTTTTCCAAAAGTAGGCAAAATACTTGTGATTTAAGTAATCATACATTATCCTAATTAAAAGAACAAAACACAGAAATATTTTTATCACCATCAATTCAACGACGACAAGAAACTCACATTATAAGGGGTTGGCTTAATATGGTGACGATTTTCCAGCCGAAATTCCTTGCAGAACTCCTACAGATGCCATAAAAACAAAAACAAATTCTATAGGTTAGAGTAAATACTTAAAACTCAAAATAAAAATAAATAGGAAGCATGCATGAGGGTACTAACAACTGCATTTTGATTCATCTAAACCAAACAATGAGTTGAATTTCTCAAGGTCCTGTAGAATACCATTGCATTCAAGGTTCATGCATGAAAATTAGATGCTTCTTGCGCAGCAACAAACTAGCTAACCAAAACTGCTTAATTTTAAAGTTAAGCAGTAATGCAACACTTGAAAAGAAACTTAAAAGATACAAAGCATATATGCACAGACAGTACCACATAAGTGGTTTTGTGCATTAGACAGCAAGATGAAACTCAAATTCAAAGAACTCTATTAATCGCCTTGCGGAAAATCATGACCAGTCACTGATCACAGAAACTCATTGTTACTCTCATGAAAAGAAATACAAGCACAAAACTCACCTTGAAGAAATCAGTTGGTCCAGTACGCGAAACTTTAGGAATGTATCGAAAGAAAATTAACCCTAGCCTTTGCTGCTTAGGGAGTTAGGGTTTCGACAATAAAAAATATTTTTACCGATTATCCTTCTTCTTCTTCTTCATCGTAAAATTCTAACTGTCTAAGAGACAGTATATCTTCCAACTCCAAGGGCCTTTTTTTACAATACGTGCTTGCTTAGTTGCTCTCTGCCGGACTCTCCGTCTCCGACTGCTCTCCATCTCCGCCAGTCCGCCAGAGTCGTGACTGTGGGCCGTGGCTTTGCGCCTCTGAGTCTACTTCGATGGAAGAGAAACTAATAAAATTCCTCCGTAAAATATTTTTTTAAAAGAGAGAGTTTGTAAAGAAACAAGGTTTACGAAAGAAATTATTTTATATAAATGGAATTTCAAATCTTATACCTACTATATGTACCTATTTAAAAATATTTTGGGACCCCAAAAATATTGAGGCCCCGTTCATCCGCACTTACCGCACCTATCCAGGGCCGGTAGTGGGCACGTGACGGGTGAATTTATGAGCTAATAATGCTGTAACAGAGCCGTTTACTTTTATATTAGGTCCTTGAATATTTCCTTTTCAATCCTTTTACCATTTTTCTTTTTATTTTCTCATTCTTTCCCTTATTGGATATCTTGAACCAAATTCAATTAAATTCAGATAAAAATTAAATAGTTACATATGCACAGAAATTAGAAAAATTTATAACTCGTATAAAATTAATAAAATCTAAGGTGAATTACTAGTACAAGAATCGATCTCTCAAAATGATGGGGATATCCAAAGGATTTCCTTGTGTACGAGGATTCAAAGTTGAACGTTGATCGTCTCTAAGATCTGGTTTTAACGTCACAGATTCCACCGTTCCAGAAGAAATCTTAATCCGGATAATTTAAATGATCATGATCACTGAAATGTATAGATGCAATTAGGTTTAATTGCGCCTGGATAATCAGCCTTAGATAAATAAATGGAATTGATTTCCCAGTTAAGAAGATGGCATCCCAATGAATGTCATTTGTCACTTTCCGTGTTCATTTTCCTACATCAATTCTCAGAACTTTAAAGAAAGTGTCGTGATCACTCGATAAAAAGTTAAGAGTGGCATTTTTTCTCTTTCCTATCCAAAATGTTGGTCAGTAGTAGTTCTGGTTCATCATCATGATTTTCTCCAAAGAAATCCAAGTTAAAATATTGCGGGCATGATAAATATTGCAACCTCCTTCTCTCTACAAACTCAACATTCATAAATTTCTTCGTCTTAGTTGAGTAAAATTTCAAATCTCTACACCCCTTCATTTTTTCATCAATATAAAAGGAGAGGAGAAACAATTTTCTACTCTTACAGCTTTATTTCTTTACGTTTTCGAATAACACGGAACTCAGTTTTTCCACTCCAATCAAACATGAGGTCATGTCTAATTCTAATTTGTGGATCAGATACATCAATTGCTAACTCGGTTATATGAGACTCCCTCCAATGAGAGTCTAGATCTTGTCTAAAAATGGTGTGAAGTTGAGGATTTGCTGGATTTTATGGGCACAATGAATTCAGTGGGGAAAAGTCGATGTTGACGATTCGATCGGCGACTAAAGCAAGTCGGCGGTAATGAAGGAAAGGGGAAAATGGATTTTCCGAGTCAACTCAGCATCGGCTAGGGTTTAACATCACTAGACCGAGTTAACTAGTCAAGTGGGCAGGAGATAATTAGGTAAATGAGCCTAATCTAGTTTGGCAATTATTGCAACCTAATCTAGTGGATCCAAGGGATGCACCGGACCGACTTCACGGACTGCTCGGCCGAGACAGCGGCCACCCGGGCGACCAAGGGTATCGGAACCCCCATGCCGCTAAGGCACTTGGTAGTCCAGACGTCAGCTTTCAGTTCGGGCTTCCGGGCGTTGTCTATCTCCCTCTGTTCCCGGTTCTTGGAGCGTTTGAATATGGGACCAGATGGAGTCACGTTGTGGCAGAGGTGGATCGGCTTGTAAGACGCCGATGAGCCGACAGAAAACGCAGCGGAGGAAGCAGTGGTGCTTTGAAGAGAGTAGGTGACGGCGTCCTGGCGCTGGGCATCGGACTGTGCGGTATTACTCGCCATAGAGTTGAAGATGAGAGAGAATATGAAGATTAGAAATTGGGAGAAGATTTTGAAATTTGAAAGCGATTGGTGAAAGTGATCGACGAAAGGCCCTATTTATAAGGGGCGAGAAAAGAAGAAAAAACAATGATTAAATGGAGTGGGAAAGCGTGAAAACTGATAATGTCGACAATAAATTATCCTCGAAAACCACGCGCCCATCTCATCATTGTCGGACCGGGAAGGAATACAGAAAACCAGTCCTTCCGCCCTCGGATCAGGAAGGTCCCAGCCTCGGCCGAAAGAACCGGCTTCCGGGGGGCTAGTGGTGATACCAGGCCCAGGCCCAACTACCCAGTAGTAATATGGGCTCGGCCCGCTACGAGGAAAAGGTAGCTTGGCAGTATCCGGGTTCGTACAACTCGGATAGGGACAGATACACTAGAAGACACTCGGAGCATGGACCACACGGAGAGTATGGGTGCTGTATAAATAGTGCTCCTCAGCACTATCCCAAGTAAGTATCTTCTCACTATTCAAGTGATTACCCTTTTTCTCTCCCGAGATCCATCTTTCATTATCACGCCGGAGGGTCTACCCTCGGGTAACTCCCGGGGCTCTGTCTTGCAGGGCTAGGTATTGGATCAGGGATCAGGGGACCATCCGGACCGACCAGGCGGGCAGCATCAAGTTGGCACGCCTAGTGGGACACGATCTTTGTTCACAAAAGCATTAAGATGCCGCCTCGAGGTCGGCCGCCGCGAAGAGGTAGAGGAGGAAGAAGGCCTGAAGTGGCAGAGGAGGATCTCACTTTACGCCAGATGAGGGATCGAGCGCGTAAGGGGAGGCCCCGGCGCATTCGGATCCAGACGCTTTTGAGGGAGAGTCAGAGCCGGAAGGAGAAAGGGAACCGGCAATGACGCAGGACGACCGTGACAGAAGGGAGTTCGCTGCCACACAGGAAGAAGAGTACCGTCGTTGGTTGGCGGCAAAGCAAGGGTCGGGATCGGGAACAAAACCGACTGGGGAAGGACAGTCGAACCCCCCGGTGACTGAGGACCGGGTACCCCCGGTTCAGCCCGTGTCAGGATCTAACCCGACCCCGATGGGGCCTCCTGCGGGGTTACCTCCTTTGGCTGCTGAGGTTGTCAGCCGAGGACCCCCTGTCGTTCACGGGCAGGAAAATCTTCGGCCTCCAGTTGTGATAGATCTGGAAAGGCAACCAGCCAGCATGGGGCCGGGATATGGTCAAGGTGGGGGCCCTTTCGGATACGGAGCTCCAGGATACGGGATGGCTCAGCCCGGGTATCAGGGGTACCCCCCGGCACCCGGAGGGTATTATGCCCAACCCACTGGAGCCTCGGGGGGCTGGGCTCCCGGGATTCAAGGACCGGTGTGGATGCGGAACCAAGTACCGATGGCGGGATATGCCATGGCTCAACCGGCCCCGGTCGCAGGAACTTATGGTGCGTACCCGGTGGTTGTAGACCGGGCTCCGGCGGCTCTAAACTCGGTGGAGGAGAGGTTGGATCGGTTGATAGGAAGGAACGGAGGAAGGCCTACCTCCCCCTGGATATGGTACATCAGCACTTTCCCCTGGCCGGTGGGAATGAGAGTCCCGGAGGGGGTGCCGACCTACAGTGTGGAGACGGATCCGGAGGAATTCGTCAGGACGTACCATAATGTCATGGGAACACGTGACATCCGGGAGGAGCTTATGTGCAAGCTGGTGAGCTCGTACCTGAGGGGAAGTTGTTTGTCGTGGTTTGAAGCCACACCCTTGGAAAGTTTTAGAAATTACTATGATTTTTCAAGGGTTTTGATGCACAGATATGAGACCAGAAGAAAGAAGTACCTTCCTTTGGCCGAAGTGGCTCACAGTCGGCAGTCGGCAAAGGAGGAAATCCGGGGTTTCCACAGGAGGTACATACACGATTCCATGTAGGTGATTGATAGAGACGCTCAAGTGAAGGCTCTGATCGCAGGATTCATTGCAGGGTTGAGGGATGAGGTGTTATGGGCGAAGCTTATGGAGAATATCCCGACCACTTTTCATCAGCTGGATCTTGAGGTGGAGATGTATTGTACGCTTCTGGAAGGGAGCAAGAAGAGGAAGGAGGAGGGGCATTTCGAGGACAAGGGAATCGGAAAGGGCGACAAGGCTCGGGTCGCTGATCCTGTCAGGGGATGCGGGCCCGGCCCTAGTAAGACCGAGGGTTGATCCCCCTCGGGCCGAAACGTTTACTCCTCTGACCAAAACCCGGTCGGAGATCTTAACAATTCACCGGAACCTGTTTCAAGACCCGGCCCCCATACCAGGGAATCAGACTCCAGCAAACGCGGCCAAATATTGTGCTTTCCACAAGTCTAATGGACACACAACAGATGGCTGCCGAAACCTGAGGGTTGAGATTGAGAAATTGATCGAGAGAGGGCAGTTAAGAGACTGTGTGAGCCAAGAGAACCAGCGTCCGGCGGCCGGGTAGCAGGCCGGAGCGGGGAGGAAGAGGAATTGGAGGAACAGGCCGCGGAATGATAATCAGCGAGGGGCTCCTGCACCGGCTGCCCACCCGGGAGCAGCGCCTATGGTTATGGCCCCGGAACCGGTTAACCAGGTCCCTCCCCGGATGATAAATGTCATACATGGAGAAGTAGGTGATGGGCCTCAGTCCCATGCAGCGGCTAAAGCCCGGAGTCGGTATGTGCCGGCTGGTGAAGACAGAGAGAAGAGACTGCGCCCCACGGAGGTCATCACCTTTTCGGACGAGGATCCGGTCCCCAGTCTAACGCCCCATACGGATTCGATGGTGATCACAGCGGAGATAGAAGGATTAACGGTCAAGCGAGTGTTTATTGATGATGGAAGCAGTGTAGAAATCATGTTTGCTTCTTGCTTTGACCAACTGGGGATAGGGCGCCACAACCTTCGCCCAAGCACCTCTCCCTTGTCAGGGTTCACAGGCCGGACGGAACATCCCTTGGGGGTTGTGTCCTTAACAGTGACAGTGGTCGATGACCTTGACAGGAACAAGAAGACCTCGGTCCGGTGCAACTTTGCGGTCATAGACGCCCCGTCTCCTTATAACATCATCATCGGACGGCCGTGGATGGCTCAAGCCAGGGTCATTTGCTCGACATACCATTTGACCATGAAGTTCCCAACCAGTCAGGGGGTGGCGACAGTTCGAGGAAGTCAATCCACGGCTAGAAGTTGCATGCTCACAGCCCTCTAGGAAGCCTAAAAGGCCCCGGTTGGGGCAGTGCAGGGAGAAGTAGGTCCGGGTGACGTGGAAGATATGCAGGTCGGGAGCCGAGGCATGATCAAGGTCGGGAGAAAAATGCCGGTTGATGTGAAGGAAGAGCTATGATCCCTGCTTTCGAAATATGAGGATGTGTTCGCATGGGAAGAGAAGGACTTCACAGGCGTACCCCCGGAGTTAGCTCTCCACAAGCTGAATGTATACCCAGAATTAAAGCCGATTCGATAAAAGAAGAGGGCCCTGGCAGGAGATAGGGCCGAGGTGGTAAGACAGGAGGTGTTGAAGTTGCTGGAGGCCGGGGTAGTGGAGGAAATCATATACCCGGAATGGCTAGCTAACCCGGTGCTAGTGAAAAAGCAAAATGGGTCCTGGAGAATATGTATCGACTTCACCGACCTGAACAAGTGTTACCCGAAAGACAGTTACCCTCTTCCCTCAGTCGACCGGTTGGTGGAAGCCATTACCGGGTATGAGGCCCTGGCCTTCTTCGATGCATACCGGGGTTATCATCAGATTCAAATGTCAGGAGAGGACAAGCTGAAGACAGCTTTCATCACAGAGTTTGGTACCTATTGCTACAGGCGGATGCCGTTCGGCTTGAAAAATGCAGGGGCGACGGAACCAGCGGATGGCAGATTCGATATTTCAGAATCAATTGGGCCGAAGCAAGGAACTATATGTTGACGACATGGTGGTGAAGAGCCGGAGCTACCCAGGTTTCTTTGCGGACTTGGAGGAGGTGTTCAGCATTTTGAGAAAGGTCAACCTGAAGCTGAATCCCGAGAAGAGTGTGGTAGGAGTAGCGGCTGGGAAGTTCCTCGGCTACATGGTGTCTAGCCGGGGAATAGACATTAATCCGGAGAAGGTGGAGGCGATAAGCCGGATGCAGTCGCCGAAGAATGTGAAGGAGGTGCAGAAGCTGATGGGTTCTCTGGCAGCCTTGAGCCGATTCTTGTCAAAAGGCGCGGAGAGACAACTTCCCTTTTTCAACATACTAAGGAAGGCGAAGAAGTTTGAATGGACGGAGGAGTGCGAGAAGGCGTTCGAGGATCTGAAGGAACATTTGAGCCGACTCCCGACCCTCTCGAAGCCGAAGGAGGGGCAGGATCTGCTTTTATACTTGTCCGCATCCGCATTGGCTGTCAGTGTTGTTTTGGTCCGAGAGGAAGACGGGAAGCAGTGTCCGGTGTATTTTGTCAGCCGGGCATTACAGGGTCCGGAAACTCGGTATACAAGTTTGGAACAGATTGGTATTGGCGCTGGTTTAGGCCTCAAAACGGTTGCGCCCGTATTTCCAGGTCCATCCGATTGTGGTCCTGACCAACCACCCCCTGAAGCAGGTGATGCTCAAGCCCGAGGCGTCGGGGCGTTTGATGAAGTGGGCCATAGAGTTGGGAGAGCATGAGATAACATATCAGCCGAGAAAAGCCATTAAGGGCCAGGCAATGACGGATTTTTTGACAGAGATGGTAGGACCGGATGCGACTGCCGAGGAATACCCGAGCCCGAGGTGGACATTGCATGTGGACGGGTCAGCCCATGCAGGAGGCAGCGGAGCCGGGGTATTGCTGACATCCCCGGAAGGAGAGGAGTACCACTATGCGCTGCACTTCGACTTTAAAACTACAAATAACGAGGCAGAGTATGAGGCGTTGGTGGCAGGACTCAAACTGGCCCGGGAATTGAAGATAGGAAAGATCCAGGCCTTCAGTGACTCGCAGATTGTAGTTCAGCAGGTGAACGGAGAGTATGAAGCAAAGGAGCGAAGTTTGCAGAGGTACTTGGAGCTGGTCCAACCCATGATCCGACAGTTCGACAGTTTCAGTCTGGAGCAGGTGCCAAGAGAGCAGAACGTAAAGGCCGATGCGTTGAGCAAGTTGGCATCTTCGAAGTTGAAGCCGGGACAGAAAGCACCTCTCAGAAGGGAGACACTGGAGAGGAGAAGTTACGAGCAGAGTGATGAGATCCTGGCAGTGGAAGCGGTGCAGGAAGACTCTTGGATGGCACCGATCCGGGCATACCTTCTGACGGGAGAGGTCCCGGCCGACCAGGTGGTGGCCAGGAAAATCCGGGTCAAGGCGCCGAAGTATACACTTCAGGAAGGGGTTCTGTACAAAAGAGGCTATCTCCAGCCGTTGCTGAAGTGTGTGGAACAGCAGGAGGGCAAGTACCTGGTCCGGGAAGTTCATGAAGGTCCGAACGGTAGTCATCAGGGAGCCAGAACGGTGGCCAGGAAAATTTTACGGATGGGGTACTATTGGCCTACCGTGTTTGAAGACTCGCAAGACAAGGTTCGCTCATGCCTTCAGTGCCAGAAGTTCGCACCGCTAGTGCACATACCCCGCGAAGAGATGATGGGGATAACAGGAGCCTGGCCTTTTAGCAGATGGGGACTGGACCTGGTCGGACCTTTTCCCACCGCTCCTGGCTGTTTGAAGTACCTGATTGTGGCTATCGATTACTTCACAAAGTGGGTGGAAGCCGAGCCCTTGACTAACATCCGGGGAGCTAACTGTGTGAAGTTTTGCTGGAGGAACATTGTCTGCCGGTTCGGGGTGCCGAGAGCCATAGTAACCGACAACGGAGCGCAGTTTGAAAATGATCCTTTCAAATCATGGTGCGTAAAGTATGGAATAAGCCAGAAGCTCACGTCAGTTTATCATCCGCAAGCTAATGGTCAGGTGGAGGTGACGAATCGGACGATAGTGAATGGGATTAAGGCCCGGCTCCAGGGAGCGAAAAGAAACTGGGTACACGAGCTCCCGAGTGTTCTATGGGCTCATCGGACCACGGAAAGCTCGGAAACTGGGGAGTCCCCTTACAGCCTTACGTACGGGTCGGAGGCAGTGATTCCGGCTGAGATCGGCATTCCCAGTCTTCGGACGGCCGAGCCGGTCCCCGAAGAAAAGAATGAAGAGGAGAGCAGAACAAATCTAGACCTGCTGGAAGAAAGGAGAGAGAGAGAGCGGCCTTGCATGAGGCTAAGGTGAAGGAGAAAGTTAAGAAGTATCATGACAGGAGGGTGAGAAAGGAGCAGTTCAAGGTAGGCGACAGAGTAATGAGACGAAACGACAAGAGTCACCAGGAGCCGGAAGGCAAGCTGGTACCCAACTGGGAGGGACCGTACCGGGTGACAGAAGCCCACCCGGGCGGGAGTTATGTGCTGGAGGATCCAGCGGGGAAGGGAGTCCCCCGAAGATGGAACATAACAAACCTTAGGCGGTTCTATGGATAGTCTCTGGCACTTGTTTCCTAGATAGAGTAGCCTCTGGCACTTGATGCCTAGGTAGAATAGCCTATGGCACTAGATGCCTAGGTAGGATAGGTCCCTGGCGGCAGGCGCCCGGGACAGGAACCTAGAGGTCGGATGACCGAAGGGTAGGTAGGAAGATATCCTGGAAACAGGGATTTTGGGTAACAAGGGCATGTCCCTTCTATCCGATTTTAAAAGAATGAATGCGCGCATTATGATTTCTAAATTGAAAGATGTGTCATAAACTGAAAATTATTATACATTAGAATAAAATGAAATACATGCCTAGAATAAAATGAAAGGTTATAACATGGCATGGAGTTCTATCCTATCTACGGGCCCCCGATGTAGAGGCTTCGCCGGGAGGAGCTCCCCGGGCTTCGCGTCTGCTTCTTTGGACCGCTTGCTCCAGCATGCGCTGCTCCTCATTTTGATCCCGCGGGATGTCCGGATTTTCACTCCTATTGCCCTCCGGCTCGGCAACTGATTCGGAGGTAGGGACAGGAACGCCGCTGCGGGCGCCCCGACCCCCTATTCGGATTGGAGGCTGCCTTGCTCGCAGCCCGGTTGAGTTACTCCCAGTCAGGGTGGCTTTCTGTTTCCCCTTTCCATCGTTTCGAGCCGGGCGGGAACCAGAGGCAGAAGAAGAACCAGGAGGTTGATCAGAAGTCCGAGCACTCTCCTGAGCAGGAAACTGAGCGCGGAATCTGGCGGCAACGGCCCGAAGCCTGGCCAAGCGCCGTTCAGAAGCCTCAAGGTCCAGGAGCTCAGGGGTATGCTCATAGCGTTCATAAGCCAGATCGACATCTTCAAGGGGAGGTATCTGGGATATAGAGGGAGGGACTATAATCCGGTTCAGAATATTCTTCCTCCAGTCCACAGCCGCTTGGTAGGCCGCTGCCCAGACACCAGAAGTCCTCTCGGAACTCTCCATCCAGGCGATCAGATCATCAACTGCCCGGGGAACATCGATCAGCAGGGGAATGTCGACCGCACCTTGACGCAGTCCTAGTAGATGGTATGACAGATTAACCAACACTAGCTGCTGTTGAAGGGTCCGGTTCCTAGTCGCAAGTTTCTCGTTTTCCACTTCAAGTTTGGTTGCGTGTTTCCGGAGATCGATTGTACTTTGCATCCTCATACACTTGCTATAGTACAGCCGAACGTCGTGCCATACTTCATCCAATTCCTTCTGGATCCGAAGTTGGAAATTGCGGTGCTGGGCCTCTTGCTCCGACAGGACTAGATCGAATTCGAGGACCTTGTCGATGCTCTCGAAAGCAAGTCTGTAACATTTCGGCAGGGAACCAAAGTCTTCTTGGATCTGGAGCAGGCAGGTGATCAGGCAGTCGGCATCGGGGAACTCAGAGATCAAGGGACCGAGCCCTCCCTCGGATAAAAGGTCAGTTAGGCTCGGACAGCCGGCTCCAGCCGGAACCGGGGAAGGAACCGGGGGGCTAAGGACTCTAGAAGGATCCTGGTGGCAACAGGACTGAGTCAGGATACATAAGAAAAAGCAATAAGTAAACAGAAACAAGACCAGTGTCGACAGAAATCGCAAGGGAAGTTTTATTAATAGAATGAAGGTCCGGGGTAGAAAATTACAAAATTGAAAATGAAAAAGGAAAAAATCTAACTAACATTCTCGGGGACTCCTTCGCCCTTGTCGTCCCCGCCATCGCTGCTGCCGCTAGCCGAATCCTCCTCAGAAAAAACCAGATCAGGAGAGGGAGGGGCCCCGGCAGCCCATGGGTCCTGCGGACCGACCTGCGGAGAGGATGGGAGCTCTGCTTCAAGGTCTTTCGGATCGAATAAGCCCCTGCAATGCCCGTACACGGTGCAGTATTGGGTGAAGTCCTCATCTTCGGGCAAGTCAGATCCGGAAACCGGAGTAGGAGGAAGGGGGCCTGGAAGCTGAACTACATCAGTTGACCAGCTCCGGACATCCTCAGTTGACATCTGCTTCTCCCGGAGAGCATCCCATAGCTTGGGAGAGAGACCCTTCATACCACCCTTCTGAAGAGTGTTCACAAGATGCAGTTGCTGAGCCTCGGCATTCGGATTGAACCACCGCTTCTTGAATGAGGCCCTGATTGAAGGAGGGAACCAACCCCGGACCTGCATGTAAGTATTGTGGCATTGATGGGCGTTGGCGGCGAGGTTTAGCTCGGTCAGACGGAGCGACAGGGTTTGGCTCACCAGGACCTTATCAACAACGGTTTCGGCGAACTCCAGGCGCCCTTTGTAGTTCGCCCCCTGAACTGCTTCCAGTTCCTCCTCCAGAGCGCTCACCCTGGCACGAAGTTGAGCCGATGTTTCCCTCTCGGCCCGAAGTTCATTTTCCTTCTCGGCCCTCAGCTCTTCTTCCTTCCCCTCGAAGTGGCGCCCGAGGAAGGAAGAGAGGGCGGCTTGGAAGTCAGGAGAGTTGGCAAACTCAGAGCTAAGAAGTTGAACCTGTAGAGCGACGGTTCAGTAAAAAACAAATATATATATAAAAATAAAAAACCGAGAGCAGAACAAACAGGCTACCTTCGGGTTGGAAGAAGAAACAGGAGGGGTATCGGCACGGGAAGATGATGGAGTCCGGGAATCACCCGTCCGAGGTTTTTTACTGCCATGCTCTTTATTTTCCCCCTTACGCTTGGCTGGAAAGAAGGGAGGGGGGGGGAGGAATCTCAGGGGTAGAGATGGTGGTATATCTAGAAACTGGGGATCTACCATCCCTGGTCGGAGAGAACAGAGATAACCCCCGGCCAAGTGAGGACCCCGGATTGGGCACAGGAGTAGCAGGGAGCTTCGACAGGTCAACAGCTGCGTTACCATCAGCAGGATTCCGAGCGGACTCCTGCTGGGCCATTGCTTCGGCCACGAACCTTTCCTGATCCCCCTTTCCGTCCTCGGGCTCAGAAGTGATGTCCACAATTGCAATAGGACCAAGGTGGGGAGGCCCTGAGCTAGCAGGAGGGTTCTGGACCGGGTCATTAGTCTTGTTCTTATCCTCCGGACGCTTCTGCCGAGAGGTCAGATCATCCGGCTGGCTCTGAACGGTCTTCTTTGTCTTATCCTTGGCTTGCTGGCTAGGATTAGCCAGTTGGTTCTGTTGCTGCTGCTGGACTGGGGTCCCCTGCTGGAGAGGCTGGACGGGCTTCTTCCGCTTATCCGGTTTGACTACCTCAGAGTCAGTCCCGGTCCCAGTGGCGGTTGTTTTCTTGGTCCCTTTCTTCTTCGGAATGGGGACCTGAGGGTTGTCTTCCACAATAGGAGCTACGAAGAAAAACAGTTAAACGAAGCCATTGAAAAAGAGGAACAAGGACACCAAAGTAAAAGAGAGAAGAAGCATACCTAGAACAGGCCAGGTAACCATCCAGCGGCTATCCTGAAAGGCGCCCTCCAGGTATATCGCCCGGGGGAAGAGGTAGATAGAGTTACCGGCCAGCCAGTACTGGTCCAGATTCAAATTCCCCGAGGACAGAGTAGTGTGGTTGGCGCGTTGAGTCTCAGGAAGGAACGCTTCCCGGACGTCCACAACGACTTCAGAGTTCCAGGCAGGGACCTCATATAGCTCCGGGTTGACGGTCACATAGCCCTTTTACTGCCAGTTCTTGGCCGAGTCCTTCTTGCCGAGGATGAAGTCTTGGACCCCGGGACGCGCCTGGACGGTGAATATCATTTCCTTGCCGGGGCACTTAATGAGCATATAAAAGGACTTCCACAGGTTAAAGGATGGATCGATCCCACACCAAAGACTCCTTACGAGAAAGCCCATCATCACAGCGACGACATTAGGGTGCATCTGGGCAGGCGAGATGTTGTAGACCTCCAGGAACCGAGCGTACAACGGAGGAAAGGGAAGGCTCAGACCCCACATAAAGTGGATCCGAGGGATGCACCGGACCGACTTCACGGACTGCTCGGCCGAGACAGCGGCCACCCGGGCGACCAAGGGTATCGGAACCCCCATGCCGCTAAGGCACTTGGTAGTCCAGGCGTCAGCTTTCAGTTCGGGCTTCCGGGCGTTGTCTATCTCCCTCTGTTCCCGGTTCTTGGAGCGTTTGAATATGGGACCAGATGGAGTCACGTTGTGGCAGAGGTGGATCGGCTTGTAAGACGCCGATGAGCCGACAGAAAACGCAGCGGAGGAAGCAGTGGTGCTTTGAAGAGAGTAGGTGACGGCGTCCTGGCGCTGGGCATCGGACTGTGCGGTATTACTCGCCATAGAGTTGAAGATGAGAGAGAATATGAAGATTAGAAATTGGGAGAAGATTTTGAAATTTGAAAGCGATTGGTGAAAGTGATCGACGAAAGGCCCTATTTATATGAGGCGAGAAAAAGAAGAAAAAGCAATGATTAAATGGAGTGGGAAAGCGTGAAAACTGATAATGTCGACAATAAATTATCCTCGAAAACCACGCGCCCATCTCATCATTGTCGGGCCGGGAAGGAATGCAGAAAGCCAGTCCTTCCGCCCTCGAATCAGGAAGGTCCCAGCCTCGGCCGAAAGAACCGGCTTCCGGGGGGCTAGTGGTGATACCAGGCCCAGGCCCAACTACCCAGTAGTAATATGGGCTCGGCCCGCTACGAGGAAAAGGTAGCTTGGCAGTATCCGGGTTCGTACAACTCGGATAGGGACAGATACACTAGAAGACACTCGAAGCATGGACCACACGGAGAGCATGGGTGCTGTATAAATAGTGCTTCTCAGCACTATCCCAAGTAAGTATCTTCTCACTATTCAAGTGATTACCCCTTTTCTCTCCCGAGATCCATCTTTCATCATCAAGCCGGAGGGTCTACCCTCGGGTACCTCCCGGGGCTCTGTCTTGCAGGCTAGGTATTGGATCAGGGATCAGGGGACCATCCGGACCGATCAGGCGGGCAGCATCAGAGGTTAATGTCTATTTTATACATAGGGAAGCCAATACAATTGATCTTGATGTAAAGTAAAACTTTTAATTAACTAGATGCATGATCATGTAATTACAAAATATTTATTAATTTGTTAATCATAGTCACACTAAAACTGAGTAAAAATGAGTGAGTTATTAGAAATTGTCCTTTAAACTTGTATATATGAAAAGTTGCATGTATATATAATCATTAACATGATTTGTAATTTCTAATTTGTAAACGTACGCTATCACATTGTGTGTAATAAGTATGGAGTAGGTTTACCATGGATTTTGGACTTTAGTTCAAGTTTATAGGTTAAAATAAAATTACTCTTTCATTATTTTAATTATAATTTTAAAAGATTGGAAATATTTAAACTCAAAATTAGACATGTACTTATAACGTAACCGTAATTATTAATTGATAATATATACTTCATCTGTTTTCCTAAAGGAAATTAGAAGAGTTATTGCTCCGGTAAATATAATAAATTTAAAAAATATTAAACTACGTAGTTTTGAATAAACACCACCACATAACCACCCTCGCTCCACCACCATCCACCGTCTATCTTTTTACATGCATATATTCCCTTTTCCTTTAGCATCTCATGTTTTTGTTAATATATATGTTTGTTTAGATATAAGCTTCAATGTATGTACCTTTTTCCTTCTCTTGATATAAACTTGTGATACTGTAATATTATATTTTTAGAAACTAGAATATAGTAATCCTTCCGTCAAATATATACTTATTAATCCATATTAAACGAATAACACTTATGCCACCCAATCGCCATAATTATATTTACATGTCACCAAATTACCTTATGACATATATTTCCTTAATTTTACATGTTCTTTGACGCACATAATTATTTTCAATCTTTAGGTAATAAATATATCTTTACTTAAAATATTTTCATTCCAGCTTTTCTTACGCCGGATGTTTTCGATATATGGTGGTGGCCATGGAGAGTTTGAAATTCTCATCAAACGAGCATATTCATAAACTGGGTGACATACACAAGATGACTGAGTCTGAGTTGTAATTCATCATTGATGCCAGGAATCAAGATATATGAAACAGTGTTATGCAATCGGTTATCATATCTCTGAATATTCCAGATGATGGACTCCTTTAGAAACTAAACCCTACACTCCTTTAGAGAGGCCTACACTTTGGCTTAGTGACCAGTTTGTGATTCGTTCGAAATTGAAGCCTAAATCTACAAGCGTTCTTTCTGAACCGAGCCTTTCGGGACCTATCTGGCCACGATTCACAGACAGGGCGTTGCGAGTGGTCCGTCAAGTTTTAGCCCGTGCAGCTGATCTACACTTTTCTCCTGGTGAAGAGTTCTTGATCACTTTCAACCAAGATCATGATAGGTTTTTGCTCCATGTTTCCAGAGTCGAAAGCCAGAAACTTTTGCAATCATTGATAGATTGGGAGGAATATGGCATGTACTAAAGTGGAGCAAGAATGATAAGTATTTTGCCGGCTAGGGTAGAATAAGGTCTCAATTAAAGTGGAGCAGTTGATCAGTCTTTCTAAATATTACTTTCATGAATATAGATCGAAATAAGTTACATGAATATTTATGTTGTGTTGGGGTGGAAGTTGTATCCGAATATATTAATAAAGCATAGTTTTTTTTGACAGGCTGATAAATTAAAGTTGAAACACAGATTAATGTAATCTACTTTTATTGCAAAATCTCTTAAAACATCAACTTTCGTAACATATATTTTCTTGCATACGTTGACTTTAATAAAATATTTATTCTTAACAAAATTTATACAACTTTATTAGAACTTTACTATTTAATATTGAGGACCTGTTTAATACGACTAAACTGAAATGAACTGAACTGAATTGAAAACTCTATTACTATGCTGAACTGAACTGAGCTGAACTGAAATTTATTTGAATTTTTTGATAAAATATTTTATTTTTAAAATTTGAACTTAACTAAACTGAATTACATGAGTAACGAAAATATTTAACCTTAAACAGCCTTACTTTTTTAATATTTTTAATTATAAATCAAAATATTTATACGAATTTTAAATAATTTCTTCAAACAAACTAATAATTTTTGTCATTCAATTTATCTGAAACAGTTACAATACAATGCCCTGAAAATTCAGGTATTAAAACTATTTGTTCCGTTAAAAATTTTGGTATTGAAACTATTCATCCTTTTTAAACATTTTATGATATGTTATTAATAATTGGATATTTCTTTGAACTCAAATAAAATTAAACTAAATTTTTATGATGTCCAATAAAATTTGAATTGAATCATTTTAATATCTCTACTCATCCAATTCAATTTGATATTCAAATTCATCATTTAAGTAGGAGTAAGAGTTGTGTTTACGCTTTTGTCTAATTAAATAGTGATTTAAAATTAATTTAAACATACCGCACAACGTATGATCCGATTACGTTAGTAACAGATAAAATTTAATCAGTAGCTGTGGATCAGAGCAATAAAAGAGTGAGAATATATTGTTTTTCACCAGAATTCTCTGATTCGTGCTGTCATCTTCAAAACAGGTTTCCATGTTAAATTTATATGATATTTAATGGTTTTGTTCGGTCCTTGTGTACGTACTAATCGTTTGTTATGGTGATACACAATATGCATGCACCAGCAGGTTATATGGACAAAATAAATAATTTAGAACGCTGCACACAGGTACATGCATGCAGCTTGGGACAGTGAAACATTTTGGCAGCATCTCAATGAAGGTGCAGGTATATATTAAATTAGGCTAATGAAGTTGGTTCCCCCCATTGAGATAACCATGTTAATATATATGACCAATATCTAATTACCCACCAAATTATAAGAAAACGAGAATTATTTCAGACCCTTTAGAGTATGTTCAATAGATACTCTAAAATAAATAAAGGAATTATGATATTTTACAGAAAGATGACCCCTCTTTTTTGAATTAACACCCGACTCTATTGACTTCCCGATTATTTACTAACAGAAAGTTAACCCCTCCTTTCAGCGATATTATCGTTTCTTGTAATACTTCCAATCTTATAAAAACAACTTCATATGTGACCGGTGCAAGGTTATGGTAAAAGCGTTGAAACACCAATTCAAGGATTATGCATCAATTGATATTATTGGCTGGACATTCACTTATTCCACTTATCAAAATTGACCAAAAACTTTCAGCACTATTATGAAATCGAAACGTCAAAACATTTATACATTAAAAAATTTTGTTGAATTGAAAAATATTTACACACTCAGTTTATGATGCAAAAGATACAACTATTTTTTATTGTTTGTGATTATAAAATAGGTCTGAGTCAAATATTCTCTGTCATATAGTATTAAAACTAATAATAGACAATGACATCGCGCAAGCGCGATCCATCCCAACTACTCTTATGAGTAATTTTCCGTTATTTATTCATTATATCTATTATTTTCTTTTGTAAAAATAAGAGACCAAACAAACAAACCTGGAATCTTGAACCAAATTCAAGTAAATACAGTTAAAAATTAAATAGTTACATATGAACAGAAATTAGAAAAATTCATAACTGGTATCAAATTAATAAAATCCAAGGTGAATTACTAGTACAAGAATCGATCTCTCAAAATGATGGGGATATCCAAAGGATTTCCTTGTGTACGAGGATTCAAAGTTGAACGTTGATCGTCTCTAAGATCTGGTTTTAACGTCATAGATTCCACCGTATCAGAAGAAATCTTAATCCGGATTATTAAACTGATCATGATCACTGGATTATATAGATGCAATTAGGTTTAATTGCGCCTGGATAATCAGCCGCAGATAGATAAATGGAATTGATTTCCTAGTTAAGAAGATGGCATCCCCATGAAAATCATTTGTCACTTTCCGCGTTCTTTTTCCAACATCAATTCTCAGAACTTTAAAGAAAAAGCGTTGTGAACTTGTGATCACTCGATAAAAAGTTAAGAGTAACTCGCTGGCAGTTTTTCTCTTTCCTATCCAAAACGTTGGTCAGTAGTAGTTCTGGTTCATCATCATGATTTTCTCCAAAGAAATCCAAGTTAAAATATTGCGGGCATGATAAATATTGCAACCTCCTTCTCTCTACAAACTCAACATTCATAAATTTCTTCGTCTTAGTTGAGTAAAATTTCAAATCTCTACACCCCTTCATTTTTTCATCAATATAAAAGGAGAGGAGAAACAATTTTCTACTCTTACAGCTTTATTTCTTTACGTTTTCGAATAACACGGAACTCAGTTTTTCCACTCCAATCAAACATGAGGTCATGTCTAATTCTAATTTGTGGATCAGATACATCAATTGCTAACTCGGTTATATGAGACTCCCTCCAATGAGAGTCTAGATCTTGTCTAAAAATGGTGTGAAGTTGAGGATTTGCTGGATTTTATGGGCACAATGAATTCAGTGGGGAAAAGTCGATGTTGACGATTCGATCGGCGACTAAAGCAAGTCGGCGGTAATGAAGGAAAGGGGAAAATGGATTTTCCGAGTCAACTCAGCATCGGCTAGGGTTTAACATCACTAGACCGAGTTCAACTAGTCAAGTGGGCAGGAGATAATTAGGTAAATGAGCCTAATCTAGTTTGGCAATTATTGCAACCTAATCTAGTGGATCCGAGGGATGCACCGGACCGACTTCACGGACTGCTCGGCCGAGACAGCGGCCACCCGGGCGACCAAGGGTATCGGAACCCCCATGCCGCTAAGGCACTTGGTAGTCCAGACGTCAGCTTTCAGTTCGGGCTTCCGGGCGTTGTCTATCTCCCTCTGTTCCCGGTTCTTGGAGCGTTTGAATATGGGACCAGATGGAGTCACGTTGTGGCAGAGGTGGATCGGCTTGTAAGACGCCGATGAGCCGACAGAAAATGCAGCGGAGGAAGCAGTGGTGCTTTGAAGAGAGTAGGTGACGGCGTCCTGGCGCTGGGCATCGGACTGTGCGGTATTACTCGCCATAGAGTTGAAGATGAGAGAGAATATGAAGATTAGAAATTGGGAGAAGATTTTGAAATTTGAAAGCGATTGGTGAAAGTGATCGACGAAAGGCCCTATTTATAAGGGGCGAGAAAAAGAAGAAAAAACAATGATTAAATGGAGTGGGAAAGCGTGAAAACTGATAATGTCGACAATAAATTATCCTCGAAAACCACGCGCTCATCTCATCATTGTCGGACCGGGAAGGAATACAGAAAGCCAGTCCTTCCGCCCTCGGATCAGGAAGGTTCCAGCCTCGGCCGAAAGAACCGGCTTCCGGGGGGCTAGTGGTGATACCAGGCCCATGCCCAACTACCTAGTAGTAATATGGGCTTGGCCCGCTACGAGGAAAAGGTAGCTTGGCAGTATCCGGGTTCGTACAACTCGGATAGGGACAGATACACTAGAAGACACTCGAAGCATGGACCACACGGAGAGCATGGGTGTTGTATAAATAGTGCTCCTCAGCACTATCCCAAGTAAGTATCTTCTCACTATTTAAGTGATTACCCCTTTTCTCTCCCGAGATCCATCTTTCATCATCACGCCGGAGGGTCTACCCTCGGATACCTCCCAGGGCTCTGTCTTTCAGGGCTAGGTATTGGATCAGGGATCAGGGGACCATCCGGACCGACCAGGCGGGCAGCATCAAGTTGGCACGCCTAGTGGGACACGATCTTTGTTCACAAAAGCATTAAGATGACGTCTCGAGGTCGGCCGCCGCGAAGAGGTAGAGGAGGAAGAAGGCCTGAAGTGGCAGAGGAGGATCTCACTTTACGCCAGATGAGGGATCGAGCGCGTAAGGGGAAGGCCCCGGCGCATTCGGATCCAGACGCTTCTGAGGGAGAGTCAGAGCCGGAAGGAGAAAGGGAACCGGCAATGACGCAGGACGACCGTGACAGAAGGGAGTTCGCTGCCACTCAGGAAGAAGAGTACCGTCGTTGGTTGGCGGCAAAGCAAGGGTCGGGATCGGGAACAAAACCGACTGGGGAAGGACAGTCGAACCCCCCGGTGACTGAGGACCGGGTACCCCCGGTTCAGCCCGTGTCAGGATCTAACCCGACCCCGATGGGGCCTCCTGCGGGGTTACCTCCTTTGGCTGCTGAGGTTGTCAGCCGAGGACCCCCTGTCGTTCACGAGCAGGAAAATCTTCGGCCTCCGGTTGTGATAGATATGGAAAGGCAACCAGCCAGCATGGGGCCGGGATATGGTCAAGATGGGGGCCCTTTCGGATACGGAGCTCCAGGATACGGGATGTCTCAGCCCGGGTATCAGGGGTACCCCCCGGCACCCGGAGGGTATTATGCCCAACCCACTGGAGCCTCGGGGGGCTGGGCTCCCGGGATTCAAGGACCGGTGTGGATGCAGAACCAAGTACCGATGGCGGGATATGCCATGGCTCAACCGGTCCCGGTCGCAGGAACCTATGGTGCGTACCCGGTGGTTGTAGACCGGGCTCCGGCGGCTCTAAACTCGGTGGAGGAGAGGTTGGATCGGTTGATAGGAAGGAACGGAGGAAGGCCTACCTCCCCCTGGATAGGGTACATCAGCACTTTCCCCTGGCCGGTGGGAATGAGAGTCCCGGAGGGGGTGCCGACCTACAGTGTGGAGACGGATCCGGAGGAATTCGTCAGGACGTACCATAATGTCATGGGAACACGTGAAATCCGGGAGAAGCTTATGTGCAAGCTGGTGAGCTCGTACCTGAGGGGAAGTTGTTTGTCGTGGTTTGAAGCCCAACCCCCGGAAAGTTTTAGAAATTACTATGATTTTTCAAGGGCTTTGATGCACAGATATGAGACCACAAGAAAAAAGTACCTTCCTTTGGCCGAAGTGGCTCACAGTCGGCAGTCGGCAAAGGAGGAAGTCCGGGGTTTCCACAGGAGGTACATGGACGATTCCATGAAGGTGATTGATAGAGACGCTCAAGTGAAGGCTCTGATCGCAGGATTCATTGCAGGGTTGAGGGATGAGGTGTTATGGGCGAAGCTTATGGAGAATATCCCGACCACATTTCATCAGCTGGATCTTGAGGTGGAGATGTATTGTTCGCTTCTGGAAGGGAGCAAGAAGAGGAAGGAGGAGGGGTATTTCGAGGACAAGGGGATCGGAAAGGGCGACAAGGCTCGGGTCGCTGATCCTGTCATGAGGGATGCGGGCCCGGCCCCAGTAAGATCGAGGGTTGATCCCCCTCGAGCCGAAACGTTTACTCCTCTGACCAAAACCCGGTCGGAGATCATAACAATACACCAGAACCTTTTTCAAGACCCGGCCCCCATACCGGGGAATCAGACTCCAGCAAACGCGGCCAAATATTGTGCTTTCCACAAGTCTAATGGACATACAAAAGATGGTTGCCGAAGCCTGAGGGTGGAGATTGAGAAGTTGATCGAGAGAGGGCAGTTAAGAGACTGTGTGAGCCAGGAGAACCAGCGTCCGGTGGCCGGGCAGCAGGCCGGAGCGGGGAGGAAGAGGAATTGGAGGAACAGGCCGCAGAATGATAATCAGCGAGGGGCTCCTGCACCGGCTGCCCAGCCGGGAGCAGCGGCTCTGGTTATGGCCTCGGAACCGGTTAACCAGGTCCCTCCCCGGATGATAAATGTCATACATGGAGAAGTAGGTGATGGGCCTCAGTCCCATGCAGCGGCCAAAGCCCGGAGTCGGTATGTGCCAGCTGGTGAAGACAGAGAGAAGAGACTGCGCCCCACGGAGGTCATCACCTTTTCGGACGAGGATCCGGTCCCCAGTCTAACGCCCCATACGGATCCGATGGTGATCACAGCGGAGATAGAAGGATTTACGGTCAAGCGAGTGTTTATTGATGATGGAAGCAGTGTAGAAATCATGTTTGCTTCTTGCTTTGACCAGCTGGGGATAAGGCGCCACAACCTTCGCCCGAGGACCTCTCCCTTGTCAGGGTTCACAGGCCGGACGGAACATCCCTTGGGGGTTTTGTCCTTAAAAGTGACAGTGGTCGATGACCTTGACAGGAACAAGAAGACCTCGGTCCGGTGCAACTTTGCGGTCATAGACGCCCCGTCTCCTTATAACATCATCATCGGACGGCCGTGGATGGCTCAAGCCAGGGCCATTTGCTCGACATACCATTTGACCATGAAGTTCCCAACCAGTCAGGGGGTGGCGACAGTTCGAGGAAGTCAATCCACGGCTAGAAGTTGCATGCTCACAGCACTCCAGGAAGCCAGAGAGGCCCCGGTTGGGCAGTGCAGGGAGAAGTAGGTCCGGGTGACGTGGAAGATATGCAGGTCGGGAGCCGAGGCATGATCAAGGTCGGGAGAAAAATGCCGATTGATGTGAAGGAAGAGCTACGATCCCTGCTTTCGAAATATGAGGATGTGTTCGCATGGGAAGAGAAGGACTTCACAGGCGTACCCCCGGAGTTAGCTCTCCACAAGCTGAATGTATACCCAGAATTAAAGCCGATTCGACAAAAGAAGAGGGCCCTGGCAGGAGATAGGGCCGAGGTGGTAAGACAGGAGGTGTTGAAGTTGCTGGAGGCCGGGGTAGTGGAGGTAATCATATACCCGGAATGGCTAGCTAACCCGGTGCTAGTGAAAAAGCAAAATGGGTCCTGGAGAATGTGTATCGACTTCACCGACCTGAACAAGTGTTGCCCGAAAGACAGTTACTCTCTTCCCTCAGTCGACCGGTTGGTGGAAGCCATCACCGGGTATGAGGCCCTGGCCTTCTTCGATGCATACCGGGGTTATCATCAGATTCAAATGTCAGGAGAGGACAAGCCGAAGATAGCTTTCATCACAGAGTTCGGTACCTATTGCTACAGGCGGATGCCGTTCGGCTTGAAAAATGCAGGGGCGACGTACCAGCGGATGGCAGATTCGATATTTCGGAATCAATTGGGCCGAAGCATGGAACTATATGTTAACGACATGGTGGTGAAGAGCCGGAGCTACCCAATACACATTGTGGAAACATTGGAAAAAATGTTTGCAACTTTTCTCTGGGGATCAACCCCTGTCAAAGCAAACAAAAAATGGAGGAAATGGTCAAAATTGTGCTATCCTGTTAATCAGAATGGTCTTGGTTTCAGGTACATTCCTCACATAGTCCAAGCTTGCTCACTTAAACTCTGGTGGAAGTACCAGAATGCAACAGCCCTTTGGACACATTTCATACATTCTCTACCCAAATTCTCTAGAAATTCCCAAACCTGGAGGAGAATCTGCCAGGTGAACTATATAGGAGAGAATAACAGCCTTGTTATTCATGGTAAGGGGCTTTGCAACTTCTGGAAATCCAACTGGACTGGAAAGGGGCCCCTTGAAGACCATTTTCTACCAAGCCTCACCACTATCCCCACCACATGCTCAGTAGCTGATTTTATCAACAACAGAACTTCATTTTTACCTCAGTTACAGGGAGCTATTCCCAGTGACATTTTTGAGAGTCTCTCATCTTCAGCTATTTACCCTCACAGAGAAGACAGATTGGTGTGGAAACCCTCACTCAATGGCTCTTATTCATTTAAAAGTGCATATCAGATTTTTCAGAGCCACAGAACACCTTCTCCCTCCCTGGCAAGACTATGGAGCATTAAGGTACCAAAAAAGATCCTTTTCTTCTGTTGGAGGTTGTTTAACTGCTTGTTACCTTTTGATGAAGTGCTGATGCACTATGGTTTTACACTGGCATCTAAATGCCCTTTTTGTAGCAACTAAGATACAATAGACCATTTTTTCAACTCATGTGGTATGGCCTTGTCAATCTGGACCAATATGCTGGCAACTATAGGTGTAAGAGATATTCAGTTTGACACTATATGGGATAGACTATCCTATTATCTTACATATACAGGCCTATCATGTTTTCAAGCAAAACTGATAAGGATGTTATGCACTATAATAGTTTGGTGTCTCTGGAAAGCAAGAAATAGGTTCATCTTTGAAGAGATCAAACCTTGCACATCCCTTATTACTAAAGAGATCAAACACCTTTTGTATCTCTCCCTGGCTGCCCATACCATCAGCATTTCACAACAATTTGACCTTCAGTTAGCCTCACAGGCACAATTTCCTCATACTATAAAACCCTCCAGACCAATACCTAGACTAGTCTCATGGTCCAGACCTATTGCTGGCTTTAAATTGAATGTTGATGCTGCCTTTAGAGACCATTTTTGTGGCCTTGGTTTTGTGCTCAGGGACTCATAAGGGAATTTCATAGCAGCAGGTAATACTTTATCTGGCTCATCATCACTGGAAGCAGAAATTAAAGCAATCAAAGCTGGCTATCAATTTGGGGCTTTTTATGGTCACAGTTGCATCTGTATTGAATCAGATTTTTTGAATGGCATATCTATGGTGCTAAACCCCATTACTGCCCATTGGAAACTGTTCCAGCTTGTTGTTGATCAAAGTACCACTCATCCATACACTCAGACAAGGCAATCAACTTGCTGATGCACTCTCAAAGAAGGCTCTAGATCAGAAAACAACTTCAGTATTCAACTGGGACAATCTCCCTCCAGACATCAAAGTCATCTGCCTTTTGGATAAGGCAGGGCTTCCCTCCATAAGGATATGATTCAGAAGCTGCTACTCATCTACTTACAGGGCTGCTTATTTTACAAGTTTATTTCCTGTTCATAGTACTAATATGCCTAGACTGTAGCTTACTATGGTGCTGCCTTGAGTTTTGTTCTACAATTCTCTAATAAGCTTCATGGTAGTTTCATTTTTTAGGTCAACATAGCATAGGTTGTAACCTATTTTTGGAAGCACTGATGTGCTTTATAACTTGCTCATGTAATTTTGGCAGTTACCCATACTGCTCTCATTTTTGGCCATTTATGGCAAAGGTTTGGGAAGCCTAATAATATTTCCCCCACCATTGGTGGATTATTTTTTAAATATATATATATATATATAAATATATTTTATCAAAAAAATCAAATGAATTTCAGTTCAATTCAATTCAGTATTTTTCAATTAAACTCAATTCAGTTCCAAACATATTAAATAGTGTCATGTACTTAGTAGGTTCACCTCATCACTATAAATAAGCCCGAAATTAATGAAAATTTGAATGCACCGCCAAACTCTACCTTGATAGAAGAAGTTCTAACACCTACATGACAAATAATGAAATTTAAGAAGTAAGATATAGAATTACGAACAATTTGAATATGTTGTCAAGTAAAGGAAACCTATGTGATTTTTTAACCCATATTTTTGTGCATTTGTATAATTCTCTACCATTTAAGCTAGTAGGTTTAACAATATCAAAAAAATTAAACTTGACAAATCAAAAATTGTAGCACTTATGCTTCAATAACTTGCATTTGAACATTAAAAAGTACTGGTAAATTATAAAAAATAATACCAACGTCTATTGTGGCAGCTAGTAAGATAATATACACTTGAAATATATTATAATTATATGCCACCATTTTCTACTATTCAATATATACATAGTAAAAGATTAATATCAACTTTTTTTATAACTTAAAATAAGTGTTGAATCGAAAGTGTAATGTATGCAATGACACGGGGAGTATTCGATCCTCTTCTAACGGAATTGTACCTCAAATCAAAATTCATTAAATGAAGAATCCAAGTTTGCTTCTCGGTTGAGTGAAACCTATTCAAATTCATATGATTTTTCTCAAATCAAAATTCAATAAATGAAGAATCCAAATTTGCTTGTCGATTGAGAGTGAACCCTAAGCAAATTCATATGATTTTATGAATCATTAATCCCCGGTACATACCAGATTTCAACGTCACATGTTGGTCACGATCACAATAAAATTAAAAGTGAAAATTATCAAAATTAAACATAATAATAATGATAATAATAATAACCTTTCAAGAAAATGATCAACTCAGGCGATCTAGTCATTAAACATAATAATAAAAATAATAAAACCTTTAAAGAAAATGATCAAATCAGGCGATCTAGTCATTGCTGTTTTAGATATGCTGTCGTCCGTCCAAGTCATGAATGTCCCATAAGCATTTCCATCCTAGTAAAACATCAGGTCCAGTTAAACTTTAACCCTTTACCGAGCAAACCACTTTCTACTCCTTGTATTCGAACGAAAACATATGAGAGCAAGATGTGTTCTGTACACACCTATACAAATTTTTGTCAGTAATGTAATTTATTTGTGACAGGGAACTTTGATAAAATATGGATCTATTTGATTGCCCCAACTTTAATTAGGAGCCATTTCTGGCGGGGTGTTGTATATATATCGTGGTGTTCGCCTCACAGGTTGGAGTTATCATTCTAGCTAATATCTTCCACCCATCAAGTTTAGATGGCAAGAACTCGGCGTCGCCGCGTAGCCATCAAATTCCTAAATTGGTGGTCTCCGCCGCCGTGACTTTAAAATCAACCGCCAATTTACAGTCAAATCTCAATTCCTGCATCCACTTTTCTTATACCAATCTCGGAAATTTTTCTCTTCTCCAACATAACCTTACCCCTCAAATCAACCCTAAATTTGTCCGATCTCGCGCCGGGTTTGATCCAATCACATAATATTTTCGTAAGGTTGTAAGAAACCGACTGAACCCTTAATTTAATATTGGGAGATTGCACTCAATGTTAGCAAATCCTGCTTAAACCCTAGAATCTTATAATCATTCCAATGGATATCAAAATATACCTAATGTATACAACTCTCTGTGATCATGCCGATTCGGCTTTGATTTTCATTGTGGTATATATAAGGACTCTATGTAATCATTAACCAATATAAGGTATGTTGCATATAAATAAGTTAATGAAATAACTTCTTTACGAAAATAATATGTGTTTGCAAAATATGGATGCAATATTTATGTTAAGGATATATTTATTAATTTTGACATATATTTTTTCTAATTTTAGAGATAGAATTTGACATAAACCCTAAACATTTTCCCTTAATTGAACATATGAGTTTTAAGAAAACGATTTAAAATAGAAATATATGTATGTATATATGGTAAATAAAATATTAAAAGACAAACAGAACTAATTAAACGCATGGCATGCATTTTAAGAAAACAAATTTTCAAATATATATATATATATATATATATATAAAAGGTAAGTTAAATATTCTATGCAAAAGGAATTAATTTAATGTGTGATTTTTTACTTTTTATACTAAGCTTATATATGGTAATGAAAAAGGGATTAATTAAACGTGGGTTACTGTTCGCGTCATACTAAGCACATATATATGTAATTATCATAGGCGGCGGACGATATAATTAAACGCATTCTAACTTGTCGTTCGATGTTTTGTTTCGAAATTCCGGCGGCGGTGTTTTTATTTTTATTTTATTTGTGCCGTCACTTTCTACTTTTTAATATATACCTAGTAAAAAATGAAGTGTTATTTGTTAAAAAAAAAGGAAAATGAGAGTTAGAAAAAGAAAAAGAATGGAAAATTAAATAAAAATGAAGGACTCAAAATTAAAGCAGACAGTGGCTTTGTCTCTGTTAGATTTCTGGGCCCATTAACCATGTGTCATTGTTTGATAAGCCCCACATCTCCACATAAAAGAATTTCCACATAAACAAATTTCCGCGAATCGATCTTTATCGTTCTAATTACTTAAAGACCGAATAATTAAACTAAGACTGCGTTTGATAACCACGTTCATCGCTTAACTTATTGGGATAAGCGCTGATTTTCCTTCCGCTTATTTGATAAAGAAATTTGGCGTGTCTGAACCAAATAAATGGCACTGAATCACACGTACAATTAGGACGGCTTCATTAAGTGATTTGCATATTACTGATTGACTGAATCTGAAAATGTTACGTGTTATTTAAAATTTCGATAATTCTCATTAAAATATAATATATGATATTAGTCTTGTAATAGACCGCCAAATTCTGAAACGAGTCTTTTCCCCTTTCCCCCAAATTCTCCAGAGCTCTGCCTTTCTGCCCGTGAAATCCTTTTCTTCTGCTTTTTCCCAACGATATATCCCCATTCTTTCGAATTGATGTTGAGATGGAGTCCTTACAGAGGTACTTCTATTAGAAGATGAGGCAGAATCAGAACATTGGCGCTTCAACTTGGCGTTTTCCGATTGTTTCAACTCGTCTTCCGGTCGGCGTTCAACTCGTATTCCGATCGGCTTCGGCTCCTGGTAACTTCTCGTGTCTGATTTGCTGTGGTTTCGATTGTTGTGATGATTTGTATTCCGATTTATACTCTGATTGCTCTGATAATGTTAGGATCTGCTGTTTCGCTGTTGATCTGTTCTGTGATGTCTATGTATGCTCTGATTGCTGTGATTTCGATTGCTGTGTTATTTTTATGCTCTGATTGTTGTGATTATGTTAGGATCTGCTGTTTTAACTGTTGATTTGTTGTTGTGATCTTTATGTGTGTTATTGGTTGCTTATATATGTATGTGCAGTTGTTTGATGCAAAATGTATGTGTTGTGTGGTTTCTGATTATGCAGTTGCCGTGAGGCATCTATATGTGTTGTGTTGGGGTGCTTATATATGTGTGTGCAGTTATTTTATGTGTTGTGTTGTTTGATGCAAATATTGTGTTGTTGATGCAGTTGTTCGGTGTTTAGCTAGCTTGCTTTTTTGTGGATTCTGTCTTGTTATGAAATTTTATGTGTTTATCTTGAAAACTAGACTGTTTAATGTGGTTTCTGTCTGCATATGAAATTTTGTGTGTTTAAGTTGAAAACTAGGCTTCTTGATTTGTGTTGAAACTTGATTATTTATTGTGAAAACTGTGGTGTTTGTAAAACTTGATTTTTTAATGTGAAAACTGTGATTGTGAAAACTTGGTTATTAAGGCTGAAAACTACAGTGACTGTAGAAACTATATTTTTAGGCTGAAAATTGTGGTGGTTGTAAAACTTGATTGTTTAGATTGAAAACTGTTTTTATTGTGAAAACTTGACTGTTTAGGTTGAAAATTTTGGTGTTTGCGAAACTTGATTATTTATCGTGAACACTGTGAAGGTTGTGAAAATTTAATTATTTAGGCTGAAAACTAGAGTGATTGTAGAAATTTGATTTTTTAGGCTGAAAACTGTGGTTTTTGTGAAACTTGATTGTTTAAGTTGAAAATTGTGATGATTGTGAAAAAACCGAATTTTTAGGCTGAATACTTTGGTGAAACTTGACTATACTTAACACAACATTATTTAACATAAACACCCTAGTTTTTATGTACCTAAAATCTGATATTTATAATATGGAAACTTGTCTTTCTAACCTGAATTCTTTTGTGTTTACAAATGTTTAAAATCCAGAAATTATATTTGTTGATTTGATTACATATTCTTTGCGTGAACAGTGCCGTGAATAGTGCGAGTGAACAGTGCCATGAATAGTGCGAGTGAACAGTGCCATGAATAGTGCGAGTGAACAGTGTCGTGAATAGTATTTTTCCCAAATTTTGCAAATAAGGACTTTATTCCTTTCATATTGTAATATAGTCCTTGGTCTATTTTATAGATATAATATAAACGGTCACTCCAGAAACCAACTCATCTTAATATATGTGTCAAAAATCATAATCATAATTATTTAATATTTCTTGTGTATTAATTATTTAATTAACAAATAATTTAGTAATTGATTTTTAAATAATATTCAATAACCGTGTACTCATTATAAAATTATAAAATTATATTATATTATATTAGATATAGATATAATATATATTTAAATTATTGTAATATCATACACACAAATTTTAAATTCGAGTAATTTAATGTTGAAATGCATATTTTTATAATATTTTAAATATTAAATAAATAAAATATTTATAAATATTATATTTTTAATCTTGATCATATATTCACCTTAAAATAATTGACTTTTTCTTGTTAATTTATATTAAATAATACTGTTTCAAAAATTATTTTCTAATGTTCAAACAATCAATTAGGATTTATTCTTCTAATCAACATATTTAGTGTTCAACACTTATCTAAGTTTTATCAAACAATTGCACGTATTAATATTAAGCACTTATCATTTTCAGATTTCAGACTTCAGAGTTCGGATTTCAGTTTTATCCTACCGAACCTAAATGATAGATTCTAATTATGTTTGACTCAAACATTTCAAATTCAATTATCAAAAGTCAAGTCTACTGTTTCAAAATGTAAGAGAATATTATTTCTCTTACAATAGCATCGGTAAATTCTAATCAAATTCTAGAATAGCATAGGTAACAAATATCACATGATTTGGAAACGGCATACTTCATTCTAAGTTAATTTGATCATCTAATTACCTTTGTACGTACATGAACACGTCGACTTTGTCAAGAAACATGGTAAAAAATAAAATAAAAAAATGAAAAAATGTATTTTCAATAGGAGAATTTTCATATAAAATTTCTTTTAAGGCAAACCGAAAAATTAACCAGAACTAGTGAACACGAAACGATAGTATACAAAATAAAAAAGTAGAAATCAAATACAGTTGAAACCAATAAAGTAATCTGAAAGAATCCAGCCATGGCCAGCAACTACTTAATTAGAAGCATCATCCACCACCACCACCACCTCCTCCCCCACCACCACCGCCGCCGAAACCGCCATGGGTATCTATTCCTCCGCTGTTGAATGATCTGCTTCCACCATTCCTCCGGTTTGCCGTAGTGCGACCGTTTTCAACATCGAGAGGCTTCTTCTCATTCGCTCCACAAAACCTGCTACAGATGCAGATCAAGGTTGCTAATGCTCCAAATGCAAATATCATGATCGCAAAAATAGTAATTATCTCACTATCCATATTTACGTATATATGTGTATCTTAAAACTTGACAAATATTATCTCATCATCAAGAATTGAAATTTCTTAGTGCATCCACCTCTTTATATACTATCATTGCGATGTCAACTTGATATGAGGAATTCAGTTTTCTGCGTTTTCTGCTCCGCCAATGTTATGACAGGAAAATGCGAAGCAAATTCGACGGAAGACTTTTTATATATATTCACTAGTTTATGGATGATTGTAGACTTGACTTCATATTTATATACGTAGACCATGTTCTGAAACATGGCTAGTCTCATATATGATGCAAGTTTCTTTGAGTTTTTTTCTACTAAACGTACGTACTCAAAAAGGGTGAAGCCATTCTCACACTACCTGTTCTCCTGAGCTCATCATTTCTTTATTAAATAAATTGAATTAAACTAAATTCTAATATATTGAACTACACGGAATTGAACTGAAAAATATATAAATTTATTAAACTGAGCTAAAATAAATTAAATTATTTTAAATATCACTCTATGTAGTAGTAGAGATATAATAAATTAGGGAAAAATATAATTTGTTGAACTGAATATAAATAAATTAAAATATATCTAATTGAAAAACAATTTAATATATTAAACTGCAGAGCCGACCCAACAAGGAAGCAAGTCACTTCCTTACTTGAATACTCCAAATTTGGCTCCAAATTTATGTTGATTGTATATACAAATTTTAAAATAAAAACAGAATAAATAAGAATAACGTGCTCCCTTACCCACTGTATCAGCAAAGTTGAAGTTGATTAAAATTATATTTTCGTTTAACGATGTCCAAGATAAATTGAGTGGAGTATATTTTTATTAAATCTATGTTATAAATATACATACTTCCTATTTGCAGGTTTTTTTTTACTTATGCAGTCTGTATTTTAAAAGGAACTATTAGTTTATTAACTTCAAATTGCAGCCACTGGCAAAGGAGTGTATTTGTCTTTCTCGAAAATAATAAAACCTGCAAATAGCATTTTTTTTTGCTTTTTTTTTTTAAACTTATGCATTCTGTATACTGGGATCTCTCTTTGTTAATTCGCTTAAATTCTCGAAAAAGTTACGATCGACACTGCTGAACTGAATTAAAAAAAATCAAAAAATATTTAACCAAATTAATTTACATCCTTAAATATCAATTCGATTGATCAGTAGAATACAATCGGGATGTTAAAGTTGTCCCTATGTGCTCAGATCAATCAAGTCCACCTATACAATCAAGTCCACCTACATCATACGATCAGATCCTCAATCAAAAGACGAGTTTGTCGGGATTAGCTATAAACACCAGAAATAAACACCAAAACAAGGGATCAAGCACTTGGGGAAACCAGGACTCCATTTCTCTGATGAGGAATGTGAGAAACTAGAAGCCCCGCTCAAATTCATCCTGGTTGGGAGTTTTACCAGATCAAGGCCTCAACTTGAGCGATTGAGACACGATTTTCATATTGCAGGTTTTAAGGGCCAGTTTGGCATCTATCTTGTTGACAACAAAACTGTTTTTATTCGTTTTCAGATGCCGAGGATTATTATCACTGCTGGATGAAGAAAGTCTGGGACTTTGGATTCTACTCAGTTAGAATCAGAAAGTGGAGCCCAGATTTCAACCCGAACTCACCTGTGGTTCTAGTGTGGGTATGCTTCTATGGTCTCCCTCACCAGTTTTTTGAAGAGTCAGTTATGCTGTCTCTAGGAAATCTTTTAGGTCATTCTATGAAAGTAGATCAGACTACATTGAACAGAACTAGACCGCATGTGGCAACAGTGTGTGTGGAACGAGATGTGTCTAAAACCTTGAGAGAAAGAGTCTGGCTAAGCTATAGGAACTTAGGTTTTTGGCAGTATATTGAGTATGAAGGTGTCCCAAATTACTGTTTAAAATGTTCAAAATAAGGGCACATTGAATATGGTTGCTCTTATGATCAAAAAAGTAGTAACTTTTGGAGGCCCTCACTTTATGAACAAAAACCAGTTATCACTGTCTCAAATAATAAAGAAAGTGGAGTACTAGGACCTGTTATTACTAACAAAGTGGCTGGCAATGTCTCCTTGGTTAAGACAGGCAATTTTGCAGGCAATCAACAGGTATGGCAAAAGAAAGGTTCATTGGAGATGCAACAGAAAGATCAAGGGTCAGCTCCTCAAAATGGGGTGGGCACAAAAGACATGGGAGACAATCCAGCAATAAGGAATAACAAGATTCAAACACACAATTCCTTTGCAGCTTTAACAAATGGTTCCCAGGAGGATGTTGATCATGTTATGGACGAAACAAGTGAAGACACATTGGAGCAGGGACCAAAAGAGAGACCTTTAAGTACTAATGTTAATATTCAAGTTGTGACAAATACTACTGGAGTTAGAGATGAGGATCAGAAAGATGTACGAGAAGACCAACAAAACAACAATCAATGTGAGAAGGAAATGGGACTATTGGATCATAATCCCACAGGTATGGCTCTATCCCCTAAGAGGGCAGTATGTGCACCTAGTAGTCCCACTGGTAACTGGTCTACTGCGAGACTTGATAAAAATGACGACTTTATCATTGAGCCACTTAGTCAGTTTCATAGTAGGTTCAACAAATTGCTATATGGTAAAGAAGTGTCTGGTTCTGAGTTCGGGGTAAATGATACAATCGAAAGGAAATACAATAAAAAAGGATAATTCACAGGTTCCTAAAACTGTGTATACCATATCCAAAATTGTCTCTGCTGCTATTGTTTAATGATGTTGAGTCTATCTGTATGTGTATGGAATGCTAGGGGGATAAAAAGTAAAAGGGCACAAAGGAGGGTCAGGCATGTAAAAAAGAAAAATAAAATTAGTCCTTTTGTTATCATAGAGCCAATGTTGAAGTCTGATAAACTTAGATCTGTTGCATATCAGTTGGGATTCAATAATTTTTTATCTGATCCAAGAGATAAAATATGGGTGTTTTGGGAGGATAGCTTTTCTGTGAGTGTCCAACATGTTCATGATCAGTTTCTTATGGTAGAACTTAAGCATCAATCTTTAATTTTTACTTGGTCTGCTGCATTTGTCTACGGTAGAAATAATAGGTTGGATATGGAACCTCTCTGGCAAGAATTAAGTGTATTAACCAATAATTCACTTATGATTGCAGGAGACTTTAATGTAGTTAGACAAGCTAGTGAATACCTTGGTCAATGTTCACCCAGTCATACTAGCACGAGTGATTTCAATAACTTCATTGATGATAATGACCTGACTGAATTACCTACCATTGGGTAATCAATTTACATGGTATGGTGTTCGACGTCGGGGTAATATGTGGCAATGTTTAGACATAGTCTTAGTTAATAATGCATTTCTTAGTAATTTCCTCATAGTAGAGTTAGGGTTAAGTCTAGGCCTCCATCAGATCATGCACCTTTGTTAATTACATTAGAAAAGAGTGGTCAGCATACAGGTCCTAAGCCATTCAAATTTCAGAATTGTTGGATTTCTCATGAAGGTTTTATGAAAGTTGTTACTGACAATTGGAACTTGCATTTTGATACTTATGGGATGCTGAGCTCTTAAACAATGGAACAAGGACCATTTTGGGAATGTACATGACAGAGTTGCTGCTGCTGAGCAATTGGTTGAAAATCAGGAAATTGAGTTCCAAAATGATAGCTCAACCTCAAATAGAGCTGAATTGAATAGATTGCAAGCTGAGCTTACACTGGCTCAAGCTAGACAGGAAACCTTTCGGAGACAGAAGTCAAGGGTAAAATGGTTGAAAAGGGAGATTCAAACTCCAGATTCTTTCATGCTTCGCTTAAATCGAAGCATGCAAGTCAGCAACTCTTGGCCATTAGGAACTCTGACAATGTCATACTTACCGATCCCAATCGAATTGGGGATGAAGCAGCTAGATTTTTCTCAGGCTTACTATCTGAGGATGATCAAGACTGCAACAACAGTGATACTGATATGATTCTTGAGAATATTCCTGTTATGATATCTGACGAGATTAATATTGGTTTGATTAAGTGTACAGATTTGCAGGAGCTGAAGAAGTTGGTCTTCTCTATGGATGGTGATTCTGCACCTGGTCCAGATGGCTACTCTGGTACTTTCTATACAACTTGTTGGGAAATAATATGTGCTAATCTTTTGAATGCAGTTAATGAATTCCTAGCAGGAATACCAATTCCCGGAGCCATTGCCTCATCATATATAACATTGATACCCAAAAAACCTGTGGTACGTAAACCATTTCTCAGATTTTAGACCAATTAGTCTCTCAAATTTTCTTAATAAGATATTCACAAAATTCTATACTGAGAGACTAAAGCCCATAATGCCTAGTATATCTCCCCTGAACAGTCAGCTTGTTTAGGGAAGAGAATTGGCTGAAAATGTACTTTTAATGTAACAAATTACTGGTTTTCTGAATAACAAATCTAGAGGTAGTAACATTCTGTTTAAACTTGACATGGTCAAAACTTTTGATAAAGTGTCATGGTCTTTTATGAGGAGTTTTTTAAGTAAACTGAGATTTCACAATAGGTTTGTTAATATTGTTATGGGCAATATTGCTGCAACAAAGTGCTATGTGCTTGTAAATGGCAAACCGAATGGTTTCTTTGGAACCTCTAGGGGGGTATAAAACAAGGGGACCCCCTCTCTCCTTTTTTTTTACACTTCTTATCGGGGTTTTTTCAAGAAATATTAGTAAGCTATTCTGTGATGCAAGGATAGGGTACTTTAAATTGCCACATTCAGTTAGAAAAATAACACACTTTAATTTTGCTGATGACACTGTTGTTTTCCTAAAAGCTGCAAGGACAGGTCTTAACAATCTGAAAGACTTTCTGATAACATATGAAAGGAGTATTTTAACAGTTATAAATCCTACAAAAGGGGTAGTAAATAAGATGCATGTTTTATTTTCTAAATTTTGTGGGGTTCAACTGAATTTGGAAAAAGAAGAATCTAGAGATTATGGGCAATAATGAGTTATCCACCATTGGAGAATGGACTAGGGGTCAAAGATCTGCATATTACTATAAAGGCATTCTCTTTAAAATTGTGGTGGAAATTGCAACTAAATGATAATTTGTGGTCTGAATTTATGTGGTCTATGCCTAATTACTTAAAAAGATCTAGACTTTGGCGCAGAATTAAAGAGATTGATGATATTGATGCTCATAACACATGTATACAGGTTGGAAAAGGGAGATAGTTCCTTCTGGAACTCTCAGTGGCTATTTGATCTAGCCTTGATTGACTTATGGGATGATAATCTGGACCTTCCAAGTCCAGATTTGACAGTAAGTGAATTTTGTGCTCATCCGGTACACTATTTCAATATTATGAAGCATGGTTTTAATAGTGAATATCATCATATGCTAGCAACTGAGTTTCCCTTGTTTGAGGATTATGAGGACACTTTGATTTGGAAAACTGACCCTAAAGGCAACTTCTATGTGTCTTCTGCTTATGAGATCTTATAAGGCCTAAAAAGATCCCAGTTCATTCTTATAAATACATGTGGTCAAAGGTTGTACCAAAAAAGATGACATTGTTCTGTTGGAAGCTTGTGAATAGACTAATCCCCACTGCAGATGTTCTTGAGGAGTTGAATATTCACCAACCTTCAATTTGGTGTTTATGCTTTTCCCACTCTAATGAATTGCATCACTGTTTCAATAGTTGCACATTCATTCAAAATGTGTGGGGAGATGTTAGTAGAAGCTATGATTTGGTAGATCTGAGTTGTGAATCCTTATGTGATAAATTATATTACTACTGGAATTTTATGGATGACTCATCTTTTAATATGAATATATCCAGAATACTCCCAGTGGTAATTATTTGGTATATTTGGTGTGCAAGGACAAGTTATATTTATGATAATGTTTCTCCTAACAAAATTGTTTTGATCAGACAAATAAAGGACATGATGCAGTCTATATTCACAACTCATGCTAAGTTCTAGGTTAAGTATAAGGCCCTGCACGTGCAATCAACTGAAAGAGTGCTCCATCAAGACAAATCGTACTGGTACATTGGACATTACCTGCACAAGGTTTTTTTAAAACTAAATATGGATGGTTTTTTCCAGGCCAATGGAAAAGCATGTGCATGAATTGCTATAAGAGATAGTAGTGGAAGTATTCTATTGGCAAGAGCTCAAATGGTGGAAGCAGCTAGCAGTTTGGAAGCAGAAGCATTGGCCTTATCACTAGGACTTTAAGCAGCTTATCATGAAGGTTATGAGAACTTAGAAGTGGAAATGGTCTAGAAGCAGATCAAGCCTCCATGGAAACTGATGAATTACATAAGGAACATTTGGTCTCTATCAGGTGAACTCAATATCCATTTCTATCAGGTGAACTCTATTGTGGTTTCTATTGTTTTATAATATGAAATTTCAGATCAGGCCACACTTGAAACTAGAATATCTCCGCTGATATATATATATATATATATATAAGAAAAAAAAATTGTTCAACGAGTTGTTGACTTCTAAAGGTATGCACAATTGTACTGTTTTACAATTTCTCTACTGTCTACTATCTAATGTCTATGTTGATGCAAATATTAAAATAAGTAGAACTGAATCAGAATCAAATGAAATAAGTGGTTACTTGTGCTAATAGAGCCCTTTGTTCAATCTGCATTTGATGGCTATAATAATTATGTCTTTGCATCAAACGAACTCGGGGAAAACACATACAATGGTATCTTCCACTCTCTTACTAAAATGAGCATGTATATATCTGTACCTTTATTTTGCAGAAGAAGTTCTAGCTATGGTTTGTGCTTTAGTATATGATCCTTGACATGTTTAGTTGTTACTGCTTTCCGTTTTTTTGTTTGAGAACTTTGGAAGCAAATGACCTCTTGCTTTCTTAACAGGATGAGAAGGTTACATATATGTTGGGGCATTTTCGAAGGGATTTTGAAGAAGGTTATGAAAATTTGGGTGAGTATAGGTCAAGTTAAACCTCCTATACATCAGACTGTAAGGGTAAACTTCTTCAACCTTTAATCATGATAATGTGGAGCTTGGTTATGTTATTTGGGGCAGCATGGGGTGGTTACAGTATTAGGTTGGCTGCTACTCTTGCTTAAAGTACATGTTACTGAAATTATATGAACACAAAGCATTCCTTTTTTTTGCCAACACATAGATGATATGTATACCTTGTACTGAATTTAGTACTAACCTTCTCTATCATTTAACATTTACAACTTTGCAAGCAAGCTACGCTGCTCTAAAACGGCAACAAACCCAATCGGTTGGTGAAGTTTCGGCTAACAGGAATGCCTCCGCAAGATCAGGAAAGCAAACAGTTCATAGTCAAGTGTTTTTTACTCTATTTCAAAACTCAGTGCAGGATTCATGTACATTTGGCGTTACTAAATTTGAATGTAAATTGCAGCTTTACTTACGACTTCAAAAATTATTTAATCATATTATTTGTTCATGTGTTAAAGACTTAAATATGAGGAGTGAGGCTTTGAGAGTAATGAAAGACTTAGAACAAATATTCAACATAGCTTTGATACTGTTTTGAATTTTGTTTCTCTCATTCCATTCCTTAAGGATATTAAAACCACCATCTATTTATTTCGTTTTCACATCTATACAACATGAATACTTTATAATTACTGAGTCAATACTTTAACCATGTGATGTTATTTATACTTAATTGTACTACATGTTAATAAAAATAATTAAATATCAAACAGACATCTTGCGGAATGGGTATTTAACTTTAACTACGGCAAAATCCAAAAATTGAAGGTACGGGTACGGCTAAAATATATTAATAATATATATTATAAATAATATGTAAATTCTGAAAATATAAATATGAAATTAATGTATCAATTTAAACCATTTCAGGAGTTTCAAGAAACATAAATATAGCAATTCAAACTAATTTTGGTATATGTAGAAGGCGATAGAAGTTGGGAGAACTAGAACTTTTCTGCAGTTTTACGACTATAATATGAGACCAGAGTGTGTTTTGCAAAAACTTTCCCAACCAAACACACCCGAGTATCTGTAGAATTTGGTTTTGGTTTGGAGTAGGGTTTACCTAGCCTAGGCTTATATATATATATATACATATATATATGTATATATATAATTTGAAAGGTAAATTTCATTACTTAGAGAATTTAAAATTTAAATAAAATTTCTTGAATTTTTGCATTAGAACATATTTTTCTAAATCTTCCTAAAGGGAACTAGAAGAGTTATTGCTCCAATCAATAAATAAATTAATAAAAATGATAAAAAAGGCAAAAATATATTAATTCCGCTTGGTGTCGCCGCCGTAGGATTTCTGTGAATACAAGAAACGACATAAAAGTTTGCGTTTTGTAGCTGCGTTTGCAAACAAACGCCACCGGACTTACCATGTAACATTACTATTACTCTAGCAATCGGTTACGGAATAAAAGGCGCCGTAATTATATTGTTGACGCCCATTTGAATTTGCAACCAAGTTAATCGGTTTACAAATTTCCAAACATAATTGCTTTTGGTATATTTTTTTATTTTATTTTAGGAATAATTAATACATGCCACCGTACTTTATTACTTTGTAATTGTCTTCTTTCTTTCTATAAACAAGAAATTTTGAAATAAATCAAAGATTATACGCTTTTAATTTAAGTAATCTAATCTAATTAAACAAATTAACCCTAACTTTGCTTAAATATTACTATATATGATGTTACTTAAATTTTGACTAAAACCTCCACATAATCACCGCAAGTTTACTCTATTCCGGCGCCTACTATTTTTATATATTCCTTTTTATTTCTTTAAATTTGCTACCTTATTCGTATATTCATTTTTGGTTTCTTTAATATTGAAAATATGTTTAGTATGGAGTACAATATAATATGATTATGGTATCAATATATTATATTTTACGGTCAAATATTTTTTTATATAAACTGTAGACCTCTTTTTTGGTGTTATAGAAACCCTAGAACTCGACATTCCATCAAGAACTATATTTTTCACCCGGTTCGCCGTCCGAGTACTACGGAAAATTTTGGTTGGCTTAAAGGTAAGAATTGTCTTTGAGGTATCAAGATCATCGAATCCTAGGTTTTGTTGTTTAAATTTTTCATTGAAGTCTCTCCCTTAAGATTGTTGTTGGAATTCCGAATTTTAGTTTTATGAATTTAAAACTCAGTTTTATGAATGCGCAGAATGCTGGTGCTGAGAACAACTCTGACGAAAGGTTGAAGAAGGCAATAAATGGGGGTGAGATGGTTAATATAAATCTTGATTGGAGAGAGGTTGTTCCCCACCCAGATGATTAGAGAGGCAAATAAGTATTTTATGCTTTTGTCACCGAGCGTTATTTAGTTCTAAGTCGTGGTAAGATGATTCTCATGGTTCTTTTCACTGTTTTTCAGGTATCCTTCCAAACGGAAACTTCGAGACGGGACCAAAGGCGTCGCAGATGAAAGGCACGAGGGTGATAGACCCGCACGCGATCCCGAACTGGGAGATCTCGGGATTCGTGGAGTACATAAAGTACGGCCAAAAGCAAGGCGACATGATGCTGGTGGTACCGAAAGGTGACTACGCGGCGCGGCTGGGGGACGAGGCGTCGATCAGGACCACGGTGGCGCTGCACAGCGGCAGGTTCTACACGGTGTCGTTCTCCGCTGCCAGGACGTGCGCGCAGGAGGAGATGCTGAACGCGTCGGTGACGCCCAACAGCGAGCCGAGGCACTCCGGGATGCTGCCGATGCAGACCATGTATAGCAGCGACGGCTGGGATTCGTACTCGTGGGGGTTCCTGGCGGAGTCGGATCAGGTTGTGATCTCGATTCATAATCCGGGGAGGGAGAAAGACCCGGCTTGTGGTCCGTTGATCGACTCCATTGCTCTCAAGGCTCTCAGAAAACCGATCAAAACCAGAGGTACTTACGCACGGATCTTTTCTTCCAAGGTTATTCTTAGTGACATGCACATTTGGTCAACTTAGTTTAGTTAAAATCGAATTTAAGTTAATTTAATATGTAGTGTGACTCCTTTATCTATATTTTCACTATTCTTAATTTTATAATTTATTTTGCATATACAATAAAAATATTGGTAGTTGAAATTGTCTATCTTAGATGATTTTTGAAAATAAAATCATACGCTTTAGATCGAACAAATGGTGTAGAAAATCAACTATGATAAAAAGTATATTGTTCATAGCTATTCTTGAGCTAATTTTTAAATTAATTAGTTTGGTTTAATTCAATAATGTTCATATAATTTGATAAATTAGCATAATTTAGTTATGATAATGATGATCCGGGAATGAGGCAGTCTCAGATTTCTCATCTGTCGCAGGTGTCTGCTCCTCAAATCGATAATTGAGATTGATTCATTGTGTGAAATTAGGGTTCTTAATCTGTATAATTGTGCAGGCGGGCTTGAAGGGTTAAATGGCTGCAATGGCTCCTCCGATCGGTGATTGGGATTGATTTCTTGTGTGAAATTAGGGTCCTCAATTTGCTGGAGATGCTTCTTACCTGGTTGTTGTCATTGTGGAGTTTCTTCGCAGCTACTCTATCTCTATGTCTCTATCAATAAAACTTCTTTGGTGATGTAAACTATTTCTTCATGTTCATATCTTTCTTATGTCACATATTGGCCTTTTTGTTTATGCTTTTTTTTAATGTAGATTTTTAATTGTTTATGCTTTTCGTTGAAATCGATTGAGGAAATTTTCATCAACTTGATTTCTGATGTCAGACCCCATAGTCATATATGATTTGTTTGGATTATTGTTTGTTAAATCTAGATGGTTTAAAGTTTAAAGTCTCTTAGAAATTAATTAATGTGAGGTTTTTTGCTTGAGTTTGCCAAATCTTTACAATCTAACATTATGAAATATGTCATTAGCAATGCTGTGATTCTCAGATTGCTTTGGTTGGTAACTTTGTTGAAGTAGAAACTTATAATAGGTCTTTTTTTTACTATATGCTTAATTAACAAACTGACATAACCTGAATTGTGAAATTAAAATTCTAACAGGTTACATGAACTCTATAGTTTTAGTAAATGATTATAACTGGTTTTGTGTCTGTGTTGGCTTGATTTTAGTGTTTTATACATTAGGGTTCAAAAGGTTTCTGAACTGAGCTGTGTCCAACAACCATTTGCAAAAGGTTTCTGAACTGGAGTCAGAAATAGATGCATACAAATCCAAAGCATCAATCTTAGAAGTTGTTCTTTAAGAGTCGAGTGAAAAGAAAAAGGAACTGAGTGAATGCTTGGCTATAATGACAGAAGAGACGAAGGGATTGGAAGATGCATCTAGAAGCTTAGCTGGAAAGCTAGCTGAATCAGAAGAGACTTGAAATGCAGAGTTAGACTGCTGGACTAAAGGAGTTTGAATTCATAGAGAAGCTCAATTCTATCGAGGATCAGGGCAAGTTATTGGACAATGCAACAGCTAGGACCATGGAGCTTGAAGAAGTCTTTGCCAGCAACAAATTGACGTTCCTTGAAGATCAAGTGAAGAGGTATGAAGAACAGTTGGCTGACTCAGCTAAGAAGTGTGTTGCATTCAAGGAGGAGTTGGAGCAGGTTTCCCTCCAGTTAACTTCAGCTCAAAATGGTAACGAGGATCTTTTAAGAAAAGTTTCTGAGTTGGAGAGTAAATGTGGTCAGTATATTTCTGAGAATGAGATTTAAGCTGAGCAAATGCTGAACTTTAAGGCCAGAGTCAGTGAAGTAGAAGAATAGGTGGAGTCATCGAAAACCGAAAAGGCTGATAGATCTTTTCTCCATATTCAAAGGCTGATGCACAATCAGATCATATACATCTTCTTCTTCATCTTCTATTCTTCTTCAACTTGATAAGACAACAAAAATATTATATTGTGGCAAAATGCTTCTCTAGCCCCTTTTCACCGCATTTTTTAAAACTCCTTCATACATTTGCAGGCTGTATTTGTGAAATAGTGAGCATGCGTTTCGTAGATGGAGTTGAACATCGAGTTGGACTGATGGGAATCGACTTTCCTACAGCACAACTTCTGCTTGCAGCCTGAGGGAAATGGTACAACGATGTTTGAGTGTATTGTGGCAGGTTCGATCCCAGTCTTTTTATGGGAGAGGGGCTTCGACGGACAAGACGACTGGCATCTGCCAACTCGGAGCAATGGAACCTCTGTTTTCGTTGATCATCTAGACTAAAATAATGAGTACACTACTAATAAATATATTAGTAGTGAATACTCTGTTTACATTAATAAATATATTTTGTTATATTCTTTAATTTCATTTTGTTATGATTGTTTTAATCGTACATAGAATTTTAAAGAAGTGGAGCTGGCTCTTACTCGTGCTCATCAGATTTATGATAAAAAGTGGCCTGAGTTGACAAATTTCTTGCCTGGAAGGTATGATTTTTTCCATTTATGGTAACAAGTTGGCTGAGTTAAAAGATTTTTTCCCATTTTTCCAATATAATACGCGTGATATTTCATGACAGTCTTCCATCAATTATTTTGATAGCCAACCACACTATCAATTATATATATACTAGAGGTCGTAAATGGAATGTGAGTATTTAATGATGATGTATTATTAATTACAATATAAACTAAAGAGTAACAAAAATTGAAATATTAATATTCTGTTTGATTTAATATATTATAATTTTATTATGTTTGTTTTTATTTAGGCAACCTACTTACATTGACATTCTTTCCTACTCATCATTTCATTTAATATCTAATTACTGTTATTTTAAGTCGCAATGTATCTGTTTTGTTTTACATTATTTCCAAAATATTGGATATCCATTATTTTATCATTTTTGTGACAAATAAATTCACTTTCTGTTAATATAATAACAAATTGAGAAGGCACTACATCATTTATTAGTTTTAGTGCTATTAATTTCTTTAAATATTATGAAATACTTTCTTTCATCTTTGACAATTGATTATCAGGATCACGTTGCAAAATTATTTTGATTGTCAGTCACACAATATATATAAAAGGCATTAGGATTTTAATTAAATTCTTGCATATTTACCATCTCTGATTATTTAATTGATATATACTTTTCAGAAAAAAATGAATAGTATTGATCTATTTGAAAAAGTCATACAATTTTAATTTTAGTTTTAGACATAATAGTACACTTTAAAATATTAAACTTTTTCATAACAAACAGCGCAACGCGCGGTCCACCATGCTAGTTACTTTAAAATAATCGATATTTTAGCATAAAAATATATCATTTAAATTTAAATAAGTAATGATAGTTACACGACATTTATGAAAGTTATCTTTTCAAATACTTTCACTATATAGAATTAAAAAAAAAAAAAAGAGATAAAGAGATTTTAAAAAAAGAAAAGGAAAGTAAATACTCATCAGAGTCTCCTCTCCTCTTCACCTTCTCCCAGATTCTTCGCCTTCCCAAATCATAAGTTCATAACTCCGGATGAGTCCCACTGATTTTGAAAAAAATAAAAATAAAAATCATAACTGCGGATAATTATCGAGGAAAACGGGATTCTTCGGCCTTCTCCCGTACCAGGTACGTACCGGATGTTGGTCAATTGTGTTCTTTTGCAAGCTAGCTACGTTACCGCCTATCATATCTGGGCACCCAACTTCATCGGGGACGGTCAGCCGTCCCCGTCAGTTTGGGGATGCCAGGGAGACGTCTCCGACGCGTACCCGTGGGCGTCCCCGTCTCCGAGACGGTTCCCGGACGGGTACTCGGCCTAGCCGCCGTACCCGTGCAATATAGGTTCTAATATTACTGCTTTTCAACATGCTTATGCTCATGGTATTGAAAGATGTTAATAGCTTCTGTAAGGTGTTAGCTTTGACGTGTTTCTTTCTTGCTCTTTTCAGCTCTCATGGATGATTGATGCTTACAAATATCACATACAACAAGAGAGCTCACTACATACAGGGTTGATAACTTGCTGACACTAAGTGATCAACAATTTTAGGATTTGTATGAGAACTGCAGTGTAAATCATCAAAGTAAGAAAACTTCTCTTTTCTCTCATCTCTTTGCTTGCAAGCACAGTTAGCTTCCGAGCTTCATATTATTATATTTTGCCAATTTGCCAACTTAATTAGTTTAGGCATGGCTATCAAAAAATCATGTTTTTGAAGCATAGTGATTAGAAATTTAGAATGGTTTGGAAATCACACATCACATTTGTTATTAGAATAAAAAAGCTTTTATCTTACTATACATTACTAGATGAGCTTACTGATGCAGTCTAAAGTTCAATTTGGAGTATAGTGTTATGTTTTTCTTCACACTTCTGAATAATATTGATGCATTTGATGTGGCAAGACTCTCTCTTTTTTCCCTGGATGCTGAACTTCTTTGAAGAAAGGCTTTACCTTGATGTTATGGCCTTTTCTTTTAATGTTCCTGTGGATTGAGTTCTCTGCCACAATGATAAAGTTTTAAAAAAAGATTTCAGTGATGCATTGATATTATCAAAAATCCCTTATTCATAGTGAATGTGATTGCATTAATAAATATATCTCTGATATACATGATAGTTTTCTGCTGATAACAACAAAGTTATCTTTCTGTTGAATGCAAGCCTATATTTAAAGTTTTTTTTGCTACTGAATCTTTTTTAGTCACTTCTTTAGCTGCTGATGTCTGCAATTAGCATGTACTTCTTTGTCGTAACCGAATAATGCCGTGTTTTAGCCATTTTTTCATGCTTTTTCTGCTAATTTCTAATTTTTTCATTGGATTTCAGTTACCTGTAGTTCTGTTTTTTTGGGGTTCTGTGTAATAAATTAAAACAGTTTATGAAATATGTAAGAAACTAGATTATGTATGAATATGTAATAGTTAAGTTCACAAATACACATGATTTAATCTTAAAGTCCAAGTGAAAATAAGAAGATGCATTCAATAAATAACTAAAAGACATATTTTAAGATTATATATCACTTGATCATAATTTTTCAGGAAACACAAGTTATGTTTTTATAGTTTTCTAAATAATATCTCCATCAATCAATTAAGCTACATTAAAAACAGATATTTATACATAATATTTACTGTCATATCCGTGCAAAGGCACGGGTGTTATCTAGTCTAGACTTTAAACGTGTCCCCCCTTATTTAATACCATTAGCCTAAGCACACAAGGCCCACCTCCGCTTCCATTGACTAACTACCATATATCTTCCGGATTGAATAAGCGTGGATGCATGACTCTTCCCCCCACAAAATGCGGCCCCCCTTATTTAATAGCAATGTGCCTTACGGATTGATCAATCTGGTGTGAAATTTAATACACATCATTGGTGTGAAATTCCATCTCAGAAGGGTTCTCACAGCTGCTTTCAAAATTAAAGTAATGGGGTCCGAGAAAGGGCATGTTTTTGTGAAACCAAGTTTTGATCCCCGGGCTGTTGTTCCTGAACTGCTGGAGAAGATGGTGTCTGAAGCTCTTGTTTGGTGTTCTCTCCACGGCCTTCTTGTTGGGGATAGAAATTCCCAGGTTGGTTTTAGTGTTCTTGAAATAAAAATTGTGGATTTTTTTGATTGTGTAGATTGTTCTTCGAAAATGATTCGTTTTCGTTATGTGTTACTCCTCTTATAAATGGACGTGTTAATTGAATGCTTGTATTTTCTGTGTTACAAGCTGATGCAATCATTCTAGTCTAGATGTTTAATTCTATGGTCCCTGAACTAAACATGATACAAACTTGTAATGATATGAAATGCAGAGATCAGGAAAAGTGCCTGGTGTTGATCTGGTTCATGCTCCACTGGCCTTGCTGCCAATGTCATTTCCTGAAAACCAATGGAAGCAAGCTTGTGAGGTAGCTCCTATTTTCAACGAACTTGTCGACCGTGTAAGCTTAGATGGCAAGTTTTTGCAGGAAGCCTTGTCTAGGTAAATTCTTTAAAAAATCTGTTATTATGGTTGATCATGCTTGAATTGATGTCATATTCTCAGTTCAAGCATATGACATCAATTCAAGCATGAAAATGCCTAAAGAGTCATTATGCATTTTCATGAACATAGTTTAACTTTTAGTAGTAACAATCATTTTTGCTTTATGATGGTAATAATCACCAAACATGTCTATTGTACAACTTGTGTTTTGCTGCTTGCAAACGGTGTTACCGCTTGTTGTGCCATTACCACTTTTAAGCTCTTTAAGAAGTGACAAATATTGTACTTGCTGAGATTATGTTTCACTTCACGCCCTGGAGTTTTAGGATCATCTGTCAGAAATGTTGAAATGGGCTGATTTTCATTCTTAATTATCATCATGAGCAAAGCATTAACAATGGCCTTAAAGAACCTCTAATGCATGGTCTGTGTTGTTTGATGCTTGTTTGATGCTGGTGATGATTTTATTTATGGAAGTTCAGGTTTTTTCAAGTTCTAGTCAACTTTTGCCTTCATTATGAAACTGTCATAAAAAATATTTTATGCCTTCTCTTTCATTTTTCCAGCTTCTCACGGTTTTTGATGTATTAATCTATTTTACTCTTCCTTTCTGTGTTTGTATAATGTTTATTAATCTTCTCATTTTACTACACAGGACTAAGAAAGTAGATGCTTTTACATCTAGGCTTTTGGATATCCATTCCAAGATGTTAGAGACCAACAAGAAAGAGGTTTGCTTGGTTATAGAATTTGAATTGATTTTGTTTTCTTGTTTTAGGCTTTTAGCTCTTAGTTATTATCCTATTCTTTTCCACACCCACATGATTCTCAACTATATGATCCGTCTGGTTTTAACTACGTCAAATCTTTGTGCACTATTTAGCTCATCATTGACTGATTTCAGTGAAAAAGTGGTCATTATGTGCATCTTTCCGGGTCATTATGTTCATGTTTTATAATTTAAGTGTTATACTATTACTTGTGCATGATGTAGTTTATAAGTGTTTGACTCACTATTAATTAAAACAAGCCTATTGGTGACATCCATGGATGGTAATTCACTGATGTTTCTCATGAGTTATGCAGAACCATGAAATTTCCAGCTACTTTATAAGGTAGTAAAAAAGAGAGTACAAACTAAAAGCTAAAATTCACACTCTATACATTTTACCCACCGACATCCGTGGCCCCTGGGCATACCATGCTCAAGGACACCTAACAATTTGCTGAGTGGGGATTACATATTCTCACTTCATGATTCTTAGATCATCTGACCTATTTGTTCACCATCCCGTGATGTAACCAATATCTATAAACTTGCCTATCTGGAGAGATATATTTTCAAAGGACAAAAAGTTATTGATTTTAAATCTCTTCTATTTGTAGTGGATTGCATTTTAATTTCTGTTTCTACTCTTCTCTAGGAGATACGGTTAGGATTGCATCGCTCAGATTATATGCTAGATGAAGAAACCAAATTACTTCTTCAGATTGAACTGAACACAATATCTTCATCATTTCCTGGGTTGAGTTGCCTTGTAACTGACCTTCACAGGTTTCACAGCCTTACTATATTCTCATTGCATTACTTACTATGTCTGCATTTTATGCATATGGCTGTCATAGAGTGTTTATATTTTTTCATTGGTATAATGCATTTGTCTGTGGCTGCTTGTGTTTAAGGTGCTCGGCGTTCTCTCTGAAATTGCTTGCTGTTTAACTTTATTCGACCCTTGTCTTTTAGTTAGCAAATTCGATTTCCATTAAATGAGTAACAGGCCTGTTTTGGTTTCTGTATGGAGAATTGTATGCTTGTGGTAGTCTGTAACAAATGTTGGTGGTGGTAATGACTTACATTTAAGTTTACTGGCTTGTCAGTTTTGAGTAACAGGAATGATATTACTGTGTCAATGGATCTTCAAAAATAAATTGAACATATGGCACTTGTAATGTACTAGTATGCCATCATAAAGTATCAATTAAATGTGTCTGATTGATTTCTTTCCCAACCTTTTTTCGCATTAGTGCATGTAAGATTAGATAGAGAACATGTACAATGTGAATGACATTATAAATGGAACGGTGTTTGATTTCTTTCTTCATGCACTTCTTTTCACTGTAATAACAATATAAATAATGATTTGCATCCTGGATAATTTTAGTTGGTGGACTGGATCATAATTTAAAAGGTTCTTGTACCATAGTCATATATAGACTACTATTAATCATTAATAACCTAAACTGAGGCTATCATGTTCGTAGTGCTAGTCCCCTATTCATTTTCCAAGTACGAACGAAATTTTCAGGCCAGATTCGATGTTGTTTCGTCATTGTGTACCTGCAGGATGTTGCTTCGTCATTATAAAAAACACTTGTCATTGGATCCTGAAAGGATTCCTATGAATAATGCGGCAAAAGGATTTGCTGAAGCATTGGCTAAAGCATGGCATGCATATAATAATTCAAGGTGCAGCTCAATTCAAATAAATATTTTCAGTTTATGTGGAATGGCTAATATTCATTTCTGCTACTAACTTAATCATTCTTTACAGGGCTATAATATTATTTGTTGTTCAGCCCGAAGAACGGAATATGTGTGATCAACATTGGCTTAGTAATGTGCTGAAAGAACAATATCCTTTTATGTGTACTTTGTTATTTTTTATCTTGCTATTTGATAGTCTCCTTAATTGAATTTTTTTCTTTGTTCTAGAACCCTTCTTTACTCCTGGGTTTCCTCTTTTTCTCTCTAATCTCTGCTTAGACACTGAATTTCAAAAGTAGGTTTCTATTAACTTTAATAAAACGCATCAAATAGAAACAGTTCGAAAGACATTGGCTGAAATTGAGGCTGAAGGGGTACTCCAGGCTGATGGAACACTGCTAGTGTATGTATACTATGAAAACCATCTCAATATTGAAATTATGTTCTACTTATATCCGAAAGTCACACTATTGTTTGACATTGTAGAGGAGGTGAAGCCGTTGCAGTCATTTATTTCAGAGCTGGGTATGCACCTACCGACTATCCTACAGAGTTAGTGAGTATATTTATCTTCCCCTTTCTGCTCACTAAAAGTAGTAGAGACCAACAATAAATATCTTAACTTGTGTTTTTCCCTTTAATTCTACATATATAAAATTTCCGTCTTCTATTCTACTACATAGTTACATATTTTATTTTTCACAGGACATGATTATTCTCATCATGATTTATTTAGAATTTATGCTTTGTATGTGAAGTAGCTGCTCAAAACAATATGTTTACCTGGTTTTGTCATTTGTATGCATGTGTATAGCCTTCTTAAGTTTGAATGTTTGTTGATACCTTTCCGCCACGTTTTCTCTTAGGAATGGAGAGCTAGACTTCTGATGGAGCAGTCTTCTGCGGTCAAGTGCCCTTCTATTTCTTACCATTTGGCCGGAACAAAGAAAATTCAGCAAGAACTTGCAAAGGCAGGTGTCCTTGAGAGGTAAAGCTGCCTTACTAGGAGAAATTCCTAACTCTCTCTACTCTGGTCCCAATCGTCCTAAAGTGCTTCAGATAACTAGGTCAATAACTACGACATTCAAAATAGATTTAAAAGTTGGATCCTCATAATTGTCTTTCGTTTCTGAACAGGTTTGTTGAGAACGAAGAAGACATTGCCAAACTAAGGAAATGCTTTGCGGGCTTGTGGAGTTTAGACGACAAGCACATCGTTAATGATGCTATTGAGAGACCTGGATTATATGTTATGAAGCCCCAAAGAGAAGGAGGAGGTCTTACTCTTTGCCTCTTATTCCTACCCTGAGTTTCATGGTTATGAGAAATACTGACATGTCACTAACCTTTTCAGGCAACAATATCTATGATGAAGATGTGAAGAACTTTCTCGTGCAGCTACAAGAAGCAGGCAGTCAAGAAGTTGCAGCCTACATCCTTATGCAGAGGATATTTCCAGCTGTTTCTCCAGCCATTTTGTTGCGTGACGGGGTATCTCATAGAGAGCAAACTATATCAGAACTTGGAGTTTATGGTGTATACCTAAGGTGGTTTTTTGCATAACAAATTTTCCAGCCTTTGTTTTCACACTAACCATTTCTACCAAGCTGAATGGCATCTCCTCCAAATGCATTGCAGGAAGAATGAAAACGTGATTGTAAACACCACTCCAGGTTACCTGATGCGTACAAAAGTATCGTCATCAAATGAAGGTGGGGTTGCAGCTGGTTTTGCTGTTTTGGATAGCATCTATCTGGTTTGAGACTTGTGTTTTTGTTTCGAAGAATGCTTCCCATTTCCATTAAGATTGATTACATTCTTTGTTGAATTATTGAACTAATCAAGTATATTAACCAACCAAGGATTCGTTGGGGTCCTTGGGGATTATGGGATCAATTACTTATTGTACAGTATATCTTTTAAGATAAGATGGCATTTCCTATTATTAACGGGTAAATAAAAAGAATCGACCTAAAGCATGCACTTGCTAAAAAATTCAAACACGTGAATCATGATTGACGGAGGATGTCTTTTGGTGCATTTGTATGGTCGCCGACCTGGGATTATAACGTTTTATTATTATCATTTTATATATCATGAATAAAGAAAAAAGAAAATAGAAAAGAGAGAGCAGGGTATCCGCTATAAGTGATATGGTTCTAAGAACCTGCCCTAACATTATGGCTTTAATAACATGAAAAATTGTTAGATATACCTATTGTCACATTTATGATAATATGGCATTTTCATCTTTGTGTCATGGTAATTGATATAGCTTTAGGTTCAATGATACAAAACAGTGTAGTGTTAGTTAATTTTTTTATTTTACAATAAAATGTTTTTGAAACATCATGTAGAGTGGTGATACCTTATAATACCAACACACAATTGTGTTCTTATATCAGCCTATTATGACATATTTTGATGCATTATATGTTTAACTACATTAAAAATTATCTTTTTGACTTAGAAATACCACACCTAAAAGTGTTTTAATAGATATCTATAATTACAAAAAAATTGTATTTTAAAAGGACGTGAAGACATTTTTGTGTGTGTTATTATTGGAATAAATATAATTTTAGATATTTTAATTTTGCAAAATTGGAATTTTAAAATAAATCCACAATATTAAATGGCAGAAAATAATTACACAATAAAAATTAGTAATAGTAAATATTTTATATCTTATATAAACAAATATAGAAATTGTATAATATTCTCTAAAAAACTAATCATATACTAATAAGACTGTACGAAACTAGGAATTACAACTATAAATGAAATAAGTCCCTTAGTGTGGAATTGTAATGCATATGAACCAAAACGTTGGCGACTTTGAATTGAGAGGGGAATTCCTTTTAGTTTATATATATATATATATATATATATGATGATCACCAACATTTATCATCATTATCATCATTATTATCAAAATGATCGTCAAATTCGTTCAATCATCAATAAAATATCATCGATCATCAAATTTTCATCACCGAAATTAATCATCAAGTATCAATATTCGATCATCAATCATTTTCGTCATCTATCATCTTCGCCATCAGCTCCTCCGTCGTGACCCGTTGACCGTGGGGCCTGAGCTGGGATCCAAGGTGATCGGGCGGGCCCAGGGGATGTACTCGTCGGTGACCCACAAATTCAGATCGGCAAAAGATGCTAATTTGGGGATTTGGGGGTAAAATATTCAAAATTTTCAATGTAGTCCCTAGACTTGCGTGAAGTTTACACAATAGCACCAAAAAAATAATATTAAGTCTTTGACCCCAAATATTATTAAAATAAGTTTGCTAGGTTCTCTGCCTTACTATAAGGCTGTCTTATCTAATTATTTGTCCAAACTAAAACATTGAACCAGAATTAATAAATATGAAATGATGCTGAATATAAAAAATGAAAAACACATTAGTTCCGCATCAGCATAAAACCATCATCCTCCTCTGCCGTGCCGCCACCACCACCTCCTCCTCCGCCCCCACCACCATCTCCACAAACAAAACCGCCACCAAAACCACCAGCAGCAGCTCCGATTATGATACCTATTTCTCCATCTTTGAATGCTCTACTAAACCTTTTCTGAAAGTTGAATCGTTGGTGAATGTAAGTTTGAAGGGTGATCCTTATTATCAGCCGAGGATAGCTTGGCAAAATTGGCGTTGGCCTAATCTCAAACGACTCTGTCTCATAGAGTAGCGTTGAATTCAGAGGATTTTTAGAATATTATCATTAGCAGCCCTATGATTGAAAACCTAGAGATTATCGATTGTTTTCAGTGGAGTACTAGTTGTATTAAGGTTTCTAATTTTTGCAACCTTAGGCGATAGAAGGTTGGGTTAATTGGATCTCAAACTTTTGGAGTGATGGATGCACCATATTTAGAATCCATTACCTTGTAGCAGAATTGATCCTAATAAGAACATTGGATTGGGTGTCTTTTTCACTAGAGATTATTGAAATCTGAGAACTTTATCGCTGGACTGTACATGCTGCAAACACGACATGGATTTTGTTACTAGTTTTCCACGGTTTGAGAATTTATCTATCAGTAATAATGAGGTCCTTGAAAATTTGGATATATGGAGCTCGTTACTCAAGAAAATACGGCTAGAAATATCCCAAGTTTGAAAATGGCACTTATTAGTGTCCCAAATTTGGTTCTTTTTGAATTCACTGATACCATGATTAAGTCGTTACCACAGTTATTATTTTCAGAAAAGTCCCGCGGATGGATTTCTTGCATCAAATTGAGGTCCAGGAATGTCAATTATCTAACTTCGTGGTTCCAGATTTTGAATATGTACTTGATTGAACTACGCATGTCTAAAATTTCAATCACTCTTACAGTCAAACTACAAGTGTATTTCGAAAAGAAGAATCATCCAAAATATATCCGATGTCAATTCAGGCCGGTGCTTCAAGAATTTCACGTAGATCATGATTACTCGTTACCATTAGCCGGTGAATTTGTGGTTATGATCTTCGATGTTTGTCAGCCTCAATCGGTAACATTTCCACCATGCAACGGCTATATGGTTGAGAGGCTAGTGCAGGAGAAGCAAAAGTATCAGGAAGAAGGTGTTCACGAGAAGAAGAAAAATCTTGCCTCAAGATCATTTTGGATCAAAGTTTTTAAGTCTTCTAAGACGTTCATTTCCTAGCCAATTAGGGCTTGTTTTCTATATATGCACTTCGGTTCAACTTAATTTAATTTAATGAAATTTGGTTTATTTAGTCATATATGTATGTTTTTTTTATGTTCTTATTTTTCTTTAATTTAATTATGTCAACAAACTAATTAACAATGTATCTCTAACACACATTTTTTTTTTAATGATTCAGGAAATTGTATATATATATATATATGTTTTAAGGGTTTAGGACGTTGTATAATGGTAAAGTAACAGGGAATGGAAACCCATACATATCAAAATTGAATGAGGCAAAATTACAAAATTAATCTAATAAATACCAAATTTAGAAAATAAATACAAAAATGATCTAAAATAACAAGAATGAATGTAAAACCAAGTAAAATTGTAAAAACACCATAACCAAAAATAACAAAGGAAATTTTTTTTGATAATCAACAAAGCAAAAATTATGGTATGATTAGGAGAAAAATATTCTAAATAAAAAATGTTTTAGCCTTTTATATACAAGGTTACAGAATCCCAATGGAAACGGATATAAATAAATAAGGCATATATATATATATAGGGTAGGGATTCAGTGAGACACCTTCTTAAAGTGTGGCAGTTTTTAAAGTAGGCACAATCTGAGCCATTTAAATTTTAATCCGACGGCCGCTTAAAAGGCTGGAAATATTAAATTTCGCGGGTTGTTTTTTCCGGGTTATAAGAGTTATTCGGGTCATATATAAATCCGTGTGTGTGCTTCAACATTTCTCACTTCTGAGTCCACACGTTAAATTATTTTCACGTGCCACTACGCCACTCATGTCTTTCTGTATATTTTTTATTTTTCTTTTTTAATTAATGATCAAAACTTTACTCTTATTTCATGCACATCTTTTATTTATTTTGTAAGGATATTTTAATTATTTTATTATGAATTAGTTTAAGTGAAGATAATTTAAATTGTAGGTGCTTTAAAATATTACTATATATGCTCCAAATATAACGTGAAAGTGATTTAAATTGTAAGTGCTTTAAAACATTGCTCTAGGTGCTTCAAATATAACGTGAATGTGCTTTAAATTGTAAGTACTTTAAAATATTACTCTAGGTGCTTTAAAATATTACTCTAGGTGTTTCAAATATAACGTGAAAGTGTTTTAAATAATACTCTAGATGCTTCAAATATAACGTGAAGGGGTTTTAAATTGTAAGTGTTTTAAAATATTACTCTAGGTGTTCAAATAAAATGTGAATGTGCTTTAAATTTTAAGCGCTTTAAATAATACTCTAGGTATTTCAAATATAACGTGAAGGTGTTTTAAATCGTAAGTGCTTTCAAATATTACTCTAGGTGGTTCAAATATAATGTGAATGTGGTTTAAATTTGTAAGTGCTTTAAAATACACTTGTAGGTGCTTCAAGTATAATGTAGAGGTGCTTTAGATTGTAGGTGATTTAAAACGCACTCGTAAGTGCTTCACGTATAACGTGTAGGTGCTTAAAGTATGATGTGGATGTGCTTTAAAATGTAGGTGTTTTAAAATGTACCCCTAGGTGGTTCAAGTATAATGCGGAGGAGTTTTAAAATGTAGGTGCTTTAAAACACACTCCTAGGTGCATCAAGTATAATGTGGAGGTGCTTTAAAACGTACTACTAAGTGCTTCAGGTATGTAGAGGTGTTTTAAAATGTAGGTGCTTCAACGTACTCTTATGTGCTTCAGGTATAATGTGGAGGTGTTTTAAAATGTAGGTGCTTCAAAACGTACTCGTAGGTGCTTCAAGTATAATGTAATTTAAAACTTAGGTGATTCAGATATAATGTACGGAGGTGCTTTAAAATGCAGGTGCTTCAAAACGCACTCATACGTGCTTCAAGTATAATGTGGAAGTTGATTTAAAATGTAGGTGTTTCAAAACGTACTCCTAGGTGCTTTAAGTATAATGTGGAGGTGCATTAAAATGTAGGTGTTTCAAAAACGCACTCCTAAATATTTCAAGTATGATGTGGAGGTGGTTCGAGTATAATTTCATAATTTTGTAAGCATTTAAAAGTATTTTATGTGAATTAATAACTAGCTTGTCATCCATTTTATATGCATTTAATATATTTCATAATGATTTAATATACATGCAGTTAAAGCTATAGTAATTGTGAGTTGCTATCTAATTTAAGATTATAAAATACATTTATATAAAAGTCAATTGTACTCCGTTCGTATAATTTCCAAAATGAAAGGCCACATGTTGACTGAGAAGGGACTAGCTCCGTTTTAGGATCCGCATCTCTTATAACCCAATTTAGGATCCGCGTGTTTTAAAATTAAAGAACTAAATCAGAACAATTAATTTAGCTTGATCAACGGTTCTAGTGATGCCACACTTTAAGAGATCTGCCACACTTTAAGAGGGGTGTCTCACCTGATTCCTTTTCTATATATATATATATAACCTTTTATATAAATTAACAGGCTGCCATTTTCATCTTTCTATTATAAAAGTTCATGCATATTCACTATTCAAACCTTCGTCTTCTTCATAATAGATGATTAACTGATCATTGAAGAATAAAAACAAAGTCACAATATTAAAGCCATGGCAAGCCTATCAGATCTTCCACAAGACATTATTTTTCACATATTTTCTCTTGCAAGTTTCATGACCAGCAAAACAGCTATTCAGATGAGTCTATTGTCCACGGACATATTCAGGGCAATCCAGAATCGATCGGCATTGAAATTCAACAGCTCAGAAACTCGAAAAGAACTCGAATATCTGCATTCAACCCTAATCAGGTATCATGCGGATGGTATTCCACTCGATACCTTCACATTTGAATTGGGGAAACATGGATCCAAATATAATTTAAAACTGTTGCAACTTGAATGCATCAAATTGGCTGCCATGAAAAGACTCAAAACCCTAGATCTTCATCTCCGAGATTTTGGGGGATTCTTTATACCTTTTCTCGAAGTTGAATCGTTGGTGAATTTAAGGTTAAAGGGTTCTTCTTTTCATGAGCCGAGGAAAGCGATACCTTGGCGGCCTTGGCCTAATCTCAAACGACTTTGTCTCGTTGATCTAAAGATGCGCGTAGAGGATTTTGAAAATATCATCATTGGCAGTCCTTTGATTGAAAACCTGGAGATTTTTGACTGTTTCAATGGGATGGTCGAAAATTTTAGGGTTTTCAATCTTTACAACCTTAAACAATTGAATATTGGGTTATGTAAAAGGCAAACGTTTACAGTGATGGATGCACCAGATTTAGAATCCATTATATGTAAGGATATTGGATTAGGTCATGACTTTTTCGCTGGATTTTATCGAAATCTGAGTACTTTATCGCTGGAAAGTACAAGCTGTAATAATATATTTTCCATGAACTTTGGTCAGCAGTTTCCACGACTTGAGAATTTATCTATCAGTAACAATGAGGTCCTTAAAAAACTAGGTATATCGAGCTCGTTTCTGAAGAATATACGGTTAGAAAACATCCCTGGATTGCAAAAAGCACATTTTGATGCGCCAAACCTGGTTCTTTTTGAATACACTGACACCATGGATAGTCTGTTACCAGATTTATCATTTTCGGGTGATTCACGCAGATGGTTTTCTCGTATCAAATTGAGTTACAGGAGTCATAATAACATAATCTCATGATTTCAGATACTGAATGGATTCTTGACATACATGCCAGAAATTTCAATTACTGTTACATTCCATACACATCCAGTGCATTTTGACAAGGATGTTCATCCAAGAATTATTCGAACGAGGCCAAGGATTCAAGAATTTCACATAGATCATGATTCCTCGAAACAAATATTTACATTGCCGATGGCCAGTGAATTGGTGGATATGATCTTCAAGGTTTCTCAACCTCAAAGGGTAATTTTTCCACCGTGCTATGGAAAAAAGGTTGAGAGGCTAGTGAGCCAGAAGCAGAAGTATCAGGAAGAAAGTGTTTGTGAGAAGAAGATCAATCATGGCTCAAGATCATTTGCATCCAAGTTTTCAACTCTTATAAAAAGTTCATTTTAGTAGCCAATTTTTTTTGTTAAAAATGATTAGTAGCCAATTAGAGCTAATTAGAGCTAATTAGTAGCCAATTAGAGCTAGCTTGTTTTTTTTATATATGCACTTCAGTTCCTTAATTTAATTTGGTGAAATTTAGTTTATTTGGTCATATTATTGATGTTCTTTATGTACTTATTTTTCTTATAATTTAGTTCAGAAAACTAAAAAAATTTGAAGCCGTGATACCTACGTCAGTACACAAAGAATAAAAAAGGTAATGAAAAAAAATATTCCTCAGCTCCACCACTCTAATGTACCGAGATGCACATGCCATTCTTGTACTAATTTATTACTTTGTATAATGTATTTGTATTTTTCGAGATTAGCATAAATAATTTTACTTTATTTATTTTATTATTTATATTTCAGTTTATTAAATTTTTTATACTTTATATACATACGGCCTACTCACAACAACAAACACGAGTGGTACTAGTACCGGGACTTTCATCACTTGAATGATGCACTGTATCCTCTCCGCCTCCACGACTTATAATATAAGTACTCTTTATACATTTTTAATCATACAATATCAATTATTAATATATTTAATTATTTGCATTATCAAAATATTAAAATTTAATATATGAATACTCTTGCACTGCTATAATTCTAACGATACTATATTTAATATCATTAATAATTATATATTTAACTAAATATTATTAATAATGAAGTGTGAAAAATTTATTGGAATTAATAGAAAGAGTAGTTTTTTAGTGTGTAGATATTTATAAACATATTAAAAAATACACGCGATTTCAATAATATATTAAATAATAACATGTTTTACCTAAAAAAAATTTATGTAGTCTTATTAGTTTAATTTTGAATAGTCAAAACAACAAACTTTTGATCGTGTGATGTGGAGAATATTTATGTTGTTACTTGACTCTTGAATCATCAACTAGGTAAATGAATTTTATTGTTTAAATTCTCAATGACCAAATAATTAGACCCTAATTAGTTACCTTTTGGTCAACAGTTAGAGTTCAATTATGCAAATTCAAGTCTACGGTTTCAAAATGCATGCATGACTGGGTGACGTCCAACTTGTAATGAACAAATTATTCCTAAATTATGGAGTAATATCATATGATTTGGAAACTACAAACTTCATTAATCATAAAACATGCCAAAGAAATGAAGAAAAATGTACGAACACTTTTGAAAGGAGAATTTTCACATATATACTATACCATGGCTATGTAAACTTGATATAAGGAATTAAGTTTTCTGCATTTTTTGTTACACCAAATAATGGCCGGAAAATGCTAAGCAAATTCGACTGAAGACTTTATTAGTTCGTAAGTATGTATTCGTTAGTTTATGGATTATAGTAGACTTGACTCCAATTTTTTATATTGTCTACTTGACGTAGTCCGTATTTTTTGTTATATATAATTATATATACATTAATTTTGATATATAACTGATCGGTTAACAATTGTATACAATAGAAGTAATATATATGATGCATATGTCTAATATATAATTATGGACCATAGCATACATACAAAAGATGTGTTTTTTATTATAAACTATAAATAAGCAAAATAAACCAATGTCCAAAATAAATTAGTAAATAAAATAAACCAAATGTCTAAAAAGTTTACACAAGTCATAACCAAAAGCTGCAACTTCAGAGATTTAAGCACCACAGTCCGAGCCACATCCACCACAACCGCCACCATCGTCACCATCATCTCCGTTGACCACAACCATTTCACCGTCTTTTGAATCGCCGGGAAGTTGGCCGTTCTCGATATCAGGCCGGCGAATATTGTTAGCTCTCGGAATCTGCTTCTTGCCTCTAGTAATGGAATGCACACATTGCAGACAAGCCAAGAACCCTAGCAATCCAACCAGTTGCGCTAGATACGCAGCAACAACGATGATCACTACCAAATAGGCCTCCATATTTATATATATACACACAATTTCTGCGAATGTAATATATACTGTCAATTGAACTTTATATACTGTATATATATTCGTCATGTATCTATTATATATATATATATATATATATATATATTACTTCTGCGACGTGTAATTGGATAAGACTTAGGATTTTGTGTGTGTGTTAATTCCTGCAAATGGTTTGGAAAATACGAAGGAAATTCCATGGAAGACTTTTTGTTGCAGCAGTGTTGACTTCTTTTCTTGTTTTTCAAGAAATTGAATTTAAAACCAAGCATGATTGGTTAAATGTTGGACTTTTGATGGATGCATATAAACATCCTTGTCAATTATTACGTACGCAAATTTGTCAAACAGAGTCTGTGACTTCCCGTTTGTGCGCGGGCAGTAAATTTAGGCCTTTAATTAGCTTTTGTTCAAGGCAAGTGATTAGAATATATTTCAGTTCAGTTTAATTCATCCCGTACAAATAAACATCTTCGTCGTAAACTTATAATGAAAATTATGAAACCGATAAATTGTATTTATTTGGGGCATCATAAATTGTACCACTTCGTTCCAGTCTTTCTTTACACTTTTCAGTCAATTTTTTCATGGTATATTTTATCATAAATTTCAATTAGTATATACTTAATAACATCATCATTTGAGATACTATTAGACTCACAATGCACTCTACTTTAAAGTCATCAAATTTGAATAAATAATTCATAAACGTAAATCAAGTTATTAATTAATGGTCCAACGCAAATCTTGGAAAAAATTGACTGAAAAATGTGAAGAACGGGTTAGGACGGAGTAGTACCCGTTTAGCCATTTTAAATCAGGCATTATATTCAACATTATATTTTAGTTTACAAAATTCAACATTATATTCACTTTTAATAAACCTACATCCGTTCACTGTCAGAAAAACACGCGTCGATTTCAACGAACGCTAACTATTTCGCTGATATTTACAGCGTTTCAAGGTTAACACTATTCATCAATCTTTGGTAAAGTTTGACCAAGTGAGACTTGCTGACATGGCGGTGTTGACCGGAAGGAGGGTTGAATTTTTTGAGGGGTCCAAATTGATTACAACGAAATTTCAACATATCGTTGATATATCAAAAGCTGATGAGGTAGTGAGTTGAATGGGTTTACAATATTTTTTGGGTTTTCATTAGCGGGATTTTGTAATGGGTGAGGGTGACACGGCCCACTCTATTTTTCAAGTTCGTTTCAACGAGGCAAGATGAGTTCATTGTTATAAAAATGTTGACTGGGTCCTCGTGGGTTCCACAGACCCATAAAAAAATATTGTTTCAACGATTCAGGTTATAATCTGTTGAAATGATAGTTTGGGCTTTTGAGTATGTTGACTGGTTTCATTTTGAGCCATTAGTTTTGGGTTTTTGGGTGGGTTTGTAACGGGTTTTTCAAAAAACATTGAGCGAAAAAAGACCAATTTCAAATTTAAATACTTGTCAGGTTGAGGAAGAGCCACGTCGCTCTCGTTTCAACGATTTAGTTAGTGTTGATATGTATAAATATTATGAAAATTGCCTTAAAACATCAAATTTTTATTTTTAATACTGATTTTTTTGATGATTATGTTAATTTTATCATGTATAAGACACTTTTTATGTAAATTTACTTTGGTATTAGTTCAAAACGTAGTGAAAATTGTAGTATGAATAACTTGAGACGCGCTACTAAGACTATACCTTGTTACCTAAGTATATACACTTTTTCGTCATATATTCACCATTCTCGTGATCAATTTAATTTTAATACTAAATGCATTTAAGTATATTTAAGCGTTTCTGAGACATTCTAACATAATGTTCCACGTACTAGCATTGATATCAATGTTCAGTTCATTAAAAAATTGAAAAATGTCATAAAATATCAAATATTGACTTTTAAAACTGAATATTTTGACGATTATGTTAATTTTATTATGTATAAGACACTTTTTATGTAAATTTACTTTGGTATTAGTGCAATAAAAGGTAAGTGTAGTGAAAATTGTAGTGTCAAGAACCTGAGAAGCACTACTAAGAATATAACTTGTTACCTAAGTATATATACTTTTGAGTCATATTTCCACCATTATTGTGATCAAATGATTTTCATTACTAAATGAATTTGAGTATATTTGAGACATTCTAACATTGGTGTCCATGAAATAACATTTATATCAATGTTCAGTTCAGTAAAAAATTGAAAAATGTCATAAAACATCAAGTTTTGTCTTTTTAAAACTAAATATTTTGATGGTTATGTTAATTTTATTATCATAAGACACTTTTTATGTAAATTTACTTTGATGCTAGTGCAATGAAAGGTACGTGTAGTGAAAAATGTAGTATCAAGAACTTGAGAAGCACAACTAAGATTATAACTTGTTACCTAAGTATATATACTTTTGAGTCATAGTTGTGATTGATTTATTTCAGTTACTGAATGAAAATAAGTAAATTTGAGTGTTTCTAAGACATTCCAACACGAGTGCATGAAATCGTATTGATATGAATGTTCGAGCATTCATTAATAATTAAGCGTAAAAGTTAAATTTTATATTGAAATCAATATATTTTTTGATGCTAATATTCCTTTTACGATGTACTATAATGAAATATTTGAACTAATCAGTCCTCATTAATCGCATTATGTTCACATATGCAATTTGAAATAAGTTAAAAATCTATAGGGGTGGATTTAGAATTTCTCAAAAGTTTAATTGAGAGCTTCATCGACTACTGATTCCACTATTTTCTGCAAGAATCGCGTTATTAGAAGTATACGATTGATATAAGTGTTAAAAACTAATGATTTATGTTGAAATTGATTTTTTTAAAAGTATTTGGTCCGTAATTAAAATTATATTAGAATTGATGGGTTAATATATAATATTAAAACTGTATGTTGCCAAAAAAGAAACATAAAACTGATGCATATTTTTGATAAATTAATAAAAACTTTAGTATTAATTTAAAAACATTTATCATACCATAATTTATTTTGTATTTATCTTATCCGTCAATTAATTTACTTGACTTAATCCGAACCGTCGATATTATACCTATATAAGTTTAGGGTGTGGACCTTATCTTCTTATCCTTTACAGATTCGCATTCTCTCTTCCGCCTTCTCCTTAACCTAAATCTCGCAAACCCCTCTTCCTCCAGCCACCTCTCATCGCTTGAAATCCCGCCGCTCTCAACTCTCGTCGCCGTCACCGTATCCGCCGCTCCGTCGCCCCGTCACCGTCGCCGTCCTCCTTGTCGGATTTCCTGGTGCCTCGGACTCCTCATAGGTTGCAGATGAGCTTGAGAGCAGTCATAGGGTGGTGGTCCTAGGCTTTTCCGAGGTAGTCCTTTAGGGTTTTGAAGATATTATGCTTGCCATTGGAGAGTCTAAGGTATGCACTTTGCATCTGATGCAATGCAAGATTTTTTGTCTGTTTGAGATGTTGTTTAATGTGCCCATGTTAATGATTTTGTTCCAATTCTAGGTCTAAAGGTGTAGTTTTTGAGTATAGAATCATGTGGTTTTGTGGAGAGATGGATTAATATTATTGGCTGTCAAGCATCTTATGATCATGTAATGAGTGCTAGTGTAGAGATATCTTAATCAGAGTGATTTAAAGAAAAAATCATGTTTTTGTGTAGTTGCATGGAAGAATGTGCAAGGGTTTATCAGCGGTGTATGCCAGAGTATTGGCCGTATTCCCCGACTTGGAAGCGGTAAGGCCAAGAAGTACATCAGGGATTCAGACTTTTTGCTCTTTGCATATTGCTCTTGAAAAGGCCAAGAACATCCTGCAGCATTGTTCTGAATGCTGTAAACTTTACTTGGTATGACTTCTAAAAACTATTTTAAAATCTCTAGGGAGCTGTGTGTTGAAAAAAGTAGAGTGAATTTTCGTTGGCCCTGTAAGATTTGGGAGACAATCGTGAGGTACTAGTCCAATATGCTTCTGAATAAATTCAAGTCAGGAGTCCCAAGATAACCTGATAAAAATTCTATATTAACTTGGAAAACTGCAGCTGAACATGATTGGCCTGGAGAGCAAGCTCGTGGCACAACAGAAGCTGTTGAAGTTGGCGGAAGTTCGTGAGGTATTATTCCCATATGATTCTGAAGTAAGCAGTCTGGCCAGGGGCGGATCCTGAATTTTACCTTAAAGGGGGCCGGATAATCACAAAAATTTGAGTTCGAAAGAACTAATGAAATTATAAAAAATAACGGTATAATAAAGTAATTTATTTAGAGATAAAAGAAGGGGGTTGATAGGTGCAGGTCCAGAATTATTATATAGGTCCGGAAATGACTCAAATGCCCTTAGGGCACAAATTTGATTTTCGAAGGACTTTTCGGCAATTTGGGGTCGAGGACTGTTCTGCAAATCTCTAAAAGAGAGAAGGATGAAATCAGAACCCCATATTGAAAATATTAGAATTCTTCCCTCTGACCACGAGATTATCCCCCAATCACCCACTCACTCTTCCCAAATCCCTCAATGTCTTAATCGAACACCAAATCCCCCGCAAAGTTTATAGGATTTTCTTAGTTTCTGGTGTGGGATCCGGATGCCTGGTTTATTGGCTTGGCCGGAGTTTAATTTGATCCCGGGCGTGTTTTGTTGTACGCCGGAGATGAGTTATTTGGCGTGTGAGTTTGGCTTCCGATTCTTGTTCGGCGTTTGTGATCCGGACGGCTTTCAGGGTTCGAGATCCGTTCGGGCTTCGGTGTTCTGAATCCGAAGGCGGCCAGAGGTCTTGGCATCCAGGTGCAGTTTTTCGGAGGCGCCGGTTCCCGTAAGCGCGGCGGAAACGGCGCTGCCTCTCCGGTCGTATGATTTGCCGGTGAGTTTAGCGGCGGTTCACTTTTCAAAGAGGTTGTTCATCCTGAAACGTCGCCGTTTCATAAGGTATGCGATCTGGTAAATGTGTATATGTATTACGGGCCAAGGCTATGTGTTCATTAGGATTTGTCCAGTTTTTGATCTGCTATGTCTGTTGGGCTTAAACCCTGACTGCGTAAATGACAAGTTTACCCCTTATGAAGTAGGAGAGCTAATAAAAAAGGCTGGTTGCGCTGGGCTCATATGATGTTCTTGGCAATGCAGACTGAGATTTAGCGTTTTTTGGTTTTTTGTACAATTAAATGCAATTAACAGAAATAAATACAATCACAAATATTGATCAACTTGTACCGAAATTGATACCCTAATTGGTTAATTATGATGTACTTATAGTACTGATTCCTATACAATCTTCCTCTCATTCTGTGTTATTCACAATGAGCCAACTCCTTCTTCTTCGTTCTTTCTTGTAATTACCTTTATGTCCTTGGGCTTATTTCATTTCCTAACACAAGACTAGGCATGTAATAAATACGGGCCGAGGCCCACTATGATTTGTCAAGTTCTTTAT